>CP053147.2:2859488-5718977 GCA_022674325.2 Grapholita molesta
TAACACGTAAGTGTGTTCAGATAAATTAACTACCCAATGCCGGCGACACAACAGTTGTGTTAAAAACGTTCGTATTCCTATACCACTGGCATAGGAGTAAGAACTTGACTTATGACAGCGGCATAGGAATAAAAAATCGTATACTGCCAGTGGCATGCTCTGAGTGATCGAGGTAATTTCTACCGGCATATTGTAAGCGTTTAGTAAAACAGTACCGGGGGCGAACGTGTTAACAAATAAAAGTAAAATAATACTCAAATAACAATGCAAACAAAAGAAGAAACGCACACTCGTTGATATGACTATTCCTGGAAACTAATTAATTTAGAGGCTAACCTCTATAGCTCAGTTCGTAGAGCGATGTAAATATTCCAGAGTCACGAGTCCGAATCTCGCTAGAGGCTCGCTTTCCTTTATTACATAATTATTAGAATTATTATTATTTTATTTGTAAGTTTTCTTTAGTTCTTAGTTTTAATTTAAGTTCATTTATATTGGTTTATATTACATTGATTTTTTTTAATTCAGAAACGTGTGCTAGCGAATATCTTCGATATTTAAATCGGAAGAAAAATATAAAACACATGATGACGTATACGACGAGGGATAAATAGAAAAACTACTCGTATAGCACAATTGGTAGTGCACTGGCCTAGTGATCCAGTGGTTGTCGGTTCGAGTCCCGCTACGATGCAATTATTTTTTTTATTTCGATTTAAATATGTAATAATTGTAAAATAAAAATTTATGGGCCAAGGAATGTAGCCCCGCACAGGGTAGGATTATTTTACAGTTAGGTACTCAGTTAGGTTTGTTTATTATTATTCTCAGGACGAGTTGGGACAGGGGGTCGATTTTTGAGCGTCGAATACTCGACTCGTGACATTTTAAACTAAGTCAGAAAAGGAAAAATGGTATTTTAGAAAAGTGAAAGATAGAAATGAACTATCAAAATTTTGTTGCGTTGTTGTACCTCGAATATCTTCAACTGAATTTAAATTTCATCCTCATCTGTAAAGATAAGAGTAAGATATTTTTTCAAAGTAGTGACACTTTGAAAAAATATCATATCTATAATATTTATAATCTTATAGCACAGATACTCTAAGTTGAAACGCAGTAACTCTATACTCATCCCATACGTAGTTACGTCATTTTCCTTTTGAATGCCATAATGAGTTATGAGGTTTATTTACAGAAATTACAATCGTATTATGATAACTACAAGTACAGTCAGCAGCAGAAGTAGCTAAGCATTTGAGGTGTTCAAAATGAGGTCAACACGTCTCTATTGTCAAGAGAATAAGAGCGCGTTTAGGTAATTGTGAACACTTCAAACGCTTATCAACTTTTGCTGCTGACTGTACTTAATTAGTTACAGTACCTATAAAATCTAAAAAAGGCCCTTGAAGCATTGTACCAAGGATGCTGGCGGCATTTGCTCGTTGTATCGCAATGCTGATACGTTGTGCGAGGAAGCCGCCAGCTCTTCGGTCACCAGTTACAAGGTTTATTCGAAGTAGTGACGATACTTTTTTCAGTCCGCCCCGTGACCACGAACGCTAATAAAAGGTTCGAAACGTCGGTGTGAAATGTAAATTACGCGATAAATGTGAAATAATCAATGAAAAGGGACCTTATTGTCGATGGCGCTTACGCCGTTGTTCAAGGTGCCGCAATACAAACGCAACGCGATTCGACGTAAGTGCCATCGACAATAAGGTCCCTTTTGCTAGATAATGTCACAAATATAATGAGGCACTGTCATGAGACTCATGAGGCATGGGAACTATGTACATTTGTACATACAAGCGATAGACCTTTAATTTTTTAATTATTAAAACTGAGTCTGATATGAATATTATAAAATTTATGATTACAATTTAATGAATAGGTATTAATGATTGATTTCATTTTCACATTTTTTTTTTTAATTTATTATGTTAACACGTAGGCACTAACTCTTAAATCTAAGCACTTACTTGTACACTCGCCAACGGATATATCGGAGCGAAAGAATATTATAAAAATGGTGATTATAATTTAATGAATAATAATAAAATAAACTAAACCATTAAAATAGCCCACCCCGTGTCGTTCCAGGTTCAAAGGTGCCCATTACATTAGCTGCGTTGCCACGTTGAACTGCAATGGACAACCTTATTATTTATTTTATTTGTTTTTGTACCTTGAATATTTTTTGTAATTTTAGTGACGTTGTTTTTATACATACTATTTAATGAATATTACTTACTTATTGATATTTCATTTTAATTTAATATTTACATTTATATTTTTTATTGCTATCTCAGTCAAATCCCCCGGCACCTCTACCTCACCCCCAGTCGTCGAATAATACAAGATCAGACGCACCATTTCATCAAATTTTAAGTGACCTTAAAAACTCACGCCCGGTATTAAAACGAATCCCTCGTGGTGCCCGTATATCTGTTGCTAAATCTTTAAGTGAAACCATCAAATCAGTCCTATCTGACAACTCAACTAAAAACTGGGAACACCTGCTAACATTCACCTTTAAAATATTACATATAAACTCAAAGTCAAATTCAAAATCACTAACTAAAATAGTTAAAGACAATTGTTGCAATGTTACTTCTCTCCAATCTACTTCCGATAATTTTAAAAATTCCCATAACAATTTATTTAAAACAGTTGAGAGCAAGGTGGCTGATGGTGACATCAGAGGTGCCGCTCGTTTGCTTTTCTCTGACGATGCAGTAGCCCCTACTAATTTTGACACATTCACAGCTCTTCACAGCAAACATCCAGCTCCAGCGTCTAACCTGACCCTCCCTATCCCTCCGCAACTCTCCGACCCCAATCTTAGTGCCACCCCACAAAATGTCCTTGGAGCAGTCATGTCCTTCCTCAATGGGTCCGCAGGAGGCCTGGATGGCCTGACACCGCAGCACCTAAAGGACCTTCTGTGCAGCGGCTGCGGAGAAACGGGGGAAGCACTTTTGAAAGACCTGACGGCTCTAGTGAACATCATGCTGGCCGGTCAGGTTCCAGACGGGATCCAACATGTTTTATATGGAGCAAACCTGTGTGCCTTGACGAAAAAAGACGGCGGCATTCGGCCTATTGCCGTTGGCACCACGCTCCGTCGTCTCGCCGCCAAGATTGCCTGCCGTACGATTCTCAGTCAGCTTGGTTCGGAACTTCAACCTGTGCAATTAGGTTTCGGCTCTAAGAATGGGTGCGAAGCCGCAGTGCATGCCGTGCGCACATTTCTCGAGCACGAAGCAGGAGAGGTCTTACTGAAGCTGGATGTTTGCAACGCCTTTAACTCTGTAGACAGGGGCGTTTTGTTGACAGAAATAAAAGAAAAAATACCCTTGATTTATAAATTCCTTTGGCAGTGCTACAGTTCCCCAACCAAATTATTATATAAATCGTATGTTCTAGATTCATCTGTAGGTTGTCAACAAGGTGACCCTCTTGGCCCAGCTATTTTCAGTCTCGCAATACATCCCATCATCAAGGAACTTAGTGCTAAATTAAACGTTTGGTATCTGGATGACGGGACCCTCGGCGGCGAAGCAATTTCTGTTCTCAATGATTTTAAAAATGTTATCGCACTTATGAAAACAATTGGTCTATCTCTAAATTTTACAAAATGTGAACTTTTAATTGCTCCTTCCTGCCCCAATAAAGAAAGCACTATAAATTTATTTAAACAACTCGCTCCAGGCATTAAAATCATTACAAAAGAATCGCTTCACCTCCTTGGGTGTCCTGTCTTAGACCAGTCCTTTGAAAACTTTGTCGATAACAAAATTCAAAATTTCAAAACAACTACACATCGTTTGACCAAAATTAACCTTCATTCTGCTTATTGCATCATAAAACATTGCCTCTTCGTCCCCAAATTCACATACATTCTTCGCGGATCCCACCTTTGGAAATACCCTGACCTAGTCTCAAAATTAGATTCTTTAGTCGTAGAATCACTCACATCCATCTTCAATATTTCTTTTGATGATAGAACCTGGACCCAGGCTAGCCTACCTATTAGGTTTGGCGGCCTCGGTATTCGCAAAATTTCCTGTGTGGCACTACCTGCGTTCTTGTCCTCGGTGCATAGTGCTCGAAACCTTATAGGACAAATATTAGCCCCTTCCATCGGGTCCATTGAGGCTGCACACTGCTCCGAGGCCGAGAACGTTTGGTCCGTAACTTGTCCAAGCACTGACCTTCCTGACAACCCCTGCTCGCAAAGGCGATGGGACGAGCCGCTCTGTCAACTAGTACGGAAAAATTATTGGATACGTCACCTAGTTCGACTGATCGCGCTCGTCTCCTCGCTACTGCAGAGTGGGAGTCAGGCCTTTGGCTCACAGCATTACCATCCCCACTATTGGCACTCTTTAGACAATACCACCTTCCGCCTAGCAGCCAGTTTACGTTTAGGGGCACCTACAAACCACCCACATCGCTGTCAATGCGGCGTCATGGTGGACAGTCTAGGCCACCACGGACTCTCATGTGTCCGCAGTGCTGGAAGGATCCCCCGCCACGCCAGCATTAATGATGTGATCCGAAGGGCCCTTGTCAGCGCCAAACTGCCGGCAGTTTTGGAACCCAGCGGTTTGGCCAGAGACGACGGCAAGAGGCCCGATGGGATGACGCTGGTGCCTTGGAGTATGGGCCGACCGCTAGTTTGGGACGCTACCTGCGTTGACACTCTGGCACCGACTCATATTCCAAGCACTAAAATTAATGCTGGTGCTGCGGCAACCTCGGCAGAAGACTTCAAACGCCGCAAGTATGTCGCTCTGGGAAGTAGCTACATATTTGCGGCGTTTGGCGTCGAAACTTTGGGGCCGTGGGGTCCAAACGCGCGCCGACTATATAAAGATCTGTCGGCGCGCCTGATAGAGGCCTCGGGTGACCAGAGGGCTGGCTACTATTTTGCACAGCGGATAGCCATCGCTATCCAACGTGGGAATACAGCCAGCCTTCTGGGCACCTTGCCCGTTGATAGCGATTTGGGCCAAGTTTTTTATCTCTAGTTTTGTTTAAGTAGGTTAAGTTGTTATTTTCTTTATTATGTTTTTATACTTAAGTGTAATTGTTTCTTTTAAAATATTATATTTATGTTAATGTAATGTTAACTTTATGTTAAAATATTGAAAAGCTCTTTTATTTTATGTAATATGTTTTTTTATTATTAAATTATTATGTTGTCGTAACACGAAGGCACTATATTTTAAATCTAAGCACCCACTTGTACACTCGCCAACATATATATCGGAGAATATAATAATCTGAACGAAACGCCTCTATTACCAAGGCTATAAAGTTCATGTTAAGATATTTTTGACCAAAATGTCTAATGGCGACTGTAATACCAATAATGTTTAAGACCCATGTATTTACTAAAATAAATAAATTTAATTGAAAAATCTGTTTTTACTAGTTTACTTTATTTCCAAATTTAATAACTACTTATTAGTACTACTTTCACTTTTATTTTAAGGAATAAATATATATTAACGGTCTCGCGTTTATTATTATTACTATTCTCAGAATTAAATGTGTCCCAAAATAATAACTACTTATTAGTACTACTTACACTTTTATTTTAAGGAATAAATATACATTAACTGTCTCGCGTTTATTATTATTACTACCTATTCTCAGAATTAAATGTGTCCCAAAATTTTCATACATTTTTTATTACTTCCGTTCAGTTACCGCCTTAAGACAGATATGAAAAATAGTAACGGAATGGCATAAAAAAGCTTGGGACACATTTTTTCTCCTATCAGGCTCGAAAAAACTCATGATTCTGAGTAGAAACCACACAAAAATCCAAAGTAGAAGAAAAGTTGAGTATACAATTTAAAAAAAAAAATCCCATGTTGTCTTGTTTATCGATGGCTTGCGCCACATAAGTGACATTATCTATGAAAAGGGACCTTATTGTCGATGGCGCTTACGCCGTTGTTCAAGATGCCGCAATACAAACTCAACGCGATTCGACGTAAGCGCCATCAACAATAAGGTCCCTTTTGCTAGAAAATGTCGCATATCATTGCCCGCCCGATATAAATTCTGTTCCCGGGATTCGCCCATCAGTCGGCGGCAAAACTCGCGGCCGCACGCCCGTGCCTCGGAATAAAAAAGAAAAACCCGAGCTCGTAAACACGCAAAAAAACTGCAATAACTCAATATGTGTGAATGTGATTTGGGCGAATGCCAGAGCGAATAAAATAACGTGTTCATTGGAAAGTGTAAGTGAAACAGTAGATTGTAAAACTAAGTGATCTATTTTTATCCGAGACAATTTATACTGAACTTTGTTGTTGTTTTATTCTTGTTATAATTATAAATTTTGTGTTCTTTATAATTACTAATTTATACCTTGGCAGAAAACAAGTATCCAAGTCATGACACATTTAAAAAAAAAATCATTAGAAATGGCGGGAATGTGTCATGTTCTTTCACTTTACAACGATTTTGTTGTTTAATTTGAAATATTATTTCTCAGAAGTATTACACAATTTAACATAAATAATGATGTCGAGTGAAGACGAAATTGCACTGTCGCCTAATACGTGAATCGAGCCAGGGGCTGATTTTTGAGAGTCGTGGACTCGAATTAAAAAAAAATAACTTTGAGGACGAAAATGTGACATTATCTAGCAAAAGGGACCTTATTGTCGATGGCGCTTACGTCGAATCGCGTTGCGTTTGTATTGCGGCATCTTGAACAACGGCGTAAGCGCTATCCACAATAAGGTCCCTTTTCATAGATAATGTCACAAATAATCACACACAAAAGTTTTTCATCTTTATTTTTGCACAAAATGTATAGTTTGATACCCAAGATTAGTAATTTCATCATTTATGATTGTAAGACACCATTTCTTCGCTTCTGACAGAGTTTAATGTCACGATTCGAGTAGGTACTCGATGCTCAAAAATATGCCCCCGTGTCTACATATGTGACATTATCTATGAAAAGGGACCTTATTGTCGATGGCGCTTACGCCGTTGTTCAAGATGCCGCAATACAAACGCAACGCGATTCGACGTAAGCGCCATCGACAATAAGGTCCCTTTTGCTAGATAATGTCACATACATAGTTGTGCAAAATTAATAAAGAACTTACTTAAAAATTACGTTGTATTTATCTGTAAATTGTTTGTTATTCTTAATAAATTTCTTTTTATATATTCAATGTAATTATTCGTCAAAATTGGAATATAGACCGCTGTACGTACACGCATGTCGGATTCATTATACCACCTAACCTACCTACCACCAGGTAGGTGGTAAAATGACCGGAGAACGCATCCACGTGCCAGTCAAGAACAAAGATATTTTGGTTTTTGTAGCCCAAAATGTAACAAGTCACTATAGTTTTGCTTTACAGGACATTCTTTATAACATAAATATTAGCTTATTCTGTATTCATTACCGCAACTTTAATTGAAAACCCAAGAAAACTCCAATTGTATTTGTTTGTTCCAACTTTAACAGTTCTGAAGGGTCCAGTTTGGAGGGGAATAAAAATATGTGAAACTATGACTAGGACAACGAAAATAGTGCCATACCTATGGAATAAGTTATGTTATAGTTACATAAGACCATCCCTTTTTATCGTGGTATTATTATTAGCACGCTCCGTCTAGTTAAATGGTTATGTCTATGGTGTACACACACTTTACTACTACACAGGCGATTATTAATTTCTATCATTCATGTTTATAAAATACCATTTCTTCGTTTCTGAAAATCTTCCGTACTCATATGTATTTATATCTCTCTATTACCTCGCATTTTCCACGCGGTATTATCAGAAAAGGGACCTTATTATCGATTGCACTTATAATATATCTCTGTTCAAAATGACGTTATACAAACGCAACGCATTTCGACTTTATTACCATCGACAACAAAGACTCTTTATATAGATGTCTCGTAGGTATATGTAACAGATTAGTCAACCATTGCGTCAGCAGCGGCGCTACCGCGAACAACGTTATTCGTAAATTTCGGGCTATTGTCTCTGTCACTCTCATGATACCTTAATTGGAGTAGAAGAGAAAGATGACCGAAATATACGAACTTCGATCTTCGCGGTACCGCTCCAGACGCCTAATCGAAAGCGTTTTCTAAGTACTGAAAGCTATCCGGTTTCGCTGTATGAAGAAAAAACAATATATACGTATCAGCGTTTTTATTTTACCAAAAAATAAACCCCAACCGAAAAACATTGTTTGATTAATCCACCAATATTAATGGCCGCGACTGTCAAATATAATAAAAAATAAGTTATTATAATTCCCTGAAAATCAGGCGAAAATTACATCAGCAATAAAACATAAAATTTTACTGTTATGAATTATGTTCTTTATAGTATATGTGGTATCAAACCTATATTTGTTATAGTAACTTGACAATATAGTTCAAATTATGTATACCTATTGAAAAATATAATATTTAATTACGACTCTGGTACTAATGGAATCAAGACAATTATAGTTTATAATAAAATTATAAATGTCTATTTAATGGGCGTATTTTATTTTACTGTCCGGTTCCGGTGTTCCGGTACTGGGATTCAAAAATAAAGGTCCTTAAAATCTGATATAAAAAAATAACCGAGATATCGAATTATTTACAAAAACATCGGACAGTTCCTGGGCTAATAACAATAAGGCTTGGACAAAAGCCATCCATTTTGAATACATAACCTTGTTACGCTCAACGAATTTCATAAATATGCCTAATAAATAAATAACTAATAATACCTTACATACATACATACACATACATTTCAGCAGTATGCAGTCCACTGCTGGACATAGGCCTTCCACAAATAAGACTTGTATCATCTTGGGGGTAGTTGCCATAGTCGCCACGCTTGGTAGGCGGGTTAGCGACCGTAGTAGTTGTAGATTGGGTTTCGACGAACGCTGCTGCCCGTCCGTAGGTTTTCCCTTTGTCGCCTCTTACGACACCAACGGGAGGAGATGGGGTGGTGCTATTCTAGTTAGCCGGCATCACACGGCAAGTAATAGTTTTCGAGTAGAACTAAAAATAATACATTACATATTAATAATTAGCTAAAGGGCTTCTGAGGCTCTAGCGTAAGTTACTTTTGACGTAAAATAAACGTCTCGAACGCGTTAGTGATAATGTTATTTATATGGGTAACTCTAACGCAATGATGACGTTTTGTTACGTTAAAAACTTACACTGGCCCAGTACCCTTACCATGAGTTGTGACATTGACGTTTTCGATAACGAGTATCGAGTTTACTATCTGTGCATCTCGTTCACACTAAAATAGTACAAGCGAGATGCACAGATAGTAAACTCGATACTCGTTATCGAAAACCTCAATGTCACAATTCATGGTTAGGGTACACAACGTTGATTCGGCTCCGCATACGCCTCCCAAATGTCCGGAACATCATTATTTAGTGTACGGAAAAGATAACAATAATTGCGAAATACAGTGGTCTCTGCGCAGAATACAATTTTATCCCATTCGGCGCCCACCTCTGGCGCTCTGAGTCTCTTTAAGGACCTTTCAAAGGGACTTAGAGATACCGAAGAGTTGGCAGCTACCTCGCTCATCGTATCAGCCTACGATTCTACGAGGAAATGCTGCCAGCGTCTTCGGTACTATATGACAGATTACTTTTTTTAGATTTATGTTAGTTTTAGTGGAATTTTATTGTTAGTTTGAATTGATAATTAGTAATTAACTCATTTAATAAGAGGAATACTGCCAGGCTTTCGTGAACACCTTATCTAATAAGTATAATATAGTTAGTCACATATACTGGGTGTGGCCTGTATTAGAAGCTATAACTTTAGGGATCACGAACGTTTGCTACGTATATTACATTTCTTCTACAAAAATAATATATGATTCATTACTTGGGATTTTTTCAAACAAAATAAATAGCAGGTATTTTCAATGAACAGAGTCCAATAGTGAAGTTTGTAAGCTGACATTTACTGTTAGCCTACAAACTTCATAGTTTTCACAATACATTGCTTGCTTTAGAAATATTTAATGATTCATATTTGTGTCATTATCTAGGAGAAGGGACCTTATTGTCGATGGCACTTACGTCTAATCGCGTTGCGTTTGTATTGTATCGTCTTGAACAACGACATAAGCGCCATCGACAATAAGGTCCCTTTTCATAGATAATGTCACATTTACTAAATATTATTTAGTAAACTTCAAATTGTCTCAGTGAGAGCTGTCGAGGAAATAAGTGAATGGTTATGTTGGTTACTAGAAAACTTACTTACTGTACATTTATTTTTGTTTGCTTTCCAAATAAAATAAATTATTTTCAAAAGTAGAACAAATGAAGGGTCCACGGAAAGAACATCTCTAGTCACTTTTTTCCAAAACTGAGATTTTAATGTCAAAATGTAGAGCTGTCAACGAACTATTATTACCTACACCTTCTGATATAATTGTAAACATGATTATTTTAGTTTTTTGCACTTGAAAATCATCTAATTGCGAAGATAGTATGGTTAATTGAATAATTCCAAACTCAAAAACCGCAATATCTCGAAATGTTGTCAAAGTGACTAGACATGTGTTTTCCGTGGACCCTTCAAATGTTGCTACGTTTGCTACAATGCCTAAAGTTATTGTTCTTTCTTATTACAGACCACATATATGTGTTTAAGGAAAATGCCTCTATTTGTTTGGTTTTACATTCAGCTTGACTAATTAATATATCTATCAGTAGGTATTTCATTTACAAATTCATACCCACTTCTTTAAAGCGCCTATTCTAATCTACTGAAGTCTTCACGGTTTTTCCACATTAACTACAAATAAAGTTGACTAAATGAATACTTTATTTTTAAAGAAATATATAAGAATTACAATATTATAATGACTAGGTACAACAAGCATTTTTGAATAGACTTGTGTGAAATGGCGGTCAGTGAAATAAGTGAAATCTTTGTCAGAATGTATGCTGATTCTTTATATATTTCAATGTTTTATCGATACAACATAAAGTTTCAGCTCCATGCTTCAAATTAAACAAGCTGATGCGGTAAGATTAGTGTTTTTGTCAGTCAGTTTATTATCTAAGAGACATTTTTTTTACTTTTTTCTTGCTCTTATTTTACTTTCCTCGCATTCGAAATGAAAAATTGTATGCTTGACTCGGGTAAAAGTCACCCAATTCCGACTCGCACTATTAGTGCTCTCACTTCATTCGAGCGCCAAACTACCTCGTCGTCAATGGGTGACTTTCTACCCTTGATTAACAATCTACTATTGTTGATACTTGCTGGGACGTCAGTTTTCGCCGATAACTTATCGACGAAAACGACCAGTGCCACCCGTGTCCAAACCTCGGTACCCAAACTATAGTACATTTCGATACTAGTGAAAAAAAATTTTTTTTCGACGAGGGTGAAAGTTGGATCCCGAGTGAAACGAGGGTGACAGTCACCCGAGTCTTAAATGAGTTTTTACACGTGTATCGGACCCAATTTTTCATAACAAGTGCCCTAAAATACGCGCTAGTTAGGAAAAATACATTTTAATTGGCGGTAGTCTCTATATTTTTCAGTTAATATGTGTAAACACGAAAGGTAAATGTGTCGAGTAGTCAATTATTTTGATAACAATTTCATATCGTACAGGAAGTGACTGTTAGTTTAAATGGTGGCAGGAATTATAATATAATAATATCTAACATAGATGAATCATGCAAGTTTCCGTCGAGAACATTATATTAAGTGCGGGCTTACGCAATGTTCTTGACACATGGTGATCATTTCATTTGACGTTAGTTACGAAAACATCGAAATTCGTATATTTATTTTACGTTAGGAAGGTACCTAGATGTCTTATACCGGGTGTGGCCCGTAATAGGAGCAATAATTTTAGGGATCGCTTCTGCACCACGAACGTACCAACATTTGTTCTACAACTTTAAAAAATTGTGTAATTTCTGACTTGGGATTTTTTCGAACAAACTAAATAGTATTTTCAATAGACGGCATCCAATAGTCAAGTTGACGTTTACTGTCAGCCTACAAACTTCATAGTTTTCGCAATACATTGCTTGCTTGGAAAATCTTTTTTAATGAATATTTAGTAAACTGTAAGTTATTTTCAAAAGTCGTAGAACAAATGTTGCTACGTTTGTGGTGTAGACACGATGCCTAAAGTTAATGCTCCTATTACAGGCCACACCCGATATAGTTAGCGATCTATTTACCCTATTATTGTATATTAATGGTAAAACCCAGTCCATTCTCGGTAAGGCTCCCCATTAGAGTTTGTCAATTAAATTAATTAACAGCCTGGGCGGGCGCGGTCAGAAGTTACGACTGTGTGACGTAATCATGGCACCCTAAACCTGATAACAACACGCAAAAATAGTCTATGACTTTTTTTTTTTATCACATAGGCGGCAAACGAGCAGACGGATTGCCTGGTGGTAAGCAATTACCGTCGCCCATGGGCACCCGTAACACCAGAAGAGTCACAAGCGCGTTGTCGGCCTTTAAGGGGGGTTGGAGCTCTGTGAACCTTACTCACCATCAGGAACACAACACTGCATACCTGAAAGGTGGCAGTGCTATTATGGCTGAGGTCTTCTGTAAGGAGGAGGTACTTCCCCAGTTGGGCTGCCCCAGACTCAAGCGTGATGGTCATCGCTGTGCCCTACCTCTCATTGTTGGACGTAGTTTAAGGACATACCCGGGTCCAAAACTTGTCACACAAAGGAAAACTACCTTGTAGTTAGATGTTCGAGTGCACTTCGATTTCGTAATTTTTTTCGTAATTTCGATTTCTGGTCGATTATTGAGAGCCGTGCACTCGAATTTAAAAAAAACTTTAAGGACGAATATATTAGTAGGTACTCTTGCCGTGTGATGCCGGCTGACTAGAATAGCACCACCCCATCTCCTTCCGCAGGAGGCGACAAAAGGAAAAATCCTACGGACGGGCAGCAGCGTTCGTAGAAAGGCAATCTACAGCTACTGCGGTCGCCAACACGCGTGTCAAGCGTGACTATGGCAACTACCCCCAAGATGATACAAGTCATATTTGTGGGAGCCCTATGTCCAGCAGTAGACTGCATACGGCTGAAATGTATTATTAGTGCACAATAGTTTCTCACCATTGTTTTGCACGAAGTCTATAGTTTCGATACCCGCATTTATGTAATTCATATTTCTAGAATCCCATTTCTTCGTTTCTGATAGAGTTTAATAACACGAGTCGAGTACTCGACGCTCAAAAATTGCTTTTTTTTTATGACAAAAGGTGGCAAACGAGCAGACGGATTGCCTGATGGTAAGCGATTACCGTCTCCCATAGGCACACGTAACACCAGGGGAGTCACAAGCGCGTTGCCAACCATTAAGGGGGTTGGAGCTCTGGTAACCTTACTCACCATCAGGAACACAACATACATACCTGAAAGGTAGCAGTGCTATTATGGCTGTGGTCTTCTGTAAGGAGGAGGTACTTCCCCAGTTGGGCTTCTTCGGACTCAAGCGTGATGGTACTTCGCTGTGCCCTACTTCTCATTGTTGGACGTAGTTTAAGGACATACCCGGGTCCAAAATACCGGTCTGGGTCCGGGTCCGGCTCCACAGACGAGGCTTTCAAAATGTCGTAAACATTGAAAGATGCTTATATATTTCATTTCTTAGTAAACCTAATTATGTATACTCATTAATTATTCATAAAATGACAAATATATAATACCCAATACAGACACGCCGACGTTATTAACATAATTATAACAAACTATAAACATTTTATGACTCGGCAATAAACCGACAATAAAAGTAAAGTTATGTTTGCGTTGCCTCTCTATATCCGTCTCATGTATCATATAATTAGTGTTCTTTTTATTAACAGCTGAATAAATTGTTCGTATTATCTATTACTCGAGCATAAACGACAGCTGCAAATGCAATTTTGGATGCATCTGAAAATTGGCAACGAGGAAACCGGACTGTTATGAAAATTTGGACCCGGGTATGTCCTTAAACTACGTCCAACAATGAGAGGTAGGGCACAGCGATGACCATGATGTACCTCCTCCTTACAGAAGACCACAGCCATAATAGCACTGCTACCTTTCAGGTCTGTAGTTTTGTGTTCCTGATGG
The DNA here is from genome assembly GCA_022674325.2 of Grapholita molesta. Classification (NCBI taxonomy): domain Eukaryota; kingdom Metazoa; phylum Arthropoda; class Insecta; order Lepidoptera; family Tortricidae; genus Grapholita; species Grapholita molesta. The sequence continues at coordinate 2,873,658 of CP053147.2, forward strand.
TGATTAAGGTTCCCAGAGCTCCAACCCCCCTTAAAGGCCGGCAACGCGCTTGTGTCTCCCCTGGTGTTGCGGGTGCCCATGGGCGACGGTAATTGCTTACCACCAGGCAATCCGTCTACTCGTTTGCCGCCTATGTCATAGAAAAATAATAATAATAATCTTCCAAAATCACGGGTTGAAGATTGAAGCATATTTTTTTTCGTCCATTTTGAATGGAATACTGTTCTCATCTCTGGTCGGGGGCACCCCAATACCAGCTTCTCTTTGGACCGCATGCAGCGGAGAGCGACTAGAATTGTCGGCAGCCAGGAGATCTCGGACCGGCTTGACTCCTTGGCACTGCGTAGAGATGTGGCCTCACTCTGCATTTTCTACCGCATCTACTACGGACAGTGCTCCGAGGAATTGTTCGGGTTAATCCCAGCTGCTTCCTTCCGCCAGCGCTCTACAGGACAACACTTCCATCATCACCACTTAGATGGTTGGCAGTCCTCAACTGTGCGTTTTTCTAGAAACTTCCTGCCTTACAGCAAAACTCTGGAATAAATTGTCGTGTGCAGTAAGTATTTCCGGACCGATATGACATCCAAACCTTCAAGAAAAGAGCTTATAGGGATCTTAAAGGCCGGCAACGTACTTGTGACTCCTCTGGTGTTGGGAGTGTCCATGGGCGGGTAGTTGCTTACCATCAGGCAATCCGTCTGCTCGTTTGCCTCCTATATCATAAAAAAAAAATCGACGAAAAAAATTTGTTCTCTACCATTTATTTAGGTGACTTTTACATTGTCTTATTTTTAGGGTTCCGTAGTCAACTAGGAACCCTTATAGTTTCGCCATGTCTGTCCGTCCGTCCGTCCGTCCGTCCGTCCGCGGATAATCTCAGTGACCGTTAGCACTACAAAGCTGAAATTTGGTAGTAATATGTATATCAATCACGCCGATAAAGTGCAAAAATAAAAAGTGGTAAAAAATGTTTTCTTAGGGTACCCCCCCTATACGTAAAGTGGGGAGTGATTTTTTTCTTCATTCTAATCCTAACGTGTGATATATTGTTGGATAGGTATTTAAAAATGAATTGGGGTTTACTAACATCATTTTTTGATAATGTTAATATTTTCGGAAATAAACGCTCCAGAAGTAAAAAAAAAGTGCGTCCCTCCCCCTCTAACTTTTGAACCACAAGTTTCAAAAATATGAAAAAAATCTTAAAAGGTAGAACTTTACATAAACTTTCTAGGAAAATTATTTTGAACTTGATTGGTTCAATGGTTTTTGAAAAAATCTATATATATAAAAATTAACCCCTATTTCTCGTGGTCACGCTAAGAATGTCCGAAATATTTATTTATTTATTTTATTTATTTAACTTGCGAACGGCTTTACCGATTTGGCTTATTTTGGTCTTGAAATATTTGTAGTAGCTCAGGGAAGGTTTAAACGGTGAGAAAGTATGAAAAAAGATCGAGTAATATACTAAAAAACGAAAATATTGTTCCCCCATACAACTCGAAAAAACTGTAAGCGCCGCAGGATTTCATACAGCTTACGCGTTTTTGGTAAAATGGTCTCTGCTTTCACTCGAGAAAGACGGAAGCGCCGCAGGATTGCATATATCTTAGGCTTTTTGCGAGCAAAATAGGTACTTTATATTATTCCAGCACTAAAGTCGTTAAGGCGATAGTTTCTTACAAATTGTTAATAAATTAGCCCTTATTCCCTAAGATATAGCTGTCAAAATCTCTATTGAATGATAAGACACACTTCCTCACTTCAGGCCCGGTACCGCGAAGATCGAATTTCATATATGTCGAGCATTTCTCTTTTACTCCAATTAAGGCGTTAAGAGTGACAGAGACAATCGTCCGAAATTTACGAATATTGTTGTTCGCAGTAGTGAAGTAGTGAAACAAATACGAACATTTCCGAGGAAATACGATAGGAAAGGATTATTCACTACATCTGAGCCCCGAGTGTATGTTTTTAACGTAACGAAATGTCACCATAAGCGTTAGTTACCCATATTATATCAGTATCACTTACGCATTCGAGACACTTTTTACGTCAAAAGAAAATTACACTAGAGCCTCTGTACTTTAAGCTCGGGCGCATAGTTTACTTAATTTGCCGATAGATGTCGCTGTAGGTGGAACGCTCATACCCTACATGGCGGTTTTAAGATTCTATCTGAATAATGGGGTCGGCGCATACATGGCCCATACATTAGGTTGAAACTGACTGACTGACTTCAAATGACGCTGGCTGGTTATCACTCCATGTTACAACCCCTTCTTACTACTCGTGGTGGGGCTGAAATTGACAACTTTTTTCTCGAATTTTCCATGTATAGTTGGGATCTATAACTCTTTCTTTAGTTGTCAGCGTCCTTTGTGGGCCCGTTTTTAGGGTTCTGTATTTAATATTAATATGTCAACAACAATGTATCAAATAGCCATTTTTAACTTTTAAGTGGGAACACTTACTGTGACGGACGAAAAACTACGGAACCCTACACTGAGCGTGGCCCGACACGCTCTTGGCCGGTTTTTTACTATTCTATTTGACATATGTTTTATAAAACTGTCATGCCATTTATACAATTACAGTAATAAAGCAGCAACAACAACAACAATAAAAACAAGTTTACAAAATTCTTAAAATTAAATACAAATCAAATTATTATTAGGTGTAATCAAAATGGTAACAGAAAAATATATCGGCCTCCGGGAAGGCAATAATGATGCGCAGGCCAAACTATGTAAATTTCTGATGTTGTAGGTATCCATTGGTTACATTGACCGCTTACCATCGGGTGGGACGTTTGCTTGTTTGCCACCAACACGTTAGTTCAATAAAATGATGTTATTTTTTTTATTATATCGTCAATAAATAGGTAGAAGTTTGGTGAAGAGCTCTTGTGACGATCCTCAGAAGAAACTGCGATATTTTTCGACATGTGATTAGTCCTCTGTCGGAATGCCGCGAAAATTGTCGTATTTCTCGTGATAATTGTAAAGAGCCTTACATCTAACTACTACCTATCTATTTTTTATCAATGCAACCAATTGTAATGAAAACTCCAAATTTCTTCAATAGAATAATTATATTTCAGTTTCACACGTAACAACACCAGTATTTCGGCCAATATATCTCTAATTAATTATTTTTTTCTTGACATCTCAACTTTTTTTTAAACCGCTCTTTCCCGCCATCACCGCCTAATCTATTTTCCTAGTCTTATTTTTTTTTAACTTGTGATGGCGGCCAAGAACCAAATACCAAAGAGGTTTAATATTACTTAAATATTTTACTTATTCATGCTAATTACAATGTTAAATAATAAAAATCACAACAGAATGGACACCTGCAACGTCAGAAATTTACATGCGTCGGGAATCATGACTATTGTCGCGGTGGTGGAATAGGGGCCGGACACCCGTCACGACAAGTACCTAGTAAATAACCCTTGTATTCATAAACGTCTATGCTATATAAATTAACTATTATTCGTTTCCCCTTATCTGTGACTGGCAGTAAAGGGCTTCGGCTTACGGTTATATTCCCATTAAAGGAAGTTAAATGCATGTGTGGGTAATGTAGGTCAATTTTACGCCGGAGTCGTAAAGGAACAGAGGCCCTAGTGTAAGTTTCTTTTGACGTAAAAAGAAGTTTACGAACCCGTAAGGAATAGTGTTATTTATATGGGAAACGCAAACGCGTTCGTGACGTAAAGTTATGATACAAAAGTTACACTCAGGGCTCTGTACCATTACCATGAGTTGTGACTTTGAGGTTTTCGATAACGAATACCGAGTTTACTATTTGTGCATCTCGTTCGCTCAAAAATTTGCTGCCTTAGATTCAATAGATAAACGTGCCAAGAAGCTCATTGACGATCCTGATCTGGTGGGGGCAAAGCTGCAAAGCCTCGAACACCGAAGGAATGTCGCATGCCTATCGGTATTTTATAGGATACATTTCGGCGAGTGTGCGAGTGGTTTGCATGAACTCATTCCACCATCTTCATTTAAATATTATGGGACGAGGCGTGCGTTGAGATTCCATCCCTATGTTGTGGATATTCCTTCAACCAGAACAAAGCGCTTTGCTTCTACTTTTCTGATTCGCACAGCTAGGGAGTGGAATTCTCTTCCAGCTGATCTTTTCCCGGAGCAATACAACCTGGGTATCTTCAAGTCGAGAGTGAATAAGCACTTGCTAGGTAAGCATGTTCCATCGTCGGCCTCATCGTCACTTACCATCAGGTGAGATTGGGGCCAAATGCTAATCTATCATTTATAAAAAAAATAAAAAAAATTGTAAAGCAAGATGCACAGATAGTAAACTCGCTACTTGTTATCGAAAACGTCAAAGTTACAACTCATGGTAAGGGTACTAGTGTTATCCCAAGTGCCTCAGATATACGTAAATTACTTAAGTTTTAGACATCATTTCTTGTGCAATATTTTTTTTAATCGAAAGCAAATATATAAAATTTTATTTGTGATAAGTCTTGTATAAAAAATACAGTATAATTATAAACATTAACTCAAATAATAAAATAATACAAAAATAGGACTAAAAACTAACTATACTAAATCTAGAAAAGGTCCGCTGGCTGCGTTACCCCGCTGAACTGCGAGACAGATGCGTTGAGCGAGGTAATAAATAACTGCCAGCTCTCCGGTCACCTGTAGCGTCTCTGAGTCTCTTCGAAATAGCTTTGAAAAGACTCAGAGCGCTAGGGCCCCAAGGACTAGGGTCTCAACGCCAAAAGGGACAAAGCAATATTCGGCGCTGAGACCTCTATACAAAGATATATATCTATAATATATAAAGACGTTTTTTCTTCTTACAGTTGGGGGCGAGTTTTGCGGTTGATGGTGCGAAAACACTTAAATCTACACAATGGTAAGTCTTAATAATCATATACCTGGCATTAGTCTAATTAATTCGTGAGATGTATCTATTTTTTGTTTAGTTAGTAACTTAGATTCAAAAATTGTAGTGCCCTTGCAGGGTTCATAGCTGAACTTCTTTGTGATATAATATCTTGTGTACCTAAGTATGAATGCAATAAATAACTGATAACTGATAGTCCGTTTTCTATTGGGAATGCTTGTATGGAAAGGTATCCAATTATGAGTAAAGCAATGCCATTTGGTACGAATATTATACACATCCACCTGAGCCCAAAACGCCCGTACCCTTACCATGAGTTGTGACATTGACGTTTTTGATAACGAGTACCGAGTTTACTATTTGTGCATCTCGATCGCTCAAAAATTGTAAAGCAAGATGCACAGATAGTAAACTCGATACTCATTATCGAAAACGTCAATGTCACAACTCATGGTAAGAGTACCGGTAGCCAGTTTTAACTCCGCGACAGTTGGGGGGCAGGGGGGGTACAGAGCTCCCGGCGCTCAGAAAAAAAAATCTGACGGATTAGTTTGGACGTTTAAGTCAAGTTTGGTGTCGTTATAAGGTAACTAGATGATGTCCAATTCATTTCCCACTAGTTTTTAGGGTTCCTTAGCAAAATATGACGCAATACTTAATAGTTATTTGTTATACAAGGGTGCAAAATTGTATTTTAACTGCGAGTGTGGGATTGAAACTCGAGCAAGCGAATGGATTCTATAGTTTAACCACGAGCAAAGCAAGTGGTTTTAAAATAGAATCTTGAGCGTAGCGAGTGTTTCAATACACGAGAATTAAATTACAATTGCACCCGTGTGTAACACAAAACTTTTCCCCTCACTACAGCGAGGAAAGTGAATCATGCAAAAAAAACGTTTTGAAATCGCATTGACTTTTTCTTTGCATTTAGATACATTCAACATTTTTACAAAAGGTGCCTTTAGCTTGGTTAGCTTGTGGTGCCCAGTACGATTTTCGAATGTTCTAATTCGATTTTCAACTCGGTGCGTTAGCGAGGCTCGCCCGCGCCGAATTAAGACTTTAAAACCATAGCAATAAGAGCTGTGAGAAGTCAACTTACTTTAATCACTAGTGGATAAAATGCCTTTTTACCCTCTCGTATTAAAGGATAAATAAACTCAATTCAAATGCGACAACCTCCAAAATGTCATACTGTTTCCCAATACAAATCGGACTACATACCTACTGCCTTGGGAATCAAACACACAATCTCCGGGTCTTCTGGCCACTAGCGCCATGCCGAGTTAGCCGCTAGCTTACCCAAAGTTAAGCGTTATCAAATGTATGAACTTACTTAACCGGTTAAGCTCGGGTTAGTTGGCTAACCCAAAGGTGCGCAAGTGGGCCTCAGAGAATCAACGATTGCAATTCCTACATGTTTATCTTATTAAATCAAGATGGAAAAACTTCTCAAGTGACCAACTGGGGACCGATTTTTAATAGTCCTGAATCAGAAATCGAATTCTAAAACTTTTGAAGACGACACAAAAGTTTCTCATAATTACATTAACACGAACACTTTGACATTATTTAAAATGTCACGATTCAAATACTCGACGTTCAAAATCTACCCCCCGGGTTATATTTTCAAAAAGACGAACGTTTTTCCTAGCCTTTATCCAACCAATTCAATGAATCATTGCTTATTTTTTTCAGCAAAGCTTCACCATGGCTGAAGACGACGACGACAGCGACAGCGACTGTCTTTTCATAGACGAGAACCCCACAGAACCAGACGAACAAGGTTCTACACCGAACACAAACTCACAGAGTGCTTCAAGTAACAGCATTTACACACCACCAACAGATTTACCAGAAAGTCCAATCGACTACTTATCCCTCATGAAGAATGTAAAGGTCTTAGAAAACATCCCACATCTACTACAAGATTATTCAAAAGACCAAACATTTGAATCACAACACATCAAGTCTATTACTTGCAAAGAGTTTTCTCGAGAAGCTTTTGATACAAACGCTATAGTAGAAAGTCCTGCTTTATATCATTATTTAACTACAAATAATGCAAATTCTGAAAAAGTATATGCGGCTCAAAATGGACATAACAACCTCTATAATTTAAATCTTAAACAGTTATTGGAAGCACCAGCCCGACCACCACCTAACTCATGCATACCTACTGCGAATTGCGAACGAGGAGCCAGCACACACAGCCGGCCCCAAGATCCTGGGACTCCATATCGTAAAGATATTCCGAATAGAAACCAAATGCAACTATATGTCCAAAGCGCATCAGTGCAAGTTAATCAGACAAGTGTATTTGTAGCTTATCCAGAAATTCATGCAGGAGGTACCACGACCCTAAGATCAACTGACCCACCAAATGACGTAGCGACCTCAATGAGCATCAATGGATATCCACAGAACGATCCACCAGCTCAACGTAATTTGGACCCAAGGCAAATTTATCCTCAACACACTGAACTGCAAATCCAGTCCAGACAAAAGAATGCAACTTATCAAGAGAGTATGCGTAACACTTCCGAGCTAGAAGGTCATTGTAGGAAAACAGGCCCAATACCCAATTTCTCTGTAAGTGAAGTCCTCGGAAGGGGTCAAGGCAGAACGAGTAAGTCCGTTGAAAATTCTCAACATCCTGTAAAACGTGGCCGGGGTCGACCAAGGAAAACCGCTGCAAATCCTCAACCACCCGGCTGGACAGCAAGACCAAATATGTCTTTAAATTCACACGAACAACCAATAAACTTGGATTTAAACCCTCTTCCCACTAAAAGGACAGGAGCATTTATGGACATGCCTTCTTTGAGTCCTCAGCCTATGGATCCTGCTTTAAATAATGTGATAGAACCAATGGCCATGATGACTTCAAATCCTCAATGTCAACCAATAAATCCTCATGCAAATCAACATCCCACTGGCAAAGCTGGATATATTAGCATGCCTCCCCACCACGGTACTATGCGTCCTGGTGTAAATTATAATCTTAATAGCCCGATAGGAGACATGGTTTCTTTGCAACCAATACATTCTACTATAGAACCAAATCTCCATAACATGTCAGGAGAACAATCATATCCAAATCCACAACAGCAATCAATGAATCAAATTTTCAACAATTTAAATGATCAACAACATTTGTTAAATGTGTCTTACCAACATCAATCAACGAATCTCTCTATGATTCATCAGAATCACTCTTTACCTACCTCAAATTTTAGAGAGAGAGAAACAATGGACATGCATCATGTCCCACATCAAGCAATGGCAACTGCCCTAAATCCTAATGCAAATGAACATCCCACTGGAAAAGCAGGGTATATGAGCATGCCTCCTCACCACGGTTCTATGCGTCCTGGTGTAAATTATAATCGTAATAGCCCGATAGGAGACATGGTTTCTTTGCAACCAATGCATTCTACTATAAAACCAAATCTCCATAACATGTCAGGAGAACAGCTACATTCAAGTCCACAACAACAATCAATGAATCATTTAAATGGTCAACAACATTTGTTAAATGTGTCTTACCAACAGCAATCAACGAATCTTTCTATGATTCGTCAGAATCACTCTTTACCTACCTCAAATTTTAGAGAGAGAGAAATAATGGACATGCTTCATGTCCCACATCAAGCAATGGCAACTGCCCCAAATCCTCAACACAGTGACAGGTCAGGAGGTCCACTTAACACACATCCAAATTTTCAATCCCACACAATGAATCCGTTCAATCCTCAACATATGTCTAGGATGCCTCCATGCTATTATTGTGCTATAGGTGCATGTAACAAATGTTTTCCTTCATGCACTGATGCGTCAATGCCAAATCCTCAAATAGACTTTAACAGTCATATCAAAAATGTTTTTATGCCACAAAACCCTGGTTATAGAGACGAGGAGAATAGAAAAGCGGCCTACTTAGCTTCGTTAAGATCCCAGGGTAACTGTGACGAAACTAGAAATATACTAAACAACACGCCACGACAAAAATCCCCGAACAATGTACGGAATAATTTAGCTGGCAGACAATGTAATCAACCAATGACGGATGCTGTCTTTAACCCCATGCATTTTAGCTCTCATACCAGACCATTCCAAGTGCCAAACCGGTTTCCGGGCGAGGTTTCCGGAACCCCACATAAGGTAACCAATAAACGAATCACCAAAGCCAAAAAAACTACAATAGGTAAGAATACACCTAAAAAATCTCAAGAAATGCGTGATCTGGTCAGTAAGATTTGGGCACAGCCAGTGAAAATTAATAATACTACTGAGAAACCACACGTTGACTTGGCTATAGACACAACACAGACCCCAAGTACGAGCATAACAACTACTATAATGCAAGTTCCGTCAAATGCAGCTTCTCAAAAACAAATAGAAAATAAGGCAACTGACGCAGTACAAACTAATATATCGAACGCGGCCTGTACACATGATATGAATACAAACAACCAAGGTCCAGTGGGCGGCGAGGTCCAGTCAAAATTATTAACCTCTTTGGAGGAAGCTTCTATACGACAAGAAACATCGAGTAATGATACCAATAAAGCAAACGAAAAGCAACCATGGATAAATATAAAAAGTGACAGTAATGAAATCCCATTCATTATGGATAAGCAAGATATGAGCATGAACAATAATGCTGAGGCGACAATGAAGCCTTGCGTGGTAAACGTGAGAACAAATATAATTACTGTAAACATTCAAAGTGAAGGCTCTATACAGAAAACACACAAAGACATAGACGTGGAGACATTAATAGCTATATTGCATGAAGATACTGATGAACAAGTGAATGACTCACAAACTTCTAAACCACTAAATCAATCAACTAATGCTAATGAAACTTTGTCTACAAGTTCCGTAACAACGGAAACAATGACTAATAATGAAAGCAAGAATGATAATAATATCTGTAAACCTGAAACATTTAATTCTGAACCGATTACCAATCAAAAAGCTAGTGCCAACCAAATTATAGAAAAATCAGTTACAGATTCATTCAATCATCAAATTGGTACTAATTTAAATATGTTATTACCTGAAACCAAAGCCCTACTAGATATTTTGGACACGGTGAAAAAGACTTCAAAATGCACGATTATTAATCAAACTGAGAGCAGTAAGACAGAAATCATCAACGATAATATTAACAATGAAGGAGAAAAATATCAAGCTGGTAAAGGCGTACCATCAACAAAACTAGAAGATAAAAACATAGGTAAAGTCAACCAAAATATTATACATGTCTTGTCTGACAGTGAAGATGAAGATAAAGACAATTTAGCAAACTGGCACACAGACAGTAAAGATGCAAGTGATGATTGTAACACCAAAGCAGAGACTACCGAAATAAAAGCAACTCCGAATGGAAATTATACTGTACTACACAATATACCAACTTTTAATAGTGGTCCTGATGGACAAAAACAATTTTCTATTCCTCAAGGAGGAATAGTTAATGAAAATAACCAAAACATTAATGGCATTAATGAGCCACAAGGAGCAACAATTGAAACAACGGACCTATCAGAACCGCCCATACCTGAGAGCATATTTTTCGAATTTCATATTACGTTATTTAATTGTGTGGAAAAACGACTCACCGAGAACAAATTTAAAGAGTTATCCGACAAGGTTAATGATGACATTCTTCGGTTAAAAGAATTAAGGAAAAATAAAAACGCTTGCGCCGACATGTGGTACGAATGTCATGAGTGCCATAATGCTACTCTTTATTCCCCACGCCTACTTTATTATCATGGCCGCCTTGAAGACCCTAATGATAACAACAATTGTAAAGTTTGTGTTATATTCAGGGAACAATACATGATTTTATTAATAAAATACGTCTTTTCAAAAATATACCTAAACGCCGAGGATAATCAAATCACTGATAATACGAGCAATGTCACAGCACCAAATTCAATAAATGAAAGTCAAACTCATTTAAAAACTGCACTTGACTTCAATGATGAAGACGATACTCTTAACAAACAGGAGAGCGGCGGACAACAGAGTCCAATAGATGACTTGCCATCAAGTTCTAAACAAACTGAAACAATTGACCATGAAAATAAAATTAACAATACGACACGAGTTAGCCAATACCAAACCAGTGATTTTGTAGTAAAAATACCAAGAAGCAGGAGAATAGACTCAATTATACAACAACATATTCAGTGTAAAAGTTCAAAGTCAAATGATTGTAAATCAAACGGTCGTGAGATAAAAACTGCTTTACATAATAACTATGATATAGCCAGTTCTAACAACTGTGATGAAGGAACGACCAAAGATACTTTAACAATTGAAACAAATATAACCGCTACTCATGTCAATAAAACTTTGAATTCTTCTCTAGCCGACAACAAAGAAAAGGAAAGTGCGAATATAACTAATGTTAAAGTTGTAAACACATCGAGTAAATGCCCAGAATCAAAAAGTAATAACACAAAATGTGCATCAACCAGCATTGAGCATAGTGATAAAAATCAAGAACGGCATTCTAAAACAAGAAAAAGCAGTAGTGAAAAAGCATCTAGTCCCAACCCACCGGAAGCAAAGAGACACGCAAATAGTTCATCAAAAAGTATCAAAACAAATGACTGTAATCGAAAACGCATATATGATGAATCAATCAACATAAACACAGAACCACAACAAAAAAATATAACTACAGTATGCGAAGATAGAGACCAAAGTAACCAAGAAAAACTACCCAAGAAGCAGAAACGCATTAATTCTAAAACTAAACCCGCAACAAGCTTACAAAGTAAAAACACGAGAACATCAAATGACCTCCGTAATAATGAGAGAAACCAAGAAAAACATTTAAAGAAAATGCGTGTTCGCGCTGTAACTGAAATTGTTACAATCGCAGATGCAGAAAAGCAACACACTAGCAATGCATTAGGAAACAATAATAATAAAGAAAAATATAAAAAGAGGCACAAAAAAAGAAAAAGCATTAGTTTTGATACTGGTAGTGTGCCTGATACTAACCTAAAACCACTAAATATCAATACGAATAACGTTGATACACATAAAAGCATTAGTCGAGCTGAAACTACGACCAATGTAAATCTACATGGACGTCACGATAACTGGAATAACAAAGAAAATAATTTTGGAATACAGAAAGACATAAGTGGTGAAGTCACTGCCGAAGTAAGTCACTCTGACAAAGACACTGCTTCAAAAACTAGCAATAACTTACGTGACGAAAAATCTGTCAGTAACAATGCAAATTTACTGTACATAACTAACTCGACGTCAGATGACACTTGCAGCAACAGCAAACAACGAATCATCTTAAAAATATCCCGAATCCGATCATCCGAAAAAGATAATAAACAAGTAAGAAAACGGGCGGATGCCGACGCGTCTAACAAATATAAAGTACAGCTCGACGAACAAGATAATGAAGCAAACTATATAGTGAGACCAGTATCAATAAAAACCAGTCGCACCACCATTTCAAGTAGTCGTATACTCAACAAAAATCCTGCAGAGAAAATTCATACAAAAAAGCGTAAGAAAGAAAAAAAACTTCTCAGGAATGGCATGGGGGATAAACATGAAAACTACAAAGACGAAGAGAACGACCAAGTGTGTATCAAAGTTAGTCGAAAAAAATCAGATGACGCGATAAAAAGGAGAAGTGTCCATTGTAGCGACAAAGCTAAAAGTGTCAAAAATAACGGAGTCATTGAAGAATTAAGTATCAAAAACGACGACGTATATAAAGTTAATGTTACTGTTAAAAATGTGGAAAAACATGTAACAAGTCAGACAATATACTATGTCTGCCAACATTGTTATCTGATTTTAAAATCCTTGGCGTCATTCAGAAAACATATGGCAGGGAAACATAAAAAGGCAAATATTTTATCCAACGATTTCATAAAAATGAGAAAACGTGATAATTGTACAAAAAAACATAAAATATTATAGAAACTAAATCTACCGCCGCCGGAATACCTCAGTAGTAAGATAATCTTTATTTTATACACTAGAAATAGGGAACAAATAGTACAAAGCAACAAGCAAATAATACTTAGTTCAATACGAAATAAATAGTTATTTTTTAAACAAGGGAAGGTAGTTGGTGATACATTTGGGCAATTTCACTTTCAGGGACACCCAATTAACTTAATTGTCAAATAAAAGTTAAATCAGTGGTCAGTTTAGTGACGACAATTAAGCTTTAAATTTCAATACAATCTACAGTTTTATGTTCAATCCATAAATAATACGTGTTATTGTAATAGAAAAATGCGAATAAAGATGATTTACATAAAGATTTCAAGCTTAATTGTCGTCACTAAACTGACCACTGATTTAACTTTTATTTGACAATTAAGGTAATTGGGTGTCCCTGAAAGTGAAATTGCCCATTTACGTCTTTAATCTTTATATTAAGAGTTGAGCACGACAAATGTTCCAAACTTGAGCGAAGTAATTTTATATTTTACTATGGTTTCCATTTAGGTATATTTTATTTTTATAACAACGGAATGTATTTAAATTTCAATGTTCTCATTTTTTTAATACGAGAAATGTTCAAATTTTAATCAGTATTTGTAATTTTTATACGCTTTGTGTCAGTTTTTTAACGTAATTTTATTATAATATAACTATAGACTCGTAGTATTTTATGTTTGTAGGTAGTAAATGCGACGGTTTTAGCTAAAAGCTTTATAAGGTACCACAGTATGTATAGTCAACCAATTTGATTTCTAGGCCACTTTGAACCTTGTCACAGTGACGACATGATGTTCTGCGTCTATTGGCAGAGTGCAAAGCGGGTGGAGGGGGTACCCTAAACGATCACAGCGCTCCCTACGGCTAAAATTGTCATTTTTGTCGCTGACTTGAGCTGTCAAATCCATATTGCAGTAAACATTTTTAATATTATTGGCAATAATGTTGCTGACTACCATTGTCTTAAATTGTGTAATATACTAAAATAACACAAGTTTTAATTAATATTTTTCACAATATTTTCTTACTTCTAGTTTGACAGCGGTGACAATATTGTCCATAATGGCCGCCTGTCACGTGGCGCTGTCGTCGCGCTCGGTCCTAATAAAACAAATTGGTTGACTGTTCTTAAATTTGACTCAATATTGAATCGTAGTCCGAGCGGCGAAGAGAACCAACTATAGACAACTTTTAGTAGAACCGTCACAAATAGACAAACTGGTGAGTTTCTTTCGGCGTTTCTTCTCACCAGATGTCATAGTTTCCGAAGCGCTGGTAGAGACGGACATGTATGTAAAACCTGGGCTGCGTTTCTACCAGAAATAATAAGGTGGATACTCAGACTCCACTCCAGACGTGCGAGATGTCAACTGAACTTGCACCACACTTAACAAGTTGACATTTGCAATGGCCACTCTCTTTAGGCAGTCCCACCGCGAGCTAGTAAGCTATGAGCTATCAGCTATTTCAAGGGTCATAAGATGATCGCTCCCGTGTAAATAAAAGAGAGAGATATATATTTATAGCTCATCGCCCGCCTATGACATATATCATAGCCGGGCGATCGTAGTTCATCGCCGGGCGATGAGCTATAATTAAAAAAATAATAAATAAATATAAATAAATATTCAGGACATCTTACACAAATCGACTAGTCCTACGGTAAGCTCAGTAAGGCTTGTGTTGCAGGTACTAGACGACGATATATATAATAGATACATACATATAAATATTTAAATACATAGAAAACAACCATGACCCAGGAACAAATATCTGTGCTCATCACACAAATAAATGCCCTGGCTGGGAATCGAACCCAGGACCATCGGCTTCATAGGCAGGGTCACTACCCACTAGGCCAGACCGGTCGTCAAAATAAATATATATCTCTCTCTGCATATATATAGGTACCTATATCTCTTATTTACACAGGATCGATTATCTTTTGTCCCTTGAAATAGCTGATAGCTCATAGCTTACGGTTGGACCATGTGCCTTAGTTCATAGTTTAAGGACACTAGGCCCGCGGTACCGCGAACATCGAAGTTCGTATATTGCTAGCATCTTCCTCCTTTACTCTAATATAAGGCGTCATAAGAGTGACACAAACAATCGTTCAAAATTAACGAATATCGTTTTTCGCGGTAGTGCCGCCGGACGTAAATTAAAGACGGGGTCCAAAAATACGAATTACTGATAATGGTATTTGGTAACAAAATTATTCAATTATTACTATAATAACTATAATCATTGTATAACCTCGTAAGACCCACCATACTAAAAGTTTTTAAAGTTAAAATCAATCTTATTGTACATTAAATTGGGTTGAATTTTCTTTTGTTCGAAAAATAATGAAACAAATGAAATTATATTTTATTTCCTTCAATAAAGGATTTAGATTCCATTGAAAGGGAGTGTGCATTGTAATGTATACTGGGTCTTACGAGGATAATGATGGAAAAATTAATTAGCCTATACTTAGTAATGGGCTCCTCGTAAAAACGCAGTCTTTGGTTTATTTTAACTTTAATTAGAATAAAACATAAATATACTTTTATTATTGTACTCACGACTACTATTTACACTTTTAGGTAGTTAAAAACATAAACAATCATGTCATGTCAAGAGTATTTACCTTTTTTTAACTACCTAGTATACCGGGTGCGGCCTGTAATAGGAGCAAAAATTTTAGGGATCGTTTCTACACCGCGAACGTAACAACATTTGTTCTACAACTTTAAATAAGTAATATATTACTTGTGATTTTTTCGAACAAAGTAAATAGTATTTTCAACAGCATCCAATAGTCTAGTTGACGTTTACTGTCAGCGTACAAACTTCATAGTTTTTGCAATACATTGCTTGCTTGGAAAATCATTTTTTATTAATATTTATTAAACTATAAGTTATTTTCAAAAGTCTTAGAACGAATGTTGCTATGTTTTTGGTGTAGAAACGATGCCTAAAGTTAAAGCTCCTATTACAGGCCACACCCGGTATACATAAGTCTAGCTATTTGGGTAAGATAATATTCGCAAATATTTATAAAATTCTAATTCTTGTAACTATTGTCACGGTATTGTCAGATTCTTTCAAATAATAATTTTACATAATATTGTCTTCGGTTGCCACGATAATTACTCATGAAATAAAACAACTAAAACGGATTAAATCGAGTATACTAATTTAAACTACATCCAGACGTTTCAAACCCTTTAGCAGCGTTCGTGGTCATCGGGTGGACCACGCGATTTAATCTGTTTTAGTTGTTTTATTTCATAATAATTTTACCTTAAAAGTAGCCTAGTTAAGGGCGAATTAACGACTTTTTGTTCTTATCCTATCAACCAAGAGACAACAAAACACAAATTATTAAATGAAAGGTAATATTATCGACCCATTTATTTCACAGTTATTACATTTCGATAATAATTATTAGATAATGAATTTGATTATTATACGTATTAATTGAATTTAATTGTAATGTAAGTATGTTAGTTTAAGGTTATGTGGCGGTTTCAAATAAAAGGGACCTTATATACCGGGTGCGGCCTGTAATAGGAGCAAAAAGTTTAGGGATCGCTTCTACACCACGAACGTAACAACATTGTTCTATAACTTTAAATAATTGGGTAATATATTACTTGTGATTTTTTCGAACAAAGTAAATAGTATTTTCAATGAATAGCATCCAATAGTCTAGTTGACGTTTACTGTCAGCCTACAAACTTCATAGTTTTCGCAATACATTGCTTGCTTAGAAAATCTTTTTTTATGAATATTTATTAAACTACAAGTTATTTTCAAAAGTCGTAGAACAAATGTTGCTACGTTTGTGGTGTAGAAATGATCCCTAAAGTTAATGCTCCTATTACAGGCCACACCCGGTATACTTTTGTATGCGATCTTCATGGAGTGGGCACCGGCAACTGTCAAAGTGAAGTATCCTTTTTGTAGAAACCGTCACAAATAGACAATATGGTGGTTTTTTTTTCAGACCATCGGCCATAGCTAATACGCAACCGGGCCATTTTATTTGAAGTTGTATTCTCAACTTTTTTTTTAATTTTTTTGTGTGGTTTCTACTCAGAATCATGAGCTCTTTCGAGCCTGACAGGAGAAAAAATGTGTCCTAAAATTTCAAAAATTTCAAAAAAATCCAAATAAAAAAAAAAGTTGAGAATAGAATAGAATATTTTTATTCGTAAAACACATACTATTTACAAAAAACATGCAACAGACGATATGACATTACAGGAATACAACTTTCAATAAAATGGCCCATTCAACTGAAACTAATATATTAAAATAAACATATGACTTTTCAAAACGACATGCCTTAAACGGAGCCGATAAAGGTTATGAGTAAAAGGCTTAGGACTTTTCATAGCATAAAGTCCTTGGAGCCGCCATATGATAAATTTTCGAAGTCAAAGTCAAAGTGAATAAGTATTGTGTCATATTAAATATGTATAATGATTTACACATACAGTTACTTCGTCACTGAGTTAATTTTTATCGAACGTAAATATATTTTATCGTAAACAAATATAATTATACTAATTACTGGTCACATGTCATGCTACAATATTGATTATCTAGTTATGCATCCTCTTTATTGTCCGTGTTCAGTGAGTAGTACCATACATCCGAAATTTAAAATTAAAAAATATTGACATAATTGGTTGACACTTTGTATTAGACTTCATGAAATTGGTTTTTGATTTTATTTAACATGATTCATGAATGATATTACAATTCCCGAGATTAAATACTGGATAGAATCTTATAAGGAACTAAAATATAATGAAGAAACGTGTAGTGTGCATTGTTCCTTATGTGATGTGTATTTTACGCCAGCAAAAAAAATGTTTATTGTGAACCATATGAATAGCATATCTCAGTGATGAGAATAGTATAATTAATATATTTAGTATAATGTATGTATTTTGTCACATGCATTATTTTACAACTAAATATATTATAGAGTCTAGAACCACGGCTACTATGCTTCCAAAAGTCCTAAATCTTTCATAACATAACATCCTACTTTTTAACTTTGACTTCGAAAATTTCGCATATGGCGGCTCCAAGGATTTTAGAACCACGGTAAGCTATGAAATGTCCGAAGCCTAGTTATGAGATTCCATATGCTTGAGTAATTTCGACGGGTTCCGCTGCGCTGTAGGCTAATTGATTAGCCGGTAAATAGAAGGAGCGGGTTTCATTCCTGCCCCGGACGCCAGATTTTTCTTAACACGTTCACCCCCGAAACTGTTAAACTAAATTCTTACAATATGCCGGTAGAACTTACCTCTATCCCTCGGAGCATGCCACTGGGATTATACAAGATTTTTTGTTCCTATGCCGCTGTCATAAATCAAGTTCTTACTCCTACCAGTGGTATAGGAATACGAACGTTTTTAACACAACTGTTCTGTCGCCGACATTGGCGGTAAATTTATTTGGACACATTTACGTGACACCGGCATACGAGTAGGAGATCGACCTTTTTAGACACAAATACGTGTCACTGGCATAGAAGTTCGATTATTTGTAATCACAGACGTTGAGTTACTGGCATTGGAGAAGGTTTAATAAGATCACAGACACGTCGACGGGGCTGAACGTGTGAAGCATATCAAATCTTGTTTATAATTAGTGTTACTACTAAGTCCCAAGGTTATAAAATAATTTGATTTATCCTAATTACATGGCTTTTCGACTTTCGTTGTATTTTTTATACAGAGCCCTGAGTGTAAGTTTTTAACGTAACTTTACGTCACGAACGCGTTTGCGTTTTCCATATAAATAACATTATCACTTACGCGTTCGTAAACGTTTTTTTTATGTCAAAAGGAACTTACACTAGAGCCTCTGATATATTGTTGTTTTGACTGCGTTGTCTATGGACGTTTGTGACCTTGGCTATGGCCCCTGTTGTCGTAATTTTCGAAGCGTTAGTAAAAACAGACATGTATTAAAATCGGCTGTCAATGGCCGATTTTAAGTTTAATCTGAATAAAATATAAATGTTAAGTTTTGTTTATTTTCTTACCCCATTTTGACCCCTTTACAGCACACCTGGGCAATTCTATTTACAGTTGTAATTATTTATGGGAGTGTTCATAAATAAATGCCCCAAATAGCGTGACTTTTAGAAAAGCGATCAGTTTTGTGACGATAATCAAGTATGAAAAATTTCTACAAATACTTAGATTTGGTGCTCGTTTCATAAACTTTAAGCAGTAACTATAACAATGCGAAAAAGGAAAAAAATATGAATTTCCATACAGAGTTCATGCTTAATTGTCGTCACAAAACTGACATAATTTAACGATTTCACGTCACGTTAATTAGGGGCATTTTTTTTTCTGATATCTCCCTTTTAGTAAATTTGTTTTTTTTTTGTGCTTTCTACAGAATAACGAGGTGGAGCTGATTTTTGAGAGTCGTGCACTTGAATTCAAAAAATTTTGCGCACGGAAATAATCACGCGCAAAAGTTTCTCACCATTATATTTGCACAAATAGGGATGTTTACACATATTAAGTAAAATAATAAAATTAAGTGAAATTGGTTCACAATGACGAATATAATCAATTAAAATTAAAATTGAATATAAATACTTATTTGATTTAAAGATATCACGTTTACAAAATTTAACAAGAACAGCATTTTTAATTTGCGAAATTTCAAAAAACCATGGTACCCATAAAATTCTCGCAGTTTACTACAATAGTTATTTGTGCAACAAGAGAGGAAAGTTGTTTTTTCTTGCGAGTGTTAATTTTGAGTCCCGAGTAAGCGAAAGATTCTATAATTGAATCACGAGCGTAGCGAGTGATTCTAGTGTTAGAATCTTGAGCGTAGCGAGGCACTCAAAAACACGAGATGTAAAATAACTTTACTCTAGTGTGACACATACAACTTTTCACTTCAGTAGTGAGAACATATTAAAGGTTAAATAAGTTGCCAAAAATGTCAAGCTTTTATTGCCGACTGTGCTTTTTATCACAATCGTCATCTACTCTTCGAAAGGACTCTAATGAGCCTAAAACATCACGGGTTTATCTTGTGTATTTTAGGAGTTGCTTTTGCTACCTTCTGACTCCAGCATCAGATCAGATCAGTGGTACCATAATATTGCATTGTAACCGAAATTACACAAGTGTGCTAAATTTCAGCTCAATCTGTTAAAGATGTCTGCTTCAAAATTGAGTAGCAAGATTTCATCCGGATAAATATACAAATACATACATAAAATTAAATAAAATCTTGTAAAAAATGAACATCAAGTTAACCACATTCATTTAAGTGTTTTATCTGCAACTGCACTGGCTTCATTACTTAATATTTTGTTTAAATATTTTTCATTATAAAATATGTACATTTCAAAATTATAATATTTGATTAATTTGTGAGGGTCCGAAAGTGTTAGTGGTGTTAAAGGAGTCCATTATGTCCTATTATAATAAATAGATACATATAAATACTTAAATACATAGAAAACACCCATGACTTACGAACAAATATCTGTGCTCATCACTCAAATAAATGGCCTGACTGGGATTCGAACCCGGGACCACCGGCTTCTTAGGCAGGGTCATTACCTACTAGGCCAGACCGGTCGTCAATTAAAAAACTACTTTGTCTCACTCCCTGGAGTGACGAAAGTAGCAACTTTCCTCACTCTCTAAAAGTGAGGAAAGTTGGAGTGAGGAAAGTAGACATGTTCGAGCTGCTGAGGTGAAAAATAAATTGTACGGCAACTATATCCCAAAACGGTCGATCCCAAAATTTCGCGGTCAAAATAGAAATTTAATTATTTCTCCATACTTTAAAGAGCGCGGCTAGGAATAAGTGACGTCATAAATTCTCATCATTTTGTAAGGAGCGTTTTCGCTGGAAATAGGAATGTCAGACTTTGACGCTCATTTCTGGCTTTTGTGTAGTTTTAAGGCCACTACTCCCATACAGACATTTCATCCCTAGAACGAAAGGGATCGATTGATAAAATAAAAATAAAACAGTCAACTAGCCTATTGTATCTACTGTGTGTATTTTTCATACGGGCGTATAAGTTGCCCACATACAGTATTCAGTAATACGACTCGTATTATATTAATCATTTTGTTAAATAGTGTTATAACATAGATGTAACGATTTTTTTAAGTCTGACCGGGCAGCAATGTATGTACGCAGTCCAACTTATTTTAACATGACAAGTAATACTGACATGACATGACGCATCGGAACGTTAATTACTATGGATGCAATACATTGCGTGCTTAATTTTTATGTATGAAATGAAAATAATCTAATTTTTTTAACAAAATGAATGTAAATAGGTTCTTGAGGTCCAATACTAATTGCCACTAAACTATACGCCCGTATGAAAAATACATACTGTAATTCATTTCTAAAATACCATTTCTTCGTTTCTGACAGAGTTTAAAATGTCACAAGTCAAGTACTCGACGCTCAAAAATCGACCCCCGGGGCCTAATCTGTAGTCGTCACTAAGTCTTTCATATTATATAAGAGTAAATAAGCTGTTATCAACCTCGTAATACTAAATGATATAATAGTTAAAACCAATCTTTCTATACAGTGAATTGGATTGAATTTTGTTTTGTACGTAAAATAATGGAACAAAAGAAATTCAACTCTTTTTCCTTTTACAAAAGATTTAAATTCCATTAAACATGGGTGTACATTTTATGCCGTGTGATGCCGGCTGACTAGAATAGCACCACTCCATCTCCTCCCGCGGGTGTCGTAAGAGGCGACAAAGGGAAAAATCCTACGGACGGGCAGCAGCGTCCGTCGAAAACCAATCTACAGCTACTGCGGTCGCCAACCCGCCTGCCAAGCGTGGCGACTATGGCAACTACCCCCAAGATGATACAAGTCATATCTGTGGGAGCCTATGTCCAGCAGTGGACTGCATACGGCTGAAATGTGTACATTTTAATGCAGACTGGGTCTCAAAAGGTTAAGAGTGAATAGGCTGTTACTGAACCAGTGTGCTACACCCTCGACCTCATCGACACTTACCATCATGTGTCAGTCTTGTATAAAAAAATATCATTTACTGTGAAGCTAACAGGTATTCAACTCTTTCGCCGCCAGTGACTGGATATGAAGTCCGAACATTTCGTGCCCTACACGCCACGACTTGATATCAAGTCGAGGCCTTGGACCTACGTACTTTCAGCAGCAGAAGTGGCTAAGCGTTTGAGGTGTTCAAAATGAGATCAACACATCTCTATTGTCAAGAGAATAAGAGCGCGTGTAGATCATTTTGAACACTTCAAACGCTTAGCCACTTGCTGCTGACTGTACTGTGAGGTAAGGTTTATTTTCACTTGCTTGCAAAACTTTTGGCGTGTGACGCACGTCAGATTTTTTTTTTCGTTGCGGTGAAAAGGTTAAAGAGTAAAAAAAAAGACAGATATTGTGAAAAATATATATTGTCGCTTTATCTTCCACTGCAACTATTATTAATATTCTTACATGTAAGTCTGTACAAAATACTATAAAAACTAAAAAAAATGCTATATAATTCCATAATGTACTTATTAATAAATTTTCAAGATCTAGCAACTTCCACCATATACATTACCACAGAGGCCGTTTCAGGGTAAGTGTATATATATTTAAATATATATACACTTACCCTGAAACGGCCTCTGACTATATATATATATATATATATATATATATATATATATATATAGATGGACTGTTACGAGGCCGACAACCCCTTTTTTATGTTCTCGGACATACAATACAATAGCTTATAAAATCATAAGCTAAAAAGTAAAAATTTAAAATAAGCTCCTTTATTGAAGTTCCTTAAAAATCAATAAAACTAGAGTAGGATGACTTCACTCTCATGCCAACAAAAGTAGCTTTATTTTTATAAAAACAGGAATATCTGATGCTGTTTCGAGCATAATTTTCAAGGATATATATAGGATAAACGCTCATCATTTTGAAAACAACTGTTCCGTATAACGGAGACTTCCATATAATGTTACTGTATAGTTTTCATTGTTCCTTTTCTGTTGAAAACTGTTGAACTGCAGGCACGTTAGTCAAGCTGGTGGGATACGGCAATGGATACGAAGCTGTCTACCCTGACAGTTACGTAGCTGTGTCCCCCGGCACCCAATCTGCCCGCCTCGTCGCCTGGGGACACACGGACACATCAACATATCACCCGGCTCCACTGTTCCATATGTGGCATTATCTATGAAAAGGGACCTTATTGTCGATGGCGCTTACGTCGTTGTTCACGATAACGCAATACAAACGTAACGCGGATCGACGTAAGTGCCATCGACCATAAGGTCCCTTTTCATAGATAATGCAACATATATGTATAGGTTTAAAATATACAGTGTGAAATCCTGCATATAGAGGGTTGCATGGTCAAACCCGATAAGTCGAGTAAATGTAATTTTGAATTTAGAACTATACGTGAATTACGTAAGATTGTTACTTCAATGAAATATTATAGGTCGATTTATCGGGTTTGACCACGCAAGCCTCGATATACTTATACGCATGTTACTTTACAAGAATGCTCTAACATTATTTGGAATTATTAAAATATATTTATTTATCCAATAAATAATTACAGAACATTTTTACACAGATTGACTGAGCGGTAAGCTTGAAAAAGGCTTGTGTTGTGGCTCTAGCAACGATATATATAACAAACAAATACTTAAATACATATATAAAAACACCCATGACTCAGGAACAAATACCTGTGCTCATCAAACAGATAAATGCCCTTACTGGGATTTGAATCCAGGACCATAGGCTTCACACGCAGGTTCACTACCCACTAGGCCAGACCGTCGTCTCATGATCGTCGTCTAGATGCAGAAGCAAAAGTTGAATGACGAATCTACTACACTACTACTAGACTATGTGTGTGACCTTTAGATCTGACCTTGCCCTTGAGATGCACGAGCTTGTTGTGGTTGTACAAAGCAGCTTAATCAGACAACGTTAGATGCAGAGGCACAAGTTAAAGGGCGACTACTACACTACTACTAAACCATGTGTGTGACCTTTAGATCTGCCCTTGCCCTTGAGATGCACGAGCTTGTTGTGGTTGTACAATGTAGCTTAATCAGACAACGTTAGACGCAGAGGCACAAGTTGAAGGGCGACTACTACACTACTACTATACCATGTGTGTGACCTATAGACCTGACCTTGACCTTGAGATACACGAGCTTGTTGTAGAATGCAGCTTAATCAGACAACGTTAGATGCAGAGACACAAGTTGAAGGGCGACTACTACACTACTACTATACCATGTGTGACCTTTACATTTTTTTATGAAATAAGCTGCAAACGAACATACGGATTGCCTGATGGTAAGCAATTACCGTAGCCCATGGGCACCCGCAACACCAGGGGAGTCACAAGCGCGTTGCCAGCCTTTAGGGGGGTTGGAGCTTTGGGAACCTTACTCACCATCAGGACCACAACACTACATACCTGAAAGGTAGCAGTGCTATTATGGTTGTGGTCTTCTGTAGGGAGGAGGTACTTCCCCGTTGGGCTTCTCCAGACTTAATCGTGATGGTACTTCGCTGTGCCCTTCCTCTCATTGTTGGACGTACTAGTGACTATTAAACTATGTGTGTGACATATAGATCTGACCTTGCCCTTGAGATGCACGAGCTTGTTGTGGTTGTACAATGCGGCTTCGTAAGAGAACGTGGACGAGCAGAGGCCACAGTGGAAGGGCCGTTCCCCCGTATGACTGCGCATGTGTCCTTCTAGAGTTTTTTTCGTCTGAAAACACATGAAATATTCGATATTTAAATCGAAAGAAAAATAGAAAAAATTTACTCGCAGCGGGACTCGAACCCACATCTGGAGTAGCCTAGTGCATTACCAATTGTGCTATACGAGTACTTAGACTTGTCAAATATGCCTTTACTGGGATTTGAACCCAGGATCATCAGCTTCATATACAGTCACTACGCACTAGGCCAAACCTCTCGTCAGAATAAATGAAAGTATACCTGGCTTGTATGAGAACAAATACATTCCAAGTACAGTCAGCAGCAGAGTAGCTAAGCATTTGAGGTGTTCAAAATGAGGTCAACACGTCTATATTGTCAAGAGAATAAGAGCGCGTGTAGGTCATTTTGAACACTTCAAACGCTTAGCAACTTTTGCTGCTGACTGTACTACTTTTATATTAAGCAGAAACGTCTGCTAGCATATCAAAGATATTTAAGTCGAAAGAAAAATAGAAAAATTTGACTCACAGCGGGACTCGAACCCACAACCACTGGATCCAGTGGTTGTGGGGTCTCTGACTGTACTACTTAAGAAACATTGAAAACTTTTTACTTGTGAACCAAAAAAAAATCATTTGGTTATGAATTAAGGAGATTTTACACTGGTCTAACTAAGATAAGCAATTAAATTTATATTTTGAACAATTTGAAAATGGTACAAGTTAAGAACTTAGTTTCTTCGAGAAATTAACTCAATAACACTTGAAGAATCTACCCTTAACCTTTTGACCGCCGAACGTCAAAATTGTAGTTCAATTTTGAACTCTGTCATAATATATGACGGTGTCATTTACGTTGTCACTTTGTCTCATATATGAG
Organism: Grapholita molesta; assembly: GCA_022674325.2. Taxonomy (NCBI): domain Eukaryota; kingdom Metazoa; phylum Arthropoda; class Insecta; order Lepidoptera; family Tortricidae; genus Grapholita; species Grapholita molesta. The sequence goes on from CP053147.2 coordinate 2,899,227, forward strand.
ACGATGGCGGTCAAAGGGTTAAAGTTAAAGCAAATGGTCGTAAACACGTTGTATGATGATGAAGAAACTAACAAAACCGCCTAGCAATTAATTCAACAATTGGGTACCTTAAGTTTTTTAAAGTGGTCCATATTATATTTTTTGTAGTAAGTAAACTGCTAATAGTGTTCAAAACTGTGGATATCCCTTTTTTATTCCTTCCTGTTTTTTTGAAATATTTTTTTGAATACTTCATTTGACAGATGAAGCGGTTGGTGATATGAATAGAGCTCGTGCCTAAGTCTGTAATATGTGTCTTCCATTAAAAAAAAAAGTAAAACCGTCAAGTTGTCATTTGACAGATTTGAAATATCGCCGTTATTATTTCGACTTTGTTTGTACGCTATGCTCCCTAATTTCTGCTGTTCTCGAGTGTTTTTCAACGGCTTCTGCCTGCCCCTGGATTTTTAGTGCCCGCATCTCACGACGACCACCAACATTCGCTTTACATTCGGAAAGGACGCCTTTACGACGACGACGACGCTCACGTATTTCTGGACAATGATTCCGCTTTTTCGCCGACCATTGCACTGACCTAAGGACTGATTCCCCGAGCTAGTTTAGCAAATAAATTGAGCTTGTCATGGCGGTTATTATGGAATATTCAAGGACTGGCGACAAGCACAACGTTGCTGAGATTCGGGGTGCGAAAACATTGATGAAAGTTGCTTAAGCTTCATGATTGACGTTAAAATGTCTTTTCTATATATATAAAACATTATTATCACTTATTATATGATTGTTTTCTTATTTTTAGGGCTTCTAGAAGTGTTTATGTCCAAAGTGCAACCAACTGCACTGGAGCGGTACCGCGAACATCGAAATTCGTATATTTCGGGCATTTTTCTCTTTTACTCCAATTAAAACGTCATAAGAGTGACAGAGACAATCGTCCGAAATTTACGAATATCGTTGTTCGCGGTAGCGCCGCTGTTTTGGGTAGTAACGTTGTGGAATCGTTTTGTTTGAACGCCACACTATACGGTAGCAGTGTGGCGTTCGAAACGAATTCAGTATAAAGATATATTTTCACTCATACAAGTGAAAATAGAAAGCTTTTGTCACTTTATTTACAAGTTGTGTTACTGCAATAAAACAACAAAAAAATCCATCAATCTAGTTTTATTAAATTATCCTGCAAATTTATCAAAGCATAGGCTATGATAATGATAACACTATCATTCAAATATCTGATGTGACTGTGGTTCACTCCAGAGTGAGGTTTCAAATATTTAAACTCCCTCACTCGCCGTATTAGACGCTCGACGTGTATGCGTAATCTAGCTATTACTTTCCCGAGCAAAACTTCTTTTTTGTGGAGGTTTCTTTGGATGAGACACTTCGTGGGTGAAGGAGCTTAACATTTCTTGTCGTTGTTTGTTGTCTTGATCGTTGTCCAGAAATACGTGAGCGTCGTCGTCGTCCTAAAGGCATCCTTTCCGAATGTAAAGTGGATATACGAGTATGGTGGTCGTCGTGAGATGCGGGCACTACAAAATCCAGAAGCAGGCAGAAGCCGTTGAAAAACACTCGAGAACAGCAGAAATTAGGGAGCACAGCGTACAAACAAAGTCAAAATAATAAGTATAATAGCGACGATGTTTTAAATCTGTCAAATGACAACTTGACGGTTTTACTTTTTTTTTAAATGGAAGACACATATTGCAGACTTAGGCGCGAGCTCTATTCATATCACCAACCGCTTCATCTGTCAAATGAGGTATTCAAAAAAATATTTCTAAAAAACAGAAAGGAATAAAAAAGAATAGCCACAGTTTTGAACACCATTAGCAGTTTACTTACTACAAAAAATATAACATGGACCACTTTAAAAAACTTAAGGTACCCAATTGTATGTACATCCAGATAATGTAAATGACACAGTTCAGATAAGAAAGCATATTAAAGTGTGTCTATTTTGTGAAGTCGAATTTGTTTATACATTATTATTTTTACTTTTATATTTTGTATTTTCATATCTTGTAATAAACTGTTTGATATGTTTTCTTATCGGACTACGAATAATTATGTAAGTACTTTAAGATTTGATGTATCACTGTATTGAAAAAATAAGTCCCGCCGTCGTTTCTTGCCGGTATCTTCACGGGTCAGAGGTGTAGGGTTTGAACCGGTGTAGATTTTTTTTTGACGATCATAAGTGCATGTAATGTGCCTAAATTGAAAAATAAAGATCTTTTATCTTTTTTTTATTTATTGGGGTCTCATTTTAAAGTCTAACTCATCTCACCGTGTAAGCCTTCCCGCAGGTGTCGCAAACATGGTTCCGCACGGCGCGCAGGTTCCGGTGAACCATTCGTATGTGGGTCCTTAGAACCGGCCGCGACGAACACGCCTGAAAGGACAGATATTATATCCTTTATCACGAGAATTTTTTAACCTAAAAGTTACGACAATTTAAAAATCATCATCATCATCATGTCAGCCGAAAGACGTCCACTGCTGGACATAGGCCTCCCCCAGGACCACCCAAGAAGACCGATGCTGCGCCTTCCACATCCAGCGGTATCCCGCGACTCTAACTAGTGACTCTAATTTAAAAATAACCGATCTAAAATCATCTTCCTCGCGGCGCGGCATTTTGCCACGGCTCGTGGGAGCCTGGGATCCGCTTGGCAACACCGGGATTTGGCGTAGATACTAGTTTTACGAAAATTATTGCCATCTTACCTTCCAACCTCTAGGCCTTATTGAGATTAGTCCGGTTTCCTCACAATGTTTTTCTTCACAGAAAAATTACTGCTAAATATCAAATGATATTTCGTAGGTACATAAGTTCCGATAACTTATTGGTTACGAGCTGGGGTTTGAACCTGCGAATTCCGGATTGCAAGTCGTATGCTCTTACCGCTAGGCCGCCAGCGCTTATGGTGATTTTACTGGGTTATAAAAGAAAATTAAAATAAAAGAAGTAATAGTCATTCGTTATACAAGGGAGAAAGTTAGTGTTTACATTCTCGTTAATATTGAGACCCGAGCTAGAGTGGAATCTTGAACATTGGGAGGGTATCAAAGCACGAGAGGGGAACACCCTTTGCTACCGAGTGAAACACACAATTTTTCACCGCATGCAAAAAAAAAACTCTAAACCTTTAAAAATGTGATCAAATCTAACATAGAACTCGATTAGTAATAAAAAAAATTGTATAAAAATACCTTCCAATATTGTAAATAAAATGCACCTTTGCTATCTGCTTTTAAAAAATAAAACAGTGCTTTCCGAGCTAGTGAGGTGAAAAGGTCTAAAGTAATGGCACTAATGTCGGACACTTTAAGCTGACAGGCACCAATGATGGACACTTAGTTCTTATTTCAAAAATCATAAAGTTATAAATTGAATATGTCTCAACAAATGCACAACACTTAACTCCTTTGAAATAAGCACTAATGTTCATGATTGGTTCCTTGTCCATTACTGGTGCCGTCACCTTATTATAGTATACATATATAGTGTACTCTTGCAACGCGCTTGTGACTCCCCTGGGGGTGCCCATGGGCGACGGTAATTGCGTACCATCAGGCGATCCGTCTGCTCGTTTGCCACCTTTGTCATAATAAAAACATGGACTTACGAAGTCGCAGTCGGGCATGGTGCATCGTATCGGAGTCACTTTCAGATGCACCGCGAAGTTGTGTTCTTCCAGTCTCGCCGCCTTCAGGAATTTCTTGTCACACAGGGGACATTTGTACCTACAGTGTCATATAAAAGCTTATAATAAATATTATTTCGGGACAATCTTACACAAATCAACCTATTCCTACGGTAAGCTCAGTAAGGCTTGTGTTGTAGGTACTAGACGACGATATATATAATAAATAGATACATATAAATACTTAAATACATAGAAAACACCCATGACTCAGGAACAAATACCTGTGCTCAAAACAACATTATGCAATTTTGTGATTTGAACCCAGGACCATCGGCTTCATAGGCAGGACTACCCACTAGGCCAGATCGGTCGTCAAATTAACTTATTCGTGTCAGCTGTTGCCACAGTAACCGTCCCCTGGACAACTATATGGTTTTTACTGCATTGAAATTTATTATACATGCACTTTAGTGATAATTTGAAGCACTCTGTTGTTAAAGACGTCTACAAAAGTGCCTGATTTGTGATTTACAATGCAATATAAGTAGTATAACCAAATCTTATACCGTTGCCCAGGAGACTTACGGTAATTCGCCAGTAAGTGGCCATATTCCAATGACTGGCCACGTTATAATGAAAATTAATTCTGTATACATATAAATAGAATCTATTTTAGAATTAGTTGCTGGCGATTTCCCCTATAATATAAATTATAATTACCTACGTGATATCAGGATGGACCCCAAGTTTTGTACTTACTTCAGTTTCGCCGGGTCTATATGTTTCAAGTTGTATTTCTTGTGTTGATAATAGGACATGCGATTTTTGAATGTCATGTCACACTGAAACAAGAAAGGGCAAATTAAGATATTATTTTATTACAAACTTTTATTTAACTTGCAATGGCCAGTTACTGGCAATTAGGGTAAATTGCCAATAACTGTACCCTTACCATGAGTTGTGACATTGAGGTTTTCGATAACGAGTATCGAGTTTACTATCTCTGCATCTCGCTTGTTTAGTGCGAACTACATGCACAGATGGTAAACTCGATACTCTTTATCGAAAACCTCAATGTCACAACTCATGGTAAGGGTACTGGGCACCTTGTACTGAAAATGAATTTAGTTTACCTATAAATAGAACACATTTTCTAATGGGGTTTCAATTATTGGCCACCCTTCAATAACTGGCCACCTCACACTAAAATGAATTCTAATCGCATATAAACAGAGTTCATTTTTAGTATAATGTGGCCAGTTATTGGAGGATGGCCAGTTACTAGCGAATTAACCTCTGTTTTAGACTTCATTCGTCGTTATAGACTGTGTGTACTTATACATAAAGAAGTGTTTTTAACTGTAAATAATTAGGCATTATATACCAATAACATAAACTACTACATACATTACAAAATACATAATTACTAAACCTAGGTATTTTTATAGCAGGAACGACATTTTCTTAGTGCTTGCTACAATAAAAATATCGACAATCCTGTTATCGATAAGTGCATACTTCAACGACAAGAGTCTTATATCAGCTACGCTCTAGACGCCGCGTGCCACCGATTTTGAACAAATTGAACGTAATCCATACACTTTTAATCCAATTTACTTTTATTATGTGCAATGAATAGTTCCAAATTGTTTTCTGAAGTATGTAAAATATAAATAGGTAATTTTTTTTTTTTTATGACATAGGCGGCAAACGAGCAGACGGATTGCCTGGTGGTAAGCAATTACCGTCGCCCATGGGCACCTGCAACACCAGGGGAGTCACAAGCGCGTTGCCGGCCTTTAAGGGGGGTTGGAGCTCTGGGAACCTTACTCACCATCAGGAACACAACACTACAGACCTGAAAGGTAGCAATGCTATTATGGCTGTGGTCTTCTGTAAAGGAGGAGGTACTTCCCCAGTTGGGCTGCTCCAGATTCAAGCGTGATGGTCATCGCTGTGCCCTACCTCTCATTGTTGGACGTAGTTTAAGGACATATATATAGATAGATAGTTGTGTTATTGTTATTTATTTTAAAACCTATATTTGTCTTTGTATTACATGTATGACATTGAAGTGGTGCTTATTGATAACAGGACTGTCGATGTTTTTATTTTGTCAACCACTTACAAGAAATAGTTCGTGCTAAAAAAAACATTTAGGTATGATTATTACATTTAATGAATTCTTACTTATAACACTAATTAATAACTTTAAGAGACGGCATCTGGCGCCACATGTCACCAAATGGAAATGAATTTGTTTGTCACAATACAACAATTGATTGTCTCCAAGAATTTAGAACTACACTCCGTTATCTAATGCTCAGTTCAGGGGCAAGTGATTGGGCAGTGACGATAATCTAAGTCGATAAAAAATTAAGTTGACTTACTCACTCAATAACATGTCAAAAAATCTTGGGTCCGATTTTTGAAACAGTCACCAAGTGCTTACCATAGAGAATGAATGAGAATCTCTATGAAGATTACTCGCTGACCATTTCAAAAATCGGACCCCAAATTGACGATATTCAATAATTGACGAGATTAGATATTTATAATTGTCGCCCTCCGATCTGATTAAAGAGAGGAATGAATGAGTTATCTCTTGGGCTTTCACTCACAGAAGAATTTTATTTTGCCAAATTACTTTTATAGACAAATATGAATCGACTAATAATGTGAAGTAACATCACTATTTTAGCATGCACCCAAAATGAGCGTTAGATAACGGGGTGTATTTAGAACAAATAATAAAAATCACCTCATGGCAGTATAGTGACGCTGGCGCTGCGTGCGTCACCAAATGGACCTCCATGGCTTTCTTGAACAGGAATCGTTTGTCGCAATGTGGACATGCGTATTCCTTCTCTCCGCGATGAATACTGTGGACAAAGTATTACGTAAGGCGTCAGAGTGTGATGCCGGCTGACTAATAGCACCGCCCCATCTCCTCCGGCGGGTGTCGTAAGAGGCGATAAAGGGAAAAATCCTACGGACGGGCAGCAGCGTCCGTTGAAACCCAATCTACAGCTACTGCGGACGCCAACCCGCCTGCCAAGCGTGGCGACTATGGCAACTACCCCCAATATTATACAAGTCATATTTGTGGGAGGCCTATGTCTAGCAGTGGACTGCATACGGCTGAAATGTATGTAACTAAAAGGCGTCACAGAACCCTATTTGGCTAGTTTTCTGTTTTTAGGGTTCTGTAGTCGCGAGTTAAATAAACGTGAGTAAAGACGTTATTTTCATTCATTAAAGAATTTATAATTTTTAATATCTTTTAATTATCTTTAATTCCCTCTTTATTCTTCTTACTAAACCCGGGACTAGGCGAAAAACTCAACTGAAGCACCATGTCTATGTAGTTGTGCAGAGAATGACATGGAACTTACGTCAACATTCGAACATAGAACGCCGACATGCGTGTACACACGTTACTACTACATAGGCCAGGTGCTTTAGCTGAGTTTTTCACCTATAATTGCGAAATTAAATTCCGAATAAAAAACTGGCGAATTTCAGAAAATTATTCAAATATCACCTATACTTCAAAATAATAACAGTTAATTAAAAATAAACCGAACCGGGCACCGTCCGCCAATAGTGCCAACCCGCCTGTCAAACGTGGCGACTATAGCAACTCCCTCCCAAGATGATACAAGTCATGGGGGAGGCCTATGTCCAACAGTGCACGTACGAAAATGACGATAGAAATATTTAGGGACAATCTTACACAAATCGACCAAGTCCTACGGTAAGCTCAGTAAGGCTTGTGTTGTAGGTTAGTACCTAGTGACGACGATATATACAATATAGAAATACATATAAATACTTAACTACATAGAAAACCTTGAGCGTGACTCGGCACCAAATATCTGTGCTCATCACACAAATAAATGCCCTGACTGGGATTTGAACCCAGGACCATCGGCTTCATAGGATACCCTCTAGGCCAAATCCCCTGGTATTATTGCATTAAAATTTACAAAACATGCACTTTCGTGATGACTTGAAGCGCTCTGTTCTTAAAGGCGTCTTCAAAAGTGCTTTGTGTTAATTTCGATGCAAAAAAGTAGTATAACCAAGTCTTATACCGTTGCCCAGGAGACACTTACGGTAATTCGACAGTAACTGGCAATCTTCCAATAACTGGGGGCCGATTTTTGAGCGTCGAGTAGCCGAATCGAAACATTTTAAACTGTCAAAAACATAGATATGGTGGTTCCCCTTGCTTACGCATAATTTGTTTTGTCATAATTTTAAACCGCATACCCAGAGTTATCATAATTGTATATAAGCAGAAACTGATGTCGCATAATTCTGTTACGTAGAACTAAACTAAGCCGAATGGTCGATACGCATAATTTGGAAAGCCCGAATGGTGTTATTACGATATTTTTTCCCAGGAGTGTGTTTCTGTTGTGGTCGCAGTTCTAACCTAACCTAACCGAAATTGTTTTTCTGTTGTGGTCACAGTTCTAACCTAACCTAACACACTTTCGGACATTCGGCCTCAATAATAGTATGCAAATATATTTTCGGACAAAGTAGTAGTCGGCTACTAAAGAATTAGGCTAAATAAAAATCGGCGACATTAACATTCGGCGTAAATAAATTATGCGAAACTTGGTATGCGTATTAAGATTCGGACAAAACAAATTATGCCAAATAAAGGGAACCCAGATATGGTACTTAGGCTTTATAGGCAGGGTCAATACCCCCTAGGCCAGCGGTCCTCGATCTAACTTACAACAGATGGGTGCGTAGCGAAGTTCTGTCCCTGAAGGTTTTCCCGCAGAGTTCGCACTTCTGCCGTTCCGCGTGGTTCTTCATGTGGTTCCGTAGTTTAGCGAGAGACCTACGTCAACAGATAAATAAATATTACAGGACATAATTACCGTATCTGGGATAACTCGGAGCATACTTAAGTGTGTGACGAAATATTTTATCGATAGAAAAAATCTTAAACACAAAACTATCGTGAGATTCAAACATATTAATTGCGGGTAACTCACGTTTTATAAGTCAACATGTTTCACTCCGTAACGAGGAGCATAATCATGAGCGGTTCGCGTTGGCTAACCGACGCACGTTCGCGTCGAGTGCACGGTCGCGGGGAGCTGCGGCCCGCAGTCTGCGTAGGTTAGCCAACTACGTTACGGAGTGAAGCATGTCGAGCAATATCAACGTCGACTTATAAAACGTGACTTACCCGCTTTTATACAATTAAAAAAATATATCGATGTTACTGACAACATCGAAATTTTATTACACATATATAATAGTACATTTCGATACTAGTGAAAAAAAATTTTTTTCGACGAGGTTGAACATTGGAGCCCGAGTGAAACGAGGGTCACAATCACCCGAGTCTTAAAGAAGTTTTTACACGAGTATCGAACCTAATTTTTCATAGCAAGTGCCTTAAAAAGTGAAATTTACGCGAAAAGTGCACTTTTTACGCACTAGTTAGGAAAATATTATTTATTTCCTAGTGATTTTATATAAAAAAAAATTAAAACGGGTATTTACATGTTTATTTTAAAATAGTTTTCATAATTATACAATCAATATTTATTCCATGTTCGTCGATATTAATGACTGTCTACATGAAAATATACTTTTATTATCTTAAGAGGCTCGATATCAGATATATTGAACCTCTTTATAGTAATCGAGAATGACCAATGAGCAGTGTTAATTTAATTATATAAACATCTTTTTTAATCGATATCAAATATCTAGAACTTCGAGTTATCCTAGGTATGGCCTATTACTATTTACTGATAGTAGTAGTAATAGAAATTAGTGACAGTATCGAGTAGTAATATGTATCGACATTTTTTTATCGATATCTAATCCCTATAACTTGTCTCGAGTTCTCCCAGGTATGATCCTTACACTAATGTACTGGCAAGAGTTGGAAAGCTTAAGAACTCTTGTTGTACTCAATTAACGATATACAGAATATAAAAGTACTTAAATACATAGAAAACACACATGACTCAGAAACAAGGCTCGGAACCGGTTTAAAAAATAGCGGTTAAAACCGGTTTATTTCGGTTTTACGAACTCTTATAAGAACGCGAACGTTTGAAGAACTTTCTTAAAACCTAAAATAAGCCGATTCGACGACTGACAATGGCCGGCATGCCGCGTGTTCAGACACGTAGCAAATTGCTACTAGCAACTTATGCTGTTTTGGAATAAAGCGGTTTTTAAAGTTCCAAACCGGTTAACTTGACAAGAACTTTATAAAAATGTTCCCCTAAAAACCGGTTTAAAATTAACGGTTTCCCGACTGAAACCGAAATAAAAAGGTTTTGCGCCAATTACATGATAACGGTTTGGAAATTTAACCGGTATCCGAGCCTTGCTCAGAAATACCTGTGCTCATCACACAAATAAATGTCACTACTGGGATTTGAATCGTATTTATAGGCCACTAGCCACTAGGCCAAATCTATCGTCAATAGACTATTAGGGCCCGGGACCACTAACAGCGGCAACTTGACGTTTTTCTGGCGATTATATAGTAATCGACACGCCGCGTGAACGTGGCGTCTGCGTAGCGTAAAATTTTATATGGGAACGTGGAGAAAACGCAGGTACAGAATAGTTATTTATGCAATAGTTGTATAAGAGGATTCAAAAAAGGTGAGTGGCGTGTGTAATATAGACGCTACGAGCCTTTTTTTGACCTCTTTATACAACGTTGCATACAATACTTTTTCTGACTAGGGATTAAATAAAACGCAATATATTAACTATTCCAAGAATGCTAACCAAATACAGCATAAAAAAGAGCGGGAAGTTGGATAGTGCCAAAAATGACAGCCGACAGAACGTAATCATAGACACGGTATATATATCATTTTTTCAACTGTCATTTACTTACTTGTGTTTTTCCTTATGTTGGCAGCAATTATTTTAGTTCTGTTACTGCTTCAAATCATAATAAATTCAATTGCTTGTTAGGTTGGCAATTTTGATTTTTGTTGTAAATTTAATGTTTTCTTATTATGTTTATCTGTCGGATTCACCCTTATTATTTTTATCTGTTGGATGGAAAAACGATATTCGTAAATTATGGACGATTGTTTCTGTCAATCTCATGACGCCTTAATTGGAGTAAAAGAGATAGACGCTCGAAACATACGAACTTCGATGTTTTCAGTATCGGGCCTAGATACCTCTGTTAGCAGTTGCATTTTATCACATAATCACTCTAGGCTCTTTTTGAAGTATAGACTAGATAGACTTTTGAGAAATCGCATAAGACACGCTTTTATATCCGTTTCTGGGACCATATAATTTACAGATAAAAGTACCGGAGTAGAAAAAGATATGAACTCACTCGAGCGTGGCGCCGCAGCGGCGGCAGGCGTGCGTGGGCGCCGCGCCGTGCGCCCGCGCCGCGTGGTCCGCCGCCACCGCCGCGCGCGACGCCCGCTGCCCGCACGCCGCGCAGCGCCATCTGCCACACCCGGACTGAACCTCAACCTTGATAAACTCCCGCGATTTACACACATAGTCAACTACTTATTGAGTCGAAGTAAAGTTTACAGTTCGCCATATGTAAGGCACTATACTAAATTAAAGTCGAGATATTAAATTCTCTCAAACTTGCAATGAAATATTGATATGATGTTATTTATATTAGGCTTCCGGCAACGCGCTTGTGACTCCCCTGGTGTTGCGGGTGCCTATGGGCGACAGTAATTGCTTAACACCAAGTAATCCGTCTGCTCGTTTGCCGCCTATGTCATAAAAAAAAGGCTGAGAAGTATCACGTCTCGAGCGCAATTAGACGAGGAGTCTGTAATAGAATTTCTTCAGAATTTACAGGCCTAGGCCGGGAAGGAACTCTTAATTAAATTCCATTTCACATACATTTGTGACACGGCATCATGTTTCAGAAAATGCATGTATAATGCTTTTCTCAAACTAATGCAATTAAATAAATAAATACACCATTCAAATAATAAATGTTTAATACGGTATAATTTAAACACGGTGCTGCCAAGTCATGTATTTTCAAATTTGCCGCCGTAAACATTCTGATAATTTTAGGCATGCTTAACATGGGTTGAACTTAATAGGCTTTAACGCGAATATTTTTGGTCTGATAAAGTTCGAACCTTTAAAAAAAACAGTTGCTTAAACTGTTTTTTTTTTTATGACATAGGCGGCAAACGAGCAGACGGATTGCCTGATGGTAAGCAATCACCGTCGCCCATGGGCACCCGCAACACCAGGGGAGTCACAAGCGCGTTGCCGGCCTTTAAGGGGGGTTGGAGCTCTGGGAACCTTACTCACCATCAGGAACACAACACTACATACCTGAAAGGTAGCAGTGCTATTATGGCTGTAGTCTTCTGTAAGGAGGAGGTACTTCCCCAGTTGGGCTGCCCCAGATTCAAGCGTGATGGTCATCGCTGTGCCCTACCTCTCATTGTTGGACGTAGTTTAAGGACATACCCGGGTCGGGTTTACGAATACAGACGCCATATTTCCATTCAAATAAAAAAAAATCACCGGCCTCAGCCTGCAACGACATATTTCCCGGCAGCTTATGACACACGTAAGGACGATATTTCATTGCATGTTTGAGAAAATTGAATTACAGTATATTATTGAAATGTCAATACGTAATATTTGTCATTGCACAGTCACAGCACATAAGCTGATTTCATCAAATGTTGACCAAAATGATACTATGATACTAGTGATGTTTAGGGGAGGCCTGCATCCAGCAGTGTACGTCTTACGGTTGTAATTATAAAATAAATGAATTAGCGTATCGCCGGTCAGTTTCCTAATTCGTCAATTTTGCTGATTCAACAGTTTAATGATTAGACTGTTTCTTAATTCACCAATTTCCTTTTTTGCCAGTTTCACTAAATTGTCAGAGCCTCTATTAAGCCAGTTTCTTGAGTCGCAAATTTCCTTATTCCTCAATTATCTTAAGTTGTCAGTTTTGCTATTTCATCATTTTCTTATTTCGTTACTTTCCTTGTTCATCTGATAGTTTAGTTTGTCAGTTTCCCCATCTCGTCATGATTATGATTTGCTACTTTTTTGGGGTTCCTTAGTAAGCTAGGAACCCAGCTGTTTTTAAGGCGATACAAGACGTATTTTTGTACTCGGTTAAAAGTCACGAAATATAAATAAGTTTAATATTTTTAAACCACATTACCGTATTCTTTAAAAAACATAGATATGTCTTATTTTACACTAAAACTGATGGAATAAATAATAACTTAGCTAAAGCATGGCCTATGTAGTAGTAACGTGTGTACACGCATGTCGGCGTTCTATATTCAAATTCTGACGTTACTTTCATATTAATTCTCCGCACAACTACATAGACATGGTCCTTTTAAGTTATTCACCTATACGAATAAAAAACCATACGATTGTGAGCAATGCAAACACAGTACCAACTTGGTCAACCAATACGTATGTCCACTCACCTGACTCTGTGACGTCGTTTGTGAGCCACAAGCGCGTGGTCGTCGCGGCAACGCACGTGGCACACGGGGCACTCGGCGGGACCGGCCGACTGGAAAACACGGAATTTTATAACTTCCGGTGTAGCGTACTGCTATAATGTGGACTGTATATTTTTTGCAAGAAAGGAAATTGGACTTTGGACTATACTGATCTAAAAACAGATAGGCTTACCACTTTATTCTTTTGCTCCTGAAGCGGTTAATTAGGTTTTTATTACTTAATTGATTCACAGAATGACATGGACAAGTATTTTCTAAAGCATTCAAACCTTCGCGGAGCCCAAGTGGCCAGTTGCCGCACTGTTGTTTATTATCTTTGTTTTATGGACGTTCAGTATTAGACCTGCCTGTTGTGAAACTCTGCTCAGTCGTTCCAGCAACGCAGCTATGACCACGACATATTTTTTTTATTATTATTTGTATGTCTCTTCCGTACACGGAACAATGGTGTTCCGGACATTTGGGAGGCGTACGCGGAGCCAGATGGAGCCAACGCGCAGAGGCCCTTTCGACAATTTAATGAAATGTAAGCGGATGTTGCCCCTGTCCGTATCATGGGACGCGCACAGAGACAGCACCCGCCATGGTGTAAGGACTATTGAGTTATAATGGAATCTAGAATGTACTAGGTTATTGGGTGGAAAGAATGGACTAGCTACTGGGCTATTGGATAATTAATTATAATTATCTATAATTCAGGCAGGCAGTTGATGGCAACTGTTATAGCCTGTGTCCTGTTATCTTCTTCTAGGTTATATATTTTTCTATATTTTTAATATATCAATAGCACTGCTACCTTTAAGTTATGTGGTGTTGTGTTCCTGATGGTGAGTAAGGTTCCCAGAGCTCCAACCCCCCTTAAAGGCCGGCAACGCGCTTATGACTCCCCTGGTGTTGCTGGTGCCCATGGGCGACGGTAATTGCTTACCATCAGGCAATCCGTCTGCTCGTTTATAAAAAAAAAACTGTAATTTGTTACTACTCACGGGGGCGTGTTTGGCCATGTGGTTGTCCAGCTTGAACCGGTGGTTGAACCCGAGTATGCAGTCCTCACAGCGGTACTCGTGTCTCGTGAACACTACGCTCTCTCGAGCGCTCTGTCTCTCGGCCTCCACCTGACAAGGTTTTTTTAAAATACAAAAAGAGAAAACATTATTTCTCAAGCATTAAATGAAAATTATTACAAATAACCGCGTATAAATAAATGATAATTAAATAAATATTCCGGGACAATCTTACACAAATTTGCCGTGTGATGCCGGCTGACTAGAATAGCACCACCCCATCTCCTCCCGCGGGTGTCATAAGAGGCGACAAAGGGAAAAATCCTATGGACGGGCAGCAACTTCCGTCGAAACCCAATATACAGCTACTGCGGTCGCCTACCCGCCTGCCAAGCGCGGCGACTATGGCAACTGCGCCTATGATGATACGGGTCATATTTGTGGGAGGCCTATGTCCAGCAGTGGACTGCATACTGAAATGTTACACAAATCGACCTAGTCCTACGGTAAGCTCAGTAAGGCTTGTGTTGTAGGTGACCAATAATAAATACCAAGGCCCGATTGCACTTGAGACGGTCATTAGGCTTTAACAATAGTATTAGTGATAACAAAAGATACCTGGCTAGACCCTTTTGCGGTGTGGTATTGTATTACGCTTTAGTTGCTTGAAAACTGCACCGCGTGCCAATTTGAAGTGCTCTTAATTAGATAACAAAAGGCAAACATTATGAGCCCCATTGTTAAGTTTCAAGTGCAATCGGGCCTTGGTATTTGAAATGTAGTATACTAGACGACGGTATATATAATAGACAGATACACATAAATACATAGAAAACACCCATGACTCAGGACCAAATATCTGCACTCATCACATAAATAAATGCCCTTACTGGGATTTAAACCCATTGGTTTCATAGACATTCACTATACCCACTAGGCCAGACCGTCGTCTAGATGTAGAAGCAAGTTGAAGGGCGACCCTACTACACTACTACTAGACCAGGGATGTAACAGATTTTATCGGAACCGAAAGCGGCATCAGATGTTTTACATTTAGTATATCGGAACCAGAAACGGAATCAATAGCGAGGGCCAATTACCCAGATACCAACAAACACACAACACCCCAGCCAGACTCAACACACACCCCAACCAAAACCAAGCAACACTCCACAAAAACGGGGCAGGTTTTAGTCCTTAGGCGACTGGGCAGCGTTCCCAGTTGAGTCGGGCATGCGGTGCACGGGCCTGGCCGTATACCATGAGTATTCCCTCCCTCGTCGCAAAAAAACTGTCGTCAAATGATGTTTCATGATCCAGGAGCTCACCTCTTCCCAGCTCAGCACCAGCATCTCAATCAGCCCCTCTTCCACATTCAGCTGCGCCAGATTCCTGTTCACCCGAGGGTTGTGTACCACCCCCGCTGGCTTCTCTCTTTTGCTGCGTCGCTTCTTCACTGAATCTTCTGAAAATCGTAGTGTAACTTACAAATTATGTCTTTTTTTATGACATAGGCGGCAAACGAGTAGACAGATTGCCTGGTGGTAAGTAATTACCGTCGCCCATACTGCAACACCAGATGAGTCACAAACGCGTTGCCGGCCTTTAAGGAGGGTTGGAGCTCTAGGAACCTTACTTATCAGGAACACAGCACAACATATCAGCAGCTAGATTCAGGTTAGGTGACCGAAGGTACCAACCTACGCAAATGGCTCTTGATAAAGCTCCTAGTTCCGGAGCGAAACATGTCGAGCATTATGTAACCTAGAAAACGTGAGTTTTGTGGTTACCATACCTGTTTCTTCCTTCTCCTTCTCTTTCTTGCTAGGCTTGAGTGGTTCATCATCAGAAGCGTCAAATTCTTTTTTCTTTCGTTTCTTCTTTTTGCTTTTATTTTTCTTTGTAGGAACAGATTCTTGTGTGACCGATACATTTTCAGTTTTAGTTTCACTCTGGAAACATTTTTTTTTTTTCAATTATAATAAGACGGGTTCTAGGGGAACGCATGCGGAGGTACCGTAAACTGGGGTTACTTTGATTCACGAAACTCTGGTCACCTATTTTTTACTCGAAATGGTTGGTTCATTAACGCGAGCTTAAGAGTTTAGTAATGAGCAGCCTGGGACAACTCGGGGCAAGTTATAGGGATTTGATATCGATGAAAGATGTCGATATATATTACTACTCGATACTTCACTGATTTCTATTACTAGAGTTTTAAATCAGTAAATAGTAATAAAAAATTTAGATGGAAAAAACATTTAGTGTGTTTTATGAAAACTGTTTTAAAATAAACATGTACATATCCGTTTTATTTTTTATTATTTAAAAATGTCTAAAAAAAATATTTACATAATATGTCTAATAAAATTTCGATGTTGTCATTAACATCGATACATTTTTTTATCGATAAAATATTTGGTCACGCACTTATAGATGCCCCGAGTTATCCCAGGTATGGTAATGAGGGTTGCATGCTTAACATAAATACATTACAAACACTAT
Source organism: Grapholita molesta (assembly GCA_022674325.2). Lineage (NCBI taxonomy): Eukaryota > Metazoa > Arthropoda > Insecta > Lepidoptera > Tortricidae > Grapholita > Grapholita molesta. Next base: position 2,915,904 of record CP053147.2, read on the forward strand.
TAGAAGCACATTCTTTATAGATCAAAAATTGATGACCAATGTTACCCCGTGATACAAAGTAACCCCAGTTTACCGGTAACGGATACGTTGTATCTGAGACGAGTTCTCTGTGTTGTTTTTAACATTAAAAATGTATTTAGTCGAGTTAATAAATGTAAAAGCTAAACGGGCGAAAAGCTTAAGCACCACAAATACACGGGTGTCTCGGCTCTAAATACATTTTTATCCCATTCGGAGTCGAAACCCTAACCCCATGGGGTCCCAGCGTCTATAATATGTTCAAAGATGTTTGTAAAAGGCTCATCGACTCCACTGGTGACCGCAGAGCTGGCAGCAATGGCAACGCATCAGTATCGCGATACAGCGGGGGAATGCTGCCAGCATCCTCGGCACCATGCCAAAGGGGTCCAATTTTAACGACACTTTTTAAATATATATTATTAAGTTTTTCTTTAGTTTTATTGTATAAGTTGTTTGTATTTTTGTCGTTTAATCGAGTTACTAAAAAATAGTTAATAAAAAAACATATTGCCGTGTGATGCCGGCTGACTAGAATAGCACCACCCCCATCTCCTCCTGCGGACGGAGGAAAAATCCTACGGACGGGCAGCAGCGTCCGTCGAAACCCAACTACAGCTACAGCGGTCGTCGACCCGCCTGCCAAGCGTGGCGACTACGGCAACTACCCCCAAGATGATACAAGTCATATTTGTGGGAGCCCTATGTCCAGCACCGTAATGTAATCAAAAATAGTAGTTTATGTATCTGTGCATAATGAAGGGCATTACAATAAGAGTGTAGGTTTTTTTTAATTTATTATTTATCATAAAAATGGATTTACAATTTTATCATACACTTATCTGCCAAACTGAATAAGAGTAACGAGCCGAAGGCGAGTTTCATAATAATATCACACGATTGTTGTAATGCCTAATTATGTATAGTTACATACACTACTTTATCTACACACATGTCATTAAGTGTTTAAAGATGGGTTCAGGAACCGTAGGGAAATGACCTGCAGTATTACTAGTTTTACTTGAAACATTAAAAAGTCAACGAACAAAACAAATGACAGCTTGGAATGGCGGCGTTGCGTATTTCGTATCTCAGTCAAATATTTTTTTAAACCATAGACAAGCGAATGAACTCTCTATTCACTCGAGTTCAAATGTCGTTCGATTTATATTAAAAAAACATAACGAATCGGCGTTTCGTATCAATGACTGTTTTAATATCTATAGATACTAGAATAGACACCCCACTTGAATTTGACAGCTGTTCCAAATTTAAACTCATAACCTACGGATTTCAGTAGGTAATGTTAACATTACATCTCCATTCATTTCTGATGGTTGGTAATGCTGGTTGCCTACGGTTTCTGGACGCATTTTAGAGCACTTATGATATGTACGTAGATAAACGCGTTGGTAATCATCAACCGATGTAAGATTGGTAATAAACGATAAGTAGTATATTAATATATGTTAGCGTAATCATGTAGCGTTGGTCCCCCAACTAGCCACCGACGACGTTCAGATCAGTGGCGAGAAATCTTTCCATCTCGGTGGAAGATGACTGATTGTTGTATAAATCATTAGTGCCTATGTGCAGTAGATGACGACTTTCAATTGATGATGATGATGATATTCATAAAAATATATCAATCATCTGTCTTGCAGTTCAGCAGGGTAATGCAGCTCGCAGCCAGGGATCTTTATTAAATTTAGTATACAGGTTGTTATAAAAATACTGGTGATCCTTTTAAGGGCATATTCAGTATTGTGTTCTGATTGAGAAATATTGGAAGGAAAAAATTTTTGCCCTTAAACCGATCATCAGCATTTTTGAAACACCCTGTAGGTAGTGTTTATTATCTAAATTTTTGAGTTAATCTTTATATACCTTTTTTTTTTACTTTTTATTAATATATTGTATGGTCCATGTATACTTACAAATTCCTTTTCATCTACACAACTATTTTCATCTCCACACAACCTGTCGATGTCAAAATCATTATCTTCAACTTTGATAAAAAATTGCCGATTCTCATCTCTTATTTCACTTAAAGTATTAATTTCATTAAATTCCTTTTCTATACATGTGGTCACTTTACTCATGTGAGGTACGTTGATATTTATGAAATTACTGCAGGCGTTTTCTGAGAATTCGGAAGGGTTATTCTCCAATGTTTTAACATCTTCTGTGTTGTGTTCTTGTGTGTTAATTATTGTTTTTGTCAAGTTTGACAGTGATGCAATGTGGGTAGTTTTGGTGACCTGGAAATGTTAATCATAATGAGCTTAGCATACGCTATTTAATAGGCTAGGTGACTGTTTTATTTTATTTTATCAATTGATCCCTTTCGTTCTAGGGATGAAATGTCTGTACGGGAGTAATGGGCTTAAAACTACACAAAAGCCAGGAATGAGCATCAAAGTCTGACATTCGTATTTCCCGCGAAAACGCTCCTTACAAAATGATGAGAACTTATGACGTCACTTATTCCTAGCCGCGCTCTCTAAAGTATGGAAAAATAATTAAATTGCTGTTTGGACCGCGAAATATTTCGTTTATGTATAATAATTGCCTTACAATTTATTTTGCAGTTAACGGAGAGAATTTTATGGGAACCACGGTTTTATGAAATTTCTCAAATAAAAAATGCTGTTAAAAAATAATGTAAATAAATATGGCAGCCTGACAACTGAAATTCTAAGCAAAAAAGACATTTAGACATGTGACAAAATATTATTATAATTTATAAAGTTTGTTTGCACTGAATATATAAGTAATTATCGCATATTTTAACTAAACAAGAAAACAAATTTCAAATTTTTCATACTAATACTCTTTAATTTGTAATTGATTTTTTTTCTCTATTAAGTGAAGTTTACACTTGCAAGTTTTCTTAAAGAGTATTAGTATGAAAAATTTGACATTCCTATGGGACAACATGTGTAGTTATATTCAATGTTGATCATCATACTATTACAGCAAATACCAGCTATCTGCACAAATTTGATTGTGGCACTTGGCAGAATGAATTTAATTGTCATAACATTAAAAGTTTACATTACATTGACAGTGACGTTGCATAGTCGGTACATGCAGTAGTAGGATGATTTATAGTCAATCATTAAGACTGATAATGCAGTAAAACAGAAATAACAAATAATTTTTACCATATAACGGACCAGGCAATCATGGGCAGTACGGACTTGCTTCTTGAAGTGTATCACAGACCGTATTTTTGAGATACATTCCCAGCATAACAGCTGTTGATTCAATTGTTCCTGGAATGATTAAGAAAATTTAAAATATTCTACTTTAATATTTGTTATTATTATTATAGCTCTATCCCACATCAGTGGTCCCCAAGGGTATAAGCCTCCTCCATCTGTCTCCACCTCTCTTTGTCGGTGGCAATGTCCATCCAATTTTTCCCTGCAGCCTGTGTGATGTCGTCTGTCCATCTTTTCCATTGCCTTCCCACTCTTCTTTTTCCAACTGGGCCAGGCCATTTCGTTACTAGTTTTGTCCATCTTTGGTCCTGATATCTTGCTATATGACCTGCCCATCTCCACTTTTGTTTCAAACTAAACTGCAGGGCATCTGTTATCTTTATTCTCTTGCGGATATCTATATTTCTTATTTTTTGTATTCTTCTTAAATTTAATATACTTCTTTCCATAGCATGCTGCACTTTAATATTAGTATTATCTTATTCAAAATAGCAAAAGAAATGTTATACAATTTTAATATATTATTTAATATCAATGAACAAAACAAATGCTACTATAATTAAATATAACATTATTTTTGAACAAAAAATCAATCACATCTTTAAGTTACCCTTCTGTATTTTACTTTTTTACCACAGCTTTAAAAAAAAAATACTTCTTTAAAAACTTTTTTCCTAACTAGTGCGTAAAATTGCACTTTGCGCACGCTTCGCGTACGTAAATTTCACTTTTTAAGGCACTTGCTATGAAAAATTAGGTTCGATACTCGTGTAAAAACTTCTTTAAGACTCGGGTGATTGTCACCCTCGTTTCGCTCGGGCTCCAACTTTTACCCTCGTCGAAAAAAATTTTTTTTTCACTAGGATCGTAATGTACTATATCTACTTACATAAAAACATGATGTTTTATATTGCAACTAAGTTTCTATAAGTTAAAAAAAAAAAAATTATAGACCAAACATGCAGCTAAACACGTTTCGTTTTAAAACTTATTATGCTTTTTTTATTACCCTGTTTTAATGTCCCACTACTGGGCAAAGGCCTCTACTCTTTTTATCCACTCAACTATTATGCTTGCTAACTTATGTATATACTATCTGCAAGACGGCCTCAAAGGCGTTTTCACATGTCACATTTCCTTAAAAAAACTTACCATAGAATCCAGCATTTCCATAAACACTTTCTTGTACTCATCATCGTAAAGTGCAGTTAGTTTACGATCTACACTAAGGCAACCTTCGCAAATATAATTAAAAGGCAGATTGCTGCACTGTGAGTTCATTTTATAAGCTAGGTTTATTTAGGTTGACTTATAGGTACATTTAGCAGGTACTTGTATAGCATGTTTCTTGAGATTAGTTATATTTATCAGTAATTGCAAGAGCACTAACAAATACCAACTAGTCTCAAATGTCAAACATGGGCGATTTTGACGTTGACATTGACAAGAGCGTAAGTGTTGCAAGCAAATTTAACTATATAGGTCTGTGGTTACAAACGGAAAAACGATATTCATCAATTTCGAACGATTGTCTCTGTCACTTTCATCACGCCTTAATTAGAGTAAAAGACAAAGATGCTCGAAATATACGAACATCCATGTTCGCGGTACCGGGCTAGGTTACAAGAACAACCTCTTCAATCGAATACTTTTTAAAATTTGTTGCATTCCAACTGGTACAGTCGCCATCAGTATATTGGAGCTGTGGGGGTGGTCACAAATATCGGAACAACGCCTCTATTGTCAAGGTCATAAAGTGCATGTTACGATATTTATGACTACCTCCACAGCTCCGATACATCTGATAGCGACTGTACTACAGCTGTACCACGAAAATCTATATTTGTAGATTTCGAGCGATTGTCTCTGCCTGAATTTAAAAAGTTGACAAAAAACGATTGAGACGAGCCATGATGATACTGTGACTGTGTGTGATGTTTTCAGGACTCGGATTCATGGGGAAGGCCTATGTATATGATTGACCTTAAAAGGGACCGCTTGTAAATCCAAGGAATAAAAAGGTTAAAGAATTAAATAAAATATACAAATAAAAGTAATAATTATTACATTTATTACTTCACTTTTATTTAATTACATAAAATGCTTCATATACACATAGGTATATCATATAATTTCTGGTTATAATTATTAGTAATTACTTGTCATTGACACCTTTCCTTAAGCTACATTATCTTTGTCCTTATTTTTCTTTTGTTTTTTCTTTTTTTTCTTATTCGGATCTTTTTGTTTGTTAATATCATTATATTTTAATAATCTCTTATACATTTTAAGCAATTGTTTAGCGTCTTTTTTCATTTCTTTTGTAACATTTTGATCTTTACTCAAATTATCTTTGTTTTCATCTTTATTTTGTTCATCTTCTTTAGTAACTGTATCTATTTCTTTAACTGGATCGACATATTTGGTAGAACCTATGAGAGTTTCATATTGTTCAATAGTACCATCTTCCACTGTTGGAGCATCTTCTAATTCTTCTGTTTCTGCCACTTTCTCTGCTAGCTCTGCCTTTTTAGCTTCTTCTAGCTTCTTTTTTAACTCTATATTCTTCTTTCTTATAGCATTAAGAATATTCGATGTAGTTAATACTCGTTTCACCTTCTTACTTCCGAGATATCTGTCTTTCCATGATACATTTTCAAGCTCACTAGTATCGTTTTCTGTTTGTAGGTTTTCATTTATAATTGGTATTTCTGTTTCATCTTTATCTAAGTCTATTTCATCCATTTTGGCCGAAAATGCTTCAATTTCTTCTGCAGTAGGCTCTTTTGATAAAACGGATACGCCTTCCACCTCATAGCAAGATGAGTCATCAGAAATTTCTAGATATTCGTATACGTCACCACTATCGTCATCTATAGTTTCTATGACAGTGTTAGAAACTTTTTTAGAGACACTTTCCTTCTCTATAAAAAAGTTTTCATCAGTTTTTTCCCGAAAACCCGACTTCTTTTTTTCTTTCTTAGATTTCTTGTCCTTTTTCTTTTTCTTCTTCTTTTTCCCTTCGTCATCGGATATACATACTATTTCTGGTTGCATATCAGAAGCTTCAACTTCAGAACTCTCTCTATCAGATATTTCACCATCTGATTTTGTGTCTAGACAGCATGAGTCTTCCATTTTATCGTCAGTTTTCTTATTATTTAGATCATCATTTGTTTTTTTATTAACTACATCTGACTTTTCTCCACTTGGACCCGGAGCTCCCTTATTACTCTCATCACATTTTTCAGTCACTTCTTTAGTATCCTTCGAGTCACTAGAATCTCCATTTCTGTCGCTTAAACTTCTAATTTCATCATTCACAACAGGCAGATCATTAATTTCTACTGTTCCTTCATTGTCATTAGAGACAAACCCTTTTATCTCATCATTTTTATCTTCAGCTTTTCTTTCAGGTTCCACTGCGATTTCTATTTTCGCCTCAGCATTATCTTTATTACTATCACCAGTATCACACTTTTCCTTGACAGCTTGTTTGCTAGTGTCATTTTGCTTGTCATTGTCTTGGTTTTCACATTGACTATTATCTGAACTATCAGAATCGCTAGAACTAACGGTATCCAAGTTCTTTGCATCTAAATCTTCAAGCAAATCCATTTTCTCAGAATCGGACAGCTGAATAGTGATTTCATCTTCATCACTGCCTTCTTTTTCTTTAATCTTCTTCTTTTTTTTCTTACTCTTCTTACTTTTATTTTTAGTTTCCACATTGCTATCTTTTTTAGGTTCTGTGTCATTGATTTCACTATCTACAACAGTTGTAACTGTAATGCTTGCTTCAATAACTTGTTTATCTGCAGTGTTATTAGTTGTTACTTCTTTAACAACTGTTTCTGTGGGTTTTTGCCTCTTCAGTCTTATTTTCCGCGTCGGTTTGGACTGTGGCACTGTTATTACTAAATCGTTTATTCTTTTGGTTACTGTTTGTGAGTCGCCAACCTTGTTAGCCTCAGATTCATTTGATTTTGATGTAGTTGTTCCTGAAAACAGTACATCAATAAATATAAGAAATTCTAACACAAATTGACTGAGCCTCATGTTAAGCTCAAGAAAGCTTGTGTTGTGGATATTCACTCAACAACATATATATAATATACAAAATTACAATATTAAAGAAAGAAACACTCAGCTACTCGGGAACACATATTTGTGCTCATTATACAAATAAATGCCCTTATTGGTATTCGAACCCAGGACCATCGGCTTCCTAGGCAAGGTAGCCCACAGGGCGAAACCTGTCACCAATTATGCAACAAATAAAAAAAATATCTAAATTGCAAGCAATATTTCTTCTGTGTCTCTGTCTTACCTGGACACAAAGTATATCTCTTACCCATTTCCTGTTCCAACTGCTTGACATCCGGTTTCTCGTCATCGCTGCTGCTGATCTCCACCACCTCCGCCGGTTCCTCCTTGATCAGCACCTCGTCGTTGTCGGAGCTCGCGGGCTCCGCTGCCGGCTCGGCGGCTCCTGAAAAACATACAACACCATTATTTCAAATACAACAAATGCTTAGGGCTCATTCAAAATCAAAAATCATTGGGGGGGGGGGGGGGGGACAAGAAATATCACGATTGATCACGATGGGGGAAGGGGGAGTCCTAGACCACATCACGTGTACTTTAGTTTTCTTCTTCTTCATCGTTTCCTCACTGATGAGGATCGTCACACAAACATGTCTCCACTCAGTGCGGTTGTATGCTACGTGTACTTTAGTTTTAATAGTACCGTTTTCGGTGTGATGTAACATAATTTCTTTGACTTTGTAGTGAAAAGTGTCGACTCAAAAATCACTCGAAAACTACACGTGATCTTGACTGGGGGGGATAGCGTTAAGATAACCAAATATCACCAAAGGGGTGGGTGGGAGATGTCAAAATAAGGGTAAAAACGATCACATGATTTTTTAATGAGCCCTTAAATCCAGACATATTTAAGAGACAGTAAGCAAGTCTCCAAACGTGATAACAACTCCATAGAACGTCGTACAAGGAAAAGTAGAGGGAATCAGATCATGTAGTAGAACACCTATGCCCTGGACTGGCAATATGTAAGCTAAATTTATGTTTTTGTTGCCAAGGAATACAATTTGCCGTAATACTGTAAAAATTACTAAAATTAGTTTTCCCTACATCCTCATGCATCCATTCATCATCATCATCAGTCATTCCCTCAATGCTGAGAATCATGACATGTCCTAAGGTTGAAGACCAGTCGCCTCCATAGGCTTCTGTCACCCGCCAAATGCACGGCTTCCTGCAGATGTAGATGCAACGGTGCAGTAACTTGGGCGCTCCATCTAGCGGGTGGTCTACCGCGAGTCCTCTGGCCTTCAACTTTGCCCGTCATAGTCGTCTTCTCCAGGCTATAAAGAGAACGACGAGAGAGGTGGCTAAAGTATGCATGGATGTGGTCTTGACATATAGTCGATAGCCGGCGGTTTATGTGTAGTTCTTCTAGAATGGACTGGTTTATACACATTGCAGTATATAGGCATTGCAGCAAGGTATTCGTAGAAGTCGACGCCAACACCACATTTGGAAGGCATCCATTATTTATTTAATTTTCTATACAATTACTAACTAGCTGGCTCCTGGTGCAACTGGGCGCGGATGGCTCGAGCCCGAGCCTGCAACTCGAGCAACTCGAGCACAGTCAGGCCGGCGCGCGAGGCTCGACTCTCCCCCTCGTCGCCCGACTTTGACTTCTTGCGGCGTTTCTTCTTCGAATGCCTGTGCTTATGCTGAAATAAAATAAACAAATAAATATTTATTACAGAACATACACAAATTGACTGAGTCCCACGGTAAGCTCAAGAGGGCTTGGGTTGTGGGTACTCAGCAAACACCCACGACTTAGGGATAAATACCTTCTAGTGGGTAATGACCCTGCACTGGGTTCTAGGGTATTTATTTGTGTGATGAGCACAGATACTTGTTCCTGAGTCATGGGTGTTTTCTATATATTTAAGTATTAATATGTATCTATCAATTATATATCGTCGTCTAGTACCTACAACACAAGCCTTACTGAGCTTACTGTAGGACTAGGTCGATTTGTGTAAGATTGTCCCGAAATTTATTTTTTATTTAATTTATTTATTTATTATTGAATATGACGGCCGCCAACTTATAATAAAATGGGCTAGATCTAATTAGTTTTTTATAAGGGATGAGATGAAATATCTTCCATATACTGAAGAATATCTGAAGAACATACTCAAGGCCATTCAGATATTTGTGACCACCTCCACAGCTCCAATATTTTCTTTTTTTTTTATACAAGACTGACCAGCGTTTGACCTCAGTCACACCTGATGGTAAGTGACGACGAGGTCGAGGGTGTAGCACGCTGGTTCAGTAACAGCCTATTCACTCTTGCCTTGAAAAGACCCAAATTATATCTGAAGTTGAGTGTATCAAAAATATGATTAAAATTTAATAATAACCTTTTTCTTCTTCCCACTGGCTTGACTCAGTATCTCATCATCAGACGAGATGCTGTCAAGTGAGATGGTCTCCAGCTGCTCGGCGGACTGGCTCGAGGAGTCCGTGTCGGATGGAGGCTCCGCGCCATCCAGGATAGCACATAGTCGCTTTGAGCTTATTCCAAGGAGCTGTAGAACATTACATGAAGTGTCAATCAAATTTGAATTGAATTAAAAAAAATAACTAATGAACCATCTTGGTTAGTGGGTAGTGCTGCTTATGAAGCAGATGGTCCTGGGTTTGAATCCCAGTAAGGGCATTTATTTGTGTGATGAGCACAGACACAGCACAGTTGCTGAGTTGGATATCTATGATATTTGTATATAATATGTAATATTGTTGGCTGAGTACCCAAAACACAAGCTTTCTAGTCAATGTAGCCACTTGACTATACTGCTACCACATATGTGGCTATAACCTGTAATTAAGTACCAATATATTCTTTATAATATATATATGTATATATATTGTCTACTACTGCCCACATTTCAATTTCAATTTTAAATTTCAAAGCCTTTTATTATCGAACATACAGTTACAAATTTTAATACAAGTTTATTTAATTATTTTTTATGCAACAACCGTCGGCTTGACATTTGACACAAAGGCCTCCTCCATTGCCTTCCATGCCTCTCTATCTCTGGGTAATCGCATCCATAGTGGACCAGCCGTTTTCTTTAAATCATCTGACCATCTCTTGTAAGTACTGCCCACATAGGCCTAATTAACTGATTTGTTGCATCTTCCATATTCAAAAACTTTTGTCTTTGGTGGTGAACAACTATTTCATGACGCGGCAGCAATGCCTTACACCATAGAATGTGATGACACTCCTCTCGTGTCATACGCCACACATTAAAAACATTGATGACTCGCCTGTCGTGCCATCCGCACTGAATTGGTTTAAGATATGAAGGTTACTAGGTTTATCTAAGAAAGATTGTCCCATATTATTTATCAATTTATATCAACCCTTCCATCCACCTAAAGATTCATGGTTAACTAGCTTTTCCTCTCAACTTAGTCGGCCAGACATGCCAGTCTTTAAAGTAGGTATCCTATGTCCTTTCTTGTACCTCAAACACTACACATACATGTTTCATCCCAATTAATTCAGGGGTTTAGAAGTGATTTTTTTTTTTTTTTCTGTGTGTGATGTAATGTAACATACAGACAGACAGAGAGAGTTGTTTTCGCATTTATAATATTGGTATGGATGTATGGATTGCTAATACAACATATAAACAACTTAAAAACACTAAGATGGCCCCTATAACCAAAATGGTAAATTAAGTCAAAATAGGACAAAAAATGGTTATACTTACTTCTTCTAAACATAACTCCTGCAAATCATCTATGGAAAGCCGCCGGACGCACTCGGGAGCGAAAGACTTGAGTTCTTTTGACTTCAAAACGGAAAAAACTTGGTGCATCAACTCCACTCTATCGTGAATGAAATACGCCAAATCATGCTCCTCCTGTCTTCGACTGGAAGAGGAAGATGGTTTCTCTTCTTTAATTCTATGCTTCTTCGTTCTGTTCATCTCTAAATCTTCAATAAATAATTTCCTTATTCCCAATCCAATACATCGACAATCGGCATAGATAAAACTCTATCAAAAAAAAAAAAACACTGTCTAAAATACTAGGCAATAGAAGAGCCATGTGTACATTATGATTTTGCCGTATTATAAAAAAGAAATATGTCAAGTGTGACAGTTGTTGCATGCGTTCCAATTTATCTAACATAATTTTAGTTACAAAGCCAGGGTTAGGTTAATGTGAGACTTTCTTCAAATAAATATATTGAAATATTCATAAATAAAATTATAATCAAGTACCAAAAAAAAATCAAAAAATGTTATTTGATTTGGTTGGAATGAAGCGTTGCAAAAAAAAAAATGAACTAAGTGAAGTGACGTGACACGTGTTTTTTTTTTTTTTTTTTTGGCGGGAACGTTAAAAAGAATAGGCGCGCTTTTGAAATTAAATTTTGTAAATTAGTTTTAAATTCTAGATTTGTACATTTCTTTGTATATTTCTTATGTAAAATAGTCTATATAGTGTTAGTTTTGTACATATTACGTTAGTGCGTTTCCCCATAATGGGGAAGCGCACGGGGCGTAGCGGCCGTAAACGATCGCGAGTTACGGGTGAGTCTCTTACAGAAGGAATAGATCAGGACTTACCTTCTTCATCATCATCGACGACTTCATATTCTGATGCTGAAAATAATGATCGTCCACTAGCGAAGAAAAGAGAAAAGGATAAGTACACACCTTATAAAGCAGGAAATTATAACAGATTTTATGACGAAAACTCGCAGAAGAAAGATTTTATTGTCTTCCTCAATCGCGAAGAAGATAACACTAAAATTACAGATAAGGATAGGTTGGCCATATCTAATGGCATCAGAAAACATTGTGTTTCAGGTGTAATGCATCTGAGGTCAATTAATGCATTCAAAATTGGTATAACTTTCGACCTCCCTAACAACGCTAATGTTTTTCTTAAGAACGAAAAGCTCCTAAACGAATTGAGGATGGTTGGTTCAATACCGGCTGCCGAAACAGAAGCCACTGGGGTTCTCACATCTGTACCTTGCGATTATTCCAATAAAAAAATCTTTCAGCTTATTGCTTCTAGTAAAAAGTTATTAGTGTGAGACGTTTCATGCGACGGGTAAAAGATGCTCAAGGTGTCGTTTCCTTTCTTCCAACACAGACAGTTGCTGTTACATTTGCTTCAACGCAGCTCCCGAGTATGTTACTTTAGACCACTGGAGACATGAGGTAGGAGTTTATGTTCCTCCTGTTAAACAGTGCCTGAAGTGCATGAAATTCAACCACATTGCTAAATTTTGTAAAAACAATGAAACTTGCTCAATTTGCTCAGGCAACCATAATTTTAAACAATGTGACAAGTCCAAAACTCAATGTGCTAACTGTGGCGGTGACCATATTGCAATTTCTACCACATGTCCACTTAAAAACAAAAACTAGAAGAAAACAAAATAAAAGCAAAAATGCAAGATATTCTGATCTTTTTAGTGCAGCTCAATTTCCACAGCTAAATTCAAAATACATTGATACTCAAATATCCAATTTAATTAAATCTGACAAATTTATGAATTTATTAGTTGAAGCAATGCTTGAAATATGTTCAAAACCTGATGTGCCAAAAAATTCTAAAAGCATTAGAGAAATTTTAGATAACACTTTTAAGAAAAAACACCTTAACCTTTTTATGGATACATTACATATAGTGCAATGGAATGCTCAAAGTTTAATTAGTAATAGGCTAGTTTTAACAAAATTTTTATATGATAACAAGAGACATATTGCCATAATTTCTGAAACATGTTTGAAACCACATCAATTGTTTTCTATCAAAGGGTTCAATATTATGAGAAATGAGTGTAGGGACAACGACAATGGTGTTGCAATTTTAGTTCAGAATAGTATAAGATATTCTCAAATTACAACTCATTTTGATAGTTCTTTACAAAATGTTTGTGTGAAAATCAAAATTAATAACAATGAATTAAGTGTCGTTAGTTTTTACAGTCCATCTAATACAAATCCACCATTTAATAAAAATAATCTAGACGTTTTGCTTAAGTCCATTCCTAAACCTATGATATTTGGAGGCGATTTTAATGCTCATCACATGTCTTGGGGATGTGTCGACACCCTGCCTCGAGGTAAGGATGTTTTAGATGTTATTGATGAAAATGATCTTGTTCTTTTGAATAATGGCAGTCCCACTACAATTGGTTCTTCATCTTGGCGAGCTAATGCTCTTGATTTAACTTTAGTTTCTCCATCTTTGGCACTTTCATGTGATTGGTCTGTTTATGATTATCCTCTGGGTAGCAGTTATCACTTGCCTGTAATTATAAATTTGGTTGTTGGAAATGAAAGTAATCTACAGAATAATATACAATGTAATAATGTACATTTACCATTTCAGCATAATTACAAATTAGTTAATTGGAAAATATATAGTCAATTAATGGATTCAAATTTAAAAAATATTGACTTTAATGCTATGTCTCCACCAGAATCCTACAATTTGTTTTGTAACATAATACATTCTGTTGCTGAACAGTCAATTCCACAGTCTACCTCCACTAATAAATGTAATAATATTGCTAAACCTTGTTTACCAAAACATTCTAAGTGTCCTAGTTTACCCTGGTGGAACTCAAAGTGCTCAGAAGCTGTTCAAAACTCAAAGAATGCTTATATATATTTTAAAAACAACCCTTCTGAGGAAAATTATATTGAATTTAAGAGATTGCGAGCTTTAAAAAAACTAATACTTAAAACAGAAAAAACCAACAGCTGGATGGAATTGTGCAACTCATTTAATAGATGTACCTCATTGTCATTGGTATGGAAGTACATGCGTAAATTTAATAAATCATTTACTCTTAATAATTCTCTTGATGATAGTTGGATTCCAGATTTTATATGTAAATACACTCCTGACTTTGTTTTGAATGAGCCGTTAAATTATAATAAAACTGATAATATTGGAAATAATTATTTGACTGATCCATTTTCGTATCAAGAACTCCATTCTGCGTTGTTTTCTAGAAGAGATACATCCCATGGTCTAGATGGGATTCCATATATACTTTTAAAAAATTAACCCCAAATTGTCTCATAATCTTTTAAACTTACTTAATCGTATGTGGAAGGAAAACTTTATACCTGAGGAATGGAAAACTGATTGTTTGGTTCCAGTTTTAAAACCTGGTAAAGATAAATTGTTGCCGGATTCGTATCGACCCATAGCTCTTACGTCTTGTATTGGAAAGATATTTGAACAGCTTTTAAAACAACGCCTAGAATTTTATGTAGAACAAAATGGTCTTTTACCTTACAACCAATTTGGTTTTCGCAGAGGTCGGTCTTCTCGTGAAAGCATTTGTCAGCTAGTATTAGATGCTCAACACAGTCTGTATAATAATCAATATCTTTTATGCGTTTTCTTTGATATTGCTGGTGCTTTTAACAGTGTTAATATTTCGGTTCTTTGTAACGAGTTGTCAGTGATAGGGATACCTGGGCAATTAATAAACTGGATACAAGCATTTTTGACCAATAGAAAAGTATTTGTTAAATTTAATAATCATTTATATGGTCCAAGATGCTCGTCGTTAGGAGTATGTCAAGGAGGAATTCTGTCTCCATTAATATTTATCTTATATATTAGACGATTGAATCTTATTTTGGGATCGAATGTAAAAACTTACAATATGCAGATGACTTAGTAGTTTATACATCTGGAATGGATTTAAGTCAATTAGCTTCTACTGTAAATAACGCACTTTCCAGTTTATATAAATACTTTTCATACCTTAATTTAGATGTTAATCCTACTAAATCAAAAGTCTTCATTTTCGGTCGTAAATGTGTAGCTACACCTAATATTTTGTATAACAGAATTCCATTGCCTATATATAGTGAAGTAAAATTTTTGGGTGTAACTTTTACTCCAAAACTCTCATGGACAAAATACATTAATAATATAACAACAAAAGCAAACAAGGCTTATAATGTATTAAAATCTGTTTGCGGGACTACTTGGGAGCAGATCCCAAAATATTGTTAGTGTTATACAAATCTCTCGTTCGTAGTCACTTTGAATATGGTTTTCTTTGTTTTGCTGGAGATAGTAAATTAGTGAATAGTTTGGACAAAATACAAAATAAATGTATGCGCACAATACTAGGTGCCTTTAAAACTAGTCCTATTGCTGCTTTGCAAATCGAAACAAAACTGCCACCCATTAGTGTTCGATTCCGTTATTTGAAAGAAAGATTTATCTTGAAGCTTCATAGTTTGCCTAATAATGATCTTCTTACCAATTTAATTGCTTCTCAATCTGCTCCTTATAAGCAACATATGTTTATTTTGCAAGATTTTTCTTGCTTTTTTCATTCTCTTGAAGAGTTTAATATACATTTGAACGATGATGTTCTTCCTTGTTATGCAGGCACATTCCAAAGTAAATATGCCGCAATGAATATTGTAATCGATTCAAGCTTGTCTTCTAAGGAGGAAGTTTATCTGTTATTGTCAGAATGGACTAATTATAAATTTATTTATACTGATGGGTCCAAAAATAATGATGCTGTATCTTTTGCAATTTACCAGACCGAAATCAATAAGGAGTGGGATACAAAATTAATAAATATGCTAGCATCTTCACTGCTGAAGCAACAGCCATCCTTTTGCTTTAAAACATATTATGGAAAGAAATCAGTTGAACAAAAATTGGGTAATAGTCAGTGATAGTATGAGTGTCTTAAAAGTTTGTCAAGTAACAAAATGAATGCTAACAGTAACTACCTGATTTTTACTATTAAAGAATTATGGTGGAAGTGATCCTTAACTGACAGTGTAGTACAATTCGTTTGGGTACCTTCGCATATAGGAGTCTTAGGTAATGAAAATGCAGATTTTTAGCCAGAACCATTGTTAATATTTCTGATTCATGCTCAAGTTTAACCATCAAGGAGTTGGATGTCGCTTTGCCGTATACGGATATGATATCTAATCTTAAAAAGCGCATGATTAGTAATTGGGGAAAACATTGGTATTTTTGTAGAGAAGTTGAAAATAAAGCTCATATATATTCTTTGTTAGACGTTCCTGTTAATAGTACGCCATGGTTCTGCAAGCTTAAACATTTTGTTCATAGAAATTTCTATACTATAATCAATCGAATGCGCATTGGTCATTATTGCCTAAATTTTCATCTTCATCGAAAAATATAGTTTCTTCTCCTTATTGTGATCGTTGTCAAATGAATGAAGTTCAGTCTCTCGACCACATCATTTTCGTTTGCCCGTCCTTCGGCATTCAGCGCCTTGTGCTGATGGATGAGCTGCTTAATATTTATGAGGCATCTAATATAATCCCGCTGTCAGTACCAGATTTGCTAAGAGAGCCTACCACGTATATGTCTTTGTATAAATTTGTACATAACACCATAAATAAGTTGTAAATATTTTAATACAATTTTTTAATTTTAGGTTCTTAATGCAGATAACATATAAATGTAAATTGTATATATTTAAAATAAATCTAAATATCGCTACTAGAATATTTCAGGATTGTACTGTTTGGAAAGGACAATAATTAAACTGGATTATGAGATTGAACGTACGGTTTTGACTTAATTAATGGATGATACATACATACTGAAATTGTATAAGAAAATAAAAGTAACTGAAGACATTGAACTCGGATTTGACCTAATATGAATAGTACTTACTGAAGACGTTGACCGGATTGAACTTATGAAAAAGAAAACAAACTACTTATGACAAGGCAGTATGGCTTAGAGCTTTAGCCTGTCCAGATGGACGAAAAAAAAAAAAAAAAAAAAAAAGTGACGTGACACGTGACGTTGACATATTTCCCGATTTTCCCTTTCCTACTGTTAAAATAAACATTGCAGCAATAATATTACAAAAAATATGTGAAATGGAAAGTATTTAATCATATTTTTTCAAAATCGATAGCAAAAACGACGCTCCTTATTTACGACTAACATGTACAAACAACAAGTATAAAATACAAACATGAAGAAGAATATTCCTACACTGTACGAAAGCGAGGACTATTTGATTATAAATAAACCGTATGACATGTACATAAACTCAGAAGATGAAAATGAAAAGGTAAGTTGTTTGTAATTAAAAATATTGCCATATTATTTAGCTGTGGTAGGGCGAATGCTGATCACAGGTTATGTTTATTTATTTAAAAGTAGTGATGTAAATTAACACACTACCGATATCGATATCAAATGTACTGCCAGCATTGCGATAACTAACCATCAATATCCATGACTTACCTACACAGTATTTTACGTATTTACAACATACTCAACTCAATTTCGGCACGGTACTGTTTGCGACCTATGTTTGAGTGATAAAACCCAAGTTTTGAAAACTGTCATTTCTGTAACTATACAACTTCTGAAACTGCTGGTCATGGGTCTCTCCTATAGACAGCGGTAAGCAGCATAGGGGGTTTCTTGCCATAATCGCCACGCTTGGCAGATGGATTGGCGATCACAGTATGTTCCAATGAGACACTGCTGCCCTTCCTCCGGTGGTGTCTGCTCGCAGTTTAGGGATAATACCGCGGTGGGGGTGTTAGTCGGAGTGGACTAACACACTCTATTAAAATTGAATATTACAACTTTATTTTTACTCTGTGGCATTAGTTTTAAATTTTTTATTATTTATCATTTAATAAACACGTGTTATCCAATTAGATAAGTATGAATAGAGTAGTATTAATATTCTTGACGTGCGATGAAAACGGTGAGCCCTTTATATATTAATAATATAACAAAATTCTAAACTCTCTTCTTCGTCGAAACCTCATGACTGAGGGTCGTGACCGCCATAAGTCGCTTTAACTTGTAATGCTCAACCTGGCCGATCATCTGCCTTCCGCATAGAGCCCGGGAACTTCACTCGCGTGACTCCTTCCAGACGTGTAGGCATTCTACCTCTGCCTCTTCTGCTTTCAACCTGGCTACCGATCAACAACTTCTCCAGACAGTTAGGTTTCCGCCGGGCCAAGTGCCCAAAGAAGCCGAGGAATTTTCTAAGGCAGATAGTGGAGAGTCTGGTTGTATATTAAGCTCGTTCAGAATAGACACGTTGAAACAATGATATAATTAAAACTGGTGTGAGCCATGTTATTACTGCTTAGTTACGTGTGTTTTTCCGTTTGTAACTAAGTAGTACTAAAACAATGATATCGATAAAAAACGTGTTTTTCGTTTGTTACAGAATTCAGTCACTTACAACATAGCCAAACATGATTCCCACCATTCCTCGTCTTCAGAACCATTGCATTTTGTTCACCGCCTCGACTACGCTACCAGTGGCGTATTATGCATAGCAAAAAACAAACGCGCCTCAGCCGTCGCCGGAAAATTATTTGAGAAACGTGAAACAAAGAAATATTATTTAGCTGTTATTAGAGGGCATATTGAATATGAAATATGTGATATTGAATATTCGATTGGTAAGTCAGTAACCTACCAGATGAATTAACCTGTTTATCAAATTGTATGTTTAGTTTAGTTTATTGCATTTCACGAAAGATAATAACATTATAAGTCTGGCCGGTTACCGCGAACATCGAAGTTCGTATATTTCGGGCATCTTTCCCTTTTATTCCAATTAAGGCGTCATAAGAGTGACAGAGACAATCGTCCGAAATTTCCGAATATCGTGTTTCGCGGTAGCGCCGCTGACTTATTTGCAAAGATATAAAAAATTAAATGATGATCATCACATTCACAATGGAAATAATAGTGATAATAATGTACAATAATAAATGTGTGTCGCCCAATAAGGATCGTCAAACAAAATTTAAATACAAGATAAAGTATACTTAAAAAAACAATATTTGAAAGTACAGGATTGTGTATCAATTTTGGATATAAGATATTTGTGAAATAAATCATATATATATATAGGACACAGCGAAGTACCATCACGCTTGAATCTGGAGAAGCCCAACTGGGGATGTACCTTCTCCTTATAGAAGACCACAGCCATAATAGCACTGCTACCTTTCAGGTATGCAGTGTTGTGTTCCTGATGGTGATTAAGGTTCCCAGAGCTCCAACCCATTTATAGGTCGGCAACGCGCTTGTGACTCCCTTGGTGTAGCGAGTGCCCGTGGGCGACGGCCACTTACCATCAGGCAATCCGTCTGCTCGTTTGCCACCTTTGTCATAAAAAAATATATATATATATCTCCCAATAGGAATTATCAATACTTAACAACAAAAAAGTATAATATCATCAATTAGTGTCATGTCCATTTAAAAATATTAATAATCGCTAACATCACAATAATATAATTACCCTTTAACCGCTTTAAATAGAATTCGAATATATAGATGTCATTAAACTCACAAAGACCAAGTATAAATACAATACAAAACACAATGATAAATGGTATTTTTCGAATTTTACTTGAGACTAGGTTTGTCGATCGTTTTAATGATTAATATGTCAATAACATTTCAGGTACTGATACCTTGACAGCGTCATCATCGCACAAAATGGTAGCGATCACATTACTGCCCGAAAGTGAAACAACAACAGCAATGAATCCGCGACCGGCGCATACGCGTGTCCTTCTTTTAGAAACTGGTTACTATGGCAATGATCCTGTCAGTGTGGTCCTGTTTAAACCTGTTACTGGTAAGCACGTGTAATCTTCATATTCCTAGCGTTTGTTACGATATTTTTCCACAGCTTAATTGAGTCAACGGACCAATATCAAAGAACGCAAATAAATTTCATAATACGTTTTGCAAGCAGAGACACTAGAGATACAAGAGATACCCGGCTACTATTTGGTAGTCAGCCTATCCGGCCACAATTTTACTATTTGGATAAATTACGGATGGTGACGTAGTACTGGATACCGGATAGGACGTTAACACATAGATAACGGTAAAAAAGTAAGAAACCGAAATCAATTAATTGTTAAGATCAGTTATATCTTTCAGGCTACCATTATTCTACGTAATTCATGTACGCCCTGTATGTAGAATCAGTAACTCCGCCGGATATCCGGTATCCGATTTAACCACATTTGCATCTCTTTTTGACACAATTTTTTTCACGTAATGGCCTCATCGGAAGATCAGTGCTGGCGATTCGCTAGCAATGAGGCCATTTCGTGGCACTTTTTTTTGTATTCTGTTTTTTTCTTATGTAATATGCCTGTGTTTGTGTCTACGTGTTCAAAAGGGATTCTCATCTGACTTTGATGTTTTATAACCAACTCTACAGTTATGCATTGGTATATTATAATGGCGATTTGGTTTAGGTCGTCGTCACCAGCTACGCGTACATTGTGCTGCGATTGGACATACAATACTTGGTGACTACACTTACAGTAATTCTGAAGATTCAGCGCCGCATAGAATGTTTCTACACGCAATGAGGTGAGATAATATAAGATGACAAAGGTGTCATAAATATTATATTTTATATGTTGAATTAACATTTATTTATTATAATTTCAGGTTGGTCTTG
Organism: Grapholita molesta; assembly: GCA_022674325.2. Classification (NCBI taxonomy): domain Eukaryota; kingdom Metazoa; phylum Arthropoda; class Insecta; order Lepidoptera; family Tortricidae; genus Grapholita; species Grapholita molesta. The sequence goes on from CP053147.2 coordinate 2,936,760, forward strand.
CCATTACCACAAGAGACACTGGACATCCAAACACCAGAACCGTTTTTCTCAGATGAAAAGTTCTCTTCCAAATACCGTTCAGCAAAAATTTTTCACAAGTTCTGGAGTAAAAGCGAATTCATAAAAGTTTGTGACAAAACTGATCAACCACTTATGATAGGTGTAAAATATAAAATATTTAAGCCCCATAAAGATATTTACGAATCTAGCGTATATAATGATAAACAAAAACCGTAGTCCTCAAATTATGATGTTGTAGGTGGTTACATTATCTAGTATATTATATGCAATATAAACAATAAAAATCTTTCATTAAGTAAGATCCACTTTTGGCGCTTAATACGAGGGCGGAGTGATAAGTCTGGTAAAATTATTAGTTAAGGTAATATGTTCACAAATTCAATGATGTCCACTTGTAGTCGAACCTTTTTGAGCCTAAATGGTATATTTTCAGCCAGTTCGCACGACTACTTTTTTTTGGCAGCTAAGAAAAAAAAACAATTGCTTTGATGTTTGCGAACATGGAGAATAGTGAGTTTCGGGTTCTGATCAAACATTATTCGAAAATAAAACTATTACCGAAACAAAAACAGCCTAGAAAAATATTACGGGGACTCTGCCCCGTCGATTAAAATGATTCACAAGTGGTTTACTGAGTTTCGTTGTGGTCGTACAAGCACTAATGACGCCGACCGACCTGGACGGCCAGTTGAGATCACTATACCGGAGATGATCAAGAAAATCCATGATATCGTATTGGATGACCGAAGAGTAAAAGTCAGAGAGATAGCTGATATTGTAAGCATTTCCGACGAACGGGTTCGTAATATCCTACACACTCATTTGGACATGAAGAAGCTATCCGCCCGTTGGGTGCCGCGCTTGCTTACAGTTGATCAAAAGCGTACTAGAGTGACCATTTCACAAGAATGTTTGGCAAAGTTTAGGCGTAATAAAAAGAACTTCATCCGTCGTTTCATAACTGTAGACGAAACCTGGATCCATCATCATACACCAGAAACCAAGGCGCAGTCAAAACAATGGATTGCTTCAGGTGAACCTGCACCGAAGAAGGCCAAAGCAGTTTTATCGGCAAATAAAGTTATGGCCGTCTTCTGGGATGCTCGTGGTGTAATATACATTGATTACCTTCTAAAAGGCAAAACAATTAACGGCGCATATTATGCCAATTTATTGCAACGATTTCATCAAGTTTTGATGGAAAAGAGACCCCATTTGGCGAAGAAGAAAATTCTTTTTCACCAAGACAACGCACGGGTGCACACTTGTGCAGTTGCCATGGCTAAGATCCACGAATCGCATTACGAATTAGTCCCGCACCCGCCTTATTCTCCAGATTTAGCCCCTTGCGATTATTTTCTTTTTCCTAACTTGAAGAAATGGCTTGGCGGAAAAAGATTTAGGTCCAATGAAGAAGTGATTGAAGAAACCAATGCTTATTTTGAAGGGTTGGAGCAATCGTATTATACGGAGGGAGATATATACGGTTTTATGAGAGGTAGGGCACAGCGAAGTACCATCACGCTTCAATCTGGAGAAGCCCAACTGGGGAAGTACCTCCTCCTTACAGAAGACCACAGCCATAATAGCACTGCTACCTTTCAGGTATGTAGTGTTGTGTTCCTGATGGTGAATAAGGTTCCCAGACCTCCAACCCACTTATAGGTCGGCAACGCGCTTGTAACTCCCTTGGTGTTGCGAGTGCCCATGGGCGACGGTAATTGCTTACCATCAGGCAATCCGTCTGCTCGTTTGCCACCTTTGTCAAAAAAAAAAAAAAAAAAAAAAAAAGGGAATAGAAAAGCTAGAAAAACGTTGGAATAAGTGCTTTGAGTTAAATGGAAACTACGTTGAAAAATAAATATAAACTTTGCCTATAACATAACAAATAGTTTATTTTTTACCAGACTTATCAATCCGCCCTCGTACATACTGTTACAAATAAAAGTAAATAGGTGCCAGCTCTCTGGTCTGGGTAAATATATAAACATTGCTTTAAAGAAATCTGGCATGACAAACTATAATTTTAGAAATTTATCGATGGAGTTACTTGCACTTCACTATTTTTGTTATGACAGAAAATAAAGTGTTACCAGTGCTAAGTTTTCATTGTGTCCCACAACGTGTTTTATGTTTAGAAAAATAAGTTTGAATTTATATTTTAACATCTAAAATACTTATATCAAATACTACTGGCCTCGGATTTTTTACTATTCAAATATAAATGTTGCTTATGATATGAAAATATCAAATTCCTTATCGAATATCTACACCCTTATTTCTCTAGAGCAACCCCAAAAAAAAATGACAGTAGTGCCGTGGTCCGATCCGCGTCTTATGCTGCCGGCACCCGGCACACATTCGTGCGAGTAGCAAGGCGAAACGCAAGCACGCATGTGTACGCGGACGTCTCGCTATTCCTCTCGCACCTCGCCTCGCGTTTTTGTATATTCTTTTTTTTCTGGACTTACAGAAATCTCGTGACGACAGCGCCTAAGGTGCTCACGATATAAAGCATGAGCACTGTGAGCGCAAACGTCATTGTATTCCTACAATTCAGGCGAACTCGCTCAAAAGTCAAGACGCGTTTCACTACTACTCGGTCAACACCTGGTAGTCCCAGGGGCGCGGCCGCCTCGTGGCTTTCTGTAAAGTCCAGTTAACACTACAGAACGTAAGACGTACTACCGTACACTGGCATGCTCTAAGAGCAAACTTGTTATGTAAATTATGTTATTCGATTGATTTGCTACAACCACTTTGACACTGGCGAAATCATCAGAGGCGCTACCGCCAAAAACATATTTGTAAATTTCGGACGGTTGTCTCTGTCACTCCCATGACATCTTAATCGGGGTAAAAGAGAAAGATGCCCGAAATTTACGAATATCGTTTTTGGCGGGAGAGCCTCAGATATATGAGTTTTTCTTATTTTTTTTTTTTTTTTTTTTATGGCTTTGTGTCATTAGCCAGCGTCACGTTGTAAGAAATTAAAAAAAAAAAATTTTGATTCCGAAACAAGATATATAGTTGCTTTTTCCATTACAAAAATGAAAAATCTTACCTTATAATTTCAGCTTATTTAACTTACAAAAGGAAACTAAACATGTCAAAATATCTTTATTTTCAATCCGCAACAGTAGACCTACTGAAGTAGGGAGTGGAACTTTACAATTAATTAGATCACGGAACAAATTTGAATAGTTAAGTAAAGGACACGAAAAAAATATATGGTTTAAGTCCCCTTCCTCCAGTCCACACTCACAAATTGAGGAGTCCCGAGCATGGATTCTTTTTAAATGAACCGGAGAGCTGCAGTGGCCCAGTCTCATTCTAATAATAACTGAACAGTATTGTTTTCAACAAAAAATTTGGAAAACCATGGTTTTGACATTAAAGATGGTTGCACATAGGAGTAATGATTGGTACGATTCCGATTACAGGCTGCCCAATCAGCAGACCAAGTCTGGAAAAGCCACTTAGATGCTAGAGGGATCAAGTCAACGCAGTAGTTTATAAAAGGGACCTTGTCACCACAGATAACTGCCTCCTTGGCAATCTGGTCGGCTCGTTCGTTTCCTGAGACACCTGAGTGACTCGGGATCCAAACAAGAGCGACCTCAAATCCTCTCCTTTTACAAATTAGAAGATTTTCCTTTATTTGGAATATAATTGGGTTATGAAATCTAACTGAAAACGGATTGGATAATAAAGCTTGCAAGCAGCTACGAGAGTCGGAAAAAATTATGGTTTTCTTTAGTTTAAACAGGAGAATAAATTTTACACTTTCTAAGATTCCTATGCACTCTCCAGTAAATACTGATGTTTCGGGAGGGCATTTAATTTTTTGGACTATGTTAAACTGGGAGTGATAAATACCTACTCCAACACAACCAGTTGGGGAGAACTTAGACGCATCACAATAAATAGAATTCCAATTATGCCATTCGCGTGAAAGGATTTGACGGAGGTATTCATCTGCATGGAGGTCATAGCGACAAATATCAAAGCTGAGGATTACACGAGGTTGGTGTATAATGGTCTCATATTTAAATTCAAACAGGGGAAGTCTTGGGGAATGAAAAACCGGATCTTTGAGAGATTGGAATCTTGATAAGCTATTGACGAGACAGGGCTGATTATGAAAGTTTAAGGGGGAAGCAGCTTTAAGGTCATATAACCGATGAATAATAGGATGAAATGAAAATTGCATACAACGGAAAAAGTAACAGTTAGATAGAAATTGACGGCGTAGATTAAGGGGAGGTTCAACGCATTCAACCTGCATTGCTTTTATAGGGCTGGATCTCATAGCACCTAAAATGATTCTTAAAGCTTTGGACTGGATTTGATCTAATTTTCTTAGTCCAGCTTTGTTCCCCGGCACCAACAAGTGACAACCATAGTCTAGAATACTACGGACAGTTGCATTATATAGTAATCTGAGGGAAGTAGGGTGAGCTCCCCACCAGACACCCGCAAGGCACCTAAGGGTATTAAGTCCACGTTCACATTTCTTAACTAAATACTCAAAGTGCAAATCTCCGCTTAATTTGGAGTCTAGAATAATACCCAGAAATTTATACGAGGAATGAAACGGAATATTAGATTTATTAATGGACACGCTCAGAGCAGGAAGGGACCTTTTGCGAGAATAGACGACGGCACAGCATTTTGATGGCGAGAGTGACAATCCGTTATTAAAGAGCCAATTGTTTAATGATTGAAGGGAGTTGTTAACAGAAGAGCATGCTAATTCTATATTTTTATTGGCGGAGTAAATCAATAGGTCGTCTGCGTATTGAAGCACTTGGCAGTCAGTCACAGCGCCTTCCAGATCATGAGTATATAGGTTGTAGAGTAAAGGGCTTAAGACAGAGCCCTGTGGTAAACCTCGCCAAATCAGTCTTGAAGGACTGATATTGGGATCTTTACCCCGAAAAGAAATTTTTCTTTCAGAGAGGAGATTACCTACAAGGCAAGCTAATCTAGGGGGGATATTTAATTTATAGAGTTTATCTCTGAGAATTGGAAGCTGGACATTATCATAAGCGGCCTCGACGTCGAGAAAAACCGCCACCACCGAAGCCCGGTTTGAAAATGCAAGCCTTATATCGGTGGTAAAAATAGCTAAACTGTCAATTGTGCTTTTACCCTTTCTAAAACCAAACTGAGACTTGCCTAGCAGTTCATGGTTTTCAAGATACCACTCTAATCTGTTTTTGATTAGGTGTTCTAATATCTTTGTAAGAACAGAAGAAAGGGCTATAGGACGATATGAGGCAGGATTATTGGGGTCTTTTCCTGGTTTAAGGATAGGCATAACAAGTTGAGATTTCCAAGACGAAGGAGGCTGGCCTGAAAGTAATACGCAATTGATTAACTCTAGAAAATAATTAAGGAATTTAGTGCCCGCTTTTGCTATAAACGAGTAAGGTATACCATCATGACCAGGGGCGGAGTCTTTAACTGCGCTGAGAACATTCTTGAGCTCAAGAAGTGAGAATAACTGGTCTAGAGGGTCTGATGAATTATTATTTAATAACCCAATGGGGGAATCATAAACTCCCGGAACGTAAGGGGGAGCTATTTTTGATAGAAACGATTCTGCCCATTTTAAAGTCATAGGGTAAGGACAGGTACAAGGGTTAAACGATCTTCTAAATTTTCGGATGTTGTTCCAAACGACTACATCAGAAGTAGAAGGACTTAACGCAGAACAAAACGATTTCCATCCGTCACTCTTCTTACTATTAAGTAAAGATTTGGTGTCTGCCATAGACTTGGATAATATTTCGAAATTATCTGTAGACATATTTGAGGCGTATAACCGTTCTGCTTTCTATCTATCCTTAACTGCCTTAGTGCAATCATTATCCCACCAGGGGGGAGAGGGCAACTTGCCTATTGCAGAATTTTTAAGAGGGAAGACTTTATCCGCAGAAGCCTTGATGGCTAGCACTAAAGCATCAGAGCAATTATCCACGGAATTTAAGGCAACAGGGGGTAGAAGAGAAGTTTCATATTCTAGAATAGTTTTGTATTTATCCCAGTCAGCACCATTAATATTATACCGCAGAAGCGGCGAATTAACAGATAGCCTTTTGGAACTACAAAGAAAAGCGTAATAAAATTGGAAAATGGTCACTACCAAAAGAACTATTCAGGACCTCCCAAGTGATACGAGACGCAAGAGAAGGGGAACTTAAGGAAAGGTCTACAGCACTAGTTGCTTGATTGGGTAGCGAGCGGCGGGTGGGGGAACCAGAGTTCAATAAGCATAAGTTGCATTTATCTAATATTGATGACAGAAAATATTCACTAAGAGCATCGTTCTTATCACAACCCCACAAAACATGGTGAATATTAAAATCGCCAAGTATTACAAGGGGCTGAGGTAAGGATTCAATTATTGTCTTCAGAGATTTAAGGATGTTGTAGGAAGGAGAGGGAATATAAACAGATAAAAATGTTATACCTTCTACGCGGGCACAGCTTGCATTAAACTCAAGATTATTATGAGTTAAAGGGTGAACACTATTAAATTGTCGCAGGTCGAACATGCTACAGACGACAAAATAAAAATCCAAAGTGCTCAAAATTCTTTATATGACTAATTTTATACAGCGTAAAATCATTTTAAAAAATATTAGGGCTATTTCATCGAACGACGAGAAAATTTCCGGACATTACTTTTGACGTGATTCATTGAATTTCGCACGGAATCATCGCTTAACAATTTTGTGCATTTAATCCATTTTCGTTGAAAATCTGGTAATGAACTGGCAGGTTGGCAAGTTTTTCGCAGTTTAGTTTTTATATTTGCCCAATATTTTTCGATGGGGCGAAGTTCGGGACAGTTAGGTGGGTTACTCTCCTTAGGCACTACCTCGACTGAATTCGCCTTATACCATTCCAAAGTTCGAGACGAATAATGGCAACTTGCTAAATCTGGCCAAAACAATGTTGAGGAAGTGTGTTTCTTTATGAATGGTAACAGTTTCTTTTTCAAGCATTCTGATATATAAATATCGGTGTTAATTGTCCCGGTAGTGATAAATGGTGAGCTCCTCATGCCGCACTGGCATATAGCTTGCCAAACAAGGTATTTTGCAATTTTTCGACCGGGATCCCCTTTTCCGATTCGTCAAGATTCGAGATGTCACGAGAGGAATAGTACTGGTTACCTCGTAAAGACTTGAAATCTGCCTTGACGTAGGTTTCATCGTCAATAATCAGGCAACATTTTTCTCAATCAACAAGGTATACAATAACCTAGAACGTCTAACCGCACGATTATATTGATCCACAGTTCTCTTGGGAGCCTTTTGCTTCTTATATGTTGTAATGCCGCATTCTTTTTAATTTTTGGACATTTGCTTGACTAGTGCCTACTTTTGCGCCACATCCCGGGAAGAGATACTCGGATTCTTATCAAATAGCTTGCACACCTTTGATTGTAACTTAACATTAGATTTTCTGGTGGGTTGACCTTCACGCCGCTTCCTATCTATAGTTTCACCTTGTTTAATTTTTTTTAGGGTTCGTTGAACCGTCCTCCGAGTTGTTTGACAAGATTTTGCCAGATCTAAAGTTGATAAATGAGGATTTTTACTGAATTCTTGCAAAATTAATTCGCGAACATTTTTTTCGTGTAACGCCATTTTCATAAATAAAAAACAAATGAACATTTTATGGTTGTCTAATATATTACGAGCCTTCTAAATTTAAAATTTTAAAAGAATATTCAAAAAAGGTTCGATGCAACACGCTAGCAAAGTAAAAATGTAGGCGACAATTTAATAGTGTTCACCCTTTATGGGTAAAGGTGTAAAAGGAATATGATCTCTAATAAATAAGGCACAGCCGGCTCGACCATCTGTACGACAGTTCATTAAAGAACAATAGCTGGGAATTTTAAAAGAGCTGGAACTTTTGAGCCATATCTCCGATATCGCTAAAATTATCGGGTTGTGTTGGTTAATAAGGAAAAGAAGATCTTGTTTTTTATTATGAATGCTGCGACAGTTCCATTGTAGAATGACTTGATCCATTATTAGATGATAATAAATTAGAAATAATAGGTGCAACGTGGGAAAACAAAGCAGGATTAGCCAAAGGGCTAGAAGGTGAAATTATTTTAATAAAGGCTGTAATCAATGTTATTATTTCTGAAATTTTGTTGTTTTCCATAAGGGGATCTTGAGCAGGGAACATACTGTACACAGGCCTGGATTCTACGATTGGGTCCCTGGTTAAAGCCTCATGACCCACACGGTCATATCCTTTGTCCAGGTGGGGGGCTGTGCGAGGTTGACGAGTTATAGTTTTTTTATACGAGGTAACATTAGGAGTTTGCACGGGGAAAGCTGCTACATTGGCGTAAGATTGGTGACTGACTTTAACATGGAGATTGGCAGCTTCAGAATATGAAATATTTTCGTCAGCCATAGACTTTTTAATTTTAGTTTGGCGAATATATTCCGGACACGACTTACTATTAGCCGAGTGTCCTGCCCCTAATCCCTTAGGACAGTTACAACAGTGGGGCTGTTGGTTTATATTGCAAGAGTCTCCAGTGTGATTTGCACCGCAACGGAAGCAACGAGGGAGGGAGCGACATTTTTCTTTTGTGTGGCCAAAACGGCAGCATCGGTAACACTGGACAGTGGGGTATTGATACTGTTCGACGGGCAAAGAATTTAAATATAAATATACCCTCTTTGGTAATATTTGCCCGTCGAAAGTGATTATGACTGTTTCAGATGGGAGCCAAGAATAAGTTCCATCAGGCTTAGATTTTTTAAAATTTAGACGTCTTACCTTTATCGGAACAACCTCTCCGGAATTTGATGGAACCTTCAAGTTTTCTAGTATTTCATCCGGAGACCAATCTGCAGGGACACCTCGGACTAATCCTATCCTTGTAATATTAAAGTTAGGTACAAATGCCTTATATTTACTTTCAGAAAGAGTAGGGGACTCTATAAACACATTTGCGTCTTTTGCCGAGAGGAAATTTAGGGAGACCCGGTTACGCCCAATTCTTTTAACTGACCCCTCAACAATGTTGGGGAAATCGCGTTTTCTAATTTGTAGAAATCTACCAAAGGCCACTGGGTGGAGCGTGGTCCCAGAATCCGGGGTCGGTTCAACCTTTTCAACATGTACCAAAAAAGGGCCTTGGTCTTTGTCAGAATACTTGCGGCCAATTGGGGTAAAAGGGGAGGACGGCGTCTGTGATGGGGTTTTATTCTCTAAATTTCCAGAATCAAGTATCAAATGAGCCGGGGGAGATTTGGAAGAAGACTGGGCCATGGAAGTTTGGCCAGGAGGAATCAACGTATCCTCCGAACTACTAGATGACTGGCTTAAATTCATAATCGAGTCATCTGACTCGATTATGAATTTAAGCCAGTCATCTGACAACCTATCGTGTGGACTGGAGGACCTAGACCGTGCCCGTTTAGTGAATTTTACATTGGGATTGGAGTTCATTTGTTGCTCCTTGCGTTTCAATAAATCTCTCTCTTTAGCATGCACCAAAGAGGAGGTGGAAGAATCATGCCTATGTTCATTCTCAAAACGTTCATGTTGAGATAAACTACAGGTGACTGAATTGACGTGATTTCCACCTCCCGAGTGGTTTAAATCCGTATCCTCATTCATGAGGATATTGATTTGGTTGCCATGGGCAACCTAACAAATTTAAAGAACTATTTACAAATTTATAATATACAACTATTTACACTTAATTATTACACCTTACCCATAAATTGGAAAAAGCAACTAAGAGGAAATTTGGCTTTTACCCAAAAATATAATGTTGACGCTGAAAATCAAAATTATTTTCAACCAAACCCGCTACGTTGGATGACAGCCGAAAAGTCATATCGTTTTTCTTCTTCTTCTTTAAAAAAAAATATGGCTTTCATCAATAAATCAATTTCAACTATCTATCATATGGATGAAATGTCATGTTGACAGTTTGAATGGCACCCACGCTCTTGCCGGTTCGAATCAAAACGCCATTTGTGTGACCTTGGGCGCGTTAACTGGGCCGGTACTGCGAACATGAAGGTCGCATATTTCGAGCTTTTACTCCAATTAAGGCGTCATGAAAATGATCGGATGATTAGACAATCATCCGAAAATTACGAATATCGTTTTTCATCTTAGCGCCTCTGATTCGGACCAGCTTTCACTACTGTGAGCAGTGTGAGCGTGAATCGGACCACGGTTTAGATGTACTGTCACATTTATGTGACACTGACAATTACTAATTACTAGTATTTCACGTATTCCATAGGCTTAGTAGTATTTAGTGACAAATATAAAATAACCATCTGGGATTTATCTGCGCCATAAATATACTCAAACCCAAAATCTGAGTCATAACTGTGAATACAAAGTAAGTGGATTTTATTATTTTAATCGTGGATATTTACAAATTAATTTTCCGACGATAACTGCGACAATATTTTATCAATGACGTAGAAGTGTAGCAAATTTTTTAAACTTCTAGGGACTGTCCTTCAATATTAAATTTATTGATAACTTTGTAAAGTAGAAATTACTTTGCTGGATATTAGAACCTTTTGGCTTTTTTTTCGAGCTCGAGGCCGAAGGTGTAGCACACTGGTTCAGTAACAGCCTGACTGCTAAGGAATAGAATTCGATTCCTTAGCAGTCCGCATTAGGCACGTAGAAGTGAATCGCATTGTTTTAATTAATGTGGTTAAGACCGTCTACCGTCTACCAACCAATTTCCTACATTATCTCATAGGTATTTAGTGTCATATGACGGACTTCCCTTAAAAATTCAGTATGGCCGGTCTTACCCACATTGACTTAATGGAATATTCACAATGTAAGGATGAAACCGCTCGCTCGCCTGGGTGTCCTAGATGGTGGAATTAAATTGTGCAATTCCTGAGCACACTCTCCAAAATGTATTCTGTTTAAAATGAACAGTGTTTTAACTATTGTATATTTTGTTTATACTGTTTCTTACACCTTTTATTGATTTGTAAAACAAGTAAACTGAAACCAAAGTACCTTTCAACAAAGCCTGATTTAGATACTTAAATTTAAATAAATAAAAAAAAATATTTCCAGACAATCTGACACAAATCGACCTAGTCCTACGGTAAGCTCAGTAAGGCTTGTGTTGTAGGTACTAGACGACGATATATATAATACATAGGTACATATAAATACCAAGGATAGGACAAACACCCGTCATTTTGAAAATATAACCCTGTTCCGTACAGCAGAGACTTCCTTTTGTTAATAAAAAAAATACTATTTTATACATTTATTAGACCATAATTTATATCCAGTGACTAATAAATTTATGATTGACATTCCGAAATTTACTGGCGCCAATAAAATAGAATGACCAAGATTTTTTCTAAATTTTCAGTTGTGAGTGTGTGAAATGTGAATTTATGACCCATTTATGCGTTGAAAAAGTCCGTTCACAGTCTATGACGTCATAGGGGCATATGTAATCGTTGACATTGGTATACTGTTCTTCCAAAATATTTTAACATCATAAAATAAGGAAGTCTCTGCTGTATGGAACAGGGTTATATTTTCGAAATGACGGGCGTTTGTTCTATCCTTGATAAATACATAGAGAACACCCATGACTCAGGAACAAATATCTGTGCTCATCACAAATAAATGCCCTGACTGGGAATCGAACCCAGGACCATCGGTTTCATAGGCAGGGTCACTACCCACTAGGCCAAAGCGGTCGTCAATAATACAAATGAAGTTGTATTATTTATCGACAATTTTTCCTTTTTATTTATCATCAGTGATCATTATCAAAATCCACTTTTTATAGCAAAGGGTATGGTTGGCAGAAAAAATACATTTCATTGTATACTTTTGTTCTTAATCATAAAAAAAAAATACTTACCTTCGAAGGAAGAAGAAGAAGAATGATTAAAAAATTATCTCAAACTTGATAAAAAAAAATGGCAAAGTTGAGATTACATCCCAAGGGCAAGAAGGAACTAAAATATGTCCTGAAGAAAAACCAAGGTGTGAATAAATGTTGTGTGCATATTTTAAAGACTTAAATTACCTTCCTGTGACTTCTGTTAATGTATAAAGGTCATTTAGCTATTTAAAATTGTTTTTTTTCCTCTCGAAGTCACCAACTGACAGACAACTGTGTTGTACAAATTTTAGTGATTTATTCACTATAATTTGGGTATGTTGTTATAAATATGTATATCAATCTCATATTTTGTAAAATATAAAATAAAATTATTATTATTATTCAAGCTTTATTTTCAGTATAAATGATTACAGTTAAATTGTATTTTTTTTCTCATTTGGTTCCACTGATCCCTATTGGGTATAAGCCTCCTCCTCAACACCTTTCCATGTATCTCTCTTCTTTGCGACTTCCATCCAGTTTTTGCTAACTTTTTGTACTAGGTCTGCCTCTTTTTCCCAATGGCCCTGACCATTCCGTTGCCCTTAAAGTCCATCTTCCGTCCAGATTTCTAGATAAATGGCCAGCCCATCTCCACTTTAACTGTAGGGCTTGTTTTAAAGCATCTACGATTTTCGAAAATCATAAATAAAATAAAAAAATAAAAAAGCCGTTTATTCATTGATCATATTGTGTTAACAAAAGTGTATATTATTATCTTAAAAACTAATCATGAATCCCTATGGGTAAAGGCTCCTCCATTGCTGTCCACTTCTCCCTGTCTTGCGCTGTTGTGTTCCAGTCTGAGCCGGCTATCTTTTGTATTTCCTCCTCCCAATGCATAAGAGTATATTGTAAAATATATAATGTTTAAAATACTTATTATTTGTTTTTTTGTCAACCATACTTTGCTACCTATACAGGATATTGATAACAGTAATTCTGAGTCATACAATTTTATTGTCTTCGGTTGCCGCGATAATTACTCATGAAATAAAACAACTAAAATGGATTAAATCGTGTATACTAATCGCGTGGACTCACCACCACCCGATGACCACGAACGCTGCTAAAGGATTCGAAACGTCGGGATGAAGTTTAAATTAGTATACGCGATTTAATCCGTTTTAATTGTTTTATTTCATACAATTTTGTTAATAAGTTTATTAATGTTTGTTGTAAGTTTTTGGCATTGGTCCCACTGCGAGCTAGTAAGCTATGAGCTATCAGCTATTTCAAGGGACAAAAGATAATCGATCCCGTAAATAAAAGAGACATATATGTCATAGCTGGGCGTAGTTCATAGCCAGGCGATGAACTATAAATATATATCTCTCTTTTATTTACACGGGAGCGATTATCTTTGGTCCCTTGAAATAGCTGATAGCTCGTAGCTTACTAGCTTGCTGTAAGACCAGTGCCATAAGTCAGGGTCCTGTTTTATAGATTTTTATACTTGACTACTTTAAATTATGTGTGTTACATTATATTCATTTAAATGGGTCTCACTTTGCATGTTAAGAAAACACTGTAAAACTCCTTCTGTGTATAAGTTTTTAGTATTTAGTATTATTCTAATTCTAAGTCTGACTATTGTGTAAGGCAGGTCCACACATGCCTGTGCGATCGTGATCCAGTGGCACTCCCCCAAACGGCAATGCGGACGTCGCCGCTGGGTTTTTAGTGGGTATTCTCCTCCCCTCCTCTTGGCTAGCAAGAGGAGCAGCGAGGAGAGAGTCCCACATACCCCCTCACTACCATCACCCTACCCCAGGCCCGGGGGGGGATGCGCAAACGCATTTTCCCAGCGACAAAAAAAAAAAAAAAAGGTCCACACATGCCTAGAATCCAAAATTATTTGGCCAAATAAGAATATTAAAAAACATGTTCATTTAATACTTCCATAGATTATTTTTATCCTATTCATTAATTTTCTATCTTGTTTTAGATAAGATAAAGTAATCAACACAAGACTACAATATTATGGCATCAAGAAAACAAGAAAAGTCTAAAGATATTTTGATTCAAGAGCACATAAGTCTTGATCGTTCAAACAGTCAACCAAGCAGAAGTACAACATCTGTCAATGAAATGCCATCAACTTCAGGGAAACGGGTACACAGTGATTCAATTGAGCAGCAGCACAATACAGAATGTAAAAAAGCACACAGAGATAGAGACACAGAACTAAGATTCAGATGCAGTTTCTGTGTAGAGAGATTCCCGTCTCTCACAAGCGTCAGAGACCATACCAGAGCTTGCCATAGACTAGAAAATGAAAGAAGGAAAGAAGGTAAACTAAATTCTAGTAACAAAGTTATTACGCTTGGAAATGTAACTCCAGTAACAGAATCAAGAGGAACAAATCAAAACCCGGAAAGCAAACATACCAATCTGTTTAAATGCATAGCATGTAAATTTGCTAGTATATCTTATAATATTATGATTGAGCATTGCCAAAACCATGTTATAAACTACGAGAATCCGGAGATAACTTTTTTAAGCGCAACTAAACGGTCTGTTATATGTGGCGACGAATTTTATACTGATTTAGACACATATGAGGAATGTAATAACGGTATGAACTATTACTACACATTTATAGAATGCGATTATAATAATTTGAAACAGGACAAATGGCCAGGGATGTACGGTAACATGCCAAAGTCTGAGATAGACGAGATAAATTGTACTAGCATGTATTATTTCACAAGAATCATTCGCTTGAGCTCGGAGAGGACTTCTTCATCCGTACCGTACATGATTTTTCAATGTCAGAAATGTATGAAGTATGTAGACCCACATTCCCTAGTGAAACATGTTCAAGAAAATTCGTGTAGCCCGAACATTCCCGACTTCCCTTGTCATGTATGTAAAAAACCATTTGTTAATGAGACTATTATGTATTTACATTATAAAATGCATAAAACAGCTGATTTATTAAATACCAAATTCTGGACAGTTACATTTAATAGTCGTTGTGATGATGTCTTCAATTCACTTCTTCTTAAAGCAGCTGGCTTGAACATGCAAAATTTAGAAACACCAAAGACAATACAAATAATAAATAGCCAAACTTTTGCCCAAAAAACGGTTAATTTGCAAAATAAACTGAGTGAGTCCAATGCGCAACCAAAACATATAACAAATGATGCCCGGTCTATGATTATTCCAGGCACCAAAACTGATGCTCGAAATAAAATTATAGTTCAAGAAAATACTACAGCAATAGACAAAGTACCTACGGTTTACAAATGTACATGTAATTTGTGCTACCATGAATTAGAAGTTCTAGTCAACCATCTTGAAAATCGACACTCTGGCTACAAGTCTGATAAGATTACTTGTACATGCGGTTTACTTTTTGACAAGCGTCAATTTAAAATCCATAACCAAATACATAAGCTAGGAATAAAAAAAGTTAATGTAAAGAAAATATCTGTCAGTCATGAAAAAATAGTAGACTTATGTAAAATATATGATGACATTCAAGAATTAGATCATAATGAACTATATGGGAAAGTGATTGTAACACTTGTAAGTGCAATATGTAATGATTTAAGTTTCAAAAAGGGTAAACGTTTCGTAAAGAAGGAAAAACTAGAATTAAAAGCAGCAGTAACTACACGAACCGTGGCCACAGACACGAACGATTTAATTATTGCAGTTTTAAAAACCCGCGGGACAATGACTGTAACAGGAGGTAATGAAGATGTGAATATTAAAGAAGCGAAAGAAACTAAATCAATAGGGTGCGGGACGGATTTAACAGTCATGAAGTCTCAAGAAACTATGACTAATACGGACACACAAAATATAGTAAAAAGTGAGACAAAATCAGTTGGTACAGGGACAGATGAATTAATTGTAGAACTTATGAAATCTAAAGAAATAATGACTAATATAGAAACACAAGATATAATACGACCTGTGAGCGAGACAAAACCAGTTGGATCAGAAAAAGATGATACAGTGTTAAAAACGAAAGAAAATATGAATTCTCAAGATACTGTCAGAGTTACAAAAGGCATTGACGATACTAGAAGAGGAAGTAAAGCTGCAACAGATCCTCCAAAAGATCATTTAAATGAAACACTTGTGAACCCTAAAGAAATATTAACAGATAGAAATAAAAGTTTCATAGAATATCAACTTAAATTGAATACGCTTCCAGCTGATTTAAATAATGCATATGTCGATTCCAATATTAGATCGTATAACAAAAATGAAAATCTACCAATAGCGTCATTTACAACGATAGACGCAGACAGATCAGATGAGATCGAGAAAAGCCAAGTTAATTCAGATACTGAAATTACTAGTATTAATAATAAATCTAATGCAAAACCAGATCACAATAAAACAAACACGGATCAGATAAATAACATTAACGTAGATAAGGATGTAACAGTAACAGTGAATGACGAAAGTAATTTTGGAGAAACGAGCCCTGATAAAACTGAAGCGATAAATTCTGTAGAATTCAATGCGAAACACAAAACGTATACTGAAGAAGAACTTCTGAATGACCCCGATGTGCCTGTTTATTTTGATGCAGAGGAATCGGCTTTGACTGATGATGAAGATGTAATACTGCTTTATGAAGATGATAGCGGGGATTAGGTAAATACAAGAAATGTACATATGTACGGCTGCGGTTCCATCGGAGATGAGTAAGAGTTTATGCTTCCAACGAGATTGGTTGAGACGGTCTCAACTCAACAGAATCTGAGACGTTCGCCTTAGTACCCATGTACCACACAACATGGCGCATTTTCCTATTTGATCGTCGCGTACTCCAATCGTGATATTTTAAACTCTGTCAGAAACGAAGAATTTGTATTTTAGGAACATGAATGATGGAGATGCTAATCGAATCGAAACTATACATAGTTTGCAAAAATAATGGCGAAAATATTTTGTGTGCGATTATTTCTGTCCTCAAACCTTTTTGAATTCGAGTACACGATTCTCAAAAATCGGCTCAAGAAATTAACCTGACAGAATTATACAAAACTAGCTTTTGCCCTCGGCTTCGCACGCAAAGAAGAACCCTCTTTTTGATCTCTTCGGGGATGAATATAAGAAAAACGCTGAAATTACTTTTCTTGTGTTTGGATAAGGAGTGTTTACACATAATTTCAAGTTTCTAGCCTTAAATTTTACAGAATCCCCATACACACTTTCAACCCCTTTTTTACCCCCTTAATGGTAAAATTTTCAAAAATCCCTTCTTAGTGGGTGCTTACGGTATATAAACTACCTATTGTGAAAAAATCAGCCATCTAAGTTAAGCGGTTTGAGCTGTGCGTTGATCAATCAGTCAGGACTTTCACGTTTATATAGATAACTCTTGATTGTCAATATAACTCAACCACCGCCCAGTAGATGGCGTTTTGCAATCTAATACTGTAAACAGAAGAATAGCCAATTATGGAGGAATGTCTTGCAGTCATTGCCATTTTCTGTCACCTATCTAAAATATATTCTGTGTTACTAAATTATATTTATTTAAATAATGTTGTAATTTCTGTAAATAAATGTATTTAAGTATGTTATTGTAAGTGTTATCTTATTTATTACATTTTTATAATTTGTAAAAAGCATTACTGCGAAAAAATAAAATACTTGCAGCAAATTTTGTAGTCTTTTTTAAATACTATCTATATTCGGAGTTGGAAGGTCAGATGGCAGTCGCTTTCGTAAAACTAGTGCCTACGCCAAATCCTGGGAGTATTTGCCAAGGTCCCATGAGCTGTGGCAAAATGGCGGGACAACGCGAGGAAGAGTACCTATATGTACTCTGTTAATGTCCCGTATAATAAATAAATATTTCGGGACATTCTGACACAAATCGACCTAGTCCTGCGGTAAGCTCAGTAAGGCTTGTGTTGTAGGTACTAGACGACGATATATAATAATAGATAGATACATATAAATACTTAAATTGAAAACACCCATGACTAAGGAACAAATATCTCCTCACACAAATAAATGCCCTGACTGGGATTCGAACCCAGGACCGTCGGCTTAATAGGCAGGGTCACTAGGCCTAAGGGTTGTTTCACACGGACCACAACCACACCACGTCGCAGCGTCAAAATGTGGTCACGCAGTGGTTACGTGTGAATTGTGTAGTTGCTGGCCGTTGCCACAGACGTGGTCGATAATGACATTAATGACTGCAAAATGTGGTTCGTGTGAATTGTACTATTTATTTCTAATACAAAATTTGCACCTGATCACGTGGTCGTATGTATGGTTATATAGTAGACGGTTCTTAAAAATAAAGTATAAAATAAAACCATATTTGTTTTCTAATTTTTTTATTACCAGCGCACATGCGCCCGGTATTGCTCGGCCAACGCCAGCCGTTTGATGGTTTCGTAGCCCAGTATGATAGAGGAGGAGAAGCAGGCCGACTGCAGCAATCGCGCGGAGAGACCTTTCGCGTAGAGCCCCCATAGGCCCTCCTCGGCCCAGAGGTCTTTGAATACTTTTCGCATTGTACCGACGCCTTCTACCTGCGGATACAAAAATTAAATAAATAAATATTACAGGTCATTCTTACTCCGCGATTAGACATGCTGGCTCGTCACTCGCCTCGCTATTCGTCGAAACGTTCGACGAAACATTGCTTATACAAAAACGCGATGCGTGGGACGAGAGGAATAGCGAGACGTCCGCGTACACATGCGTGCTAATTTTTGTTTTAGAGTTAATTTTTTCGCGGTAGTGAGGGACAAATTGTGTGTTTCACTCGGTAGCAAAGTGTGATCACCTCTCGTGCTTAGAGACCCTCCCAATGCTCAAGATTCCACTCCTTGAACCACTCCCTGTGCTCGTGGTTCAATTTTGGAATCTTTCGCTAGCTAGGGTCTCAATATTAGCACGAGAAGGTAAACTAACTTTGCCCCCTTGTATCATAAATAACTATTTAGAAACATGCATGATAGAAATTAATAATCGTGGGTATCGACACTGTTTTGTTCACCACCTCATCTCCTTCCGCGGGTGTCGTAAGAGGCGACAAAGGGAAAAATCCTACGGACGGGCAGCAGCGTCCGTCGAAACCCAATCTACAGCTAGTCGCCAACCCGCCTGCAAAGCGTGGCGACTATAGCAATTACCCCCTATGATGATATAAGTGATATTTGTGGGAGGCCTATGTCCAGCAGTGGACTGCATACGGCTGAAATGTATGTGTAGGGACACATGTATTAGCGTGAATGCTGACACCGCATTCCACGTGCAAGCCGCGAGGCGCGGGCCCCGACAGATGTTCCCCGCCTTCCGACTCGTACGGTTCACTTGCCCATTTCCCAACTACTTAGAGTCGTTATTATAGTTTAGCATATTATGTACCGTGTCCTTACTTAATTAAATAACTTCTATTGTGTACCAGTGACTTATCCTTCCTTCTGAACAATATATCCTTGGAGTCAACCTTTAAAGTGAATTAGATAGGTTATCTATTAGTATAGAGAGGCACCTACATATGTGTGGCCTAGACTAAAAAACAAAGGATAAAGTATGTCCGCCGTGTGGTCACCTGCAGACGAGCTCGCACGATGTCCAGCGGGTTGGTGAGCACGGTGGTGGTGAACCCGCCCAGGGTGCCGGCCACGCACTGGATGAGCAGGTGCGACACCCACGTCGGGCACAGTTTCAGCAGCTCGTCTGCAACAATATATCATCATCATCAGCCTATCGCAGTCCACTGCTGGACATTTTATTATCAAGGTTCGGACAAACGCCCGTCATTTTGAAAACATAACCCTGTTCCGTGCTACGGAGACTTAGGGCTTAACCCTTATTTTTATGAACATCATTCTTTTAAGTTATATATTAAGTTATATTTTATTATTCATAAGATCCTTCTGATCTAGGCCTCTTCCAAATCGCCTTTTTCTATGAAATTAACGTATTTTTCCAACATTAACTTGCATTTTTGCCTGTCCATTGATATTTCTATCCAGTTTTTCCGGCAGAGAACCAAAGTCATCGACATAGCCCACCGTATTAGCAAGTTGAAGTGGCAGTGGGCTGGCCATATTAGCCGTAGAACCCACAATATATAATTTGGGAAAATATTCTATCTGGACCCGGGTATGTCCTTAAACTACGTCCAACAATGAGAGGTAGGGCACAGCGAAGCACCATCACGCTTGAATCTGGGGCAGCCCAACTGGGGAAGTACCTCCTCCTTACAAAAGACCACAGCCATAATAGCACTGCTACCTTTCAGGTATGTAGTGCTGTGTTCCTTATGGTGAGTAAGGTTCCCAGAGCTCCAACCCCCGTTAAAGGCCGGCACATGCCTGGACCCCCTTGGTGTTGAGGGTGCCCATGGGCGACGGTAATTGCTTACCGTCAGGTAATCCGTCTACTCGTTTAAAAGAATGATGATGATGATTTAAAGATAATAAAATTTCTGAAAGATATCTTGGGTATTTTCAAGGCAAGAGTGAATAGGCTGTTACTGAACCAGCGTGCTACACCCTCGACCTCGTCGACACTTACCATCAGGTGCGACTGAGGTCAGTCTTGTATACATTGTACACAAGACTTTGTATGTATTGTACCCGGACCCGGGTATGTCCTTAAACTACGTCCAACAATGAGAGGTAGGGCACAGCGATGACCATCACGCTTGAATCTGGAGCAGCCCAACTGGGGAAGTACCTCCTCCTTACAGAAGATCACAGCCATAATAGCACTGCCACCTTTCAGGTATGTAGTGTTGTGTTCCTGATGGTGAGTAAGGTTCCCAGAGCTCCAACCCCCCTTAAAGGCCGGCAACGCGCTTGTGACTCCTCTGGTGTTGCGAGTGCCCATGGTGTAATTGCTTAACACCAGGCAATACGTCTGCTCGTTTGCCGCCTATGTCATAAAAAAAAAAACAGTACCCTTTCTGCAGAGTACCCGTACCCACCTTGGTACGTTGTATACAGCGCCCACCACAGAGCAGAATTAGGCACATACGCGGCCAACGACGCCAGGTACCCGCGGTAGTACCCGAGCACCCCGTGCTGAAGGTACACCCGTCTCGCCACCTCTCGCGCTAGCTGTGACTTTGATAACCGCCCGTCCAGGTTCAAACCTAGCGGGTTGATTTTCTGTAAAGAAAAAAAAAATTCGGTACAATCTTACACAAATCTACCTAGCCGGTAAGCTCAGTAAGGCTTGTGTTGTAAATACTAGACGACGATATACAGTGTGGAAATTTAACTCGGGCCCTGGAGGGAATCTACCTTAAATCCTTGAGCTAGCTCATTTTACTTAAAGGAGACATTCTTTTATTTTTAAAAAGAAACAAAACTGCATTCAAAGATTTTCTAAAATTTCCACACTGTATATATAATAGATACATACAAATATAAATACATATAAATACTTAAATACATAGAAAACACCCATGACTCAGGAACAAATATCAACAATAAATGCTCCGACTGGGATTTGGACCCAGGACCATCGGCTTCACTATCCACTAGGCCAGACCGGTCGTCAAATTACTCACATATCGCCCACCATACTAAAATATTTAATAGTTAAAACCAACCTTACTATGCAGTGAATTGGGTTGAATTTTCTTTTGTACGAAAACTAATGAAACAAAAGAAATTCTACCCTATTTCCTTTTATAAAAGATTTCAACTCCATTGAAAGGGAGTGTACATTGTAATGCACACTGGGCGTTGCGAGGATATATAGCAAGTTAAATAAAAGCTTGTAAAATTATCGAGCGCTTTAAAAGATTTAATACATTCCCAACTTAAGAAAGTTTAACTACTATAATGTAGAGTAGAAACTTACTGGGTTTTTTCTGTCAATGTAAATCAACTTACCGGGTTCTTGCTACCGCCAGCGCGCCCCCTGACCAGCCCCAGCACCATCAGGTGTTGGCTGAGCACGTCGAACGGCACTATGATGGTCTGGCCTACCAGCGACGCGCAGCCCCCACCTATAAAAGACTGGAAAAAAAAAAATACGATGTACGTAGTGGGGAAATTGAGAACGGCAGGTAATTAGGAACTAATTTTTTTTTTATGACATATGCGGCAAACGAGCAGACGGATTGCCTGGTGGTAAGCAATTACCGTCGCCCATGGGCACCCGTAACACCAGAGGAGTCACAAGCGCGTTGCCGGCCTTTAAGGGGGGTTGGAGCTCTGGGAACCTTACTCACCATCAGGAACACAACACTGCATACCTGAAAGGTGGCAGTGCTATTATGGCTGTGGTCTTCTGTAAGGAGGAGGTACTTCCCCAGTTGGGCTGCCCCAGATTCAAGCGTGATGGTCATCGCTGTGCCCTACCTCTCATAAGTCGTACTTCCCCCGCACGACCCTGCTTCTGTCATACGGACGCTCCTCACACCCCTCAGTGCGTGAGTGGGAGCGGAAGGCTGCGTGCGCGCCTTCACGGCAAGTCAAAAAATTTTTTTTTGCCATGAAAATTCCGGGCTCCGACCATTAGATACATAATGACAATTACCTTAACTTTGGGACTGACGTCGTATTTTCCTAATTCATGCCGCACACCCTCATATGTGGAGATGTAGAATACTCCCGAAATTATCTGAAACTGAAACAAAAATACACTATTAAAACTTTTCTACTTAAATAGTTAAATAATACAGTCCAATAATTAACTCAACTCTAATTTATTAGAATCAAATGCAACTTGTGTCGTGACTCGACGTTCCCTGGTAAGGCGATAAAGTGCATGTTCAGATATTTGTGACCACCTCCACAGCTCCGATATATCTGATGACTGGACCACGCATCAGGATCGCCAGGATCAGAAGACTTACGCTGGACAACCAGAAGCCCCGGTACAGCCCGGAGACACCCTCGTGCTTGTATATCTTGGAGATGGCGTCAGCCACACCGCTGTACGCTTCTTTCTTCCTCTGCAGCTGGATTTGTGTCTTCACCAGCGTCAAAGGATATAGGGCACATCGTACTAGAAAGAGGATTGAGTAAAATTAATAAAATATACATTATTCTTCTTCTCTGACGTTTCGGTCTTGACAGAGCGGTCGTGGTCATTTGCTTTATTACGATAATGTACATAATACGAGTACCACAGACCACTGTGACGAGTACTTATTTAAAAAAAAAAAAATTATTTATTTGAAAAAAAAAAAAAAATCCTTGCAGAGTTTCGCTCAGGACGACTTCGTCATTTTCCTAAACTTGTCATTTTTCTATCTTGTCTCTTTTTTAACTTGCCATTTTCTTATCTGGTCTCTTTCCCAAACTTGTCTCCTTCCTAACTCGTCTCAATTTTTCTTATCTGGTCTCTTTCCCAAACTTGTCACCTTCCTAACTCGACTCTTTTTAATTTGTCATTTTCTTACCTGGTCTCTTTCTTAAACTTGACCCTTTCCTAACTCGTCCCTGTTTTGACTTGTCTGTTTTGGTCCTACAATAAGTAATCGTTTCACCACGCCAACAGCAAAGTTTGCACTTCGGTGGCCAAGTTTGTTCAACCCCCGTGCCTTGACATCCTCGCACACACTTATTTTCGTTCTTTAAATAAACAACAAGTAAATTTTAAATAAAAAAAGCGAATATCCATATAAACCATTTAATTCTTCTGCTTACTACAAAATATGAAATAAAATAAAATTTAAATGCTTCGTTTAACTTAGAATAATATTATATGTACCCTTCACTAAGAACACCGTGCGAAACAGTCTAGATCTATATTTTAACCTAAGGTTAGCTTGAAAAAAATTATTTTTCTTAAAAAAGCCATAGGAGTTAGCATTTTTTCCTTTAATTTCGATAAATATTTTTTATACTTTATATCAAAAATTATATCCTTTGCATTTCTGTTTTTAGGGAAATTGTGGTAGACACTCCGCATTATTTTATTATCGAAGTGTTTCATCTCCTTTTTTAAGATGCTGTAAATAAAATAAAAATTTGGTTTTCCTGAGATTTTGGTATTTAGCCTCCTATGGTAACCCTCAGCAGAATTTGTCGTTCTTTGGACATCTTCTGAGCAGCTTAATAAATTAGGATCCAAATTCAGCCAAAAGTCGTCAAAATACTTTTTGAAAGCATACCATTCATCCGTACGTGGGGCAATGGCAACAATTTCCCTCCAAGCTCGTTTTAAGCAGGATGCTGGCAGTAAAGCGAGCAACGAGCATAGTCGGACTATTTTCTTACCTTCTTTGGTTTTCTTTAGTTTAGTCTTTTTAGCTTTTTTCCATATTGCTTTGTTATAATGCTGGAAGCAGCCAGTTACTGTAGCGTCTGGAAAAACAGCTTTGATGGAATTTATTTGGGCAAGTTCATAGTCACACTTGAACAATTTTACAACAAAATTTAGTTGGCTCTTGAGCAATGTAAATAAGCGTTTGTAAGTCCTTCCTGTTTTGTTCGGTAAAAATGCGAAAACAGCAGGAATTATATTCACAGACTTCTCGGAAGTGAATAAATCGAGGTGTATTATGTATAGTTGGGCAAAAGGCTTAGGGCATGCCCTAAAAGTTCCATCACCATAATACGACGTATATTGGTTAGATTCTATGAGTTGCTTTGTTAGCAACGAACAAAATATTAAAATTTTGTCTTTTTCTCCGTCTTCTATGACAAAATATTCTTGTGTGATATCTTTTGGTAACTTGACTTCTGATAAAGTTTTAAAAATCAGCTTATTTGTCCCCAAGAAAATCTTACGGGCTCGATACAATGTGCTTTTAAGAGAAACAAACGATGGTATTAAGTGGATAAAATCTTCACCAATTGTGGTTTTCAGTTTTTCAATTTCTTGTTCATAAATTTCTTGTATCGGACCTAAGTTGTTACAAACCTCATTCTTTAAATTATTGACGAAGTTTTTCACGTCAACAATATTCTTGTGCTCTGGGTTACATGTATGCAACGACTCCTTTATAATATCGGTTTTCGCTTCGTTTAGGGTAACAGAGGCGGTACAATCTTGACGTTCCGTGCATCTCCATCTAGAAGATCCTTTCAAATTTTTTTTAGTGAAAGTATACGTGTGTTTATTATAGAGAAGCATTTCTTTGCTTCTTTGACTTTTAATGAATATGAAGTCCAACATTTTTCCCAGAAGTTATAGCATTAATTTCACCATAATTGTTCACGCACAATTATAATATAAATCACCATTTGAATTATTTATGAATATAAATTGCAACGATGACGATGACAATGTCACTGTCTAGGAAAATGTGTAGACAGTCAACATATCTTGAGTTTACTATTCAAGTAGGTTTTAAACTAATCACTCAAGTAGCCAGTACGTAGTAGTTTTCCAACAACAAATTATGAATTTTATACGGGTTCAATTGAAATATATTTTAATTTTATTTTATGCGTACATTGCTGTTCGCTAGAATAACAAAAACGTTACGACTAGGTAATTAAAAACACTATTTAAACCGTACAATAATCTTTTTCACCCTAGCCTAAGCCTATTCCAGATTCAGAGTTAAAACAGTTAAAACGATTACTTATTGTAGGACCAAAACAGACAAGTCAAAAAAGGGATGAGTTAGGAAAGGGTCAAGTTTAAGAAAGAGACCAGGTAAGAAAATGACAAATTAAAAAGAGTCGAGTTAGGAAGGTGACAAGTTTGGGAAAGAGACCAGATAAGAAAAATTGAGACGAGTTAGGAAGGAGACAAGTTTGGGAAAGAGACCAGATAAGAAAATGGCAAGTTAAAAAAGAGACAAGATAGAAAAATGACAAGTTTAGGAAAATGACGAAGTCGTCCTGAGCGCAGAGTTTATGCTTCCATCACAAAACGGGCATAATTTAATGATTAAAAGTTGAAATAGATGACATATACTTGAAAAAGCGACGAGGACCTCCAGATAGCTGGCGATGCGGGTTCGAGTCCCGTCTAGAACGCTGTAGGTCCTCGTCGCTTTTTCTTAAGTATATGTCATCTATTTCAAGTAGTATTACTACTTAAAAAAAAAAATATTTGATTTGTTCTTTATTTCATAATTTAATGATTTTCAAGTCACGTTATTTGGGGGCACTTTTAAAAGCCTCGACAAGCGCTGTTAGTCAGTAGTATTTTTCTATATATCTATTTCAATTTCTAAATTTAAAAAGTAATAACTTACCTGTAAAACTACTAAGCGTGTAGAGAGGAAAAAACTTTCCCTTGTCCATCATACTCCACTCTATCGTAGTAATGAGTTGAGGGGGGGGATTCTCCACTATCGTAGCCGCCATCTTCTCTTCCGTCCTATCTACGTTTCCCTTTCTATTCCATAGACCAAGTAGCATCTACTTTCTTTACAACAATAAAAACTATACTCAATTGCACTATTATATACAATCTTTGGTAACTTATGTTATATTGATTTATTATAAATTAAAAAAAAATGGAATAAAATTTGTAAACGTAATAGTAAAATAAATAATCAACAGAACAGAGACTAGAGATCTCGGATAATGTTACGTCTGATGGTTTTTTTTATCTTAAGATATATTCTCTGAAGGCTCCTCCATTGTACTGCTAGAGTGCTTTTAGCACTGCCGTGATACTGGAATGAAAAAAATGTCATAAATTTTTAAGTTATTTTGACGTGACGGTGAAAAAGTTAACCTAAAGTATATATAGAGACTGCAAAATATATGCCAATTTACCTAGTACAAGGATAATTTAGTTTAGGTTGTAAGTACACACAATGAAAAACGGAATAAATAGACAATACACTATTTTTTAAGTGAGCGTTTCTCTAAAATATGTTTTTTCCACACCAACCACGAGCTCTTTTCCATTAAAATAGATAAAAAAAGTCCTCAGAAATTCCATATATTTTTGAAGTTGCCTCTTGTTGCCTTACAAAATATATGTAATATGGTAGGTAACCAAGTAAGAAAATAAACTTTGGGATATATTTTAATATAGAAATATATCGTCTATATATCGTCGTCTAGTACTGCAACACAAGCCTTACTGAACTTACTGTTAGGACTAGGTCGATTTGCGTAAGATTGTCCCAAGATATTTATTTTATTTATTATTTAAACAAAACTCAAGTGGCAAATTATTATAAGAACTTACAAATTAAAAAAAAACCTAATAGTCTGAGACATGTAATGGCCGCCTCAAAAAAATACAGATACCGATTGCCTACTATGGCGTTGAACCTGACTTACGAAGATGCGAGGTTAATGTAAGCCTCACGAGACCAATGATCTCAAATCCGCCAATGTAAGGGTCACTGACCTTAAGAGTTTTTATCTAAACTGCCAACACGACAGACAGAACTATTGATCATTTCAATGAAATATTATCAGTATCTGTGTGATAGAAATCGTTTATTATCTTATCTGTACCAAACTACGCAGACGGGCCATGCTTTGATCTGACGTAGGTACAGTATTTCTGAATCTAAATTAAGTTTATTAGGGCTCCGTAGTCAATTGCGAACCCTTATAGTTTCGCCATGACTGTTTGTCGCCGGCTATTTTGTTTATGACAAAGGAAACAAACGAGCAGACGGATTGCCTGATGGTAAGCAATTACCATCGGCCATGGGCAACACCAGAGGAGTCACAAGTGCGTTGCGGCCTTTTATACAAGCGTACGCTATTTTCTCGAAGGTATGAGGGTCGTATCGGCTATGCTCAGCGACCGTTAGTCCAAGGTGTAATTACTAATTAGGTATGAATATTTAAATCAATCATCATCTCTGCCCTTCATGTTAAGAGGGGGGCAAGTCGTTGGATAGGTATTTGAAATATAATTGTGGTTTGCTTTAAACATTTTAGATAGTAAATATTTTTGAACATAATAAGCCTGGAAGTAAAAAAATGTCCCCCTCTCTAAAATTTGAACTGCAAGTCCAGAAAGTATGAAAAAAATCATGACAGTACAGTCGCCATCAGATATATCGGAGTTGTGGCGGTGGTCACAAATATCAGAACAATAGCTGTATTTACTGGTGGCGACTGTAACTTCACATAGACTTTCAAATATCAATGAAAATTATTTTGAACTTGATCTGTTGAACAGTTTTTGAGTTATGGATCGAAAACTACGAAACTATTATTAATTACTAGCTTCTCCTCGCGACTTCGTCAACCAGCCATACCCGTCTTTAAAGTATGGTTGCTGGATAAAAATTATGTACGAAATATCATTTGATATTTACTAATTGCTTTTGAACAAAGGAAATCATTAAAAGTGAACAGGATGGAGAGGAGTATGTTGAGTCTAAAACTTAAAGACAAAATAAAATTGTCAAGCATTAGAGCAAAAACAGGGGTTGCTGACATAACTTATACGACAAGGAAACTAAAATGGAAATGGGTTGGCCAGACAATGCGAAGTAAGAAAAGCAAATGGTCAAAAGTTATTATTGATTGGTACCCCCGCGATGGGAAACGAAAGAAAGGAAGACAGAGGAACAGCATGGAGAAGGACAGGAATGGACAGACAGAAATGGAGAACTTTAAGGGAGGCCTTTGCCAAAGGGCAAATTGATATCTAAGAATTATAATGTAAAACTTTTGTAAAACTAAAGTCAATAATAAAGGCTTATTTTATTTTATTTTATTTATAATTGCTTTTTGCTAATCCCAATAAGGTCTAGTTTACCCACAGGGTTGGTAGGTCATATGGCAGTCACTTTAGTAAAACTAGTGCATACACCAACACTTGGGATTAGATGTCAAGTGGACACCAAGCTTCTATGAGCTGTGGCAATATGCTGGGACAATGCAAGGAAGATAATAATGATATAGTTACTGTAGACGCCAGAAAACTGTTTTTAACGTGACTCTTTTAAAATAGTGTAAAGTGTTTAAGTCTTTGACCTTCCGACGCGAATGACCAAAAACGCAAAAGGCCAATAAACGCCAAAGACCTTACTCACATAGTACCAAATACGCAACATACCAAATACGCGAATTACCAGATCATTATTACGCGTACAACCTAAAACGCAAATACCCTTATCTTAGTAAGCAATATACCATAAACGCGAAAGGCCAAAACGTTAATTTCGAATTGGTCTTCTGTGTTTTTGGTCATACGCGTCGCAAGGGTCTTTGATACATGTTTACGTCACATATTTACAGAAATTACCGTATATGAGTACAAAACAATGTATTGTCATAAGAACTAATAAATATATGTAAAGATCCAATTCTAAACAGACCTAACTGCGTGTTTACAAATTGTTTTGCAAGATTGTAAACATATTGGCAGAGATGAAGCAAGCTTGTTTATTGTGCTATCTGTAGTTTACATATTATTATTAATTGAATACACAGCCAAAACACCAACATTCAAAATAATTTTAGATGTAAAATGTCTATGTTGACTGCTTTGAAATATATTATACCTAGGTCAATTGCAACTGAGAATATGCTAATTTCAGCAGTTGTGCAATAACAGAAATCAAGATGAAACCCGGGACATGGGATATATACCGGGTATGTCCTTAAACTACGTCCAACAATGAGAGGTAGGGCACAGCGTTGACCATCACGCTTGAATCTGGGGCAGCCCAACTGGGGAAGTACCTCCTCCTTACAGAAGACCACAGCCATAATAGCACTGCCACCTTTCAGGTATGTATAGTGTTGTGTTCCTGATGGTGAGTAAGGTTCCCAGAGCTCCAACCCCCCTTAAAGGCCGGCAACGCGCTTGTGACTCCCCTGGTGTTGCGGGTGCCCCCTCAGCTGTGGGAGATTATAATGGCCGCTCCAATTAATCTGTGGCAGCCTGCCGGGTCTGCTCCACAGACAGGGTTTCCAGGTCCAGATGCAAGTGGAAAAATACGATTTAATCTTGTGGTCGCAGGTTAAAACTAGCCTGCTTGTATCAATGAGTTTTTCGGAACTTATGAACGATATATAGAGCTCCAACCCCCCCTTAAAGGCCGGCAACGCGCTTGTGACTCCCCTGGTGTTGCGGGTGCCCATGGGCGACGGTAATTGCTTAACACCAGGCAATCCGTCTGCTCGTTTGCCGCCTATGTCATAAAAAAAAAAAAGATAGAAAACTTTTGGCGGAGTTAGGAGCCAAAGATGTCAGTGAGAACTAATATCTAACCAAAATACTGATTTAAACTGTCACAGTTTTCACATGCAGTGATGAACATCAGAACTTAGTATGCATGGTTTTTTTTTTATGACATAGGAGGCAAACGAGCAGACGGATTGCCTGATGGTAAGCAACTACCGCCGCCCATGGACACTCGCACCAGAGGAGTCGCAAGTACGTTGCCGGCCTTTAAGATCCCTATACGCTCTTAAGTTAAGAGGTTAAGTCCCGTTTGTTTGTAATAATATCTAACCATTTATTTCTTGTGTTGTTATTCAGTCATTAGTCCAAAACATATTCTACTTGCTTACAAAACAATTGAAAAGCTATGTAACTACCTCAATTATATATAGTGTAATAACTTGAATGCAACATTCTTTTATACCCCAGAAGAGGGTAACCAAGGCAATGGGTAAGCACAAACAGTTAATTTAGGCTTGTATTGTATTGTATGATAAAAAAAAAACAAATGTGTAACCAAGGTAAATTAAAAAAAAGATTAATATTATTTGTGAAATGTGGCAAATAAAGGCTTAAAAAGACATACTTATGTATAAAAAAAAAATTATAATGACATCTGGACTATACCCTGATTAAAAACTTTGTTGTGATTTATGAACTAATGAAGATTTTATTCATAATTATCAATAATTTATTTGTCTGTAAGACAGGTAAAATACAATGGGGGGTTACCTATATAGATTGTAAATCCTCATGTTTTTGCCTTAAGGCAGGCTTTTAATATATTTCTTACCAACTCTATTTAATATGTTAAGGCCGGTTTGAGGTACCCAATATAGAATACGAAAAGATAACACAATACAAAGTACAAATTAATCAAATATTTGTGATGTACCATATTGGGCAACAAGATTACGCCAAATATTAGCTTAAGTATGAATAATTATACCTTTTTTGGTCTTGTACGATTGCTAAAAACCATAAAATCTTCTTCCTTATACGTAAAACAGTCATGTAACTATTATAACCGCGAAGGTTAAGGGCAGTATTCTAATTATACGTGGTTTGTCTAACATGAACTTGCAATCAAAGCACTTGCTTACCAGCTGGAAAACAGTCCTCCCATTACTGCTACAAATAAAATAACATTGTCACGAACACTTCTGATACTGCGTACGTATTTGAAAAACGTTTTATGTAATAATTTACTCAATTCAGATAATTACAACATGGAAAAATAGACCTTCGTAACTGTCAGCTGATTGGTCGCCCTTCATCTTTGTTCACAGATAATGCTACATTAGATACGTTTTCTCAAAACGTGACGTAATTGATATCACGAATAACTGTTATAACTATGTCTTGAACATACCCTAGTAAGTTTTTCTTCTTATCTATTAGATATTCTTCTGGCAATACTGACAGATAAAAAACACTAACTCTTTTTTGCATAAGGCTTTTTAAATAAGAAAGAAAGAGACAAATAAAAGTTTCGTAATGAAATAACGTAAAATGTTATGACGTTTACGTTTTTTTAACTACACTTCAAAGAGCAAATTATAATTATACTGTAACTGTTTGTTCGTCTTCTGTGAACCGTGATCGTATCTAACTTTCTCCTACTTCCTTGTTTATATTATCGAAATGGTAACTAAAAATTGTAATTAACTTAATAAAATGTTAAATATGTTGATATAATACCACTAAAATCTATATATTTTTCTGTTACAGGCGCGTTATTTTAAAGAACAAGATATCGATGGTAAGTGATGATAATTTGATAAAATATCAGTGATAATCTTAGTACTTATTTCCTGTTAAAGATTGAGAAATCTTTCACGAGATTCACGATCTTATAAATGCAAATAGCCAAATTGTAACTGTTACAAAATCTTATTCACTGGTGGTTTATTTACATTGACTTGACTTACCCCAGTTTCTTTAACTTCATAAAACGATGTTCTCTACTCGTACCATATGCCTGAATAAATTACTAGCCCTGCCCCACAGTGTTACCTGCGGATTATCAGGGAAAAAAAGTAGCATATGTATGGGTGTCAGCTAACTCCATACCAAATTTTATTAAATTGCTCCAGCCGTTTAGACGTGAAGAAGTAACAAACATACACACTCACAAACTTTCGCCTTTATAATATTAGAGCAGAATTGTAGATGTTGTCGTATTTCAGTAACAATAACAAATTTTATAAGAATACCATTTTAGTCTTGAGTCTCATGTTTACATGCCCATGGAGCCTATGGTATTCTTGCCAACTAATCACAGCAATTGGCTACTAGAATACGAAAGCAACTGCCATCTGACCTTCCAACCTAGATCTTATTGGGGTTAGTCCAGTTTCCACACAATGCTTACCTTCACCAAAAAGCATCTGGTAAAATATCAAGCAATATTTCATAGTTAAGTTCCAATATGTATACATACATATATTACAGCCATATGCAGTCCACTGCTGGACATAGGCCTCCCACAAATATGACTTGTATCGTCTTGGGGGTAGTTGCCATAGTCACCACGCTTTGCAGGTGGGTTGGCGACCGCAGTAGCTGTAGATTTTCCCTTTGTCGCCTCTTACAACACCTGTGGGAGGAGATTTGGTGGTGCTATTCTAGTCAGCCCGTATCACACGGGTAACACAACCCCTTACATTTTATTAAATGGTCATAGGGGCTCTGCTTGTTGACTCAATCAGGCTCCACACATGCCACCCAAATGTCCTAAGAACCATTGTTACTTGTTAAAGACATGTTAAAAAAATTGTCCTAACTTATTTTTTTTATCACTATCACTAGCTATTTGTACCATGTTTTATTAAATTAAGAAAACATACTTCTAGGAACCTAACATTTTATCTTCCCTTTGATTTTCAGAATTCCGTGAATGTTTTTACCTATTTGCAAGGTCGGGGCAGATAACATCATTGGACGAGTTGACTGTGGTGATGAGGTCCTTAGGAATGAGCCCCACCATACAAGAATTAGCTGGTAAGTATGAATGTTGACGACCGGTCTGGCCTAGTGGGTAGTGACCCTGCCTATGAAGTAATGGTCCTTTTTTTTTTGCTGGGAAAATGCGTTTACGCATCCCCCGTGCCATGGTGGTCCATGATGAAGCCCCTTGTCCTGGATTCAAATCCCAGTCAGGTCAGGGCATTATGTGTGATGAGATATTTGTTCCTGAGTCATGGGTGTTTTCTATGTATTTAAGTGTTTATATGTATCTAGTACCTACAACACTAGCCTTACTGAGCTTACCGTAGGACTAGGTCGATTTTTATAAGATTATCCCGAAATATGTATTTATTATTTATGTATAATATCCTATTGGCCTAGTTAAGAGCTTTGACGTTAGAATCCGAGAACATTTGTTGTTTAGATGTACAGTCAAGTGCAAAAAGAAAGAATCCTTTCATAAATACGTCCTACAACCTTATTTACTGTACAATAGAGTTGCTCAATACATATTTTTGAAACTTTGGCAGTGAACGAATTTTTACATTTGACTGTACAGAAGTGGTTAACATTTTTTAAGTATTGCCCAACATGTTATTATAACAATAATATTGTTATGTTTTATTCATGGACACAGTGTGACGTCATCTATAGGCCAAAGGGAACAAATGACTGCCACATTTGTCAACATACGGTATAACCTCTAGCCGCCCAGAGAATAAAACTTGCCAGGCCATATGCAACTCTGGTTTGTCATAATTAAAATTCAAAATGGCATTCAATGGGAGACCTTTTAATTGGTCTCTGGGCGGCTAGAGAATAAAGGTACAAATCTTAGCTAAAGCACCTGGCCTATGTAGTACGAGTAGTAACGTGTATACACGCATGTAGGCGTTCTATATTGAAATGTTGACGTAAGTCCCATAACTACATAGGCATGGTGTTTCCGTTAAGTTTTTCAGCTATGACATAAAAAAATATGTTTTTATACAGAAATACATCACCAGTGGTTTATTGTACCATATTTTGTGCAAATAAAGAAATTTATTTATTTATTATAAAAATACTTAGAGTTTGGGTGTGTAGATTTAAAAGCTTGGCTCTACATGAAATAGGGTCGTTTTTCACACCTTTGCATCAATTAATAGAATATTTTTGAGGGATCTTTTTGTTCAAAGAAAATAATTAATTAAATAGATCTTGTTTTAAAAAAATATGGCTTCCATCAATAGAGTAAATTGCCAGTAACTGGCGACTTTTCAATAACTGACCACCTTATACTGAAAATAAATTCTAAATTCCATATAAAAAGAGTTCATTTTTAGTATAATGTGGCCAGTTACTGGCGAATTACCTTATATCCACGATTTTACTAATGTTAAGTAAAGTATCATATACATATATAAGCAGGCATCGGACAAAAAGTGCCTATGACGTCAAACCACTTATAGGATGATTTTAAATAGTATTTATGATTTTCATAAACAATTATCACTTATCTATTTATCAACCTCGTTATTAAACGATATAGTCATTAAACTAAGCATTATTTTATTAAATAATAAGTATATTAACATCAAATTATCTT
Organism: Grapholita molesta; assembly: GCA_022674325.2. Classification (NCBI taxonomy): domain Eukaryota; kingdom Metazoa; phylum Arthropoda; class Insecta; order Lepidoptera; family Tortricidae; genus Grapholita; species Grapholita molesta. Next base: position 2,971,316 of record CP053147.2, read on the forward strand.
TTTTTTATTTTTACTTATCTTACCTACCTACTGTTCCCAGCTTTGAGTTTTAAACCTATTTATCTTACCACAGATTTATTCAGTCCGAATTAATTAAATCAAATAATCGTACCTTATGTTAACAAGTCTCTTGAATACATATTTTATTCACTAACATCACGCTACCTGTATTATGAATTCCATGGATTTATTTACGATTATTTTGTTACTTCAATCATACTACTTTGTTACTACATGTCATATGGAAGTTAAAATACCAACATCCTGTGTGCAAGATTACGTCATTTTTACGTCATCCGCACTTTTTGTCCGATCCCTGTATATAAGTAACATAACATATTAAGTTTGCTCTTAGAGCATGACGTTGTTCGGTAGTAGGCCTTGCGTTCTGTAAAGTGGTAGCTGGACTTTACAGAAAGCCACGAGGCGGCCGCGGCCCGGGACTGCCGGTGGTGACCAAATAGTGGTGAAATGCGTTTTGAGATCAATTCTTCATTAGCTGCACAACTCTGCGTTAGATCACTGCATAATAAACTATCGATATTACACATTAAACAACGTTAAAGAACAAAAAACAAAAAATATATTTTCGTGACGACTTCGCCATTTTGAGGTTCAACCAGAAGCCCCCACAATACTTGAATTGAAGCATTGATTTGAATGTCAAAATATAAATGGGTCATTATCTAGGAAAGGACCTATTGTCGATGGCGCTTACGTCGAATCGCGTTGCGTTTGTATTGTTTGTTCAAGAGGATACAATACAAACGCAACGCGATTCGACGTAAGCGCCATCGACAATAAGGTCCCTTTTCATAGATAATGTCACAAATATCTATAAAGAACATATTATTAAACAAACATAGGATAGCATATTAAACAAATATAGGTTTAGGATGAATGAATGACTGTTTATCTTACAAAAGAATAACAACTCGCTTGTTAGGGTTGTCCAGTCGTCATCAGATATTACGGAGCTGTGGAGGTGGTCAATAATATCGGAACATGTACTTTATCGCGATTGACAATAGGCGTTGTTCCGATATTTGTGATCACCTCCACAGCTCCGATATATATGATGGCTACTGTCCACGATGAAAAAATATCCCTCAATACAGTAAATTGCCAGTAACTGGCCACTTTTCAATAACTGGTCGTACCTTACGCATACTGTATGTTATTCATGATCTCATCATGTCATTAAAAAAAATTTTTTTTTTTTTAATTTTACTATTTGGTTTTCAGGTTATCTTAAGGGTAAGGGCGGGAAGATGTCGTTTGCGGACTTCTTGGAGGTGATGCACATACACTCCCGAGCCGAAAACCTTCCTACAGAGGTAACACTTTATTTTTTACACTTTTCCCAGCAAATTCTTGAGAGCTGGCCCTGTACCGCGAACATCGAAGTCCGTATAATATAATATAAATATTTCGGGACAATCTTACACAAATCGACGTAATCCTACGGTAAGCTCAGTAAGGCTTGTGTTGTAGGTACTAGACGACGATATATATGTATAATAAATAGATACATATAAATACTTTAATTAGAATTTGATTGTACATAGAAAACACCCATGGAACAAATATCTGGCCTGAACAAATAAATGCCCTGACTGGGAATCGAACCCAGGACCATCGGCTTCATAGGCAGGGTCACTACCCACTAGGCCAGACCGGTCGTCATCGTATATTTCGAGCATCTTTCTCTTTTACTACAATTAAGGCGTCTTGAGAGTGACGAGAGATAATCGTCTGAAATTTACGAATATCGTTTTTCGCGGCCGCACTTGAATTCATTAACTTTGAAGTCTAAAAAGTGCACACAAAAGTTTCTTACCATTATATTTGAATGAAATTTATAATTTTTCACTTCACTAGCTCGGAAAGAACTGTTTTATTCTTTGAAAACAGATAGCAAAGTTGCATTTTATTCACATAAGTGCAAAGTAATTTTATACAAATTGTTCACAAGTAATCAATTGCTTTTTTGATAATACAATTAAAACTGTTGTGAGCCATGTTACTACTACTTAGTTACAAACGGATAAACTCACGTGTAATTATATCGCACTAGCACATGTTTCGGGTAAGCTCTGGTACCCATCTTCAAGCCGAGTCAGGACACACCGATCGCGTTGAGGGTGTATCGCTCACTGCTGTCCGCTGCCTTGCACGGCGTTACTTGGTAGCAAAGTGTGTCTTCTATTATTAATTTCTATGATAAATCATTCTTCTAAAAAATTGGTTACCATTTGCTGTAATTGCTAATTATACTTATACCGGGTGCGGCCTGTAATAAGAGCAAAAATTTTGGGGATCGCTTCTACACCACGAACGTGACAACATTTGTTCTACAACTTTAAATAATTGGGTAATATATTACCTGTGATTTTTTCTAACTAAGTAAATAGTATTTTCAATGAACAGCATCCAATAGTCTAGTTGACGTTTACTGTCAGCCTACAAACTTCATAGTTTTTGCAATACATTGCTTGCTTGGAAAATCTTTTTTTACTAATATTTATTAAACTATAAGTTATTTTCAAAAGTCGTAGAACAAATGTTGCTACGTTTTTGGTGTAGAAACGATGCCTAAAGTTAAAGCTCCTATTACAGGCCACACCCGGTATATCTACGCAACCCTTGTAAGTAGTCCGACACGCACTAGGCCGGTTTTATTTGTACCTGGTATTACTTACAGGTTGTGAACGCGTTCAAGGCTGGCGACACTGAGAAACGAGGGGTGATCCCGGCCCGACAGCTGAAGAACCTCCTCCAGAATTGGGGGGAAGGGCTCTCCGCTAGGGAGGTGAGGACATGGAATTATCTTTTACCAATGTCTGCTGATACGTTTGGACCCGGGTATGTCCTTAAACAACGAGAGGTAGGGCACAGCGAAATATCACGCTTGAGTCTGGAGAAGCCCAACTGGGGTGTCTCCTTCTTACAGAAGACCACAGCCATAATAGCACTGATACCTTGTAGGTATGTAGTGTTGTGTTCCTGGTGAGTTAGGTTCCCAGAGCTCCAAACACCCTTAAAGGCCGGCAACGCGCTTGTGACTCCCCTGGTGTTGCGGGTGCCCATGGGCGACGGTATAATTGCTTACCATCAGGCAATCCGTCTGCTCGTTTCCCACCTGTCATAAAAAAAAATGTATACTAATTTAAACTTCATCCCGCCGTTTCAACCCTTTAGCAGCGTTCGTGGTCATCGGTTGTATTTCAGAATAATAGGCTTTAATGTTGTTTTTATATTAAGCAGAAACGTCTGCTAGCATATCAAAGATATTTAAATCGAATCGAATTGATCCAGTGGTTGTGGGTTCGAGTCCCGCTGCAAGCCAAATTTTTCTATTTTTCTTTCGATTTAAATAGGCTTTAAAGTATCTAATTTTGGGCGGAAAAACTCGGGAAGTGTAAACAAATTTCATACGAAATTTAAGGCCTAGGCCGGGAAGTATTTTTTTTTTAAACATGGCGTCTGTTCATTGTTACAGGTGGAAAATATATTCCGTGAAGCGAACGTGTCGAACAACGGCACAGTACGCTACGAGGACTTCGTCAAAATCGCGTGCGCGCCCGTTCCAGACTATTACTAACAATTTTTTACTAATCGACACTGTTTCCAATTTATAAACATTAGGGGTATAACACTGCAGCGATTATCTTTTGTCCCATGAAATACTGATAGATAGCTCATAGCTTACTAGCTCGGGGTGGGACCAGTGCCTTATTGAGGCGGTAATTAAACTAATTTAAACCTTGTAACCACAATATAAAACACATTTTTGGTTGAATATTATAGTATCCTGGTCACGGCATCAAAATGTAACTACTAACCCCTATTTTTTATAAACTGATATGTGTATTGACTTATCTTCCTTAAGTCCATAGGACCCGTAGTCCAGTCAAAACAATAAATAAATGGCAATGTATACACTTGTTCACCCTATACCATAGAAAAATACTGATACACTGATGGGCTGAAAAAGTCTATACAAATCAAATTACAATTAAATCATTAAATGACATTACAATCGTATTATGGTAATTACAAGTACTTAACTAGTTACAGTATAAAATCTAAAAAAGGCCCTTGAGGCATTGTACCAAGGATGCTGGCGGCATTTCCTCGTTGTATCGCAATGCTGATACGTTGTGCGAGGATTAAATTAAATTATGTTCTTACAGAGAAAATTACCTTTGTGGTTGTACAGGTTCTACATTAGGCGTAGTGTGTCTCGTAGGTAACTAATCCAGAAATGATTTACCCTTTAGTATGGAGTAATAATTATGCTTTTGACGGTACGAGTAATAAATACGAAATAAATTTTATTTTTTAGCAATTAGAACAGAATGGGATGTCTTTAGCTTTCTTCGATTCTGAAACAAATGAATTTCTACTTTATTTCCTATGCTAATAAGAACAGATTCAACTGACATTTTTATTATATTGTGGGCCGTAGAAGGTTATGTCATATAATAGATATATTCTAATTAATACTAGTGTATTATCGGCGTGACAGGGACACTTATTAGTACCTAATTACTTTTTGATATAAAATATCTTAAGAGAAAATATTAATTTATAGCGCACTTTACTAACCAAAAAACCACCTCACAGTTTGAATCATCTATGTGGTCCATGCATTGTAGTTTTTTGACTTGACGAGTTTTTGAATATTATATTGTATAAACCTTTGGTTTACTGGCGAGCTCTTATTTAAAGTTAAAGTCTATCCTCGTAACGCCCACCATACTAAAATATTTAATAGTTAAAATCAACCTTACTATGCAGTGAATTGGGTTGAATTTTCTTTTGTACGAAAACTAATGACACAAAAGAAATTCTACCCTATTTCCTTTTATAAAAGATTTCAACTCCATTGAAAGGGAGGATACATTGTAATGTACAGTGGGCGTTACGAGGATATACTTGTACTCTGTGTAATAATCTAGTACTTTTACTGCCTTTTGGCATTGGTTAGTGTAAAGTCTGAGTGGACGCTCAAGTTGAGCGTGTAACGGAGCGGGGCGTGCGGCGTCCAAGTTAAATATATGCAATCGTACGGGAGCGGCCGCGCACGCCGCTGCTCACATCGCTTAGACGCTCGACGCTAATCTATTCGTCCCGCCATACGCTCCGCTTCAAGCGTCCACTTGTGCCTTACACTTCTATGAAGAGTATTCTACATTCCTTATATAATTTGACTACCTTTTATAATGGTAATGGTGTTATACTATTAAGTATTTAATTATGTGGTGAAATTATTGTTTTTAACCGTCTTATTCAAATGATTGTATTTTATTATACTTCTAATAAAAAAACTAAAAACCGATGCGTTTATTTCTCTTACCTTATTATTAAATCAATTCCTAAAAGCTTAGCTATTGCTATGCTGGGTTCAAAGGGTTATAGAAAATCTAGGCCACATTGGCGGCGGGTAAGTTTATTTCTTAGACAAGACGGGCCCCGTTTTGTTCAGCCCAAGGAAAAGTAGAACTGCGGGAAATTTAATTAAGCCGGCGTAAATCGGCTTGTATTGACTCGCTCCGGCACTCCTTGGCAGTCTAAATACAGTATCCTGTTTTATCTAAAGTTATTGTGACACAGAAAAAATGGCGATGAAAATATAAAGGGATGAAACCAGCATTTACTTTTTACCAGACTACCCAAAGGACTGTAATATTCTAGTGCCAATATAGTTAGTGTAAGGTCTGAATGGTCGTTTGAGTTAGGCGTGCGGTGTAAATATTAAATTAAAGCAAACGTATGAGAGCAGCTACGCGCTCTGCTCACATCGCTTGGACGCTCAACGCTACGCTCCCCGCTCCACTTAAATAGACGATACGAAGTTCACGAGATTATTTAGTTACCACTCAGATTCGGTTGAATAGGTACCACTCTAATTAGATCCGATTTTAGTTTCGCCTCAACCAATCTCGCTGGAATCATAAACTCAGTAGGAATATTCCAGTAGTACAAATCAAGTCTAATGCGGAAGGGTCCTGGATATTCAGAGCGAATATAGAGATTGACGAGGAATCAAATGATATACCTAAATAACATATTAAATACTTACTATAATACAATTGATAAATGAAATTAAAACTAACATAAATCTAAAAAATCCGCGACACGGTACCGAAGACGCTCGCAGAATTTCCTCGCTGAATCGTAATACTGATACGCTGAGCGAGGTAGCTGCCAGCTCTTCGGTCTCCTGTGGCGTCTTTGAAAGGTCCTTAAAGAGACTCAGAGCGCCAGGGAGAGAGATTAGAGCCCAAAGTCATGTCAGCTGCAGGTAGTAAATGAAACAAGACATGTCAAAATTCATTTATTTAAAATTCAACAATTCCTTTAACGTGATATGGCACTAGTAGTGTGGTCCATTTTCTAATATCTAAGTAAACTATTTGACTGTGCAAATATACATCTAAATATATTTATAGGTGAATTACAGACTATATTCGGGGTCAATAGAAAACGAAAATATAATCAAACTCATTTACCTTAATAGCTTCTCAATTACGCACTAAAAAGTAAAACCAACCATGGTTTAATTGTCTTGTATCCACATATAAATAAATAAACGTTTCGGGACAATCTTACAGAAATCGACCTAGTCCTACGGTAAGCTCAGTAAGGGTGTGTGTTGTAGGTACTAGACGATATATATAATAGACACATAAATACTTAAATATATAGAAAACACCCATGACTCAGGAACAAATATCTGTGCTCATCACTCAAATGAATGGCCTGACTGGCATTCGAACCCAGGACCATCGGCTTCATAGGCAGGGTCACTACCCACTAGGCCAGACCGGTCGTCAATACATACATTTGTTACTTACATTCTTGTTTAGTTGAAATACCGGGTGTTATAAAAAACGTGATACAAGATTATCAAACCGGCATCTGTGATGATTTTGAAAATCTTTTACCATGGGGTCAAGTTTGTAAAATTAAATAAAAATTGAGCTGTTCCATAGAAAGGTCAAGTATAAGTTGACGAAAAAGTGTGAGAGTTGTTTTTTTTACAATTTACAAAGTTGACGCCATAGTAAAAATTGTTCCAAATCATGTCCAGGTGCCGGCTTGATAATCTTGGATCACGTGTTTTATAACACCCAGTATGCGATAATTATGTACGTACATTCAGTCAAAACGAATATACCGGGTGTGGCCTGTAATAGGAGCAAAAATTTTAGGGATCGCTTCTACATCACGAACGTAACAACATTTGTTCTACAACTTTAAATATTTGGGTAATATATTACTAGTGATTTTTTCGAACAAACTAAATAGTATTTTCAATGAACAGCATCCAATAGTCTAGTTGACGTTTACTGTCAGCCTACAAACTTCATAGTTTTCGCAATACATTGCTTGCTTAGAAAATCTTTTTTTATGAATATTTATTAAACTATTAGTTATATTCAAAAGTCGTAGAACAGATGTTGCTACGTTTATGGTGTTAGAAATGATGCCTAAAGTTAATGCTCCTATTACAGGCCACATCCGGTATAATAATATTTAGTAATGTGTCAAATGCTCTTTTTACTTAGAAATTCAGCTGTCAGTCCGCCATGTTTGTTTATCTTATTTTTCTTTTCCATTGAACCTGAATATACATGAAGTAGGAACTCGGACCATAGCGCAGACGGCAATCGTGTATAGAAAACGCAATCAAAACAATCTACAGTAGATGGGTGTTTCTATGTATTTAATTATTTGTAAATTATATATCGTTGGCTGAACACCCACAGCACAAGCCTTCTTGAATAGTCATTTGTCTTAGGGACCAATTTTTGAGAGTGGTGCCCACGAATTCCAATTCTAAAAATGTGTTCTATTTACAAGTAAATAGTATTCATTTTCAGTATAACGTGGCCAGTTTTTTTTTTTTTTTTTTATGATATAGGGCAAACGAGCAGACGGATTGCCTGGTGGTAAGCAATCACCGTCGCCCATGGGCACCCGCAACACCAGGGGAGTCACAAGCGCGTTGCCGGCCTTTAAGGGGGGATTGGAGCTCTGGGAACCTTATTCACCATCAGGAACACAACACTACCTACCTGAAAGGTAGCAGTGCTATTATGGCTGTGGTCTTCTGTAAGGAGGAGGTACTTCCCCAGTTGGGCTGCTCCAGATTCAAGCGTGATGGTCATCGCTGTGCCCTACCTCTCATTGTTGGACGTAGTTTAAGGACATACCCGGGTCCGGGTCGTTATTTTTTTATGCATGCCCACCTGATGGTAGGCAGTTATCGTAGCCTATTGACGCCTGCAACTCCAGAGGATTCACATGCACGTTGCCTACCCTTTTTGAAAAGTGGCAAGTAATTGGCGTTTCATTATACGTGATGCGACATTCACCGGTTTTTTTAATCGATTGGCGTATTCTACTAACGATTCTCATCTTCGCTACGACCCTTGATATGTTAACTAGCAGGTACAGCCATCAGATATATCGGAGCTGTGGAGGTGGTCACAAATGTGACATTATCTAGCAAAAGGGACCTTATTGTCGATGGCGCTTACGTCGTTGTTCAAGATGCCGCAATACAAACGCAACGCGGTTCGACGTAAGCGCCATCGACAATAAGGTCCCTTATCATTTATAATGTCACAAATATCTGAACGCCTCTATTGTGAGGGCGATAAAGTGCATGTTAAGATGTTTGTGCCCGCCACAGCTCCGATATATCTGATGTCGACTGCACAGACAATGTAATAGAAAATGTTATTTTATTACAATTCAACGGGACAATGTCGTTCTCGATAGATAGGAAGTATTTTTATATAGGTACCTACTATTATAATTAATTGCAATAATGTGTAAACTGTGTAAAAACCGTGAAATAAGAATTGTTGTGAGCCATGTTACTACTACTTAGTCACAAACCGAGTGTGTTCTGACTCGGCTTGAAAATGGGTACCAGAGCTTACCCGAAACATGTCGCCTAGTGCGATATAATTACACGTGAGTTTATCCGTTTGTAACTAAGTAGTAGTAACATGGCTCACAACAATTTTAATTATAAAATAAGAATATAATGCATAATTTCTAAAATACCTACTAAGTATTAGTAATTCAATTATCATTAGCTAACTAACTTAATTTAAAAAAACATAGACCAAATAATAAATAGACTAGTATTTTTCTTAATTATACCTAGGAGATATTTCATTATAGAGAACTCAAGTTAAATGCTTGTAAAATATTGCTTAATAATAATATATACAGGGTGGTTCAGTAGTTCAGCAGGAATACATTTTAAGTGTATTGTTCACCGTCATTATAGTATAACAGCGTACTTTATCACTTTATAATTACCTAATCAAAAATTTAAAATCAGAAATTGAAATTCTCGTACAGTCGCCATTAGATATATCGGAGCTGTGGAGGTGGTCACAAATATCTAAACATGCACTTTATCGCCTTGACAATAGAGACGTTCCGATATTTGTGAGCACCTCCACAGCTCCGATATATCTGATGGCGACTGTACTTAAGAAAAAGTGACCACTCCGGTGTCCGAGGCAGGATTTGAACCCGTATTCCCATCTTTCGCGGCTGACGCCAACGGAACCCGTCGAAATTTCTCAATAATATTCAAACTTGGTTTTTTAAATCATTTTCGGGATTCATATAGCTAGAGAGATGATGCTGCCATCTATGAAACTAGGAACAAATCAAATTATTTGAATAAAACATTTTATTTTGCATTGATTCTCCGTTCCACCTCCGGACTTCCAGGCGAGGGGAGCGGTTTCACCCTAACGTTGTGAAAATTCCATTCATTCGCACGAAGCCTATCACTTCTACCTTCCTAATGTGGACTGCTAAAGAATGAAATTCGCTCCCTTCTGTATTCCCGGAAAAATATCATTTGAGTCTTTTAAGGCAAGAGTGAATAGGCTGTTACTGAACCAGCGAGCTACACCCTCGACCTCGTCGACCTTTAAGTGTGACTGAGGTCAAACGCTGGTCAGTCAGAAAATTAAGAAGTGACAAAATAAATTTATGTTGCTACTACTCACGACTGCTAAATCACCCTGTATATAAAAAATCTATGTTGACAGGTTCACTAATATCTGGCATACATGTAAAAATACAATTTGCTTTGCAAACTATTTTCATATTTATCTCTATCTGTCTTCATGCACATCAAAACGAAAAAGCAAAACGTCAAAAATCTATAACCTATTTCACACAGTCTAATAGTTTCAATATACTAACTTATTTTAATATTTTTAAATCCTAAGTCACTACGGAAAGCACATCGTCTTGAGCTTATTGCTTTTTTTTAAACTTACTTTTTTTCATACAGGAGTATTCTTACATTAGAAAAAAAAATTGTACAATACAAATTTTAGACTGACTAGAATAAGGAATATTCCAATTATTTGTATTATGTCTTTCATTATTTATCAATGATATTTATATAAAAAAAAAAATTTATAGCAGATTTTTTTTATCCCGAATCAGACGAGAAAGTTAGGTATTTTACATACAAAATAGTAACATGATACAATTTATTTAACTCGCTAGATGGCGGTTATAAGAATAGTTTTCAATTTTGAGTAATAATTTATATATTTCATTAATGGCTGCTTACAAAAAAATTAGGTAATTCGCTAGTAACTGGCCACTCTCCAATAACTGGTCACATTATACTAAAAATTAATTCTGATTTCTTGCGATAAGAATTTATTTTAGTGTGTTATGGCCAGTAATTGAAACTACATTAGAAAGAGTGTTCTATTTATAAGAAAACAGAATTAATTTTCAGTATAAGGTGGCCAATTATTGGAGGGCGGCCAGTAACTGGCAATTTACCCTATACAAATTCGAGTAAATCGCCAGTCCCTGGCCACTTTTTCAACAACTCACTACCTTATAGGGTAAATCGCCAGTTACTGGCCACCTTTCAATAACTGGCCACCTTATACTGAAAATGAATTCTGTTTACCTATAAATAGAACACATTTTCAAATGGGGTTTCAATTACTGGCCACCTTATACTTAAATGAATTCTGTTTATAGGTAAATAGAGTCCATTTTCAGTATATGGTTGCCTGTTATTGAAAGGTGGCCAGTAACTGGCGATATACCCTACTTAAAATGAATTCTGTTACCAATAAATAGAACACATTTTATTATGCGGTTTCAATAACTGATCACACTAAAAAGAATTCTAATGGCCTATAAACAGAGTTCATTTTAGTATACCTAATGGCCAATTACTGGAATCCTACTTTGACTTCAACATATGGTTTCCGCAACTAACTTTTAGTCGCGATTAATTCAATCATTACTTTGATTAGTCGTCAATCATGATTAAATATACTAATCCTATATGAAACCTGTAGCATTAACGAGATTTTTTATTGCCAAGGTAATAAGTAGCCGTAATTACAAGCCGGAATGTTCAAAATCGTGTGCCTACAAGCGGATACCGATACTTATAGTAGAAGGTGATTTTAGTAGGCTTTCTCAATCGTAAAAAAGAGATAAGAATAGAGATTTTAATTATATGTTATTTTCAAGTTGACGCCTGTCATTTTATTCCTACAATACATAGTGGCGTAGATGTCATATTGACAGTTCAAATGCCTCGGCCTGGAGCAGTACCGCCAACATCGAAGTTCGTATATTTCAGGCATTTTCTCTTTTACTCCAATTAAGGTGCCATGAGAGTGACAGAGACATTTGTCCGAAATTACGAATATCGTTGTTCGCGGTAGCGCCGCTGAATCAAAACGTCATATGTGACATTATCTATGAAAAGGGACCTTATTGTCGATGGCACTTACGTCGTTGTTCAAGATGACGCAATACAAACGCAACGCAGTTAGACGTAAGCGCCATCGACAATAAGGTCCTTTTTTATAGATAATGTCACATATTCGCGACCTTGAGCGCGTTAACTGATTTGGTCCAGCTGTTAGCACTGTAAGCTCTGTGAGCAGCAGAGCCCGGAAAATCTATAGCAAAACAAAAGACTGTCGCAATCAAACTAGTGATAGAAACATTTTTTTATCGATATCGACTGAGTTTTGTCTAATAAAAATCATACCGATATGTTTAGGTACATTATTTTATAATCATTCACGCCAAACGCAAAAGAAGTGGTAAAGTTAGGGTTTGTTTTATTGTTATTTCATCTAAAACGCAACGTAATCATCAACGTTATTTATATTTCATATTAAGTAATAACCCTTACCTTTTGGCTTGGCCGTAGTCTGGTGACAAAGAGGTAATCAATCTCATTGAAAATAATAGACTTCAGAGAATCAGTATTCAACAAGACATCGAAAAACTCGATATCGATAAAAAAAATGTTTCTAACACTAGTTTGATTGCGACAGTGTTTTGTTTTGCTATGGATTTTCCGGGCTCTGGTGAGCAGTGTGAGCGTGATTCGGACCATATGGGCGGAATGTCATGTTGACAATTCAAATGGCGCTCACTTTCATGCCGGTCTGGGCCGATACCGCGAACAACGAAGTTCGTAGGGGGAGTTTGGCACCATTCGTACACGGGGAACCTACATACAGTCACTACTACAGTTTATTAGGACAACGTATTTATTACGGCTTTGTGTGTGTGGGTGGGTGCCGGCAGCGACCTGTGTCACACGAAGTTAGCCGTCAGTGCGGTAGCCGCGAGCGACACGAGAGGAAGTTATGTGTTTTCACGCATCCAAAGTAAAATTTTTATCGATGTTCTCGGATATTTTGTGCTTAAGTGAAGTGTCAAATTCCATAAGTTTATTGTTCAACGGTAAGTAATTACCATCATATTCATAATAAAGTATATATTTCGTGTATTTATCTACATGATTTCTGTGTAGGTAAAATATTTTATTTTTGACCTTCGGGGAAGGTTCGTACGCCCAAACCTGGGGCACGTTCATACGAATGTACCCTCACTCTTAATCATGACTGTACGAATGTACCCCTATTAACAAGTTTCTTTTTATTTCAGAAATATTGCAATAATGGTGTGGAACTATAAGAAAAAAGACACTAGATGCACAACAATAAATGAAAATAATATGACAGAGGCAATAAAAGATGTATTGGAAGGAAAATTGTCGTATAGAAAGACAGCAGATAAATACAATATTAAAGCTTCAACTTTGGAAAGTCGAGTAAAGAAAATAAAGAACAAACCTGATGAGGCTGGCCCGACCCATACATATCAGTCTAAATTCACAAGTTACCAAGTATTTTCTAACGATGAAGAGTCAGAATTGATTAAATACATTGAATAAAGTTCAAAAATGCATTTCGGGCTCACACTATTGTTATTTTACCTAGAAGAGGTATTTTTTTTGTTGATAGAAGATTTTGTCGCTTAGCTAATTACAATATTGTTGTTTAAAACGACAATTAAAACTATTTTTGATATTTATTTCGCTGTTTTGTTTAACATGTACGAAGTTATCCCGCACTGTCTGAATGTTCCCCGACCTATGTACGAACCTGCCCCTTTCGAGGGGTAGATTCGGGCATTTGACAACTTCTACTAAAATTAAATTTACTCTTTTGTTGTAAAAGTTAGTGACTTCTGTTTTTTTTCATAAGAAGTTAAATGTACCTGCTATGTCATAATGGCCGAAGGAATAATCTCTCTTTAAAACCAAGTTTTTTAAAAATCGTAATCTAAAAAGTGTACGAATGGTGCCAAACTCTCGTGACCCCTTAATTGGAATAAAAGAGAAAGATGTCCAAAATATACGAACTTCGACGTTCGCGGTACCGGGCCAGCTGTCAGTACTGTAGGTTCTGTGAGCAGTTCGGATATTCGCAGATCAATTGTAGCTGAGTTCACACTGATGCACATCAGTACAAAACTATCCTCTAGCATTCAATGGGAGACCTACAAAAAGGTCTCCCTCTGATTGACATTTTTAATTTTAATTATGACAAACCAGAGTTGCATTTTGTCCTGGCAAGTTTTTATCTCTCGGCGGCTAGAGGTTAAAGCGAATAGTTCTATAGGAAGATTGCTTCTCTTGGCACTGTTTATTGGACTTTTGTGGTTGTAGATGTTGTGGTAGAAGAGTGTGTAGATTATAAATATTATAATAATACTTTCTACAATATTTATAAATGCATAAAAAACGTTATATGACTCACGATTGACCTTGAAGTTGTCATGTCTAACTGTACAGTTTGCCACAGATATACATAATTAAACGTCTACAGATTACAAAACTGTTCGGGAAAACTCGGATCTTGATAAAAATACGAAGACACCCGAACTGTCACTACGAATTTACAGTTCCATATGAATTTGATTGAAATCTCACGAATTTTCTACAATCATTGGTTGACAGTTAGGATATTCGTCGGGCGTCGTATTTCGATCGAAATCCGAGTTATCCCGATGGAAAATAGTTTAGCATTACAACTTCGGGTGTAAAGTTTCTGATCGCAATGGGAATTGGTACAACAGAGGCATGTGATATGATGATAGTGAGCAACAAGTGCTTACCGGTTTTTTTTTTAGTATGAGAATAACCGGTTAAATCCGGTTACACTTCACAGTACAATAATAAATCAATACAATTTTATTTTTTAAGCAGAAACGTCTGCTAATGAAACCCTAATTCTTAAATAAAAGATAATGGAAAAAACAACTGTCCCGGGCGAAACACGAACTGGCTCATTTTTCCACTTTTCCTTTATTTCTAAGAATTAAATCATCACATCTTTATTACCAAGAGAATTGTCCGTGAGGGTTCAAGAACTCGTTCTTAGTACTTATCTGGGCAAAGATGTATAGTTTTCAAGCACAAGGAGTACCGAGCCCAATTCGCGACGCCGGCACGTCACAGACGTCGCAGACTAGGTAAAAAAATCCAAAATATCTAGGACATGTCGACGACATAAATATGTTTACACTCTTGCACCATATTACAAAGGGTTAACAATTAACATGCAAAATTGAAATAGTTATATACAAGGGAGCAAAGTTAGTGTTTACCTTTTCGTGCTAATATTGAGACCCGAGCTAGCGAAAGATTCCAAAATTGAAGTTCAAAGAGTGGAATCTTGAGCATCGGGAGTGTTTCAAAGAACGAGAGGGGAACACACATTGCTACCGAGTGTAACACACAATCTTTCGCCTCACAATCGCGTGGAAAAAATAACTATTAAAACTTTATTGGCATCCATCATTTGTCATTCAAAAACATTAAGTAGAAGAACATCAAGCCAGCTAACATCTAAGAAACACTCGATTACACAATTTGTATGAAACTTTGCACTCTTGTGAATAAAATGCAACGTTGCTATCTGTTTTTAAATAATAAAATAGTCCTTTCCGAGCAAGTGAGGTGAAGACATATTTTTGAAGTCAACTGTACTTCATATATTAAAAAAAAATAGTGTATTTTTGGACTCTTAACCTTGGCTGTATAATACCCTACTGCCCCTACGATCAGACATACTTGTTCTTCTGTGGTCTCCGCCGTTTGAAGTTGCCCATCTGCCTGAGGATCTGGGTGTTCTCGTCTTCCACTTCCCGCTCCATGCCCGAGGTGCCTGGGATCTGGCCCCAGAGCTTCAGTTTGGTGGGCAGGTATATGAGCCCGAGGAGTGTTATAACTGGAATTGACAAAAAATAAATATTTCGGGGCAATCTGACACAAATCGACCTAGTCCTACTGTAAGCTCAGCAAGGCTTGTATTGTAGGTACACGACGATTTATATAATAGATAGATACATACAAATACTTAAATACATAGAAAACACGCATGACTCTGGAACAAATATCTGTGCAGATTACACAAATAAATGCCCTAACTGGGAATCGAATCCAGGACCGCCGGCAGGGTCACTACCCACTAGGCCAGACCGGTCGTCAAAAATACATAAATTAAATTGAAATAAATGATATATAAACGAATTTAATGATATATAAAAAAAGCCCCTAATTAGCGTGACTTGAAAAGTTAATAGTGTCAGTTTTGTGACGATAATTAAGTATTAAATAACTATAAATACTTAGATTTGATGCTCGTTACATAAACTTTAAGCATTATAACAAGTAACAAGTCGAAAAAAGAAAAATAATGAATTTCCATACAGAGTTCATGCATAATTATAATTATCGTCACCAAAATTTCATAATTTAAAGATTTTCATGTGTTAATTAGGAACAATTTGATAATAAAGCAAGAATAAAAACATTGTAGTGCATGTTTGAGAAAAGAGTATTTCATTCATTCATTCATTCAACATTTTGAATATAGAACGTCGACATGCGTGCACACACGTTACTACTACATAGACCATGCTTTAGCTAAGTTTTTCACTTATACTCGTGGTTTTTTTTTTAATGATATAGGAGGCAAACGAGCAGACGGATTAAGTAAGCAACTACCTCCGCCCATGGACACTCGCAACACCAGAGGAGTCACACGTTCGTTGCCGGCCTTTAAGATCCCTATACGCTCTTTTCTTGAAGGTTTGGATGTCATATCGGTCCGGAAATACTGCACACGACAATTTATTCCAGAGTTTTGCTGTGCGAGGCAGGAAGTTTCTAGAAAAACGCACAGTTGAGGACTGCCAACCATCTAAGTGGTGATGATTAAAGTGTTGTCGTGTAGAGCGCTGGCGGAAGGAAGCAGCTTGTCTCACAGTATTGTTTAAAGTTTCAATCAGCATAAATATACTCACTGTTAAGTATACAAGGAAACACCACGTAGAAATTTAGATTTGTCGAGTGGTAGCAAAATGCTTCCGTGAAGTAGAGCACGATGGTAAGCATGAGGGACCAGTAGCCCATGGACACCACACTGGAAGGAAATTACAGTAAATTACGTCACAAAAATACAGGCAAACAGATACTAAATAGGTACACACAGCAACACTCTTAGTCGTACATCGTGGACCTTATGCCTTATATAATAAGCAGAGCCCGGAAAATCCATAGCAAAACAGAACACTGTCGCAATCAAACTAGTGTTAGAAAAATGTTTTTATCGATATCGAGTTTATCGATGTCTTATGGAATACTGATTCCTGGAGTTTATTATTTTCAACGAGATTGATTACCTCTTCGTCACCAGACTACGGCCAAGCCAAAAGGTAAGGGTTATTACTTAATATGAAATATAAATAACGTTGATGATTACGTTGCGCTTTAGATGAAATAACAATAAAACAAACCCTAACTTTACCGCTTGTTTTGCGTTTCGCGTGAATGATTATAAAATAATGTACCTAAACATATCGGTATGATTTTTTTTAGACAAAACTCATTCGATATCGATAAAAAAATGTTTCTATCACTAGTTTGATTGCGACAGTCTTTTGTTTTGCTATAGATTTTCCGGGCTCTGAATTAATATGGTCCACAATGTACAGTCAGCAGCAGAAGTGGCTAAGCGTTTAAGGTGGTCAAAATGAGGTCAACACATCTCTATTGTCAAAAGAATAAGAGCGCGTGCAGGTCATTTTGAACACTTCAAATGCTTAGCCACTTTTGCTGCTGAATGTACAGCTAAGAGTGTTGCTGTGTGTACATTAGCTGAGCCAAGTGGTGAATACCTAATAGATGAATTATCATCATCCCCGCGTGGGCATTTTGCCACGGCTCATGGGAACCTGGGGTTCAACTAATCCCAGGATTTGGCGTAGACAGTAGTTTTACGAAAGCTACTGCCATCTGACCTTCCAACCCAGAGGGTAAACTATAGGCCTTATTGGGATCAGCCCGGTTTCCTCACGATGTTATCTTTCATTGAAAACCGACTGGTAAATATCAAATGATATTTCGTACATAAGTTCCGAAAAATTCATTGGTACGGTCAGCTGCAGAGAAAAGGTACTCCCGTGCTCTACAAACTCGTATGGCGATGGCGGGGTGGTATCTTTTATCTGCAGCTGACTGTACGAGTCGGAGGGTTTGAACTTGCGACCTCCGGATTGAAATTAATTTTTATAATCGGATTTTTAAATTAGATCAATTATGTTTGTTCTTAAATACCATAGATCAATAACAAAGATATTAATTGAACTGGACATAGACACAAATATAATTTGTATCATCCATAGTCATGCCCAGTACATTCAATCGTATATTTCGATTATCTTTCTCTTTTACTCTAATTAAAGCGTCATAAGAGTGATAGAGACAATCAGCCGAAATTTACGAATATTGTTCTTCGTGGTAGCGCCGTTGCTCGGTAGGTGGATTGGCGGCGGTAGTAGCTGTGGATTCATGATCGGCGGACGCTGCTGATGAACTGTTAGTTTTTACAGTTTCTTGCCTTTTACGATACCTACAGGAATAGCTGCAGCATTCCATGAAAACAACAACTTTTTGTCCCTTACGTATCGCTATGGCAGCTACCATAATAAAACGTATTAGCCTTTAAGAAACACCATCAATCTTAAAGCCGACTTATTATATTGCATTGCTGATAATTAGCTTCCTTTTACTTCTCGGTGGTACCAAAAATGTGGTGTCGCTTAACTAACGTTTTCATGGTATGCTCCTGCTGTGGTGCTATTCACAGCCAGTACCACATCACAAGCAGTCTTGTTGCCTTGGCTATCCATACTAATAAAATAAATGCGAAAGTGTGTCTGTTTGTTTGTCCGTCTTTCACGGCAAAACGGAGCGACGAATTGACGTGATTTTTTAGTGGAGGTAGTTGAAGGGATCCCACGGGAAGACTCAATATGTTACATTTTTCTCGCATCCGGGCGAAGCCGCGAGCGTTATCTAGTGAGCTAAAAGGTGGACTTACGGTCTGTAATGTATGTATAGCGTACAGTGGATGAGTGCAAGAGCCTTCAGCACGGAGTACATGCCCAGCATCCGGGATATTGTGAAGTCCCCTGAAACAAATACAACATTGAATGGACAATACTAGACATTGGTATTGGCGCCATCGTCAGTAGCAGTCAAAGTAGTAATAATATACTGAAACACATCCTTAAGGCTCGCGCAAACAGACTGTCAAACAGGGCGCGCGTGGATCGCGCCGGCTTCGCCGTTTCAACACGCCCTCATATCGCACGCGAACGCGGCGCGATGCGGGCGTGACTCGCACCCAGATACAACATGCGCACACGGAGGGGCCAGCGCGGCGCTGCGTGCCGCCGTGTCCACGTCGCCTGGACGCAAGGGGCTGCGCGGCGCGGGGCGCAGTCTGTTTGACGTCGCTAACCTGTTAGCATGTATTTAAAGCCGCCGCGGTCGCGCGCGCGACCGTCACGCCTGAACGTTTGACCGAGCCTTTAGTCTATTCATCCCTACTTGTCTTATCATGTAAACAAACACTTCACAAAGACCTTTCTCTGGAATTACACAATACTCGTCAATCATCATCATTACTTTGATATTGTGACGAACAATATCAAAAAGTTGGCTGGACCACTTTGGACTAGAATCGCACAAGACAGATCTAAATGTAAGAACTTAGAGGAGACCTATGTCGATGGACAAGCTAGAGAATAAAAATAAACTCGAGGAAACTTATATACTTATATTTTAATTCTAAAATGTGTCTCTAGTAATAAAGGCTATCTTTATCTTTATGTTTATCATCATCATCACTTATATTGTTTTATACTTAAAGAAACACAAAGTGTTGAAATGAACCAAATAACCACTGGAAAATATAATTTTGAATAAAATTTTCATTGCAGTAACGAACAAGTCACCTCAAAAACCTCATACATTGTGAAGTCTAGATTGTCTATGCATCGTTATTTTTTATTTTTTACTATTGGTACTCGTATGGCACAATTGGTAGTGCACTGGGCTAGTGATCCAGTGGTTGTGGGTTTGAGTCCCGCTGCAAGTCAAATTTTTGTATTTTTCTTTCGATTTAAATATCTATGCATCATTATTGAAAATGACAACTTATCGAAAATATTGATAAGGATAAGTATGTTAATTAAAATACATTCATTGTAATCACAGCAATGTGTTCCTAGTCACTAGTCAACATCTTTAACATCACATTTGTTTATATGATAAGACAAGTAAGAATTAATACTTTACTGCTATACATATAAATAAGAGTATTACATGTCATCATCATCATCATAAACTTAAGAGTTAGTCTCTTGTCGGTGGAGTATCTTCCAGCTTTTCCTATCTTGCGCCAGCTCCTTAACTTTTTGATACAAACCGACCCCAACTTTTTCCTTCACTTAATCCATGTAGCTGCGTCTGGGCTTTCCTCTACCTCTCTTACTTTCTATCCTTCCTACCAAGATGGTTTTAAAGAAATCAAATGTCCAATCATATTACTGCATCTGTTTTCAATTGTGTTCAGAATAGCTCTTCTTTCACCCACTCTTCGCAACACTTCCTCATTAGTTATCCTGTCTCTCCAGCTTATGCCTTTCATTTGTCTCCAACACCACATTTCAAATGCTTCCATTCTTTTTCTGTCTTTTAATGTCATTGTTACACAATAAAGCCCGTTTCACATCAAGCGCGGGCGCGTGTCAACGCGGGCCCGCTTGATGTGAAACGGGCTTAAGGGTACACCTGACAAACAACTAGTATGGTACTTACACCATTTTTCAGAGCCACAGATTTTAAATAGAGGGAACTTTATTACTTTTACACATTTGATAATTGTATGACAGTTTGAAAAATAAAATGGTTCAAAAGGTATCACTTTTTGATACTATATGGTTTTATAATTTTATTATTGTATGTCTCTTCCGTACATGGAACAATGGTGTTCCGGACATTTGGGAGGCGTACGCGGAGCCAGATCGAGCCAACGCGCAGAGGCCCTTTCGACAATTTAATGAAATGTAAGGGGTACACTAAGCGGATGTTGCCCCTGTCCGTATCATGGGACGCGCACAGAGACAGCACCCGCCATGGTGTAAGGACTATTGAGTTATAATGGAATCTAGAATGTACTAGGCTATTGGGTGGAAAGGATGGACTAGCTACTGGGCTATTGGATAAAAAAACCGGACGTCTGCCTAATAAAATGGTATTCAATTTTATTTCCGGCAGACGGTGACTCGCCCTATGCGAGATGGGCCCCCACAAAAAGCGACATCAAAGATGGCTCAAGGGCAACACCGGTGCATAGGGCTAAGGGTAGAGAGGTGTCACTGGACTTTAAACATATAGCCAACTCGCCACTTAGGTTTCCACATCTACCCTCGAGAACGCAGCTCTCGCGACCCCACTCTGGACGGCCGGTGAAGGCAAGCCAGAGGCAGGGGACCTGTCCCACCTGTCCGACAGGGCACCCCAGGGGCACTCAGGTACGTGGAGTCGCTACTCTCCAACAGCTCGCCACAAGCTGCCCTGCGTTGACTGATTGCACTGGAGAAAACCAGTGGGCGATGGGGTCGTCACATCTCTACGCCCAATTTTATTATTATTATTATAGCTCTATCCCACATCAGTGGTCCCCAAGGGTATAAGCCTCCTCCATCTGTCTCCACCTCTCTTTGTCGGTGGCAATGTCCATCCAATTTTTCCCTGCAGCCTGAGTGATGTCGTCTGTCCATCTTTTCCATTGCCTTCCTACTCTTCTTTTTCCAACTGGGCCAGGCCATTTCGTTACTAGTTTTGTCCATCTTTGGTCCTGATATCTTGCTATATGACCTGCCCATCTCCACTTTTGTTTCAAACTAAACTGCAGGGCATCTGTTATCTTTGTTCTCTTGCGGATGTCTATATTTCTTATTTTTTGTATTCTTCTTAAATTTAATATACTTCTTTCCATAGCATGCTGGCAAGATAGGATTTTGTTCTTTGTTTTTTCTGTGTAGACCCACGTTTGGCTCGCATATGTCAAGCTTGGGAGAATGCAAGAGTCCATTATGATTTTTTTCATGTTAAGATTGTAATTGCCTTTAAGAATTTCTTTTTGGGACCAGTACTTTTTCCAGGTTATGTTTATTCTTCTATCAATTTCGTTTTCATCACTGTTTGTTTCAAAAGATACTAGTTTTCCCAGATATACATAATTTTCCACATAATCTATGGGTTTTTCTTCGATTTTAATAGTTTTCTTGCTGTAGTTTGACATGATTTTGGTTTTAGATGCATTTTCTTATAATACAGGATTCTAATAGGTTAGGGCTTAGCCTGATAAGGAACCAACTAAATCTACTTCCTATAAAGACATTAGAAATATATAACATTAGTAGTATTGAATATATTCAGCAAAAAATATTCCTAATATTACTAATATCTTAAGCAAATTTAATTTTTGATCTCATAATATACGTACATATATATATTTAACTGTATAGATAGTTAGCAAAGTTGTTAAGTATTAATTTCTATGTAAAAATGTTACTGTTTTCTTTTTTTTTAGGTTCATGTGTGGTGACATGAGTGTTTGGCACAAATGTACATTTTTTTTCATTTTATTTTATTCCATCACTATCTGTGAGTTCCTGTAATTGGCTCTTTGTTTTTATTTTTAATGCTTATTGTTTATGTAATAGCTGTTGGTACTCCTTAAATAAATAAATAAATATTATTAAAACATCTTAAATGAAGTGTTTCAAATGTAATGTTTCCTGTGCTTTTAGCAGAGCCATGAGCACGGAGCGGAAACTCGGGAGCTATTATACCTACAACTAGCAAAATTCCGGAAAAAGCTAAGCAAGTATGGAGTCGGCTTCTTAAAAATAATATTTTTTATTATTCAAATCTCGGGATCCCGGAATTGTATGCAACGTCAGAAAATGCTTAATACGTATCAATTGTCTATTTAAATACTTTAATACAATTGTATGGCCATTATTCTAATTTTCGGTATAACGGGTAATCCCGGGAAATTTATTCTTAAAATTAAATTGAATCCGCCTCCATACTAGTCAACATCGACGCGGCGTAGGTACTGAGCCCGAAGTTTAGGTATAATAGTTCCCGAGTTTCCGATCCCTGGCCATGAGACAAGTTAACGAAGAGTTGAAACTCACCATCTAAATGCTCAGTTTCCCCATGGTGGCTCAGGAACGACCGCCGCTCAATGTACGACCGGCCCGCTGTCCCCAAGTCCATAAACGCAACGAATGCTATCCATCCTCGAAAAGCGTACAAAACTTTATTTTGCACTGCCATAACTTAACTAAAAACAATTTGATCTTCAAATACTAACATCCAAACTTTATTTAACACCTTCAGCTTAATCTAAATACTAAAATTAGCATTAAAATAGATACAGTTGTGTATACAAGGCGTCTAGTCAGAAAAGAGGCTAATTAAATTAACGGGCCGGTTTGTAGCCCTAAACGTAGAGTCGGCACGTGTCCGTGTGCATCGCACTGCGGTATTTTACCTGCAATACATTTCTTTATATATAAAATTTATAATTAGATGTGAATTTTCAGCTCAGGCCGTTCGCGCACAATCTTTAAGTGTCAAATGTCAAGTTGACATACGACCGGACAGTTCCGGTTGGGGTTGGTGGTTGCATTTAATATTAAAACTATGTCTATGTATTAAAATAACCTCAATTTAGGGATTACGATTTTCATTTTGTGAATATAATAGTGTAGAACAAAAACGTTAGTAAAAATATCATAATTAATGACTTTAAGATAAACTAACTCTATCGTTCCAACAAGCTCAGTCGTTACAAAAAGGCAACTATTATTCGATTTTTGATATCGAGCCAAGTTATATTCGATTATGTTGATTTATAGTTTAATTGATAAAAGTGGAATATAAATTGAGTTGAGGATAACCAGTAAAACATCATGTAAATATAATATCTTGTGAATATCAGGTGATATTAGGTAACAATTTATATTTAGTTTTTTTTTTCGTAATTGGATCGATTACGAATGATATTTACTGAATGTTGCCAGACACTAAAATGATATTAAATCCATTAGAGGCTGGTCACAAATTCCTAAAAATATCGTCGCCATATTGGTATTGTCAAAAAGTTCGGGCTAAATCAGTGTTGAGAAAAAATGGTTTTTCACTCATTAACCATTGTATCTTCACTGTTCGTGTAATCTATATTAACAGTGTCTGACTTTAGATGTTTCGTTTTTCGAAGAATTTGTGGTGTTTGGTTTGCAAATGATGTTTTCCGCCGAGAAATGTGCGGATCAGAGCACGGGTACTCCGGAGGGAGCCGAGGTTCTCGCCGGTGCCAGCGAAGGGCTGGGGAAGGAAGGTGTGCCTCCTGATGAAGTGGCCTCAGCGGTGGCTTCGGTGTCTCAAGAGATCGGTGATATTCTGAAGGATGAGTTGGGTGACGCTGATAGGGCTGATCGAATCGGCGCGGAGCTCGAAAACCTGAGTGCGGAACTCGGGATGCTCGCAGGGCTGGCAGATCACGAACCTCAGCAGGATTTCCCTTCGCTCTTCGAGATCGCGGTAAGTCCAGCCACACAACAAAAATGGCTGACTAATTGTCTTACTCTAATTTTCATTACGGTGAAAAATTGCAATACTTATTCACTATTTACACGCCTAACTTATTAGAGATCTAGGGAACATGCCATTGACCTTTAGTACTCTTGTTATGTATTTTGGACATGTGACAAGGCTAGACAAGGGCATGAAAGCATGTACTATGACAGATAAATGTGTCTAATTAATATTTATCAAATGTTGGTTTAAACTGGTTGTGTGCTACTTTAAAAGCATATCTAATTGTGACTTATTTTTAAAGTTTAACATTAGTCTTGTTAGATTTGAATACTATCAATTTGTATGTAAACATTTAATGTTTTTTAAACTGGGAACACAGGTAATGTTTATTTATTTCTTTTAAAGTTATGAAATATCTTAAAAAATGAATATGTTTTAATTACTCAGTTTTCAGATTCTAGTGTCTTTCCATTTAATACCTATTTTAATTTGTCATATAAATTATGTTGAATTTCATGTATAAATTATGGGTGTTTAAAAAATGTTAGTTTTTTTTTTGTTTCACTTATAATTATAGTTTTTTCAATTCCAATATAAAAACATTGTCCAAATAAATACAATATATAAGGAAGTTGATAACAAAATAGTAAAAATAAATATTTGTATTAGAAGATAGAAAATAAGTAGAAAATACATAAAATTTAAGTCAAGTAACAAAAATGATAATTGAGGCAATGTTTTAAAGAAATGCACAGTTATCTCAGGTTCAATTTTATGCTATACCTATTTACATAATGTGATTCATTAGTACTTCTTAGACTAAGAGAAGTTGTTAAACATTAAAATTTTCTGATTAAAAAAATATACTTATGGTCACAAATTTCAGAACAACTTTGTTTTCCCCATGCTTATAAATATGAATTGACTTACGTATCTTATCTTATCTTATATGTTGTGGGGACTCTTTCAGATACACTTTGTTCCATTTGGATCTTTTTTCCCCTGTTGTGCCAATTCCAGAGCCTTTTTAACAGTTGCTATATACTGGGTATTGGAGCTCAGGGATAGCGCTCTGAAGTCTTTCAGATCACTTCAAAGTCCTTCATTCTTTGACTGGCGAGAGCATGACATTTACACATTCTGTGTTCTATTGTCTCTTCCTCTTCGTCACACAGTCCACAATCTGTATTGACCGGTTACCTTATTCTTGCCAGAACTGTTATAACATTGTAGTGGCCAGTGAACACCCCTGTTATTACTTGTAGGTGTCTTTGTTGAATTTCAACAGCTTTTTGATCCAATCTGGGTTAATGCTGCCCATGAACAGCTTCAAAGTGTCTGAGACCCATCAAACTATTCCACTCTTGTTGGTATATTGTACTTTGTATACAGTATTGACTTACATAAAAATTGTTTGCTATATTTATTGACATTCGGATGACCATGAATGATGCTAAAGGGTTTCGATATGTTGGGATGTAGTTTAAAGTAGTATACTTTATATAATCTCTTTATATAATCTTAATTAATGTATTTGGAGGAGCGAGGCTTCCTGATACAAGTATTGCATACTTAATAGGAATTCCTAGCCTTTATCATTGTAATGTATTTGTCATTAGCGAAATAAATATTTTTTCATTTTCATTTTAATTTTTTTTTTCATAATCAATTTTCAGTTGTATTATTTCAGCATAAGCAAACTTTAATATTTAAATGTTATGTTTGTAGTTGTATGAAAAAAGTTATTTGTACTTAATTTCACAAATACTTATTTATTTTATTTATTAACCAACTTACATTAACTGATACACTAAACTTGCAAGTTATAGGTTATAGTACAAACTAGACTTAGACTTACGAAACTAAAGAATATAATCATAATTAAATATTTACATTCTACAATACTATAGTTGTTGGTGTGGAGATTCACTCCAAATATCGGGATGCAAGGACAGTGGAAATTTCAAATGTCGTAAGTCGCTTATAAAAGTATGTCCCTTACGACATTTGAAATTTCCACCGTCGATTAATATATTAACACCTTGGCTGCAGCAATTAGTTAACATCGCAATTAACCATACTTGTATCAGACAAATTAGCTTGTACCGCAGTCAACGTGTTAACCTAAATGATATTACAGCCATTTTCAAATTCAATGCCCTTAAAAGTAAACATATATGAGTCACAAGTAACACCCTGTCTCATTTTAAGTGTATGAATTTGGAAAAGGTTGGTTGCTACTGTTCATATGTGTGTGACCTGAAGTTGATGCAGAGTGGTATTCATCTTAAATCTTAATCTTAATAACCTTTATGCACACAAATTTTATTACACAAAAAATACAATACAAAATTCACCATTATAAGCAGGGATCGGACAAACGCCCGTCATTTTGAAAATATAACCCTGTTCCGTACAGCAGAGACTTCCATATGTTAATAAAAAAATAGTATTGTATACATTTATTGGACCATAATTTATATCCAGTGACAAATTAATTTATGATGAACATTCCGTAATTTACTTTCGCCAATAAAATAGAATGACCAAATTTTTTTTCTAAATTTTCAGTTGTGAGTCTATAACGATGTAAATTTCGGACCCATTTATGCCTTGAAAAAGTCCGTTCACAGTCTTATAAAATAAAATATTTTAACATCATAA
Organism: Grapholita molesta; assembly: GCA_022674325.2. NCBI lineage: Eukaryota > Metazoa > Arthropoda > Insecta > Lepidoptera > Tortricidae > Grapholita > Grapholita molesta. The sequence goes on from CP053147.2 coordinate 2,998,356, forward strand.
AATAAGGAAGTCTCTGCTGTACAGAACAGGGTTATATTTTCGAAATGACGGGCGTTTGTCCGATCCTTGATTATAAGTTAAGAAGATTTAAATAAAACAAGACACTAAAACTATAAACAACTAAAAACTTAACTTAAAACACCTATCTAAAATAAGGGATCCCCCGCGGCATGGTGCCGTAAACGCTGGCAGCATTTCCTCGCTGTATCGCAATGCTTATGCGTTGAGCGAGGAAGCTGCCAGCTCTCCAGTCACCAGTAACGTTGATAAGATGTTTGGCCAAATCTTTGAAAAAGGCATGGGCACTTGGACACCACGGGCCGAGGGTCTCAACGCCAAAATTGTATTTGGCCCCGAGACCCCTATATTTTGCCCTTTATTGCTGATAAACTTTTTTTATCTATTTATCTGCGTCTTTACGACACAAAGGTTACCTACAAAGCCCACAACTACTTGTATTTAAGGCAGTACTATACCATAATGTCCTAGAATACCTATTTATTTGTTTACTTGTTTATTGCAGATGGGCAACCACAGCCACGGTCACCGAATGTCCAGCAGTGGGACTTCCTCGTCCTCCTCGTGGTCGGGCTCAGCCCGGCGCCCCGCGCGGCCGCAGCGCGCCAAGCGGCGCCCCATTGCCAAAGGGAAAGAGGTATACTAGCAGACAATAAATAAATATAATAATAGTTATTTTTATACAAGGGAGCAAAGTTAGTGTTTACCTTCTCATGCTAATATTGAGAGCCGAGCTAGCGAAAGGTTACAAAATTGAGCATTGCAAAATTGAGTGGAATCATGAGTATTTGAAGGGTTTCAAACAACGAGAGGGGAACACATTTTGCTACCGAGTGAAACACACAATTTTCTAAAACTTTCAAAATTATTCCTTCATACTAGGGCTCGCGGTCGTGTCCGTGATTCGTGAACCGGTAGCCGTGCGCCCGGTTTCGTGAATCACGGCAACGGTTTTCTGGTCCGTTCCGCACGTGACATTCGGTTACGTGACTCCGTGTAGGCGTGATCACTTCACGTATCTTAAGAACACGCCGGTTCGGGCCGCCCGTAATATATACTAAGTGGTAACTCAATTCAATAAAACTTAGTCCTTATTTATTTTTCTCCCGGGCGTGGCAAAATTACGAAACGTGCGATAAGTACGGGCTACGTATCATGGCGTGTCACGTGAATCCGAATGCGAACGCAGGTACGTGACACGTACCTGACCGTGTTCGTGAAATTCGTGATCTTAGTACCGGCGGTGTTAAGAACACGTAGCTACGGCTCGGCGTACATCACGGATACCAGGAGCCCTACTTCAAACATAAAAAAAAAAAAAAAAACATTATTCTGGCCTAGGTAGTGACACTATGAAGCCGATGGTCCTGGGTGCAAATCCCAGTCAGGGCATTTATTTCTGTGACAAGCAACTGGAAACTGTGTTCGATTCCCGGTTATGTATGAGAGATAAAAAAAAAAGTATGAATGCCATTATTATTAAATCTGAAATCGAAGCCATGGTTCCTAAGAGTAGATTTCGCTATCTCTCATAGTTTCTGATTTCCCCCTACTGACCCATTTGGATTGATCACCCGGTATATTAGTCTCAAATATTGACATCGTCTGTCCAGATTTCCCGGCGTCGGAGCGCGGCGGCGCGCCGGGCCGCCTCGCTGCGCGTGCGTCGTGTCGAGGTCGTCTCGGACGCGTCGGACGTCGGCGCCGAGTCGGACGACTCGGACGGCCAGTGGACAGAGCTCGAGGACGCTTGTGAGTTGCATTTTTTTTTATTCACTAGCTGACCCCGCGAACTTCGTACAAAATTTCAAATCCGAATTTGCCGTCTTAGGAGTTGAATTTTTTTTTTTTTTTTACCTATGTACACTAAAGTGGGTGTGTATGTTTGTTACTTCTTCACGTCTAAACAGCTAGAGCGACTTTAATAAAATTTGGTATGGAGTTACCTGACACCCTGGATTAAAACATAGACTACGTTTTTTCCCTAATAAACCGCGGGTAGACAGCACGGGGCACAGTTGGTTTTATATAAACATTAAATATACTACTACACTTTATCACCTTACTCATTTAGGCATTGGTCGCACAGCAAGCTAGTAAGCTATGAGCTCTCAGCTATTTCAAGGGACAAAAGATAATCGATCCCGTGTAAATAAAAGAGACATATATGTCATAGCCGGGCGATCGTAGTTCATCGCCTGGCGATGAGCTATAAATATATCTCTCTTTTATTTACACGGGAGCGATTATCTTTTGTCCCTTGAAATAGCTGATGGCTTACTAGCTTGCTGTGGGACCAGTGCCTTAGGAGTTGATTTTTTTAAAAATTCTACCTATATACAATAATATTATAAAGGCGAAAGTTTTGAGTGTGTATGTTTGTTACTTCTTCACGTCTAAACGGCTGGAGCGATTTTAATAAAATTTGGTGTGGAGTTAGCTGACACCCTGGACACATATGCTACTTTTTCCCCTAATAATGCGGGGAACACCGCAGGGCACAGCCAGTAATTTATTCAGGCATATGGTACGAGTAGAGAACATCGTTTATATGAAGTTAAAGAAACTGGGGCAGGGCAGGTCATTGTAAATAAACCAACAATGAATATGAAGATTTTTTTCAGTTACTATTAAATAGACAACAAACATTAAATAGACAGCAACACAGCACCTTACTCCTTTATAAGGATTGTCCCGTGTGTTGTTTAAAAGTCAGTCTGGACTTATACTAGTTAGTACAGTGTCAGTTAGAACATGCACTTTTTCACCTTGACAATACACGCGTTCTTCAGATATTTGTGACTCCACTTATAAATCACTTATATTACAGATATAGATGTATTGTCGGTTGCACGTCTTATGTAAACAACCTATTCTGAAAGGAAAGATATTACATAATCATCACCAACAGTGTTCCTTCTTATAACATTTTTTTTCTAACATTATTTTAATTGTATGGTTAAATCTCTCGATAGTTTTGTATATAAAAAATATTTTCTTTCCCTTTATTTCTAAAAATTATGTTTTTTTTAGCAGACGTCTCAGTTTAAACACACACACACACTCATACTGATGGAATTAAATAATGAAAACAGTATTAAAATAAAACATAAATAAGTATGTTATTTTTAACATAGGACTATATTCAAACTTCTACATTTTGTTACAGATATGTTTTATATATGGAAGGCCAAATGTCAGAACAAACTAATAAACTTAATATGACCCACACATAACCATGGAGGTGTAACTACATTACATTATTTCAAACACCGCTCATGTATAAAGTAAACTTCTTCCTTCCGGAATACACAAAACATGTACATTTCTGATAGCAAATATGTCCCTTCAATAACGTATCACCTACCAAGCGTATTAACAGTACGCGTTGCCACATTTCTTTTAACAAACTATGCTTCCCTTGTCCACTGGCTGATGGAGAATAACAACAACAAATAGTTGATTCCCTCATTTTATCACACAGGTTCTTCAGACTGCTCCTCATCCAAGCGAGTGGCTGAGGAGGTGGCGTGCAATGGCTACCAGGAGGAGCAGGCGGTATGTATATACTGTCTTATTCTATCAGTGGTGGGTCAAAAAAGGGGATCCCTTTGATTCCCATAATTTTATTAGTCCGATTTTCGAAAGTCAGAAATTGTTACCCATATTGTTTTAAGTCATAACTATCATTAGTCATAATAGTTATTAGACATACAACTAAATAAATATAATAATCAAATGCAATAATGTTACACGTCATATAAGACAAAAGCCATAAAACTAATAAGCATAATATCAAAATTCATAATCCTACAGATACAAACTGTTACCAGAAAAGTGGGTTAGGTTAGGTTAGAACTGCGAACCCCACAGACACGAGCTGTTACCAGAAAAGAGGGTTAGGTTAGGTTAGAACTGCGACCCCCACAGACATGAACTGTTACCAGAAAAGTGGGTTAGGTTAGGTTAGAACTGTGACCCCCACAGATACAACCTGTTACCAGAAAAATGGGTTAGGTTAGGTTAGAACTGCGACCCCCACAGACACGAACTGTTATTAGAAAAGTGGGTTAGGTTAGGTTAGAACTGCGACCCCCACAGACACGAACTGTTACCAGAAAAGTGGGTTAGGTTAGGTTAGAACTGCGACCCCCACAGATCCAACTAGTATGCCTTTTGACTTTCTACCTTTCAATATAATTACTATATTGAACGTTATGACCAATAACGGTATGAAATTCAATAGTTATGACTAATGATAACGGGTAAAAGAAAATTCTGACTTTTGAAGTTATGACTAATGACAATATGGCTACCAACGAGTATGACAAACATCGGTATGGATAAAAAAAATCGAAAGTTTAACATTATGGGAGTCAATATAGACCCTCAAAAAAGTCATGTTGGGGTCTATTGCATAATAGCTTATAAGTTATAATATTAGCGGAAGTCCCTTCCCAATGCCTTTTATTAGGAAGAGTTCCGCTAATATTATTAATTGTAAATTGTTATGCAATGGAACCATGGAGATGATGAAGGTTATTCTTGTTAAACAAAACGGAATTCAGTTTTCGTTTTGTTCAACAAGAATAACCTTCTAGTGTAAGTTTCTTTTGGCGTAATAATAGTATATTACGCAACCAGTACGGTAAAACAAAAAATGGCCCAGATCGCAGGTCTTTGTGTCTCACCTCCGGTTCGGGCCATAGTTTTACGTCTTCATCTGGGTGTAATGTGGGATTTTCCGCCGCGCCCTCGGGCGGTAAATCTCACTGTGGCCACAGTGTGGCATAATAGTATATTACGCACCCAGGGCGGTAAAACAATTAATGGCTCAGATCGCGGGTATTTGTGGCCCGAACCGGAGGTGAGGGGATAAACAAGCAATCTGAGGCCTTCTTTTATTACCGCCCGTGGTGCGATTTTCCGTCGCGCCCTAGAGCGGTAAATCTCTCTTATCGCCCAGTGTGACGTAAAAAACGTTTCGAACGCGTAAGTGATAATGTTATTTATATGGCTAATACTAACGCGATGGTGACGTTTTGTTATCTTAATTACTTACACTCAGGCCTCTGAATTGAATTTTTAATTGTTATGGTGGCTGGGCTGTGCCGCCGGTATGGAAGCCTGCCATCTATGGTCAAAACCTCAGGGTGTGTTGTGATAGTATAGTGGACTCAATTGGCTTGACAACTTAAATTATATCAGTTTTGTGACGATAATTAAGCATGAAATCTGTATAGTTTGTTTTGGCCTCTTTGGCATTGTAATATTATCTTTTATGGGGACCCTTTCTGATACACTTCGACCCATTGGGATCTTGTGTAGATGTCCCCCGTTGCGTCTATCCAGAGCATTTTTAACCATAGCCATGTATTGGATAATGGAGCTCAGGGTTAGCGCTCTGAAGTCTTTCGGGTCCAGGTAGCCTGCAAAGTCCTTCATTCTTTGTCTAGCAGCATGGCATTCGCACATTATGTGTTCTATTGTCTCTTCTTTGCCACACAGTCTACAATCGGTATTGACCGGTTGGCCTATTCTTGCCAGAACTGTTTTAGTGTTTTTTTTTTTAATACGACGTCGGTGGCAAACAACCATACGGTCTGCCTGATGGTAAGCAGTTACCGCAGCCTATGGACGCCTGTAACTCCAGAGGTGTCACGTGCGCGTGGCCGACCCTTTATGAATCTGTACACTCCTTTTTTGAAGAACCTCATACTGTAATCCCTCGGGAAAACAGTGGCAGGGAGCTCATTCCACAGCCGAAGCGTTCGTGGGAGGAAGTGCCTTTTAAAGCGCTCAGTACGCGACCCCCCAGGCTCCAATGTGTGAGGATGAATACCCTGCCGATGGCGAGCGGTGCGGTGATAGAACGCGGCCGTTGGCATCATGTCAAATAACTCTTCAGAGCACAACCCATTGTACAAGGGATAGAACACACATAAGGAGGCAAGGTCTCTCCTTAGACTTAAGGGATCAATATCGCTTGTAGTGTGTGAAATGTTCACCAAATCTTAAATATTTATGATTTATACAGATTGAATGAAACAAATTGTCTTTTCTTTGGACAATAGTTAACGGCTTGTGTGATGACAAGTTATGTTTTTGTAGTAGTGTTACGTAAAAGGAGCGGTTTATGTTGATATATCATACTATCAAATATATGGCTTCAAAATGTCGACAGTTGATCATATAGAAATTTTATGTTAAATGAACGTCACAAAACTGACATAATATACCTTTTTACTTGACACGCTAATTGAGTACATTTTTTTTGATAACTCCCGTATATGTGTCTTGACGTCTGATGATTACACCCCGTTATCTAACGCTCGTTTTGGGGGCAAGCTAAAATAGTGATGTTGCTTCACATTATTAGTCGATTCATATTTATCTTTATTTGGAAAACTAAAATTCTTTAGTGAAAGCCCGAGAGATAACTCATTCATTCCTCTTTTTAATCAGATCGGAGGACAATTATAAATATCGAATATCGTCAATTTGGGGTGCGATTTTTGAAATAGTCACCGAGTAATCTTCATAGAGATTCTCATTCATTCTCTATGGAAATCACTTGGTGACTATTTCAAAAATCGGACCCAAGATCTTTTGACATGTTATTGAGAGAGTAAGGAACTTCATTTTTTATTGACTTAGATTATCGTAACTGCTCAATCACTTGCCCCTAAACTGAGCATAAGATAACGGGGTGTACTGATGATGGTAATGTGCGAGCAGGAACCGGAGCCCCCAGCCATGGGGCAGTTCCTGCTGCCGCTGCTGAGCGCGGAGCCCGCGCCGGAGCCCGAGCGCGCGCTGCTCATCCGCCACGAGGACATCCTGCAGGTACAGTCGCGTACAATTTTTGCATATAATTAAAATTTATTTTAGGCCATCATTCTAATATTAGTACACTCAAGGGCAATTTTACAAAAAACATACATCCTTACACAATTGATTGAGCCCACGGTAAGCTCAAGAAGACTTGTGTTCTGAGCCAACAATATATATAATATTTCAATACATATAAAACAGCTATGACACGGGAACAAATAAATGTGTCGTCACACAAATAAATGCCCTTACTGGGATTTGAACCCAGGCCCATCAGCTTCATAGTGATAAGCCAGACTTTGTTTTTGGCTGCACAAAATAAATTTTACTTCCTATTTTTCTCATAATAAAACTATTTTAGTTTTTTTAATATGTATTTGTTAAATCAGTAGTGTTGGTGGTGGGAAATTATAGGCACTGGTTTTTATGATGTGGTTTATTCGGAGGCTGATGACACAACAAAAATATAAAAATCAATCCAAAACCAAACATATAAATTTAGAACAATATGTAAAACAAAAGTATAAAAAAGTTAAAATAATATAAAACGAGGTGCGTCATGCACAAGTAGATTGTTCGGATTTATTAAATGAGAACTAGTTGAACTAGGCCATAGAACCGTTTAAGCCAAATAAAAACGTCCATATTTCATTTGTGATTCATATTTTTTGAATTTATTACAACTTGCAATTCCTAAGTAAATTTGGATTAGAAATTTTGTGTATTGTAAACTGCTCTGTCTTGTATCGAAACTTGTTTTTAAAAAAATATCGTTTTACAGGCTGTCAGACTGGCACCATTGCATGTAAGTAATTATTCAAAGTTACTAAATTTATTTCAATATTAGCAAGGTTTGGAAGGTGGGTTGGAGACAGCAGCCTGATATACTGGTTTATGGCACGTTTATGTCCGACCTCTGCTGGTATCTGGTCGCTGTTTAGGAAATAGCAAATTCCAACCCGCCTGCCAAGCGTCTATATTCTATGAATCAATAAACTTCTTCTAATTTTTATTACCCATAAAATTGGATCTTAAACAGTCATGATGATAATTGTGTGACTAAATCCTAAATTTCCACTCGAGCTTTAAAACCACTCATTATATAACAGTTGCATAAACTACAATTATGTTACAGCTTCTAACTTCAAACGATGACGTTGTCCCGAACGACGTGCTTCATGAAGACGAAGTGCCGATCGAACAGACCGACTCGTACGTTATAACATATATATACAATTTGAATATATCCTCGATTCAAAACTTTTAATTTTTTAATTTTAGTAAGATTTTGTTCGGTTCTACCTTACGCCTCGACAGAATTATTAATATTTTATTTAGTCTTTCTGGCAATAGATGATACCAATATAACGCAGCTGTACTAATTATATAGAAGCGGTTACCCGTTTTATAATTAATATGTTTGGTACTCACGGCAGTTGTGTGTTTATACCGCAGATGTAGTTCAGAACTATAGATGAAAATCACATTGTTCTAGCGTATAGCTTTGTCCCTGCTTGCATAATACAATTTACTAGAGTCACGTCAGTCTGGCCTTAACTTAAGCGATTTGTAATTATGAAACGGGCCATAATCATCAATATTTAAAAAAATCCTCTAACACTTCGAGGACATAAGTCTTTTTAAACATATCAACAATTCTTATTTGTATAATCATGGTCAAAGTTCAAACAATGTTTTAATGGCCGTCATTAGGCGTCCGTTGCATAAAATGTTATAACAATGCAAACATGTCTTAACTTTTTTAATTTAATTTATTAAGCAAAAGGGAATTGAAAAAAAATTCTCCCCAATTAGCGTAAGTAAAAAGTTAAATTATATCGATTTTGTGACGATTATTAAGCATGAAATGTATATAGAAATAAATGTTTTGCTTTTTTTGCATCAAATATACTTGTAGTTTATAAAGCGATCATCAAATCTAAGTATTTATATAATTTTAATGCTTAATTATCGTTACAAACGGCCATAATTTAACACTTTATTGTCACGCTAATGGGTATATTTTTTTCTGATAACTCCCAGAAACGTATGCTAACTAAAACTTTTATTTTATTTTATTGTAGGTTGTCCGAAGAGTACGAATACGAGGAGCCCCAGGTGACGCCGGAAGAGGAAGCTGCGTTGTTGCACTATGTTTGCGGTAAGCACACTCCTGTCCTACCTATACTACATAGGCCAGGGGCTTTAGCTAAGTTTTTCACTTATAACCGTAGCTGTACCCTTACCATGAGTTGTGACATTGAAGTTTTCGATAACGACTATCGAGTTTACTATCTGTGCATCTCGCTTGTACTATTTTACTGCGAGTGAGATGCACAGATAGTAAACTCGATACTCGTTATCGAAAACGTCCAAGTCACAACTCATGGTAAGGGTACTGGGCCAGTTGTAGTTGTCATTATACTGTAACAGTTTTATACACAACAAAATTAGATCAGTAGAGCGTAGAATCGAACCTTAATTTAAACCTCCATAGTCAGTCTGTATTTTCTCGTTTCAAATAATGTTAAGTGTTTAATACGCTGGCGGTAGATGTGTTTACACGTCACCCATGATGACGTATACGACGAGGGATAGATAGAAAAATTTGACAAGTCTAAGCGGTACTCGTGTAGCACAATTGGTAGTGCACTGGGTTAGCGATCCAGTGGTTGTGGATTCGAGTCCCGCCGCGAGTAATATTTTTCTATTTAAGATGTTCGCTAGCAGACATTTCTGCATAATACAAAATAATTTTAAATAATAGTTGTAAAGTAAACAACCATGTTAGTTTAAACTGATTGTATATTTGCAGAAGCGGAGAGATTAGCATGCTCCCAAGAGCCAGAGCAGTTCACAGCTGTCGAGGAGTGGCTGCTGGGAGTCTACCACGCCTGGTGCGAGATCTCAGCGCTCATGTACACCCTTATTGGTGCCAATATGTACGTAACCAATTTACCGTAGCCTGCCCACCATACAAATAATATCCTACTCGAAATTGTTCTTTATAGTGTAGGAAATAAAGTAGAATCTCTTTTGTGTCAAAATCGAAGGAAACAAATGAAATTCAACTCTGTTCCAATTGTATAAAATTCAAATTTCATTATAGTAATTAGTACTACAGGTAGGCCCACACGCCTTACGAGGATGTATATTTATTTGGACCCGGGTATGTCCTTAAACTACGTCCAACAATGAGAGGTAGGGCACAGCGATGACCATCACGCTTGAATCTGGGGCAGCCCAACTGGGGAAGTACCTCCTCCTTACAGAAGACCACAGCCATATTAGCACTGCTACCTTTCAGGTATGTAGTGTTGTGTTCCTGATGGTGAGTAAGGTTCCCAGAGCTCCAACCCCCCTTAAAGGCCGGCAACGCGCTTGGGACTCCCCTGGTGTTGCGAGTGCCCATGGGCGACGGTAATTGCTTAACACCAGCAATCCGTCTGCTCGTTTGCCGCCTACGTCATAAAAAAAAAAGCTGACACGGCGAACTTCGTACCGCCTAACAGTGATACATTTTTTTTTCATCATCATCATATTACCCGAAGAACGTCCACTGCTGGACATGGGCCTCTTCCAAAACGACCCACAGTGACCGCTGTTACGCCTAAAGCCTAAATAGTGTATTTTCCAGGCGAGAGTATATACGCTGTTACTGAGCCAGCGTTGTACAGTCAGCATCAATAGTAACGTATGATACAACGCACTAAAAGTATCTGCCATCCTGTGTATTTTTTTTTTTCGCGTGTTCGCGTTTCAAAGTTTCTGCATTTCAATCGATAAACACGCAGAAATCTGTCTTTATTGGTGAAGTAATTAAAAAACGGTAGATACTTTTGGTGCGCTGTTTTTTTATACGTTACTATTGATTCACCCTCGACCCGGTCGATATTTATCATCAGGTGTGACCGAAGTCACATAGTCAAGTATATGACTGGTATATTACTGTGAAGAGCTCTTGACGATAGGAATAACGGCACACCGATGTGTATGTAAAAAATTCTAACGAAGTTTAGTTGATTAGATATGTCCTTAAACTACGTCCAACAATGAGAGGTAGGGCACAGCGAAGTACCATCACGCTTGAATCTAGAGCAGCCCAACTGGGGAAGTACCTCCTCCTTACAGAAGACCATAGCCATAATAGCACTGCTACCTTTCAGGTATTTAGTTCCTGACGGTGAATAAGGTTCCCAGAGCTCAAACACACTTATAGGTCGGCAACGCGCTTGTGACTCCCTTGGTGTTGCGAGTGCCCATGGGCGACGGTAATTGCTTACCGTCAGGCAATCCATCTGCTCGTTTGCCACCTTTGTCATAAAAAAAATATATACATATTATTCAATTCGATAAGTCGACTGTATATAAGGTTTGTTGGCAGGAACGTGGAGATGGTCCGGCAGGACTGGGTGTACCGCGCGCGGTTCGGCTGCCACTGCCGGCTGTGCCTGTGCCTCGCCAACAACGCGGAGGCGCTGGCGCGGCTGCTGCGGCCGCTGCTCACCGCGCTCGCCAGAGGTACGCTCGGGGGGACTCGACCCGTTTTTTTATAAGTGATAGGTTAGCATTTTGCCCCAATATCACCTGGTAAGCGACGATGAGACCGATGATCATGTATCGATAAGTCGATAAAACAGCTTCTTCTTCATCATCATGTCAGCTGAAAGACGTCCACTGCTCGACATAGGCCTCCCCCAGAACGACCCAAGAAGACCGATCCTGCGCCTTCCACATCCAGCGGTATCCCGCGACTCTAACTAGGTTGTCGAATTTGGAGAAGGATGGGTGCTACTGTTTTGTATTTGCCCGCGACTCTAACGTCATAACCAGGGTACCGGGGGCCGCCGGGGACTCGGGGCCATGGCTTTTGGGTATTATTCATGAGGGGGGTTTATGCCATAATCGCCACGCTTGGCATGCGAGTTGGCGATCGCAGTGCTTTCACCGCACTCTAGGGATGCTCAAAACAGCTGGGTCCCTCTGAAAGTTTGATTTTTGCTATGAAGAATTCTGGTCCTTGCTGATCAGCGCTTCTAGGCGATAGGATGTTCAGATATTTGCGACCACCTTCACAGCTCCGATATATCTGATGGCGACTGTAACAATTGTCCATTTATCAGCCAGACTTCCTGCTGGCCATAGGACTACATACACCACCACATGGAACAATCTCCATCGCACTTCATCTATTTAAAAAAAAGTTATTATTGTCATTTTACTCATTGGGTAACGCACTTTCGATATCAGTTGGAAGTTTTCTGATATCTGTTATATTTACGTAATTATGGCCACACTAAAGGATTACACCCTGTATATCGTCGTTTAGTACCTACTACCCAAGCCTTACTCAGCTTACCGTAGGACTAGGTCGATTTGTGTACGATTCTCCCGAAATATTTATTTATGAGTTAGGGTTTTCTCGTTACTAAATTTACAAATACCAATAAAGGATCTAAGAAGAAATCAAATTATTTTTTATGAAAATATTTTGATTTGCTTTGATTTTTAAGTAGTAGTTAATACTACTATATAAATTAAAAGTTTAAATAGATAACATATATATCCCGTCTCGAACACCGGAGGTCCTCGTCGTTTTTTCGTAAGTATATGTTATCTATTTAAACTACCATTAAAGTATGTTATGATAACGATGTTTTCTTTGTACAGGGAGCGAGACGATACCAACGGCGGTGGCGCTCATGCGTGCGCTGTCCCTCACGTCCGCGGCGGAGCCGTGCCGCTACGCCGCGTGGCAGCTCGCGCGGCTCAAGCGGCATAAAGTGCATGAGACAGGTACCGTTTAGCATTTTTTTTTAATGGACACTTTTTAAAGTTTTCGTTTTTAACGGAAATTTTATGTTTACTCAAAATCTCAAGCTTTTTCTAATTCGAAAACAATAGAAAAAAACATTCTCTAAGTTTTTATTTATTTTATTTTATTTATTTATTATAATATGGAAAACAAAAAGCTTAAGCATCAGCCAATTACAGTTTCTCACAGTTAACACTATTTTATCAATTGTTTTTCCCGTTGTAGTTAGTATGTATTATTATTTATCCATACTAATATCATAAATTCGAAAGAATAACTCTCTCTGTCTGTCCGTTACCTCTTCACGCTTAAACCGTTGAACCAGTTGGGATGAAATTTAGTATGGAGCGAGTTTGAGCTACGAGAAAGGACATAGGATAATTTTTATCCCGCAGCCATACAATAGAGACTGGCATGGCTGGCCGACGAAGTCGAGAGGAAAGGCTAGATATATATAAAAACAATGAACGTCCTGTCTCACCAAACACTTCACAGTTTGACTGTGGCATCCTTGAGTTATGATAGTATTTAAGGATTGTTTCACACGTACCACAACCACAACCACAACACGTGGTCGGGCGCATATTTTGTATTAGAAATAAATAGTACAATTCACACGAACCACATTTTGCAGTCATTATCGACCACGTCTGTGGCAACGGCCAGCAACTACACAATTCACACGTAACCACTGCGTGACCACATTTTGACGCTGCGACGTAGTGTGGTTGTGGTCCGTGTGAAACAACCCTAAGACCTCACGCTTACACAACCATTTTTCATACGGGCGTATACGTTGTCCACATATAGTATCCAGTAATACGACTCGTATTATGTTAATAATTTTGTTAAATAGTGTCATAAAATAGTATTACCCATTTTTTTAAGTCTGACCGGGCAACAATGAACGCCGTCCAACTTATGTTAACATGACAAGTAATACTGACATGACATGACGCATCGGTATGTTAATTATTATGGATGCAATACATTGCGTGCTGAATTATAATGTATGAAAAAAGACAACCTAATTTTTTAACAAACTGAATTGAAATAGGGTCCCGAGGTCCAATACTAACCGCCACTACAATATACGCCCGTACGAAAAATACGCACTGTATAGGTTTTTTTATACAATGAGGGTGGCAAACAAGTATACGGCCCGCCTGTGCCTAATGATAAGCTGCCGCCTTAGCCTATGGGCTACTGTATAAGATGATTCACACGCGGCTTGTCTATCCTTTAAGGAGCTCTGAGCTCTGGCTACGCTATACTCACCGACAGGAGTACAATACTAGGGGTCTAGTGCTATTTGGTTGGGGTTTCTGTAAGTTTTGGTCTTGTCTCCAGGTCTCGCCATCATACACGAGCACCTGCTGCAGCTGGAGGCGGAGAGCGAACTGACGCGCGACCTCGTCGGCACGGTGTGTCTGTGCCGGCCCGTCGAACAGCCGCTGGTGAAGGAGTAAGTGTGCCGGCGTCGTCTCCAGGTCTCGCCGTCGTACACGAGCACCTGCTGCAGCTGGAGGTGGAGAGCGAGCTGACGCGCGACCTCGTCGGCACGGTGTGTCTGTGCCGGCCCGTCGAACAGCCGCTGGTGAAGGAGTAAGTGTGCCGGCGTCGTCTCCAGGTCTCGCCGTCGTACACGAGCACCTGCTGCAGCTGGAGGTGGAGAGCGAGCTGACGCGCGACCTCGTCGGCACGGTGTGTCTGTGCCGGCCCGTCGAACAGCCGCTGGTGAAGGAGTAAGTGTGCCGGCGTCGTCTCCAGGTCTCGCCGTCGTACACGAGCACCTGCTGCAGCTGGAGGTGGAGAGCGAGCTGACGCGCGACCTCGTCGGCACGGTGTGTCTGTGCCGGCCCGTCGAACAGCCGCTGGTGAAGGAGTAAGTGTGCCGGCGTCGTCTCCAGGTCTCGCCGTCGTACACGAGCACCTGCTGCAGCTGGAGGCGGAGAGCGAGCTGACGCGCGACCTCGTCGGCACGGTGTGTCTGTGCCGGCCCGTCGAACAGCCGCTGGTGAAGGAGTAAGTGTGCCGGCGTCGTCTCCAGGTCTCGCCGTCGTACACGAGCACCTGCTGCAGCTGGAGGTGGAGAGCGAGCTGACGCGCGACCTCGTCGGCACGGTGTGTCTGTGCCGGCCCGTCGAACAGCCGCTGGTGAAGGAGTAAGTGTGCCGGCGTCGTCTCCAGGTCTCGCCGTCGTACACGAGCACCTGCTGCAGCGGGAGGTGGAGAGCGAGCTGACGCGCGACCTCGTCGGCACGGTGTGTCTGTGCCGGCCCGTCGAACAGCCGCTGGTGAAGGAGTAAGTGTGCCGGCGTCGTCTCCAGGTCTCGCCGTCGTACACGAGCACCTGCTGCAGCTGGAGGCGGAGAGCGAGCTGACGCGCGACCTCGTCGGCACGGTGTGTCTGTGCCGGCCCGTCGAACAGCCGCTGGTGAAGGAGTAAGTGTGCCGGCGTCGTCTCCAGGTCTCGCCGTCGTACACGAGCACCTGCTGCAGCTGGAGGCGGAGAGCGTGCTGACGCGCGACCTCGTCGGCACGGTGTGTCTGTGCCGGCCCGTCGAACAGCCGCTGGTGAAGGAGTAAGTGTGCCGGCGTCGTCTCCAGGTCTCGCCGTCGTACACGAGCACCTGCTGCAGCTGGAGGCGGAGAGCGTGCTGACGCGCGACCTCGTCGGCACGGTGTGTCTGTGCCGGCCCGTCGAACAGCCGCTGGTGAAGGAGTAAGTGTGCCGGCGTCGTCTCCAGGTCTCGCCGTCGTACACGAGCACCTGCTGCAGCTGAAGGTGGAGAGCGAGTTGACGCGCGACCTCGTCGGCACGGTGTGTCTGTGCCGGCCCGTCGAACAGCCGCTGGTGAAGGAGTAAGTGTGCCGGCGTCGTCTCCAGGTCTCGCCGTCGTACACGAGCACCTGCTGCAGCTGGAGGCGGAGAGCGAGCTGACGCGCGACCTCGTCGGCACGGTGTGTCTGTGCCGGCCCGTCGAACAGCCGCTGGTGAAGGAGTAAGTGTGCCGGCGTCGTCTCCAGGTCTCGCCGTCGTACACGAGCACCTGCTGCAGCTGAAGGTGGAGAGCGAGTTGACGCGCGACCTCGTCGGCACGGTGTGTCTGTGCCGGCCCGTCGAACAGCCGCTGGTGAAGGAGTAAGTGTGCCGGCGTCGTCTGCAGGTCTCGCCGTCGTACACGAGCACCTGCTGCAGCTGGAGGCGGAGAGCGAGCTGACGCGCGACCTCGTCGGCACGGTGTGTCTGTGCCGGCCCGTCGAACAGCCGCTGGTGAAGGAGTAAGTGTGCCGGCGTCGTCTCCAGGTCTCGCCGTCGTACACGAGCACCTGCTGCAGCTGAAGGTGGAGAGCGAGTTGACGCGCGACCTCGTCGGCACGGTGTGTCTGTGCCGGCCCGTCGAACAGCCGCTGGTGAAGGAGTAAGTGTGCCGGCGTCGTCTGCAGGTCTCGCCGTCGTACACGAGCACCTGCTGCAGCTGGAGGCGGAGAGCGAGCTGACGCGCGACCTCGTCGGCACGGTGTGTCTGTGCCGGCCCATCGAACAGCAAATATAATTGAGTTCATAAATACATTTTTCATTAGAACAGAAAATTGTTGGTTGACTGGTAGAGAATGCCTTACGTCATTAAATCCGCCTTTTGTACCTTCTTATATTGTGCAATAAATATTAAATTATTATTTTTTTGTTCCAGAAACGCCATGGAGAGATTGTTTAAGATCTTGGAGAATTTTAAGGCTGCTTCTACTATAACGTTTAAGGTAATGATATTGCTTCGTGAACGTATGTAGATACCGATAACTTGTAGGCGTCGACTAGTTTAAAAACACGTTGGTTAAATCGCCAGGAACTGGTATGCTTTCAATAACTGGCCATGTTACACTGAAAATGAATTCTTATGATATAATTAAAACTGTTGTGAGCTACGAGCCCCAATGCAAATGAGTACGTCTGGTAGGAAAAAAATGTACTAAACTAACGTTAACCTAAAAATTCTGGGGGACGAAGGTGTTTGGAAGAATTAGCAATATAAAAACAGTATAAGTTATAAATCGTATTTTATTTATTCAATGAAAAAAAAACGAACTTTCCTTGGTAATAAAAAAAAACATAGTTTCACCAATTGTACTAAAATGCAAAAAAGTTCGTCTTTAGTGTTACCGACGCAGATTAGAACGTCTACCACTTGGTGGCGTCTCCTTTTGCATCTAAAACGGCTTTAATTCTGAGCGGCATTGTATCTACCAGCTGTCGACACTCTTCCGGGGTTGTTTCATTCCAAACACAGGTAAGTTTCTCTTTAATATCAGCTTTTGATCTGGACGGGTCCTTTCGCAACTTCTTCTTCATTTTCCACCACAACGTTTCTATGGGAGACAAGTCCGGGCTGCTGGATGGCCACGACATGGTAGGTATTTTTTTCTTTTTCAGCCACGCCATCGTTGCTTTAGCGGTATGCTTGTTGAAAAGTATACGCATTTTTATACTTTAACTTACGTATAGACGGCAGCAAACTCTCTTGTAAGATGCTTTTGTATTTTTCGGCATTGACGGTTCCATCTATAAATTGCCGACATGCAGCCCCAAATCATTAAGGAAGCTGGAAACTTTACCTTACGCTTAAGACAATCTTTTTGAAATGCCTCTCCTTTTTTCGCGAATGACTTTACTTCGTTCATCGCCTACTGTGACTTCAAATTTAGATTCGTCACTCCATATAATTTTACGCCACTGATCGACGGTCCAATTTCTGTACTTTTTGGCGAATTTCAACCTGTTAGTTTTCTGCCGTTGTGTAAGTAACGGTTTCTCTTTAGCAGTGTAAAAACCGTAGCCCATCCTCTTCATCACTCTCTTGCAAGTATCCACTGAAATGTTTTTTTTAATTGCGTCACGCCATAGTACCGTAAGTTCTCCAGCTCTTGCACGACGATTTTTCTTGATGATCTTCCTCAGAATCCTGTTTTCTGCTTTAGTAGTAATTCGTGGGCGGCCGGATTTCTTTAAACAAGAAATTTTGTCGTGTTTTCGATGATGCTCGATGATAGTTTGGATTGTAGACCTTGGCATAGAAAGGTCCTTGGCAATTTGGTACGTAGATTTGCCTTTATTGTTACTGGAGATTATAATTTCCCGCACTTCTTCAGTCACTGGCTTACCTCGTGCCATCTCGATAGAAAAACGATTTGGAGTAATAAAAATTAGGCTGAATTTGCCCTTTTATATAGTGGTTTGTCATTTTACATGACAGAGAATATTCCGTATTCAATTTGAAAATAATATTTTATATTACGAACCCTGGTAAACAGGTTTCATTTTAAATAGACGACCTATTTTGCCTTAAATATGAAGCAGACGTAATTATTTGCGTGTGAGATGTAATATTTATAATTAAATTATTTTAAAATAAATAACGAGATGTACACTTTGTACAACTCAAAACTAAGCTAGCTTTAGTGACATTGCGTCTAGTGTATTCCATTAATCATCAAAGTCGATTCGGGTAGAAATACTAGTTTTTGAAAAAAAATACGCATGCAGAATTGCGACTAGACGAGCTATTTTGCATTGGGGCTCGTATGTTACTACTAACTTAGTTACAAACGGATAAACTCACGTGTAATTATATCACACTAGGCGACATGTTTCGGGTAAGCTCTGGTACCCATTTTCAAGCCGAGTCCACACCGATCTTACTCACATGTCGCCTAGTGCGATATAATTACACGTGAGTTTATTCGTTTGTAATAAAGTAGTATGAATTCTTATGACCCTATTTTAGCATTCGGTGGCCAGTTATTGAAACACCTTTGGAGTAGAGGAAATTTAACCCTTTGAACGCCAAGAACCACTAAAGTCGCCGGCCGCGCCACCGACCTTTATTGTGGCTATGGCGGACGCTGTCAAATCAATTGTGCTGCTGCCAGTACACGACACGCTTGCCGCGCCGCAAGTCGCGCATTGTCGTGGTCGGGCCGTTAGGTCTCGGGTTCCGCGGACTTCTACCGTGGGTTAATGGTGTTGTTGTTGTGCAGGTGGACATCGTGCCGCCGGAGGGCGGAGGGACCGGCGAGGGCTGGGCGGGGGCCTGGCGTGCGCGGCTGGCGCGCTACCTGGCGCCCTTCCAGCGGTGCTCCACCGCGGCCCGCCTGCGGGACATGCTGGCCCGGCCCGCCAGCCGCGACCGTGAGTACCTGCCGGACCACGGACTGTCGGGAGACAGCGGCCCGCCACCTGGCCCCTTCCAGCGGTGCTCCACCGCGGCCCGCCTGCAGGACATGCTGGCCCGGCCCGCCAGCCGCGACCGTGAGTACCTGCCGGACCACGGACTGTCGGGAGACAGCGGCCCGCCACCTGGCCCCTTCCAGCGGTGCTCCACCGCGGCCCGCCTGCGGGACATGCTGGCCCGGCCCGCCAGCCGCGACCGTGAGTACCTGCCGGACCACGGACTGTCGGGAGACAGCGGCCCGCCACCTGGCCCCTTCCAGCGGTGCTCCACCGCGGCCCGCCTGCGGGACATGCTGGCCCGGCCCGCCAGCCGCGACCGTGAGTACCTGCCGGACCACGGACTGTCGGGAGACAGCGGCCCGCCACCTGGCCCCTTCCAGCGGTGCTCCACCGCGGCCCGCCTGCGGGACATGCTGGCCCGGCCCGCCAGCCGCGACCGTGAGTACCTGCCGGACCACGGACTGTCGGGAGACAGCGGCCCGCCACCTGGCCCCTTCCAGCGGTGCTCCACCGCGGCCCGCCTGCGGGACATGCTGGCCCGGCCCGCCAGCCGCGACCGTGAGTACCTGCCGGACCACGGACTGTCGGGAGACAGCGGCCCGCCACCTGGCCCCTTCCAGCGGTGCTCCACCGCGGCCCGCCTGCAGGACATGCTGGCCCGGCCCGCCAGCCGCGACCGTGAGTACCTGCCGGACCACGGACTGTCGGGAGACAGCGGCCCGCCACCTGGCCCCTTCCAGCGGTGCTCCACCGCGGCCCGCCTGCGGGACATGCTGGCCCGGCCCGCCAGCCGCGACCGTGAGTACCTGCCGGACCACGGACTGTCGGGAGACAGCGGCCCGCCACCTGGCCCCTTCCAGCGGTGCTCCACCGCGGCCCGCCTGCGGGACATGCTGGCCCGGCCCGCCAGCCGCGACCGTGAGTACCTGCCGGACCACGGACTGTCGGGAGACAGCGGCCCGCCACCTGGCCCCTTCCAGCGGTGCTCCACCGCGGCCCGCCTGCGGGACATGCTGGCCCGGCCCGCCAGCCGCGACCGTGAGTACCTGCCGGACCACGGACTGTCGGGAGACAGCGGCCCGCCACCTGGCCCCTTCCAGCGGTGCTCCACCGCGGCCCGCCTGCAGGACATGCTGGCCCGGCCCGCCAGCCGCGACCGTGAGTACCTGCCGGACCACGGACTGTCGGGAGACAGCGGCCCGCCACCTGGCCCCTTCCAGCGGTGCTCCACCGCGGCCCGCCTGCGGGACATGCTGGCCCGGCCCGCCAGCCGCGACCGTGAGTACCTGCCGGACCACGGACTGTCGGGAGACAGCGGCCCGCCACCTGGCCCCTTCCAGCGGTGCTCCACCGCGGCCCGCCTGCGGGACATGCTGGCCCGGCCCGCCAGCCGCGACCGTGAGTACCTGCCGGACCACGGACTGTCGGGAGACAGCGGCCCGCCACCTGGCCCCTTCCAGCGGTGCTCCACCGCGGCCCGCCTGCGGGACATGCTGGCCCGGCCCGCCAGCCGCGACCGTGAGTACCTGCCGGACCACGGACTGTCGGGAGACAGTCCTCCGCGCTTGCCAGGCGGGTTGGCGACCGTAGTAGCTGTTGAGACTGTTTCGACGGACGCTGCTGCCCATCCGTCGGTTTCTTTCTCTTGTTGGCTCTTACGACACCCGCGGGAGAATGTGGTGGTATTCTATTCAGCCGGCACCACACTGGAAAAGTGTATTATATTATGCTTACAAAACGTTTTAAATTGATAAATCAGAGGCATCAATCTAGTGCAAGTTTATTTTGACGTAAAAATTACGTCTCGAACGCGTTAGAGATAATGTTATTTATATCGGAAACTCAAACGCGATGGTAACGTTTTGTAACTTTACGTCACGAACTACTAGAATTGTCGGCAGCCAGGATATCTCGGACCGGCTTGACTCCTTGGCACTGCGTAGAGATGTGGCCTCACTCTGCATTTTCTACCGCATCTACTACGGAGAGTGCTCCGAGGAATTGTTCGGGTTAATCCCAGCTGCTTCCTTCCGCCAGCGCTCTACACGACAACATTTCCATCTTCACCACATAGATGGTTGGCAGTCCTCAACTGTGCGTTTTTCTAGAAACTTCCTGCCTCGCACAGCAAAACTCTGGAATAAATTGTCGTGTGCAGTATTTCCGGACCGATATGACATCCAAACCTTCAAGAAAAGAGCGTATAGGGATCTTAAAGGCCGGCAACGTACTTCTGACTCCTCTGGTGTTGCGAGTGTCCATGGGCGGCGGTAGTTGCTTACCATCAGGCAATCCGTCTGCTCGTTTGCCTCCTATATCATAAAAAAAAAAAAACGTCACGAACGCGTTTGCGTTTCCCATATAAATAACATTATCACGCGTTCGTAAACGTTTTTTTACGACAAAAGAAACTTACACTAGAGCCTCAGAGCACTACTTGTCGTGGGGCTCAGTCAATTAGTGTAAGAATGTCCTGGAATATATTTTTGTTTGTGTAACAGTGAGCGCCTGGTCGGGCTACACACACCGCTGCGACTGTTTGACGCCGCGGACCGTCTGTGCGCAACAACGGAAACTACTATTGAGGTGAGTCAACATAAACCAGGGGCCCGATTTTGGAGCGTCGAGTACTCTACTCGTGACATTTCAATTCTGTCAGAAACTGAGAAATTGTATCTTAGAAACATGGCTAAAAGTTAAATAAATAAATAAATATTTCGAGACAATCTTACACAAATCGACCTAGTCCTACGGTAAGCTCAGTAAGGCTTGTGTTGTAGGTACTAGACGACGATATATATAATATAGATACATATAAATACTTAAATACATAGAAAACACCCATGACTCAGGAAGAAAAATCTGTGCTCATCACACAAATAAATGCCCTGACTGGGATTCGAACCCAGGACCATCGGCTTCATAGGCAGGGTCACTACCCACCACGCTAAACCGGTCAGTTAAAGTGCAAATCAGTCATACGAGCAGTCTCCATAAGAGTGAAAGGCACCAGAGGACGCATCAAGGTCTTTGAATGCGAAGTATGAACTCTTTACAATATTATTATTAATTTATAAAAAAAGTTGTGTCCCTGCCTACGAAGCGGGAGGCCCAGGGTTCGAAACCAGACATCCCATTTACTCCCTATTACATAAATTATTCTATATACTACATTACATTTCATGTCATTGTTTATCAGGATTTCGTTCTTCGGCATGATGCAAGCTGTCAACGAGTTCAACAGTAGCAAGGAGGAGTACGCGCAGGTGCCCATCGCGCCGGCGGCGGGGGAGCTGCAGCAGGGAGACGGGACGGGGGCTAAGTATGTATATTTATTAAATAAAAATAGAACGGTTCTATCGCGAATTAAAAATATTTACTTTAAAAAAGCGATTACTGGCCACCCTTCAAAAACTGGCCGGCTAATACTAAAATAGATTCAATTTATAGGTATACAGAATTCGTTTTCAGTATAATGTTGCCAGTTACGGGCAATTTACCATACTCATACTGTTAAGTCGAAATTGTACCGTACCTACTTATACATGCATACTGCATATCTAAACGCATCTATGATGCTCCCACCCGTCGCTGTAGTTTTAAGTTAACAGACCTGTTTTAATTTCTCCAAACACCTTCACTCGAAAATGAACCTTAACGGCCAAAACACATACACTGCAAGTAAATAGAGTAATTCGCTAGTAACTGCCCACACTCCAATAGCTGGCAACATTATACTAAAAATGAACTCTGTTTATATGCGTTTAGAATTCATTTTAGTGTGAGGTGGCCAGTTATTGAAGGATGGCAAATAATAGACACCCTATTAGAAAATGTGTTCTATTTATGGGTAAACAGAATTCATTTTCAGTATAAGGTGGCCAGTTATTACAAATTTACTCTAATAGCTTTATGTTTTGATTTCAATAGATTCCGATTTTATTTGCGTGATTATTTAGGAAAAGGGACCTTATTATCTATGGCACTTACGTCGAATCGCGTTGCGTTTGTATTGTATCATCTCGAACAACGGCATAAGCGCCATCGACGATAAGGTCCCTTTTCATAGATAATGTCACATTTTATCTGACACAGAACCCGTAGCTGAATGTTTTTATCGTCATAGGCCTCCAGACAGCACGGAGGGCCAGCCGGCGCCGCAGGACGTCCCAGCGGAGCCCGACCAGGCGCGAGCGAGAGAGCTCGAGCTGGAAGAAGAGCAGGACAGCGACAAATCCACTGGCGACTTGGATGACTGTAAGTTTTTGATCGCATGAAATTACTCAAGTCCTCTCAAAGATGAAGATTGGTAGACGATGCCTTATGGCAGTCCGCCATTTGTACCATAATATTAAATAAATAAATATTAAACTGGTTAATTAAAATTAATGACTTTTATAAGGCCACATTGACTGAGACATGGTACCGCAGAATTCATCGCAGTTATCCGAATCCTACATTTCAATGCCTATTTTAAGAGCAAGTTTAATTTCCAACAAATACAAGCGACATTGTGCCATAATATTAAGATATTATGGTTGAATTTCCAAGTGAGCAAATGTGGTCGATATATCGCCTATGCCTCCTTATAAAGGGTTAAGTTAAGACCGACGACCAATAAAAAACCCGCAACACAGACTTCGTCAGAAAATACAAGATAGGAACGAAATACACTAGAAACTAATAGCTATAAATAAAAAAATGTCCTCTAAATCGCTACCAACGGGCAGGGTGCCCAGGAGGCTGGCCGCATTACCACGCTGTATAGCGATGCTTATTCGCTGCGCGAAATACTGACCAGCCCTCCGGTCGCCTAAGCATCCGCCAGTCGCGAAGCCAACTCCGTACAGACGCGACTAAATTAGTACATATCGATATTAGTGAAAAAAAATTTTTTTTCGACGAGGGTGAACATTGGAGCCCGAGTGAAACGAGGGTGACAATCACCCGAGTCTTAAAGAACTTTTTACACGAGTATCGAACCTAATTTTTCATAGCAAGTGCCTTAAAAAGTGAAATTTACGCTCGAAGCGTGCGAAAAGTGCACTTTTTACGCACTAGTTTAGTTTTATCATCCTTTGTGTCTAGGATGATAAACTTTTTCGTTAAACAGGGGACATTAATGGTATTTTTTTTTTAAGTATTATTATACCGCGTCTATTATGCATCTGCATAGATTCATAGTAGGATGAGTTCAGAGAAGTTTAGATCTGGAATGCAAAACATACAGCTAATTTAAGACGTTCAACTGTCACGTGATAGGTGATAAAATGTCGAACATCCTATCCGTTTAAGATTATTAAAAAACACTGTGCGGTGTCTCTATATATGAATAATCTTTGATGTATTTAAGGTGCCCATATACATATGAAATATCATGAATCTTTTCATTTTTCATTGTCTCGAACCCTAGATGGCGACCCTGCCATTTTGTGCCTAAAGAGCACAGCTAGTTTCGTAATTTCTGTTTGGTGCAAGAATATTACTACTACTACTACTAATAAAAGTCAAAATTCAACCAGTTTAATAAGCTTAGTTACAATAGTTAAGTTTCTTCTTTCCGTGTGATAATTTGTTGCGATTATTAAATAGATATACCTTTCAACAAATTCGGCGTTAGTGAAAGGCTTGAGAGGCACGCTCAAGACAGACGTGCAGCGGCACAGAGCGTGTTATGTATTAAATAAATGAAAACCTACGGGAGCGACCGCGCAAGCCGCTCACATCCCTCGGAACGCTCGCGCGTCGAATCAGGCCTCACGACGTATAGATGTGCACACGGCAACACAAACATGAAATATTAATATTATAATGATAAACCATAATACGACGACAGGTTTGGCCTAGTGGTTAGTGACCCTGCCTATGAAGCCGATGGTCCTAGGTTTGAATCCCAGTCAGGGCATTTATTTGTGTGCACAGATATTTGTTCCTGAGTCATGGGTGTTTTCTATGTATTTATATGTATCTATTATATACTAGCTGTGCCCCGCGGTGTTACCTGCCGTTTATTAGGCAAAAAACGTAGCCTATGTGCTCCGGCTGTTTAAACGTGAAGAAGTAACAAACATACACACTCACAAACTGAACCTTTATAATATTAGTGTAGATGTAGATATCGTCGTTAAGTACCTACAACACAAGCCTTACTGAGTTTACCGTAGGACTAGGTCGATTTGTGTAAGATTGTCCCGAAATATTTATTTATTATTATTTATTTATAATTAACCTTCTGGCCGACAGTGTCGGAGTCAGACGGCGGCTCGGGCTCCCTGGGGCTGTCCAGCTCGTCGCTGGACTCTGCGTCGGAGCTGCTGCTGGCGGCCGCGGCGGCCGTGGAGTCCGGCTCCGAGGACGCCGCGCCCGGCTCGCTGTGCCGCACCGTGCGCCACCTCATGCGCTCCATCGCGTCCATAGAGAGGTGGGTGCTCCGTCCGTCCGTCCCACCGTGGAGTCCGGCTCCGAGGACGCCGCCCCGGCTCGCTGTGCCGCACCGTGCGCCACCTCATGCGCTCCATCGCGTCCATAGAGAGGTGGGTGCTCCGTCCGTCCGTCCCACCGTGGAGTCCGGCTCCGAGGACGCCGCCCCGGCTCGCTGTGCCGCACCGTGCGCCACCTCATGCGCTCCATCGCGTCCATAGAGAGGTGGGTGCTCCGTCCGTCCATCCGTCCGTCCATCCGTCCGTCCGTCCGTCGGTCCGTCCGGCCGCAGGGTTGAAATCCGGTGACTCCGCGTCCAGAGAGGTAGGTGCTCCGTCCGTGAGATCATGACGAAAATTCCGGGCTCTGCTATCCGTCGGCTGAACACAGCTAAATTAAGGATTAGACAAATTCCGAGCATAGCACTCTCGTTAGCTTTAACAACATATTTACACTTAAATACTTTGACCAGTCTGGCCCAGTGGGTAGTGACCCTGCCTGTGAAGCCGATGGTCCTGGGTTCAAATCCCAGTCAGGACATTTTGTGTGATGAGCACAGATATTTGCTCCCGAGTCATGGGTCATTTCTATGTGTTTAAGTATTTATATGCATCTATCTATTATATACATCGTGTTCTAGTACCTACAACACAAGCCTTACTGAGCTTACAGTACTAGGTCGATTTGTGTAAGATTGTCCCGAAATATTTATTTATTGAATACTTGACAGGTTAATGGACCGGGTGCTCCAGCATTGCGACGAGTGGCCGGCTGCGCAGCGTTGTCGCCGCGGCGATGAACCGCCGGACGATCGCAACGCGAGGTAAAGCTACTTCCCTTTCAATTATAAACTCTATTAAGTGTTAGGATCTCCTCAAACCGGTACCACGGATTCGTAAGTCGTAAAGACTTAGGTCCACGTTAAGTTTTGGACCCGGGTATGTCCTTAAACTACGTCCAACAATGAGAGGTAGGGCACTGCGAAGTACGCTTGAGTCTGGAGAAGCCCAATTGGGGAAGTACCTCCTTACAGAAAACCACAGCCATAATAACACTGCTACCTTTCAGGTATGTAGTGTTGTGTTCCTGATGGTAAGGTTCCCTGAACTCCAACCCCTTGCAACGCGTTTGTGACTCCCTTGGTGTTGCAGGTGCGACGGGCGACGGTAATTGCTTACCATCAGGCAATTCATGTGCTCGGTTGCCACCTTTGTCTTAAAAAACAGAACTTAAGCGAAACAAACTTAATCGTCTCGGCCGGCTCATTCTTACAGATGTGAGAAGACCGTTACTAACATTTTAAAGGTCAAAAACACCTGGGTCGTGCCCCACACGCTGGCGACACCTAGTTTTTTTTTTTTTTATGACATAGGCGGCAAACGAGCAGACAGATTGCCTGGTGGTAAGCAATTACCGTCGCCCATGGGCACCCGTAACACCAGAGGAGTCACAAGCGCGTTGCCGGCCTTTAAGGGGGGGTTGGAGCTCTGGGAACCTTACTCACCATCAGGAACACAACACTGCATACCTGAAAGGTAGCAGTGCTATTATGGCTGTGGTCTTCAGTAAGGAGGAGGTACTTTCCCAGTTGGGCTGCCCCAGATTCAAGCGTGATGGTCATCGCTGTGCCCTACCTCTCATTGTTGGACGTAGTTTAAGGATGAGGGACGCAGTTGAAGCAATTCTCCTGTTGATAGATAAGGTTTATCTCTTTCATCATGAATAAAGGTGTTGGCGTGTACGCCACATATTAACCCGAGAGGAAAAGCGTTCAAAAAGTTAGACAATTGAAGTAGGTGCTTAATTTACTGAGGGCTAGTAAAATAATTAATTCTATTGATCCTTAAATTAATAAACATTACCTCACACTCACTTCAGCCTTAAATCGTCCACTGCTGGACATAGGCCTCCCCCAAATATGACCTGTATCATCTTGAGGGGTAGTTGCCATAGTCGCCACGATTGGCAGGCGGGTTGGCGACCGCAGTAGCTGTAAATTGTGTTGCGACGGACGCTGCTGCCCATCCGTCGGCTTTTTCCCTTTGCCGCCTCTTACGGCACCCGCGGGAGGAGATGGGGTGGTGCTATTATAGTCAGCCGGGACCACACGGCAAAACACTACCTCAGTTTCGGAATAATACTCAAAAAAAATGTTTTTTTGGCATTGTGTGACATTTCAGTATCCGGTAATCATATTGTACACAGAAGAATAATAGTAGTTTATGTATCTGTGCATAATGAAGGGCATTACAACAAGAGTGTGGGTTTATGAAACGAGCCGAAGGCGAGTTTCATAATAATATCACACGATTGTTGTAATGCCTAATTATGTATAGTTACATACACTACTTTATCTACACACATATCATTAAGTGTTTTAAGATGGGTTCAGAAACCGTAGGGAAATGACTTATTACTAGGGTTACTTGTAAACATTAAAAGATCAACGAACAAAACAAATGACAGCTTGGAATGGCGGCGTTGCGTATTTCGTATCTCAGTCAATTTTTTTTTTAAACCATAGACAAGCAAATGAACTCCCTATTCTACTGTCACTCGAGTTCAAATGTCGTTCGATTTATATTAAAAAAACATAACGAATTGGCGTTTCGTATCAATGGCTGTTTTAATATCTATAGATACTAGATTAGACACCCCACTTGAATTTGACAGCTGTTCCAAATTTAAATTCATAACCTACTGATTTCAGTAGGTAATGTTAACATTACCTACTGAAATCTTTCTGATGGTTGGTAATGCTGGTCATTGCCTACGGTTTCTGGACGCATTTTAGAGCACTTATGACATGTACGTAGATAAAAACTATAGAAGTGTAATGTGGGCGTGGCGCGTGTGGCAACAGTGCGCGCAGAAGCGCGCAGTCGTACCACAGACTGCGCTCAGTTAGTCACGAGCGGCTAAGCGAAAATGATCAGCAGGAAAAGTGACAATAATCATAGAAATATGGCTTATTTCGCTATTTTAGAGAACGTAAACCAAAGATCGAGTTTAAATTTTAATTACAAAGGTATCATTTACTATCAGTTAATCTTATTTTATTATTATTTTAATAATTTATTGACATATTTATTACGTGTACATTTTTGTACACGTAATATAAATTCCAACTTTACTCTTAAGAAATAAGGTTGAAATCCAACTAGCATCAAACAGCAGAACATTCTCGAACATGTCAATTGTGGTACGCTACTCGAACTAGTGCGAGGAAAATGTCCGAGTTTCTGAATATCGATATTTGTTTAGGAGGCCCATAAGTTTTAATTGTATTAATATTTTTTTACGATTAAAGTACGCAATTATTATATATCCATATGAATGAGGTTTCGAAGTATTGCTTGTATCGATGAGTTTGTCGGAACTTATGTACGAAATATCATTTGATCAGGCGCTTTTAAGTGAGGAAATAGGACTAATCCCAATAAGGCCTAGTTTACCTTCGGTTGGAAGGTCAGATGGCAGTCGCTTTTGTAAAAACTAGTACCTACGCCAACTCTATTGAGATTAGTTTGTCCGTAATCCATGGAAAAATGCCGGGACAACTCGAGGAAGATGATGATGAATATAAATGAAGAAACTTCAAAAATATGTTCGAAATATTTCAACAGTCTGATTTCCATGTAGTGTTGTAGTACACTTCTTAATAAAGGACACTGAAACAAGGGCTTTCCGTGATAAGGCGGGGTCAGTTATTATGTGATTAGTTACCCCCTTTTTCAGTTAAAAAATATTGAATAAGAACCTTGCTTTAACGTTTATCTGATTAAATGAACTATATTGTACCTATATGTCACATCTTACTTTAGAAAAATATTTCCAGTGTATACATTATTATATTCAAAATCATCCTAACAATGTTTTAATACTTCCCTTTACTCTTTTTTTCTTCTACCTAAATCATACAATACTCTTTATTTTTGGTTTAATTTAGAGATCTCTTTCACTACTAATTTTGTTATCTAATACATCTAAGTACTATCTATTCGTTTAATTTATAAGAGGCATGATCAATAATCATAATTTATCATAATACTAAATACATACCCAACAAACAATGATTCTTGTAATATGCATTTACGTACCTATTACGCATACATTACCCACGTATATGTTTTTTATCGATATCACACCGACACTTGGACATCACTATGGCATCTTTCAACCGTAATGTACTACCTACATGGTATCTTACTCACTCTTGCTAAGACTACAAAAGTGTAAGGGAGTAAGAACATATGAGCTAATCCTGACATCTATTGTCAAATTGCTATGCCATAATTATTGTAGTTCCACTACTTGACGCTAGAAGTCACTTATGTTAAAGTTTGAACTATCGTAACCATCGTGGTACAAATGACTTTTTTATTTAGTTGACAGCCAACCACCTATCAGAAATGGTTGTGTTTGTGCGTGAGCTGGTGTGCGTTTTGGCGACATCGGTTCCCATACTAATCACCGCTTGTGCCACTTCTACTGTTTTTTCTGTTTTGTGATATTGTATATGTATTTAAAATGTAAATGTTTCCGTTCAGGAAAAAAGTGGACATGGGCTTGTCAGAAGTGGACCGGAAGTTGATGGCGATGTACCGTCGGCTACCGGAAGTTCACCGGCGGCAACTGCAGGTGTACCGGAAACAGAAAAAACTGTCTACCGTAAGTAACAGTTGTGGTATTGTCTAGTATTCTTGATAATTTGTAAATTAAAAAAAAATAGATCTCTTAGATTTTTATTAATTGTATGACTTGTTCGAGAAAAGCATACATACCTAGCCGTGAAAAGGAAATCAAATACCGGTATTATTTTCATTAAAATTAACCCGTATTAAATTTCGGTATCTCGGGTGTTACTGCATATTTTTCATTATATTCCGCTAATCATATAAAGTATTCTCCTTTTACTTAAATACTTTTAAAAATATAGCAAGAAAAAAGTAAATACTTGTAACGAGGATTGCCAGCCTTGTGTGTTTCAACAAATACGAGTACTAGGCGCGCAACCCTATTACTTGCACCCTTACATGGATGAAAATTGAAAAGGCTGTTTGTAAAATGAAGATTTTTTTTTGGGCAAGACGAAGCTAGTATAGCTTTGCCATGTCATTATGGGGGATAGAAACCCCATGAAAGTTAGTAAAGCCGGTCGTGCTGCTCCGACCGCTCGCTCCACCTGCAGCGAAAAGAGCGTATAGGGATCTTAAAGGCCGGCAACGTACTTGTGACTCCTCTGGTGTTGCGGGTGTCCATGGGCGGCGGTAGTTGCTACCATCAGGCAATCCGACTGCTCGTTTGCCTCCTATATCATAAAAAAAAATACTCACTAATATTTGATTGCCAATGAGCCTGCGAGCTCGGTGCTCTATTGAATCCAAAGCGGCCTGCTGATACTTGGCAGACCAGTCTCAAAGGTCTCAGAGGTGCCTCCCCCACTGACCACTGTGACCGCAGGTGTGCATGCAGCTGGTGGGCGGGCTGGCGCCGGCGCCGCCGCCGCCCGGCTCGCCGCCGCCCGCGCCCGCGCCCGCGCCCGCCGCCTGCCGCGCGCTGTGCCCCGAGTACCATCTGCAGCGGTTCAAGGAGGTACCTCCCCTCCCCGCCACCTGCTCGCTTCGCTCGTCGTCGCACAGCTGCTCGGACGTTCACTGCAGAACATAGGCCATAGCGGCGACTGACTATACAGTGATTTAGTGATTTGTTCTTGAGTCATGGTGTTTTCTATGTATTTAAGTATTTATATGTATCTATCTATTATATATATCGTCTTCTAGTACCTACAGCACAAGCCTTACTGAGCTTACAGTAGGCCTAGGTCGATTCGTGTAAGATTGTCCCGAAATATTTATTTATTTATTTGCTTTTAAATGCAGGGGCGAATTAACATTTCACATACTATATTTTTACCAAGATACTGTGGTTTTTTATCGTAAACTTATTTTATATTCGGTAATACGAAATAGTGTACAGTCAGCTGCAGACGTGGCTAAGAGGTTGAAGTGTTCAAAATAAGGTCAAACACATCTCTATTGTCAAGAGAATAAGAGCGCGTATACGTCATTTTAAAGCACTTCACTCGCTCAGCCATTCTTGCTGCTGATTGTAATCTTCGTTTCTACCGCAAAATGGCTTCCAAAAATGAGCCCAATATTCTACTAACATATTCTCTTGCCTCCTTCCGCGGTTTTAGTTATTATCCAATAAGCAAATTTATGCTACAAAAAAATGTGTGAAAAAACCCATCAAAGTATTGATTGGCTAAAATAAAATGTTTTACGTCAAACACCGTGTTAAAGGGCTATCTTTGAGACTCCGCGTTTTTGAACCGGTTATTTTAGGGTTATTATGCACGAATCAGTCGTCAAAACGTTTGTCGGTCTTGATAAAAATTGGTAGGCCGGTAAAGTAAATGATAGCGTTGCGATACAACGAGGAAAGGCCGCCAGCATCATTGGTACAAGGGCTTATTCAAAAATCACGTGATCGTTTTTGACACACCCACTTGGTGATATTTGGTGATCTTAACGCTAACAGCAAAGGTATTCCATAATATCGGAACATGCACTTTATCGCCTTGATAATAGAGGTGTTATTCCGATATTACCTCCACAACTCCTATATATCTGATGGCGACTGTGCAAGAAAACGGATCATCATCATCATCATCATCATCATGTCAGCCGAAAGACGTCCACTGCTGGACATAGGCCTCCCCCAGAACCACCCAAGAAGACCGATCCTGCGCCTTCCACATCCAGCGGAAAACGGATATGGTAGATAAATCCGCAGCCTATAGGCCAGCCTCTGTAGCTGGGTTTGTAGAGCGATGGGCATGTATCCCAGAGTCGCGAGTTTGAGTCTCGCCCGGGGCAAATAGTTTTTCCATTTTTTTTTCTAAGAATTATGTTTTCTTAGCAGACGTTTCTGCTTAAAAATATAATTTAATTGTATGTACAGGTCAGACGCAAAGTGATGCACATGCGGGACCAGCAGCTCTATTACCATAGACTAAGGATGTGGTTAGAGGAGCAGCTGCGGAACGAGCGCGAGAGGGAACGGGACAGGTATACTATACTTATATCCAGGCTACTATACATTTCAGCCGTGTGCAGTCCACTGCTGGACATAGGCCTCCCACATATATGACTTGTATCATCTTGGGGGTAGTTGCCATAGTCGACACGCTTGGCAGGCGGGTTGGCGACCGCGGTAGCTGTATAATGGGTTTCAACGGACGCTGCTGCCCGTCCGTAGGATTTTTCCCGTTGTCGCCTCGTACGACACCCGCGGGTGGAGATGGGGTGGTGCTATTCTAGTCTATTGATCAGTTAATCAAATACACTTTGTCCAATATAATATTTCACGGTTAAAATATTACCATCACCAGCTTTTAAATGCAGGGGCGACTTATAATATTATATTATGTACGAAATATCATATTGATATTTACCGGTCTATTTTCGGTGACGGAAAAACATCGTGGAGAATACCGGACTAATCCCAATAAGGCCTAGTTTACCCCCTGGCTTGGAAGGTCTGAGGGCAGTCGCTTTCGTAAAACTAGTGCCTACGCCAAATCCTGGGATTAGTCGCGGACCCCAGGCTTCCATCAGCCGTGGCAAAATGCCGGGACAGCGCAACGAAGATGAATAATAAATAGAATTTTCATTATTATTTGTTTTCAGCATGCCAGAGAGCAACGTGACGCTGGTCGAGGACATACCACGCCGGAAGCGTCGCAGCAGCAGCCCCAAGCAACGCCTGGGCGCGGCGCCCAAGCGGAAACTGGCGCCGCCCTCGCGGCCTCACCGGATCCTGCAGATGCTCAGGCACAAGGCGCCCGCGCAGCTGCTGAAGCTCAAAGACGAGGATAAGGAGGTTGAACCGCCGGAGGCCTTCCCTCTGGAGAAGGTAAGGCATATGTCGCTGGTGTATGCCACTTGAGTGAACTAGTTAGTTACCCCTGAAAATCGTTGCCATGCTGTTATAATCAGATCCTGCTGATGCTGAAGCACAAGGTAGACGCTCAACTATTGTAGCTCATAGGGTACCTCTGGAGAAGGTAAGGCATATGTCGATGGTGTATGGTTTTTCACTTTTGTTGTTTGGCAAACGCCCAGACACTATGTCTGACAGAAAACTGGCGCTGTCTTTAAGTCCACATTGGATCCTGCAGATGCTTAGCTCAAGGACGGATAAGGAAGTTTTTTTTATATAAAAGACTGACCACCGTTTGACCTCAGTCACACCTGATGGTAAGTGTCGACGAGGTCGAGGGTGTAGCACGCTGGTTCAA
The DNA here is from genome assembly GCA_022674325.2 of Grapholita molesta. NCBI lineage: Eukaryota > Metazoa > Arthropoda > Insecta > Lepidoptera > Tortricidae > Grapholita > Grapholita molesta. The sequence goes on from CP053147.2 coordinate 3,031,980, forward strand.
TACCAGCCTATACACTCTTGCTTTGAAAAGACCCAAGTTATATCTTTCCGGGAATACAGACGTAGGGAGCGAATTCCATTCTTTAGCAGTCCCCATTAGGAAGATAGAAGAGGTATTCTCTCTGATAAGGTAAGGCATATGTCGCTGGTGTATGGTTATTCACTTGAGTGAACTAGTTAGTTGCCCCTGAAAATCATCATGCTGTTATAATCAGATCCTGCTGATGCTGAAGCACAAGGTAGACGCTCAGTTATTGTAGCTCATAGGGTACCTCCGGAGAAAGTAAGGCATATATCGCCGGTGTATGGTTTTGAACCACACCCGATAGAAAACAGACGCAATCTATCTGGGGAAGGTAAGGCATATGTCGCTGGTGTATGGTTTTTCACCTGTGTGGACTATTTGTAGTAACACCAGAAAACTGGTTTGCCCGTGCTGTCAGCATCAGATTCTGATGCCTAAGGCACACGTTCAGCTATTGAAGCTCATGTATGGAAGTTCATCTGGAGAAAGTAAGGCATATATCGCTGGTGTATGGTTTTGAACCATGCCTGACAGAAAACTGAAGCAGTCTTTAAGTTATCATTGGAATCTGCGGATGCTCAGGTACAAGGTGCTAGCACAGCTACCAAGTATAAGGACGAGGATAAGGAAGTTGAGCCGCTAAAGGCTTTCCCTCTGGAGAAGGTTAGGCATATGTCGCTGGTTTATGGTTTGCTTAATATATACACATTTCGCAGGTGTATGTTTTTCAGTACTGTAGTAATTTAAAACCATACACCTGCAAAGTATGAATTTGTTTTTTTTTTATATGGATATTTTGTTGTTGTTATTATTTATTGTGTCAAAAAAAGTCTCGCTTGCTAGACAAGTAATCTTTAAGTCATAAAAAAATGAAAGATTAATGAAAATATTTCGCAGTAAATTCAGATAGGTACAGTCACGGACTTTAATCGATGAGCCACTTGCCGCTGTTCATGTTTTAGCCGTGTTATACATGCTGCAGCCTCACCATGGCGACGTTTTAACGTGTCCATAGCAACAGTAAAGATTGATACCAACATAATAGAACAATATAATACGAGTCAAATCCATCACATTGTGACAGTTGCGATATATGTCAGCTATATTTTATCAGAGTAAATTTAATATCCAAATCGCCAAAAATATGTATACACATTTCATGTCGTTTGATCTTTATTCTTTTTATTGATTCCGACCTCTTTTTAATTAAAAGACAATGTCAGTTAAAAGCTATGTCAAAGATGACAATTTATTGAATCTTATCTAAAGCAATATTAGATTGACGGTTGAACCTCAAAATGGCGAAGTCGGCTTGAAAATATATTTTTTGTTTTTTGTTCAAACGTAGTTTAGTGTGTAATATTGATAGCGTATTATGCAGTGATCTAACGCAGAATTGTGCAGTTAATGAAGAATTGATTTCAAAACGTGTTTCACCACTATTTTGGTCATCACCCGGCAGTCCCGGGGTCACGGCCGCCTCTTAGCTTTCTGTAAAGTCCAGCTACCACTTTACAAAACGCATGGCCTACTACCGAACAACGTCAGGCTCTAAGGACAAACTTATATGTTATTATACTTATATGTTATTTTACTTGACATTGGCGAAATCATCGATTGATTTATTGATGGAAGCCATATTTTTTTAAAAGAAGAAGAAGAAGAGAAAGCAATATTAAAGTTTACACCATAATGCCAATTTATCACAATTTCCGATAAATTTCCAAAGAATCGTGTTAATTTCATGGTCTTGTAGTCAGCGTCAAGAGGATGCTCCAGAAAAAAATATTCCATGATGTTGTTAAATACTAAGATATGTATATAATATTATAATAGCATATAACCACAAGCTGTGTTGTGTGTTAAAAAACACTGTTGCGTTTAGGGTATGACGATAACCTATGCCAACAAAAATGTAAACTATCATGGTCAGATCAGAACAGCCAGCGGCCCGATGCATTTAGCGAAGAGAAATACTCCGGACTATGAATTTGACGGATTTGGATTTACGCATTTCGCAGCGACATGGAACGATTTAATAATTATGAATACATTAACTAATAAATGTAAACTTTTTAAATATTGTTTTTTTATTGATAATAATATTTTATATATATTAAATAGTTAATGACTAATACTTAGCTATTTTCAAAAAAAGACATTCAATTTCTATGTTAATTCTTCTAATGATGGCGGCCGACTGTTATTGTTGTCATTTATGATAACCCATTGATAACCTGATTTCATCCGAATACTGATTCGGACAAAATCGGGTTTTTCGTTTCTCCCACGTTTCTCCTGTGTCGAAATGTCAATGCCAATCAATCATACTGCTACGCTATAACAATTTTATTGTTAATAAGATACGGTTGCTATATCTGCCATTGGTTAACTTTTCGTGACAAGTGACTCTGTAGCTCTGAAGTTGTCCAACCTTTAGCATTCGAACCTTAATGACGGTTGCTAAATACAATGATAAAGATAGAAGTATAAGTTTGCTCTTTTATTATACGAAGACTTGTCTTTCTTTAATACGAGTATACGCGACTAAAGCCGATTTGTATAACGCGGCTAAAATACGAACAGTGGCAAGTGGCTAATCGATTAAAGTCCATGACTGTACTTCATTGAGGTTTAACGATTAGTTACTGTAGATAACGTCGATTCGAACCCGGGCTCTACTCTCAGAGTCACTAGCACATGAGAATAAGCTAAGGCACTGGTCCCACCGCGAGCTAGTAAGCTATGAGCTATCAGCTGTAGCAACAGCAGCAGCTAAGAGACATATATGTCATAGCCGGGCGATCGTAGTTCATCGCCGGGCGATGAGCTATAAATATATATCTCTCTCTTTTATTTACACGTGAGCGATTATCTTTTGCCCCTTGAAATAGCTGATAGCTAGCTGAAGAGGCGGCCGTGAACCCCGGACTGGTGATGACCAAAATAGTGGAAAACGCGTTTTATCAATTTATTAATTTAAATCAATTCTTATTACCTGCACAATTCTATGGAAGATCACTGGATAATAAGCTATTTATATTACACACTAAACTAAGTAAATAAACAAAAAATATATTAGCAAGATGTGTTCGCCATTTTGAGGTTTAACCGGAAATGACAGAACAAATTACGCGGTTGTTAAAGTAGTCAATAGTGACAAATCCTTTTTTTTTCAGGAGGACAACGTAAGCGACACAGAGACGATAGTAGGCGAGAAAGAGACGGAGCTATGCAAGGAGATGAAAGAGTGCCTCGTCAAATTTGCAAGTTTCGCTCTGAACAGCCTCGACAAGGGTCTTCAGGAGTACAGTCAGGAGGATCTGCCGGACTCTGTCAGCCCGCCCCTTCAGGTATGCTGTTAGGGCAGGACGATCGCTGTGGTATCGGGTCGGCCCTTCAACAAGAGTAGTTAACTGCGACGTTAAGTAGCCGTCAGGTGTTAAGTCAAATAATTTTCATTTTAACATAATAATTTACGTAAGAGAATATAATTAAAACTGTCGTGAGCCATGTTACTACTACTTAGTTACAAACGGATAAACTCACGTGTTTATATCGCACTAGGCGACATGTTTCGGGTAAGCTCTGGTACCCATCTTCAAGTCGAGTCAGGACGCACAGATAGCGTTGAGAGGGACTCGGCTTGAAAATGGGTACCAGTAGTAAGTAGTTAAGGTAAGCTGGTGGCAGCTGCAACTTCGACAATTCTACATCAATAAAAATAACACTAATGACGATGCAGGCGGACACTCGTAAGGCAAAATATATATGTACCCACATAAACTTATTGTGTTGATTACCTGAATAAGGGTAAGGGTAAATAAGTTTTCTGCCAACAAATTGTTTTACAGTTTGGCAGATGAGTAGTTTATTAATTGTAACATTTCTTTTTGAATAAATAATATATATATATATATTCATAAAAGTGCGACTCCAAAATTGATTAAGTACTTTCTTAATTGTGGTTTTATTATTATTATTATTTATTTATTAAACATACTACAAAATTTTTACAATTCAAAGTCCTGCAAAACTGTTTGGACAGTTTGTTTGTTTAGTTAGTTTTTATTTATGGTCTGTAAACGAGACAAGTATTTCTCATAATCATAATGTACATTTATAGACATTAAGCAGTGTTTTTATTTTCATATGCTATAGGTATAGAAAAGGGAGATATATTTAAAAAGGAAATCTACATATTAATATTACATTTACAAATCGCATTTTAATTTTGTTTTACTTTAAACTACGAACTTCGCGACCTAATTTGTGCCCGGCAAAGTTTACAGTCTAATATTTGCGATGAAAATAATTTAATTGTGAGGTTTTATCGTGTATTCATCTTTTTTAGGAAATGTCGCCAACCACCTCCGAGCCCATGCCCGTCTACACCCCGAAACCTAGCCAGAGGTTACTCCAGGTCAACAAGTTTCTAGCCCGCGACGACGCAGTCGATTTCCAGTCGCAAATAGCACCAGAAGTCCTAAACGTACCCTTAAACGCACGACGGACGCCCGTCTTAGTCGACGAGGACGACAAATGCATTAAAGTCGACGAAAAAGATCCGAACGTACTGAAATATGTCACATTCGGTTTAGAAATAAAAAAGGCTATGGAAGAATGTCAAAATATCATCAATTCTAACAGTATTAACCATGAACGCAGAGATGAACAAGACGTCCCCTTATCGTTAGAACAAATATGCGAAGTAATGATGAGCTTAGATAAAAATTCAGCGGAGTTCCTAGAGAAAATGGACTCTGACGAACCTATAGACATGAACACGGCTAATACAAAATTAGTGGAGCTAGTTGAGAATATGCCGCAAATACTAGCGAACATGCCCGAAATAGCTACAAAACTGTCAGAGTTCGCCAACGCCTCATTCGAACTACCAGAATTCGCTTCCATCATGAATAGTCTCCCCGAAGTAAACAACGAAGCACAATTAACGCCAGACACGTTGAGACAAATCAGGGAACTTAAGTTAAATAAGAGTAAGGATAGCGTTAAGGTTACTAAAAACACTGCCAAACGTAAAACAAGAAAAATCAAAAGCAATTTAGATCACGACGATATAATAGGCACGATGACTTTGGAATTTGACAGTCAAGATATAACAGAATTGCTCAAAGATGAGAAAGATTTACAAACTATTATGAAGAATAAAAATAATAAAGACGACTTCAATATATCCGATCTACTCTTTTCTATATCGGCTCAAGTAGTTATTAATAAAGTATTCGAATATTTGAAGCAGAATAAAAGTCCTGAGCTAGCGAAGTGTCTTGAAGATGATATTAAAAAGGACATATTTAATACGCCCAACAATAGCATTAACTCGGAAATGTATTCAAAAGCGTCCACTTTATTTGACAATTTTGTTAAAGATGCTCTGAGCATGGACGAATTGAGAGAACTAGTCAAAGCTAGGTTCAACTCTATGAAGCATTATGTCGCGACTAAATTTAAAGGTATCCCTGTAGAATTACTAGAAAATGAAATAGAAGCTATGTTCGAGAAATTTTATACATATATACAAGATTTGTCGGGAAAACAGAACGCTAGCGATAGTGATAAGATTATTGTGAAAATTGAAGAGTTAAATAAAAATTCTCAATCGGAAAGCGATAGCGAGGGCTGCCCGGCCTCTAAAGAATCTTTAAAACAAATATCCAAATTACTAAGCACGTCCGCCGGAAACACATTCGATCTACTAATAATGAAACTGTCAAAAATGTCTCAAGACAAAAAGACGTCTGTGAAAAGTCTCAAATTTAAATATATAGATGTTGTAAAAAGGTGCGCGGAATCCGTTCAACTAACGGGATGGATTCTACTCAACCCTGAAATAGCTAGTAATGTTATAGAGGAATTGACTGGAATTCCCAGTAAAAACACAGAGAATATGCCGGATTTCCTTACAATGGCTGACGCGGAAAAAAAAGAATACTTTCTAGAACGTTTAAAAGATATGAATAAGACTTACATGGATACGTTGCCTAAAAACGCCTTAACAGGCGAAGAGTGGTTAGTTATGTTATATAGATTAGAAAAACTAGAACATAAGATTAAGGAATCTTTTACTAAAGTACCTTTACCTAAGAGCCCGGCCGGACAAGCCAGCGAAGCGGAAATTTTAGCCGCAAAAGGACTAAGTAAAATCATAGGTAAGGCTAACACGAAAATAGTTAAAAAACCAGATGCGACTAGCAACAAAAAGGAAGAGAAAGAAAAAGAAACGGAAGAGGAGAAGAAATCGAAAAACGAATCGTTGCTAGCGAAATGCGAAGCAATACTCACATCAAAAGGAGATAAAGCGCTACTAGACAGCTTGTACACTATAAAATCATATATCTCACAAGGCCTACCGGTGCCTGAATCATACAAGAAACACGTCATATCCATATGTTCAAGTATCGACGCTAAATTACTTGACGAAGACATACAAGACACGTTAAAACCGGACGGAGAAGACGACACAAAGGAGAAAAATCTATCTGTCATCGGCTCACAGAACCCGGAGCTACTTGCGAAATACTCGGCGCAGGCGTTGAGAAACGCCAAGCAAACGTTGAACGCTGTTGCGTTTAGGAATATGATGCGTAACGGACAGACGAAGTCGGAGTCGGACGCCTGTGATACTCCTAAGACGGATTGCAAGTGGACCAGCGATTGTATATGCAACTCTTGTAAAGACAGCGATAGTGTGTGCTTGGGTGAGTGTGTTTATCATTTATCAATCGATGATTTCGCTAATGACAAGTAAAGTTAACACATTACATACAGGTTGATTCACGAGAGTTGGCACGAATGGATTGAACGAAACTTTCATTGTATGAGTGACACTTGTATCGGTATACAATCGAGCCACTATTTTATTGGTTAATGTGACACACACATAGACATTTTCATTCAGTCATTCATTCCATTCGTGCCAACTCTCGTGAATCGACCTGTACATACATACATTTCAGCCGTATGCAGTCCACTGCTGGACATAGGCCTCCTAAAAATATGACTTGTATCATCTTGGGGGTAGTTGCCATAGCGCTTGGCAAGCGGGTTGGCGACCGCAGTAGCTGTAGATTGGGTTTCGACGGACGCTGCTGCCTGTCCGTAGGGTTTTTCCCTTTGTCGCCTCTTACGACACCCGCAGGAGGAGATGGGATTGTGCTATTCAAGTCAGCCGGCATCACGCGGCAGAAGTAGAAAAGTTAACTAGTAACTAATAGTAGTAACTGTGTTTAATACGAAATGATTCTTTTATTAATATAGATATAAGATATGCACATAAATTAATGACCCTTAAATAATAAATGGCCTCTTAGATAGAGGTCTAGAGGTCTTTCATAAAAAATGTTTTTCATAAGAATGTATTGTAATTTTTCACTATAAGAATCTTATTCATTTATTTATGTAAAATAAAAATTAAGTTGGCTAGTTCGCTAGTTACTGGCCGGCGACTGTTCAAAAAATGAACTTAGTTTATATGTGATTAGAATTAATTTTATATCCTCTAGCTCAGGGATTCCCAATCTTTTTCAACCTGCAGCGCAGTTACAAAATTAGTATTTTGTCAAGGCGCCCTGTCCCAGCTATTTCAAAAAGATATCGTAGAAAGAAATAATTACCTACATTACCTACAGTAATAGTAGTTAGGTTAGGTTAGAATAGTTAGAGGGAGTTAGGAAGAAAATTAAACATCCACAACATGAATCTATAGTCGTTGTAGATAGATAATAATTATACCTAGATATTTTTCTAGCACGAACGATTTCTTGTAAGTGATTGACAAAATAAAAACATCGACAGTCCTGTTATCGATAAGTACCCCTTCAATTTCCATACAGGTAATACAAAGACAAATATGGGGTAATAGGGTTAAAAATAACTAACAATAATAAAAGTCAATTTATTTATATTTAAATACCTACTTCAGAAAACAATTTGGAACTATTAATTGCAAATTATAAACGTAAATTGGATCAAAAGTATACGGATTACGTTTAATTTGTTCAAGATCGGTGACACGCGGCGTCTAGGTAGGTAGCCGATATAAGACTGTGTGTACATCTTGAAGTTGAAGTAGTATGTACTTATCGATAGCAGGATTGTCGATATTTTTATTGTGGCAAGCACAAAACAAATGCCGTTCCTGCTAGAAAAATATCTAGGTATAATAATAATAGATCGACTCACGGCGCCCCTCTGAACTTTCCACGGCGCACCAGGGCGCCGCGGCGCACACTTTGGGAACCCCTGCTAGCTGCCCGGGGACCTATAAAAAGGCCTCCCATTGAATGCCATTTTGAATTTTAATTATGACAAACCAGAGAGATTTTGCCTGGCAAGATTTGATCTCTAGGCGGCTAGAGACTATAGTTATTTTAACGTTAATTGTTGGCGATTTACCCTATTCATACGAATATTTTACATTTAGACTACAATAATCGATTTTTTCAGGTGATATTGTCAAGCAATGCTATGACGACAACACTAAAACGGTTCTAGAAGAGAAGAAGAAGGAAGTAAAGACTGCTAAACCGGTGCCGAAACCGGCTGTGAAGCCTAAGACGTGTGAAAACTCCTCGCACCAACAGCACGTGTGTAAAGGTGAGTTGGCGACCGTATGCAGTCCACTGCTGGACATAGGCCTCCCACAAATATGACTTGTATCATCTTGGGGGGCAGTTGCCATAGTCGCCACGCTTGGCGAACGCAGTAGCTGTAGATTGGGTTTCGACGGACCCTGCTGCCCGTGCGTAGGATTTTTCCCTTTGTCGCCTCTTATACCCGCAGGAGGAAATGGGGTGGTGCTATTCTAGTCAGCCGGCAGCACACGACCGAAGGCCTTACGGGCGACCAATATGAATAGGTGAAAAACTTAGCTAAAGCATAGCCTATGTAGTAGTAACGTGTGTACACGCATGTCGGCGTTCTATATTCAAATGTTGACGTAAGTTCCATATTAACTCTCTGCACAACTAGGGAATGCAATAACCGGACATTTTTCGTTACCGGTAAATTACCGTAACTAGGATTCTGTAACCGGATAACCGGTAATTTACCGGATATGAGTTTATAAAATAAAATACATCAATAATTCACGTTATTATGTATTGTGTCCTTATTGACGTCAGGAAATCTTACAAATAATCAACCGTACGTTACAGAAACATGGATAAAACCAAATAATATATCAAATATATTCATAACAATTATAATACTAAGCACCGAGGACCGCAAAGCTGTATGGAGGAGTAAGGAGCTACACGGGCGATTCTACAGGGCCCTCACGAGACCAGACGTAGACCTGCCCGCGTCGGTGAACTGGCTACGATTCGGGGACCTCTTCGGAGAAACCAAGAGTATTGCCTGTGCAATTGCGGACGAAGTTATCATGACGAATAACTACCGGAAGTATATCCTGAAGGACGGTACGGTCGACATTTGTCGGGCATGCCGCCGTCCCGGAGAGTCACTCAGGCATATAATTTCCAGTTGTTCTCATCTTGCTCACAGTGAGTACTTGCACAGACATAACCTTGTAGCCAGGATTATACACCAGCGGCTTGCTCTTATGTATGGACTTATGGACCACGAAGTGCCGTACTACAAGTACACACCTACCCCAGTTCTCGAAAATGGTCATGCCATGCTCTATTGGGATGATGGGACCGATCTATTATCACGGACAGTACTATTGTAGAGCCAATAAGCCTGATATCGTGTTGATAGATCGATCGCAGCGCCGGACAATGCTCGTTGACAACACCGTCCCATGTGATCAAGTGGTCAGATTCAGAAGGCGGTAATCCTGGACACGGCGCGCATAGTCCGACGGTTCCTCTTTCTGCAGCCCTAACCAGCATCCTGGGCCCTGCCCCGTTGCCGGCGGCACTCTAGGTTAGGTTTTTTACAATATGTTTATTGTATTGATATATTGTTGGATGTATTTTTATATTCTACTTTTATAAAAAATATTGTAAAAAACCTAACTTAAGAGATAAGATGAATAAACGTGTATATATATGTATAATATTGTGAAAATTCATTAACTAATTTATTATTCGGTAAATTCCCGGTTTTGGTTAAAATTCCCGGTATTTTACCGGCTGCAAAATTAGATAAATTACCGGGTAACCGGCTAACCGGTTAACCGGTTAGCATTCCCTATGCACAACTACATAGACATGGTGCTTCAGTTAAGTTTTTCACCTATATCCATTTGAATTACAGGGACGGACTGATGGGCTAGGAGTAGGTAGCTGCATTTTAGTAGAAGAGCATTCCAATGTTACTAAAGGCCAGGGCCGGGTAAAAAATGTGCCCGTATATGCCAAGGGCACATTTTTTTTTCGAGTTTAAAGCCGGAGGGCGATTTTTGAGCGTCGGGTTCTTGTATCAACACATTTTAAATGAAGCTGATGTTCCTGGGTTCAAATCCCAGTAAGGGCATTTATTTGTGTGATGTGCAGATATTTGTTCCTCATTCCTTGGTGTATTCTATATATGGGTAGTGTTTAGGGTAGGCAACGCGCATGTGAACCATCTGGAGTTGCATCCGCCCATGGGCTACGGTAACTGCTTACCATCAGGCGGGCCGTACGCTTGTTTGCCACCGTCGCATTATTAAAACATTTTTTTGCAATTTAATCGTGTCGATATTATTGACACTTACGTTGTACACACTTGCAGTGGGGCACTCGGCCGGCCCCGGCGCGTGCGCAGGCGACGGCGCGGCGGACCAGCCCTGCACGTGTTGCTATTGCACCGTCTTCGGGCATGCGGTGAGAATCCATCTCATTTAATTATATACTGTATTGATATAGCTGATCAAGGCCAAATACTAATCTAATTTATTTAAATCGAAAGAAAAAATAGAAAAATTTGACTCGCAGCGGGACTCTAACCCACAGCCACTGGATAACTAGCCCAGTACACTACCAATTGTGCCGCTGTACGAGTACCGCTGGGACTTGTAATTTTTTTCTACTATATCCTTCCTGGTATACGTCATTACGGGTGACGTGTAGCGACATCTACCCATTGAGTATTGAACTCTTTACGACATCGAAGTCTCAAATTTTGATTGAGAATCCATCGATAACAATGTGCCCCGCTGGAGTTCCGCTGCGAGTCAAATTTTTCAATTTGCTTTCGATTTAAATATCGATAATATGCTAGCAGAGGTTTCTGCTTAATATAAAAATTAATCTAATTTTATCCAGACGACCGGTCTGGCCTAGTGGGTAGTGACTATTAACACGTTCACTGTCCCAAACTGATATGTGAACCTTATGGCTTTGTAATAGAGGCTAGCCGTGGCTCCACTTTCGGGGCACGGACAGTGAACGTGTTAAGCCGATGGTCCTGGGTTCGATTCCCAGTTAGGGCATTTATTTGTGTGATGAGCACAGATATTTGTTCCTGAGTCATGGATGTTTTCTATGTATTTAAGTATTTATATGTATCTATCTATTATGTATATCATCGTCGAGTACCTACAGCACAAGCCTTACTTAGCTTACCGTAGGACTAGGTCGATTTGTGTCAGATTGTCCCGAAAGATATATATCTTAGGTCCATAAGCCTGAAATCTTTATGAAGATCGAGTTTTTGCCTTTAATTAGGTTGTAATATCGATTTAAGTTTATAAAATGAACATCAAAACCAAGTTTTTGTCGAAATTTAATGCTAAATTGTCGTCACGAAACTGACAGTGATTTAACTTTTCTTAACAACTTTCACTAATTCGGTGTACTATTTTTTGAAAACTCCCAGTACCTACAAAACAAGCCTTACTGAGCTTACCGTAGGACTCGGTTGATTTGTGTAATCATCATCATCATGTCAGCCGAAAGACGTCCACTGCTGGACATTTGTGTAAGATGATCCCGAAATATTCATTTATTTATTATATTAAAAAAAATCATTTTTTTTTTAAATCTTCAGCCGCCGCTAACAACGCCTGTGCCGCGCAACTTCAACGAGACTCGCGAGCGTCTGCGCTCCATACTCAACAAGAAAAAACAGAAATGCAGAACTGCTAACGTATGTTATGTCTCTTACACTTTCTTACCGTCAGGTTGAGATGGATACTACGTTCCATCGTCGAAATTGCTAATTGACCCTTTTCCAGCCAAGCTAGCACGTGATTGGATCGACAGTAACTCGAACTGAGATATAGTACCCGTCCCACTTTAATTAATATAGTTAGAAAATGACGGGTAGTCTATATCATGGTAAGATTTGTCGACCACATGCGTGTCAATTTAATTTCAATCTAAACATGTAACTTTAAGGTTTATATTAGATTGGAGTATCCCAAAAACTGACTATTTAAAATAAATAACCAAAATGTAACTATTTAGAATATATTTGGGATTTCTGTGAAAACCTGGATCGGTGATTCCTGGAAAAGAGGTAAAGGTTTTTTTTTTCCAAAAACGATTATTAATAATGCTTTAGGCCCCAACGGACCTGCCCACTGCCGTCGGTTTTTTCCCTTTGTCGCCTGTTACGACAACAGCGGAGGAGAAGGGTGGTGCTGTCATTAGCCGGCATCACACAGCAAGGATTTACCTAAATCTATTATAGAAAATAGTGGAAAAACAAAATATCTGACTCATAATCCGTCTAGCAGGGTTCCGCATCGCCGGTGGCGGTGAAGCCGGTAGCGGCCAAGCCGGTAGCAGCCAAGCCGGTGGTAGCCAAGCCGGTAGTGGCGCCCGAGGCGCCAAAACCTAAGCCGGTACCCGCCCCTCCGACGCCGAAACCGCCAGTGAGTATTTAATCTTTTTTTTATTTTATGTTTTGAGAAGACAGATATTTTAAACTTTATATATTTGAACTGAGTTGTGTTTTATTTATTCCGTTCGGTTTTTAAGTAAAGAAATACTATGTTTCCTACCCTTTTCAAAAAGCATTTTTAAATGTCATTACGTCCACTGCTAGACATAGGCCTGCCCATATGACATCTCGGGGATAATTGCCATAGGCGCCACGCTCGGCAGGCGGGTTAGTGACCGCGGTAGCTGTAGGGTTTCGTCGGACGCTGCTGCCCATCCATAGTTTTTTCCCTTTGTCGCCTCTTACGACACCCGCGGGAGGAGATGAGGCTTTTAAATGTATGGGGGCGGTAACTGAAAAATGATTTTTAGTTAATCGAAAATTACGTAGCATAAGTGTTGTTTCATAAGACGCTTATTTACTAGCCTCTCACATTTGCAACCTAGGTTGGTTGAAATACAAATTTACCTACAAGGGATGTCCCGGGTTCGAACCCTGACAAGCACTTTATTTATTCGTATATTAGATTTTTTTCTTTGTTTTTATGTAAATGATTTAACACCTTTTTTCTTAATACGTACTGTTGCACTAAGTAGACCGTGCTTAAATAAGATTGTAAAAAAAAAAATAGTACATTTCGATACTAGCAAAAACATTATTTTTTTTCGACGAGAGTGAAAGTTGAAGCCCGAGTGAAACGAGGGTGACAATCACCCGAGACTTAAACAAGTTTTTACACGTGTATCGAACCCAATTTTTCATAACAAGTGCCTTAAAAAGTGAAATTTATGCATGCGAAGCGTGCGCAAAGTACACTTTTTACGCACTAGTTAGGAAAAAAACATTGTTTTACCCGCCACACCGACTAAATAACCCCCAGTTTGTTTTCCAGGCGCTGCCGAAGACGCTGCCGCCGGCGGGGCCGCCGCTCACCGCCGCGCAGACGCACGCGCAGCTCAAGCGGCAGGGCGAGCGCCAGCCAGACAAGATGGCGGCCGTGCTCGACAAGATGGCCGACATGAGCGTCAGCGACGACAAGCCCAGTGTGAGTTGTGGCATTTGGTATGAAAAGAAACCTTATTGTCGATGGCACTTACGTCGAACCGCGTTGCGTTTGTATCGCATTTTCTTTAACAACTGATGCAAAAGACGTATGCCTTTTTTTTATGACATAGGCGGCAAACGAGCAGACGGATTGCCTGATGGTAAGCAATTACCGTCGCCCATGGGCACCCGTAACACCAAGGGAGTCACAAGCGCGTTGCCGGCCTTTAAGGGGGGTTGGAGCTCTGGGAACCTTACTCACCATCAGGAACACAACACTACATACCTGAAAGGTGGCATTGCTATTATGGCTGTGGTCTTCTGTAAGGAGGAGGTACTTCCCCAGTTGGGCTGCCCCAGATTCAAGCGTGATGGTCAACGCTGTGCCCTACCTCTCAGTGTTGGACGTAGTTTAAGGACATACCCGGGTCCATATATGTTCTACCAATAACATCTTACAATAAAGCTATGAAAAGAGACTTTATTGTCGATGGCACTTACGTCGAACCGCGTTGCGTTTGTATCGCATTTTCTTTAACAACTGATGCAAAAGACGTATGCCTTAAAAAACAAAATAAAATACCATAACGCCTCGGTTTAAAAAGATACTTAAGAGACCGAAACCGTGGCTGCAACATATCGTGACAAATAAAAATAAAATAAAAACAATTTGATTAACAGTATTTATTTATTCTAACTGTAATATCTGTTCCCTATACTATCCAAATTAAAAATAGTAGTTTATGTATCTGTGCATAATGAAGGGCATTACAACAAGAGTGTGGGTCACACGATTGTTGTAATGCCTAATTATGTATAGTTACATACACTACTTTATCTACACACATATCATTAAGTGTTTTAAGTTGGGTTCAGAAACCGTAGGGAAATGACTTATTACTAGGGTTACTTGTAAACATTAAAAAGTCAACGAACAAAACAAATGACAGCTTGGAACGGCAGCGTTGCGTATTTCGTATCTCAGTCAATTTTTTTTTAAACCATAGACAAGCGAATGAACTCCCTATTCTACTGTCACTCGAGTTCAAATGTCGTTCGATTTATATCAAAAAAACATAACGAATTGGCGATTCGTATCAATGGCTGTTTTAATATCTATAGATACTAGATTAGACACCCCACTTGAATTTGACAGCTGTTCCAAATTTAAATTCATAACCTACTGATTTCAGTAGGTAATGTTAACATTACCTACTGAAATCTTTTTGATGGTTGGTAATGCTGGTCATTGCCTACGGTTTCTGGACACTTATGACATGTACGTAGATAAAGTATATTTTTGTTTCAGGCGTTACAACGCACAGTCCCAATACAAGTGAACGTGCCGCCCGCGTTGAAGACGGAAGGGAAGGTCAACCCTAACGCCATGGAGCAGATACGTTTACAGGTAAAAGCTATCGGTGCTAATTTTAAGTCGAAAATGTTTGACCAATCGTTCCTGAGAAAAAGTATCTTGACAGACAGACGGACAACAAAAACAATTCTATATGTATAAATAAATATTTTGGGACAATCTTACACAAATTTGGACCCGGGTATGTCCTTTAACTACGTCCAACAATGAGAGGTAGGGCACAGCGTTGACCATCACGCTTGAATCTGGGGCAGCCCAACTGAGGAAGTACCTCCTCCTTACAGAAGACCACATCCATAATAGCACTGCTACCTTTCAGGTATGTAGTGTTGTGTTCCTGATGGTGAGTAAGGTTCCCAGAGCTCCAACCCCCCTTAAAGGCCGGCAACGCGCTTGTGACTCCCCTGGTGTTGCGAGTGCCCATGGGCGACAGTAATTGCTTAACACCAGGCAATCCGTCTGCTCGTTTGCCGCCTATGTCGTAAAAAAACAAATCGACCCAGTCCTACAGTAAGCTCAGTAAGGCTTGTGTTGTTGGAACTAGACGACGATATATATAATAGATAGATACACATCATCATCTTCCTCGCGTTGTCCTGGCATTTTGCCACGGCCCATGGGGGTTTGGGGTCCGCTTGGCAACTAATCCCAGGATTTGGCGAAGGCACTACTTTTAAGAAAGCGACTGCCATCTGACCTTCTAACCCAGAGGGTAAACTAGGCCTTATTGGGATTAGTCCGGTTTCGTCACGATGTTTTCCTTCATAGATAGATTCACATAAATGCTTAAATACATACAAAACACCCATGACTCAAGAACAAATATCTGCGCGCATCACATAAATAATGGCCCAGATAGTTATTCGAACCCAAGACCATCAGCTTCATAGACAGAGTCAATACCCACTAGGCCAGACCGGTCGTCGATTCAAAATATGGTGTCCTTTTATTTTCTACACCAGTGTTTGACCTCAGTCGCACCTGATGGTAAGTGACGACGAGGTCGAGGGTGTAGCACGCTGGTTCAGTAACAGCCTATTCACTGTTGTCTTTAACCCAAATTATCAGAGCCCGGAAAATCCATAGCAAAACAAAAGACTGTCGCAATCAAACTAGTGATGGAAACATTTTTTTATCGATATCGAGTAAGTTTTGTCTAAAAAAAATTATGTTACCGATATGTTTAGCTACATTATTTTTAATCATTCACGCCAATCGCAAAAGAAGTGGTAAGTTAAGGGTTTGTTTTATATGTGTTACGTCATCTGAAACGCAACGTAACATATATTATCAACGTTACTTATATTTCATGTTAAGTAATAATCCTTCCCTTTTGACTTGGCCGTAGTCAGGTGACAAAAAGGTAATCAACCTCATTGAAAATAATAGACACTTCAGAAAATTAGTATTCCATAAGACATCGATAAACTCGATATCGATAAAAAAATGTTTCTAACACTAGTTTCATTGCGACAGTCTTTTGTTTTGCTATGGATTTTCCGGGCTCTGCAAATTATATCTTACCGGAAACACAGACGCAAGTACGGAATCCTAATGGCATTATTGTTGTTCCAGCAACTGAAACAGCAACAGGCGTACCAGCAGCGGCCGCCGGCGCAGCCCGCGCCCGCGCAGAAGAAGCCCGAGCCGATCTACGACCTGCCCGTGCACAACAAGCCGGCGCTCACGCCGCAGCAGCAGCAGCAGATACGGCAGCAGCAGCTGCAGCAACAGGTGACAGTCAGCTGCAGAAGTAGCTCGAGGTGTTGGTGAGGTGTGAGGTTGCCCTTTGAACGCCAAGAACTCCTAAATCTATAGCCGCCCGAAGACCTATAAAAAGATCTCCCATTTAATGCCATTTTGGAGCTCTGGGAACCTTACTCACCATCAGGAACACAACGCTACATACCTGAAAGGTAGTAGTGCTATTATGGTTGTGGCCTTCTGTAAAGAGAAGGTACATCCCCAGTTGGGCTGCCCCAGATTCAAGCGTGATAGTCATCGCTGTGCCCTACCTCTCATAATGATGATCTCTGATGTCGTGCCACCGCGCCAGCAACCCCTAAAACGGCTATTGTGGACGCTGTCGAAGCAATTTTCCTGCTGACAGATAACGGTTTATTTTCGTTTATCACTAGTAGACGTGTGTGGTGTACGTCACGTTTTGACACGTGGGGAAAGGCGTTCAAAGGTTAAGAGAACAAGAGCTTGTCAAGATTAGAGATGCAACGAATATAAGTTTGGCCGGATACCGTAAATCCGGAGGAGTCGTCGCCCCGTCTGCACCGCCAGACTCAACCGGAGCAAAGAAGGTACCCGCCCTAAGGGTCGCCAGAGACCTTAAGGCGCTTCGACATCTTTGTTAAAAAGAGAGAGAAAGATATTTGAATAAATAAATGAAAAGTTGAGTGTTTAACTCGGGTGTAATTACCTATTGTACTACAGAAATAGCTTGACTGACCTGGGTCACATTCTCTCCTTGGTTAACAATCTACTATAGCTTTAGTAGATTCATCATCATCATAATATCAACCGTATGATGTATAGTTTAGTACGTATTTGTCATGTAATGATGACTGTGGCGGCTAATAAAGTAACATAAACTATTTCCCCTTCAGTTACAACTGCAGCGTCAGAGCAGGCCGACAACGCAGCAGATGTCTCTCTCTAGCAGGGACACGAGTGTGTTTTCCACTTCTAGCGGTTGCTCGGGGTAAGTTTATTTGACATTACACGGAAATATACATTTTCTCAAACATGCAATCAAATATTGTCTTTACATTCCTTATATAATAGACTCGGAAGTATGGTTTTTTGGGCGCGGCAACTGAAAGAGACTGCCTAGGCCTACTAAGTAACTTCTTTTTAGACGATTATGCATTCAAAGGCAAAGATGGCGGGTGTCATAACAAACAGCTGATGTAAATTTTTAATACATTTCAATTTCATTGTTAGTTGTGATTTTGCAAATTTAATTTTTTGAAGCATTTTTATTTTTTTATATGTTTGATGAAACACTATACATGCCTCGTCGTGAGAACGGATTTTCAGCCTCGTATCACTATCCGGTATATACCCACTTGGCCGGAAATCCTCATTTTCCCGGCCTCTGATGTACTGTACTATTATCATAAAGGCGAAGGAGTTTAAAATCGGAAAATGTAGAAAAAATCGAAAGTAATTAAATTATACTATGTAGGTACGTTAAGTACTTAAATAAAATATTGGAGCGATGACACTGCAATATAGGTAATATAATAATATTAACATATTACATTTTTATAATATAACATTTAATTAAATATATGTAAACAGAATTAATTACATATAAGTAGTCTAAGTATTTATAAAACGATTCGGACGAACTTAATTAATGAGGATGAGTATGAGTATGAGTATGAATTTAATTTTAACGTTAATAACGACTCCATAACTCTTCTTAGTCCTATCGTGCTAAAAATACTCCGAGGCCTGCTAATTTATTAATTTTTTTTTTTTTTAAATAAATAATTAGTATTTTTTCTACAATTTCCGATTTTAAACTCCTCCTTGATGATTATAGTACATTACATCAGAGGTCGGGAAAATGAGGATCTCCGGCCAAATGGCTATATATACGAGGTCGGAAATCCGTTTTCACGACGAGGCATGTATAGTGTTTTCTCAAATATACAAAGAAAGGAGGTCTGGCAATCAGTAGACCGACCAGGATAAACCCTTCGTCCGTTGCAGCATGACGCCGCTGTGCGGCTGGCGCGGGCCGGCGGCGGACCCGCGCGACCTGGACGCGCTGCTGCAGTACATCGAGGGCCCGGCGCGCCACGTGGACCGCGGCAAGAAGCGCGCCAAGAAGCTGCGCCAGAAGGGCAAGCGGGTACGACCACCCTCATCACCACTAGTCGGGGTGGGAACTACTAGGGGTAGCGAACCAGCAATAATACTCCCATTAGCTCGATTCCATTACACACTTTTGGACCCGGGTATGTCCTTAAACTACGTCCAACAATGAGAGGTAGGGCACAGGGATGACCATCACGCTTGAATCTGGGGCAGCCCAACTGGGGAAGTACCTGTTTACAAAAGACAGCCATAATAGCACTGCTACCTTTCAGGTATGTAGTGCTGTGTTCCTGATGGTGAGTAAGGTTCCCAGAACTCCAACCCCCCTTAAGGGCCGGCAACGCGCTTGTGAATCATCTGGTGTTGCGGGTGCCTATTGGCGACGGTAATTGCTTACCACCAGGCAATCCGTCCGCAAAAAAAACACACCACTCAGATGCAGTTGAGACCGTCTCAACCAATCTCGCAAAGCGGAAACTCAGTAGTATTCCAGTAGTACAAGTCAAGTCCGGGGTCCTGGATTTTCTCTAGACTAACTTCCCCCCACACAGTCCGATCGCTCTACTGTACCGAACGGTATATAGAGGCCAAGGCACTGGTCCCACCGCGAGCTAGTAAGCTATGAGCTATGAGCTATTTCAAGGTAACAAAAGATAAACGCTATCGCGATGAACTACGATCGCCCGACTATGACATATATGTCTCTTTTGTTTACACGGGATCGATTATCTTTTGTCCCTTGAAATTCCTGATAGCTCATAACTTACTAGATTGCGGAGCCTGAGGCTAAGTTCGGGTGATCGCTTGCACGCGGCAGGCTAGCGACAACATTAAGTAAGAATAGACTTGGAGGCAATTTGCTTGTGATTAGCGGAGCCCGGATTTTTCACGGCAAAACACTATCGTTATATAGCCAGTGATAGTTGTATTCTTCCATTACACAACTGTCGACGTCGATAAAAAAATGCATCTAACACTAGTAAGTTTGCGACAGTCTTTTATTTTGCCATGAAATTTCCGTGCTCTGCTAATTACAATACTTGACATTCCGAGACACCGCCGAGAGCGGGCGTCATGACAGACGATCTGTGGCGTAATTTTGACGACCGGTATGGTCTAGTGGGTGACCCTGCCTATGAAACCGATGGTCCTGGGTTCGAATCCCAGTCAGGGCATTTATTTGTGTGATGCACAGATATTTGTACCTGTTGGTGTTTTCTATGTAATTAAGTATTTATATGTATCTGTCTATTATATATATCGTCGTCTAGTACCTACAACACAAGCCTTACTGAGCTTACTGTAGGACTACGTTGATGTGTGTAAGATTTTCCCAAAATATTTATTTATTTGAAAATCTGTCGCCAGCTGGAGGCCCTGCTACTCGAAGAGCACATGCTGCTGGCGACGCAGCTGAACCGCATGAGCTCGGAGCTGCGCGCCATGCAGGCGCGGCACCTGGCCACCACGCGCCAGGCGGAGGAGGTCAGGGCCAGGATCAAGAGCACGCAGCTCAAGAAGAAAGGTAACTGTGTCACCATTGCTGGAGAAGGAAACGTCATGCAGGCAGTTCATCACTTCAGTCGTAAACTGCTGGACATAGCATTACGTACATACATTTCAGCCGTATGCAGTCCACTGCTGGACATAGGCCTAAAATATGACTTGTATCATCTTGGGGTGTAGTTGCCATAGTGGCCACGCTTGCAGGCGGGTTGGCGACAGCAGTAGCTGTAGATTGGGTTTCGACGGACGCTGCTGCCTGTCCGTAGGATTTTCCCCTTTGACGCCTCTTACGTCACCCGCGAGAGGAGATGGGCTGGTGCTATTCTAGTCAGCCGGCATCACACGGCATGCTGGACATAGGCCTCCCTCTAATATGACTCGTAACATCTTGGCAGGCGTGGCAGGCTTTTTTTTATGACAAAGCTGGCAAACGAGCAGACGGATTGCCTGGTGGTAAGCAATTACCTTCGCCCATGGGCACCCGCAACACCAGGGGAGTCACAAGCCGTCAGACCGGTCGTCGGTCGGTATTGTGTATAAGCAGTGAAAAATAATAATACAAATGGCGCGACTCATTCCCGATTATTCTGACATGTATATTTATCCGCAGGAAAGAAACAGAAAGCGAACCCGGCGCAGCAAGCCAAGACACAACTAATAGCCGAGCAACTTGGAGAACTCAATTCTCTACTGAACAACACAGCTAAGGTAAGGTCAACCAATTTGATTTCTAGGCCACTTCGAACCTTGTCACAGTGACGTTAATAAGAGATGTCTTGCGTCTTTCATATACATTTTCACTGTGACAAGCACTGACATAAAGAAATAGACTCCTACATGCGAACAAATTATGTACAATACAATTAAAACTGTTGTGAGCCATGTTACAAACGGATAAACTCACGTGTAATTATATCGCACGAGCGATACACCCTCAACGCGATCGGTGTGTCCTGACTCGGCTTGAAGATGGGTACCAGAGCTTACCCGAAGCATGTCGTCTAGTGCGATATAATTACACGTGAGTTTATCCGTTTGTACTAAGTAGTAAATTATGTACAAAAATATGGCACTGAATGACATTTCTATCACGTTCCAGTTTATGCTAATTTATAATCTTCTTTTAGATATTATAATCAAACAAAAAAGAGCTCAGTGTTCTAATTATTAAGTATCAAACTTGACTATTGATAAAGGAATTACTTTTCAGTCATTGTTGACACTTGCACTGACAGTAGTTCAAAAAAGACTAACTAAATGTGCCGCCCAAGTTGTTCGAGCTGTTGTTTTTAGAGCAATTTTTTGGGGCTGATTGTGAATCTACGTTTATTATACATCCATGATGACAAGGACTGGCCTATACATAAATCAAATTGATTGACTGCACGGACTAGTATATTCATGTCATACTTCTAACAGTCATACGTCAATAATTAAACTCGCCAACTATTATCCTCGTAACGCCCACCATACTAAAATATTTAATAGTTAAAACCAACCTTACCATGCAGTGAATTGGGTTGAATTTTCTTTTGTACGAAAACTAATGAAACAAAAGAAATTCTACTATATTTCCTTTTATAAAAGATTTCAACTCCATTGAAAGGGAGTGTACATTGCAATGCACACTGGGCGTTACGAAGCCTTTTTTCGTGCACTTTTTTACTGTATCAACATATAGAACGTACAACTTTAGGGCAAACTTTTTTATATTTTCGATAATCTTTTATTTTGAAATGAAAAAATAAATAAAAGAAAGGGATTATGTAGTCAAGTAATTAAGCTAATAGTCGTCACATGCCATTCCTTACAATAAAGTAACGTCGAAATTGATATGTAATAAAAAAAAAAAAAACAGATCCTAGTCGGATATCATTAATATAGTATATCTCTGTATTTAAACTTTCGTGAGACATAATAATTAACGATTAACATCGCGTCGCCGGCCCGTCGGCGAACCGAACGGACACTCAGCACTCTTAGTGCTTGAAAATGGAGGCCTATGTTCTCCTAAACATGCGCGAGTGACTAAATAAACGTGAGTAGAACCGTGTTTAATCGTTAATTAGTGTATCTCTTTCGGCGCTCGGCTAATATTCTTTAACATTTATGAAAATGCAAATGAAATCGTGCGGCAGGAAATAGCGGAGGCGGAGCGGCAGGTGAGCGTGGTGGCGCGGCGCTTCGAGGAGTGCGAGCGGCAGCTGGCCGCCGCGCGCGCGCTGCAGGCCGGCGCGCAGCCGCAGGTGGGGGCTTATGGTTTTACTAAAATATACTACTTAAAAAAATGTTTGTATTGCATTTTTGAGAAGAGCACTATACATACAGGTCGATTCACGAGAGTTGGCACGAATGGAATGAATGACTGAATGAAAATGTCTATGTGTGTGTCACATTAACCAATAAAATAGTGACTTGATTGTATACCGATACAAGCGTCACTCATACAATTAAAGTTTCGTTCAATCCATTCCTGCCAACTCTCGTGAATCGACCTATACCTCGGGGAGAAAAGGGGTTGCTGGCTTCGTAACAGTCCGTCTATATATACTCGGCCGGCAACCCCTTACTTTAGCTTTTGTAGTTCGTTGGCTCGGCTTATACTTATACTTATTTAGTTCGTTGGCTCGGCGACCCAAAATGAGTCTTGGCCCCCGACACAAGAGTGCGCCCTTTCCTCGGTCCTGCGCTAACTCTTGCCAATTGGTAACTCGGAGCTCACGCAGGTCCGCGTCGAACATGTCACTCCAGCAATATCTAGGAGGCCCGACAGGGCGTCGACCTCCCGGGTGACCGAGGTACGCCTGCTTGACCTTCCGATCTTCCCCCTACCTCTGTAGGTGACCGAGAAACGGAGTCTGTGAGCTTTTGTCTCTCCTATGATATTAGGTTCAGCCACCAGATCTTCGATTTCTAGGTTCAGAACTCTCCAGCTTCCATCCAGTCGCTTCGGGCCCAAGATCTTCCGGAGAATTGTTCTTTCCGCGACTAACAATGCGTTCTCTTCTTTAAGTGTCACGTGTCCAATACGCGAAACAAAAAAAAAACAGTAATCCGTTGTAAGCAATGTCAAAGCAATACTAGACATTTTTTTTTTTTCATATTGACGTAAATAAGTTCCCCTTAAAAAGAGTTTCCTTTTAGAAGTAATAACTCCTTTCGGTGAGAGTCGTTCTAAAATACATACTAGTAACTATTATAATTAAATGAAAAAACAGTTATTATCAATATATGAATATAATATTATTAATATCCATAGACAATATTTTTGGTTATACAAACTGTATACGTGAATCGATATATTGTCTATGGATATATTATTGACATTGTCAACTATCCTTACAGCTGGAAGCGACTGCGCTGCAAAAACAGCAGTTGCAGCAGCTACAGATCCAACTGCAGCAGCAGCAGTTGCAGCAACAACAGCAGATGCAGCAGCAACAGTTGCAGCAACAACAGCAACAGATGCAGCAACAACAGCAGTTCCAGCAACAGTTCGCTGCCGCACACATGCTCGCCAACGACAAGATGGACAGACAGAAACAGAAGGCGTTTATCAGTAAGTTCCAATCAGGGCTTTCTTTTTTTTATACAACGACGGTGGCAAACAAGCATACAGCCCGCCCGATGGTAAGCAGTAGCTGGATGCCTGCAACTCCAGAGGATTCAAATACGCGTTGCCTACCTTAAAAGTTTTTGGAGCTCTGGGAACCTTACCATCAGGAACACAACACTACATACCTGAAAGGTAGCAGTGCTATTATGGCTGTGGTCTTCTGTAAGGAGGAGGTACTTCCCCAGTCGGGCTTCTCCAGACTCGAGCGTGATGGTTCAGGACAAACTTACACAAATCGACCTAGTCCTACAGAAAGCTCAGTAAGGCTTGTGTTGTAGGTACTAGACGACGATGTATATAATAGATAGATACATATAAATACTTAAATACATAGAAAACACCCTCAGCAACAAATATCTGTGCTCATCACACAAATGAATTTGGGATTTGAACACAGGACCATCGGCTTCATAGGCAGGGTCACTAGGCCAGACCGGTCGTCAAATAAATCGATTATTAGGCTTGTATGTTAGATATAGCCCCGTGTGATGCCAGCTGACTAGAATAACACCACCCCATCTGCCGCGGGTGTCATACTGATAAGAGTAATTGTAATGAGCCTAAATTGAAAAAAAAAAAAGAATGTATATTTTTTTAATGAAGGAAATATGCAAAAAATAAGAGCCCGTTTGATAGCTGTTACGTCTATCATTCTTATCTTACCCGCAACTATGATTGCTCGAACTAACGTTTCATAAATAGCGTGACATTTTCGGAGAACACAGTTCTCCAGTTTCAAGCACCAAGAGTGCCGAGCCTCCGTTTGCGTCGACTTTATACACGCGATTAAAAAAATACGGAAA
Source organism: Grapholita molesta (assembly GCA_022674325.2). Lineage (NCBI taxonomy): Eukaryota > Metazoa > Arthropoda > Insecta > Lepidoptera > Tortricidae > Grapholita > Grapholita molesta. The sequence continues at coordinate 3,056,986 of CP053147.2, forward strand.
ATAGTGTTGTAATGTCAAATGACGTCACGCCTTGGATGATTTGACACTTGCGAGAACATGAAGTTAATAAATAAGTTGTCGTGTTCAGTGATGCAGCCTCCGGAGCCCGCGCCGCCGCCGGAGCTGCGGCGCACGTGGGAGCAGGCGCTCGCCCACATGAACCAGCTCGCCAAGGGCTCCGCCAAGGACAAGGTACTTGGGCTCCGTGCCCGGAGACAGGGAGCTCTATGATCGAATTTGCATAAGAAGCTAGTTTTGACACATGATCGCACCCTTAAAGGAAAGTAGAGTTGCCACTAACTATTTGACGCTGACTGTACAAGAAGCTGCCGTTTGATGCCGGCTAACTTGAATAGCACCACCTCATCTCCTCCCGCGGGTGTCGTAAGAAGCGACAAAGGGAAAAATCCTACGGACGGGCAGTAGCGTCCGTCAAAACCCAATCTACAGCTACTGCGGTCGCCAACCCGTTCGCCAAGCGTGGCGACTATGGCAACTACCCCCAAGATGATACAAGTCATATTTGTGGGAGGCCTGTGTCCAGCAGTGGACTGCATACGGCTGAAATGTATGTATGTGTATGTACAAGAAGCGGAATGACAAGGTTATACAAAACTGCGTTCCTTGAATCCTGGCAAACACATTAGTGTTATACTTCTTCTATGGAGATCTCTGGTCACTCTGGGTCACTATAGGGGAGGCCTATGTCCAACAGTGGGCAATCTTATACAAATCGACCTAGTCCTACGGTAAGCTCAGTAAGGCACTGGTCCCACCGTGAGCTAGTAACCTATGAGCTATACGCGATGCGTTAGAGGCTATAGAGCGATGAGCTATAAATATATACCTCTCTTTTATTTACATGGGATCGATTATCTTTTATCCCTTGAAATAGCTGATGGCTCATAGCTTACTAGCTCGCGGTGGGACCGGTGCCTAAGGCTTGTGTTGTAGGTACTAGACGACGATATATATAATAGATAGATATATATAAATACTTAAATGCATAGAAAACACCCATGACTCAGGAACAAATATCTGTGCTCATCACACAGATGACCCTGACTGGGATTTGAACCCAGGACCATCGGCTTCATAGGCAGGGTCACTACCCAATAGGCCAGACCGGTCGTGATAATGATGAATAATGAAAACTTAATTGTAATTTCAGAAGAAGCAAAAAGAAGTTGAGAAGCCTAAACCCACGGAACAGAAACAGAAAGAGCAGCAGCGGTCTCAGTCGCTCCCGGACAACCAGCCGCTGTCGAAGAAACAGAGGAAGTTGCTAGCCAAGCAACAGGTTTGGACATGTTCAATATTATATTAACAGACATCAAAGATGGCTCAAGGGCAACACCGGTGCATACGGGGTGTCACCATATAGCCAACTCACCACTTAGGTTTCCACATGTACCCTCGAGAACGCAGCTTTCGCGACCCCACTCTGGACGGCCGGTGAAGGCAAGCCAGAGGCAGGGGACCTGTCCCACCTGTCCGACAGGGCACCCCAGGGGCACTCAGGTACGTGGAGTCGCTACTCCCCAACAGCTCGCCACAAGCTGTGGGCGATGGGGTCGTCACATTTATTATTAAACTAGCTTTTGCCCGCAGCTTCGCTCGCGTTAAGAAGTATTCATGTTATTTTTAGCATACTATCGGTCAAAATGTTTTGAAATGCCGTTTTATCCACAAATGCGTACGTCATAGTAGCTTTATGCATGCAAAGTCTCAGCCCGATCGGTTTTAAATTTACAAAGTTTCATACAAACTTTCATCCCCTATTTGATCCCGTTGGGGGTAGAATTGATCAAAATCCTTTCTTAGCGGATGCCTACGTCATAACATCTACCTGCATGCCTAATATCAGCCCGATCCGTCCAGTGGTTTGGGCTGTGCGTTAATAGATCACTATGTCAGTCAGTCAGTCACCTTTGAGTTATATATATTTAGAATTTTGGCTTTAGCCCCAGGTTTTGCTATAGGCACTAGTTTTACGAAAGCGACTGCCATCTGACCTTCCAACCCTGAGGGTAAACTAGGCCTTATTGGGATTAGTACGGATTCCTCGCGATGTTTTCCTTCAGCGAAAGGCGACTGGGAAATGAGCAATTCTCAAAAAGTTTGTACATTTGGATCACGTCTTCGATTTTTATTAAAAGCGGTAGACTGATAGAGCAAATGATGCTTAGCAAGATCTACAAGAACTACCATATTTCCCAAAATGTCCCATAAAGTTTGTATGGAACTTTCCTTTTTTGTTACCAAATTTCTATAGACTTTCGGTATATTGCTCAAATATCAAATGATATTTCGTACATAAGTTCCGGCAAACTAATTGGTACAAACCGGAGTTCGAACCTACTACCTATTGCCTAAGATTTCGAGGTCGTATTACAATCCATAAAAATCGTCTACAATAAACACAAATCCATATATAAAATTATATTTCCAGGCCGAAGAAGAGGAGCGAAAGAGACAGCAACAGCTACAGAAGCAAGAAGCCAAGAGTAAAAAGGAGAAAGACAAAAAAGTGGAGCCGCCGAAACCTGAACCCAAGAAGGATAAGAAGGAGGTCACAAAACAGGAGCCTAAGAAGGAAGATAAGAAAGAGAAGAAAAAGGAAAAAGGGAAGGAAAATAAACATGAGAAGGCTGGTAAGTGATGTCTACACTACTATTATTTTTGGACCCGGGTATGTTCTTAAACTACGTCCAACAATGAGAGGTAGGGCACAGCGATGACCATCACGCTTGAATCTGGGGCAGCCCAACTGGGGAAGTACCTCCTCCTTACAGAAGACCACAGCCATAATAGCACTGCTACCTTTCAGGCATGTAGTGTTGTGTTCTTGATGGTCAGTAAGGTTCCCAGAGCTCCAACCCCCCTCAAAGGCCAGCAACGCGCTTATGACTCCCCTGGTGCCCTTGGGCGACGGTAATTTCTTCCAGGCAATCCGTATGCTCGTATGCAGCCTATGTCATACAAAAAGTATTGTTTTAGTGTGACATTAGACGTCTTTACCGTTCGCCAGCCCGTGTTGATGTAAATCATTTTATCTGTTTCTAGCACCACAACCGCCACCAACAGCTAAGCAGACGAAACAAAGCAAGAAAGAGAAGAAAGAACAGAAGGCGCAAGTTATTAACATCACTGCTGACACTACCATTGAGGTGGTCAATAAGAAGGTATATTAGTTCATCAATTGAGCGCTGGTAGCCTAGCGGTAAGGGCGTGCGACTTGCAATCTAGAGGTCGCAGGTTCGAACCCGGGCTTGTACCAATGAGTTTTTCGAATTTTTGTACGAAATACATTTATATTAATGGTTTAATTGTTTTTTTTTTTTTTATTATTTACGCAAAATGTATTATAAAAAGATTACATAATAAACAAAACTCAAAAAAGAAAAAATAAACTAACCTAAGTCCCCTAAGTCTGTCCCTTGCGGAAGGGTGCCCATATGGCTGGCTACAGTCCCCCGCTGAATGACCATGCCTATTCTTTGCCGAGGAATGCGCCAGCCCTCTGGCCCCGGTCTGGGGTACATTGGAACGGTCTTCCTCTAATATTTTTAAATAATTTGTGAGCGCTCGGGCTCCACGGCCCAAGAGTCTCAACAGGAAATGCCGGATGGAACAGGATCTCAACAAGATGTGCATTGCAGTTTCCTCTGATTCCTGGCAGAACATGCATGTTGCATCTTGTTTCTTCCCCATCAGAAGCATATGTTTGTTCATGTCTTGCGATTCTGCGTCTGCAAGCAGCGGTGTGGCGAAGCTAGTTGCCGTAAACACAATTTGAATTGTTCATTCTTTGCAGCAGGGATGCAGTTTGGAGCAGGAGACGCCGGCGTCCTGCAGCATCATGGAGCAGCTTAGTTGTGGGGTACAGGTAATTACATTCACCGCTAAAACTATCAGCTTAAGGCACTGGTCCCACCGCGAGCTAGTAAGCTATGAGCTATCAGCGGGACAAAAGATAATAGCTCCCGTGTAAATAAAAGATAGAGATATATATTAATAGCTCATAGCCCGGCGATGAACTACGGTCGCCCGGCTATGACATATATGACTCTTTTATTTACACAGGATCGATTATCTTTAGTCCCTTGAAATAGCTGATATCTCATATCTTACTAGCTCGCGGTGGGACCAGTGCCTAATACCAACATGGAGTACAAAAAATAGCATAGTTCGGAGCACAGTTCACGCCCGCGACTGTTTGGTTCATTGGACTCATTATTATATGAAGTGACTATGAGAGCGAGTGATTGCCCACAAACTATTTATGAATGGCTTCGCAAGGCGTGGTCCTGAACGGCCAGGATGTTTGCTATTTTATCCTTGCTCGCTCCCTGTGCTGATCTATGGGGGAGGATTGTGTCCAGCAGTGGAGTTTCTATCAGCCACGGATGTTCACTCCTCTTTTATATTTAGATGTCTTACAATAATCATTATATTTACTGTACTGTACACTATATAATTCCTCTTAATGCTTTCAAAAAAGCAAATAATGGTCCACATAATAATACATTACTTTGTTACAAGATATATCTTATCTGTGTAAATGTTGCATTTAAATTTCGAAAGACTTTGAAACCGCAATTGTCTTCTTAGAAATGATATGAGAATTGGGCTTGACTCTAGTTTCTCTAAATAAAAACTACGATTGCTTAAAAAAAAAAACATTTGACATATTTACAGGTCTCCGATTTGCGACTGCCGCCCGGCATCACGCTGACGAGGGTCCAACCTAATGAGAAGAAGGAGCCCGCCCCGATCAAGTCTGTGGTAAGTTTGGCCAGTCAACCAACGTAAAATCTAAGTCCTTAGACCCCAGAGTCCCATGGATCTTATAAGATGATTTTATCTACACTTTTTGTTTGTTTGTTGGCCAGAGAGGCGATTTTTGCGAGTCGTACACTCGAATTTAATAACTTTTTAGGACGAAAATAATCGCACTCAAATTTTGTAATCATTATTACATTACGGTATAGGTGGAAACCTTAGTTAAATCACAATCATTGACCTATGTACAGGGTATCTAGTGGAAAAGCTCATATTTAATAAAAAAAATAATAAATATTTATAGCTGCTATGAAGTACTTTTTTTTATTAAGTTGTAGAAAAACTCGGCTGGTTTTATTGTACGTATAGGATGCCCTATTAATGTTTCCCGTCCACTTGTACGAACAGTACCCGTACATACCATGAGTTGTCACATTACGGTTTCCGATAACGAGTATCGAGTTTACTATCTGTGCATCTCGCTTGTACTATTTTAGTGCGAACGAGATACACAGATAGTAAACCCGATACTCGTTACCGAAAACCGTAATGTGACAACTCATGGTAAGGGTACAGAAGTGAACAGACACAACCGAGTGCCGTACAGAACGTAGCGGGTTTTTAAGTGCAGGCTCGCTGGCTCCGATACACATTTTCAACAGTCGAGGCGGTTGGCGTGGGGACAAGAACGGGTTGATTGACTGCCCTGCTGGTTGACCCTGTTGCATAGAACTTTAGTATCCATGATTTTATCAAATAAACACTACGTGCATCCCTTGGTCAGCGAATATTGTGTGTGCAAACCTTGCGAGTGGGTTCAGCGTACGATCCGCCACTTTTAAAATAAGCAGCGATTAAAAGCAAGCAGTCCAATGTACCAACGTCGTGTGTGGTGTCCCGCAGCCGCTGTGGAAGGCGCACACGCTGGGCGCGGCCTGCACGCCCGAGGCGCGGCCCGCGCCCGTCATCAACGCCGACCCCGCGCTCATGATGTTCAGCACCGCGCAGCCAGGTGGGTCCTGTGGGTGGGGCAAATTATACAAACTCTCAATAATCTCTGTAATATGTGACTAAAAAATTATAGATTTAAAATTAGTTGGTGCCTTAAGGTAATTTGTTTGTGTAGTCACACTGCACTGGACACTGGCACATTAGAAAGAAAGAAAGAAAATAATTTTATTAACACACTTATTGAATGTACAGTACAAGAAAAAGAACTTAGGCTAAAAGTGTATTTTGTGTTAAAAGGCCCTTACTCAGCTTTAAAAAGTAGTAACAGAATAAACCCTGTAAAAAAAGATAATAAAAGATCTTCATTTTTCAATTTAGGCACATTACATGCACTTATGAACGTCAAAAAAAAAAATCTACACCGGTTCAAACCCTAGAAGATACCGGCAAGAAACTAACACAAACACAAGTAACCTACAAAACTGTACAACTGACTGAACAAACCACAATAAGTGATAACTGACAGCTAACTCCCTAAATTTAATTAATTAAATACAAAAACCCCTCAGTTAATAATTAAACATTCGCTTTAAATTAGACAATTTAAAAAGATATACTTGTAAACACACCTTTAATTATCGTAAGTAAAATTGTGTTATATAAATTTTCCAGAACAACCAAAAACAATAATAATACCCGAGCCGGCGCCGCAGCCGGGGCGCTCCAAAAAAGCAAAGAAGAAGGCCAAGAAAGCCGCCGCAGCCGCCGCGGGAGCCTCCGAGCCCAAATCGGACGGAACGAAAATGGTCACACTACGGAACCCCATGTTCCATCCCAACCTCCCGCCGGTCGCCAACCCCGTCAAGAAACCGGAAATCAGGATACCGGACCCCATACCCATGCCGCCCAACGCTTGCCAAGCCACCATCACCCCCACATCCAACGGGATGTACACCATAAGAAACCCACTAATGTCCATGATGCACCAACAGAGCATGATGGGACATCAGCAACCAGTACCCATGTACGGCCAGCAGTACAACTACACGAACCCCAACACATACACCCCCGTCCAACCCCAAAACCCCCAAGCCTACGTCCTGGATCCATCCAGAAACTCCCCGAAACCAGACGAATTCCAGAACAGAATAATGAATCTAGCCTCGTTCACGCAGAAGAACGACGAAGGTTACTCCCTCTTCAAAACTAACGAAGACAATCAACAGAAAAACTTCTTAACCCCGGAGTATTACACGGATAATCCTAACCCTAAACCGGTTGTGTCACCGAATCCAATCGGCACCAGGCCGAACAGCGACTCGAACCGATCCTTCGACTCCAACGACTCGTCGTTGTTCGCTAACAACATCCGCCCAGAACCAATAGGAACACCTCTGAAGCCAGACGACTACGCCGGCTTGTACACGCCTTTCGGTCAGGAAGACCGCAACGTGTTTAGGAATGCTCTGTTCAACGACAACAACGTTCCGAGCTACAATTATGATAATATGACCAGTCAGATGGTGAACGGTGATCCGCTGCCGTACTTTCAGAGGTTGAGGGTCGGCTCGAAGTTGAACAATGAGGTTACCATACACCATGTGACGGAATCCAAGTTTTATAAAGGACAGGTGAGTTGATTGTTTAATACTTTAACTTAGTCATAGACATACCATTTAGTTTTAGTACTTAGTCATAGACAACTAGACGGAGCGTGCTAATAATAATACCACGATGAAAGATGAGATGAGAAGAGGGATGGTCTTATGTAACTTATAGGTATGGCAAAGACTGCACTATTTTCGTCCGTCCTTGTAATAGTTTCACACATTTTTGTTCCCCTCCAAACTGGACCCTTCAGAACTGTCAAAGTTGGGAACAAATAAATATAATTGGAGTTTTTCAACCAAAGTTGCGGTAGTGAATACAGAATAAGCTAATATTTTTGTTATAAAGAATGTCCTGTAAAGCAAAACTATAGTGAATTATTACATTTTGGGCTACAAAAGCCAGAATATCTTTGTCCCTTACTGGCGCACGCGGATGCGTTGTCCAGTCATTATTCCTCCTAGACTTTAGTACAAATTCAATCTCCAAGTACAGGGAAAGATAGCAGTGCTATTATGGCTGTGGTCTTTGGTAAGGAGGTACTTCCCCAGTTATGCTGCTCCAGATTCAAGCGTGATGGTACTTCGCTGCTGCCTTTCATTGTTGGACGTAGTTTAAGGACATACTCGGGTCCAAAAACAGAATATTTATTTAACAAACGCAGAAACGGGGTGCGATGGACATTTTATTTTATCTCTGCCCCGTGTCCACACTTACCCGTATTGATCTTATTTATGTATTGTTGTGTTGTGTTGTCGCAGGACGGCTGTGGAATGCAGGAGGCACGGGATGAATCTCTATTCTCGCGGCCCGCGTGGCCCGCCGTCTACCCCAGACCGCAACCCGGTAAGTCAAACTAATATGCACTTATGCCTGATACTTTGTTTAACCTCTTAAGGCCGAGGAAATTTTAGAGTGTTTGAATTTAAAACCTTCTCTTGTTTCATAGAGATTTGTACTTGTACAAGTACAAATTAAATTTGAGATTTGTACTGTTATGGAAACTAGAGAAGTAGAGAGAAGTAGAAGAGTATTAAATTTATAAACGATAAAATTATCTCGGCCTTACGAGGTTATGTTTATTTTTCGACTTCCATAGAACTCTATTCTTAACGTCTTTCTTTATTTTAGGGAGATAAATATTTTGCTAGAAATATATTACTAGCTACTAAAAGGTTTGCTAGGAAGATTACTAGCTAGAAAAACGTCGCGACTTTATCGGTCAGCTGTGCCAGTCTTTAAGCCTTTATAAGGCGTAGGGAATATATTTCCCACCATTGTTTGAACTTTATTTCAAAGTAGTAGGGTTCAGTTTTGCATAATTTTTGACACGCTTATGCCCGGTAAGGGGTTAAAATTATGTGTCTTCTCTTAGTTCAAACTCTCTCCATACTAAATTTCATCCTAATTGCTTTAGCGGTTTAAGCGTTAAGAGATAATATACAGGGTTGGGCAGATTAAGTGTCCTACTTTAAAATTTTCATAAAATGACAACAACTCCATAGATTTCAAATATTTTTTAGTAAATATATAAAACAGTAACTGTAAATTACTAAAATAATTCATTAGTTCAAATTTCTCTCCATTGGCTTTAATTACTTTTCGCATTCTCCCATAGAAGGAGTTACACGCGGCACGCACTACCTCATCTGGAATATCGTTCCATATCTTCACTAACCGATGCTTGAATGAATTTAAATTCATGTCGTGTGTTCTCCCTATATTACTTAGCATAAATCCCCATATTGAAAAATCCAACGGATTCAAGTCTGGTGACGAAGAAGGCCATTCTTGCCAAGGTATAAAGTCCGTCAAATTCATTTCGACACCAGTCTTGAGTGCGTTTGGCTTTGTGAGATGGGGCACTGTCTTGCTGAAAACAAAAGTAATCACTCCCATATAACTTTCGGGCATTTTCTAATAAATGACCCTGCAATACGTTCTGAATATAGTAATCTTGGTTGATTTTGACTCCTCGATCGATGAACAGCAGTGGTAATTTGCCTCCAGGCGATATTGCACCCCAAACCATGACAGCCGACGCACTTTGAAATCGCTGCACAGCTAATTTGTCCACTGGTATGTCCCTCAATGATACGCCATACACACGATCACTTTGTTGATTGTGGCTATCTTGCAATAGAAACGTTTTTTCACCCGAAAAAATAATGTCATCACCCTCGTGCCATGCTAGTAGCTCCTTGCATTTTGTGACTCTAGCTTTTTCTGGGTGTCCGTTAATCCGTATTTTTTTGTTTTTGTAGGCTTATAATCTAAGATCATGTCGCAATATACGACTCATGGATCGTCGGGATATTTACATATCTTTCGCGAGTTTACCTGCACTCTGAGCCGGATTTCGCCTAATACGCTCACGAACATTTTGACCACTTTTGATACGGACAGATGGTTTGCGTCCAGGTTAGGGCCTGATTCGGGAAGACCCTGTTTTCCTGAATCGCTTGATGGTGCGCGATATGAACCTTGCATTGAAATTTAAATGTTTCAGCTTTCTTAATATCTCGCAAGGGCGAAAATGTTTCACGAACAAATCGACAACGAGCTCACGTTTCGCGTCCATTGTTGAAAACAATAGAAAATAAAAAAAAGTCCAGTTGAAGTCTAGCGATCATAAAGCCGAATATATTGGCTTTTTAAAAACATATATATACGGTAAAAAAAAGTAGGATTACTTAAGAAAAAATATACGATATAAGGCTAGGACACTTAATCTGCCCAACCCTGTACAAACAGACAGACTTTTGCATTTAGATTATTAGTATGGATTATCAGTCAGATGTATATTTGGATCAAAGGCCATGCCAGGATAAGCTAAGTGAATCTACTCTCAGCGAATTTTGTTTTGTAATTTTTTGATGATGTAGCTTTATACTAGTAGCAAGTATGCAAAATATCAGCCCCCAAAGTGTTATAGATTTTGGTAAAAAAATAAAATAAACAAATATGAACTTTCTTCAATATTTTTTTTTCTAGCAAGTCGATTTTGAAGTGCGTCGCATTGAGCATATAGTGAAGGTTATTTATACGACATTAATTATAAGTCACATTGCTTTACAAAAGAATAAAAATATAAAAATTATATATTTTTTAAAGTACTTACGTACAAGGAAGTATTTTCACGTAAAATAATGCTTGATAGCATCGATTCCGGGACCCCCCGGTTCGTAGGCGGGGTCACTACTTACTAGGCTAACGGGCCGAGAAAACGAGTTATGATAAAAAGTATGATGGAGGAGTAAGTAAGAGCGTGTGTCGTGCAGTGGGCGTGTCGTCGCCATCGCTGTCGGGCTCCGGCGCCGGCTCGCCGCCCGACGACGACGCGCGCTTCGGGCCCGTGCAGCGCCCGCCGCCGCAGCCCCACGTGCAGCCGCAGCCCCACGCCAGGCCTGTATAAGCCGCGGGTGAGCGCTAGAACTTACTCACTTTACATATTTACAATTTAACTATAGTGAAAAAAAAAATATATTATAGGACATTCTTAAAAATCTAGTAAAGCTGCATTATGTGTCTCTGCCTTAAATATTGCCATTATTTATATAGTATATTTATAAACCTTATTTCTACATTTTGTGTTCGTGTATTGTAGAGTGTGTGTTAATTTTACTCTCTTTTCGAACTTTTTGCACTACCTGTGATCTGATAATATTTCTACATCTAATGCTACCCAAAGGTTGCGTGGAAGAGTTCGCTTTTTAGCGATAAGACCGCCTGTTGTTACCTTAGTTTATTTCTGTATAATTTCTGTAACTGCTTATTAGTGCAATAAAGAATATTTATTTACTTACACAATTTGTCTGAGCCCCACGGTAAACTCAAGAAGGCTTGTGGTGTGAGTGCTCGGTCAACAATATAATTATATAATATACAAATTCTTCAATACATAGCACACCCCCAAAACTCAGAAATGCCCTTACTGGGATTTGTACCTAGGACCGTCGGTTTCATAGGCAGGGTCACTCTCCACTAGGCCAAACCTATCATCGCTAGTTGGAAACTTGCTATATAATACTGACTGTATTTATTTAAAACTAAAAACATGTAATTTTTTTTCAGAATCCCACCAAATACAAGTTACAAGCAGAGCACAAAACTAATTCAAGAAAGAAAATACAATGGAAAAGAAAAATAAAAACACAATGACATCTTATTTAATTGACGGATCAAAAACATTTAATTATTTTATCTTCGTGTCTCCTCACAGGACAGTTTGTGAGCATACGTAACGTTCCGCGGATAAAAGTACCTTAACCTCGTAACGCCCACCATACTATAATATTAAATAGTTAAAACCAACCTTACTATGCAGTGAATTGGGTTGAATTTTCTTTTGTACGAAAACTAATGAAACAAAAGAAATTCTACCCTATTTCCTTTTATAAAAGATTTCAACTGCATTGAAAGGGAGTGTACAGTCAACCAATTTGATTTATAGGCCACTTCGTTCCTTGTTACAGTGAAAATCTATATGAAAGATACAAAAGATCTCTTATCACAAGGTTCGAAGTGGCTTAGAAATCAAATTGGTTGACTATACATTGTAATGCACACGGGGCGTTACGAGGTTATGCATATTGGCGCTTAGGCTATTTTTAACGACGCTCCAATACCGATTTGATGCTTCGCATCGTAAGCGCCAAGCGCCATTAGGTACCTTTACCCACGTCACATATAAGTGAGTGGATCAACTATTTCTTGTTATTATTCTGTCCCATCAGCCAGGGGACAACTGAAGCATAATTTGTTACAAGAAATGTGGCCCTGCGTACTGACGCGCTTGGTAGGTGACCCATTATAAAATATACTGTATGTAAGTCTAATACGGGCGAAGAAATAAACCAGACATAGGATTTACCAGTATAATCAGGTTTTTACGGGGTCGGCAACGCGTGAATGATGCCTCGGTATTGTAAACGTCCATAGGCTGCGGTGACCGCCTACCGTCAAGCGGGCCGCATGCTTAATTGCCACCTTTGTGGTATAAAAAAAAAACATTAACCAGAAGGTTTTTCTTTAATTGTACATATATAATTAATTTTTGTAAAATTTCTGAGCAGTAATGTACTGCGAACATTACGTGATATGAACTTTTGAAACTGTGAACGAGTGTTTAACTCGAGTGTGTTGCATTACATTGCGGGCCGATTTTTTTTATATGGATAAAATTTTCATTGTACTTCTAAGCAAAAGTTATCTAAATATATTTATTATGGTCCTATTCTACCCTCCGTTAAGAGATTCGCCCGTATAAGATTTACAGACTGTATAGCTTCTACAAATATCTATGTTTTGTGTATTTAGATGCAATTAAACTGTGGTTTGAATAGTAACCAAGGGAACGTAACCATGGCAACGAGGGTCATAGAATAATTGATTGAGCCAAGTAACGTACAGGTCGTAACAGAGTTGGCACGAATGGAATGAATGACTAAATGAAAATGTCTATGTGTGTGTCACATTAACCAATAAAATAGTGGCTCGATTGTATACCGATACAAGTGTCACTCATACAATGAAAGTTTCGTTCAATCTATTCGTGCCAACTCTCGTGAATCGACCGGTATGTCACCGTGTGTACAGTCTACACAACTTATAGTCCTCAGATAAATAAGGCTGGAATAGCTTAGCTCTGGTCATGTCCGCTGGTTAGACGTTGAGAATATTCTGTTTTTGATCCCGATATTTTTTATGGACCAAGGAACATACAAGATAATGTCTATACATATAAAGTCTTGTATATAAAAAATACCTATTTGCTTATTTTTTTAAGTGCCGAAACTGTTATGAATTCTCATTGCGTTAACTCTATATATCTCTTACTTAGTTACAAACGCTCACGTGTAATTATATCGCATTAGGCGACATGTTTCGGGTAAGCTTTGGTACCCATTTTCAAGCCGAGTCAGGACACACCGCTCGCGTTGAGGGTGTGACTAAGTAGTAGTAACATGGCTCACAACAGTTTTAATTCTATATATCTCTTTGTATATGTTTATTACTTCTATACTCATTTCTTCATCCTTTTGAACTTTTCATTATCTTCAAAATTATTACTTTTTTACTGACAAAATTATATTTAGCTTATTAGTTTCTATACTGTAGTGTACAATTATAATAGTAATGTACGTACATTCGCCATCATATATATCGCAGCTGTGGAGATGGTCACAAATATCTGAACATGCACTTTATCGCCTTGACGAATAGACACGTTGTTCAGATATTTGAGACCACCTCCGCAGTTCCGATATATCTACATAATATATATATAACAACATTGATTGTGTAATAATCATTTCTCCTAACTAGTGCTTAAAAAGTCCACTTTGCGCACGCTTCGTTTGCGTAAATTTCACTTTTTAAGGCACTTATGAAATATTGGGTTCGATACACGTGTAAAAACTTCTTTAAGACTCGGGTGATTGTCACCCTCGTTTCACTCGGGTTCCAACTTTCACCCTTGTCAAAAAAAATGTTTTTTTCACTAGTATCGAAATGTACTATTACAATGTTGTTTGCCTACATTATGTCTATGTACCTAATAAAATAAAAATAGAACTAGTATAGCACTGATAAGTATCGTTAACCAAAATAGATGTCGCTAATGTGTTTGCCAGGATGCTGGGAACGTGGTTGTGTATAGATATTTTCATTCCAAGTCTTGTATGTTCCTTGATTATGACACTAAAATAATAATGCATATTATGAAACAGCCTACGATGTAAAAATAATTGTAACTCAAGTACCTCGTGAGGCCCTGTTTTTATGATAACTACAATGTGTTTTCAATGGAATGCAAAACCGGTTTAAGGTTAAACTAATTTATATAAAACCGGTTCTTCTGATAAAACCTTATTGTTTTAATACAAAACCGGTTTTATTCTTTAAAAACATTTATAAAACCGGTTTTTATGTACCCGTTAATATATAAAACCGGTTTATCTGATAAAACCTTTTTGTTTTAATACACTACCGGTTTTATTCTTAAGAACCATTTTTATATAAAACCGGTTTTTCTGTTATAACCGGTTTTTGTTTCATACTAAATCAAAAATGGTTGCATTCTCTAGTTTTTACTCAGGAAATTCGGTAGAACTACTTTTGAGAAACACGATGGGTAGCAGACAAGCTTACAACTTAAAAAAGTGTTATAAGGTAAAAAAAAGGTTGTAAAAAAGTCATATTAACCGAGAACGTCCCTTTTTTGAAGTCGGTTAAGAATCACATTGAAAATGTAGTGTACATTATAATGCCCAACGGGCCTTGTGAGGTCATTCGGGGTAAATAGGTACATTTAGGTTTACTGTCAGGTAAACGACGGTGCTAACTTCAAATGGAAACTTGTATATGATATGACGGTGAATCCTATTTTACAAGTCACTTGTTCCCATGGTAACGGTCGCCTGGACAACTTTATAAGTCCCGGTAAAATTATTTTTATTACATTGTAATTGACAAAACGTACACTTTAGTAGATGGTGGCGATACTGTAAGTTTATACAATATTTTTTATATAAAAAATATATATATAAGGCATTTAACAGCAAAGTGATGTTTTGTGAATTCGATGGCAATAAAACAAACAGTTGTCCCGGGTACTGTTACTATGGTAACGTGTTATACGAAAGTTGATTCACTTATTTACGAGTATATTAATCTGGACATGACATTTTATGAGAACAACAAAAAATATTCCATCCTATTTTTTTTATTAATGACATTGTTTTAAGAATACGAAATTTTATTGATATGGTTTTATCATTTTAAGAACTAAAAAAAGACGTTAAACTGTTTGAAAGAGGAACGGTGAGAAAAAGAGAAAGGTATGCGTGTCTCACTCTCACCCATGCTCTTGTGAGGACATACCTATAATAGGGGAAAGTGGGGTAAAATCGGGACGTTAAGGAAAGTATTCGATATTTTTTTGGTTTTTAGTAAAATCAACGATCTATATTATTCTCTTTTTAATTTACCTCATTAACAACATATATATTAGGCGAGATCACTATTTTCATTAACACAAGAAGAAAAAACAATCAATTTTTAAATGTTTATTTTTTACGGTATTGGCCCATGGTCAGTCCAAAGCCGGGTATACCCGGTTTTGGACAAGCATCCATACCCGGTTTTGTCCCTTAGCAATGATAACTGGCCTCGGTTTGTTGTTATTTTATAATTTCTAGCCATTTTCTTTAGAACATTAAGAATAATTTAAATAAAATTAAGTTGTAAAAACACATTACACCAAAAAAGACACTTGTATAAAACCGGGTACTACCGTGTACTACCCGGTATTACCCCGTACGGTTTTGACCCAAACGGACATACGAGAGATTAAAAAATCTACTAACCTAAAATCATGATGCAGTAACAATCGAAACATTGTTTGTTAAACTTTAATATATGCCTAATAGCATAAAAAATACTAATTGTACTTACCTCAAGATACAAATCATTGGTATGATTACGATTTTTGTGGAATATTATATCAAATACCCTTAAAAACTATTTTCTGGATTTATTTTAATATGCCGGCACGCACGCCTTTTAACTTTTGTTGACAAACTAATCAAGATGGCTCACAGCAGTGACTCGAGAGCGGATAAATTTGAAACTGTACAAGTAACTAAACAGCCATGTCCCGGTTTTACCCCCATACCCGGCTTTGGACTAATCTCCCCTACGTGAGCTAATTTCTACATATGAGCTAATGATTTCTCTATCAAAATGCCTATTTTTAAAATTTGATTATTCTATGTATATTTTATGTTTTTTCTACTCAGAATCACGAGCTTAATACAAGAAAAAAAATTGTCTCTATGTTTTATTTTTCTTTTGTTACCTTTATCCATAAGGCGGTAACAAAAGAGGAATTTTCAAAAAATACAGATTTTTTTGGATTAACTTTATATCTATTGGAATCGGAAGAGCCCGCGATTCTGAGTAGAAAAAAATAACACTTGTTAAGTGCAAACAAAACATATTTTTTCTTGACTTATCCTCTAACCGCCCAAAGATTAAAACTACTATGGTATGTCATAATTAAAATTCAAAATGGCATTCAACGGGAGACCTCTTTATAGGTCTCCGGGCGGCATGGGGATATAGCTAGATTAGCAAATGAAATCTATAAGTCTGATTTCCATTACGACCGATAAGACTAAAAGTCTTTAACTTTTGACATTGACTCTTGAAGTACCCGAATGTGACTTACAATACGACACGGATACGACACGATACTTAGTGGGCATTCGAGGTAGGGTGCTGCGCTACACGCCTCCGCTCCGAGTGTCAACTCAAGCACACTTAGGTTGAGGACTTTATCAAAATATTTGTCCAATGTTTAACCTAAAAATGACAGAATTATCAACTCAAATATTTTTATGTAAGAGCATTCTACGTGTCCCAGACATTTTTGCTAATTGTTACTTGAATTATTTCTTTAATAGTATTTTGTCACAAAATTCTAACAATTTGTATTTAAATTGATAAATCAATTATTTCTTATTATTCTGTCCGATCAGAGGCACAAGAGAAGTTTATAAAGTGACGCAGGAGACAACCATGGCAACGTGATAAGAAATAGTTGGTTTAGTCGACGGGACGTAAGAATGCTCCTGTGACGGGCGTAGCCCTAAATTTGATAAGTATGACGAAGTTTGTATGGAACTAATAAGAGTATTATAACCGTCAGCAGGTTGTATGTAAACGATAAGTAAAATGTATATTATAGATGAATACTGACTTTTATTATTTGTCACTTAACCCTTACCTTTTAACCTTTTGAACGCCAAGAACCACTAAAGTGGCCGCGTTATGTCGTGGCTACCACGCCACCGACCCCTAAAGTGGCTATGGCGGACGCTGTCAAAGCAATTGTCCTGCTGACACATACGGTTTATATTTGCTCTTACCGTTAATTTGGCAAAAAAACGTTCGTTCCAGCGGGATTTTTGAGAGTTGTGCACTCGAATTCATAAAACTTTGAGAACGACAATAATCACACACAAAAGTTTCTTACCATTATTTTTGCACTAAATGTATAGTTTCGGTACCCAACATTACTTATTTATATATTTTTGAAAGAGTTTAAAATGTCACGTCACGATTCGAGTGTCGAGTGCTCAAAAATCGCCCCTCAGTTCGACAGATCTGAATAGTCCTGAAAATTTTATAAAAAAAAATTGTTAAATAATTTGTATCACACTAGGTAGTACACTGCCCAATTAAGGGCTATTTAACATGACACTTTCAAATTGACTGGCAACTACGGGTATAGCAGTTACCGAACTTAGGTACTTGTTAATCTGGGATGGAATACCCGTATTACATGTATGATAGGTAGAGGTGTCACGGGAGTGACGGAGAGTAAGTAAAAATAGAGGCATCTGTTGAGGCTAGCTCGTATAGAAAAAGGTACAGTCGCCATCGCTATCGGAGCTGTGCAGGTGGTCACAAATATCGAAACAACGCCTCTATTATCAAGGTGTCCATGGTCCGATATTTTTGAATACATTAGCTGCTCCGATATATTTGACGGCGACTGTTTTTTTTTTTTATGACAAAAGGTGGCAAACGAGCAGACGGATTGCCTGATGGTAAGCAATTACCGTCGCCCATGGGCACCCGCAACACCAAGGGAGTCACAAGCGCGTTGCCGACCTTTAAAGGGTGTTGGAGCTCTGGGAACCTTACTCACCATCAGGAACACAACACTACATACCTGAAAGGTAGCAGTGCTATTATGGCTGTGGTCTTTTGTAAGGAGGAGGTACTTCCCCAGTTGGGCTTCTCCAGACTCAAGCGTGATGGTACTTCGCTGTGCCCTACCTCTCATTGTTGGACGTAGTTTAAGGACATACCCGGGACTGTACATAAAATGGAGTATAGGTAAAAACCTTAACTAGAACAATGTCTACGCGGGGCAGTTCTCAGAGGTGGCGTTTTTACGTGTCCGAGGCTATATTTGCGTGAATTTTTGGCCCAATATTTTTGAAAAAATTCATACACATATTTCAGCGTCTGTTATATCTCGACAATTAATAAAATATTCCATAACACCATATTCAATATTATAAAAAAAATAAAAAGTGCAGAAATTGACGTACAGTGGGCGTGTCCCGCACCCAAATTTGTTGAAACAAAAAATTATAATTCAAGTTGGGGATGTTGTATTAATTTTTAATATTGGTCCACATATTCTTAATTAGTTTAGTTCTACTACAATTTCACTGAACATAATATATGAATTACCCTTATTAAATAAAAACATATTTTCATCATGTCCCGCGCCAACGCTTGATTTCGCTGGAGTTTACAAAACTTGGCGGTATCGCACAAAGCAATATACCAGGAACTCAATGCCGCGTCCATAGGTAGCTTCAGTTGCGCCGCGTTCACCGACGAGAGCGGACGTATGCTCACAGTGTAATAGCAGAATTCGCAAAGGTATCTTCATCATTCGGTGGGTTTGGTTTCGTGATTTCTTGAATTCGGTGAACAATATTTTTCGTTCAGTGTTTGTGCTTTTCTTAGTGCAACAGTGCCTAAGTCATGCCAAGAAGTATGTTATTTGGTTACCTGTGAGTCTTTTCAATACAATGGTTACTTTTTGTGTAATGGTTCAATAACGATAAAATTTGAATTCAGTGGGTGTGATTTCCGTGGATTCGGTGGGGTTTTAGGCCACCGAAATCAAAAAATGTGCCACCGTGATCAATCTTGACTATAAAAACAGGTTAATTGTTTGTTTTTAAATAATTTGTATGTTATAATTGTATTCAAAACAGTTGAACATGTTGTTAATGTTAACACCAACGTTGTATATGTACTCGTATATATTTAATCGCAACTTTAAAAAATTTTTGGTTATGCTATCTGCGGATATTTTTCCTATTTAATCAGTTATGATTACCGTTGACCTATATCTATCAAGTTTAGTGCCTTCTGATAAAGATTCTCCTTCTGGGCCTATAATATACGCTTAAGGTCATTAAGAATCTTGGAGCCGACTCTCTATTCTTTCAAGTCTTTATAGTTCCGTCTGATGAAATTTTGGGTCCTAAATTACTGTTTAAATTATGAAGTTTAAGTTCAAGTTAGCTAAAAGCATACTAGTTTAAAGACACACGATAATGAAACCCTCTTTCTTTTTAGTTAATCTTCAAAATACCTCGACAATCCCAGAAAAATTTGGCCATCAACTTTCTAGCCATTTTTTATTCAATGATGTTTAGGCTCTGGTTCAAAATTATAAGCCCGGGTTTCATCTTCTTCAAAATTGATGTGCTGTGTTCACCACACTGCTATAAAAAGCCCCTCGATGCGTCGGTGTGCGCATTCTCGGCACCCATCTTGCATATAAAAGCTCCAGAAGGCTTGTGTTGCGGATGCGGGTGCTGGGCCAGCGATATATTAAGTACAAATAAGCTGTTTCTTTAAGGATAAAGATGTCATTGCGGCCTGGCATCACTAATATAAACAACTTCTAAACCCTACGCTTGCTGCTTGGAAATGGCAGCAAATGTAGGTCTCATACCACCGATACAGCCACATGAGGTTAAGAAAGCGCTGCAAAAATAGGCTCCGTAGGTATCCAAGTGGAAGCTTGAAAATGCCTGCAAGAAACTGGTGTGTTGCTACTTTCTAATCTCTTCAGTCAGGTGTTGCTCTCTTCCAAAATGCCAGAGGCATGGAGATTGCGCACTATCGTTCCGATTTACAAGGGATAGGGAAGCAAGTACGAGTGCAACAACTACCGAGGTATCAAGCTCTTAAGCCATACTATAAAGCTTTACGAAAGAGTAATCGACAACCGAATAAGGTCAGAGTGCTCACTATCTAGACATTATTATGGCTTCGTACCTGGTTTATCAACTACCGATCCTAATAAAAGCCCCACTGCTGCGTTGCCAAAATGTAGATAGTTTCATTAAATTTTGTATTTGCTTTTTTATGTTATATATGTATTTAGTTATATGACGCATTGGTTTTACTGTTATGTCATATTAACTTATTTGAATAAATGAAATGAAATGAAATGAAATATGTTTGCTCTGTCCACAATTGCCGAAGAATATCGCTCGAAGAAAAAAACCGCTGCTCGTTGCGTTCCTGGACATGAAAAGGCTTTCGAAAGCCCTGTCCTAGAGCAATATGTCAAGACCATTGCGGACATGTATAGGGATGCACGATCAGTGGTCCGGACATCGGTGGGTGAGACCAAAGCAATAGCTGTAAAAAAGGTGTTCATCAGGGCTCAGTACTGAGCCCCTTCCTGTTTTGCTTACTTTTTGGACTCGTTTACTAAAGAAGCACAAGATTTGGCAAAGTGGACATTTATATACGCTGACGATGTAGCCATATGCACTGAAAGCCGTACCGAGCTGCAGAAAGCGCTCGCTTCATGGAAGCACCAGTTGCAATCCGGGGGCCTGGTGTTGAGTGTTGCCAAAACACAATTGTCCCTGAACGAACCACGTGACGACAGTCCGATACCCATCGATGGGCAATTAGTCCAAATACCTGGGTGGTATAATGCACATGTCCGGAGACATCGAATGCTATGCAACATTCATCACCGAATAGCCGCTAGATGGCAAAAATGGCGAGAAGTGACTGGTGTGACCTGCGACAAAAAAATGCCGGTCAAAATAAAGGGGCTGATCTATAAGATCATGATTAGACCAGTTTTAACCTATGGCAGCGAGACGTCGGCGGTGACGCAGAAGCACCTGCGTACCATCTAAGTTGCTGAAATGAAGATGCTGAGGTGGATGTGCGGCGTTACCAGGCTTGATAAAATCTGCAACGAGTACGTGCGAGGAAGCCTGGGCGTGCGTGACATCGCCGACAAAATGCAAGAGAGTTAGGCTGCGATTCTTCCGAATTGATTAGTTTGCTTGCTAAAATCAGCTCGTTGGGCTGAAAATATGAATATTATGATTATGATTATGATTATTATGATTATGAGTTTCCAATGCAAGATTTTTCTGAATTTAATAAGAAAACTTTATATGGACAAGTATTTTTTGATAAAACTTAAAGCCAAACACTTTTAAAGTGATTTTAACACCAATTTTGAACTTTTTTATGAATATTGATTTCGGTGGGTGGACTTGATTTCGGTGATTTAAAAAACTAAAATATCTTAAAAACCGTTAAGCCTACAAGGGGGCCTTTCCCGGCAATATTTTTTAAATTTAAGCCTGAATCTAGGATTTAATGTTTCACATTAAAAAAGTAAAAAAAAAATTGTTCCACCGAAGTCACGCAAAACAGCTCGGCTCGGAGATACGCCCTACGGAGTTGTGCAGAGAATGAATATGGAACTTCCGTCAAGGCCTTGGCCTTGGACCTACTGCCGAGGTACGCAATTTTCACTTTGGCGTGTGATGCTTGTCGGAAAATGTTGTGAAGTGGTGGCGAAAAGATTTAAGAAAAATAACGACGCCAGTCACACCTCACTAGCCAATTTGTGTTAGAATATCCTGTAATTCTACCTTCCTAATGCGGACTGCTAAGGAATGGAATTCGCTCCCATCGTCTGTATTCCCGGTAAGATATAATTTGGGTTTCAAGGCAAAAGTGAATAGGCTGTTACTGAACCAGCGTGTTACACCCTCGATCTCGTCGTCACTTACCATCAGGTGCGACTGAGGTCAAACGCTGGTCAGTTTATATAAATATTTATTTGTATGTCTTTCCCATGGGAATTGGGACGCGCACAGAGACAGCTCAGCTCAAGGACTATTGAGTTTTAATGGAATCTAGAATGTACCAGCCTATTGGGTAGAAAGGATGGACTAGACTGGGCTACTAGATGAAAAACCGGACGCCTGTCTAATAAAATGGTATACAATTTTATTTCTGGCAGACGGTGATTCGCCCTGTGCGAGTCACCGTCGACACCGGAGACACGTCGTCACCGATTAGTCAGATGTGTATTTGGATCAAATCTGAGAAGTCATTTTTTCAATGATGGAGGAGTAAGTAAGAGTGTGTGTCGTGCAGTGGGCGTGTCGTCGCCATCGCTGTCGGGCTCCGGCGCCGGCTCGCCGTCCGACGACGACGCGCGCTTCGGGCCCGTGCAGCGCCCGCCGCCGCAGCCCCACGTGCAGCCGCAGCCCCACGCCAGGCCTGTATAAGCCGCGGGTGAGCGCTAGAACTTACTCACTTTACATATTTACAATTTAACTATAGTGAAAAAAAAATTATATTATAGGACATTCTTAAAAATCTAGTAAAGCTGCATTATCTGTCTCTGCCTTAAATATTGCCATTATTTATATCTTAGTATATTTATAAACCTTATTTCTACATTTTGTGTTCGTGTATTGTAGAGTGTGTGTTAATTTTACTCTCTTTTCGAACTTTTTGCACTACCTGTGATCTGATAATATTTCTACATCAAATGCTACCCAAAGGTTGCGTGGAAGAGTTCGCTTTTTAGCGATAAGACCGCCTGTTGTTACCTTAGTTTATTTCTGTATAATATCTGTAACTGCTTATTAGTGCAATAAAGAATATTTATTTACTTACACAATTTGTCTGAGCCCCACGGTAAACTCAAGAAGGCTTGTGGTGTGAGTGCTCGGTCAACAATATAATTATATAATATACAAATACTTCAATACATAGCACACCCCCAAAACTCAGAAATGCCCTTACTGGGATTTGTACCCAGGACCGTCGGCTTCATAGGCAGGGTCACTCTCCACTAGGCCAAACCTATCATCTCTAGTTGGAAACTTGCTATATAATACTGTCTGTATTTATTTAAAACTAAAAACATGTAATTTTTTTTCAGAATCCCACCAAACACAAGTTACAAGCAGAGCACAAAACTAATTCAAGAAAGAAAATACAATGGAAAAGAAAAATAAAAACACAATTACATGTAATTTAATTGGCGGATCAAAAACATTAAATTCTTTTATCTTCGTGTCTCCTCACACGAGGACAGCTCGTGACGCTCCGCGGACAAAAGTACCTTATCCTCGAGGCCCACCAAATTAAAATATTTGTGGCATTATCTAGCAAAAGGGACGTTATTGTCGATGGCGCTTACGTCGAACCGCGTTGCGTTTGTATTGCGACATCTTGAACAACGGCGTAAGCGCCAACGACAATAAGGTCCCTTATCGTAGATAATAGTTAAAACCAACCTTACTATGCAGTGAATTGGGTTGAAATTCTTTTGTACGAAAACTAATGAAACAAAAGAAATTCTACCCTATTTCCTTTTATACAAGATTTCAACTGCATTGAAAGGGAGTGTACAGTCAACCAATTTGATTTATAGGCCACTTCGTTCCTTGTTACAGTGAAAATCTATATGAAAGATGCAAAAGATCTCTTATTAGAAGGTTCGAAGTGGCTTAGAAATCAAATTGGTTGACTATACATTGTAATGTACAGTCAGCGTCATATAGTTGGTAGCATCCAAAGTACTCAAAAAGTTCGGTACACCATAGAATTAGTATGGTGTACCGAACTATTTGAGTACTTTTAATGCTACGAACTATATGACGCTGACTGTACACTGGGCGTTACGAGGTTATGCATATTTTTAACAACGCTCCAATACCGATTTGATGCTTCGCATCGTAAGCGCCAAGCGCCATTAGGTACCTTTACCCGCGTCACATATAAGTGAGTGGATCAACTATTTCTTGTTATTATTCTGTCCCATCAGCCAGGGGACAACTGAAGCATAATTTGTTACAAGAAATGTGGCCCTGCGTACTGACGCGCTTGGTAGGTGACCCATTATGAAATATACTGTGTGTAAGTCTAATACGGGCGAAGAATTAAACCAGACATAGGATATACCAGTATAATCATTAACCGAAAGGTTTTTCTTTAATTATACCTATTATACATATGTAATTAATTTTTGTAAAATTTCTGAGCAGTAATGTACTGCGAACATTACGCGATATGAGCTTTTGAAACTGTCAACGAGTGTTTAACTCGAGTGTGTTGCATTACATTGCGGGCCGATTTTATATGGATAAAATGTTAATTGTACTTCTAAGCAAAAGTTATCTAAATATATTTATTATGGTCCTATTCTACCCTCCGTTAAGAGATTCGCCCGTATAAGATTTGCACACTGTATAGCTTGTACAAATATCTACGTTTTGTGTATTTAGATGCAATTTAACTGTGGTTTGAAGAGTGACGCAGGGGAGTGACCATGGCAACTAGGGACAAAGAATAGTTGAATGACCCATGTAACGTATGTCACCGTGTAAACATTGGTGTCTACGGGCGTTTTCAAAAAATTGTGCACCCAATTAGTGAAAGTTGTTAAGAAAAGTTAAATCACTGTCAGTTTCGTGACGACAATTAAGCATTAAATATCGATAAAAGCTTGGTTTTGATGTTCGTTTTATAAACTTCAATCGATATTACAACATAATAGAAGACAAAAAGTCGATCTTCATAAAGATTTAATGCTTAATTGTCGTCACGAAACTGACAGTGATTTAACTTTTTTTTACATCTTTCGCTAATTGGGTGTACCAAATTTTGAAAACTCCCCTACACAACTTATAGTCCATTCGGATAAATTCACGTCACGTCCGCTGGTTAGACGTTGAGAATATTCTGTTTTTGATCCCGATAGTTTTTATGGACCAAGGAACATACAAGATAATGTCTATACAAATAATGTCTTGTATATAAAAAAATACCTATTTGCTTAATTGTTTAAGTGCTGAAACTGTTATGAATTCTCATTGCGTTAACTCTATATATCTCTTACTTAGTTACAAACGCTCACGTGTAATTATATCGCATTAGGCGACATGTTTCGGGTAAGCTTTGGTACCCATTTTCAAGCCGAGTCAGGACACACCGCTCGCGTTGAGGGTGTGACTAAGTAGTAGTAACATGGCTCACAACAGTTTTAATTCTATATATCTCTTTGTATATGTTTATTACTTCTATACTCATTTCTTAATCCTTTTGAACTGTTTTTTTTTTCATTATCTTCAAAATTATTACTTTTTTACTGACAAAATTATATTTAGCTTATTTGTTTCTATACAGTCGTGTACAATTCTAATAGTAATGTAGGTACATTCGCCATCAAATATATCGCAGCTGTGGAGGTGGTCACAAATATCTGAACATGAACTTTATCGCCTTGACAATAGACGCGTTGTTCAGATATTTGAGACCACCTCCGCAGCTCCGATATATCTAGATAACATTGATTGTGTAATAAATATTTTTCCTAACTAGTGCTTAAAAAGTCCACTTTGCGCACGCTTCGCTAGCGTAAATTTCACTTTTTAAGGCACTTCTTATGAAAAATTGGGTTAGACACACGTGTAAAATCTTATTTAAGACTCGGGTGATTGTCACCATCGTTTCAAGTTTTTTTCACTAGTATCGAAATGTACTATTACAATGTTATTTGCCTACATTATGTCTTTGTACCTAATAAAATTAAAATAGAACTAGTATAGCACTGATAAGTATCGTTAACCATGATAGATGTCGCTAATGTGTTTGCCAGGATGCTGGGAACCTGGTTGTGTATAGATATTTTCATTCCAAGTCTTGTATGTTCCTTGATTATGACACTAAAATAATAATGCATATCGCCGATATACTTACTCAACCTCGTGTCTGTAACACTCATTTGATGACAAAAACATCCGTATTTCAACTTTTTTTTTTATGACATAAGGTGGCAAACGAGCAGACGGATTGCCTGATGGTAAGCAATTACCGTCGCCCATGGGCAACCGCAACACCAGGGGAGTCACAAGCGCGTTGCCGACCTTTAAGGGGGGTTGGAGCTCTGGGAACCTTACTCACCATCAGGAACACAACACTACATACCTGAAAGGTAGCAGTGCTATTATGGCTGTGGTCTTCCGTAAGGAGGAGGTACTTCCCCAGTTGGGCTTCTCTCCAGACTCGAGCATGATGGTACTTCGCTGTGCCCTACCTCTCATTGTCGGACGTAGTTTAAGGACATACCCGGGTCCAAAACTGAAAGAAAAGCGACATTTATATCAAATGATTGTTGCAGATATGAGGTTGAGTAAGTATAGCGACGATATGAAACAGCCTACTATGTAAAAATAATTGTACCTCGTGAGGCCCTGTTTTTATGATAATTACAATGTGTTTTCAATGGAATGCAAAAAAAAAATGTTAAACTAATTTATATAAAACCGGTTCTTCTGATAAAACCTTATTGATTTAATACAAAACCGGTTTTATTCTTTAAAAACATTGATAAAACCGGTTTATCAGATAAAACCTTTATGTTTTAATACACTACCGGTTTTATATAAAAATGGTTTTTAAGAATATAATTGATTTTATCAGATAAACCGGTTTTTGTTTCATACTAAATCAAAAAGGTTGCATTCTCTAGTTCTTATTCGGGAAATTATTGAGAGACTTTTGAGAGAGACAATCGGTAGCAGTCAAGCTTACAACTTACAAAAGTGTTATAAGGTAAAAAAAAGGTTGTAATAAGTCCTATAAACTGAGAACGTCCCTTTTTTGAAGTCGGTTAAGAATCACATTGAAAATGTAGTGTACATTATAATGCCCAACGGGCCTTGTGAGGTCATTCGGGGTAAATGGGTACATTTAGGTTTACTGTTAGGTAAACGACGGTGCTAACTTCAAATGGAAACTTGTATATGATATGACGGTGAATCCTATTTTACAAGTCACTTGTTCCCATGGTAACGGTCGCCTGGACAACTTTTTAAGTCCCGTTAAAATTATTTTTATTGCATTGTAATTGACAAAACGTACACTTTAGTAGATGGTGGCGATACTGTAAGTTTATACAATATTTTTTATATAAAAAAAATATATATAAGGCATTTAACAGCAAAGTGATGTTTTGTGAATTCGATGGCAATAAAACAAACAGTTGTCCCGGGTACTGTTACTATGGTAACGTGTGATACGAAAGTTGATTCACTTATTTACGAGTATATTAATCTGGACATGACATTTTATGAGAACAACAAAAAATATTCCATCCTATTTTTTTTTATTAATGACATTGTTTTAAGAATACGAAATTTTATTGATATGGTTTTATCATTTTAAGAACTAAAAAAAGACGTTAAACTGTTTGAAAGAGGAACGGTGAGAAAGAGAGAAAAGTATGCATGTCTCACTCGCACCCATGCTCTTGTGAGGACATACCTATAATACGTGAACTAATTTCTACATAGCAGCTAATGATTTCTCTATCAAAATGCCTATTTTTAAAATTTGATTATTTTATGTATATTTTATGTTTTTTCTACTCAGAATCACGAGCTTAATACAAGAAAAAAATTAGTCTCAATGTTTTTTTTTTATTTTTTGTTACCATTATCCATAAGGCGGTAACAAAAGAGGAATTTTCAAAAAATACATAAATTTTTGGAATAACTTGATATCTATTGGAATAGGAAGAGCCCGCGATTCTGAGTATAAAAAAAAACACTTGTTAAGTGCAAACAAAACATATTTTTTCTTGACTTATCCTCTAACCGCCCAAAGATTAAAACTACTATGGTATGTCATAATTAAAATTCAAAATGGCATTCAACGGGAGACCTCTTTATAGGTTTCCGGGCGGCATGGAGTTATAACTAGATTAGCAAATGAAAGCAATCTATAAGTCTGATTTCCATTACGATCGATAAGACTAAAAGTCTTACATTTTTGACATTAACTCGAAGTACCCGAATGTGACTTACAATACGACACGGATACGACACGATACTTAGTGGACATTCGAGGTAGGGTGCTGCGCTACATGCCTCCGCTCCGAGCGTCAACTCAAGCACACTTAGGTTGAGGACTTTATCAAAATATTTGTCCAATGTTTAACCTAAAAATGACAGAATTATCAACACAAATATTTTTATGTAAGAGCATTCTACGTGTCCCATACATTTTTGCTAATTGTTACTTGAATTATTTCATTAATAGTATTTTGTCACAAAATTCTAACAATTTGTATTTAAATGATAAATCAATTATTTCTTATTATTCTGTCCGATCAGAGCACAAGATACGTGATAAGAAATAGTTGGTTTAGTCGACGGGACGTAAGAATGCTCCTGTGACGGGCGTAGCCCTAAATTTGATAAGTATGACGAAGTTTGTATGGAACTAATAAGAGTATTATAACCGTCAGCAGGTTGTATGTAAACGATAAGTAAAATGTATATTATAGATGAATATTGACTTTTATTTTTTGTCACTTAACCCTTACCTTTTAACACCTTCGCTGCGGCAGTTAGTTAACATCGCAGTTAATCATACGTGTTTAGGGGTTGATCGACCTAATAACGCAGCGAACGTGTTAACACATTCGGCCACAGTACTTACGGAGATCGCCGTATTGCTCTTACGGTTAATTGGGCAAAAAAACGTTCGTTCCAGCGGGATTTTTGAGAGTCGTGCACTCGAATTCACAAAACTTTGAGAACGAAAATAATTTAAGAAATATTTGGTTTAGTCGACGGGACGTAAGAATGCTCCTGTGACGGGCGTAGCCCTAAATTTGATAAGTATGACGAAGTTTGTATGGAACTAATAAGAGTATTAAAATCGACAAAAGTTTCTTACCATTATTTTTGCACAAAATGTATAGTTTCGATACCCACGATTATTTATTTATATGTTTGAGAGAGTTTAAAATGTCACGATTCGAGTGTAGAGTGCTCAAAAAGTATCTTATAAAGTACCCAATTTGTTTAACCTTGTCAATGCCATTCACTTGGTATGAAGTCCAAACATTTCGTATCCGTCACGCCACGACTTGATATCAAGTCGAGGGCCGAAGCCTTGGATATACGTACCAATTTTCACTTTGGCGTGTGATGCTTGGCAGAAAATTTTGTGAAGTGGCGGTGAAAAGGTTAAAGAAAAAGAACGAAGCCAGTCACACGTACCTCACTAGGCAGTGTGTGTAAAAATATCCTGTAATTCTACCTTCCTAATGCAGACTGCTAAGGAATGAAATTCGCTCCCATCGTCTGTATACCCGGTAAGATATAATTTGGGTCTTTTCAAGGCAAGAGTGAATAGGCTGTTACTGAACCAGCGTGCTACACCCTCGACCTCGTCGTCACTTACCATCAGGTGCGACTGAGGTCAAACGCTGGTCAGTCTTAGATTTATTTGTATGTCTTTCCCATACATGGGACGCGCACAGAGACAGCACCCGCCTTGGTGTAAGGACTATTGAGTTTTAAGGAAATCTAAAATGTACTAGGGTATTGGGTGGAAAGGATGAACTAGCTACTGGGCTATTTAATAAAAAAACCGGTTAAACCACACCACTATACTACACCTTCAAGAAAAGAGCGTATAGGGATCTTAAAGGCCGGCAACGTACTTGTGACTCCTCTGGTGTTGCGAGTGTCCATGGGCGGCGGTAGTTGCTTACCATCAGGCAATCCGTCTGCCCGTTTGCCTCCTATATCATAAAAAAAAATAACTTTCTTGACCTGTAAATCAGCTCAGCAAATAATTAACAAGGAGGCTGCAATGTCTTGTCGCCAGGGTGCAGCACGTTTGCGATTTGCTTGCTTAACTAATTAAATTATCATTTTATTGTATATTTCCACCCAATCTTTAAAATTCACTTCGATTTCAAAGTGAATTTTAAAGATTGGGTGGAAACCCAACCTTGTGAAGACACCACATTCTTTAAGCATTCTTGGATTAAACATGGTGGCATGTTATGGCGGTTCCACTTCATTAAGAGATTGTTCAGTAAAAAAAACACAAATTAAAAAATTAGAAATTGTTTATTCCTTAAAACTATAGCTGCATAATTATGGTAAAAATACGACACAATACAAGTATGAGTATTCTAGACACACAATTGACACGGAATTGCTGAATAAAAAAAATTGTTATCTGAAATATACACAGTGTGTAAATCTAATACGGGCGAATCTCGTAACGGAGGGTAGCATAGGACATAAGAAATATATTTAGATAACTTTTACTTAGAAGTACAATTAAACTTTTATCCATATAAAAAAAAATCGGCCCGCAATGTAATGCAACACACTCGAGTTAAACACTCGTTGACAGTTTCAAAAGCTCATATCGCGTATGTTCGCAGTACATTACTGCTCAGAAATTTTACAAAAAATTATTACATATGTATAATAGGTATAATTAAAGAAAAATTGGTTAATGATTATACTGGTAAATCCTATGTCTGGTTTAATTATTCGCCCATATTAGACTTACAGTATGTACAATTTTATTAAATACAACCATGATAAAACGGATTATATAGCGTATTCGGGGGCCGAAGACAGGGACCATTTGATTGCATCTAAATACAGTAATGCATTTGTATTTAAACTTTCGTGAGTCATTTTAAATAAATAAATATTTCGGGACAATCTTACACAAATCGACTTAGTCCTACGGTAAGCTCAGTAAGGTTTGTGTTATAGGTACTAGACGACGATATATGTAATAAATACAAACATTTAAATACATAGAAAACACCCATGACTCAGGAACAAATATCTATGCTCATTACACAAATAAATGCCCTGACTGGGATTCGAACCCAGGACCATCGGCTTCATAGGGTCACTACTGACTAGGCCAGACCGGTCGTCGATTGTAATATTTCATAAGTAAAATTAACGGCTATTCTCATATTTATGGAGGATTATTCATCGAATAATGTCGCGCGAGTGACTAAATTAACTTTAGAAAAGAGGTTACTTTCATTTATAAAATAAACCTGCATTTGTGATAGCCACCTTCCCATAACCGGGGGCCGATTTTTGAGCGTGCACTTCGAAAAAACTTTGTCAACAAAAATAATCACACACATAAGTATCTTACCATTATTTTTGTACAAAATGTATAGTTTCGATGCCCACGATTATTCATTTATATCACTCATGCTTCTTAAATACCATTTTTTTGTGTTAGAGAGAGTTTAAAATGTCACGATTCGAGCGTTGACTGCTCACAAATCGGGTGGGTGGGTCGATTTTTGAGAGTTGTGCACTCTAATTCATAAAACTTTGACAACAAAAATAATCACACACAAAAGTTTCTTACCATTATTTTTTGTACAAAATGTATAGTTTCGATACCCACGATTATTTATTTATATCATTCATGCTTCTTAAATACCATTTCTTCGTGTTTGAGTTAAAAATGTCACGATTCGAGCGTCGAGTGCTCAAAACTCGGCCTCCCGGTCATCTAGAAAGCGTATTAGTCGAACGCGATGCCACATTTTTTTTAACAAACTATGCTTGTTTTCTCTAGTTGATGACACAGAAAAAAAAAATGATGTCAGAGAATGCTATATTTTTATCGATATGTATTTCCAACTGTTGCCGGATTATTGTAATTTAGGTAAAGGACACAGTTTACTTAAGAAAGCATATCAAACGTTTTGTTAACTTCGTTCTAACTAAGCAGTCATATTTAGACTCGTATTTTTTCTTTGGTAATTAATTTTTGTAATTGTTTGATATGTTTTCTAATAGCGCATTTTTATGTAAGTTTAAGTTTTTTTTTGTACAGTCCCGCCGAGTTTCTTGCCGGTCATAAATATCAAAATGCTTCTCAATTGTAGGGTTAGAACCGGTGTAGTTTTTATTTTTGTGTTTTACTTTTGTATACTCAACTTGTAAAAGTGCTTTTGAGGCCTACTTACTGAATAAACGTTTGAGTTTTTGTGATGTTTTTTTTTTAAAAACTAACTAATTTTTTTCCGACTATAACACAGCCACACTATTTTTATATCGCTTCGCTATGAGGTATTCATCTTCTATGCTAGGCCAGTCCCATTTGGTACGTTTTCGAGGCTCCGCGGGCCTCGGGCGCTGCGCCGGGACGAACTCGGCGCGCTGCGTTGTGGTCTCTGGGGGAGGTCATAAATAATTAATATTATAGGATATCCTTACACAAATTAACCCCACGGTAAGCTCATGAAGGCTTGTGTTGTGACTCAGCCTGTATATATATATAACTGGCTTTTCGTCGGCAAGCCATGCCCGTAAAGTATGGTTGCGGGATAAGAACTATCCTATGTCCTTTCTCGTAGCTCAAACTCTCTCCATACCAATTGGTTCAGCGGTTTAAGCGTGAAGAGGTAACAGACAGAGAGTTAATTTCTCATTTATAGTATTAGTATGGATACAAATATTTCTCAGTCCAAATAGCAATTTAATTATGTTTCCATACTTTATAGAGCGCGGTTAGAAATGAGTAACGTCATAGGTTACGTACGTAGGAGACGTTTGCGCGGGAACTGGGAATGTCAGACTATCTCCCATTTCTGCCTTTTTTGTAGCTTTAAGACAATTAGTCGCATACAGACATTTGGTCCGTAATGAAATGAATAGATTATATTAATTTAACAATAGTAGATATGCATCTGTGCATAATGAAGGACATTACAACAAGAGTGTGGGTTTAATAACATCACAGGGGTGTTGTAATGTCTAATTATGTATAGTTGCATACACTACTTTATCTACACACATATCATAAGTGTTTTAAGATGGGTTCAGGAACCGTAGGAAAATGACCTGCATTATTACTAGTGTTATTTGAAACATTAAAAAGTCAACGAACAAAACAAATGACAGCTTGGAATGGCGGCGTTACGTATTTCGTATCTCAATCAAATATTTTTTTAAACCATAGACAAGCGAATGAACTCCCTATTCTATTGTCACTCGAGTTCAAATGTCGTTTGATTAATATTAAATAAACATCGAATTGGAGTTTCGTATCAATGACTGTTTTAATATCTATAGATACTAGAATAGACACCCCACTTGAATTTGACAGCTGTTCCAAATTTAAACTCATAACCAGTTTTCAGGAGGTAATGTTAACTATCTCCATTCATTTCTGATGGTTGGTATTGCTGGTCATTGCCTACGGTTTCTGGACGCATTTTAGAGCATTAATGATATGTACGTAGATACAACTTATTAGCAATTTGTTAGTATTGAGAGTTGCTACACCGCCATGAGATAAAAAGATAAGATAAGATTACCGTGTTGCGGTGGGTCCGGCATCGTGGAGCGCCGCCGGGCCGGTGGAGCCCGGGCCGCGGCCGGCGCGGGCTCGGCGGGGCGCCGCAGCCTCGCCAGCGGGCAGCCCGCGCCCGCCTCCGCTTCCGCCTCCGCCTCCGCTGACGCCAGCAGCGAGAGCTCGCGGAGCGCCTGAAATATACAAGTCTTAAGAAAAACGGAATATGGAAAGTGTAGGTATCTATGAACTTTTGCCATCTCGAAGGTAGTTCATTGATTCCTTTACTAAAAAAAATGTGTGAGCGAGAACCAATATAAAATCTCTGAAGGCTGTTTGGACAGCGTCGTGAGAATTGAATTTTTTCCCAAAGTTGAAGTTGTCCAAATTCCGAAAAAAATGGTAATCAGTTGGAGTAAGGTCCGGGGAGTATGGTGGGTGTCGAAGACATTCCAGTTGCAGCTCCCTTAGTTTTGCGGTCGTTAAACGTGCCGTATGTGGTCGAGCGTTGTCCCGAAGCAGCAGTGGGCTAGATCGATTGACCAGTCTGGGTTGTTTAATGGCTAGCTGTTCCATCATCGTTTGCAATTGTTGACAATACACATCAGCCGTGATTGTTTGCCCAGATCTTAAGAAGCTGTAATGGATGACACCGGTACTAGTTCACCAGACACTTACCAGTACCTTTCTGAGTCAACTTTCGTTTCGGGCAGAATTTGGCTGGTTCACCAGTGTTCAGCCACTGTGAAGAACGTTTCCGGTTGTCATACAGGATCCATTTTTCATCACAAGTAACGATACGATTCAAAATGCCTTCATTATTGTGCCGATTGAGAAGTGAAACGCAACACTCTCGACGCGTGTTTTTTTGTTTGTGTCGCTCAAATCATGCGGTACCCATTTTTCAAGTTTTTTCACTTTTCCAATTTGTTTCAAGTGAATCAAAATGGTTTTATCGTTCACACCGAAGCCTGTCGCTAGCTCTGACGTGGTTTGTGATGGATCAGCTTCCACAATTGCTTTTAATTCTTCGTTGTCAACTTGTGTCTCCGGCCGTCCACGGGGCTTGTTCTGTAGGTCAAAATTTCCATAACGGAAACAATGGAACCAATAACGTATTTTCTTTTGCAGTACCTTCCCCTTGCGCATTGTTAATCCTACGAGCCGTTTCTGCAGCACTGGTACCGAGGTGAAACTCATATTCGTAAATAAAGCGATATTTTAAGTTCTCCATATTGTGTTAACATCGTTCTGTGTTAAAGAAAAACAAATGAAGCGATAACAAATAAATTTCATAATTCAAACACAGAAATACATGGTTTTAAAATTAAAATGAATTCAAATTTGGAATTCCTAGCCGAACGCCACATATTTTAAACCAAAGTTCCCAGTTCGCCAAACGCCAATTTCATATGTAAGGACCTAATATAGGTATACGGTTAATTCCGTGATTATACAAAAGGGGGAGTATTTCGAAAATGGAATCTTACTACTAAAAGAGATTGGAGACAAACGATTCCAAACGATAAAATGATATTTTAGAAACATGAATGATAGAAATTGATAATCGTGACTATCGAAACTTATACATTTTGTCAAAAATAACGGTGAGAAACTTTTGTGTGAGAAATTTTGGTCCTCAAAGGTTTTTGTGATTCGAGTGCATGACTGTCAAAAATCGATCCCCCTGGCTTCCATGAACACTTCCAAAAATGACGGGACAACGCGAGGAAGGACTACCATGAACTAACCTCATCCCGCAGCTCCAGGGTCATTTGGTAGATGAAGTGGTGACTACTGTTGTACATTAGAGCGTTGGAGAACATCAGTTGAAGGTCGCGCGTCAACTCCGCGGTCGTCCTGCAACCAACGATACATAATATATACCATACATAATAATATATAAATATTTCGGGACAATCTTACACAAATCGACCTAGTCCTAAGGTAAGCTCAGTAAGGCTTGTATTGTAGATACTAGACGACGATATATATAATAGAGACATACATATAAATACTTCAATACATAGAAAACACCCATGACTCAGGAACAAATATCTGTGCCCATCACACAAGTAAATGGCCTGACTGGGATTTGAACCCAGGACCATCGGCTGCATAGGCAGGGTCACTACCCACTAGACCAGACCGGTCGTCAAACACATGGCACATAATATTGTCTTCGGTTGCCGCGATAATTACTCATGAAATAACACTAACAATTTGTGTAGGTAGTTTGCACTCTAGTGAATAAAAAGCAGTTTAGCTGTCTGTTATTAAAGAGTAAAAAAATAAATAACCACCGCAATGAAAAGAAAAATATAAATAATTTTGTCTTCAATAACGCAAGTGTACACCTACCCTACAAGTACCCTATTTTGTTGGATTTTTGTTTTCCTAATTTATATGGGACCAACTTAGGGGTATACCCTATCCAATAAAAAAAAAATCAAAATCGAACTAATTAACTCTGTAAAAAGTTGTGCGTGGTAACACATAAAAAAAATACGCGTCGTCTTGAGAACCTCCGTTTTTTGCGTCGGTTAACAAAACGGATTAAATCGCGTATACTAATTCGCGTGCAGTTTAAATTAGTATACTCTATATAATTAGACGACCGGCAACCCTTATGCAAAATATGTAGTGGTTGTCTCAAAAATACAATAAATAAATAAAATTAAATAGAAAAGCCTTTATTGATATGATATATTATATATTTGACGACCGGTCTGGCCTAGTATGTGGTGACCCTGCCTATGAAGCCGATGGTCCTGGGTTCGATTCCCAGTCGGGGCATTTATTTGTGTGATGAGCACAGATATTTGTACCCGAGTCATGGGTGTTTTCTATGTATTTAAGTATTTATATGTATCTATCTATTATATATATCGTCGTCTAGTACCTACAACACAAGCCTTACTGAGCTTACCGTAGGACTAGGTCGATTTGTGTAAGACTGTCCCGAAAATATTTATTATTTTATTTATTTATTTATATGTATATTTACCCCCCTGATTGGCATAAAGGCCTTCTCCATCAGTTTCCACTTCTTCAGGAATTCCAAAAATACAATACGAATTACTAACTCTAAATAATCAAAGTTACTTTTTTAAAAACAAACTAGGAAATAAATGTGTCATTATCTATAAAAAGGGACCTTATTGTCTATGGCACTTACGTCGAATCGCGTTGCATTAGTATTGTATCGTCTTGAAGAACGACATAAGCGCCATCGACAATAAGGTCCGTTTTCGTAGATATTGTCACATATATAACATAAAGTTTATTACTAAGCACATGGTAAGCCTTTCAATTTTTGTCAGAATGTCCTGTGATATTTATTATTTATTCCATTTCATTTCAATTAGAATATTCAATATAGTGCAATGTATTGCGTGTTTTGTGAACAAAAAATGATGTTTTGGACCCGAGTATGTCCTTAAACTACGTCCTACAATGAGAGGTAGGGCACAGCGATGACCATCACGCTTGAATCTGGAGCAGCCCAACTGGGGAAGTACCTCCTCCTTACAGAAGACCACAGCCATAATAGCACTGCTACCTTTCAGGTATGTATTGCTGTGTTCCTGATGGTGAGTAAGGTTCCCAGAGCTCCAACCCCCCTTAAAGGCCGGCAACGCGCTTGTGACTCATCTGGTGTTACGGGTGTCCATGGGCGACGGTAATTGCTTACCACCAGGCAATCCGTCTGCTCGTTTGCCGCCTATGTCATAAAAAAAAAGAGGTAGGGCACAGCGATGACCATCACGCTTGAGTCTGGAGAAGCTCAACTGGGGAAGTACCTCCTCCTTACAGAACACCACAGCCATAATAGCACTGCTACCTTTCAGGTATGTAGTGTTGTGTTCCTGATGGTAAGGTTCCCAGAGTTCAAACTCCAACCTACCTTATAGGCCGGCAACGCGCTTGACTCCCCTGGCTTTGCCCATTACCGTCGCCCATGGGTGCCCATGGGCGACGGTAATTGCTTACCATCGGGCGAACCGTCTGCTCGTTTGCCGTAAAAAAAGATGTCAAGACATGTTACCTGACTGCGCCATCTTTAATTCTCCCCCGGACAGTGGAGAGGTCGGTCGGCTGCCTCACTACTCGGCTGTAGTGCGGAGCCAGCTCGTCGCTCACGGGCCGCATGAAGTGCTGCGCGTAGCGGTGGCTGCATATCCTGGGAATTGAGGAGCTTAACTGAAGCATGAACTTAAATGACGACCGGTCTGGCCTAGTGGGTAGTGACCCTGCCTATGAAGCCGATGATCCTAGGTTCTAATCCCAGTCAGGGCATTTATTTGTGTGATGAGCACAGATATTTGTTCCTGAGTCATGGGTGTTTTCTATGTATTTATGGTTTATGGTTTAAGAATTTATTTCTCCAAAAAGAATACGACATTCACTTAACTTAGAGAAATACAAAACAGTCTTACCTAATATATATACAGTGTATGAATACAAATTTAAAAACAAAGCATGCAATTAAATTATATCTATGTAAATATGTGGGTACAGCGTTCGTCGGTCGGTATTAGCTGATATGTTACCAAATTGTACGGAGCCAACCGTATTTAAGTATTTATATGTATCTATCTTTTATTTATATATATCATCGTCTAGTACCTACAACACAAGCCTCACTGAGCTTACCGTAGGACTAGGTCGATTTGTGTAACATTGTCCCGAAATATTTATTATTACTTATTATTTATGTAGTTGTGCAGAGAATTAATATGGAACTTACGTCAACATTTGAATATAGAACGCCGACATGCGTGTACACGTTACTACATAGGCCAGGTGCTGCAGCTAAGTTTTTCACTTATACACGTTTTAGCTTTGCAATTTGAACGACAGGCATATACAGATTGACCCTGCCTATAAAGCCGACGGTCCTGGGTTCAAATCCCAGTAAGGGCATAATGTCGTGAGCACAGGTATTTGTTCCTGAGCCATGGGTGTTTTCTATGTATTTAAGTATTTATATGTATCTATCTATTAGATATAGCGTCGTCTAGTACCAACAACACAAGCCTTACTGAGCTTACCGTAGGACTAGGTTGATTTGTGTAAGATTGTCCCCAAATATTTATTTATATATTATGATATAATAACCCAGGAGCAATCAAGTGTATACAAAAATGTGGGATCTAAAAGTTCAAAATAGGCACCCCACTACAGAGCTGCAATAGATTTAGAAATCCAGAAGGTACAGTCAAGTAATTTGATTTATGGGCCACTTCGTACCTTGTCACAGTGAAAATCTATATGAAAGACGCAAAAGATCTCTTATTAACGTCACTGTGACAAGGTTCGAAGTGGCCTAGAAAACAAATTGGTTGACTGTACAGATAGCGGGCAGACGTTACCTCTTAAACACCAGCATAGCTGATCGCTTCCATCGAAGATACTTTTGTTCTGCATCATCTTCTGGAGACTCCAATTGTTCTAGTTTGCCGTTAACCTCGCTTGGACTTGCTATAACAATTTTTTTTATTTTATTTTGCAGAAATTTACATTGAGAATTCATCGATCACAATGTGCTACCCCTTTCTAAATTATTTTTTATTACGCAGAAACGTCTGCTAGCGAATTAAACTCAGTAGTCACGAAGTGAGTTGTACTCGACACGAAGGACTTCCTTACGATTATCTAATAGTATTGTAAATTGTATATCTAATATTATACAATTAGATAAAAAAACCGTAAAATAAGCATGTATATGCTGTATGGAGAATGTAGAAGCGCTGTTGGCCTAGCGGTATGGGCGTGTCACTTGCAATCCGGAGGTCGCAGGTTCGAACTCCGGCTTGTACCAACGAGTTTTTCGGAACTTATGTACGAAATATCATTTGATATTTACCAGTCGCTTTATGGTGAAGGAAAAACATCCGTGAGGAAACCGGACTCTTATTGGGATTAGTCCGGTTTCTTTACGATGTTTTTCCTTTACTAGTGACCCTCTAGGTTGTAAGGTGTGATGGCAGCTGCTTTTGTAAAACTAGTGTCTACGCGAAATCCTAGGATTAGTTTCCAAGCGGACCCAAATGCCGGGCCAACGCGAGGAAGATGATGATGCTGTATTGGGGGCTCTTTAGTTAATATTATTTTAGTTTAATTCTAAACGTTCTTAGTATATCTCGCCGCTAGATACTGTCACACCCATCAGTTGCTGTTGTTATAGTTGGCCTACTGTAAAACTTATAACTGTCTATCTATAATGGTTCCTGAGATACAGCCAAGTGACAGACAGATAGATAGTGGAGTCTTAGGAGTAGGGTCTTTACAATATAATTAAAACTGTTGTGAGCCATGTTACTACTACTTAGTTACAAACGGATAAACTCACGTGTAATTATAGCGCCCTAGGCGGCGCAACGCGAGTGATGTGTCCTGACTCGACTTGAAAATGAGGTACTAGACCCCGAAACAAGATGCCTAGTAAATATAAATAAATATAAAATATTTCGGGACAATCTTACACAAATCGACCTAGACCTACGGTAAGCTCAGTAAGGCTTGTGTTGTAGGTACTAGACGACGATATATATATTAGATAGATACATAAAAATACTTAAATACATAGAAAACACCCATGACTCAGGTACAAATACCTGTGCTCATCACACAAATAAATGCCCTGACTGGGATTCCAACCCAGGACCATCGCTTCATAGGCAGGGTCACTACCCACTATGCCAGACCGGTCGTCAAATCGATATAATTACATGTGAGTTTACCCATTTGTAACTAAGTAGGGTCTTTACACTTTGGACAGGGAACTCTTAAAACACTTACTTGCAAGATCCAGCATGGGTCTAACATCAAGTATGTCACATCTTCCTCTGACATCCTCTATTTTAAACATCAGTTCATTGTACGAGTCATCACATATCCTCTCTTTATCTACTTCTATGTACGGTTCTTCTGCCAGTCTAACTTCTATTCTTCCATCTTTGTCCAATTCGCTGTATGGAACAGTTTTTGCATTGTCCAGGTAGCCTTCAAAGTCTTCTAGTCTTTCTGAGAAGTCAAATGAGGTAGTTTCTATGTTGGAGAGAGTGAGATTGGAGAGGCTGTCTTCAAGTGGGGTCTGAAAGAGAGAGCAAAAAAAGGGTGAAACACTTAATATAATAAATCGAGGGCGGAGTACCGGTGGCAAATTTCACACAAAAGGTATGGAGTTGTTTTTATAAATTTTATTTTAGGTTTGAATAATAAAATTATTCATTTACCTAATGTACTTAGTGGTACCTACTTGTAAATTGGAAGTAAGTACTTAACATTTATTTTCATAAATCGATTTCAGGAACACCTAGTTATGTAGTAAATGTTTTGGGTTATTTTTAAATTGTTTTGAAAATAATATATCGTTTTGCAGGTATAACTTTTTAGTCTAGTATTTAGTACCTAATGATAATGTTTTGATAAGAAAACATATTATTATGTATTATAGATATTAACAACATATTACATTATATTTGTATGCTCGTAAGATAATTTCTATAAGTTCCTAAAAATTATTATGCAAAATTAATCATTTACTTGTTATTTATTTAACCATAAGAATACTTAGGCGACTCCATACATTTAGTGTGAAATTTGCCACCGGTACTCTGCTCTCTAATAATAAATAAAACACTCCACATATCCACAAATAATTTGTTGCTGAAGACCATGCCTCAGTGACTGCATAATGTGTCCGAAGAAACTAAGAATTAATTGTATTACTGCAGTTTGTTTTAGGATAATGCAGGGATTGATTTTTTAGCACGCTGGATTTAATGTCTGTACCTACAAAAAATTACCACAGCCTAGAACAGTTATGCATCTCCAACTGAAACTTACTTGCTTGTTGACACAATAGTCCAGGATCTTCTGAGCGTTCTCCACCTTTCTCCTGAAGGCATTCACCTTTTTCAGCAGCGCCAGACACTCCCAGCAGACATTTATTTGTGAAGTCAGGCTCTACAAATCACATGTATATATGACAAATTGCCATGCGATGCCGGGTGACTAGAATAGCACCACCCCATCTCCTCCCGCAGGTGTCATAAGAGGTGACAAAGGGAAAAATGCTATGCTAATGCCAAGCGTGGCGACTATGGCAACTACCCCCAAGATGATACAAGTCATATTTGTGGGAGGCCTATGTCCAGCAGTGGACTGCATACGGCTGAAATGTATGTATGTAAATGACAAATACCAGTATTGCACATATTCTATCCAATATGGTCATGTACCATTAATAGGGTCTTATGGATCAATCAGGGTCGCATCTTTTCTGTTGACATTGTGGAAGTTAAGTGTTTTAAAGTCAAATATTTGATTTGTTATTTGATTCATATATTTGGCTTCTTATGTAAACATAAAATTGATCAGAGATGAAAAATTCTGTTTATATTAATTTATAAGTTAATTTTACAAAATCATAGCCCAAGTATTGATCAATGTAATACTTTAGCTTTAACAATATCTTTTAAACTTAACCTCAAAATTGAAACTAAGAACAAATCAAATTATTTTTTATGAAATATTTTTGATTTGCTTTAATTTCTAAGTAGTTTTTTCTTAAGTATATGTTATCTATTTCAACTTTTAACCTCAAAATTGTCAAAACATAAATAATGCTTCTGTGATATGTTTTTTTAATAGTAAATAAAATACACACAGATAATTCAGAGGATATGATATAATTAGCATGTGTATTGGGTATGCGGAAGTTAGTTATCTATTAGTATTCATTAGTCTGGTACTAGTTAATTTGAAGTTAAAATACCATTGTTTTGAAGATTACGTACTTGTCACTTCGGGCTTGTATTAATGTTAAGCTTGTTAGCAGAGCATAGTATAATAGTTCAGTTCATGAAATCATTATGTCTAATATCTTACCATCAAAGAGTTATCGCAAACTTTGAGATAAATATCGAAGAGGTCTCCCACCGGTGTTAAT
Organism: Grapholita molesta; assembly: GCA_022674325.2. Classification (NCBI taxonomy): domain Eukaryota; kingdom Metazoa; phylum Arthropoda; class Insecta; order Lepidoptera; family Tortricidae; genus Grapholita; species Grapholita molesta. The sequence goes on from CP053147.2 coordinate 3,099,335, forward strand.
GTTCTGTTAGAGCTGAGACAGGCATGGCAGAAGAACAAGTTATAATCTACTGATTCGTCGACATTCGCTCCGGTCTCGTACATTTTTGAATTAACAAGTAATTGTTATGATTTATATGAAAAAACTCATTAAAATAAAATTGTATACAATGACGCTTGGCTTATACATTTGTTGACCGACGCTGACCGAGTGAGTGAGTGAGTGACGCTGACGGTTGCAGCTGACGCGCTGTTTGACATTTCAAAGGCGTTTTATGAGGACCTCAATACATAACATTTTTTTATACAAAGCACATAGAGATTGGAACGTGTATCAAACGCGTAATGTTTTTTTTTTCTTATTTCGAGGCCCTAGCGCATTCAGCCAATATTTAAGAATATGAGCAGCGGCGCTACCGCGAACAACGATATTCGAAAATGTCGGCCGATTGTCTCTGTCACTCCCATGATGCCTTAATTGGAGTAAAAGAGAAAGATGCTCAAAATATACGAACTTCGATGTTCGCAGTATCGGGCCAGGATAATTTATTTCATAAAAGATTTATTTTGTAGTTTGAACAGAGAGTAGATAGACACAGATAAATACATTTTGTTACCCATTTTATACGTTTATATCAGTTCTCTAGGTGGCCCTAGTAGTATTTTTGTATGTAGTTAAGGTAAAATGGTGAAATAAAGGTTTTTTTTAAAGAGGGCACTTCAGACTACTTTTAAAATTTACTAAAAGTAGTCTGAAGTGCTTTGGTATACGGAAGATATTACATCATAACCTCATAAAAAGTCAATCCTCACTTTACCTTTCGCTATTTTGCCTTCAATGTGCCATATTCAAATCAAAGGGGGTTCACAAAGTTTGGGTATGGCTAACTTTCCCCATTATTGTCTGTGTATCCACTCATGACCAACAAAAACCAAATTTGAAATTGTACTTATGTACATACATTTTATTTCTCAGTAATTCATCATCATCCTCGTATCATCCCGGCATTTGCCACGGCCATAGAAGCCTGGGGTCCGCTTGACAACTGATCCCAGGATTTGGCGTAGGCACTAGTTTTACGGATTAGTCCGGTTTCCTCAAGATGTTTTCCTTCACCGAAAAGCAACTGGTAAATACCAAATGATATTTCGTACATAAATTTCGATAAACTCATTGGTACGAGCTGGGGATATATATATATATTACTCAGTAATTATTTTTATTTATTGCACAGTGTAACAGCGTCTGTAGGATTTGCATTTGGGATGGCGATTAAACGTTAAATAAAAAACAAAGGTAAATAAAAAAAAAAACATTTATTTCTTAATAACATTTTACAATACAGCTTTAAAATGTAGTAATTGTTCTAAGGTCAAGACAGGTCTGGTCTAATGACCCCGCCTTTGAAGCCGGCGGTCCTGGGTTTGAATCCCAGTTAGGCATTTATTTGAGTGATGAGCACAGATATTTGTTCCTGATAATTGCTATCTTTTCATTTGTGCTATCAATGAATGGTTGAATTCAGACTGGGTAATAATAGTACGAGTTAATGAATAAGGGGGTGTTCAGAAAGTGCCTCCAATCAACGTGACGTGAAAAGTAAAAATTACGTCAGTTTTGTGACGGTAAATAAGCATGAACTCTGTATGGAAATTATTTTTTTTGTCTTTTTTTGCACCATAATACTGCTTAAAGTCTATGAAATGTTCACCACATTGAAGTTTTTATAGAAATTTAATAATTATCGTCACAAAACTGACTAAGTTACTTTTTTACAAGTAATTGGGAACATTTTTTTTCTGAAAAACATCCGATAAACAAAATAAAATATAATATGGTAGCGTTTGTCTGAGGCTTTGTCTTTACAGTATAAAGTGCCTCAAATGATTTTTCTACATACCTATAGAGGAGCAAACAGTGTCGTCAAAACTATGACCATAATGGCTGGGTCATAAACATAAATAAATATTTCCGGACAATCTGACACAAATCGACCTAGTCCTACGGTAAGCTCAATAAAGCTTGTGTTGTACGTACTAGACGACGATATATATAATAGATAGATACATATAAATACTTAAATACATAGAAAATACCCATGACTCAGAAACAAATATCTGTGCTCATCACAAATAAATGCCCTGACTGGGAATCGAACCCAGGACCATCGGCTTCATAGGCAGGGTCACTACCCACTAGGCCAGACCGGTCGTCAAAATTCCGCTTCTTTCACGTAGACGGGATTCCAGCCCTTTTTTTGAAGAACTCTAATCGTCATAGGTACCATTTTGTGTTCTATCTTAATGGGTGAAAATCACATATCTTATATCATTATATCAACACAGGAGAGACAAAAACATAAGAATAAAATGGTTATACTAGCCCTTAACCAAAGTGACGACCGGGTCCATAAAACCCTTGAGCTCGCGTTATCAGTTATCCATTGTTTTGCTAGACCCGTTCTTTATGCTTTATGCTCGAGGTTTATGGCCCACGCCCGGACTTTTATGACCTAAGTCGTCTCTTCGTTTGAGGGCTACTATAGATAATGTACTCTATTATTTTTAAGCGCATGTCACAAAATTGTGTCTGCAAAGTTCTTTTTTAATGTTTTTTTTTTCTACTCAGACCCACGACCTCTTTCTAATGTGACAAGAAAAATATTGTTCCAATGTTTTTTTTTTTTCGGATTTTGTTACGATCTTCCATATACATTTTTTGTACGGCGGTAACAAAATAGCGAATATAATAAAAGTGCGAAATTTTCTGGTACATTTTTGAACATAAAAAAACGCATTTGTTATATATATATATTTTAGCTAGATATGATGATATTTTTACACTTATTAAACTTTAGCTTTACTAAGTGTAAAACTTATTTATTATGATTCTCACATTAAATATTGTATACACGAAGACATTTAAAGCATGAATAAGGCATGACATACCATTTAACCAGACGGAGCGTGAAATAATACAACGATAGAAAGGGATGGTCTTATGTAACTTTTCATAGGTATGGCAGAGACGGCGCTATTTTCGTCCGCCCTTGTCATAGTCTCACATATTTTGTTCCCCTCCAAACTGGACCCTTCAGAACTGTCAAAGTTGGAGGGGAACAAACAAACACAATTGGAGTTTTCTTGGGTTTTCAACCGAAGTTGCGGTAATTAATACAGAATAAGCTAATATTTTTGTAATAAAGAGTGTCCTGTTAAGCAAAACTATAGTGAATTGTTACATTTTGGGGCGTAAAAGCTAAAATATCGTTGTCCCTTACTGGCGCTCGCAGAGGCGTTCTCCAGTCATTATTCCTCCTAGGAATAAACATAACTTTACATGTTGTCATAGTAACAGTCGGTTGAAAACACAAGAAAATTCCAGTTGTATTTGTTTGTATCCCTCCAACTTCTGACAGGTTCAGTTTCAAGGGGAACAAAAATATGTGACACTATGACAAGGACGGACGAAAATATCGCCGTCTCTGCCATACCTATGGAAAGTTACTTAAGACCATCCCTATCGATCGTGGTTTTATTATTAGCACGCCTCGTCTATTTAAATATTATGTCTATGCTTTCATTTGACATGTCGATAAATATAGAAATAAGACAAAGATATAGGATAAGTGGACTACCACTATAAGACAGCCATATCACTCTTATATTTGATATCTTCAGCCCGTTTTATATAAATCCAAGCATCTAGCTGAGAGAGACTTTAAAAATGTCTTTTTTAAATTAGCATAATCTCAAAATTCTAAATATTGATTGCTAAATTACATGGAGGTATAATATTTAACATCACATAGGGTAATTCGCTAGTAAATGGCCACCTTCCAATAATTGGCCAGATTGTCCTAAAAATAACTCTGTTTATATTCGATTACAATTCATTTTAGAGCGAGGTGGTATTGAAGACCTAAAAGAGGTTGCATAAGTTTAATTATGTATAATTGTTAAATAACTAATTATAAGTAAAAAATAATCTTAATTGTATATCGATATGAACTATGAAAATTGTTATGAAAAATATTTTCATAATAAAATGTGTTATCTATAGGTAAACAGAATTCATTTTCAGTAAATGACCAGTTATTGAAAAGTGTCTAGTTACTAGCGATTGACCCTATTCGTTAACATCATCATCATCATCAGCCGAAAATCCTTCATTCCTGAATAAATCCTTCCCCAATGTTGCCCACTACGACGTGGTACCCAAGACGTGCGAGTGGGCTAGTGGTGGGGCCGCTTGTGCTGCTGGGGGGAGTCGGCGCGGCGGCGCTTGCGGCGCGGCGCGCACTCGGCCAGCCCGCGTGCGCCTGCGCAGCCAGCAGCATGCCCAGTTGCGACACCGCCTGGAATGACGTAAATTAAGTGGAATTTAAAAAGATAATAGAAATAAAATTTTGACGACCGGTCTGGGCTAGTGGTTGTGACCCTGCCTATGAAGCCGATGGTCCTGGGTTCGATTCCCAGTCAGGGCATTTATTTGTGTGATAAGCTCAGATTTTTGTTCCTGAGTCATGAGTGTATTCTATGTATTTAAGTATTTATTGTATATCGTCGTCTAAGCCTTACTGAGCTTACCGTAGGACTAGGTCGATTTGTGTAAGATTGTCCCGAAATATTTATTAATTTATTTAAATATAATATAATATAATAATAATTCATATAGGTAGTTCAACGAGAGTTGAGGCGAATGGATTAAGCACAAGACTATATTAAGTACGGATTGCAAAAAGAGTGTATGTAAATAATAACACTTAAAGTGTACCCAGTGCCAGTTACTTCAGTCACGTTTGAAGAGGTTTAGTATAAACTTTTTGGTCTGTATTCACTCAATTCGCTGTTGAACTTGCTATTGGTATGAAAAGAACTGTAATTTCAAAATCTTCCTATCATTACATGAGATGTTGTTGTGTGCGTGACTTCAACTCTCTTGAACTACCAGGGGCCTATTTCTCGGACACTTGCTACTTGTAATACAAGCGGAAGTCTCTTTCTAACAACATGTGTCAAAAAGTGACTTCCGCTTGTATTACATGTTACAAGTGTTCGAGAAATAGGCCCTGGATTAGTAAATCATCGAATCCTACACTGAGCATGTTTTATAGGTGAAAAACTCAGCTAAAGCAGCCTATGTAGTAGTAACGTGTGTACACGCATGTCGGCGTTCTATATTCAAATGTTGACGTAAGTTCCATATTAATTCTCTGCACAACTACATAGACATGGTGCTTCAGGTAAGTTCCTCACTTATATTACGTTATACGAGTGGTGAAATTTGTGTTTTTTTTTTTTATATTGACGGGGGCAAACAAGCATACGGCCTGATGGTAAGCAGTTACCGCAGGCTATGAACGCCTGCGCTTCCAGAGGATTCACATGCGCATTGCCTACCCTAAAAGTTGTTGGAGCTCTAGGAACGTTACTCACCATCAGGAACACAACACTACATACCTGAAAGGTAGCAGTGCTATTATGGCTGTGGTCTTCTATAAGGAGGTACTTCCCCAGTCGGGCTTCTCCAGACTCAAGCGTGATGGTACGTCGCTGTGCCCTCTCTCATTGTTAGACGTAGTTTAAGGACATACCCGGGTCCAAAAAGGTTGTATCTATAATGTTTAATTGTTTACCTCCTCGTGTAGCTCTTTAGCCATCTGGTAGACGCTGTGCTCGCTGCTGTTGTACATGAGTGCGTTGGAGAGCATTAGGAGAATGTCTCTTTGAAACTCCGCTGTCGTTCTACAAAAAATATAAAAAAAATGACATATGATTTGTGTCATTATCTAGGAGAAGGGACCTTATTGTCGATGGCGCTTACGTCGAATCGCGTTGCGTTTGTATTGTATCCTCTTGAATAACGACATAAGCGCCATCGACAATAAGGTCCTTTTTCATAGATAATGTCACATTTAATTCCGCCATCTCCGTTCCACCACCGGACGTCCAGAGGCGAGCGGTTTCATCCTTACGTTGTGAATATTCCATTCATTCGCTTCTACCTTCCTAATGCTGACTGCTAAGGAATGGAATTCGCTCCGTTCGTCTGTATTCCCGGTAAGATATAATTTGGGTCATTTTAAGGCAAAGAGTGAATAGACTGTTACTGAACCAGCGTGCTTCACCCTCGACCTCGTCGACACTTACCATCAGGTGCGACAGAGGTCAAACGCTGGTTTTGTTAAAAAAATATATAGAGTCAGTTACCTTATGTTACCAGCTTCGATGTTCCTCTTGATGCTGGTAAGGTCCATGGGTCTCTTGACCACCACGCTGTACCCTGGGGCCTCGTCGTCCGATATTGGTCGGAGGAATATTGACGCGTATTTGTGGGCGCATAACCTGGATTTAATGTACATTGAGTATTAATTTTTAACCGACATTGAGAATGAGGTAGTTAATTATTTCTATACATTCACTATTTATAATATAAGGTGCTAACAAATTAGTGACGGAATTTTTTACAGCTGACAGTATTCGGTTATCGAAATACATTAAAGTATTAATAATTCCGTCGAGGGGAACGGTAGACCCAAAAGAAATTGATCTCAAATAAATGAGCTTAAAAAAACTAAAATTTTGAATCGAAGAAATATATCGGCAAAATTCGTATTGTCGCGTATTTTACGTTTCTTCTTCTTCTTCTTTTAAAAAAATATGGCTTCCATCAATAAATCAATCGATGATTTCGCCAGTGTCAAGTAGAAAGTTTGCCCTTAGAGCATGACGTTGTTCGGTAGTAGGCCTTGCGTTTTGTAAAGTGGTAGCTGGACTTTACAGAAAGCTAAGAGGCGTCCGTGACCCCGGGAGATGACCAAAAATATATTTTACGTTTAAAAGTGTTAAATTAATGACATATTCGGCCCGCCATATTTAATTGATTGATTGACAACTTGACAGTGACAAATGCGCGGGATGCGTCAGAAAGTCTTCTTTGGCCCGTGAAGGTTTATTGCCCGAGCGAAGCAGAGTTCTTATCAGGGACCGGCCCGCTATCCCTTATAAAGGGTTTTGTATGGGTTTTACATAAGGCTTTACTCACCATACCCTTATTCGACAATACCTTTTCATTTTACTTTTAAAGCCCTTATAAAAGCGCTAACCCTTATAACTAAGCGCTATCCCAATACCCTAACAAAACCCTAATCATTCGCTCACCAAAATCTACATATCGCTTATAAGGGTTAGCCTTATAAGAGGGCTTCCCTTTTACATACAAGCGTGCTAATTGAAATCGTCTGCCTTGTTCATAAAGCACACATTGCTCTGATCCAACAGTAAGGCGGCGCGGTGACGCGGCGTTTTCTTTGACTTCTTTGATTTGATGGACGCGCGCTTTTCGCACACTAGCGTAGACATATACTAAACCTGTCTCTTTCACGCAAGGATTAACTACGACATTACCAAAGGGAAAGCTTTATAAAAAGCGCTAAGTAATAAGGGTAACCCTTTATAAGGGATAGCAAGGCATAAAGGATAGCAGTTAGTGATTGTAAAGGGCTAGTTTTATGTTTGGCTTAGTCGTACGGTAAGGGATAGTCAAATATATGGGCTAGCAGTTCAAACTGGTAAGTCTTTCAATGTGTTAGCCGTGTTTAAGGGTTGCCCTTTTAATGGCTTTTGCCGCGGAAAGGGTTTGCCGGTCCCTGGTTCTTAGCTAGTTAAAGTATAAAACATCATTGACTTTGGTATGTTTTTTGGAGAAAACTAGGAAACAAAGCTAGGTTAAAACACCTTGTTGGTAAGATGATTAAATGAGACCTCTTTAGAGATTCTAGAACCTCATTAACAGCAACTGGGTAATTTGTTAGCACCTTATATAATATTATAATACACCCTCGACCTCGTCGATACTTACCATCAGGTGCGACTGAGGTCAAACGCTGGTCAGTCTTTTATTAAAAAAAAAGCTTTCGTGCGAGTCCAGCGCTGAGAGCCCGAGCTGACAGGCAGCCATGACTCACCTGCTATACACGAGCATGACGGACCGCTTCCACAGTCGGTGCTGGCGCTCGGCGTCGTTGGCGTGCGGCGAGTCCGGCGCGCTCGCCTCCGCGGCGCTCTCGGAGCCCGAGCAAGCTGACAGACAGGTAACAAAGGTGAGACAGGCAGGCAAGTGTTATAAAGGTGAGACAGACAGGTAAGTGTTACAAAAGTGAGGCAGCAAGGTTTACAAAGGTGAGACAGACTTTCAGGCAAGTGTTACACGGCGAGACAGTCATGTGTTACAAAGGTGAGACAGACAGCCATGTGTCACAAAGGTGAGGCTGACAAACAGACAGGTGTTATAAAGGTGATACAGACAGACAAGTGTAACAAAGGTGAGACAGACAGCCAAGTGTTACAAAGGTGAGAAAGACAGTCAAAGTCATGGTTTCTTGGGGAAATCATCGCTGACTGCTGGCATGACATTTTGTTATCATCATCATTACAGCCGTAAGATGTCCACTACTGGACATAGGCCTCCCCCAAATAGGACTTGTGTCATCTTGGGGTTAGTGGCCATAGTCGCCACGCTTGGCAGGCGGGCTGACAATCGACAGACTAGTCTTGAAGGACACTTTTATAGACTCCGCCTTCCGAGGAAACATTCTCATTGGGGTCATTATACAGATTTAATTCGTCATCTATGTGTATTATCATTTATCAAACACTGCCTAATATACTTACTTCTAGAATCCGATTTCTTCTTACGCGAATAATCCCGTTTCTTCTTTCCATCCTTCTCTTCTTCACGGCTCAGCTATAAATAAAGACATAATTACATATTACAATAATCAATAAGTTGCTGGGGCCTATTTCTCGAACACTTGTAATACAGTCAGCAGCAAAAGTTGCTAAGCGTTTGAAGTGTTCAAAATGACCTACACGCGCTCTTATTCTCTTGACAATAGAGACGTTTTGACCTCATTTTGAACACCTCAAATGCTTAGATACTTTTGCTGCTGACTGTACAAGCGGAAGTCACTTTTTGACACTTGTTGTTAGTGCAAAACTATTTTCCACCGAGAAAACTCGGATTTCGATCGAAATACTACTGCATCCGGACTGTCAATCAATGATTGTAAGTATTATTTGATTATTTGTTTATTAATTGTATTTTGATTGTGTTGTAATAAATAAAATGATACTAATATAAAAAAAAAAATCAATGATTGTATTAAATGAGTGACATTTTCTTATCCATTAATATGAAACTTTATTGTTCACTGTCAAACTTAAAATGACCATCATCTTCTTCGCGTTGTCCCGGTATTTTGCCACGGCTCATGGGAGTCCGCTTGGCAAATAATCCCAGGATTTGGCGTAGGCACTAGTTTTACGGAAGCGAGTGCCACCTGACCTTCCAAGAGGGTAAACTAGGCTTTATTGGAATTAGTCCCGTTTCCTCACGATGTTTTCCTTCAGCGAAAAGCGACTGGTAAATATCAAATGATGTTTCGAACATAAGTCTTGAAAAACTCAAGTCGGGGTTTGAACCTGCAATCTCCTGAATGCAAGTCGCACGCTAACCGCTAGGCCACCAGCGCTTCCAATGTATAGGTACTATTAGTATAGATCTATACACTACTTTTCACTTGAAATAGTAACAAACATACATACACACAAAGTTTCCCCTACTTAGTTAGAAACGGATAAACACACGTGTAATTATATCGCACTAGGCGACATGTTTCAGTGAGCGATACAGCCTCAACGCGAGCGGTGTGTCCTGACTCGGCTTGAAAATGGGTACCAGAGCTTACATGAAACATGTCGCCTAGTATTATTATTAATCGTATGGCATGCACAATGTGAAGGACAATCAGAATACAGCTTTGAGGTTGTTAAGCCAGGCAATCAAGTCAGGGGGGACGGAGATTAGGTCCTCAGTTGGTCCAGAATACGAGTGCAGGGGGCAGCGCTGGAAAATATGTTCAGTGGTCTGTTCTTCTTCACCGCACTCGCAGAGTGGAGAAGACTTCCAGCCCCATTTGTAGGTAAAGGAATTGCAGCAGCCATGCCCAGACCTCAACCTGTTCAGCCGACACCAAAATTTGCGCGGGAGATCGAACCCTTTTAATTTTTTTGTAGGATCGGTTAGAAGGGTAGATTATAATTACACGTGAGTTTATCCGTTTGTAACTAAGTAGTAGTAAAATGGCTCATAACAAAAGTTTCGCGTTAATAATATTAGTACATACATACATCATACATACATTTCAGCCGTATGCAGTCCACTGCTGGACATAGGCCTCCCACAAATATGACTTGTACCATCTTGTAGTTGCCATAGTCGCCACGCTTGGTGACCGCAGTAGCTGTAGATTGGGTTTCGACGGACGCTGCTGCCCGTCCGTAGGATTTTTCCCTTTGTCGCCTCTTACGACACCCGCGGGAGATGGGGTGGTGCTATTCTAGTCAGCCGGCACCACACGGCGCAATAATATTAGTAGTAGTTACCATTCTAACTTCCATGGGGGTGTCATCGTCTGTATCCGCGTGGGGCTCCAGCGGCTCCCCGCCAGCCTCCCTCGGCCCCTCGGCCTCCGCCGGCCCCTCGGCCTCCACCGGCTCCTCCTTCATCATGTCCTTGAGCGGTATGGAATCCTGTTGGCAAGGCAACGTTGCATTGGCCCCTTGGATGGCCTATGCCACACATTTTGGATATTTAGATATATTCGAAAAAATATTAGAAAAAAAATATTTTAAGAGCAATCAGCTATGTAATGTCGATACCTAGATATTTTTCTAGCAGGAACGACATTTGGTTAGTGCTTGCCGTAATAAAAATATCGACAATCCTGTTATCGATAAGTTGGCGACCAGTCTGGCCTAGTGGGTAGTGACTCTGGCTACGAAGATGGCCCTGGGTTCAAATCCCAGTCAGGGCATTTATTTGTTCATGAGTCACGGGTGTTTTTTATGTATTTAAGTATTTATATGTATCTATTTATTATATATATCGTCGTCTAGTACCTACAACACAAGCCTTACTGAGCTTACCGTAGGACTAGTTCGATTTGTGTAAGTTTGTCCCGCAATATTTATTTATTTATAAGTAACTTAACAGTCAGTATGGTCAATTATATCAATACACATCCTTATTGCTATATAAATAAAGATCTGTATTGATATATTTGGCCACACTGACTGCATGTAACTGTATGACGCTGACTGTACATACTACTTCAGCGACAAGACGTACACACAGTGTTATATCGGCTATCTACCTATCTTGAACTAATTGTAATCCGTACACGTTTGATCGAATTTACTTTTATAATTTGCAATGAATGGTTCCAAATTGTTTTCTGAAGTATGTAAAATATAAATAAATAGATAATTTTGTTATTTTATTTTATTTTTAACCCTATTACCTTATATTTGTCTTTGTACAGTCGCCACCAGATATATCGGAGCTGTGGAGGTGGTCACAAATATCGGAACGCCTCTATTGTCAAGGCGATAAAGTGCATGTACAGATATTTGTGACCTTCACAGCTCCGATATATCTAATGGCGACTGTACCTCACAAAAAGCGTAGCCCTTAGGGCTCATTCAAAAATCATGTGATTGTTTTTGGCCTTATTTTGACCCTCCCTCCCCCTTGGTGATATTTGGTGATCTTAACGCTGACCCCCCAAGTCAGAACACGTGTAGTTTTCGAGTGGATTTTTGAGTCGTCCCACATCCCACCGAAAAATGTCCTACCTACTAAAACTAAACTAAAGTACAGGTCGATTCACGAGAGTTGACACGAATGGATTGACCGAAACTTTAATTGTATGAGTGACACTTGTATCGGTATACAATCGAGCCACTATTTTATTGGTTAATGTGACACACACATAGACATTTTCATTCAGTCATTCATTCCATTCGTGCCAACTCTCGTGAATCGACCTGTACACGCGATGTGGTCTTGGACTCCCCCCTCCCCCATCGTGATCAATCGTGATATTTCTTTGACCCCCCCCCCCCACCACGATAACATGATTTTCGAATGAGCCCTTATAGATATTTTTTCTTTCTTTGAAATAACGAAATTTTAACGACGTTCGCAGTAGACACGTCTTAAAACAGTAACAATAACCAACCTCTGCGTCATCTTCTCTCTCATTCTGCGGCTCTTCTTTAACTTCCTCGACTCTGGTCTCCTCTGCAACGTCTGTGGTCTCTTCCGGTTGAGGTTCCGGCGGCAGCGGGGGCTGGGTCGGCTGTTCTGGTGGGAGTTCTGTAATCAAGCATATTCCATTATCCTCTACCCGCCCAGAGATCAACTTGCCAGGCAAAATGCGACTATGGTTTGTCGTAATTAAAATTCAAAATTGCATTCAATGGGAGACCCTTTAATAGGTCTCCGGGCGACTAGAAGTTATTTCATACAAGCCGATTTCCGCTGGGTTTAGTAACTTTAGCGAAGTTGTTTTATTTAGGCTAATAATAGGGATCGAATACCGGTATCACTTTCATACAAAATAACCGGTAATTTGACGACTGGTCTGGCCTAGCGGGTAGTGACCCTGCCTATGAAGCCGATGGTCCTGGTTCAAATCCCAGTCGAGCATTTATTTGTGTTACGAGCACAGATATTTGTCCCTGAGTTATGGGTGTTGGGTTTTATTATTTAGTTATTTATTATAACGTTATATATTGAATATAAATAAATAAATATTTCGGGACAATCTTACACAAATCGACCTAGTCCTACGGTAAGCTCAGTGAGGCTTGTGTTGTAGGTACTAGACGACGATATATATAATAGATAGATACATATAAATACTTAAATACACAGAAAACACCCATGACTCAGGAACAAATATCTGTGCCCATCACACAAATAAATGCCCAGACTGGGATTCGAACCCAGGACCATCGGCTTCACAGGCATGGTCACTACCCACTAGGCCAGACCGGTCGTCCGTTATGGTTTTTGAATTTAGAACTGTGTCCATCATTGGTGCCTGTCAGCTTGAAGTGTCCAACATTGGTGCCATCACCCTATAGTCCCACTTACCTATGATGCTCTCCTCCGGCGGCGGGTCACTAGGCAACGGTATACTGTCAAGGTCAGTGACCTCGGTGACTACCGGTTCTGGCGCAGGTTCTTCTGGGGGAGGGAGGGGTGGCAGAGGGGGGAGGGGAGGAGCCTCTTCCGGTTCCGGTGGGGCAGGCTCAGGTTCAGGTCTGTGGAAAGTTTATAGATAAATAAATATTACAGGACAGCTTTACACAGTTTGTTGAGCCTAACGGTTTATTTGATTTATACAAGGCGTCCCACTGCCATGCCACATGGGGGGAAAGTACCTTTAATACTGTAAATGGAACATTTTACTGAAAGAAGACATTATTTCAAATTCTAAATCAATTACAGGTTCATATTAATTGTATAAACGTGAGTTACCCGCTTTTATACAATTAATATGTTTCAATCTCACGATAGTTTTGTGTTTAAAATTACAGGTTCGATTCCCGGTTCAACCGTGTAATTATTAAAAAATCTGTGTGTATTTAAAAATGCAGTTTAAATTGTTTTTGAATTTGAAATAATGTCTTCTTTCAGTAAAATGTTCCATCTACAATATTAAAGGCTCCCTCCATGTGGCATGGGCGTGGGACGCCCTGTATTGTCACATCATTTATTTTTAATGACCGGAATTCTGCATAGCAAAAATCAAACTGTCAGAGGGAGTGACCATGATGTTTTATCGACTTATCGATAAATAACTGTCGTCACTTAACGAAACGATAAAATAATGAAATCTTCTGGATATATATTCTGGATATTCTCTTGTAAATGAACGTCACATTTAGAGTAATATATTGTGGAAGAATCTCCTTTGTAACTTAAGAGAAGAGTTTTTCTGTATCTATTTGTTAATTGTTTTTCTTTTAGGGTTACCATTTAGTAACCATTTTAGTCACGGCGCGGGAATCACTTATATTATGAAAACTCAAGTGACATAAATGGCATATGTGACGCTGACATGATTTATTTTAATATGGAGATGCAAGTTGCTTATTAAAGAGGTCAAATGTTACAGAATAATCTTTTAAGCTGGTAATGTAATGGGTCACGCATGCGATGTTACCCCGTAACATCGACAAGTCGATAAAGCAGCTTGGTCAATCCCTCTGACAGTTTGATTTTTGCTATGAAGAATTCCAGTCCATGTTTATTTTATAAAGAAACAAAGTCTCGGGCAACGGCTAGTATTATATAAAAACAATTGGCTTATTTATAATATTTTTAAAACTTACACAGTCTCTTCTACTACTTCCGTGGCGACCTCAACGACTTCCGGCACCTCTTCCACTACTTCCGGTTGCACTTCCGGCTGGGGAGGCGGCGCTTCCGGCTCTTTTACTTCCTCTTTCGGCTGTTAAGAGAAATTGCAATGAATGTTACCATTTGTGTAATGATAAAGTTAGATTATTCTGTCATTGCACGTAGAACCGATGGGTGTTGGGGCATAAAGGTTCTATAGTGGCGACCGCGTATCGGTAGGCACAGATAGGCCAGACCCACAAGGTGGACCGACGACACGTCCATTGCTGAACATAGGCCTCCCCCTTGGACCTCCACATGTACCGGTTTGAAGCGACCTGCATCCAGCGTCTTCCAGCGACCTTAATGAGGTCGTCTGTTCATCTTGTGGGACATCCTACGCTGCGCTTGCTAGTTCGTGGTCTCCACTCGAACACTTTTGGACCCCATCGGCCATCTTCTCTGTGTGCAATGTGGCCTGCCGTTTGCCAATTCAGCTTGCTAACCCGGTGGGCTATGTCGGTGACTTTAGCTCGCCTACAGATCTTCTAATTTCTGATTGGATTACGTAGAGAAACTCCGAGCATAGCCTTCACCATAGCTCGTTGAGGGACTTTCAGTTTTGAGATGAGGCCGATAGTGAAAGACCACGTTTCGGAGCCCTAAGTCATCACTGATACCTCAAGACTTTTGTCTTGAGGCAGTGAGGTATGTCAGACGAAAATACATTACGCAGTTTCCCGAACGCTGCCCAACCGAGTTGGATTCGGCGGTTGACCTCTTTCTACTATTCAATATAGTCTATCATTTTCCTTTCATTTTCAGCTGTAAGTCATCCCCTGCTGGACATAGGCTTTCCCCAAATATGACTTTTTTTTAGTACCACAAAGGTGGCAAACAAGTATGCGGCCCACTTGATGTTAGGCGGTCACCGCAGTCGTTTGGACGTTTTAAAAAATAATAATAAATAAATATTCGGGATTTTCTTACACAAATCGACCTAGTCCTACGGTAAGCTCAGTAAGGCTTGTGTTGTAGGTACTAGACGATATATATAAATACTTAAATACATAGAAAACACCCATGACTCAGGAACAAATATCTGTGCTCATCACACAAATAAATGCCCTGACTGGGAATCGAACCCAGAACCTTCGGCTTCATAGGCAGGGTCACTACCCACTAGGCCAGACCGGTCGTCAACAATACCGAGTCGTACGTTTACAATACCGAGGCATCATTCATCTTGAGGGGTGATTCCCATAGATATCACTCTTGGTAGGCGGGTTGGCTGCAGTAGCTGTAGATCGGGTTGCGACGGACGCTACTGCCCATCCATCGGATTTTTCCCTTTGTCGCCACTTACGACACCCGCGGGAGATGAGGTGGTGCCATTCTAGTCAGCCGGCACCACACGGACACTACAAACACCACGTACCTTCGGGTCCTCAGGCTGTATGACCTTGATTTCCGGCGTGGGGAACTTCACTTCCGGGAACGAGATTTTGACCTCTTCCGGTTTTGGCTCTGGCACTTCCGGCGGGGCCACTACCGGCGCAGGCTCCTCGGTTACCTGGTAACAGATGATTTGTGAAATTCGAATTTTGATTAATCTTTTTAAGAATTTCTCTATTAGGGCCATTGCATTTAAAGTTATAAGTTGGTAACTATTTTTTCAATTTAATTTTTTTTTTATGAACTCTTTTGATCCCGATAGGAAAACATATTGTACCAACAACTCTTGAATCATAAAGCGGTAACAGAATGGAAGATGTAAGTGAGTGAATCAACTATTTGTTGTTGTTATTCTGTCCCATCAGCCAGGGCACAACTGAAGCATAGTGTGTTACAAGAAATGTGGCTCTGCGTAATACTGTCGCGCTTGGTATGTGACCCATTATGGAAGGGACATATAGCTACCACAAATATGCATGTTTTGTGTATATAGATGCAATTGAACTGTGGTTTGAAGAGTGACCCAGGGGAAAGTAACCATGGCTACGAAGGACATAAAATAGTTGATTCGGTCAAGTAATAAAAATGTATGAATAAAATTGGCTTTTCATAATGGCGATAAAATTGGCAGTAACTGGCCGCTTTTCAATATTGGCCACCTTATACTGAAAATGAATTCAGTATAAGGGCCAATATTAATAGAACACATTTTCTAATGAGGTTTCCATTATTGGCCACCCTTTATTAACTGCTATTTCTCAAACACTTGTAATTTGTAATAGAAGCGGAAGTCTCTTGCAGGTGTTAGAAAATGTCTTCCGCTTGTACTACAAGTGTCCGAGAAATGGGCTGCTGGCCAGCTCACACTAAAATGAATTCTAATCGCATATAAACAGAGTTCATATTTAGTATAATGTGGCCAGTTATTTGTGGATATTACCTGTAGCTTTTCGCTAAAGGAAAACATAGCTCTTTTCGGTAAAGGAAGTTCACGCTGTCGGTTGGAAGGTCCGCAAATTCCTGGGGTCCCCGTAACTTAATTTTCCTAATTAGTCCGTAAAAAGTGCACATTGCGTAAATTTCACTTTTTAAGCCACTTGTTATGAAAAACTGGGTTCGATACACGTGTAAAAACTTATTTAAGACTCGCGTGATTGTCACCCTCGTTTCACTCGGGCTCCAACTTTCACCCTCGTCGATTTATTTTCAAATACTAGTATCGAAATGTACTATTACAGAATCGGAGTACTCTGTCAAAATGTATGCGTGGTCAGGTCATACATATATATTTTTTTGCGATTTGATATTGATAGTCTTTGGTTTAAGAGGTTACAATATAACATATTAAGAAAAAAGTCACTAACTGTTATTTCTTCTACCGGAATCTCTTCTGGAACTTTCTCTTCGTCCATAGGCTGCACCTATATGGAAACAAACATTTGTCAGTGTTCAGATATTTATGGTTAATGTTTTTATTCATGGAAAATATATGTGGTCTATCCTCCTAAGGCCCACCATACAAGTAAAATCTTACTCGAATTTGTTGTTTATAGTGTAGAAATTAAAGTATAATCTCTTTTGTGTCAAAATCGAAGGAAACAAATAAAATACAACTTTGTATCAATGTTACAAAATTAAAATGTCATTAAAGTAATGAGTACAGTCGACATTACATATATCGGAGCTGTGTAGGTGGTCACAAAAACCTGAATATGCACTTTATCGCCTAGACAATAGAGGTGTTGTTCAGATATTTGTGGCCAACTACAGAGCTCCGATATGTCTGATGGCGACTGTACCACATATAGGGCCTTAGGTGCACAAGTTTAATCATAGATTGTATTGTAATAACCAGAATATATAAATATAAAAGTGGGTACAAATATAGACATCACAATAGTACATTTCGATATAGGTGAAAAAAAAATTTTTTTCGACGAGGTTGAACGTTGGAGCCCGAGTGAAACGAGGGTGACAATCACCCGAGTCTTAAAGAAGTTTTTACATAAGTATCGAACCTAATTTTTCGTAGCAAGTGCCTTAAAAAGTGAAATTTACGCACGCGAAGCTTCAAATCACTTGTTATGAAAAATTGGGTGTAACACAAACACGTGTAAAAACTTCTTTAAGAATCGGGTGATTGTCACCCTCGTTTCCCTCGGACTCCAACTATCACCCTTGTCGAAAAATAATGTTTTTTACTAGTATTGAAATGTACTATTCCATTGACCCCGAATATAAGCGGTGTCATCTGGTGAAGAATGAAGAGCTTACCTCCTCAGGTGCTGGATTATCTTCGACCTTGATATCCTCTGTTACCATCGGCGTCTCTTCTTCGTCCTTCTTGAATGCTGGCTTCTCCACAGTTCTGAAACAACTTCTGCTTTTACTTTCTTAAATCTTCATGACATCCGCACTGAATCGGTTAACTGAAGCACCATGTCTATGTAGTTGTGCAGAAAATATGTAACTTACGTCAACATTTGAATATAGAACGCCGACATGCGTACACACGTTACTGCTACATAGGCCGGGTGCTGCAGCTAAGTTTTTCACTTATCGTCAGATGACAATCAAAACTCATATATACCTTTGGCTGAGTCACAACACAAGCCTTATTGAGTTTACCGTCCAGCTCAGTCGATTACTTTAAGGATGTCCTGTATTTTTTTAAATCTGTGGATGTACCTGATGCCCTTATGCATGGCAGCCACGGGAGGTATGTGCAGGTCGATATCCCTAAACGCGTACACATCCTCTGCCTTTATCTCAATGTCGTCGATGTCCACAGCGGGCGCGGGCAGCGGCACGGGAGGGGAGGCAGTCGAACTTGCTGTAAAAAAAACAAATCAAAGGGTTTGTATTGGTCCATACACCCTGATAGGGTGAATCGCCAGTACTAGACGACGATATATATAAATACTTAAATATATACAAACACCCATGAATCAGGAACAAATATCTGTGCACATCACACAAATAAATGCCCCGACTGGGATTTGAACCCAGGACCATAGGCTCCATGGGCAGGGTCACCCACTAGGCCAGACCGGTCGTCGAAAGTATTAAATTGTTTTTTTATTAATCAGAACGGTCTGCTAGCGAATATCATCGATATTTAAATCGAAAGAAAAATAACAAATTGTGTAGCACAATTGGTAGTGCACTGGGCTAGTGAATCACTAGTAGTGATCCAGTGGTTGTGAATTCGAGTCCAGCTTAGAGTCAATTTTTCTATTTTTCTTTCGATTTACATATCGAAACTAAGTTATCATTTATTATTTATTTAAGATTTTTAATTCTACATATAATATAATGAAATATATATTTTAGTAATATTATTTGTCTTGTTATTTGCCTTTATAATTGTATTTAATAAAGTATTTATTAACTATTTGTAAGAAAAAAAAAATATATATAATGAAATGTTTAATCAAATTTTTAGCTGTTACTTTTTTTTATATATCCCTTTCCATTGGTAGTCTTTTAGGTCCATCTGTTGTTCTCAACATGATGATTTAATTTTTTGAGTGAATCGTAATGCACACACATACAATTACACACACACACACACACACACACACACACCACACACGCATGCAACAAAGGAATTATTGTAAATGTACCATTATTTATTTATTATTATTACTATGGAATAGACTCCTTAACACAAAAATCTTTTATAATTAAGATTAGCAGTTAAGTAATAAAATAATGTATTTGATTGTTTTAATTAATGAAATAAACAGATTATTTTTTTTTTTTTTTAACTGACAATTATACCTTTATTGTACCTTTAATTAGCCTTATAAGTTTTGTATGAACCTTATGTACAGCTGTATATTACTGGAGAAAGTGTTTATGGTTTAATCCTTTCTTTTTAAACCGATTCCGGCTTCCACAAGACAGGCATAGCCTAGTGTGGGTCCACAGGAAAATGTTAAACGTTTCAAAGGTTTTTTTCTTTTAAGTAGACTTTTTATTAATCTGTGACTCCTGATCTTTTTCTGATGTCTAAGCATATTACTTTATCTTGAAGTTTAATATTTAGAAAATAAGTATTACCTTTTAATTGTTGCTCTATCTGTACAAGTTGGCTCTTTATGTGCTCTATCGCTGCGTGCTTGTGGTCGTGGGGGCTGGTGGAGCCCGGTTTCTCCAGCAGCATGGACAGAGTCGGGGCTCCAGCAGACGGCGATATTGTCTCTGGAAAAAAAAATGTCATTAGTCCCGTCTAGTATAGTCAACCAATTTGATTTCTAGGCCACTTCGAACCTTGTCACAGTGAGGTTAATAAGAGATATTTTGCATCTTTCATACAGATTTTCACTGCGACAAGGAGAGAAGTGGCCCATAAATGAAATTGGTTGACGATTGATTGGTGGCGATTCAGTGTTTTATTTTAATACAACGACGGTGGTAAACAAGCATACGGCCCGCCTGATCGTAAGCAGTTACCACAGCCCATGCACGCCTGTAACTCCAGAGGATTCACATGCACGTTGCCTACCCTGAAAGTTGTTGGAGCTCTGGTAACCCACCATCAGGAACACAACACTACATACCTGAAAGGTAGCAGTGGTATTATGGCTGTGGTCTTCTGTTAGGAGGAGGTACTTCCCCAGTCGAGCTTCTCTAGACTCAAGCGTGATGGTACTTCGTTGTACCCTACCTCTTATAGTTGAACGTAGTTTAAGGACATACCCGGGTTTTTCTTTAGCAAGACAAATTTAAATAAATAAATATAACGCTATATAGTATTACCAGTTATTCACAAAAAAAAAACGACCACAGCTACAGGTGATATAGGTGAAAAGCTTAACTGCAGGACCATGTCTATGTAGTTGTGCGGAGAATTAATATGGAGCTTACGTCAACATTTTAATATAGAACGCCGATATGCGTGTACACACGTTACTACTACATAGACCAGGGGCCTATTTCTCGAACACCTGTAACCAGTGCTCGGACGAGTCATCGCAAAACAATCGCAACACGGCAATAGAACAAGATTTATATAATCGCATTATGTACAATATTGTTTAATTTTATTTTTCAATGACATTACTGCAACCCAAAATTCTCTATACGTGCGAAGGTATTTCTATTAACATTATTTTTAATGCTTGCATTATATTTATTTGCACCATATTTAAAATATTTAGAAATAACCATAATTAATCACCACAAAACTGTTTCAAGCATGCCACTTTGACAAATCCACGACAGATATGCGAGTAAAAAGGTCAAAGGATTTAAGATAATATCCACTTTAGATAATAATAATTTTAAGTCTCGACAGAGTCGTGTTCTATATCCATATCTGTTTCTGCGATGTCTGAGCTCTGCTTGCAACTTGTGATACAAGCGGAAGTCTCTTTCTAACAGCAGGTGTCAAAAAGTGACTCAGGTACTTTAGCTAAGTTTTTCACGTATAATGACTTACCGACTACCGTAGCGGGGTGAGGTATGTGCTGTGGGGTGGTTACCACCGGTGAGGACTTTAGCAGTGACGTCAGTAGCGGCGAAGATGGCGGCGGTGGCGTGGCTGAAACAAGAATAGTTAATTGTTATACAAGGGAATAATGTTCGTGTTTACCTGCTCGTGCTAATATTGTAACCTGAGCTAGCGAAAGATTCCAAAAGATTCGAGCATAGCGAGTTGTTCAAAAAGTGGAATCTTGAGCATTGAGAGGGTTTCAAAGCACGAGAGGGGAACACATCAATAACTCTAAAACTTAAAAAAAAGAGAATCTTTAAGAAAAAAGAAAAATTATTGGCATCCATCATTTATCATTAAAAAACATTAAACAAAAGTACATCCGACCAGATCTAGTCAAAAAAACTTATTAGTAATAAACAATTTGTATGAAATTACTTTGTACTCTTGTGAATAAAATGCAGCTTTGCTACTGTTTTTAATGAATAAAACAGTTCTTTCCAAACTAGTGAGGTGAAAATATTATTTTTAATCCTAGGTTCCAGTCATGGGTTCAAATCCCAGTAAACACTTTTATTTGTGTGTTGGGGACAGATATTTGTTCCTGAATTATTATAGGTGCTGAGGTATTATATATTTTGTTGGCTGAAAAAAGAGGTATGCAGTGTGACCAAAGGCTAGCCATGGGGCCCCCGTGGCTACTCTCATGAGGCGAACATCAGTTTGTTTTGAATCTTATTACAATTTATTATGATATAGGAGGCAAACGAGCATATAGTTGTATATGTAGTTGAAATTCTATTACTGTTAAAGTAAACAAACCTTGTTTATATAATAAATAAATAATAAAATAAATAAATATTTCGGGACAATCTTACACAAATCGACCTAGTCCTATGGTAAGCTCAGTAAGGCTTGTGTTGTAGGTACTAGACGACGATATATATAATAGATAGATACATATAAATACTTATATACATAGAAAACACCCATGACTCAGGAACAAATATCTGTGCTCATCACACAAATAAATGCCCCGACTGGGAATCGAACCCAGGACCATCGGCTTCATAGGCAGGGTCACTACCCACTAGGCCAGACCGGTTGTCAAAAATATATATGCAAGTAACAATACTAAGTTCATCATTAAAAAAATATTTATTATATTATCTGTAGAAAACTTACACGGAGCGCTCTGATTGGCCTGTGTAGGCGGCCGCCATGTTCTTTCCGCTCTAGCTCGCCTCTCTTCCCTCTCCTTCAGCCAGGCGGCGCGCTTCGCCGTCTCTCGCTCGCGCGCCCGCTTAGCTGTTTCAATAGCCGTCCAGAGTTCCCGCACTCGGTCTTCCGATGTCGAGGGGTTGCGGACTTCGATTATTTCATTCTGGAATTAAAATTAATTATTTATTTACCAAATTAAATGTAACATCAAAAAGGTTGTGGTCACAGCCATCCGAAAATCGGTAAAGTGCGATTAATAGTACGAAATAGCATAAATACAATAAGTGGGCATTTTCAAACAACATTGTCCCAAACTTCACTCTTCCACATCACATCGACGTGCGAGAGCTCATTTCTCTCAGAATCATGAGCTAATTGGATCCTGATTAATAAAAAAAAGTTTTTGGCTTTGTAGTTTGCAAGTACATATTTTTTATAATAGTCTTACATTTATGTGTATTATTGCTTAGCCTTTGACCTACCACATTTATTTCTTTTTTTTTTATGACATAGGCGGCAAACGAGCAGACGGATTGCCTGGTGGTAAGCAATTACCGTCGCCCATGGGCACCCGTAACACCAGAGGAGTCACAAGCGCGTTGCCGGCCTTTAAGGGGGGTTGGAGCTCTGGGAACCTTACTCACCATCAGGAACACAACACTGCATACCTGAAAGGTAGCAGTGCTATTATGGCTGTGGTCTTCAGTAAGGAGGAGGTACTTCCCCAGTTGGGCTGCCCCAGATTCAAGCGTGATGGTCATCGCTGTGCCCTGCCTCTCATTGTTGGACGTAGTTTAAGGACATACCCGGGTCCAATACATTATTTAGTACCACAGCTTTTCATTTATTTTTTAAAGTTTCACTGTTTTAGGTACCTAGGTACCTAGGTACCTAAAACATTAGGGTTAGCTCATCTAATTTATACTCGTTTTTTTCTTAAATTTAATATTACAGTACCTTTTGTGAATTAACGGAAAAATACAAACCTTAAGTTGTTCATACTGGCGGTTCATCTCGGCAACAGACTCCTGTATTTCTGCAATGCGTTCCTGAGTGAGCTTCTTGAGTATGCTCTCCTGGGGTGTCTCAACCGCCCCTTCCGAGTTACGCTTCTTGCGTTTTGGAGTCTCAACATGTTCCAGGAGCACCCCATATTGCGCTGCACAGCTGTAGATTAATAATTTCATTATATTAAGCTATATTATATTTGTTCAATAGAACCCATGCATAATTTTTCCTAAAATTCTCTACAACCATCTGATAAAGGCCTGAATGGCCGATTGCAGATTAAAAAACAAAAAAAAAAATTGTAATTTAATAAGTATACTACCATCTCTGACATTTGGGATATGGAAATCTATGAAAAAATAATAAAATTTTACTCCCAAGTAACTAACTATAAATTGTATTAAAAATGATTTATAAACATTAAAAAAAACATGTTTACCAAAACAGCATACTAACTTTGTGTTTACAAACAATAAATAAATAAAATAAATGGTGCGTTTCTAGCTTGATATTCTTAATAATCATCAGATTTGTTTATTGTTATGAGCTGATTACGTCCCATACCAACATAACCATGTTGTTATCTTTACCTTTTTTGAGAGTACCAGTCTGCAGGTCTGTTAGGTTCTCCAACAGTTTTTAACGCCCGAGACACAGACATCCAATTCTGGTCCCCACTCCTGACCACGGCTGAAGCCAGACATAGCTGCTCCCTTACGTTCCAGGTGTCCAAAGGAATCCTTTTCAGCTGAAGTCTTTCTTGTATAGAACTCATTTTGAGGTTATGTCGCTTTGTTGTTGTTTTTGATTTTATACACGGATTAAATTGAAATCGGATCACATTGTTAATAATTGAAGCAGTTAAATAAGATCACTGAACGGTGCATTTGATATAATTTTTGTTTAAACCGACGCAAATTAATAAAATCGACAGAGCGAAGATGCCCAAGCTGCGTTTGGTTTGTTTGAGATTTTAATAAAAACGCTATAGTTTGCACGGGTATTAACAGCATCTACATGTTGGCAGTACTGATTTTTGCTTGGCGTGTTTAGAGAACCGCCATTTTGTGTTGGTTCTGCTGTCATCTTGAACGCTGTTATTCACGTTTCAATTTTATTTCTCGTTTGCTCCGATAAAGATTTTAAGATTCTGTGGTTATTTCGATTTCGCGGCTAGAATTTAGATACATTCAAAATGTAGTTATTCTTATACTTATTGTATTATTAATATAAAGTTGAAAAACTGAAAGGTACGGTTTAATTCTTCTTTATCGTATTTTTAATTTGTTCTTGTAAAAGCGTGAAACTGTTGACAATAACCGCTGCTGCACCTCTTCTGGAAAATTATATTATTTTAGCTTATTAGAATGGACTAACTTTGAGTACCTACTAATTGTTTGAATATTAAATTTTAAAAAATATTTATGTTTTGCAGAATGTGGGACGTCAAAGCATGTCGAAGTTGCTTGACAGTCAAAGGCAAGCTGGAAAAGATTGGAGAAGCCTCAAAAAGACAATATGCTACCATCACAGGGCTTCAGGTATAAAACATAAATCCGGTCAAAATATTTTTACAAAGAATCGCAAGATTATAACACATTTACTGTAAAAAACTCAAAATGCAATATTAAATATTTTTTTTCTCTAGCCCCTAGAGATCCCAATTTTTTTTAACAACAATAAAAGTGATTTCAGTGATTTCCTAATTTCAACTGCAAATCTAGTTTAAAAGAGGAAGAAATTTATATAATTTTAAATGCAAATTATCTAAGGAAAAATTAATAAAAGTAACTTTAAAATTTGATTAAAATTGGGCCCCTTTTGGCATGGTGCCGAGGATGCCTGCAGCATTCCCCTGCTGTATTGTGATACTGATATGTTGCTGAAATCACTTTTATCATTGTTAAATAAAAAATGATTTAAACTTTAAAGGCCGGCAACGCGCTTGTGACTCCTCTGGTGTTACGGGTGCCCATGGGCGACGGTAATTGCTTACCACCAGGCAATCCGTCTGCTCGTTTGCCGCCTATGTCATAAAAAAAAAAAAAAAAAAAAAAGATATCATAATATGTTTTCTAAAAAAAAAAAAAAAAAAAAAAAAAAAATATATATATATAAGAAAAACTTAATAAAACATGATACTAAAACTGTAAATAACTAAAAAACTAAATTGTTAGTTATAGTACATAGTTTCACTTTTATTACTTAAAATTTTAAACCCACCTCATACAAACTTTAAAAAAAAACTATGCCATAACATTCTAATGAAATATAAGCACTTGCTTATCTGGACAGCTAAAGTATTGAAAAAAAAAATTGCTATTTTGACTAGCAAATATGTATAGTGTATGTGTATACATTACTTGTAAATTTTATTTTTTATAAGAATGTGTGAAATCAAATGGCACCAATATTTTTTAAATTGCGAATTTAATATCGCATTATTTTAATAATTTTACACGTGATATCTTTAAATCATTTGTATGTTTGTTTTATTTCTTACTTTTTAAATTAATAGTTATCAGTTTGTACCTATTGTAAAGAATTTTGTAAAATTTCACATTTGTAAACTACTCTATTATAAAGTTGAATTACCAAAGTTTTTTTTACCATAATTAATATTATGTATTAGTGGTAATGCACAGCGAACTATCCTCTAAGAAACAATGATAAATGGGGCAGAAAGGTTTGAATGTCCACAGCTTACCAGAAGTAGTTTTGTAAGGCCCTCAAATAGCTAGAATGATGATTCTGGTCAAAGCTGCATTTTTTGGACAAAGGCAGAACAGAACTGGTCAGCAAAGACCCTTTAGATTTAGTAGAGGAAGTCTTCTGAGAGATAATGATGATGAATTAGAATTCACTCCAGTCTACTGCTGCATATAGGCCCTCAAGGATATTTCTTTTTTATACGACGTCGGTGGCAAACAAGCATACGGCCTGCCTGATGGTAAGCAGTTACCGCAGCCTAGGGACGCCTGTATCTCCAGAGGTGTCACGTGCGCGTTGCCGACCCTTTATAAATATGTACACTCCTTTTTTGAAGAACCCTAAGACAACCAGTGCCACAATGCTTGCCTTGCACCGGGTTCCCATGAACCAGGTCATCATACCACCTTTTGGGAGGTCTGCCAATACGTGGTCGCCAGTTAAGTAGCTTAATAATTAATTAATTACAGATTGCTGATGGTGATGGCTACCCAGTATACTTCTGCGTGGAGTGCCGCCACCACATTAGGAAAAGTCTGGCGTTCAGGCGAAAGAGCCGCCGGGCGCACTTTGTGCTTAAAGAGATTATGACCATCAGGAAACAGGTAATAATAATTCTTTTTTTATTTTTTATTTTTTTATGACATAGGGGGCAAACGAGCAGACGGATTGCCTGATGGTAAGCAATTACCGTCGCCCATGGGCACCCGCAACACCAGGGGAGTCACAAGCGCGTTGCCGGCCTTTAAGGGGGGTTGGAGCTCTGGGAACCTTACTCACCATCAGGAACACAACACTACATACCTGAAAGGTAGCAGTGCTATTATGGCTGTGGTCTTCTGTAAGGAGGAGGTACTTCCCCACTTGGGCTGCCCCAGATTCAAGCGTGTTGGTCATCGCTGTGCCCTACCTCTCATTGTTGGACGTAGTTTAAGGACATACCCGGGTCCTATGACATATATGTCTCTTTTATTTACACGGAATCGATTATCTTTTGTCCCTTGAAATAGCTGATAGCTCATTGCTTACTAGCTCGCAGTGGGACCAGTGCCTTCTGGAAGCAATGGAGAAGGATATGTTGGGAGTGTCTCTGCGTGATCGCATCAGGAATGATTTCATACGCAATAGAACCAAAGTTACCGTAATAGCCCTCCAGATCGCCAAAGTGGCAGTGGGCGGGGCACATTACGCACAGAACCGATGGTCGGTGGGGCGGAAAGGTTCTGGATTGGCGACCACGAACTGGAAGACGCAGCGTAGGTAGGCCTCCCACAAGGTGGACCGACGGCCTAGTTAAGAGTCGCGGGATACCGCTGAATGTGGAAGGCGCAGGATCGGTCTTCTTGGGTCGTTCTGGGGGAGGGCTATGTCCAGCAGTGGACGTCTTTCGGCTGACATGATCATGATGATGAGGTCTTCTGTCCATCTTGTGGGTTGACGTCCTACGCTGCGGTTGCCAGTCCGTGGTCTCCATTCGAGCACTTTTCGACCATCGGCCATCTTTGCTTGGAGATGGACGGCTGTGTCCCGTGAATGCTTGAGGTTTTGTGAGTTGATGGATGATAGGCCATCCAGCACCTTAATATGACGACCGGTCTGGCCTAGTGGGTAGTGATCCTGCCTCTGAAGCTGATGGTCCTGGGTTCGATTCCCAGTCGGGGCATTTATTTGTGTGATGAGCACAGATATTTGTGCCTGAGTCATGGGTGTTTTCTATGTATTTAAGTATTTATATTTATCTATCTATTATATATATCGTCGTCTAGTACCTACAACACAAGCCTTACTGAGCTTACCGTAGGACTAGGTCGATTTGTGTAAGATTGTCCCGAAATATTTATTTATTTATTGAAATATAAATAAGTTATTTTTTAATACAGGTGCTCAAAAATGGGTACTTTTCGTAGCTGTTTAACGTGCGGAAAGTTGGATTTCGCGCACTAGTGCTTTTTACTTTTCCAGTTTTTTTTTTATTTACACTTGTTCCAATTCATGGATTACTAATGGGTGTTAATACTATAAGTCTCCTTTAAACATCTTAATAAACAAATAACCTACTGTTAATGTAAGAATAAGAAATAACATAAACATGTCATATCTTATTACTTACCTCTTCATCAATCATCATTATAATAAGTTTATTTTTAATATTGAAAAACAATTCTTAAAAAGTTGTTACAATGAAACGGAACAGCTGCCGAACCGCCTGTCAAACAAGAGGCGTTTTTCCTACTGGTTACTGGTTATGTTTCCAAAGGTAGCATTCGATATTGTTTTTATAAATATACACAAATAATAGTAAAAAACGTAGTGTTTAAGTAAAATATTGTATATTTACAAGTATGTATGTATTTTATACATACATTTAAAAACTTTGATGGAAATGGATTAATAGTACCTAATACTTAAAAAATTCCACTCTAGTCGAATGTAAGCTAAAAAAGATACCTCTTTATAATGTCAAAAATTGTCACTGCGATAATCGAACTTGTTGTTGAACGAGTAGTTGTATTTTTATTTTATTTCTTATTTGTTTTTTCGCAACTGTATTAAAAAACGTCGTTCGATACACGCGCGGAAATGTCATTCTTCACTCGGCCCGAGTATCGCCACTCGCCTTCGGCTCGTGGCAAAATATCTCGGGCCTCGTGAAGTAATGACATACTTTCCGCACTAGCATCGAAATGTACTATTTTATTATTATTTGATTATATGTTATTTCTTAGTTTCTCAGCGCATTGGTGTATACTGTAATGCTGAGTTACATTGTTATTCTAAATAATAATTAAATTGCTTTTTCAAATATAAATAATTGTAATAATTTTAGGTAACCTACAGTGACATAGTCACGGTTAATCGGAAAAAGACCAATTTGGAATCGTCTCTGAATTTCTGGCACCCCCACAACAACGCCTGCTACTTGATAGCCAACGACGAGGGGAAGGAAGCTGAGTCTTTGCAAGAGTACAGCTTAGAACCTCTCCAATACCCAAGGCATCACAGGTGAGTTGATTTTAGATGTCGATTGCTTGTTGCAGTCATTCAGCCCAGCTCCCTGTAGTTGGAGCTGCAGGTTACTGTTCCGGCTGCGTTCCCACACAGTGCTCCTCGAATCTTCCGATTTTCCTGCAGAACAGAAGGATATCTTTTATCTTTCTTCAGTTGATTGTAAGGGTTCCATAACAATAAAATAAATAAAATAAAAATAAATATTTTGGGACAATCTTTGGAACCGGTCTGGTCTAGTGGGTAGTGACCCTGCCTATGAAGCCGATGTTCCTGGGTTCAAATCCCAGTCAGGGCATTTATTTGTGTGTGAGCACAGATATTTGTTCCTGAGTCTTTCTATTATATACTTATATCGTCGTCTAGTACCTACAACACTAGCCTTACTGAGCTTACCGTAGGACTAGGTCGATTTGTGCAAGATTGTCCCGAAATATTTAATAATTTATTAAAAATATTGTAGAAATTGTATTGTAGAAAAATATCCCTGGATATTATTTGAAAATAATAGTACATTTCGATACAAGTGAATAAAATTTTTTTTCGACGAGGGTGTAAGTTGGAGCCCGACTGAAACGAGGGTGACAATCACCCGAGTCTTAAATAAGTTTTTACACGTATATCGAACCCAATTTTTCATAACAAGTGCCTTAAAATGTGAAATTTACGCACGCGAAGCGTGCGCAAAGCGCACTTTTTACGCACTAGTTAGGAAAAGTATATATTAGTCGTTATTTTAATAAACTGTTATATTTTTTACAGCAAACACATTATCGACATAAAACCAGATAAAGACACAGAAATACCAGAGGAGACAACCAATCTAAAAGTCGAACCGGATCTCGACCCGAAACTCGAACCGGAAGTGAAAGAAACCGATGATGATGTAGAAGATATACCAACCAACGATTACTTGGAGCCGGAGATCGAAAATCTTGACATGAATGATATATTTAAAGATCTTAAACAAGAATCGGATATAGACAGCGAAGACAATGAAAAGGAAAGACCTAAAGCTGAGCCAACATCTGATGATGTCAAGATTGGCCCTAAAGCAAATGTTGCAGCAAGCCGGGTGGCTAAGATAATGGTAGCGTTTGACATGAAAGTTTTGAGTGTGAGTGAGCAGAAGGCGAAGATGGAGAAGCAACAGCGCCTGCCGGCGTTCGCTATGGCGCCCTACAAGTGTTCTATGTGCCTGACGGTCTATGGGACTATGCAGCATCTGGTGAAACATGTGGAATACCATAATAATGTGAGTATATACATGCCGTGTGATGCCGGCTGACTAGAATAGCACCACCCCATCTCCCGCGAGGCGACAAAGGGAAAAATCCTACGGACGGCAGCAGCGTCCGTCGAAACCCAATCTACAGCTACTGCGGTCGCCAAACCGCCTGCCAAGCGTAGCGACTATGGCAATTACCCCCCAAGATGATACAAGTCATATTTGTGGGAAGCCTATGTCCAGCAGTGGACTGCATACGCCTGAAATGTATGTATGCATGTATGTGAGTAATTTGCTTCTTTCACCGATTCGTTGCGTCTTCCATTGTTAATATGTTTGTCTTTGGCGGCGAACAATTATTTTATGACACGATAGGCGTGCCTTACACCATAGAATGTGACGACACTCCTCTCGTGTCACACGTTAAAAACATTGATGACTCGCCTGTCGTTCCATCCGCACTGAATCGGTTAATCCTCCAAGAACCACTAAAGTGGTCGCGTGCTGTCCTACCTGCCACCGACCACTAAACTGGCTATGGCGGACGCTGTCAAAGCAATTGTCCTGCTGACAGATGACGTTTATATTTGTTCTTCACTAGTCGATACGTTGGCGTACACGACACGAAGCGTTGAAAAGGTTAAAAAAGTTTTCTCCATCAATGTCCTTTTTGGTACAAGCTTCAAACTTATGGTCTGTATTATCGGAAAGATATAATTTGGGTCGAGGCAAGAGTGAATAGGCTCTTATAGGACATTAAAATATCACTCATTTAATACAATAGTTCGGGTGCCGTTGTATTTCGATCGAGATATGACTTTACTCGATGGAAAATAGTTGTGTACTACAACTTTAATTTAAACTTATGTTTCAGAATACATTCACGCAAGAATGTGAAGTGTGCAAGAACAAGTTCCCCACAGTAATGGAGCTGAACAAACATATATCTACTAATCATATGTATAATTACAAATGTAAAATATGTCGCGCGAAAGCCTATACACAGTAAGTATTAAGACATTTTTGTTTCTGTACACGAAGCAGAGCCCGGAAAATCCATAGCAAAACAAAAGACTGTTGCAATTAAACTAGTGTTAGGAATATTTTTTTATCGATATCGAGTCTATCGATGTTTTATGGAATACAAATTTTCTGAAGTGTCTATTATTTTCAATGAGGTTGATTAACTCTTTGTCACCCGACTACGGCCAAGCCAAAAGGGAAGGGTTATTACTTAATATGAAATACATATAAGTAACGTTGATAATATATGTTACGTTGCGCTTTAGATGTAATAACACATATAAAACTAACCTTTCACTTACCACTTCTTTTGAGGTTGGCGTGAATGATTATAAAATAATATACCTAAACATATCGGTATGATTTTTTTTTAGACAAAACTTACTCGATATCGATAAAAAAATGTTTCTATCACTACTTTGATTGTGACAGTCTTTTGTTTAGCTATGGATTTTCCGGGCTCTGATGTTAAACACTGGACCCTTTTATTGAAACTCCGTCGCTTATACAATAAGAAATAGAGCATCCCTTAACAAAAACATACGCGACGCGACGCCATGTTTTTGTTTCCTATGGCATACTAGCTCTGCCCCGCGGTGAGATTTCCCCATGGAAAATAGTTTTGCACTACACCTGTGAAACATTAAACTAAAATATTTTTTCGATATTTATATCGAAAAAAAAATAGAGAAATTTTGATTCGCGGCGGGACTTGAACTCACAACCACTGGATCACTAGCCCAGTGCACTACCAATTGTGCTATACGAGTACTTGCCAATTTTTCTATTTATCCCTTGTCGTATAGATATTCGCTAGCAGACTTTTTTTTATGACAAAGGTGGCAAACGAGCTTGCCTGATGGTAAGCAAATATCACCAGGGGAGTCACAAGCGCGTTGCCGGCCTTTAAGGGGAGTTGGAGCTCTGGGAACCTTACTCACCACCAGGAACACAACACTACATTACATACCTGAAAGGTAGCAGTGCTATTATAGCTGTGGTCTTCTGTAAGGAGGTCGTATTTCCCTAGTTGGGCTACTCCAGACTCAAGCGTGCTGGTACTTCGCTGTGCCCTACCTCTCATTGTTGGACGTAGTTTAAGGACATATAGGTGAAAAACTTAATAAAGTCACCATGTCTATGTAGTTGTGCGGAGAATTAATATGAGACGTCAATATTTGAATAGAACACCAAATCGAACCCGGCTTCATAGGCCACAGTGACCCTTCACTACCAACTAGGCCAGACTGGTAGTCAATAATAATTTTTGCATATTTTTTTTTCTTTTTCATAAGAACTGAGGCTATTAAACACTTCAAAGCGAAGCACGTCGTTGACAATATCTTCGACCTGGCCAACACGATAGAGCGGCAGAAGAAGATTCGAGAGACCATGGCGAGGTTCACGGTGTCCAGTTTGTCCAAGGATATGATGGCGGGAATGATGCGGCGTTTTGAGGAGTACGTCCGGACCGACCAGGAGGTATGTACATACATAAATATACCTAGATATTTTTCTAGCACGAACGATTTCTTGTAAGTGATTGACAAAATAAAAACATCGACAGTCCTGTTATCGATAAGTACCCCTTCAATTTCCATACAGGTAATACAAAGACAAATATGGGGTAATAGGGTTAAAAATAACTAACAATAATAAAAGTCAATTTATTTATATTTAAATACCTACTTCAGAAAACAATTTGGAACTATTCATTGCAAATTATAAACGTAAATTGGATCAAAAGTATACGGATTACGTTTAATTTGTTCAAGATCGGTGACACGCGGCGTCTAGGTAGGTAGCCGATATAAGACTGTGTGTACATCTTGAAGTTGAAGTAGTATGTACTTATCGATAGCAGGATTGTCGATATTTTTATTGTGGCAAGCACAAAACAAATGCCGTTCCTGCTAGAAAAATATCTAGGTATATACA
Organism: Grapholita molesta; assembly: GCA_022674325.2. Lineage (NCBI taxonomy): Eukaryota > Metazoa > Arthropoda > Insecta > Lepidoptera > Tortricidae > Grapholita > Grapholita molesta. The sequence continues at coordinate 3,132,598 of CP053147.2, forward strand.
TAAATAATGAATACGACGACCGGTCTGGCCTAGTGGGTAGTGACCCTGCCTATGAAGCAGTACCTCCTCCTTACAGAAGACCACAGCCATAATAGCACTGCTACCTTTCAGGTATGTAGTGTTGTGTTCCTGATGGTGAGTAAGGTTCCCAGAGCTCCAACCACCATTAAGGCCGGCAACGCGCTTGTGACTCCCCCGGTGTTGCGTGTGCCCATGGGTGTCGGTAATTGCTTACCATCAGGCAATCCGTCGTTTGCCGCCTTTCTCATAAAAAAAAAGGTAGTGCATTTACATACATTTCAGCCGTATGCAGTCCACTGCTGGACATAGGCCTCCCACAAATGTGACTTGTATCATCTTGAGGGTAGTTGCCAGAGTTGCAGTAGCTGTAGATTGGGTTTCGACGGACGCTGCTGCCCGTCCGTAGGATGTTTCCCTTTGTCGCCTCTTACGACACCCGCGGGAGAAGATGGGGTGCTGCTCTAGTCAGCCGGCATCACACGGCACGTTATACAAGGGGGCAAAGTTAGTTGTTTGCTTTGAGACCCGAGCTAGCGAAAGATTCCAAAATTGAAACGCGAGCATAGCGAGTTGTTCAAAGAGGTGGGGTCTTGAGCATTGGGAGGGTGTCAAAGCACGAGAAGGGAACACACTTTGCTACCGATTGAAACACAATTTTTCACGTCAGTGCCGCGAGGAAAAAAAAACTTAAAATTTTAAAAAATATTCAAAATGATTGGTTTCCATCATTCATTGTTCAAAACCATTAAATAAAAAAACATCCGTCCAGATAATCTAAAAAAACACTCGATTAGTAATAAATAATTTCCGCGTCCGTCGAAACCCAATCTACAGCTACTGCGGTCGCCAACCCGCTTGCCAAGCGTGGCGAGTATGGCAACTACCACCAAGATGATACAAGTCATATTTGTGGGAGACTGCATACGGTTGAAATGTATGTAATGTACTGGGATTTGAAACCAGGACTGTCGACTTCATAGGATCACAACTATACTAGGTCAGACCCATGATTTGTTTCTGTACCCTTACCATGAGTTGTGACGAGTTTACTATCTGTGCAACACGTTCGCACTAAAATACTACAAGCGATATGCACAGATAGTAAACTCGATACTCGTTATCGAAAACCTCAGTCACAACTCATGGTAAGGGTAACGGTTCCCCTTGTTTAGACATAATTTGTTTTGTAATAATTTTAAATCGTATAATTGTTGGCACAATTCTATATAAGCAGAAACTGATCTCCAGAGCACGGAAAATCCATAGCAAAACAAAACACTGTCGCAATCAAACTAGTGATAGAAACATATTTTTATTGTTAATGACTGTTTTAATATCTATAGATACTAGAATATACACCCCACTTCAATTTGACAGCTGTTCCAAATTTAAACTCATAACCTACGGATTTCAGTAGGTAATGTTGACATTACATCTCCATTAATTTCTGATGGTTGGTAATGCTGGTTGCCTACGGTTTCTGGACGCATTTTAGAGCACTTATGATATGTACGTAGATAAAACAAATAATGCCAAATAAAGGGAATCCACTGAATACATAGTATCTTTTGCAGGAAGACGATGGTAAGACGGGCGTGTTCTCATGCTACCTCTGTCGCGTCAAGTTCAAGTGTCAAGAGAATGTGATGAAACACATGGCGTACAACCATCGCTACATGTATACTTGCAAGTTGTGTAAGGAGGTGTTCGTTACTAGGTGAGTATTGTAGTGCTACTTCCTTTTGCGGGCCATGTATGTGTTATCTTCCCGCTCCGTCTCGGCCTAGGGTTATGGCCATAGACGAGCCAGTGAGCATATATGTGACATCTCGGAGGAATAATGACTGGAGAACGCATCCGCGAGCGCCAGTAACGGACAAAGATATTTTGGGTTTTGTAGCCCAAAATGTAACAATTCACTATAGTTTTGCTTTACAGGACATTCTTTATAACAAAAATATTAGCTTATTTTGTATTAATTACCGAAACTTTGGTTGAAAACCCAAGAAAACTCCATTTGTATTTGATTGTTCCCCTCCAACTTTGACAGTTCTGTGTCCAGTTTGGAGGGGGACAAAAATATGTGAAACTATGACAAGGACGGACGAAAATAGCGCCATCTCTGCCATACCTACGGAAAGTTACATAAGACCATCCCTTTCGATCGTGGTATTATTATTAGCACGCTCCGTCTAGTTAAATGGTATGTCTATGGACTTATCTATAAATAGGAACCTTATTGTCGATGCCACTTACGTCAAACCGCGTTGCGTTTGTATTGTATCGTCTTGAACAACGTCATAAGCGCCATCGACAATAAAGTCCCTTTTCATAGATAATGTCACAAATATGTCGCTGTAAAACGTAGACATATCATTTAACTAGACGAGGCGTGCTAATAATAATATCGATAGGGATGGTCTTATGTAACTTTCCATAGGTATGGCAGAGACGGCGCTATTTTCGTCCTTTTTATAGTCTCACATATTTTTTTTCCCCTCCAAACTGAACCTTTCAGAACTATCAAAGTTGAAATGATATAAACAAGTACAATTGGACTTTTCTTGTGTTTTCTACCGCAGTTGCGGTTAGTTACAGAATAAGCTAATATTTTTGTTATAAAGAGTGTCCTTTAAAGTAAAACTACATGTGACGAGAACCTCGTGAAGGCCGTGAAGGACAAGTCCAGCAAAAGTAATAATAACTGTCAAATTTTGGGCTGCAAAAGCGAGAGTATCTTTGTCCCCTACTGGCGTACGCGGATGCGTGCTCCAGTCATTATTCCTCCTAGCCGTAAAATTATAAATTCCGTTACATTATAATCTATTAAAATGTTTCCGGACAATCTGACACAAATCGACCTAGTCCTACGGTAAGCTCAGTAATGCTTGTGTTGTAGGCACTAGACGACGATATATATAATAGATAGATACATATGTGACTATCCGCGGCAAAAGTCGATTGGCGCTTACGATATTGTTAACGACGCTTCAATACTAATGTGATGCTTCGCAACGTAAGCGCCAAGCGCCATAAGGTACCTTTTGCGGTGGGACGTCACATATAAATACTTAAATACATAGAAAACAGCTATGACATACAATAACATGATTTTAGGGCACAAGCGCTGGAGCATAGCGACCAGGCACACACCCCCAACAGCAAGTGCCAGGATTGTGGGAAGAAGTTCAGGTAAGTTTATTTATTTATTTATTTTTTATGACTAAGGTGGCAAACGAGCAGGCGGATTGCATAAGCAACCACCGCCGCCCATGGGCACCCGCAACACCAGGGGAATCACAAGCGCTTTGCAGGCCTTTAAGGGGGGTTAAAGCTCTGGGAACCTTACTCACCATCAGAAACAACACTACATACCTGAAAGGTAGTAGTGCTGTTATTGTTGTGGTCTTCTGTAAGGAGGAGGTACTTCCCCAGTTGGGCTGGCCCAGACTCAAGCGTGATGGTACTTCGCTGTGCCCTACCTCTCGTTGTTGGACGTAGTTTAAGGACATACCCTAGAAACAGTCGAGGAGGTATAAAGGTTTGGACCCCAAATCTTTATACCTCCTCGACTGTTTCTAGAAATTTCCTTGCTGCACAACTGTGGAAAGAACTGCCCTAGGTGGTCTGAACTGATTGAACTAATTTTAATTTTACGTTTTTTAGTAGGCAGTAGTTTTACGAAAGCGACTGCCATCTGACCTTCTAACCCAGAGGGTAATAAATTAGGCAGTTTTGGGAGTACTCCGGTTTCCTCAAGATGTTTTCCTTCACCGAAAGTAACTGGTAAATATCAAATGATATTTCGTACATATGTTGCGAAAAACAATTGTAATATTTATTTATTTTATTTCACTCATTGCCATATTTACCTTTCTCTGGGTGACTCTTAAAACCACAGTTTTGTAATACATTTATTTACAGAAATTACAATCGTATTATGATAACTACAAGTACTTAACTGGTTACAGTATAAAATATAAAAAAGGCCCTTGAGGCATTGTATCAAGGATGCTGGCGGCATGTCCTCGTTGTATCGCAATGCTGATACGTTGTGCGAGGAAGCCGCCAGCTCTTCGGTCACCAGTTACAGTTTTATTGCATCTGAATACACAAAATATGCATATTTGTGGTAGCTTTTTTTTTTTATGACATAGGCGGCAAACGAGCAGACGGATTGCCTGGTGGTAAGCAATTACCGTCGCTCATAGGCACCCGCAACACCAGATGAGTCACAAGCGCGTTGCCGGCCTTTGAGGGGGGTTGGAGCTCTGGGAACCTTACTCACCATCAGGAACACAGCACTACATACCTGAAAGGTAGCAGTGCTATTATGGCTGTGGTCTTCTGTAAGGAGGAGGTACTTCCCCAGTTGCGCTGCCCCAGATTCAAGCGTGATGGTCATCGCTGTGCCCTACCTCTCATTGTTGGACGTAGTTTAAGGACATACCCGGGTCCAAAAACGCTATATGTCCCTTCCATAACGAGTACATATGTACGCACGTGTTATTAGTCCGCGGCGCTACATTTCTTCTAACAAACTATGCTTCAGTTTTCCCCAGGGTGATGGGTTATATAACTTATATAGATAATATAAACATTTATTCATGACACACACACACACATAATAGTAACAACAAAAAAAAACCAAACACATTACACAAACGACGTGTGCCACGAAATGGCCTCATCCCAGCGTAATGCCAGCAATCGCCAGTGCTGGTCTTCCGATGAGACCATCAGGTGCCATGACGACAAGTAACACATATATACAAGAAACAAAAAAGAAAGGAACGAAAAAAAAAGAATACACGCTAAATGACTCATCTACGATTTTTTTTTCAGTGACTCAAAAAAACTATCATATCATATCAAATCTAAGCACCTTGAGCGGATCCCTTGTAACTTGTGCGGGTCGTCGTGGACCTCCGAGCGGACGTACTACAGGCACCAGATCATACAACACGGATACATTGTGAGTATATCCTGACTCATTCTTTTACACTTTGAACCAGAGGCGATACCGCCAAAAACGATATTCGTAAATTTCGGACGATTGTCTCAGTCACTCTTATGACGTCTTAATTGGGGTAAAAGAGAGATGCCCGAAATTTACGAATATCGTTTTTGGCGGTTCAATCGGAGCCGGTTTAAAAATACCGTCCAATTTTGTTCGTGAAACGTTGAAATTTTCGTTCATGTATAAACGTGTATGCCGTGTCATGCCGGCTGACTAGAATAGCACCACCCCATCTCCCGCGGGTGTCGTAAGAGGCGACAAATGGCAAAATCCTACGGACGGGCAGCAGCGTCCGTCGAAGCCCAGTCTACAGTTACTACGGTCGCCAAACCGCCTGCCAAGCGTGCCGACTATAGCAACTACCCATATGATACAAATCATTTGTGGGAGGCCTATGTCCAGCAGTGGACTGCATACGGCTGAAATGTATGTATGAGGCATAAATGTCATTAATGTCATTATGTTTGATTGATTGCCATTGACATCTAGCTAGGCATCATATGCAATAAATAACCTACGGTGTAAATAAAATTTCGTTTTTCCCCTATTGTCTGTACAGAGCCTCAACGACCCACTGGTGGGAGACCCTAAACACAAGTGCAGCGAATGTCACGTACAGTTTGTGGACCAACGCAGCCTGGACCGGCATCTGGTTAACATGAACCACGCCGGCGCGGAATTGGTCCAGTGAGTGAGGCTGACATTTTCACTAACCCGGAAAATGATGGTTTATTCATCAATAACAGATAGCAAAACAGAATTTATTGCGATTTTATTGAGAGTAAATTGATGCAATTTTGATTTTTGTTTAATGTTATTGTTCTTCGTTTTGTACAACAAAACAAATTAAACTCACATTTTATGTCTCTCATCATTATCTATCATATATCATTATAGTGTTGTAATGCCTAATTAAGTATAGTTGTATAATTAATATGTGTTTTAAGATGGGTTCAGGAACCGTAGGTGACCTGCATTATTACTAGTGCTACTTGAAAACATTAAAAAGTCAACGAACAAAACAAATGACAGCTTGGAATGGCGACGTTTCGTATTACGTTACGTATCTCTGTCAAATCTTTTTTTTTTTTTTTTTATTAGTTTATTACACAAAAAGGTACAATTTAAGGGTGACATGAGTCCCACAAAACTGATTGCACAGTTTGACTGTGGGATCTGAGTCTTAACTTACATCTAATATTATTTACAAATTCAATTATTAAACTAATATACTATTAATATAAAACTCAAATAATTTTCTTTTAAATCTTGCTTTGTCGGCCTCTACTTTTTGAAACCATACTAATATAAATTTTACAGGTTCGCTTGTGTCCCTTGCAAGAAGCTGTTTGACAATGAGGAAGAGAGAGAAACGCACTTTGTCACGTGCCGCGACGCGGCGAGGTACCCGCGCAAGTGCTGCTATGTGAGTGGATTCAACATTATTCTTTACTCCGCAGTCTCCAGGCCATTAAGATTCTAATAATCAGAGCCCGGAAAATCTATAGCAAAACAAAAGACTGTCGCAATCCAACTAGTGTTAGAAACATTTTTTTATCGATATCGAGTTCATCGATGTTTTACGGAATACTAATTATCTGAAGTGAGGTTTTTTTTATGAGGTTGATTACATCTTTGTCACCCGACTACGGCCAAGCCAAAAGGAAGGATTATTACGTAACATTAATTCAGATGAAATAACACATATAAAACAAACCCTTAACTTACCACTTCTTTTGCGTTTGGCGTAAATGATTAAAAAATAATGTACCTAAACATACCGATATGATTTTTTTAGACAAAGCTTACTCGATATCGATAAAAATATGTTTCTATCACTAGTTTGATTGCGACAGTGTTGTGTTTTGCTATGGATTTTCCGGGCTCTGCTAATAATGTAGATTTGGGGTCAAAAGAAAACGAAAGAGATGTAAACAAATACATTTACAATTATTTTTTATTTTTATTCAAAAGTGCGTTAAAAAATCATGGTTTCATTGTCATTGACATTGTATATGTACACATTCTTGTTTGAGTCAAATATGCGATAATGATGGCCGTTGGGGCGGAAAGGTTCTGGAGTGGCGACCACGAACTGGAAGACGCAGCATAGGTAGGCCTCCCACAAGGTGGACCGACGACCTAGTTAGAGTCGCGGATACCGCTGGATGTGGAAGGCGCAGGATCGGTCTTCTTGGGTCGTTCTGGGGGAGGCCATGTCCAGCAGTGGACGTCTTTCGGCTGACATAATGATGATGATGCGATAATTACCTAAATTCAGTGCAAACTAATTTCTATACTTAATAATATTTTGTCATGTCACAAATGTTTTTTTGTGCTTAGAAGTTCAGCTGCCAGTCAGCCATATTTGTTTACCTTTTCTTTTTCTCCTCCTAAGGCCCATCATACAAGTAAAATCCTACAGGAATTTGTTCTTTATAGTGTAGGAAGTGAAGTATAATCTCTTTTGTGTCAAAATTGAAGAAAACCTTCAAAACCAATAAGAAAAAAAAGTACTCTTATCTCAAAGGCCGTGGTGTTGCGGATGCCCATGGGCGACGGTAATTGCTTACCATCAGGCAATCCGTCTGTTCGTTTGACACCTTTGTCATTAAAAAAAAAAACAAATAATAATCAAGTCTGTTCCAATTTGATAAAATACAAATTTCTTTAATGTAATAATTACTACGTGTAAGCCCGTGAGTCATAGGAGGATAGTGAATATACATATATTTATATAGCATTAAAGATTACACATGATTTTTTTGGTCCATTACAAGCATATCTAGTCATTTTACCTTGTAGAGAGTACGCGAATTGTACGTGAAAAACTTAGCACCTGGCCTATGTAGTAGTAACGTGTGTACAGTCGCCATCAGATATATCGGAGCTGTGGAGGTGGTCACAAATATCGGAACATGCACTTTATCGCCTTGACAATAGAGGCGTTGTTCAGATATTTGTGACCACCTCCACAGCTCTGATATATCTGATGGCGACTGTACACGCATGTCGGCGTTCTATATTAAAATGTTGACGTAAGTTCCATATTAATTCTCTGCACAACTACATAGGTCCTTCAGTTAAGTTTTTCACCTATAACCCTCTTATTTCTTAATGTACTTTCAGTGCTCAGACATGCTCCGTAACCCCATGGAGTACAAAATGCACTATATCCACGCGCATCCCGATCTGCAGTATCGCTACATAACACAAAATAGCATCTGTGACATATGCGGCAAGTTGGTGAGTATGACTATACTGATACTACATACCGGCAAGGTCGCCATGAAATCTGATTCAGAAGGGTAAAAAATAACACCACTGTAGTTGGATAATTAATGAATATACCTAGATATCTTTCTAGGAGGAACGATATTTGCTTAGTGCTTGCCACAATAAAAATATCGACAATCCTGTTATCGATAAGTACATACTATTTCAACGACAAGACGTACAGTCACCATCAGATATATCGGAGCTGTGGAGGTGGTCACAAATATCTGCGCAACGCCTCTATTATCAAGGCGATAAAGTGCATGTTCAGATATTTGTGACCACTGCCACAGCTTCGATATATCTGATCGCGACTGTACACACAGTCTTATAATATCGACCTAAACGCCGCGGACCTTGAACAAATTGAACGTAATCCGTCTACTTTAGATCCAATTTATTTATATTTTATATATAATTTGGATTCTTAGGTCTGCTCAGTACTTACGAACGAATAAACTCACGTGTACAGTCAGCAATAAAAGTTGCTAAGAGAATTGTTAAGAGAATAAGTAATTTCTGCTGCTGACTGTACTTCTATCATTTTACATAACAACAGAAATATCAATACTTCAAATTTTAATAGCTGCGGGACGATTTTTGAGAGTCGTGCACTTGAATTAAATAAAACTTTGAGAACGAAAATAATCACACACAAAAGTTTTTTAACATTATTTTTGCACAAAATGTATAATTTCGATACCCACGGTTATTAATTTATATCATTCATGTTTTTTAAATACCATTTCTTCGTGTTTGAGAGAATATAAAATGTTACGATTCGAGGGTCGAGTGCTTAAAACTCTGCCCCCTGTTCCTAAATTATTTCTTTGACATATATTTATAAAATCCTTTTTCAAGCATTGTTGAAAATGCCTCGAATTAAATATAGTTTTCTCAAACATGCAATGAAATATTGTCTTTACATTCCTTATAATAGACTCGGAAGTATGCATTTTTGGGCGCGGCAACTGAAGGGGACGGAAATGGAATTTCATTTAACTTAACTAACTAAAGTAACTTTTTTTTCGACGATTATCCAAAGATGGCGGGAGTCATAGCAAACAGCTGATGTTAATTTTTAATACATTTCGATTTTATTGAGTTGTCATTTTGCAATTTTTTTTTTAAGCATTTCTTTTAATCATTGTATGTTTGAGAAAAGCACTATACATGCCTCGTCGTGAAAACGGATTCCCGGTCTCGTATCAATATCCGGCACTCAAATCCTCATTTTCCCGGCCTCTGATGTAATGTACTATTTATGCAAACTAGCAGAATCGCCGGCCTTATGTTAGTACCTTAGCGACATCTCGTGACTCATCTAGCCAAACAAGATACACTGCAGTATATGGAACGGACGCAGTCTAATAGACGTTAATCGGAACTACTTACGCATTGATAAGATAACTTAACGTTGAAATTTGTAACAAGAAAACAGAATCAATTTTAATTAGACAGGTCCTTTGGAATCCGCGTCGGTTTTGTCGTTTAGTGCTGTTAGTTGAATAGTAGACCGTTGAGGCCAGATAGTGTTACGAAGCCGGCAAGCCCTTTTCGTGGCGTGTACAGTAACGTACTGTTCCGATCCGTAGATCTTCAAGCCGGCGCTGGAGGCGCACCTGCAGACGCACCTCGGGGCGCGCGGGCCGGCCTGCCGCCTGTGCGGGGCGCGGGCCCGGGCGCCGGCCGCGCTGCTGGCGCACATGCTGGCGCAGCACGCGCGCCGGCCCTACCGCTGCGCGCTGTGCCCGCGCCGGTTCAAGTTCCGCTCCGACTGCAAGGACCACATCCTCAAGGTGAGCCCAGGGCCGGCCGATTGGTGTTACAATTCCGCCTTATGCAGTCCACTGCTGGACACAGGCCTCCCACAAATATGACTTGTATCATCTTGGAGGTAGTTGCCATAGTCGCCACGCCGAGTTGGCGCCCGCAGTAGCTGTAGATTGGATTTCGACGGACGCTGCTACCCGTCCGTAGGATATTTCCCTTTGTCGCCTCTTACGACACCCACGGGAGGAGATGGGGTGTTGCTATTCTAGTCAGCCGGCATCACACGGCATTGGTGTAAAGTTGTCTTGTAATATTTATTACTTTACTATAATAAAATTGAATTTACAGGTACATGCACCGACAAAACTCTTCAAATGCGAATTTTGCGGCGTCGAATTCTCCTACTGGAAAAATTTGAAGGAGCACTCGGAGGCTTCTCACAAGTTAATCATCCCCGCAATAAAAACAAAAATGTTAAAATGCAAAAGGAAAACCTTCGTATACCCTCATATGAAGATTATAATGAATGAGATGGACAAAGAAATCGTGGAAAAATCACAAATCGAATTGATAGACTACTTAGAACAGAAATCAAAGCCTGTGGGTTATGAAAATTATTTCATCTTCAGCCCGGATGCCGAAGAATCTCAAATGTGCATGAGGCAAGCTAAGAAGAAATTTAAAAGAATGAAAAAAGTAAGTGAATTAGATTCTGCTGTCGCTCAAATAACTTTACCTAATCATACTGAAAGTCGTGTCAAAATTGAAAAAATCGAAATATTAGCAACTGCAGAACAACGTGAATACAGTGAACAAGTTCAAAAAGTTGAACTCGGTGAAACATCTGAACAGAGTGCAAACTTTGAATCGAGTGATAACTTTGAACACAGTGAAAACCTTGAACAGAGTGATAACTTTGAACAAAGTGATAACTTTGAACAAAGTGACAACTTTGAACACAGTCAAAAATTAGAACAGACTGATAACTTTATACAGAGTGAAAAATTTGAACAGAGTGAAAACTTTGAACAGAGTGAAAGCTTTGAACAGAGTGAAAGCCTTGAACATAGTGAAACTGTGGAAGAAAACACGAAGGCAGATAAAAATAATGAAGATAATAATATGGAAGTTGACGAAGAGAATACGTCTACACCTTTGGAGGTCATTGAGGAAGGAGGGCACCAGTACGTGATGATCGACGGAGAGATGTATAGAATAGCTTGTGAGGACGAAGAGTGAGGAGTATAAAACCTGGACATGTCGCTACTACAATCAGCATTTATATATAATATCAAACACGATAGTATCTTTGATATTTAAATCGAAAGAATAAAATAGAAAAAATTGACTCGCGGCGGGACTCAAACCCACAACCACTGGATCACTAGCCCAGTGCACTACCAATTGTGCTACACGAGTACCGCTTGGACTTGTCAATTTTTTCTATCTATCCTTCGTCGTATACGTCATCATGGGTGACATGTAAAGATTTAAAAAAAATTTCAAACGACGTCGGTGGCAAACAAGCATACGGCCTGCCTGATGGTAAGCAGTTACCGCAGCCTATGGACGCCTGTAACTCCAGAGGTGTCACGTGCGCGTTGCCGACCCTTTATAAATCTGTACACTCGTTTTTTGAAGAACCCCATACTGTAATCCCTCGGGAAAACCGTGGCAGGGAGCTCATTCCACAGCCGAAGCGTTCGTGGGAGGAAGTGCCTTTTAAAGCGCTCAGTACGCGACCCCTCAGGCTCCAATGTGTGAGGATGAATACCTATCGATGATATTCGCTAACAGACGTTTCTGCATAATGAAAAAATAATTCTCAATAGTATCGTTAGGTACAACTATATTAATTGTATAGAAGCGGGTAACTCACATTGTATAACGTATGCGGAGTGAAATTTAGACAAAGTGCAATGTTGTTTTAAATAAAAAAAACACCATTATTTTTTTAAATAGTTATGTTTTTATAATAAAGTACCTAATAATGATTAATGTAAAAAAAAGTTTACTCCCATGCGAGATGCTTTACGGTAGTTCTGAGGAACTTTGTCCATCGCTGTCGAAAACATAGATGTGGGCATTTTATACAACTCCAATTTTATTTTACGAATCAAGCTTTGCACATTTTTGGACCGAAAATTATCGCAATATACTCGCCTCTTCAGATTTGCCCAAAAATCTTCAATAGGGCGAAGTTGCGGAACATTAGGTGGATTTGATGTCTTCGGTACGTGTGGGGTGTTTAGCTCCGCCATTTTGCTAAGTGTTTTTTTGGAATAATAGCTTGAGGCTAAGTCTGGCCAAAACACAGCATTTTCTCCTCTATGACTCGTATTTATGAAATCTCGCACTAATGGCAAACAACGCTCTATGTAGCGATCGGCGTTCACAGCTAAACCTGATTCAAAGAACACCGCCTTGGACATTCCGCGTTCCTGATGGCAAGCCATAGCAAAACTTTTTTAGGAAACTTGGTATGCTCAATATATTTCACGTTCTCATCAGTTGGACCATTGGTCTTCTCAAAACAGTAATTGCCTTGCCACTAGTTTCCATCTAATGTGAAATATGACTCGTCATCCATGACGCAACTCACATTGTTTTTGGCGTAAAATATTTCTTTGACCAATTTACGCAGCCGTAGTTTCTGAGTGGATTTTGATTTTCGGAGACGGTGGATTTAAACTTTCTACACCGCTTATCGATGCCCATGTCTTCAAGATATTTTTGACAGTTTTTCCGTCACATTAAAATTTTCTTCCGAGCTCTCTGTAAGATTTAGCAACACGGCCGGCGGTAATTTTCTTTAGTCGAGCTCTCTCAGAAAACTTGCTCAAGCTGGGATAATTTCCAGAACCAGGCTTTCTAGCAGTGGTTGTTTTTTAAGGTAAAAGACGCTAAAATATTATAAATGATGCTTCGACTCTCACCCATTTGTACAAAATGTTCCACCACCTTCGATTTCGGCCATAGGGGATGTATACTGTAGAAATTACATACAGTTTTACGACAGCGTTCTTGGTTATTTACCATAATTACAAAATCAAACATCCAATTCTTATGAAACTTACCAGATTGATTGACAGATATATAGACTTGATATTGACATACACACATATTTTTTTTAGATTTTTATTTTTTACATTTTATATATTCAAACTTTGTCCAAATTTCACTCCGCATACGTTACATAAGTGAATAATGCTCGACATGTTTCGCTCCGTAACGAGGAGCGTATTCATGAGCCGTTCGCGTTGCCTGAACCGACGAAGAAATTAGTTTTGATGGATGTTAATGAATAAACGGGTATTATAGGCGAAAAACTTAACTGAAGGACCATGTCTATGTAGTTGTGCAGGGAATTAATTATGGAACTTCGTCAACATTTGAATATAGAACGCCGACATGCGTGTACACGTTACTACTACATAGACCAGGTGCTTTAGCTAAGTTTTTCATCTATACTATGCACTCGAAATGTATCTTCAAACTAGTAAAATAAGGTTGTATTTTATGTGAATATAATGTTTTTTTAAACATCAGGTGTTTTTATTTTGTCTACAAGACACGATCGCTTGTAAAATAACAAACAGGATTTTTTAAAGTAAAATTTGTGAATGAATCAACTATTTGTTGTTGTTATTCTGTCCCATCAGCCAGGGGACAACTGAAGCATATGTTACAAGAAATATGGCCCTGCGTACTATGACGCGCTTGGTAGGGGACCCATTATGGAAGGGACATATAGTTTCTACAAATATCTATGTTTTGTGTATTAAGATGGTTTGAAGAGTGATCCAGGGGCACGTAACCATAGCAACGAGGAACAGAGAATAGTTGATTGAGCCATGTAGGTACTTGAGGTTGTATTTTGACTCCCCTGTCCATTTTAAACGAAACCCTATAGATACAACTACCGCATCACTATAAAAAAAAAAATCAATCACAGATGTTGTGTCTGTGATTGCCAAGTGTTGCAAATGGCTGCAACTATGGCAACACCTCCCCTCATATTTGAGGGAGGACTATGTTCAGCATTATGGCTGATAATGATGCAGTAAAAGGGAGGATGAAAAAATCATTCAATAGTTACAGCTTACCTACAAATATACCGGAGACTTACGGCTCCTGGTCTCTCACTATCAGTTTTATCTCAAAACTGAAAGTCGCTCAACGAGCTATGGAGAGGGCTATACTCGGAGTTTCTTTACGCGAGCGAATCAGAAATTAGGAGATCCGTAGGCGAACTAAAGTTACCGACGTAGCCCACCGGGTTAGCAAGCTGAAGTGGGAAAGGGCAGGCCACATTGCACGCAGAAGAGATGGCCGATGGGGTTGAAAAGTGCTCGAGTGGAGACCACGGACTAGCAAGCGCAGCGTAGGACGTCTACCCACAAGATGGATAGACGACCTCATAAGGTCGCCGGAAGACGCTGGATGCAGGTCGCTTCCAACCGGTACATGTGGAGGTTCAAGGGGGAGACCTATGTTCAGCAGTGGACGTCTTATGGCTGAGATGATGATGACAAATATACCAACACTGATAAAGTGACGAGAAATGACAAGACAGTTACTTTTCATTAAGTTTTATTACAAAATAAACGGTTTAAGAATTACCTCCCACTTTCCGAGAATAAAAATATACCGACATCGTTAGTGTAGTAGGCCGATCGAGTGACATCCCTAGTGCGAAAAACGTTCAACTTGATAAGGCACTGGTCCCACCGCGAGCTAGTAAGCTATCAAATATTTCAAGGTACAAAAGATAATCGATTCCGTGTAAATAAAAGAGAGATATATATTTATAGCTCATAGCCCGGCGATGAACTACTATCCCTTGAAATGCTGATAGCTCATAGCTACTAGCTCGCGGTGGGACCAGTGCCTAAACAAGATCAAGCGCTCAGGACGACTTCGACATTTTCCTAAACTTGGCACTTTCCTAACTTCTCTTTTTTAACTTGCCATTTTATTACGGTGCGGGTAGTTCGAGAACCTCGCGCGGCTAGATGTCGATGTCAATTATAGCCAGTCTTCACCCGAGACCAGCAGAACTGTCGTTTTCCAAACGTCGGAGGTAATTTTTAACCTTTTGAACGCTTTTCCTCTCACATCAAAATGTGTCGTGTACGCCAACGTATCGACAAGTGAAGGACAAATATAAACCTTATCTGTCAGCAGGACAATTGCTTTGACAGCGTCCGCCATAGCCACAATAAAGGTCGCACGCGACCACTTTAGCGGTTCTTGGCGTTCAAAGGGTTAAAGTTAATAACAACGCGGGTAAATCTCATTTATTATCCAATAGCTAGTCCATCCTTTCCACCCAATATCCTAGTACATTTTAGATTCCATTAAAACTCAATAGTTCTTACTTCATGGCAGGTGCTGTCTCTGTGCGTCCCATGACACGGACAGGGGCAGCATAGCTTAGTGTACCCCTTACATTTCTTAAAATTGAGTAAAGGGATTCAGCGTGTTGGCTCCGGCTCCGCATACACCTCCCTAATGCCTGGCACACCATTGTTCCGTGTATGGGGAAGACGTTCATAAATAATCCTTAATATCATAATTAACCCTTTTCCAGGCATAGTACGATTTATCGACCACATGCGTGTCAATTTGATTTTAATCTAAGCATTCGACATTAAGGTTCATATCAGATTGGACTACCCGATAAACGGACTATATAAAATAAATAACCAAAACGTAACTATTTAGAATATATTTGGGATCTCTGGGAAACCATTAGGATTGGTGGGGCCCGGAAACGGGTAAAAAAACATAAACTTTTAAGTGTTTGTCGTTACGTCCTGTAAAATGCGCTTTCCGTAGGCATTCAAATCAGAATATTTTGTTTGCTAATGACAACCATTAATGTGTTTAACTAGATTACTTCTATAACTGCATGAATACTTACAGATTTCGCATTTGTATGGTTTCTCACCAGTGTGTACACGCTGGTGTACCCTTAAAGATTGTCTATCTCGACCTCTATAATCACAACTACTGCATTTAAACGGTCTTTCGCCGGTATGAATCATTAGATGACGTTTTAAACCATTTCTCAAGCGACACTTGAAACCACAGTCATTGCACGTATACGGTTTTTCACCTGTGTGTATCGTTTGGTGCGTGACTAAAATGTGACGCGTGCTGCATGTGTAACTGCACTGGTCACATTTGAAAGGTTTATCAGCACTGTGTGTAATTTTGTGTATCCGTAAGCTGTTTCTTGTTTTATATGCATTTTTACATTGATTGCATTTGTAAGGTTTCTCACCTATGTGTGTTTTTAAATGTATTAGTAATTGACTTTTCATGCTGCATATGAAGTCACAGTCGTTGCATACAATTTTTATCGCTTTATGCATTTGTTGATGACCCAGCCATACTTTTTTCCGACTGCATTTGAATTGGCATTCTGTGCAATTGAATGGGCGAGGAGCATGTGATCTTTTGTGTCGGCCTAAATCACTTTTCCGCGTACAAGAATAATTACAGTCTCCACATTTGAACGAGTTTGCAGGCCTATGTGTTCCTTCATGTCGCTGCAAATAGGCTTTGTCTCTACATGCATACGAGCAGTGTGCGCATTTATATGGTTTCTCTCCTGTGTGTATCATTTTGTGGCGAATTATGCTTAACTTAGCGTCAGTTTGGAAAGTGCACTGCGGGCATTTATAACGCCTCTTTATATTTCCATCATGTACTCTCTCGTGACTTGCCAATGCGTCTTTCCGGCTACATTTATAGTCACACAGGTGACATTTGAACGGTTTTTTACGGGTGTGTGTAAATGAGTGGTTTTTTAAGTGTGATTTGCGAGCAGCGACATAGCTGCACTTCCTACATTTATAATATACTGTTCCATGTTTGTGTTTCTTATGCTTAAAAAGGAGTATTTTAGTAGAAAACATGTATTTACACTTTTTGCATGTAAAATAATTGGTTGATTCTTCAGATTTGTTATGGTTTTCATTTACTATATCTTTTAATTCAACAACATCAGTATCTTCATTTTTTGGAGTAATCAAACAGGATTTCAAACACTCATTCTCAATGATTGCTGCTCTTCGAGTATTATACTTTTTAGTTTCTTTTTTTTCTATCTTAATTTCGGTTTGTATGTTGCGTTGTTTAATGATATTTTCTTGAGCTGCAGCAAAAAAAAATGTTAATCATGCCGAAAAAAATTGCTAATAACATTTATAACCATGCAGTTACCAAGCGGACCCCAGTCTCCCATGAGCTGTGGCAAAATGCCAGGACAACGCAAGGAAGGTGATGATTTATAATCATGAATAATCAATCAACCATTGGTATTCTGTCACATCAGCCATGCGGCCAGAAGTTTTACTTAAAATTAATTGCAATTCAAAGGCTGTACAAGTTACAGCTTGTTTCTCGTCTTTCATAGAATTTGTGCTAAATCTAAACGCAGTAGGTATTGAAAGACGTGCGTTAGGTTTCATGGTGTATGTTAAATATTTTTGTAGGGAGCTTAATCATTTTGACTTCAACTGTTTGTGTTAAGTGTTTTTTTACCCTTTCCTTACCTTTAATTATGCATGTGTCAACATACTATCCAATATTGATACTACGCCACTATTCCCGGTATCGGATACTATAATTGGAATTTGGTTGAATAGTAAAATTGTGGCCATCTGGCTGACTGAATAATGGATGGATGGCATTAAATAAATAAATATTTCGGGACAATCTTACACAAAGCGACCTAGTCCTACGGTACGCTCAGTAAGGCTTGTGTTGTAGGTACTAGTTGACAATATATATAATAGATCCTCTCCTCCTTGCGTCGTTATCCTCAATTCTCAGGGTTGTGACCTTCTCTCAATGATGTTCCGCCATCATCTCGGCTACTGGCTATGGCATTGCATACTGAGGTAGCAAGTGTAGCGGTAAGCAGACTTGATCGGACCACCATATGGACCATCGTATTATAATAGATAGATACATATAAATGCTTAGATACATAGAAAACACCCATGACTCAGGAACAAATATCTGTGCTCATCACAAAAATAAATGCCCTGACTGGGATTTGAACCCAGGACCATCGGCAGTGTCACTAGCCAGGCCGGTCGTCTAATTCATCTCTAAATTGGAAATATCTATTATCAGCACTTTTACTACTAACCTTTTAGTGCAAATGCTAGATCGGGAAGTTGGAGCACCTCCGGGCCCACCACCAGCTCCTGCTTGATGACATGGTCTGCATATAAGCTGGCTTGTGTGAACCTCTCATTCTCATCCTCGGGTTCTGTTTTCACTATAGAAATATCTAAGGACATGTTCTATGCTTCCCCGTCTTCTGAAAGAAATAGTTTTATGTCAAATGATAGTTATGCCAATAAAAATTATGCGACCTTACCTGGACATGACATGGTATCTGACTAATGTGACAGAGGGATAGGGCAATGGAATGCAAATTTTATTTTACCAAAAGAAAAACTAGCATACTATGACAAAAATAACTGCATTCTGCAACTACAGAACTGGGTAAGTACAGTAATTTAATTAAGTTGACATTTAAACCATGAAAACTATTTTTTAAATTTTTGGGATAGTAAAGAAGTTCATTTACACCAGCAGTACCTTATACAAGTATACAAAACAGCGGCGCTACTGCGAATAACGATATTAGTAAATTTCAGACGATTGTCTCTGTCACTCTGATGGCATCTTAATTGGAGTAAATGAGAAAGATGCTCGAAGTATACGAACTTCGATGAAATACGCTAGTTTTGACTAGTAACAAGGATTCTGCTCGTTGATACGTTGGTGTGCACACGCTCTTAAGTCAATTGTGTGAAAATATTAATGTTTTCGATTGGTCTTTGCTGTTAAATTTAGTGATAGGTTTGTTTGTTTGTTACGGTTACTAATATCATTAACAGGGCGGGCCTACATAAAAGGTAAGGCCCTTTTATTTTGAAAAATGGGCGATGACGATCCTCCCGACCGGGGAGGGTTACAATTAAATTCAAATGAGGGTATTCAGTTGGACGAATCATGCGTTGAATCACCGTTACCTTTAACGCAACCTTCTCAGAAATTAAGTTCAGAAATAGAAATTAGAAGGAAACGTGGAGCCGTCGCAAAGTCCATACAACAAACATCTGAATCGAAAAAATCTAGAAACCCCGGGGAATCGATACAAAACATGTACATTTGCCCCGGTTATGATACGGATGATCCAGATATAAGCTATTCTATGAACGATAAGGGACCTTTTGTGGTTCATATTGTTAAAAATGAATTGTCTCCCACAGCAGGACTAACTTTGCAAGTTCTTAAAGTTGCTCATTTGTTGTATGTAAATGATGTGCAAAACATTGTAGATGGATCAATCAAATCGTTAGGTCGCAACAAAATAGCAGTAGCATTTAAAACTGCTGATCAAGCTAATCAATTTCATAGACAGGAGTTTTTAAGTAAAAATAATTTGAAAGCTATTATCCCTAGATACCAGGTTTCTCGTATGGGTATTATTAAGAACATACCGACTGATTGGTCTCTGGAAGAGTTGGTTGCAGGGATCCAATACCCAGCATCTTATGGAAACAGGGAAATTAATATTATCAAAGCTCGCCGACTATTCCGTAAGGTTCGGAGAGAGGGTCAGGCTCCTGAGTGGATCCCCTCCCTGACTGTTGTACTGACTTTTCACTCTCAATCATTGCCAGAGAAGATATATATTTATAATTCAAGTATACAGGTAAGTACATATGACCTACCCTCAATACAATGCAGAAATTGTTGTAAATTTGGCCATGTAGCTGCCAAGTGTAGATCCCGTCCATGTTGCTATAAATGCGCCCAACCACATACTGGAGAATCATGCACAGTAAATGATGATATGGTTAGTTGTGTCCTTTGTTTGGGCATGCATAAAGCCACAGACTCTAAATGCCCTGAACATTCTAGACAAAAATCAATTAAAATTGTCATGTCAGAAGAGAATATTGGCTATATAGAGGCGTCCCAAAGATTCCGCCCTGTAAAAACAAGCTATGCGGAAATGTCACAAGCTATGTTTTCCCAAACTCAGACTTCCCAACCTTCTCACACAATTTGTAACTCAGCTTCCCCTATACCTAACTATATAGAAGTTGCATCCTCACCTAAGTCCTACAAAAAAACCGTTCACATACAGCCAAAATATAAACATCCTCATTCTAAATCTTTTGATAGCAAGACTCATAGACAGATCATACAGTCCCCAAGGTCAACAACCCCTAATGGCAGTGCAATCAATAACAATAATAATGAGACACCAAATGAAAATTTCCTTGAGAATCTAACAGGTCTCCTAGTAAATATGATTCATAAATTTAGTGATAGCTTACCGAACAACGTCATTTCTCAACTAAGAACTATCCTTCCCCTTATCCCTAACAATGGACAAGAAGATCCTTCAATGGAATGCGCAGAGCTTGAATAATAAGAAATCTGAACTTATATTTTTATTAAATAAGTATAAACCGGTAGCTTTTGCCGTCGCGGAGACATGGCTAAAGCCTGGTTCCCCTTTTCGGGTCCCAGGGTATTCATGTTTTCGCGACGACAGAAATGATGGACATGCTGGATGCGCTCTTTTAATTGACAGGTCCTTTGTTTTTTCATTAATTGATGTTCCTAGTCACAATCCTGGACTAAATATTGTAGGCGTTAAGTTATTTAATATTTCTTTTATTTCTGTTTATATTGCCCACCCAACTCCTCAACTCTTAACTGAATTAAAAACAGTTCTCTGTACCATATCGGGTCCTTATATTATATTAGGAGACTTCAATTGTAAACATACTCTATGGGGTTCTTATACATGCGATTTAAACTCATCCTTCCTTTTAGATATACTTGACGAACTCAACCTCTGCGTATTAAACGATGGATCTGCAACAAGGAGGGTATCTCCCCTTCAAAATGTCAGTATTGTAGATTTAACGTTAGTTTCCGCAAGTTTATCTTCTTCTTGTTCTTGGAAAGTTTTAGATCTGACATATGGTAGCGACCATTTCCCCATTATATCTTCTTTTTTCAATTCTTATATTCCTGCCCCAGTACCCTCACCTCTTTTAAAATACAAAGTCTCTCATGCTGACTGGAATGAATATTCCTCTAGGTTAACGCATGAAATAAATTCTTTAACAGATGTAGATATTGATAATTTTATGGAAATGTATTCTAAATTTGTCAGTTCTCTCTTGTTGGCTGCAGATAAATCAATTCCGTTAAAAAATTCGGCCCGCTGTAAGATTCCATCTCCTCCTTGGTGGGATGCAGAATGCACCAATATCATACGTGAACGAAATTTGGCAGAAAAAACATTCTCTCTCAATATCACCCTGGATAACTACATTATACACCAAAAAACTACTGCAAGGTCTAAAAGACTATTAGCAAAGAAAAAGGCTCAAGGTTGGGTTGACTTTTGTAAATCCTTATCGCCCCGTACTTCTCTCACAATAATATGGAAAAAAATAAAATCTTTCCGTCGTAGTGTTATTACGAGTGCTGTTGCTCCTTCTAATGACACTGATATATGGCTCCAAGAATTCCTAAACAAACTTTCTCCGCCTACTATACCTTCAGAAGACCTTGTCCAATGGGAAACTTCCTCCTATCCTCTTTCAATGGATAGAATGAATGAGCCGTTTTCTTTCCCTGAATTACTTTGTGCACTAGATCATCTTCGTGATTCGGCACCTGGCATTGATGGGATTCCCTATTCATTTATAGTTAAATCCTCCAACACAACAAAGTCGTATTTCTTAAAGTTAATTAATTGTTTTTTTTTGACTGGTATTATTCCTTCTTCTTGGAAAACCCAGATTGTGATCCCAATACTAAAACCTAGAAAGAACCCAAACGACGCATCATCATACCGTCCTATAGCATTATCCTCGGTCTTGTCAAAAATAATGGAAAACTTGATTAAAAATAGATTAGAATGGATTTTGGAAAATATAAATATTTTGGCCAGATCACAATTTGGCTTCCGCAAGGGTATGGGCACTGTAGACAGCCTTAGTATATTAACTTCAGATATCCGTATTGCTTTTAGCAATAATGAGAATGTTGTGGGTGTATTTTTGGATATATCGTCAGCATACGATAACGTTAACCTGTCTATACTCCGGCAGAAGATGCAGCAGCTGAACATCCCAACGACATTGACAAACTTCGTCTGCAAACTCTTTATGGAACGATATATACAGGTTCGAATAAATGGTTCTTTGCTTCCTCCTAGATCTATATGGAAGGGTCTCCCCCAGGGATCCGTTCTTAGTCCTATACTATACAGTCTATATACATATGATTTGGAATCATCAGTAAATTGCTTCTGTAATATCTTACAATACGCCGATGATATAGTCCTGTACTCTAGATCCAAATCGTTTAACGACTGCTCTTCCAAATTAAATTCCGCTCTATTTTACCTGAGAGATTGGCTAGAGTTGCATGGTCTCACCCTGTCTATTCCTAAATGTAGTGCCGTGGTATTCTCACGAAAAATTAACATTCCTATAATAAATTTAAGAGTCGACGATCAACAGATAGCTATTCATGATAAAGTTAAATTTCTTGGAGTATTTCTTGATTCAAAGCTTACAGGAACTTATCACTTAAATTATATAGTTAATAAATGTGAGAAAAGTATAAATGTAATGCGTTCTTTGTCTGGTGTCCGGTGGGGAGCACATCCATACTGTCAAAAAATTTTGTATAACGCTATAGTTCGGAGTCATTTTGACTATGGCTGTTTCATTTTGGAACCTTGCAGTAAGATAGCTTTGTCAAAATTGGATAAAATACAATATAAATGTCTACGATTGATATTGGGAGCCATGAAATCGTCACCAACAAATGCTTTACAAATAGAATGTCTCGATCCTCCACTAGTACTTCGCAGACAGTATTTGGCTGACCGATTCTTTCTTAAAATAGTACAATACCCTTCTCACCCACTTATATCAAAATGCAAGACACTTTCAGAATTATTTGCTTCGTCCAAATACTGGATGCATAAAGAACCGCCTCCTCTCGTTAAATCGTACACCAAATTTTCTACAGTTTCCTTTTATGAATTCCCCAATAATTATATGTTCTGTTTTGATTATGATACCTTGATATTCCAACCTCCAGTAATTCTAGATATAGGTATTCATAAGAAAACAGTTAATGCTTCCAATGCATTTAATGAAATCGTAAACAAAAAATGGTATGGATGGTTAAGAATATTCACGGATTCATCTAAAATATCTTCTAATACTAATGTTGGTAGTGCAGTATGGATACCTAAATATAAAATAATTTTAAACTTTAAATGCCCTCCTCAGTATTCAATCTTTTCTGGAGAAGCTGTGGCTTTGTTAGAAGCAGTAAAGTATGTCAGATCCCATAACCTCAATAAAACTATTATATTCTCCGACTCGTTGAGCTGTCTTCAGGATTTGTTAGGATTCCCTTTTCGTTCCAAGGACAACTTTTATTTGACCTTAAAGATTAAGGATGAGTTACGAGAATGCCAGAAGTCCAACATAGATATCATAATAGCTTGGATTCCAGGTCATTGTGGCATAACTGGAAATGAGGCAGTTGACGTATACGCTAAAGAAGCTATAGAATCGGGTTCGTATACCTATGTTAAATGTTTCTCTCGTGACTTAAAAGTTAAGGCGAAGCTAGATTTGGAAGAAACCTGGAATGATTTATGGCAAGTGTCTCGACAAGTGAAAGGGAAACATTATGGAAGCCTGCAACCAACCATTCCATCCAAGTCCTGGTTTTTTAAAAATAAGAATTTTTCAAAAATAAATACGTCCACTATTATAAGGCTGCGACTTGGCCATTTTTGCTCTCCGGTTTTTTTAGCAAAACTGAGAATTCGTGACAGCTCATTGTGCGAGTGTGGTCTTGCTGAGGGAACATTACAGCACTTATTTCTGGAATGTACTAAAATATCTGTTCCCATTTATGATTTACTGCCCCGCTGTATTGATCGCCCTATTAACATCAATTACCTCCTTACTTTAGTGTATTCCCCGCTCTGTAGTGTTATTAATAACTTTCTATCCAAAAACAAAATCAGTTTTTTTAAAAAATAAAATACTCGTACCGTTCATAGACTAATTAATATAAGTCAGCAACTTACCGAACCACAGACAACCACAGAGGAACCAAACATCCACAACAAGCAGTGTGCTATCCAACCTCGACATTGGCAGAATCATCAAGAAGTTGATGGGGCCACATATACCCAAAAATTGAATTGAATTGAATTGACTAGTAACAAAAATTTCGATGTGTATGTATAATTTTTAAATATTTTTATTGTAATAAAATGAAAGTACCAATACAGACCTGACGACGAATAAAAGTTTAGATTAAGAATTGCAGGAAAAAATACAAAGTGAATTAAAACTGACAGTGACAGTAAAAAAGTGTGTTCGAATACTTCAGATATATCTAACACTCATCTCATCAGTGGTTAAGGAATTATTAAAGGTTTGTGAAAGTTTTTGACACCCACAGCGCTACGGTGAAAATTAATATTCGTAAACTTCGAACGATTGTGTCTCTCACTCTCACGCCTTTTTTGGGGTAAAAGAGAAAGGTGCTCAAAATATTCAAATTTAAATGTTTACCAAGCTCGAAGCCATAATCAAAAATTAATTAAAGCGGTACAGAGAGGTAACGCAGCTCGCAGGGGGACTGATGGGGTATTCTTTTTATAGTTAATTTAGCAGTAATTATTTATTTTATTATATGTGTCATAAGATTTATTTCTTCAACATAGGTACATACATTAAAACTTATATTAATACGTCATAATAAAAAAAAAAAATTAAACTAATTAAAAATAAAATAAATCTTTTTAGTAGTTAAATAATAGTTATTAAAATGTGTCAAATATATTAATTAGTTTTAATGATTTATTGTTTTTTTAAATATTAAAAAGGTATACGCAATATCTAATATTAAATCATGTCAACTGCAAAGAATATAGCAATGCAGTAACAAAACGCACTAAATGTCAAATGACGTTAACGTTTGACGTGACGTGTCGATTTGTTTGAAGTTACACTTTTTCGAAACGCTTGCGATTTCTAAATCGGCTTACATTATCAGAATATTCGATAAGCATTTTATCGTCATAATATCCACGTAGCTTATATTCATAGGCAAATCAATTAACTACGCTTTTCCTACACTTTGACACGGAGGTTAGATCATAAGATTTATTGTAAAGTTATCTGCGCCTAGAATTTCGCTTTCATTCTTAAATTTGTGAAGGAAGTGTGTCAAGAACTAGTAATAATTGTTGTTGTATACGTTTCAGGTTTGAAACATGTTCCGTTTTCTGGTTTTCGCTGCTTTACTGCATTGTTGTATTTCGCAACAATACCAGCAGAAGGTAGCCCCTGGGGTACCCCCTCAGAATTATCAGGTAACTAATAGTTACTAATCTGCCTTATAAATTCGGATCCTACAAGAGGCCGATTTTTGAGAGCCGTGAAATCGAATTCAAAAAGCTTCGAAAATGGTCGCACACTAAAGTTCCTCACTATTATTTTTGCATTCATGTTTTTAAAATAACACTTTTTCGTTTCTATTAAAATGTCACTGTTTGAGTACTCTGCACTCTAAAATCGCCCCCAGCATCACCTGTTTGTGTTATCAAGTTGGCATAGTTTGGGGTTATACCATCTGTGCCACTGTGTTGAAATTCTAAGTAATTTATAACTCAAAATCTAGTAGCAACCTTAATAAGTACTTATTAATAGAAAAGACTTATAATTTTAGTAATACTATGGTGCCAGTTAAAAATTTTATGAGGTTGTAGTGAACCATTTTTTTTGGCAGTCTTATTAGTTTCTGTTATGACAAATTTGCTTGTAAGAATAAAGTTTAACATATTGAGTGCCAGGATCCCGCTAGACAGATTGTCTTGTAGCTTTTGCTATATTTAACCTTGTAACGCCCAGTGTGCATTACAATGTACACTCTCTTTCAATGGAGTTGAAATCTTTTACAAAAGGAAATAGGGTAGAATTTCTTTTGTTTCATTAGTTTTCGTACAAAAGAAAATTCAACCCAATTCACTGGATAGTAAGGTTGGTTTTAACTATTAAATATTTTAGTATGGTGGGCGTTACGAGGATAATGAATACACCTGGCTAAACCGTAGTGAATAGTGGCTCTTAATGTGTTAAATAAGTTAAAAAAAAACCATAAGACCTGGATAATGTCCTTAACCACAGGAGTATGGGCAGCAGTGTCTTTTGGGGCTGTGGAAAATACTGCATTGCCAACCCTCCTGCAATCGGAACAATGATTAAGGAACGATGGGCTGATGAAACTTAAGACATGGCAGGAGAGAGTTGGATGCTAGAAGCCAGGGACAGGGAAAAATGGAGAAGAATGGAGGAGGGTTATACCCATAGAGGGGCCACATAACAAAATAACAACAAGTACTTAAATGTAAAATAAAATGAAAGAATTTGTGTTTAAAATAACACATATAATAATAATATAATAACCCACTTGCATAGCATGGGGATTATAGGAGTATTCCATGAAAATATCAACTGTTTGTCGCTTACATAATGCTATGGCAGCTACCATAATAAACAGTGATCGGCACTAACGGTGCAAAACTTTAACAAAACTTGTTGAACTGAGTATAGTAATACTTACCATCAAGAAAAATACGAGTAACTTTGGCAAGTTACTGTCTAATTGAATTGTATATCGGAATCTCGGTATGTATATATTTGGGTGTAAGCATCTAATTGTTTTTGTGGCTCTTTACAGTCTTTTATGTTCGCTTAACAAGTTTTTTTAAAGATTTGCACCCATAGTGCCGATCACTGATAATAAAACAAATTAGCCTTTAAGAAACACCATCAATCTTAAAGCCGAGTTATTATATTGCATTGCTGATAATTAGATTAAAATTACTTAATTATTATTCTCAGTGGCATTAAAATGTGGTGTCACTTACATAACGTTTTCATGGAATGCTCCTTTAGCATTTCACAAACCACCCCCTGATATTGCTGTAGTGATCTTTTGGGGCAGCTTATCCACCAGTGGACATAACTTATAGGTAGAAAATCCAAAAAGCAATTGTTAAGCAGAACCAAGTAAATTGGGATTTATATTAATAATTACGTTTTTATATCGCTGTAGGAATCTTGTTTTCAAATATTTGATTAGTCAGATCTATTCAGACTAAACATCCCTGGAAACCTTATGTGGGAGTATTCGCAAAATACTGTATTATTTTGACCTCAGTCGCACCTGATGGTAAGTGTCGACGAGGTCGAAGGTGGTGACGCTGGTTCAGTAACAGCAACACTCTTGCCTTGAAGACACCTAAATTATATGTTTCCGGGAATACAAACGAAGGGAGCGAATTCCTTTCCTTAGCAGTCCGCATTAGGAAGGTTGAAGCGAATCTAGTGTATGCATTTAGTGTGACAAGTAAATGGTTTAATTATGTCAGTTTTGTGACGATATTTTAACCATAATTTTTTTGCCTTTTGTTGCCTTTATTACTTGTAGTTTGTGAAATGATCATTAAATCTAAGTAAGTCATTAGCTAATTATGTATGTATTGTATAGCCAACCAATTTTATTTCTAGGCTACTTCGAACCTTATTACAGAGATCTTCTGTATCTTTCATATAGGTTTTCACTGTGACAAGGTACAAAGTGGCCTATGAATCAAATTGGTTGACTGTACAATCATAAGATGATAAAGATGTTTTTTGTTGCTTAACTGTATTTGTCTTTTTCAGAACTACCAGCAGCCACCTCCTCCACCCCCTCCCCAAGGCCATCCGCAGGGAATGTATATTAATAATTCCGTCCAGGGTCAATGTAGACCCGAACTAAACCTTACTCAAATGAAAGAGCGTAAAAAATAAAGAATTTTTAATCGAGCACATATATCGGCAAAATTCGTATTGCCGCGCATTTTGAGTTTATAAGTGCAATGTTCATTTAATGACAACTCCGTCGGCCCTATTAAATTTGGTTGACAACATGACAGTACGCGGGTTGCGTTCGGATACATTGTCCGGCATATCATGCCCGAGTGAAGCCGGGTTCTCATCTAGTAAATTTAAAATGTTAGGCTTCTCATCTACAAAGCGAACCAAGGCAGCAGAGCGAGGAAAATACTCCGATAGAGTTAAAATGACCACAGGTTTGACCTAATGGGTAGTGACCCTGCCTACGAAACCGATGGTCGAGAGTTCAGATCCGAGTAAGGGCATTTATTTGTGTGATGAGCATAGATATTTGTTCCTGAATCTACATAGAAATAATGTCAATTTTACAAAACATCCAGAGTCAATTCCCGAGTTGAGTGCAGTTTTTTTTTAATTTATGAATGCAGTTGATGTCATAGTTCCTAAGAACAGATCTTCGTATACCTTCAGACTTTCCCATACTGACTGAACTAAATAGGCCATCCTGTATATACATTTTAATGTAATGACCACCCATAACTGTATCCTCGTAACGCCCAGTGTGCATAACAATGTACACTCCCTTTCAATGGAGTCGAAATCTTTTATAAAAGGAAATAGAGTGTCACCTGGTGTTACGGGTGTCCATGGGCGACGGTAATTGCTTACCACCAGGCAATCCGTCTGCACGTTTGCCGCCTATGTCATAAAAAAAAAAAAAAAATAGAGTAGAATTTCTTTTGTTTCATTAGTTTTGGTACAAAATTTAATTCAACCCAATTCACTGCATTGTAAGGTTGGTTTTAACTATTAAATATTTTAGTATGGTGGGCGTTACGAGGTTATACAGAGTAGTCCGATATTACTGATTTAAACTTTCACGGTTTTTACACTTTATTAATAATTTTTAAAGTGTGTAACATATACCTTTAAGTCCTGTGTATTTGTAATAGTCCGATATTGATAATATTTTTGTTATTTGTAGCAGCAATACCAGCAGCAGCAGTACCAGCCCCCTCCCCCGCAGCAGCAATACCAGCAGCCGCCCCCACCGCAGCAGCAGTTCCAGCAGCCTCAACAACCTCAACAGCAGCAGATCAAGGTGCAGCACGATCATCACGGCGGTGAGTGGTTCTATAGCGACAATACCAGCAGCAGTACCAGCTCCCTCCCCCGCAGCAGCAGTTCCAGCAGCCTCAACAACCTTAACAGCAGGAGATCAAGGTGCAGCACGATCATCACGGCGGTGAGTGCTTGTATAGCGACAATATCAGAAGCAGTACCAGCCCCCTCCCCGCAGCAGCAGTTCCAGCAGCAGATCAAGGTGCAGCACGATTATCACGGCGGTGAGTGGTTCTATAGCGACAATACGAAAAGCAGTACCAGCCCCCTCCCCCGCAGCAGCAGTTCCAGCAGCCTCGACAACCTCAACAGCAGCAGATCAAGGTGCAGCACGATCATCACGGCGGTGAGTGGTTCTATAGCGACAATACCAGAAGCAGTACCAGCCCCTTCAGGAGTAGTTCCAGCAGCCACAACAACCTCAACAGCAGCAGATCAAGGTGCAGCACGATCATCACGGCGGTGAGTGGCTCTATAGCCTTAACAACCTCAACAACCAGCCGCAATCCAGGAATAGTGCAGTTTTTTTATAAATACAACAACGGTGGCAAACAAGCATACGGCCCGCCTGATGGTAAGCAGTTACTGTAGCCTATGGACGCCTGCAGCTCCAGAGGATTCACATGCGCGTTGCCTATTCTAAAAGTGCAGTCAGTATGGCCAAATATCGTCGCTGGTTTGAAAAAACTTCCTAACTTGATCTGTCATTCAATAGTACAGGCGAAGTCGCGGTCAGAAGCTATTATTATATAATAACGTTATTTGTTTTTAAATTAACTTTTTATTTTCAGAGCCGCAATTGCTGAACGCTGCCAACATTGCACATGAAAGAGAGTAAGTTATTCATTTTTACTAAAAAAAAAACATGTTTCACGAACGCATTGAGGCTGAATTTGTTATGAGGGTGACTACCCGTTTTTTCGCCGAAATAAAGTGCTTTCTTAGAAAAAAAAATCTTTTTAGAAAAAATAAAAAGTGAACTTGCCAAACAAAACTGTATAGTTAACCAAAAAGTTATTATTGTTTTTAATAGGCGTAGAGCATAGGCATAGTTTATGTTCATTTCATCACCGGTGTTACAGTGCAAAGAAAGAAGGAAAAATTATTTTTATATTAAGCAGAAACGTCTGCTAGCATATCAAAGATATTTCAATGGAAAGAAAAATAGAAAAATTTGAATTTTGGTACACGTCACCCGTAATGACGTATACTAAGAAGGATAAGATAGAAAAAATTGACACGTCTAAGCGGCGCTCGTATAGCACAACTGGTAGTGCACTGGGCTAGTGATCCAGTGGTTGTGGGTTCGAGTCCCATACATTTCAGCCGTATGCAGTCCACTGCTGGCTATAGGCCTCCCACAAACATGACTTGTATCATCTTGGGGGGTAGTTGCCATAGTCGCCACGCTTGGCAGGCGGGTTGGCGACCGCAGTAACTGTAGATTGGGTTTCGACGGACGCTGCTGCCCGTCCGTAGGATCTTTCCCTTTGTCGCCTCTTAGGACACCCGCGGGAGGAGATGGGGTGGTGCTATTCTAGTCAGCACACGGCACAGTCAGCCGGCATCACACGGCACACGGGTTCGAGTCCCGCTGCGAGTCAAATTTTTCTATTTTTCTTTCGATTTAAATATCAAAGAAGGAAAAAACATTTATTTATGACAAACACAACATGTTACATATACAAAAAATTACATTAGATTAGCCTGTTTGCCATAAAAGGGCAACATAGATTATACAATATATATATATATCCCTCTACACACATATACAGATAGTAGCCGTAAGACTACTGGACATACCTCTCCCCCCCAATTATGCCATGTATCGTCTCGATCTGAGTTGCCACAGTCGCCACGCTTGGCAGGCGGATTGGCGACCGCAATAGCTGTACGAAAACAATTTTCCAGACACATCCAAGAGCACATGGACGTACCCATAGACACGTCTAAGATGTCTGAGCAGGAGCTACAGTTCCATTACTTCAAAATGCACGACGCGGACAATAACAACAAACTGGACGGATGTGAACTCATCAAGAGCCTTATACATTGGCATGGTGAGTAATTAAAAAAAAAAACAAATTAAAAAAAATCATCTTAGACCTGTAATACATATTTGCCTAGAAACACAACTTTGCCAAAAATACAACTGTACCCTTACCATGAGTTGTGACATTAAGGTTTTCGATAACGAGTATCGAGTTTACTATCTGTGCATCTCGTTCGCGCTAAAATAGTACAAGCGAGATGCACGGATAGTAAACATGATACTAGTTATCGAAAATCTCAATGTCACAACTCAGTAAGGGTACAGAAATACACTGAGCATCAATAATAGTATGAAACAATACAGCAAAAGTATCTGAAATTAGTGTGTTTATTGCAATCGAAATATTTTTCTACATTTACTAAGTTTTTGCCACATTTTTATATGTGAAAAACTTAAAGCACCTGGTCTATGTAGTAGTAACGTGTGTACACGCGTGTCGGCGTTCTACATATATCTAAACGCTGACGTAAGTTCCATATTCATTGTCTGCACTACATTGACATGGTCCTTCAGTTAAGTTTTTCACCTATACCTTTTGTAAGTAATTTGAAAACTTTTAGTTCGGTGTTTCATACACTTCATTTGATGTTATCTGTACTTCACCAAATACGACTTTGCACAGAAATACAGCTTTCCTAATAAATACAACTTTGCCATAAAACAAGGAAAAGTTGTGTGTTACACAGATTAATAATCCGAGATTATGTTGAAATAGTATCTAATAGGCGACATTTTTTTTATTAGCTTAGTCTGTGTCCCACTACTGGGCAAAAGCTCCAAAGAAGTATTACTTGGCTCAATTTTTATTTAAAAAAAACACACTGGCATTTATTTCTATAAACACTTACGCGCACGCACGCAGCGTAGGGAGCTTATTCCTTAAGCCAATCTTTGTGCTTCCTCTTCTAAAAAAAAAACGAATGTCATGGTATGACAATACTTTGACATCTTAATAAATATCAAATCTTTATTGTTTTTTTGGGTTAAAGGGTTTTTACTTTTTATTCTGTGCTATTTGGCATTGAGGGCCGGTTGCGAAACTTATTAACCCTTTGAACGCCAAAGACGGCAAATGCCGACTACGAAAAGACGCCATGACGGCATATGCCGCTTTAGTGTCATACTTATGAGCTACGTCATGGGGTCTTAGACACATCTTTTTTCGGTTAGCCGGGCGTTGAAAGGGTTAAACGACGGAGTCTTGTCAGAAATTTGACTGTTTGACAGATGCCATATTTATTTTTGAATGATTAGTGAAAGTGTAGCAACCTGCCCTCAGTGTTGCTACAGTGTTTAAATGTTAAATGTTGCCAGGTTTAAGTTTTCTGTTTCATGTGTATACCAATATATGTTAATTTCATGGTATGTGATTATTAAAAAAATATTTCGATATTGTTTTCTATGTATTTTGATCCGAAATATTTTTTTACATTCATTTACA
This sequence comes from Grapholita molesta, assembly GCA_022674325.2. Lineage (NCBI taxonomy): Eukaryota > Metazoa > Arthropoda > Insecta > Lepidoptera > Tortricidae > Grapholita > Grapholita molesta. The sequence continues at coordinate 3,165,318 of CP053147.2, forward strand.
TTGTAAAAAGTTTCAGCTTTAAAAAAGTTTATGAGACTTTTTATTTGCTAATAGTGACTACTTTCTAGCAGATTGTCGTCCGACACCAAGTATACATGTTGTATGATCCTTCAACTAAACTACAAAAAAGTTTATATCAAGTACATATACAAATCGTCGTACGACAATTGTTATGTACGATTCACATAGAACGAGTCGGCGCATGTTTTACTACAATCGAAAGATTTTGAAATTTCCACCGTTGCCCGCCACAGACGGCATCAGCCGTCAACGCTTACAGCTAAAAATATACATCACTGCATTTCACCTCTGCGCGTTATATTAAGTGAAAAGTGACCTCATACTAACAAACGTCAAATGTCAAACAAGGTAATGTCGCCCTCATACCACGAGAATATTGCGATAATATCGCATTTTTGTCGATTAACTAACTTCAATATTAAACTCTGAGGTCTAATTAGTTATCGAAATACGTATTTTTGAAATCAGAAAACATATTAGATCATTTAATTGTGTAGAATAGTCTTGTATTAAAGCGCCATAGTTGAAGGCATGTTGTATATGACAAAGTGACAACTCAAAGAATTCGATTTTTTTTATGATGAAAGGTGGCAAACGAGCACACGGATTACCTGATTAGTAAGCAATTGGTAACGGTTGAAAAACGCGAGCCTACTCGTTCAATGTGAATCGTACATAAAACTAGAGAGTACCACCACCCTACGCTAACTCATTTGTGTCTGTCTCTTTTCTATGTACGGTACAGAACAGGGACACAAGCAGCAACCCCAGCCCGGCCAACCGCCGGCCGGCGAGAAAATATTTGGCGACGATGAGTTGGTTAACTTAATAGACCCCATTTTAAACATGGACGATCATAATAGAGACGGGTATATAGATTACCCGGAGTTCATAAGGGCGCAGCAGAAGAGTCAGAATAAGGAGGGACAGTAGTATTAGACATTCCAAATTTGAAGATTCTTAGGCGTGGCCTCATCTGAGCAAAGTCTTAATCAATCATGAGTTGAACTGGGATTTAATACAAAAAAATCTGTAATTGACATAATTTCGAAAAGCCTAATTTCTTTAAGGCTATTAACACACTGCCACGCACCACGCAGCGTAGGCCTGGGTCATACAGATTAATTAAAACAAAAATCGTCTTTTCTGTGGTCAATACTTGCGGCTTATATGAGTTTAAGTTATGTTTTTGTGGTATAATGTTACGTAAGAGGAGTGGTTTATGTTCATATATCAAATAATCAAAAATTAGGCTTCAAAACCCTTAACTTTCACAATATCCACAGCAGAGATACGAACCTAATTGATCTGTATGACCTGAATGCGTGATCTAACGCTTGTAAGTATCTCCGTTTGTATAGAAACCAGCACAGTCCAACACACAGAAAAGACTTAAAAATGAAATCTTGTCAATTCCGGCATCAACGCCATCTATATGCAGTAGGTTTTACATTAGTTGTCAAAAGACTCGCTGTCCAATTAACGATTTAAGTAAACATTATTTTTACGAAAATTCCAAAATCATTATTTGTAACAAATTAGCTGATCTAAAGGGGATAAAGCATTAAATAAATGGTCGGTATCGATCAGTATTAGATTACAATTAGCAAAAATCAATGTCTCAAAATTTTCTATAGGGACCGTCCACATATTACGTCACAAGAAATTCTGTGATTTTCAACCCCTCCTTCTATATCACGCTATTTTCCGATCCCTTTACATGTACTGTCACAGTTGGCATAACCCCCCGCTACCCTATTTGCTGTCACGTAATATATGAATGGCCCTATACGTGAAAAAAATGTAATATAGTAAATACCATAAAATAAACAAATAAAAATCACCTAGGTTTAAAGTATAGGAGCTACAGATACAAAATAATCAGTGGTGATCGAAATTAAAAAAAGTGTATTTTTAAAGTTATCTTTGAGATTTAATTTTGACGCCACTGTCACCTACACATGACACAGAGGAAAACATTAAAATCATCTTAGTATTCAACTGAGTTACAATATGACAAAGTTACTAAAATATTTTTACGTATTTTTGTTCATTAAACCTTTATAAGGCAGAGGCGATATATCGACCACATATGCTCACTCAGAAATTCAACCATACTGTCTTAACATTATGGCACAATGTCGCTTGTACTTGTTGGAAATTTAACTTGCTCTTAAAATAGGCTTCCGATAGCTGCAACGAATTCTGCGATACCATGTCTCAGTCCATGGGGCCTTATAGAGGGTTAACGTTTAATATCTAATTATGTATGGTGGTCCTAATATTCTTTTCCAGTACATATGGTTTCCAAAAAATACCTTGGTTTTAGATATAATACAATACGCAAATTTACGGTATTAAAAAAAATATCCATCAAAGTTCGGTTTTAATGTTTTTTTTTTAAATACGGTTTTTTTGTTTTAATAGAATCTCAGAGCAGTCATGATTGATGAAAATGAGATAAATGTATAAACAATCATATTTTGGATCCACATATATGTGTATCTAAATGTGTGTATGTATACATAACACATGACCATAATTCCAAACCGGCATCCCAATATAAAAAGAAAGTTTGTATATAATTGCTTAAAATCTTTTTATATAAAACAATCGTGCCAAATTGAACAAAAACATTAGCACTTAATATCTGGATTTTAAACAGCTTAGAAAAATGACTTCATAAAATGAATGTAATGAAATTACATAGAAAAAATGTGATTGAAATGGCACTTGAACGATTCTCTATACAGATATGTGTCATTCTTGATTTTTTTCGCGAATAAACTATATAGATTCATTTTTGCGTTACGCAATTGAGATTATATGAAAGCTAAATTAATGAGACGACGATTCAGTCTTGTGTATGGTCTGAGTGGATGCTAGAAGCGAAGCGTTTGGCGGGGCGTGAAGCAAAGCGTTGAGCGGAGTGCGTGGCCGCTCCAATACGATTACATATGTTTAACATGCACGCTGCACTCTCGGTCCGCGATAAACTCTGTCCACTCGGAGCATACACTTTCAACTATTTTGCATTTCTTGTACATAATGTTAATGGGACTGTACACTCAAAGTGTTAATATTTGATCCTTCCAATTGGTTGTTTTTGTATATTTTGTTGTTATCGCGATTCACACACTGACACTTTCTATCCGTCACGTGGCGTCGCGCGTGTTTAAGAGGAAACTGATGTAAATACTTGTCTAATTAGGTAAGTAAGGAAATGCTGAATGTTTTTTTTTAAGATGGGGTAAGATATTTCAACTTACCCCTAATAAAAAGTCAAATTTACCCTTGTTTATCAATTCCAATTGTTACAACAGGTTGTGGTGCCAGGGTGTGAATCCATAAAAATATTTTTTGTGCTTCCATACGCTTAGTAAACATTGACAGATAAAAAAAATTGACGCGTGTTGCACTGCAAAGGCGAAAGTAACTCTTTCTGTCTGTTACCTCTTCACTTCAAGCTTAAACCGCTGAATCATTTGGAATGAAATCTGGTATGAAGAGAGTTTGAACTACAAGAAAGGATATAGGATATTTTTTATCCCGCAACCATACTTCAAAGACTGGCATGGTTGGCCGACGAAGTCGCGAGGAAAAGCTAGTATCTTACAAAGCGAAAAGATATGTGTCTCGTGTTGCGTTACTAAGCGTATACTCATTTCTTTACATTCTTGGTTTTCCTATAGTTACTAATTAGCTGTACTCAAACTTACTCGAATATGATATTATTTCTAATGTGTTTTAAGAACCCTAAATAAGTAGTTAAAGTCTTACTCGATATTTCTATTCGTTTCTTTTTACAGTGTCATAAATATCATATGTTTAATAAATATACAATTTTACGTATTAATTGTACAAAAAATAGGAATGGAAATATGCCGGGTTGAACTACTTAGGTTGGACTTCAGGGTACATTTATTATGTAAATATAACTCGAAATATTCCACACGAAATATTGCATTTCTTTATATCCTCAAATAAAGCTATTTTTTATTACTTTTGCCGATTAATGTCTTAATATAAGTGATGAATTTTAAATATACACAATTTAAATGTTAAACTATTTCTATTATTTCTTCATAAAAATGTTATTTATTCGTCTTTTAACATTTCATTGGTCTTGCTGAAACAGGGGGCGAAACTAAACGAAAACAATGTATTGAAAAAATCACGCGATTTGTCGTTTGATTTGTCATTCCGAAACAGTAATTATCGTTTCTATTGCGTTATACCATTAGCGATAAACATGCATTCTGTCCACGTGCGAACGGGTGAATAAAACCGACTGGATCTAAGCAACTGTTCGCCGTTGGCCGGATGTCTCATACCTTCACAAACAATTACAGACGGCAAAGAAGAAATAGTAACACACATGGAAGATAAAGAACTCTCTTTGGTTACTGATATGATAATGTCGAACAACGACTTTAATTTAGACGGCTTCATAGACTACACAGAATACAAAATAACACTGGCGACTCCCGCGAGCAGGAAGATGGTGCAACTGAATGATGGACGGAGCCTCACTTTTTGAAACATTTTGAAACTGACACAAGTAAAAAGTTTGAATACTTATTTTAGTATATTTTTTCGTAGTTTCCCTTTTTGGTGACATGAACGGAGGGAGCGCAGCGCAGATCGCTAAGTTTATCAATGTAGTTATGTTCTTTTCTATTTTAATCACATTGAGGTATAAATTTGATCCTATGAGTCCGACCTCGGAGCATCACGGGGGATTTCCACTCCGCGGCATCGAACATTCAAAAAGATACCGCGGCGGTAGGCGGCGGCATGCCGCCGCATCCCCCGCGATGCGCCGGAGTGCTCCCAGGTGCACCGGCTGTAGCACTACGCTAGCGGGCGCTCGCGGTATCATAAATACTCCCGAGTTGATCTGCGCTGCGCTACGCGGGTTTGCGCAGGCCTTTTAAAAACACGTGCACATTTAATGAGTCAAAAACATGTAAACACGCTGTTGAATAAGTCATAATAACGATCAACACATCTTACACCAGGAGCTAAAACTTTGAGCGTCGAGTACTCGAATAGTGACATTTTAAACGAATAATCGTGGGTGTTGAAATTGTTTATTTCGTGCAAAAAATTTTGAATTCGAGTTTACGACTCTTAAAAATCTCCCCTCTAAAGCGGTTATTTACCTAATTCTGAAGCTACGCTACAGTTTAATATACAAACACGCATCCTTTACACCCCCAAAAACCCTTACTTTTCATTTAGTATTCAAGTTAGCCGTTGCACGTTGCCACTCATTTAAGTCGTGTCCGGACAATTTCATGTTGGCGTCATATGACGTCATTGGCGTTCAAAAAGTAATGGCGTCAACCACTTCCAGACGGCGACGAACCGAAAGTGACGCACATGGACGACAAAGAGCTGTCGCTTCTCACAGACATGGTGATGTCGAACAATGACTTCAATTACGATGGATTTATAGATTATGCTGAGTATAGAAAAGGATTGCTAATGGGCAGGAAGGAGGTGGAATTGAGAGATGGGCGTACGCTGACGTTTTAGTTAAATAAACGTGTATTTTATGGGGTTCGTTTTTTGAATCTATCGCGACTATTGTTCCTCCACGTATATACATAAATACCCGTAATATGTGACATTATCTATGAAAAGGGACCTTATGGGATGGCGCTTATGTCGTTGTTCAAGACGATACAATACAAACGCAACGCGCTTCGACGTAAGTGTCAGCGACATAAGGTCCCTTTTCCTAGATAATGACACATATTATCCCATTGGGAGTTTTCAGAAAAAAAGTGTCCTGTTAAGTTAACTATGTCAGTATTGTGATGATAATTAAGTATTAAACTTCTATAAATACTTCGATTTGGTGCTCTTTTCATAAACTTGCAGCAGTAATACAATGCAAAAAGGACAAAGATTTATGTCCATTCAGAACTATGCTTTTGGTCGTACAAGGAAAAGTAGAAGGAATCAGACCACGTGGTTGAACACCTATGCGCTGGACTGATCAGATGAAATCCGCAGTGGGAAGCGTGTCAGACTGCGCCAGAGTCTGCAAGGGAAAAATGGCGGGATATCGTGACGAGAGCTGTACCTCTAAAGCTAAAGTCGATGCCTCAACATGACCACGACCGCTGTACGCCTCGCGAGACGCTTCGAGCGTCGATTAAGTCGTTACATTTAAGCATTTAAGTGCGCAGTTTTAAAAGAACCTAAGAAAATATTTCAACAACGGGATATAATACCTATTCTTGAGAGTGATGCCTAATTGAGAGCGAACGTATCTATCATTAAATTTGAACCGCATTCCCTTTAGGTACAGTCAACCAATTTGATTTATAGGCCACTTCGTACCTTGTCACAGTGAAAATCTATATGAAAAACGCAAAAGATCTCTTATTAACGTCACTGTGACAAGATTAGAAGTGGCCTAGAAATCAAATTGGTTGACTATACATAGTCTTTAAGATTCATGCTTGTTTCCTATGAATATATCTATAAACCAAAATAAAGCTGAAGAGGGGCTAGTCTTTCTTGATTGAGGCTGGAGGAGCTTATTAATATTGTAAATTTTATAAATGTAAAATAAACTTGTGAGCAAGATAGTAATAATCTGGAAAAGGTGAGAGCTCTGGAGATTTGATGCTCACTTGTAAGTTATTGACATGTGGAATGTGGCTTAGTCCTGCTTCTTGGGGTTCCTAGTTGACTATGGAACCCTTATAGTTTCGCTTGTATGTCTGTATGTTTGTCTGTCCGTCCGTCTGTCTGACTGTCTATGTATCTGTCTGTCCGTCTGTCTGTCCCCGACAATGCTCAGTGAGCGTTAGGGTCATTTCACACGAACCACAACCACGCGACAACCACGACCACGCGACAAGCGCGACCACGTGGTCAGGTGCAAATTTTGTATTAGAAATAAATAGTACAATTCACACGTACCACATTTTGCAGTCATTATCGACCACGTCTGTGGCAACGGCCAGCAACTACACAATTCACACGTAACCACTGCGTGACCACATTTTGACGCTGCGACGTGGTGTGGTTGTGGTCCGTGTGAAACAACCCTTAGTAACGACTGTTTTGTGGCAAAAAATAGTGCTTTAAATATAGTTTATATTTGCATGAGATTATGCGTGTGTGAAAATTTTGATTATGACAACGTAGTCATAAAACGTAATACTGGTTGCGTTCCTAAAGTGCAAAAAAAACGTTGTTCAGACGAACGTTGTACGAGCCAGTGTGCTGTCAGCGTACTGTTAGTACGTAATCCCTTTTAAAACTGGGGTAAGTGCTGTTTTTTACTTATATTTGATGTTTTATTTGTTATTGTGATATTTATAGATACGAATATTCGTATATTGGTTAGTTTATTACGCCTCAGGGAAGATTATTTCTAGTGTAAAAGGTTCTTCCTTAGGTACCTACGTCTTAATATTATCAATTTACTACATGTTACTTCAATGTCATACTAGTAAAAAAAAATATTCGAGCAACTTTTATTTATTTTGTACGAACAGAAAATAATACTATTTAAATTTAACAAAATACGATAAGTAAGTCTACTGGGTAGTTTCTGTGTCCACATCTTACTATGGACACATCTCACTTTGTATACATACATAATTATTATGTATTTATGTAAATCTGTGTGTGTATACTAAATATACATCTCACATAAACGATATAGTGTCATTAGTTGTCAAATTAACCTCTTGACTACTACACTGCGAATGAATGCTCTGTACGCCACGAATTTATTTGTCATGTAATGATGACCGTGGCGTGTGAGGCATTCTATGACTTGTCACGACTAGGTGACTGGCCAGATTGACAGCTGTCAGTCCGAATGGCGCTCACACTCATGCCGGTTCGAATCATAACGCCATTTAAGCGAGTTTGGGTGCGTTAACAGGGACCGATTTTTGAGTCATGCACTCGAATTCGAAAAACTTTGAGGACGAAAATAATATACACTAAAGTTTCTTACCATAATTTTTGCTCGAAATGTCATTTTTTCGATAGCAGAGAGTTTAAAATGCCATGATTCGACTCGACTGATACTTTGAATTTTGAATTATGTTTAATGTAGGTTAACGCTCAAAAATCAGGGGGCCGATTTTTGAGCACTTGACGCTCGAATCGTGACATTTTAAACTCTCTCAAACATGAAGCAATGGTATTTAAGAAGTATGAATGATATAAATAAATAATAGTGGGTATCGAAACTATACATTCTGTGCAAACATAATGGTAAGAACATTTTGAGTGTGATTATTTTCGTTGTCATAGTTTTTTGAATTAGAGTGCACGCCTCTCAAAAATAGGCCCCCACTTTTTATTTTTAGGCATAAATATGTCCTGATAACACACTTAGAGTTTTTAGAATCGCAGCTAGGTACCTTTAGTATTTACTCATTGATACATTTTCAGGTCAAGTGGACATAAACCATGCGAGTTACTCGGACAAGCAGCTGGAAGACGTGCTGGAGCATGTCTTCAAGCACACGGACATAAACAAGGACGGTTATGTCGATTATCTCGAGTATCGCGTTAGTGACTATAAGGCGAAACAGGCTGCCGTTAAGGCTAAGTAGTGGTCAGGGATAAAACAGATACACAAAGTTAATTAAGAAAAAAAACCCTATAATAAGAAGATTTATAAAAACCTTCATACATTTTATCGGATAGTTAAAACGGATGAATTCGAGTGTACTTATATCGCTCTAGGCGAAATGTATCGGGTAAGCTCAGAGCCCTCCCTGAGTGTAAGTTTTTACCGTAACAAAACGTCACTATCGCGTTAGAGTTACCCATATAAATAACATTATCAATTTATCACTTACGCGTCTCGAAAGACTTTTTTTTATGTCAAAAGAAACTTACACTAGAGCCTCAGGGCCACTTTAACCGGTTATTGAATTACGACTCTATAGAAATTGCAATAAGATTCAAAACAAACTGATGTTTGATTCAGCGGCGCTACCGTTAACGATATTAGTACGGGTGGTTGTTTCTGTCACTCTCATGATGTCTTAATTCAGTAACAGAGTATAGTAGTAGTATCATTTAAGTTAAATGGTATGTCTATGACTTGACTTAAATGATTTAACTAGACCGAGCGTGCTAATAATAATACCACGATCGAAAGTGATGGTCTTATGTAACTTTCCATAGGTAAGGCAGAGACGGCGCTATATTCGTCCGTCCTTGTGATAGTCTCACATATTTTTGTTCCCCTCCAAACTGGTCCCTTCAGAACTGTCAAAGTTGGAGGGGAACAAACAAAGACAATTGAGTTTTCTTGGGTTTTCTACCAAATTTGCGGTAATTAATACAGAATAAGCTAATGTTTTTGTTATAAAGATTGTCATGTAAATCAAAACTATAGTGAATTTTTACATTTTGGGCTACAAAGGCCAGAATATATATGTCCCTTACTGGCGCACGCGAATGCGTTCTCCAGTCATTATTCCTCCTAGTAGCAAGTAGCTATGGTTATGTCTATTGTAAGTTTTTAATAGACAAAGAGTTAATCGTCAGTGCCAGCTAAAAACCTAACAACTATACCTACCTTAGTTTTATATTCACTTTTATTTCAGTGTCAGTAAGTTATCGTTTTGTAGTTGAACAATATAACTAGTCATAGTAACTGGCCACCTTATACTGATAATGAATTCTGTTTACCTACAAATGTTTACCTACTATGTTTAATTTTCAAGCACTAAGAGTGCTGAGTGTCCGTTCGGTTCGCCGCTCGCGTCACCGGCCCGTCGCGCACTGTTCTCCGAAACATGTCGCGCTAGTGACTAAATAAACGTGAGTAGTACCGTATTAATCGTTAATTATTAAATATGTCTCACGTAAGTTTAAATACAAATCTTTTCCAATGGGGTTTCTATTACTGGCCACCCTTCAGTAACTGGCTATTTCACACTAAAATGAATTCTAATCGCTTATAAACAGAGTTTATATTTAGTATAATGTAGACCGTTATTGGAAGCTGGCTAGTTATTAACAATTACCCTATACATATTTTCTTACTATTATTTACCCGGACCCGGTATGTCCTTATACTACGTCCAACAATGAGAGGTAGGGCACAACGATGACCATCAGGCTTAGATCTGGGGCAGCCCGACTGGGGAAGTACCTCTTCCTTACAGAAGACCACAGCCATAACAGCACTGCCACCTTTCAGGTATGTAGTGTTGTGTTCCTGATGGTGAGTAAGGTTCCCAGAGCTCCAACCCCCTTAAAGGCCGGCAACGCGCTTGTGACTCCCCTTGGGTTTGCGGTGCCCATGGGCGACGGTAATTGCTTACCACCAGGCAATACGTCTGCTCGTTTGCCGCCTATGTCATAAAAAAAAATTACAACTATACATATATATTTTCATTGTATTTTGTGTTCTTCAGGGCGAACTGGGAATTAGCTAATTCCAATTAATTCTGATTAAATTATTTTTAACTACGTGTTACAATCAAAATGTAATACTTGAAATAAATGTAGACATTTTCTAAATCTATTTGGTTTTATTTAATAATGTATCAAAGCAATTTTAACAGATTCAAATTTATTTACAGATTCAAAGGTAAGAATAACATTTTGGCTTGTAGATATTTTCTTAATTCGTTGTCAATTCATCATCATTATCGTTTGGCAATGTCTGTCGTTTAACCACGTCAATAATTGGGCGATAAAATGGCGGGACAATTTTAAGTGTAGTTAGTTGTATTTAGCCATCATCATCATATAATCATAGAAGACGTCCACAGCTGGACATAAGCCTACCACAAAGCGGCTTACAATGACCGGGTTTGAGCCGCTCGCTTACCGTGTGTTTCCGCGGTCAGTTCACCTTGTGGGTGGTCTGCCCACACTGCGCCCTCCGGTATGCGGTACGTGGTCGCTGTTTGAGAACCTTTACGCCAAAACGCGATCGATTTTGCGTGCACTAAGCTCCATCGCCACTGAAGTTTAGCGATCCGGAGGGCTATATCGGTTACTGTACCGTACCATGAGTTGTGACATTACGGTTTTCGATAACCAGTATCGAGTTTACTATCTGTGCATCTCGTTCGCACTAAAATAGTACAAGCGAGATGCACAGATAGTAAACTCGATACTTGTTATCGAAAACCGTAATGTCACAACTCATGATAAGGGTACAGGTGGCTTTCGAAAAATAACAGATTCAAAATCACAAAACTATCGTTAGACTCATGTACAGTCGCCATCAGATATATCGGAGCTGTGGAGGTGGCCCCAAAATCTGAACATATTCCGATATTTATGACCACCTCGACTGGGAGCCGATTTTTGAGCACTCGACGCTCGAATCGTGTCATTTTAAACTCTCTCAAACATGAATAAATGGTATTTAAGAAACATGAGTGATATACATAAATAATCGTGGGTATCGAAACTATACATTTTGTGCAAAATTAATGGTGAGAAACTTTTGTGTCCGATTATTGTCGTCCCCAAATTTTTTTGAATTCGGACGCACGACTTTCAAAAATCGGCCCGCAACATATATCCGATGGCGACTGTACAAAGATATTGAAAATTGTCGGTGTTTTAATACAATTAATAAGAGTATTAAGTCGCGTGTTTTAATGCTAAAACAATGTAAGATACAATTATTTCCAGGTGCCGATGGTGAGAAGATTGAAAGCCCCACGGTTTATACAGACGACGACATGAGTCAGATTGTAGAAGGAGCATTGCAGCAGGCAGACAAGAATAATGATGGATACATCAGTTACGCGGAGTTCAAAGCTGTAGCTTCCCCGTAGCGATTGCAAATCCGTGTACAGTTTTTCAAATTCGGATTTTCGGATTTTAGGTTTGATGGAAATCCGAAGTTCTGATTTAAAACCGGATTTTAGAAAAAAAGGAATATGTAGCATAAAGCCAAAGTGAAATTAAGAATCAAATTAAGTTGTTTTGATTAAAAATATAAAAAAAACAGAATGCGTACGCTGCTAAGCCAGTAACAAAATGTTTGAAAAATAATAAATATAAAATACGTACACTGATACGCTATTTATTAACAAAATCGTATATTGGTTGATAAACATGATCGCAAAATACAATTTTTATATTTTGTTACCACGTTTTGATAAAAGAGAAAACGAAGGAACATCATCGCATCAAGAGATTCATGGGCACTTGTACTCGTATGTGGATTAGGGTAGCTAAATTCGGGGCATCTGGTGAGTGGTGAGGCAATCTGGGCAACTCCTGGATTATTTTGGTAGAGCAAAGACAGCTGTTGATTTAATTGCTCTTTAAAACTTAGGTCTGATTGCTCTCGTTGCTGTTGATTACCACTATAAATTGGAAGTCACCGAGGGAAGAGGGGAAGTTGGAGTCGATGTCACGGCCATGGTGCAGATATTTTTTTTAATCTCCTTATAATGGGTTTTCTAAATACTTCATCTAAGGTGCGAGCCTATGCGCAACGCAATAGCTGTACCGCGTTACCGCTTTATGTGCACCGCTTTTTATTTTGGATCAGCATTAATTTTCAGCAAACTAGTACTGGTTTTTCCTTCCAAAATCCGGATGTTAAAACGGATTTTCAAACGCTCTGAAATCCGGATTGCAATCACTACTTCCCCGCACTAGACACGGCATGAGTCGACGCTCTAGTTGGGCGTGCAGCGGCAGCAGCTAACATATGCAAATGTATGAGTCTGTACCCTTACCATGAGTTGTGACATTGAGGTTTTCGATAACGACTATCGAGGTTACTATCTGTGCTTGTACTTTTTTAGTGCGAGCGAGATACACAGATAGTAAACTCGATTCTCGTTCTCGAAAAAGTCGCAACTCATGGTAAGGGTACTGGAGGCCGATTTTTGAGCACTCGACGCTCGAATCGTGACATTTTAAACTCTCAATCACGAAGAAATAGTATTTAAGAAGCATGAATGATATAAATAAATAATCGTGGGTATCGAAACTATACACTTTGTGCAAAAATCGGCCACCTATGGGCCAATTTTTGAGAGTCATACATCGAATTCATAAAGCTTTGAGAACGAAAATAATCGCATACAAAAGTTTCTCACCTTTTGGCACAAAATGTACAGTTTCGATACCCACGACTATTCATTTATATCATTCATGTTCCTAAAATACCATTTCTTCGTATTTGAGAGAGTTTAAAATGTCACGATTAGAGCGTCAAGTGCTCAAAAATCGGCTCCCAGCAAAAATATGTATGAGTCTGCGGGCCAATTTTTTGAGCGGGCGATTTTTGAGCGTCGAGTACTCGACTCGTGACATTTTAAACTCTGTCAGAAACGAAGAAATTGTATTTTAGAAACATGAATGATATAAACTAATAATCGTGGGTACCGAAACTATACATATTGTGCAAAAATAATGGCGATAAACTTTTATGTCTGATTATTTTCGCCCCCAAAGTTTTTTGAATTCGTATGCACGACGACTCTCAAAAATCGCCCCCGTGATACTTTTATTTTCCCCAACTGATTAAGGATGGGTACGTGACTGCTTATTTTTATGATTTTTTATTGTCAATTTTATTTATTTTTGTATAAAATGGATTTATATGTGAAATAGACGATATTATATAATTTCAGATGTTTTTACATTTATCTTACCTCCGTTTTATCGTTGAATAAGTCTAAGTTGTGAAATGTGAGTAGGTAGGTAGGTAATTGTGTAATTTGCTCGTATATCTCTGAATCTTACTAGTTCCCAAAACAAACGGTTAAAGTGGAACGCACACTGCAATTAAATCTCAATGATTAAAAAAAATACAAATTTAATCGCAAATAGACGATTAAATAATATAATTAAAACTGTTGTGAGCCATGTTACTACTACTTACAAACGGATAAACTCACGTGTAACTATATCGCACTAGATACACCCGCAACGCGAGCGGTGTCCTGACTCGGCTTGAAAATGAGCAGAGCTTACCCAAAACATGTCGCCTAGTGCGATATAATTACACGTGAGTTTATTCGGTTGTAACAAAGTAGTAGACGATTAAATACCTAAATAGGTGACCTAAAACCGTCCAATGTCAAAGGCAGATATCACTCTCACTCATCTGTCAGAGAGATAGACTCAGTCAGAAGGGAGGAGGTGTTCAGAATGGGTTCAAGCTTTATCTTCCGGTGTCATAAACCACCTTTTTCACAACTCCTACAGACTATAAAAAACCAAGGCTACTACAACCAAGTTTCCGTAGTAGCCTTGGTTTTTGTACAATACAGTACAACTACGGATTTTACGAACAACATTTTAAACTCTCTCAAATACGAAGAACTGGTATTTAAGAAACATGAATGATATAAATAAATAATCGTGGGTATCAAAACTATACATTTTGTTCAAAAATAATGGTAAGAAACTTTTGTGTGTGCTTATTTTCGTTGTCAAAGGCGTTGTCAAAAATCGGCCCGCTGTAGTTGTACTCGTATTACTATCGATCCATTCCGAAAAAAAGAAATTTTAATTTAATTTATTAATTTAGAATGTGTTCCATTTGTGGCAGAAATAATGATTTTCACATAAATTCAGTTTTCAAATCATTCATCGGATTTTTGATCGTCCTCTAATCGAATCGTTATGTTTTAAAGTGTGTCAGAAACAAAGAAATGGTATTTTAGAAACATGAATGATTTAAACTAATAACGGAGTGTAAGTTGAAATAGATGACATATACTTAAGAAAAAGCGATGAGGACCTCCAGTGAACCCGTCTCGAACGCTGACGTTTAATTTATATAGTAGTATTACTACTTAAAAATCAAAACAAATCAAAAATATTTCATAAAAAATATTTGATTTGTTCTTAGTTTTAATGGAGTGTAACATATTTTTTTTACATTTTGTATAAAAATAATGGCGAGAAACTTTTATGTGTGACTATTTTCGTCTCTCAAATCGGACCTGTAAAAATTGCTCCAATATGGGTTAATAAACTATTTTTACTTCTCATACCATCATTCGATTCCAAGCTTTATTCCTGAGAAAAAAAATACGCTACGGATTGAAATGAATAAAATAAGTAACATACCATAACATAATATAGTGTAGTAGCTATCAAAGTGGCTGCCAGCTATACAAATAAATATTAGTACCGATCCCAAGCAACACAAGATACATAATGTGCAAATCTGGGGAAGTTGACTGGTATTGTAATAATATTCAGTATATTAACGTCAATGTACGCTGATCTTTAGAGAAGGATAGGCTTTCGTGTTTTACATTTCAGAACATAATATCGTTAGCCAGAATTGAGTTAGAAATTGCTTCAATTGCATGTAAAAATTGGGCTAATCTAGAAAAAAATAACGTCTTGACTTTTTAACAATTTACTTTTAAAATGAGGGTTTACAAGTATCTTTTAAGCTTTGTCAAATCCTTTCCAGTTTTTTTAATATTGTCTGCGTGTTCACATTTGAATCGCTTGTTTGCTGGAGTAGGCTTGTTAATAACACCACAAAATTTTAAGCAGCATCAGGATATCATTAAAATATATTACAATGAGAGAAAGGTAAGAAGTGCGCCTGGGACCGATTTTTGGCACTCGACGCTCGAATCATGACATTTAAAACACGAAGAAATGGTATTTAAGAAGCATGAATGATATAAATGAATAATCGTGGGTATCTAAACTATAGGTTTTGTGCAAAAATAATGGTGAGAAACTTTTGTGTGTGATTATTCTCGTCCCCAAAGTTTTATGAATTCGAGTGCACGACTCAAACATCGGCCGCATGGTACAGTCACGTCTAATAATATGTATACAGTTGAGGACGTATGTCTGAGGCATAAGGATCGAAATCGTGAACATATTTTTGGAGCTGACCGTACCCGATAACTGAGAGTCATGCACTGGAATTCAAAAAACTTTGGGGATGAAAATAAAGGCACACAATACATTTTTACCATAGTTTTTTGTAATGTATAGTTTCGGCACCCACGATTATAAATTTTTATCATTCATGTTTCTGAAATTACTTTTTTCTTTTCTGACAGAGTTTAAAATATCACGATTCGAGTACTCGACGATCGAAAATCGGTCTTTGTGTATTTTTTTTTAAATATCTGTTGTCTTCCACGATACAATTTTACCGTTACTGTGACGGTAATGAAAATTGCCGCGGTTTTGTTTTGAATGTATAAATATTTAGCACTATAAGGGTGAGGTCTGAGTGGCAGCTACAAGCGGAGCGGGCGGCGTGCAGCGTTACCTAGATATTCCAAGGTATTTTAGTAGTTTGCTAACAATACGTTACGCTGTGTGGTGCTGGCTGACTAGAATATTACCACACCATCTACCGCGGGTGTCGTAAGAGAAAAAAGAAAGACCGACGGATGGGCAGCAGCGTATGTCGAAACCCAATCTACCCCCAAGATAATACAAGTCGTAGTTGGGGGAGGCCTATGTCCAGCAGTGGACGACTTACGATTGAAATAATGTATAATAAAGTCCTCGGTGACGACCGGTTCCCTTCAACAAATCTACGTTATTATTTGACTTTAGACCTTGTAGCAAGGGCGCTTAAGGTCGCTTATTGCATGTGGTGATAGGACCCGATCGGCAGGTAAATTCTTGTTTATCATGCACGCGTGCACTCAGGGTGCAAACGGAATAGTTAACACCGTGAGGTTGAATCGACCTCATTCGCAGATGTTAAACGCTCGAGCGGTGCAAGCGCGTCCGGCGTCACGTCTATGATAAACGAATAGGAATATATAGGAATGGTCAGAGTGCACGCTGATCAAATACTTTGGTACTCTCTAACACGAAGAAATGGTATTTAAGAAGCTTGAATGATATAAATAAATAATCGTGAGTATCGAAACTATACATTTTTGGAAAAATAATGGTGAGAAACTTTTGTGTACGATTATTTTCGTCCTCAAAGTTTTTTGAATTCGAGTGCACGACTCTCAAAAAGCGACCACTTGGGCGTGCAGCGAAGCGGATCTTGTGGCATGCATGTTAAACAAATGTAAACTTATGGCAGTGCCCGCAAAGCACACATCTTCCTCGCGTTGTCCCGGCATTTTGCCACGGCTCATCAGCCTGGGGCCCGCCTGCCTAATCCCAGAATTTATCGTGGGCTCTACAAAAATTACTGCTATCTGCCATTCCAACGCAGAGGGTAAACTAGTCCTTATTGAGATTAGACCGAATTCCTCGCGATGTTTTCCTTCACCGAAGCGACTGGTACCTAAATATCAAATGATATTTCATACATAAGTTCCGAAAAACTCATTCATACAAGCCTTTGAGACTGCGACCTCCGGGTTGCATATTCTCGCTCTTACCGCTAGGCGACGCGCGCTGGCTTGTAGGCGTAGAGCACGCTGCGTAAATCCGTTAGAAGGTTCTAGTAACGCTACACGTTTTGCCAAACGCTAAACTTGTAGCGTCCACTCAAGTAACCAGCTTAGTGTTACATTCTCTTTGCTCAGACATAGGTTAGCTTTTTAGTATGTAGTGTTGTATTACTGATGGTGAGTAAGGTCAGAGCTCCAACAACTTTTAGGGTAGGCAACACGCATGCGAATCCTCTGGAGTTGCAGGCGTCCATAGGCTAAGGTAACTGCTTACCATCAGGCAGGCCGTATGCTTGTTTGCCACCGTCGTTGTATAAAAAAAAACTTAAGAGAATCAAATGAATTCTCAATGTAAATTGAGACTTCGATGCCGTTAAGTGTTCAATACGCTGACGGTAGATGTGGCTACACGTCACCCATGATAACGTATACCACGAAGGATAAGATAGAAAATTTTTACAAGTGACAAGCGGTACTCGGATAGCACAATTGGAAGTGCACTGGGCTAGTGCTCCAGTGGTTGTGGGTTCGAGTCCCGCTGCGAGTCAAATTTTTCTATTTTTCTTTCGATTTAAATATCGAAGATATTCGCTAGCAGACGTTTCTGCATAACAAAAAATAATGAAGAGAATCAGATATATTATTTCATTGTTTACATTTCTGCAGGACTGGATGACGTCAAATTTAGGCAAATATTTGTTTAAATATACCAGTACACAGCCACCTCGCATGGAAGTGATCAACCGACCAGAGAACGGGTATTTCACTGTTTTGATCTGGAGACATTGGCCGTGGCTCAGGGAGAGGCATATTGGCAGTTTTGGGCGACACAAGTAAGCTATCCAATATTGTTTTAAATATTTTATCTACGTACATATCATAAGTGCTCTAAAATGCGTCCAGAAACCGAAGGCAATGACCAGCATTACCAACCATCAGAAATCAATGGAGATGTAATGTTAACATTACCAACTGAAATCCGTAGGTTATGAGTTTAAATTTGGAACAGCTGTCAAATTCAAGTGGGGTGTCTATTCTAGTATCTACAGATATTAAAACAGTCATTGATACGAAACGCCAATTCGTTATGTTTTTTTAATATAAATCGAACGACAATTGAACTCGAGTGGCAATATAATAGGTAGTTCATTCGCTTGTCTATAGTTTAAAAAAATATTTGACTGAGATACGAAATACGAAACGCCGCCATTCCAAGCAGTCATTTGTTTTGTTCGTTGACTTTTCAATGTTTACAAGTAACAGTACTAATGCAGTCCAGTTTCTGAACCCATCTTAAAACACTTATGATATGTGTGTAGATAAAGTAGTGTATGCAACTATACATAATTAGGCATTACAACAATCGTGTGATATTATTATGAAACTCGCCTTCGGCTCGTGTCATAAACCCACGCTCTTGTTGTAATGCCCTTCATTATGCACAGATACATAAACTACTAATATCTCTCCGAAGACCGGATAACTACTTGTTTAAACAGGGGGGCAATTATTGAGCGTCGAGTACTCGACTCGTGACATTTTTAACTGTCAGAAACAAAATAATAGTATTTTAGAAACATTAATGATTTAAATTAATAATTGTGGGTAAAGAATCTACACTTTTTAGGCAAAGATAATAGTGGGAAACTTTTGTGTGCGATTATTTTCGTTATCATTTTTTTTTTAAATTCGAGTGCACGGTTCAAAAACCGCCTCCTTGGCCTATGTAGTAGTAACGTGTGTACACGCATGTCGGCGTTCTATATTTAAATTTTGACGTAAGTTACATATTCATTATCTGCACAACTACATAGACATGGTTTATCATCTATAATCATCTTCCATTTGGTTTGGTTCCAGTAACGACCCTCTTCTCGGCTGCAGCGTCCAAAATTGCGTGTTTTTGGAAAACAACGACACTCTGCTTCCTCACGTGGACGCCGTAGTTGTGCATTTGCAAAAAGGTACCTGATATTTGACTGTTCACGACCGGTCTGGCCTGGTGGGTAGTGACCCTGCCTATGACGCCGATGCTCCTGGTTGAAAGTCCCAGTCAGGCCATTTATGAGCATTTCTAAAAAAGTTTGTACATTTCGATCACGTCTTCGATTATTATTGAAAGCTGTAGACTAATAGAGCAAATTACCAAATTTCTATAGAGTTTCGGTAACAAAAAAGAAAGATTCATACCATTTTTATGGGACATTTTGGGAAATTTGGTAGATCTTGCTAAGCATCATTTGGTCTATCAGTCTACAGCTTTTAATAATTTTTTACCTTTCAGGTATGTAGTGTTGTGTTCCTGATGGTGAGTAAGGTTCCCAGAGCTCCAACCCCCCTTAAAGGCCGGCAACGCGCTTGTGACTCCCCTGGTGTTGCGGGTGCCCATGGGCGACGGTAATTGCTTAACACCAGGCAATCCGTCTGCTCGTTTGCCGTCTATGTCATAAAAAAAAATAATAATGGCCGTCATTGTGCAATGTGCTCCGCCCACTGCCACTTAAGTTTGATAATTTGACTTTACAACTATATTAGTTGTGAAATAAAGATAAAGAATCCTCAATTTTTTTAAATGTCACATATAACTGATATAACTAATACATCATTTAATCCAATATTGTACAAAAAATGTTAACGGTAAAAAAAAGAATTGAAGGGTAAGCCAAATTGACAAAACTACTTGTAGCTAGGGGTTTTTTTAGAGCGTTGAGTACTCGAATCATGACTTTTTAACTTTATCAGAAATGAAGAAATAGTATTTTAAAAAAATAAAAAAAAAAATATTAATAATCGTGGGTATCGATATACATTTCTTGCAAAAATAACGGTGAGAAACTTTTGGGTGTGATTATTTTCGTCCTCAAAGTTTTTTGAATTCGATTATACAACTCTTAAAAATAACCCCCCCTAGTTGAGTATTACAGAACTTTGTAACTGTTTTAAACGACTACTTTCCAGGTTTGATGCCGGACTTTACAGTCCGGTCGCCGCGCCAGCGCTGGATATTCTGGACCGACGAATCTCCCAGGAACACATTCTCCCTAGCCTCACGAGATGATGTACCAAAACTTCGCCAACTAGCTAATGTGTTCAATTGGTCCATGTCCTACAGGTAAAGTCCGAAAACTTTTAAGTTTTTGACGACCGGTCTGGCCTAGTGGGTAGTGACCCTGCTTATGAAGCCGATGGTCCTGGGTTCGAATCCCAGTCAGGGCATTTATTTGTGTGATAAGCACAGATATTTGTTCCTGAGTCATGGGTGTTTTCTATGTATTTGAGTAGTTATATGTATCTATCTATTATACATATATATTGTCGTCTAGTAGCTACAACACAAGCCTTACTGAGCTTACCCGTAAGACTAGGTCGATTAGGTAGGATTAGGTTGATTGTCCTAAAATATTTATTTATTTATTTAATTTGTCCGTATTATGGCTATATATTTTAGTATCAGGGGGCCAATTTTAGAGAGTCGTGCGCTCGAATCCATAAAACTTTGAGAACGAAAATAATCACACACAAAAGTGTCTTAATATTATTTTTGTACAAAATGTATAGTTGTATTACCCACGATTATTAATTTCTATCATTCATGATGCTAAAGTACCATTTCTTTGTGTTTGAGAGAGTTTAAAATATCATGACTCTATTAGAAACGAAGAAATGGTATTATAGAAATATGAATTATAGGCATTAGTAATTGTGAGTATCGAAACTATACATGTCGTGCAAAAATAACAGTGAGAAACT
Source organism: Grapholita molesta (assembly GCA_022674325.2). NCBI lineage: Eukaryota > Metazoa > Arthropoda > Insecta > Lepidoptera > Tortricidae > Grapholita > Grapholita molesta. The sequence continues at coordinate 3,186,434 of CP053147.2, forward strand.
TTTGTGTGTGATTATTATCTCCCTCAAAAAGATTTGAATTCGAGTGCACGACTCTCAAAAATTGGCTTCCAAAAACTAGAACTTTCTTCTGGACTCAAGCCGTATACATAAGTATTCTCTTCTGTACACGGAACAATGGTGTTCCGGGCATTTGGGAGGCGTACGCGGAGCCAGATCGAGCCAACGCGCAGAGGCCGTTTCGACAATTTAGTGAAATGTAAGGGGTACACTAAGTGGATGTTGCCCCTGTCCGAATCATGGGACGCGCACAGAGACAGCACCCGCCATGGTGTAAATACTATTGAGTTGTAATGGAATTTAGAATGTACTAGGCTATTGGGTGGAGAGGATGGACTAGCTACTGGGCTATTGGATAAAAAACCGGACGTCTGCCTAATAAAATGGTATTCAATTTTATTTCCGGCAGACGGTGACTCGCCCTATGCGAGATGGGCCCCCACAAAAAGCGACATCGAAGATGGCTCAAGGGCAACACCGGTGCAAAGGGCTAAGGGTAGAGAGGTGTCACTGGACTTTAATAAGTATTCTTGTTGTTACTGCTTTCAGATCAGACTCCGACATACCCATCCCCTACGGTCGAACAATCCCGCTATTGTATCCAAAACTCAATGACGCAATCAACGAAGAGGTTATACAACTCGTTCCATTTTGGAACGATAAACAGAGAGACATCTTAATAGCTACCATCATGTCTAGATGCATCGATTTCCGGACAATATTTGTGACGCAGTTACAGCGATTTATCAGTGTTGACATGTTCGGAAGATGTTCTCCTGTTAAAAATCATAAGAAGAGGTAATATATAGGTGAGAAACTTAACTGAAGGACCATGTCTATGTAGTTGTGCAGAGAATTAATATGAATCTGACGTCCAAATTTGAATATAGAACGCCGATAAGCGTGTACAAACACGTCACTACTACATAGATCAGATCCTTTAGCTAAGTTGCTTTATATAAAAAAATTAGTTATTTGTTATACAAGGGTGCAAAATTGTATTTTAACTGCGAGTATGGGATTGAAACTCGAACAAGCGAATGGATTCTATAGTTTAACCACGAGCAAAGCGAGTGGTTTTAAAATAGAATTGTGAGCGTAGCGAGTGTTTCAATACACGCGAATTAAATTACAATTGCACCCGTCTGTAACACAAAACTTTTCCCCTCACTACAGCGAGGAAAGTGAAACATGTAAAAATAACGTTTTGAAATCGCATTGACTTTTTTTTGCGTTTAGATACATTCAACATTTTTACAAAAGGTGCCTTTAGCTTGGTTAGCTTGTGGTGGCCAGTACGATTTTCGAATGTTCTAATTCGATTTACAACTCGGTGCGTTAGCGAGGCTCGCCCGCGCCCGCCGCCGCCGCCGCGGGGGCAAGTGAGCTGTACTTCGCGAATTTAGACTTTAAAACCATAGCAATAAGAGCTATGAGAAGTCAACTTACTTTAATCACTAGTGGATAAAATGCGTTTTTACCCTCTCGTATTAAAGGATAAGCAAGCGCTTTACGAGCTAGTGAGGGGAAAATATCTTTTCTGGTATTATTGGGTACATTTAACGTCTCAACAAAATATGTCTCCAAGACTACGCATGGGTAGCCCACCCCCTATATACGCCTATGCCATGATAAATTTTAGCTGCTTGTTATCGTCTGTTGGATTAAAGATGTTTTAAGGCGCCAAAAAACTTATTATAAAAAGTAAAGTATTTATTGCTCACATGGCTAAATATCTCTTGAATTATAGTGGGGTTGCCTACAATATTTTACCGCTTATTTGAATTAAACATATATTTAGGTTTCAGAATAGACCAATGATTGTATTTTTACGTCAAGCGTAGTTAATTCAATCACACAAAAAGTTACATTCTCCAAGCGATCATATCAACAACTAACTAGCACCATTAAATATAATTTTATTAAGAATTTAATAATTTACAGTTGCCCCGGACACTACAAGAAAGACTGCCCAGTAATATCAAGATATCTATTCTACTTAATTATAGAAAACTCGAAATGCCGCCAGTACATATCAGAGAAAATCTTCCATCACGCATACGCGAAAGGCGCCATCCCCATCATCATGGGTATACCCATGGTGGACTGTATTAGATTACTACCACCCAATTCTTTCATACACGTCGATCTTTTTCCATCTATCAAGCAGTTAGCAAGAGAGATTTACACTATAAGTGACAATTTGACTAGATTGATGTGGTACCATGAATGGAGGAACCATTTTGAAGTTGTCGAAGAACATGGATTTTTGGAGACCAGGTCTTTGGCGTTGTGCAGAATATGCGAAGCGTTGAATTATAATAGCATGGAGAGGAAAATTTATAAGCTGGATGATATACACTTGTATTTGGAGCCGGCGGTGTGCTGTTTTAAAAATGGCGTCTGGCAATCATAATTACTGCCGGAAGACATGGCGACTCAGTGACGGCCCGTCTCCGACACGGAACCGTTCCGACACACAAATCAAAAATAATATGTTACTTTTGCGTGACTAGTCTGTTAGTTATAAGAATTTCTGTTAAAACATGAAATGACTACATCTTTATTTCTATTACGTAAAATAAAATAACATTTAAAATAAGATTTTTATTTTATTATGTCTTTTCCGTACACGGAACAATGGTGTTCCGGACATTTGGGAGGCGTATGCGGAGCCGAATCGAGCCAACGCGCAGAGGCCCTTTCGACAATTTAATGAAATGTAAGGGGTACACTATGCGGATGTTGCCCCGTCTGTATCATGGGACGCGCACAGAGACAGCACCCGCCATGGTGTAACGTGTATTGAGTTTTAATGGAATCTAGAATGTACTAGGCTATTGGGTGGAAAGGATGGACTAGCTATTTAAACTGATAATTTTATTGTTGTAATGCTATAAAAATATAAAAATAATAATCAATCAAGTCTTCATCCAGCGAAAGGCGTGCGAGCATCGCAGACGGTGCCCGATATCAGGTCATTAACATTTCCCCTGAAACGTTACAAGTTTTATTATTATTTATGTATTAAATCATTTTAACACGTTGGTGGACAGTAAATGATGTCATCCGTCATAGACCATAGGAAACATAAAAATAAGCGACGCCTGTAGGCGTACTGTCCGCCAAAGTGTTAAACACCTACCTAAGCGTAAGAATCCTAATTGATAACAAAAACAATAGGGAATATTATTTTCTTAATTTTTTTTTTATTATTATGCAGAAACGTCTGTTAGCGAATATCTTCGATATTTAAATCGAAAGAAAAATAGAAAAAAAAAATTTGACTCGAAGCGGGACTTGAACCCACAACCACTGGATTCACTAGCCCAGTGCACTTCCAATTGTGCTATCCGAGTACCGCTTAGACTTGTCAAATTTCTCTATCTTATCCTTCGTTTCTTAAATTCAGCTAGTTTTTATCATATCGGACATACAAACCTGTAGATGTAGAAGTTGTACTGGTTGGTGTCCAGACGCGAGTATCCGAAGCGGGGTAGAGTGTTGGCCATTACCCACACCTCGTCATCTGTCACGTGGAGGTCTGAAAGTACGACATTTTTTAACGCTCTATGCTCATTTCTTGAAGTCTTTAAGCAGGTCCTTAAGTTGAAACTGTAACTGCCTTTAATCGTTGAAATGTAAGATTTTTAGAACGCTAGTATTTTTTAGTGTCGGGCCTGAGTGGACGCTGGAAGCGGAGCAATAGGCGGGCGGGCAGCGTGGCGTCCAGCTTCCGAGGGAATTGAGCAGCGTTCACTTGAACCACTTCTGTACGTTTCCATTTGATTAACATATACGCTGCACGCCCCGCCCCTCTAGTCGCTCGACTTACGGCTAGTATATTTTTTGAAAGTGTACATTCACTGATGGTGCAGTTATTTCTGCAGTATCTTGTAGAGTTCCAGATATTCACAACACGAAGAAAATTTTGATGAAAATAGTTGAATGAACCGCAGATATCATTAATATATCAATTTGTGTTGAAAAAGTTTAAAAAACACGATGTTTCCTCATGAAATCAGATTAAACCCTATAAAGCTAGTTTACGCTGTGGATTGAATGGCAGTTGCTTTAGTAAAACTAGTACCTATACTAAATCCTGGGATTAGTTTCCAAGCGGAACCCAGGTCCCCATTAGCCGTGGCAAAATGCCTGAACACCGCAAAGAAGATGATTATGAAATTATTTTAACATGAAATTCACGATATCAAAATCTAAGCTTTTATATGTGTCATTACGAGGGCGGAGTGATAAGTCTGGTAAAAAATAAACTATTTGTTATGTTATAGGCAAAGTTAATATTTATTTTTCAACGTAGTCTCCATCTAACTCAAAGCACTTATTCCAACGTTTTTCCAGCTTTTCTATTCCCTCCGTATATACGATTGCTCCAACCCTTCAAAATAAGCATTGGTTTCTTCAATCACTTCTTCATTGGACCTAAATCTTTTTCCGCCAAGCCATTTCTTCAAGTTAGGAAAAAGGAAATAATCGCAGGGGGCTAAATCTGGAGAAGAAGGCGGGTGCGGGACCAATTCATAATGCAATTCGTGGATCTTAGCCATAGCAACTGCACAAGTGTGCACCCGTGCGTTGTCTTGGTGAAAAAGAATTTTCTTCTTCGCCAAATGGGGTCTCTTTTCCATCAAAACTTGATGAAATCGTTGCAATAAATTGGCATAATATTCGCCGTTGATTGTTTTGCCTTTTGAAGGTAATCAATGTATATTACACCACGCGCATCCCAGAAGACGGTTGCCATAACTTTATTTGCCGATAAAACTGCTTTGGCCTTCTTCGGTGCAGGTTCACCTGAAGCAATCCATTGTTTTGACTGCGCCTTGGTTTCTGGTGTATGATGATGGATCCAGGTTTCGTCTACAGTTATGAAACGATGGATGAAGTCCTTTTTATTACGCCTAAACTTTGCCAAACATTCTTGTGAAATGGTCACTCTAGTACGCTTTTGATCCACTGTAAGCAATCGCGGCACCCAACGGGCGGATAGCTTCTTCATGTCCAAATGAGTGTGTAGGATATTACGAACCCGTTCGTCGGAAATGCTTACAATATCAGCTATCTCTCTGACTTTTACTCTTCGGTCATCTAATACAATATCATGGATTTTCTTGATCATCTCCGGTGTAGTGACCTCAACTGGCCGTCCAGGTCGGTCGGCGTCATTAGTGCTTGTACGACCACAACGAAACTCAGTAAACCACTTGTGAATCATTTTAATCGACGGGGCAGAGTCCCCGTAATATTTTCCTAGGCTTTTTTTTGTTTCGGTAATAGTTTTTTTTCGAATAAAATAATGTTTGATCAGAACCCGAAACTCACTTTTCTCCATGTTCGCAAACATCAAAGCAATTGTATTTTTTTCTTCGCTGCCAAAAAAAAAGTAGTTGTGCGAACTGGCTGAAAATATACCATTTAGGCTCAAAAAGGTTCGACTACAAGTGGACATCATTGAATTTGTAAACATATTACCATAACTAATAATTTTACCAGACTTATCACTCCGCCCTCGTATCTAAGAAAAGGGACCTTATTGTCGATGGCTCTTACGTCGAATCGCGTTGCGTTTGTAGTGTATCGTCTTGAACAACGACATAAGCGCCATCGACAATAAGGTCCCTTTTCATAGATAATGTCACATATTCCTATCACTTTCCTAAAACTATATTTTCGTTCGTGGCAGCTTTGAAGATTGACCTCACCTGAAGGATAGCTCATCCTAGTGCTGTCCTGTGCCAGCACAGCCACGTTGCCAGGGTTGAGGGCGTTAGAGGTCTTCCAGCATGAGACGGCATTCCTGCCGATGTCGGCGAAGAAGATCACGTTGGAGCCAGGGTGGTAGCCGTGCATGGTGCATTGGGAGTTCTCACCACGGTTGCCAACCAGCTATATAAGTAAATTAACATTGAATAAGTAGATCAGGACAAGAAGATTACCGAGGTATGGGCAGCAGCATCCGTGGAGTGTGGTGGAACGAATCGCTAATTGATCCGGCATTGAATCGTATATGGCATTTAACCCCATGCAATGCATTTAATGAGAGGTAGGGCATAGCAATGACCATCACGCTTGAGTCTGGAGCAACCCAACTCGGAAGTATCTCCTCCTTACAGAAGACCACAGCCATAATACCACTGCTACATTTCAGGTATGTACTGATGGTGAGTAAGGTTCCCAGAGCTCCAACCCAAGGAGGGCTTACTCACCATGAGGAGACATGTCCAGCAATGGACGTCATTATGTATCTAAAAGGGACTTTAAAAAAAAGACTGTTGTATTTTGATACTCACCGAATATCTCTGAAAATAGTTGCTATCGCTGCTTGCTGTCCTGTTTCTTAATACACACGTGTTTACGGAAAATTCCTGAAAATTTCAGACATTTTTCTAGTCATATAAAATGTTGTAATTACGTACTAAATAAATAAATATTTCGGGATAATCTTGCACAAATCGACCTAGTCCTACGGTAAGCTCAGTAAGGCTTGTGTTGTAGTATGCAGGTACTAGACGACGATATATATAATAGATAGATACATATAAATACTTAAATACATAGAGAACACCCATGACTCAGGAACAAATATCTGTGCTCATCACACAAATAAATGCCCTGACTGCGATTTGAACCCAGGACCATCGGCTTCATAGGCAGGGTGACACACTAGGCCAGACCAGTCGTTTAAATGAATGGAAAGCTTACATAGCTGGCCGCATATGTAGATACAATTTGAAATTAGGAATTGTACCTGTATTTTTTTTGAGAATATTGTGTGTTATTTCTACTTATAACATCTGTCATCTTATCAACAGACAATATGAAGGAAATTCGTATCACTCGTGCTATTACTATGATTCATGAATCATAATAGGTTGTCATTATAGGTGAAAACATAAACTGAAGGACCAATTCTATGTAGTTGTGCAGAGAATTAATATGGAACTTACGTCAACATTTGAATATAGAATGCCGACATGCGTGTATAGATACGTTACTACTACATAGGCTAGGTGCTTTGGCTAAGGGGGGTGTCGTGGCAGAATGCTAAAAGCGACCTGAACGGTCAGGCGAGTACGCCCGGAGTGTTTTAGAGGGTATAGTTAATAGGAGAGGCTGGAAGGACGAGTCCCACATACCCCCCGTAAGCCCCTACCCCGAGGCTGGGGGGATACGTAAAATGCATTTCACTTCGTCAAAAAAAAAGGTGCTTTAGCAAAGTTTTTCTCCTGTACTCTGGAATTATTGAGTGCATTTAATGTAACAAAATATGTCTCCAAGACATGACAAAGACACTGTTGGATTAAATATGTTTTAGGTCGCCATAAAACTTTCAAAGTAGTGTTTGTTGTTAAGAATTTAATTGAATAATTTACAGTTGCCCTGGACACTACAAGACTGCACAATAATATCAAGATATCTATTCTACTTAATTATAGAAAACTCGAAATGCCGTCCGTGCATATCACCATACGTCGGACTGCAGGGGGCAGTTTGGGGGCAAGGTAAAGTTTACAAAGAATCTTAACTTACGAGTATTATTAATGTACCCGTTATCATTTATTCATCTTTAATGTGTAAATACTCTTTGAAGTTGTGTTTTATTCCTTTCTCACAACTGCAATTGTCTGAGTGACGGATAAAACCAAACGAACTTTTTCGCCATTTTGTCTTATGTGTAGTCCGAGTACGTTTATAAATAACGTAGTTAGTTGCTACAAAATTTGGAATATCACATTATAAATACTAGGTACCAAATACTCGAAAGTGAATTGATTGATTTGCGAACCCTACCCATTATTCTGACATGCCACGAAAATGCCTGCTGGAGTCCGACGTACGCATATCACCTATACCGCTTTGTGAAGATTACTGATGACTCCGCTAACCGGCACAAAACTTTGTATGCTGGTTAGATCACTGTCAGTGTGTAATCTTACCTCAGTACTGATGAGGGGGTGGAAGTAGGCGGTCCTGCAGCCGCTGGAGTCAGGGTCGTTCAGCGTGATGCTGAAAATACCGTCGCTCCACTGGAAACGGTGGCCTGCGTACGAAGAAATGACTTCAATTTAAGTGGCTATTACAATGGTCAGTAGTGATTATATTTCGTCACTTCATTTTCGATATAAATTTATTTATTCCAATGTAGTATCCTTATTCTACAGGTAGCAATTCGCACATATTTAAAAGTAACTTTTTTGATTGCTAAAATTAAAACCATTCAAAGTTCAAACCGATTTCCGTTCATTCCGTTCAATCCGGTCACCTGCGCGCGGTATCTATTTTGTATCTCATTCTTTATTTGTGCGAGGTAGCAAGCACACGTCGCAATGCCGAAATATAGCGCACAAGAGCGCATTGAATTTTATAGGCATACAATAAGAAGATTGTAAAACGACTCAATGTCACATCGACGACGAATCATCTATTCTTCATCTCGTCAGATTGTGAAGAAAATTCTAGTAAGCACGAATATTGTGATTTCTAATTTTATTCTACCTACGAATTTTCTACAATTTGTTGGCCCTAATTTACCACTTTAGTGGTCGTGCGATAAAAATAATATCCTGGGGGTTAGTCGAGAACTAACACAAAGGAAATATCATCCTGGATGTTAATCGAGAATTAACACGATGGAAAGTCTGTTCCTACTTGGAACCGTTCGCGCCTGGATGTTGCTCGTGAAGTAACACGAAGGTTAAGTTCGAACAACGCACGCAACGAAACAAAGGCCTATTCGTTAGAAGAAATTTAACGCATTTGTGAAACTACCCACTAAGTACGTGGGAAGTTTTGTCTCTAAAAATGGGGATTACGCCTCGGCCTAGTACAACCAAGCCGTCGTGGATGCGGAACAAGCGGAGTCAGAGTTGAATCCTGATATTTTAATAGCTCTAGGTGCCAAAACTGACGAAGACACCCAATTTGGCGAAAAATAATCACGAAAACTTGGCTCAATTATGAACTCCTATATAAATATTTATATAAAAAAGCCGTATAAAACACACACATATATATATATATACATATATATATATCTAAAGGCGTACAAAAAGAGGAAATATCGAGTACTCCAAAATTGTAGCATGCTGCAGGCTCCTAAATTAAACCCGGAGATATCGGCAGCCATTCCGAAAGTCAATTCCATAATGCAGCAACAACTGGGCTCTGGTATTTACTGTGATAAACAGAGCTATGGATGCGTTTATTAATAAAAACGACAAGTAAAAAGCTATGAAATTTCTAAGCGACTTGTCGAATTCTGTGTGACCTGCACCATTCAAACACGTCAACAGAATAAAGTTAAGCAATAACGCCTTGTTTAGAAAAATAATTCATGAATGTTATTCAGCATACAAGCAGAGACAACACGTTATTTGGGAATCAGTCATCTGAGAAAATAAAAGCTTGTAAAGCCATCGAGAAGCTGGGGCTTCAGATAAAAAAGATCTCTCCGGCTCCGTCTACGGTGCCGTCGACATCCACAGCTTGTCCCCCGCAGCACCGGGGAAACTGGGTGTGGCCACCTCGCTACCCGCTCATCAAGATGACGCGGGGAGGCCCGAAGAGGACGTCGTCCTACAACTACCACGGGAATTATCACAGCCACAGGTCGAACACGACCTTTACTCAAGCGAAGTCGACCAACAAGGCGACACCGCGTGCTCAGTCGTCCCATCGTTGACACAGGTACCTCATGCTGGCAGAATCTCAGTGTTAAACTGGATTCACGAGGGATTACTGAAAATGTAGTGCCTAATATGGCTTGGACGAAACAAGAAAAATTTGAAATGTCTGAAGCTATTAAAAATCTTTTAAACTTAGGGGCAATATCTGAGTGCCTCCCACAACCAGACCAGTTTTTATCCAAAATGTTTCTAGCGCCCAAACCAAATGGAGGCAAAAAGTTCATACTTAACCTATTAAATCACTTAATAAGTTCATAAAAACTAATCATTTTAAAATGGAAGACCACAGAACTGCCTCTAAGCCTATCCCTAAGAACGGTTTTCTAGCCACAATTGATCTAAAGGAAGCATATCTTTTAATACCAATTCATAAATCAAATAGAAAGTATTTACGTTTCCAATTTGAAGATAATGAATGAAGGTCGAATATTGACTTCTTTACCATATAGACTTTCCGTAGCGCCTAGAATGTTTAGTAAAATCATGAGGGAAGTAATATCTTCTCTTAGGTCACGCAGCTTTACATCCGTCATATAGCTTGATAACATTTTGTGTATCGGCATATATTTCCAAGAATGTGTTAAAAACGTCGAGAAAACCTTGAATAACTTGCACTTGCCTAGGTTTTGTCATCAATTATGAAAAAAGCCATTTAAAACCCAAACTAACTTGTAAATTTCTAGGATTTATATACAATAGCACCGCTTTGACATAGTCACTACCATGGGATAAACAAAATGAAATTGCTCAGTTGATTCATAAATTTATGTCTTTGCCAAGATGCACGATTCGAGAATTTGCGCAGGTTATTAGTCGCGGCATGTCGCAGCAGTTCGTTATGGCTGGATATATACAAAAATTTTGGAATGCGAAAAATATTTGTTGTTGCAAAATACCGACAATAATTAAACTAAAATAAACCCTCCAAACTCGATCATTATCGACTTAACTTGGTGGTCTCAAAATATATTTCATGCAACCTGCCCTATGAGGACACAAAATTATAGAAAAGCCATTTTTACTGATGCCTCTTCAACCGGCTGGGGAGCGGTATGCGTCAATGATCGTGTTAATGGAATTTGGAGGGATGATGAACGTCATCATCATATAAAATATCTCAAACTCTTAGCTATATTCTTAGGTCTTAAAAGCTTAGTCAAAAATATTACCGACTGTGCAATATTATTAAGAGTAGACAACACGACAGCTTTGAGTTATATAAATAGAATGCTGGGTGGTGTTCAGTACCCACACCTGACTGACTTGACTAGAGAAATTTGGCAGTTGTGCGAAACAAGAAACATGTGGTTATTTGCATCATATATTAACATGTATGATAATTTAGAGACGGACAAAGAATCGAGAAGGGTAAACCCTGTCACTGAGTGGGAACTTTCCCAACCAGCTTATGAAATAATAGAAAATAAATTAGGACGACCACAAATTGATTTATTTGCGTCTCGCATCAATGCTAAATGTCAGAACTATGTATCTTGGAAAAGGGACCCGGACGCTTTAACGATTGATGCTTTTACAATTAATTGGAGCGATTATTATTTTTATGCATTCCCTCCATTCTCGCTGTTGCTAAAATGTGTACAAAAAATAATAGAAAACAACGCAACAGGTATTATCGTATTTCCACAATTGTCATCGGAACCGTGGTACCCACTCTTAAGAAGCCTGTTAGTGTCAGATATAACTTCTTTCGGACCAAGAAAATACGTATTATTACATTCGCCTTCAGTCATCACCCCTTGTTCAGAAAACTTACCCTGGGTTTCGCCAAGTGTTGCGGGAAGCCTACTCCCGGCAGGGACACACGGCGAACGCTATAGACCTGATGGTGGCCTCACTCGCAAACAATACGATAATTCAATACAACTTTTCCATTAAATTTTGGTGGGACTATTAATCGATTAGTCAAGTTGATTTATTTGAAAGTTCTAACAAACATGTAATGCCTTTTTTGTCTGAACCGTTTAATAAAGGCGCATCCTACGGTATTATCAACTCTCACCGATCAGCTTTGTATCTTTTGCTAGGACCCAATAACATTGGATCTGATGAATCAGTAAAACGGCAACTGAAAGGCGTATATCGGCTTAAACCTACCGTTCTCAAGTACAGCAGTACATGGGATCCTCAAAAAGTGTTAGATTGCTTATCGAAATGGGTATCTCATGAAAAAATTTCTCACTATTTATAATTTAACTCAAAAACTAGCGATATTACTGGCTTTGTGTAAGGCCCACCGTGTTCACACCTTGTCTTTAATTAAAATTAACAATATTTATTTGACACCAGTGGGGGCTCAAATATTAATTACTGATATTATAAAAACTTCAGCGCCAGACAAAGAGCAGCTAGTATTATTTCTTCCTTATTTTAGGGAAGATCCCACAGTTCGTCCAGCGACTGCGTTAAATGATTACTTACGCGTCACAGAAAAGGTGAGGGATGATACTGTGCCTATTAATCTCTTGTTAACCTGCAAACGTCCTTATAAAGCTGCGTCAGCGCAGACGATTAGTAAGTGGATTAAAAAGGTATTATCAGCCAGTGGTGTAGATGTGCAGTACGGTGCACATAGCGCCAGACATGCATCGACATCGGCCGCGAGCGCGGCTGGTGTCAGCATTGAGGTCATTAGAAAAACCGCGGGTTGGTCTAGTGTTTCGCTGGCGTTTGCGAGGTTCTATAACAGGCACTGTCATAGATCAGTCTGAATTTGCTCGATCTGTTTGTTTAGCAAATAAGTCAACATTAAGTGAAAATTAAACTATGTGATACTGATTAATTAGATTGCTACTATAATATTATGAAACTTACCCAGTTTCTAAGTTTGATTTAAATAAACAGAAGTAAATATATATATATATATATATATATATATATATATATATATAGATATATATATATATTGTCGTTTTCCTCGAATGAATTTTAACCAAAACTTTACCTCTGAACATCTACATTGGAATAAATAAATTTATATCGAAAATGAAGTGACGAAATATAATAGATGATCAAACGAACTTCTTGAAGTGAAGTTCGATCGATATTACCTATATGAGTCACTTCATTTGAAGATATAAGGTCCCTCCCACCCTCGGACCCTAAAATAAGTTTTGGTTATAGTTAACTCTAAAAGAATGAGATACAAAATAGATACCGCGCGCAGGTGACCGGATTGAACGGAATGAACGGAAATCGGTTTGAACTTTGAATGGTTTTAATTTTAGCAATCAAAAAACTTACTTTTAAATATGTGCGAATTGCTACCTGTAGAATAAGGATACTACATTGGAATAAATAAATTTATATCTTCAAATGAAGTGACTCATATAATATCGATCGAACTTCACTTCAAGAAGTTCGTTTGATCATCTATTATGGCTACCCAGACACGTACATATTCTGGGCATTATTGAGCGTCGAGTACTCATCTCGTGAGATTTTAAGCCCTGTCAGATACGAAGAAATGGTATTTGAGAAACCTGAATGCAGAATGATAAAATTAATAATTGTCGGTATCCAAATTATAAATTTCGTGCAAAAGTAATGGCGAGAAAACTTTTCTGGGCTATTATTTTCGTCCTAAACGATTTTTCCGAAGTCGTGCACTCGAATTAAAAAATACTTTAAACTCATCATTATCTTTGAACAAAATATGTAGCTTCGTCGATAGTCGACACCCACGATTATTAAATTCTATTCATATTTCTAAAATACCATTTCTTCGTTTCTGTCTGAGTTTAAAATGTCACGATTCGAGTACTCTACGTTCGTAAATCGGCCCCCAGAATAACGAGCTCTGTCTATGTAGTAGGATTTTATTTCCTGCGGTGTACTAACCCAAACCATCGTCCATATATATGTATGTACTAATACGAGAGGAAATTTCAAAGAAATGAGTAAAATTCTGGAGAAAAAAATATTCTTTAGGAATGGAGGTCCTGATTCCGAGTAGACATAAAATACATTTTTTGGAAAAAGACATTCGTTATAATATCATTTTTGTGAGACACGCCTAATGGCAAAACAAATACCGTAATATGTGACATTACGGTATTGGTTTTGACATTAGGCAATAAGTTCGCAACTTTTATTTAAATATGAAATAAAACAATATATTTTTTTAATGTAAGTACCAGCAATATCCAGGTTCCCTGCAGTGGGATTAAAGCTGAAATAGTTGTGCTGTAAACGCCAGCTGTCTCTTTCTCGCAAGGAGAACACAATGATGCCGAAGGTAGTCAAGTCAGGGACGTACGCGAAGGCGTTGGAGCAGTCTCCGTTTACTATGTCCACGGTGATCGAGGCAAGACCTGGAAATATCAAAATATGGTTTTTTCACCTCACTAGCTCGGAAATAATTGTTTTGTTCTTTAAAAACAGGTAGCAAAGTTTATTCATAAGGGTGCAAAGTAATTTCATACAAATGATTTATTACTAATCGAGTGTTTGTGTTGGATGTTCTTTTATTTAATGTTTTTGATTGATGAATGATGGATACCAATAATTTAGAATATTTATTAAAAATTTTAACAAACCTGACAGACAAATACAAAGGCCTGAGTGGATATTGGAGTCAGGCGTGCAGCGGGCATGTTAAACAAATGTAATAGTATGGGAGCGGCCGCGCACGCTGCTCGCATTCCTTGGAAGCTCGACGCTACGCTACCCGCCCCGCGCTCGTTCCGCTTTTACCGTCCACTTAGGCCACGGCCTTACATTTAAGACTATACTGTCGACATCCTACACAACCAACACAAGCAGCACCACCGCAAGGTTTTTTATATATTTTTTATATTTTGGGACAATCTTACACAAATCGACCTAGCCCTACGGTAAGCTCAGTAAGGCTTGTGTTCTAGGTACTAGACGACGATATATATAACAGATAGATACATATATATACTTAAATACATAGAAAATACCCATGAATCAGGAACATAAATCTGTGCTCATCACACAAATAAATGCCCCCACTGGGAATCGAACCCAGGACCATCAGCTTCATAGGCAGGGTCACTACCCACTAGGCCAGACCGGTCGTCAAGGTTGCTAGTTTGTCTGTGTTTTACAGGATACATTTTGGAGAGTGTGCACAGGAATTGCACGATTTAATTCCGCCATCTCCGTTCCACCACCGGACGTCCAGACGAGGGGAGCGGTTTCATCCTTACTATATTACATTAATTCGTACGAAGCGGTTCGCATCTACCTTCCTAATGCTGACTGCTAAGGAATGGAATTCGCTCCCTTCTGTATTCCCGGAAAGATATAATTTGGGTCTCTTCAAGGCAAGAGTGAATAGGCTGTTACTGAACCAGCGTGCTACACCCTCGACCTCGTCGACACTTACCATCAGGTGTGACTGAGGTCAAACGCTGGTCAGTCTTGTTACTCCAAAATCCAAGTTCTTACCAGTAGGCGTATTGGCGGCCGGCAGGTCTGAGCTCTTGAACGGGTGCCTGAGGACCTGAGTGTCTGAGTTCAGGTCGAAGATCACAATCGCTGGAGGTTGCGCCTGCTGCGGATTGTCTGAAACAAAAAAAGGATTCATAGTATATTTTTTTTATACAACGACATTGGCAAACAAGCATACGGCCCGCCTGATGGTAAGCAGCAACCGTAGCCTGTGAACGCCTGCAACTCCAGAGGATTCACATGCGCGTTGGCTACCCTAAATTATTATAGTCTTGTGATAAAATAGTACTACTTCATAGGCCGGGATATATGTAGACGTATTATCGGTCGACAACCTCTTTTCACGCCGAGGTATATATAGTCTACCAATTTGATTTCTAGGCCACTTCGAACCTTGTCACAGTGACGTTAATAAGAGATCTTTTGTGTCTTTCATATAGATTTTCACTGTGACAAGGTACGAAGTGGCCTATAAATCAAATTGGTTGACTGTACCTATGTATAGTGTAAAAGTAATAACTCCAATAAAAAAGTTTAATTTTTAGAAAAACTAAAAATAAACATGGCGAATAAAACAGCAAAATGAATCATAAATTTATTGTTGTTTTTAATAGGCGTAATGGCAGAAAGTCAAAACCTTAGTTTATAGCGCGAAATCTGCGTGGAAAAGCCTATTTTATCCGCTAGCGTGCAAAAGTCATTCGAATTTCGAAGCCGATGATTGTAATTCTCTGTGGTGCATGTAACTTTTTTTTTTAGTAAAAAATTCCTTCAACGCGTGACTGGGGCGATACCGCGAAAAACGATATTCGTAAATTTCGGACGATTGTCTCTGTCACTTTCATTTGAGTAAAAGAGAAAGATGCTCTCAATATACAGATTTTTAACTTTAACTTTACTTTTATTTTTACCTACACTTTATTTTATGTCAAATAGGTTTTATTATACCTATATACTAATAGTATTTCAGTTTAATTTACATATTTTGACTAATTAATCCATTAAATAAAACACGTTTTCAATGTTTATTTGATAAAGAAATTGAAATACAGGTTTACTTAATATTGTAATTTTTGAACGCAACCGATTTTTTTTTTAACTTTTTAAGTTATCACAATTTACGTAAATTTGTCGGATTTGTCCTGTGCTAAGCTCTTTGAACTCAACTTTTGAACTATAAAAATGAATGATTCTAGTAGCGATGCCGATATGATTTCCCTGAAAACTCGCGCGATAAGTTTTGTTTTATTGTTTTTCTTGCCGCTCGAATTTTCCTCGCTGTTGTGAGGTGAAAAATTGTGTGTTCCGCATGACTGCAAAATTATTTGGCGTCTCGTGTCTTGAAAGCCTCGCTACGCTCAGGAATCTATCTTTGAACCATTCGCTTCGCTCATGGTTCAATCTTAGCTTCCTTCGCTTGCTCAGCTTTCAATTTCAACACTAGCGCCAAATAACCACTTTGCAGCCTTGCATAACAAATAACTATTTTTAAATGGCCAATCTCCAAGATACTATGTCACAAATTTAGTGGAACAACAATTAAAAAAGGGGACCTTGCCAGCAGACAATGTTATACAAGTCATTTATGGCGGAGCCCTATGTCCAGCAGTGGACAATTCGAGTGACAGATGATACTTACTAGGAATCTCAAGAAGTCCTGTGTCCACCATCCACAACCGTCCGCAACTGTCCGCGCGGGTCCGGTACACGGAGGTCAGTCTCCGGCCTCGTCTGAGGTCAGGGTACGGAGTTAGTGGGGGTGAGCGCGTGTTCGACTCCCGGGAAAGGTCGATGTAGTTCAATGTCGTTGGAATTCCTGTAATTAAGAAAAAATGAGCAGTAAAATATCTTTCTTAAGTTGGTTGGTTGGTTTCTTATCATCATCATATCAGCCGAAGGCCGTCCACCGCTGGACATAGGCCTCTCCCCCAAACTGACCCATAAAGACAAGAGTAGAAAGGTTTTACGCTCCATGCATCCAGTGGTTTGCCAACATCTTTACCTCACATACCTTCCTGATGGTGAGTAAGGTTCCCAGAGCTCCAACCACCAAGGAAGCCTTCTGAAGCCTTAATATCAATTATCATTGCACTAGCTATGTTGGTAAAGACCCCAAGTGTGTAACTTAAACATCAAATAAACAGTAATCTGTTAGAACATTGCGTGATACACCCTAATCCTTACGAGAAAGTGCTCAATGGCAATTTGGATGAAAAATTTCTCATAAATATCCACAAATGTGCGTTCGCCATCAGAAACATTGGAGCTGTAGGGTGGTCACCAATATCAGAATATGCAATACAAACTTTACAATAGAGGCGTTGTTCAGATATTTATGGCCGAAGAATTGAATATGGCTGAGAAATTTCTCTGATAAAATAGATTATTAAGACTGTTAGTTATGGAGGAGCGGGGCATTCCCAATACAGGTATACTTACCTAAAGGGAAGTCCCAACCACTGATGGCGATATTGTAAACCTTTTTCAAAGAAATAAAAATATTTTTCATTTTCATTTTTCATTTTCATTATGGCCACTTACACAGCTCCAATATATCTGATGATGACAACATGTAAATATAGGTAAACATGACAGCGGCAATTACCAAGGTGCGATTGTGATTGAATGCTTAAATATGACTTTTATTTATTGAAGATACAAAATATACATTTATATAACAATAATAATTAAAGCTAAACTTAACACTAACTTAATACTACAAAAACTAAACATTAAACAGTCCCCCCTGACCGTTCCTGGCGCAAAGGTACCCATCACACTCGCTGCGTTTCCACGTTGAACTGCGATAGACAACCTTTGAGCCAGGAGCCGACCGGAACGGGGATCATGGTCCTTCTCATGAAGGCGGTGACCCAACTCTCTAAGGAACACCATGGCTTCCGCGCACCAACACCCAGACATCTCCACAGCCAACGCTTAAATTGCTCTAAATAAAATCTTTGAATGAGTGGATTATATTACCGTGTCTCCTTCTAGGTAAGGATACAAAGAGTCTGTTGCCAACTTTTTCCATTCCCATTGGGACGTTGTTGTACTGAATGAAGAACCGACCAGCCTCATCTGAAAAACAATAAAAATCTATTTTTACAAAATACAAAAATATGTCCAAAAGATTATAAATTCGATATTGAAATCGAAAGAAAAATATAAAAATTTGACTCGAAGCGGGACTCGAACCCAGTGCACTACCAATTGTGCTATCCGAGTACCGCTTAGACTTGTGACTTGTGAATTTTTCTATCTTATCCTTCGTGGGTGGATCATGGGTGGATGGGCTTCGAGTCAATTTTTCTATGTTTCTTTCGATTTAAATATCGAAGACATTCGCTAGCAGACGTTTCTGCATAATAAAAAATAATTTAGATTGTAAATTTGAGTGCAGAACTTTTTTCGTGGCAGACCGAGTAACAAACACTCATCCATCCATTAGACATTAAACATATTAGTGCTCTCTTCAAAGTTTTTTGAATTCGAGTGCACGAATCTCAAAACCCCGCCTCCGAGACATATGTGTCCCAAAATGTTAGGTTTTAACGTACCATTTGGTGAAATCGGTCTGCCTGTTGTTGTAGTTTGTCTAGGATTTGTTGGTCCTGAAACAGTTAAGTCAATATCAAGTCGCGAACAAAAAACATTTTTAAAACATACCATTAAACGGGGTTAATGGTGAGGAAAAATCTGACATTTAAACATCGATAAAATTTTATTGTTTACATTGTAGGATTTCACACAAACAAAAAGGTGCTTTGGGGAAATTGTTGACTCGACACTTTTGTAATAAGAAAATGTTATTTAGGTAGCAGTAGTCTTTAAACACATTCTCACCCATCTGTTAACTTTAGGTGCATCAAAGTTATGGAGGCCGATTTGTGATTTCGAGGACTAAAATAAACTCACACAAAAGTTTCTCACTATTATTTTTGTACGAAATCTATAGTTCTATAGGGTATCGAACCCACGATTATTAATTTATATAATTCATGTTCCTAAACTACTGTATATACGGCCCCTTGTGGGGCTTTTTTTAAACGTCGAGTATCTACTCGATTTGTGACATTTTAAACGCTGTCAGAAACGGAGAAATGGGATTCCAGAAACATGAATGATATAAATTAATCATCGTGGGTATCAAAACTATAGCTTTCGTACAAAAATAATGGTAAGTAACTTTTGTGTGCGAATATATTCGACCTTAAAGTTTTTGCAATTCGAGTGTACGTCTCTCAAAAACGCCCCCCTGACTGGCTAAAATAAAAAGTCATACGTAAAACTCATGGGTGTTGGTATAATATTAGCCGATGCCAAACTATACTTAAAGCCTTCTGAGAAAACGTTCTTGTGGGGTATACAGACTTAATTTGTCATCTATGTGTATTATTTATGAATCGCAGATAATAAGTATCCTAAAACGTTATGACGTAAACTGGCGATATCAAAGCAGCAATCTAATGATTCAGCGGAATCAAAACAAAAAATAGGTTATGTTGACGTGGCATCTATTAGGAATCTTCCGTTATTTACGTCACACATGAAGTGACAAGGTCAAAGTGTGACATGTTCAGATAATGGGTCGGGTAGTCCCCAAAATTATACTGGCAGACATAAAAATCTATGTATAGTCAACCAATTTGATTTCTAGGCCACTTCGAGCCTTGTCACAGTGACGTTAATAAGATATATTTTGCGTCTTTCATATAGATTTTTACCGTGACAAGGAACTAAGTGGCCTATAAATCAAATTGGTAGACTGTACCTATTAGAAAAAGAAGCACAAAGCCAATTGCGAAAATCGTAAATTTCGAATAATTTTCGCTGTCACATAAGCTGTCAATTTTATTGAATTCCACTTCAAAAAATCGGCTGATTTTTGGGCATCGAGTACACGCCTCGTGACATTTTAAACTATGTCAGAAACGAAGAAATAGTATTTTAGAAACATGAATGATAGAAATTAATAATCGTGTATATCGAAACTATACATTTTGTGTAAAAATAATGGTGAGAAACGTTTGTGTGCGATTATTTTCGTCATCAAAGTTTTTTGAATTTGAGTGTACTCTCAAAAATCGAACCCTAGTTCGTACCGACGAAGTCGTCACAGTTCAATGTACAAATTGGCCCAGAAATCAAATTGGTTGACCATAACTACCACTCGTAATTAGTAATACTTACTTGTAGTAAAACTGTTTGATTTTTGTGGTCGATTCCAAGAACCAGAATCTATAGAAGAATAAAGAAATAATATAAATACAAAGAATAAACACTTACACAGAGAATGAAAAGAAATAGTAGAAATATAATAATTATATAGTTTGAAGTGTGAAAGAGATGAATTATATAAGTAACTCATAGGAAGTTAGTAATAAAAAAATGAAGCGAAAGAAAAATTAAATAATGCTATTTAGTTTATGAGATGACTATCCTCAAACCGCTTCTTCATCTACAAAAGAGTCGTTAGAAAGCTTCTACCCTCACTTGGGTTTTTACAAATATCCTTAGAAGAGCTTAAATAATTCTTAATTTTATGTTTTTCCTTTGAGATTAACTCTTTGAACTTATGTTTTATTTGTTGTTACTATTTTGTATTGATTCTACAAATTCAATTAAACAAAAAAAAAAAAAAACTTTATACAGCTAAGGATAATTTAGGTAGATAAATTAAGATAGTTAGATATTTTAGATCATTAGGCTGCGTTTCCACTAGAGATGGGTGAGGAATGTGTTTTTAAGAACCAATAGAATCACATTATTTATCGATAATAGGAAATTTTTTTTTTTTTTTTTATGACATAGGCGGCAAACGAGCAGACGGATTGCCTGCTGGTAAGCAATTACCGTCGCCCATGGGCACTCGCAACACCAGGGGACACAAGCGCGTTGCCGACCTTTAAGGGGGGTTGGAGCTCTGGGAACCCTACTCACCATCAGGAACACAACACTACATACCTGAAAGGTAGCAGTGGTATTATGGCTGTGGTCTTCTGTAAGGAGGAGGTACTTCCCCAGTTGGGCTGCCCCAGATTCAAGCGTGATGGTCATCGCTGTGCCCTACCTCTCATTGTTGGACGTAGTTTAAGGACATACCCGGGTCCAAAAATTAAGTAATTCTATTAGTTGTCAACAAACATTCTTCACAATACATCCTCGCTCATCTTTGGTGGAAACGCATCCTTAAGGCGGACTTCGGAAGAAAAGGCATTCTCTCCAAGTCCACCATAAGGTCCAAACACAACTATAGAAGTTACAGTCCCTTTCAAAACTTCGACAAAAAATTTGTAATCACGTGTGAAAAACGTAAGATTTTAAATTAGAGCTCTGAGCACTGAGTGTAAGTTTTTAACGTAACTGTACGTCACGAATGCGTTTGCGTTTCCCATATAAATAACATTATCACTTACGCGTTGGTAAACGTTTTTTTACGTCAAAAGTAACTTACACTAGAGCCTCTGAGTGAAAGATTATAACGTAATATTACTTTACCATCGCGTTAGTGTTTTCTATATAAATAACATTATCACACGCGTTCGAGAAGTTTTTTTACGTCAAAAGAGACTTACACTAGAGCCTCCTTAGAATAATGAATCAGTTTAGAATCGCTGGAGTTATATTACAAGCGAACATGCACAATATTTTTTTAAGACCACAACCACTACGCTGTACGTTTTTTGAAAATAACTTACTCTGATCCCAGTTCCTTTCCGGCTCATCTTCGTGGTTGTTGAAGACGACTTCATCAGCCTGTCTCTTTTCTCTTGCATACTCTTCTAACCCGTCGCTGCCAAAACGGTCACGGAGAACTGCAATATTACATTAAACTGTTTAAGACGCAGTTTCACCATCCAGGGTTAGCTAATTAAGGGTTATGTAATTAAAGGGGTTAAAAGGGTTAAATAATTAGGGTATATGTTTGGATATTGATGAAGGACATACCCGGGTGTCCTTAAACTTAAACAATGAGAGGTAGGGCACAGCGATGACCATCACGCTTGAATCTGGGGCAGCCCAACTGGGGAAGTACCTCCTCCTTACAGAAGACCACAGCCATAATAGCACTGCTACCTTTCAGGTATGTAGTGTTGTGTTCCTGATGGTGAGTAAGGTTCCCAGAGCTCCAACCCCCCTTAAAGGCCGGCAACGCGCTTGTGACTCCCCTGGTGTTGCGGGTGCCCATGGGCGACGGTAATTGCTTACCATCAGGCAATCCGTCTGCTCGTTTGCCGCCTATGTCATAAAAAAAAAATGAAAAAAAAAAATATGTCGCCATCAAACGTCATAGTTTGGCGAGGTTCAATGTTAAATGTTTAGTGTAAGTACAAAATAAAAAAATATGTACGAACTTAAGCGGTTAACCTCGGGCTAGTTGGAAATATAATTTTAATCCATACATATTCCTACTTTAATATTATAAATGCTCTCTGTCTGTCTGTTACCTCTTCACGCTTAAACCGCTGAACCAATTGGGATAAAATTTAGTACTTAGTTACAACTCACGTGTAATTATATCGCACTATCGACATGTTCCGGGTAAGTTCTGGTATCCATTTTCAAGCCGAGTCAGGTCGCCGATTTTAGAGCACTCGACGCTCGAATCGTGACATTTTAAAGTCTCTCAAACACGAAGTAATGGTATTTTAGAAGCATGAATTATATAAATAAATAATCGTGGGTATCAAAACTATACATTTTGTGCAAAAATAATCGTAAGAAACTTTTGTGTGTGATTATTTTCATTCTCAAAGTTTTATGAATTCGAGTGCGCGACCCATTTTCAAGCCGAGTCAGGACACACCGCTCGGAGTGTGGGTGTATCACTCAGCTAGGGATGAAATTTGGTATGGAGAGAGTTTGACTTATGACATAGCATAAATCTGCACCACGATGATACAAGCCATATTTGGGGGAGGCCCATGTTCAGCAGTGGACGACTTATGGCTAAAATGATGATGATGATACTTATTTTTAGTTGTAACACTTGTAGGTTACACAAGGATTTTATTTTTAAAATACAACTAGTGACGTAAGGTTTGCAATAAGGAAAATTCCGATAAAGATAACGTCATAGTAAAGTCTGCTTCACAGATTTATCTGTTGTTTAAGTAGAATTTATGCGAATTATTAGCACTAGTGTGTTACATAGATAGTTAATAATCAAGGTATCATCTGTGCGTCCATGCCGGCTTGACACATTTTACACAGTGGGTCGATTTTTGAGCACTCGACGCTTGAATCGTGACATTTTAAACTCTCTCAAACACAAAGAAATGGTATTTAAGAAACATGAATGATATAAATAAATAAATAATTTAATTTTGTGTTTCACTCGGCACCAAAGTAACCCAAACCCTCCTAACACTCAAGATTCCACTCTTAAAACCACTCGCAATGCTCGTGGAATTTTGGAATCTTTCGCTAGCTCGGGTTTCAATATTATCACGAGAAGTACAGTCTGTTACTCAACTATTTGTTACTTACTTAAAGCGAGGAATAAGGAAAATATATACGTAATCAGTTCCAAGATGCACAAGTCGTGAGTGACCTTGCATACTCACTGCTAAGTGACCATTTGTGGGTTCTAAGCCAACGGCATAACGTCTACCAATAGTCATTTCTGGTAAGGTTATTTTTGTTTGCACTCGTAACTGTTAACCACACACTTATGCAAGCAATCAGCAGCATAAGTAACTATGACGTCTGGCCTAGTGGGTAGTGATCGACCCTGCCTATGAAGCCGATGGTCCTGGGTTCGAATACATAAGGTCATTTATTTGTGTGATGAGCACAGATATTTGTTCCTGAGTCATGGGTGTTTTCTATGTACCTATTTAAGTATTTATATGTATCTATCTATTATATATATCGTCGTCTAGTACCTACAACACAAGCCTTACTGAGCTTACCGTAGGACTAGGTCGATTGGTGTAACATTGTCCACAAATATTTATTTATTTATTTATACGGACTAGGTGTTCATTATGATATTGACACCTTATTCTCTTAAGTCGGGTTAAGCTCATTTTGAATAACGCGCTCGCTTAACAACTTTAGTTGCCGACTGTACAGAGAGACCGAAGCTCTCTTACATATATTATTGAATCAATTGCAAAGGATTCAAAAACATTATATTCTTTTATTGGTTTAAACTATTACGGTTTATACACATTTTCAAAGCGCGTATATTAACTTTAAATAATATTCGATATTTAAATCGAAAGAAAAATTTGACTCGGAGCGGGACTCGAACCCACAACCACTGGATCACTAGCCCAGTGCACTTCCAATTGTGCTATCCGAGTGGTTGTGGATTCGAGTCCCACCCCGAGTCAAATTTTTCTATTTCTCTTTCGATTTAAATATCGAAGATATTCGTTAGCAGACGTTTCTGCATTATAAAAATATAATTTAAATAATATTCATTATACTAATAGCTCAGTGTAAAGTAAACTATTATTACCTCTATAGGCTATTATATTTGCCATTTTGTTTCAAGTCGTTACAATCAAGATTTAAAAAAGTAATACAACTTTTTTTAATCTAGATTTTTTTTTCTATTGAGGAGCTCTTTTTGTTAGATATAAGGAAAAATAAAAGTGCTAACTAAACATAAAATATGTAACTCAATTGGCATGCTTGAATAAGCTAATCTTTGTTATCATATAAGCTAATTAGAAGACCCCTTGACTAAAAAAATCTTTTCAATTTAAAATTAATAAGTTATGATTGTAAAATATAAAATAATTAATTTTGAAATAAACAGTTTAAATTTTTTTTAAGAGTTCGTGAAGCCATTGAAGGAGTTTTCAGAAAAAAAAATGCCAAAAAAAATGAAGTTTTAGAAAAGTTAAGTATGTCAGTTTTGTGACGATCATTAACTATTACATTTCTATAAATACAAAAATTTGATGCTCGTTATATAAACTTTAAGCAGTATAACAATGCGAAAAAAGGTAAAAAAATATCTATACAGAATTCATGCTTAATTCATACAATTTATCATCACAAAACTGACTTAATTTAACGATTTTCACGTCACGTTAATTGGGAGCATATTTTTATGAAAACGTCTTGAAATTAAAAAAATTGTAATTTCAGACGATGTTTTAGGATGTCATCCTAATGGAACAGTCATTAGTAAATGCAGGCGTCAAATAGCACTAGTTAAAATGCCGATATCGTTAGTGTAGTATGTCGACCGAGTGACATCCCTAGTGCGCAAAACGTTCAAGTTGATAAACAAGATCAAGTGCGGGTAGTTCGAAAAACTCACGCGGCTAGAAGATGTCGTCAACTATAGCCAGTATTTGGAGGGAAATGGAATTCCTTAATATTGGCCATGTATTCAAAAAATTGTAAAGATCGAATTCGGTCGATCTTTTTTCAAAAATCGGTCCCTAAGTTTACCCAAACGCATGGTAGATGGCGCTGTTCTATCTGTACTAAATTGTACAACGCGCTAACGTTATCTTGTCGTAGACTTAAGTAACTTAAAACATTTTTTTCTTTCAGTACGGCGAGGTAACAAAGCAATCTTTTGGGGATTTCGATTCTTCCTGAGAGATACGGAATTAGCCTGTATATGATTGCTTTGTTATTTGGCTGTCTGTGAACTAATATATAAATAGTACACTAGTTATCCCTCGCGACTTCGTCCTTTCTCGTAGCTCAAACTCTCTCCATAATACCAGATTTCATCCCAATTGGTTCAGCGGTTTACGCGTGAAACAGAGAAACACGAGTTAGGTACATTCGCATAATCATAATATTACTAGTTGTGCCCGGCGGTGTTACCCGCGGTTTATTAGGGAAAAAACGTAGCCTATGTGTTGATCCAGAGTGTCGGCTTACTCCATACCAAACTTTATTAAAATCGCTCCAGCCGTTTAGACGTGAAGAAGTAACAAACATACAGACTCATTCACTCACAAACTTTTGCCTTTATAATATTATTGTAGATAGTGTGGAACGGAAAAATCGTAGTCTATGTGTTAATCCAGGGTGTCAGCTAACTCCATATCAAATTTTATTAAAACCGCTTCAGCCGTTTAGACATGAAGAAGTACAAACATACACACAAACTTTTGCCTTTATAATATTATTGTAAATACTCGTAGTATGTGTTAATCCAGGGTGTTAGCTAACTCCATATAATTTTTTTTAAAATCGCTCCAGCCGTTAGACTAGCTATTCCTCGCGACTTCGTCGACCAACCATGGCTTGCGGGATAAAATCACCACAGAGGCATTTACGTGTTGCGCATCCTTGGACCCGAAGGCGAAGACCAACTGCTAGACTGAGGGTTTTGGGAGTGAGGTGAGTCTCTAGGTACGAGAAAGGTCATAGGATATTTTTATCCCGCAACCATGGTCAAAAAGACGGGTATGGCTAGCCGACGAAGTCGCGAGGAAAAGCTAGTGATTTAATATTATTCAACGCTGAAACAATTGGGATGCCATTGACCGGTCTGGCCTAGTAGGTAGTGACCCTGCCTATGAAGCCGAAGGTCCTGGGTTCGATTCCCAGTCAGGGCATTTATTTGTGTGATGAGCACAGATATTTGTTCCTGAGTCATGGGTGTTTTCTATGTATTGTATCTATTTATTATATATATCGTCGTCTAGTACCTGCAACACAAGCCTTATTGAGCTTACCGTGGGACTAGGTCGATTTGTGTAAGAATGTCCGAAATATTTATTTATTATTTATTTATTTGGTATGGAGAGAGTTTGAGGTACGAGAAAGGACAGGATATTCTTATCCCACAACCATAAGTTTAAAGACGGGCATGGCTCAAACAACAACAGGCTCTACCGTTTATTGAAGCTTCATCATAATCATCATCATATCAGCCGAATGATGTCTACTGCTGGACGTAGGCCTCCCCATAGCAGTTTTAAGCCACCCGCATTCAGAGAATTCCCGCGATCTTTAACAGGTCTTTAACCTTGTGTGGGTTCTGGCCCCGCTGCGCTCTCCGGTACGTAGTCGACACTAGAGAACCTGAATGCCCCTACAGGCATCAGTTCTGATGCAATGTGCCCCGCCCAGTGCCACTTATGTTTAGTTATCCGGAGGGCTATAACGGTTACTTTGATTCTATTAGGTTATTTAAGCTTATTACAAAGAAACCGGCTAAATTAAATAGGTAGGCGGTATGCCATCAATGCGTTTTGAAATTAGTTCACTATAGTAGAGTCAAAACCAACGTGCCGGCCAGGCAATAAAACGAGCTGTCAGCAAGGATAAAGTCGATATTTCTTATCGATGAATCACGCGTGTTCTATGAAACAGTACTATGCATGTGCATGGTAAGTAAAATTGCGGCACGCATCCCTACAAGCAGGTAGAAAAGGGCACGTGGCCGGCCCGGGCCATAACTCCCGGCCAGCACGTTCGTTTTGACTTTACAATAGCGTGTATTTTGTCCTCAGATATACGAGTGTTCAACTCGAGAGTTATACCTTGCTTTTAATCCAAAAGTAACCTTGATACGGAATGCCTTTTTACCTTACTGTCAACTTCGCCTTAAAGGTTCAGTCTGGTTTTACCGTTACACAAATGACCAACGTTATTAAACCGCTATCGAAGGTATTCCAAGATGAGGATGATATTTTTTAAGAGTCCAACACACAGTCTGTGATTTAAATCCGAAGAAATATTATTTACTAAATAAGAAAGTTGTTGAAATCATTTGACATTTTGGACAAGATTTATCGCGAAGGATGCTGGCAGCCTATCCAAATGCTGTTATAATATATATATCTGTTTACACCATTATGTCGTAAATTATATAATTAATTATTGACAATGTCTATACAAACCTGAGTTCGCGGTAAAAAATATATTATTCCCCTCACTAGCTCGTAAAGCGCTTGTTTATCCGTTAATACGAGAGGGTAAAAACGCTTTTTATCCACTAGTGATTAAAGTAAGTTGACTTCTCATAGCTCTTATTGCTATGATTTTAAAGTCTTAATTCGCGAAGCACAGCTCACTTGCCCCCGCGGCGGCGGCGGCGGGCGCGGGCGAGCCTTGCTAACGCACCGAGTTGAAAATCGAAGTAGAACATTCGAAAATCGTACTGGCCACCACAAGCTAACCAAGCTAAAGGCACCTTTTGTAAAAATGATGAATGTATCTAAACGCAAAGAAAAAGTCAATGCCATTTCAAAACGTTTTTTTGCATGTTTCACTTTCCTCGCTGTAGTGAGGGGAAAAATTTTGTGTTACACACGGGTGCAATTGTAATTTACTTCTCGTGTATTGAAACACTCGCTACGCTCAGGATTCTATTTTAAAACCACTCGCTTTGCTCGTGGTTAAACTATAGAATCCATTCGTCTGCTCGAGTTTCAATCCCACACTCGCAGTTAAAATACAATTTTGCACCCTTGTATAACAAATAACTATTTACCTGTATTCTTATTTATTATCTTAATTTAGCGGACGGTATGTAAACAATAAAAAAATTTCTGTATTTTTTTTTCAATTAGTTTAGCAGGGGTGTTATTGAGAGTGCAGCACTCAATAAGGACGAAATGAGAAAAAGAAATGAGGACGAAAACTGTCATTCATATTTAATAAATACCGTTTAATTTCTGCCAGATTTTAAAATGTTACGAGTCGAGATGATCGCTCAAAAATTGCCCTCCACAAGTCTTTTTTCTTATAAAAAGATTTAACCTTTATTAGTATAATATAACCTTAGATTTAGTATAAGTATTTTCTAGTCTTATTATTGTATTATCTAAGTATTTCAGTTAATGTTTAGTGTTTTATACTATTAATTAATTAATAAAATACTATAATCTAATTAAAAAAAATTGGAAAGACTTTCTCTAATATACAAGTTGTCATACAATCTACACTCATATTAGTGTTTGTAGGTGTGTATGTTTGTTACTTCTCCACATCTATGCGAGCGATTTTAATAAAATTTGGTATGGAGTTAGCTGACACCCTGGATTAACACATAAGCTACGTTTTATTCCCTAATAAACCGCGGGTAACACCGCGGGGCACAGCTAGTAAAATATAAATCAATACAACTCACGGTTCTGGCCATTTATGTTAAAGGTCATCTGTTTCCAAGCGAACACTTCTCTGAAGTTGCCCAGGCGACGAGCGACCGTCTGCGCGTGCGCCGCGTGCGCTGCGAGCAGCACGCACGCGAACCAAAACGGCGCGCGCATGGCTTATGTCAGGTTGTCTGAAAAATAATGAAAATGTACTTTTTTTTTATGACATAGGCGGCAAACGATCAGACGGATTGCCTGGTGGTAAGCAATTACCGTCGCCCATGGGCACCCGCAACGCCAGATGAGTCACAAGCGCGTTGCCGGCCTTTTAGGGGGGTTGGAGCTCTGGGAACCTTACTCACCATCAGGAACACAGCACTACATACCTGAAAGGTAGCAGTGCTATTATGGCTGTGGTCTTCTGTAATGAGGAGGTACTTCCCCATTCAAGCGTGATTGTCGTCGCTGTGCCCTACCTCTCATTGTTGGACGTAGTTTAAGGACATACTCAGGTCCAGAAATAGTCAACTTGTAATGAACTAAAATAATTTTATTTAGAGGCTGCTTTTACATAAAAAATGAAATAATTGATAATGTTTTAATTATTTAAGTTACCTACTTAAATATTTTTGTTTTTGTTTTTGTGTGATTATTTTTGTTTTCAAAGTTTTATGAATTCGAGTGCACGACGCTCAAAAATCGGGCTCCTAGTTCTGTTTATTTTTTTTAACATAACATTTTTTGTGGCATTTTAAACTCTGTCAGAAACGAAGAAATGGTATTTTAGAAACACGAATGATAGAAATTAATAATCGTGGGTATTGGAACTGTACATTTTGTGTGCGAATATTCGAGTGCACGTCTCTCAAAAATGAGTCCCCTGTCTTACAATTCAGCAGTACCAAACTTACAGATAGTATTTTTTTTATTGTCGCAATATGTACATTTACACGTAGGACGTCCACCAACAAGATGGACAAACGACCTCATTAAGGTCGCCGGAAGACCAAGAGGGAGGCCTATGTTCAGCAGTGGACTTGTTATGGGTGAGAAGATGATAATGATGATGAAACGTACCTAATTATTTAATGTAATTTTGTAATTTTTTGTTAACTGATAATGTTTCTGTATAATGCAAATGAAATAAATTAATTTAAGGGGAGTTGTCCCCTAAAACGGCACATTTTTAGGGCGAGGGTACCTAAAAATATAAGTGTTTAATTGTAATTACTGTATAACCAAAAAATACTGTATTTTTACCAATTATAACTCAAGAACGGCTCAAAAGATTTTGATAAAATTTGGTATGTGGGTAGCTGTTACTCTGGATTAACACAGAGACAAGTTATTAACCGATGACCCAAAAAAAGAGGGTATAGTTTTTAGTGTTAATAATGTAAAGCGGTGAAGCGGTGGTAAGAGCGCGCTACTCGCAATATGGAGGTCGCAAGTTCAAACCCCGGCTTGTTTTTCTGATTATTAAAGATATATTAATAATAATTACAGAATATTCTTACAAAGATTGATTGAGATTCACGGTAAGCTCAAGAAGGCTTGTGTTGTGGGTACTCAGTCAACGATATTATATAATATACAAATACCTAAATGCATATGTAAAACACCCATAACTCAGGAAGAAATATCAGAGCTCATCACACAAATAAATGCCCTTACTGGGATTTGAACCTAGGACCATCAGCTTCATAGGCAGGGTCACTACCCACTAAACCAAACCTGGGTGCCCATTTTTGAGCACTCGACGCTTGAATCGTGACATTTTAAACTCTCAAACACGAAGAAATGGTATTTAAAAAGCATGTATGATATCAATAAATTATCGTGGGTATCCAAACTATACATTTTGTGCAAAAATAATGATAATAAACTTTTGTGTGTGATTATTTTCGTTCTCAAAGTTTTTTTAATTCGAGTGCACGACGCTCAAAAATCGACCCCAGTCGTTAAATATAAATATATATTAATAGAAACTATAAAAAAACTTACATTTCCAATTAAATTCACATGAACAGTCGAATCACTAAATGATCGTATAATGAGTTTTTAATGATTACAAACTATATATTTTTTAACACTAATTTTATAACACGTCTAGCATATTCTCATAGCGACACGTTTGCCCTCCGCCGGGGGTCAGCACCAACTGAATCTGACCCTCGTATTGTAAACATACATTATTGTAAATAAGCAATCTGCAATCTAAGTGATGGTCCGTTTGTGTGTAAACATTTCTTTTGCGGTCTTGTAAATTAACAGGAAAATACGGTTTTCACGTCACTAGATAATTATTATAAAACAGAAAAGATTTTGTTATTATAAAACAGGGGGTCGATTTTTGAGGGGCGCGACCCGATAACTTTGAGGACGAAAATAATCGCTCACAAAAGTTTCTTACCATTATTTTTGCACAAAATGTATAGTTTCAATAATCATGATTATTATTTTATATCATTCATGCTTCTTAAATATCATTTCTTCGTGTTTGAGAGAGTTTAAAATGTTAGGATTCGAGCGTCGAGTGCTCAAAAATCGGCCCCCAGGGGGTTTAATTTTGAGGGTCGTGAACTGCGACGAAATAATCGCACACAAAAGTAACTTACTATTAATTTTGCTGAAAATGTATAGTTTCGATACCGACGATTAATAATTGCTATCATTTATATTTCCAAAATGCCATTTGTTCGTTTCTGAGAGACTAAAATGTCACGATTCGATTCGTCGCTCAAAATCGGCCATATAGCAAAACTGCATTATATCCACAACAGTGCAAAGTAATTTAATAATTAGTTTTAAATTAGATCCAGGTGTTAGTTATATTAATTTATATGGTATTGTTATTTAATTGATGCTTTTTAGCTAATTTGTTTGTAGAATCTGCAAGAAATAAAATTCATCACGCTTGAATTTGGGGCAGCCCAACTGGGGAAGTACCTCCTCCTTACAGAAGACCACAGCCATAATAGCACTGCTACCTTTCAGGTATGTAGTGTTGTGTTCCTGATGGTGAGTAAGGTTCCCAGAGCTCCAACCCCCCTTAAAGGCCGGCAACGCGCTTGTGACTCCCCTGGTGTTGCGGGTGCCCATGGGCGACGGTAATTGCTTACCATCAGGCAATCCGTCTGCTCGTTTGCCGCCTATGTCATAAAAAAAAATATAAAAGGCTTTTTATTTTTATTTTATTATTATATATGGTATTGTGTCACTTTAATAATAAAATATTCCTCTCTCCGCATTCCCGGACCTGCCACGTTGCCAGCGGCACCCTAGGATAGGTTTTATATAATGTTTTTATTGCTTTGATACGTTTTAAATGTAATTTATTATTTTGCTTTATAAAAATGCTATAAAAACCTAGCCTAAGATATAAAAAGAAAAGAGACAATATATTTATAACACGACTTTTATAGGTCGCGCTTATTTTATAGGTAGGTATTCTTCATTAAAATGTTATTAATTTTACGACTGTTACTAGTATTCCTATTATCATTAATGACATCGTTATACTTAAGTCATAACAATATTTATTGGACGATAACTCATGTTTACCTACTCAATAATTGTTACGTATACATGACCTATATATATTATACCTACCCACATATTTGCCCCGAAAGTCCACTGCAGGGGCGCGATTTTTGAGAGTCGTGCACTCGAATTCATAAAAATTTGAAAACGAAAATAATCACACACAAAAGTTTCTTATCATTATTTTTGCACAAAATGCGTAGTTTCGATACCCACGATTATTTATTTATATCATTCATGCTTCTTAAATACCATTTCTTCGTGTTTGAGAGAGTTTAAAATGTCACGATTCGAGTGGTCAAAAATCGGCCCCATAATCACACACAAAAGTTTTTAATTTTTATTTTTGCACCAAATGTATAGTTTCGATACCAACGACTATTAATTTATTTCATTCATCATCATTTCAAAAATACTATTTCTTCGTTTCTGTCAGAGATTAAAATGTCACGATTCGAGTAGTGGACGGTAAAGAAATTAATAATAATAACATATCGCTATCGGAATTAGTACATTGATCTCTCTCTGTTTGCCTTTTGCTTTGGTCGTTTTTAATGAAATAAGTTAAACACAAGAAAACGGCCTTACAGGTTTTGACGATCCGACTGGCCTAGTTGGCAGTGACCCTGTCTATGAAGCCGATGGTCCTGGGGGTTGATTTTTGAGCACTCGATGCTCGAATTGTAACATATTAAACTCTTTCAAACACGATTTAATGGTATTTAAGAAGCATGAATGATAGAAATTAATAATCGTGCGTATCGAAACTATACATTTTGTGCAAAAAAATGCTAAAAAACTTTTGTGTGTGATTATTTTCGTTCTCAAACTTTTATGAATTAGAGTGCACGACTCTCAAAAATCGGCTTTTAATTGTTTTATGAGCACAAATTTGTTCTTGAATAAGGTTTTTTCTATATATTTAAGTATTTAGTATTTAAATATTTGTCCGTGTATTCACAACACAAGCCGTGTGTGAGACTAAACTGCAATAGTAGTTTATTTATATTTACGAGGACTAGAAGTCGAGTTTTGTAGCCCTGTCTACAAACGAGTAGGTGTAATGTGGAAAAGCCTATTGTTTTGCTCTGAGCAATTACTCAATTAAATTTTAGTGTGATATTGATACTCAGGGGCTATTTTTGAGCGTCAAGTAGGTACCTACTCGACTCGATTTTAAACTCTGTCAGAAACGAATAAATAGTGTTATAAAAATATGAATCCTTGAAATAAACAATTGAGGGGAACGAAATATACAATTCACACAGTTTTTTGAATTAGAGTGCCAATTTTTGAGCACTCGACGCTCGAAACGTGACAGGTAATGGTATTTTGGAAGCATGTATAGATGAATGAAATAAATGCTAGAAACTGATAATCGTGGGTACTGAAACTATACATTTCGTGCAAAAATAATGGTGACAAATTTTTGTGTGCGATTATTTTCGTCCTTAAAGATTTTTGAATTCGAGTGCACGACTCTCAAACATCGGTCCTCAGGACCGGTTGTATTCGTTTGACCGTTGTTGGGGGAGGCCTTTATCCAGCAGTGGACGTCTTTCGGCTGATGATGATGATTGATGGTGATAAAGAAATTAAAACAATTGATAAATTTGCAAGTACTATAATTTCAAAAACTAACATAAATTCTACATAATCACAATTTTTCTATTATACAATAATTCGGTCGCATGAAGATTAAAATTAGGACTATTATACAATGAACTAATATGGTTTTACAAAAGCTGTTAAACAATGAATTGATATAAAATAACAAAAAAAGAAAACAAATTTATAAAAAATTTTTTAGCAAAAGCAAAATCCCTGTAACTGCTTTGGGGCTATAAGATAAGTTTGTTCAAAGTAATATTTTGGTTTTTATACAATTATTGAATTTACATAAATGGTTTACAAATATTAAAAACGGAGAATAGAAAAACTAAGGTAAACCGGGTGCTCGACAGTGTCCCAATGAGTGTCAGTAATAGAGGTGACAGAAGGGTGTCATTCATTGGGCATTCGCATGTCGAGTACAGGGGCCAATTTGGGAGCGTCGAGTACTCGAATGGTGATATTTTAAACTCTGTCAGAAACGAAGAAATGTTATTTTATAAACATGAATGATAGATATTAATAATCGCGGGTATCGACACTATACATTTCGTGCAAAAATAACGGCGAGAAACTTTTGTGTGCGATTATTTTCGTCCTCAAACTTTTTTGAATTCGAGTGCACGACTCTCAAAAATTGTCCACCTGGTATTCCTTACAGAGCATCTACATTTTAACAAACAACAGCAAACTACATCAAACTACATAAAAAAAAAACACTAATTTACTACGGAATCTATTTAGATAAATATCTAAGGAAATATGGTGAAATCCACGTAAGTATCGCTTGCGTATCACATTTGAATGAATCTCTCATTATTAGAATAATAATTTTACAAAGTAAATAATAACTTTAGATTTTGTAAGCGACATCATATTGAAATTATTCAACAAGGATAAAATATTCGAGTAATTTCAAAAGTATAAAAATGACGGTTTTTACGAAATTACACAAAAATAAATCAATTGTTAAGAAGAGAAGATTTCTAACTTATATTTTCCTAAGTAGTCTGAACTAAACTATTTTTTTAATCACCGTCTTTCGCCATTTTTATACATCGAAAATTTCTCGAATTATGGGGGCAAATTTTGACCGATTAGCACTACATTTTAAAATCTGTCAGAAATGAAAAAATGGTATTTCAGAAACATAAATGATGGAAATTAATAATTGGCGCGTATAGAGACTATAATTTTTTTCCAAAAATAAGAAACTTTTGTGTGCTATTATTTTGGTCCTCAAAGTTTATAAATCCAAGTGAATTGTTCTCAAAAATCGGCCCCAGTCGGAACCCTAAAGCACCATACGAATATAAAGAAAATACTAATAATTTTGAATGCATTTGATGTAACAAAACCCGGGATTGCATATGCGTATAGCTAAAACTGAAATGAGGCTACTCTAATTTTCTACTAGGGGACCGATTTTTGAGCGTCTACTAGTAGTACTCATGACATTTTAAACTCTGTCAGAAACGAAGGAAACAATTAAACATTAATAATCTTGGGTATCGAAACCTTACATGTTATGCAAAAATAGTGGTGAGAAACTTTTGTGTACGATTATTTTCGTCCTCAAAATTTTTCGTTCTAGTATAGGACTCTCAAAAATCGGCCTCCTTATACTATAATCTACCTTCGCAGAGATTCACAGAACGCTAATGAGATATGAAAACTACCTAAACACTACTTCTACAAGTAAATGCATCTATATATCCATTAAAATAATATTGCAATACTACACAACTACAAAAAAAAAACTAAGTCTACAATCAAACATCAAATCCACGAAACAGAAGATAGTCGTCGGGTAAATATTTCAAAAACTAACTGATATGGGTTCTCATTTAAGTGTTCAAAATTTAACCCATAGTTAGTTATCAAACTATTATAAAAAAACATTCTTGCGGGCGCTCTCATTCACACTTTCAAAATTGGGGCGAGTAAATATTTATGACAGAAAAACCAAATGTAACCTAATAATGATTATGTCGAGAAATAAATAATGTTTTGAGCGATTCTCCACAGCCATATTTGTTGTTTTAACCGCAGGAATTCTTCTTATATCCAGTGGTTAAACAATATTAATTTAGAAGCTGTCCAAGCGAAATTTACATTTCAACTTGATATTGTTACTATATCCGTTAATTTTTAAATAGTTTCAACTGAAATAATACTTGATATTCAAAAAATGAAATGAAATTATGGTCAGTGAGCAGCAGAAATTTCTAAGCAGGCCAGAAGGCCTATCTGGCGACATAGACTACCTGCCCATTTCTAACTATATTATTTAAAGAGGGACGGATAGTCTATCTCGGCTCGAGATACTGGCGAGATTCAGAATGGTACAGTCGTGTTAAGTCATTTTGAACTCCTCCGCCGCTAAAAAACTTCTGCTGCAGACTGTATTATTAGTCAATGCTATTGATAAAGTTTTTAGAGGTGTTTAATACACGAATCTGCACTATACTGCTTCTATTTTTGACTGAGGAGAAATTAATTATCTACAATAATAAATTATTCAGTGTTTTCTGGGTACAACGTACAGATTAAACGTATCTTTTGGAAGAGCTACGCACGCCGGTTTTTGTCTTAAGTCTTCTAGATGCTCAGCACCGATGTCAAACTCTTGCATGATATTGGCAAACATGACGAAACTCATAGTGGTTACCATCGTTTGCCCAATGCACGTTCTTTTACCGATGCTGAAGGGCAGGAAGTGTGGGATATTCTTCTTTACCGT
This sequence comes from Grapholita molesta, assembly GCA_022674325.2. NCBI lineage: Eukaryota > Metazoa > Arthropoda > Insecta > Lepidoptera > Tortricidae > Grapholita > Grapholita molesta. The sequence goes on from CP053147.2 coordinate 3,223,525, forward strand.
TAGTACCTCCTTCTCAATCTCTGTCGTTTTATCTAAAGGCCCTGTTCGTTCGCTGTCAGATTCCATGCCCGAATCACACTGAGAATTTCTCCTGACGCGCACTTTACTGCGCTCCAAGAATCGAGAGGGATCGAATTTTTCAGGCTCATTCCAGTATTTCTCGGATGTGTTCAGTTCATAGTTGTTTATGAAGATAGTGGTTCCTTTCTCAACTCCGAAGCCAGCTACTTCAGCGCTCTCAGTAGCTACATGAGGAACGATGGGTGAAGATGCATATCTTAAAACTTCCAAGATAGTCGATTCGGTGTACGGCAGATTGCTTCGGTCAACTAAGCTGATGGCGCGTTTTCCTTTAGTCAGACCCTCGATTTCTGAGCGGATCTTCTTGCCTACTTCCGGGTCTCGCGCTACAGCGGCTAAGCACAACATAACCAAATTGCCGACAGACGAATGACCGCCCAAGAAATCTTCGAGCATGAAAATGATCGTGTCTCTATCAACCGTCGGATCATCATGTAGGACTCTTAATAGACCATCAAGGAAGTCCTTTTCCGGCCCATCAGTTTCCAAATTCATCTCTCTCTGTTCAACAATCCTCGATAGAATGAACGAGCGGATCTCCTTAGACCAGTTGGACAACTTGTCCATATGCTTTTTGTAAAACGGCGACAGCCATGGGAGGAAATCTACGGCGTACCCTTGATTGATTTCCCAGAAGATCTCATCAAAATGGTCGACAATTTTGCGGAATTCGACATCATCTTCCTCGAATCTGACGTTGCACATGTAATGGCTGAACATATTCATGGCTGTGGACATGAGGAGGGGTTTAAGGTTGATGGCGGATTCTGTGCTCCTGGTGATGTGCTTGAGGGTCTGGACGAGTTCGATGGACTCGAAGGTGGCGACGCTGCCGATTCGAGCGAAGTTGTCGGTGTGCTGCTTGGGGCCGCAGTGTCTGCGGGCCAGGTTGCGTCTGCGCAGCTGTAGGTTGGACCAATCGCAGAGCGCCAGGGCTGGAGACAAAAAGATCTTGAGTATTTTGTTATATGAGAACTACTAAATTTAAATATTTTTTTTTTATTTAAATTAGATCATTAAACTTAATACTTTCTTAATAAATATATCAAAACTTAATCATTTAGGCAAAGCAGATAAATTCTGCGAGTAGACCTAGGTTAGAATCCTTTCGATGTTAATTGTGCTAAAAAGTACAGTCAGCAATAAAAGCTGGTACCAAAAACGTCATTTTTTGACCGAAACTTATTACAAAGAACCTTACATTTGACTAGTAACGAGAGCGTATATGTTTTTTTTAAAAGCAAACTTATTATGTATCTGTAACTGTATAATGATCTTGTAATCACTTTTTCTTTTACAAGTGATGTATTTATGGAATAAACCAATGATGCTATAAAATTATTACGGATGTCGCGTCGCTGGAATAATATGATGGCCGTTTCGGACACACAGCGGCTTGATTTTTCAAAGGCGTGCAGTCGAATTCAACAAATTTTGATTACCAAAATAATTGCACACAAAAGTTTCTCACTATTATTTTTGCACAATATGTATAGTTTCGATACTCACGATTATTAATGTATATCATTCATATTTCTAAAATACTATTTCTTTTTGTCTGACAAATTTAAAATGTCACATTCGAGTACTCGACGCTCAAAAATCGGCCCCTAGTTCTCGGTTGAGGCAATTATTGCTTTGTTCTCAGTTTTCATGTTGTTGTCAGAAAGTATGATAAGAAACTTTTGTATGACAAAAATAATGGTAACAAACTTTTGTGAGATTATTATAGTCCTTCAAATTTATGAATTCGATTGCACGTCTCTCAAAAAACCGGGATGAAATTTGAATTCAGTATACGCTATACCGGGTGCGGCCTGTAATAGGAGCAAAAATCTTAGGGATCGCTTCTACACCACGAACGAAACAACATTTGTTCTACAACTTTAAATAATTGGATAATACATTACTTGTGATTTTTTCGAACAAAGTAAATAGTATTTTCAATGAACAGCATCCAATAGTCTAGTTGACGTTTACTGTCAGCCTACAAACTTCATAGTTTTTGCAATACATTGCTTGCTTGGAAAATCTTTTTTTATTAATATTATTTAAACTATAAGTTATTTTTAAAAGTCGTAGAACAAATGTTGCTACGTTTTTGGTGTAGAAACGATGCCTAAAGTTAAAGCTCCTATTACAGGCCACACCCGGTATAATCCATTTTTAGTTGTTTTATTTAATGAATAATTATCGCGTGGACTAATGGCATAATTATCCTAACAATGTTTATAAAATAGAAAAGGATTTTAGAACAATATTACTTTTATTAACCAGTATCCAATAGTCATCCGTAAATTTTATACATCCATGGACTAACCTATTAAAGACGGACTTAATACGATGCGCATAATAATGTATACGTGCGCATAGAAATAGGTTATGTACCCATTTCTTATAGAACAGAGGTTCTGCGCAGTGAAACGGGTGTTAATACACTGTGGTATAAGATTTAGTCAGAAAAGTTTGTATGTACGGATGGATAAATTCGAGGGTCGATTTTTGAGAGTCGTGCACTTGAATTGAAAAAGTTCGAGGATGAAAATTTTGCAAAAGTTTGGCACCATACGAGTACCTAATTTTCATAGCCACGATTATTAGTTACTATCATTCACGTTGGGAAAATACAATTTTCCGTTTCAGAGTTTAAATTGTCAAGAGGCGTATACCAAATGGTATTTTAGAAACATGAATAAATTTGTGCAAAAAAAATGGTATGAAATTTTCACGTGCGATTATTTTCATCCTCAAAATTTTTTGAATTCGAGTGCACGCCTCTCAAAAATCGTCTCCCTGCTAGTCTTTTTTTGCAAACCGTTCGCTACAGAGTTAAGTAAACGCCTTAAGGTATTTTAAATGTAAATTATGTGCATATTGTTTCACTTGCTCTATAAATCTCACCACGGACGAATGATTTTAATGACCTAGTAAATGTGCTTTTTCTACGAAACACACGGAGCTTCCATAATTACTAGCCTATATAAAACTCGCTGTCACTCTCTGTAGCACAAAAAAAAAACACGCAACTGGCCAATTGGCCATTGCATTTAATGAATCTGTAATGAATTAAAAAAAAAAGTGAACTGGAGGCGTACAAGGAGAAAAACAACAAAACATCGATATAAAGATATGAATTGGATTAAAACGAGTAACTCACGCTTTTTAAGTCAAAAATAACTCAACATATTTGGCTCCGTAACGAGAAGCTTCGTCATGAAACGTTTGCGTTTAGACCGTATTTAAATTTACAGACCGATTCGTAGGTCTGTAAATTTTAAACTATTTGCATAAAATCGCGATTACGACTAGACTTTTTCACCATTTAAAAAATATGTTTAATTTATTTAAAAAATTTTGATGTATCCACCAAATGGTGGATACATCGCCATTGATGTATCCACCATTTGGTGAATGGATATGTTTAACGAATATTTGATTATAAAAAAAATTATAAACAATAAAGCATTCGTTGCTGATATTACAAGAAATCGATATAACGGCGTTAATTCCTAAATTGTCTTTGATCTTCTTAAATGGTATTTACATCTGTGAAATGCAAAAAATGTATATATATCGGGTGTGGCCTATAATAAGAACAATAACTTTGAATAATTGAAAAAACGTCTCTTTGATTTAACTAATACTTCCTTAAAATGAAGGAAGGAAGGAAGGAGGTAAACAACATGTAAAAACATTTTTGGCAATATTTCCCAAACCCGGCAATAATACATATTAATGAAAAAACCGTTCTACCTCATGGTTACTGCAGCCTTTGTTTGGTCCCTGATATTTTGAACGTTTTTTTTTTATGAAACTTTTTTTTACATTATTAAGTTTTCAACCGACACCACGAGAGCAATGTCGTACAGAAACACTGGTGGTATTTTCTTTTAGTGAATATACGCGGTTAAGTCCTGTTTATTTGTAATAATGTGTGAAAAGAATAAAAGTTTCAATCAGCATTTTTTACTCGGAAAACGCCCTTACGAGTAAATGGGTATTAAAAACACTTGAAGTGTCAAGTAATTTAACAACCTTGACCTAAATTAACTAATTACAGAACGTCCCTAGGGTATCGTTTTTCTAAATAATTGAAAATGCAATTGAAACCTACTTCCTATATGAAAAAACGTGTCAGCATCTCATATGTCACATAAACTGCTTTATATTTGAAGAAAATACTGGTTTAAAAATATTATGTCATTTAATTACGAGTGTTTGTCTGTTATCTTAATTAATATTATAAATGTGATATTTAGTGAAGGTGTGTGGATGTCTGTTACTCTATCACGCCGATTTTTGGGAGTCGTGCACTCAAATCGCAAAAACTAAGGACGAATATACATATTCGCACACAAAAGGTTCTCACCAAAATGTCTGTACTAAATCTACCCACGATTAATTCATATTTTTCATGTTTCTAAAATAGCATTTCTTTGTCTTTGACAGAGTTTAAAATGTGACAATTCAAGTAGTCGATGCTCAAAAATCGGCCCATTGGGGCAATTATTGAGCGTCGAGTACTCGACTCATCGAAACATATTAAAAAAAAAAAAATGGTGAGAAACTTTTGTGTGCAGTTGCACAAATTATTATTTTCGACTCCCAAAAATCGGCCCTCAGACAGAGCATAATAAGGTCGGATATTTTTTGTGTGCAATGATTTTCGCCCTCAAAGTGCTTTTGAATTCGAGTGCACGACTCAAAAATAGGCTTGCTGAAGGCTCAATGGTCGAAACATGCACTCATATTTACAAGTTAATGGTGACAAGAAAACCAAGAGTACACCGTATGTCTTAGGTTACCTTCTTTAAATAAACGTGCACACATGACATGACACATTATTGAAAACTGATGACTTTATAGTCGAGCCTATATCAAATTTAAGTAAACAAGTATGTCTTGTAGGCCTGACCGCACTAGTTTTTTTTAACACGTATGCGAGATTCCCATGACACAAATATTAATATTGTAAATGTAAGTATTATTTAAAGCACTTTTACAATAGCTAAAACAAGCCCTTGAGGCATTGTGCCAAACATGCAGGTGAGAATTCTTGAGAGATCCGATTTTTGAGAGTCGCGAGTGAAATAATATATTTTTTTACGCAAAATATATTATTTCACTTTTGTGTGCAATTATTTTCGTCCTCAAAGTGTTTTAAATTCGAGTGCACGACTCAAAAATCGACGAGAAAAAAATTTAAATTGCCTAATATTTAAAGAAATACCAAAACAAGTTGCCACTACCGCCGCCGCTATGAATTAAATTAAAATTGAATTGCTTATTTCTTACTTCAGTTTTCACACCCAAGTCTTTTTTAAATACTACGATGGTGGCAAACAAACACACGGCCAGGATTCACATAAAATTAGGAATGCCTGTAAATAAGTGCTTATCAAATGTCGATCTCTAATTCAAGACCCTAGAATCTTAATGCCAGGCGCCTTATTACTTCGTAATAATGGTAAGTGTCGTTTGTATTAGTAGCTTTAAGTTACAAAGTGGTTCTGTTGTAAGTGAAACGCATGTGCGCGTTAAGTTAAAGTTTTTTTAAGATCTTGGATCAATTAACTAATTCATGATAATTTTTACCACGGTTTATGAGATTTTGAGAGGTCTGTGGGTTCATTTTTGAGCGTCGAGTACTCGAATCGTGACATTTTAAACTCTGTCAAAATCGAAGAAATGGTATTTTAGAAACATGAATGATAGATTAATAACCATGGGTCTCAAAAATATACATTAAGTGCAAAAGTAACGGTGAGAAACTTTGCTTTCGATTGTTTTCGCCCTCAAAGTTTCTGCATTCGAGTGCACTTGGAAAAATCTGCCAACCATTTGTTATGTTAATTAACATACCTAGGTCACGGAAATATTGCCAAGAAGGCGTTAATTTTACTTAACTGAACTTTGGACCGGCGCTCGTAGATTGCACCGTATTACGAGTACATAATGCGATGCTCTAGGTTTCTGGTGTCGAAGGTATTATGTTTTATGGAGGTCAGTGGGGCCCGTCCCTTACTTTAATAGGTCACGCGTGGGTCACATTTCTTATGCAATTTTATTTTTTATTATGTTATGCAACCGGTTGGAAATGGGGCGAGTTATTTTAAACCTAGTAAGTACAAAAAGCAATCCAAAAATATTTGTTTGTAAAAAAAAATGGGTCAAAAAAATTTTTACACCTTTGAAAAAAGCCGATGGTCCTGGGTCTGGTGTGATGAGTACACAGGTCGATTTTTGAGAGTCGTGCACTCGAATTCACAATACTTTGAGAACGAAAATAATTACACACAAAAGTTTCTTACCATTATTTTTGTCCATTTATTTTTTTCCAAATCGTAATAAAAGGAATATTTTAGAATGTTTTTTTACAATTATGTACGAAATTGTATTTTTAATTTAGTTTAAGGGTTATGCACTGTAAATTTTTTTGCATAAAATATAACAACCAAGCCAAGTGTGGCGATTATGGCATCGAATCTCCAATAAATACTCAGAGATCGATCCCTGTGCTGATCTACGGGGGAGCCCTATATTCAACAGCAGCAGGAGACCTATATTCAAAATGTCACGAGTCGAGTACTCGACGCTCAAAAATTGCCCCTCGGATTCGGGCTGATTTTTTAGCATCGAGTTAGAAAAAAGAACTGTTAGAGAAATTAATAATCGTCGGTATCAAAACTATACATTTTGTGCCAAAAATGATGGCGAGAAACTTTTATGTGCGATTATTTTCGTCCTAAAAGTTTTTTTAATTCTAGTGCACGACTCTCAATAATCGGCCAGAGGGGCGATTATTGACCACTCGACGCCCGAATCATGACATTTTAAACTCTCTCAAACACGAAGAAATGGTATTTTAGAAGAATGAATGATATAAATAAATAATTGGGAGCATCGAAACTATACATTTTGTGCAAAAATGATAGTGAGAAACTTTTATGTGCGATTATTTTCGTCCTAAATTTTTTTTGAATTTGAGGGCACGACTCAATTACCGGCCAGTTCATCCCTTGAGCTTGAAGAAACATAAAAAATGCACATTTGCTTGATTATGATCAATGACAATTTATTATTTAACCACTGACCTGATCCAAATCGTAATAAATAACTTTATAAAACATTTTTTTCTATGAATACGCATAAGTTGGACAATAGTTATATTAAATTACAGATAAATTAGTTATATGCGTTGTACTAGCGCAGCTAGTGAAAAATATTTTTTCTATATACATTTAATATGGTAATTATGTCCTCAAAGAAATATAGAAGCGAGTTGTATTTACTCGACTGCCGAAAAATGGGGAGTTGTAATTTTCTACCGTATGATATTGTACGTATCAGTCGCGGTGCGTAAGTTTTTCTTAGGCAAACGGGACCCAGTATGGATATCCTTGATGACAGGTTTGCCCTTTGCTAGTAGTGGTTCTGGGTTCGAATCCCATTAAAGACATTTATTTGTGTGATTAGCACAGATATTTGTTCTTGAGTCATGGATGGGTGCATTGTATATGTATCTATGTAAGTATATGTATATTATATATATCATTGGCTGAGTACCCACAATAAGTCTTTTTGAACTTATTGTGGGGTCCAGTTAAGTAATGTATGTCCTGTACTATTATTATTTTATTTTTCTGTTATATGCTAGGTCTACAGTATTGGGATACAACGAGGAAATGTCGCTAGCATCCCTGGTACAGTCAGCGTCACAAAGTTAGTAGCAGTCAGTATGGCCAAATATATCGATACTTATACCCTGTTATATAAAAGATCTGAGTGGCGATTTTTGAGCGTCGAGTACTCGAAACATTTTAAACTTTAACAAAGACAAGGAAATGATATTTTAGAAATATGAATACATTTTTTTGCAAAAATAATAGTGAAACTTTTATGCGATTATTTTGGTCCTTTAAGGTTTTAAAGCCTTTAAAGTTTTTTGAATTCGAGTGCACGACTCAAAAATCAGCCGCCTGTATTGATATTTGGCCATACTGGCTGCAACTAACTAGGACTACACAGTCTCATGGACTTTTTTAGATTTAAACTAGTTAGTATCTGTAAAGTTGCTGTATTTTTTTATTTATCAATAAATGCATATCCAATGCTCCCCTGCTCCTCGTGGACTTTATATTAACTGCGCTTGCATTGCTTGTGTCGGCTTGCAGATATAGTAGGGGTACCGAGCCTTGCTGGCTTGGCGCACTCATGCGTAAACGCGTAGCTTGGAGGTTGGTCGTTCTCTCAGTCCCATCCCGCGTTTTGTGACTTTAAGTTCTTTTATTATGTGACAGTAAAATATCACAGGTAAGTTGTAATAAATTTTATTTTTATTTACAATTTTTTTTTGGTAGGGATGTGTCATACGAATTATGATTTTTAAGGGCAAGGTGGGAATTATTGCAATTTTAAAGTTACAATTAGCGAACTTATATATATATTTTTAATGTTAATAAATTTTGAAGATTCTTTCATAAATTCTATTGCCAAAACGTATTTAAACCACATATATTTGTTGGCGGTATTCACTATTGGGAAATATTGCCGAAATATTTTTGCCTTAAATTAATTCTCTGACGTCTTCTATATTCACTTTTATTTTTCGTAAAATATTTAAAGTTAATTGTATAAAAATAAATACTTTAAAATAAATAGATACAAAACCAATATAGTAACGTAAACAAGGGATGATTTTTATTTTAGCTCTTGTTGGGCAAACGTTTCAAAACAGTGTTGTGTGTTTGAAATCCACGTTTTTTCATACAATATTTTGATATATTTGAGGGATCTTCGTGAAAAACTAATGTTTCAACTTTAAACTTACGGTTTTTAATTTTTAATTGACAGTTAATATATTTTTAAAACTTTTGGCTATCATAAAATGGAAGATTTTTTTATCTTTTCCGATTTACTCACGCAAAAGAAATACAACAAAAATAACATACATTTTATAAAGGGTATAAAGGTACTTACAGTTGTTTCTGTCGCCGGCGAAAAGTCGGTGAAAGCGCTCGAAGTCGGGCCGGCCTCCGAAGAATTTCCCGTTCTGGTTCAAAACCTCTCTGATCAGCTCTAAATTATTGACTACTAAGCACTCGGATCCGCCCAATTTTATACTAAAAATGTCCCCATATTCTTTGGCTAGCTCCGTAAACGCTTGGAAGGGAGACTCGTGTTTCCCCAGAAGATGTAGACTACCAACGACCGGCAGAGGGACCGGCCCCGGCGCTTTCCTCAAAACCACCTCTTTAGCCTCCCCATATTTGTTCTCCCGTTTAAAACTAATAGTTTTACGGGAATAAACTTTGTATAAAATGAGAATGGCGACAGCGATTAGGAGTAGGGCACTCATTATTTCTTTTATAGAAAATTTTTAGAGTGACCACACCGGCTTGACAGTTGTGTTGGCGGGAACGAGCTAGCCACTGCGCCTTGTCAGTGGCGCGACGCCATTTTATACACTTGGCTCAAATTATTCCAATTGTCTTCTTTTTTCTTCGCGAACACCGATTCAAGGAAAAACGGGGCTTGTATCGTCGTGATAAAATCGATAATGAATTATCAAAGTCTCCGTTTGATCCAGTAGCCAGAATTTTTGAATTATAATATTTGTATCGGGAATTATATTCGAATTATGAGAAGTCGACTTGGTGGAAGCTAGTGACAGATTGTTTTTTTTAATGCGTAATTAAGTTGTTTAGGAATTATTAGGGTCATGTGATGTAGTATGACTCCGGTGAGAATTATGGCGTTTGCAAAAATATTACCGCACACGTTCGGTGTCGGATAAGAGCGAATTGTAGTTCAAATAACGGTTCCGTTGTCAGTAATTCCTATTTGGTTATTAAATATGAAAAATTATATAGAAAAGTATCATATATTCCTTAAAACCATGTTATTTACTCCATTACTCGATATTTTCTATGTTTGAGGACGAAAATAAACACACACAAAAGTTTCTCACCATTATTTTTGTACAATATGTATAGAAGAAATTTATTTTATATGAGCTTAAATTTTTAATAATTTGTCAAATGAATTGCGAATACTGCCGGGAGAAATATTCAAACGAAAGCTAACTAAATTAGGTTACTAGATAAATGTTTTTATAGCGTTAGGGATTATTTGAAGTTTAAAGAACCAATGCCAGAGTAATGTTGGATTAAGAATTTTTGACATATATAAACAATATTAATTTTAGTATCATTTTAACAATCATTTGTACGCTTGCTTGCATGCTGAATACAAGGACTTAATGTAATGTTAACACCCAATATGACTGTATTCTTACAAACAAAGAATTTTGAATTTGAAATCGATACCGACGATTACTAATTTCTATCATTCATGTTTCTAAAATAACATTTCGTTTCGGACAGAGTTTAAAATGTCACGATTCGAGTATTCGACGTTCAAAAATCGGTCCCCAGATTTAGAACTTATTAACGTACTGGGTAGTTTTAATCAGACTATATAATAAAAGTGCATTGTTTAAAAAAAAAGTCAAATTGAGTACTTGCTCTTTGTATATATGATGTCACAAAGCTTGTGACATCTTGTGACACTTTGGTCTTCCTCGTGTAAAAATGGGTGACCCTTTTTCGATAATTAGGCTGAAGTGCAGATTCTATAAAAAACAGGAAAATGTTTAAAAAAAAAGAAAACCGCTGGAAACGACCATGCGACTTGCAAGCCGGAGGTCACACGTTCAAACCCAGGGGACCGATTTTTGGGAATCGTGCACTTGAATTCATAAAACTATGAGAACGAATATAATCACACACAAAAGTTTCTTACCATTATTTTTGCACAAAATGTATAGTTTCGATGCCCACGATTATTAATTTATATCACTCGTTTGAGAGGGTTTAAAATGTCACGATTCGAGCGTCTCGAAAATCGGCCCCCCGGTTCCAACGAATGAGTACCAATTAATTTTTCGGAACCTATACGAATTATCATTTGATATTTGTCTCTTTTCGGTGAAGGATTTCTCATCGTGAGTAAACCGGACTAATCCTAATAAGGCCTAGTTTACCCTCGCGGTTGGAAGGTCAGATGGCAGTTGCCTTAGTAAAACTACTGCCTACTATCCTGGGATTGGTTGATAAGTGGACCATGGGCTCCCATGAACTATTGTAAAAATGCCGGGACAACCCGAGGGAGGTGATGATTAAAACTACTACGAGTACTACTACTACTTTAAATGTCTTAGAAGTTTATAATTTGTTAGCGAGTATACTTTTTTTTTAATTATTTACAGCAGCAGGCGAGCTAATTACTTTTTCAAAGTTTCGTTATAGTTTTTCATGTAGGTTAATATTCTTTAAATATTAATTATATTTTCTTTTCTTTTTCGGGATTAAAATTGAACAATAACTATTACATGAAATCTAAAAAAGTCCCCTGAGACATTGTACCAAGGATGCTGTCAGCATTTCCTGGTTGTATCGCAATGGGACAATTTTACACAAATCGACCTAGTCCTACGGTAAGCTCAGTAAGGCTTGTGTTGTAGGTACTAGACGACGATATATATAATAGATAGATACATATAAACACTTAAATATATACAAAAATCCCATGACCCAGGAATAAAAATCTGTGCTCATCACAGAAATAAATTCCCTGACTGGGATTTCAACCCAGGACCATCGGCTTCATAGGCAGGCCGGGTCAGTACTTACTAGGCCATGGCCAGGTCCTGGGTTTGAATCCCAGTCAGGGTATTTATTTGTGTGATGAGTACAGATATTTGTTCCATGAGTCATGGGTGTTTTCAATGTATGTATTTATATGTATCTATGTATTATATATGACGTCGTCTAGTACCTACAACACAAGCCTTACTGAGCTTACCATAGGACTAGGTCGATTTGTGTAAGATTGTCCCGAAATATTTATTTATTAATTAATATAAATAAACAAAGAGGGTAGCCGTGTTTTCATGACAAAGCAGCTCTTCCACGAAATGTTTACATTTTTTTTTATTATGAGCTATCGTGACAAGTATTATTTCCTGTTTTCAGCTTTCTATCGCCATTATTCTCTGAAATATGATTTTTAACTTTTTATAAATAATAAAAAAAAATCCCACACTGGCTAATGTTGTTTACGTAAATTTTTGGTACGGTAATCTCTATAAAATACGTATAATATATAATTAATATTTTTATTTATAATTAAATACTATTTTTTGAACTCAAACTTGGCCGATTTTTTACTTATTTAATAAGAATAACCCACGTGCAAGGTCACGTAATATCAGCACTTTTTATAGGCTTACTTTAATAATAAAATATTTATAAAGTAAATTGAATTAGTAGGCATAAATTGTATTATTTAACCCTCCTTATTTTCTCAGCGTCTTATTATTTACTTGAGTAAAACGCTGTCTTACATTTTTTCAGTGATTATATAATATTGATATTGAGAGTAAGAAAGTATAAGGTTATATAAAAAAGATTCCTCGGCGAGTTTTCAATATTTTCTTATTTTACTCTTTAAGTACAGTACATATAAAGATACATATAGCCACTACGAACATATATTTTTTTTTATTAAAAATTTTTAATCGCCTTCGATTTTTTTAGTAGTAATACTACTATATAAAAATAAAATTAAAATAGATGACATAAACTAAAGAAAAATCGACTAGGACCTCTGGCGACCGAGGTAGGATGTGAACCCGCATCTACAACTACTAGAATGATAGAAATTAATAATCGTGGGTATCGAAACTGTACACAAAAGTTTCTTAGCATTATTTTTGCATAAAATGAATAGTTTCGATACACACAATTATTAATTTATATCATTCATGCTTCTTAAATACCATTTCTTCGCATTTGAGAGAGTTTAAAATGTCACGATTCGAGCGACGAGTGCTCAAAAATAGGTAGTCTTACATTTATCGCTTTTCAAATTGTCGACGCTTTCCGTACAACATATCAATATTTATATATAGTCCAGAGATCATAAAAACGTTAATAAAAATGAACTGACAAAGTGTTAAGTGTATATAATAAAGTGTGTCACGTCTAAATAAAGTAAATACACAGTGATCTACTTAATTGTAATATTGCCTTGAAAATATCGTGTACGTATGCTTTTTCTATGGCAAGGGTTGCACAAATGCAAATCCATAAGTATTCATAAGATATGTTTATAAAAATAATATAATTACATCCTTTATGAAATGTCAGCAGTGTTATTATTTTCTCACTTCACTAGCTCATTTTTATTCTTAAAAACAGACAGCAAAACTGCATTTTACTCATGAGTGTGCTAAGTTATTTCATACGAATTCTGAGCTTTATTTTAACGTTAGTTGGGTCGATGGATTTTTGAATGAAAAAATGAAAAAACCAGTAATTTTATTAAATTGGATTAAAGTTAATAAAGTTCATTCGAAGATGCTGGCGGCATTGCGTCGTTGTAACGCAAAACTGATGCGTTGTGTGAGGAAGCCGCCAGGGGGCCGATTTTTGAGCACTCGACGCTCGAATCGTGACATTTTAAACTCTCTGAAACACGACGAAGTGGTATTTAAGTATCATGAATGATATAAATAAATAATCGTGGGTATCGAAACATTTTGTGCAAAAACAATGGTAAGAAATTTTTGTGTGTGATTATATTCGTTCTCAAAGTTTTTTGAATTCGAGTGCCCGACTCTCAAAAATCGGACCCCAGTTACGTCAACCAGACGCTTCGCGATTTCTGCAAAAAGTTTATGCGCGCTGAGATCACATGCGCCTAGCGTTTTTACATTAGACGGTACTAAGCCTATTATATTAAAAAAAAACATTGCTATTTATTATTTCAATGACACAGTTTATTATATTGCGGAAGGGCCCTTCTTGCCTACGCAGAATAATATTTAAATAATGAATATTTGATATTGGAATTTTTTTTAAATTTTGATACGTTATGATCTTGCGATTTGTAGCATTATAAGTGTTTATCGACACTATACATTTCCTACAAAAATAATGGTGAGAAACTTTTGCGATTGTGTGCGATTATTTTATTCCTAAAAGTCTTTCGAATTGGAGTGCACTCAGGTGACTTTCCAAACTCGACCTCCTGGACTATTATCTTACGCTGATCTCACAATGTTGAACTGCTAGCGATAGATTGCCGTCAACTCGATTGTTAGCATCAAAAACTGCCAGCTGCCATTTCGCTTTGTTGCTGCGTTTCCTTATAGAAAGATCTGGAAGGCGATTTTTTAGAGTCAGGATTCAAAAAAATTTGACGTCGAAAATAAACACACAAAAGTTTCTCACCATTAATTTAGCACATATGTATAGTTTCGATACTCATAATTATTAATTTCTATAATTAACGTTTCTTAAATACCATTGCTTCGTTTCTGACATAGTTTAAAATGTCACGATTCGAGTACTCAACGCCCAAAAATCGGCGCCTTGAGTGACATAATAAGCACTGCCCGACGGAAGACCACTGGCCCCCAAGTTAGCATCATGCTTTTTTTTATGTCATAGGCGGCAAACGAGCAGACGGATTGCCTGATGGTAACCAATTACCGTCGCCCATGGGCACCTGCAACACCAGGGGAGTCACAAGCGCGTTGCCGGCCTTTAAGGGGGGTTGGAGCTCTGGGAACCTTACTCACCATCAGGAACACAATACTACATACGTGAAAGGTAGCAGTGCTATTATGGCTGTGGTCTTCTGTAAGGAGGAGGTACTTCCCCAGTTGGGCTGCCCCAGATTCAAGCGTGATGGTCATCGCTGTGCCCTACCTCTCATTGTTGGACGTAGTTTAAGGACATACCCGGGTCTAAATCCCGGGTACCGGGGCTGAGTAGTCTTCTAGTTCTAAATATGTAATTATGTACGTATGCCTCAAATGAATGTTTCTTTCTTCCAATTATCACCGCATTACCAAACCTCACCTAAACCAATGTTTGTCCAGTTGATCATTGATTGGATGGGAGTGAAGTGTGATGAAAGTGTTTGTTTAGACGAAATAACCCGGAACCCGGGAACCCGGGGTTATGTCCTTAAACTACGTCCATCAATGAGAGGTAGGGCACAGCGACGTACCTCCTCCTTACAGAAGACCACAGCCATTATAGCACTGCTACCATTCAGGTATGTAGTGTTCTGTTCCTGATGGTGAGTAAGTTTCCCAGAGCTCCAACCCCCCTTAAAGTCCGGCAACGCGCTTGTGACTCCGCTGGTGCTACAGGTGCCCATGGGCGACACTAATTGCTTACCATCAGGCAACCCGTCTGCTCGTATGCCACCTTTGTCATAAAAAAAAACTATTGATGAAAATTATAGTTTTTATCATCATGCCTATCGCATTAACATTTTGTGCTACCACGTGCGCAAGATGGCTGTCAGTTTTTGTCGGCGGCCATTTGCAATTCAATCCTGTGACGCGCGCACTGGCAAACAGTATAACATAAATACGTTATGTACAATATTCTTAATTCAAGTTGCTATGGGATTCGAATTGAGATTAAATCTGAATGCGTTAGTGAAATATAGGTACGTATACATTTGGAGTAGGGGCAATTTTTGAGAGTTGTCTTTGGAATTAAAAAAAAAAATGAGAATTAAAATAATCGCAAACAATTTTCTCACTTTTATTTTTTGACAATATGTGTAATTTCGATACCCTCGACTATTTATTTGTATCATTCATGTTTCTAAAATACCATTTGTTCGTTAATGACAGAGTTTAACGTACTGTAATGAGTCGAGCAGTTCGAGTACTCGAATCGTGGCATTTTAAACTTTGATAGAAACGAAGAAAAGGTATTTTAGAAATATGATTGATATAAATTAATAATCGTAAGTATCGAAACTATAAATCTTCTGTAAATTATTTTGGTCTTCAAAGTTTTTTGAATTCGAGTGCATGACTCTCAAAAATCGCCCCGGAGCTTGGCCTAATAAGATTCGCCATCGGACACATGAAAACTCATATACCGCCCCCAATTTCCTTTAATTTTGATTTTCCTAAACAAAATACATTATAGCATCAAACCTTGTTTTTGTCCAAAAAAGGTTAAGTATATAAATATGCCTCCAAAAATATAAAACAGGGGGTCAATTTTTGAGCGTCGAGTACTCGAAAAGTGACATTTTAAACTTTCCGAAGTGAAGAAATGGTACTTTAATATTTGTTTTTAAAAAAAAACTAACCAGCGTTTGATCTCAGTCGCACCAATCTCGAAAATATGCATTTATTTAGTGCAAAAATAATTTTTTAAACCTTTTGTGTGCAATTATTTTCGTTCTCGAAATTTGAATTCGCGTGCACAGTATTGAAATTGTACGTTTTCCAAGTATAGCGATAGCAAAAAAGAGAAAATAGATCAAAGTCCAAGCTATGCTAATAAGGACTTGTATCGTCATTTGTGAATGGTCTCAAAATAGAACTCTGCCTATTTCTCTATGCACGGGCAGGTTGATGCCTGTCGTCACTGTAACTAGGGCGATCTAGAAGCATTAAAGGTACATAAATATTAAAGCATAGACTTTTGTCATAGACTGCGATAAGCAGCATGTAGGGGGAGAGGGGAGGGGGGAGGTCTATTACAATAATCGCCACGCTCGATAGGCTTCATGCCGGACGGGAAGGGATGCTTGGAGCCAAGACTTTTCGGTCAGCATTAAACTTAAGCCTTTTTAGGTTATAATTAACATAATCGATTCGTTAGAGTAAATTTTGGTGATTCTAAAAAGGAAGTGAATATGCTACAATGGAGCAAATATGTTAATTTTGGGATGAAGAAGCAGAATTTTAGAATAAAGAGGTATCTAAAAGGCGATCACCGCAATTTTGATTTTTTAAAATTCCTATTGTTGTATTGTGTTCCTGATGGTGAACGTTTATTTGTGTGATGAGCACAGATATTTGTTCCTGAGTCATGGGTGTTATCTATGTATCTAAGTATTTATATGTATCTTTCTATTATATATATCGTCGTCTAGTGCACCTACAACACAAGCCTTACTGAGCTTACCGTAGGACTAGGTCGATTTGTGTCAGTTTGTACCCGAAATATTTATAATTTATAAAAAAAATTAATCGTGGGTATCGAAACTAAACATTTTGTGTAAAAATACCGATAAGAAAGTTTTGTGTCCGATTATTTTCGCCCCTAAAGTTAACTGAATTCGAGTGCACGACTCTCAAAAATCGATCCATTGGGGGCCGATTTTTGTAAGAAAGAAAAAAAGAAAAAACATTTATACAAAACAACACAAAACAAAAGACCATAAACATGAAATTAAAAAACTCTGAGCACCGACTATACTCGAATCATGTCATTTTAAACTGCCAAAAACAAAGAAATGGTATTTTAGAAACATAAATATTATTATTGTGTGTATCAGAAGTATCAGAACTATACATTTTGTGCCAAAATAATGGTGAGAAACTTTACATTTACATCATACATTTGAGCCGTATGCAGTCCACTATTGGACATAGGCCTCCCACATATATGACTTGTATCATCTTGGGGGGTAGTTGCCATAGTCGCCACGCTTGGCAGGCGGATTGGCGCCCGCAGTAGCTGTAGATTGGGTTTCGACGGACGCTGCTGCCCGTCCGTAGGGTTTTTCCCTTTGTCGCCTCTTACGATACCCGCGGCAGATGGGGTGGTGCTATTCTAGTCAGCCGGCATCACACGGCCCACTTTACTGAATCATTATTTTCGTCTTCAAAGATTTTTGGATTCAAGTTTCTAAAATACAATTTATTCGTTTCTGACAGAGTTTAAAATATCACGCTCTAAAATGGCCCCCGATTTGAAACTAAATATTCCTTTGTATCAAGGTTTATTTTCTGTGCACAGATCGAGTGCGCATAATAAGATCGGTCTACTTTCACAGAGGCCGCATCTACTTTATTACCATGACACACGTGTAGTACCGGATGTCGAAAAAAAAAACATTGGCTATGGATATCTCTGACGTGTTCCCTGACGACTGTGGTAGGGTGACTTGTAAATAGATTTTTTTATGTACTTTTTAGGTCACCCATACATATATAATCGTACCCGTATTATTGGCTCGCCATATTTACATGAAGGGGGTAAATTTCCAGCGTCAAGTACTCTAGTTAGGGCCGATTTCCATAGGTTACCGAGACTGCTTACTATCAGACGGGTAGCTTAATACTAGCCACGTAGTATTTTCGGATCTAATTTAAAATCATATCAATATCATATGAGAGGTAGGGCAGAGCGATGACCATCACGCTTGAATCTGGGGCAGCCCAACTGGGGAACTACCTCCTCCTTACAGAAGACCACAGCCATAATAGCACTGCTACCTTTCAGGTGTGTAGTGTTGTGTTCCTGATGGTGAGTAAGGTTCCCAGAGCTCCAACCCCCCTTAAAGGCCGGCAACGCGCTTGTGACTCCCCTGGTGTTGCGGGTGCCCATGGGCGACGGTAATTGCTTACCATCAGGCAATCCGTCTGCTCGTTTGCCGCCTATGTCATAAAAAATATATATATATTTCATGCCAAGTTTAAGAAATAGTAGGTATACAAAAGTGTCCACAATTAACGTGACAAATAAAAAAATAAATATTTCGCGACAATATTATACAAATCGACCTAGTCCTACGGTAAGCTAAGTAAGGCTTGTGTTGTAGGTACTAGACGATGATAGATATAATAAATACATACATAAAAATACTTAAATACATAGAAAACACCCATGACTCTGGAACTATCTTTGCTCATCACACAAATAAATGCCCTGGCTTTTCGAACTCAGGACCATCGGCTTCATAGGCAGGGTCACTACCCACTAGGCCAGACCGGTCGTCAAAAAGTTAAATTGTCAGTTTTGTGACGATAATAAAGCATGAAATCTGTATAGGTCTTTTGTCTTCTTTTGCATATATCCTCGTAAAGCCCACGGGCCTACCTGTAGTAGTAGTTATTATTGAATCTTATACATTTGGAATAGAGTTGAATTTCATTTGTTTCCTTCGATTTTGACACAAAAGAGATTATACTTTATTTCCTACACTGTAAAGAACAAATTCGAGTAGGATATTATTTGTATGGCGGGCCGTAGGAGGATATTACTTGTAGTTTTTCAAACGATCACCAAATCTAAGTACATACATTTCAGCCGTATGCAGTCCACTGCTGGACATAGGCCTCCCACAAATATGACTTAAATCATCTTGGGGGTAATTGCCATAGTCGCCACGCTTGGCAGGCTTGTTGGCGAATGCAGTAGCCGTAGATTAGGTTTCGACGGACGCTGCTGCCCGTCCGTAGGATGTTTCCCTTTGTCGACTCTTACGACACCCGCATGAGGAGATGGGATGGTGCTATTCTAATCAGCCGGCATCAAACGGCAAGTTATCTTTTTTTTTTTATGACAAAGGTGGTAAACGAGCAGACGGATTGCCTGATGGTAAACAATTACCGTCGCCCATGGGCACTTGCAACACCAAGGGAGTCACAAGCGCGTTGCCGACCTATAAGTGAGTTGGAGCTCTGGGAACCTTATTCACCATCAGGAACACAACACTACATACCTGAAAAGTAGCAGTGCTATTATGGCTGTGGTCTTTTGTAAGGAGGAGGTACTTCCCCAGTTGGGCTGCACCATACTCAAGCGTGATGTTTCCCTTTGACGCCTCTTACGACAACCGCATGAGGAGATGGTGTGGTGCTATTCTAATCAGCCGGCATCAAACGGCAAGTTATCATTACAATACTAAAATATTTTAACTTGTCAAACTAATTAAGTGCACTTCTTTCCGAAAACTGCCAAGTATCAAAAACTCAATATTAAAAAAAAACAACGGGGCCTTAATAACCGCCATCTTTGGCGCCACTTGACTTATGCTTAATTCGCATTTCGAATTATTAAAACAAAACAACTTAATCACGTTTGAACATTGAACTTTAAGACAAACACACAGAACTTATATTAGTATGCACTTCAAGTCTTGTTACAGTCTGCATTTTGAAAAGGCTTAAGCAACATCAGACGTTCATTTCATTTTCAACTTACAACCGATTGTAATAAAGTACATGTTCTATTGTTTATTAAAAGGTTTGCATATTAATCAATATGGCGTATTGAACACGTGAATATTTTCCGTGCAATTAGTTCTAAATATATTTAATAAGTTCTCTGAATAATGTAATTGATGTTCGTTTTGGAGAAAGTTCCAGTGTTTTTTTTAAAGGTAAAAGTATTTCGCAGGAAGGCTAATGTTTGAATCGAGTTATGATCAATTCGGTCTGTTATGATTATGGATTTACAGCACGGCGACTGAGAGATGTATTTCTATATAAAGATATAACTTGGGTCTTTTCAAGGCAAGAGTGAATGAACCAGTTTGCTACACCCTCGACCTATATGACATCCAAACCTTCAAGATAAGAGCGTATAGGGATCTTAAAGGCCGGCAACGTACTTGTGACTTCTCTGGTGTTGCGAGTGTCCATGGGCGGCGGTAGTTGCTTACCATCAGGCAATCCGTCTGCTCGTTTGCCTCCTATAGCATAAAAAAAATCGTCGACACTTAACATCAGGTGTGACTGAGGTCAAACGCTGGTCAGCCTTGTATAAATAAAAATATATGTTTTATTTGTATTCTTCTTTTCTTCGTTTCTAGGGGTTTGTTTTACAGCGTTTAGTGCTCGACTAATGACATATCGATTTGAAAATGTCACGATTCGAGTACTCGACATTCAAAAAGTCCTAAGTCGATTTCTGTAAGATTGTCTCAATTTTTTTGACACAAGATATGTATGTGCTCCGGAAGCCATATTCCGTTGCGTAGTGACCTGACCTTTTTTTTTTTTTTACGACAAAGGTGGCAAACGAGCAGACGGATTGCCTGATGGTAAGCAATTACCGTCGCCCATGGGCACTCGCAACACCAAGGGAGTCACAAGCGCGTTGCCGACCTATAAGTGGGTTGGAGCTCTGGGAACCTTATTCACCATCAGGAACACAACACTACATATCTGAAAGGTAGCAGTGCTGTTATGGCTGTGGTCTTCTGTATGGAGGAGGTACTTCCCCAGTCGGGCTTCTCCAGATTCAAGCGTGATGGTACTTCGCTGTGCCCTACCTCTCATTGTTGGACGTAGTTTAAGGACATACCTGGGTCGAGGGCATTTAGTGCTCGACTAATGACATATCGATTTGAAAATGTCACGATTCGAGTACTCGACGTTCAAAAATCGGTGCCTAAGTCGATTTCTGTAAGATTGTCCCAATTTTTGACACAAGATATGTGCTCCGGAAGCCATATTCCGTTGCGTAGTGACCTGACCTAATTTATTCCCAAACAATGACGGAAACACTCCAAGCAAAGCCAAAAAAAAATATCGCACTCAAAATCGCATGCGATCTTGACTTCTCTGCCCTCTGTATAATGACTGTTTTTGGCTGAATTGGCAAGGTGTTGCCGTTTTCGGGAAAAATTATACATGCAATATCTCGACCTTCTATAGCAGACGGATGAAAAAAGGTACCATGTTTACCGATATTTAGGTTCTGTGGTGAAGTCATTTTTGTTAACAACACACAAAAAACCGTATTAGACGCAGACATTAAATAAATTATATATATTATATACTAAATGACCGGGGTATGTCCTTAAACTACGTCCAACAATGAGAGGTAGGGCGCACAGTACCATCACGCTTGAGTCTGGAGTACCCCAACTGGGGAAGTACCTCCTCCTTAGAACCACAGCCTCACACTGCTACCTTTCAGGTATGTAGTGTTGTGTTCCTGATCGTGAGTAAGGTTCCCAGAGCTCAAATCCCCCTTAAAGGCTGGCAACGCGCTTGTGACATAGTGTTGCCCATGGGCGACGGTAATTGCTTACCATCAGGCAATCCGTCTGCTCGTTTTTCATAAAAAATAAAACTAAATAAATCTAGTTCTTTTTAAATGGGAGTAAAAGCGAGAACGAAGCGATTAATGAGAATTAGTACACTCGAATTCCAAAAACTTTGATGACGAAAAAATCACACACAAAAGTTTGCACGAAACGACGATTACGATTAAAGTAAATAAATAAGTAAAAAAATGTCATAAAAAGTAACTTCTTGAAATCTACTTAGTTACAAATGGATAAACTCACGTGTAATTATATCGCACTAGGCGACATCTTTAGGGTAAGCTCTGGTACCCATTTTCAAGACGAGTCAGGACACGCCGCTCGCGTTGAGGGTGTATCGCTCACTCTAATCAGTGCGATATAATTACACGCGAGTTTATCCGTTTGTAACTAAGTAGTAGTAACATGGCTCACAACAGTTTTAATTGTATTGTTGAAATCTAGTGATTCTAGTGATCTTCATCTTTTAAAATAGGTAGTAGATATAGAATTATGTTTAGAAAAAGCATGTGATATAAATTATTTGAACTCCCCATCGGCACACAAACCTCTTCGTTTTGCCATCGATGGGTCTTGTATAAAATATGTGTATATTGTTTCTAGTTATTCAATAAATTAAAAAAAAAATCGTGGGTATCGAAACTATAGCGAGAAACTTTTGGGTGTGATTATTTTCGTCCTCAATATTTTTTAATCCGAGTCAGACTGTCAGAAATCGGAAGTAGTAAGCAATTCCATTCTTTTTTCCGAATCTTAATGTAAAATCATAATAGTACATTTCGATACTAGTGAAAAAACATTTTTTTCGACGAGGGTGAACGTTGGAGCCCGAGTGAAACGAGGGTGACAATCACCCGAGTCTTAAAGAAGTTTTTACACGAGTATCGAACCTAATTTTTCATAGCACGTGCCTTAAAAAGTGAAATTTATGCTTTTTTTACGCACTAGTTCTAAAAAATAAATTTCTTCTTAATTAAGTACGTATATAGTCATATATTTTTTACTTTATATGTAAGGTAGATATAACGGTGTATAAATATTAATCTCTTCGAAATGTTTTTGAAAAGAGCGAGATGTGAGCGCTAAGGTCCACGCTCCACGGACCTAGAGGGTCTTGACGCCAAAAGGGACAAAGCAGTATTCGGCACCGAAACCTCTATATCATTATATTAAAGGTGCTCTCAAGTTATTGACTACGGATCTCTATAATTTGACCTTTCGGTATGTGAATGAAGTTTTTTGGCACGTCTACAGATTGTATAATATATTGGAATATATGGAATTTGAAACCGTGTGATAAGGGGGGAAGTTAGGATTAATAAATAATAAATGCGTTAATATATGGGCAGGATACATTCGATGGTAGGTATTCGGGCTGTAGCTAGCCTTTTCCGATCGAAAATGTTTCGGACTAAGGTTCAGTTTCAGCCAAAAAACAACTGAAACTTTGCGCCGCGAATAAACATTTAATAAGCAAAAAGAAAAAAATACAATACATATGTTTTTGACAGAGTATAAAATGTCACGAGTCGAGTACACGACGTCAAAAATCGGACCCCGGTAATATTATTTAACTTCATGATTAAACAACTACTAGAACCCCTACTCTCACTAAAATCAGACAAGATTTTTATTTTTTTAATAGCAAAATAATAAATCATTATTTTATTTACATTTAAATCGAAAGAAAAATAGAAAAAATTGAGTTTTTTTAACCGAGTCCCGCTTCGAAACCGCAAATTTTTCTAGTTTTCTTTAGAGTTAAAAATCGAAGATATTCGCTAGCAGACGTTTCTGCATAATAAAATATGTGTGTTTTTTTTTTAACTTTATCGACGTTCCTCAGTCACATTCGAGCTCATTTCCCGCCAAGCATTTTGTCGAAGCTTTTCTTCGACCCTTTGTCCCGATTTTAGAGTCATGCACTCGAATTAAAAAAACTTTGTGGACGCAAATTATCGCACATACAATTTCTCACCATTATTTATTATTTTTATTTTCATGTTCCAAAATAACATTGCGCACGTTTATTTTTTTCCCGTACACGGAACAATGGTAGCCGGACATTTGGGAGGCGTATGCGGAGCCGGATCGAGCTAACCCGCAAAGGCCCTTTCGACAATTTAATGATATGTAAGGGGTACACTAAGCGGATGTTGCCCCTGTCCATGTCATGGGACGCGCACAGAGACAGCACCCGCCATAGATATGCGGTATACTCTTGGTTTTCTTACTATTAACCTGGTTGTAAGGGACGCTTGTAGGTTTGGAATAGAAGCTTCTGGGCAAAATGCCCTAATTTGAGCGCCGGGAGCTCGTATCTATTTCGATTTTAGAAACACGAATGATAGAAATTATTAACCACGATACCGAAACTATACATTGCGCGTAAAATATTGGTGAGAAACTTTTGCATCACTCTCAAAAATCAAAAAGTTTCTCACGATTATTTTTGCACAAATGTATAGTTTCGATACACATATTTTTAAAATACCATTTATTCGTTTCTCGAGTACTCGACGCTCAAATCAGCCCCCAGATCCGGCGGCCATAATTGTACTTTTTGTAAGGGCTAGTTTCTGTTTTCTATCAAATATTGATCGTTGGGCGTGTGGGATATATATAGAAGTAGAAACTCCACGATTAATCTTCAGAAACAATATATTTTTTACTTTAAAATGTTAATTTACATGAAAATTATTTGAAAACATAAAAGTGACATTTTGACAATCAACATTATAAAAACTGATCTACGTACATGCTAGCGAGAGGTTTTAATCTGGTAGGGTCGATACCAGTCGGGAAAATGTGCATGAAAATACTGATTTACTGGTTTAATGTGTACATGAAAATCTTTAATAAATCTTAGTTTCATGAATCTTAAACCGACGAGACAGAAATAAACGGGCGAATATGTTACCTATACTAGGGTTTCAGTTCAATAATTCATGGTTCTCTAACTGTCTTTTCCAGCACAAACAACTTTTGACACTGTTTTTGAATTATAACGGATTCGAATTGAATGCGTTCGGATACTTTCTATTAGACCCTGGACCTGGGTATTGTCCCTAAAATACGACCAGGGGGCCGCTTTATTAGAAAAACGAAAATAATCGCACACAAAAGTTGCTTATCATTATTTTTGCACAAAATGCATTGGTTTCGATACTAACGATTATTAACGATCAATGTTATTGCATAAGTTAAAGTAAACCTTAGTTTACGTTGAATCCTCCAGTCCAAAAGATTTTAGTGAGATAATCATAAAGGTTCTTGATTATTTAAGCACAAAAACTACAATATTACAATAACTACTTAACTAATCTATATATTTGAATAGTGTGCCTTAAATACTGCAATGCTCATTTAAAATTAGAACAAAAAAGTTACCGGTAATACAAATTTGTCCAATAATTAGCAATTACATTTAAAACTAAACTTAAAACTAACTTAATATTACAAAAACTAAACATTCAGCAGACCCCCCTCCCCTAACCGTTCCTGGCGCAAAGGTACCCATCACACTCGTTGCGTTTCCATGTTGAACTGCGATAGACAACCTTTGATAGGAACGGGGATCATGGCCCCTCTCATGAAGGCGGCTCCCTAAGGAACACCATAGCAACCGCGCACTAATTCCTTCATTAAATCTAAAAAAGTCATTTTACCAAGGATGCTGGCGGCAGTTCCTCGTTGTGCGTTCCATCGCAATGCTGATACGTTGTGCGAGGAAGCCGCCAGCTTTCCGGTCACCAGTTAGATCAAACAGACGCTTAGCGTTATCTGCAAAAAGTTTGTGCACACTGGGTCACCATGGACCTAGCGTCTCTACGCCAAACTGTACAAAATGGTACTCTGCCCAGGCTCCTATATTTGTTACGTTTACAAATTTCTGAGCTTTTCGCCCCTGCACCCGCTTTTACATCAGTTCATTGAAGATAAAACGGCGCTAGTGTATCTACTAGCACCAGGCATCTTGCCATGATCTCTGACAATGCCGGTCGGCTCAAGAAGAGCAGGCACATTAATGGTGGCAAGAGACCAACGGATTATTTCATTAAGCGATGCGTGTCGAGAAAAACGGATTACACTTTTTGACAAGATAATCCATCATTAGCATACGTTTTTTTTTCTACATAGGTATCAGCTTAAAACGTCTACTGGACACATTCCTCCCTCTAAGCCATCTCCGAGCAGGGGTTCAATTCATTAATTGCCACGTTTCGCAGGCGGGTTTGCGATCGCAGTATGTCCCACCACTATAAAGGACGCAGGCCGTCATTCGTCGGTTTCTGGGGCCAATTTTGGAGCGTCGATTAGGTACTCGAATCGTGACATTTTCAACTCTGTCAGAAACGAAGAACTGGTAGCAACATGAATGTTACAACTTAATAATCGTAGGTATCGACACTCATTTTGAGCAAAAGCAAAGGTTTGGACCCGGGTATGTCCTTAAACTACGTCCAACAATGAGAGGTAG
Source organism: Grapholita molesta (assembly GCA_022674325.2). Taxonomy (NCBI): domain Eukaryota; kingdom Metazoa; phylum Arthropoda; class Insecta; order Lepidoptera; family Tortricidae; genus Grapholita; species Grapholita molesta. Next base: position 3,249,980 of record CP053147.2, read on the forward strand.
GGCACAGCGATGACCATCACGCTTGAATCTCAGCCAGTCAGTTGGGGCAGCCCAACTGGGGAAGTACCTCCTCCTTACAGAAGACCACAGCCATAATAGCACTGCTACCTTTCAGGTATGTAGTGTTGTGTTCCTGATGGTGAGTAAGGTTCCCAGAGCTCCAACCCCCCTTAAAGGCCGGCAACGCGCTTGTGACTCCCCTGATGTTGCGGGTGCCCATGGGCGACGGTAATTGCTTACCATCAGGCAATCCGTCTGCTCGTTTGCCGCCTATGTCATAAAAAAAAAGGTGGGAAACTTTTGTGTGCGATTATTTTCGTTTTCAAAGTTTTTTGATTTGGAGTACACGACTCAAAAATAGGCCCCCATTTCGCAGTTTAGGGACAATACCCGTCAGTACAGACTGTATATAACCCTGATTTATTCCGTGCGCAAGTATCCGAACGCGTCTGAATCATGTATCAACCTGGATACAATATGCATGTCGAACCTGCGTCATCGGACTCCCTCGCCGCATAATATTTTAGTTTCTGAATGCCCAATGAAAGTCCGTGTTTTCGCGAAAACTCGAAAACAACTTATTAGGCAAGCAGGCGGATTTATACAACCCATGATATATTACGGCTCTGTTAAAGTTTGGCGCCATCCACATTTTAAGTCATGCCGATTTTTGAGTCGTGCAATCGAATTCAAAACACTTTGAGGACGAAAATAATCACACACAAAAGTTTCTCACCATTATATTTGCACGAAATGTATAGTTTCGATACCCACGATTATAAACTAGGATTTCTCTTCTTCTTCTTTAAAAAAAATATGGCTTCCATCAATAAGTCAATCGGTGATTTCGCCAGTGTCAAGTAGAATAACAAATAAGTATATAACATATAAGTTTGCCCTTAGAGCATGACGTTGTTCGGTAGTAGGCCTTGCGTTTTGTAAAGTGGTAGCTGGACTTTACAGAAAGCTAAGAGGCGGCCGTGACCCCGGGATTGCCGGGTGATGACCAAAAATATTGGTGAAACACGTTTTGAAATCTATTCTTCATTAGCTGCACAATTCTGCGTTAGATCACTGCATAATATACTATCAACATTACACACTAAACTACGTTTGAACAAAAAACAAAAAATGTAATTTCAAGACGACTTCGCCATTTTGAGGTTCAACCGTCAAACTTAAAATGTCTCGAGAACTCGACGCTCAAATATCGGCCCCCAGCAATAGGTTCATGCCAACCTAAAAACTTTGAGGCCGAAAATAATCTCACACAAAAGGTCTACACCATTATTTTTGCACAAAATGTATAGTTTCGATACCCACGATTATAAATTTATATAATTCATATTCCTAAAATAACATTTCTACATTTTTGACAGAGTTAAAAATGTCACGATTCGAGTACCGTAAAACGGGGTGAGTTGGGTGGAAATCGAAGTTCAAACCTGGATAAAAGTTTATTTTTATATGTGTTGATTTATATACAAAAAAAGTGTTTCGGAGGTATGAATTTCAGTTTTTTTATGAGTTTGTGTAGTTCCATTTAATAACTTTAACGATAAACACGAAAACCCACCTCACCCCGTAGTGCGTCGTTTTTGGGTTGAGAGTGGTTTTCATGTAAAGGTGATTTTAGAAGATTGTTGGATCGATTTTTTTTGTTATGCGTATTACTATAGCTCCATTTGAAATTGGAATACATTATTTTTGTAGCAGTAGCCTTAAAATCCCTTCCCACCCCCCCTCTCAAACCTTCTCTCCCCATTCGTAACCCACCTCTCCCCGGGAAACCTACTCACCCCGTTTTACGGTACTCGACGCTCAAGTACCTACACAGAAAATTCTTTGCGGACGTGCATTGTCATTGTCACACGCTGCTAACAAAATGAATGCGGTCTGTACAAGGTAAAGATATATATACAGAAAAAGTTCCAAAATAAGTATCTTCTTCTTCTTCATTTGCCATCTCCATCTCCATCTCCATGTTGTTTTCCTCATGGTGAGTAAGGTTCCCAGAGCTCCAACCCCCCAAAGGCCGGCAACGCGCTTGTGACTCCTTTGGTGTTGCGGGTGCCCATGGGCGACGGTAATTGCTTACCATCAGCCAATCCGTCTGCTTGTTTGCCGCCTATGTCATAAAAAAAAAGGAGGTCGGCGACCATATGTCTATATGTCCTCTGTCTTCAGTCATGCGAATTAGTTTATCTATGCTCTTCATATCCAACCAGTCTCTTAATTTTTAGTCCATGATGTACGTCTTCTACCGCGTCCACGCTTCCCTTCGATTTTTGCTTCGATTATTAGTTTTAGTAGGTTGTATTTATTGTTTCTATATACATGTCCGAAATTTGCTGCTTTTCTTCTCTTGATGGTTGATACTACTTCTAAGTCCTTTTTCATAATTGTCAGAACTCTGAGATTAGTTATGTTATCGGTCCATTTAATACATGCCTTACATAAAATATGTATACATGTGCTTTAATGTTGAGACTGTAACGTGCATGTATACATATTTTGGAACGATGTTCGGATCGATATCTCTGACGTTGACTGTATAATATATATTGGCGATGAATACCTGTTATAATACGACTGAAAACCACAAAATGGCGGCTGAATTATAATTTAGCACAGTACCGCGACCGCTCATTACAGTTAAAATGATTACGATATTGACTGAAAGAAGTCGTAAAATAGTGTGTAAATCTTATAAGGGCGAATCTCTTAACGGAGGATAGAATAAGACATAAGAAATTTATTTAGATATATTTTGCTTAGAAGTACAATTAAAATTTTAACCATATAAAAAAATTCGGCCCGCAGCAAACTGGAGTTAAACACTCGATAACAGTTAGTTTCAAAAGCTCATATCGCGTAATGTTCGCAGTACATTGCTGCTCAGAATTTTTTCAAAAATTAATTATTTATGTACCTATAATAGGTATAATAAAAAAAAAAACATTTTGGTTAATGATAATGATTATACTGGTAAATCTTATGTCTGGTTTAATTCTTCGCCCGTATTAGACTTACACACAGTATTATGTTTGTATTAGTGTTTGTATTTAGTCAATAAATAGCGTTATCTAAAAACTCGGGTTGGGACAAATAACTTACTTGGAAATAAAGGAGTCATTAAATAATCAACTGCCCTGGGGGCCGCACGATGGGAAAGTCCCATACAAAGCCGTCTCAAAACAGTTTTTTACAAAAGTCAATTATACGGAATTATATCAATATATTTTAATACTAGAATAAATGTAGTTTATATTTCGATAGTTTTAAATTTATTTTACTTATTAAAAATTGGTAAATCGGGCATCAAACTCAACTCAAGTTTGTTAGTAGGATTTTGACGTAAGTCGTTACTACATTGGATGCCACTTTACTCGAATATCTTTGACTAGATTACATAAGTGTCATACATTTACAGAATGCTTATAATCTTCTTATTTTGATTCACAATTAATATTTTAATATAAGTTAATTATAATAAAATAAAATAAATAATTATATGATAGTATATTTTCACACGATCATTATTTTTTAACAAGAGGTTTACCTGTCGCCGATGCGTCCCGATGTTGAGATATCTATTGCATTTTCATCTTTATATATCACTTAACATAAGAAAAAAAAACTAGCTGCGACAACCTGCGACGACGACCACACGATTAAAATACATGACGAGATAAAATAAAACTAAATTTTGCATTTTTTTCTTTACCTCCCATGCATAACTTTGGTGAGTGTGATGTGGTGTTTTTTATTTTCAAAATTACTCGTGCTCTGCAGACATTACTGGTGTAAATGAAGAACTTATAAAACGATTGTACGTAATACTACAAACTATGTCATCTGGAAAGGCAATAAATTCAAAAAAATTCGGCGAGTACGCGTTTAGTACAGCTCAACTGTATGTGAGTATTTATAATTGGTATTACATGCCTTCATCAGTGCATAAAACACTTATGCATGGAGAAAAAATCATAGAGTACTATGCTATTTTGCCCATTGGACTATTATCAGAAGAAGCTCAAGAAGCCCGAAATAAGGATTACAAACAGTTTAGACTTCACCATTCCAGGAAGTGTTCAAGAGCGGCTACCAATGAAGATGCATTCCATACCTTATTATATACGTCTGATCCATATATATCAAGTTTAAGGAACACCTCCGATACAGTACGAAAGGAAATGTTAGATGAAGCTAAGGCCCTTCTTGCTCCGAATGAAAATAATGAAGATCTTACTGACATTGAAGTATATTAGTTTTAATTTTTTTTTATATAGTAGTATTATTAAAAATATTTTAAAAATATTTTTGGTTCTTTTTATGCACATTAAAATAAAGTTAAATAATAATTTTTAGTACAATTTATATATTTTTTTTTTTGTTTTATTTTTTTATATAAATATTAAAATGAATATTTAAATACAATGTTGTTTCAATAAAACCTTATACATTCATAGATATATGTGAAAAATTACAGCTCATTATATTGAAAAACAACTGAGATGTGAAGTTTTGAGACGAAACATACGCGATTTTCCCATAGTGGGCCGATTTTTGAGCATTCGACGCTCTTATCGGGATATTTTAAGCTCTCAGGCGTAGACGCATAGCTGCCCATAAAGCGGGAGCAAACTTTCAAAGTTTCAGCACATCGCTAACAGATGTCGCTAGTAACTTGTCATCAATGCATTCACTAACTAGTTGCTTCAGAGTAGCTTTGAAGCTCTAGTGTAAGTTACTTTTGACGTAAAAAAACGTTTACGAACGCGTTAGTGATAATGTTATTTATATGGGAAACGCAAACGCGTTCGTGACGTAAAGTTACGTTAAAAACTTACACTCAGGACTCTGTTATCTGTCGTGGTCTCGTAAATTTCAAAATATTGGCTCAGTCTAATTAATTAGAGTAAGAAAGAGATGGCCGAAATTTTCGGACTTTGATTTTCACGGTAGGCCCTCAGGGGGCGATTTTTGAGCGTCGAGTACTCGAATTTTGACTTCTTAAACACTGACTGAAACTAAAAAATAATATATAGAATGATAAAAATGATAAAATGATAAATCGTGGCTATCGAAACTATGTATACATTTCGTGAAAAAATAGTGAGAAACATTTGTGTTAGATTATATTCGTGTTCAAAATTTTTGGAAGACGAGTCCACGACTCAGAAATCGGCCCCCAACAATGGCTGGCCCGGTACAGCGAACGTCGAAGTTCGTATATTACGGGCATCTTTCTCTTTTACTCCAATTAAGGGTGTCATGACAGTGACAGAGACAATTGTCCGAAATTTACGCATATAGCGCCGCTGCAAAAGCTAAGAATATGCGAGTTGGGTTGATAGTGACGTAATTTTCTAGTCCTCTGTATTTGCTGTCTATTTATGTTTATGACTGCCACGAATAATGTTTTTAATCTTGTTTACTGTGATAGATTTTTGTGAAACGTGCATTAGAATTTAAAAACTTTGAAGACGAAAATAATCGCACAACATTTGTTACCATTGCACGAAATATATAATTTCGAGACCCATGTTTTTAAGGGGCTCGACCTCACACTCTGGAGCCTAAAATGGCAGGCAATGTGCGGTTCCGAATTTCCTTCCACGAACACTCCGGCTGCGGAATAAACTCCCTGCCGGGGTTTTCCCAAGAGTATGAGATTCTTCAAAAAAGTAGTGTATACTCCTAGGAGGAATAATGACTGGAGAACGCATCCGCAAGCGCCAGTAAGGGACAATTATATTCTGTCTTTTGTAGCCCAAAATGTAACAATTCACTATAGTTTTGCTTTACAGGACATTCTTTATAATATAATATTAGCTTATTCTGTATTAATTACCGCAACTTTGGTTAAAAACCCAAGAAAACTCCAATTTTATTTGTTTGTATCCCTCCAACTATGACAGTTCTGGACCCAGTTTGGAGGGAAACAAAAATATGTGATACTATGACACGGACGGACGAAAATAGCGCCGTCTCTGCCACACCGATGGAAAGTTACACAAGACCATCCCTTTCGATCGTGGTATTACTTATTAGCACGCTCCGTCTAGTTAAATGGTATGTCTATGCTCTGGAGCCTAAAATGGCAGGCTGAGCGGTTCCGAATTTCCTCCCGCGAACACTCCGGCAGTGGAATAAACTCCCTACCAGGGTTTTCCCAAGAGGCTACCGTATGAGATTCTTCAAAAAAGTAGTGTACCTCTATACTTGTAGGTTCTCAAAGGCAGCGCACGAGTGCATCCTCTGGAATTGCAGGTGTCAGCTATAGTTCATGCTTGTTCGTCACCGTCGTAGTATGAGATACATATCAAATTATCTTTATTATTATTTTTTTGATTTGCATTGTTTTTAAGTATGTAAATAATTGTGTATATTGTATTAAATAAATATTTTTTTTATACAAGACTTTGACCTCAATCGCACCTGATGGTAAGTGTCGATGAAGTCGAAGGTGTACCACGCTGGTTCAGTAACAGCCTATTCACTCTTGCCTTGAAGAAACCCAAATTATATCTTTCCGGGAATACAGACGAAGGCAGCGAATTCCATTCCTTAGCAGTCGGCATTACGAAGGTAGAAGCGAATCGCTTCGTGCAAATGAATGGAATATTCACGTGAGGATGACATCGCTCCCCTCGCCTGGACGTCCGGTGATGGATGGCGGAATTAAATCGTGCAATTCCTGAACACACTCTCCAAAATTTATCCTATAAAACACAGACAAACTAGCAACATACAATGCCTACCTATCCATTTATGGGCAAATGGTTAATATTAATATTTTTGGACATTACAGTTAACAATTTCCTTAAAATTAATTAAATTTAGATACATGTAACGTTCACGTTTACAATTAAAGGAAAAATCAGGCGGATAGTCATCAATCTACAGCTAGTGCGGTCGATTTATGTGAAATTTGTCAGAAACAAAGAAATGGTATTGTAGAAATGTTAATATTTATAAATTAATAATCGTGGGTTCCGAAATTATACATTTCTTGCAAAAAAAATGTCTTTTCGTCCGACATATCTCAGTGCCTCAAGACGAAAGTATTTAACCAATGTGTGTTACCAGTGATGACTTACGGCTCCGAAACGTGGTCTTTCACTATCGGCCTCATCTCAAGGCTCAAAGTCGCTCAACAAGTTTCGCTACGAGATCGACTCAGAAATGAGGAGATCCGTAGGCGAACTAAAGTCACCGATATAGCCCACCGGGTTAGCAAGCTGAAGTGGCAATGGGCAGGCCACATTGCACGGAGAGAAGATGGCAGATGGGGTCGAAAAGTGCTCGAGTGAAGACCACGGACTAGCAAGCGCAGCGTAGGACGTCCACCCACAAGATGGACAGACGACCTCATTAAAGTCGCCGGAAGACGCTGGATGCAGGTTGCTTCCAACCGGTACATGTGGAGATCCAAGGGGGAGGTCTATGTTCAGCAGTGGACGTCTTAAGGCTGAGATGATGATTGCAAAAAAAAATAGTGAAAAACTTTTGAGTGCGATTATTCTCGTCTTAAAAGTTTTTTTTAGTTTGGGTGTCCATTGAACAGATTATGATATATTTGTTTTATTCCTTCTTTATCACAGATTGATATTTTACGGAAATAATTATTGACCGGCCAACGAAAATTTATATTTTTATTTTTTTTTTACAAACTATCATACAGGAATCACTTTTTTTAATTAAACCACATTCAAGCTTTTTGCCGACCGGGAACAAATATGAAACCAAACTTAATTTACAGTGAAAGTTATTTATATTATTACAAGAATTGAAAAACAAAGTTATACTCATTTCAAAACAACATGCAACCGTTTCTTCCCGCCAATCCAGAAAAAAGTTTGAATACATCACACATCTCATGCGCTCATGATCAATTTAAATTTATCTCCTCGGTTTTTTAAAATCAACCGTAAAGCTATACACATGAAATCGAAAATTGAAGTTCCCGTATATCGTTCTAAAATCAAAACAGCTCAGAAGGACTTTAACATATATATAGTCGGTATGCATTTTAAAATCGGCCAGTATTGTTCCAGTGGCTGGTCGCACGCCTGCCTTAGTCCGAATAGGGAAAAAAAGAAAAATGGCGGGATGATTGATAATTCGGTGAGTGTAGTACCTAATAATTTGCAAATATTACAATTTTAAATTCGTAAATAAATTCATAATTCCAGTTACACAATTTAGATAAAGTACGCTAAAGAAAATATTAATATTAATATGTAAAAATGTATGTGTATGATAAAATTAGTCTAGTAAAAAGATATATGCTACAGAAAATTCCACAAAAAAATTACGATGCTGAAAACAAAAACAAATTAAAGTTTGATACACACCACGGTACCTAACCTAGTGCTTACATGTTTTTTTTTTCGCTTTACTATTGTTTTTTTTTTTGCAGAGCATGTAAGACACATTTTTTATATATAAAAACTAGTGATTGTAATAGGTAATTAGTGTGTCAAAAGTAATTTCTGGATGAGAAAAAAAACGTGTTTTGTTTCTTGACTAGATGGAACTTAAGGCAAATATTAAAGTCTCTATAATATACTCGTAGTACTTTTAAAACAACAATTTCAAAATTATGTCATTATTCTTGTAATGTTTACTACATTAACGCTTATTTTCGATAATTTGTACAAGATCAAAATCAATACATTTATTTTGCATGTGTGCCTTAGGCACTAGTCCCAAGTCCCACCGCGAGCTAGTAAGCTATGAACTGTCAGCTATTTCAAGGGACAAAAGATAATCGCTCCCGTGTAATTAAAAGAGAGATATATTATAGCTTATAGCCCGGCGATGAACTACGATCGCCCGGCTATGACATATATGTCTATTTTATTTACACGGGATTGATTATCTTTTGTCCCTTGAAATAGCTGATAGCTCATAGCTTACTAGCTCGCGGTGGGAGGGACCCCTGCCATAGGGGCGCAATATTTTTTTAATTAAACGAATAATTGAATAATTAAACAGTCTGAAAATAAATTACAACTAAACAGGGGGCCGATTTTTGGGAGTAGTGCACTTGAATACAGAAAACTTTAAGGGCGAAAATAATTGCTCACAAACGTTTGTCTCCATTATTTTTGCACAAAATCTAACTCCGCGTTTAGACATGCTGGCTCGTCACTCGCCTCGCTATTCGTCGAAACGTTCGACGAGACTTTGCCCATACAAAAACGCGATGCGAGGGACGAGAGGAATAGCGAGACGTCCGCGTACACATGCGTGCTCGCGTTTCGCCTCGCCATTCGCCTCGCTACTCGCGCGAATGTGTGGCGGCAGCATATCGTAGCGCGAGTATCGAAACTACGATACTCGCGATTATAAAGATCATTCACTTTTATATATTACATAAATACTAATTATTTGATTTTGACAGAGTTTATCATGTCACGAGACGAGTACTCGAATCGTAACATTTTAAACTTCGTGAGAAACGAAGAAATGGTATCTTAGGTACATGAATGATATAAATTAAATATCGAAGCTATACATTTCGTGCAAAAATAATGATAAAACTTTTGTGTGAGATTATTTTCGTCCTCAAAGTTTTTCGAATTCGAGTGTACGACTCTCAAAAATCGGGGTAATTTTCGAGCGGCGAGTACTCGGCTCATGACATTTTAAACTTTGTCAGAAAGGAAGAAATTGTATTTTAAAATATGAATGATATAAATTAATAATCTCGGGTATCGAAACTATACATTTCGTGCAAAAATAATGGTGACAAACTTTTGTGTACGATTATTTTTCATTCTCAAAGTTTTTTTTATTAGAATGCATGACTGAGTCATGAGTCGCCATCAAATATATCAAAGGCGCAAAGGTATTCTAAAATTTCGGAACATGCACTTTATCGCCTTTGTAATAGAGGCGTTGTTTCGATACATGTGACCTTCTTGGCCGGTGTTGGCAACTGGACGTGGATGAAGTACCTATGTGGAAAATAAATACTAATGTAATGCATAGGTAGTAAGTGTGATTTATTTATAAGAAAATTTAAACTGAAGGGGTAAAAAATGTTGTTAGTTTTTGTAGACGAAGTCGTCGTCCTTGTGGACGAAGTTGGGGGCGGATACTAGTCAATAATATATTGTGATTAAGCTAGCACGTGTCATTTGAAGGCTAATAATACTTTAATCAATAACCATAGTCACCCATTTTTTTTCCCTATTCGGACAAAGGCAATATGATAGTATCATTTCCTTAAATTACCTTACCTACCTTATTAATGTTCCCTTTTATAGAACAAGGAGGAAACATTTCTATATTTCTATAAAATCCTGTTTAAACCGATTATTAATCATAATATTAATTGAGAATTGGCTCACGAGGTAACCGCCATGTGGGAAGTTGATTCGGCGATCATTGTACCGATAGTTGTTTCCGCGAACGGTCTCATAGCGAAGAGTCTCGATCAACATCTTGAGAGACTCTCGCTACGTGGTTGTGGTTGGATCAAAGGTCAGATTAAGAAGGCGGTAATCCTAGACACGGCGCGCATAGTCCGGCGGTTCCTCTCTCTGCAGCCCTAACCACCGGCAGCCTGGGCCGTGCTCCGTTGCCGGCACTCTAGGTTAGGTTTTTTATAATGTTTTTATTGTTTTGATACGTTTTAGATGTATTTTTATATCTTACTTTTATAAAAATGTTATAAAACCTAACCTATTTAAGATGTAAAATGAATAAAGAAGAATATTAATAATATAAAATAATATCCCTGCTGCTTCCTTCCGCCAGCGCTCTACACGACAATACTTTCATCATCACCTTGGATGGTTGGCAGTCGTCAACTGTGCGTTTTTCCAGAAACTTCTTGCCTCACACAGCAAAACTTTGAGATAAATGGTCGTGTGCAGTATTTCCAGAAAAGAGCGTATAGAGATCTTAAAGGTCGGCAACGTGACTCTTCTGGTGTTGCGAGTGTCCATGGGCGGCGGTAGTTGCTTACCATCAGGCAATCCGTCTGCTCGTTTGCTTTCTATATCATATTTTTTTTTATTAAAGTTTTAGAACGGGATCGCAAACTAAAATTTAATTAAAAAAGTACTTATCTTTACTTACAATAATTACATTAATTAAAATACGAGTACTTAACTAGTTATTTCATTAAATCTAAAAAAAGGCTATTGAGGCATTGTACCAAGGATTCTGGCGGCATTTCCTCGTTGTATCGCAATGCTGATGTTGTGCGAGGAAGCCGCCAGCTCTTCGGTCACCAGTTACATCAACCAGACGCTTTGCGATTTCTGCAAAAAGTTTTGGGACCCCATGGACCTATTATACCCCCTTATAACCGCAAAAGTTTAAAGTGAAATAATAGTTTGACAATCTATTTCCTATCACGGTCGAAAGAACTTCTGTGTCTGAGTAGAAAGCACAATAAACCCAATTTGACTTGACGACCGGTCTGGCCTAGTGGGTAGTGACCCTGCCTATGAAGCCGATGGTCCTGGGTTAAATTCCCAGTCAGGGCATTTATTTGTGTGATGAGCACAGATATTTGTTCCTGAGTCATGGGTGTTTTCTATGTATTTAAGTATTTATATGTATAGATACATATTATATATATTATATATATCGTCGTCTAATACCTACAACAAGCCTTACTGACCTTACCGTAGGACTAGGTCGATTTGTGTAAGATGGTCCTGAAATATTTATTTATTTACTTATGCATTTTAATCCAGTCAGGGCATTTATTTGTGTGATGAGCACAGATATTTGTCCCTGAGTCATGGGTGTTTTCTATGTATTTAAGTATTTATATGTATCTATCTATTATATATATCGTCATCTAGTACCTACAACAAGCCTTACTGAGATTACCGTAGGACTAAGTCTACGATGGTCCCGAAATATTTATTTATTTTTTGAATTTTTATGTTTTTTTTTGTTTGTTTCAGGTCTCCATGGCCAAAACTAAACGTCATTTAGCCATACTAAATCAAACAACTATGGCTTGGAGCAACACCATGGACTACGCGAGCTGTCAAATTGAAAATGACGTTTTACTTTTTTATCCCAAGATGGCGTTGGCGCTGGTGCGAAGAGCCATTGAGATATTTTATGCTTTTAGATTTAATATCATGCTGACTGTGATATTCGTTTTAGTGATATATATTATTTATAAATCTTATTGGAGTCCGGTATTATATGTCAAAGTGAGTATTATGGATAAATTTGCAACCTACTTATACAACATGTGACATTATCTACGAAAAGGGACCTTATTATTGATGGCGCTTATGTCGTTGTTCAAGACGATACAATACTAATGCAATGGGATTCGATGTAAGTGCCATAGACAATAAGGTCCCTTTTCCTAGATAATGACACATAATATACGTTAGTGGCTGTGTGATACCGGCTGACTAGAATAGCACCACCCCATGTACCCCCGCGGGTGTCGTAAGAGGTGACAAAGGGAAAAATCCCACGGACGGGCAGCAGCGTCCATCGAAACCCAATCTACAGCTACTGCGTTCGCGCCAACCCACCTGCCAAGCGTGGCGACTATGGCAACTGCCCCCCAAGATGATACAAGTCATATTTGTGGGAGGCCTATGTCCAGCAGTGGACTGTATACGGCTGAAATGTATGTATGTATGTACGTTCTCAATAGCTCAGTTGAAAGAGTGAACAGGGGGCCGATTTTTGAGAGTCGTGCACTCGTATTCATGAAACTTTGAGAACGAAAATAATCACACACAAATCGTTTCTTACCATTAAATATTTTTGCATAACATGATGTATAGTTTCGATACCCACGATTATTTATTTGTATCATTCATGCTTCTTTAACTTTTTTTTTTAACTTTTTTTCTTAAATTCCAGGAACTAGCTGATATCGGATATGAGCATATACCAAAGGGCGCAAATCGAGAGATTCGCATAGCCAGAGCTATGAAAGGCCGCCAGCTGGGGGTGAAACTGCCCCCGCCTTACCCTAACGGGTGGTTCGCGGTGGCAGAGAGCAGGAATCTCAAGAATGGAGATGTCACTAGTGTGGATGTTTTAGGTGTGAATAATATATATTTATTTTGATCATCATCATAATTTAAGCCGAGAGAGGCCTTTCTGTATGCTTCCCTCCTTGCGATATCTTTATACCTATGTAAAGTTCCTTATAAAACGAAATTGGCCAGGGCATGTTGCTAGGCAGAGTGATGGCAGGTGGACTAGAATGTTAACGGAGTGGTGGCCGCTTTCGAATGAAAGAAGCCCCTGGCGTCCGTTGGCACGTTGGGTCGACGACATTCGGAAGATTGCGGGTCACTTCTGGATGAGATTAGCTCAGGACCGGGACAAGGGGCGTACTAGAAGAGAGGCCTATGCTCAGCAGTGGGCGATAAAGGGCTGATATGATGATGATGATGAAAGTTCCTTCTCCAAAGATGTCACTTTAAACGTTTTATAATCGTAATCGTTTTAATTATTTAGAATACGCGGCCATTTTTGGTACAGTTGCGAAAAGATATATCAGAGCTGTGGGGTTGGTCACAAATATCTGAACATGCACTTTATTGCCTTAACAATACAGGCGTTATTCAGATATTTGTGAACAACTCGACAGCTCCGATATATCAGAAGGCGACTGTACATAGGTATACCTAGTATGGACACAAATCTTACATTAATTTGAACGTTTACAACTATCTTAGGAACGGAGTTAACTTTAGCCTCTATTATTAAGAGAATAAAGTGCACGTTCCGATATTTTTGAATACCTTAGCTGCTCCGATATATTTGATGGCGATTGTACTAAAAGTAACTTGTATTCTCAGGTCAGAACCTCTGCGTGTATCGCGGGGAGGACGGAGTCGCGCGCTGCGTAGACGCATATTGCCCCCACCTGGGAGCAAACTTAGGGATAGGGGGCAAAGTGGGGGGTAGCTGCATCGAGTGCCCGTTCCACAAGTGGAGGTTCAACGCTGAGGGCGCGTGCGTCAACGTTCCGGGGCAGGACAATCGTGAGTACGCAAATAATTACCAAATCGTTCGAAGAAGCATAAGCTTTAAGGCCAGGGGGACAATTTTTGAGCGTAGAGTACTCGAAACGTGACTTTTAAACTCTGCCAGACATGAAAAAATTGTATTTTTACCTTAACGATAGTTAATAAATAAAATAATCTTGGATATCGAAACTATACCGGGTGTTATAACAAACGTGATACAAGATGATCAAGTCGGCAAATGGTCAACTTTTACTTGACTTTTTCTATGGAACAGCTGAATTTTTATTAAATTTTACAAACTTGACCCCATAGTGAAAGATGTTCAAAAGCATGAACAGATGCCGGTTTAATAATCTTGTATCATGTTTTTTATAACACCCAGTACATTTTGTGCAAAACTTTTGTGTGTGATTATTTTCGTTCTTAAACTTTTATGAATTCGAGTCGACTCGATACGACTCTCAAAAATCGGTGCCATGATTCAGTTTCTTGGCGACCGCAGTAGCTGTAGATTAATGACTATCCGACGGATTTTTCCTTTAAAATATAAACTTGTACGTTAAATGAATATTTGTCCACAGCTCCTAAAGGCGTGTCGATCCGAACCTGGCACACAGTGGAGGCCGACGGGGCAGTGTGGATCTGGCATGACGCGGAGCGCCGGCCTCCGCTGTGGGCGATTGGCGACGCTGATGAGTTGGCCTCTTGGGGGTACAGAGGCCGGAACGAATTCGTTGTGGGATCACATTGTATGGTAAATAATAACTTTGCTTCTCTATGGATATTGCAACGAAACTATAAAAAGAGAATCGATGGTAGATTGTATTTTAACAAGCTTTTCCTTAACTTAAAATGTAGTTTTGGGTGAAATCTTGTAACTAAGTTTTGAAACAGAAATCTTTAACCGATAGAGCTGAAATTTAGCACACTAGCTAGCAATGCAATATTATGGTACCACACTACGACATACATACACAAAACAAGCCCATAGTGTTTATTAGATACTTTAGATTCCGTTGATGATTGTCAAAAAAGTACAGGTGCCCATAAAAGCTTGTATGCACCAAAAGTGTCATTTTTGTCAGAAAATTATTGATGTTATGATTTGATTCATAAGTACAACTAGCGACCCGCCCGGCTTCCCACGGGTGCAATGCCGATATTAGTATTTCTCCACTATTTAATGGATGTTATTATACATATAAACTTTTCTCTTCAATCACTCTATCTATTAAAAAAACACATCGAAATCCGTTGCGTAGTTTTACAGATTTAAGCATAGATAAAGATATAGAGACAGAGAAAGTGGCTTTGTTTTATACTATGTAGTGATAAGTATCATACAAAGTATGATAGGTACGGTAGGTCTTGGGTGAATACTCAACTGGCTCCAACAAATACTGAGCCACCCTCCTCAACTGATTAACGGTACCCGCTTACTACCTAGAGTCTCTGTTTGGACAACTGGTTATCTAGTCTTCGGAGTGCGTGTCCGATCCATTGCCATTATAATAAATAAAAATTACAGGGCACCCTTATACAAATTGACTGGGATCCACGTTAAGTTTAAGTTGAATTGTCTTTTGGGTACTCAATTAACGATATATACTTAAGTACATAGAACCCGGGCCCGGGTATGTCCTTAAACTACGTCCAACAATGAGAGGTAGGGCACAGCGATGACCATCACGCTTGAATCTGGGGCAGCCCAACTGGGGCAGTACCTCCTCCTTACAGAAGACCACAGCCATAATAGCACTGCTACTTTTTAGGTATGTAGTGTTGTGTTCCTGATGGTGAGTAGGGTTCCCAGAGCTCCAACCCCCCTTAAAGGCCGGCAACGCGCTTGTGACCCCCCTGGTGTTGCGGGTGCCCATGGGCGACGGTAATTGCTTACCACCAGGCAATCCGTCTGCTCGTTTGCCGCCTATGTCATAAAAAAAAAATCAAAATAATCATTTAAGTTGTAATTCCTTATTTATTAGCCAATCCTTAAGTTTATATTTAAAAGAAGTTCCTTCATACACAAGCTTCATAGGTTTCATAGGTTCACTAAGCCAGACTGGTCGTCCATTATCAAAATTTGCTAAAGAATATATAATTTACAGGATATACCAGAAAACGGTGCCGATGTTGCTCATCTCAACGCAGTTCATTCCATCTCTTTGCTGTCCAGCCTGGGAGAAAAGTACCCGTTTCTGCTTAATTTTATAGGTAAGACCAAATACCGATAAACTAGTCTACTTTTTTCTTAACCTTTTGTACGATTTTTCTCTTGCTTCGAAACGTGGCAAGCACCCAACGTCACGACTAATAAAGATCGAATATAATAAATAATAATAATAAGTATTTGGCGACAATCTTACACAAATCGACCTAGTCCTACGGTAAGCTCAGTAAGGCTTGTGTCGTAGGTACTAGACGACGATATATATAATAGATATAAGTACTCAAATACACATAAAACACCCATGACTCAGGAAGAAATATTTGTGCTCAACACACAAATAAATGTGGGGTCAGTACATCCTGAAAGTCTATAAGGTCTTTTTTGTAATTTTTTTTTTAATTTATGGAAGACGATTACAGCAATCGTCCAAATCGGTTCAGCCGTTCTCGAGTTAAAAGCCGGAACTAACACAACTTTCTTTATTAATATAGCTAGAGAGGGTCTATTTATTATTTACAAAAATTACAATCGTATTATGATAACTATAAGTACTTAACTAGTTACAGTATAAAACCTAAAAAAGGCCCTAGAGGCATTTTACCAAGGATGCTGGCGGCATTTTCTCGTTGTATCGCAATGATACGTTGTACGAGGAAGCCGCCAACTCTTCGGTCACCAGTTACGTCAACCAGACGCTTTGCGATTGCTGCAAAAAGTTTGTGCGCGCTGGGACCCAATGAACCTAGCGTCTCTATGGTACAAAATATTACCCTCTGCCCAGGCTCTTATATTTTTTATTCATTTAATATAGATAGATAGATCACTGACATATATTAGTAAATTGGTGACGTTCGCAGGGCAGCACTCGTGGTCGGCGGAGTGGTCGAGGGGGGAGGCGCACGAGGCCACTATGAAGCTGGAGCACCACTACAAAATGGGAGACCTGAGCTTATTTCAAATGGACGTCGTCGCTACCCAGGTAACACATCAAACTTTCCATTTTTCTAGACTTAGGGGATGTACTGTAAAACGGGGTGAGTAGGTTTCGCGGGGAGAGGTGGGTTACGAATGGGGAGAGAAGGTTTGAGAGAGGGGTGATAAGGGATTTTAATGTATAATAATGTATTCCAATTTAAAATGGAGCTATAGTAATACGCATAATAAAAAAAATCTGGTGCAAAGATTTCTTACCGGTATTTTTGCACAAAATGTATAGTTTCGATTATTACCCACGATTATTTATTTATATCACTCATGCATCTTAAGTAGGTACCATTGCTTCGTGTTTGAAAGGGTTTTAAATTACACGATTCGAGCGTCGAGTTCTGGCATTGCGACATTTTAATCTCTGTGAGAAACGAAGAAATTGTATTTAAGAAACATGAATGATGAAAAATAATATTCGTCGTTACATTTACATTTCAGCCATAAATCGTCCACTGCTGGACATAAGCCTCCCCCAAATATGACTTGTATCATCTTGAGGGGTAGTTGCCATAGTCGCCACGCTTGGCAGGCGGGTTGGCGACCGCAGTAGCTGTAGATTAGGTTGCGACGGACGCTGCTGCCCATCCGTCGGCTTTTTCCCTTTGTCGCCTCTTACGACACCCGCGGGAGGAGATGGGGTGGTGCTATTCTAGTCAGCCGGCACCACACGGCCATTGTATAATATTCGTCGTTATCGTAACTATATATTTTTGGAAAAATAATGTTGAGAAACTTGTGTGCCATTATTTTCGTCCTCTAAAATTTTTGAATGAAAAAATTGCCCCCTTGTCTAACGATTACATTTTTGTTTCAGATCGGCCCCGGCCACGTCCGTCTGCGTATAGAAACTGGCTTCGGTCCCCTTCTGATCTCACAGTCAGTAACTCCTATAGGGCCTCTCCTCCAACGAGTTATACATAGAATGTTCTCGCCAACCTACAACGCCCCTATCGTAGCTGCCTTTATATGGGGGGAAAGCTATATGGTGAGTTTGAAAAAAATAGGTTGTTTATGATTGATTATAGCGCCATCTATTGTCGAGTTTAAGAACGATATAGTACTTATATGATTTAACCTTCTTTATGTTGTATAATTATTTACTCTCTACATTTGTGATCGATAACCAATCTCACAAGCACGAATGCTTCAAAAGAAGTATGAGTACATCATGATGTCGAGTACAGTCGAGTTGCTTAAATATGATCACACGATGTTTTATTTGTCCTTACAAATCGATTAATCGATTATCATCTTGGCTATCTAATCGATTATAGAAAACGAAAAGATCACGTGATTTTTTGTTCTATCTGTTGTTCGGATACATTATTTTTATATTTGTCGTATTTTTACATACTTGTTTTATTATATTTCAATATTGACTACGGCCACAGTGATTTCATAATAATGAAATGAAAATGAAAATGATCTTTATTCTAGGATTACAGTCGCCATCAAATATATCGGAATGGCATTAAGCTTACCACAGATCAAGTCAATTTGTATTAAATTGCATAAAAAAAAAACTGAAAACCGACGGACATATCGCGTATACTAATTTAAATTTTATCTCTACATTTTACGACATGCCAAGTATACGTGATATAATCCGTTTTCCTTTTTTTTTATTAATAATTAATGCACGGACAAAAGCAACATTTTTAATCTTTTGTTTTTTTTTAGTTCGAGCGTGACGTGATGATCTGGAATAACAAGCGATACATGAGCTCCCCGGCCTACGTGAGGACGGACAAGACAATACGCGCCTTCCGAGCGTGGTACTCTCAATTCTACTCCGAAAACAGCGTTAGTTTCAAGGACGCTACCCAGAACCCCTTAGATTGGTGAATAGCGCCATCTATTGGTGGGTAGCAAGAGACATTTCCATTGTTACACGACTATTTAAAGAGGTCGGAAAATACCGGGACATACAGGCTTCAAAAGTCAAATATTTGTTAGACCCCTCAGAAAATTGCATTTAATAAGTTATTTTTTTAGCTAGTAGATTTCTAAAATGTACAAAATAATATAAAAAGGTATCGGGTAAATTAAGCGTGATATAATTAAATTAGATTTATTTATGTATATTTAATGGTTGTAGAATTTAAAATTGTCACCAGTTGTATTTTATGTTATATTTTTTTTTAGCTTCTACGTTACGTTTTTTAAGTTAAAATTAGCCTTAAAAGAACTATGTATTTTTATTAAAGTTATTTTACTAGTTAAAAAACTTTATAATATTAATCATTTTTAGACTCAATTATAAGGTATGTAAGGGGAGCAAAATTAGTGTTTACCTTCTCGTGCTAATATTGAGACCCGAGCTAGCGAAGGATTCCAAAATTGCAAGTGGTTTTAAAGAGTGGAATCTTGGGCATTGAGGAGGGAGGGTCTCAAGGTACGAGAGAGGGACACATTTTGCTACCGAGTGCAACACACAATTTTTCACCTCACTACCGCGAGGCAAAAATGACTCTAAAACTTTAAAAATGTAATCTAAATTTAAAAATGTAATTTAAATTTAAATAAAAAAATATTCACCCAGCTAAGGTCAAAAAACACTTGATTATAAGCAAACAATTTGTATGAAATTACTTTGCACTCTTGTGAATAAAATCTGTTTTTAAAGAATAAAACAGTTCTTTCCTAACCTAACCTACTACACTACGGTATCATTTCGGATCTGTGAGGGTCGCAGTTCCAACCTAACCTTCATTGGTCGGGATAAATAAATAAATAAATAAATAAATGTTTCTGGACAATCTTACACAAATCGTCCTAGTCCTACGGTAAGCTCAGTAAGGCTTGTGTTGTAGGTACTAGACGATGATATATATAATAGATAGATACATATAAATACTTAAATATATAGAAAACACCCATGACTCAGGAACAAATATCTGTGTTCATCACTGTAGAGAATTCGATAGCTTAAACAATGGGCTGAAAAAACTAAAAGGCGACCGTGGTTGAAAAATATATTGACAACTGTAAAACAATAGAATCACAAAAATATATAGACTACAAAACCAGAGACAATATGAAAAGTATAAAAACCTCGTCGACATCGTCCCCCCCGTGTAGCGAAGCTACACAACTTCGCCATTTTTTTGCCATTCGTGCCAGTTTTTTTTGCGGGTCTGCGTAGCACGCCGCCTTTAGTGGCCACATCAACCACTCGCACTACACCGTCTCTGCCAGGATAAACTTTATCAATACGGCCTATGGGCCACACACTCTAGGCATGCTAGGGTCTACGACTAGGACGACGTCAGCGACTTTCAAATTGGAAAAGTGACTTCCAAACGAAATCGTTCTTCGTGTGCCGCTGTCAGATAGAATTTTGCTTCGAATTCCTCGACGTGCAATGAAACGGCGAATGCTCATTATCGGCAGAATCAGCTGACAGGCTCGTGACAATTTCAAGGTGGACTGCTCGTGTAGTCATGCAGGTAAAAAGAGCAATCCATCGCTTTTCTCGTCGACGACCAATTGTCACTTCAACGGGATCAAAATAGTCCAAACTGATGTTCGTGAACGGGCGCTTAAGGTGCTCTAGACGGACGTCTGGCAAGTCGCCTGTTGGAGGAATCTGAGGCGTCGCCTTCTGTTTGATACAGTAAGCGCATTTTCTCGCAGTCATTCGCACTTCACTGCGGCAACGAAAAATCCAGAATCTCTGTTTTAGCTCATTAATCACCAACTCGTTAAATCCATGTGTGGCAAGAACGTGGTAATATTGGTTGAGAAGTCCATCTAGGATTACCGGGGCTTTGATAGCGTAATCAATGTCCTTTATGCGTTTTATGCGGTTATCCAACCCTAGGAGGCCATTTTCATCAATTGTTGGGCAGAGAGGATTCAATTTGCTTGATTTTAGTAGCGGCTTGGCATTTCGAAGCAAGGCGAGTTCTTCGCCGAACGAATCATTCTTTGCTTGTTGAAAAATAGCAATTTCGGCTTTCTTCATCTCTGTAGCGGACAGCGACGGAAGCTTGGATGAAGAATGGTTAGAAATGTTATTTGAATTTGGATCATTATGTGCCAAAGAGATCGAAACTTGTCCGCGCATTGGATGACGCGTGCAGTTGCACGAACAAAACGTAACCATGCACTGAAACGTGCAGGATCTGGTACAACCGATGAAGGTTTATCCAGACTGATGTGTCCTACATGCACCTTACAAGGTTTAACTCTTCTAAGGTGGATGCAGTTATAGGTGCAGATGGTTCTTTAGGCCACTTGCTGGACGGCAGCAATAAAAAATTCGGTCCAGAGAACCATCGCGTTAAATCAACCTCGCGATCTTTTAGTCTTGTCGCGTCGTCTGCTACATTCAAACTACCTGGTACAAACTTCCAGTCACTCACGTTGGTTATTTCGGTAATTTCACCCACACGGTTTGCAACAAATGGTTTGAATGTCCGTGCGTCACTACGGATCCAACTCAGAACTGTTGGGTTGAATCCGACCAAAGTAAGTTGAATCTGAGATAATGTTATGACCGGTACACACAGTGTTGGCAAACCGAGCAGCAATCAAGCCTGCTTGGAGCTCAAGTCTTGGTATGTATGTGGGTTTCAGGTGACAGCTTTACAGAACCGGTCGCGAATGTAAAGCGCCAGTATGCGACACACGCGTATGCTTCCTCACTATGTGTGCAATTGTCTGTCTGTAACAGTATCATCTTGGAAACCACACCTATACCAACGAGGAATTTTGACGTTTTTAATCAAAGCCAGTTGTTGAGACCAAGCCTACCACTTTTGAAAAGCGCTGGTGGCAGCTCAGTATCCCAATCAATACCAGGGTCATAAACCCTCACTAAATAGGACAAAACCTTGTCATCTACGGGAATTGGAGAACTAGTGCGTAATCCAAAGGTGTCGCTTTTAGGATAACAACTCAGTCCTAAAGATCTCACAGGGGCCTCAGGGCCCACGTGAATAGTTTCAGTTGCAGGAGCTGTTAAATTCTCTGGCACGGAAGCTGGGACGTTATAAACCCAACCGCGCATGGGAAAATGAGGTAAATACCACCGTAAGGATTTGTGTGTATCATTTGTGTTCATCATTATATCGTGGTATGTCTCCTTTGAGCAATCTTCCGCATAACCTTTTGACATCATGTTATTAATGAAAGCACAATAATCTTTCTTAAAGTCTAAATCCCTAGTCATGCGTCTTTCCAAACCATGGAACCTCGAAAGCGCATGAGGATAACTGTCAGGTATGTTTGGCGTGTCCTTACGCCAAAGTAGGCCTACTTCGAACCTGCCTGACGGTAAACGATTAGTCGTAGTATCTAATATCTCTAAAGCGTGTTTATCCTCCTTGGAAGACAAATTTTCTGGCTTAGAAATACCTATAGCATCAAGACGAAAATAATCCTTGACGAGTTTATCCATGGATGAATCACCATCATCTTTAGTTGAGACGTGGTTAATAAAATAGACGGGTTTGGTTAAGACATTGGCTTTTCCATGTAACACCCAACCTAAAGCAGTGCGTGTGGCAACTGGTTCAGTTTTAGTACCTTCCCTAAGTTCACGGCAAATTGTTAGATACCAGTGTTCCGCACCGAGCAAGACTCTAGGTGTGGCGTCAAATAATGTAAGAACATCCACAAGATCAGTCAGATGAGAATATTTCGCAATATCACTTTGGTTGACAGTTTGTGTAAATAATGACAGTGAATCTACGGCCTTGGCGTTATTCACTAAGAATGTTTTAGAACATTGTTTACCTTTAATTGAAAAGCTTACGTATTGCACAGGTTTGTGTGTTGACATACCACAGGCTCCGTCAACCTTGATAAAATGCATGGGGCCAGTCGTTCCAATGTGACGTGCCACCTCCCACTCGATCAAAGTTGACATGGCACCGTCGTCAAGCAATGCATATGTGTCATATTTTCCTTGAGGTCCACTAACTTCAACAGGAATAACTTTTAAAAACACTTGAGAATTCTGAGATTGCGTGGTGGTTGTTTGGTCGTTTGAGTGTGATTCGGTAACGTTAGAAATTGTAGCAATATTATTTTCATGTTCAGGTGTATTGTAGGAGGACGATGGAAACTCGTCAGCAGTTTTGGAAACCTGGGTTAATGACGCTGAATGCAGTAGCGGGTGATGGAAACGCACGCACCCGTCAACGCCGCATCGACCAACCATACACGACTTCCAACGATGTGATTTAGTTTTTAAACACTTATAGCATATTTTAGCTTCAAGCAACCAAAGCCACTTATCATCTAATGTCAGTGACTTAAAATCTTCGCAATCCGTTAGTTTGTGTTTTTTATTACAATAACGACATAAATCAGTATTTGTGTGACGTATAGATGCCACATGTATGTTTTCACTTTGTATAGGTTTGTGTGTGAAATTATTATTGCTGACTGTACCATGACCTTTATTTGACCAAGAACCTGAAATAACACCAGTTTGCCTGCCTAAAAAGGGCATAAATGTGCCAGCTTGCCTACCTGAATTGGGCATAAATGTGCCAGCTCGCCTACCTGAATTGGGCATAAATGTGCCAGGTTGCTTAGCATAGTCATGTACTAAACCAAAACGGTTGTGTTTTATAGCTTCAATATCCAGAAATTCAGAAAGTAATTGTATTTTGGGCACTTGTCTATCACTTTTATACGCAAAATCTTTCCACTGACTGTACAATATAGGTGTCAGTTTACTTAACACAGAGTGAAATAATTCTACGGAATAAATATGTTCTATTTGATCTAAATTTCTAATTACTGCTATGCAATTGCGCAATCTACTAGCAAAGTTACCAATTTCTTTTTGATCAAAGCTTATCTTTGGCAGATCCCGTACGAGACCAATCTCGTGAAGCACGATCATTTCAGGAAGAGCAAAAGTTTGCTCCAGCACGTCGAGAACTTGTTCAGGGTGCTCCGCCGTGTACAACAACGACGACACACTCTCTAGGGCTTGGCCGCGCAGCGCGCCGCTCAAACGAACAAGATTCTCTGTGGGTGTAAATAAGTGTTGAGTATCACGATAGACACGCTTAAACATCAACCACTCTGTAGTCTTACCCGAAAAAGGAGTGAGTTGCAGTTTATGAGAACATCTCTGTGAATAAAATATAGGTTCGGGTTGTTTTGACAGCGCTTGACATTTATTTTCACCAAGCGATTGCGAAAATGACTGTGCCTTATTCGCAGAGGTTTGCAAAGGGTTTGAGTAGTCATTGACGGGCATTTCAAACCTAACTGGTTTTTTGCAAACATCACGTTGACATTCACGATAATCATGAATGTGATTGTAATGGTTGTGATTGCGATGCGATGCAATCATATCATTCGAATAAAACTCATGATCTATAATATTTTGTTCCTGTGATAAATGTAGGTTTAGTGGCTTGTTCGTCTTATTTACTTGAACATAAGTAGGCTCTAAACCTAAATTTATTTTTTGTACAGGGGTAGTAACCGCCGCTTGCGTAGGCGGGATTTGTGGTACAATACTATTAACGTTATTGTTAATAGGGTGATGCACACTGTGGTTCACGTCGTGAACCCACGATGCGGTACGCAAATAAGAGTGACTTACTGTCTGGGTAGTGGATTGTCTGTCAGCTCCTTGCGCTGCTAAACTTGCCTCAATTTCGAGCACTTCCACTTGTTTTGTCTGCTCCAAAAGTTTACGCTGAAAATTAAGTTGCAGACGCGCGACTTCCTGTTCGCGCTCAATACGTTGTCGCGCAAGCTCCTGCTCGCGCTCGAACAGCTGCTTTTCCCGTTCCAGGCTGCGACGAGCCAACTGTGCCTCCGCGGTCAGTCTTAGTGCCTTTACAGTGGCAGACGACCGCGAAGACGACCCGCGAGACCTGGAACTAGGGGAAACACTAATGGGCTGTTCGGAACTAGTTGTAGGGGGCTGAAGAGGCGTCCCGGAACTCTCAGGGACAGCGGCTGCAGGAGCACTTGTGGCTTTAGTCGCAACTGTGCCCAACTTATGGGCCCGACCGAGCCCTCCCGCGGCGCTGTCTGAGTTTGCCCTTTCAGCATCCTTTGCTGGTGTGGTCAACCATTTAGTTTTAGATCGCGTCAGCATCGCGGTGAGAAGGACCAAAAATGTAGAGAATTCGATAGCTTAAACAATGGGCTGAAAAAACTAAAAGGCGACCGTGGTTGAAAAATATATTGACAACTGTAAAACAATAGAATCACAAAAATATATAGACTACAAAACCAGAGACAATATGAAAAGTATAAAAACCTCGTCGACAATCACAAATAAATGCCCTGACTGGGAATCGAACCTAAGACTATCGGCTTCATAGGCAGGGTCACTACCCACTAGGCCAGACCGGTCGTCAAATAAAATGAAATAATACACTAAACTACGATTAGTCGAAAAATTGCCTGTAGTGACCATAGCCAATTTTTACAGGTACAGTCAGCAGCAAAAGTGGCTAAGCGTTTGAAGTGTTCAAAATGACCTACACGCGCTCTTATTCTCTTGGCAATAGAGATGTCTGGAGATTTTGAACACCTAGCCTAGCCACTTCTGCTGCTCACTGGACTTAATTGCTAAATGTATATATTTTTAATGATCTTTTATAAAATATAAATTTATCAGTCAATTATTTGGACGCTTCAGTGATTTGAATTAATTGACTAAACATTATTTTGTCAAGCGTTGTTTGCCACGTTTTTGTGAAATGATTTTAGGTCAAATGACAGGGGGCCGATATTTAAGAATCGAGCACTCGAATAAAAAAAAATGTGGACAATTATTTTCAATCGTACACCAACGTTTCTCACCATTATCTTTGCACAAATTGTATAGCTTCAATACCCACGAATATTAATTTCTATCATTCATGTTTCTAAATTACTATTTCTTTGTTTCTGACAGAGTTTAAAATGTCACGAGTCGAGTACTCGACGCTCAAAAATCAGTCGCACGGTTCTCAAAAATCGCCCCCGTAAACACAAATTCAGAAACCATGAGGACAAAAGCTTTGTATACGTGAAAAACTTAGCTAAAGCACATGGCTTATGTAGCAGTAACGTGTGTGTACACGCATATCGGCGTTCTATATTCAAATTTTGACGTATGTTCCATATAAATTATCTGTACAACTACATAGACATGGTGCTTCATTTAAGTATTTCACTTCTAGCTAGTTGATGGTTGTGCTAAAAAAACACCGTTGGCTTTATTGCCAAAATTGTAATTTTTTTTAAAGTGTAATTTTAAAGTGTTATAAATGTAAGTGTGTCCATATTATGTTGTATATATATATATATGCCTCGAAAAAATGTTATTCTGCATCAGCGCCGCAACCGCGAAAAATTCGTAAATTTCGGACGATTGTCTCTGTCATTCTCATGACGCTTTAATTGGAGTAACAGAGAAAGACGCTCGAAATATACGAAGTTCAATGTTCGCGGCACCAGGTCTGCGGCGCTACCGCAAAAAACGATATTTGTAAATTTCGGACGATTGTCTCTGTCACTCTTATAGCGCCTTAATTGGGATAAAAGAGAAAGATGCCCGAAATATACAAAAATCGTTTTTCACGGTAGCGCTGTGTTTCTGTTTCATTTTTGACAGAAACTTATTTCATGACATTTTTGTTCCAACGAATATCAGTTAACCAATCGGAAACAGATTTTTGTTTAAATATGTTGATATGAGATGACGTAATTTGTGAAATAGTATTATTTAATAATATTTTAAGGATAATTGATGAGTGTGTCCTCTGATCAATAAAATATTTAATTAAGAATTGTATTGTTTTTTATTTGGGTTTTACAAGGATAGTTACCGGTATTACTGAACCCGGTCAATTTTATGTACATGTTTGCTTTCTTCTCAGAATGTCGAAGTTTCTACGACTCCGGGTGCCGATTTTTGAGTCATGCTTTCGAATAAAAAAAAACTGAGGACGAAAATAATTGCATACAGAAGT
Organism: Grapholita molesta; assembly: GCA_022674325.2. NCBI lineage: Eukaryota > Metazoa > Arthropoda > Insecta > Lepidoptera > Tortricidae > Grapholita > Grapholita molesta. Next base: position 3,277,078 of record CP053147.2, read on the forward strand.
TTCTCACCATTATTTTTGCACGAAATTTACAATTTCCATACTTTTAATTAATATTTTTTATATCATTTATGTTTCTAAAATACCATTTCTTCGTTTCGGACTCGACGTTCAAATTGCCCCCAGTAAATTTCGCAACTTTTGAAACTTCTCCTTTGTGCATTGCTATTCGAAATTCTGGGACCATGGGCCCTAACCTGCTACCGCGAAAATCGAAGTTAGTAAATTTTTAGTACTTATCTTCTTTTACTACAATTAAGGCATCATGAGAGTGACAGCGACAATCGTTTACGAAAATGATTCTCGCGGTAGCCGCTAAAAGAGTCGTAAAATAATCGCACACAAAAGTTGCTGTTTAGTTTCGATACTCACGATTATTAATTTATGTCATTCATATTTCTAAAATATCATTTCTTTGTTTCTGACAAAGTTTAAAATATCGCGATTCGAATACTCGGCTCAAAAATCGGCCCCCTGTTACCCACAGAATATTTAGGCAGCTTGCATTATTAATTATTATGCAGTGCGCACATAGCCTAAAATGAAAAAATATGTCTTTTAAAATATAAGCCCATAAAAAATTAAAAATAAACAGCATGATACGCAAAAAATCCAACGCAATTCACACAATAAAATCCATTTAACAATTAAGGAAAAAGATTACTCATCTAATCGCTTAGAAAACCCCAAGAAAATTAAAGTGAGGCCATTTGCAATTTAGTGGTTCAATAGCGTTCAAGGCAACACAGCAGCTTGTCTTGTCCGAGCAGTTTGTAAGCAAATAAAATAATCGTGTATATGTTCTGAACCAAGATATTTCTGTAAGTACTTATTTGTTTATTTACGCGTACACAACAGACTTTTTGTGTTTGTTTTAGTTAAATACTAAACTACTACTACTTTCAGTTATTGTTGTATCAGTTCAGTTGTAGTTGTATTTGTATATATTTTTTGTTTTTGGTCAAAATTATTTACAATCACTAAAATTAAATAAAAAATCGCGTCAAACTAGGAATAAATTATAAAAATATGATTTGCGTTTTATGCCATTTTTGAGCGTCTAAACTTTGTCAGAAACGGAGAAATGGCATTTTAAGAAATTAATAATCGTGAGTATCGAAACTATATATTTTGTGCAAAAATAATGGTGAGTAACTTTTGCGTGCGATTATTTTCGTCCTTAAATTGAATTCGAGTGCACGACTCTCAAAAATCGGCCCCCTGTTTTCAGATTTCAGTAAAAAGTTTTTAATTTGTAAGTATTTTCGTTTCAAAGATTCGTTCGGAATAATAACACGATTATTCAAGTATTGTTTCTGTCACTTAACGTCATAAAAGTCATTATGCCAAACATTACCTTAAACCATAACATTACTTTTGTATTATTTTGAAGGATCCAGTTCAATATTTACTTATTATGAAACAATAAATAGATAAACATAAAACTATTCACCACCTGTACCAGGTATCTTATATTTATTTACAGTCTTGTGGACGATTTTTGAGTATTAAGTACTCGACTCGTGGCATTTTAAACTCCGCCAGAAACGATGAAATAAATAAAAATTTCTGGACAATCTTACACAAATTGACCTAATCCTACGGTAAACTCAGTAAGGCTTGTGTTGTAGGTAATAGCAACAACAACACAAGCCTTACTGAGTTTATATATATATATATATATATATATATAATATATATATATATAATAGATAGATACATATAAATACTTAAATACATAGAAAACACCCATGACTTAGAAACAAATATCTGTGCTCATCACACAGATGCCTTTACTGGGATTTGAACACAAGACCATCGCCTTTATAGGCCTAGGCCAAAACGATCATCAAAATATAAAATGTTATTTTAGAAACATGAAGGAAAGAAGTTATAACAATCGTGGGTGTTGAATGTATTGTACATTTTGTGCAATAATAAAATAAATAACAGTAAAAAACTTTAGTGTGAAATTAATTTCCTCCTCAAAGTTTATTAAATAATAAACTCTGAGCGTCGGCGCGGATTCGTCTCGTCACATTTTAAACTCTGTCAGAATCGACGAAATGTTATTTTAGAAACATGAATGATAAAATAACTAGTACATTTCGATACTTGTGAAAAAAAATTTTTTTTGACGAGGGTGAACGTTGGAGCCCGAGTGAAACGAGGGTGACAATCACCCGAGTCTTAAAGAAGTTTTTACACTAGTATCGAACCTAATTTTTCATAGCAAGTGCCTTAAAAAGTGAAATTTACGCAAAGTGCACTTTTTACGCACTAGTTAGGAAAATGTTATTTTAGAAACATGAATGATAAAAATGAATAGTCCTGGGTACGTTAATGCGTTTCGATTGTGCGATCATTTTTGTACTATTTTTTTTTATCTGAGTGCACGACGAGATCATAAATATTTGGGCTATAAATTAAATTTTGTTCGCACGTTAACAAACAGTAAATATGAAATAAAACAACTAAAACAGCGTTCGTGGTCATCGGGTGGCCTCAACGCTAAACGCTGCTAAAGGGTTCAAAACGTCGGGATAAAGTTTAAATTAGTATACGCAATATAATCCGTTTTAGTTGTTTTATTTCATTAATAATTAACGCGGCAACCGAAGACAACATTATTGTAAACAGTAAATAGTGATAGAAGGTTTAAGTATGATCATTACTGAGCCGTAACTAGTGTGTTAAGAATATTTACAATTAAACACCTTAATCTCAGGCAAGTATGTCAAATTACTTTGCAAATCTTGAAGAAATCGTAAAAAAAATATTCATATATGCTTTTCAAACCTAATATGGTGTTAATTAATAATCTTATAAACCTTTTTGTTTTTTTTTTCTGTCAGAAAGGTCAAAGTTTACCTTTGATTTATGAATTAGCATGCATATTGCGTAAATTATCGTCATTATCATTATCCATCATACTATCCAATCGATCAAACGACCTACCGTGACCGCATTGGGATTACCGCAATTTTTTCCATGTCGCCAGTCCACCTTGTGGGGAATCTTCCCACACTCCACCTACCGGTACGTGGTCACTCGAGAACTTCTACGCCCCAACAGCAAACGGTTCTATGTGCAATATTTACAAAAGTTTAACCGTTATTTTTCCCCAATCGCCTGTAAATATGCATGATTTATGTACAAACATTTTAACTTATCTAACTCAAGTTGCTACTTACCGATAACGATGGTATATATACTCTGGATTACATTTAGTTTGCCACAAACCTCTGACGAATTCATTTTTATTCGTTACGTAAAAAACTAAAAAAGTGCATAATGGGTGATTTTATGGTATGTTTCGCTTTCTATTTACAAATATGGGGGCCGATTTTTGAGCGTCGAGTACTCGGTTCGTGACATTTTAAACTTTGTATGTAATTTCTATCATTTATATTATTTCTTCGTTTCTGACGGAGTTTAAAATATCCCGATTCCGGTACTTGACGCTCAAAATCGGCCCCTAGGAGGGCGATGTGATGTGGTCAGTCGTGCAAATTTCAAAAACTTTGAGGTCCACAATAATCGCACACAAAAGTTTCTCGCCATTATTTTTGCATGTAGTATTTAATTTTAAGTACTTGACTAGTGATATTTTAAATTCTGCCATTAACGATGAATCCGTATTTTGGAAACATATATAATATAAAATAATAATCGTGGGCACCTAAATTATAGATATTGTGTAAAAATAATGGCGAGAACTTTTTGAACGACTAAATGACTCAAAAATCGGCCCCCTGATACGTTTTGGCACGAATTCAAATGCACTTTGACCAAATCAATTGATCTTTTTTTATTATTTATTAATGTATATAGAATTTTAAATAAAAAAATATGTATAGTGGGATATATTTAAAGGCCCATTTTTAATAATTAGTCCTAATGTTTTATGTTGAATTCGTGTTGTAATTATAATGTTTATTTTTAATGATTGCAGGATATGTCAGAACCACACGCTGCATTCAAAAACTGTGGACAGAAGGAGGGTCTAGAAATATGGAGGATCGAGGTAAATATGAAGAGGAAATTTTTATTTGTATGTATTAAATAAGTTCTGAAAATATTGAACTGATTTGAAAAAATCCTTCACCATTAGAATGCTAATTTATCCGTGATGCTGATGAACATAGGTGATATGTTGTTTAATACTTAGATGCACCCGTGCGAAGCAGGGACGAGCCGCTAGCATTATATACAGTGATCTGATCGTGTATAGTGATCGCGGATCTGATCTTGGTGCAGTGCTAGGGTTGTCAGTAATGCCCAATATCAAACTGATTGAACCAAAAATCAAATAAAATAAAAAATAATAATAAATTGCGTATTAAACAAAATCTGAAATACAGACACATTCTCTGAACATGTAAAGCCTAACCCAATATGCATAATGAAATTAAGGGTTAATTTACCACGAGTATATGAGATAATATAACACAGTTGCAATAAATCCTTTTCTCGGGTTATAGTTCATATTTATGATTAGGAATTGATATACCAACTATATATTAGCACGGTATAATTCGTAGTTAATAAATGTACAATTATAATTAGTATTAATTAAGTAAAAAAATAGTGTTTCATGTAGGTACTACAGTATAATTTTAAACGTCAATCATATTATACACGTCGACAACCCTAGGTCGCTGTCGTGTGTCATTTGACGTCATCGCACCAAAAATGCTGGAAAAAGTACGATCACTGAATTTATATAAAAGTATAACTATAGAATAAAACATAAAATAAAATAACTGAAACGGATTATATTGCGTATATTAATAAAACAGCAGCCAAGACTGTGAGGCCATAGTGTTGATCAGAATGGACATTGTAGTCTGTAGTTTATAATTTTTGGACTTTAATTTCTAATAAGCCCCTCTGGCGTGTGAAAATACCATGTGCAAGCACAAAATTGTTTAATAATTTATATAAAAAAAAAAAGATAAAAGATAAAAAACATTTATTTGTGACAACACATATACAAAAACAATGTCAAACAAAGAAAGAAAAAAAATAATACACCTGGTGTGCATCACAAAATGGACTCAACTCAGCATATTGCCACCTCAGGAGCCAGCGCTGATCTTCCGCTGAGCCCATTCGGTGATATGTGGGTTGTAGTAATTTTTTAACCCACATGGTATTTTAAAATGGATGAAAGAACGCAAATACTAAAATTAATATAAGCTAATACTATATTAATAAATGTGACATTACTTGAGTATAAAATTAGGATATTTAACTTAAGTGCATAAACTTACAAAAGAAAAAAAGTTAGCTATTCAAAAAATTATATTATAAGTATAATAGGATACACTTGCCTGTTCCAGGGGCCCCATTTTTATATATTTTAGTTTAGTTTTGTATAAAATATCCTACTTAACGACTAATATAATATTAAAGAGTATTAAAAACAGGAAAACATACCGAAACAACTAAAATTAGTAGATATTTTTCCTTATCAATCCTGGTAACGAAAGGGAAATGTGATAATAATTATAATTAAATCAGCATAATATATGACTATTAGGTATTAAAATTAAACATAAAGTTATTCATGTTGTTTTATTAAATATTCAAATTTAAGTAATTAGCCGATAGACGTATTTTCTATTTAATTGTATATTTGTTTGTTTAATTATTATTTTATTATTTTTTCAAATATTTATTTTTCAGTATTTATTAATTAAACAAAATTATTTTAATTACAATGACTACTTAACTAGGTACTACCAGTTGAATCTGAAAAGGGCCTAGAGGCATATATTTATATATTTTTTGCATTTAGTTGATTTTAACTTGTATTTTATATTAATAAATTTGCATACATTAATTGTGTAAAAGCGGATAACTCACGTTTTATAACTCGAATATTGCTCGACATGTTTCATTCGGTAACGAGGAGCATAATCATGAGCCCTTCGCGTTGGCTAACCGAAACATGTCGAGCAATATTCGACTTATAAAACGTGAGTTACCCGCTTTTATACAATTAATATGTTTAAATCTCACGATAGTTTTGTATTTAAATTCGCATATATTTATGTAACATTACCAAAACTATCTACAATTGAAAAACTATATTTTATTATTAATTTTTATCAATCATATTTCTAAAACACCATTTCTTCGTTACTGGGGCCCGATTTTTGAGAGTTAGGCACTGGTCCCACCGCGAGCTAGTAAGCTATTGGCCATCAGCTATTTCAAGGGACAAAAGATAAGCGCTCCCGTGTAAATAAAAGAGAGATATATATATTTATAGCTTAACGCCCGGCGATGATCTACGATCGCCCGGTTATGACATATACCTAAACCTATGTCTCTTATATTTACACGGGATCGATTATCTTTAGTCCCTTGAAATAGCTGATGGCCCATAGCTTATTAGCTCGCGGTGGGACCAGTGCCTAAGTCAGATTTGTGTAAGATTGACACAAAAAGTATAATTAGGAATTAGAATTCTAGACCAACTAAATAATTAAACTTATTCCCACAAATACGCTAATGGCATTTTTTAATGATTATCGATAGTGCTCTTAATTATATCGCAAACTCATTATTTTTACTTATTTGTATTCAACACATTAATTAATTAGTATAATACAATTGGAATGTGATTAAATGAAATACCTATTATGAAAACTATTATTAGGTTTTTTTAAGTTGTTTAGTTTTTTGGAAACCGTTTTCATCTAACGGATTTAATTAAAAAAACGCCATTTTTGAAAATTACACCGTAATCTACTGATTTTTGAGAGACGTGCATACGATATTTAAAAACTTTAAGTACGAAAATAATCGCATACAAAAGTTTCATACCATCATTATTGCACAAAATGTATAGTTTTGATACCTATTATAAATTTTCTGTCAATCATGTTTCTAAAATATTGATTCACCGTTTCTGACAGAATTTAAAATGTCACTAGTCAAGTACTTAAAACAATAGGCACATTTCGTGCAAAAATAATGATGAGAATATTTTGTGTGCGATTATTTTTGTCCTCAAAGTTTTTTGAATTTGAGTGCACGACTCTCAAAAATCGCCTCCCTGGTTTGCTTAATAATGAGATATATAAATTATTATTTTATTTTCAGAATTTTCAGCCAGTACCAATCCCTTCGACTGACCACGGGAAATTCTTTAGCGGGGACTCTTATATCGTCTTAAAGGTATTTTTACTTTTTTTTTTAATACAGTATCTTTGTTTCTACACGAATATTGCAAACGTAACATTATTCTCTTAAAGTTTAACGTTGAAATATGACAATTTGATAATGATAACGTACAAAATCATAATTTAAATTGAACTGACGGCAAAAAACCGGACGATATATTCTCGGTACCGCGAATATCGAATTATTCATAATATCTATATATATAGATATAATATAATATAATGTGTTAATTAGTGAAATGTTGTACCTAATTGTGATTTGGGAAAAGATTGCAAAACTCAAAATTGTTTGACATGTAAAATATCACTTTTTGCCAATAAAAAATCGATCTATCTATCTATTGATAAATATCTAAGTTTAAATAATATAATATTTATTTGTACTCTTAAAACGAAATAAATAAATTACAGACATCAGGCATCGCTCCGTCCCTGAACTACGACGTACACTTCTGGTTGGGCACTGACAGCTCGCAGGATGAGAAGGGGGCCGCCGCCATATTGACTGTCAATTTAGACGAAGCTAGATTTAATGGCGCGGCCATACAACATCGGGAGATACAACACTATGAGAGCCAGGCGTTTTTGGATTATTTTAAACCTAGTAAGTAAAAAAAAGTAATACAAAATTACTTGTGTTTGTAAAAAAAATTGGAGCAAAACCATTTAACACCTTTGAAAAAAGCCGATGGTCCTGGGTCTGGTGTGATGAGTACACAAGTCGATTGTTGAGAGTCGTGCACTCGAATTCAAATAAACTTTGAGGACCAAAATAATCGCACACTAAAGTTTCTCACTATTATTTTTGTACAAAATGTATAATTTCGATGCCCACGATTATTAATTGATATAAATTAAATATTTCATGCTTCTAAAATACCATTTCTTCGTGTTTGATAGAGTTTAAAATGTCACGATTTGAGCGTCGAGTGCTCAAGAATCGGCCTCCTGGTTCGAATCCCGGTAAGGGGAATTATTTGTGTTGTGTGTACAGGGGGAGCATTATTAAGCCGTGCACTCGAATTCAAAAAACTGAGGACCAAAATAATCGCGCACAAAAGTTTCTCACAATTTATTATTTTTGCACAAAATGTTTATATTTTCGATTACCACGATTATTATTTTTTATCATTCAAGTTTCTATAATACCATTTTTTCGTTTCTGACAGTCATGGGTAGTTATGTGTTAACCATTGAGGATAAAAATAAAATATATGTAAATGTTTTTGTGTTGTCTAATTTTAATTATTTTTAATGCTGTGTTTAACATAATATAATGTATGAGTCATTGTTACTTGAAATAAATAATTTTATTTTTATTTTATGAGTCATGGGTATTTTTTATGTAGATGTATAGGTACCTGTTTGCTGAGTACACACTACATAAGCCTTCTTGAGCTTACCGTGGCCATGGGCCTCAGTCAATTTAGATATTTTTTTATTTTAATTATTTAAAATAATAAATAGATATGTGCTAAAAAAATTCACGTGTTTGGACAAGTGGGACAGCTGAGTATAGATTAAAGGCTGAATAAATAGACGGTCTCATTACAAGCCCTCATTATACCTAAGTATTTACAGTGAAAGTTGTGAGCGTACTCGTATGATCATTAATTTCACTCCCATTGTCACGTGGTTCCGTGGTGTAGTGGTTATCACATCTGCTTTACACGCAGAAGGCCGCCAGTTCGATCCTGGCCGGAATCATATATTTTTGTTTATTTTTAGTCTGGCCTAGTGGGTAGTGACCCTGCCTCTGAAGCCGATGGTCCTGGGTTCGATTCCCAGTCGGGGCATTTATTTGTGTGATGAGCACAGATATTTGTGCCTGAGTCATGGGTGTTTTCTATGTATTTATATTTATCTATCTATTATATATATCGTCGTCTAGTACCTACAACACAAGCCTTACTGAGCTTACCGTAGGACTAGGTCTATTTGTGTAAGATTGTCCCGAAATATTTATTTATTTATTTATTTATTTATTAACTAATAGTAGAAGATATATTATTATGCTGGTTGTGGGTTATTGTGTGCACGTATGATATCGGGATGCCGATAGGTAGATAAAAACTTAGCTAAAACACCTGGCCTATGTAGTAGTAACCTGTGTGTACACGCGTGTCGGCGTTCTATATTCAAATGTTGACGTAAGCTCCATATGAATTATCTGCACAACTACATAGACATGTTCCTTCAGTTAAGTTTTTTACTAACTTTGATTGGCCTTGACGTAAATATGGCGTCAGACTGTATCAATATAGGTAGCATGATTGCAATTAGTGTAACAGAATAGAATTAAGAAGGAGAAGATTATTTAAAATTAAATATTTACATTATGTTTTCTATGAAATAGTTAGAAGATTTCCTATCCGGGCCTTGATTGCGCTTGGTGAGAATCTTATGTGTGCGTTTATCTTTTTCCTCAAAGTTTTTTCGGCATTTCTGTACATATACGGCTGATCTTAAATGTTATAATCTTTTCACTAGTAATAAATAGTAACTTACTGTACAATATTTATTGTACAGTAAACTTGGCGACTCGTCTCAAGAGGTAACCGCCATGTGGGAAGTTGATGCGGCGATTATTGTACCGATAGTTGTTTCCGCGAACGGTCTCATAGCGAAGAGTCTCAACCAACATCTTGAGAGACTCTGGCTACGTGGTTGTGGTTGGATCGAGGGTCAGATTCAGAAGGTGGTAATTCTGGACACGGCACGAACAGTCTGGCGGTTCCTCTCTCTGCAGCGCTAGCCACCGGCAGCAGGGTTTTTTATGATATTTGTATTGTTTTATATGTTACAGAAGTATTTTTGTATTTTACCCAGCCTTAGGTTGTAAATGAATAAAGAGCACAATAACTTATTTATAAAATTTTTCAGTGATCCGGTATTTGGACGGTGGACACGCGTCAGGCTTCAGTAAGGTTACCACGAATGAAGGCTCGGAGAGACGCCTGTTTCAGATCAAGGGCAAGAAAAATGTGCGCGTTACACAGGTATGAGATAATTTACAGGCGTTTTCCAAATTAACAATTGTACAGGTGAAAAACTTAAGTGAAGGACCATGAGGCCGATATTTGAGAGCCGTGCACTCGAATTTCAAAAACTTTGAGGACGAAAAGAATCACACAAAAGTTTGCCTGCATTATTTTTGCACAATATATGTATAGTTTCGATACCCACAATTATTAATTTCTATCATTCATGTTTCTAAAATATAATTTCTTAAATTTAAAAATTGCTCCCATATGTAGTTGTGCAGAGAATTAACATAGAACGTACATAAAAATTTAAATTTACAACGCCGACATGCGTCTACACATACGTTACATAGGCCAGGTGTTTTAGCTAATTTTTACACCTATACGTGATTCTGATGACGTATTTGTAAAAATGGTGAATAATTCCAAATATGGACTGGAATAATAAATAATCATTCTCTGCGGAGTGATTGGTCTACCTGGGGGCCGGTTATTGAGCGTCGAGTACTGTGACTCGTAATATTTTAAACTCTGTCACAAACGACGAAATGGTATTTTAGAAACATGAATTATAGAAATTAATAGTCACCGGTATTCAACGTATAAATTAAAAATTGTGTGCGATTTTTTCGTCCTCAAAGTGTTTGAAATTCGAGTGCACGACCACGACTCACAAAAATCGGCCTCCTGGTCTTTTTAATTCCTGTTAGATTGACTAATCGGACTAGAAAACTATCTAAAATGACGAAATAATAAAAATATGCTGTATTAAATCCTATTTGTGGGAGGCCTATGTCAAGCAGTGGACTGCATACGGCTGAAATGTTTGTATGTAATGTATTATGTGATATTTTTCAGGTGGAAGCTCATGTATCCAAGATGAACGTAGGCGACTGCTTTATCCTGGATAAAGGGCACGACGTATTTGTGTACGTGGGAGCAGAGGCCAAGAGTGTGGAGAGACACACGGCCATCAGGGCAGCCAACCAGATTAGAGACCAGGATCATAAAGGAAGAGGAGTTGTGCAGATCATTGGTACGTTGTTAGCCTATTCTTGACATTGTTCTCCTTTTTTAACTGACGAAAAAAACGGAGGAGGTTCTCAATTCGACGTGTATATTTTTTATGTAAGTACGCATAACTTTTTACAGGGTAGTCCGATTTTGATAATTCTTTTTTTATTGAAAAGGGTATATCCTGAAGATGGCCCCATATCAATTTCGAAAAAAAATGACTGGCACCGACTTCAAAAAGAACAGATTCCGTTATTAAGACTAAATTATTATTATTTTATTTTAGTGCGCTATTCTTTTGTTTTTTCGGCGGTCTAATTTTTTTGTTAAAAAGTTTTATTATCTATGACGAGCTAGCGAGGGCTAGCGTGGTGACATTTTGTTTTTGATATCTCCCCTAGTGAGAGGGGGGAGAGCTTGGCCGTACCCACTAAACCCCACTCCGGCATTTCTCCCTCTTTGCCGTTGGTAAGGGTGCCGATGTTTTGGACCCGGGTATGTCCTTAAACTCGTCCTTAAAAACGTCCAACAATGAGAGGTAGGGCACAGCGAAGTACCATCATGGTCGAATCTGGAGAAGCGCAACTGGGGAAGTACCTCCTCCTTACAGAAGACCAGAGCCATAATAGACTGCTACCTTTCAGGTATGTAGTGTTGTGTTCCTGATGGTGAGTAAGGTTCCCAGAGCCGCAACCCCCCTTAAAGGTTCGCAACGCGCTTGTGACTCCCCTAGTGTTGCGGGTGCCCATGGGTGACGGTAATTGCTTACCATCAGGCAATCCGTCTGCTCGTTTGCCACCTTTTGTCATAAAAAAAAAGTGCTAGATTGGTTGAGGCGGTCTCAACCGAATCTGAGTGGTGTGTGATGGTACCGAACTAATAGGAGTTTTGTTGCTGGTTCGCTAACCCTAGCTCGCTGAGAAGACTCTAAGCAAGGCCCGACCGTTCTCAGAGTAGCCTACGAAACCTAAGGTTCGGGTTTGAACCTGTTGTTGTTGCTGGTCCTAAGGCACCCCGAGGTGCATAGGGCCTTCATAAGATCTTTCCACGCCTTTCTATCCTTGGCGACCATCTTGGCTTCACTCCAGCTCAGTCTTGCGTAGTTCCTTTTCCACGCTCCGTCGCCACGTGTGCACAAGGCATCGCATACCGCCTTAGACTCAATCTAGCCTGTAGTGACCCTGTCTAAGAAACATGAGGTCCCGTGTTAAGTATTATAATATCATGTAATGCCCTGGCCAGGATTCTAACTTGATATCTCCTGTATTATAGGCAGAGCCACTACCGTACCGATTAAGGTAGGAGTTGAAATAAAGAATCAATGAAGCATTTGTTTCAGATGCCAGCTCTAGTGATGATGAACTGACCAATTTCTTCACAGCACTTGGATCAGGGGACATAAACTCCGTCCCCCCTGCCTCTGCTGGTGGTGATGACTTGGTATGTTACAAGCTTTTATTGAGCTCGAAATGTAAGTATGTAACTAAGTACACTCACGTGCAAAAATACGTACCGAAAGAATCCTTTCATAAATACGTCCTACAACCTTATTTACTGTACAATAGGGTTGCTCGGTACATATTTTTGAAACTTTGGCAGTGAACGAATTTTTACACTTGACTGTATGTTTGAGGGAAATCTTGCAAGTCAATTTTCAAGCAGATATCTTTAACTGATTGAGCTGAAATTAAGCACATATTTTTTTATGCAAAACTGAGCAGCGTTTGGCCTCAGTCACCACTGACGGTAAATGTCGACGAGGTCGACGGTGTAGCACGCTGGTCCAGTAACAGCCTATTCACTCTTGCCTTAAGTAAGTCCGGTTATAAAGCGATATTATAGTACTACTGATCTGATCTGATGCTGGAGCCAGAAGGTAGTTAAAGCGACTTTTAAAATCCACATAAACTCGTAGTGATAAGGTTCTTCGAAACCTATCGATAAGTAGTTAATGATTGTGCCAAACAAGAACCTATGTAGCATATAATGTCTGCAGGCAGCATTTCCTTGTTGTGTCGCAATGCTGATCCCGCCAGCTCTTCGATCACCGATTGGTCGTTCTCCAACTTACGTTGGTTGAAAGTGGATGAAATAACAATGTGCCATTCATAGGTTTTTGAAACCGGAGCCGCAAAGGCGGTGAGGCTCTTCGAAATATCTGATGCGTCTGGAAACATGAAGACAACGGAAATCAAGCCAATTCAGGGGAGGGAACAGCTCAAAACTGATGTAAGTCAATGGACCCTGATCTAGGAGGCGATTTTTGAGGACATTTAAACTCAGAATCGAAGACATAGTATTTTATAAATATTAATAATCGTAGGCATCGAACCTATAAATTTTGTGCAAAAAGATTGACGAGAAAATTTGGTGTACGATTATTTACATCGTAAAAGTTTTTTGAATTCGAGTGCACGACTATCAAAAATCGCCCCCTGTGTCAATTTGGATCCTGTCACAATAGTTACTTTTTTAAATATGGCTTCCATCAATGATATTATCGGCAATGTCAAACTGATTGTAGCAAATCAGTAGAATGACATAACATAACAAGTTGGCTCTTGAAGCATGCATTGTTAGGCCTTGCGTTTTTTGTGGTAGCTGGTCTTACAGAAAACCGCCAGGGGGCTAATTTTTGAGAATCGTGCACTCGAATTCAAAAACTTTGGGGACGAATAAAATCGGACACAAAAATTTTTCGCCATTATTTTTGCACAAAATGTATAGTTTCGGTACCCACGATTATTAGTTTCTATCATTCATGTTTCTAAAATACCGCTTCCTCGAGTCTGACAGAGTTTAAAATGTCATGAGTCGAGTAATCGACGCTCAAAAATCGGCCCCCTCGGAATCGGAAAGATTGAAAGAGGAATAGAAAAATTGTGCCAATATTAATAACTATTTATTCATATTGAATGTTTCAGGAATGCTATATACTGGATGCCCACACCAGCGGAGTCTTTTTGTGGGTTGGGAAAAGATCTAACCAAAAGGTAATACTTTTGAATTATCTAGGATTCATAACGACCAATTGAGAGGTAGGGCACAGCGATGACCATCACGCTTGAATCTGGGGCAGCCCAACTGGGGAAGTACCTCCACCTTACAGAAGACCACAGCCATAATAGCACTGCTACCTTTCAGGTATCTAGTGCTGTGTTCCTGATGGTGAGTAAGGTTCCCAGAGCTCCAACCCCCCTTAAAGGCCGGCAACGCGCTTGTGACTCATCTGGTGTTGCGGGTGCCCATGGGCGACGGTAATTGCTTACCACCAGGCAATCCGTCTGCTCGTTTGCCGCCTATTTCATAAAAAAAAAAACCCAAAAAAAAGTTAGTTTTGAATTTGTCGCCAGTTGAGCACATATGGGCTGGCAACGTCAATTAATAAAGAGTTTGAAGAGTGGGCGATTTTTGAGAGTCGTGCACTTGAATTTAAAAAACTTTGAGGATGATAATAATCGAACACAAAATTTTCTTATCATTAATTTTGGACGAAATGTAATATTATGATATCCACGATTATATATTTTGAAATTCTGACAGAGTTTAAAATGTCACAAGTCGAGTAGTGGACGCTCAAAAATTTCCTCACACCGGTCGTTGTGGGATTCATACTTTTCTCCAGCACTGGAAGTTATTTGAATGATGATGATGATGATGATGATTATCAGTCCCTAAGCCTTGTTTATAATTTGTTTGTCTGATTACAGGAAAAACTGGAGGCCATGAGCAGAGCAGAAAAGTATCTTAAGGAAAACAACTGCCCTGTCTGGGTATGAGCTATGATTATGACCAGTGTCAATGTGATAGAAGGCCGATTTTTGGGAATCGAGGACGAAAATAATCACATACAAAAGTTTCTAACCATTATTATTGCACAAAATATATAGTTTCTATGCCCACGATTATTTATTTATATCATTCATGCTTCTTAAATACCATATCTTTGTGTTTGAGAGAGTTTAAAATGTCACGATTCGAGCGTCGAGTGCTCAAAAGTCGGCCCCCTAATTTGTACAGCTTGCCCAGTTTTTACATTAAATCAGACAGAGTTCCTTGGGCTCATTGTGTGTGAAAAAATAGGGATCCACCACTACCTACTGTTTAGTACAGTCCCCATCAGGTACATCGGAGCTATGGAGGTGGTCACAAATATCGGAACAACGCGTCTATTATCAAGGCGGTGCATGATACGATATTTTTGAATATCTTGGCTGCTCCGAAATATCTGATATCGAATGTACTATAACTGCATAACATGTGCAAGAAACGAATAATGGTGAGAAACTTTTATTTTTGTCCTCAAAAGTTTTTAAATTCGAATGCACGACTCTCAAAAATCGCTCCTATGGGCATTAGGTACATTTTTTTGCAAAAATGTTGGTAACTATATTTTGTGAGCGATTATTTTCGATTCGACTACACAATGTTCTTAACAGATGGCGATGGCTTAATTTGACGTTTAAGTATTTTTTTGAGAGTCGAAACGAAAATAATCGCACACAAAAATTTCTCACCATTAAGTATTTTTGGACTATAATACCAAGAGCCAAATTTTGAGAGTCTCACTCAATTTAAAAAGACTGAGGACCTAAATAATCGCACACAGAATTTACATCATTATTAAACTAAGAACAAATCAAATGATTTTTTATGAAATATTTTGATTTGCTTTGATTTTTAAGTAGTAATACTACTATATAAATTAAAAGTTGAAATAGATAACATATACTTAAGAAAAAACGACGAGGACCTCCGGTGTTCGAGACGGGATTCGAACCCGCATCTCCAGCTATCGCGGCTGACGCCTTAACCTCGTCGTTTTTTCTTAAGTATATGTTATCTATTTCAACTTTTACTTCATTATTATTGCACAAAATGTATAGTTTCGAGGTGCGCAATTATTAATTACTTTCATTCATGTTAACATTCTAAAACTTTTTGAAATTCGTCCATATTAGAAACACATATTTCAAGAATCGGCTCCCTATACAGCAAGTGATATCTTTACACTTCAGGATATGAATGTAGGCAATGCAATACAAGATCTTTCCATGAAAAATATCGCCTTTACAGAAACTTCTCGACAGTGTAAAATTTTTTTTTCAGATCCACGTGTCCAAAATACCTGAAGGAGGAGAGCCTGCGCCGTTTAGACTGTTTTTTCCTAAATGGGCTTAGGCTCTGTGGGCCTAGATTCAAATCGATTGTAGAAACGAATAATACTTAATAAATTTTATTAAATATAAGACTCCATTATTAACGTCATGGTGAAAAAAAAAGCAAATATGACAGCTTTTAGCTTTTAAATAGTTTTCTTAGAAACCGCACGTCAACAATCGCACGACATATCCTAAAAAAAAATGTATTTTTTTAATAAAACTATAATTTGATGCATGGTAGTTATAAGACATCGTTTTTAAATAATCAAAATATAAGTTTATTATAACTCTTACTCGGTTTACCTCAATGCCAAAGATTTATCACATATTTTTTAAACATTTAAAATGATTGTACTTATACCTATTTACTACAAAAATAAATATACTATTTTTAATTTTGGCTTTTATTTACATTGATACTTATCTAGTATATACTAAAATATCTACATATTATTATAACCCAAGAAATAAAAATAAGACAAAAAATATTATAAAATATTTTTTGTATTATTTTTATTGCTACACATAATGTGAGGTTAAAAAATACAAGTTTGGTTTATTGCCTATTGGTATTTTTATGCCTAAATATGTACATTGATACTGCTTCATCTACTAATAAGTTCTTAACAATAATTTCTGTAACCGCAAACGAAAAGTAAAACAAAAAATTACCCCCACCCTCCCCTCCCGTTTTCCCTAGCCATTCAAAACAAACTTCATCTTAACAGTTCTCAGTAATATTTACGTATCTTATATTCACTTCTTGATGTTTGTTTTTTCCTCATAACTAATATATCAATTATAGCTCATATTAAAGTAGATAGATAAACATGAGAGTAATAAATAATAAACCATTTTATAACCAAACACGAATCGTTTGCAAGTTGCAGTAATTATTGTATTGAACATTAATTCGCATATATTTTATTCATTATCAGCATCATTTGAGAAGTCCATTGCTGGACAGAAGCCATGACTTGTATCATCTTGCCGTAATAACACCACCCGCGGGTATTGAAATAAGCGAGTAAAACCGTCGGGACACCATGGATTATCTTGTCAAAAAAGTGCAGACCATTTTTCAAGACACGCAACACTTAATTACATAATCCGTCGGTCTCTTGCTACCACACCATCAATGTCCCTGCTCTTTTTGAGCCGACCGGCATTGTCAGAGATATGGGCTGATTTTTGGATGTCGTGCACTCGAATTCACACAAAAGCTTCTCATCATTATTTGTGTACCAAATATATAGTTTCCATACCCACGTCATCATAAATTTCTAGGATTCATGTTTCTAAAATACTATTTCTTCGCGTCAAACAGAATTTAAAATGTCACGATTCGAGTACTCGACGCTGTATAGTTTCATGAAAATATGACACTATACATACTGTCCAAAATACTGGTGAAAAACTTTTGTGTTATTATTGACGTCCTCAAAAGTTTGTCTAAATTCGAATGCATGACTCTTAAAAATCGGCCACCAGTACACAGTATACAGAAAGAAAAAGTTTAAATATATAATACTACTGAGGATGTTATATATTATTAATGGTTTAAGAATGATTTTTTAAAACTTAAATTCGATATAACTTGAGCAATATGGAGCATGAAGAATCATTTGTTTTCCCTGAACACAATAATAAATAATATTCTTCAATAATAACTATATCTGTTTCGCAGTAATCACAACTTTGGGTTCAATTTGATAACACGACCACAGAGCATTATGTCTGACACAGTCGTCTTTTAAAAACAGTAGGGTAACACATTTTACCTCACGTTACCTTCGCTTCTATACATATATAATATTATAATTAGACGTGATCGCATGGTTATATTAAAATACGAAAGTTATTAAATTCGGTCGTAATAGATATTAGGTACAATAGAGGAAATTAAATGTCATAAATTTGGTTACTATACTAATTTTATAATGGTCCAATTTAAATCAGACCACATGCCTTAACATTTGATTTCCTCAACCGTATAATGATCGACAATACAACTGTAAAGCCTGGTGATTTCTGTAAAAAAAAATCACTCATTATCTTCGTGGCGACCGAACGGAATAATTAAATCTTCTAATATTATAAATACTTTCAGTGGAGTAGTTTTCGAGGACCTACTGAATTAAAAAAATACGGCAAAGATTGTCACTCACGAATCTTCACTAATATTTTTATACGATTGTTATAGTTTCATCAGCCACTATTTTTTAATACTAACTCAAATCTTTTTGAAAAACATTTTATTAATAAATGTACTCTTGGCAACGAAGAAGTTTAAATTAAAAACATGAATGATATAGATTAATAATCATGGATATTGACACTAAACATTATATACAAAATAATGGTGAGAAACGTTTATGTGAGATTATATTGGTCCACAATTTTTTTTAACTCGAGTGCACGATAATTGGCCTCCAGGTGAACTTGTCATACTGATATAATTGGTCCCTATGACCAACACCGGTTCAAGAAGTCAAATACCACTTATATAAGATCAGTCGCGCGCGCACCGTCACAGCGCATGCGCGATTGACCAGTTTCAACCTACAATGTAAGTATTTTTTTGTATTCTTAAGACTGCGTACTTTAAAGCACATACGGGCGTTTTTATTTTGCATTGTGCTTGAGTTATTTTTAAGTAACACCCTGACTGACAGTTCTGTGACAAAATATGATCTTGTATCTTCTAGTTCTGTTTCTGACTTCAGTTTTGTGATGACTGCTAATTAACCGGCCGTTACTGAGGCCTACTGCGAAACATTTTGTTTATTCGTTTGTCTATTTGCCTCTCGCACGTTTGAAGAAGACTGAAAGGAAGACAGTAAATTTTTTCGTTTTTCTATCAGTACCCCTCGTATGGCGTAAACTTTTGTGTGCGATAATTTTCGTCCTCAAAGTTTTTTGGATTCGATTGCACGGCTGTCAAAAATATGCCCCTAGAGCTTGATAATAAATATAATAACGCAGTATCGGCGTTTTGCCAAGATTTCCCTCCAATTATAATTAATACGTTACAATAAAACAATAATACAAACAGCTGAAAGTGTATATTACAAATAAAAATTATCTTCAAAATCGCTGCGATAATAGGCACTGTACTTAGACGGTCCGTATGCCTTGTTTGATGGCAATGCTTATTCGCTGAGTAAAATCCTAGCTAGCTAGTGTCCTTTCTGGTGGGTGATTTTTGAGCGTAGAGTAGTCAAATTGTGACGTTTTAAACTCTGTCAGAAACGAAAAAATGGTATATAAGAAACATGAATAATATAAATTCAAAATCGTCGGTATCGAAAGTATACATTTTCTGTAAAAATAATAGTGAGAAACTTTTATGTGCGATTATTTACACCTTCAAAGTTTTTTGAATTCGAGTGCACGACTCTCAAAAATCAACCCCCTGGACTGTAGTGTTAAATAAATATATAGATTTGTGCTTAAATAAAAGAAATAGTTTTTTAAAGGAACCAACAGTTTTTAACAGATCTTACAATTATTTTGAGAAATTTGTGTGGACAGTTTTCAAAAATTGTAGGTAAGGTCAAAAATACTATCATAGTACCTAAATATACATAAGTTTTCGTCTCAATATTAAAGTAGGTATGTTATACAATTGGCACTTTGGCCATATTTACTGTTTAGGACTTTTCTATTCATAACAAAAGTCCATTATGCCTAAACTCTAACACAAGCAGTGGTACTGAAAATATATTGTAACTACCCTCTTTTTGGTTTATTTTTCGGGTACTTACACATTATTGTATTATTCTTTAAGATGCCAGTGATGCTACTACACAATTTTTTTATTATCGTGGTTAAGCAAAAGTGAGTTGGACCTTTATATTCCAAAAAGTTCATATTAAAAAAAAACATCGGACTGGACATAATAGTATGTCCATATATTATTTAGTATTAAGTATGATGATAATGTTATACACGTATGTAGTGTGTTTGAATGTTTGTGTGTTGTGTATGTGGCATATTATCGTATCAGAATGCAATACTTAAGAGACCGAAAGACTTAGATATCAATATACCTGCTGTGGGCCGATTTTTTAAACGTCGTGCACTCGAATTCAAAAAATGCTGACGAAAATAATCGAACACAAAAGTTTCTCTATTATTTTTGGCACAAAATGTGTAGTTTCGATACCCCTGATTATTAATTTCTATCATTAATGTTTCTAATATACCATTTCTTTGTTTCTGACAGAGTTTAAAATGTCACGATTCTAGTACTCGATGCTCAAAAATCGGTCCTCCGAATCGATACACGACACTTTCAAGTACGCAGACACACTGCAAAAAAATATTAATGGCATACAATATTAAACCTTACTGTTAAGGTCATAGAATTCATTTTTAGAGTATCCTAATTATAATGATAGCTGTTTATTGATTTTAACAGTTTTATTTATATGTGGTAAAATGAAATCACTTTCACTGCTGTTACATAATATATAATATATGTTTATTTAGATTGATAGATCCAATGGCTAGCCATTATGATTGGACAAGCCTAGTGGGTAGTGACCCTGCCTCTGAAGCTAATGGCCCTGGGGGCCGATTTTTGAGAGTCGTGCACTCGAATTCAAAAAACTTTAAGAACAAAAATAAAAGTTTCTCACCATTATTTTTGCACAAAATGTATAGTTTCGATACTCACAATGGTAAATTTATATCATTTTATGTTTCAAAAATACAATTTCTTCGCGTCGAACAGAGTCACACACAGTTTAAAATGGCACACCATTCGAGTACCTACTCGATGCTCAAAAATTACCCCCTGGGTTAAAATCCCAGTAAGGGCATTTGTTTGTGTGACGAATACTAAATATTTGTTCCTGTCATAAGTATTTTCTTTGTATTGAAGTATTTGTATATTTTTTTATACATTGTTGCCTGAATACCCACAACAAAGCCTTCTTGAGCTTGCCGTGGGGCTCAGTCAATTTGTGTGCTACTGGTTTTTTATTATTATTTATAAATGTATTAAGGCTTACCGCGAACGTCCTTCGTTCGTATATTTGCCTCCATTACGCAACCGATAAAGATGGAAATAGACAATTATCGGATTTCGATTTTTGTGGTCTCCAGATTGGGGGCCAATTTTTGAGCATTCAGGGGGTCCAATGTTGGGAGTCGTGCATTCGAATGCAACGATTCGAGTGCTCGACGCTCGAATTGTGAGCTTTTAAACTCTTTCAAACACGAAGAAATGGTATTTTAGAAACATGAATGATATAAGTAAATAATCGTGGGTATCGGAACTATATATTTCGTGCAAAATAATGGTAACAAACTTTTGTGTGTGATTATTTTTCGCCATCAAAGTTTTTTGAATTCGAATTGACGACTCTCAAAAATCTATCATAACATATTATATATGTATATGATTACATTTCAGCCGTATGCAGTCCACTGCTGGACATAGGCCTCCCACAAATATGACTATTATCATCTTTGGGGTACTTGCCATAGTCGCCACGCTTGGCAAGCGGGTTGGCGACCGCAGTAGCTGTAGATTGGGTTTCGACGGACGCTGCTGCCATTCCGTAGGGTTTTCCCTTTGTCGCCTCTTACGACACCCGCGGGAGGAGATGGGGTGGTGCTATTCTAGTCAGCCGGCATCACACGGCAATGTATATGATTATAATATATAAAGCTATTATTTGTCCATTCCAATTACCTATTATGATAATACTTAAACCAAAGTTCACTATACTATGCAAAGTATGACTTATTTACTTAATCGACTTCACTATTGTTATGTGCATTACTCACAAATTAACATTATTTTAATTATTGATTAAAATTTTGTTGTTGTTTACTTAACTTTAGGTTGACCGTGACTTGTTTTTTTTCAAGATATTTACTATTTTGGTTACGGTCAAACGGAGCAAGTATAATATTTAAATATTTTATTTTAGGCGTGTTAAAAAGTTTAATTGGGCAACAAAAAAGTATAACATTATCTTTAAGAAAAGAGCGTACTCCTATGTTTAAGGCCGGAAAGGCGCTTGTGACTCCCCTGGTGTTGGGGGTGCTCATGGGCGACAATAATTGCTTACCATTAAGCAATTTGTCTGCTCCTTTGCCACCTTTGTAATAAAACAATATAACATGTATTTTCTTTCTCGTGTAGTTTCGTGATAATTGTCTAACGATGTTATATATTATAACACTGTAGTGAAGGAGCGCCATAAAGGTTTTATCATACCCCATACCAAAGTCATTCCATCTTTCCGCTTTATATAAAATAAATAAATATTAATAAATATTTCGGGACAATCTTACACAAATCGACCTAGTCCTACGGTTAGCTCAGTAAGGCTTGTGTTGTAGGTACTAGACGACGATATATATAATAGATAGATACATATCAATACTTAAATACATAGTATGTAATAACGTTTGCACTTTTATAATCTGACAGACTTAGAACAAAATATTAGAAGAATACCGCAATGTTTTAACCTCCATGCTATAGTGATAGAGATAGGTAACTATCAAGGCTAACTCGTTTGGATGCCGGTCGCGGAGTCTTAGTTACAACAAGCTATGTTATGCTTGTTATGCTACCATAGCTTTGATGTTAGAAGCTATAACTACCCATGTAACCCTAATGTATATAGGTAGTTTTTTATCTTTCGAAAAATATGTTTATAAATTGAAATTGAAGACATATTTATGAAATCATTAATTATATTTGTTCAGAAACAACACAATCAATAATTTAAATAAATAATAAAAATTCTACTAAGACTAACATAACATATAAACTTCTCATTCCCCGAGACGTAAAGTAAAATCATTAAGTAAAGTATAGATCAATTAGCAAGAGCGTGGAATTGCATATGTTGTACGGGAAAAAGAAAATTTCAAATATAGAATGCCTACGATTTTTACAAGCAAGCGAAAATAAACCTTACCTCTCAGTACGTACGTCCAGGCCTCGGATTGAATCAAAACATGGCGTGTTGTGAATTACGAAATGTTCTGACTTCATATCAAGTCAATGGCGTCGATCAGGTTAAGAAAAAAAAAGTGGGGCCGATTTTTGAGAGTCGTGCACTCGAATTCAAAAACTTTATTATTTTTGCACAAAATGTATAGTTTCGACACCCCACGATTATTACTTCGTTTCTGAAAATGCTGTTTCTTCGTATCGGATAGAGTTCGAATCGAGAAGTATACTTCATGTTCAAAAATTACTCCTTATACCCTTACCATGAGTTGTGACTTTGAGGTTTTCGATAACGAGTATCGAGTTTACTACTACTCTCGTTCACACTAAAATAGTACAAGCGAGATGCACGGAGAGTTATCGAAAACCTCAATGTCACAACTCATGGTAAGGATATTGATGACTAGAGAGAAGTCATCGCTTTGTTTCAATCGTACATGACGAATAAAGCGTCCAGCAAATTAGTCATTTAGTGACTAACAAACCTTATGACTACTTTTTCCTTATGAATGAGTTTTTCCGGTTCACACAGATCTTATGCTGTTCACACTATAAGTACCTTGTTATAAAAACATGAATGCCAATTGTGCAATTACTGTACAGTCAGCAGCAAAAGTTGCTAAGCGTTTGAAGTGTTCAATATGACCTACACGCACTCTTATTCTCTTGACAATAGAGACGTGTTGACCTCATTTTGAACACCTCAAATGCTTAGCTACTTCTGCTGCTGACTGTACATATCCGAAGTGTGTATATGTCCGAGGACAGGATAATAAAAGGAAGGTTTTGTGGAAAATACGAATAAAGGTTTTTTCTTATATTATTCTACTTCATATAATTAACATGAAAGTTTATAATTATTATTAATTAATTAATTAATTATTTCACAAATCGACCTAGTCCTACGGTAAGCTCAGCAAGGCTTGTGTTGTAGGTACTAGACGACGATATATATAATAGAAAGATACATATAAATACTTAAATACATAGAAAACACCCATGACTCAGGAACAAATATCTGTACTCATCACACAAATAAATGCCCTGACTGGGATTCGAACCCAGGACCATCGGGTTCATAGGTAGGGTCACTACCAACCAGACCGTTCGTCAAAACTGTCAAAAGTCAGAAGAGGTCGGCAGAAGGATTGTTTACATTATTTTTGTTTTATTTTATGACCCCAAGTCAAGTGGCATAGAGAGTGAAAAAATAGAAATTCGCAAATTTCTAATGATTGTTTACATTATACGAATATGTACTCTACTGTCATATGCTGCCGCCACACATTCGCACGAGTAGCGAAGCGAATGGCGAGGCGAAACGCGAGCACGCATGTGTACGCGGACGTCTGGCCAGTCGTCCCTCGCATCGCGTTTTTGTATAGGAAAAGTCTCGTCGAACGTAGTCGAATGTCTAAACGCGGAGATATAGAAGCATTTATGTTTTTTTTTTTAATTGTTTCAGCATGACACAAATTCGGACGCTCGCGGCGCTGCTGCTGCTAGCGGGCTGCGCGAACGCACGCACCGCGACGCGCACCCCCGCCGTCACCGCCATCACCAGTCTCACTGATAAGGTCAGAAAAAAAATTCTTGCACTGTAACTTGTAAAAAAAAAGTTTTTTTTTTTTTTAATAGCCCCCGTGTTATCGTGCATATATTAAATATTTAGAAAATAACAATTCAATCACATATAAATATAACATTAAAATAAGAACAATAAAACTAAACGTAAGATAAGAATTAAAAGCTAAGAATACAGAAAATAAACTTAAGAATTATACATAGAAAATTTGCCCCAAATCGCTGTCTGCTGGCAGGCGGCAGTGTGCCCAGAAGGCTGGCAGCATTGCCCCGTTGGATCGTAATGCTGATCCGCTGAGCGAGATATGACCCAGCCCTCGAACGCGTCAACTCGACTAACCTACGGCTACATTCTTTAAAAACCCTATGGGCGCTTTCCCCCCATGGTCCCAGGGTTTCAACCCCAAAAGGCTCAAATATACAACAACGTTTTATGGTTGCATATTTGCGCCGCTTGAGGAGCTCGGCAGAGTTAGCAGCCGTAAAAAGGAATTTTGGGAATGACGTTTTTATATTAACACGCATTTGAGAATGTTGTGACTGGAGGCCGGGATTGACGGTTGAACCTCAAAATGGCGATGTCGTCTTGAAAATATATTTTTTGTTTTTTGTTCAAACGTAGTTTAGTGTGTAATATTGATAGCGTATTATGCAGTGATCTAACGCAGAATTGTGCAGCTAATGAAGAATAGATTTCAAAACGTGTTTCACCGCTATTTTTGGTCATCACCCGGCAATCCCGGGGTCACGGCCGCCTCTTAGCTTTCTGTAAAGTCCAGCTACCACTTTACAAAACGCAAGGTCAATTTTTACAAAAAATTGAGGACGAAGTCAATGGCACGCAAAAGTTTTCTCACTCTTATTATTGCACTTATTTCAATATCCACGATTATTAATTTTTATCATTCATGTCTCCACTCAAGAACTCGTTTTCCCTAACCCCGAGTTCTTGAGTTGAGACCGCGTCTCGGCGTAGTGTAGGACGCCCTCAGGCTAGGTGGAGTGACGACTTGCGCAAGATGGCTGGCAGGAGCTGGATGCGAACAGCCGAAAATCGAACACGATGGCGTGAAATTGGGGAGGCCTATGTCCAGCAGTGGACTGCGATAGGCTGATGATGATGATCATTCATGTTTCTAAAATACTATTTCTTCGTTTCTGTCAGTGTTTAAAATGACACGAGTCTAGTACTCGAGGCTCAAATCGCGCTCCTTTACCCTTAGCATGAGTTGTGACTTTGAGGCTTTCGATAACGAATATCGAGTTTACTATCTGTGCATCTCGTTTGCACTAAAATAGTACAAGCGAGATGCACAGGGGGCCGATTTTTGAGCACTCGACGTTCGAATCGTGACATTTTAAACTCTCTCAAACACAAAGAAATAGTATTTAAGAAGCACTAGTGATATAAATTAATAATCGTGGGTATCGAAGCTATACATTTTGTGCATAATACTGGTAAGAAACTTTTATGTCCGATTATTTTCGTCTCAAACATTTTTGAATTCGAATGCACGACTCTCAAAAATCGAGCCGCTGATAATAAACTCGATACTCGTTATCGAAAACCTCAATGTCACAACTCATGGTAAGGGTACTTGCAGCTTTGTGACGTACTGTGAAATGGGTTGTTAGTAAACAATTTACTCAAAATGGCCACCGTCTTTAGAATCAGACCAAAACAATACACGACCTTGATTGTTCCCCTCTTGACATTTTAAAAAGTCATAATGTTTTTATCTTATAAATGATATTCGACTTTATGTTTTAGTGTATTAAGTATAAATTTGATTGTGTGTTAGATTAGAAAACGCCTTTTTTATTGCCATTCCTTAGTTCATCTCTAAAGCAGGCAAGCAATCGGTTACGCGCCGGCGGAGACTGTGTTGCTAGTTTCAGAAAAATATTAATTTCATGGATATTTTTTGTTGCTCACGTATAATTTAGTCAAAAACTAAATGTAAAACTAAACTAAGTAATCACGTATAATTGGGTCGAAAACTAAACTAATAAAAAACGGAAATCATCATTATCATCATCATCTCAGCCATAAGACGTCCACTGCTGAACATAGGCCTCCCCCTTGGACCTTCACATGTACCGGTTTTAAGCGACCTGCATCCAGCGTCTTACGATGACCTTAATGAGGTCGTCTGTCCATCTTGTGGGTGGACGTCCTGCGCTGCGCTTGCCAGTCAGTGGTCTCCACTCGAGCACTTTTCTGCCGTCTTCTCTGCGTGCAATGTGGCCAAAAAAACGAAACTACCAATAATAATTTCCTGTACTATCTTAATGGGTGAGAAAAACGTAACTCAAATGCATGCACACAAGCGGTTACCTAACCAGAGAAGAGATAAATACAAACGAATCATTTTGACCCAATCATAGTAAGAAATAATCTTGGTTTATGTTGTATCGTCTTTTATTTTATGAGCTTAAATCCTGCGGCGCTACCGCGAAATACGATATGCGTAAATTTCGAAAGATGTCTGTCACTCTCAAGACGCCTTAATTAGAGTAAAAGAGAAAGATGCTCGAAATATACGAACTTCGATGTTCACGGTCTGTGACTGATTACTGGGCATATTAAAAATATTAAAACTAGCTACAGAAACAGTTAAAACGTACTACAATAGTAAATATATATATTTTTTTTATGACAACAGGGGAGTCACAAGCGCGTTGCCGGCCTTTAAGGGGGGTTGGAGCTCTAGGAACCTTACTCACCATCAGGAACACAACCCTACATACCTGAAAGGTAGCAGTGTTATTATGGCTGTGGTCTTCTGTAAGGAGGAGGTACTTCCCCAGTTGGGCTGCTCCACATTCAAGTGTGATGGTCATCGCTGTGCCCTACCTCTCATTGTAGGACGTAGTTTACGAACATACACGGGTCCAAAATAGTCTTAGGCTCATTTCTTTCCATAACTATGAGCTTTATCAGCGCAATGGCTAACGGGCGTACTGTCTGTGGCAGTGTAAGTAGGTTTTAAAATAATACAAAACGGGAGAATATTTTTTTATTTTTTTTATTCAAACTTTATTGCACATAAGGAAAATAGTAAAACAGACGGACTTAATGCCATATGGCGTTCTCTACTAGTATATGTTAATACCACGATATTTTTATGTTTAAATTCCCGTCTAACTATATTGCATACAAAGTAATCGGTAAATATTGATTATCACTTATTAAAGTTTTGCACTCATTCAGTTCATCTGATAATATAAAACCTTGCTATACCTACCATTAAAATACTAACCAATAACACCAAAGTTAGGGCTATACTTTAAATTTTAGCTATATCGGTATCCCTATTTAAAAATATATTTAGAACTTAAAAAAATTACAGATCCGCTGATAATAAAAATATTAAACATAGGATTAGACAGGCATCCGGTTTTTTATCCAATAGCCCAGCAGCTAGTCCATCCTTTCCACCCAACAGCCTAGTACAGTCAGCAGCAAAAGTGGCTAAGCGTTTCAAGTGCTCAAAATAACCTACACGCGCTCTTATTCTCTTGACAATAGAGACGTGTTGACCTCATTTTGAACACCTCAAACGCTTAGCCACTTCTGCTGCTGACTGTACATTATAGATTCCATTAAAACTCAATAGTCGTTACACCATGGCGGGTGCTGTCTCTATGCGTGTCCCATGATACAGACAGGGGCAACATCCCCTTAGTGTCCCCGTTACAATTTATTAAATTGTTGAAAGAGCCTCTGCGCGTTCCTTCGATCCGGCTCCGCGTACGCTTCCCAAATGTCCGGAACACTATTGTTCCGTGTACGGAAGATTCCTAATTAGTTATATGGTAATTATATTTCATTTCATTTATTCAAATAAAATAATAACCTTACTTAATACTATTTAAAATAGCAACCAATAATAGCAAACTTAGGGCTATACTTTGAATTTTAGTTATATCGGTGTCCCTAATTAAAAATAAATCTAAAACATAAAATAGTCTACAGATTCGGGGACTATATTTTTGACTATATTTTAAACAAATAAAAATTCTTTATTTTGTAAAGAAATATATCAACTACAATACAATGAGTAGGTACCTACCTATATAAACATAATTTTTACAATAATTAATTCAATTTATATTCGTTGTCACATTCAGGACCGTCAACACTAATTGCTTTTTTTAAATATGCATAGTAGTTTACAATCCTGACAGCGAGGGTGTCAACATAGGTTTATTGTTAGGTAATATTTTAATGTTCTTAATAATCAGATTTATAATACATCAATATTATTACAATCATTATCAATATTACAGTATTTAAAATACTGAAATGTTAGGATATTTCTGTTCTAACTCTGACAACCCCACGGCATTGACATTGCCATTATCAGAGCAGTAGAATCGCGTGGCTGTTTGCAAGCGCCCGTGCTTGTCGCGTTTAAAACTATATTACATTATTTTTATTTTTGCCAGTAAGTATAATTATTAATTAACTTTAAGGAAGTTAGTGCACTTAAATAGCGTAATTAGTTGTGAACTTAAATGGCTATCAATTTTCATATAATGAAATCTTTATGGGAATAACTTTTTGCCTTTTTGACATGGTTATATTGTTTATATATGGTTTGTGACATGAATACTAGAATCCAGTTTTTATGGTAATCTAATGCTTAATAGTGTCATAAAATATGGCGTACAATATATTCTAAAAAAACTAGGAATATTAAGTAGTTACCCCAATCTGTAACAATATAATATTTTCAGTATTTAGGTAGCTGGCGGAAAATTACATATGATGTTTGTATTTTTTTTTCCAATACCAAGAAGTAAATAAGGGTACAGTCGATGCCAAAGGTATGGGACCATACCTTTTAGCCGACTTGACAGTTGGGTACTCTAACTAAAAAAAATTGGAGGTCGAAAATAATCTCATGCAAACATTTCTCACTAATATTTTTATTAGTTTTTATCGTTTGTTTCATAAATACCATTTGTTCGTGTCTGACAGGGTACTTGAGGGTCAAAATTTGCTCCTAGTTTTCACTTTTACCCCATTACAAAGAATTAAAGTAAAAAAAATAATTAAAAATGTTTTTGACATAGACTGTACCTGTACCTTAATTTTATATTACATAATTAAAAATTCCAAATAACGTAATTTACCCGCAGATAATTAAAATATGACATGAGAAAAACTTGTATAATGTATATACCCTCACTTATATACGTATTTTACGACTACCCTCAGAATATTAGGGACATTTAAACCAAGTTTGTAGTGATCCTGCTTATGAGACTGGAAGTCCGGTGTTCAATTCCCCGTATAATAATTGCTGTGCATACAGAAAATAATTCTTTCTAAATAATTGTTTTCCCGTTTTGTTTATTGTTTATAAAGTAACAATAACAAGGAACCTCACTTTGTCCTGTTAAAGAGGTTAACTTGCCTGCTATATTCATATTTGCAACTAGGAACAAAATATAAATTACAAAATAATACATTATTTTTCACTTCACTAGCTAAGTACCCTTACCAAGAGTTATTGACTCTCGTTCGCACTAAAATAGTCCAACCGAGATGCACAGATAGTAAACTCGATACTCGTTATAGAAAACCTCAATATCACATCATGGTAAGGGTAGAAACCGCAATTTTATTTTTTTACGTTAAACACATAGCCAAATTGCATTTTATACACACGAGTGCAAAGTAAACCGTCAGCAGGGGGGGCGATTTTTGAGAACTAAATTTCAAAAAACTCATAGGGCGAATATAATCACACACAAAAGTTTCTTATCATTACTTTTGCACAAAATGTACAGCTAGGGTTTTGGACCCAGGTATGTCCTTAAACTACGTCCAACAATGAGAGGTAGGGCACAGCGAAGTACCATCACCCTCGAGTCTGGAGAAGCCCAACTGGGAGTGCCTCCGCCTTACAGAAGACCACAGCCATAATAGCACGGCTACCTTTCAGGTATGTAGTGTTGTTCCTGATGGTGAGTAAGGTTCCCAGAGCTCCAACCGCCGGCAACGCGCTTGCGACCCATGCACGGATGGGCGACGGTAATTGCTTACCATCAGGCAATCCGTCTGCTCGTTTTCCACCTTTGTCATAAAAAAAGGTAGCGATAACCACGACTTCTACCCAGAAACTATTGTAATTATTTTAGTCCAAAGAGTTTTCTGAATGTGCACAACACTCGATACATGGGTACAGTGGGATACATGGGTACCCTTAATGAACCGGAAAATATATGTTATACTTTCCTTGTTAACCGTAATAGTATCTTCATGACAAACAACATAATACGAGTATCTGTTTTTTGTCCTTCCTCAACCACTTATTTTGAAGTAGGTTAACTGATTACAACCATGTAATATGTCTCAGGTACTTACTGCCATATACAGATAAGAATCTACTTTATCTATCTTAAGTAAAACATGCTCTGGTGACCGAAGAGCTGGTGGCTTCCTCGCACAACGTAATAAATAAATAAATAATAAATAAATATTCAGGACAATCTGACACAAATCGACCTAGTCCTACGGTAAGCTCAGTAAGGCTTGTGTTGCAGGTACTAGACGACGATATATATAATAGATAGATACATATAAATACTTAAATACATAGAAAACAACCATGACCCAGGAACAAATATCTGTGCTCATCACACAAATAAATGCCCTGACTGGGAATCGAACCCAGGACCATCAGTTTCATAGGCAGGGTCACTACCCACTAGGCCAGACCGGTCGTCAAATAGTATTCCGATACAACGAAGAAATCCTAGATAAAGTCCTAGCTATGAGCTTCAAAAAAGGAGTGTATAGGTTCTTAAAGGGTAGGCAACGCGCATGTCTATCCTCTGGCTTTACAGGCATCCATAGGCTACGGTAACTGCTTGCCATCAGGCGGGCCGTATGCTTGTTTGCCACCGTCATTGTATTAAAAAAAGGCTAGTGTCTGACGTTCATAAACTGAATGGACGGACCTCGTACGAGTCGCTGGAAGTCGGTGGCTGCGGTGTGCCGAAGACTGGTTCAGTAGTGGTTCGTGGCTGATAAATAGATTCAAATCCTAATGTTTTCTGTGTAAATCTGCTTTTGCAGGAAAACCGTCGTAAATTTATAAATATACATTTAACAGCCAAACTGACGGGCTCGCCATGAATCAAATGTAGTGTTGCATGGACATGGATAACATAAAAAATATGATAAATCAATACTTAATAATAACAAAATGTTAAAGACTCGTTTCTCATGGTTATTTTTGAGGAGAATGTATAGGTTAGATACCCACGATTTTTATATGAGAGGTAAGGCACAGCGATGACCATCACGCTTGAATCTGGGGCAGTCCAACTGGGGAAGTACCTCCTCCTTACAGAAGACCACAGCCATAATAGCACTGCTACCTTTCAGGTATGTAGTGTTGTGTTCTTGATGGTGAGTAAGGTTTCCAGAGCTCCAACCCCCCTTAAAGGCCGGCAACGCGCTTGTGACCCCCTGGTGTTGCAGGTGCCCATGGGCGACGGTAATTGCTTACCACCAGGCAATCCGTCTGCTCGTTTGCCGCTTATGTCATAAAAAAAAATATATTCAATTACATCATTCATAAATGGTATTTAAAAAAAGAGAATTTCGGTAAGTTAATAATCGTTGACATCGAAACTAAATATTTTATGCAGAAATAAGTGTAATAAACTTTTTATGTGCGATTATTTTCGTCCTAAATATTTTTTTAATTCGAGTGCACGAATTTCATAAATCGCCTGCTTGTCAGCGACAACCCTATTAAATGTAAACAAAAACTGCATTGAACAGTACGTTTGTCTTCATAAAACTGGCAGATAAACAAACAAACAGCTTATAAATAGCGTTTGTTCATGAGGAACGTATGAAACTAGCTGGAATGTTTTTTGAACGCTATTATGGGTTAGGTCATGCGGGTATGGTGGGTCAAGTACAAGTTGACAAAAATGTATAGTTAGTTCCACGAGAGTTGAGGCGAATGGATTACGCACACAAGTATATAAAGTACTGATTGCAAAAGAGTGAACGAATGGAATGAATGAGTAATCTCCCTATCATTACATGAGATGTTGTCGTGTGAGTGACTTCAACTCTCGTGAAACTACCTATATGAGAGAGTTGTTTTTTTTTACAATTTACAAAGTTGACCCCATAGTAAATATTGTTCCAAATAATGACCAGATGCCGGCTTGATAATCTTGTATCACGTTTTTTATAACACCCGGTATAATATTTTAAACGAATAATGAGGTAAAAGAGATTATATAAATATATAGTATATCCTCGGGGCCAACTTTTAAGACTATCCCTCCTCGACAGTGGGATTTATAACCATAGAAACGTGTTGACTTAGTGTTACTGAAGTTATGACATCGAAAAATCGGTTACATTTTGGCAAAAAAAAAAATTTTTTTTCGACGTTTCCACATTGCCTGCGTTAAAATTTTTGCTCAATTATAAGCCTTTGCAAAAGTAGCGTAAGTGAATTTAAAAAATTTGGACACATTTATGTGTCTTATTAAAATTAATTTGATGCGATTTTGATTCGTAATAGCCTGGTTTTTCTCGAAATGTGTCTAACACTTGATACAACAACAACGATTCGTGAAAACGCCATTAAAAATAGATAGAAAAATAACAAAAATCTGAAGTTTTATGACCACCTAGTCGATTTAAAGTAATTAATAAATAAATAAATATTTCGGGACAATCTTACTCAAATCGACCTAGTCCTACGCGCTACGGTAAGGTATATATAATAGATAGGTGCATATAAATACTTAAATACATAGAAAACATCCATCACAGAAATAAATGCCCCAAATTGGGATTCGGACCATCGGCTTCATAGACAGGGTCACTACCCACTACCCAGTCGTCAAAACGACAAAATTTATGTTGGAAATAAACATAAAATAGGATATAAAAGCGAAATTATAAATTACAAAAAGAGTTTTCTCAGCTACTTAATGCCAACAAGGCGAGTCCAATGCTACATAAAATAACACCTAATGTTATATTTTCGTTTTTTTTTTATGACTATTAAGTATTATAAAAAAATACTTTGATCAAGAAACTGTAGGTAGTCTATCCTCTATTAATAGCTTTAAAAATAGTGAAACAAGAGAATGACAGATTGATAGGAAAATTTTGGTTATTTTTATGACTACACATTTAAAACCATGTGTCATCATCACCATCATATTATCCGAAGGACGCCTTGTCTGCTGGACATAGGCCTCGGTTTTGCGCCCTAGTTCGCATTGTTGCTCATAGACCACAGTCACAGACAGGCACCCTATGGGCTCATTCAAAAATCATGTGATCGTTTTTGGCCTTATTTTGACCCCCCCGTCCCCCTTGGTGATATTTGGTGATCTTAACGCTTAACCCTTCAAAATCACGTGTAGCTTTCGACTGATTTTTGAGTCGACACTTTTCACTGTTAAGTCCACGAAATTATGTTACATCACACCGTTTCAGTACTACTAAAACTAAACTAAAGTACACGTGATGTGGTCTTGGACTCCCCCCTCCCCCATCGTGATCAATCGTGATATTTCGTTGACCCCCCGAAACGATCACATGATTTTTGAATGAGCCCTATAGCTATTTTTCGTATACTTACTCGTTTCTCATTCAACTCTTACCTTCTGCACCCCTATCACCATCTGCAGTTTACAACCAATATCAAGTGGATTCCCACGATCCTTAGCATACCCTCGGTCCACTTTGTGGGGGATCTGCACCCATGCTGCGCCTTCCGGTACGCGGTCGCTACTCGAGAACCTTTACGCCATTGGCCATCGGTTCTAAGAGCAATGTGCCCAGCCTTCTGCCCCTTAAGTTTAGCCATCAGCAGGGCTTTTTTTTTATGACATAGGCGGCAAACGAGCAGACGGATTGCCTGGTGGTAAGCAATTACCGTCGCCCATGGGCACCCGTAACACCAGAGGAGTCACAAGCGCGTTGCCGGCCTTTAAGGGGGGTTGGAGCTCTGGGAACCTTACTCACCGTCAGGAACACAACACTGCATACCTGAAAGGTAGCAGTGCTATTATGGCTGTAGTCTTCTATAAGGAGGAGGTACTTCCCCAGTTGGGCTGCTCCAGATTCAAGCGTGATGGTCATCGCTGTGCCCTACCTCTCATTAAAACGCTTTATGGGTTACTTTGGTTCTTCTGCGAATGACATCATTCCTGTACCCTGACCACGAGTTGTGACATTGAGGTTTTCGATAACGAGTACCGAGTTTACTATCTGTGCATCTTGCTTGTACTATTTTAGTGTGAACGAAATGCGCAGATAGTAAACTCGATACTCGTTATCGAAAACCTCAAAGTCACAACTCATGGTAAGGGTACTGATGCGATTGCGCTGAGATACAGCGCCGTGTTTGCAAGAATAGTCATGTTATAAATTTAATATAGTCTAGTACCTTAACCAAAATCCGCAACAGTAGAACTAACCAGGTATATTTAATCCCTTTTTCGTATAAGGGGGCAATTTGTGAACGTCGAGTAGGTACTTGGCTCGTGAGATTTCAAATTCTGTCAGAAATGCATAAATGGTATTTTAGAAAAATGAATTATATAAATGAATAATCTCGGGTATAGAAACTATACATTTTGTGCAAAAATAATGGTGAGGAACTTTTATTTTTGACCTCTAAGTTTTTTGAATTCGAGTGCACGACTTTCTAAAATCAGGCATCTTATAGCGATATTTCGAAATCTTAATTATAAACTTTCACGTTAATAATATGAAGTAGAATAATGAATAATAATATATGTAACTGTATGTTTATTGTTTAGATATATTTCAATTTTATTGAAAACTGGTCACAACATGTTGGAATATGTCCAAATAATGTTATCGTTGAATTGGAACGGAATTACATTCGTTATGCCTTTGTCTATGACCGTTCGTTGTGTCCGATGACGTTTAAATTTAGTTCACACGTTCGCGGAGGTGAAACTAAAGCGCCGATATTTTTGACAGTCGTACATTCGAATTTTGAAAAGCTTTGAGGACGAAAATAATCGTACATAAAAGTTTCCCACCCTTTTTTTGCACATGTACAGTTTCAATATAAATGATTGTTAATTTGTATCATTCATGTTTCTAAAATACCATTTCTTTCGTTTCTGACAGACTAAAATGTTATGTATGTTATGTAATTAGTGGAATATACTCGACACTCAAAAATTGCCTCCGTGGCAGCCGATTTTTGAGCCCCCAGGCAAGAACTTGTATACGATTTTCATTACATTGCGGGTTTTCTGCGTACGGGGAATTCGGTCGCATTACATAACCCCGCAATGTAACGAAAATAGTATAAAAGTTCTTACATGGTCTAAATGGGGCTTTAGCGTACATTTAAAGTCTGTCAGAAAAAATATATATTAGAAACATGTATGATAGAAGTTATTACTTGTTTTACAGGAGAGTAAAGTTTGTGTTTACCTTCTCGTGCCAATATTGAGACCCGAACTAGCGAAAGATTCCAAAATTTTGCTACGAGTTTAGGGACAGGTTTAAAGAGTAGAATCTTGAATTTGGTTTTAACCCTTCATAGGGCAACTTCAAAATTTCAATGCAAAAATGACCACCCAACAACATAGTCTTTTTGTATTTTTTTCTTAACAAGAATCATTAGGACAATCGAGCCGCGATGAGGCTTGAACGCATGACCACAGTGACTTTTGGGCGTTAAAGGGTTAAGGTACGAGAGGGGAACAAAATATGCTGTGTATGAAAATACTAGGTAACTCTAATACATTAAAACTTACTTCAAATTCAAAATCATCATTTAAAATTACATTCAACCTAGCTAACGGCAATAAAACATTCGAAATTTGTATGAAATGACTGCTCCCTTGTGTTAGACACATCGCCAGAATTATATTAATTAAAATTATTAGGGTAGACTGTATTCTTTTTTTTAATAAAAAATAACAGGTGGGTATGCGGGCGGCAGATCGGAGGGATCAACGGTGTGTGTCAGAGTTTGCTTTTATAAAAAAGGATTGTACTGTAAATTAGTAAGTGCCAAATATACCTAACGATTCACAATCAACAAGAGTACGTATATTATTTCTGGAAGCCCTCAACCTCTAACATATCCGAAGTGGTAAGAACGTTGAGAGAAATATCAGGTATGTTCAATTAAATTACTAACTTTAACATTTACACGCCTACGATGTGGAATGCCGATTTCAATATAAGTAATATAGGTCAATAAGTGAAGAATAGACACTATTACATTGCAAATAATATCTTAATCATTCAAGTAATGTTTAGGGGTTCTCTTTTATTACCCTGGTTACAAGTGTTCAGATTTATTGATTATTCCTTGCGCACAATATTATTATATTTATGTATTAATAAAGCCATGTTCGGTCTAGTACCAACGTATTTCGGTTAATTCGGCCATAATAACTGTGTTATCTGTGTAATGTATTTCAGTAAAGCGTTACATAGAAGCATATATATATGAGCATCGAGTGCAAGTTACATAAAATACACAGCAGTAATTAACAAATCGCGTGGTTTTTACCTTCGCAACCAGACCAATATAATTTGATCTTAGATTTAAGGCGACAATTAAGTGGAAACGTAGTTCATTATTATACTGGTTTTGGGGCATGAATACCGGGATGCAGGAATCGCTGAGCTAACTTAATAGTCATGTTGTAACATTAAATGATCATTTTAATCTGCGTACTCCCGTGTACACAATAAGGTTCACTTTTCAATTAAATAAATTACAAGTGGTTGCATTCATTTTACATGTTAGAATTGAAATTATGTAATATAATATATAGTTATTAATTGTTAGAATTAATAACTGTTATTTGTACTGAGGGTTAATAACTATATTATAAGTAGGTACGATGCGTTCGTTTATTATATTACACTGGGGTCATATTTATTTATACTTGTGTATCAATGAAGAAAATTTTGCATGCGCTCCGCAGTTGTAGATCTGTCAAAACGAATATACATTTTTAAAACTTAGACTCTTACAAGCTAGTAGGTTTTATTATATCTTAGATACATACATACAGTTGTATACGAGTAAATTAACGAATGCGGTGTTTTTTCTATACCCCATTTCTCTTCCATACTAACTGTCATTAATTAACACTAAATTAAAAGACTCTCCAAAAGAAAGAACCATGAGCTCGTTAAGTCCATCACCGGTGAGGTCGACATATACACCTCCACTTCCTCGTCATGTGAGGAGCATTGATGGTGCTACTAGATCGTCGAGAACATCGACACGTATGGGAGGAAAGCGACGCAGGCAATCCAAATCCCATGGTCGAGTACGGAAGCATCGTAAGCGAGAAACTTATCGTAGCCGATCTCGTCGCCGACCCCGACGACGCAGAAGATCGGAAGACACCGTATCTTTGAGTAATCCCTCTACGTCTTCGACTAGTGACACTGCGAGTAGCCATGTTTCGCGCTATCGTCGCCGCTCTTATACAAGTGCTTCAATAAGCAGCAGCGCAGACAGCCAGCATAAACGGAGAAAACTACCAGTGCGACGTAGCCATCGACATCAACGTGCTAAGAAACGCAAGCATAGCCATTCGTTAAGTACTACTTCATATGACACAAGTTTGGATCGCCGGAGCCACGCGCGGCATCAGCGGCGCAGTATGTATAAGAAACGCACCTCGTCCGATATATTTTTTGACAAATTTTCGAAACTTTTAGAAAATAGTGGGACGCGATTTGAGGGAGCTCAGAATGTTATTCCTGAGTTTGATCCGGATACCAACACACAAACTGCAGCTATTTGGATACGAAAAGTAGATGACACTGCAAAAATTTATGGTTGGGATGACAGGCAGATAGTTTACTATGCCTTGCCAAAACTTTCCGGGTATGCGAAAAACTGGTACCAGGGTCAAAGTTCCGTGGGCCTGAACTGGCGACAGTGGAAAAACAAAATACTTAAGACCTTTCCAGACGACCGAAACTACGCAGACAGGTTAAATGAAATGCTCGAACGTAAAAGCAAAAGAGAAGAGTCTTTGGAAGAGTATTTTCATGATAAAGCGCGCCTGGTTCGAATGTGCAATATAAGAGAAAGGGATGCGGTAGACTGTATTATAAACGGAATCTTTGACCATAATGTAAGACTAAACGCACAAGGATCGAATTTCAGAAGGCCATCTCAGTTGCTTAGATATTTACGGCGTATATCTAAAAAGAGTAATATGCAAAGAAGAACAGGACCACCTACTATTAAATATAATCAAACGAAACAAAATGTTGCAAATACCAATAATGTGACGAGACCATGGTTAGCATCTCAACCCCGCAATAAATACAAGCTTATTCGGTGTTACAATTGTTCTGAGATGGGTCACACTGCTGATGCTTGTAAAAAACCTTTGAACCGTTGTGAGAAATGTAGTCGCCTTGGCCATAATTCAATACAGTGTCCTGGAACCTCAGTTTATAGCAAAAGCGGAGCTTTCACCGACAAGACGTATAAACAGGTTGAGAAGAAGACAGATGAAGCTTCCCATAAAGTAATGCAAATTACAACTGAAGTTAAAGATCCGAACGGCAAGTATCTTAAAACGATATCACTGAATAATGTACAATGTACAGCATACATAGACTTTGGTAGCCGCTGTACTGTTATTAAATTGAAACTTGCAGAAAAGTTAAACTTAACCCTTAATAAATCAAATTTGCCAATTTTGAGGGGATTCGCTCACGGTCATGTTACACCTTTAGGTAGAGTTTCTGTAAGTATTGTAGTAGATGCGGTTGATGCCTTTATAGAAGTGTTTGTTGTTAACGATGAGCTTCTGGAGACTGACGTACTGATTGGTCAATCATTAACAGAGTTGCCTAACGTTATAGCTTTCAAAACAGATAAACAGTTAATATTGTATTGCGATGAATCTGAAGCGACACGAATAAAAGTATTTATTGCGATCGATACTTTAGTCGACGGCATAACCTCGCTTGAGGTCGAAATGAGCACTCCATACACGGGCTTTGTATTTGTTCCGGGTAATCTTTGTTTGAAACAGGGTTGCGAGTATGCTATATTACAAGGAGTCTACAAGTTTGAAGCAGGCAAAGGTCGTTGTTTAGTTGTTGGTTGGACGAAAACGGCAGTAACGATAAAGAAACATAAAATGATAGCACGTGCCATATGTTTGCCCACGAATAACTCCTTCGAATCGCAACCAACTCTTATAGATGTAAAGACAATCATGTCTTCTAAAGAGGTAGCGGGGTTGCCAAATGAAATAAAACAGACTATCACTTTAGATATGATTAATGTGGGTCCTAAGGTTACGGAGGAGCAAAAGGAAAACTTATGCATCTTGCTTAACAAATATAGGGACTGTTTCGCTTTAAACATGCAGGAATTAGGCTCGACTAATATCACTGAGATGGTTATTCGTTTGAATGATAATACTCCTGTTAGCTATAGACCTTACCGTCTTCCGTTCAGCGAACGAGTGAAGGTTAGAGAGATGATAGGCGAACTTTTAGCTAATAATATTATACGAGAGTCAAATTCACCATATGCTAGTCCAATAGTTTTAGTCCGTAAGAAAAATAATGAATACAGATTATGCGTGGACTACCGTTCCCTAAACAAAAAGACGGTAAAAGATCGCTATCCAATGCCCGTCATAGAAGATCAATTGGATCGTTTAAGTGGTAATTCTTGGTTTACTAGCTTGGATCTTGCATCCGGGTATTATCAGATACCCGTATCAGAAGAATCACGACAATTTACGGCTTTCGTTACGCCAGACGGACACTACGAATATACTAGAATGCCGTTCGGACTAGTAAACGCACCAGCTGTGTTCCAAAATATGATCAACAAGTCCTTGGGCGCGAAGCGTTTCGAACTTGCCACACCATACATGGACGATCTTTTGTCGACAGGTAGTACTTTTGAAGAAGCCTTTCAAAAAATAGAGGATATTTTAAAATTGTTAAAAGATGCAAACCTTACTTTAAATCTCAAAAAGTGCTTCTTCTTTCAAACTGAATTAAATTATTTGGGGTATGAAATATCTGAAATCGGCCTCAGACCTGGGAATGTTAAAATTCAGGCTGTTTCTGAGTTTCCAGAACCGTCCGATGTTCACCAAGTGCGACAATTTGTCGGCCTAGCCAGTTTTTTCCGTCGATTTGTTTATAACTTTGCAACAATTGCGAAACCTTTAACGAGACTTACAAAAGCTGATGTGCCATGGACTTGGGGGAGAAACTGAAAAGAATGCGTTCAAGGAAATAAAATCAAAGTTGATCTCACGGCCTATTCTTGCTTTATACAATCCTGATTATTATACAGAGGTACATTGCGATGCTAGCAAACGGGGTGTAGGAGGGATGCTACTTCAGAGACCTGACAATGATAGTCCTTTACGCCCAGTCGCCTACTACAGCCGACAGACAACACGTGAAGAGGAATTTTGGCACTCTTATGAGCTGGAAACTATGGCCGTAGTGCTTTCACTAAAGAAGTTCCGAGTGTACTTAATTGGAATTCAATTTACCGTTGTCACAGATTGCAATGCATTAAGATTAACGTTGACGAAAAGAGACCTTATTCCGAAAGTTGCTAGATGGTGGCTAATGCTTCAAGAATTCAATTTTAATATTGAGTACCGACCCGGACGTAATATGCAGCATGTGGACGCGCTTAGTCGAAACCCTGTAGGTGCACCCGATGATCAGGAAGAATTCAATATCATGAGCATAACAACTACTGATTGGTTACATACCGTACAAATGACGGACCCAAGACTAAAACATATTAAAAATGTTTTACGAACTAACGAAGATGAAATTAAAGATATCACTAATAATTACGTCTTGCGCGACGATAAATTATACAGGCGAGATGGACGTAAGCTAAAATGGGTGGTACCTAACGGAGCTCGCTGGAGGCTATGTCAGCTCAACCATGATGAGGCGGGGCATTTTGCTGCGGAAAAGACTCTGGAAAAAATACGCGCCGATTACTGGTTTCCAAAAATGAAACGTTTTGTTAATAAATACGTAGCAGCGTGTATTAATTGCGCTTATAACAAGGAGGTAACAGGTAAAAAGGCAGGATATTTACATCCTATCCCAAAAGTTAATTGCATATGGCACACTTTACATATGGACCATTTGGGTCCTTTTGTCAAAAGCAAACGGGGTAACACATATATTTTAGGCATTATTGATGGGTTTAGTAAGTATATATTTATCAGAGCGGTAAAGAACACAAAATCCAAAACGACAATTAAAATTCTAGAAGACATATTCACGGAAATTGGATACCCTAAAGTTATTATTTCGGATCAGGGTTCCAGTTTCACGTCCAAGATATTCAAAGATTTTGTAATGCAAAAAGGAATAAAACATGTTCTCAATGCTGTCGCAACTCCACGGGCCAATGGTCAAATTGAACGTTACAACCGAACAATCCTAAACTCCTTGGCAGCCATGAATCACGAGCTAGATGAAAGGGATTGGGATATTAACACATCTAAATTGCAATGGAGCCTTAACAATACCTTGAATAAAGGTACTGGTAAATCTCCCTCCGAGATTGTGTACGGACAGAGGACTATCGGACCAACTGAAGGGATGTTAAAAGGGTCCGCTCAACAATCTGACGATATTATAGTTGATGAAAGGGAAGAAATCCGACGAGAAGTACAACACAACATTCTGAGTAAACAGCAGAAAATGAAAAAAAGGTTTGATCAAACCAGAGCACCTACAAAAACACTTAAAGAGGGCGAACTAGTTATGATCCCAAACCATAACCCCGATAAAGGGAAAAGCAAGAAATTAGCTCCCAAGTATCGTGGCCCCTTTAAAATAACGGCAGTCCTCCCTAATGATAGGTATCAAGTTACTAATATCGAAGGTCATTCCCAGCGCAA
This sequence comes from Grapholita molesta, assembly GCA_022674325.2. NCBI lineage: Eukaryota > Metazoa > Arthropoda > Insecta > Lepidoptera > Tortricidae > Grapholita > Grapholita molesta. Next base: position 3,319,955 of record CP053147.2, read on the forward strand.
GTATTGTAATATTTTTCCGCTAGATCAGCTCAAACGTTGGGTTACCTTTGACACCTCTCCGGCTAATAGTGCTAACGAAACTGATAGCGATGATTCTGTTTAGGCACCCCAAAGTAGCAATGGCAACAATACAATGTAAAAACATACATGTATATAATTATATAATATACATATTTGTTATGTGTACAAAACACAAAAAAATGGGTGAAATAATATACATATCATTAAGTTTTAATAACACTAACACCTTTTCCTATTCCTACTCTTTACAGCCTAGGTTCGGTAACAAATGGAGTAGCGTCGGCAGCTACCGTACCAAAAGAAGACTGATTGACTGAAAAGCTTTGAATATGATTGTTGGATTCGTATCTGACCCGCGGGTGGCAGAACGAAAAAAAAAAAAAATTAAAAATAATAATTTTAACGCAGCCTAACGGGAGGCTTGCGCTAGTATACTGATGTCCTCGGGAGACACAGCTACAAATATTAAAAACAACACATGTCTACGGTGACGTGTGCACCTAAAGCAGGAACGAATTACGTCTACGGTGACGTTCACACTTACAAAGCAGCGTGTACATCAATCAACGGCGACGTAGGTTCGTCGCAGAGGATCAGCTTAAAAAAAAAAAAAAAAACTTGCATTTTGTTTTTCTTGCTAATTCATTTTATTTATTTTTGCCGATATATTAACATTTATCATATTTCTTTTATATTATTATAAAGTTCATTAGTTACTTACTACAACCAAGCACTAATAGTATGAGGTCATACTCCTTGCTTAGAATGGCCGAGCATTGACAGGAATGGGGACATTCCTGCGACAGAATGGCCGTCTGTTAGACACATCGCCAGAATTATATTAATTAAAATTATTAGGGTAGACTGTATTCTTTTTTTTAATAAAAAATAACAGGTGGGTATGCGGGCGGCAGATCGGAGGGATCAACGGTGTGTGTCAGAGTTTGCTTTTATAAAAAAGGATTGTACTGTAAATTAGTAAGTGCCAAATATACCTAACGATTCACAATCAACAAGAGTACGTATATTATTTCTGGAAGCCCTCAACCTCTAACACTTGTGAATAAGTGCAGTTTAGCTATCTGTTTTTGAAAAATCAAAACGTACTTTCCGAGGCAGCTCGGAATCCGAGCTAGTGAGTGAAAAATATCTAACTCATAGTCTAGAGTCTAGACATACTTTAACAATACAAGATAAGTCAAGTGGTTAAACTATTGAAATATGATTAACAATGTGCAATACTTATAGCCATTGGTCATACTATATGCATCACTTGCCACCAGAATTGCCTGATACATTATTTGTATTTGGACCCGGGTATGTCCTTAAACTACGTCCAACAATGAGAGGTAGGGCACAGCGAAGTACCATCACGCTTGAGTCCGGAGAAGCCCAACTGGGGAAGTACCTCCTCCTTACAGAAGACCACAGCCATAATAGCACTGCTACCTTTCAGGTATGTAGTGTTGTGTTCCTGTTGGTGAGTAAGGTTCCTAGAGCTTCCCATTAAAGGCCGGCAACGCGCTTGTGAATCCCCTGGTGTTGTGGGTGCCCATGGGCGATGGTAATTGCTTACCATCAGGCAATCATTAGCCGTCTTGTTATAAAAAAAACACATATAATATAACATGGGGTAGGTACCTAGACTTGGTTCACGAGGAAACCGTCATATGGTTTAATTAAGCGATCATTGTACCGATAGTTGTTTCTGCGAACGGTCTCATAGCGACCAACACCTCGAGAGACCTCTCTCGATGTGGTTGGATCAAAGATTGAGAAGATGGTAATACTGGACACGGCGCGGAAAGTCCGGCGGTTCCTCTTTCTCCAGCCCTAACCACCGGCAGCCTGAGCCCTGCCCCGTTGCTGGCAGCTAGGTTTAGGTGTTTTTATAATATATTGTTTTGATATGTTTTAAATGTATTTTTATATTTTCCTTTTATAAAAATGTTATAGAAGACCTAGTCTAAGACTGAAAATGAATAAAGGATAATACGAGTAACACTGGCTTTAAGTTATACTACTTTTCAGAATAATAGTCACTGTTTTATGCGTCACAGAAGACCAAAAAGTCTGACCCCTGATTACGTAAAAGTTATTACATTTCGAGGGCAAGATATACTGGATAGTACACTGAATAGTGTACAATTACTGTGTTAATTTTATCCAGATGTGCTATGTTTAATCAGTAGCACTAGATGGGTTAATGAATTATCCGTTGTTATTCAGGGAGCCTCGAATCGTGACATTCGAAACTCTGTCAAAAACGAAGAAAATTGTATTTTACAAACATGATTGATAGAAATTAATAATCGTAGGTATCGAAGCTATACATTTCGTGCAAAAATAATGGTGAGAAACTTTTGTATGCGACTATTTTCGTCCTTAAAATTTTTGAAATTCGTGTGCATTTTGCACCAATCATTAATTAGCCTCCAATTTTTTTTGAAATTCGATTGCATCAACAATCAAATGTCAGCCGTCGACTTTCAGCGGGGGGGAAAAGTGGCATAGTTTGGTAGAAGACATTTTTGTAATACCTACTTCTTTTTCGTTTCTTGCCGGTCATAAAAGTGAAAATGCTTCTCGGGGTCCGAGGTGTAGGGTTAGAACTTAGAACCCTAGTTTTAATAGTACCTATAGTAGTTTTCTATTTTACTTTTGTATACCTAGATACTTGATGTGTAAAAGTGCCCTTGTTGCCTGCTTACTGAATAAACGTTTGAGTCTGCACTTAAATACATAGAAAACACCCATTATTCAGCAAATACAGCACATGACGCAAATAAATGCCCTTACTGGGATTTTTACCCAGTACCAGCTTGAAAGGCAGGGTCACTCATACCTTCTACCTAGCTGTTTACTTATCAAACTATAACATTACTGAAAAGGCTCGTATCAACGATCTCATGCCAAAAGGTCTTATGCCAACACCATTTAGGTATGACATGTGACTTTTCTCCTATACGGTGTGAGCCAGACAGCCAAGCCATAATGACGTCATGCTGAGCAAAGGTCATGTTAGCCTTCGGAGTTCTTATCGATCCCATAAAGATAATGGCCTTTTAGCTAACAGTACGTAAATGTCTGACGGATTTAGGGAAGGAGGGTAAGATTTTTGAAAGTCAGTGCACTCCAATTTTGAAAAACTTTGAGGAATATTCGTCCATAAAAGTTTCTGACTGTAATTTTTAAACGAAATGTATAATTTTGATACTCACAATTAAATCCATACTAATATTATAAATGTGACAGTAAGACTCTTGCCTGTTTGTATTTCTGTTACTTCTTCACGTTTAAACCGCTTGATGAATTTTGGTATAGAGAGAGTTTGAGCTACGAGAAAGGACATAGGATATTTTATCCCGCAACCATACTTTAAAGACTGGCGTAGCTGGCCGACGAAGTCAAGAGGAAAAGCTAGTTACATCACAATTTTTTCTAAAATACCGGGAGACAGATTTTTGAGAGCAATTTTGATCTCGATCAGAAACAAATAAATGGTATTTTAGAAACATGAATGATAGAAATTAATAATCATGGTTATTGAAATTATACATTTTGTCAAAATAAAATGTTGAAAATTTTTTGTGTGCGGCTATTTCCTTTCTCAAAGTTTTGAAATAGTAGACACTCAACTATTTTTTTTCATATTATAACGTAATTTTTGTTACCATGCTTTATACTCACATATCTATTGCATAATGATCGTAAAATATATACGCAAAGATTTGACATTTCAAATGAATCATTTTTATACGAAACTGCGGTTGTTAAAATTTTACGATCACAGTGCCAAATGTTGACACGATGTATATCTCTTGTATGACCTCATGACGGTAATCTAGGAATAGTCGGTAAAGGTGAACGCAAATAAAAAACACATTAATATCCTTTTGGCACACTACCAAGAATTTGGGTAGGCAATGTCCCCTGTAAACTTACGACTGACAAGCAGTCTGCAATTCTTCATGCAATTTGATCAATACTTATAAATAAATAGGTATTAACAAAAAACGTTAGTACAATTAATTAAGAATGACATGCTTATATCGGAATAGGAGAGACTTGTACGAGGGCCACACTGAAAGTTTTGCGTAACTTTTAAATAAAACAATTTAGAACAATAACAATACATTTACTGCTTTTCAAAATATTCTCCCTTACATTCTATGCACTTTTTCATCCTCTCGAACCATTTTTGAAAGCATAAGGCCCAATCACTTGAGTGCATGTTTTCCACGTGCATATTAAATGTTGTCACTGCCTCTTCAGGAGTCTTAAATGTCAAACCCCTCATTAAATCTTTGATTTTGGGGAATAAATAGAAGTCACAGGGCGCAAGTTCTGGACTATAGGCCGGATGTGTAACAGCTTGCACATTTTCGGATTTCAAAAGTTCTATAGTCTTCTTTGCGGTATGGGGAGACACATTGTCATGATGCAGAAGGATGCGGCTTCTTGGTCTTCTTTCACGGACATTTTTTATAACCGTAGGTAAACAAACTGTGGTGTACCAATCGGCATTTACTGTTCTTTAATTATTTAGAAGAACTGTGCTGATTTGCCCAGTCTTTGAAAAAAAACAGGCGTTCATTTGCTTGGCAACGCTTTTGGCTTGTTGAACTTTCGTTGGCCTACTGTCGCCTTCAAAGACCCATTCACTGGACTGTTGTTTTTTTTCCGGATCGTAACAATAAATCCAAGTTTCGTCTCCTGTAATGATGTCGTAAACGGCATTTGAAGTCCCTTGCTTGTATTTTCGCAGCATTTCTTTACACCAATCTACTCGCACGTCTTTTTGCACTGAAGGTGACTGAAGTCAGTTCATACGGAATCCACCGACAACAAAGCTTCCTGACTTTTTAATAATCATGTACAATCTTAAGTATTTGGCTCATACCTATCCCCAATTGTCCACGAATTTCGTCGTAGATGATTCGCCGGTTTCCTTCAACGAGTCGTCTAATGGCAGCCACATTATCTTCATTGACCGCGGTGGATAGTCGACCTTCACGAAATTCATCGTCAAGAGTATTACGACCCCTACTAAATTCCGCGTAACATCGCCGCACAGTGTTTAGATGAGGTGCTTCAAGCCCAAAAGCATTTTGAAGGCGAGCGCTACACTGGTAAGGCGTAAGAGAACTTTTAAAATCGTAGAAAATCATTGCTCTAAAATCTTTTCGCGTCAAATCCATGTTCTATGCAAATGGTTCACTTCGATATGACATAAAAAAACAAATGACGATCAGTTTTCCGCCAACTTATATCAGATTCCATCAACAAAAGTCTGTATTTTGAAATGTTATCTAATTCGAAATTCAAATGTTTCCGAGTGGCCAGTTGCGCATAACTTTTAGTGCGGCCTATGTATCCTGAGGGCATTTTTTGAGGCTCCTGGGGGTCAATTTTTGAGAGCCGTGCACTACTTTTCAAAAAACTTTGAGGTCGTTATTAATCGCACACAAAAATTTTCACCATTATTTTTGCACAGAATATGTATATAGTGAATGTTTAGCGATAGGTACCCAAGAATATTAAGTTCTAGCATTCATGTTTCTAAAATACCATTTCTTCGTTTCTGACAGAGTTTAAAATAGTACAGTCAGCAGCAAAAGTGGCTAAGCGTTTGAAGTGTTCAAAATGACCTACACGCGCTCTTATTCTCATGACAATAGAGATGTGTAGACCTCATTTTGAACACCTCAAATGCTTAGCTACTTCTGCTGCTGATTGTACTCGACGCTCAAAAATTTCCTCCTTTGGGTTTAAATCCCAGTACAGACTTTTATTGTGATGAGCATATATTTTTGTTCCTGAATCATGGGCGTATATTGTCGTACTAATTTAAGTATCCACAACACAAGGCTTTTTGAGCTTAACGGGGACTCAGTCAATTTGTGTAAAAATGTCCTGTAATATATCGGAAATAATAAATGGAAGGAATGGTAAAAGGATGAATAGACCTTCGTTTGGTCGCTACTCTTACTAATAAAGGTTTGAACCTAGGAGGAATAATGACTGGAGAACGCATCCGCGTGCGTAAGGGACAAAGATATTCTTGCTTTTGTAGCCCAAAATGTAACAATTCACTATAGTTTTGCTTTACAGTTTGTCTTTATAACAAAAATGTTAGCTTATTTTGTATTAATAACCGCAACTTTGGTTGAAAACGGAAAACTCCAATTGTATTTGTTGGTCCTCCAACTTTGACAGTTCTGAAGGGTCCTGTTTGGAGGGGAACAAAAACAAAAAACTATGACAAGGACGGACGAAAATAGCGCCGTTTCTGGCATACCTATGGAAAGTTACATAAGACCATCCCTTTTGATGGTGGTATTATTATTAGCACGCTCCGTCTAGGTAAATGGTATATCTATGGTTTGAACTAAAGTTTTTGTTTTTTTTACAGGACGCAAGACACAAGGCGATGGTGCACCCAGCTTTCGCCAATGCCGGCAGACAAGCCGGCTTAGAAGTATGGAGGATTGAGGTATGTATACTCAAATTATTATTACCGTCCAACTAAAAAAAAATAGGGCGAAAATATTCGCACACAAAAGTTTCTCACCATTGTTTTTAGTTTAGTTTTAGTAGATGATAATGCCTTCTCAGTCATATCTATTGGAAGTTTAATAAGACCATCCTGTACGATCTTAATATCTTATATATGTCTCGTTTATTTCTAAGACCTAGTCTATATGCGATAAGGACAACAGGAGACTTGGGAACGACGCCAACCGAATATACTGGAAGGTACTGGTGGTTTTCACGAACCGTCTTTGTGTTGGTTGCATTTCGGGAAAAACCAAATTTTTCAGTATCAAAATTGTAATCTGAATCCGTTTAATCTGAGGACAACTATCGTACACAAAAAACCATCATGATTATTTTTATGTTCCAGGATTTCAACCCAGTTCCTGTGCCACAAAAGGATGTCGGGAAGTTCTATAAGGGTGATTCCTACATTGTTCTAAAGGTAAAGGAACTATGAACTATTGTAATTCAAGTTGTAAATTGAAATTGGTGTCATTTTCCGGAAAAATGGCTAAGCCTAACGGCTGTACGAAACTGGATTTAAACTGAAGTCTTTAATACCCGGTCATGGCGGAGTGCGGCTTTCTTCAAGTATACACAATGTTTGAAAGGTTTTAGGCAATGTTTACATTTCAGCAGTTTGCAGTCCACTGCTGGACATAGGCCTCCCACAAATATGACTTGTATCATCTTGAGGGGTAGTTGCCATAGTCGCCACGCTTGGCAGGCGCTTTGTCACCTCTTACGACACCCGCGGGAGGAGATGGGGTGGTGCTATTCTAATCAGCCGGCATCACAAGGCAATATTTACAATAGATACTCTAAGTGCAAGCACGTAGTGCTTGCACTTAGAGTATAGTGAGAGATGGTGCTGCCATCTATGTAGTTTTTATCTATTTTTGATTATTTTGTTTTACAAGCCCATTCCTAGTCCGATTTGTTATCAATTGCCATCATGTTAGTGATAAAACTCTCATTAAATTATCTATATCCTACAACCACTACTACCAACAATGAGGCAGTAGGGCACAGCGAAGTACCATCACGCTTGAGTCAGGAGAAGCCCTGGGGAAGTACCTCCTTTTTACAGAAAACCACAGCCATAATAGCACTGCTACCTTTCAGGTATGTAGTGTTGTGTTCCGGGTGGTGAGTAAGGTTCCCAGAGCTCCGACCCCGCTAAACGGCCGGCAACGCGCTTGTAACTCCCCTGACGTTGCGGGCGGCGGTAATTGCTTACCATCAGGCAATCCGCCTGCTCGTTTACCAGCTTTGTCATAAAAAAAAACTAAACTTACAGACCTCAGCGGACAAACGGAACAACTTATCCTGGGATATCTACTACTGGATCGGCAGCGAATCCACTCAAGACGAATCGGGAGCGGCGGCCATTTTGACTGTCGGTCTGGACGACAAATTTGGAGGTGCGGCTATCCAGCACAGAGAGACATTGGGACATGAAAGCGCGCAATTTTTACAGTACTTCCAACCTGGTAAGTTCACTGAGTTTACCTTCCTCTTTCCCTCTCATCCACATGGACGAAGCAGCGAACGTATGATGGGAAAGATTAAGTTTCGATACAACAGCATGAGACGAGAGCGGCAGAGTCGTGGCTGACATAGAAAGACTTTGGGAGTTACCTCAGTCTATCTGTCTGGTATCCTATTCGAGACGACAGTAAAATTATCTTTATCTCTACGACTTAAAGGTGGTTTTCCACCTGCGAGGTCAGACGAGACGAGGCGAGGCGAGAATTGAACTTTTATATTAATTTGAGATACGACGAACGATTTGATGGAGTGTGGTTTGATCACCGTAATACTGAAGTACTGCGAGAGCAGTACTTCAGTTATTCCATGAGGATGGCGTTTGCAACATTTGAAATATCGGAAATTCAGTCAAATTAACATACATGATAACCGTTTTAAGTAATAGTTGTACTTTGGTAAATACTGCAAAATAGCAAGCCTGCAGTGCAAAATAGCACAAAGTATCAGTATGATATCTTGTCTATTGGTTATTAGCTGAGTTTCTTGCTGGAGTCTGCTCGACAGGCTAGGGTTAGCGAACCAACAAAACTCCCATTAGTTCGATACCATTACACACCACTCAGATTCGGTTGAAACCACCTACGTGTCAACCAATTAGTAGTATTCCAGTAGTACAAATCAAGTCTGCGGAAGGGTCCAGGATTTTCCCCAGGCTACCTTCTCCCCAGATAGTCCGATCGCTCTAATGGTCGTAGAGCCCAAGTCAGGTTCTAAAAAAATGCTATTGGTTATGCCTATTTTGGTATCGCTAACTGATGACTAGCCATTATGCTATTGTGCATTCATTTGTCGTCATCAATTACCTTGTTCAACAATCAACTGACTCGCTAATTATGTTGTTTGTGTTTTGTTTACCATTATTATAACAACAGTGACTAGTATGGCCATATATGTCCTATCGCGTCATGTGGCACATTCTATGCAAATATTTCGTATAAAAGCTTTATCGGAGCAAAGCAGAGTAGCCGAGAATCGAGATGGCGTGCAGTGGAGAAGGCCTATATTCGCAGTGGACGGACATAATTTGAAGATAAGCATGGAAAGGCTAGGTCCATGGGGTCCCAGCACGCACACATTTTTTGCAGAAATCGCGAAGCGTCTGGTTAACTAGTGACCGAAGAGCTGGCGGCTTCCACGAACAACGTATGAGCATTGCTATACAACGAGAAAATGCCATCAGCATCCTCGGTACAATGTCTCAAGGGCCTTCTTTACAATGAATGTAGTAAATAAAATAAAATACGAGTATATAAATAAATAAAATAAAATTGCTTTATTGCAGACAATAGTAAATAGTTGAGTACTAGTAATATTGTAAATAAAATGTATGAATGATGATGATGGTGATGATAACAAAAGCTTTTAGAACGTCAGCGGTAAACCTTATCCCTGCGCATTGAAAGTCGCAAGGTTTTCCTTGATCAAAAATTTTCTTTGATACTTAATTACGTAACTCTTGGACCGCCTGTTGTTACCTATTATTCTTAAGTTTTTTTGTCTGTAACAATTTCTGTTTGGTGCAATTAAGAATATTACTACGACTACTACTACTACTCTTTTTTTCAGCAATCCGTTATCTGGATGGTGGCCATGCCTCCGGCTTCAACCACGTCACCACCAACGCTGGCGCGGCCAAACGGCTGTTCCAGATCAAGGGTAAACGCAACGTTCGCGTTAGACAGGTCAGTATTTTTTATAAATAAGGAGTCATCATATTAATTGTATACAAGCGGGTCTCACGTTTTATAAGTCGAATATTGCTCGACATGTTTCACTCCGTAACTAGAAGCATAATCATGAGCCATTCGCGTTGGCTAACCGACGCAAATTGCGGGCCGCAGCTCTCCGCGACCGTGAAAAGTGAGTTACCCGCTTTTATACAATTAATATGTTTCAGTCTCACGATAGTTTTGTGTTTAAAAAAGGAGTCATCATTATCATCAAAGACGTCTACTGCTGGACATAGGCCTCCCCAAAACGACCCGAAAAGACCGGTCCTGCGCCTTCCATATTCAGCGGCATCCCGCATCCTTGACGAAATGAGGAGTGTCTTTCCAAAAAGGGCTTATATCTCTATGTCAATAGGGTTTGTTTTTGTTTGGTTTTCTTAGAGAAATAACCCGTGTTGACATAAAAAATAAGTCTTTTTGAAAAGACACTTCTCAGATATTAAAAACTAGCTTCTTAGTCTGTTAGTCTGGCCGATTGACGCGGACACAGCTGTGTGCCTAGCTAACAGCGGTGGCTTGTATGAACAAGCCATCAGGTAGGTATAGTCGCCATCAGATATATCGGAGCTGTGGGAGTGATAACAAATATCTGAACATGCACTTTATCGCCTTGATAATAGAGGCGTTGTTCAGATATTTGTGACCACCTCCACAGCTCCATATCTGATGGCGACTGTACACACTTACACAGCCGACTTTACTAACTAATCCCATGGTTCACCAGCTTACCTTGAGCTCACGGGGAAATTGCCATATTGCCTTCGTCTCGCCTAAGAATAAAGTTGATATTGCATGTTACTAGTGACTTTCTTCTACCAAAATGCATTGCACGGCAGATGCTCCAAGTAACAAAATCATAGTAACATATGTCATAAAAACATAAAACGCAAAACTTATAAATAGAATATCGTCTGCTGGCAGTGTGCCCAGAAGGCTGGCAGCATTGTCCCGTTGAATCGCTGTGCTGATCCGTTATGCGAGATATAACCCAGCCTTGGTCACGCTTCAACTCGACGAGCCTATGACATTCTTTGAAAACTCTGTAACCCTATTGGCGCAGTCCCCCTAAGGTCCCGGGATCTCAACCTCATAAGGCTCAAATCTGCAACATCTGTTTATTTGCTTTAATTGATGAGCTCAGAGGCTCTATACTCCGTCCACGATAACGAGCTAGTATAGAAGCCTCTGCATTGCATATTTATGTTCAATACTGAAATGACAGATTGGTGGACTAAAGGAAACAATAGAAAAGAGAACAATAGACGCGTCCGCACCGTACAAGAGACAGAGTTGACTGACATAATATGTAAACCGTAACACATTCATCGCCATTATCGCTAACCAATCACGTGCGTTCTGAGTTTTCTTGTACTAGCTCGTTATCGTGGACGGAGTATAGTTTAAGTTTGTTTTTAAAAAACGTTTCTTCTTCCTAAAAAACGTTTACGAACGCGTTTAGTGAAAATGTTGTGTTTGGACCCGGGTATGTCCTTAAACTACGTTCAACAATAAGAGGTAGGGCACAGCGAAGTACCATCACGCTTGAGTCCCAACTGGTACCTCCTCCTTACAGAAGACCACAGCCATAATAGCACTGCTACCTTTCAGGCATGTAGTGTCGTGTTCCTGATGGTGAGTAAGGTTCTCAGAGCTCCAACCCCCCTTAAAGGTCGGCAACGTGCTTGTGACTCCCCTGGTGTTGCGGGTGTCCATGGGCGACTGTAATTGCTTACCATCAGGCAATCCGTCTGCTCGTTTGCCACCTTTTGTCATAAAAAAAAAAATGTTATTTATAGGGGAAACGCAAACGCGTTCGTGACGTAAACTTAAAAACTTACACTCAGGGCTCATCAGGTAAAAAAGGAAGCAAGCTATAGCAGTAACTTTTGACAGGTGGATCCTCTGATCTCATCCATGAACAAAGGCGACTGCTTCATACTTGACGTGGATCAGAACATCTACGTGTACGTCGGTGAGAAGGCGAAGAACGTTGAGAAGTTGAAGGCCATCTCCGTCGCCAACCAGATCAGGGACCAGGATCACAACGGCAGAGGACGCGTGGAAATTCTTGGTACGTTTCCACAAAACTTCATTTAATATAATTAAGACTGTTGTTTTTATATCAAGCAGAAACGTCTTCTAGCATATCATAGACATTTAAATCGAAAGAAAAAATAGAAAAAATTGACTCGCAGCGGGACTCGAACCCGCAACCACTGGATATGCGTAGTCCGCATAGTTATGTCGTTTTTAAGATTTGATGTATCACTATTTTGAAAAAATAACACGCGCCGTAGTTTCTTGCCGGTATCTTCTCGGGTCAGAGGTGTAGGGTCCGAACCGGTGTAGATTTTTCTTTGACGTTTTTAAGTGCATGTGCCTAAATTGAAAAATAGAAATATTTTATCTTTTTTTTTTTATTACAGACCAGTACACCAGTGAGACGGATGTTCAGAAGTTCTTCACGGCTCTGGGATCTGGCACCAAAGACAGCGTTCCCGAAGAGAGCGCTGGAGGTGATGATCAGGTACATACCAGAAAAAAAAACAATCTTTTTTTTAACAAGACTGACCAGCGTTTGACCTCAGTCGCACCTGATGGTAAGTGTCGACGAGGTCGAGGGTGTTGCACGCTGTTTCAGTAACAGCCTACTCACTTTTGCCTTGAAGAGACCTAAATTATAATATATTTCCGGGAATACAGACGAAGGGAGCGAATTCCAATTGATCCTTAGCAGTCCGTATTAGAATCCGCTAATCTACACTTCTAAACTAATCATATTATAAAGGCGAAAGTTGATGTTTGTTACTTCTTCACGTCTAAACGGCTGGAGTGATTTTAATAACATTTGGTATGGAGTTAGCTGACACCCTGGATTAACACATAGACTACGTTTTATTGCGGGATAATAACCGCGGGTAACATCGCGGGCACAGCTAGTAAATTATACATAAGCTACGGTGGTTAAAAGCTTTGTCTGTTCGTTTATCGTACACTTGGTACCGTCACGTCACAAAAAAAAACTGTAACGGACGTCCAATGCCAATAAACCTTACCTTTCAGTATGTAGGTCTAAGGCCTCGATATCAAGTCGTGGCGTGTCAACCACGAAATCTTCAGACTTCATATCAAGTCATTGGCGTCAGAAATGTTAAATGCACTGAGAAACTTCATTTATTCCTGTCGGTATTAAATATTATAATTTATTTATTTAAACTTTATTGCACAAAATTTAAAAAAATTACAAATGGCGGACTTAACGCCTAATGGCATTCTCTAACAATCAACCATTGCGCTAAACATTTACCTTGGTGCAAAACGAAAAAGCAAGAGAATATCAAAAACTAAAATAAAAAAGTGAACTGAAGAATTTATTTGATTTTTATTTTTGGTGAAACGACCCTGGGTACAACTTTGTAGTTTTTTTATTCTTTTTAACACAGTATCTTAACGTATATATAAATTATCTTTCTTTATTCCAGGCCTTCGAAAAGAGTGAAGAGGCAACCATTACCCTCTCCGAGATTTCCGACAGCACAGGATCTCTGAAGATCACTCCGCTGCCGAAACCTTTCCGTCAGGAACAGCTGAAACCTGCTGTAAGTTCCAATTTGTTATCAATTTCACCACTAAGTAGAGACTAAAAGAGATGTAAGCACGGCGAATGTTATGTTATGGTTGTATTAAGGTGCGGTTAAACAGCGCGGGGTAGCACGAACCTATGCGAGCCGCGCCGTCCGCGGGGATACGGCTAAGAATGTCGCTAAAAGTAATAAAAGTTCTACGAATACAGTACAACGTTCTATAATTGTGTTCATAGTAGATATGTTTTGCCAAACTATGTATATATTGTTACTATAAATTTATATAGAACTAAATTATTACATAATATGTAATATTAGATTTAAGTTATTATAATAAGTCTTCCTGCAGTCAAACTGTTAAAACAGTTTTGCAGGACTTTTAGTAGTTAATGTTTTTGTTGAATTTTTAATAATAATAAATAAATAAAAAAAAAACAACGCGTTTCGTGTAATGTTACGACTACCGTGGCGGTGTAGCGCGTCTGGTATGTTCGCCGCTAATCGAGTGGACGACTTTATGCCATAATGCGCAAAAGGCACTGGTCCTTTATCGGGAGAGTGAGTGATTCGGCCAACAGAATTGTTAAGGCAGTGTGGGGGGCTTGCTGCTTCGCTAGCAATGTCTCAATCATAAATTATTGATGATGTTAGTTTTAAGTTTTAAGTTAGTTTATAAATAATTTCAATTAAATTCTCTAAATGTAATAAATGTAACTTGTGTAAATTTAATGGTTTTATACCTATAATAAACAACATTTTTATTTTTATTTTATTTATTTATTTTAAAAATTCAACTATGTAGTAGTAACTTGTGTAGGTATACACGAATGTCGGCGTTGTATATTCTAATTTTGACGTAAGTTCCATATTAATTAATAATACGTTGTTAATATCATTTGTATTTACAGGAATGCTACATTTTGGATACTGTCAGCGGCAGTATCTACGTCTGGGTTGGAAAGCAGTCCACAGATAAGGTAAAAAAAAATAATAATATAGGTGTTATTTCGTTTAATTCACACACATAAATACCAAATCGCTTACACGGTAAACATACAAACCACAAATACAATTTAAATAAAATATACAATCATGACTAAATAGGTCAGTAATATCGTGTATTAGGAGAGCACTGATGGCCTAGTGGTAAGAGCGTGCGACTTCCATTCCAGAGGTCGCAAGTTCGGATCTCAGCATGTTCCAATGAGTTTTTTGGAACTTGTGTACGAAACATTAAATATTTCCCAGTCGCATTTCGGTGAAGGAAAAAATCGTGAGGAAACTGGACTAATCCCAATAAGGTTTACCCTCTGGTTGGAAAGGTCAGATGGCATTTGCTATCGTAAAACTAGTGCCTACATTAAAGCCTGGGATTAGTTACCAAGCGGACCCAAGGCTTCCATGAGCCGTGGCATAATGCCAGGACAATGCAAGGAAAAAAAAGGAGTTTGAGGCATTTCTTTCAACTTAGTTTTTCAATTATCGATTAAATTGTATCTTTTTATTTTGTTTTCCAGGAAAAAGCTGAAGCTATGAACAAGGCTCAACAGTACTTGAGCGCTAAAAACTATCCTAAATGGGTAAGTTCTGGTTCTTGTGAAGCTTACAGTACCACAATGCTTGACTAGACGTACAGAGTTGTCTGCAATGTTCGGGATACGTGACAGCCGATTTTTGAGAGTGCACTCGAATTCAAAAAACTTGGAGCACGAAAATAATCTCACACTAAAGTTAAACACCATTATTTTACACTGTTGCAAGCACCATCCTCACGGAATAACTGAAGTACATCGATACGACGCAGCATAGGTAGGCCTCCCACAAGGTGGACCGATGACCTGGTGAAGGTCGCGGGACGCTGCTGGATATGGAAGGCGCAGGACCGGTCTTTTTGGGTCGTTTTGGGGCAGGCTTATGTCCAGCAGTGGACGTCTTTCGACTGACATGGTGATGATGATTTTTGCACAAAACATATAGTTTCGATACCTACGATTATTCATTTCTATTATTCATGTTTATAAAATACTATTTCTTCGTTTGCGACTCAGTTTTAAATCTCACGATTCGAGTACTCCACGCTCAAAAATCGAAGCCCTGGCCTGCGCTGGTAACTCATTGAGGTGTGATCATTTCATGTAATTTTTTATAATGTAATAATAAATATTTTTTCTATTACAACTACTACTTAAAACGGAATAGCCTCAAGTGAGAATGTAAAGGGTAATAGTGAAAGTGACATTCAACACATAAGCGCATCAGAAAGAAGGTAGATCGCTACGGAATGTGGTTTGACCACCGTTAAATCTCGCAGTACTTCAGTTATTCCGTGAGGATGGCGCTTGCAACAGTGACAGTGACGAAAACTAACATACATGGTAACTTTCCCGTTTTAAGTGATAGTTCTAATGTGAAAGTGTGAAGTCTCAATTTTTTTCTACTTCTCTTACTTATCTTTTACTACTACTTAGCGTTGGTTAGACTGACTAACACACATACATTTCAGCCGTATGCGGTCCACTGCTGGACATAGGCCTCCCACAAATATGACTTGTATCATCTTGGAGGTAGTCGCCACGCCGAGTCGGCGACCGCAGTAGCTGTAGATTGGGTTTCGACGGACGCTGCTGCCCGTCCGTAGGAATTTCCCTTTGTCGCCTCTTACGACACCCGTGGGAGATGGGGTGGTGCTATTCTAGTCAGCTGGCATCACACGGCTATATATCTAAGCTATCTTCATATACCTATTTACCAGGTGCAAGTAACCAGGATCCCTCAGGGCACGGAGCCAGCTGCCTTCAAGCAATACTTCGCCACGTGGAGAGATGTTGGCATGTCTCACTCCCGTTTGGTTAGGTCGATCAGTGGTAAGTTTTATAATATTCCAATACCCTTACCATGAGTTGTGACTTTGAGGTTTACGATAGGAGTATCGAGTTTACTATCTGTGCATCTCGTTCGCACTAAAATAGTACAAGCGAGATGCACAGATAGTAAACTCGATACTCATTATCGTAAACCGTAATGTCACAACTCATGGTAAGGGTACAGAACATGTACTAACCTATTCATGCATGACGCAATCAGGAAAAATATAGTTTAATTAAAAAAAAACAGTAATTTTTAATGGTATTTAATTCTTGTAATTGTTTGATATGTTTTCTTACAGAATAATTCTGTTTTGAAAAAATAAGTCCCGCCGAGTTTCTTACCGGTCATAGAGTGACACAAATTTTATACTTGTTACTTAAGTACTTTACTTTATTTTTCCCATAGGAACATTCGTTGTAGATATAAACAATTAAACTAACAAAAAACGTCTCTAAAAGCAAATCCTCACTCTAACTGAAGTAACAATATCCACAGACGGAGAATACTTCGATGAAGTCGAGGCAACGTCAGAAAAGCGCGCCAAGCTTGTCGGAAAAACTGGCTCGGCTCGCGGCTTCATGCCCGACCAGGGCGATGGCGAATATGTCGTCTACAGGTTAGTTTTCCGTCATAGGTTAGTCAAACACATGTATGTCCCCGCCGGCCATACCTCGGAGCAGCGGGCCGATTTTTGAGAGTCGTCCACTCGAATTCATATAACTTTGAGAAGGAAAATAAACACACGCAATAGTTTCTTACCATTCTTTTTGCACAAAATTTATAGTTACGATACCCACGATTATTAACCTTTTGAACGCTTTTCCCCTCGCATCAAAGTGTCGTGTACAAGTCGTGTACGCCAACGTATCAACAAGTGAAGAACACATATCTGTCAGCAGGACAATTGCTTTGACAGCGTCCGCCGTAGCCACAATAAAGGTCGGTGGCGTGGCAGTCACGACAGCACGCGACCACTTTAGTGGTTCTTGGCGTTCAAATGGTTAATGTCTATCATTCATGCTTCTAAAATACCATTTCTTCGTGTTTGAGAGAGTTTAAAATGTCGCGATTCGAGCGTCGAGTGCTCAAAAATCCCCTGATCTGCAACTTCGCCACACACGGAGAAGAATACGACGACCTTCAGGGAGCCGATTTTTGAGAATCGTGCAGTCGTATTCCAAAAACTTTAAGGAGGAAAATAATCGCACACAAAAGATTCCTACCGTTCATTTTGCATGAAATAAATAATTTCGATACCCACGATTATTAAAATTTATCATAAATGTTTCTAAAATACCATTTTCCTCTCTCCGAAAACTCTGCTAAACGAAGAAATGGGACTATAGAAACATGAATCATATAAACTAATAACCTTGGGTCTCGATACTACATATTCAGTGCAAAACTAATGGAGACAAACTTTTTCACCTCAGCAGCTCGAACATGCCTACTTTCCTCACTCCAGGGAGTGAGGAAAGTGCGTCTTTCCTCACTTTCAGGCAGTGAGGAAAGTTGTTACTTTCGTCACTCCAGGGAGTGAGACAAAGTAGCTTTTTAATTGATGACCGGTCTGGCCTAGTAGGTAATGACCCTGCCTATGAAACCCGTGGTCCTGGGTTCGAATCCCGGTCAGGCCATTTATTTGTGTGATGAGCACAGATATTTGTTACTGAGTCATGGGTGTTTTCTATGTATTTAAGTATTTATATGTATTTATCTATTATAATAGGACATAATGGACCCGCTAAACACCACTAACACGTTCGGACCCTCACAAATTAATCAAATATTATAATTTTGAAATGTAGGTACGTATTTTAAAATGAAATATAATTAAACAAAATATTAAGTAATGAAGCCAGTGCAGTTGCAGATAAAATACTTAAATGAATGTGGATAACTTGATGTTAATTTTTTTACAACCTTTTTTTAAACTTGATATGTATGTATTTGTATATTCATCCGGGTGGAATCTTGCACCTCCATTTTGAAGCAGACATCTTTAACCGATTGAGCTGAAATTTAGCACACTTATGTAAGTTCGGTGACAATGTAATATTATGGTACCATTGATCTGATCTGGTGCTGGAGCCAGAAGGTAGTAAAAGTAACTACTAAAATACACAAGATAACGTGGTGTTTTAGGCTCATAAGAACGTTCGTCATCTTACTCTTCGAAAGGATTTCGAAGAGTAAGATGACGGTTGTGCAAAAAAGTACAGTCGGCAATAAAAGCTTTAATATGTTCTCACTACTGAGGTGAAAAGTTATATGTGTCACACGAGAGTAAAGTTATTTTACATCTCGTGTTTTTGAGTGCCTCGCTACGCTCAAGATTCTAACACTAGAATCACTCGCTACGCTCGTGATTCAATTATAGAATCTTTCGCTTACTCGGGACTCAAAATAAACACTCGCAAGAAAAAACAACTTTCCTCTCTTGTTGCACAAATAACTATTGTGGGCGATTATTTTCGTCCACAAAGACTGCACGACTATAAAAAATCAGCCCCCTGGACGCTGAAAAATCGGCCCCATGTTCGTTGGACAGATTATGACTAGCAAATTTTTAAAAGCCTGAGCCCCCATGTATTTATACTACTGATACACAAACCACTTCCAGAATCGAAGGCTTCGAACTAGCAAAGGCATACGACTCTGGCTCACCCGGCACTGAACCTGGCAAGCGTTTTGGCGAGCTATACCAAGGGGACTCCTATGTGATTCAGTACCAGTACCAGGGAGAGACAGGCCGTGGACACATAGTATACTTCTGGCTGGTAAGCATATTAGATTAAGCACAAATGTCAGCTAACTACATACACCGTAATGGTACGTAAAAAGGGAGAAAGTCCACACTGAAACTCGCAACTCCTGGTACCAGCCGCTTTGCTAAAGTCCATTCATATTTACTTCTCTTATCATGTAAATAAATGTGACGTCAAAGATGTTGACTAGTAACTAGAAACACATTATTGTGATTCCATTCAATGTATTTCAATTAAGATATTCATCCATATCGATATTTTCGATAAGTTGTCATTCTCAACATGCTGCATAGACAATCTAAACTTCGCAATGTCTGACGTTTTTGAGGTGTTCGTTCGTTACTGCGATTATTGGTGATTCTTATTCGAAATGGTATTTTTCAGTTCAACACCATTAAAGTGATGAGTATTGTGTAATTCCAGAGAAATGTCTTCGAAGTGTTTGTTGACATGATAAGAAAAGTACCTAAGGATGAATAGACTGTAGTCTAAGTATAGATTTATGGTCTCTCCTGTACCAACGCGGAAAAACCTATATCCACGCAGAAAGAGCGAAAAAAGTCTACAGGCTTCTGCCTGCATGCGAGCCGATTGTTAGCTTCGCTCTTAGTGGGTGGACATAAAGGTTATGTTGACAGACTAGCTGAATTCACTTCAACTGCTTTGAAGAATATGGGGGGGGGCGTCTAGTGACACCTACCGTAATACAAGACTGACCAGCGTTTTACCTCACCGACGACCCCTTTTGCGCCGCTATATGTCGGTCCACCTACTGGGGGTCTAGTAAAAACCCAAATCGATCCACAGTGACCGGTCTTACGCCGCCCGCATCCAGTGGATTCCATCGATCTTTACTATGGCGTAGGTCCATCTTGTGGGAGTTTAATAAAAATTAATGAAGGTGGGAATGTTTAGATCACGTGTTAACCAATGTTTTTGTTACAGGGCAAGGACTCCACGCGCGATGAACAGGCAGCTGCAGCGATCCAGTCAGTTGGTCTCGACAACGCTGTAAGTCTTCTGTCTTAATATACCTAACCAGCCCGGAATGTTCATGGCAAAACAAAAGTCTGTCGCAAACTTACTAGTGTTGTACTTATACCTTTATTGTAATTGATTTACAGAAATGACAATCGTATTTAACTAGTACAAGTACTTAACTAGTTACAGTATAAAATCTAAAAAAGGCGTCAGTCTTGAGGCATTGTACCAAAGATGCTGGCGGCATTTTCTCGTTGTATCGCAATGCTGATACGTTGTGCGAGGAAGCCGCCAGCTCTTCGGTCACCAGTTACATCAACCAGACGCTTTGAGATTTCTGCCAAAAGTTTGTGCGCGCTGAGACCCGTTGTGTTGTACTTTTTTTTATCGACATCGACAGTTGGGTAATGGAAGAATAAAACTATCCAATAAAGAAACAATATATTAATAAAAAATACGTAAGGTATTAAATTACGTAGAAGCAGATGAAAGTTGTTCGAAATCCACGTCAGTAGACGCAGCATCACATGATATTTTATTTGGTTTCTCATAGTGAAAAGAGTATTTGATCATTAATTTCTCTACATTCTCTGAGAAGACAGTTTCGTTTATCAATATGAAAGCCATTTATGTAAACGGAATTGTCTACAAAGTGCACTGATGATAAGTCATTAATTTACTTTATCGACAACTCTCGATGGTGATAAAAAAATACATCTAACACTAGTAAGTTTGCGACAGTTTTTTGTTTAGCCACGAAAATTCCGGGCTCTGGTAATAACTGAGTTTGCGCTCGAAGCGTAGCAGCGTGCAGCGCTGCGTCGAGCGTGTGTGGGCACTCCCATGCATTTTAATTTGTTTAATATGCACGCTTCACGCTCCTTCCCGCTGCATGTCCATGAAGCAGATGAAATGTGCACTTTCCTCTGTACACTGTAATATTTTAGGAATATGAGCCATATAAATTTAAACGCTGGCTTTTAAACGGAGGATATAAATATAACATAATTAAAACTGTTGTGAGCCATGTTACTCACGTGTAATTATATCGCACTAGGCGACATGTTTAGTGAGCGATACACCCTCAACGCGAGCGGTGTGTCCTGACTCGGCTTGAAAATAGTTGTAGTAGTGCGTGAGTTTATCCTAACTAATAATAAATAGTAGGGATGTAAATATTGTACAAAAATAACAGAGGCAAAGTAGCATAAAGCCCCATTTTGACCAGGCAAGAACTTGTATACAATTTTCATTACATTGCGGGCTATCGGCGTACGGCGAATTCGGTCGCTTTATATAACCCCGCAATGTAATGAAAATCGTATACAAGTTCTTGCATGATCTAAATGGGGCTTGGGTTTGTGAAGTTTTTTTTATTTATAATATTAGGAGTATCTAAAGATGTAAAGAAAGACCCGGACCCGGGTGTGTCCATAAACTATGTCCAACAATGAGAGGTAGGGCACAGCGTTGACCATCACGCTTGAATCTGGGGCAGCCCAACTGGGGAAGTACCTCCTCCTTACAGAAGACCACAGCCATAATAGCACTGCCACCTTTCAGGTATGTAGTGTTGTGTTCCTGATGGTGAGTAAGGTTCCCAGAGCTCCAACCCCCCTTAAAGGCCGGCAACACGCTTGTGACTCCCCTGGTGTTGCGGGTGTCCATGGGCGACGGTAATTGCTTAACACCAGGCAATCCATCTGCTCGTTTGCCGCATATGTCCTAAAAAAAAACGTGTTAACCATTTTTAAATACAAATGGTGGATTTAACGCCTAATGGCATTCTCTACCAGTCAACCATTGGGCTAAACATTTACATTGGTGCAAAATGAAAAAGCAAGAGACTATCAAAAACTAAAATAAAAAACGACGGTAATTGCTTAACACCAGGCAATCCGTCTGCTCGTTTGCCGCCTGTCATAAAAAAAAACACATTAATAACCAATGTATGTTTTGTTGCAGCTCTCCGGCAAAGCTACCCTCGTGCGAGTACCGCAGGGAGAGGAACCTCAACATCTCCTCAAGATTTTCAAAGGTTGTTAGATATTCAGTTAGTTCCGTAGTTAGCCGGTTGATTTGATGCTGGAAAATTAAAATATAATAGGAATGTTGACACATATTACATTTTGCAACAAAATTAAGTGAAATTGGGTCACAATGACGAATATAATCAATTAAAAATAAAGTTGAATACTTATTTGATTTAACGATATCACGTGTATAAAAATGAAAAAGAACAGCATTTTTAATTTGCGAAATTACAAAATACCGTGTTACCCATCAAATTCTCGCGGTTCTCTGCAAAATAAATTGTATACATAAACACAATATTTCGCGGTCCAAATAACAATTTAATTATTTGTCCATACTTTAGAGAGCGCGCCTAGGAATAAGTGACGTCATAAGTTCTCATCATTTTGTAAGGAGCGTTTTCGCGGGAAATACGAATGTCAGACTTTAACGCTCATTTCTGGTTTTTGTATAATTTTAAGGCCATTACTCCCATACAGACATTTCATCCCTAGAACGAAATGGTTCGACAAAAAAACAATCAACTAGCCTACTCAAGTTTATTAATTTTTTTACACAAGATCGGGTAGTTGGAAAAACTCGCGCGGCTAGATGTTCATATTTAGCCAGTCTTCGTCCGACAACACGCGGGCAATGTCGTTCACGAAACTTCAGTGGTAATTTTAATACGCGGTAATATGTAAAAACCGTCGTTTAAATCAGTATAGTCGCCATCAGATATATTGGAGCTGTAGATGTGGTCACAAATATCTGAACATGCGCTTTAACGCTTTGACAATAGAGACGATGTTCAGATATTTGTGACCAGCTCACAGGGTCCCGAATTTTGAGTACTCGACGCTCGAATAGTGACATTTTAAACTCTCACAATCACGAAATGATATTTAAGAAGCATGCATGATATAAATAAATAATTGTGAGTATCGAAACTACATTTTGTGCAAAAATTATGGTAAGAAACTTTTGTGTGTGATTATTTTGGTCCTCAAAGTTTTATGAATTTGAGTGCACGACTCAAAAATCGGTACTAACTTCGATATATCTGCAGGCGACTGTACAATCAAACTGACCTGATATCTTGTTGTCTTCACAGGTCGCCTGGTGACCCTGCTGGGTGGAAAAGCCTCAGGGTTCAGAAACTCCAATCAGAAAGACAACTACGATACAGACGGAGTTAGGCTGTTCAGAGTAAGTCCAACCGCCGTACGTCAAAAATAATCGCCATTTTTAATTCTTTCAACTATTTTTTTTCCTTTACACGCAATGACATAAAGAAATGGACACTTCTTCTTCTTCTTTTAAAAAAATATGACTTCCATCAATAACTCAATCGATGATTTTGCCAATTTCAAGTAAATTAGCAAATAAGTAAAATAGCATAAATAAGCCCTTAGAGCATGACGTTGTTCGGTAGTAGGCCTTGCGTTTTGTAAAGTGGTAGCTCAGAAAGCTAAGAGGCCGTGACCCCGGGACTGCCGGGTTATGACCAGAATAGTGGTGAAACACAAGAAATGGACTCCTACACGCGAACAAATTATGTACAAAAATATGGCACTAATTGACATTTCTATCACGTTCCAGTTTATGCTAATAATGCTAATTTATAATCTTCTTTTAGATAATATAAACAAACAAAAAAGAGCTCGGTGTTCTAATTATTAAGTATCAAACTTCATTATTGATAAAGTAACAACTTTTTCTCTAACATGCAATGAAATATTGACGTTATGTTCCTCATAATAGGCTAGAAGGAATAATGACTGGAGAACGCATCCGCGAGCGCCAGTAAGGGACAAAGATATTTTGGCTTTTATGGCCCAAAATGACACAATTCACTATAGTTTTGCTTTACAGGACATTCTTTATAACAAAAATATTAGCCTTCTCTGTATTAATTACCGCAACTTTGGTTGAAAACCCAAGAAAACTCCAATTGTATTTGTTTGTTCCCCTCCAACTTTGACAGATCTGAAGGGACCAGTTTGGAGGGGAACAAAAACATGTGAAACTATGATAAGGACGGACGAAAATAGCGCCATTTCTGTCATATCTATGGAAAGTTACTTAAGACCATCCCTTTCCATCGTGTTATTATTATTAACACGTTCCGTCTAGGTTAATGGTATGTCTATGGCTGCCAAGTATGACGTTTCAGGCGCGGCTAGGACCAGAGGTCGTTAATGGAATTTCATACAAACCTTGCAGGCCTAGGCCGGCAAAGTCCTCTTTTTTAATTTCGATTCCACATAAATTTGTGGCAAAGGCATCGACACTCTGCCACTATGCGTATTAAAAAAACAATAAACGACTTGGTATGTACTTAGAGCAGTTTTATTTACATAAAAAAATCCACATTAACATAACGAATAACACATTATTGACATTTTTTTTAACTATACATATAAACATTGAAATATTAATATTTTATCTAAATATTAGGTTGCGGTAAAAATGTCTACTCAAACGTGCCTCGAACCGTAGGTATAGAAAAAAAAGGTTTGGCGGGAAACGTGCTATTTCCGACTTTTCGCTGTAATTCTGTTTCATCGGATTTAATTTTATTGTTTATAAACTTGTTTTGTTATAAATAATTCAATATGAGTTCGGACGAAACCACTGACGACTAAATGCTTATTGATTGCACCCCATCTGAGTTAAGAGCTGAAGCGGAATTGGCTATAGGGAACTTGCTGCAGGCAACATCAAAGGCGAAATATATGGTTACTTATGACGATTTTATAAATTGGAAAGCCAAAAATAATGCCGACAGTTTCGCAGAACGCGTGTTTTTAGCATATTTTAAGGAACTGGCAGAAACTAGAAAGTCTTCAACATTGTGGGCATTGTACTCTATGCTTAAGGCCACAATATAACCATAAAAAACTTTGTTAACTTGACTATGTGGCTAAAACGACAGGGAGATGGATACAGGGCAAAGAAATCAAAGATATTTAGTTCAGAAGATGTACAAGCATTCCTAAATCAGGCATCCGATGAGATATATCTGGCCACCAAGGTAATTAAGCCCGAAAAACATATTCTATGAGCTAAACATTTTATTTATACATCATCTTATTTATCAATACTGCTATACACAACTTTGCCTAAAGCTAATACTTAAAATTTGAAATATTTAATTTAAACAACTATGTAACTAAACTTACTAATAACAAAAAATATCTTATATCTATTTGTATGTACACTTATCAACATATCATTTACAAGTTGCTTTGATCTTGGGTGTCAGTGGTGCATGTAGAGGTGTTGAGTTGACAAACATAACCACCAGCGATATTGAATTCCAAGGGGAAATAGTGATAGTTAAGCTTCGAGACACGATGACCAAAGTAGACCGTTCCTTCGTGATCCGGGATGAGTTTTTGGACATTTTCTAAAAATTTGCCCTACGGCCTCAGGGCACACAATCTAACAGGTTTTTTTCTGAACTACATAAAGGGAAAATGACGGGACGGCATAAAATATTATCCCTGCCAAGACAAATAGCCAATTTTTTGAATTTAGAACACCCCGTGCTCCATACCGGACATTGCTTCCGTCGCACTTCTGCAACATTTCTGGCAGACTCGGGAGCTAGTATAAGGGTCCTTAAGATGCATGGTGGGTGGAAGTCAGACAAAGTTGTTGAAGGTTATATAGAATATGAGTTTTCTATTGAAAATAAGGAAAAAATCACAAAAAGTATCACGAAAAATATTTTCCTACAATACAAAAATAGCACAGCCGAATCTAATGCACAACCACCATCACTTAATGCTGGCGCCACACATTCGCGCGAGGCGAAACGCGAGCAGTCGAGCACGCAAGTGTACGCGGATGTCTCGCTATTCCTCTCGTCCCTTGCATCGCGTTTTTGTGTAGGCAAAGTGTCGTCAAACGTTTCGACGAATAGCGAGGCGAGTGACGAGCTAGCATGTCTAAATGCGGAGTTACACTAATCCACAATCACATCCCGTGACCCTCCCGTTTACATTGAACTGCCATCTGCCCCTTGTCAACCGCCATTGCATTCCCACCAGCCTCAAGATTTTCATTTGTCTGCACCACAGTCTTCACTCGGAGAATCACATCCTCAACAAGTACCTCCTCAAGTGACGACAAGTGAACAATCCTCTCGCATTGTGTCATCATCATCACAGCCTGGCTCGTCAGCAGAAATTCAGCAAACCACCATAACTGTTCCTAGCAAAATAATTACCGTAACAATAACTAATTGCCCAAATATGAATAATGTCGCATTTATTATTTCCTAAATTTGTTAAATAACCTGTTTTGAGTGTAATTGTTTTGTTTAATAAGCATCTTTAAATCCGAAATGCATTGTGTTTTAGTATTTTAAACTGTGAGTCGAGAGTTTGGACTACAACGCTCGCTTAATATTTTTCTTGTATTAGTTTAGTTTATCTACATATCTAGCAATAGTACATTACTGCAGCCGCCGGGAAACAGGGGGTTGAAGGCTGAGTTGTATAGACGGATAGTATACGAAGCCTTCAAGACCCTTTCACGGCTAGGCATGTATAGTGCTTTTCTCAAACTAATGCAATGAAATAAATAAAAAAATACCACCCAACAAAACAGCTTCACGACAAAAGTTTTTTAATTTTCCCTCCAATCCCGCTTTGTAGTATTTTTGCCTTCGATGTAATAATTAATGACTATCATAAATAGTCTGTCTACAATTATTATATACAACCTAGCTTCTTTTCTATTTTTCTTTCGATTTAAATATCGAAGATATTCGCTAGCAGACGTTTCTGCATAATAAAAAAATAAAATATAGATACATAAAACCGGGCTCGGTTAGATTATTCAATTTTAATACACCCGTAACACTATATCTAAGTCCCGTTTCCATTGAACTGCCATCTGCCCCTTGTCAACCGCCATTGCATTCCCACCAGCCTCAAGATTTTCATTTGTCTGCACCACAGTCTTCACTCGGAGAATCACATCCTCAACAAGTACCTCCTCAAGTGACGACAAGTGAACAATCCTCTCGCATTGTGTCATCATCATCACAGCCTGGCTCGTCAGCAGAAATTCAGCAAACCACCATAACTGTTCCTAGCAAAATAATTACCATAACAATAACTAATTGCCCAAATATGAATAATGTCAAATTTATTATTTCCTAAATTTGTTAAATAACCTGTTTTGAGTGGAATTGTTTTGTTTAATAAGCATCTTTAAATCCGAAATGCATTGTGTTTTAGTATTTTAAACTGTGAGTCGAGAGTTTGGACTACAACGTTCGCTTAATATTTTTCTTGTATTAGTTTAGTTTATTTACATATCTAGCAAATAGTAGTTTACGTATCTGTGCATACTGAAGGGCATTACAACAAGAGTGTGGGTTTATGAAACGAGCCGAAGGCGAGTTTCATAATAATATCACACGATTGTTGTAATGCCTAATTATCTATAGATGCATACACTACTTTATCTACACACATATCATAACTGTTTTAAGATGGGTTCAGGAACCGTAGGGAAATGACCTGCAGTATTACTAGTGTTACTTGAAACATTAAAAAGTCAACGAACAAAACAAATGACAGCTTGGAATGGCGGCGTTGTTATTTCATATCTCAGTGAAATATTTTTTTAATCCATAGACAAGCGAATGAACCCTATTCTATTGTCACTCGAGTTCTAATGTCGTTCGATTTATATTAAAAAAAACATAACGAATTGGCGTTTCGTATCAATGACTGTTTTAATATCAATAGATACTAGAATAGACACCCCACTTGAATTTGACAGCTGTTCCAAATTTAAACTCATAACCTACGGATTTCGGTAGGTAATGTTAACATTACATCTCCATTAATTTCTGATGGTTGGTAATACTGGTCATTTCCTACGGTTTCTGGACGCATTTTAGAGCACTTATGATATGTACGTAGATAATAGTAGTTTATGTATCTGTGCATAATGAAGGGCATTACAACAAGAGTGTGGGTTTATGAAACGAGCCGAAGGCGAGTTTCATAATAATATCACACGATTGTTGTAATGCCTAATTATGTATAGTTACATACACTACTTTATCTACACACATATCATTAAGTGTTTTAATATGGGTTCAGAAACCGTAGGGAAATGACTTATTACTAGGGTTACTTGTAAACAGTCAACGAACAAAACAAATGACAGCTTGGAACGGCGGCGTTGCGTATTTCGTATCTTAGTCAATTTTTTTTTTAAACCATAGACAAGCAAATGAACTCCCTATTCTACTGTCACTCGAGTTCAAATGTCGTTCGATTTATATTAAAAAACCATAACGAATTGGCGTTTCGTATCAATGGCTGTTTTAATATCTATAGATACTAGATTAGACACCCCACTTGAATTTGACAGCTGTTCCAAATTTAAATTCATAACCTACTGATTTCAGTAGGTAATGTTAACATTACCTACTGAAATCTTTCTGACGGTTGGTAATGCTGGTCATTGCCTACGGTTTCTGGACGCATTTTAGAGCACTTATGACATGTACGTAGATAAAAGTATTTATTGCTATCGAGTTCTGGTTGATTACCTATTGAGATCGAGAAGAGGTTATAATTATAAATATCATTTGATTTAGTTGCAACAAATTGACATTTATAACAATGACAAGTGTCACTGTCAATTCTAAAGGTTCGTTCAGAAACGTGCCTTTATACTTTTTTGAAGTAACATGATAATAAACATAAATGTAAATGTTTCCTGTTAAAACCAAGCTAAAATAGGCGAAATAGTAATATACACGTGAGTTTTAGTTTTTGTCTTGTTTACTTTTCATTTCTTTAAAAATAAATCTTTAATTTTTTTGTTGTTTATTTCATTGCCTGTTAGAGAAAAGCACTATACATACCTCGGCGGGAAATATGGGGTTGCTATCTTCCCGGCCTCTGTAGTAATGTACTATTTAGTCATTGTTGACACTTGCACTGACAGCGGTTCAAAGAAGATTAACTAATTTTACCGCCCAAGTTGTTCGAGCGGTTGTTTTTTAGAGCCATTTTTTTGGGGCTGATTGTGAATCTACTTTTATTATTTATTATACATCGATGTTTATACCGTACGGCTTATTTATTTTTATTTAATCTTTACTAGCTATGCCACGCGGTGTTACTCGCGGCTTATTAGGGCAAAAAACGTAGCCTATGTGTTAATCCAAGCTGTCAGCTAACTCCATACCAAATTTTATTAAAATTGCTACAACCGTTTAGACGTGAAGAAGTAACAAACATACACACACACAAACTTTCGCCTTTATAATATTAGTGTAGATTAGTGTAGATTACCATTAGGCGGGCCGTATGCTTGTTTGCCACCGTCGTTGTACCAAAAAAAATATGTCAGTCAACGCAGGGCAGAGGAATAAACTGACGTATGGGGGGCAGCATCCGTCGAAGCCGAATCAATAGCTACATCGGTCGCCAACACGCCTGCGAAGCGTGGTGACTATTTCAAACTAGGAGGATATAAAAATATGGAGCCGACACACGCACTAATTTGTATCGGAAAAATCCTGCCGTTTTCGGCGCGGGGGTGAGGTAACACACATAAATAAGTGTTAACAACAGTAATGCATTTTTCACGTGCGTCGCTACACACGCACACGACAAAATTATCAAACACTAGCATAAACTATATTCACACAAGTTCAAGAACTATGACCGGCGGTCGAGTAATTTTGATAGAGGGGAACGCCTGTTAATGGCTACTCCATATTGGTTATATCCTCCTAGATTTCAAACGTCTTACGGCTGAAATGATAATGTCTTGCAGATTTACGGAACCAAGGCTGCTGAGGATATGAGGGCTGAACAGGTCCCAGAAGTCACCGCCAGCCTGCAGCCTGGGGATGTGTTCCTCCTGGAGACACCTTCCAAGATCTACGTGTGGCATGGACAGGTCTGTTAGCTTGTATATTTTAATCTATCTCTCTAAAACGATAAGGATATTAAATGAATATAATAGGACATTTTACACAGATTGTTTGAGCCCCACGAAGAAAATCACAACGCCATCTAGCGATCAATTGTATAAATAAAATTGCAATTAAGAAAAATCTTTATTTGCTTTACGAGTTTAGGAAAGCATTGATAGCCGGTATGTACTGTTTTCTAGAAGCTCCTAGATTTAGCTGGTTGAAATAGTATGGGTCAGGATACTGCAGATTCGTAGTTGTCAGCTGGAGGGATGGCTTCCAGTCTTGAAGAAAATTGGCTAGCTAAAACAGGAAACCAACATAACTTAAAAAAGTGTTACAGGACAGAAGATTCTGACACAAATTGACTGAACCCCACGGTACGCTCAAGAAGGCTTGAGTTGTGGGTACTCGGTTAACGAGATTATATAATATACTAATACTTAAATACATATAAAAAACCCATGACTTAGGAACGAATACAGCAAGGCACATACGAGAAGGACAGCAGAACACAACAATAACAAAAATAATAATATAATCGCTTTTTGTGGGGGCCCATCTCGCATAGGGCAAGTCACCGTCTGGCGGAAATAAAATTGAATACCATTTTATTAGGCAGACGTACGGTTTTTATCCAATAGCCCAGTAGCTAGTCCATCCTTTCCACCCAATAGCCTAGTACATTCTAGATTCCATTATAACTCAATAGTCCTTACACCACGGCGGGTGCTGTCTCTGTGCGCGTTCCATGATACGGACAGGGGCAACATCCGCTTAGTGTACCCCTTACATTTCATTAAATTGTCGAAAGGGCCTCTGCGCGTTGGCTCGATCTGGCTCCGCGTACGCCTCCCATGTCCGGAACACCATTGTTCCGTGTCCGGAAGAGACATACAAAAATAACAAGGACAACAAAGAGCACCAAAAACTCTGGATCTGCAACGAAGTGACTTATTGCATACTAGCTTTTCCTCACGACTTCATGATGCCCGTCTTTAAACCGTCTTTTAGATTATCCTTTGTCCTTTCTCGTAGCTCCAACTCTCTCCATACCAAATTTCATCCCAATTGTTTCAGCGGTTGCGTTAAGAGGTAACAGACGTATACCCCGTTATCTTATGCTCAGTTTAGGGGCAAGTGATTGGGCAGTTACGATAATCTAAGTCGATAAAAAATTAAGTTGACTTACTCACTCAATAACATGTCAAAAGATCTTGGGTCCGATTTTTGAAATAGTTAGCAAGTGATTTCCATAGAGAATGAATGAGAATCTCTATGAAGAGTACTCGGTGACTATTTCAAAAATCGGACCCC
This sequence comes from Grapholita molesta, assembly GCA_022674325.2. Taxonomy (NCBI): domain Eukaryota; kingdom Metazoa; phylum Arthropoda; class Insecta; order Lepidoptera; family Tortricidae; genus Grapholita; species Grapholita molesta. The sequence goes on from CP053147.2 coordinate 3,351,294, forward strand.
AAATTGACGATATTCGATATTAATAATTGTCGCGATCCGATTTGACTAAAAAGAGGAATAAATGTGTCTATAGCTTTCACTAAAGAAGAATTTTAGCTTGACAAATAACTTTTATAGATAATTGTGAATGTGCTAATTATGTGAAGCAACATCACTATTTTAGATTGCCCCCAAAATGAGCATTAGATAACGGGGTGTACATACGACAGTTACTTTCGCATTTATAATATTAGTATGCATGTAAATAAAATTATAGTCAAGTCAATAACTTGTTTAATTGCTTAATTTTGTTTATAGGATACAACTGACAAAGTTTATACGATTCGGTGAACTTAGTTTATAATCTTAATCTATAATTAATTGCAGACCTCGAGTGATGTAGAACAGGCGGAGGCAGCACATTTCGTCACAAGAATCCTCGGAGCTGACAAGCAGTTTGAAATTATCAAGCAGGGTGATGAGCCTGACGACTTCTGGTCTTATCTGAGTACGTATTTTATTTAGTTTTTATTTAAAGTTGTAATATTTTTTTTCTATTATTCTTTCGATTTAAATATTTGCTAGCAGACGTTTTTGAACAATAAAAAAATATTTAATAATTTCAATTAATAATTGTGGGTAGAATCTACACTTTTTGTGCAAAGTCTCACCATTATTTTTGCACAAAATGTATAATTTAGATACCCACGATTATTTATTTATATCATTTACGCTTTTGAAATACCATCGTGTTTGAGAGAGTTTAAAATGTCACGATTTGAGCGTCGAGTGCTAAAAATCGGCCCTCTGGTGAGTGGCGTCCATTTTAAACAAATGGAAAAGTATAGAAGCGGCCACGCATCCCGCTGTAACTCGACGCTACGCTGCGTTCAAGCGTCCACTCAGACCTTACACTATGGCTTTGGTCTCCTATTTTGTGCTACACGCGACGTCTGACGTCAGCGTCAACGTTCCTGCACAAAAAGACGCCAATGTCGACATATGAGAGAGACCACATCAGTACATCTTTATAGGCAGCATTGTGACGCAAACGCTGTAAGCGGCCGATGGTGATTATAGGAGACCATAGGCTATGGCTTTTAAAAATTTACTTTTTGTCTTTCAGCTGGCGACGCGTCCCAAGTGTCCAGCACGGAAGCCTGGCGTGAACGCGTGACCAAGCGTATCGGCACGGAACCACGACTGTTTGACGCTGATCTGTCCGGCAACAACGCTGTCAGCTTCGAGGAGATCGTCAACTTTGAACAAGGAGTAAGACCAGTTACTGAATATACATAGATTTCAATTCCAGTACAAAATAATAAATACCTAATAATAAATAAATATTTCGGGACAATCTGACACAAATCGACCTAGTCCTTTTTTTTTTTTTTTTGACGAAGTGAAATGCATTTATGCATCCCCCCAGCCCCGGGGTAGGGTCTTACGGGGGGTATGTGGGACTCGCCCTTCCAGCCTCTCCTATTAAGGAGGGGGAAGGGTATACCCACTAAAACACTCCGGGCGTACTCGCCTGACCGTTCAGTGGGGGATGTCACGGGATCGCTTTTAGCATTCTGTCACGACATCCCCCCGAAATCGACCTAGTCCTACGGTAAGCTCAGTAAGGCTTGTGTTATAGGTACTAGACGACGATATACATATAAATACTTAAATACATAGAAAACACCCATGACTCAGGAACAAATATATGTGCTCATCAAGTCATCACACAAATAAATGCCCTGACTGGGAATCGAACCCAGGGCCATCGGCTTCATAGGCAGGGTCACTACCCACTAGGCCAGACCGGTCGTCAAAATTACCACAATATTCTTCTGACAGCTATCCCTTTACTGCCTTCCTCGGTTTTAAATATTACCCAATCAAAGTCACACTATAAAAAAAAATTATATTCTTATAAGTGATAGGTTAGCATTTGGCCCCCATCTCACCTGATGGTAAGCCCGATGAAGGAGCATTGCTTACTTAGCAAGTCTTTGTTCACTCTCGACTTGGTTGTATTGTTTCGGGAAAAGATCAGTTGGAAGACAATTCCACTCCCTGGCTGTGCGGATCAGAAAAGTAGAAGCAAAGCGCTTTGTTCTGGCTAAAGGAATATCCACAATATAGGGATGGAATCAAGCTTTTGATTGGTTAAAATTAAATGCCATACGGCAAACCTCATGCGCGGTTGAAGCACTATCTTATAGACTCCACCTCTGAGGAAACTTCTGTGTGCGGTCATTATGTAGACTTCATTCGTCATTTATATATGCTATCAATGGATGGTAAGAACGGCTTTGAAACTAGATAGCTGTATTTAGTCTTCAAGCATGCCCTGATTACCATTTAATTGTGGCATTATCTAGGAAAAGGTACCTTATTGTCGATGGCACTTACGTCGGTATTACAACATCTTTAAATCCATAGGCTCTCCATCAAGATGACGTTTACGTCCTGGACTCCGGTGATGAGCTGTACGTTTGGATCGGCAAGGAGGCGAGCAGCGCCATGAAGAAAGCGGGAAACCACATTGCAGAGGTATTTACTATTGGTATTTCCAAACATAGACACTTGAGCACCGCAAATATTATATCGAAAGAATACGAGTTTGCGGTGCTTGCAGTAGAAACTCTAGGGCCTTGGTCAAGTGACACAAAAAAAATTGAAGTTAGTGTCGTCCCAGAATATAAGTTGCCACAGGGGACTACAGGGCCGGATCCTTCCTGGCTCAAAAACAGTGGTGGGATAAAATAGCCACGGAGTGCCACAAGGCGAGGAAATGGTAGTCCTAAGAGAAGATGGGATGACCTGCTAGCAATATATGCACGCTCCAACAAATAAGTGCGAAAGGTATAGCGTGATAGACTATAAAATGGTAACCTTTCTGGACTTATATTTCGGTGACTGGCCAGAGTGTGTTCAAGACCGTGACGGAGCAAGGCTGTTGCCCAGCTGTGGGACACTACATAGTCTTTAATAATTACACCCCGTTATCTTATGCTCAGAGAGGCAAGTGATTGGGCAGTTACGATAATCTAAGTCGATAAAAAACGAAGTTTATTTACTCACTCAATAACATCTTGTCAAAAAATCTTGGGTCCGATTTTTGAAATAGTCACCAAGTGATTTCCATAGAGAATGAATGAGAATCTCTATGAAGATTACTCGGTGACTATTTCAAAAATTGGTCCCCAAATTGACGATATTCAATAAATGACGATATTCGGTATTTATAATTGTCGCTCTCCGATCTGATTAAAAGAGGAATGAATGAGTTGTCTCTTGGGCTTCCACTAAAGAAGAATTTTAGTTTGCCAAATAACTTTTATAGATATATATGAATCGACTAAATACGTGAAGCAACATTACTATTTTAGTTTACACCCAAAATGAGCGTTAGATAACAGGGTGTATTCATATTTAATAATCATTGGATTCATTGGGGATCCAATGGGATCCACCATGTAATGTTTAATATTTGGAATGATGTTATAAGGTTTTGTTATATCCTCTGCCTCCTTTTAGGCGTACCTGAGAAACATACGACACGGAGACTCAGCGGTGGCCGTAGTCATCAAACAAGATCATGAACCTGAGCTGTTCAAGAGTGTTTTCGAAGAGTGGGATCCTCAGATGTGGCTGGTAAGTGGGAAACTGTCGGTTATCTGACCATGCTTCAAGATTTGATCTCCAAGAAATACCACGCCTGATTTTATCAAGTCTACGAGAAATGGGCAGCTCAGATGTGGCTGTTAAACTCTGATTAACTTTTGGCTAGCTAACGAACTTTTACGCTAGTGTAACGTATCTACAAGGAAGATCATACCTGATCTTTTAAGGTCTTGCTAGGTCAGGTGTGGCTAGTTCTGGATAAATCTTGGCAAGCTAACGAAGGTTCATGCTGGTATGGCACTTCGATCTTCAGTGAAGATAAGACCTGATCTGATCTAAGCAGACTTCGGGGAGCAAATTCTTCAGATATGGTTAACACGGTTTAAAAAGTGGTAATAATTTGAGTGTTGGAAACGTAACTAAATTATTATAGGTATACTACATGATGCTCGCGGCTTTGCCCGCATGGTTAGAGGAAATGTTTGAGTCATCCCGTGGGAATGAGATGTTTTCCCACTGGAAAAAGTATCCTATGTCACTCTCCATCCCTTCAACTATCTCCACTTAACACGTTAAACGCCAGACCAAAAAATTCATTTTTTCAAAAAAAAAAAACTTGATGTAAATTCAATTATTACTTTGATATGTATATAGATATATATTTTATTTTGTTATTGGAAGTTTCGTCAAAAAGTTATTTAAAAAAAAAAACTCGCGGTCACCGATGACCACCGTGGCGCTGTGAAGTTCATATTTCAAAAACCGTTACCATGACGCCACGCCGGTCCCCCCGCGTACACGTACACGTACTATTGGCGCCGGTCATCGTTGACCCCCACGGCGCAGTAAAGTGAGAATGTCACCAGTCCTCATTGTTACGCCACGCCGGTCACTTTGCCGGTCATTATACTGTCACATTAGCACCCGCTAAAAATATGCATAATATAAAATTTAACTGCTTTTGGCATTGTGTGACAATAGCTTGGTTTGGCAATTCCTGCTACTGGTTCAGGAAGATACGCTGTTTTTGTTTATTTTTGTTAATTTTGGGTTTTATGATTTATTTTTGGATTGCATGTATCAGGTGTGTGTCTGCATTGGGAAATTTTATTTTTTCTTATTTTTTGATAATTGTCGTGTATCTCTAAATAATTGAAATTAGTTTCTATTAATTATATAATTATTGCAAATACTTAATTATATAAATTATAGAATTAAAGCTGTGATTTGAAATAAATGCGTTGTTTTTTAGATTTTTTCGACAAATCTACTATGTCACTAACTGCACCCCCGTCCCAAGCCACCGTTTCACTAACGAGCGCCATGCCGGTCCCTTGCATGCAACGTATTGCTTATAACTGCTACACGCGGCGTAGGATAGCGTCTTAAAAACAGGTTTAACACGAGGTCACCGGTGCCCCCCATGGCGTGTTGCAGTAGACTTCGCGAGGTCACCGGTGCCCCCCATGGCGTTCAACGTGTTAAAAAATCACGTCAATTCGTCGCTCCGTTTTGCCGTGAAAGACGGACAAATAAACAGACACACTTTCGCATTTATAATACCTCTTAGTATGGATCGACTTCTGGCAACCAGCATTTTTGAAAAAGCCGTCCATTGTAATTGTCTTAGAAGTTTTATCACAATTTGGTTACGATTGCAACCTCTTCATCGACACTGCAACTATTATATCACCACAATTGGTAAAACTAGCCATATGTTGAAGTTCAGATATATCTGGCGAACATGTCTGCAGACAAAACTGTGGTATGGAGTAATTTGAGTTCGGGCGGGGGATCTGACGAATCTTGTTAGCCCATACTCAGAGCCCGGAAAATCCATAGCAAAACAAAAGACTATCGCAATCAAACTAGTGATAGAAACATTTTTTAATCGATATCGAGTAAGTTTTGTCTAAAAAAAAACATACCGATATGTTTAGGTACATTATTTTTTTAATCATTCACGCCAAACGCAAAAGAAGTGGTAAGTAGGGTTTATTTATATGTGTTATTTCATCTAAAACGCAACGTTACTTATATTTCATGTTAAGTAAAAATAACCCTTCCCTTTTCTCTTGGCCGTAGTCGGGTGACAAAGAAGTAATCAACCTCATCCAAAAAAAACCTCACTTCAGATAATTAGTATTCCGTAAGACATCGATGAACTCGATATTTATAAAAAAATGTTTCTATCACTAGTTTGATTGCGATAGTACCTATTTTGTTTTGCTATGGATTTCCGGGCTCTGCCCATACTGAATACTGAAGTCTAATGGCCGTGACTCGAGTCTGATAGAAGGTACCCGATTTACTAATGTTACATCGTGGGTACTTTGAAATTAATGTCAACCATTTTTGTTTCAGAAAAATAAAAGTGCGGAATCCGAGATAAACAATGAAATCGACGTGGATTAAAATATTAAATTGTATAACTTGGAAAGCACAAATAATGTGATATACCTAACTTTTAAGATGTAAACTCATTTTTATAACCTTCTGAAATAAATGTTTTAAAAAATCCTTTATTTTTGTCCTTTATATTATAATTTTTTTAATACAACGACTGTGACAAACAAGCATATGGCCCGCAGCAGGTACCGTAGCGTATGGACGTCTACAAACCCAGAGGATTCACATACGCTTTGCCTACGCTTTAAGAACCTACACACTAATTTTTTGAAGATCCTCAAGCACGGGTAGACTAGGGAACAAATGTCCTGCAACCCGTATCGCCAGCGACGTCGGGTGACATAGATTGACGTAGCCAGACATCGCCCAACAAGCCATGACTATGCCTGCAAGTGTCTGGCGAAGTCGCCGGACTTGTAGGTAGAGTTCGTTTGATATCTCGCCGACAATTGTCGCCGGACATTTGTCCCCTAGTCTATCCCTGGCTTCATACTGTAGTCCTTAGAGAAAACCTCGGCAGGGAGTTCATTCCATCCGGGCAGTGTCACCGTCGAGTGCGATCGTGATGCAGTGGCACTCCCCCAAACGGCAATGCGGACGTCGCCGCTGGGTTTCTAGTGGGTATTCTCCTCCCCTCCTCTTGGCTAGCAAGAGGAGCAGCGAGGAGACTCATTGCCCTACCCCAGGCCCGGGGGGATGCGCAATCGCATTTTCCCAGCGACAAAAAAAAAAAAAAGGGAGTTCATTCCATATACGGAGCGTCTGTCCGTGCAGAGCGACCTAGACACTATGACTTATGATACTCACTACTAGGAACAAATAAAATAATTATTCATGAAAAATGTTGATTTGCTTTGATTTTTAAGTAGTAAATACTACTTTATAAATTACAAATTGTAATAGATGACATACCTAGTATTCTGTGCCGGAGGTCCTCGTCGCTTTTTCTTAATTATATGTCATCTATTTTTTTATGGACTTACTGTAGGTACACAAATAGTAATGGATATCTATTCTACCTTTCTGACTAAACGTATGTAACCCTAAATCAAATATATTTATTTCGAAGTACAAACTAATTAACTTTAGACATCTAAATACGTAAAAATACAATAAATTATTAAAACTAACAATAAATTTAACTAAAACTAGTATAAATCTAAAAAAGGCCCCTGCGGCATAGTACCGAAGATGCTGGCAGCATTTCCTCGTTGAATCGTAAGACTGATACGCTGAGCGAGGTATCTGCCAGAATCAGTGTGAATAAAGTACTCCTTAACATAACACGCGTCGACTTATTACTTTACAACCTCCAACCTTGTATATTTAGATTTGTTTTGACGACCGGTCTGGCCTAGTGGGTAGTGACCCTGCCTGTGAAGCCGATGGTCCTGGGTTCGATTCCCAGTCAGGGCATTTATTTGTGTGATGAGCACAGATATTTGTTCCTGAGTCATGGGTGTTTTCTATGTATTTAAGTATTTATATGTATCTATCTATTATATATATCATCGTATAGTACCTACCTACAACACAAGCCTTACTGAGCTTACCGTAGGACTAGGTCGATTTGTGTAAGATTGTCCCGAAATATTTATTTATTTATTTTATTTATTTATATGTAGATACGTACTGGAGTAAGTAAGAACGCACTCTTACTATTTAGAAACGTATAATGATAGCCACCGCTCGTGGCTGACTCGGAGCCAAGATAAGTAAATATTGACTGGGTACCTAAAGGGTAGCAGCGTCTTTGCAAACCTAGGTGGAGATGGCGGGACAATCTTGAAGTTTTTTAAATAATATTGGGCTTATAGACCATAGACAAAGAAGCGTGGAATAAAGAGAGAGAGGCCACTCAGCAGTGTGATGTCAACAGGATATTAATGTAAGTAAGGTCTGGGGTCGATTTTATAGCGTCGAGTACTCGACTTGCGACATTTTAAACTCTGTCAGAAACGATGAAATAGTATTTAGAAACATGAATGATATAAACAAATAATCGTGGGTATCAAAACTATACAGTATAGTCGATCTCAAAGCTTTATGAATTCGAATGCACGACTCTCAAGCGTCTAGTACTCGACTCGTGACATTTTAAACTCTGTCGGAAACCAAGAATTAGTATTTAGAAGCATGAATGATAGAAATCAATAATCGTGGGTATCTAAACCACCAAAAATAAAGTCCTACAATACCTCAAGGGCCCTTCAGGTATTGTAGCAAATACCGTAGTATCGTAATGCGGATACGATGTGCGAGGAAGCCGTCAGCTCTTCGGCCCCCAGTGACAGCAACCAGACGCTTAGCGAATTATGCAAAAAGTTGTGCGCGTTGGGACTCCATGGACCTAGCGTTTCTACGCCAAAGTTAGGCATTACAATCTAGAAAGATTAAATCTATAAAAGCCTTTGAGTTTTTGTACCAAGGATACCGGGATTTTCCTTTAGGTAATTATTACAATTAAGTATAAAAACATAATAAATAAAATAAAAACCCTAACAACTTAACCTACTTAAACAAAATTAGAGATAAAAAACTTGGCTCAAATCGCTATCAACGGGCAAGGTGCCCAGAAGGCTGGCTGTATTCCCACGCTGGATAGCATATATAGCTAATAGTAGCCAGCCCTCTGGTCACCCGAGGCCTCTATCAGGCGCGCCGACAGATCTTTATATAGTCGGCGCGCGTTTGGACCCCACGGCCCCAAAGTTTCGACGCCAAACGCCGCAAATGTGTAACTACTTAACAGAGCGACATACTTGCGGTGTTTGAAGTCTTCTGCCGAGGTTGCGGCAACACCAGCATTAATTTTAGTGCTTGGAATATGAATATAATATCATTACATATTCAAAATAAAGAAACCTCATATCCTTGACTTAGAATCAGGAACATTTTGAGTATAAGCAAGTATAAGTAAATACCTACAATAACTCTGATAAGTCAACTAACCTAAATCAGACTAACTGTAGACACTATTTTCAACTTAAATTTCAAACCAATAAGTACCAAAGTCGCATGTGACAACAATTGAGTAACTTTGTAGATAACTTGTTGACATATCTGTGACCCTGGTGACAAAGTGTATAAGTCAAATAACACAGTAAAAAAGGTCACAAGTCCTATAAAATGTACGGCAGTTGTTACCTTTTTCGCTGTGCTAATTTGACTTACACCCTTTTTCACTATAGCCACAGATATTAAAAAGTAAAACTCATTATCTCAACTTGAATAACTTGAATCAGTTTCATTCGAGTTTTATTTAAATGTCTTCTTTATTATATGGACAAGAAGGTTCTGATTTCAATGATTTAATTTGTTTCATCATTTTTAAATAAACACGTTTTGATAGTTGATTCAATTACACTTGTACTACGAGTCTGCAAAAATATACTCGCTAGCGTTTTCGGGAAACCTTAAAAAGGTCTTTGACTATGGAGATTTAAATTGAAGATTTGATTTCACTTCCCAAACAGCGTATTTTCTTCTGCAATTTTAAAACCACATTCATCCTTAATTTTATTATAATCATACAAGCTTAACTTTTATGATTTGATATAATTTTACTGTTTTTTTTTTACACGGCTTTTGTTAAAAGTAGCCAATGTTATTCTTTAATTAAGAATAACATTGGCTACTTTTATCAAGAATAACATTTAACATTCTTTAATTAAGAATAACATTGGTTACATATAAAATATATTTAAGAAAAGTAATATTTGAAACAAAGTAATATCACTCTAATACTACAAGACCATTACGATAATGTCGTAATTTTTGATACGCTGACTTCAAGATTAATCTTTGAAGTCTAATTATTTCTCAAAAGTCAGTAATTTTTTAATACCACAATAAAATAAGATTAGTTTTGGACCCGGGTATGTCCAACAATGAAAGGTAGGGCACAGCGATGACCATCACGCTTGAATCTGGGGCAGCCCAACTGGGGAAGCACCTCCTCCTTACAGAAGACCACAGCCATAAAAGCACTGCTACCTTTCAGGTATGCAGTGTTGTGTTCCTGATGGTGAGTAAGGTTCCCAGAGCTCCATCCCCCCTTAAAGGCCGGCAACGCGCTTGTGACTCCCCTGGTGTTACGGGTGCCCATGGGCGACGGTAATTGCTTACCACTAGGCAATCCGTCTGCTCGTTTGCTGCCTATGTAAAATGTTACGTGTGTAGAATCGAGCCTTGAAATTAAAGCTCCATAGTCAAAGGCATGCCATAATCGTATTTGGAAAAATTGTACAATTCGGCTCATGGTAGTGGTTTTTACTGAATCATAAAAGTGTGATTCATTTTACAACTCATGTTTTTAAAAACAAATATGGCGGATAGTATTCGTATTTTGTTATTGTTTTGTTTAATTATAAAAGTAAATAGTAATGGAATGAGTGTAGTGTTTTCTTGGAAGCAAATTAGTTACAATTTTGATGGAGTCTCATGTAAGTATGTAACATAATTTCTCATTGTGGGTATGTTTATTCCGATAATAATTATATTTAAAAATAGTAAAGAAAATAAAGATCTGTCGGCGCGCCTGATAGAGGCCTCGGGTGATCAGAGGGCTGGCTACTATTTTGCACAGCGGATAGCCATCGCTATCCAGCGTGGGAATACAGCCAGCCTTCTGGGCACCTTGCCCGTTGATAGCGATTTGGGCCAAGTTTTTTATCTCTAATTTTGTTTAAGTAGGTTAAGTTCTTAGGGTTTTTATTTTCTTTCTAATACGCATGATTAAGATTATATTTGTATTTCACTATTCGAAAGTGCTTATGTAAAGAAAAAATATTATCGGAAATTGATTTCAGTGTGACAGAATGTTTTTTTTTCTTTAAGTGCCATATATATGTGTACGTAAAATCTAAAATAGATACATATATTATGGGTTTACTACATTGGTAGGTCTTTGCCAGATTATTTAAATGACACAGTTCAGGTAAGAAAGCATATCAAAGCAATATTTCGTGTAGGCAAATTTGTTTATAGGTACATTATTATTTTTATTTTGATATTTTAGTATTTTTACTTATATCTTGTATTCAACTGTTTGAGTTACTGGATTATATTTGAGGCAATGCAAGGATACTGACGGCATTTCCTCGTTGTATCGCAATGCTGATACTTTGTGCGAGGAAGCCGCCAGCTCTTCGGTCACCAGTTATATCAACGCGCTGGGACCTATACTAGCGTCTCTATGTCAAACGGTACAAAATGGTACTCTCTGTCCAGGCTCTTATTTACTGTTTGATATGTTTTCTTTTGGGACAACGCATAATTATGTATACTTTATTTGACGTATCACTATTTAGAAAAAATAAGTCCCGCCGAGTTTCTTGCCGGTAAGAAGCCCCTCGGGTCAGAGGTGTAGGGTTAGAACCGGTGTAGATTTTTCTTTTACGTTCATAAGTGCATTATAATGTGCCTATGTTGAAAAATAAAGTATTTTTGTCTTTGGTTTAACTCACCGACAAAAACATCGTGTTTCAGACACAAAGAACTCGGACTACGATCGCACAGTAAACGACAACGTCCATTTTGCTGACCAATTACAAGACGCAGAGAAGTTCTTTATACAGTACAATAATGTTCCAATCGGATTTGAAGTGGACGGAGACACAGTCTTCGTTACTGTGCCGAGGAGACGACATGGTGAGATTATCTACACTACACTTCTACACTACACTATCTACACTTTTACACTAATAGTATAAAGGCGAAAGTTTGTGAGTGTTACTTCTTCACGTCTAAACGGCTGGAGCGATTTTAATGGGAGGGATCTTAAAGGCCGGCAACGTACTTGTGACTCCTCTGGTGTTGCGAGTGTCCATGGGCGGCGGTAGTTGCTTACCATCAGGCAATCCGTCTGCTCGTTTGCCTCCTATATCATAAAAAAAAATTGGTATGGACTTAGCTGACACCCTGGATTAACACATAGGCTACGTTTCTTTCCTAATAAAGCGCGGGTAACACCGAGGGGCACAGCTAGTAAATAATATATCATAGGTGCCGTGAGCTGCCTAGAATAGCACCCATCTCCTCCCGCGGTTGTCCTAAGAGGCGACAGAGGGAAAATACCGTCGGACGGACAGCGTCCATCGAAACCCTGCCTGTCTGCCTTTGTTCTCATCACACAAATAAATGCCCTGACTGTGATTCGAATTCAGGACCATCGGCTTCATAGGCAGGGTCACTACCCACTAGGCCAGATCGGTCGTTGTTTATAATCACACCAACATTCCAGGTATCCCATCCACCCTCAACTACGTGAAGCTGTCAGATCGTAATCCGGTTCTGCGTCCATACCCTGACGCAGCCAGTAGGAATACCCTTGTCTCCGTCTACCGACCCAGGGTTGATGAGTGTGGACGGCTTTGGATGGTAGACACTGGTCTACTTGAGGTTCCTGGTAAGATAAAAGCCTTGGGCGGCGATTTTTGAGTCGTGCACTCGATTTCAAAAACTTTTGAGAACGAATATAATCGCAGGCAAAAATTTCTCACCATTATTTTTACATAGAATGTATAGTTTCGATTCCGTCGATCATTCATTTCTATCATTCATAGAAATGTGCTATTCCCTGTAAATTCCCAATGGAAAAATGTACTATTTGGGAAAATGCCTAAAATTAAAAATTTACCGGGAAACGGCACATCTCTAATCATTCATGCTTCTAAAATATAATTTCCTCGTTTCATACAGAGTTAATGACAAAAATTTTGGTGCGAAAATTTTGCGTGCGATTATTTTCGTCCATAAAGTTTTTTGAATTCGAGTGCACGACTCTCAAAAATCGGCCACCTGACCAATGCAATGTTTAAGCCTCAAAGACAAATAGGTAGAATAATGGATGGTAATTTTTCAGGAGAGAGGAAGCAGATTCAATCTCCCGCAATAGTGGTATATGATCTCAGCAGCAAAGTACAGATTTTGAGATACCCGCTCAAACCAACGGACCTATTTGATGAGCGGACTCCGGCAGGTGAAATAAGTTATCAAAACTAATGTATCAGAACTGGACAGGTCCAGTCCCTTTTAGAATAGAACAGAGGGCAGATTTTTAAAGTTTGTTTTGTTAAAAAAGTTTCGCATTTTTGCACAAAATGTATACCTAGTTTCGATACCCACGATTATTAATTTCTGTTTCTAAAATGATATTTTTTCGTTTCTAACATAGTGTAGTATTATACGATTCAAGCCATCATCATCATCGTCATCAGACTATAGTAGTCTACTGCTAGATATAGCCTTCCCCTAAAGACCGCCATAGCGCCCTGCTTCAGCTTGCCGCATCCAGCATCTGCCAGCAATTTTACGCAGATCGTCATCACACCTGTTCGAAGGGCGTCCTACACTACAATTCAAGTACTCGACTCTTAAACATCGGCCCAGTTAGGTATTTACGGGGTTATTTGTGAATGATGTGGGACCTTAGTACTCCAGCTATTTATTGGCTGAATCCCCTGTCAAACTTCGCAATATTTATTTATGTATTTTTTTTGTTTTTTCTTATATTTTACCGTACAATTATGATGATGATTGATGACATGCCTAACGGCCCGGCCACGACAGTGCGCGAATTGAAGCGCGGCAAGCGTTTTATCTGTTCATTGCGTGTGATCCCAACTAACCGCAGTGCATTGCGCGTCTTGACCGCGCAACGAACAGACAAAACGTTTGCCGCACATTGTCGTGGCCGGGCCGTTACGAATGGACGAAGTGCCTAGACCTGGCTGAATCAACTATTCTTTGTCCCTCGTTGCTATGGTTACGTTCCCCTGCGTCACTCTTCAAACCACAGTTTAATTGCATATAAATACACAACACATAGATATTTGTAGAAGCTATATGGCCCTTCCATAATGGGTCACCTACCAAGCGCGTCAGTAATACGCGGTGCCACATTTCTTGTAACTGTGCTTCAGTTGTCCTCTGGCTGATGGGACAGAATAACAACAACAAATAGTTGATTCACTAGCCTCATGGAATAATAGTTATTTGTTATACAAGGGTGCAAAATTGTATTTTAACTGCGAGTGTGGGGATGGGGAAGAGCGAGTGTTTCAATACAAGAGAATTAAATTACAATTGCACCCGTGTGTAACACAAATCTTTTCCCCTCACTACAGCGAGGAAAGTGAAACATGCAAAAAAACGTTTTGAATTCGCATTGACTTCTTCTTTGCGTTTAGATACATTCAACATTTTTACAAAAGGAGCCTTTAGCTTGGTTAGCTTGTGGTGGCCAGTACGATTTTCGAATGTTCTAATTCGATTTCCAACTCGGTGCGTGTGCGAGTTACCGAGACTTTAAAACCATAGCAATTAGAGCTATGAGAAGTCAACTTACTTTAATCACTAGTGGATAAAATGCGTTTTTACCCCCTCGTATTAAAGGATAAACAAGCGCTTTATGAGCTAGTGAGGGGAAAAATTACTTGAATAAACTTGAATCCAGGTCTAACCTCAATAACAGTCGACGTTGGGAATTCCTGTGAAGACACCTACGCTTACGTCACGGACTTGGCTACCAATGGGCTTATCGTCTTCTCACTGAAGGAGAGAGATAGCTGGAGAATTCAGGATGACAGCTTCAAGCTGGATGAGATGGCAATGAATTTCACCGTTTCTGGTAAGTATTGGCTTGGCGCGAATGACAAGGTCTACTAGCGATTAGAATTGGGCCGGATTGTAAAATGTGAAGTGGCTAGCTATCATTACTAGAATTGAGCCATTTTATTTAAAACTAGCTTTTGCCCGCGGTTTCGCACACGTAGAAGAACCCCTTAGAGGATGAATTTAAAAAAATGCTGAAATTACTTTTCTTGTATTTAAATAAGTAGTGTACAGTAGGGTAGACCGGGGACAATAGTACCGCGGGGCAATAGTACCATCGGTCATTGTTTCACAACTACAACGAAATATATAGGTGTGGGTATTCACGGCGAAGCGCAATACTTGTCCGGACCTGCTCACCAGTCGGCCGCTCGCTGCGACGAGGAGCGGATGCGCTAGGAGACCATTTTTGTTTTCGGGCGATCAAAATATTTTTTTACGAGAAATGATTTGGCTCTCTATCAAGAACATAATAATCTTAGAGGTAGGCTAGTATTGAATTATGATTGGCTAGTTATCAAAGTATTTATTGTGGCACAGTATGGGGATGAGTTTGGTACAGGAATTTAAATATCAATACTTTATGTAATTTTGGGTATTTGGGGTCATTAGTAGCACGCGAGCCGGGGACAATAGTACTGTAACAATTGACACAGCGGTACAAACGACCCGGTTATTGTTTTTTTTTTATTAAAATAAGAAGGTTAAACGAATACTAATTTGATATTAAGGGAGAAATGAGTTTTAAAGTAAAGTACTAAAAGCAGTTATACCTACTTGTTATAACTGTTTAAAGGTCATTCGCCCATCATAGGTAAAATTTTGGTGTATTTAAGAATTACAATGTAATTTTTATTTTTATTTTGAGGCAGGGTTGATTGTAACAGGGGGCAATTGTAACTATATACAAAGAAAGTTTGTTGAATATCTGA
The DNA here is from genome assembly GCA_022674325.2 of Grapholita molesta. Taxonomy (NCBI): domain Eukaryota; kingdom Metazoa; phylum Arthropoda; class Insecta; order Lepidoptera; family Tortricidae; genus Grapholita; species Grapholita molesta. The sequence goes on from CP053147.2 coordinate 3,366,848, forward strand.
ATATTGTATTTGTTTTTAGTATAAACTAATAATAAATAATCATAAGTAATAGTAATCTATGGCTTAGGTTTTGATAGTAAAGCTTTATTGTTGTTATTGAATAAAATATTAGTTGTAATGTGTCTACAAACTAACCACTGATCTCAATTAGTTTTGTTATGTATTTTCTTTTCTAACACTGATGTAATTAAAAAGATAGATTAAGTTAAGGTCTAAAACAATAAATCTTTATATAAAAAATCTACGGTTTAGGTTCTATTTATATTTGAGTTTTTGGTACTATTGACCCTTAGTAAGGGTCAATTGTAACAAGAGGAATCATTGACGAAAAACAGGATTTTCTGACATATTCTTAGCTTTTTTGAACAATCATTAATTAAAATACGTGGCTTAATAACCTACTATTTCATATGTTTGAACGGTTTTGGTCCAGCATCTATATTTTCTGAGCTATGACCCATTATATAAAAAGTGGTTCAATTGTCCCCGGTCTACCCTACGCAAAATTTCAAGTCCCTATCTTAAAAATATACACAATGCCCATACATCCTTTAAACCCCTTTTTTACCCCCTTAATGGTAGAATTACCAAAAATCCCTTCTTGGTGGGTGCTTATGGTATATAAACTACCTATTGTGAAAAAATCAGCCATCTAGGTTAAGCGGTTTGGGCTGGGCGTTGATCAGTCAGTCAGTCAGGACTTTCTCGTTTATATACATATAGATTATATACTTACTTAACTTTATTTTATTTGAATTTTTGTGTCTACTCAGAATCATGAGTTCTTTCTAGCCTGCGGGCTAATTTTTGAGGTCCTGACCACTGAGGCACTGACCAATTCTCACTCATCCGTATATCATTTATAGGTCATGTAATCAACTGGCGAGATGGGATATTTAGTATTGCCATATCCGACCGTGATGCTGCAGGGGACAGAACTGCCTTCTTCCATCCACTGGTGTCCAACCAGGAGTTCTCCGTCAATACAGCTGTTCTAAAGACTTCAAAACATGGACGCCTCAGTGGAAAAGCCACAGTAAGTTGTTTTAGGGATCAGAAATCAAGAAGCAAGTACATGTAGGCTAAATTACCAGTAACTGTCTACTTCTCAATAACTGGTCATATTACACTGAAAATGTTTCTCCAAATAGAACACGTTTTTAATTGTGTTTTAATTATTGGCCACCCTTCAATAACTCCACTTCGCACTAACAAGAATTCTAATAGCATATAAACAGAGTCCATTTTTAGTATAATATGGCCAGTTATTAGAGAGTGGCCAGTTACTGAACTAGCGTGGTAAGTAACTACCGAAATACCCTATATAATATAAATAAAATAAATAAATCAATATTTCGGGACAATCTTACACAAATCGAGTCCTACGGTGAGCTCAGTAAGGCTTGTGTTGTAGGTACTAGACGACGATATATATAATAGATAGATACATATACATACTTAAATACATAGAAAACACCCATGACTCAGGAACAAATATATATCATCACACTAATAAATGCCTCGACTGATGAACCTAGGACCATCGGCTTCGTAGGCAGGGTCACTACCCACTAGGCCAGACCGGTCGTCAAAATACATTTATCATGTTTTCAGGTCTTAGGCACAAGAGGCCAACTCACCCAAAGCGGAAGTCACGACTACCACAACGGGGTTCTGTTTTTCGCCAACGTCGCCCAAGATGGCATTCTCTGCTGGAACACCAGGAAACCACTGACACCAGAAAACGTGGTACTGGTGGCACAGGATCATGAGAAGCTGGTCTATATTTCGGGTAAGGGGTCAAACACCATTCATAGTGATGATGATGATGTAGTCCTAATCCCTCATTAGGGACATAGGGTTTGTAGAAGAATTTTTCCACTTGTCACGTTGTTGGGCGGCTGCTTCCAGTAGGCCGATTTTTGAGCACTCGACGCTCGAATCGTGACATTTTAAACTCTCAAACACGAAGAAATGGTATTTAAGAAGCATGAATGATGTAAATAAATAATCGCGGGTATCGAAACTAAACCATATGTACAAAAATAATGAAAACTTTTGTGTGTCATTATTTTCGTTCTCAAAGTTTTATGAATTCGAGTGCACGACCCTCAAAAATCGGCTCCGAGCTCTTCCCATCAAAAACCAATTAAGTCAGCCTCTTTCTCCACTGATCGCCTCCATGTGCTTTTTGGGCGTCCCGTTCGTCTGCTGCCAGTAGGTTTCCAGTGTAGACTCTGCTTGGACAAGTGGTTGTCGGGTCTAAAATACAGTCCATAGTAATAATTAAATATTACAGGACATCCTTATACAAATTGACTAAGCCCCAAGGCCAGCGCAAGAAGCCTTGAGTTGTGAATGTGATAAATAAATACTTAAATACATAAATATAAGTAAAACGCCCATGGATCAGGAACAAATATCTGGGGGCCGATTTATGAGCACTCGACGTTCGAATCGTGACATTCTAAAGTCTCTCAAACACGAAGAAGTGGTATTTAAGAAGCATGAATGATACAAAATAATCGTGGGTATAGAAACTATTCATTTTATGCCAAAATAATGGTAAGAAACATTTGTGTGTGATTATTTTCGTCTTCAAAGTTTTTTTAATTCGAGTGCACGACTCTCAAAATTGGGCCATTTTAAACTTTGTCAGAAAAGAAGAAATGGTGTTTTAGCAACATATATAATTTCGATAACCACGATTTGTTGATTTCTAGGATTCATGTTAGTAAAATACCATTTCTTATTTTCTGACAGAGTTTAAAATGTCACGAGTCCAGTAGGTACTTAAAAATTGCCCCTCTGATCTCTATGGCGTATGGCTAGCCATTCAAGTAGACTTATTGGTCTGATCTGCCCAAAGAACTAAATTTAAAGATAATCTTTTTATTAATCCTCTTTATTCTACTTTATTACAGATTTGAAGATCAAATCCGGTGAGGTGTGGGTCCTAGCAAACCAGATACCGCGTTTTGTGTACGGCACCCTTGATCCTATGAAGGATAATTTCTACATTCTGAAGTAAGTCATATTAAATCCCGTTTATTATTGGCCACGGACGCGGAAGTCCACTGTATTTGGATATTTATTTAAATATGCCCTAGACCCTTTATAAAAATTGCATACACACGACCTTTCCTAAGTTGGTTACTCATAATAATTTCACACCCCTTAAAAATAGACCGCGCAATTTCTATGAAAATTGCGCGGTAAATCCTCCCCGCCCACTTCCCCGAACACCCCCCATCGTTGCTCTGAAAATAGCCGGAGCTTTACCACTGTATATAGCTACACTGTGCTATAACTATATCCTCGTAAGGCCCACGAGCCTACCTGTAGCACTATTTTCTTTAAAGAAATTTGAATTTTATTAAATTGGAACAGAGTAGAATTTCATTTGTTTCCTTCGAATTTGACACAAAAGAAATTATACTTTATTTCCTGCAATATAAAGAATGAATTCGAGTAGCATTCTTCTTGTATGGTGGGCCTTAGGAGGATATGGACACATGTGTCATGGCGCTTAGTTTGTGCTAGTGGAGCCCTCTATGAAGTGTTTTGCGTATTATTCCCTAATTGCCAATTTCATTTCGATTTTACTCTTAATAATTTGTTTCAGAGGAAAAGTTCGAGATCTAATCCAGAATACAAATTGCATATAGAATGTAACAAGAAATACACATAAAATGATTTCTTAACAACCCATAACCCATATACAAATGAAAAAAGAAATGGTAAAATAAATAGAAATATACAAGTATTGAAATGTTCTGTTTTATTTTTTTTTAATTCTTTTTCTTTACCAAACAGTGCTTTAAGGTTAGAATGATAATTTGGCGTAGACCAGCGTTTGATCTTAGTCGCACCTGATGGTAAGTGTCGACGAGGTCGAGGGTGTAGCTCGCAGGGGGCGATTTTTGAGAGTCATGCGCTCGAATTCAAAAAAACTTTTAGGTCGAAAATAATCGCACACAAAAGTTTCTCACCATTAATTTTAGACAAAAATAGTTTCGATAACCACGAATATTAATTTCTATCATTTATCCTTCTTCAATATCAAATGATATTTGTTTGAGAGAGTTTAAAATGTCACGATTCGAGCGTCGAGTGGTCAAAAATCAGCCCTCTGACTTAGGCTCCATTTAGCACAGTAGAGCGATCAGACTGTCTGGGAGGAAGGTAGCCTGGGGAAAATCCAAGACCCTTCCGCACCAGACTTGACTTGTACTACTGGAATGCTACAAAGTTTATGCTGGTTCAATAACAGCCTATTTACTGTTGTCTTGAAAAGGCCCAGATTATATTTTTCCGGGAATACAGACGAAGGGAGCGAATTCCATTCCATAGTATTTTTAGGAGACCCATTTTTAGGGTTCCGTACTTCAGTAGTCAACTGGGAACCCTTATAGTCTCTCCATGTTCCTCTGTCTGTCCGCAGCTTAGCTCAGTGATCAAATCAAGAAAATGGTAAAAAAAAAACTAAAAAAAAATAATGTTTTTTTGGAGTAGTTCCCGTAAACAAGAAGTGGGGGTGATTTTTTCCTGTGTGGATTTGGGAGGTATCTTTAAATATAAGTAGATCTCTTAGAAATAATAGGTGCCTTTTAAAACCATTTTTGGATAAAACGAATAGTGATAGAGGATTTTTTCTTTCAATAGATTCAATCCATTATAGATGTCTTTTCCGTACACGGAACAATGGTGTTCCGGACATTTGGGAGGCGTATGCGGAGCCGGATCGAGCCAACGCGCAGAGGCCCTTTCGACAATTTAATTATATGTGAGGGGTACACTAAGGGGATGTTGCCCCTGTCCAAATCATGGGACGCGCACAGAGACAGCACCCGCCATGGTGTAAGGACTATTGAGTTTTAATGAAATCTAGAATGTACTAGGCTATTGGGTGGAAAAATGGACTAGCTACTGGGCTATTGGATAAAAAGCCGTACGCCTGCCTAATAAAATGGTATACAATTTTATTTCCGGCAGACGGTGACACGCCCATCTATTTTATTATTATCTACGGTTAATTAGTTTCCATTCCAAGCCATGAAATGTTCAAGAAAAATGTTAATTTAAAAAGATATGCTGCGGCACGTATTCGTTCTACTAAGTAAGTTAAAATATTTAACGTATTTAACACTAGTTAGTGGAGGAAATAGTTATTTGTTATTCAAGGCTGCAAAGTGGTTATTTGGCGCTAGTGTTGAAATTGAAAGCTGAGCAAGCGAAGGAAGCTAAGATTGAACCATGAGCGAAGCGAATGGTTCAAAGATAGATTCCTGAGCGTAGCGAGGCTTTCAAGACACGAGATGCCAAATAATTTTGCAGTCATGCGGAACACACAATTTTTCACCTCACTACAGCGAGGAAAATTCGAGCGGCAAGAAAAACAAGAAAACAAAACTTATCGCGCGATTTTTCAGGGAAATCATATCTGCATCGCTACTAGAGTCATTCATTTTTATAGTTCAAACGTTGAGTTCAAAGAGCTTAGCACAAGAAAAATTCGACAAATTTACGTGAATTGTGATAACTTAAAACTTTAAAACAAAATTTTCGGTCGCGTTCAGAAATTACAATAGTATGTAAACCTATACTTCAATTTCTTTATCAAATAAACATTGAAATCGTGTTTTATTTAATGGATTAATTAGTTAAAATATGTAACTGAAACTATTAAACTGAAATACTATAAGTATATATAATAAAACCTATTTGACATAAAATAAAGTGTAGGTAAAAATGAAAAAAGTTAAAAATCTGTAATCAAAAACATGTTTCTGATTGGTTATATCTATGGTTATTATGAACTCACCGTGGTACTGCGAACATCGAAGTTCGTATATAGCAAGCATCTTTCTCTTTTACTCTAATGAAAGTGACAGAGACAATCGTCCGAAATTTACGAATATCGTTTTTCGCGGTAGCGCGCCAGTCACGCGTTGAAGGAGTTTTATACTTAAAAAAAAGTTACATGCACCACAGAGAATTACAATCATCGGCTTCGAAATTCGAATGACTTTTGCACGCTAGCGGATAAAATAGGCTTTTCCACGCAGATTTCGCGCTATAAACAAAGGTTTTCCGAGCGAGTGAGGTGAAAAAGTTTTTTTTTTATGATATAGGGGGCAAACGAGCAGACGGATTGCCTGATGGTAAGCAACTACCGCCGCCCATGGACACTCGCAACACCAGAGGAGACACAAGTACGTTGCCGGCTTTTAAGATCCCTAAGATACGCTCTTTTCTTGAAGGTTTGGATGTCATATCGGTCCGGAAATACTGCACACGACAATTTATTCCAGAGTTATGCTGTGCGAGGCAGGAAGTTTCTTCTAACTGTCAGTATCATGTGTAAAATGTTTTTTTTTCATATAAAATCAGTTGTCAGTCAGTCATATTTGTTTAAGTACCTTATTTTTCTTTTCTATTGAACCTGAATATGGGTAGTAGGTTCATATTTTCTTCCACTTTATTTCCTAATGTGGCTATGGCGGATGCTATCAAATCAATTTTCCTGCCAACAGATAAGGTGTAAATTCCCTAAAGAAAAACCGTACAAAAAGTAAAGCTATATTGCATTGCAAAAGCGCAATTAACTGCTGTCACGTTCTACAGGGCAATCCTTTTATAATGAAGTATTAAATGTAGTTAATAGGCAAAAAAAAAAAAAAATTAATAGGCTAGTTGACTGTTTTATTTTTATTTTATCAATCGATCCGTATCGTTCTAGGGATGAAATGTCTGTATGTGAGTAATGGCCTTAAAACTACACAAAAGCCAGAAATGAGCGTCAAAGTCTGACATTCGTATTTCCCGCGAAAACGCTCCTTACAAAATGATGATAACGTATGACGTCACTTATTCCTAACCGCGCTCTCTAAAGTAAGTATGGAGAAATAATTATATTGCTATTTAGACCGCGAAATATTGCGTTTTTGTCTATAGTTGCCATACAATTTATTTTGCAGTAAACTGCGAGAATTTAATGGGTACCACGGTTTTTGAAATGTCGCAAATTAAAAATGCTGTACTTTAAAAAAAATTTAAAGCTGATATCTGTAAATCAAATAAGTATGTATATTCAATTTTAATTTTAATTGATTATATTCGTCATTGTGAACCAATTTCACTTAATTTTATTATTTTACTTAAAATGTGTCAACATCCCTATTCGGTTAGACAGTTCAACCTTTAGTGCATGTGCTTAATAAATCGAATTGTAAAAAAAGTTACTGATGACATTTGTGTGAATTGCGTGACGTTTACTGTCAACTACTCAATGTCATAGTCAGCTGTGCTTGTGGATTCGTACATTTTTCGTATTAAAATTAACATAACATTTTTATTATTATTCAACGCTAATATTTGCTTATTGTTAAATGTGACAATAAAAAAACGTAAATATGGAAGAATACTTAGTGACAACTGCTTCAAATCTGGTAAATATATCACTTCTTGTTTATTAAATTAGATTATTTTTAAATCGATGTTTTTATTATTAATACTACAATAATGTTTAAAGGATAAATTATCAAATTGTAGTTTGTACACACTTAAGTTAAAGTTTTGCTGAATATTCATACATTTAATTAGATATGAATGTTATAACTACACTAAATTACATTCCTTTATTACTTTGTTGAATTTAACTTTAAGGGTTAATAAACTTTTTTGCAACACTCATTGCTGTAGGCACTCCGAATAACTTTTTGAGAACCTCATTTTATTACTTACTTAAATCCATATTAATATTATAAATCTGAAAGTATCCCTGTCTGTCTGTATGACAACATGTTGATAAATAGCACAAACAAACATGGTTTGAGAATAATGCAACTTGCTTTTCCTCGTAACTTCGAGTGCCAGCCATCCCCGTCATTAAAGTATGGTTGCGGGTTAAAAAATAGCCTATGTTTGTTCTCGTAGCTCAAACTCTTCATACCAAATTTCATACCAATTGGTTCAGCGGTTTAAGTGTGAAGAGGTACCAGGCAGACAGAGTGAATTACTTTCACATTTATTAGTTGGACAGTATGGATTAGTATGGATATAATACTTCAATAGTCTAAAGTGAGATACTACATGGTGTTATTTCTTTAAACAACTTTTACTTTAAATTAAAAATAAAATAAACTTTTCTCCTATAACACATAAAATTATAAATAAATAAATAAATATTTCTGGACAATCTTACACAAATCAACCTAGTCCTACGGTAAGCTAATAAGGCTTTTGTTGTAGGTACTAGACGACGATATATATAATAGATAGATACATATAAATACTTAAATACATAGAAAACACCCATGACTCAGGAATAAATATCTGTTCTTATCACACAAATAAATGTCTGAAGGCTTATATTAGGCTGTAAGCATTGACAGCTAAGCCCATTTGTAGCTGAACCCCAGTTTTAGGTGTATGATTAAAAAAATATATATGTTGGTTATATTTAAATCAAAAGAAAAATAGAAAATTTTGACTCGCAGCGGGACTCAAACCCACAACCACTGGATTTGACAAGTCTAAGCGGTACTCGTTTAGTACAATTGGTAGTGCACTGGGCTAGTTATCCAGTGGTTGTGGGTTCGAGTTCCGCTGCGAGTAAAATTTTTCTATTTCTCTTCCAATTTAAATATCGAAGATATTCGCTAGCAGACGTTTCTGCATAATAAAAAAATAATGCCAGTTATATTTACAGAGCTCCAACTACTATTCAACTTTGAACCTTGTCATAGGCAATGATAATTGCAATCTAGACTCTGCAGTCTCATCTATAGTCTATGCCTTTTTTTTGCACTGGCAACTGAAGCAATTGAAGTGTGGTATATGTAAGACAGCTGATAAAATTGGGCACAAAGAACAGATTTTTGTCCCACTTCTGAATGTGTGCAGGGAAGACTTTGACTTGAAAACAGAAGTTGAATCTTGCTTGATTGAAAGTGGAATTAAAAAAGAAATGTTGGTATTTCGGTGAGTGGTACTGTTAAATTAAATTTAAATAAATAAATAAATAAATATTTCGGACATACTTACACAAATCGACCTAGTCCCATGGTAAGCTCAATAAGGCCTGTGTTGCAAGTACTAGACGACGATATATATAATAAATAGATACATATAAATACTTAAATACATAAAAAACACCCATGACTCAGGAACAAATATCTGTGCTCATCACACAAATAAATGCCCTGACTGGGAATCGAACCCAGAACCTTCGGCTTCATAGGCAGGGTCACTACCCACTAGGCCAGACCGGTCGTCACATTTATTTTAATTCATTAGATTATTTATTCAAAATAACAATATAAGTTTACACCAAAACACTTACATGCTAATAAAATATACAATAAACGTAAAAATATTAATAACAAAATACAGCCTATTTGAGAGTGACAAAATAAAAATAAACAAAGGGAATAGTGTGTACCTAGATAGTTCACTTCTAGCCAATTTATTGGCTTATATTCATGGGTACTAACTGAAAGAATAACAATCTTGTTGGTATTTTATAATTCTTAGAAATAAAGGATAAATGTAAGAATAATTTAGTTTAATTAGGCTGATATTTCTACTAAAAAAAAAATGTAATCCATGGTAGTTACAAAACAACTATAAGTATTAATTTGATGTATTTAAACCTTTATGCCTTAATTATATTATATAGCGCAACCATAAAAATATAAATAGGTACCTCGCCATATTGCGGAAAACTACTGGAACTAATTTCTTATGAGACTTTACTTAGTATAGCTGTCAAAGCTATATCACTAAGTAAAAAATATAAATATGAAGAGATAGGGTAATGGACAAGGAACATTAGTGCTTATTTCAAAGGAGTCAAGTGTTGTGCATTTGTTGGTACATATTCAATTTATAACGTTATAGTTTTCGAATTAAGGACTAAGTATAAATCATTGGATCCTGTCAGCTTAAAGTGTCCAACATTGGTGCCATATCAGTAGTTCCTTAATTATTTTAAAATGGGGTTAGTCGAGTGTGTAAAATGCTTTTTAAGTGTAGATTTATAAATTTTAAATTCGTATACCCCTCTCATGCTGGTTGCCAGTGCAAAAAACTAGGCTGAAAATAACAGCGTATCACTATCTCCGCATTTTTTTTTTCAGAAATCAGAAAATTATGCCGCTCTGAACCTAGTTATTGGCAATGAAAGCTGCGACCTAGACTCGGCCGTGTCGGCTTTAGTTTATGCCAGTTTTTTGAGCTGGCGACACAGGCAAATAAAGTGCACAGTGTGCACCCGGCCTACCCCGGGCGCTAAGGAGTTGTTGGTTGCGCCAATTCTTAATGTAGACAGGGAGGATTTTGAGTTGAAAACGGAGGTTGAATTCTGTTTGAGGGAGATAGGGGTTGGTAAAGAAATGTTGATATTTAGGTGAGTAGTATTATATTTATAAATAAATAAGCTTTCTGTCCAAATGAATAGCATTTTTCTACCGAGAAAAACGATGTTGGTAAATTTCGGACGATTGTCTCTGTCACTCTCATGACGCCTTAATTGGAGTCAAATAGTAAGATGCCCGAAATATACGAACTTCGGTGTTCGCGGTACCGGGCCAGATGAAAACTGTATTATTACTATTTTTGCACAATTGGATAATATCTAAAGCCGAGGAAAGGGCGTAAGGTGATAAAATAACTTTCAGTAGAATATTGGGTTGATTTTTGGGGGCCATTTTGTACGGAGTCGATTTTTGAGCGTCGAGTGCTCGAACCGTGATATTTTAAACTCAGCCAGAAACGACGAAATGTTGTTTTAGAAACATTATTATTTTTAAATAAATGATTAATGATCTTTCAGGAATGACTACAATCTCCAAGAGTTAGTTACAAAAACTAAAACAAATGTGGTGTTAGTCGATCACCACACATTAGCCATGAAGGATAAGTTCCTAGCTCCTTTTGTTACTGAGATCATAGACCATAGACCTGTGGATAAAACTGAATGGAGCTATAGAGATGATACAAGGTAGGTAATTGTAACATTTAACTCCGCGATTAGACATGCTGGCTCGTCACTCGCCTCGCTATTCGTCGAAACGTTCGACGAAACTTTGCCTATACAAAAACGCGATGCGAGGGACGAGAGGAATAGCGAGACGTCCGCGTACACATGCGTGCTCGTGTTTCGCCTCGCTACCTACTCATGCGAATGTGTGGCGGTAGCATAAGGTAACTTTAAGGGTCCCTAAACTGAAAATCCAGATTTTAGGTGTATGTTTTTTGATGGACTTTTAAATGATTATTTTGATTAATTAAATAATGTATTTTTCTTTAATTAGGTAATGAATTTGTTATATACAACACTAACAATCACTACATAGTATAAAACAAAGTCGCTTTCTCTGTCCCTTTACCCCTATGTATGCTTAAATCTTTAAAAGTACGCAACGGATTTCGATGCAGTTTTTTTAATAGATAGAGTGATTGAAGAGGAAGGTTTATATGTATAATAACATCCATTAAATAGTGGAGAAATACTAATAAGTACCAGCATTACACCCGTGCGAAGCCGGGGCGGCCGCTAGTATTACTATAAATTACTACATTAAATCTAAAAAAGGCCCTTGAGGCATTGTACCAAGAATACTGGCGGCATTTCCTAGTTGTGTCTCAATGCTGAGACGGTTTGCGAGGAAGCCGCCAGCTCTTCGGTCACCAATTACGTCAACCAGACGCTTCGCAATTTCTGCATAAAGTTTGGGACCCCATGGACCTACCGTTTCTACGCCAAACGGTACAAAATGTTACCTACTCTCGGCCCAGGCTCTTATATTTGTTACGTTTAAAAATTTGGTACTTTCCGCCGTAATGTTTTAAGTTTCTTCGCTTGCGATAGTGAAGTGAAAAATGTTGTGTTTCACTCGGTAGTAAAGTTTGATCTCTCGTGTCTTAACACCCTCCTAGATCTTTCACTAGCTCGAGTACCATAATATAACTAACGACATGTCTGGCCTAGTGGGTAGTGACCCTGCCTATGAAGCCGATAGTCCTGGGTTCAAATCCTAGTCAGGGCATTTTGTGATGAGCAGAGATATCTGTTCCTGAGTCATGGGTGTTTTCTATGTATTTAAGTATTTATATGTATCTATCTGTTATATATATCGACTAGTACTTACAACATCCTTACTGAGCTTACCGTAGGACTAGGTCGATTTGTGTAAGATTGTCCCGAAATATTTATTTATAACACAAATTTTGCTCCCGTGTGAAACAATTACCTATTACAGATCTACTATAGAGACAGTGGGTTCGTGCTGCACTCTTGTAGCTCAGAGAATCTTGGACACGTCAGCAGTGATGGGTAAAAAGACAGAGTTCTTCGAAAGCCATCCACTCTGCTCGCAATTGCTACACTGTGAGTAAATTATATTATTTTTAACCGAAGAAATAAACGGAGGAGGGATCCTTTAAGGGGGGTTGGAGCTCTGGGAACCTTACTCACCATCAGGAACACAACACTACATACCTGAAAGGTAGCAGTGCTATTATGGCTGTGGTCTTCTGTAAGGAGGAGGTACTTTCCCAGTTGGGCTTCTCCAGACTCAAGCGTGATGGTACTTCGCTGCGCCCTACCTCTCATAACTACACCTAGTTATTTTTCTAGCACGAACGATTACTGGTAAGTGATTAACAAAATAAACATCGACAGTCCTGTTATCGATAAGTACATAAGTCGTCATAGGGTTAAAAATAAATAACAATAACAAAACTATGTATTTATTAATATATTTAAACTACAGAAAAAAAATGGAAATATTCATTGGGAAATATAAAAGTAAATTAAATCAAAAGGGTACGGATTACGTTAAATTTATTCACGAGCGGTGGCGCGTGGCATCTAGATAGGTATCCGATATAAGACTGTGTACGTTTTGTCGTTGAAGTAGTATGTACTTATCGATAACAGCGTTGTCGATATTTTTATTGTGGCAAGCACTAACCAAATTTCGTTCCTTCTAGAAAAATATCTAGGTATACCTACTCATAACAATAAAGACGTGTCTAGCTCATTCTGAACATCTCGCTGAGCCACTTTTTGCTGCCGACTGTACATACATACTGTTTTAGCTACGATTATACTGGACACGGTGAATTTTTCGAAAGAAGTAAAAAAGGGCACACCTCATGATTTGGAAATCGTCACATTCCTCGAAGAGATATTACAAATGCGCAACCCGGAGGCTGAAAGGTAATTTAATTTTAGATTAACAGTACATTCTATCAGAGACCGGGAAAATGAAGATTTCCGGTCAAGTGGGTATATACGGATAGTGATACGAGGCCGGGAATCCGTTTTCACGACGAGGCATGTATAGTGCTTTTCTCAAACATACAATGAAATAAAAGAAATGCTTCAAAAAATGAAATTTGCAAAATCACAACTAACAATGAAATCGAAATGTATTAAAAATCAACATCAGCTGTTTGCTATGACACCCGCCATCTTTGCCTCTGTATGGATAATCGTTGAATAAAAAGTTACTTTGCAGGCCTAGGCCTGCAATGTTATATGAAATTCCATTTCCGTCCCCTTCAGTTGCCGCGCCCAAAATACCATACTTCCGAGTCTATTATAAGGATGTAAAGACAATATTTCATTGCATGTTTGTGAAAATATTATTACAGGACATCCTAACACAAATTGACTGAGCCCCATGAGTTCAAGAAAGTCTTGTGGGCACCGTAGGTCGTCCACTGCCGAAAATAGGCCTCCCCAAGTTCGACAGATATTATCTTAGGGAGGTAGTAATCATAGTCGTCGGGTTAGCGACCGAAGAAGCGAAGCTTATACTAAAAAGATAAAAGATCTTTATTTTTCAATTAAGACACATTACATGCACTTATGAACGTCAAAGAAAAATCTACACCGGTTCGAACCCTACACCTCTGACCCGAGAAGATACCGGCAAGAAACTACGGCAGAATACAAAATCTTAAAGTACACTTACATAATTATGCGTAGTTCGATAAGAAAACATATCAAACAGTTTATTACAAGATAAAACTGAAAATACTAAAATATAAAAGTAAAAATAATAATGTATAAACAAATTTGACTTCACAAAATAGACATACTTTAATATGCTTTCTTACCTGAACTGTGTCATTTAATAATAGATACATAATGTTTTTGACAGAGAGAGCAAGCTAGCACGCCTGCTCGAGGCCCGAACTAACGTGTCCCGTCTCACCGCCGCTCAGCTTCTGAAGAAAGATGTCAAGATCGTCAAAGATGTCTATGTACCCAGCTTCCCAATACTCGTAGAGGTGATATACATAGGTTTCTTTATTGAGCACAGTTGCAGTTTAATAATCGAACTACATACCTATATATTCTATGTGTATATATGTATACTGGGTGTTATAAAAAACGTGATGCAAGATTATCAAGCCGGCATCTGGTCATGATTTGGAACAATTTTTACTATGGGGTCAACTTTGTAAATTGTAAAAAAAACAACTGTCATACATTTTCCTCGACTTATACTTGACCTTTTCTATGGAACAGCTCAATTTTTATTTAATTTTACAAACTTGACCCCATATAGTCAAATATGTTCAAAATCATCAGGGAGCGTACTTTTCATGCAGATGACATTTGATATGATATATTGACATATATTTGACATGATACTATTTTTTCTGAAAGTATCAATCATTCATCAATCAAATTAATCATGAATCATTTTATTATATAGATTGTTACGATTTTTTCAAATATGTTTTATATATTAATTTCGACAGATATACCATGTCTATTTCCATCTGTATCAGTGCTGAAAACATGCCATTTTATTTTTCATTACTATCAATCAATTCTTCATTTTACGTCATATTTCATACATCATAATCCAGTTTCTTAAATTTTAAATTATGCTCAATTATCACTGATATCATATTATGATATTACACAATAAAATATTATGTTATGATGTATGAAACACACATGAATAAATGATTGATGATTAATGATTGATGACTTACAATAAGACTAACTGGAATCATCCTATATGCAACGTGACGTCAATTTGCTGTCATCGGCACGAAAGGTACGCTCCCTGAAAATCATGAACAGATGCCGTTTTGATAATCTTCATCTGAACTTAGCCTTAAGTGAAATTAACAACGAACTCAATTTTTATTATAATCCTTGCAGGAATTCCTTTCAAAGCCAGGAGCCCTACCAGCCGTCACTGAAGCCCTAAAATTAAACGGGTGCTCCCTTGCACTGCTTTTGGGAATGAGCCTTCAGGACGGGTTGAAGCGAGATGCCGCTATAAGTGGGAACGAGGCAGAGAAAACTGCAAAAGTGAGTCTTATGTTTATGGTCTAATTTCTAATATCTGAGTGTGACTGCAGTGACTCTGCTTATAATATATAAACCTCCCACATATATGACTTGTGGGTAGTTGCCATAGTCGTCACACTTGGCAGGCGGGTTGGCGACCGCAGTGGCAGTAGATTGGGTTTCGACGGACGCTGATGCTGCCCGTCCGTAGGATTTTTCATTTTTTCGGCTCTTACGACACCCGCGGGAGTCATCACACGGCAATATATAAATATTTATATAGAAATATTACAGGGGCTCGATTTTTGGTGGGTGGTGCACTCGAATTTGAAAAATGTGAAGGACGAAAATTAATCGCAAAAGTTTCTCACCATTATTTTTGCACAAAATGTATAGTGTTCCCGAGTCATGGGTGTTTTCTATGTATTTAAGTGTTTATATATATCATTGGCCGAGTACCAGTACAACACAAGCCTTCTTGAGCGTACCGTGGGGTTCAGTCAATTTGTGTCATAATGTCCTGCAATACTTTTTTTAAGTTATGTTGGTAATTTCTTTTTCTGTTTTAGCTAGCCAAATTTCTTCAAGACTGGACACCATCCCTCCAGCTGACGACTACGAATCTGCAGTACCCTGAAACATACTATTTCAACCAGCTAAATCTAGGAGCTTCTAGAAAACAGTATATACCGGCTATCAACGCTTTCCTAAACTCGTAAAGCTAATAAAGATGATTTTTCTTAATTGCAATTTTATTTATACAATTGATCGCTAGATGGCGCTGTGATGTGCGCGCTGGGTTTTTGAATCGCGCACTAAAAACATACCTATTTAAGTTGAGTTTAGGTACTATACTGTAATAAAATTTTACGTCACACTTAAAATTAAAAAGTTACTTTAGAGCCCTAGGGCGTAATTTAAGACTTACGGCCCGACTTGTCGATGAGTAAAAACCTCTTTTACGAACAAGTGTGATGAAAAAATGTTTATAAGTATACTTGAATGTTGAATCGACAACTTTTCGGTTAAAACGTCAAATATGAATGAATGAATAATATTTATATAGGACTATAAAATATCCATATGTATGTCTCTTCCGTACACGGAACAATGGTGTTCCGGACATTTGGGAGGCGTACGCGGAGCTAGATCGAGCCAACGCGCAGAGGCCCTTTCGACAATTTAATGAAATGTAAGGGGTACACTAAGCGGATGTTGCCCCTGTCCGTATCATGGGACGCGCACAGAGACAGCACCCGCCATGGTGTAAAGACTATTGAGTTATAATGGAATCTAGAATGTACTAGGCTATTGGGTGGAAAGGATGGACTAGCTACTGGGCTATTGATATATATATATATATATATATATATATCCATATTATTGTTAGTATGTTGCATTATCTAAGTATTGGTTAGTAAAAGTATTGCACAAACTATTTACATTCTATAACAATATTTTCGGGGTGATGCACTTAAATTAATGTTTCTTTTAACTTTTTTGAGGTTTTTAGTATAGTTTTCAAGCGATTTGCAAAAGCGTTATCGCTTGCACTTGGCCTGGTGCCGCGAACGTAGAACTTTGTATATTTCGAGCATCTTTCTCTTTTACTCCAATTAAGGCGTCATGAGAGTGACAGAGACAATCAACCGAAATTTACGAGTTACGTTTTTCGCGAATTTATTTTAAGACATTTTATTAATGCTATCTATGGTTCCAGATGGCACCGTAAGCGCTTTTAAATGGCTTCACCAATTGAGACTTCGATGCCGTTAAGTGTTCAATACGCTGGCGGTAGATGTGTTTACACGTCACCCATGATGACGTATACGACGAGGGATAAATAGAAAAAAAAATTACAAGTCTAAGCGGTGCTCGTATAGCACAATTATTAGTGCACTGGGCTAGTGATCCAGTGGTTGTGGGTTCGAGTCCTGCTGCGAGTCAAAATTGTTCTATTTTTCTTTCGAATTAAATATCGAAGATATTCGCTAGCAGAGGTTTCTGCATAATAAAAAATAAGTCGATGTCATCACGAGATTTCTGTAAATCCAGAAAGATTGAATCGGTTCGACCATGAACGTGCTCAAAGCCCGAATTGGACCACATCATTAATTACGAATTCCTTTATGCTACCGCCACACATTCGCACGAGTAACGAGGCGAATGGCAAGGCGAAACACGAGCACGCATGTGTACGCGGACGTCTCGCTATTCCTCTCGTCCCTCGCATCGCGTTTTTGTATAGGCAAAGTTTCGTCGAACGTTTCGACGAATAGCGAGGCGAGTGACGAGCCAGCATGTCTAAACGCGGAGTTACAAAACCGGTGTACGGTAATGACAGAATAAAACAATTTAACCATTTCATAATTTATTCATTAAAAATATATTAACACTACTTTATAAAGCACAGGCCATAAGCTTCATCTACGCCACTGATAGGGTACCTTTTAGGGATGAAAATCCCGAAACATTTTCTTTCGAATCTTTCCTATAAAATACACGTAACTTTCGAAAAAAACAAAACTGACGTTTGTCTGACAAATACAATCATACACGTATAACCCCTGAGGCGCTACCGCCAAAAACGATAATCGTAAATTTCGGGCTGCTTTCTCTTTTACCACAATCAAGACGTCATGAAACTGACAGTGACAATCGTCCGAAATTTACGAATATAATTTTGGCAGTAGCGCCTCTGTTTCACACTATTTAATATTTAATTGTTCGCTTAAAATATTGATATAACCTAAACTATCAAAACTTATTGCGACGCGTACAAAGCCGTGGTATTTTCCCACGGTTCAATTGATTTTTTTGAGTTCATGTACATAGGCTTTCCTAAAAAATAAATTGACGGATCGCCGCAGGCCCGGTACCGCGAACATCCAAGTTCGTATATTTCGAGCATCTTTCTTTTTTACTCCGATTAAGGCGTCATGAAAGTGACAGAGAATCGTCCGAAATTTACGAATATCGTGTTTCGCGGTAGCGCCTCTGATACCTACAATCACTCATTCAATGATCATACATATCTGTCATCCAAATCATTCATTCAAAATAGATATAGGTAGTCCACGAGAATGGATTACGCACACAACTATTGTATTTTTGCAAAAAGAATGAATGAGTGAATGTAAAAATGTAACCAGTCAGTTACTTCAGTCATGTCTGAAAAGGTTTAATAAAAATTTGTTTTGGTCTGTACAGTCGCCATTAGATACACAAATATCTGAACATGCACTTTATCGCCTTGACAAGAGACGTTGTTCAGATTTTTGTGACCACCTCCACAGCTCCGATATATCTGATGGCGACTGTAGGTACACTCAAAACGCTTAACTTACTATCGGTATGAAAAATCTATCTCTATCTCTAAAAAAAAAAGAACTGTATTTTCCTAGGAGGAATAATGACTGGAGAACGCATCCGCGCGCGCCAGTAAGGGACAAAGATATTCTGGCTTTTGTAGCCCAAAATGTAACAATTCACTATAGTTTCGCTTTACAGGACATTCTTTATAACAAAAACATTACCTTATTCTGTATTCATTACCGCAACTTTGGTTGAAAACCCAAGAAAACTCCAATTGTATTTGTTTGTTCCCCTCCAACTTTGACAGTTCTGAAGCCTCCAATTTGGAGTGGAACAAAAATGTGTGAAACTATGACAAGGACGGACGAAAATAGTCTCTGCCATACCTATGTTACATAAGACCATCCCTTTTGATCGTGGTATTATTACTAGCACGCTCCGTCTTGTTAAATGGTATGTCTATGGCCAGGAGGATATAACCAATATGGAGCCGACACACGCTTTCGGAGGGCGGGTAAAATAACACACATAAATAATGTTAACACTAATGCATTTTTTACGTGCGTCGCTACACACGCACACGACAAAAATATCAAACACTAGCATAAACTACATTCACACAAGTTCAAGAACTATGACCGGCGGCCGAGCAATTTTGGCAGAGGGGAACGCCTGTTAATGGCTACTCCATATTGGTTATATCCTCCTGGATCTATGGTGTCAATGAATACGGTTCAAAATGGCGGCCATGGAAGCTCTAAGGTTCCTCATCATAGTTGCTGTCTGAACATGGCTGTCACTTCCTCCACCGTCTTGTTCTTTGTCTCAGGAACCTTCATGCTGATGAAGAGGATGAAGAACAGCTGGAACACCGCGAAGATCACGAACACGTATGCTTTTATCACCAACTGAAAAATAAGTTATAAATATACTGGGTGTCATAAAAAACGTGATACAACGCGTACGCTAAGGTTGTGGAATGAGCTTCCTGCGGAGGCCATCCCAAAGGACTACAGTATGGGGTTCTTCAAAAAGGGTGTAAAGAGGTTTTTACGGGGTCCGAAACGCGTGAATGATTAGTTACAGATATTTTAAGATATAATACATATCATTAAAAGAATTAACTTGAATGAAGGAACCTTTGTACATTTTTTTTTATTGTCGCACAAAAAAAAATGTTTTTTAAATAATCAGCCCCTATTTTGTACATTTCAAGATTAAGTATAAAGCGATCATCGTGTCGACAAGAGGTGACATAATTATTAACCTCAGACAAGCCGTATTCAGCGAATAAGAGTGCCATTCCACCAGAGCTATGGTACGCTACATATATACCGGGTGTGGCCTGTAATAGGAGCTTTAACTTTAGGCATCATTTCTACACCAAGACGTAGCAACATTTGCTCTACGACTTTTGAAAATAACGTATAGTTTAATAAATATTAACAAAAAAAGATTTTCCAAGCAAGCAATGAATTGCAAAAACTATGAAGTTTGTAGGCTGACAGTAAACGTCAACTAGACTATTGGATGCTGTTCATTGAAAATACTATTTACTTTGTTCGAAAAAATGCCAAGTAATATATTATCGTATTATTTAAAGTTGTAGAGCAAATGTTGTTTCGTTCGTGGTGTAGAAGCGATCCCTAAATTTTTCGCTCCTATTACAGGCCGCACCCGGTATACAAATAACACGCAGCTTCATAGCATAGCTCGGCCGATTTGTATAGTAGTAGCACACGCCACGTTATACTGAAAATTAATTTTGTTTACCTTCAAATAGAACACATTTTCTAATGTGGTTTCAATTACTGGCCAACATCACACTAAAATTAATTCTATTCGCATATGGAAATTATATCAAAATAATATTTGTAGTCAGGCACACAATACGGCTTTATTAGACTAACTGCAGCTTTAATTTAATGTATTTAATTTCATATATTTCAGTTGACATTTTTTTATTTTATTAATCTTAATCCCTAGTTTATTTGAATTTGTTATTTAATATAATTATTGTCCATATAAATAAGTTTCTATGAATACAATGTACCTATATTAATTATAAGTTAAGATTTGTACGCCAAAAGGCAATACACAGCGTTCTTTTATAAATTAAGACCTTATTTTTATCACCTGTGTTATATAAATAAAAATTTTCATTTTCATTCATTTTCATTTTCATGGAGAGTTCATAGTCACATTCAGAGATCTTCCCTTTACAGCAGTGGATGCGCGTTCATGCAAATTTTTCATTGGGCACAAAGAAAAAGCAGCCATGTTGGTTCTGCCTTAAGCACCAACATGGAAAGAAATAAATACCTACCGCCCCTGGCCGCGCACAACAGCCCTGAGACCTTCGCAGCCTAGTCATCAGCCCAATAAATTCTAGCTTCTAAGGACTTACTTGCAATGGTAGGAAGCTGAGACCCACGAGGAAGTTGGCTGCCCAGTTCACTGTGACTGCCACTGACGCCGCCGCCGGTCTTGAAGACTGGTTGAAGAGTTCTAAAAACAATAAATAAATATTTCGAGACAATCTTACACAAATCGTCCTAGTCCTACTGTAAGCTCAGTAAGGCTTGTGTTGTAAGTACTAGACGACGATATATATAATAGACAGATACACATAAATACATAGAAAACACCCATGACTCAGGAACAAATATGTGTGCTCATCACACAAATAAATGACCTGACTGGGATTCGAACCCAGGACCATAGGCTTCATAGGCAGCGTCACTACCCACTACGCCAGACTGGTCTTCAAATGTTCACATGGAAAATGTTCTTATAAAACATTTGATCGGCCAGCTTGTTGGAAAACTGTGCCCCAAGTGCGTGTTCAGCCCCGATGACACAACGTCTGTGATCTTATAACACCTACAATGCCAGTGACACAACGTCTGTGATCAAAAAACTATTGAACTCCTATGATAGTCACATGTATTTGTGTCTAAAAAGATCGTTATCTGGTGTATGTTATATGGTGTAAGTGTGTTCAAATAAACTTACCGGCCAATGCCGGCGACACAACAGTTGTGTTCAAAACGTTCGTATTCCTATACCACTGGCATAGGAATTACTTGATTTATGACAGCGGCATAGGAATAAAAAGGGTGTAGCAGGATAATCCGTCAAAAATTGTACCCAAAAATCTGAGTTCAAAACTACTACCAGTTAATGCCCCGTCAAATGAAAATAATCCACACCAATGTTTAACCCTCTAATGCCACCTGCTACCCCACGACATTAATTCAACCCTATAACGTTTTTATTTATTTTTTTCTCAAAAAGTGTAAAAAGGACAATTATTATTTTTTTCATAAATATTGACATGATCAATATAAACCATTAAAAAAAAGGAGCTCCCTACCTACTTATTTTCCTAGATTTTTTTAATATCTGTTCCATGTCTGGGAATTTGAGAATTTTAGTATTAAAAGTTACAAAATTTTAATAATTTATCACTCAGATCCAGTATTGATATTTTAAACTGAATCGTGAAAATGGATATTGCTCCTTCTACCCCAGATGAATACACGATACTTTACAACTAGGCACTAATTATTAATGGGCGGACGACGCATGCAATATAAGTACGTTAAAATCCCATGAAACGATATACATAATATAGATATGACTACAATTGGTTTAAATTAGCGAACATGATTGCGAAATAGTTACACATTTTGATGACACTTTAATGAAGATCAAGACTTATAGATTAAGATACGGTTTATCAAGTATCCATTGACAATTTTTAATTTTATTTGCCATAACTAGTTTAAATATAAATATGGAAGAAAACGCACAATTTTATTTATTTCAGGTGAAAACGTCAATGTTTGACAATATACTATTAATACTCGTAAATATAAACACTAAATAGTCTTAAGATTCTCAAGAGTAGATGATGGTGACAGTATTGGCCGGTAATTTCTTAATCGTGATTATATTCTATGTTAAGGAGGACAGAGGTATTTTGTACTCACTGAAATTTACAACAAAAACTGCATACATAAATATTACTCGAAATTTAATAAGTCTTATCCATCGTGTGCTTTCGATCCACTGATCGCCCTTTGCAAATTATACTCACCGGTCACAAGGAACCAAGGGATGGACCCAGGTCCCACGGCGAACATCACCACGAAGAGTATAACCAGGGCGATGCATGCGTACGGCATCCATGCAATTGTTGTCTGAAAAAAAAAACAAATATGTCAAATATTTCTCCCCCCTCTCCCCCATTTCCCCCTTGGACCTCCACATGTACGCGACGATCGACGGACGATCGGTCATGCCTAGTGGGTAGTGACCTTGCCTATGAAGCTGATGGTCCTGGGTTCAAATTCCAGTGAGGGCATTAATTTGTATGATGAGCACTGATATGTGTTCCTGAGTCATGGGTGTTTTCTATGTATTTAAGTATTTATATGTATATCTATTATATATATCGTCGTCTAGGACCTACAACACAAGTCTTACTGAGCTTACCGTAGGGCTAGGTCGATTTGTTTAAGATTGTCCCGAAATATTTATTTATTTATGGTAAGGATGAAACCGCTCCCCTCGCCTGGACGTCCGATGGTGGAACGGAGATGGCGGAAATAAATTGCGCAATTTAATGAAACTACACGATTAATACCTGTGTTAATCGTGTAGTTTCAATGTGGAAACTGTGATGTTTTTAAGAATTTATTTTGTTATTTTTCCGAATAAAGAGGTAATAAAATAAATTAGATAATCGATGTTCAAAGCAGAATTAGTTAAGCGACACATTTATATCAGGTGTAGTCTAGGAGGAATAATGACTGGAGAACGCATCCGCGAGCGCCAGAGGGACAAAGATATTTTGGCTTTTGCAGCCCAAAATGTAACAATTCACTATAGTTTTGCTTTACAGGACATTCTTTATAACAAAAATATTAGTTCATTCTGTATTAATTACCGCAACTTTGGTTGAAAACCCAAGAAAACTCCAATTGTATTTGTTTGTTCCCCAACTTTGACAGTTCTGAAGGGTCCAGTTTGGAGGGGAACGAAAACATACGAGACTATGACAAGGACGGACGAAAATAGCGCCATCTCTGCCATACCTGTCGAAAGATACATAAGACCATCCCTTTTGATCGTGGTATTATTAGCACGCTCCGTCTAGGTAAATGGTATGTCTATGGCACTGGTCCCACCGCGAGCTAGTAAGCTATGAGCTATCAGCTATTTCAATTGACAAAAGATAATCGATCCCGTGTAAATAAAAGAGACATATCCAAACACCGGATTGATGGGGGCAAATCAGAACTGACGTTTAATAGTGCGAGGACAAATTAAATTAATTGTATTACTTGATATCGATATAAATGACGTACAACCGTTGTGTAATTTATAGAATACATTTTTAACCGACTTAAAAAAACAAAAAGGTAGGCGTAATCAATCTGAATGCTAAATAATATTGTTGTAATGAATTCATTATTCAATGTAATTTAATTACTTGTCACAAGTGACTATCGACACCGTCAATGTCAGATATCGGTAGTTTATACTTGTGATAAGTATAAATGAAAGAAGATGCACACAATTGAATGTATTCAAACTTAGCCATTAGCCATTTTGATAATGAAGGATTAAATATTTTTTTTACGATGTCGATAAATTTTGTCTATTTTTAATTAATCACTAGCACTGGCGCACTTTTGCCCCCGTCAATCCGGTGTTTGCATATATGTCATAGCCGGGCGATGAGCTATAAATATATATCTCTCTTTTATTTACACGGGAGCGATTATCTTTTGTCAATTGAAATAGCTGATAGCTCATAGCTTACTAGCTCACGGTGGGACCAGTGCCTATGGGGCTGGTGTTCCCAACTTACCACATGCAACATGGCGGCCAACAGCAAGATTGTGCTGACAAACATCCCGCTGAATCCGACCAGCAGCAGGGTCTTCCGACCAGCTACTTCCACCAGCAGCAAACTGACTACAGTCATCAGGACATTCATGGCTCCTGTGCCTGTGACAAGGAAAATTGGCTAACATTTTAAATGGTACATACTATTAATTTATATATTTAAACGTAAAAGTCCAGCGACACGATTTTTTTTTTTAATCTTCTTTGTTTAGGAGCCTTGGTTTGTAAGACCATGGCGGATCCGTTTCACCTCCACATAGAAAAGTATACTCATTATATTAATATTACGAAAATATGTTCTATTATATGTTATATTCTATAGAAAATGTGTTCTATTTATAGATAAACAAAATTCATTTTCAGTATAAGGAGGCCTGAAGTGTTTTTTTTTTTATGGCATAGGCGGCAAACGAGCAGACGGATTGCCTGGTGGTAAGCAATTACCGTCGCCCATGGGTATCCGCAACACCAGGGGAGTTACAAGCGCGTTGCCGGCCTTTAAGGGGAGTTGGAGCTCTGGGAACCTTACTCACCATCAGGAACACAACACTACATACCTGAAAGGTGGCAGTGCTATTATGTGAAAGATTCACCCTAGAAGTATTATACAGAAGTTACAAAACTTGGTATGTCCTTAAACTACGTCCAACAATGAGAGGTAGGGTACAACGAAGTACCATCACGCTCGAGTCTGGAGAACCCCAACTGGGGAAGTACCTCCTCCTTACAGAAGACCACAGCCGTAATAGCTCTGCTACCTTTCAGGATAGTGTTGTGTTTCTGATGGTGAGTAAGGTTCCCAGAGATCCAACAACTTTTAGGGTAGGCAACGCGCATGTGATCCTCTGGAGTTGCTGGCGTTCATAGGCCACGGTAACTGCTTACCATCAGGCGGCCATATGCTTGTTTGCCACCGTCGTTGTAGGTATATAAAAAAATTAAATTAGAAAATGAACTTACCTAAAGTTGCATACTGCGAATAGGGTGGCTTAAGGCTGGCTTGCGAGAAGATATCCGTGGAGTAGAACATGACTGCGTTTATTCCAGACAACTGCTGGGCAACCATAATTGTCATGGCGATGATCAGAGGTTGCCGCAGTTGACGGTTGCCGAAGAGTTCGCGTAGGGTGACCTTCTTGCTGACTTTGTTCTTTTCTGCCTCCTGGCAATATTAATTTTATTTTGATTATGGGAAATATTGCCGGCAATATTTTTTTGCACGATAAGCAGTAATTATATCGGGTGTGGCCTGTAATAAGAGCAATAACTTTAGGCATCGTTACTACACCACAAATGTAGCAAAAGTCGTTTTACTACTACTGTTGAAAATAACTTATAGTTTACTAAATATTCATAACTAAAGATTTTCCAAGCAAGCAATGTTGAAAACTGTGAAATTTGTAGGCGGACAGTAAATGTCAACAAGACTATTGGATGCTGTATTGAATAAATCCCGTGTAATAAAATACACATTTTTTAAAAGTTGTAGAACAAATGTTGCTTAGTGGTGTAGAAGCAATCCCTAAAGTTATTGCTTATATTACAGGCCACACCACACGGGTGTTATAAAAAAACATGATACAAGATTATCAAGCCAGCATCTGGTCATGATTTGGAGCAATTTTTACTATGGGGTCAACTTTGTAAATTGTAAAAATAGAACAACTTTCTCATACATTTTCGTCTACTTATACTTAACGTTTTCTATGGAACAGTTCAATTTTTATTTAATTTTACAAAGTCGACCCTATAGGAAAAGATGTTAAAAATCATGAACTGATGCCGGTTAGATAATATTGAATCACGTTTTTTATAACACCAGTTAGTGTTCAGTCATACTGAATCGTGTTTGTTAAGTAAATCCAATTTATAAATAATAATATGTAGTTACTGATACAAAACAATTTTTTAAGTAAATATAGCAGTAAGAAATTTATAAACACATGTGTATACAACGTGATAAACCCACCTGATGCATTTCTTCCATTTCGCCGTGGACAGCTACGTCGCCTCTCAGCCAATTCAGAGCTAAAAAACATAAAACACCATGTAACTGGTGACCGAAGAGCTGGCGGCTTCCTCGCACAACGTATCAGCATTGCGATACAACGTGGTAATGCCGGCAGCATCCTTTGTACAATGCCTCAAGGGCCTTTTTTCAATTTAATAACTAGTTAAGTAATCATATTTTAATGAATGTTATTATTGTAAATAAATAATTATAAACACCATTGTTTAACTTAGGTAGTAAATAAATAACATTAGCATAACAATTACATTGGATATTAAATTGAATATAACAGAGACTAAATGGAAATATTGCTTGGTAATATAGCCAGCAATATTATTTGTCAATTGGCTGTCAACTCTTAATAGTTACTTCTAATAGGTATAGTCAGCAGCAGAAGTGGCTAAGCGATTGAGGCGTTCAAAATGAGGTAAACACATCTCTATTGTCAAGGGAATAAGAGTGCGAGTAGGTCATTTTGAACACTTCACCCGCTCAGCGACTTTTGCTGCTGACTGTACACATAACTTCGGTTATTCATTTCACAGTTTAATTACGCACACGAACACGTGGCTCAACAATCCCTGTGGACACCTCCCTTGCAACAAGAAAGAAAAGGATAGAGATACTTATAGATGTTATCAGAAGTGAAAACCGAAAGAGAATTTTCAAAAGACTGTTATGGGAACACTTTCATACACTACCTATAGTAGTAAATTGTTAAATTAGCTCGTATATAAAATTATCTGCTTAACTAGAGACTGTAGATCCCATAGTCAAACTCGTTGTAGAGTTTTATGGGGCTATATTCAGAAACCTATGTATGACACATGTTTAATAATTATATTAAATAATAATAATAAGTCCAGCAAGTACTTAGACTTGGCTCACGAAGTAACCGCAATGTGGGAAGTTGATTCGGCGATCATTGTACCGATAGTTGTTTCCGCGAACGGTCTCATAGCGAAGAGTCTCGACCAACATCTTGAGAGACTCTCGCTACGTGGTTGTGGTTGGATCAACATTCAGAAGGTAATCCTGGACACGGCGCGCATAGTCCAGCGGTTCCTCTCTCTGCAGCCCTGACCAACGGCAGCCTGGGTCCTGCCCCGTTGCCGGCAGCACTCTAGGTTAGGTTTTTTATAATGTTTCTATTGTTTTTATACGTTTTAGATGTATATTTATATTTTACTTTTATAAAAATGTTATAAAAACCTAGCCTAAGATATGAAATGAATACAGAAAGAAAATAAATAATACCTTCTTGCGCATGCAGTTCCCTTCCTTTATTAAGCAGTAGATACTTCGGTGACTCAGGACAGAGTGGCAACGTGACACATTGGATCACAGCAGGGATGGCACAGACCGCCAGTAGCCATGGCCAGCCATCTTCCGTCCCCAGGACTGAGGGGAGACCCAGGCCTTGCGAGAGGAGAATGGAGATGGTTATCACTAGTTGGTAGACTGTGCCGATCTGGTGGAAAAGTACAATATTATTATAGATAAGACGACCGGTCTGGCCTAGTGGGTAATGACCCTGCCTATGAAGCCGAAGGTCCTGGGTTCGATTCCTAGTCAGGGCATTTATTTGTGTGATGAGCACAGATATTTGTTCCTGAGTCATGGGTGTTTTCTATGTATTTAAGTATTTATATGTATCTATCTATTAAATATATCGTTGTCTAGTACCTACAACACAAGCCTTACTGAGCTTACCGTAGGGACCCGAAATATTTATTTATTTATTATTTAACTAGCGACCCGCCCCAGTTTGCGCACGGATGCAATGCTGATATTATAGTCTATATATATCGAGTATTTTAATTAAAAAACGCTTTTTAAAAATCAGTCACTATTTAAGAAAGCAAAAATCATATATGTGATTTATAATTGTCACATACTACTTGTCATGATTTATTTTTCAAAACTGATTTTCAATAAAAACACATGTCAAAATTGTTTACCCTTTTTTAACTACCTAAAAGTACAAACTATAGTATTTCTCCACTATTTAATGGATGTTATTATACATATAAATCTTCCTTTTCAATCTCTCTATCTTTTAACCAAACCTCATCAAAAGATTTAAGCATACACATGGGATATGGGGACAGAGAATGCGACTTTGTTTTACTATGAAGTGAAGAGAAAATTTTATTGTTTGTTTGTTTGCATTGAAAATGTTCCTAAAGTTAACTTAAGGCCGATTTATGAGAGTTACATGTCCTTGGATTAAAAAAAAAAATTGAATGCGAAAATAATCGCACACAAAAGTTTCTCACTATAATTTTTTGCACGTAATGTACATTTTTCGTACCCATGATTATTAATGTATATCATTCATATTTCTAAAATACCATTTCTTTGTTTCTCGTAAACTTTAAAATGTCATAATTCGAGTACTCGACGCTCAAAAATCGCCCCTAATCGCGCCCTAATCGTTAACAAAGTTCGTTACCAATTTTTTTTTAATTACTTTTCTGACAGAACCTTCTCTTCACTCTTCTACTTTTTTTCCAGACAGCCCAATGCACAACTCTCATAAAACACCTATTCTCAGGGTAGTTTTAATAAAAATCTTGAAACTTACCGATCCCCGTAGAGAAACTGGTGATATCTCAGCTATATAAAGCGGAGCTAAGCCAGCGTTCAGACCGCTGTTTATACCAATAACCAATCTGAAAAGAAACATGAAATAATAACTTGATAATAAAAGTAAGTTTGGCCAGCAATTCGGCGGAACGCGATTTTTTATATAGACATAGTCGATTCCTCTTTATATCATCCTTCACAAAAACTAAGGAATACAATACATTTGAACCAGCTGAGGACTAGCTAGGACAAACTATCCAGTTAGGAGGATCCTCGAGAAAGAGGTCAATCGTCGAATCCGTCTCAGCTGGGCAGCGTTCGGATAGCTACAACACATATTTTCTTCCAACATCCCGCAGTGTCTTAAGACGAAGGTTTTTAACCAGTGTGTGTTGCCAGTGATGACTTATGGTGTTGAAACGTGGTCGCTTAAGCCTCATAAGAAAGCTCAAAGTCACCCAAAGAGCAATGGAGGTGGACCGACGACTTAGTTACAGTCGCGGGATGCCGCTGGATGTGGAAGGCGCAGGCTCGGTCTTCTTGGGTCGTTAGAGGAGGCCTATGTCCAGCAGACGTCTTTCGTCTGACATGCTGATGATTAAGATGATGACGATGAAAAACCAGCTAAAACGTAAAAATCCATTGGCTTACCGTCCAAGTATAAGAAGTTCAGCTGAATTAGCAATCTTTGCCGTGCCCTGGAACGCGGCCGAGACAAACACTAGGGCGTTGTTGAGCAGCAAACCGCCTTTTCTACCGAATCTGAAACAGTTTAAACTTTGCAGTAATCTGTGATTAATTTTTATCGTGAGTAAACAAGCACTTGCTAGGTAAGCATGCTCCATCATCAGCCTCATCGTCGCTTACCATCAGGTGATTTGGGGCTAAATGCTAAGCTATAGCTATTTAAAAAAAATGGCTTCCATCAATGATGATTTTGCCAATGTCAAAATAGTGGTAAATAAATAAATAACATAACAAGTTTGATAACATAATTAAAGATATTTTGGTTGGTGACTGGTGACCGAAGTGCTGCCGGCTTCCTCGCACAACGTATCAGCATTGCGATACAAGGAGAAAATGCACCCTGCATTCTTGGTACAATGCCTCAA
This sequence comes from Grapholita molesta, assembly GCA_022674325.2. Taxonomy (NCBI): domain Eukaryota; kingdom Metazoa; phylum Arthropoda; class Insecta; order Lepidoptera; family Tortricidae; genus Grapholita; species Grapholita molesta. Next base: position 3,397,122 of record CP053147.2, read on the forward strand.
GGGTTTTTTGAAATGCAAACTGGAGTAGTTATTGTAATGTTTTTGAAATATTAATTTAATTGCGACAATAACAGTTTAAAACATATTAAAATCATTACCAGAAAAATGTAACAACACAAAATATTGCCGAAATGTCATTAAGCAAGTTTAAATATTGCCAAAAGATATTATGATGCGTTTCTTATTTTATTTTTATACATATACCAGCCGTTACGGTTGTATGAAAATGTTGCGTCCACAAGATATTTCCGGTAATATTGCTCAAAATTACCTGTCAGCAATGACACCTGTCAGCATCCCGCCAATCATGCCTCCCACGCAATAGACTGAGACAGCAACAGACCAGATGGTCGCTACCTTCGGCTCCTCAGTCGCTTCTAAAGTCAGATTTGTACCCGACAACGCTTCGAATTGTAGCCATCTCGACATCACCTGTAAACATAAAAATAAGCTATAAAATAAAATAATTAATATTTTTGGAACGATCTCACAAAGAGACATAAGTAACAATTTTTTAGAGTCGTGCACTCGAAATCAAAAAACTTTGAGGACGAAAATAATCGTACAAAAAGATTCCTTGTCATTGTATTTCCACGAAATATATAATTTTTGATTCCCACGATTATTTATTTATACCATGAATCGTGACATTTTAAACCCTCTCAAACAAGAAAAAATGGTTTTTTAGAAGCATAAATGATAGAAATTAATAATCGTGGGTATCGAAACTATACATTTTGTGCAAAAATAATGGTAAGAAACTTTGTGTGTGTTTATTTTCCTTCTCAAAGTTTTATAAATTTTAGCGCACGACTCCCAAAAATCGGTCCGCTGTGGTGGCGGGGCTTTGCTCATGATCTCAAGGAACTCGAACAGCAGGAAAGTTAAGCCGGACATAATCGGCTAGTAAGCGCCGTCGCTGATGGACAGCTCCCCTGCGGGTCGATTTTTGGGAGTCGTGCACTCGAATTCAAAAAAATTTGGGGATGAAAATAATCGTACACAAGAGTTTGTTAACAGTATTTTTGCACAAAATGTATAGTTTAGATACCCACGATTATTTATTTATATCACTCATGCTTCTTAGAGTTTGGCCAGTGAAAAAAAATTGGTTTACTCACTTAAAGTATAGACGATTGAATCATACCGTCTCTTTCTTTCGCTTGCACTACGACCCCAAAAAAAAGGATGAGTATAGTTTATTTTTTCAACTTTAAGAGTAACAATCGAGTAATAATTGGTTAGCCAGACTCTAAATGTTATTTCTTCGTGTTTGAGAGACTTTAAAAGGCACGAGCGAGATTCGAGGGTCAAGTGCTCGACTCCTGACATATTTGAGCCGAGCCCTTTGTACAGTCAAGTGTAAAAATTCGTTCACTGCCAAAGTTTCAAAAATATGTACCGAGCAACTCTATTGTACAGTAAATAAGGTTGTAGGACGTGTTTATGAAAGGATTCTTTCGGTACGTATTTTTGAACTTGACTGTACATAGCTGTAACGGCCGTAGCACGTCCGCCCCGTGCCCGGTACCCTTACCATGAGTTGTGACTTTGACGTTTTCGATAACGAGTATAGAGTTTAACGAGTATAGAGTTATCTGTGCATCTCGTTCGCACTAAAATGGTACAAGCGAGATGCACAGATAGTAAACTCGATAGGTACTCGTTATCGAAAACTTCAATGTCACAACTCATGGTAAGGGTACAGGTCGAGTGGATCGGGCGGCTCGGTGGTCACGTGAGTCGTTCCATACAAAGGAGCCCTCGGCTCGGACGCGCGACGGTCTAACGGTCAGCCCAGACTCCGACGAGAGCTTACCTGTTGTGGTGCGTTGAGGACACCAGTGCTGTATCCATGTTGGAAGGCGGACCAGCAGGCTGAGGAAACCACGGCAAACGCCAGTCGCAGGTTCATTCCCTGGAACAAATAAATAAAAATATGTTACAGGACTTTTACACTCAAAATTGGAACAAAATTAGATGGATTGCCTGATGGTTAGCAATTACCGTCGCTCATAGGCACCCAGGGGAGTTACAAGCGCGTTGCCGGCTTTTAAGGGGGGTTGGAGCTCTGGGAACCTTACTCACCATCTGGAACACAACTACATACCTGAAAGGTAACAGTGCTATTATGGCTATGGTCTTCTGTAAGGAGGAGGTACTTCCCCAGTTGGGCTACTCCAGACTCAAGCGTCATGGTACTTCGCTGCGCCCTACCTCTCATTGTTTAAGTTTAAGGACATACCCGGGTCTAATTTACACATACTCAAAACCACTCAAAATTGGATCAAGTTACTTTGCTCCCTTGTAAAAAAACAGTTTTGCAATCTATTGTTAAAGAAACAGCCCTATTTTCTGAGCTAGTGAAGTGAAGCGAGGTGAAAAATGTATTATTCGCAATAACAAAATTTGAATTTCAATACTTTTGTTTGCTCGCAGAAAAATACCTATTGTACTAACAAATTAGGTTTGCCAGACTACAATAGCTTACTTATCTGCACATCGCCGGCGCTGTGACTGACGCACAAACAGAGGCGCTACCGCCAAAAACGATATTCGTAATTTTTTTTTTTTATGACAAAAGGTGGCAAACGAGCAGACGGATTGCCTGATGGTAAGCAATTACCGTCGCCCATGGGCACCCGCAACACCAAGGGAGTCACAAGCGCGTTGCCGTTGCTTTACCTTTAAAGGGTGTTGGAGCTCTGGGAACCTTACTCACCATCAGGAACACAACACTATGTGGTCTTCTGTAAGGAGGAGGTACTTCCCCAGTTGGGCTTCTCCAGACTCAAGCGTGATGGTACTTTGCTGTGGCCTACCTCTCATTGTTGGACGTAGTTTAAGGACATACGCGGGTCCAAACATTTCGGGTATCTTTCTCTTTTACCCCAATTACGACGTAATGAGAGTGACAGGGACAATCGTCCGAAATTTGCGAATATCGTGTTTCGCGGTAGCGCCGCAGGCCTGGAGGCCGGGTTTTGAGAGTCGTGCACTCGAATTCAAAAAACTTTGCCGACAAAAATTATTGCACACAAAAGTTTCTCAACATTATTTTTGCAAAAAATGTATAGTTTACCCATTAAATTATACATTTTTCGTGCAGAAATATTGATAAGGGACCTTTGTGGGCGATTATTTAGTCCACGAAGATTTTAAATCAGACTCCAATGGAGCAAGTTTTGGGCGTCGAGTCGACTTGTGACATACTGATTTCAGTCAGAAATGAAGATGGGAACCAATTTTTAACCGACGAAAAAAACGGAGGAGGTTCTCAAATCGACGCTTGTTTTTTTTTTATGTATGACCACGCATAGCTCTTTACAGAGTAGTCCGATTTTGATATTTTTTGAGTCGTGCATACGAATTCAAAAAACTTTGAGAACGAATATTGCACACCAAAATTTCTCACCATTATTTTTGCACAAAATGGATATGTTTCAATAGCCACGATAATATGAATGTACAATTATTTATTTACAGAAATTACAATCGTATTATGATAACTACAAGTACTTAACTAGTTACAGTATAAATTCTAAAAAAGGCTCTTGAGGCATTGTACCAAGGATGCTGGCGGCATTTCCTCGTTGTATCGCAAATTAATTTCTGAAATGTAATGTTTCTTATGCCGTGTGATGCCGGCTGACTAGAATAGCACCACCCCATATCCACCCGCGGGTGTCGTAAGAGGCGACAAAGGGAAAAATCCTACGGACGGGCAGCAGCGTCCCGTCCGTCGAAACCCAATCTACAACTACTGCGGTCGCCAACCCGCCTGCCAAGCGTGGCGACTATGGCAACTACCCCCAAGATGATACAATTCATATTTGTGGGAGGCCTATGTCCAGTGGACTGTATACGGCCGAAATATATGTGTGTATGTAATGTTTCTTAAAATACAATTTTTTCGTATTTGACAGTTAGAAATGTGATTCGAATTCGGATACTCAGCCCTCAAAAATCGGCCCATCATCAGCCGACATACTTTCCACGTATTTCGTAAGAAAGCAGGCAAAAAAACTAATTGCCCCTTTTGTGTGATGCCGGTTATAGAACATGTCTATCGTGAGTCAGTGATGACTCATCGCATGTGTAAATATAGTTTAGAAGTGGACTGTGCTTTTAGGGTTCCTTAGTAGCAGGGTTCGGACAAGTCATCGCAAAACAATCGCAAGACGGCTATAGAACAAGATCAATAGACCCGGGTATGTCCTTAAACTACGTCCAACAATGAGAGGTAGGGCACAGCGATGACCATCACGCTTGAGTCTGGAGAAGCCCAACTGGGGAAGTACCTCCTCCTTACAAAAGACCACAGCCATAATAGCACTGCTACCTTTCAGGTACGTAGTGTTGTGTTCCGGATGGTGAGTAAGGTTCCCAGAGCTCCAACACCCTTTAAAGGACGGCAACGCGCTTGTGACTCCCTTGGTGTTGCGGGTGCCCATGGGCGACGGTAATTGCTTACCATCAGGCAATCCGTCTGCTCGTTTGCCACCTTTTGTCATAAAAAAAAAAAAGAATCGCATTATGTACAATATTAATATATATTTTTCAATGTCATTTATTACTGCAACCCAGAATTCACCATACGTGTGTAATTGTATTTATTTGCACCATATTTTAAAAAAATAGAATTAAACATAAAAAAAACAAATAATTGTATTAGTTTAAATTGTCACCACAAAACTGTTTCAAGCATATTGCCACTTTGACAAATCCATGACAGACATGCGACTAAAAAGGTCAAATGTTAAATTATAAATTACGATAATAATATATCAGCTTTAGATAATAACAATCTTAAATCGCGACTCTATACTAATCTTGTCCCATGTCCATGTCAGTCTCTGCGATGACTTGGTACCCTGCTTAGAAGTCCAACAAGCCCGGGCTTAAAGGGTTTCTTGGTATTTGGGGCCTACCCAAGTAACACAAGAACATACTCCTGAGTGTGTTCCCCCCTGGCTGGGGCTGGTTATTGAGCACTCGATGCTCGAATCGTGACATTTTAAACTCTCTCAAACACGAAAAAATTGTATTTAAGAAGAATGAATGATATAAATAAATAATCGTCGGTATCGAAACTATATACCTACTGTGCAAAAATAATTGTTAGAAACTTTTGAGTGTGATTACTTTTGTTCTCAAAGTTTTATGAATTCGAATGCACGACTCTCAAAAATCGGAGTCCAGATAAATGCCCTTCTTGGAATTCTAAGCCGAGACCTCCTGGGGGCGAATTTTGACAGTCCTGCACTCGAATCTAAACCACTTTGAGGACGAAAATAATCGCACACAAATGTTCCTCGCCATTATTATTGCACAAAATGTATAGTTTCGATAACCACGTGTATAAATCTATCATTCATTTTTCCACATACCATTTCTTCGTTTCTGAAAGAGTCGTTTCTAAATTGTCACGATTCTTGACGCTCAAAAATTAGCTCCATGCTTCGTTCTCTTCGAGGGTCAACAATCAACATATATATATATATGTACTTAAGGAAAAGCGACGAGGACCTACAGCGTTCGAACGCCGTAGGTCCCCGACGCTTTTTCTTGTGTATATGTGTGCTATATCAATTTTTTATTTATACCTTCGTTGTCCCCTGGCTGATGGGACAAAGTAATACTTAATTTGATCACTCGCCTAACCTCGAAACTTATTGTTTTATAACGCGTCGGTACTCACTTAAATACGTCTATTAGTACGCATGTTTCCGCCATTCTTATCAGCCAAGCGTCCACACAATTACAACCATTTACACTTACATAGCGTCAAGTAATCGCTAGGCATAGGTAGGTACACACTACACAGGTAGGTGTAAAAAGTCAAGTAATTTGAAAAAGGAAAAAGAAAAAAGAAAGAAGAAGAAGTCCCGCAGAGTTTTTTACCGGTAATAGTCTTCTCGGGTCAGAGGTGTAGGGTTAGAATCGGTGGTAGAATTTTTGACGTTCATAAATAAAATATAAAGAGGATCTGTTTTAATTTAGGGAACTTATTATTTATTTACAGAAATTACAATCGTATTATGATAACTACAAGTACTTAACTAGTTACAGTATAAAATCTAAAAAAGGCCTCTGAGGCTGGCGCTATTTCCTCGTTGTATCGCAATGCTGATACGTTGGGCGAGGAAGCCGCCAGCTCTTCGGTCACCAGTTACATTAACCAGACACTTTGCGATTTCTGCAAAGTTTGTGCGTAGATCTTTTATTTTTTAGTAAAGAGAAACTTAATGTATTATAAACATAATAAGTCATTTACAAAAAAAACCACTACTAAACATTAGGGCTCTAACTTGACCATATTTTTGCCAAAAGACTGTTGATGTAATCGCTCGGTCGTTAAACAGGTTTCTGGTATTCAAGTTTTTGCGCTGAGGCGAAGGGCGTTGGCCAAGCGACCAACGGTTCATGTCCATGTTACGACTTCGACGCCATATACGTACGTTGCCGGTTTTTTAGACAGACGAGCACTGGCCCGGTACCGCGAACATCGAAGTTCGTATATTTCGAGCATCTTTCTCTTTTACTCCAATCAAGACGTCACGACAGTGACAGAGAGAATCGTCCGAAATTTACGAAAATCGTCTTTCGCGGTAGCGCCTCTAGACTCTGTCATTTTAAACTCATTGTCAGAAACGAATGGAGAATGTCTGCGGCGCTACCGCGAAAAACGATATTCGTAAATTTCGGACGATTTTGTCTGTCACTCTCATCACACCGTAATTGGAGTAAAAGAGACAGATCGAAATATATGAATATCGCTTTATGCGGTAGCGCCGCTGGGGGCCGATTTTTGAGCACTCGACGCTCGAATCGTGACATTATAAAGTCTCTCAAACACGAAGAAATGATATTTGAGAAGCATGAATGATATAAAGAAATAATCGTGGGTATCGAAACTATACATTTTGTGTAAAAATAATGGTAAGAAACTTTCGTGTGTGTATTCGTTCTCAAAGTTTGTTGTTGTTGTTTGTTGAATTCGGGTGCACGACTCTCAAATATCGGCCGCCAGCACTACAAAAATTAAACCAAATAGGCGGTTATGTGAGACTTAAGTCTCACATAACCGCCTATTTGGTTTAATTTCTTTTTCCCCTTTTTCAATTCTTTCCCCTTTTCTCATCTTCCCCCACCTTACTTTACATAAATCTGTCGCCGCGCCTTATAGAGGCCCCGGGTGACTAAAGTGCTATTACAAACTACTAGAACAAAGCGTGGGAATACAGCCAGTTGGGTACTAGTTTTACTTGAGTAAGGTTTTTATATTCTTAACGTTTTTATTACATCCATAAATAAATATTGTTTTATTTCGATACCGACAATCATTTATTTCTCACATTAATACTCAATACCATTTCTAGTGACTACATTTATTTACAGAAATTACTAATGATAACTACAAGTAGGTACTTAACTAGTTACAATATAAAATCATTTGCAAGGCATTGTACCAAGGATGCTGGCGGCATTTCCTCGTTGTATCACAATGCTGATAAGTTGTGCGAGGAAGCCAGTTCTTCGGTTACCAGTTACATCAACCATTTCTTTGTTTCGGATAGAGTTCAAATCGTGACGAGTCGAATACATGAGGCTATAAAATTCCCTCCATGTATGTAAGACTTTACACCACAGTAAAAGAGTCAATGTGCCTCATAAGAAGGCTCAAAGTCACCCAAAGAGCAACGGAGAGGGCTATGTTGGGAGTGTCCCTGCGTGATCGCATCAGGAATGATTTCATCCGCAGTAGAACCAAGGTTACCGATATAGCCCTCCGGATCGCCAAACTTAAGTGGCAGTGGGCGGGACACATTGCGCGCGGAACCGATGGCCGTTGGGGCGGAAAGGTTCTGGAGTGGCGACCACGAACTGGAAGACGCAGCGTAGGTAGGCCTCTCACAAGGTGGACCGACGACCTAGTTAGAGTCGCGGGATACCGATGGATGTGGAAGGCGCAGGATCGGTTTTCTTGGGTCGTTCTGGGGGAGGCCTATGTCCAGCAGTGGACGTCTTTCGCCTGACATGATGATGATGATGATGAAAAGAGTCAAAGCTACATATTTTTCTTTCAGACTCTTTCGCCTTCAGATCGGAGCTGTGGAGATAACATATATCAGAACCTAACATGCACTATATCGCCTTGACAATAGAGGCGTTGTTCAGATATTTGTGACCTCCAGAGCTGCGAAATATTTGGGTACCGATTTTTGAGTAGTACACTCGAATTCAAAAAAACTTTGAGACTGAAAATAATCGGACACAAAAGTTTTATACCCATGATAATTAATTTTTATCATTCATGCTTCTAAAATACCAATTCTTCGTGTTTAAGAGAGTTTAAAATGTCACGATTCGAGCGTCGAGTGCTCAAAAATCGGTCTACAGGTCGGAGCTGTGGAGATAACTATTAATATCAGAACATGCACTTTATCGCCTTGACAATACGAGTAGAGGCGTTCATCAGATATTTGCGACCACCTCCACAGCTCCGATATATCTAATGATGACTGTAAAGTCAACCAATTTGATTTCTAGGCCACTTTGAACCTTGTCACAGTGACGTTTATAAGAGATCTTTTGCGTCTTTCATATAGATATTCACTGTGACAAGGTACGAAGTGGCTCATAAATCAAATTGGTTGACTGTACATCGAAGTGTCCAATTCTCGGATGTAAACACACTCCATTACGTTATTGGAGCCACTAATGTTTATTCACACTGGAAGGCGAGTGTACATACATCATTGATTCATTGTGTTTTAATGTCATGATACCTGTACAACCAAAGACAATCGACACACGACCAATCTGCCAAAATCATAGACATACCATTTAACTAGACCGAGCGTGCTAATAATAATACTACGATCGAAAGGGATGGTCTTATGTAACTTTTCATAGGTATGACAGAGACGGCGCTATTTTCGCCCGTTCGTGTCATAGTCTCATATATTTGTGTTCCCCTGCAAAACTGTCAAAGTTGGAGAGGAACAAACAAATACAATTGGAGTTTTCTTGGGTTTACAGCCAAAGTTGCGGTAATTAATACAGAATAAGCTAATGTTTTTGTTATAAAGAATGTCCTGTAAAGCAAAACTATAGTGAATTGTTGCATTTTGGGCTACAAAAGCCAGAATATCTTTGTCCCTTACTGGCGCACGCCATTATTCCTCCTAGGCCAAAATATATATACATGCACCTTTTTGGACATAAAGAAATGATATTTAGAAACATGAATGATAGAAATTAATAATGTGGTTATCGAAACGGTATATTTTGTAAAAATAATGGTGGACAACTTTTTTTTGAGTACTCGACTCGTGACATTTTAAACTCTGCCAGAAACGAAGAAAAGGTATTTTATAAACTTTAAAGGTATAAATTTATCCGTGGATACCGAAACTATACATTTTGTGCAAAAATAATGGTGTGAAACTTTACTGTGTGATTATTTTCGTCCTCATGTTTTTTAATTCGATTGCACGACTCTCAAAAATGAGGCGCTACTGCGAAAGACGATATTAGTAAATTTCGGATGATTGTCTCTGTCACTCTCATGACGCCTTGATTGAAGTAAAAGAGAAAGATGCTCGAAATATACGAACTTCGATGTTCACGGTACCGCGCCTGGTTTCGTCCTCTAAAATTTTTGGATTCAAATGCACGACTCTCAAAAATCGGCCCCAAGTCGTCATACGTCACGACTTTATCGTCGATTTGTAATGCTCCGCTAGTCTAATATGGTTCGGTTTTTATCATTTGCCACGATATCAGTCACATTCCAACAAGCATATGAGTGCCGGTCAGCGCGATGAAGTGGCCGCCACGCTATAATTTCTCTTCTTCTTTACTCCATACAAGTATTTTACGCCGGCGATATTGAATACGTTTATGCCAACTCTTGGTACCAGCACCCTTACCATGAGTTGTGACAATGGGGTTTTCGATAACGAGTATCGAGTTTACTATCTGTGCATCTCGCTTGTACTATTTTAGTGCGATGGAGATGCATAAAACTCGATACTCGCTATCGAAAACCTCAAAGTCGCAACTCATGGTAAGGGTACAGGGGCCCATGACTACTAAGTATCACTGCTAACATACCACAAGTATTTTGCATTGTTTTTTAGGCTGTGTATTATTGCCCCGTACAAATATGTACTCCATACTTAAGTAATGTAGGTCGTGTACATACATATGGTGTCAAAGTGATGATAATAACGTTTCTCTTTTCGGCACTAAGTTATCAGAGTGTAAACATAATGAGATCAAAAAGCGTTGTTTTCAATGTTTACTGTTTATGTAACTACGGTATCTGCCTGCGATAATTTTTGCGTGCGTTTATTTCCGTTCGCAAAGTTTTTTGAATCCGAATGCACGCCATTGTCAAACGTTGGGTCGATTTTTGAGTCGTGCACTCGAATTCATAAAATTTTAAGATCGAATATAATCACACGCAAAAGTTTCTTACCATTATTTTTGCACAAAATGTATAGTTTCGATACCCACGATTATTAATTTCTATCATTCATTATTTATTTATTTATTATTTATTTTATTATTTCCTGCCTCGAACGCGTAAGTGATAATGTTATTTATATGGGAAACACTAACATGATGGTAAAGTAATATTACGTTAAATACTTACACTCAGGACTCTAATATGTGACATTATCTATGATAAGGGACCTTATTGTCGATGGCGCTTACGCCGTTGTTCAAGATGCCGCAATACAAACGCAACGCGGTTCGACGTAAGCGCTATCGACAATAAGATCCCTTTTGCTAGATAATGTCACATATAGGTACATTTCGTGAAAACAGTGAGAAATTATTGTGTGCGATTATTTTCGTCCCCTATTGCTGCCAACTACACTTTTGTAAGCTATTATTATGGACCCTAGTGATAGAGACACTCCGACAACGCTCGGGTCTATCTGAGTTTCTTGCTGCAGTCTTCTCAGCGGGCTAGGGTTACCGAACCAGCGACAAAACTCCCATTAGTTCGATACATGACATGACTCCGGCTCTAGAACATTACACATCACCATTCGGTTGAGACCGTCTCAACCAATCTCGCTGGAAGCGTAAACTCAGTAGGATTCCAGTAGTACAAATCAAGTCTGGTGCGGAAGGGTCCAGGATTTTCCCCAGGCTACCTACCCCCCACACAGTCCGATCGCTCAACTATCCCGTATGGTCATAGAGCCTAAGTCAGTACCCTTACCATGTATTATGACATTGAGGTTTTCGATAATGAGTATGGAGTTTACTATCTGTGCATCTCGCTTGTAATATTTCAGTGGGAATAAAATGCACAGATAGTAAACTCGATATTCGTTATTGAAAACCTCAAAGAAACAACTCATGGTAAGGGTACTGGTTCCAAAAAAAAAAAAAAAAGGGGGACTCTTAAATCTTATGACTTCGGACGATTGTACATCCGTACAATAATATTGGCAACAGGAGGATACTATTTAAATAATACGAGAAACATATAAGAAATAAAAACATATTAAGATTTTCGACAAAAACGTAAATTGGAAGCGAAAGCTTTGAAGACATCCAAAAATAACTAAATTTAACACCAATATGATCGCAAACAACAATTGCGTCCTTATGCCGAAGGAATAAAGTTCCTAATTGATAGTTACGTGTTTGTCCTATATTTGAGACCGTTTCTGTTGCTTTTCTTGGCGTTCAGGCCCTCAACGGATTTCTTGATACTAAAAATACATTACAAACTCCGTTTTCCCAGATTAAATAAAGCCGCTAAACCGCGGTTTCCTCCAGCGGAACCTCGGGTCAGTTGGCTAATCGAGGAGGCCGATTTTTGAGAGTCGTGCACTCGAATTCATAAAACTTTGAGAAGGAAAATAAACACACACAAAAGTTTCTTACCATTATTTTTGCACATAATGTATCGTTCAACAGTTTCGATACCCACGATTATTTATTTATATCATTCATGTTTCTAAAATACCATTTCTTCGTGTTTGAGAGAGTTTAACATTTAACGACTATTCGAGCGTCGGGTGCTCAAAAATCGGCCCCAGAGGTACGAAAGTAGGCCTTAAGTTCTAGTTTCCTAGGATACCGGTGCCATCATACATCGGCCGTCTCCATACTTGATTAATGTAAAAAGTGTTTACTTACATGAAACTTGGCGTACGACAGATAAACAAAGATTAGAATCAGAATATCAGATCAGGGGGCCGATTTTTGAGAGTCGTGCAATCGAATTCATAAAACTTTAAGAACGAAAATATGCACATACAAAAGTTTCTCATCATAATGTTTGCACAAAAGGTATAGTTTCGATACCCACGTTTATTAATTTGTATAATTCATGCTTCTAAAATACCATTGCACAACTCTCTAAAATCGGCCTACAGGGCCAATTTTTTAGAGTCGTGCACTCGAATTCAAAAACTTTTGAAGACGATTTAAAACGTCAGAAATGAAGATATGGTATTTTAGAAACATGAATGATAAAAATAATAATAGTGTGTATCGAAACTATACACTTCGTGCACAAATAACGGTGATAAACTTTTATGTCATTCTTTACTTCCTAGACGTTAATTGAATTTGAGTGCACGACTCTCAAAAATCGACCCTCTGAATTGAGGCTTACTTGATATTCCCGTAATACATTCCTGTGGTATCTTACGCATATGAAGTCGCGGTCAGAGGTTAGTATAGCAAGTTGCATGCTATAGCACAAGTGACTCACATCATCCGAGCAGCCTTGACAGATGACTCGCATAATCAAATTACCATAAACATGCGATTTTACGTCATTTTCTATTATTTCACATTAGATCATCTACTATAATTAATGTATTAGACCTGAGTCTATTGTTATCGGGGAAAGAAAATAGACTTCGTTTCCAGTACAAAACGTCCCTAATTCCTTTACAATTCCTTTTACTTACCCCCTTCATCGGCCTTAGATATTATATATAAGCAGATTCCCGAACTAATGTAGCAATAAGCAGATTCCCGAACTAACATAAAATAAAGCTCATATATTTTTAAACGTAACAAATATAAGAGCCTGGGCAGAGAGTACAGTCACCATTAGATATATCGGAGCTGTGGAGGTGGTCCTAAATATCGGAACAACGCCTCTATTGTCAAGGCAATAAGTGCATGTTCCGATATTTGTGTAAACCTCCACAACTCCGATATAGCTGATGGCGACTGTACCATTTTGTACCGTTTGTTGTAGAAACGCGTCCATAGAGTCTCAGGTGTTCGATTATTGAGCGTCGAGTACTCGACTCGTGACATTTTAAACTGTCGGAAACTAAGGAATGGTAGTTTAGAAACATGAATGATATAAATTAATAATCTTTAATATCTAAACTATAAATCTTATGCAAAAATAATGTTGTGAAACTTTTTTGTGCGATTATTGAAGTCCTCAAAGTTTTTTGAAATCGAGTGCACGACTCTAAAATTGCCCCCAGTGCACACAAACTTTGCAGAAATGAAATTCAAAAATAATGGTGACAAAGTTTTGTGTGCGATTATTTTTAACCCAAAAATTGATTTAGTACGCTCGAAATCCAAAAATCGACCGCGTGTTTAAGTCCAAAGGGCAAAATTTGCGCTTTTTATAAATCAGTAAAAATCCTATGACGAAATCCATTGTCTTTACTCGTATTAGTTCTTGGTCTTTTTTTTTGGTAAGATACGATCGCGTGCTACCTTGCTGTTTACTTCGGGGTGGTCCAATCAGCAAAAACACATTGCTCTATAGGAATATCTTATGGCAATGTGTGGTTGCCTTTCTACCTGGTCGCCCTTCAAAAGACGGCTGAACTGGGTACCGTGATTATCGAAATTCGTTTTGAGCATCTTTCTTCTCAAAATAAAATTTTCTTTTCAAGAGAAAAGTTGGTTATACTCGTGACGGAGTTTTGCGATAGCGCTGCTGTATTGTGTAGCAGCAGTGGTGCATTCATAAATTCAGACCATTCAATATCGATCATTATAAAAAAAATAGTTCAATAATTATCGCTTACAATTTTTTTTTTTATATATCTGTTTCAGACGGAGTTGTGCATCCAAACAATCCGGTTAACATCGGCTTAACTTACCCGCAGTTCAACAGGGGGGCGATTTTTGGGAGTCGTGCACTCGAATTCAAAAAACTTTGACGACGAAAATAATTACACACAAAAGTTTCTCACCATTACTTTAGCACGAAATGTATAGTTTCAATACCCACAATTTTATTATTCATCTTTCTTATAATAGCAATTCTTCATTTTATTTTTGACAGAGTTTAAAATGTCACGATTCGAGTCATACTCAATGCTCAAAAATCGGCCCCAATATTTCAAATACTAGACCTATATAGGTATACCTCATTAAAAAGTGTGTTATATTTATAGCTAAACATAATTCATTTTCAGTATAACGTGGCATTATTGAAAAGTGGCCAGTTACTGGCGATTTACTATCTCTGGTCAAAGAAGTAACCTTTTTATACGGAACTAGACATTTTTCTGCAGCGGATCGACGCCAGCGCAGCGGTTTCTATGCAAGCATGCGGAAAGTCCGTTACGATCTATTTTAGAACTTCACTCGAGATACCACGTGTTTAATATGTTTATTCTTTAGCAGATAACTTTACAGCTTACAAGTTTACATTACAGCTTTTGGAGAAAATTGACATAAAAAAAATAGTTCAATAATTATCGCTAACAATTTTTTTTGGGGCTAGCAAAACGAAATTCCACCGCTGGTTTAATCTCGGACACAGATATTTGGCCGATTTTTGAGCGTCGAGTATACTCGAATCGTTACATTTTAAACTCTCTCAGAAATGAACAAATGGCATTTTAGAAACATGAATAATAGCAATTAATCATCGTGGGTATCGAAACAATACATTTTGTACAAAAATAATGGTAAGAAACTTTTGTGCGAGATTATTTTCGTCCTCAAAATTATTTGAACTCGAGTGCACGACGGCGGACAAGACATATTTACGAAGGTACTTAAATAAAACCAGATATTACGTAGGCTTTAACATCCGAACATTAACGAATCTATACATATTGTTGAAAAATATTAGCGAGAAACATTTGTGTGCGATTATTTTCGTCCACAAAGTTTTTTGAATTCGAGTGCACGACTCTCAAAAATGGGCCCTCTGTACAGAATAAGTCGAATCGCGACATTTTAAACTCTGTCAAAAACGAAGAAATGGTGTATTAGCAACATGAATTATATAAATTAATATTTTGTGCAAAAATAATAGTGCGAAGTGCGAAACTATTACGATTATTTCCATCTTTAAAGTTTTTTGACTTCCAGTGGACGACTCAAAAATCGGCCCCCTAACAGTGTAGTCCACATCAAAAATGATAAACCCAAGTTAAACCCGAAAACTAAGAAGGAGATTCAAAGCACGAAGTATTTATTCTAATGAGGAAAAATAAAAATTAAATTGATAACTATTTATTCTAATGAGGAAAAATAAAAATTAAATTGATAACTGCGGGCCGATTTTCGAGGGTAGGTAGTCTCGAATTCTTTTTTTTTTTTTAATGACATAGGCGGCAAACGAGCTGACGGATTGCCTGGTGTTAAGCAATTACCGTCGCCCATGGGCACTCACAACACCAGGGGAGTCACAAGCGCGTTGCCGGCCTTTAAGGGGGGTTGGAGCTCTGGGAACCTTACTCACCATCAGGAACACAACACTACATACCTGAAAGGTGGCAGTGCTATTATGGCTGTGGTCTTCTGTAAGGAGGAGGTACTTCCCCAGTTGGGCTGCCCCAGATTCAAGCGTGATGGTCAACGCTGTGCCCTACCTCTCATAAAGTCTCGGATTCAATTTCAAGGACGAAAATATTTTTTGCACAAAATGTATAGTTTCGATACCCACGATTATTAATTTCTATCATTCATATATCTAAAATACCTTTTCCTAGTTTCTAACACAGTTTAATATGTCACTATTTGAATACTCGACGCTCAAACATCGGCCTCCTTGTTCAAGTCCTCACAAATGAATGCCCGTTTGTGTGTTTATCGGGATTATTTGATCCAGGGTTACGGACGTAACTTAGATACGCATTAAGTATTTTATGATTAAGAGTCTCCCGTATTGAATATGTGGTGTCCATTATATATATCGACGTTTGGTATCTACGAGACAAGCCGTATTGAACTTACTGTATTATTTATTCGACAGGCAAATAAATGGCCTTAATAGGAAACATGATATATAAAAAAATAAAAAATAAATGTTTATTTTACTTTTACAACTTTTGTTCTAAAACATAGTGATTAGTACTTCCTTTTAAGCTTTATTGCAGCCTGTATCAGGACAATATATGTTTCCTATTAAGGCCATGATTATCATGAATTGATAATCGTGGGTATCGAAATTATATATTTCGTGTAATATACGTTTTTTTAAATTTGATTGGACTCAAGAAAAAAAAATCTTGCCGTGTGATGCCGGCCCACTTTGCCGTGTGATGCCGGCTGAATAGCACCACCCCATTTCCTCCCGCGGGCGACAAAGGGAAAAATCCTACGGACGGGCAGCAGCGTCCGTCAAAACCTAATCTACAGCTACAGCGGTCGCCAACCCGCCTGCCAAGTATGGTGACTATGGCAAATACCCCCAAGGTGATACAAGTCATATTTGTGGGAGGCCTATGTCCAGCAGTGGACTGCATACGGCTGAAATGTATTCTCAAAAATCAGCCACCCTGGGCCGATTTTAGAGCACTCGACGCTCGAATCGTGACATTTAAAACTCTCTCAAACACGAAGAAATGGTATTTAAGAAGAATGAATGGTAGAAATTAATAATCGTCGAAACTATATATTTCGTGCAAAAATAATGGTAAGAAACTTTTGTGTGTGATTATTTTAGTTCTCAAAATTTTTGAATTCGAGTGCACGACCTTCAAAAATCGGGTCCCTGTTAGAACCAGTCACAGTCAGCAGCAATAGTGGCTAAGCGTTTGAAGTGTTCAAAATGACCTACACGCGCTCTTATTCTCTTGACAATAGAGATCTGTTGACCTCATTTTGAACACCTCAAACGCGTATCCACTTCTGCTGCTGACTGTACAATGTTATTTTATCACTATTTCATGGGAACGAACGGAAACGATGTTTTGTAATATTCAACATCTGTTTAGCAGATTGGTATACAATGTATCCCGTTGTCTTGTGTTGTGTAAGATTTTCGTGGATCTTTTGATTGTTTGATGATGAAATGTTTGATTTTGATTAAATAAACTCGAGTGAAGTCTTATTCATAAAATGTTAGTATCAGAAGTATACTTTAAATACAACAAACCAAATGATTTCATAAAGGTTCAATATTAATTATGTCTTTTCCGTACACGGAACAATGGTGTTCCGGACATTTGGGAGGCATACGCGGAGCCAGATCGAGCCAACGCGCAGAGGCCCTTTCGACAATTTAATGAAATGTAAGGGACGCAGGTACACTAAGCGGATGTTGCCCCTGTCCGTATCATGGGACTCGCACAGAGACAACACCCGCCATGGTGTAAGGACTATTGAGTTTTAATGGAATCTAGAATGTACCAGGCTATTGGGTGGAAAGGATGGACTAGCTACTGGGCTATTGGATAAAAAACCGGACGTCTGCCTAATAAAATGGTATCCAATTTTATTTCCGGCAGACGGTGACTCGCCCTGTGCGAGATGGGCCCCCACAAAAAGCGACATCAAAGATGGCTCAAGGGCAACACCGGTGCATAGGGCTAAGGGTAGAGAGGTGTCACTGGACTTTAAACATATAGCCAACTCGCCACTTAGGTTTCCACATCTACCCTCGAGAACGCAGCTCTAGCGACCCCACTCTGGACGGCCGGTGAAGGCTAGCCAGAGGCAGGGGACCTGTCCCACCTGTCTGACAGGGCACCCCAGGGGCACTCAGGTACGTGGAGTCGCTACTCTCCAACAGCTCGCCACAAGCTGCCCTGCGTTGACTGATTGCACTGGAGAAAACCAGTGGGCGATGGGGTCGTCACATCCCTACGCCAATTAATTATTATTGTTATTTCATTATTATTTATCTTCTTTCTTAGATTAGGTTTTTTTACAATATTTTTATAAAAGTAAAATATAAAAATACATCTAAAACATATCAAAACATTATAAAAAACCTAACCTAGAGTGCCGCCGGCAACGGGGCAGGGCCCAGGCTGCCGGTGGTTAGGGCTGCAGAGAGAGGAACCGCCGGACTATGCGCGCCGTGTCCAGGATTACCGCCTTCAGAATCTGACCCTTGATCCAACCACAACCACGTAGCGAGAGTCTCTCAAGATGTTGGTCGAGACTCTTCGCTATGAGACCGTTCGCGGAAACAACTATCGGCACAATGATTATATTATTTCATTATTATTATATTTACGCGTTTTGTTTATAAAATTTTCCTCCTGCACCAACTTCTATGTCTCTGTTTAGCCCAATGCTTGACTGGTACAGAATGCCAATTGGCAATAAATCCGCAATCTGTACATTTTCATTGTACAATAATAAATAAATAAGTATTTCGGGACAATCTTACACAAATCGACCTAGTCCTAACGGTAAGCTCAGTAAGGCTTGTGTTGTAGGTACTAGACGACGATATATATAATAGATAGATACATATAAATACTAAAATACATAGAAAACACCCATGACTCTTGAAAAAATATCTGTGCTCATCACACAAATAAATGCTCCGACTGGGATTCGAACCCAGGACCATCGGCTTCATAGGTAGCGTCACTACCCATCAGGCCAGAGCGGTCGTCAATAAAGTTTAAATAACCAATAAACAGGCATAAATAAATATATATTAGGTACTAAATTCCAAAAGTAAATAATTATTACTAACTTTTGAATTCAAATAACTTTTAATAAAATATATAGATCCTTAAAAATTCGACCGTTTAAAAATATAATGTTCTGTCAAAAAAACGATCTCAAAACGCTTGAATCATAAAAAAAGAAAGGCACATCCTTCCACGCCTTGCACCCATCGTCGAAAAAAAAACAAATAACTTACCGCCATCCTGTTACAACAATCCAAACAGACACAGACAGCAAACACTGACACTTGAACGCTATCACTAAACTGCAGCAGTAATTTTAAACACAATTTCACTTATTATTTAATTTAATTTAACAAATATCGTGTAAAAAGTCGTTGTATTGTCATGGCATTGATGTCATGTCAGCGGAGCGCGCGCCTCGCGAGTGGTTCGAATTTTAAAATTCAGTGACGCGCGCTCGCCGGACGCTGACGTCACTAGGCAACCGGTTTGGCGGTGGCGAACAAGATGGCGAAGAAAGCGCTGCAACTTGAAAATAATTAAAACAAAAATCCTCATGTTATCTAATTTTTTTTTTAATTTTATGAAATTAAGCGGCAAACAAGGAGATGAAACACCAGAGAGGTCACAAGCGCGCTGCCGACTTTTAAGAGGGGGTGGAGCTATTTTAACCCATCGAGTCTGGAGAAGCCCAACTGGGGAAGTACCTCCTCCGTACAGAAGACCACAGCCATAACAGCGCTGCTACCTTTCAGGTATGTAGTGTTGTGTTCCTGATAGTGAGTAAGGTTCCCAGAGCTCCAAACCGCTTAAAGCCTACCTACCTTACCTTGCCTACCTTACTCACCATCAGGAACACAACACTACATACCTAAAAGGTAGCAGTGCTATTATGGCTGTAGTCTTCTGTAAGGAGGAAGGTACTTCCCCAGTTGGACTGCTCCAGATTCAGGCGTGATGGCCATCGCTGCAGTGCCCTACCTTTCATTGTTGGACGCAGTTTAAGGACATACCCGGGTCCATACAGATTTCGTGCTTAATTATCTTCACAACGACGCTGACATGATTTATTTTGCACAAGTCGCGTTAATTGGGGGTTTAAAAAAAAAACTCCATTACACGCAAAGCCACAGGTGAATATAACAGTGATAACTAAAGCGCTTAATCCGCTTAAAGGTAAACCGTGTCAAAGGGGCTCGTCTTCTACGTTGCTGCGTGTGCGCAGCGCCAACAAAACGGCGTAACCGACACGCACCGCCAAGGCGGTTACGTCATTTGTCCATTGAATTGTCCGTTTTGAAACTGAAAATGATTACATCTGTAATGGCCGTGAACTCCGAAATGAACTTAGCAACGGTTAGAGGTAATGTCATCATCGTACGTCGGACTATAGGGGGCAGTTTGAGGGCAAGGTAAAGTTTACAAAAAAATCTTAACTTACGAGTATTATAATGTACCTAGTATTTTGTAACATAGTTAAGTAAATTAGTTACCCGTTATCATTTTATTCATCTTTAATGTGTAAATACTCTTTGAAGTCATGACTGAATTTAGTTAAAATTTAAAGGATATTAAAAAAATAAACACCTAACTAACGTACAGCCTTAGAGCCGTGTTCATAGAACTTGACATGCCCAGTTAACTCATTTGTGTTTTATTCCTTTCCACAGTTGCAACTGACTGAGTGATGGATAAAGCCAAATAAACTTTTTCGCCGTTTTGACATAATAATATGTGTAGTCCAAGTATGTTTATAAATAACGTAGTTAGTTGCTATCTTATTTGGAATTTCACCAAATACTCGAAAGTGAATTGATTGATTTGCGAACCTTACCTATCATTCTGACATGCCACGAAAATGCCCGCTGTAGTCCGACGTATAGTCATCAATGTCATCATCGATATACAGAGGCGCTACCGTCAAAAACGTTAATCGTTTTCGGACGATTGACTCTGTCACTTCCATGACGTCTTGATTGGGGTAAAAGAGAATGATTTTTAGCGGTACTGCCTCTGGATGATAACGGGATCGTGGAGCAAGAAAAAAAGGCATGACAGAGAATTCATAGGTGAAGCTAACTATGTGAATCATTAATTAATTATCACCGAAATAATAATGATTCAGATGGCAACCATCCCTGCCATTTGTTCCATTGTTTGACCAAATACCATTTTTTCAAACATGCACTACAATGTTGACATTATGGTAGGCTTCAAAGTATGTGGTTGCAGGTTTGGCTAGGCGAGAGGCACAAGAGGTCGTTAAGGTTGACATTACCGGCCGGTAAGGTCCTCTTTTTTAACTGTCATTTCACATAAATTTGTCACACAGCATCTGGGAGATTCAAAAAACATTCTGCCACTAAGCCTATTAAAAACAATAATCAATTTTACAAAAAAAATATACAAAATTTTACCTTTATTACTTGGAGTTTTTATTTAACTATTGTATTACATGAACTATTTTATTTAACTATTGAGAAAAGTACTATACATACCTCGGCGTGAAAATGAGTTGCCGTCCTCGTAACAATCTATACTCGGCCGGCAACCCCGGCCTCTGTAGTAATGTACCTACTAATGTCCGTTTCTGACAGAGTTTAAAACGTTACAAGTCGATAGTACTCGACCTCGCCTGGGTGGTCCCCACAGGTACAGTCGAGCGTGAGTTAGTTTTGAATCTTATTGCAATGTCCATAGAGTCGTAATTCAATAACCGGTTAAAGTGTCCGAACTTTTTTTAACACTCGCGTTTTTGTTTAACAATATGTGACATTATCTATAAAACGGACCTTATTGTCGATGGCGCTTATGTCTTTGTTAAAGAAGACGAGTTATTGAAGGGTGGCCAATAATTGAAACTCCATTAGAATAGTAGATTGTTAATCAAGGGTAGAAAGGCACTCATTGTCGACGAGGTAGTTTGGCGCTCGAACGAAGTGAGAGCGCTAATAGTCCGAGTCGGAAATGAGTGATTTTTACCCGAGTTAAGCATACTATTTTTCATTTCGAATGCGAAGGAAAGTAAAATAAGAGCAAGAAGAAAGTAAAATAAGAGCAAGAAGAAAGTAAAAAAAATGTCTCTTAGATAATAAAATGTCTGACTAAAAAACTAATCTTACCGCATCAGCTTATTTAAGTTGAAGCATGGAGCTGAAGGTTTAAGTTGTATCGATTAATCATTGAAATATATTTATAAAGGATCAGCACACATTCTGACAAAGATTTCACTATTTTCTCGGACCGCCATTTCATACAAGTTAACTCATACGATAACAATACTGATACGATTTTCTATTGAAACTTGCGGTAGGAGGCTTTCCATGATAACTTGACCTTTATTTCTAATTCCGTCAGGTTTTAGGTCGATTTTAGAATCGCTTGAATAACCCGTAATTATTATTTCAAAATAAAACTATATTTTGTTTACTATCCAAGTGTTTTCAATAGTTGCGCGGAATCCAGCCTCTAACTTTTTTCTTGCAGCATAATTGTCCACAGATAATTGTCATAACGGACAAAATCTTTTTTTTTCGCGCGCGTTATTGGCGAATTAATGGGTGTCTTAAACAGCATTTTAGTTTTATAGAAAAACCCAACCCTTTATTTTTAAATATTAAGGCTTGTTTTATGTATAAAGTAATAGAATTTGTAATAAAATGGTCCTATTCAATGTAATAATTACTAATAAGAAGGTAATATTTCCAATAAGTAATTATACATTCATATTTGGCTGTATAAGTTACTGCCGTTGCTTAGCTGCGCATATTAAAGTTTAAAAAAACTTCGTAGGTTTATTCCATTTTGTTACTGTAATATAGAGCCAAGACACTTAAAAAATTGAACCGAATAATATAAATATTAGAATTAATTGACATATTTTAGGCATGATAATCGCTACAATAAATTCCTATAATTTAAGAGAAAGAACTATTCTCATGTATTTATTTCTGGCGTCGGTAAATAAGGTTATTTTCGCCACTTTGTTCTACTGAGTGCTCACAAGGGGAGAACTAATAGGAACATGCCAAATTGCGACCCTAGGGCGGAAACTTATCACTTTCCACCCGCATAGTAGATAAACAATGACCCACTTTCCGAGCATGAGAAATGAAAAATGTATTGTAAGCGTACGTCGGACTACAGCGGGCATTTTCGTGGCATGTCAGAATGATAGGTAATGTTCACAAATCAATCAATTCACTTTCCGAGTATTTGGTACCTGGCTAGTATTTATAATGTAAAATTCCAAATATCATAGCAACTAAATACGTTATTTATAAACGTACTTGGACTACACATAAATCAAAATGGCGAAAAAGTTCGTTTGGCTTTATCCGTTAGTCAGACAATTGCAGCTGTGAGAAGGGAGTAAAACACAACTTCAAAGAGTATTTACAAATTAAAGATGAATAAATGATAACGGGTAACTAATTTAATTAACTACGTTACAAATACTAGGTACATTATAATTTATAAGAGGGTAAATCGCCAGTTACTGGCCACCATATACTGAAAATGGAGTCTATTTACCTATAAACAGAACTCATTAAGTATTAGGTGGCCAGTAATTGAAGGGTGGCCAGTAATAGAAACCCCATTTGAAAATGTGTTCTATTTATAGGTAAACAGAATACATTTTCAGTATAAGGTGGCCAGTTATTGAAAGGTGGCCAGTAACTGGCGATTTACCCTACTCGTAAGCTAAGATTTTTTTGTTTTTGATTTTTTTTATGATATAGGAGGCAAACGATCAGACGGATTGCCTTATGGTAAGCAACTACCGCCGCCCATGGACACTCGCAACACCAGAGGAGTAGTAAGTACGTTGCCGACCTTTAAGATCCCTATACGATCCCTTTGTAAACTTTACCTTGCCCTCAAATTGCCTCCTATTCCGACGTATGTGTAAGTATTTGTAGGTAAACAGAATTCATTTTCAGTATAAGGTAGCTAGTTATTGAAAAGTAGCCAGTTGCTGCTAATTTACTCTATGCGTTTAATAAATAAAAATATTCGGTTTAAGTATTAAATATTTTATTGTTTTCATGTCGTCACTTATTATTATGTAACTGATATATAATAATGGCCTGCTCATTTTAAACTCCTGTAGAATCGTGTACGCTTCTTAGATGTTTCTTCAAGCTCGAAGTCGTCAAAAACGTCTGGAAAATAGATAAATACAGTAGATATTTATCAAAACGAGAGGCAAAGCTTTAAATCCGTAGTGCAACTAATAAATAAGGTTCTGGAAATATATTACTGTTTTTTTTTCCCTCACTAGCGGCGTCGGCGGGCGCGGGCGAGCCTCGCTAACGCACCGAGTTGAAAATCGGATTAGAACATTCGAAAATCGTACAACAACCACAAGCTAACCAAGCTAAAGGCACCTTTTGTAAAAATGTTGAATGTATCTAAACACAAAGAAAGTCAATGCGATTTCAAAACCTTTAATACATGTTTCACTTTCCTCGCTGTAGTGAGGGGAAAAGTTTTGTGTTACTCACGGGTGCAATTGTAATTTACTTCTCGTGTATTGAAACACTCGCTACGCTCAGGGTTCTATTTTAAAACCACTCGCTTTGCTCGTGGTTCAACTATAGAATCCATTCGCTTGCTCGAGTTTCAATGCCACACTCGCAGTTAAAAGACAATTTTGCACCCTTGTATAACAAAGAACTATTTTTTTGCTTCAATTATTTGAAGCAATAAATTTATCTTTATAGATAAATCTATTTTAATTGTGAAGCACCAGGTTAAGATCAAAACAGAACGTCAGTTGAAGTTTGTCAATGAAAATTGTAAGCCAACTATGTTTGTCAGTCTTCATCATTACAACAATACATAAAAATATTTATGTACAATACATTATTTATGTAGCGGTAGCCTTAAAATCCCCTCTCACCCCTCTCAAACCTTCTCTCCACATTCGTAACCCACCTCTCCCCGCGAAACCTACTCACCCCGTTTTACGGTATTTACATTTTTTTAGGCAATGTCTTTAATAATTTTATGATTTCGTTCGTAACGTTTATGCCTACAAAAATAAAAATAAATTTCCTTATGGGGCATCGGTGAATTCTCAATATGATTTGAGACTCCGACGCCGCTTAAAAGTGTAACACATGTACGGTAGATGTCGCTAGGCGCCTCTTAAGCGCATTGAAGGATATGGTGGAGAAATTCGCTGCCTTTGGGCAAGCCTCTGTAACTCAGCTAGTAGAGCGATGGGCATTCCAGAATCGCGAGTTCGAGTCTCGCCCGGGGCAGTTAATTTTTCCATTTTTCCTTTATTTCTAAGAAATGCATAGGTAAGAAAGAAAGAAAGAAAGAAAGAAAGAAAGAAAGAAAGAAAGAAAGAAAGAAAAACATTTATTTGCCGCACAAAAGACACACAAATACATAATATTGGACAGTCAAACATACAATATATAATGTGTGTGTCTTCGCGGCAGTCAGGTACAGTCACAGACTTTAATTGTTGAGCCACTTACGGTTCAAACTATTTTCTTTTGTTTAATACTTACTATACGAAATGCCCAATGTAAAGTGAACCCTAAATGGCTCAACAATTAAAGTCCCTGACCGTACCTACTAATTTATATAATAATAAAATGGCATGTGTGGCGGCCGTATGATTTTGATTATTAACATGTTTTGGAAGTGTGGGTGTATCGATATATTTGACTCAACTGTACAAGTTGAGTTGCATTGAAAAATGTACCTTATTACAGAGAGCGCAAGAGTCAGGTTCCCTCGCATGTGCGGAGCTGATGTGAGACGCCAATAGTTTCTCAGAGATAAAACTCTTCAGGCAATGGTGGCAGGAGTGACTGGAACAAAAAAACCTTTGTTTTATATGCAACGACGGTGGCAAACAAGCATACGGCATGATGGTAAGCAGTTTACGTAGCCTATGTACGCCTGCAACTCCAGAGGATTCACATGCACGTTGCCTACCCTAAAAGTTGTTGGAGCTCTGGGAACTTTACTCACCATCAGGAACACAACACTACACTGAAAGGTAGCAGTGCTATTATGGCTGTGGTCTTCTGTAAGGAGGAGGTGCTTCCCCAGTTGGGCTGCTCCAGACTCAAGCGTGATGGTACTTCGCTGTGCTACCTCTCATTGTTGGACGTAGTTTAAGGACATACCCGGGTCCAAAACTATCTAATCTACAACTTACTTTCTCTTTCCAACATGCGAAGCGCCTTCCAGTAAATGTCGTCTCAGTCCTTTTCTAGTTTTATACGACTTGTCGCATTCGACGCAGTAATGCGGGCGCGCCTGCGCGTGCGCAGCCAAATGGTTCCGCAAGTTAGAATTGGCGGCGAACGATCGGCCGCATTGCTCGCAGGTGTATGGTTTTAGACCGGTGTGTGTCCTGATATAAGAAAATATATTTTTCCTAACTAGTGCGTAAAAAGTGCACTTTTCGCACGCTTCGCGTGCGTAAATTGCGCTTTTTAAGGCACTTGCTATGAAAAATTAGGTTCGATACACGTGTAAAAACTTCTTTAAGACTCGGGTGATTGTCACCCTCGTTTCACTCGGGCTCCAACGTTCACCCTCGTCGAAAAAAAAATTTTTTTTCACTAGTATCGAAATGTACTATTTCTTTATTAACCTCGTAAGGCCCACACTGTATTACATTGTACACTCCCTTTCAATGGAGTTGAAATCTTTTATAAAAGGAAATAGGGTAGAATTTATTTTGTTTCATTAGTTTTCGTACAAAAGAGAATTCATACTAATTCACTGCATAGTAAGGTTGGTTTTAACTATTAAATATTTTAGTATGGTGGGCGTTACGAGGTTAAAACGCCCGTCATTTCGAAAATATAACCCTGTTCCGTACAGCAGAGACTTCCTTATTTTATGATGTTATAATATTTTATTTTGGACATTCTATATTTAAATCGAAAGAAAAATAGAAAAATTTGGCTCGCAGCGGGACTCGAACCCACAACCACTGGATCACTAGCCCAGTGCACTACCAATTGTGCTATACGAGTACCGCTTGGACATGTCAATTTTTTCTATCTTATCCTTCCTGGTATACGTCATTACGGATGCGAGTAAAATTTTTCTATTTTTCTTTCGATTTAAATACCTATGATATGCTAGCAGACGTTTCTGCTTAATATAAAAAACAATTTTGGTCATTCTATTTTATTGGCGAAAGTAAATTTCGGAATGTCAATCATAAATTAATTTGTCACTGGATATAAATTATAGTCCAATAAATGTATAAAATACTATTTTTTATTAACATAAGGAAGTCTCTGCTGT
Source organism: Grapholita molesta (assembly GCA_022674325.2). Lineage (NCBI taxonomy): Eukaryota > Metazoa > Arthropoda > Insecta > Lepidoptera > Tortricidae > Grapholita > Grapholita molesta. Next base: position 3,424,271 of record CP053147.2, read on the forward strand.
ACGGAACAGGGTTATATTTTCAAAATGACGGGCGTTTGTCCGATCCTTGATTATTACCTATTAATTTATTTAAAAAAATACAAGTTTGGCCTAGTGGGTAGTGACCCTATGAAGCCGTTGGTCCTGGGTTCAAATCCCAGTCAGGGCATTTATTTGTGTGATGAGCACATATTGTTTCTAAGTCATGGGTGTTTTCTATGTATTTAAGTATTTATATGTATCTATCTATTATATATAACATCGTCTAGTACCTACAACACAAGCCTTACTGAGCTTACCGTAGGACTAGGTCGATTTGTGTACGATTATCCCGAAATATTAATTATTTATTTATTATTATTACAAGACCTTTCTTGACATAGTATAATTTTTATCCCGCAATCATACTTTAAAGACGGGCATGGCTGCCCGACGAAGTTGCGAGGAAAAATCTAGCAACTTTTATGTACATAATCTGTTTCCTTGTCCACGGGAAAGACAAAAACATACCTACCTAGTATGTATGGCGAGTCGCTGTTTGGTCTGAAACTTCTGGTTGCAGTACGAACAAACAAATTTCTTTTCTTTTCTATAATGAACACCTCTTACATGGTTGTCCAATGAATTTTGGTTTCTGTAACCAAAAAAATGTTTAGAAAATGTCTAAAAAAGGAATCTTTAGCTTTGGGTGGGTTTCAAGGCACGAGAGAACACACTTTGCTACGGAGTTAAACACACTATTTTTCACCTCACTACCGCGAGGAAAATAATAAGTTTAAAAACATTAAAACTTATTAATATTAATGGTACCTATCATTTATCATTCATCTTCGTCGCATTGTCTCGGAATTTAGCCATGGCTCGTAAGAGCCTGGGGTCCGCTTGGCAACTAATCCCAGGATTTGGCTTAGGCACTAAGCGACTGACATCTGACCTTCCAACCCAGAGGGTAAACTAGGCCTTTTTAGGATTAGTCCGGTTCCCTCACAATGTTTTCCTTCACCCAAAAAGCGACTGGTAATTATCAAATGACATTTCGTACATAAGTCCCGAAAAACTCATTGGTACAGTCGCCATCAGATATTTCGGAGCTGTGGGGGTGCTCACAAATATAGGAACATGCACTCTATTGTCTGGACAATAGAGCCGTTGATCCGATATTTGCATATAACTATAGCAACTACCCCCAAGATGATGCAAGTCATATTTGTGGGAGGCCTATGTCCAGCAGTGGACTACATACGGCTGAAATGTAGGTATGTACTTACGCAAATATCTTTCCGCAGAGCGAACACACGCCCGGACACGCCTGCCCGCACTTACGCCTGTGGCTCTCACAATCACTATATCTGTAAGAAAATGTGTGACAAAGTGTATTCATATGTTTTTTTATGAAAAAGGTGGCAAACGAGCAGACAGATTGCCTGCTGGTAAGCAATTATCGTCGCCCATGAGCACCCGCAACACCAGGGGAGTTACAAGCGCGTTGCCGACCTTTAAGGGGGATTGGACTTCTGGGAACCTTACTCACCATCAGGAACACAACACTACATCCAAAGTCCAAACCCTTTCACCTCACTAGCTCGGAAAGTACTGTTTTATTCTTTAAAAACTGATAGCAAAATTGCATTATCTTCACAAGAATGCAAAGTAATATCAGACAAATTTGTTTATTACTAATCGAGTGTTTTTTTTTTGATAAATGGTGGATGCCAATAATTGAATACATTTTTAATGTTCTAGAGTTCAGTTATTCCTAGCGGTATGGCAGTGAGGTGAAAAATTATGTGTTTAACTCGGTAGCAAACGGTATTCCCTTCTCGTGCTTTGAAACCCTCGTGCTTTGAAATGCTCAAGATTCCACTCTTTCTCTCGCTAGCTCGGATCTCAATATTAGCACGGAAGGTAAACACAGACTTTGCTCCCTCGGATAACAAATAACTATTTTATATAACTCTTGATTTCCTCGAATAAATAACGAATGAAACAATGTCCAACAATGTAGTTTATTCCCTTCAATAATAATAAAAAAAATGTCGCCAACACATTTGGACTTACCGTGTCACGACGTCCCCGCACAGTCGACACGTGAAGCGACGCGCATGTGCCAACACATGCTGGGAGAGAACTAGGGATGTGCTGAATCGTAAATGGCAGAGCGGACACTCGTGAGGGCTGTGGGACTGTACAATATATCCATATTTCAACAAACTGCTATTTTAAAAATGTATTCTTAAACCGGTCTGGACATATGTATAGGTACCGGCACGAGAGTTGAGGTGAATGGTTAGACACACTGCTACATAGAGTACTAATAGCGAATGAACGAATGAGTGAATGACATTTAAGTGCACGATTGAATTATATATTTTCAAAAAATAGGTAAAACAAACAGCCAGAAAATAAAAATATGCTTTAATTGTTTTACTAGTCACTTGACATATCTTCTTCCGATTCATTTAGATTTATTTCAAGGGTATGGTTTTCGGACAAACTATCAATTTTAGGTTCCATTGACCTGTATTCTGATGTATAAGCTACATTATTGTAAAGTTTCATTAAAATCGTTCTAGCCGTTTAGACGTGAAGAGGTAACAAACATACACACTCACAAACTTTCGCCTTTATAATATTAGTAGGATTATGATCTGTCTTAATTCAATTGTCTAAAAAAATAATTGTAACTAAATAAATTGGAAAAATCTTGATAATCTGCAGTTTACTATTTTGCTATTGGTACGAAAAAAGAACACTAATTTCAAAACCTTGCTATCATTACATAAAATGTTGAATGTGTGCGTGGCCTCAACTCTCGTGCCGATACCTATACCCTTTGTGACACTGTTTTATGTCCGCTTAACGAGTTTTGTTAAAGTTTTGCACCCATAGTGCCGATCACTGTTTATTACTAACCTCTTTATGCCTCTGATTGTGTTCTTCTAAAACATCTTTAGTAACAAAACTGATCCCACACAATTCACACTTATGCTTCCTGCTTAAATACTTGTCACTCTTCTTCTTCTCTTCTAACTCTGCTCTCTGCTCTTCTATACTTAACACTCTTAGTGTGAAATTATACTGTTCACACTTGTCATATAATTTTGGATTTACTTTTCTCTTAGGTCTCTCTAGAATATCTGTTACGGATTTTTCATTGTCATTATATTCATTATCATCTATGTCATTAAATTCATTATCATTATCATTGTCTTCTATGTTAATATCAACAGCCTCTACTTTTATTTCTTCAATTTTATATTGACTTTCATTTGTTTCAATTTCCATTATAGTTTCAATTTGATCATTGTTTGTTTCTTTTAATTCTTGAGTAACTTTGTTATGTTTTGATTTTAATTTAGTTTTAGTGTTTTTTGTTTCAGGTGGGATATCTGTATGTTCATTGTGATGGAAAGAGAGAGTGAAACTGTTAGATTCCTTATTCTGAAAACAAAGTTTTATATGCAGTTGTCATCAGATATATCAGAGCTGTGGAGGTGGTCACATATATCTGATAAAGTTCATGTTGAGATATTTGTGGCCGCCTCCACAACTCCAATATATCTGATGGCGACTGTACATGACACCCTCACCTTCACAATATCTTGATATACAACATAATATAGTATAAGCCTAACATAATATCTTGATATACAATTAAAAGTCACTGTTGTACGTTCAAGCCTCCTCTCAGCTCAATTGTCCCAATGATTCTTGTTAAGAAAAAATACAAAAAGACAATGTTGTTGGGTGGTCATTTTTGCATTACAATTTTGAACTTGCCCAATAAAGGGTTAAAGATGTTAGCTTATATTAGACAGTGGAAAGTCTGTAAGTGTATACTCGTATTTCTTAAATTGGTACTTACCAGTTTGACTTGAGACAAGAAAGTGTGGGACTCCTCGGCAAGTTTCACCAGGTTTAATATCTTTCTCAGTGTGGAACTGCACCAACCGCAAAGCCAAGTTTTTAAAGGAGGTTCCTAAAAAATGTCATTAAATATTATATACTATAATATTTTTAATAAATAACAGTCAAATATTATTTGTAGTGTATATATGTTGATAAACCTTTAAGCATAGATGTCAGGACCTGACAGAGGGCCACAGTCGCCGAAAAACCACTACAGGCAGTGCAAAGACTAATGCTGAGTTTCAGTGTTACAGTTATATATTGAAGGATATTAATGATATTATATACAACATAATTAACAGTGCCAAATCAAATAATTAACAATAACAAACAAGATCTAGTATAACAGGACAAATATCTATAAGTTTATTTTTAATGGGAGAAATTAAAAAAAAACATACGTACTTGTATACCCAAAACATGACTAAAAAACTTATTTAGAGAAGGGTTGTCAAACAGCCCTGTTCGAGTTCTGTTGTTTAGACAAATTCTACACAATTTCGCATTAATTTCACTCATTTTATATTATGTTTCTTAAAAATTGATATATCAATATCGGGAAACACAACTTTGTTTTTTTTTACAATAGTGACATAAGCCGTGGTCCGAATGATGCTCATAATGCTCACAGAGTTTACTTTGCTGACAGTCAAGTACAAAAAAAATATCGGATTGACCGTGAGCGTCCTCACATATGACCAAGAAATTTTTAGTATATTTATTTTATTTTTACTTCTATATCTATGCATATGACAGTGCTAAAACCAAATCGGACCTAAAAAATAGACATTATATTTTCGTTCAAAAACAAGAAGTTATTTTAATAATAATATAATAATTAATAATATTTAAGTATTTTATATGCCCAAGGGTAAGTATTTTTTTATATATATAAAGGGGGAACGCGATGTAGGGACATTAGCTACGTCAGCTCATATCGCGGTACACATGCACTACAATATGAGCTTACGTAGCTAATGTCCCTATTACATGCATATGTTTTCTGTTACCCCCTGAAGTTAAGGTGTTTTTTGTTATCATGTTTTACCTATTGACCCTGATTATAACTTTTTTTAGTCTGATTTCGAGACCATCCCTAGGTGGTAAAAAAAAAAACTAATTGTCGTTGACATAACATAAATAACTTTCGTTTCGTTATCTTTTGTTGTTGCTTCGCAGTTCGCATTTTCGCAAGTTTTGCTGTTTCGGCATAAGTAAATAGTTTAAGATATTAATCTTAACTTGGAAGGACTACAGCTTTATAAAGTAAGTCTAGTCAAATTATTTATAATTCCTTCAACATAAAATGTTATGTACTAAATTCAAAATTCTGTTTACCGGGTTTGTTGGTTGATGACGACATCGTTGTGAAATATGAGGAAAACTGATTTTATTATTTATCTGTATATTAGTAAACCAAATATTAATTTTATATTTTGGAAGAAATAATAATATGTAATAAGTTATCAATATTACTATGAAAATGAATAGTTGAGCACCCGACATACTTTTAATATCTGCTTTAAACGTGACGTTTTAAAAAGTCGATCTATTCTGAATCCAATACAATGTAATTTCGATTATTATCATATTTTCATAATACCCTATGTACATTACAATGTCCCTACACTCCCATTAAAATAAAATTAAAATCTTATCAGAAGGAATATAGTTGCATTTCTATTGTTTCTTTATTTTTTGAAAAAAAAAATGTCTGATGAAGTCGATTTTGACTATATGTTGTGTATGGTTCTTATGATATATTTTATACATATGACGAGTACTTACACAAAATGATGATATCAATAATACATAAATAATAAAATAGCATGTTTATTCCACTTTTTTAAGAAATATGTTGTATTATAGTGTTTTATTTTGTTCTATTTTAATGTGGATCCCTTTAGGGTAAAGGACCTTTTTGGACCTGGGTATGTCCTTAAACTATGTCCAACAATGAGAGGTAGGGCACAACGATGACCATCACTCTTGAATCTGGGGCAGCCCAACTGGGGAAGTACCTCCTCCTTACAGAAAACCACAGCCATAATAGCACTGCTACCTTTCAGGTATGTAGTGCTGTCTTCCTGATGGTGAGTAAGGTTCCCAGAGCTCCAACCCTTCCTAGATGATATCAATAACATGAACTTACATCTGAGCTACTTGTAATGAAGTCTACATCTTGTTTCCAGAAGACCTGAAGATGTACTGCTGTCTCTGCCACACAGAGGCGTCAGTCACACACAGCAGCAGCTCCGGGCACCATGCTGCGCAGAAGCTTGTGTCTGCCGCCTTGGAACGGCTGACCAATTTTTGTGCTGCATTTGAAGACTCCACTGAGGGTATGGTAACAGTCTTTTAAAATTAATCTATATAGAACCAGTCAGGCCTAGTGGGCAGTAACCCTGCCTATGAAGCCAATGGTCCAGGGTTGTCCAGTTGGGGCATTTATTTGTGTGATGAGCACAGATATTTGTTCCTGAGTCATGGGTGTTTAAATGTAAAAAATATTGTATGTTTACATTAAAAGTTTTAAATATATATCATCATCTATTCAGCTCTGTGTAAAACATTTTTAAAAACTTTTTAGAAATGATTTTTTTTGTATAAAAGCACAAAAAACAGTAGTTACATATTTGCTGTGTTTGGGGTTGAAACCCTGGGGCTATGGGGCCCAGGTGCACGCCGACTCTACAAAGAGATATTGGTGCATCTTATAGAGGTTTCTGGTGACCAGAGGGCTGGCCACTATTTCGCCCAACGGATTAGCATTGCTATCCAGCGCGGAAACGCGGCCAGCCTTCTAGGTTGGACCCTACGTAATAACCAGGACCTAGGCCAAATTTTTTATTTATAGTTTAGTTTTTAGTATCTAATAAATAAAAGCAAAAAACTTTGTTTTTGTTCCAATTATCTGTATAATTATTATGCTTTAAATATGGAATAGAGGAAAATAAGGGAAGTCTGTCTAGTAGTGAGGTTGTCACGCCCCTATCATTCTTGTTCACCTCAGTTTGTACAGTCAAGTGCAAAAATACGTACCGAAAGAATCCTTTCATAAATACGTCCTACAACATTATTTACTGTACAATAGAGTTGCTCGGTACATATTTTTGGAAACTATGGCAGTCAACCAATTTTTACACTTGAATGTATCTGTAATATTTTTTTTTTTGACAAAGGTGGCAAACGAGCAGACGGATTGCCTGATAGTAAGCAATTCCCGTCGCCCATGGGCACTCGCAACACCAAGAGAGTCACAAGCGCGTTGCCGACCTATAAGTGGGTTGGAGCTCTGGGAACCTTATTCACCATCAGGAACACAACACTACATACCTGAAAGGTAGCAGTGCTATTATGGCTGTGGTCTTCTGTAAGGAGGAGGTACTTCCCCAGTTGGGCTGCTCCAGACTCAAGCGTGATGGTACTTCGCTGTGCCCTACCTCTCATTGTTGGACGTAGTTTAAGGACATACCCGGGTCCAAAATCTGTAATATCAAATTGAAATATTCTTACAGGTAGCGTTAATGTGTCAACGGACACAGAGAAGACAACAAAATCACCGGATGCCTGCAGTTATTGCGACATCTGCAACTCCGTGTACCCGATCAATGAGCAATCGTCTCACTACCGACTGAAGAAGCATGCCTTGGCATTGCTGGATGGACAGGTATGGCCATTGAAATAGGAGTGAATAGGCTGTTACTGAACCAGCGTGCTACACCCTCGACCTCGTCGTCACTTTCCATCAGGTGCGACTGAGGTCAAACGCTGGTCAGTCTTTTATAAAAAAAAAAAAAAATGTCATTGTCTAGAATCTGAATAGAATTTTTTTTTATACGACGTCGGTGGCAAACAAGCATACGGCCTGCCTGATGGGAAGCAGTTACCGTAGCCTATGGACGCCTGTAACTCCAGAGGTATCACATGCGCGTTGCCGACGGCCATTGTTTTTTGAATAGGATTAAACTTTCGTAAATACGGCTCTACTCACGTTTATTTAGTCACTCGCGCGACATGTTTTAGAGAACATAGGCCTCCATTTCCAAGCACTAAGAGTGCTGTGTTCGTTTGGTTCGCCGCTCGCGTCGCTGGCCCGTCACGCACTCCGACGAGTACGAACCGAACGAACACAACAGTCGTGAGTAGAGCCGTGTGCAAATGATAAATTTATATGAGAATAGAATTAGGCATAAGTAGTAGAGAGGTTATATGTGACATTATCTACGATAAGGGACCTTATTGTCGATGGCGCTTACGCCGTTGTTCAAGATGCCGCAATACAAACGCAACGCGGTTCGACGTAAGCGCCATCGACAATAAGGTCCCTTTTGCTAGATAATGCCACATATTAGTCAGTTTTGTGATGATAATTAATCAAGAATACTGTTTGAAAATTAAAAGCTTGAATGAGAAAATGAAGTGAAGTGAAGAAATGAGTACCAGATGTAATGCTCGATTCACACACAGCGCGGGCCCATGCACCCGCCCGCGCCCGCTGCTGTGTGAAGGTGTTCATTTAAAACTAGCTGAACAATCGCGCCGCGGGCCCGCGTTGACACGCGCCCGCGCTGTGTTTGAATCGACCTTAAGTATTTATAGAAATTTAATGCTTAATTTTATTAACGTCACAAAACTGACGTAATTTGACATTTCTACAAGTCAAGCTAATTGGGTACGCTATATTTTAAAAACTCCATTTAAAACCAATTTTTTTAGGACCTTGAGGAGCTCGTGCAAGCATATATCGGCGAGGAACCAAAGTTGGAGACGACGACGAGTGAAGCGAGCGACGATGCGGCATTTGTCGACGTGACCGAAGGTATATAAATTAATCTCTATTACATACATTTCAGCCGCATGCAGTCCACTGCTGGACATAGGCCACCCACATATATGACTTGTATTATCTCGGGGGTAGTGGCCATAGTCGCCACGCTTGGCAGGCGGGTTGGCGACCGCAGTAGCTGTAGATTGGGTTTCGACTTTCAACGGACGCTGCTGCCCGTGCGTAGGATTTTTCCCTTTGTCGCCTCTTACGACACCCGCGGGAGGAGATGGGGTGGTGCTATTCAAGTCAGCCGGCATCACACGGCAAATTGTGAAGTATAATTAACCGTTCAAAGTCACAAGGGTAATGGAGAGGGCTATGCTGCGAATATCTGCGCGATCGCATTAGAAATGATTTCATTCGCAGCAGAACTAAAGTAAATGATATAGCCTCCCACTTAAAGTAAATTGGCAGAGGGCACGTAGAACTGATGGTAGTTTGGGGGTTCTCGAGTGGCGACCACGATTAGGAAGGCGGGCGTGGGCAGACCTCCCACAAGGTGAATCAACGACACGGCAAAGATCGCGGGAGTCCACTGGATGCGGGTGGCGCAGAAACGGTTACTGTGGTCCAGCAATGGGCGTTCTTCGATTGATGTGATGATGATGATGAATTTCAAAATCAATGATTTTTGTAATTTTTTTTCAGCCCGTAAAACGTACAAATGTCACATATGCGCGTTGGAAGTGCCTTGTGTGTTCAAAGCCGAGCACGTTCGCAGTTCGCGGCACCGCGTAAACCGAATGTTCGCGCTCGCCGTCGCTCGGCGCGCCCGCGATGTGTTCTCACATGCCGACGGTTCTGGAGATGAGTCCGGGGATAAAATTAAATTTACCGGCAAAATGATGAGAAAGTTACTGAAAGTTTATCAAGGGATTCGTGAGGTTGAAAATATTGAAGGTAAGATTTCTTATACTATGGATATGGAAATGGATAATGAACCAATCATGAACATTAGTGCTTATTTCAAAGGAGACAAGTGTTGTGCAGTTGTTGGTACATATTCTGTTTATAACCAGTGCTCGTCAAGTCATTGCAAATTTAAATATGGACATGGAACAAGACTCTAGTTGAGACTTAGATAAATTATCTAAATTATGAGACTTATTTTATAAAACGGAAATTATCGTAATTTAAAATTTTATCTATTTAATCGCATGTCAGTGACGGATTTGTCAAAGTGGCATTTTGAAGTGACAATTTTTAATAGTAGGGGAGCCCAAGCGGGGATTTTGGAAGTGACTTGAACCCGACAGATTAACATAAGTGAAGAAACCTTGCACCATGTTATGTACTTCCACCAGATATGAGCCTTTAATATAGGGGTGTGCGTCTAGGGGAGTCGATCAGATTAGTAAAAAAATATCGATCCTAAAAATACTCGAGCCCATCAGATTTAAACAAAATAAGTTCATTACATGCCGAAAATAAAATCTCTTTAATAATCTGACGATTTAAATCTGACCCAAAGTTGTAAAAAAAATCAAAACCTCGAAATGTTCGAGCCCGTTTCTTTTTTTTTCATTTGAAAGTAAAATATTTAAAAATTATATGAATAACATAATCTGCCGATTTTCTTGAGCCGAACTATCTAAAATTATTAATAGTAGTGTGTATAGGTGAACCAGAACTTTGTGAGTATTGTCAAGAGGGCGCTCGTTTTTAATTTTATATAGCAACAATTTGTATAGTGGGGACAAAGGAAATTGGCAGATGATTTTTGTTATACTCCGACAACCTAAGTAAGTGCGAAGTTTGATGTTTAGATATTTCTTCGGTTTTTACGCTTAAATGGCTGACTCGATTTCGATAAAATAAATAGCGTAAAGTCAATAAGTAACGCAAGAGTTATAAGTAAGAATTTAAATAGATAATTTTACAAATAAAATTATTTAACGTACCAAATATGTTCCATTCAGCATATAAATATGTATATATAATAAGAATATATACACATATATATATATATATATATATATATATATATATATATAAATATGTATATATATTAAGAATATATATACATATTTTCTTTGCATTATAATTATTTTCGATACACAAATTAAAAATAAAAATGTTTTTTTTTTTTTATCGTCAGATTTAAAGAATCCCTTCACAGAATTGTCAGATTATGAGTCAGCATGAACAGTATATCAAGCTAAACGGTCTGTATAAAAATCTGACGGGCTCGAGTATTTCATTGTCACGATTTTTTTTGCATTTTGAAAAATCGGCTAACTATGCATTTCAGTCACGTTCAAATCGTCAGTCTTATAATAGGACATTTTTTAGAGTTTACTTAACACCTCTTTTGAATTTCTGACGGGATCGAGTAAATTTTTTTTATTTTTCAAATTTCTACCTCTTTGTACGGCCACCTCCCACTAGCAATCCGGCAGATTAATATCTCTGAGTGGTCAGAAGTTCGTAGGCCGTATACGCTATTCAATTCTGACTGGTTCGAGAATATTTATCTGACTACTTTTTTTACATTTTTGAAAATCCATACACGCTTCCCCCACCACTAAAAGGGTACACCTCATATGAACTTTTTTTCTTTTTAACATCTAATCTTCACGATTCCTTAGGTTTTTAACGGGTCGGAGTGACAACACATTTAGCATCATGGGCTCCCCTACTATAATTAACACATTCGCTGCCACCCCCTCCAAAAATGTATGGAAATGAACGCACATGTGCGTCGGCGGCAGTGAATGCGTTAATACAATTATTTCCGTAGGTACAGGTCGATTCACGAGAGTTGGCACGAATGGAATGAATGACTGAATGAAAATGTCTATGTGTGTGTCACATTAACCAATAAAATAGTGGCTCGATTGTATACCGATACAAGTGTCACTCATACAACGAAAGTTTCGTTCAATCCATTCGTGCCAACTCTCGTGAATCGACCTGTAATTATGGTTATTTTTAAAATATGTTAATGGTAAAAACAATTTTGAGGTGACAATTTAAATTAATACAATTATTTCCGTGGGTAAGCTGATGGTTAGCTAAAAAAAATGTTAATAGAAATACCTTCACACTTATGCTGAATTTTCGGTTGAAGTAATAAATGTCATTGAAAAATATAATTAAATAATACTGTACATAATACGATTCCATTAATCTTGTTCTATTGCCGTGCTGCGACTGTTTTGCGATGACTTGTCCGAGCACTGTTTATAACGATATAGTTTTTGTATTAAGAACTAAGTGTCCATCATTGGTGCCTGTCAGCTTAAAGTGTCCAACATTGGTACCATCACCCTAGTTGAAATTGAAATATTTTTTACTAAAGGCTATGACCGGTGCAACCTAGGAGGATATAACCAATATGGAGCCGACACACGCACTAATTTCTATCGGAAAAATTCTGCTGTTTTCGGCGCGGGGGTGAGGTAACACACATAAATAATGTTAACACTAATGCATTTATTACGTGCGTCGCTACACACGCACACGACAAAATTATCAAACACCTGCATAAACTATATTCACACAAGTTCAAGGACTATGACCGGCGGCCGAGTAATTTTTGCAGAGGGGAACGCCTGTTAATGGCTACTCCATATTGGTTATATCCTCCTAGGGTGCAACCCGCGTCGAAATGTCTTGTTCCACCCTGTATAATGTATATCTATCATAATTCATATATTGCCTTTTTTGAGATTACTGTGCATTGTTTTTTAAACTTTGTAATATATTTAAATATTTTTTTCTAGAACCCGAACCGAACGCAGAGCCAGTTTCGAACAAACCAGAACCGAAATTAACACCCAAAGAATATTTCACAGAAATATTACCTTTTCTGCCTTACGTCGGTACTTTTAACACTCTGTATATAGATGAAACGGAATTTGTCGCTATAAAAATTTGTAACCAAATTTTGAGAATACATGTCAACAATTTCAATGGAATATATAATATGGAGGATGGATTGTATATGAACTGCAGATTATGCGATAGCTACCCTCAAATATGTTACAGTGCTCTAGGACAAGATGATAAAAAACATATAATGTCGTTGGGACATATAAAAAACGTGCTATCGCCTATTGATAATATACATCTTATAAGGAAGGTAAGTTTCTTATACTCTGTTTAGGTTTTTTTTTTATGACATAAGGTGGCAAACGAGCAGACGGATTGCCTGATGGTAAGCAATTACCGTCGCCCATGAGCACCCGCAACACCAGGGGAGTCACAAGCGCGTTGCCGACCTTTAAGGGGGGTTGGAGCTCTGGGAACCTTACTCACCATCAGGAACAGAACACTACATACCTGAAAGGTAGCAGTGCTATTATGGCTGTGGTCTTCTGTAAGGAGGTACTTCCCCAGTTGGGCTTCTCCAGACTCGAGCGTGATGGTACTTCGCTGTGCCCTACCTCTCATAAAGGTTGTTAACAGAAGGTAAACAAGTTTGACGTGTCTTTTTATTGAAAAACAGTGACTATTACTTACGAAAGCAAAATAATGTAAATAACCATGTGTGATTCATAATTGTCACATATTTGTCATGATTTATTTTTCAAAACTAATTTTCAATAAAAAGACATGTCAAGATGGTTTAAATAAATAAATATTTCGGGACAATCTTACACAAATCGACCTAGTCCTACGGTAAGCTCAGTAAGGCTTGTGTTGTAGGTAAAGTATAGTTCATATAGAATTGGCACGGATAGAAGGACACGTAATTATTTAGTTGTTAATAAAACAAAGTTACTTTTGTTGTAAATAAAAAAAAGGTCTATATTTTTATTATTTTATAAATAGCAAAATTCATTTTTCTCCATTATGTAAAAAAAAACGTACTTTTGCCGTGATGGATTTCATCATCTTCTGAACAATCGCTTTATCCACTTTTTTGGCCTGCTGGTTCCACGTGGCTCGTAATGAATCGATGTTTTGTACAACTCTACCGGTCTTATTCAATTTTTTTTTCATAATTGCCCAGTAATTTTCTATTGGTCGAAACTCAGGGCAATTTGGGGGATTCAGCTCTTTGGGTATGTACTCGACTTGGTTTTTTTCATACCACTCCAAAACGTTTTTCGAATAGTGACAGCTGGCTAAATCAGGCCAAAATTTCACAGGGCCGCCGTGCTTTTGATGAAAGGTAAAACTCTCTTTTCAGACACTCGTTGATGTATGTACTGGAATTCATAGTTGACGATGTAATAAAAGTTTGTGTCTTGAGACCGCAACTGCAGATTCCCTGCCATATCATTATTTTTTTTGCAAACTTTTCATGTTTGACAAACTTATATTTTTCGGCGACATTACCTCTTGCATCGGCCATATAATATTTAGTACCCGGTAGTTGGTTGAAATCGAGTTTCACATACGTTTCGTCGTCCAACAACAGGCACCCATTAAATTTTGTCAGTACCTGATCGTACAGTCGTCGAGCTCGAGTTCTGGCAGTTTGGTTCTGTTTGTCGGTCCGATTTGGCTGTTTTACTGCTCGATAACTCTTATAGCCAGCTCGAAGGCGAATCCTCCTTACGGTACTGCGACTTTTTTTAAATTTTCGGGCTAAATCGTAATCAGATAGACCTGGATTTTGTTTAACTGACCTTAGAACTTTCGTTTCTAAATTCTTGTCTTTGGTACCAGACCTTCGATTGATTTGAGTCTTCCTCTCGACAGATAAGCTTTCCTTATAACGTTTTATAACCCTACACACAGTGCGTTTCGGAAGTTTAAGGAACTTAGCAATCTTAGTTCCGGACCAGTATGGATTTTTTAGGTACTTGTTCACGATTAATTTCCTATTTTCGATTTCCATTGTCGAAAACTTAAAAACGCACAAACATAGCCCTAAAGCATTTTCAACATTGAAACGTCAAAGTATTGTCATTAAATTGCGATAGTCAATTTTTTTTACACCGTACGAAAAAGTTTTGTTATTTATCCATAATTATGTGCCAGTTCTATGTGAACTATACTTTACTAGACGACGATATATATAATAGATAGATACATATAAATACTTTACATAGAAAACACCCATGACTCAGGAACAAATATATCGAATATGGACGAAGGATTGTATATGAACTGCAGATTATGCGATAGCTACCCTCAAATATGTTACAGTGCTCTAGGACAAGATGATAAAAAACATATAATGTCGTTGGGACATATAAAAAACGTGTTATCGCCTATAGATAATATACATCTTATAAGGAAGGTAAGTTTCTTATACGCTGTTTAGGTTGTTAAAAAAAGGTAAGGTTTGTACCCGGGTATGTCCTTAAACTACGTCCAACAATGAGAGGTAGGGCACAGCGATGACCATCACGCTTGAATCTGGGGCAGGCCAACTGGGGAAGTACCTCCTCCTTACAGAAGACCACAGCCATAATAGCACTGCTACCTTTCAGGTATGTAGTGTTGTGTTCCTGATGGTGAGTAAGGTTCCCAGAGCTCCAACCCCCCTTAAAGGCCGGCAACGCGCTTGTGACTCCCCTGGTGTTGCGGGTGCCCATGGGCGACGGTAATTGCTTACCATCAGGCAATCCGTCTGCTCGTTTGCCGCCTATATCATAAAAAAAAAAGAAAAAAAAGGTAAACAATTTTGACGTGTCTTTTTATTGAAAAACGCTTTTTAAAAATCAGTGACTATTACTTGGACGACCGGTCTGGCCTAGTAGATAGTGACCCTGCTTATGAAGCCAATGGTCCTGGGTTCGATTCCCAGTTGGGGCATTTATTTGTATGATATTTGTTCCTGATTCATGGGTGTTTTCTATGTATTTAAGTATTTATATGTAAGTCGTTAATATTATGCATTCGAGTAAAAAAAATTGAGGACGAAAAAATCGCACACTAAAATTTCTCACCATTATTTTGGCACAAAACGTATACTTTTGATACCCACGATTACAAATTTATATCATTCATGTTTGTAAAATACCATTTCTTCTCTGAGTTAAAAATGTCAGAATTCGAGCCCCCTGTAGGCTTTCCTCAGTTGGCCGGAAACAGCACAAATCGGGAATTTGTTACCTTAAGTCTATAGAAATTTGGTAAAAAAAAGGAAAGTTCCATATAAACTTTATGGGACATTTTGGGAAACATGGTAGATCTTGCTCAGCATCATTTACTCTATCAGTCTACCGCTTTTAATCAAAATCGAAGACGAGATCCAAATGTACAAACTTTTTGAGAAATGCTCATTTAACTAGACGGAGCGTGCTAATAATAATACCACGATCAAAAGGGTCTTATGTAACTTTTCCATAGGTATGGCAGAGTCGACACTATTTTCGTCCGTCCTTATCATAGTTTCACACATTTTCGGTTCCCCTCCAAACTGGACCCTTCAGAGCTGTCAAAGTTGGAGGGGAACAAACAAATACTATTGGAGTTTTCTTGGGTTTCCAACCAAAGTTGCGGTAATTAATACAGAATAAGCTAATATTTTTGTATTGTATGTATAGCAAAATTATAGTGAAATGTTACATTTTGGGCTGAAAACTCCAGAATATCATTGTCCCTTACTGGCGCACGCGGATGCTTTCTCCAGTCATTATTCCTCCTAGCCTAAAAAATGAAACTTTTTTTTTTTCAGATCGACAACACGCATTACATATGCGGTCTCTGCAACGTCCAGATATCGCCTAACACGCACTCTGTCGAAACCCATATTTTCAAAGACACGAAGCACACCGCTGCCCTCACAGAAGCTTTAGAACGAGGCAGAGACTTCATAGAAACCAAAGACCATGTAAAGATTACTCTGTACTTGCCATCGGTATCAAAACCATCTGGTTTTCAAATGAACCAAAATAATCAAAATAAGTGGACGTTCGGCATACCGCAACAGCCGAAATATAGTCTTTTTGGTACTGGTTTCGGAACGGCGCAAAATAACTGCTTTGGTGGTCAAAGTTCTGTTGCTTTTGGAAGCTCCCAAAATACTGGTTTTGGCAATGCTAGTGTTCAAAATACTGGTTTTGGCAATGCCAATGCCCAAACTACTGGTTTTGCCAATACCGGTCCTCAAGGCACTAGTTTCGGTAGCGCTCAGACAGGCAGTGATGGTTTTAGTGTTCAATGCAAAACTGGTCTTTTTGGCGCATCGCAAAATAAGTCTACTGGGTTTGGCACAGCACAGAGTAATGCTACTGGTTTTGGCGCATCTCAGAATTGTAATAATGTATTTGGTGCACCTCTGAATCGTCCTTCTGTCTTTGGCGCACCTCAGAATAACGCTTCTGCTTTTGGTGCATCCCAGAAACACCCTACTGGTTTTGGTGCATCCCAAAATAATCTTACCGGTTTTGGCGCACCTCAGAATAATTCTACTGGTTTTGGTGCAGCACAGAATACCCCTACTGGTTTTGGCGCTCCCCGGAATAACGCTACTGGTTCAAGTGCTAATCAGATCGGTTTTGGCGCAGCACAGAATAACAGTTCCACTATGACTGCATCTCCTAATAACGACGGAGCAGCCCAAAATATTGGTCCAATAAAAGCTAAACCCTTAACAACAGCGCAAAATACTGGTTTTGGCGCAGAGCCCACTCAAACTGGTTTTGGCGTACAGCAAAAAAACGCTAGTATTTTTACTGGAAAGCAGAAAAATGATATCAATTCTGGCGTAAATCCGAATAATAATTTGGTATTGGGCCCAACAAAAAAAGGAGATCCAATAACATTTGGTATTAATCAAAACCAGAAAGAAACCAATAAAAAAATTAACTTCGGTATTAACGATAGTCTACAACAGACTGAAACGAAGAAAAATGTTGATAGCCCGACAAAGGACATACCTTTTAAAACAACTCCCGAAAAAACACCTGACTTTAAGTTTAAGAATCTAAGTGAACCTGAGGCTAAAAAATCACAAATACCAAACAAAGATCCGGTTAAGCTTACAAATGAACATAATATAAATAGAAACAAGCGAAGCCCGCCAAGAAAATATAATTATTCGACCTCTTCGTCTGATTCAGAATAGTATTAATTCACGATACAAGCTCTGAAAACCATATTTTATTCTTTAAAAACAGATGGCAAAACTGCATTTTATTCACAATTCAAATTAGTTTAATGTAAATTTAAAGTGTTTATTTTTGATACCAATTTGGATTAAATTTGTAATTTTACAGAGAGTATTTTCCGCGGCAAAGCTTATTTGCCTCTCGTGCCTTGAACCCTCCCAACGCTCAAGATTCAACTTTATGAACCACTCACTATACTAATGGTTCAATTTTGGAATCTTTCCCTGCCCTACCTATGAGAGGGTAAACACTAACTTTGCTCCCTTGTGAAACAAAACCTATATCATATTTTATTGATTCTTTGGCGTTGTCTCTACCACGTTGACTGCAAGTAGATTGTATTTAACGATAAGACCGCATGTCGTCTAGAATTATTATTGATTTTGAGTTATTTTTTTAACAATAGGGGAATAAATATTGTATATTTTACGGCCATGTCTAATAATATGGATACATTTATTGTGCCAAAAACATGTATATAAGACTGTACAGATGTAGTGCAAAACTACCGGTAAAACTTGGATTTCCATCAAAATGCGACTGCACAGGAACTGTGACACGAATCAATGATTGTATTAAATGGGTCACATTTTAATATCCATCAATATGGAACTTTATTGTTTAATGTCAAATATTATTTGTCACTTTGACGTTTGACAATATGAAAGTGTCACTAATTTACGAGTTTTCTCGTGTTTGCACTACACATGGGGGCCTATTTTTGAGCACTCAGCGCTCGAATCGTGACATTTTAAACTCTCTCAAACACTAAGAAATGGTATTTAAGAAGCATGAATGATATAAATAAATAATCTTATCAAAACTATAGGTACATTTTGTGCAAAAATAATGGTAAGAAACTTTTGTGTGGGATTATTTTCGTTCTCAAAGTTTTATGAATTCGAGCGCTCGACTCAAAAACCGGCCCCCTGCATGCTCTAGGACAAAATGAGCATTTATCAAAAAATGTTATTTTAAAGTATTTTTTTTTAACCCCTCTTTCCATTATAATAGGAAAAAATATTGTCTCACGGTTCTTTTTTTTATTCTACCAACTTCCACATATTTTGTATTGTTGTACTTACCTAACATGTATGGAATGTTCTGGGACAACTTTTTGGTCCATTTGAGCTTGTCATCGATACCTTAACCTCATAAGGCCCACCATACAAGTAAAATGCTACACGAATTCGTTCTTTAAAGTGTAGAAAATAAACAGACATCGGATTCCGTGGGGCGAAACTTCTTGACAGCTAAGGACTTCCTATATCGATAAACTCATTTATCGATACTAGTTCTATATACTAGTGACCGCCCCCAATTGTGTATGTTTTTTGTAACTATTGTTCTTAAGACCAGTATGCAATTCAAATACCATTTATCACTTTATGAAATTTTGCTATGCTCCTATAACCTCCACAGAAATTGAAGTCTTTTAGCCACCTGAAATGGATTTTTCAGCCAAGACGGAGACGCTTAACGCCCGAAAATATGGAAAAAATTCTGGTAGTTTACTTTAACAATAATAGATTCGACCAGTCATGCAGAAATAAATTGTGACGAGTAAATTTTTAAAAACGTTTTCAAAAAAGAAGAAGAAAATTGAGTTCTTATTTTATTATATAATACTCTTTTAATAAAAAAATACCTTTGTGTGATCACTAGTATTTAGAACTAGTATCGATAAATGTGTTTATCGATACTAACTCCCTAGCTGTCAAGAAGTTTCGCCCCACGGAATCCGATGTCTGGAAATAAAGTATAATTTCTTTTGTGTCATAATCGAAGAAGTAATTAGTTAAGTTTTAACGCGTTTAAGTCCAATTTAATTTTTTAAATTCGTGCAAGTTTACATCAATAACAGCCAAAGACGGCCGTCAGCTTTGTTAATGCCTACAAAGGACTCCGTAAAGTTCAACATCGCAAAAATGCAAATGAGTGGCGTTATTGGCACGACACATATCTTTGTCTTATGGTCAGTGATCGGTTATTTGGATTCTCCCTCGCGGGATATCATATAGAAAAGTTAATATAGATACGACAGTTTCCCGTGATACCGAATAAATATTGATAAATAAAACAATTTAAATTATCTGTAAGGGATTTTTATACTTACTCGTCGAACTTTTATACAAATGGTAAAAAATATGCCGCTTTGGTGACAGCAAATGAGCTGTCAGTGTGAACACTTGTGCTCATTTGTTCAATTTGGACAAAAGAACGGCGAGTAGGTCGCGTGTCTATCAGATACTTAGATGTTTTAAAGTGTAATAAAATAAACACATTTTATATTTTTTGTCTTTTCTAACAACATAAAGACCGGATTCCCGGGGCATATCCATACTAACATAATGATTGAGGTCGTTCACCCTATGTCGAATCCAAAAAACCGATCACTGCTTATGGTGTACGAAGGGTTAAGCAAAAAGATTACTTCTAATAAGTTTTACTCTCCTCCAGAGACCTATAAAAAGGTCTCCCATTGAATGCCATTTTGAATTTTAATTATGACAAATCATAGTTAATTTTTAATGTGGCCTGGCTAGTTTTGATCTCTTGGCGGCTTGAGGATATAATTAGTAGTTTTTATTCATATATGGGTCCAAAACAACATTTCTTCTTCTGCGGAAATGTCCAACATTGAAGTATTCGAGTAGGTATTTTTTTTTATTAGTCTGGATCGGATAGTCGGACCTTATTGGGTGATAAGATAAGAACATAACTTACCTATATATATGAGAGGTAGGGCACAGCGATGACCATCACGCTTGAATCTGGGGCAGCCCAACTGGGGAAGTACCTCCTCCTTACAGAAGACCACAGCCATAATAGCACTGCCACCTTTCAGGTATGTAGTGTTGTGTTCCTGATGGTGAGTAAGGTTCCCAGAGCTCCAACCCCCCTTAAAGGCCGGCAACGCGCTTGTGACTCATCTGGTGTTGCGGGTGCCTATGGGCGACGGTAATTGCTTACCACCAGGCAATCCGTCTGCTCGTTTGCCGCCTATGTCATAAAAAAAAAAAAAAAACCATGCACACAAGCGGTTAATTATTCACTCACAGGAGTGGCAAAAACGAGATAATAAGTTGTTTTTAACCCATATGTGTAAATAATAGTCTATTATAATAATTATTAATAAAGAAAGAAATCGTTAATGTAGTCTTAAAAATATAATTGTTGTACAGTCAGCATCAAAAGTCGCTATACGCTCCAGGTGCTCAAAGAGAGGTCAACATTTAAACCATCAAAAAATGGTTAACTGTCATGGCTGTATTTATACGTGAGCACTTAACGAGTCAGAAATATCTTAACAGTCGCTATTCAATTATTTCTATACTTTCAAATAGTCATTATTACCGAAGCTGTCAAAAAACCAGTAGTATCTAAGCAGTCAATGCGTCAAATATATCTGAACAACATGGGAAAACGGACGTTTATAGCATATAAATATGGTTGAATATTTAATGAAAAGTTGCCATACTAATTTTAGGTAAGCGTTTTGACAATCATCGAAAGCAGTACAGCCTTGTCATCGCATACATCCATCTCACGTTTTTCTCTTTAATCGTTTGACAGATGCCTTTCAATAAACTTACTAATAAGGTAATAAGTGATAACTAGGTACTGATAACTTATGTTGAATGTTTTACAGTTCTAATTACTTAATTTTTTCCCTGCGAGATGTCGCTGTCCTCACGGCTACTTCGCGGTGTTAAGATTTTTCTCCGATCATATGTAGAGCTCCCATTGAATTGAAAATAAACGAGTGTCATGTTGTCAAGTTAAGTATATTACTAACACAATATTTCGTCAATTGTCGTATAGCACGATTGGCTCTGTGGTACAGCCGACATGAAATAGTGCACGAGAATGCGGGTTCGAGACCCAATACTTATGAAATCTTTTTGTGTTTTTTTACGTCTTATTTATTTTATAAAATGTGTTGCAACTTCTCTTCTCTTTGCTTGAAATAATCGTTCTGAAAATCTGTAAAATTATTGTCCCACGACAAGCAACAAATTACACAAACAACTGTCAACTTTGTCTTGTCAAATGACGGGGCACGAAGTGTTCTGACTTCATATCCAGTCAATGGCACCAAAAATGTTAAAATATTTTAACAACAAATTAAACAATATTTTTTATAAGCTAGTTTTATTTAACAAATAACATTATTTAAAAATAAACTTTGCTCCTTGACCTATATATGAAAAACAAAAAATATAATTACTATCTCAATATCGCGTATATCCACCTTCAGCATTGAGAACGTCCTGTGAACGTTGTCGCATAGAACTCACTAAATTTTCACAGAGGTTTTTGCCCCTGAAAGATTCCCATATATTGTATACGTGTCTCTTTAAGTTCTCCCGTGTTCTCGCTTGCGACGTATCCCATTGTTGTACAAAATACTTCTTTGGAGGAGAAGGTGCTACATACTCAAATTGAAATGCCTTCTTAAATATACCTAAATAAGTATTACTTATGACATACGCTTGCAGCAATATTAAAAGTCATCATATAAGATGTTTATGCTTAGTTACCTTTGAAATAACAACTGCTTAGCAACTTGTGGCACCCTGGCTGCTGACGTACGTATTTGACTGCTTAGTTACCACTGACGTTCTAAACGTTAATGTCATTGTGATTTAATAAAGGTGTATGTATTAAAGAGCAACTCAAAAGTTAAGATGTATGTGACGCACTAAAAGCTTACGTGAAAATGACAACTTGGATGTTCATATTTTTCTGACGATTGAAGTGTGTATGTTTTTTTGGGAACCCTGACCGCTCAGGTATATCTGATGCTGACTGTACGCACCTTAAAAAAACTCGAAAATCTGTGACTTACACATTTTTTTGTACTGTCGTACGTACATTAATGGCGGGCGTCTATTAAACTCAATTGTCACCGGCTTGCCTAATCTGTGGGCAGAGACATTTATAGAACAGTGATGAAATAATACGAGATTTATGAGAGATATTAAGAATTTAATGTTAAAAACAAATAAACAAAAACTGTGAGATACGTTAGCCGCGTATGCATAGCGAGAGAGAGCCGTTGCGGCTTATTATAGCAACTCGCGCACTTGACGCGTTGCTGTTAAATTTCATCAGGCGCTATGTGTTTGTGGCCTTATTCCAACATCCTCCTCTGGGCACAAACCCATTGCCATTGAGAATTTTTCATGCTTCGGCCGGTGCAGACCCTTTCTGAGAATATCGGCCAGCATATCTTGAGTGCTTCGATAGCGAACGACGATTTGTTTATTGGCAATACGCTCCCTCACAAAATGGTAGCGTATATCAATATGTTTGCTTCTGGCGTGGTAGATGTCATCACCTGAAATGCTAATAGCACTTTGATTGTCGCAAAACATTATAATCGGTATACCTGACGTGGTAGGCCAAAAGTCCTCTTCCAAGTGTTTAAGCCAGATAGCTTCTTGAGTTGCCGTGGCTAATGACATATACTCGGCCTCGGTGGTAGACAAAGCAATTGTAGGCTTTAATGTTCCAGTTGCAGCTTCTTTCAAATTTTGTATCTTGGTCATGACTGTGCTATCCTTCTTGCTCTTAGCCAACGCCCTTGCATTTGCCTGTTTAACCTGTATTGATTCATATGTGGCAATTAATGTCTTAGAATCCAATCCTGCTGGTACACCACCTAAAGCATCATCATCTCAGCCATAAGACGTCCACTGCTGAACATAGGCCTCCCCCTTGGATCTCCACACGTACCGGTTGGAAGCAACCTGCATCCAGCGTCTTCCGGCGACTTTAATGAGGTCGTCTGCCCATCTTGTGGGTGGACGTCCTACGCTGCGCTTGCTATTCCGTGGTCTCCACTCGTGGTGAGTGGAGACCTAAAGCATAATGACAGAAAATTTCAAATCTGTCCTCATCATACATTTTCTGCTTTCTAGTATATTGCTTTAACATTTTTGAAATAATGGAATCTCTCACATTTTTGTCTGTCATCTTCTTTGTTGCACTTATTGTTGCAGCAATTGCACACTCTAGACTAGAGTTGTCTAAATGTTGGCCACCTGTACAGCAGCTAGCATTGATCATAGTGACAACTGATATGTGATATCACTTGCATTCCCAAGTCATTGCTAATTTTCCCAATATCATCTTTTGAGAAGATTGCACCTGCCAATGGTGTAAAGATTACTTTAGTGTCAGTTGAATATATGTATTCAGCAACCTTATTCATGACGGACCCGGGTATGTCCTTAAACTACGTCCAACAATGAGAGGTAGGGCACAGCGATGACCATCACGCTTGAATCTGGGGCAGCCCAACTGGGGAAGTACCTCCTCCTTACAGAAGACCACAGCCATAATAGCATTGCCACCTTTCAGGTATGTAGTGTTGTGTTCCTGATGGTGAGTAAGGTTCCCAGAGCTCCAACCCCCCTTAAAGGCCGGCAACGCGCTTGTGACTCCCCTGGTGTTGCGAGTGCCCATGGGCGACGGTAATTGCTTAACACCAGGCAATCCGTCTGCTCGTTTGCCGCCTATGTCATAAAAAAAAAAAAAATGATTTTAGTTGCCAGAATTCCTGCTTGCTTAAAGGTCAGTACCATCGTATAGTCTGTATTAACACCCACATATGATGCATCCTTAAAGGTGGTTACAAAAACTGTATGCATACTTAATACTGCTGCTCCTCTAGTAGTTGAGCTATCCTTCTTATATGGGAAGATAAACTTTACTATAGGTCGATTCACGAGAGTTGGCACGAATGGATTGAACGAAACTTTCATTGTATGAGTGACACTTGTATCGGTATACAATCAAGCCACTATTTTATTGGTTAATGTGACACACACATAGACATTTTCATTCAGTCATTCATTCCATTCGTGCCAACTCTCGTGAATCGACCTGTACCTTGTCCCCTTTAGTTTTCTTCTCTGTTCTTAATTGTGGCCCAACTTCAAATATTATCTTAGTAGCAAATTCAACTGTCTTTGATGGTACATTTGTAATGTCCGAGTCATAATCCTTACAATGTCTTGCAAAGTTTGCTTCCAATGTTTGTAGGTCGAATTCCTGACCTGCATACTTATCCTGCACTTCATCAGGAGTTATACCATAGCATACGTATGCCTTAAATATAAATTTTAGTTTCAACTTAATATCTTAAGAATTCCGCCATTAGTATACACTTTTATTGATATGTTTTTTTTTTTTTTTTTTTATGACATAGGCGGCAAACGAGCAGACGGATTGCCTGGTGGTAAGCAATTACCGTCGCCCATAGGCACCCGCAACACCAGATGAGTCACAAGCGCGTTGCCGGCCTTTAAGGGGGGTTGGAGCTCTGGGAACCTTACTCACCATCAGGAACACAGCACTACATACCTGAAAGGTAGCAGTGCTATTATGGCTGTGGTCTTCTGTAAGGAGGAGGTACTTCCCCAGTTGGGCTGCCCCAGATTCAAGCGTGATGGTCATCGCTGTGCCCTACCTCTCATAATATGTGCTGAATATACGTGTTGTTAAATTGAATGGTAGTTTTTTTTAATACCAAGAAAAAACACTAACATCATCATCTTTCACGCTTTGTCTCCGCATTTTGACACCGCTTATGGGAGCCTGGGGTCCGCCTGGCAACTAATCCCAGGATCTGGCGTAGGTAGGATTTAATAAAGCGACTGCCATCTGACCTTCCAACCCAGAGGCCTTATTGGGATTACTCCGGTTTCCTCACGGTGTATCGTTCGACCTGTTCCACGGGTTCGAACCTGAGACCTCTGGATTGCAAGGCGTGCGCTCCTGCCGCTAAGCCATAAGCGCAAAAAAAAACATACTATAAATCAAATTTTGAGTTCTACCACTGTTACGATAAGCTACGGTTTATGATTCGATCACACTATTATAGCTAATAAAAAAAATCAATTATTAGTAACATATTAAATAAAACTGCTAATTATATTATACTACTACTATAAAATAGTTTATTGCATTAGTGTCGTTAGACATGGGTAAATATTGCACATACTCTGTCTATTTTATTTTTGGTAAGTAATTTGCTTGTAAATTTTCATATAGGTTTGCTTTTTAAATCTACCGCCACAATGCAAATTAATTGACGTGCTCTGTACGACACGAATTGATAGTTTATACATTTGTCATGTAATGATGACAGTGGCGTGTGAGGCGTCCCATTGGCTGTCACGACTAGATGACTATGACGGCATTATGTCGGTTAATATTTAGATAACATTTTTGTTCTGGGGCTGATTTTTGAGAATCAAGCCCGCGAATTCCAAAAACTTTGAGAATGAAAACAATCGCACACAAAAGTTTCTTACCATTATTTTTACACTAAATATAGCACTAGGTACAAATATTTATAAACTATAGTTTCGATACTCACGATTATTAATTTATATCATCGATGTTTTCCAAAATACCATTTCTTTGTTTCTGATAGTGTTTTTAAGAGATAAGAGATCTTTATTTGCAACTCAAAATACATAAATATGTACATGGACTCTGATAGGGTGTAGCAACATAGGTGTTAGTGTAAAAAAAAATTGAGCATTAACATTATTACAAACATTATACAAATCAAAATTATACAAATCTAGGTAATAATTTCTGTAATTTTCACATTTAACTATTTTTAGGTTTACTAGTTTTTATAAAGTATTATCCTCCATAAATTCTGTTATTGAGTAATAACACTTTAAATGTCACGACGCTCAAAAATCGGCCTCCTGTTTAGTGTGTCTGTGATACAGTCGCTTTTTAACCCTTTCGCCTGCATCGACTAGATATGAAGTTCAACCATTTCATGCCCCACACGCCATGACTTGATACTAAATCAAGGCCTTGCAGTTACGTACTGAGGAGTAAGGTTTATTTTCGCTTGCTTGTAATAACCTTTGGCGTGTAACGCAGGTCAGTTTTTAAGATATGGCGACGAAAAGGTTAAGAGAAGTAAAAATAAAAACAGGAGAGGTTCTCAAGTAGACGACTATATTAATATGTATACGTACAGTTTTTTTTAAATGTTAGTGTTTAATGTTATTGCAGTTTCGCTTTTCGGGTATACCACAGCAGTTCCCAAATGTAACGATACATGTCCAGCAGAGCCGAATCTCTGTAAAACAAAACAATCTAACGGAGAGATGTTAAATTGTTCTTCCGATATTGCGCCGAACGAAATGGATAAACCCGTATCAGGTTGGTATTCTTTATATCTGTATTGCTAGGTAGTATCAGTCAGTAAAAACGTACATATAGGTACTTTGCTAGAGCCTCACAGCAGCAGCAAAATTTACATATTATAATATAGGCAACAACGAGGGGTCGGGCACAGCGAAGTACCATCACGCTTGAGTCTGGAGAAGCCCAACTGGGGAAGTACCTCCTTACAGAAGACCACAGCCATAATAGCACTGCTACCTTTCAGGTATGTAGTATTGTGTTCCTGCGATGGTGAGTAAGGTTCCCAGAGCTCCAACCCCCCTTAAAGTCCGGCAACGCGCCTGTGACTCCCCAGATGTTGCGGTTGCCCATGGGTGGCGGTGGTTGCTTGCCATCAGGCAATCCGTCTGCTTGTTTGCCAGCTTTGTCATAAAAAAAGCACCTATATAGGTCTAAAAAATGGCCAGGGTGTACCTACACAATAGTTTTTTTACTATATCCTACCGGGGCCCATATAGAAATGTACTTGAATACAAATATCGATCCATCTATCTTTCTATCTACATATACACCGATGACGAGGGTAGCGATTTCATCCTCACGTTGTGAATATTCCATTCATTCGCACGAAGCGATTCGCTTCTACCTTCCTAATGCGGACTGCTAAGGAATGCAATTCGCTCCCTTCGTCTGTAAGTCTCCCTTCCCAGAAAGATATAATTTGGGTCTCTTCAGGCAAGAGTGAATACGCTGTTACTAAACCAGCGTGCTATACCTTCGACCTCGTCGACACTTACCATCAGGTGCGACTGAGGTCAAACGCTGGTCAGTCTTGTATAAAAAAAAAACCTGGCCAATTAGACCACCCGGTCACCGGTTTTAACGGATTTTGGCATTTTACAGTCTGTCTGTAAGGCACTTTATTCGAATCACTTTCGGGATTATTCCAAGTTTTCCCATTTTCTATTTTAGATAGAAACGAAGTGTTTACATTAAACACAGTTAATTACATAAGACGAATTCGAAATAAAGCTTCGGTGAAGATGGAGAAAGGTATGGAGCGGCGAAGGCGGTCAGTGAGCAGCGGAGAAGATGAGGAATGGGGTCTAGGTGAGGAAGTAATATATATTTTTCCCCTCACTAGCTCGTAAAGCGCTTGTTTATCCTTTAATACGAGAGGGTAAAAACGCATTTTATTCACTAGTGATTAAAGTAAGTTGACTTCTCATAGCTCTTATTGCTATGGTTTTAAAGTCTAAATTCGCGAAGTACAGCTCACTTGCCCCCGCAGCGGCGGCGGCGGGAGCGGGCGGGCGTCGGTTACGCGGCGAGTTGAAAATCGAATTAGAACATTCGAAAATCGTACTGGCCACCACAAGCTAACCAAGCTAAAGGCACCTTTTGTAAAAATGTTGAATGTGTCTAAACGCAAAAAAAAAGTCAATGCGATTTCAAAACCTTTTCTTTACATGTTTCACTTTCCTCACTGTAGTAAGGGGAAAAGTTTTGTGTTACACACGGGTGCAATTGTAATTTACTTCTCGTGTATTGAAACACTCGCTACGCTCAGGATTCTATTTTAAAACCACTCGCTTTGCTCGTGGTTAAACTATAGAATCCATTCGCATGCTCGAGTTTCAATCCCACACTCGCAGTTAAAATACAATTTTGCACCCTTGTATAACAAATAACTATTATTGGTGCTATAACATTTATTTCAATATTTTGAAATAACATTATTACAAAAAATACAGAGATTAAACAAAGTTAGTCAAAATTATTTTTATTATGCAGAAACGGCTGCTAGCGAATATGTTCAATATTTAAATCGAAAGAAAAATTGAAAAATTTTACTCGAAGCGGGAATCGAACCCACAACCACTGGATCACTAGCCCAGTGCACTACCAATTGTGCTATCCGAGTACCGCTTAGACTTGTCAAATTTTTCTATCTTATCCCTCGTCTTATACGTCATTATGGGTGACATCTACCGTCAGCGTACTGAACACTTAACGGCATTGAAGTCTCAATTTACTTTGAAAATTCATCGATATCAATGTGCTACCCCTTTCTAAATTATTTTTTATTATGTAGATACGGCTGCTAGTGAATATCTTCGATATTTAAATCGAAAGAAAAATAGAAAAACAAAAACTATTTTTCTTTCGAATATCAAAGTTAGTTAAACTAGTACAGGGTAGAAGAAGGTGGATTCGGTAGGGCTGTACCGTCATTGAAGCTGAAGAAATTTCGGATCGATTTGAATCTGGGCCGTGTCCCACGGATGAATATATAGGTAGCTCGGATTATAGAAATTATGATTTTGGATCTTAGCCAGCCCATTACAAAACTAAGCGATATGTCCCATCGGTCGGCGATGGCTTCACCTAGATGTTTGATGAAGGTGGACATTTGTGGAGCGAAGACTCCATCGACGGATGTGACGAGGGGGGTGAAGTAATATATTGCTTATCTCTTAATTGGACCCGGGTATGTCCTTAAACTACGTCCAACAATGAGAGGTAGGGCACAGCGAAGTACCATCACGCTTGAATCTAGAGCAGCCCAACTGGGGAAGTACCTCCTCCTTACGGAAGACCACAGCCATAATAGCACTGCTACCTTTCAGGTATGTAGTGTTGTGTTCCTGATGGTGAATAAGGTTCCCAGAGCTCCAACACACTTATAGGTCGGCAACGCGCTTGTGACTCCTTTGGTGTTGCGAGTGCCCATGGGCGACGGTAATTGCTTACCATCAGGCAATCCGTCTGCTCGTTTGCCACATTATGGATGCGGGTGGCACAAAACCATTGTAAGTCGCTACGGGAGCAATGGACGTTCGTGGAAAAGTGACCTGCTTGTCCGGTTTGAACGATGGAGGATGAAGAGAAATATTGAATAGGAAATAGTGTAAAAATGTTAAAAGATAAGATAAAAGTACATTTATTGCTACAAAGAAAAACATTGCATTAAACTAGTTACAGCTCTAATCGATATATTTAGTGTAACACGTAGGTAACGGACTTAAAACCAGTGTTGTTATGGATATCCGTATCCGTACCGAAACTATCGGATATCCGAAATAAAAAAAAATCCGTAACCGAATGCGACACCTCTCCCGCTACCTAATGACGCGACAGCGACAGCCCGAGGTGCACAGCTAATTCGTACGGGTTATACTTTATAGTAAATGGCCGGCAGACCAGTGTTGTTATGGATATCCATATCCGTAAACGAAACTATCGGATAATCCGAAATAATTTAATGTCCATAACCGTAACCGAAACAGATATTATATTTTACCAATATCCATATCCATATCCGGATCCGAAATTATACATATATCCATAACATCTCTACTTAAAACTAGTGCCAAGTGGTAATTACACTGTTGTGGCATAAGGTTTGGGCTTCAGCATGATGTCGTCGTCAGAGCGGCACTTCAGCCCTGTTTTGCAGCAAAAGAACGCATTATCCGAAAGTGGATTTTTTTAGACACACTTACCTACTTACGCTAAATACCTATCATGGTGTTTGAGTCTCAGAGTTCCGTCCAATTAAAGGGTTAAAAGATACATTTATCACAAATATGTTTTGTTCTTATTTAACAGATTATAAAAAAGAAGAACTAAAGAAGACTACTTGGCATTTCTTGAGAAAACCAACAAGAACCAATATACTAGCAGTAGAAAGGGACAAAGGTTCAGAAGCCCAATGAAGGAGGGGGATGAGAATATGTGACCGGATATTACAGGAATAAAGTATACTTCTTAATATAATAAATAAAGTAAAAAGGGAAAAATCAACTGCCTCTGAAAAGACTCCCATTCGCGACTCCGGGATACATGTCATACATGTCCATCACGCTACCAGCTGAGCTACTGGCTGTGAATTTCTCCACCATTTGGTGGAAATTGGACCATATGGTGGAAAAATTTGGTTCAATATGCCTAGGAGGCACCTAGCGACATCTACTGTAAACATGTTAACACTTTTACCGGCATAGGTCAAAACTCTTAAGTCATGGAGACTTTACCAATTTAATATCAATGTGCTACTCCATTACTAAGTATTTTTTTATTAAGCAGTAACTTCTTCGAACGAAATCATAATTATAGGCAAAAATTGAATAACCAACTGCCTCTTGCAAGTAGAAAAAGTTTATTTCAGACATGATGGCCTATGTACAGTCAGTATCATTTAGATAGTTGCAGTCAGTATGGCCAATTATAAACACAAAACTATGGTTGGCTAATATAACCTACCCAGACAATTTTCGACTTATAAAACGTGAGTTATCCGCTTCTATACAATTAACAGTATGGCAAAATATATCGTGACATTCTGTATTCCCGGAAAGATATAATTTGAGTCTCTTCAAGGCAAGAGTGAATAGGCTGTTACTGAACCAGCGTGCTACACCTTCGACCTCGTCGTCACTTACCATCAGGTGCGACTGAGGTCAAACGCTGGTCAGTCTTGTATAAAAAAGACATATCCTTACTGCTATATAAATATAGATCTGCATCGATATATTTGGCATTTGACGTTGACTGTACCTATGCTTTAGAAAAATACATTATCAATTTCATGAATAAATATACTTTATTTGCATATTAAGTTTTTGTTATAATGATATTCGTTTAGATTTTTATGCTTGTTTGTTTTTTTTTATTAGTCTGATTTAAATATCTAAGTGCTGGGCGAAGGCCTCCTGTTTGACGACCGGTTTGGCCTAGTGGGCAGTGACCCTGTCTATGAAGCCGAAGGTCCTGGGTTCGATTCCCAGTCAGGGCATTTATTCGTGTGATGACTGATGAGCATAGATATTTGTTCCTGAGTTATGGGTGTTTTCTATGTATTTAACTATTTATATGTATCTATTTATTATATATATCGTCGTCTAGTACCTGCAACACAAGCCTTATTGAGCTTACCGTGAGACTAGGTTGATTTGTGTCCGAAATATTTATTTATTTATTTAATATAGTTTTGGACCCTGGTATGTCCTTAAACTACGTCCAAAAATGAGAGGTAGGGCACAGCGATGACCGTCACGCTTGAATCTGGGGCAGCCCAACTGGGGAAGTACCTCCTCCTTACAGAAGACCACAGCCATAATAGCACTGCTACCTTTCAGGTACGTAGTGCTGTGTTCCTGATGGTGAGTAAGGTTCCCAGAGCTCCAACCCACTTATAGGTCGGCAACGCGCTTGTGACTCCCTTGGTGTTGCGAGTGCCCATGGGCGACGGTAATTGCTTACCATCAGGTAATCCGTCTACTCGTTTGCCACCTTTGACATAAAAAAAAAAGAGAAAATGAGGGATCTTTAGGGATACCACCACTCCAGAGTTTGAAAAGGGACGCTTGATATTTTTAATTTTATTATTTCATATTTCATGTGGCGTGTTTTTACTTTTTATATTGTTTGTACACCTGCAAAATGTTGAGTTTTGGTAAGTCATTGTTTACTTTTGTGTCTACTGGCAATGTTATTTCACAAACAGTATATGTATATTATGAATTATCTCTGTCACTTCGGCTACTAATAATAATTAGCAAAATACTCCAAAGCGCAGTGTTATATCTTTATCCCCACGCAAGCCTATCAATTATCCTACGCGTATATAGTATATCCGGGTAGATTTACAGATGTAAAGGAACAAAAACAACATAAAACAAATGTTAGGTTGACAAAAAAAACAAACACATTCATTGACCCGTTTATTTCTGAACCAAAAAATTATACTCTATTATCACAAAACTAAAATAATTAGCAATTTGATTGACACCACAGAACTTTTAACTCCACCATTCGCCATATTGAAAGCAATATACATATGTGAATGATATGATGTTCCTTTTATACCAAGTCACATACCTCATCGTGCTTGTAATCGTTAACTCCGCGTTTAGACATGCTGGCTCGTCACTCGCCTCGCTATTCGTCGAAACGTTCGACGAGACTTTTCCTATACAAAAACGGGATGCGAGGGACGAGAGGAACAGCGAGACGTCCGCGTACACATGCGTGCTCGCGTTTCGCCTCGCCATTCGCCTCGCTGCTCGCGCGAATGTGTGGCGGCAGCATTATAGAAAACGCAAACGAAACGAAACTATGTATCGAGATGAATGATCGAACAGGAGCGGTACCGCGAACATCGAAGTTCGTATATTTCGGGCATCTTTCTCTTTAACTCCAATTAAGGTGTCATGAGAGTGATAGAGACGTCCGAAAACGAATATCGTTGTTTGCGGTAGCACCGCAGTTACATGATCTTTTGCATACAATATTTATATTCGTTTCGATTTTCTTGGCTGGTCTGTGATCGATAACGATAACTGCAATTTTGTACAAATAAACTTGGTTAAGATATAAATGTAGTATTCATAAAAATATGACCCCAATTAACATGACGTTAAAAACGTTAAATTGACAGTTTTATGACGATAATTAAGCATTTTTTTTTTTGTCTTTTATGTATGGTATTTCTGCTTAAAGTTGATGAAATGACACCAAATTTAAGTATTTATAGAAATTTAATACTTAACCTTTTGACCGCCGAACGTCAAAAATGTAAAGTTCAATTTTGAACCCAGTCATAATATTTGACGGTGTCATTTACGTTGTCACTTGTCACTTTGTCTCATATATGAGACGATGGCGGTCAAAGGGTTAATTATCGTCACAAAACTGACATAGTTAACTTCTCTACTACTAGTCACGCTAATTTGAGTATTTTTTTCTGAAAACTCCCATAAACAAAAGTTCTATAATGTCAACATCAAGATGTGTCCAGATTGTCATAAAACTTTTTTTTTTGCTAACGTCTCCATCAAAGGTACTACACCATTTTGCCAATGTCAAAGTGTATTTTTTCAATAGTTCCTGGTAGATCGATCGCCACGTAAGCTAGCTTTGTTACGCATTAAGGGAGTTTTCAAAATTTGGTACACCCAATTAGCGAAAAATGTAAAAAAAAGTTAAATCACTGTCAGTTTCGTGACGACAATTAAGCATTAAATCTTTATGAAGATCGACTTTTTGCCTTTAATTATGTTTTGTAATATCGATTGAAGTTTATAAATCGAACATCAAAACCAAGCTTTTATCGATATTTAATGCTTAATTGTCGTCACGAACCTGACACTGATTTAACTTTTCTTAAAAACTTTCACTAATTGGGTGCACAATTTTTTGAAAACGCCCTTAAACAAGTAAAACAATAACAAACGTGAAGGCGTGTTAGACCGCAAGACAATGATGTTGACGATAAAGCTCGGATGGGCGCCAGCGAATTACATCAAACTGGACGCATACATAAAACTACCCACGCATGGCAAAAACTTTTATAATAGTAGTTTATGTATCTGTGCATAATGAAGGGCATTACAACAAGAGTGTGGGTTTATGAAACGAGCCGAAGGCGAGTTTCATAATAATATCACACGATTGTTGTAATGCCTAATTATGTATAGATACATACACTACTTTATCTACACACATATCATTAAGTGTTTTAAGATGGGTTCAGAAACCGTAGGGAAATGACTTATTACTAGGGTTACTTGTAAACATTAAAAAGTCAACGAACAAAACAAATGACAGCTTGGAACGGCGGCGTTGCGTATTTCGTATCTGTCAATTTTTTTTTAAACCATAGACAAGCGAATGAACTCCCTATTCTACTGTCACTCGAGTTCAAATGTCGTTCGATTTATATTAAAAAAACATAACGAATTGGCGTTTCGTATCAATGGCTGTTTTAATATCTATAGATACTAGATTAGACACCCCACTTGAATTTGACAGATGTT
Source organism: Grapholita molesta (assembly GCA_022674325.2). NCBI lineage: Eukaryota > Metazoa > Arthropoda > Insecta > Lepidoptera > Tortricidae > Grapholita > Grapholita molesta. The sequence continues at coordinate 3,458,992 of CP053147.2, forward strand.
CCAAATTTAAATTCATAACCTACGGATTTCAGTAGGTAATGTTAACATTACCTACTGAAATCTTTCTGATGGTTGGTAATGCTGGTCATTGCCTACGGTTTCTGGACGCATTTTAGAGCACTTATGACATGTACGTAGATAAAGTACATTACATGTTTAATAAGCCACACACACACGCCATACATCGTTTATAATTAGTGTTTAACACATTGACCGCCAGACTAACTAAGCTTTATGGTCGTAGTCGCATTCGTCTACAGAGCGGAAAAACGCACCGCATAACACAAAGCGAACGCGGTACGAAAAGTATTAATGTAATGAAAAAGCTAAAATTGAAAAATAACCGCACGGTACATCAATATGTACAACTAGCATATACATATAATATAATATTTGATGCTGTATGTACTAACAGCAACACTCTTAGCTGTACATTAGTGGACCTTATTATATAAGGCATAAAATATAAATGTATACAATATACGAAAAACCTATGGATTTTTTTTCTTTAATTGTACAAAAGAAAACCTTAACGTACAAAAGGCCATAAGGCATTCTCGACGAGCAACCTTACGGCAATGACGGAGCATAAAATAGAATATTATTTGAATCTACTAGCTATCCCGGCGAACTTTGTACCGCACGAAAGTCTTGGGGTCTTTTTAATTGATTTTATTTTCTTACTTAAGCTTAGGTACTATTAAACTTTTGGCCGAGACGATCACAACGAACCCAAAATCGTTCTAATCTGTTCAACCATTCTCGATGAGTTATAAACTTTCTTTTATTAAATATAGATTTAGATTTAAAAAATAATGATTCACTCAAACCGGACTGCCTAAGGGCCTGATTACACATTGAGTTTAGTGCGAGTTCAAACATTTTCCACTTGTAGTTACAAATGTATGAATCGCACTAAACACTAATCAATGTGGAATCCTAATCAGGCCCCTACGAGACAGCTCGGGCAATCAAGAGTCAAGATGTTTCGGCCGGCCAACCTTCCTGCAAGCTCTGCCTCGCACGTCTACTCTTCCCGAGCTGCCTCGCTCGTAAGTTTCTTTGCGAGGCTGCTCAGCTTGTGAATCTGCCTACTGACGTAAAAATATGTATCTAATAGTAGTAGTAAAACACTTTGTCAAGAAATGAAAAACACAATAGGGAAAAGCAAAACATGTGTACAAAGGCGAACTTATCCCTTTAAGGGATCTCTTCTATTTAAGTATCTAGTGACCGAAGACCTGGCTGCTTCCTCGCACAACGTGCCAGCATTGCGATACAGGAAATGGCGCCAGCATTCATGGTACAATGGCTTTTTAGATTTAATCTAGAATAGGTAAGTTATCGTACTTATAATTAGTTGCTACCTAACACGTTTCTTAGAAAATCTAGAAAATATTCAATACAGTACATGGATTAGAAACGTATAGTGAATCATTTTTAATATACAAAAAAAAATCATTTAACACAGAAACAGATTCCGTTGCTATAGCAACCTGTAATCCGAGGGTTGAGATAAGTCGAGTAAATGGGATTTTGAATTTAGAACTATACGTGAATTACATAAGATTGTTACTTCCACTTATCGGGTTTGACCACTCAACCCTCGATTACAGACTAACCTTTTCGGCGCCATGCCAAACGCAAAAGCTAACGCTTAGACGCCGCGTCATCGAAATATCAAAACTCAAGTTGAACTTTATGCGTGTGCAGGCCTAATTTGTTATGGTCGATGACAAAGATATATATATATACATATATATATACGTCTTTGGCGTAGAAAAATTTAATAGGGCAAAGTTTATCAATTGGCATGTATGACTGTAATGTTTGTAAGAACGGGCCGCAATTTGCCTCAACCTAAAACAATAGGGGCAATTAACAAACGAATTAAATAGTTAGCAACAAAGTGGCCAAATATATTTTCACCTCACAGCTCGGAAAGAACTGTTTTGTTCTTTAAAAACAGATAGCAAAATTTTTAATTTTATTCACAAGAGTGCAAGGTATTTTTATACAAATTGTTTATTACTCATCGAGTGTTTTTTTATGCTAAATAGTTGTATGTTCTGTTTTTAATGTTTTTGAATGATAAATGATGGATGCCAACATTTTTGAATACATTTTTAATATTTTAGATTTTAGAGTTAATTATTTGCCCTCCCTGCTCAAGATTCCACTTAGCACGAGAAGGTAAACACTGACTTTGCTCCCTTGTATAACAAATAACTATTGTAAGTCTTTATTTGTATGGCAGTAAGGATGTGTTACGATATAGGTGGTTGTCCATTCTAACTGCTTCTAACTTTATGATTTATGATTATAATGCTGACTGCGCAAGGCTAAAGACCATTTCTTGAGAGTTAAACACAAGTATGATATTTAAACTATGTCTGAAACGAAGAAATTATATTTTACAAATATGAATAATAGGTATTAAAGACTACGATAAACTTGTATGTGCGATTATTTTCGACGTATATTTTTTTAATTTCAAACGCTCAAAAGTCACTATTCGCCCCACTGTATGTTACAGTGTAATAGGCTTTATTAAAACTTAAAGTATTACAAATCCTTTTAAACTAAACTTAATATAAATAAAAAATCTAAATATCACGCAATAAAAATATTATAAAACATGGATACGGATAAATTTTTAACTTTAATTCGTTTTAGCCTCCTGGTCGCCACTGTCATCGAGTCGTGACAATAGAAACTTACACGCCACAGTCATCACTACATGACAAATGTGTTCTTATATATCCGCTATCCTGTTTTAATAGTTTGTAAATACTAATTTCAGTATCTTTACTATGGCATAAAATACTATCAGCTATAAATATCCCCTCCAGCCGTTTTCCCAACTAAGATTCGCAACCAGGCCCGGTATCGCGAACGAAACTTCGTATATTTCGAGCATTTTTCCCTTTTACTCCAATTAGATAGTGATGAGACAAACGTCCGAAGATTACGAATATCGTTTTTCGCGGTATCGCCGCAGTTGCGACATAATAACTTTCACTCGTTTTCGTAACCAGTTGCGAACGAAGAACTTATAGGTACAGTCGCCATCAGATATAGCGGAGCTGTGGAGGTGGTCACTAATATCGGAACATGCACTTTATCGCCTTGACAATAGAGGTGTTGTTCACATATTTGTACCACCACCACAGCTCTGATATATCTGATGGTGACTGTATCAGGGACCGGCCCGCTATCCCTTATAAAGGGTTTTGTATGGGTTTTACATAAGGCTTTACTCGCCATACCCTTATTCGACAATACCCTTTCATTTACTTTTAAAGCCCTTATAAACGCGCTAACCCTTATAACTAAGCGCTATCCCAATACCCTAACAAAACCCTAATCATCCGCTCACCAAAACCTTACATATCGCTTATAAGGGTTAGCCTTATAGAGGGCTTCCCTTCCGTCAGGGAGTGGAGGCTTTCTATAATATAATGACCACGACCGCTCTTTGTCCTGATCAAGTGGAAGAATGGAATTACTCGGCCTTTAGGCCTACTCGGCCTTTAGGTCTACTCGGCCTTTAGGCCTACTCGAGAACCCTCACGCCCCAATAACCATCTCCTTATGCCTAGGTACGAATAATTTTGATCGACACTGGTAAACACTGAGACACAATACATATCTATTGCTAATCTAATAAATAATTTCTAGAAATAAAGAAACTTACACATCCGTGATATAATTAAAATAAATGTACAGTTAGCAATAGAAGAATAAATTTTATTAATAAGTAAGTTAAAAAATCAATTCAGTTGTGGTACAGTCAGCGTCACATAGCTCGTAGCACTCAAAGTAGTTAAATAGTAACCATACAAATTCTATGGTGTACCGAACTTTATGAGTAAGTACTTTGGATGCTACCAACTATATGACGCTGACTGTATTTACTTATTTTGTACACAGCTTTTAAATTAACTTCCCCTGCTAACTGTACACCCTATATGTACTTACTACTAACATGTCAATTTTATAATAATTAATGAATAAATTCAAAAATAGTTTTAACACTTCAAAATAATCTTTCAAAAATCTCATAATTCACAACAAATATTAATTACTTACAATAAAAAAGTTTTCAATTCTTCGGGACAATACAAACGAAGAAATGGTATTTTAGAAACATGAATGATAGAAATTAATAACAGTGAGAAACTTTTATGCGATTAATTTTGTCGTAAGTTTTTGAATTGGAATGCAAGACTCTCAAAAATGGTCCTTTGCACGTTTTGAGAACAAACAGTCATTGACTCAGCAAAAAGGCATCCGTAATCAATTCATACATACATGTACTTGTTTAAAAAAAAAAAGAATATAAATAAATAGAAATTATCTATACTTTAGAGTAAATAATACTTCATTGACTCTCATTATTGTACACTGGCTCGGTATCGCGAACATCGAAGTTCGTATATTTCGAGCATCTTTTCTCTTTTACCCCTATTAAGACGTCATGAGAGTGACAGAGACAATTATCCGAAATTTACGAATATTGTCTTTCACGGTAGCCCCTCTTGTTTACTCCGAATGAAACAAAAATTAGAGTCAACGCCGTGTAAAGTCGTTGCTACAATTTTGGCACGTTAAATTTATCCATGGTTTTAGGCGAGGCCCTACCGCGAAAGCTGAAATTCGTATTTCTAGCGATCGTCTCTGAGTCGCTACCGCCAAAACGATATTCGTAAATTTCGGGCATCTTTCTTTTACCCCAATTAAGACGTCATGAGAGTGTCAGAGACAATCGTCCGAAATTTACGAATATCGTTTTTGGCGGTAGCGCCTCTGTCAGTCTAATATTCGCGGACAACGCGTTTTATTTACGTTTTCAACCATTTGTATCAATACACACGCGTTACCCAAGTCAGACGCAGCTGTTATACCTATATTTGTACACATACAATGTATTCATGGGATAACGTCTCAAGCCCAGCCTACAATTACAGACTTAAGTGTAATACCTACGGCGACGTCTCTGTCACTCATAATTGTAGTAAAAGAGAAAGATGCTCGAAGTTTTCGAACTTGGAGTGAGGAGTGTAACGTGTACGCTACTCTACAAGTCCGGCAGAATGCTTCATTGAGTCTCTACTCATTCCAAAGAGATGCAAAATTGTGAATTCCGAGATGAGTTGTGGTTTAGCAGCTTGTTAATTAAATTTTTTTGTAGAATTAATTAAAAGAATCATGAACCAAAGTATATGTACTATAATGTACCTAAGCTTATTTTTTGACACTGTGTGCACATCAGTTAAATATGTGCTCTCTTATAAATACATAATATCATAAGAATAAAAGTGTCATAAATTTTTTACATTTGACTAACTGTATCAAACTGGAATTGAGGTATGATAGACACAACATGAATATGGCAACTACCCCCAAGATGATCAAGTCATATTTGTGGGAGGCCTATGTCCAGCAGTGGACAGCATATGGCTAAAATGTGGACAAAATATGCTAGCAAAACTCTTTCAATGTGTGAACTAAAATACTGACAAATGACAGAGGTATAAGCTAGTGAAATCCCACGGAAGAACTAGTAATTATGTTTATGTATGATTACTTTAACATTCTAAAGTTACTTAAGTTTTAAGTTATTAATGTTCTTCAATCTTTAGCACTTTCACCTTCTGTGCATCACTGTACGGTAATAAAGCTACCGAGGCAGTTCGTTTGAAACTGTGCGTAAACTCCAACACTGCAATCTTCTTCGGCATTGCCACAATCACTGTATGACCGGCCTCTCCTTCCATAACGTCAATCTGTATGATTGGACACAATGACAACACTGGGCAGTCGCATCTTTCCATAAAATTATACTGTTTTACTGGTTCCGCGGTGAATAAGTCGAATTCTCCATTAGCGTTGTACGGTGCATAGTATATACGAAGGACACCCCAGTTTGATCCAACAAATGCCACATCACCATATATTCGGACGACTACTATGTCGCCCAACGGACCTTCAGGTATCGTGTGGTTGAGGACGTACATCCATTGTATGTAGACTCTCCAGTCCATTCGTTCCAAGAAGTTATACTCCTTCAACTGATGCAGCATATTTGAGTCCGTATCAATACTGCAGGTGAAATGGAGGTCATTATCGTTAATTACAGTATAAATGTTACGTTGGAATGTCAACACATGAAGCTGATCTGAGTAGCCTAAACACATAACTCCATCTGACGAGTTGGTTATATACTTCTGCTTGAAACCACCATCATCTAACGGACACATGTATAGATGGTCATCCAATGTAACATAGTACACTTTATTTTTGGCCAAAATGAAAGATTTCACACTGTCAAACGTCACATTCGTTTCGTATTTGGGATTTTGTATAGCTTTCCTGATGATAAAGAGATGCAGATGGTAACTGAGTATGATTATATAATCGTCGTTTTCTGTATATCGTAAATAATCACCAGTGATGCTCGAGCGTTTCGATTTTTCCATAGTTACAATGTCGTAATACTCTATTGATCCTTTTTTGTGAACACCGATAACGCCGTCTCTCAGTATTTTGAAGTTCTGTATTTCCTCACTTATGCTAGACGCTGCTGCGAACTCATCCTGCTGCTCTCGGGCCGTGGCGAGCTTCGACCAGAGAGATAAAGACCGGTAAATATGGAACCAAAGAACGCCTGGTCGGGCTTTCACTCGAGCTATCTTATAGATGTTCCTGTAGTCCCGTCGGCAGTGCATACGCCATAGATGGTCGCTTCTGGACATCCCGTCGACTATCATCTTCCACCTTGAACACACACGGCGACATGCTGTGAGGTCTCGCGCAGTTAGTAACGAGAAAATGAACAGCAAAACTTCAGTAGGCAGGAGGCCTATGTAGCATTCGATATCGTACGTCATATTGCTCGGTGGATGGTTGGGTTAACCGTTAAACTGTTTTATGGTAGCTTACGCACACATTTCGATTTTTTTACTTCTTTCTAATTCATTTTTCAATGTTTGTCAACACTAACAGATGGAAGATCGATCAGAGGATAAAAATATTGATCAAAGGACACAACTGTCACTAGTGTAGTAACACTATACTTGAATCGACAATCGAGAAATTTCTATGATTTGAAAATTTTATAATCTTATTTTATAATTCCATTTAATTTAGCGTAACTATTTTTATTTAACATTTAAGTAGGATTTCGGAACAATTGGATAATATTTTGCTGTTGATTCCGTATTTCTGGCTATTTTTTTTATTTCAACATAGGACATCATCCATAGACAACTAAAACTCTATACAATTAATTTGTAAAAAAAAAAAATTGATTCAACGCGCTCGAGTCTGTCGCTTTTATGTCAATTGTCAAATGAAACCGAAACCAAACTCGTAACGGCTAACGCCTAAGTTTATTTTGATTTTTGAACATAAACAATACTTTGAAGCAAAATACACAATGTCAGTCTTTAAAAACTTAAGAGATGCGTGTATTAATTTCCAAGAGGATCTACAAAATGATTCTCCGCAGTTATTCTGCGCTAGAATAGGACAATCTTACGATGAGGAAATTACCAATAAAATGCAAGACTTATCTTTATTTTCTGCTAAGTTAAGGCTACTTCAGGCAAAATCTTTATCAAGTAAGTGTATATCGAATTTATATAAATAATTAATACAGGTCATTCTTACACAGATTGACAAAGCCCACCCCGTGGTTGATTTTTAATTTAATAATTAGTAATTGATTTTAAACCTTGAATGAAGCTCATTTGGTAAACAAATTGGTTCAAATCTCGAGAAGGGTATTTATTTGTGTGATGACCACATATTTGTTCTTGAGTCATGAGTGTTTTCTATCTATTTAAGCATTTATACATCTATGTATACATTGGTGTACTACAACAAGCCTTCTCGAGTTTACCATGGTGTCCATGGTGCTCAGTCAATTTGTGTAAGCATGTCCTGTATTTATTTATTGTTACATGTATTTGTAAATTCTAATGTGAATTAATTTCATTCAAATTGTGTTAAAGATTAAAAATACAACCAACCTATCCTTTATTATATTTTTCTGGGTGGCTACACAACCAGATAATATTGTACATTGTGGCACAAAAAGTCAATGTCATTATCCTATAGCTATTACTTAAAATGGGATAATATGTATGTTAATTTGAATAAATACATTACATACATTTCAGCCATATGCAGTCCACTGCTGGACAATAGGCCTCCCACAAATATGACTTGTATTATCTTAGGGATAGTTGCCATAGTCGCCACGCTTGGCAGGCATGTTGGCGACCGCAGTAGCTGTTGATTGGGATCCCGTCCTTAGGATTTGAAAATAGCTGTAATATGATGACTATATCAGATTAAAATCGAATTCAAATTGGTTTCTGAATTAACTAAGAAATCTTCCTAATGCAGACTTCTAAGCAATGGAATTCGCTCCCTTTGTCTATATTCCCGGAAAGATATAATTGATTAAAGATAATTTATTGACATTAAATAGAATATAAATTTTACAAAAAAAAAATTACAGTAAAACTAAATTAACCCTAAAATTTAATAACTGCTAGTCGTTTCTGGTGCAAAAGTGCCCATAATGCTCGTGGCATTACCGCGCTGAATTACTATAGACAGCCTTTGCACCAGAAACAACTCAAGAGTGGGGGTCCTTTCTCTTTTCCCTGAGTCGACTGCCTATGTCACGCACAAATTTTATAGCGTCTGTCCCCCAATTGCCCGCCGTCTCCACCGCGAATGGGACAAAAATATACCCCGCACCTAAGGTAGCATATTTTTGCCGTTGTAATACCGCCTGAAGTTCGGCCTCTGCTCCAGCCGCGCGCGTTGTGCGAATGATATGAGAGGCGGCGAAGGTGCTGACACATGTAGTCCCACACTAGACACCGCCCTTTCTCCCATGGCACCAACGTCAAGCCGTCAGGCCTTTTGCCGTCCGTACGACTAAGGCCTGCTGGCTTGAGCGTTGATGCCGACCTTAGGGCTCTGTATATAATTCGACTCTTTTCAAGGCAAGAGTGAATAGGCTGTCACTGAACCAGCGTGCTAGACCTTTGACCTCACCGACACTTACCATCAGTAACTATCAAATGTAGGTCAGTCATGTATAAAAAAAATACTTACAGTGGGCCCTGAACGTCCTGAGTCAAGTTCCGAAGAAGTAACTATGGCCCGGTACGAGGATGCAGCCTCATGGAAGGTGATGGAACAGAAGATAGTTAAGACTGTCAGCCAGTTTCATGATGTCAGGAGACTCATAACTACTCCAGACAGCAAGTTGGAGCCAGAACAGATGGAGAGGAAAGAGTAGGGATTTTATGATATTTTTTACGTGTTTGAGCTCTTATACTTTTTTGTTCTGACATGGACTATTTTACTCCCCACTGTTTAAGTAAGGTGAATTTACCGATGACAAAAATTTAAGACTAACACTTAATTGTCAGCACTAGTACACATTTATATGTACTTGTTACCAGAAAAAAAAAACCTAAACAATTTTAAGAATTATTATTATTATTAAGTATACTTACTAACCTAAGTCCCTATGGGCAGCCTTCCGCAACAGACAGACTTATGGGACTTGTATTTATATAGAATCTGGTGCAAACCCCAATTTAACATGTACCTATATTATAACATGTGATGCAAGTGACTAAATAAACTTGCCTGTTATTTACATATAGGTAAAATAAAAAAAATATACACACTTTTAGAGACCAAAGATGGGAGTTTGGCAACTCGCAAGAGTCACAAGTATATTTTTTTGTTAGTTGCTTAATTTTTTATTAACAAACGAAATTAACCAGATTTACTGTACTATAAAAGTGATTTGTACTATGAAAACTTATTATACGAGAATATTGTGATTTTTAAATAACGCACAAGGCAACAAAAATGATTAATCTTTAGCCAAATGTATATGTATATCATAAGTACATACATACATCATACATTTCAGCTGTATGCAGTCCACTGCTGGACATGCTGCCACGCTTGGCAGGCGGGTTGGCGACTGCAGTGTCTGTAGATTGAGTTTCGACGGACGCTGCTGCCCGTCCGTAGGATTATTCCCTTTGTCGCCTCTTATGACACTCGCGGGAGGAGATGGGGTGGTCCTATTCTATTTCGGCATCACACGGCAAATTTCATATGTATATCATAAGTATCATTACAATAAAAAAAAATCTTTATCCATAAACATGATTACAGAGACATCATCTCCAAACTAAAAGAATACAGAGACAAAGAGGAACAGCTCCGAGAGACGGAAGCATTGCTCACCAAGGCGGAAGAAGAGCATCACATACTGCGGTGCCAGTGGGACGAGGAGTTGGGAGCATTGAAGGACTTGAGCGAACAAGCTACCAACGATGAGGAGACACAGGAAGGACCATTGCATAAGTAAGTTAATTATTTTAATTAACTACATACTCATTTTAATTACTTACTAAATGAAATGGATATAGACAGAACCCTGAGTGTAAGTTTTTAACGTAACTTTACTTCACGAACGCGTTTGCGTTTCCCATGTAAATAACATTATCACTTACGCAATCATAAACGTTTTCTTACTTAAAAAGTAACTTGCACTAGAGCCTCTGGTCATATGGCAAGAATAAAATTGGAAAATGGTCAAAAATAATTAAGGATTGGTTACCGAAATACAGTAAGAGAAATAGTGGACATCCAGGATTGAGATGGGAAGATGAGTTTCCACCTACTATATTAATGAATGGAACTATTAGGCAGCGAATAAAGGCTATTTGTATTGTATTTGTACTGTCAATAGCCGCGTCCCCATAGAACGCACGGCCTTGCGAGCCGATTGACGTGCGAATTATTTTTTTTATGTAATAGGCGGCAAACGAGCAGACGGATTGCCTGATGGCAAGCAACCACCGCCACCCATGGGCACCCGCAACACCAGGGGAGTCACAAGCGCGTTGTCGGCCTTTAAGGGGGGTTGGAGCTCTGGGAACCTTACTCACCATCAGGAACACAACACTGCATACCTGAAAGGTAGCAGTGCTATTATGGCTGTGGTCTTCTGTAAGGAGGAGGTACTTCCCCAGTTGGGCTGCCCCAGATTCAAGCGTGATGGTCATCGCTGTGCCCTACCTCTCATTGTTGGACGTAGTTTAAGGACATACCCGGGTCCATTGCCGCGACCGAGGCACAGCCGCGCGAGGAAATTGGCTCGCGAGGCTGTGCGTTCTGTGGGGACGCGGTTATTCTATTATTTTACGAAAAATGTAATGTAACTGATTTATTTCATATAGGACGCGGAAAAACGTAGTGTTTCACCTTAAAGTTGGTAAAACGGTGGCAAAAACCGTTAAAAATAAGCAAGATTACATACTTGATAAATTTCGACGGGTTCCGCTGTGTTCGGGTGACCCAATTGGTTAAGGCGTTAGCCGCGATAGCTGGAGATGCGGGTTCAAATCCCGTCTCAAACTGCGGAGGTCCTTGTAGCTTATTCTTAAGTATACACCCTGTTTTTTTTATATCCGTTAACTTTAAGGGGTGATTCTATAGGTCAACAGTAGTTAATGTCTCTAAGAAACTAGTATTTTAACTATTACTATTTTTGAGATATTCAATAAATATATTTTATTGCTGAATCAGTGCGGAAACTCTTCATTACGACCTAATATTATGTGTCAATTCAACGTCAAAGTAATTCTAAAGGATCTTTCAGAAGGTAATATTTATTTATTGTGTATGAAAGATGTTTTTATTTAAAGAAACCGAATTTAACTAAATGCGATGTACCAAGTCGCTTCTGCTAACCAAGTAACTTGTCAAATTTAACGGATATAAAAAAAAACACAGTGTATATGTCATCTATGTCATTTTTTTTGGTTTATTTAGTCACACGCGCTTGTTTCGGAGAGGTGTCCGTGCCAAGTGTGTTAAACTTCTTAATAGAATTGTAAGAATACGAGCAAAGAGGGAACTGGGGTCGATTTTTAAGAGTCGTGCACTCGAATACAAAACACTTTGGGAACGATAATAATGGGGCAATTAAGTTTCTTCTCTCAAACACGAAGAAATGTTTTTTTAGATACATGAATGATAGAAATTAATAATTGTGGGTATCGAAACTACTCATTTTGTGCGAATATGGTGTTGAAACTCTTGATTATAAATTATATTCGTCCTCAGTTTTTTGAAATTCGTGTGCATGAAAAATCAGCCCCCGGTCAATTTGAAAAACGTGGAAGGAGAAATATTTCTGGAGAGCATCGCTTTTTCAGTTGACACTTCATAATTCTTGAGTATATGAACATTTCTCAAAAAGTTTGTACATTTAGATCACGTCTTCGATCTACCTACCATCTTTACCAAAATGTCCCATAAAGTTTGTATGGAACTTTTCTTTTTTGTTACCAAATTTCTATAGACTTTCGGTTAAGGACGAATATATTCGCACACTTAAGTTACTCATCATTATTTTTGCACGAAATCTATAGTTTCGATACCCACGATTAATTTCTATCATTCATGTTTCTAGAATCCCATTTAATCGTTTCTGAGTTTAAAATGTCACGAGTCGAGTACTCGACGCTCATAAATTGTCCCACTGGCCTATGTAGTAACGTGTATACACGCATGTCGGCGTTCTATATTCAAATGTTGACGTAAGTTCCATATATCCATCCAGTTGATTGGAGTGGCCTAGTTGGTAGTGACCCGACCCTGCCTATGAAGCCGATGGTCCTGGGTTCGAATCCCAGTCAGGGCATTGATTTGTCTGATGAGCACAGATATTTGTTCCTGAGTCATGGGTGTTTTCTATGTATTTAAGTATATTTATGTATCTATCTATTATATATATCGTCTAGTACCTACAACATTAAGCCTTACTGAGCTTACCGTAGGACTAGGTCGACTTGTGTAATATTGTCCCGAAATGTTCTTTTTATTTTTTTTTTATTAATTAATTCTCCGCACAGCTACATAGACATGGTCCTTTAGTTGTTTTTTTTTATTGTTGGTAATTTTTTTTTTATTATTGGTAATATTTATCTGTTGTTTCAGTAAACTCCAAGCGTTAATACAGAAAATGGAGATGATGCGATGGCTAATTTCTCGACTTGTGACAGCGCGGTCGAGTTACGACTGGCTGTCGGACCCCGACCGACGCCTGCAAGCATTAAAGATGGCGCGAGAAACAAATAATATCGAATCTTATACTGGAATGTAGATAGTTAAATATAAATATACTTAATGTAAAGGAATCTGCATTTTTCATTTATATTTTATTATAATCTAGCTGTCCCGGCGAACTTTATACCGCCTGAAATGGGGTATTTTTGATTGATTGTTTTTTTTTTAGGCATAGGTACTAAACTTTTGGCCAAGTTCAATTCGGTTCAGCCGTTCTCGAGTTATACAAGGCGGAACTAACACAACTTTCTTTTATTAAATAATATAGATTTTTTTCTACTACAACTCTTCAATATACCAATTACATAGCTGATAATGGTATCAGCTATGCGTCTATAGAGACATACCATTAACCTAGACGGAGCCTGCTAATAATAATACCACGATCAAAAGGGATGGTCTAACTTTCCATAGGTATGGCAGAGACGGCACTATTTTCGTCCGTCCTTGTCATAGTTTTACACATTTTTGTTCCCCTCCAAACTGGACCCTACAGATCTGTCAAAGTTGGAGGGGAACAAACAAATACAATTGGAGTTTTCAACCAAAGTTTCGGTAATTAATACAGAATAAGCTAATATTTTTGTTATAAAGAATGTTCTGTATAGCAAAATTATAGTGAATTGTTACATTTTGGGCTACAAAAGCCAGAATGTCTTGGCCCTTACTGGCGCACGCGGATGCGTTCTCCAGTCATTATTCCTCCTAGGCTGATATCTAAACACAGTAAGGTAAAATATCAGTGGCGTTTTCATTTAAGTTTTTGCTGATAAGGCGGTATATTTTTTCATATCTACCTACAGTTAATCTAAATGTGTGAACAATAAAGAAACAATAGAAATGTTTAAATAGCGTTTTGGGTAAATACCTACATGATTTTTATTGTAAATCTACCTCCCACACCTGCGACATTATCCCAAAAAACAAAAGACACCTATATCAATATTAACTATATTGTTTGGTTGGGAAATACCGATCGATTGTTCTGATAAAACATGTGAATACCTATTTAAACGAAATTTATTTTCAAGCATAACACGTGTAGAGTTTAATGGTTCCCATTGCTCTTTCATAACAATAGTACTTTATATCAGAGGCTAGGAAAATTAGGATTTCCGGCCAAGTGGGTATTTACGGCCGAGCGAGGCCGGGAATCCGTTTTCACAACAGGCATGTAGTTATAGCGCTATTCTCAAACATACAATGAAATAAAAGAAATGCTTCAAAAAATAAAATTTGCTAAATCACAACTAACAATGAAATCGAAATGTATTAAAAATTAACATCAGCTGTTTGCTATGACACCCGCCATCTTTGCCTCTGTATAGATAATCGTCGGAAAAAAGTTACTTTTTTATATGAAATTCCATTTCCGTCCCCTTCAGTTGCCGCGCCCAAAAAACCATACTTCCGAGTCTATTATAAGGAATGTAAAGACAATATTTCATTGCATGTTTAAGAAAAATATTGTTTTCACTTCCCATGCTCTAAAAGTGTGTCATATTATGCTTGCCAAGGCGGACTAAAGTAATACATTTAGCCTCTTGGGAAAATATGTATACATATTTATGATATACAAAACGTTTTAAATTGACCAACCAGAACACTTCATCGTATTAAATCCACCAATCACGACAGATATCGAAGTTAATCGCAACTCTAGATTCTTTTTTGGTGCGAATACTGTTTAAAAATGTGAAATCATTTAAAAAACTTTGTATAAAGTATCAACCAATCAGACAATACCACAATATTAAAATCGACCAATGAGGAAACGCAATCAAATTGTCAAAGCATTAGGTACTTTTTAGTTCCTACTTCACAAGCATTAAACAAAAGTTTAAATCGTTGGCAAACTCTTTGAAGCCCCAATTATACGTTGTCTATGGCATTTATTCACGACGTATATATCCTATCTGTATCAAAGCAGTGAAAAAAATACAAAGACTGCCAAATTAAACATTTTTGACTCAGGATTCATTGCGGGTGAATAAAATTGTATTTGTTAATTGTTGAAATGTTGTTTTATCTTATTTTCTCGCAATCGAAGTGAAAACTAGTATGCATAACTCGGGTCTAAACGCCATATTACCCCTCGAACAATTTTCCCTCACTTCGTTCGGGAAAATAACCATCTCGTGGTACTATGGCCTACTTTAGCCCCTTGTCAAACAATCTACTATTTTAGTTAAGTCATGAAGGGGGCGCCTCGATTAAATGTAATCATGGCGGCTCAGGTAAGGATGGGCGAACCGCTCGCGAATTTTAGGTATTTCCTTTGTTTTATTAAATAAAGTAAGACCATCTGTTGAGTATTTGCGACGTATTAAGGGAATCCTATCTTATTTAAATGTCATTATAAAGATCTGTCGGCGCGCCTGATAGAGGCCTCGGGTGAACAGAGGGCTGGCTACTATTTTGCACTGCGGATAGCCATCGCTATCCAGCGTGGGAATACAGCCAGCACCTTGCCCGTTGATAGCCACCTGGGCCAAGTTTTGTATCTCTAATTTCATTTTAGTAGGTTAAGTTGTAAGGGTTCTTATTTTCTTTATTATGTTTTTATACTTAATTGTATGTAATTGTTTTTGCGAGTAAATAAATGTCACATTGGATGTAATTTCTAAAAAGCAAAATTTAAGTAATCGTTTTTCTGAATCGTATGATTTATTGATTTAATCCTTAAGTATGTAACTTATAACACACACACTAAGATCCTTAATCTTAGTGTGTGTGTTATAAGTTACATAACACACACACTAAGATAACTATTACACAAAAAAGGAATCCAATAAACGAAATCTCATATGACACAAAATACCAATGAGATAATGATGGAAATTGGTCGGTCTTTCCTGATAGACGGTCTTACCCACATTGACATACATGTTTTTAGACTCGGCTGTATGTATTTGTGTGTGAAATGTATACCTATTACCTAAAGAGCATATGACTATAATATAAAGATGGGCCGTGTGATGCCGGCTGACTAGAATAGCACCACCCCATATCCTCCCGCGGGTGTCGTAAGAGGCGACAAAGGGAAACATCCTACGGACGGTCGCCAACGCGCCTGCCAAGCGTGGCGACTATGGGAACTACCCCCAAGATGATACAAGTCATATTTGAGTGAGGCCTATGTCCAGCAGTGGACTGCATACGGCTGAAATGTATGTATGTATCTATGTATGGGTATATATTCGGCCTTACGGGCGAATCGATATTCGTATTCGACATGTGTTTTCCAAACTTCATGTTTATTCTGTTACGGTTTAATAACATAATAGGTGCCACCGACATTTAGCGCGTGTTTTTCCCCGGCCGGCCCCCAAGCCTGATTTGCCTGTAATTGCAGTACTCATACGAGTATATACAATCAGTGTGATAGTTGACATAGTTGACAGCATTGAAGGTAGTCAAATAGTTCGGTTCAACATATAAATTATGGTGTACCAAACTTTACGAGTACTTTGCGACCAACTATATGACGCTGACTGTACAGTCAGTTATATCAGTTATATGTACAGTCAGCAACAGAGTGGCTAAGCGTTTGAGGTGTTCAAAATGAGGTCAACACATCTTTATTGTCAAGAGAATAAGAGCGCGTGTAGGTCATTTTGAACACTTCAAACGCTTAGCCACTTTTGCTGCTGACTGTACCACGTTATGTACTTTATGTATCGGCCGGAAAATGTATGTACCTCCTTAGTTTTTTTTTTTTTTTTTTATAAATGATAGGTTAGCATTTGGCCCCAATCTCACCTGATGGTAAGTGACGATGAGGCCGACGATGGAACATGCTTACCTAGCAAGTGCTTATTCACTCTCGACTTGAAGATACCCAGGTTGTATTGCTCCGGGAAAAGATCAGCTGGAAGAGAATTCCACTCCCTAGCTGTGCGAATCAGAAAAGTAGAAGCAAAGCGCTTTGTTCTGGTTGAAGGAATATCCACAACATAGGGATGGAATCTCAACGCACGCCTCGTCCCATAATATTTAAATGGAGATGGTGGAATGAGTTCATGCAAACCACTCGCACACTCGCCGAAATGTATCCTATAAAATACCGATAGGCATGCGACTTTCCTTCGGTGTTCGAGGCTTTGCAGCTTTGCCCCCACCAGATCAGGATCGTCAATGAGCCTCTTGGCACGTTTATCTATTGAATCTAAAGCAGCAAGTTGGTACTTCGCGGATCCATCCCAAAGGTGGCAGCAGTACTCCATACACGACCGGACCTGCGCTTGGTAAAGCTGCAGAAGCTGTTTAGGTGTAAAGTACCGCCGCACCTTGGAAAGAATTCCAAGTTTCTTGGCTGCAGTTTTAGCCAAAGATTCAATATAGTGTCCGAAGTTCAAATTGGATGATAAGCTCATGCCAAGAAGTTCCAGGTGATCAGAAATGGGTACGGATACACCCCGGAAAGTTGGAGTCAATTCAAAAGGACTCCGTTTAGTGGAGAACAGACAGGCCTGTGTCTTAGTGGCATTGAACTTGACTAGGTTGGCTTCTCCCCAGTCGGTTACTGCCTCGAGAGCCAAATTCAATCGATCCACCATGCTCTCACGGCAAGACTGGACTTCATCCCTTTTGGCCTTCGCACTGGACAAGTACCTATCTACAACCGTGCTGTCATCAGCGTACCCAATAATTCCCGGGACTAGCAAATCATTGATGTGCAGCAGAAATAAGGTTGCAGATAAAACAGATCCCTGCGGAACACCGGCATCAATATCCCGTTGGTCGGAAGTACACCCATCTACGACCACGCGAATCGATCGCCCTCTCAGGAAATCTGCAATCCAGTTGCACAGGCCAAAAGGAATTCCATATGCTGGAAGCTTGCCAACTAGACTGGCGTGCCAGACCCTGTCAAAAGCCTTGGAGATATCAAGGGACACAGCAAGAGCTTCGCCATAACCCTCGATAGCCTCGCTCCAAAGATGAGTGACATAGGCTAGAAGATCACCAGTCGACCGCCCAGAACGGAACCCAAATTGGCGATCGCTGAGTAAATCGTTGTCTTCTAGGTATCTTATGAGGCGTTTGTTCAGTACACGCTCCATAGTCTTACAGAGTATGGAGGTGACCGAGATCGGACGATAGTTGGCTGGGTCTGCCCGACTGCCCTTCTTGGGTACAGGCTGCACAGTAGTTTTCTAGATATTGGTTATTATCATTAACCTTTTCGGCGCCATGTCAAACGCAAAAGCTCTCACGCCAGGCCCGAAATTTCCGAATATCATTTTTGGCGGTAGCGCCTCAGGTAGAAGTCTTAAGGCTTGGGCACATAGACGCGTTTTGTTAGCGTGGCGAATGTGTGCCTTATTTCGTTACATTAGCCACACCGGTGTCACGCTGCGCTACCGTCACGCTCACAAAACGCGCCGATGTGCCCAAGCCTTTAGGCGCGGAAAGTTTGGGAAAAAATAAATGTCAAACATTGTACAAAATCTTGTTTACACAAATGTATCCACTTCAGGCAATATACTTACACGTGTACACACTGCTAAAACTGCCTATAAAAGCTGGGATTTCTCACATTTGATTTTAGTCTATGCCTAGACGTGTTAAGAGCAGTTAATTACAAGCATTTGCAGCCGAAATGTTGTTGACGGTGTTATTAATATCGGCTAGCGTTCTGAGCAGCGCAAGGTATGTGGTTATTATATTTGACTAAATAGAATTGTAAATTATCCGTTACGCAGACTTAGTTATTATTTAATTCTGCTTCAAAACTTCTAAATTAAATTGGTTTAGTCTTAACTCTATCTCAACTTAATCTTGTCGCATTTCTTAGAATGTTGTCGCTTTTACCTACGTACATATATAGAGATGTACCATTCCCTGTAAATTCCCAATATTTACCATTTGGGAAAATGCCTCATAGTAATATTGGAAATTTACCGGGAAACGGCACATCTCTACCTAAATATCTTCAACGTGAAATATTAAAGCTAATGCGTTTGTAATTTAAAATTTAACAAACATTTTTAACCTTAAAATCATGAGTTGGGCTTCCCGAAATCATATTTGGGGAGCTGGGGGCCGAATTTTAAGACTCGCGTGCACTCGAATACATAAAACTTTGAGAACGAAAATAATCACACACACAAAAAAGTTTCTTACCATTATTTTTGCACTAAATGTATAATTTCTATGCCCATAAGTATTTATATCATTCATGCTTCTTAAATACCATTTGTTCGTGTTTGAAAGAGTTTTAAATGTCACGATTCGAGCGTCGAGTACTCAAAAATCGGCCTCCAGTGGGGTGATTTTTGGGTGTCGATTACTATAGAAATTTATAATGTCGGGTATCTAAACTATACATTTCGAGCTACAAGGATAAAAAACTTTTGTGTGCGATTATTTTCTCCTTCAAAGTTTTTTGAATTCGAATGCACAACTTTCAAAAATCGAGCCGCTGTACAGATTAGATAAATACCTAGTCTGCAATAAAACAATAAAGATATTTTTTTTTTTATAGAAACTCTTTAGTCAATGGAGAGCAGTACCTCTTCAATTTTACTGGATCAGACGGCGTGGATGATTGGGAGGAACAATCGGACACCGTGCGCTCTGTGGGGCTGTCCAAGGCAGCTATAGTCTTGCACGAAAACACAGATTATAGAAGAGCGGTGTTCTTCGCCCTGCTGAATCCTCAGAGTGACGGCTCAGGTTTCGCCGGAGTCAGAGTGTTCCAGAAATACAATCTGACGGGCTACACCACGTTGCAGCTGCAGTGCCGCGCTCAGGGAGAGTTCACTGGCTTCAAAGTTGTCCTGCGGCATAGGGATTTGAACGACAACGCTAATTCTACCTTTGAGCAGATGTTCGCAGTAAGTTACTAGTATACCCGTAAAACTATTCAAGTTCATAGCCATTGAAATATAATAGCGTTTGAGTTAAGTAAGGAAAGTATACCTACCAAAGATGATGTAGCTAAAATGAAAACGTTGCCCAATCTATTTAATCTAATAAGTGGGCTATTTTATTTAAAGTTGTATACTCAACTTTTTATTTTTATTTGGATATTTTGTGTGGTTTCTACTCATAATCATGAGTTCTTTCGAGCCTGATGGGAAAAAAAAAAGTGTCCCAAGCTTTTTTATTCCATTCCGTTACTATTTTTCATATATTTCATATGGCGGTAACAGAATATGTAATAAAAATGTATCTATGAAATTTTAGGACACATTTTTTCTCATGATTCTGTTTGCGAGTGTGTATGTTTGTTACTTCTTCACGTCTAAACGACTGGAGCGATTTTAATAAAATTTGGTATGGAGTTAGCTGACACCTTGGATTGGCACATAGGCTACGTTATTTCCCTAATAAACCGCGGGAAACACCGCGGGGCACAGCTAGTGTACTATATGTAAGACGCCATGCATTTAAAAGGAAATATCGGGAATCGTTTTTGGGAATTGTTTCAGTAGTGTATCTTAATTGTTTTGGCACGCCACCAAAGATAGAATTAACAAAAGGGATTTTTAGAAATACTTCGGCAAAAAATTACCTTTGGTAGGCTGACCCTAGTTATTTTAATACAAAGGTAGCAAACAAGCACGCGGTCCGCTTGATGGTAGGCGGTCACCGCAGCCTATGGACGTTTACAATACCGAGGCATCAGTCACGCGTTGCCGACGTTTTAATTCTAACTCCGCGTTTAGACATGCTGGCTCGTCACTCGTCTCGCTATTCGTCGAAACGTTCGACGAGTCTTTACCCATACAAAAACGCGACGCGAGCGACGAGAGGAATGGCGAGACGTCCGCGTAGGTACACATGCGTGCTCGCGTCTCGCCTCGCCATTCGCCTCGCTGCTCGCGCGAATGTGTGGCGGCAGCATAACGTTTCCGTTGTAGATAATATATATTATACCTAACATTTTTTCCAGGGTCCGAAGGATGAATTTGCTGTCGTCGATCTAGCCTTGTCAGGTTTTGAAGAATATTTCCGGGGTCGACAGGTCAGCAATGACACTGTTGATATATCTCAAATTTCTAGCATTGGTGTTCAAATGTACGGGGGCGTGTTTGAGTCAGTTCAACAGAAAGGCCCTGCAACTTTAGAGATAGACTGGATTAAGGCGGTATAATTTGTATCGGCAGTTAATCTCACTGTGTGAACAATAAAACAATAAAAATGTTTAAATACTGTTCTGGGCAAATACCTATATGATTTTTATTGTAAATCTACCTTCCACACCTGCGGCCTTATCCGAAAAAACAATCTAAGTACTCGAGTTATAAAAGTCAGAACTTTCTTTTATTAAATAATATAGATTTATTTTTCTACTACAACTCTTCAATATACCAATTACATAGCTGATACCGATATCTAAACACAGTACCTAAGGTAAAATATCAGTGGCGTTTTCATTTAAGTTTTTGGTGATAAGGCGGTATAATTTTTGATATCTACAGTTAATATCACTGTGTGAACAATAAATATGTTTAAATAGCGTTTTGGGTAAATACCTACATGATTTTTATTGTAAATCTACCTTTCACACCTTCGACATTATGCCAAAAAACAAATGACACCTGTATCAATATGAACTATATTGTTTGGTTGCGGAATACCGATTGTTTGTTCTGATAAAATATGTGAATACCTATTAAAACGAAATTTATTTTCAAGCATAACAAATGAAGTTTTTTTTTAGTTAAGTCGTGAAGGGGACGCCGAGCTTTTCGGGCTACTCGATTCAATCTAACTCCGCGATTATGCTGCCGCCACACATTCGCGCGGGTAGCGAGGCGAATGGCGAGGCGAAAAGCGAGCACGCATGTGTACGCGGACGTCTCGTTATTCCTCTCGTTCCTCGCATCACGTTTTTGTATAGGAAAAGTCTCGTCCAACGTTTCGACGAATAGCGAGGCGAGTGACGAGCCAGCATGTCTAATCGCGGAGTTAAATATGTAACTTTACACACGCAGACTAATAAATATACAAAAAAAGAATCCAACAAACGAATATCTGCTGTAATTTATTCGGCGCAACCTGAAGGGTGAGAGAAATAAATGGATAAGTAAGTAATACATGTTATTGAACTCTGCTGTATTTGTGTGTGAATTGGGTACCTAACAGTGGCGGTGTCTCAATATTTTTCTTAGGCAAGACGAAGCCTTTTCTTCTTGAGCCCAAGTAAAACCGTTAAACTGCAGTAAAGTTAGTCAAACCGGCAGGAATCGGTTTGTATAAACGAGCCGCCACTGGTGCCTAAAGAGGATATTTCTGATTAAAGATAGGCCGTGTATTTTCGGCCTTCAAGTATTCGTATCCAACATGTGTTTTGCAATGTTCGTATTTATTCTGCTAAGCTAGTTAGTTAGTGTTAGTTACGGTTTAATAATCATAAACATAAATTGTATTTCCTTTTGCTTATAATATTTAGTGTGATACACTTCATTCGGTGCTTGTTTATTAAAAAAAAAAAAGTGTTTTAAATAATATATGTAGATCTAGACACCTGGAGACCTTTACATCTCTAAGGTTAATTTGCAATAAGTATATTTTATATTTTTGTCAATTGGGAACAAAAATAACTATAAAAAAATCGATTTGTATTTTAAAGTGTTGATGATAAATTATTATAATTTGGAAATTAGAGTGTAGGACACAGTTCAGATAAGAAAGCATACCAAACGTCATGTAAATTTAATTCTAAGCGGTCATATTTGGACTGGTAGGTAATTTTCTTTTCTATATATTTTTTTGTGGTATTTAATTACTGAAATTGTTTGACATGTTTTCTTACAGAATTACGCATGTATGTTTAAGATTTTTTTTGTAAACTGTTTTGAAAAAATAAGTCCCGCCGAGTTTCTTGCCGGTCATAAAAGTCAAAATACTTCTCGGGTCAGAGGTGTAGGGTTAGAACCGGTGTAGTTTTTATTTTTCTCTTTTACTTTTGTATACTCGACGTGTAAAAGTGCCCTTGTGGCCTACTTACTGAATAAACGTTTGAGTTTGAGTTTGAGTTTGAGTAATAAGTGTCACCTATTGTGTTCCTCCCTGACCGCGCCCCTGATTCGGGGGCCGATTTTTGAGCACTCGACGCTCGAATCGTGACACGTTAAACTCTCTCATGCACGAAGAAATGGTATTTAAGAAGCATGCATGATATAAATAAATAATCGTGGGGAAACTATACGTTTCGAGCAAAAATAAGGGTAAAAAACTTTTGTGTGCGATTATTTTCGGCCTCATAGTTTTTTGAATTCGAGTGCATGACTTTCAAAAATCGGAACGCTGAAGTTGAACTTTATGCGTATGCACGTAGGTCTAATTTGCTCTGTGGTCGAGGACGTATATAAACGTCTTTGGCGTCGAACCTGCGGTGCCAATATATACGTCTTTGACGTGGAAACGGTTGAAAGTGGGCCGACCGTAGAATATAGGTACTCCATAGCCGGCCCCGCCCGAAACGGTTGAAATCCCCCACTTCAAAATATGAATGCCAACTATTCTATACGGACCACCATTGTTCCGTGTACGGGAAAATAATAATAATAGCAGATAGAGGACTTGACGTAAGTAGGTACTTTATTCTCTTTTATTTATTTGCGTAAAACTGCGTAGTCTGTGCGTAAAACCAAAATGTAGCTTGAGCGGGCGGGTCTCGGGGGTTAGAATAGGACTAGGAGGAATAATGGCTGGAGCACGCATCCGCGTACGCCAGTAAGGGTAAAAGATTCTCTCGCTTTTGCAGCCCAAAATGTAACAATTCACTATAGTTTTGCTTTACAGGACACTTTTTATAACAAAAATATAAGTTTTTTTCGTATTCACTACCGCAACTTCGGTTAAACACAAGAGAACTCTAATTGTATTTGTTTATATCCCTCCAACTTTGACAGTTCTGAAGGGTTCAGTTTGGAGGGGAACTAAAATATGTGAAACTATGGCACGGACGGACGAATATAGCGCCGTCTCTGCCATACCTATGGAAAGTTACATAAATGATCCTAATATCGTATATATAAAATCATATTTAGTCAAACCTTACCTCTCTTCTAGAAGTTATTAGTAAAAAAAAACTATTATTAGTTGGTATCTATTTATTATATTTTTTGTCTGTTTGTACATTTTTAAACTTATTGGGACCGAGCGCGACGACAGCGCCACGTGACAGGCGGCCATTATGGACAATATTGTCACCGCTGTCAAACAAGAAGTAAGTAAATATTGTGAAAAATATTAATGAAATCTTGTGTTATTTTACTATATTACACAATTTTGGACAATAGTAGTCAGTAACATTATTAAAACGATTAAAAAATGTTTACTACAATATGGATTTGACAGCTCAAGTCAGCGACAAAAATGACAATTTTAGCCGTAGCGAGCGCTGTGATCGTTTAGGCTACCCTCTCCACCCGCTTTGCACTCTGCCAATACATAAGTGTCTATATCGTTCTTTTGTGTCAACTATTTATAAGTATTATTTTTTATTGTATTCTTCCTAATTTATGACATGAATAAAATCCTATTTAATTGAGTATTATTTACACTAATACTACACAAGAATATTAAAAAAAAATGCGTAATTTGTCCTAGACATAGCACCTGTGCTCAGTTTAAAAATATAACAATGTAAAAAATTAGATAATGCTTATGTACTATCTAAATTGTAAAGACTACTGCCTCGGGCGCGAATCGAACTCACGACTTCAGGATAGGGTAAATCGCCAGTAACCAGTCACCACCTTATACTGAAAATGAATTCTGTTTACCTACAAATAGAACACATTTTCTAATGGAGTTTCAATTACTGGCCACTACACACTAAAATGAATTCTAATCGCCAATAAATAGAGTTTATTTTTAGTAAAATGTTGTTAGTTACTAGCAAATTACTCTACCATTGGTCGCTCTACAATATAGTCCATATTAATTGTATAAAATATCCGCTTTTATAAGTTTTATTACTCGAATATTGCTCGACATGTTTCACTCTGTAACGAGGAGCATAATCATGAGCCATTCGCGTGGGCTAACCGATGCAGACTGCGGAGTGAAACATGTCGAGCAATATTCGACTTATAAAACGTGAGTTACCCGTTTTTATACAATTAATATAAATAAATATTTCGGGACATTCTTACACAAATCGACCTAGTCCCACGGTAAGCTCAATAAGGCTTGTGTTGCAGGTACTAGGCGACGATATATAGAATAAATAGATACATATAAATACTTAAATACATAGAAAACACCCATGACTCAGGAACAAATATCTGTGCTCATCACACAAATAAATGTCCTGACTGGGAATCGAACCCAGGACCTTCGGCTTCAAAGGCAGGGTCACTACCCACTAGGCCAGACCGGTCGTCAATATATAATACGTTTCAATCTAAGATACTTTTTAAAATGTAGTCCATAGTTTACAACAACTTTTTAATAATAGACATTTTTTTCCTTTTGCTGTCACGATCTTCTACTAAAACCAGACCCTCAAAATCTCTGATCATAGACTTTATACACAAAACCTCATCTTTAGAAAGCCCCTTGGGCAAGTCAAATTTGGCATATTCGCTCCTTCCCGCCAAATCTTGACACATACTCCGAACGCCATTTTCAAATTCCGACTCAACGTCATAGACAATATTTTCTTTTTCCACAGGCGCTGACTGGAAGGCTTTCTGCCAAAGTTCTTTCTCCCTAACCGCCGACGTTTTTAAATATTCGTCCAATTCGGCCAGTGTTTTGCCGATGTCTTTGTTTTTAGGTTCGAGTTTTAATGCTTTTTTAAAATACTTTAACGCCTCGTCGTTGTTTGCTAACATTTGATAAGCTTTTCCGTAGTAAAATAATGCTTTGCAATGTTTATCTATGTCGGTTACATAATCTAAGTTTTCTAGCATGGAGATGGCGTAGTTTGGTTTGTTTAGCTTGCAATAACAGATAGCTAAGTTGACATATGTGTTGATCCTGTATTTTTTTATGGTCTCCTCCTCTAGTTTGCTCTCTGGTTTGGAAAGGTTGAGTATGACCATAGAGCGCTGATAGTTTTTCATGGCAGGTTTGTATTTCTTCTTCATAAACTGTCTTTTCGCTTCTAAATGTACGCTCTCAACTGTTTTAATGATGTTTTCGTATTTTTTCTGCTCTTCCATTGGGAGGCTGTTGAATCTGAAACAAAAATAACCTTTTAGTTGTGCTGTTGGACGAATAAAACAAGGATAGACAATGTCTATCTACACCGTCTCGTTTTTCAATCAGATGAGTAGCTATCGGACAGTCGCATTGGCAACTTTAAAACCACAATCCTTCATAAACTTTTTTTATTACCTCAACTTTTTCTCTGTGTTATTTGATTGTTTCCTATAGTTTGCTGTTTTCGATATTGTGGGTTATTCCAGTGATTAATTATATTTCTATTTGTCTGCCTGTCTGTCTGTTTGTCTGTCCGTCCGCCTGTTTGTCTCTCCTTCTGTCTGTCCGCCTGTATATATGTCTGTCGGCCTTTATGTCTGTTTATAATAAATGTCTGACTGCCTGTCTGGCTTTCTGTCCGACTGTCTGGCCATCCACTTCCGAGGTCCCAGGCCAGCGCGGGCGCCAGCAGCGGCGGCGCCACCTGCGGCCCGGGGAGCCCCACTGACCTGTCGGGCGCGGGCCGCACCGCCACGGCGTACAGCGCGAGCACGAACAGCGCGCGCTGGGGCCGGATGCGCGGGGGCACGCCGCGCGCGCCCCAGGCCAGCGCGGGCGCCAGCAGCGGCGGCGCCACCTGCGGCCCGGGAGCCCCACTGACCTGTCGGGCGCGGGCCGCACCGCCACGGCGTACAGCGCGAGCACGAACAGCGCGCGCTGGGGCCGGATGCGCGGGGCACGCCGCGCGCGCCCCAGGCCAGCGCGGGCGCCAGCAGCGGCGGCGCCACCTGCGGCCCGGGAGCCCCACTGACCTGTCGGGCGCGGGCCGCACCGCCACGGCGTACAGCGCGAGCACGAACAGCGCGCGCTGGGGCCGGATGCGCGGGGCACGCCGCGCGCGCCCCAGGCCAGCGCGGGCGCCAGCAGCGGCGGCGCCACCTGCGGCCCGGGAGCCCCACTGACCTGTCGGGCGCGGGCCGCACCGCCACGGCGTACAGCGCGAGCACGAACAGCGCGCGCTGGGGCCGGATGCGCGGGGGCACGCCGCGCGCGCCCCAGGCCAGCGCGGGCGCCAGCAGCGGCGGCGCCACCTGCGGCCCGGGAGCCCCACTGACCTGTCGGGCGCGGGCCGCACCGCCACGGCGTACAGCGCGAGCACGAACAGCGCGCGCTGGGGCCGGATGCGCGGGGCACGCCGCGCGCGCCCCAGGCCAGCGCGGGCGCCAGCAGCGGCGGCGCCACCTGCGGCCCGGGAGCCCCACTGACCTGTCGGGCGCGGGCCGCACCGCCACGGCGTACAGCGCGAGCACGAACAGCGCGCGCTGGGGCCGGATGCGCGGGGCACGCCGCGCGCGCCCCAGGCCAGCGCGGGCGCCAGCAGCGGCGGCGCCACCTGCGGCCCGGGGAGCCCCACTGACCTGTCGGGCGCGGGCCGCACCGCCACGGCGTACAGCGCGAGCACGAACAGCGCGCGCTGGGGCCGGATGCGCGGGGGCACGCCGCGCGCGCCCCAGGCCAGCGCGGGCGCCAGCAGCGGCGGCGCCACCTGCGGCCCGGGAGCCCCACTGACCTGTCGGGCGCGGGCCGCACCGCCACGGCGTACAGCGCGAGCACGAACAGCGCGCGCTGGGGCCGGATGCGCGGGGGCACGCCGCGCGCGCCCCAGGCCAGCGCGGGCGCCAGCAGCGGCGGCGCCACCTGCGGCCCGGGAGCCCCACTGACCTGTCGGGCGCGGGCCGCACCGCCACGGCGTACAGCGCGAGCACGAACAGCGCGCGCTGGGGCCGGATGCGCGGGGCACGCCGCGCGCGCCCCAGGCCAGCGCGGGCGCCAGCAGCGGCGGCGCCACCTGCGGCCCGGGAGCCCCACTGACCTGTCGGGCGCGGGCCGCACCGCCACGGCGTACAGCGCGAGCACGAACAGCGCGCGCTGGGGCCGGATGCGCGGGGCACGCCGCGCGCGCCCCAGGCCAGCGCGGGCGCCAGCAGCGGCGGCGCCACCTGCGGCCCGGGAGCCCCACTGACCTGTCGGGCGCGGGCCGCACCGCCACGGCGTACAGCGCGAGCACGAACAGCGCGCGCTGGGGCCGGATGCGCGGGGCACGCCGCGCGCGCCCCAGGCCAGCGCGGGCGCCAGCAGCGGCGGCGCCACCTGCGGCCCGGGGAGCCCCACTGACCTGTCGGGCGCGGGCCGCACCGCCACGGCGTACAGCGCGAGCACGAACAGCGCGCGCTGGGGCCGGATGCGCGGGGCACGCCGCGCGCGCCCCAGGCCAGCGCGGGCGCCAGCAGCGGCGGCGCCACCTGCGGCCCGGGGAGCCCCACTGACCTGTCGGGCGCGGGCCGCACCGCCACGGCGTACAGCGCGAGCACGAACAGCGCGCGCTGGGGCCGGATGCGCGGGGCACGCCGCGCGCGCCCCAGGCCAGCGCGGGCGCCAGCAGCGGCGGCGCCACCTGCGGCCCGGGGAGCCCCACTGACCTGTCGGGCGCGGGCCGCACCGCCACGGCGTACAGCGCGAGCACGAACAGCGCGCGCTGGGGCCGGATGCGCGGGGGCACGCCGCGCGCGCCCCAGGCCAGCGCGGGCGCCAGCAGCGGCGGCGCCACCTGCGGCCCGGGAGCCCCACTGACCTGTCGGGCGCGGGCCGCACCGCCACGGCGTACAGCGCGAGCACGAACAGCGCGCGCTGGGGCCGGATGCGCGGGGCACGCCGCGCGCGCCCCAGGCCAGCGCGGGCGCCAGCAGCGGCGGCGCCACCTGCGGCCCGGGGAGCCCCACTGACCTGTCGGGCGCGGGCCGCACCGCCACGGCGTACAGCGCGAGCACGAACAGCGCGCGCTGGGGCCGGATGCGCGGGGCACGCCGCGCGCGCCCCAGGCCAGCGCGGGCGCCAGCAGCGGCGGCGCCACCTGCGGCCCGGGGAGCCCCACTGACCTGTCGGGCGCGGGCCGCACCGCCACGGCGTACAGCGCGAGCACGAACAGCGCGCGCTGGGGCCGGATGCGCGGGGGCACGCCGCGCGCGCCCCAGGCCAGCGCGGGCGCCAGCAGCGGCGGCGCCACCTGCGGCCCGGGAGCCCCACTGACCTGTCGGGCGCGGGCCGCACCGCCACGGCGTACAGCGCGAGCACGAACAGCGCGCGCTGGGGCCGGATGCGCGGGGGCACGCCGCGCGCGCCCCAGGCCAGCGCGGGCGCCAGCAGCGGCGGCGCCACCTGCGGCCCGGGAGCCCCACTGACCTGTCGGGCGCGGGCCGCACCGCCACGGCGTACAGCGCGAGCACGAACAGCGCGCGCTGGGGCCGGATGCGCGGGGCACGCCGCGCGCGCCCCAGGCCAGCGCGGGCGCCAGCAGCGGCGGCGCCACCTGCGGCCCGGGGAGCCCCACTGACCTGTCGGGCGCGGGCCGCACCGCCACGGCGTACAGCGCGAGCACGAACAGCGCGCGCTGGGGCCGGATGCGCGGGGCACGCCGCGCGCGCCCCAGGCCAGCGCGGGCGCCAGCAGCGGCGGCGCCACCTGCGGCCCGGGAGCCCCACTGACCTGTCGGGCGCGGGCCGCACCGCCACGGCGTACAGCGCGAGCACGAACAGCGCGCGCTGGGGCCGGATGCGCGGGGCACGCCGCGCGCGCCCCAGGCCAGCGCGGGCGCCAGCAGCGGCGGCGCCACCTGCGGCCCGGGAGCCCCACTGACCTGTCGGGCGCGGGCCGCACCGCCACGGCGTACAGCGCGAGCACGAACAGCGCGCGCTGGGGCCGGATGCGCGGGGCACGCCGCGCGCGCCCCAGGCCAGCGCGGGCGCCAGCAGCGGCGGCGCCACCTGCGGCCCGGGGAGCCCCACTGACCTGTCGGGCGCGGGCCGCACCGCCACGGCGTACAGCGCGAGCACGAACAGCGCGCGCTGGGGCCGGATGCGCGGGGCACGCCGCGCGCGCCCCAGGCCAGCGCGGGCGCCAGCAGCGGCGGCGCCACCTGCGGCCCGGGAGCCCCACTGACCTGTCGGGCGCGGGCCGCACCGCCACGGCGTACAGCGCGAGCACGAACAGCGCGCGCTGGGGCCGGATGCGCGGGGCACGCCGCGCGCGCCCCAGGCCAGCGCGGGCGCCAGCAGCGGCGGCGCCACCTGCGGCCCGGGGAGCCCCACTGACCTGTCGGGCGCGGGCCGCACCGCCACGGCGTACAGCGCGAGCACGAACAGCGCGCGCTGGGGCCGGATGCGCGGGGCACGCCGCGCGCGCCCCAGGCCAGCGCGGGCGCCAGCAGCGGCGGCGCCACCTGCGGCCCGGGGAGCCCCACTGACCTGTCGGGCGCGGGCCGCACCGCCACGGCGTACAGCGCGAGCACGAACAGCGCGCGCTGGGGCCGGATGCGCGGGGGCACGCCGCGCGCGCCCCAGGCCAGCGCGGGCGCCAGCAGCAGCAGCGCGCGCGCCGCGGGGCCGCGCACGCACGTCAGCCCCGCCTCCAGCCCGGGCAGCACGGCGCCCGCCCCTAGCCGGATTTTCTATGTGCGAGAAACAAATTTTTGCTTTACAGATTTTTCTCAATTAAAAACTGAGGGCCGATTCTTGAGAGTCGTGTGCGATCGAATTCATAAAACTATAGACTCTACCGTTTCGGCACATTAGAGCGATCGGACCGTGTGGCGGGTAGGTAGCCTGGGGAAAATCCAGGACTCTTCCGCACCAGACTTGATTGGTACTACTGGAATACTCCTCCCGAGTTTTCGCTTCCAGCGATATTGAGACGGTCTCAACCGAATCTGAGTAGTAAAAAAAAACTAAATAAAAAAAAATCACATATTCCACGTTTTTAAACCAAACGATCGTTAGCTAGTTAGCATTAATGACAGCGCCATCTTTTGGTGCATCGTGAACTAAATCAAACTATATGGGTGCAAATGCAAAGGTACGGAGACAACTATTAAGTACTGTCACTGGACAGAGCGTGTTGGGGATTTCATCTTTAAGGCTTGTTCACGAAAAAAAGTAGGTAATCACTGCCTTACAATTTCTTTTTTAAGTTATAAAAACCAAATCATTTTCTTTCGTTTTAGGTAATGTTGTGGATATTTTTAACAGGTGTTCTAAAACTATGGCCCATAAAAAAATTGCATTTTGGGAGAGTTTTTTCTAATTTGAACCATTAAGCTTGCACTATGCTCTGTACTCAAACAAATTATCAATACTAGAATGTCCCGTGAATAATTTCTCTTAGATTTTACTATCGTAAACAAGCCAGATACATTTGTAATTTGACTCAGAAAATGACGTATTTTTGTAACGTTCATTTTTGTTTTAGCACTACTTGGCGTTATTAACATTTTTAGACGGTAGAGGCTAGATTTTTTTTTGATTTTGACATCCTAAACGTAAAATAGACAAGATAATGCGTAATTCTATGACCGTTTCCACTACATCGACCCACCAGTTAACGGTGGAGACTCATACAACGGTGGCTACTTTTTTTCGTGATGCTTTATACATTTTTGACCAAGTCTGTGGCGGATTATCACTGGCCTGGTACCGCGAACATCGAAGTTCATATATTTCGAGCATCTTTCTCTTTTAAGAGATAAGAGATCTTTATTTACAACCCAAAATACATAAATATGTACATGGACCCTGATAGGGTGTAGCAACATAGGTGTTAGTGTAAAAAACATTTGAGCATTAACATTATTACAAACATTATACAAATCAACATTATATAAATCTAGGTAATAAATTCTGTAGTTTTCACATTTAACTGTTTTAGGTTTACTAGTTTTTATAAAGTTTTATCCTCCATAAATTCTGTTATTGTGTAATAACACTTTTCGATCAGTTTATGTTTTAGGCTGTTTATAAAGAGAGAGTCTGTTTGTACAGATTTTAAATATGTGGGTATTTTATTATAAATTTTTATTGCTCTGTAATATGGTCCTTTTTTGTATATTTCTAGTTTAGGATTTGGTAGTTCTAAGTATTGTTGACGTCGGGGGTTTTGGCAAAATTTAAAAAGGTGTAGGTTTTTTCGGACTAATTTGGCTATTTCTAGTATGTATAGGGAGGTAAGGGTTAGTAGAATTAAGTTTTTGAAGTGGGGTCTACAGCTATGTGGTGGATGAATATTTGCTAGGATCCTTATGCATTTCTTTTGCATAACAAAAAGTTGATGAATATCAGTGCTTTCGCCCCATAACAGTAGCCCGTAGCGAAGCCACGAGACCGCCTGCGAGTGGTACGCTGCCAGCGCACACTCGAGTGTAGTGCTACTTTTCAATATACTGAGTGCATAGATAAATCGGGAGAGTTTATTTTTTATTTTTTCAATTTGTGGCTTCCACGTTAGATGGCTGTCTAGAATAAAGCCTAGTAATCTGCATTCAGTGACTTCTTCAATATTTAATTTGTGTGTTATGGTATCCAGGTTTAAAGGTTGTTTCTGTCGGGGTCTGAACTGTATTATTTTAGATTTTTCGTTATTTGCTATTAGATTGTGATCATAAAGCCACAAGGAAATTGAATTAAAGGTTTCTTCTATATGTAAATTATGACTACTGTCTGGGCACTCGAATAAAAGTGATATGTCATCGGCAAACATAATAACTTTGTGGTTAGTGATTTGTGGGAGGTCATTTATATATATGAGGAAAAGAACACAACCTAAGACACTGCCCTGGGGAATTGAGTTCTCGGTATATAGGAATTTAGATTTAATAGAGTGCAAAGTCCTAGACTGGTTATCAAAATGTTCAATTTCTACATACTGCTGTCGTGAAGCAAGATATGACTTCATCCAAGACAATGCGCTGCCACGTATGCCGATAGCGTTTAATTTTTGTATTAAAATAGCATGCGAAACTCTGTCATATGCTTTAGACATGTCTAATAAAAGTCCGACTGCTTGGTTTTTATTTTTTATATATTCGACTATTGACTGTACGTAATTGTAAGTTGCAAGGGTGGTAGAACATTTTTTCCGAAAAGCAAACTGATTATCATTTAATAAATTATATTTTTCTAAAAAACTATAAACACGATTTGCCATACATTTTTCAAATACTTTGGATATTACAGGGAGCAACGCGATGGGCCTATAATGGACGGGGTTGTTTTTTTGGCCACCTTTCTTTAATATAGGTTTAATTTTCCCTATTTTTAGTTTTTCTGGGAAAATGCCCTCTTCGAAAGATTGATTTATGAGACGGGTGATAGGAGGCGTTAACTCATCTATACATGCTTTAATCAATACTGAGGGAATTTCATCGATACCGCAGCTGGTTTTATTTGGCAGGTGCTGTATGATATTTCGTATTTCATGTTCAGTTACTGGGTTTAGGTATATGGAGTTAAGGGAGGTGTGCATCGCCGGACGACCAGGTGCATGTGCGGTGCCGATGCTGCCGTCTATTGGAATATTACCGACTGATGCAAATAAGTCATTAAAAGTATTTACATTTGTTTTAGGACATCGCTCTATATTATTTTCTGTTTTTAATGTTATTTTTTTGTAATTTAGTATTGTGTTTTTATTTGTTGCTTCTTTAACAATATTCCACATAGTTTTGTTTTTATTTGTTGAATTTGACATCTGGTGTATATATGTGAGTTTTTTAGATTTGTTAACACACTTTTTTAGAATTTTTGAGTAATTTGTACAATGTATTTTTAGTATATTACTGTCAGTTTGATATGCAAGGGCTCTTAGGTGCCTTTTATGTTTACATGCAATTTTTAGTCCAGGTGTGAGCCAACTTTTTTTATTTGAAATTTTGAGTTTAATTATTTTTAATGGAATGTGAGTGTTTAGTAGTTGGGACAATATAGAGTCAAACATATTATAGTTTTTGTTTAAGTTATTGTTATGAAAAGTATTTCGTTCCAGTTTATTTTAGACAATTCTGATTTGAATATCATTATGTTGGTTTTGCTAAAATCTCTTTTTTGTTTACGTATTGGGGTATTGAGGCGAGCATTTTGTTTAAAAGTATACAATAAGCTTTTATGGTCGGAGATACCTAGGTCTTCTACTTTAACGCTAAATTCTTTGTTATTTGTAAAAATGAAATCTATACAGGTGGAACTTGAATTTGTTTCTCTAGTTGGCTGATCTATTATCTGATGGAGGTTATTTTCGAGCATAATATTTACTAATCTACTATAATTTTTACATCTGCTTGTTTTATTTATATTAAAATCTCCAACTATTATAATGTGTTTTTTACATTTTGTCCTTATTTTATTTAATATCTGGCTCATTATTTCAAAAAAGGTATCAATATCTCGATCCGGTCTGTATATACATATCAAAAGAACATCAGGTTTTATTTCTACAGCACAACACTCTATAACGCACTCCACTGAGAGTTCCGCGATGTCCGGCCACTGACTGTACGGCACACCGTCCCGCAGCAGGATCGCGGCGCCGCCGCCGCGGTGGCGCCGACGATTGTAGCTGGCGGCAATCGTATGGTTAGCTATTTGTATACATTCTTTTTGTTCTTCAGTGATCCATGTCTCCAGAAGGCATAGTACCTGATATTGCTTATCAACTTGTATGCTTTCAATAATGTGGGCTTTATTTTTCAAACTCTGTGTATTTTGTATTAGTATGTTGAAATTAGTCTCGAAAGGGATGGTTTTTTATTGTGCACTTTGTTTTGTTAATTACTTCTGGTGACAATGGTGTGATTAAGGGGTAGTCTGTTGCTTGATCCTTCGTGATGTTCGTTTGCTTATCCGACGACTCTTTTCCATTTATTATCAATGCATTATTTCTTATTATCGCGTGGTTTCCGTCACGCCTCGCTTCGTGCATGGCGTTTATTAAGCTTCGCCGGTGCTTCAAAGTGTCCTCATTTAGGAATTCAGTGATAGATAATCCAGTATTTTTGAAATACTCGCGGTTTTGTAGCAAGTATCTAGTCATACTCTTACTTAACAGCTCTATGACAAGCGGTCTTTTATTTCCTCGCTTTCCTATGCGTTGTGTGTTTTCGATATATCCGTACAAATTAACGTTCATAATGTTTAGAAATAAGTTTATAAGTCTTTCTTGGGCACTGAGGTCGGTTTCGCCATATATTTCTCCGAAGCCGTGCAGTACTATTTTCTTACCGTTATCGTTTAATGGCACAATGGTAGTTCTATCATTTGATACAGATTGTTGTATATTTATCAAGTTCTTTTGAAGTTCCTCGTTCTCACTTTCTAGTGCTTGAATTCTTTGTGTTATCTGTACTATTTCGTTATTTATTTTATTTTGTTCCAAAGTAGTGGCCTTGTGGCGATGCAGGATATCTTCTTTAAATTTACTCATTACAGCACTAATTTCGTCTTGGATAATTTGTTTCAATTCATTAATAATTGATTGTTTATTTTTTTCCAGTGTTTCATTTATAATGGTTCTTAAATCATCTAGGTGTATGACATTTGTTGCTATGCGGGGGGCAGAGGCCGATGGTGTTGATATAATGCTAGCATTTATGGTGTCTCCGGAGATATTAACATCATTTAGAATCTGGTCATCAACATCTGAGGTTTCACTGTCCTTGTGTCTGGCAGGTTTATTTAGAGTAGAGCGTGGTCGCAATGACATATTTGAAGTATTAGGTTCTGTATTTTGCGTCTTTGGTGTTTTACCTTTTGCCAACATAGTTACATTAGGTTTAGGTATGTTTGACCTTGGCCTTAGACTTGGGCTGTCTATTTTAGCTTTACTTAGGCACAACTTACATCTCCAGATATTTTTGTGCTCCAGATATTCTTTTACTCCAGTTAAAGCGTCATGGGAGTGACAAAGACAAATCCGAAATTTACGATGTGGACGAAATTTATGACAAATGCCGTACCGTTTAGTATATTTGTGCTTGCGTTGTGGATTTGGGTTATAAATTATAAATATTATAATTGTACCTGTTTTACGAAATAAAAATAACATTTGTATTCTGTTTAAAAAAAAAGGAAAAGTTTTAAACTGTTATGTATAGTTTCACCCTCATGCATCCGAAAGCTCAAAAGTCTGTCGTCGCACAGATAGACTTTATTGAGGTATCGATTGTTTTTTATTTTATTAATTTCGATGTCGTGGCGCGTGAGCGTTAGCTTTTGCGTTTGACATGGCGCCGAAAAGAATGCGTTCGGTACTGAGTATCTTTTTTTAAATCTAAACTATCCACCTACACTAATATTATAAAGGCGAAAGTTTGAGTGTGGGTGTGTGTGTTTGTTACTTCTACACGTCTAAACGGCTGGAGCGATTTTAATAAAATTTGGTATGGAGTTAGCTGACACCCTGGTTTAACACATAGGCTACGTTTTTTCGCTAATAAACCGAGGGTAACACCGCGGGGCACAGCTAGTTAGATATAATTTCGAAAGGAGGTTCTTTAAAAAAGGTTTATTGGACATTTTAGTCTCTACATATGGTCAGGGTAAAATTATTCGATTTCCCCATAAACAAAATTACGAACTACACTGAACTCATAGGTGAAAAACTTTAACTGAAGGATCATGTCTATGTAGTTGTGCAGAAAATTAATATGGAACTTACGTTAAAATTTGAATACAGAACGCCGACATGCGTGTACACACGTTACTACTACATAGGCCCCGTGCTTTAGGTAAGTTTTTCACATACATACGGAATAGACATGCCTTTGATATACTTTTGCCGTGTGACTAGAATAGCACCACCCCATTCCCTCCCGCGGGTGTCGTAAGATGCGACAAAGGGAAAAATCCTACGGTCGGGCAGCAGCGTTAATCGAAACTCAATCTACAGCTACAGCGGTCGCCAAGCCGCCTGCCAAGCGTAGCGACTATGGCAACTACCCCCAAGATGATACAAGTCATAATTGTGGGAGGCCTATGTCCAGCAGTGGACTACATACGGCTGAAATGTATGCATGTTGATATACTTTCGTATATTAATGAACTTACTATGGGTTGTCCAAAATTCATGGTGAGAGTAGAGTCGAATGGTATCTTCTCCTTCTCCCAGTAGGCTGCATAGTGAAGGGTTACTTCAGCATCAAATGGAATTAGTGGACCATCACCTGTTAGATAAAAAAAAAACTATAATATAATAATAATAAATATTAGGCAGACGTCCGGTTTTTTATCCAATAGTCCAGTAGCTAGTCCATCCTTTCCACCCAATAGCCTAGTACATTCTAGATTCCATTATAACTCAATAGTCCTTACACCATGGCGGGTGCTGTCTCTGTGCGCGTCCCATGATACGGACAAGGGCAGCATCCGCTTAGTGTACCCCTTACATTTCATTAAAATTGTCGAAAGGGCCTCTGCGCGTTGGCTCGATCCGGCTCCGCGTACGCTTCCCAAATGTCCGGAACACCATATTGTTCCGTGTACGGAAGAAATATTATAGGACATTTTTACACAAATTGACTGAGCCCCACAAAGCTCAAGAAAGCAATATTGTGGGTGCTCATCAAACAATTTTTTATTCCTACTGGGTTATAATTAAAACGGTTGTGAGTCATTTTACTACTACTTAGTTACAAACGGATAAACTCACGTGTAATTATATCGCACTAGGTGACATGTAAGCTCTGGTACGCATTTTGGTGGTTTCGTGGTACATGTGAGTTGATCCGTTTGTAACTAAGTAGTAGTTCGTACTCGGATTTGAACCCAGGACTTACTCTAAGGTCTCCTGCCTGTCGTCAAACGGTGTAGTAAATATGGCGTGCAATTTATTTTTTATACGCGCGCAATTGAAGGCAAAGGCAAAGGCTAATATTATAAACACAAAAAATTGTGAGTATGTATGTTAGTTAGTCTTTCACACAGAAACTAGAGAATGCATTTTTTTTTTTAGAAAAGAGCCCCTATTTTTTTTTTATGACAAAAGGTGGCAAACGAGCAGACGGATTGCCTGATGGTTAGCAATTCGTCCATGGGCACCCGCGGAGTCACAAGCACATTGTCGACCTGTAAGGGGTTGGAGCTCTGGGAACCATACTAACCATCAGGAACACAACACTACATATCTGAAAGGTAGCAGCTAATAAGGTTGTGGTCTTCTGTAGGGAGGAGGTACTTCCCCAGTTGGGCTTCTCCAGACTCGAGCGTGATGGTACTTCGCTGTGCCCTACCTCTCATTGTTGGACGTAGTTTAAGGACATACCCGGGTCCAAATCCTATTAGCGTGACTTGTGAGAGCGCTGGTGGCCTAGCGGCAAGAACGTGCGACTTGTAATCCAGAGGTAGCAGATTTGAACCCTAGTTTGTAGCAATGAGTTTTTCGAAACATATGTACGAAAGATCATTTGATACTTACCACTCGCTTTTCGGTGAAGGAAAATATCGTGAGGAAACCGAACTAATCCAAATAAGGCCTAGTTTACCCTCTGGGTTGGAAGGTCAGATGGCAGTCGCTTTCGTAAAACTGGTGCATACGCTAAATCCTGGGATTAGTTGCTAAGCCCCAGGCTCCCATGAGCCGTGGCAATATGCCAGGACAATGCCAGGAAGATGAATTAGCGTCATTTTTTTTTTATACAAGACTGACCAGCGTTTGACCTCAGTCGCACCTGATGGTAAGTATCGACGAGGTCGAAGGTGTAGCACGCTGGTTCAGTAACAGGCTAACAGCCTATTCACTCTTGCCTTGAAGAGACCCTAATTATATCTTTCCAGGAATACAGACGAAGGGAGCAAATTCCATTCCTCAGCAGTCCGCATTAGGAAGGATCGCATCGAACGAACGAACGAATCGAAACGAACGAATCCCTTCGTGCGAATGACTTGTGGAAAAGTTAAATTAAGTTGGTTCTGTGACAACAGTAAAAAGTTTATATTGCAATACCTTCTTCTAGAATCAACATCTTGCAGTCTCCGCTGGGCACGCAGTCTATCATCTTAGCAGCCAAGTCGTCGAAGGAGAAATACTCCGGACTGGAGAGCATGGCTTTTTCTGTCGTCTCTTCCAAATTCTTGAGTATATCACTGTTTGATAAGGAAATTGAATATATCCTAAGGCCCAGCATACAAATAATATCCTACTCGAATTTGTTCTTTATAGTGTAGGAAATAAAGTAGAATCTCTTGTGTCTAAATCGAAGGAAGCAAATGAAATTTAACTTTATTCCAATTGTATAAAATTCAAATTTCATTACAATAATTAGTACTACAGGTAGGCCTGTGGGCCTTACGAGGATAGGTGAACAAACTCAGCTAAAGCATAGTCTACTGGTGTCTCTTAAAAGTATCAAACAGTATGTAACAGTGTGTTTCACCATGTGGCACACAAATATATAGTACAGATGACATGTAGTATATACTCAATCAACTATTCTTTGTCCCTCGTTGCCATGGCTACTTTACCCTGGGTCACACTTCACAGTTTAATTGCATCTAAATACACAAAACATAGATATATGTAGAAGCTATATGTCCCTTCTATAATGGGTCACCTACCAAGCGCGTTAGTAGAACGCGGTGCCACATTTCTTGTAACAAAACTATGATTCAGTTGTCGCCTGGCTGATTGGACAGAATAACAACAACAAATAGTTGATTCACTTGTATACAGTATCTATTTAACTAATTAGTAGGTACAGATAGCCCAAACCAGATATCCATATTATAAATGCAAAAGTAACTTTGTCTGTCTGTTACCTCTTCACACTTAAACTGCTGAACAAATTGGGATGATATTTGATATGGAGAGAGTTTGAGCTACGTAAAAGGACATAGGATAATTTTTATCTCGCAACCATACTATAAGTATATGGATAGTTTGCCGATGAAGTCGAGAGGTAAAGCTAGTATTTTTATAAACCTAAAATTAGAAAGTAACAAAGTTTCCAGAGTCCAACTTACTCCTGGATAGTATGCTTTGTTAACCAAAAAATTAAACAACATTTTTTTTTAAATTGCTTTGCATCATCCATTATTAAAATTTCCTTTGGTAGTTTGTTATAAATTTTTGATGCCATTACCAAAAAGTATTTTGCGAAAAGTGCTGTGTTTCACAATCAGAATTTATTTTATAATAATGGCAGTGACTACTAAACTTAGTGAATTTTATACTGAAAAGTTGATTCACCCAGCTACATATTTCTAGATACCTACCTATCTTCATCATCATCATCAATCCCAAACAGGTCATCATTCAGTAGAGGATCAGACTTCATAGCATCCTTTGTATTATTGAAGTCCAGATCAATACGGAACTCTGTGTTAGACGTCATCAGCTCTCTGGAAGAAAACGGTAAGCATACATTTAAAAAAAATCAGGGCATCATTACACAAATTGACTGAGCCCCTCGGTAAGCTCAAGGTTTGTGTTGTGGGTCGGCCAATGATATAAGTAAAATAACTAACAAACTAAAACACATTTGCAATGTAAAATTATATAAAATACTGAATAAATAAGCATTAATATTAGTTTTCAACTAATGCTTAACTTAGGTGTGTATGTCAACTACTGTCCTAAACCAAAATGCCGTATTTGGCTGAATGCGCCAAGACCGCGATGCCATTAGATAAAAAAAAACATGTAACATTATAATATACTAGGAAAATAATTTTATTATGATGATTAACTAAGCAAGCTGTCTTCTAAGGGTTTGATATACAATGATTGAAGTTTTATACAGCATAAAGTCATTAAACAACGCAGAAGAAAGTTTAATATAGTAAATTTATAACTTTTTCAAATATTTACCTAAGATTGATTCCTTTCGAGAACTGTATGGGTTCTTCCAAAGCATCCTCCATAATGTTGGCTACGTCCTTTTCCAAAAATAAGTATAATAAATATTTTTAAACAATCTAAAAACAAGTGCGAAGCGAAAAGCTTTAACTAGTTCACACGACTCACATTACTCACAAAAACTGCAAAAACAGCTAAACAGCAAAACATCAAAACTAAACCACAGACTAAACAAACTACACATTCGCAATATTCGCATGGCGTTGACACATGTCACTGGCAGTTTATTTGAGGGTGCGTTTTAATACTACCCTGATTTATGCGATTGTACGACCAGAACGTTTTGAGAGTAGTTATTAAGAAGTTAATTATGAATTATTTTGTAATCACACGAAATTAATAGTATTAGTAACCGGAGAGACTACAATAATGTATTTAAAATATTTTTTTTTTTTTTATAAAAATATTTCTATTCTATTCGATATGTGAACATTTCAATCATTCATTCATTTCACTTTCTTTCTATCATTCAATTTCATTCGCTAAATTAAAATTTAAAACGGCTTAGCTTTAATTGAGTTTGAAGAAATAGAAGAGTTTCTACATTTAGAAGTTGTTTAAGTACTTTTAAAAATTTTCCATCCTCAAGCCCGATTTAGTACGAGATCAAAATGTATTCGTAAGTCACTTTTCATTTCATTATCCTTAACATGCTTGCAATATTATAGAACATTACCAAATTTACTAACATGTGTTTGTTGAAAAGGGTTGTATCCTTAATTTTCAAATGATTAGTAAATAATCTAGTTCACATATAAATTGCTTCAATACAAAGTAAAAGAAATTTGAGATTGACTGACGAATTGTTTACTAACAGAATGATCCCTTTGATACGACTTGACGGGAATAATTTTACCGTCGGTATTTGAGTTGAAAACACTTTAAATGATAACTTATATAGTTATGTTTGAATTTAAAACCATTACGAGGAAAGAAAGCCAGTATTTTAGTTTTTCTCGGTTTTCCTAATTGAATTTGTTCAGTGTGTTGAATTTTTCAATTATAATAATGAGTGTTCGATTTATTCGTAACAAATTAAATTATTAAAATCAATATTTAGCTATCACTAGTTTTGTAAGTAGTTAAGCTACTATAAATAAATTGAAATGAAGGATGCCTAAAAAAACGGGCCTAGCCCACTTCCTCGCTCCACTCTTCTCCTAGCTACTGCCTCTGTTTGACATTGACCTCAGTCCCACCTGATGGTAAGTGTTGACGAGGTTGAGGGTGTAGCACGCTGGTTCAGTAACAGCCTATTCACCCTTGCCCTGAAAAGACCCAACTTATATCTTTCTGGAAATACAGACGAAGGGAGTGAATTCCATTCCTTAGCAGTCTGCAATAGGAAGGTAGAAGCCAATGACTTTGTGCAATGACTTGTGAAAAGTTAAATGAAAATATTATATTGCAATACATTCTTCTAGAATTAATATCTTGCAGTCTCCGCATTAGAAGAACATATCATGTACTTGACTATCTATTACTATTTAAAATTATAATATTATTTCTTTTTCATCTGTTGATCTCATTTGCAAACAATAAAATACTGTAACTGTATTGGACATCTAGAATAATAACAACAGATACACAGGGACCGAATTTAGTTAAAAATTAATATTATATTCATAGATTACTATGGGATTGGTTAAAATTAAAGCTAAAAAAACACCTGGCCTATGTAGTAGTAAGGTCTGTACACATAC
This sequence comes from Grapholita molesta, assembly GCA_022674325.2. Lineage (NCBI taxonomy): Eukaryota > Metazoa > Arthropoda > Insecta > Lepidoptera > Tortricidae > Grapholita > Grapholita molesta. Next base: position 3,501,726 of record CP053147.2, read on the forward strand.
ACACATGTCGGCGTTCTATATTCAAATGTTGACGTAAGTTCCATATTAATTCTCTGCACAACTACATAGACATTCTTCTCTTAAGATTTTACCTTAATTAATATTTGCCTCTTTACCTTTGCAGCACTGCAATCGACCCAAAACCACGTCAAATGATGACCTGCCCGTACAACAAAGCGCACCAGGTCGAACATTACCGTATGCACATACATCTGCAGAAGTGCCGGAAGCAGTACCCTCATCTGCCTAAAGTCAACTGCCCACTTGACAGCACACATGTGATTAATGATGCCGAATTAGATGTGAGTATAGTATAGGGCTCATTCAAAAATCATGTGGTCGTTTTTTGAGGGGAGGGGTCAAAGAAATATCACGATTGATCACGGAGAGGAGTCCAAGACCACATCACGTGTACTTTAGTTTAGTTTTAGTAGTACTGTTGTTGGTGTGATCTAACATAATTTCGTTGACTTTGTAGTGAAAAGTGTCGACTCAAAAATTACTCCAAAACTACACGTGATTCTTGGGGAGGGGGAGGGTTAAGATCACCAAATATAACCAAGGGGGATGGGGGGGTCAAAATAAGGCCAAAAATGATCACATAATTTTTGAATGAGCCCATAGTCAGTCACTCAAAGGGCAATGTCTAGATCGCTATACTTAAGTGGGAGTGGGCGGGACATTGCAGAACCGAAGCCTTAGGGGCATAATGGTACTCGCGTGGCGACGGTGTACCGGTAGGCGCAGCATAGTCCCACCTCCCACAATCGCGACGATCCATAGGATGTGGAAATAAAGGGCAGATGGAAGACGGATTGGGATATGTTAGCTCTTACTGTTAATTTAATTAAGTTAATTATGAGCAATATTATTATTTTATTATTTATTGCTCAAAAAAGTGATGATTGATAGGGCAGAAAGATTTTTGTGTACCAAATGCATACTGGCCTAATGCTTATGTCCAGCAATAGTTAAGTTATACAATAGTAACCCCATCGTTCTTTTTTTTTTTTTTTTTTTTTTTTTTTTTTTTTTTTTTATTTTTCTTCTGGTTACCATCGTACTATGCCTGGAAAAGGGTTATACACCTTTTCCAGGCATAGTATTTATCGACGACATGTGTGTCAATTTAATTTCAACCTAAGCATTGGACGGTAAGCGTTGGATTTTTAAGGTTCATATTAGATTGGACTGTCCCAAAAAAATACTCTATTTAAAATAAGTAGCCAAAACGTAACTATTTAGAATATGTTTGGGATTTCTGGGAAAACCATTTGGATTGGTGGGGCCTGGTAAAGGGTTAACTTAACTATAAAGAAACCTAACTTAAAGATAAAGAAAAAAAGATTATCGCCTATTTCTTAATTGGAAAGGAAATGATCTCTATTTCTAATATATTATATACATTTATAATATGCATATTCAATTAATCTCCGTCATTGTTGGGTAACGACTCATACGCTGAGTCACTGGGCCCGAGTGAGTGAAATTTAAATAATATCTAGATGAGCGCCGAAATCCAATCGACAGCTACGGTCGCCAACCTGCCTGCCAAACTAACATTATGGATGACTTACAGCTGATCTAACGAGTTTCGTCAGATGTTATGCCCGGAATACACGAGGCTAGTTTTTGAAGCCAGTATAGTAAGCTAGCAAGCTAGTGCGTCTATCTTCGTGTATACAAAACTAGCTTAACTTTCAGGCTAATAAGCTAGTGCTGAAGCCAGGATAGTTTCAATAGCTTGCCGTTCTATTTTTTGAGCCAGTAGCGTCCCCCACCACCGATTTCGCCTGGCTTGTGTACTATCTTCGTGCGGCCGGTGAAGCTAGTATCCGTCCGGGTAGTGTTTTTCTAATATATCTTCAAGTAATTCATCTAGTACACATTTACATAGTTTTTGAAGTAATTGTTTCATTCATGCTATGTTATTTTTTACGAATTACGTTCATATTGACGATTTTTTTACGACACTTTGCAATAGTACTGGCACTCGAACTGACGTAAAATTACTGGCATCGTGTAGACAGCACTAGCCTGTGTTCAAGCCAGGACAGTTTTACTAGCTTACTATACTGGCTTGAAAAACTAGCCTCGTGTATTCCGGGCATTTATAGGGGTTGTTTCTGTTGCCATTCCAGCTAGTATAAACTCTGTCTTTGTTCCAGTTTCACGTGACGACATGTCCGAAACGTTTCATGTTCGACACGCAAAAATATCTGGTCGAAGATGAAGTGATGCCGCGGGACCAGCCTTCGGTGCCGTCCGTCTCCACTGACGAGAATTGGGAGGATGTAAGTTTTCCACCGCTGGTAGTTTACGCCAGAACAGCTTCTAACACTTTACCAAGCTCATCGATCGTGTTTGCTGCCACCTATGGGACGAGCCTGCAAATTATCAGCTGGCCGCTTTGAAAGATAGAAGTTAATAATCGTGGGTATCGAAACTGTACAGTCAGCAGCAGAAGTAGCTAAGCATTTGAGGTGTTCAAAATGAGGTCAACACGTCTCTATTGTCTAGACAATAAGAGCGCGTGTAGGTCATTTTGAACACTTCAAACGCTTAGCAACTTTTGCTGCTGACTGTACAGATTGTGCAAAAATAATGGTGAGAAACTTGTCCACCATTATTTTGGTCCACAAAGTTTTTTTAATTCGAGTGCACGACTCTAAAATCTGGTGGCTTAACTAACGTATCAGCATGCGATACAGCGAGAAAATGCCCTAAACCCTCTCTGTCTGTCTGTTACCTCTTCACGCTTAAACCGCTGAACCAATTGGGATGAAATTTGGTATGAAGAGAGTTTGAGCTACGAGAAAGGACATAGGACTAATCCCAATAAAGCCTAGTTTACTCTCTGGGTTGGAAGGTCAGATGGCGGTCACTTTCGTGAAACTAGTGCCTACGCCAAATCCTGGGATTAGTTGCCAAGCGGACCTCGGGCTCCCATGAGCCGTGGCAAAATGCCGGGACAACGCGAGGTAGATGATGAAAATATAGTTTAAAACCAATTGTTTTAATATTTATATTGATATTATATTGTTTGCGCTTCATGTACTCGCAGCTATCACTTTTATTGCTTAAAAATAGCTCCTGACGATTTTAAGAGGCTGTCTAAAAATAATAAAAAGGTAAAGAATTGTTCTGCATGTGTGATGGGGGATAGAAGCTCTGTAACTGGGACGACACAAACGAATTTGTGCAAAGGGTCGCCGGCAGTCTTGCTGCCGGCCGGCGGTGGCAGTCCCCTCCAGCTCTCGACCCCCGCGTCGCGCGCGGGGTCAGCTGAGCCACCTCCGGTCGCCGCTGGTCCCCTGACCGAGTTGGAATCGCGGCTTACGGTTTTAATTAAAACTACTCACCAAAATTTACAAGCTGAGCTTAAATCACTCATTAAAGCTGAAATTTCCGCACAGTTGACTGCCGTCTCAACTGAGCTCAAACAAAAAATTAGTTTACTGGAAGAGAAAACTAACAAAATTGAAGACTTGGAAACCAAGCTCAGTGCGGCCGAGGAACGTGTTGCCCAGCTCGAGAATGAGTTCGGCGCACATCAGCAGTGGCTCCGTATGTGCAATTTAGAAATCTCTGGTGTGCCCGAGCTGAAAAATGATTCTCCAAGCTATATTGCCATGAATATAGCGAGGCATGCTGGCGTTGATCTTGAGCCAAACGATATAGAATTTGCCCATCGGGTCCAGCCAGCGCGCCCTCTTCAGGGCAGACCAAAAAATATTATTGTCAAGCTCAGACAGCGTGCGCTCAAAGACAACATTTTATCTGGCCTGCGAAGAGTTCGCGGCGTTAATACGGCAAACATTGGCTTCACTGGAGAATCACACAAGATTTTCGTCCACGACCATCTAACTCCCCTGAATAAAAAGTTACTTAAAGACTGCAAACAATATTGTTCTTCTAAGGGTTATGAATATGTTTGGGTTAAAAACTGTAACATATATGCACGTAAAACGGAACAAGCTCCATTTCTTCACATTCGATCAACTTCTGACTTTCGCAAAATTGTTTAGTCATGTGTTAATTTTGTTAGCAGTGTCATTTTTACTTCCGCATTTGCTTCTGATCGTTTATAAAAAATATTTCATTACTTTATATCGGCTCTTGTGCCTATCTTCGTGGACACACACGCTCAAACATACACATCTTATACTAACACAAACAATACACATAAGTTACACATCTCACATTAATACAATCACTACAAACATAACAATTAACCTACTACAACACTTAGACGACATCAAGAGATTGCTTCTTTGTCATTACAAAATATTTTTCTACCCAACCAATGTTAAATATGTTTTGTACATTTATCAGCAAGTTGCCAGGTTTTATCACAGAGCTCTTAAATAACCTTAAAGTTTTTTATCAAAATACTCGTGGTTTACGCTCTAAAACGCTACAATTTTACCAAAACTTATTGATAAATAATTATGATATAGTTATTATCACCGAGACCTGGCTGTGTGACGGCGTTCTGGATACTGAATTGTGCGATCAGAAGTATGATGTTTTCAGGCTGGATAGGGACAGAGCTTTGAGTGGTAAAGCCGACGGCGGTGGCGTTATGATATTGGTACTTAAATCTTTGGGGGCACGCGCGCGTCCTGATTGGTCGCTACCTGCCACGGAATGCTTGTGGGTCACGATACCAGCTAGCTCCTTGCGTTCTCGCAGTGATGGCTCCACATCGCACTCTCTTGATCTGCACGTGTGCTCCATGTATGCGCCCCCCGGCCCCCCGCTAGCTAATCATATTCTTAACTTCATTTCTTTGTTTGAAAATGTAATGTCCGTTTCCCGTAATGCGCATTTACTTGTGGTGGGTGATTTTAATCTGCCCTATGTTAAATGGACAAATTTCAGTCTCCCGGTATTCGAAAGACGAGGCGCAGTAGAAGTTCAAAATGCAGCGGCTTCTCTGGTGGAAAACCTACTTCTTGCAAATCTAGAACAGTATAACTTCACTCTGAACTCTAGTAATAATACATTAGACCTTGTGTTCGCTAATTTTCCTGTAGAAGTGTTACCTTCTGATTTTCCTCTAGTTAAGGCGGACAAACACCACCCACCTCTTGAAATATCCATCACTGACATTTTTTCTACACCTCTAAAAGAAAGTTCCAATCCAAAATTTAGATTCCGTAAGGCTGACTACGCCTCAATAAATAACTGCCTCAATGACACTGACTGGTCAACTTATCTTTCTGCCGAGTCAATGGATAATGCGCTATCTAAGTTTTATAATCTGCTTAATGAAGTAATAACTTCACATATTCCGCTTGATTACCGTGCTAATAAAAGTAAATATCCAATCTGGTATAATACGGCTTTGATAAAAATAATAAAGGAGAAGGACAAAGTTCATAAAAAGTGGAAAAAATTCAAAAATCCATTAGACTACGACAGTTTTTCATTATTACGTAAGCGTCAAAAACAGCAGCAAGATTTATGTTGGCACAGATATCTCCGTTCGGTTCAAGACAGAATAAAAAGCAATCCTAAGCAATTCTGGTCCTTTATAAAAGCTCGCAGAGGTGGCTCAGCCTATCCTAAATCTTTTGTGTATCAAGATCGGAAATTAGACAAGAATATTGACATTTGTGAAGGCTTTAATACTTTTTTCCATTCCGTTTTTAGTAAGCCACTTCCTACTTACCCTGATTTTTATTTAGCCCCTCCCTTTTGCGACAGCGGAGAAATTGTTTCTGCCATAAATATCTCACCGTATGAGGTAGAAAAACTACTATACAGTTTAGATGTCAATGGCGGTGCTGGTAGCGACGGAATTCCCCCCTTTTTTATCAAACACTGTGCTTCGAGTCTTAGTCGTCCTTTATCTTTACTTTACACACGGTCCCTGAAGCATGGCGTATTTCCTACTAAATGGAAGGAGGCTTTGATTGTGCCGATTTATAAAAAAGGTTCTAAGTCCGCAATTACTAACTATCGTCCTATATCCTTTTTAAATCAATTTGCAAAAATATTTGAAAAAATTATTTTGAACAACATCTACGAAGTAATAAGTAAAGGGATTCCTCCGCAACAACATGGTTTCCTTAGAAATCGTTCGACTGTGTCTAACCTCATAGACTTTACAAACTTCGTGGTTCACAAAATGGAAAAAGGGAAACAGGTTGACGTGATATACACAGACTTCGAAAAAGCTTTCGACAGAGTGGATCACGTCATCCTTCTTCGTAAACTTTATTGGCTGGGCATCCGTGGTGACGTATATAGATGGATCACTTGTTATGTCTCAAACAGGCGACAAGCAGTTGTTCTTGGCGGATGCAGGTCAGACTTTGTGGATGTCCCTTCCGGTGTCCCTCAGGGTTCGCACCTGGGCCCCTTGCTTTACAACGCGTATCTCTTTGATATTTACACCGTTTTTAATACGTCAAAGTTTCTCATGTACGCTGATGACAAAAAAATATACACTAATATTAGTTGCATTAGTGATTGTCAACAGCTGCAAGCGGATCTGGATCGTTTATACATCTTTTACAATGTTAATCGTATAAATGTTAACATCAAAAAATGTGTTCAGATAAGTTTTACACGCAGTCCTAGTCCAATATACTACCAGTATCGCATGGGCGGCGAGGCTATAGAGCGAGTGTTTTCAGTACGGGACCTTGGTGTGATTCTTGACTCAAAGTTAATTTACGACCAACACGTGGATAACATAGTTAACCGTGCTTTCAAAAGCCTCGGCTTTATCTTTCGTGTTTGTTCGGAGTTCACGGATCCTGTGTGTATAAAGTCAGTATACTACGCCTACGTCAGAAGTATTCTCGAGTATGCCAGCTGTATATGGTCTCCTCAGTATATTATTTACAAAGCCAAGATTGAAAAAATACAACACTCGTTCTTGCGCCACTTAAATTATCGTACTAAGTATTGGGATGCTACCTATGAGTCCAGATGTGTACGTCACCGCTTGTTGAGTCTTGAGGATAGACGACTTTTGCTTGACATTTCTGTGCTCCATGATATTATTTCTGGACGTATTGACAGCTCCTCTTTGCTGTCGGAGATTAAATTCTCTGTGCCGGTAATCAGAACGCGTAACTCTGAACGCTGCCTTTTTGGTCTCCCTAAAGCACACACTAATTACGCTCAAAATTCAACAATATACCGTATCTTAAAACTTTACAATACACAATTTAATTGCATTGACTTGTTTGATTGCACAAAACCAACTCTTAAAAAACGTGTACTGTCATTATTGTTAAAGCCCGCACGCTGACATCAAGTTACCAATTTTTTTTTAGATATGTACTTTCATACACACACAGACAGACACACAGATACACACACAAACACACACACACACACGCACTTACACACTCACATCCCCGTTCACGCACAGTCTTATATATATATATATATATATATATATATATATATATATATTTCATTATTATTAATTATCTTGTTCGTGTTACTAGACGACCACTAAGTTATTGCACATTAGTAGTAATTTTGTGGACATCTATAATTGGCTTTATGTTCTGTATATGTGCTCTGTAATATTCATTGTATTGCTGTTGATGCCCCGAATAAAATAAAATAAATAAATAAAATATTATTTTCAGGAGCTCTGCACCTCGTACGTACCAGACATGTCCAAGAAAGGTCCTCACATCATCACGAAAATCAAGGGCGCTACGCCCTCCGAGCGCCGAAAGGCTAGGATGGAGGGTATCAAGAACTATCGCCCAATGCCTTCTGCTTCAGAGTAAGATTTTTTTTAACAACATATATACATCTAGATTGTCTACAAAATCACGTACGAATACCAGTCCATAGACAAGGCTGAACTGTGTTGTTATCTGCCACATCACCCATGGACAACAGAAACTTATTTTGTTAAAATAAAATTGGATTGTAAAGAAAGGACTGGACAGGGACTCTAAGGAAAGGACACTTAAGTTACAGTCGCCGTCAGATATATCGGAGCTGTGGAGGTGGCCACAAACATCTGAACAACGCCTCTGTCATGGTGATAAAATGCATGTTCAGATATTTGTGACCACCTCCACAGCTTCGATACATGTGTTGGCGACTACAGATAACTGGTCATCAGATATATCGACGCTGTAGAGGTGGCCACAAACATCTGAACAACGCCTCTGTCATGGTGATAAAATGCATGTTCAGATATTTGTGACCACTTTCACAGCTCCGGTATATGTGTTGGCGACTACAGATAACTGGTCATCAGATATATCGACGCTGTAGAGGTGGCCACAAACATCTGAACAACGCCTCTGTCATGGTGATAAAGTGCATGTTCAGATATTTGTGACCACCTCCACAGCTCTGATACATGTGTTGGCGACTACAGATAACTGGTCATCAGATATATCGACGCTGTAGAGGTGGTCACAAATATCTGAACAACGCCTTTATTGTCAAGGCGATAAAGTGCATGCTCAGATATTTGTGACCACCTCCACAGCTCTGATACATGTGTTGGCGACTACAGATAACTGGTCATCAGATATATCGACGCTGTAGAGGTGGCCACAAACATCTGAACAACGCCTCTGTCATGGTGATAAAATGCATGTTCAGATATTTGTGACCACCTCCACAGCTTCGATACATGTGTTGGCGACTACAGATAACTGGTCATCAGATATATCGACGCTGTAGAGGTGGCCACAAACATCTGAACAACGCCTCTGTCATGGTGATAAAATGCATGTTCAGATATTTGTGACCACCACCACAGCTCCGGTATATGTGTTGGCGACTACAGATAACTGGTCATCAGATATATCGACGATGTAGAGGTGGCCACAAACATCTGAACAACGCCTCTGTCATGGTGATAAAATGCATGTTCAGATATTTGTGACCACCTTCGATATATCTGATGGCGACTGTACCACAAAACGTATCTGGGAGGCTATTGAGGGTCGCGTACTCGAATTGTAACAATTAAAACTGTCAGAAAGTAAGAAATAATATGTCAGAAATTAACAATGGTGGGTATCGAAACTATACCGACAGTGGAAATTTTAAATGTCGTAAGTCGCATATAAAAGTATGTCCCTTACGACATATGAAATTTCCACCGTCGATACTTTTAAGCAAAAATAATGGTGAGAATCTTTTGTGTGCGATTATTTTTGTCCTTAAAGTTTCCTCAAACGGTACCCTGTGGTGCCTTTAGGTAATATAAAATTGTGATAAGTACCCTGGGGACCATTATCATGGCAACAAGTGTCAATTTTTTTTTTTTTTTGTTAAACATTGCTTAGACATAGTCTTTCCATGTTTTGTATGTCTTCGACGATTGAATTTGGTTAATACTACTTTTAGTCTTTATTATAGTTATAATCAAAGGCCTATAATTATAAGATAACTTTATGTAAGTAAATATTAAGAAAATTCTATAGTATTGTTGACTGACAAATGATTAAGTTTTTTTTTTTGTAAAAAATTATTCCTTTTATTTTTCGTTTTGATTAATCGTAAAGCATGGACGAATAAAAGAAGTACAACATCACTATATCAGATTTCTCCATAAGGTTTTTGTTATATCAACCTTTAAACAAAACTGATTATGTGTTTGTAAAGAAATTATTTGAGCAATTCTCAAAAAGTTTGTACATTTGGATCACGTCTTCGATTTTGTTTAAAATCGCTAGACTGATAGAGTAAATGATGCTGAACGAGATCTACCATGGTTCCCAAAATGTCCCATAAAGTTTGTATGGAACTCTCCTTTTTTGTTACCAAAAGTCTATAGAAATTTGTAAATGTACAAACTTTTTGAGAATTGCTCATTTGGTAGAACGCGGAATTTATATTGTTAACAGTCCTCTTGATTTATTCGTCCATGAATTCTGTAAGGTCAATGTGGGTAAGACCGGCATACTATATTTTTAAGGGAAGTCCGTCATATCATATGACACTAAATACCTATGAGATAATGTAGGAAATTGGTTGGTAGACGGTCTTTCCAGATAGACGGTCTTATCTACATTGACCTACCTGAAACAATATTTAGTGTAGTTGCCATCAGATATATCGGAGCTGTGGAGGTGGTCACAAATATCTGACCATGCACTTAGCCTTTGCAATAGAGGCGTTCAGATATTTGTGACCACCTCTACTGCTCCGATATATCTGATGGCGATTGTACTATACGATTACACGTCGTGTATAAAATATGATTATGCTAAAAGTCATAACTAAATGTCTAATAAAGAAGTGATACTTAAATTGCATATTTATTTCACCATCATAGGGTGACGGCACCAGTAATGGACAAGGAACCAATCATGAACATTAAGTGCTTATTTCAATGGAGTCGAGTGTTGTGCATATGTTGGTACATGTTTAATTTATAATGTTATGGTTTTTGAATTAAGAACGAAGTGTCCATCATTGGTGGTCAGCTTAAAGTAGCCAACATTGGTGCCACTGCCATTACCGTAGGTCATATCCGTCAGAGGTTTTCATATAATGTGTTTGCCGTTTTGATGGCGGAATATTGCATTTATGTTTATAGTTTCATACATCATACATTTCAGCCGTATGCAGTCCACTGCTGGAGATAGGCCTCCTACAAATATGACTTGTTTCATCTTGGCGTTAGTTGCCATAGTCGCCACGTTTGGCAGGCGGGTTGGCGACCGCAGTAGCTATAGATTGGGTTTCAACGGACGCTGTTGCGCGTCCGTAGGATTTTTTGCTATGTCGCGTCTTACGACACCCACGGGGGGAGATGGGGTGGTGCTATTCTAGTCAGCCTGCACCACACGGCAAATGTTTATAGGTAGTTCCCATACAATATATTTTTCAGTAAAACATGAGAAATTGAATGGTATAGTCAAGGAACGATACGTTCATTCAGCCCCAGTGACGCAACATCTGTGATCTTATGAAACCTTCTCCAATGCCAGTGACATAACGTCTGTGTTCAAAAATTATTTAACTTTTATATTTCTGAGATATTTAATTAATAGTTATTCACTGAAATACTGTAAAAGATTCTTAATTTCATTGTAACATTATTATTCTCTTCCGTACACGAAACAATGGTGTTCCGGACATTTGGGAGGCATACGCGGAGCCAGATCGAGCCAACGCGCAGAGGCCCTTTCGACAATTTAATGAAATGTAAGGGGTACACTAAGCGGATGTTGCCCCTGTCCGTATCATGGGACGCGCACAGAGACAGCACCCGCCATGGTGTAAGGACTATTGAGTTATAATGGAATTTAGAATGTACTAGGCTATTGGGTGGAAAGGATGGACTAGCTACTGGGCTATTGGATAAAAAACCGGACGTCTGCCTAATAAAATGGTATTCAATTTTATTTCCGGCAGACGGTGACTCGCCCTACATTATTATTATTTTTAATTTCTTCAGTAAAGAGTTTTACATTCATAGCTATCCACTACATGTGCAAAAAAGTCTTTGATGTCTAAGGGCTATTACAGAGTAGAGGATTATTTGACAGACAAACATGCATGGCCCAAACCAGAAACTAACAAAACCGCCTAGCAATTAATTCAACAATTGTATGTACTGCCAGATAATGTAAATGACACAGTTCAGATAAGAAAGCATATTAAAGTATGTCTATTTTGTGAAGTCGAATTTATTTATACATTATTATTTTTACTTTTATATTTTAATATTTTCTTATCTTGTAATAAACTGTTTGATATGTTTTCTTATCGGACTACGCATAATTATGTAAGTACCTACTTTAAGATTTGATGTATCACTGTTTTGAAAAAATAAGTCCCGCCGTAGTTTCTTGCCGGTATCTTCACGGGTCAGAGGTGTAGGGTTTGAACCGGTGTAGATTTTTTTTTTTTGACGTTCATAAGTGCATGTAATGTGCCTAAATTGAAAAATAAAAATCTTTTATCTTTTTTATCTTTTTTTTACATACGGAGGTGACAAAAGTGAATTTGATTGACATTACTTACTTCCTTTTATTAGATGTCATTTCAACTGCATAATTATAATTATCTAAACTAATATTATAAAGGCAAAAGTTTGTGAGTGTGTATGTTTCTTACTTCTTCACGTTTAAACGGCGGAGTAATCAACCAAGGGTAACACCGCGGGACACAGCTAGTTATGCATAATTTCACGATGTATAGTGCTATGTGGCCTAGTAGATTAAGCTGTATCTAGTCTTAAAATAACGGAACTACACAGTACAGTTTTTTGAGGATAGTAAGTGAAAATGCAGTATAGAAACCATAAATAAATGCATTTGATTTATAACTTAACCTACTATTGCATTCAAATTACGATGTAGCGCTTTTAATATAGTCTTCATCCATTTTTTCAAACTTCTCCTTGTAATCCTCTGGGACATCAACTGCTGATAAATCCTCGGCTCCAACTTCAGACTCCTTCTGAATCAAAATGTCTACGACATTCTCACAAGCTAACAACACTTTTGGGTCTTTCTCCCATTTATGATACTCCCTTAAGACATAGTAAACTCCGTTCTCCCGTAGAATTTCTCGACAGTTCCGTTTGCTGCAGAATTTATTTAAAGTCTCAATTATCATTTTCCGAATATCTACATCTATTTCTCTCTTTTTTTCCTTAGGTAAGTATTGTAATGCTATTGGCAGAACATCCATTTCATCGTCAGGAAAATCCTCATTACCCATTAAAGGGTTTAGAAGATATGTAAGTATATCTAAATTCGGGTTAAGCAATATATCATGGTATTCAACGTCAAATGATAAGTTTCTTATAGTCCCTATAGCACCTCCGCGGCGAATGTTAGATTGCTCGTAATTGCAAAAAGGTAGGATTTTAATCAAAGGAACATGCGGATTTTCTTCTGTCAGCCATTTGCGGATTCTACTACTGCAGCTGAGATTGCTAAACATGGCAGCCAAGTAATGTAATTTCGAACCAGTCTTGTTGAAGTCTATGTTTACGTAAACATTTAAAATGTCGTTTAACTTGGGAATTAACGTGTCTAAACACACTTCTAACTCATCTTCAAGCCGCGTTATGTTTGAAAGTATCATGCAAGCCGCATCCGCTTCCTTTTTGTTAGAATCAAGAACATAACCTATAAGTAACTCTAGTATATTTTTACTAGTACTCGGCCGATATTTTAGTATCTCCGAAGCTCCTCTGGGGTTGGCTGTGACGTTTACAAGAGTCAAAAGAGCATTTTTAGCGACTTCATCAACATTGTCGTTAGTTAAATCAATGATACTTGCTATTACTTGCTCGTTTTTGAGCAATGCATTTATTCCGTCTTCACTGCCTGACAGGCCAACTAAATGGTCCAATGCTATGTGTTTCAGATCTATTCTGGATTCAGGTTTTAGGAATTGTATTAATTCATCTAGTGGATCTTTAGACATCCTGAGTTTTTAAGTTTAAAACTATAACTTGCAATAAATACTGCGTACATACACGACAATGTGATTTTGACATTAAGGTGACATTGATTTTTTTTTTTTTTTTTTTTTTTTTTTTCGTCCATCTGGACAGGCTAAAGCTCTAAGCCATACTGCCTTGTCATAAGTAGTTTGTTTTCTTTTTCATAAGTTCAATCCGGTCAACGTCTTCAGTAAGTACTATTCATATTAGGTCAAATCCGAGTTCAATGTCTTCAGTTACTTTTATTTTCTTATACAATTTCAGTATGTATGTATCATCCATTAAAGGTGACATTGACAAATTTGCCAATGACAGAAATCTATAGTTACTACCTCAAATAAACGAATGAAATTATTAAAGCTGATAATATTTATATCGTAACAATGTTACAAAAAAAAATAGAAATTTATTTACAGAACTTTTTCCATCTAAAATAACATATTTTATCAACGCCACCTGCTGGTGAGTAGCGCTATCATTACGAGAGAGACATAAATGCTACTATGTCGACATCTATTAAGAAGTAGCAGAACATAATGCTATTAATATATGTTTGGCTAGATGGTGCTGTTTGTGAAAAACTAGGAGGAATAATGACTGGAGAACGCATCCGCGAGGGTAAGGGACAAAGATATTTTGGCTTTTGTGGCCCAAAATGAAACAATTCACTATATTTTTGCTTTACAGGACATTCAAAACATGTGAAACTATAATAAGGACGGATGAAAATAGCGCCATCTGTGCCATATCTATGGAAAGTTACATAAGGCCATCCCTTTCCAGCGTGGTATTTTTATAAGCAAGCTCAGTCTAGGTTAATGGTATGTTTAAGGTGAAAAACTTTCACGTTTATAATATAAACGTGAAAGTTCTATAGATTTCTTATTTTAAATTGAATACTAAGAAATACATCTATATAGTAACGTTGGAAGACCACCACGTGCGTTTCTAGATCAAACCAAAGAAAAGGTCAACGTCATGACGTATCAAGAGCTCAAAGAAATAGCGGAAAATAGAACGGAATGGCGATTACTCCACCGACAAGAGCCAGGCTCTTAAATTTATGATGATGATGATGATGAGTAACGTTCCAAATGATAGTAAATGGTTCTTAGCCTTCTCAGAACCATAATAGGTAAAGGGAGAAAAACAAAAACATCTTCAATAAGATCGCATTTATTAAAACTTTAAATAAAAGATTATGTTTAAATCTACATTTGAACTACTTTCCAAAAATGCAGTAGCAATCACTAAATATTACATTGAAACTTCAAATTACAACTAAATCTTATGATTATTATTCTATTACTAAACATTTTGGAGTATAAATTCAGTAACTGGCTGAAAAGTAATGCATCGTATCTACTTAAAAGCGTGCTACAGTATCAGTAAATTTATTTCAATATATTCATTAAACCAGGGCTCGGGACCGCTACATCTATACAGAAAATATCATTATTATCTCGTCCCTTTATGTTCTTTATATATATTTCATGTTCAATGGGAAATTTTAACTTTTCGGAGCAAGAACATTAATACATTACCGAGGCCTACATGAAAAGCAGGAACTAATTGTAATTATTAGCATTTCGAGTTTTTAAAATACAGATGGAGATCTCAACACTGAACTGACATACTCAAACTCAAACGTTTATTTAGTAAGTAGGTCACAAGGGCACTTTTACACATCGAGTATACAAAAGTAAATGAGAAAATTAAAAACTACACCGGTTCTAACCCTAGAAGCATTTTGACTTTTAGGAAGAAACTCGGCGGGACTTATTTATTCAAAACAGTATTACAAAAAAAATTAAACATACCTACATAACAGATAACATATATGGTACGGCCATAGTGCAAAAATTTGTATACATTACTATAGAAACAACGTGCAAGTCTATAAATATTTATAGTATTTGCGTCCTATCGATATTTTTGATCTTGGGTGTAGTTGGAATAGAGGCCATCGTAAACACCCCACCAGAGGGCAACCGCGAAAATCGCAGTTCCAAAATTTGGGAAATCTTTCCCATTTACTCCAATTAAAGTGTGATTATAATGACAGAGACAATCGTTTGAAATTTGTGATTTACGATTTTCGCTGCATGCCCCCAGATAATTAAAAACGTACCCTGGCGTATGATTTATTTTTGAACCTGACTTTATGCACATGTGTTGTGCGATAGAGCAATCGGACTGTGTGGGGGGAAGGTAGCCTGGGGAAAATCCAGGACCCTTCCGCGCCAGATTTGACTTGTACTACTGGAATACTCCTACTGAGCTTTCGCTTCCAGTGAGATTGGTTGAGACGGTCTCAACCGAATGGTCCTGGCGTATGAGCGTTTAACAGCTACAAAGTACAAACTACACTAAGGCAAATCTTATTAGAAATTAGTTCCGATAGTTTTCTGTATGTATGGCGTGAATAAAAATATTCAGGGGGAAATTTTTCGTGAAGTTAGTCGTGGGTATTGAAAGTTATAATCTATTACGTGCAAGAATAACGATGCGCAACTATTGTGTTCGATTATTTTCGGCCATTTTGAATTCGAGTGCACGACTCTCAAAATCGGGTTAAAGTTCGAATGAGAATCAAACGAATAAACAAAATTTGCGGTAAACCTAATTGAGAAATTTAAATAAAAATTGCGGTTAAATTTACATTTTTTTTTTTGTAAATAACAGCTAAGACAACTAAATAACTGTTAAATTTGTGTTACTTCAGTAATTATTTTATTTACATATTTTTAACATTGATATATTTGTTTAATGGACGGATTATTAAGGCATATATCTTTTAGTTAGGTACCTTCATATTAGCGTATTTTAGTAGACTATGAAGCTTAAAACTCACACTAAATTAATACTTATAGCTAGTGCATTGCCTTAACAAATTTTGTATTAGGTAATATTTGAATTAAAAGCAAATTTATTTAAATTGACTTGGAGCATTTTTGAGCATATTAAAACACCTTGCGGATAAATTTAAATGTAGGTGCAAACAAACCATAAATAATTAAAAGTGAAAATCTTCTTAAAAGACTAGTATCCAGGCCACAAATGTAAAAAAAGTTAAAATCTGTACACTATGACTATGAGTAACTTAAAGGCCTACCACGAATTACGTCGTCCGTTCGTTCGATAGCATCTTTATCACTCGTATAAATAAGAGCGATAGAGATGCTAGACAACTTTAGATTTTCGTGGTAAGCCTTAAGGAATTGATTCAGCCAATGCAGCGAGAAAACGAACTATTGATTAGTGCAGACACACGTGAGTGAAAACATTAGTTTGCTAGCATTTTCCTTATGCAGGAGACTACGATGATGGCGAACAGCGATGTCTTCAAGATATCTGCATCTGAAAATACAGCTCCGTTAGGTCACCATATATAGGTATAGCGGGAACACAGAATCAACCTTTTCCTATCACTCGTTTCAATTATAACGGTTCCCTGTATAGGTGAAAAACTTTATTGAAGGATCTGGCCCCTATTTCACCGCAGCGACAATTGTCACGATTCCGGACATATGTAAATTTCTGACGTTGCAGGTGTCCATTGGTTACATTGACCGCTTACCATCGGTTGGCCAATAGATAGGTAGTAGTTAGATGAAAGGCTCTTGACAATTGTCACGAGAAATACGACAATTGTTGCGAAATTCTGACAGAGGATTAATCACATGTCAAAAAATATCGAAATTTCTTCTGAGGATCTTGACAATTGTCAAGAGCTCTTAACCAAGCTACAGTAAATAAGGTTGTAGGACGTATTTATGAAAGGATTCTTTCGGTACGTATTTTTGCACTTGACTGTACATATTTTAAGGATTGAAATATCAGAAAATTATTTAACTGCATTTAAAAGAGAGTTAAGGTTTAATATTCCTTCTCTGTGTGATCTTAATGTCCGGGTCCAATGGTTACATTTTACCCGGGTATTTCCTTAAACTACGTCCAACAATGAGAGGTAGGGACAGCGATGTACCATCACGCTTGAGTCTGGAGAAGCCCAACAGGGGAAGTACCTCCTCCTTACAGAAGACCATAGCACTGCTACTTTGAGTCTGGAGTAGCCTAACTTTGGAAGTACCTCCGCCTTACAGAAGACAGCCATAATAGCACTGCTTCAGGTATGTAGTGTTGTGTTCCTGATGGTAAGGTTCCCAGAGCTCCAACCTCCTTAAAGGCTAGCAACGTGCTTATAACTCTGCGTTGCGGGTGCCCATGGGCGACGGTAATTGCTTACCATCAGGCAATCCGTCTGCTCGCTTGCCATTTGTCATAAACAAAAGAAACATTTAGATGTGAGAGGAAAATCAAGAGAAAAGTTACACGTACCACTGCAGGTGTGGTCCTTCTCTCTGAACCCATTCTCCACGTCACAGAGGCAGATGGTGTCCCTGGGTCCCAGCATGCGGAGGTGGGGGGCTCGGTCCGTGACGTTGGGGGTGCCGCAGGAGAGGCCATCATTGCACTCCTCGCTGTTGGTGCACGCGTGGTATAGCGCTGAAAACAGAAATAACAAAAATTTAGAAAATGCTATTTAGTTGTACAGCAGGCTTGTTGGTGGTCAGGTGTAGATATTAGATGGGGAAATATACGTAATAATACTTAATGGTAGCTCAATCCTCACCAGCTTTCTTAATATGGTGTAAAAAATTTCTTAAAGCCAAAATTTTTTCAAAAGCGGACTTTGAAGATTATTTATTTATGACTCCGGACTCCCATAAAACAATAGTTTTTTCTACTGTTGAAAAACTTAGTTAGCTATACCTATAGTTTAGCAATATTTATTCAGTGGTAATATTTGTCAATATGGGGAAGGTATATTTACTTGCCACCTGCTCCTAAGTTGCGAGTCCACACGAAACCGCCATTAAAAACAAATTAAAGAATTTCATATGAAATATCGGATATTATGAGGAAACTAGGGTAAAACAGTAAATGTTTCAGTTGTAAACATTGACGTAGGTAGTCAGCGAAAATGATCCCTCTATCAATAAATGAATTGACAATATTTTTTGAGAGTCGTGCACTCAAATTCAAATAACTTTGAGGACGAAAATAATCGCACACAAAAAAATCTCACCGTTATTACTTTTGCACAAAATGTGTAGTATCGATACCTACAATTATTAATTTCTATCAATTATGTTTTCAAAATACCATTCATTCGTTTCTGACAGAGTTTTAAATATCGAGTCGAGTACAAGACGTTCGAAAATCGACCCCCGTTATTTTTTTTCTTTTTGGCATCGCGCTCCTGGCAGCTTTAGCCACACGAGTATAACGGGAATCGTTCCAGTAGCAGAACCTTTAATATTAACCGGATATTAAATTAAAACTCTATGGAAATTGCAACAAGATTAAAAACAAACTGACATCCGATTCAGTACCAGTTGGGAGCAAGCAGCTCGAACCTATTTTAAAATGCGGTATGTAGAAATTAGATAAAGAGTTAGACGTAATAGCCAGCTAGAAATCTAGCTGGTAATTTTGTTTTTAAACAATGTATGTTAAAATCAAAACTTCGACCGTGTATGCAGTTCTAATCTGCTTTATGATCGGTCAAATCTTACATGTTACTTATAAAAGTAGCTTTTAAAGAGCAAGCTTGATTGGACTCACGATATCTTTTAATTGGCCTCACAGCACGAAAGGTTATCGATCACAAGTGAAGCATGGTGGACTTTAGGACCATGGTCTATGTAGTTGAAAAAAAAAAGAACTTCCATACGTCAAAATTCGAATATGGAACGCCTATAGCGTCCACAGATACGTTACTATTTTACTAGACAGGCCAAAAGGGCGATTTTTGAGCCTCGGGTGCTCGAATCGGGACATTTTAAATAAATAATAAATATAAATATTATAGGGTATTCTTACACAA
The DNA here is from genome assembly GCA_022674325.2 of Grapholita molesta. Taxonomy (NCBI): domain Eukaryota; kingdom Metazoa; phylum Arthropoda; class Insecta; order Lepidoptera; family Tortricidae; genus Grapholita; species Grapholita molesta. The sequence continues at coordinate 3,521,036 of CP053147.2, forward strand.
ATTCACTGAGCCCCACGGTAAACTCGAGAAGGGTTGTGTTATGGATACTCAGCCAACGATATATATAATATACAATATACTTAAATACATATATAAAACACCCATGATTCAGGAACAAATATCTGTGCTAATTACACAAATAAATACCCTTACTGAGATTTGAAGCCTGGACCACCGGTTTCATAGTTAGGGTAACTACCCACTAGGCCAAACCTGATGTCAAAGTTCCATGTGAGAAACGAAGAAATGGTATTTTAGAAACATAAATCATATCTGTACACTAATATATTAATAAAGGCGAAAGTTTGTGAGTGTGCATATTTGTTACTTCTTCGTGTGTAAACGCAGCTGGAGCGATATTAATAAAATTTGGTATGGAGTTAGCGACACCCTGGATTGACACATAGGCTACGTTTTTTCCCTAATAAACCGCGGGTAACACCGCGGGGCACAGGTAATAAATAATCGTGGGTATCCAAACTATACATTTTGTGCAAAGATAATGTTAAGAAACTTGTGTGCGTCCAAGTTTTTTGCCTACGAGTACACATTCTACTTTATTTCCTTCACAACTGAAAACAATTTGAACTGGCATTTTTCTTATATCGTGTGTGATAGATAAATGCCCTTCGAGTAAATGCCCGTTATAATAAGATTGCATGTCACAATTAACACGTTAAGTGTAAGGTCACTAGAACATTCTACTGGAGAGTATGGTTTATATGTATAGTCAACCAATTTGATTTCTAGGCCACTTCGAACCTTGTCACAGTGACGTTAATAAGAGTTGTTTTGCGTCTTTTATATAGTTTTTCACTGTGACAAGGAACGAAGTGGATTTTAAATCAAATTGGTCGACTGTAGCTATACACAGCCTGCCTCCAACTATCGAGCTTTAAACATGCAAAAATGGTGGTGAGCACATTAAGTGCAAAATAGTGGTGAGAAAATTTTGTGTACGATTATTTTAGTCGTCAAAGTTTATAGAATTCGATTGCACGACTCAAAAATCGACTAGGGGGGCGATTATTGAGAACTCGACGCTCGAATCGTGACATTTTAAACTCTCTCAAACACGAAGAAATGGTATATTAGAATCATGAATGATATAAATAAATAATCGTGGGTATCGCAACTATACATTTTGTGCAAAAATAATGGTAAGAAACTTTTATGTGTGATTATTTTAGTCCTCAAAGAATTCGAGTGCACGACTTAAAAATCGACCTCCAGTATTCTACTGTCAATTTCGCGTTGTAGGTAATGTGTACATTGAAAATAACAACTTGTGTGATAATAATAAAATTTAGATTAAACGCGTTATTTTTAAAGATGCAGACCCATTTGTTAGTGAGTCACCACGCAAACTAAAGTGACAGTTAATCACACGTAGTCAACGCTTCACACTATCTATTTACAAAGCGTTGTTGTCGCCGCACAGACACCAAATCTGTGAGTCGAAGTGAGTCCTCAAGCAAGCTAAATTAACGGTTACTCACACTTAGTCAACGCTTCGCACTGTCCATTTATCGGCGCGGAGTTGTCGCCGCACAGACACCAAATCTGTGAGTCGAAGTGAGTCCTCACGCAAGTTAAATAAACGGTTACTCACACTTAGTCAACGCTTCGCACTGTCCATTTATCGGCTCGCTGTTGTCGCCGCACAGACACCAAATCTGTGAGTCGAAGTGAGTCCTCACGCAAACTAAACTAACGGTTACTCACACTTAGTCAACGCTTCGCACTATCCATTTATCGGCGCGCTGTTGTCGCCGCACAGACACCAAATCTGTGAGTCGAAGTGAGTCCTCACGCAAGTTAAATAAACGGTTACTCACACTTAGTCAACGCTTCGCACTGTCCATTTATCGGCTCGCTGTTGTCGCCGCACAGACACCAAATCTGTGAGTCGAAGTGAGTCCTCACGCAAGTTAAATAAACGGTTACTCACACTTAGTCAACGCTTCGCACTGTCCATTTATCGGCTCGCTGTTGTCGCCGCACAGACACCAAATCTGTGAGTCGAAGTGAGTCCTCACGCAAGCTAAACTAACGGTTACTCACACTTAGTCAACGCTTCGCACTGTCCATTTATCGGCGCGCTGTTGTCCCCGCACAGACACCTCGTCTGTGAGTCGAAGTGAGTCCGCACGCACGAGCTGCTTGCGACGGTGATGCACTCCGCTTGCCTCGAACAAGGTCTTGCTGAAAAACAAAATGTAATTAGTATTTCATAATAATTATGTTTATAAAATACTCGTTATATAGAGACTTATATAAATACTTTTTATACGCGATCGAATTGGAAATGAGGAGATCCGTAGGCGAAGTAAAGTCACCGACATAGGCCACCGGGTTAGCAAGCTGAAGTGGCAATGGGCAGGCCACATTGCAGGCAGAGAAGATGGCAGATGGGGTTGAAAAGTACTCGAGTGGAGACCACGGACTAGCAAGCAACTTAGGGCGTCCACCCACAAGATGGACAGACGACCTCATTAGGGTCGCCAGAAGACGCTGGATGCAGGTCGCTTCCAACCGATACATGTGGAGTCTGAGATGATGATGATGATAGAGACTAGCTAGTTGACACCGCGATCTTCATACCATACAACCTTGAATGTATTCCCTTAAGGCCAGAGTGAGTGAGAAATACTGACTATATAGTCATGCCTAATGTTTTTTGGCCTAAACTTTTTTGCCTAATATCGTTGGTCATAATCGTCAGTTGTCATAATACTCGTATGCCCTAATTTTGGTTGTCCTATTCCACAATGGCCGATTTCGTTTTGGCCTAATATGTTTTTCACCTCCCTAGCTCGAAAAGGCCTATTTTTATTATTCTTTAAAAACAGATAGCAAAGTTACATTACATTATTATTCTTATTCACAAGAGTGCAAAGTAATTTCATAGAAACTGTTACTGTACTACTAATCAAGCGTTTTTTGACCTTAGCTGGTTGGATGTGTTTTTATTTAATGTTTTTGAATGATATATACCTAGATATTTTTCTAGCAGGAACGACATTTGCTTTGTGCTGCCACAATCAAAATATCGACAATCCTGTTATCGATAAGTACATACTACTTCAACGACAATACGTACACACAGTCTGCCTACCTAGACGTCGCGTGCTATCGATCTTGAACAAATTGAACGTAATCCGTACACTTTTGATCCAAATTATTTTATTATTTGCAATTAATAGTTCAAAATTGTTTTATTATTTGCAATTAATAGTTCAAAATTGTTTTATTATTTGCAATTAATAGTTCAAAAGTATGTAAAATATAAATAAATAGATACTTTTGTTATTTTTATTTACTTTTAACCCTATTACCTTATATTAGTCTTTGTATTACCAGTATGACGTTGAAGTGGTACTTATCGATAACAGGACTGCCGATGTTTTTATTTTGTCAATCACTTACAATAAACCGTTCGTGCTAGAAAAATATCTAGGTATAGATAAATAATGCACATCAATAATTTAGATTTTACAACGTTTTAAAAGTTTTAGAGTGATTTTTTGTCCCCGCAGTAGTGAGGTGAAAAATAGTGTGTTGCACTCGGTAGCAAAGTGTGTTCCCCTCTCAAGCCTTGAGTTGAGACCCTCCCAATGCTCAAGATTACAGACACTCTTTGAACTACTCGCCAATGCTCGTGGTTTAATTTTGGAATATTTCGCTAGCTTGGGTCTTAATATTAGCACGAGAATATAAACACTAACTTTACTCCCTTGTATAACAAATAACTATTTCCCTAATGTCACTTTCCATTTGCACGCTTGTTAATAAAATGCAGTTTTGCTATCTGTTTAAAAATATAAAAAGGGTTTAACGAGCTAGTGAGGTGAAAATAAATATGTATTTGAAAAAAAAAATACTACGTTGATTCACTTGCCACGAAGAAAAAAAATAATTCGATAACAATGCGAATCGTGGTCGTAAGGTTAGTTCAGATTTATTTGAAAAAGTTGCAGAACTTAAAGTGGACTTTGTAACGAGGTACCAAGCTTTTGTGAAACCATAAATTATTTCATATTTTTTAGGTCGGTGCTGCCGGCTGTAGGGTTGTCAAAGACGAAGATTTTTATATTTTTATTTACATACATTGCGTTCAAAAACAGCTAATAACGAGCCACATAATAGTATACTATTTTGTGACAATATATGTCTTATCTGTGTTAATGTTATAATTGCTTCCTTATTATATCAAAATCGATATAAATGAAATATAAATTTCTAACGTCTCTATGGTAAAGACAGCACTATGGTGTAACAACTTTTGAGTTTTAATGAAATCTGAAATGTACTAGGCTTTTGTTGTAATGTACTGGGTTATATTCTATTGGATAAAAAACCGGACACCTGCCTAATAAAATGGTATACAATTTTATTTCCGGCTGACGGTGACTCGCCCTCCGCTAGATGGCACGCACAAAAAGCAACATAAAATGGCTTGAGGGCAACACCGGTCTAAGAACCCAAGTCTAATGGTAAAGAGGTGTTACTGGATTTTAATATATTAGATACTAGATTTTCCCCGCTACTTCGTCGGCCAGTCATGCCCGTATTTAAAGTATGGTTCCGGGATAAAAATTATCCTATGTCCTTTCTCGAAGCTGAAACTTGGTTCAGCAGGTTTAAGCGTGAAAAGGTAACAGACAGACAGATAGACAGAGTTACTTTATATGATATGCTAGTATTTAATTTTAATACTAATATTTGTAGCTGGCAACCTTAGTCTCACAAAACAAGTTAGCGTGAAAATGTATGCTAATACTTAGCTGAATGATAGCAAAAACTAGAGCAAAGGTTAAGTCAGAACTAAGAATTTTGTTTATTATTACGTGTAAGCTAAGTGCTTTAATATTCGGGCTCAATATAGAAATAACATATTATTAACAACTATAATATTACTTTGCTATTCCGCTGTTTAATAACGTGCTAGTTAATCAGTGCCAACCCGTTATATTTACTTGCGTATTTTTTTTCAGGAAATGCTTCAGTATCAGGAGATGCTTCTCCTGAGGATGCCTCGTATAAATATTTAATTTTAATTTGCATATTTAATTTTGCTGTGGGAGGGAGATAACATTAATGCATGAAAAAATACGCAAGTAAATATAACAGGTTGGCACTGATTGACTAGCACGTTATTAAACAGCGGAATAGCAAAGTAATATTATTGTTGTTAATAATATAGACTTCCGCAAAGTAACGCCTGATTCAATTAATTACTTAGAAATAACATAAACACCCATTTACCTTTATAGTTTCGCAATTATGCAATAAAAAAAAATCAACTACCTATGGTCACACTATGGTTTAATTGTCATTGTCATACATAAATGTATTATTTACATTCTTGTTTAGTTCAAATATGCGATAATCTATATCCATACTAATATTATAAATGCGAAAGTAACTCTCTCTGTCTGTTACGTTTCACGCTTAAACCGCTGAACCAATTGGGATGAAATTTGGTATGGAGTTTGAGCTACGAGAAAGGACATAGGATTATTTTTATCTTGCAACCATACTTTAAAGACGAACCCGTCTTTAAAGTATGGTTGCGAGATGTCTAGCTGGATGATGAAGTCGCGAGGGAAAGCTAGTAATTATATAAACGTGAAAGTCCTGACTGACTGCTCAACGCCCAGTCCGAACCGCTTATCCTAGATGGCTGATTTTTTCACAATAGGTAGTTTATATACCGTAAGCACCCACTAAGAAGGGTTTTTTTGGAAATTCCACCATTATTTGGTTTAAAAGGGGGTTGAAAGTTGTATGGGGATTGTGTAAAATTTAAAGTGAGATACTTGAAATTGTGTGTAAACACACCTTATTGGAATACAAGAAAAGAAATTTCAGCGTTTTGTGAAATTGATCCCCTAAGGCGTCAAAAGGGGGTTCTTGTGCGCGTGAGAAGCCGCGGGCAAAAGCTAGTTACATATATATTCAGCGCAAACGAACTTCCATAATAATATTTTGTCATGTATCAAATTGTTTTTTTTTTTTTGCGTAATTGCCACGCTTGACAGGCGGGTTTGATTGGTTTAAGCTAAATAGGGATAACACATATAAATGGAATACAAAATAGGTATCTATATGTTAAATAATGAATTTTATTTCTTGATGAAGTTAAAATTGGAAAAAAAAATATTGAATATTTTTAAGAAACCAAAACATAAAATTTTAAGATAAGACAAACGATATGATTATTTCATAATAAATTCCATTACTTTTAGGTTCTTTTAAAAGAGTGATTATATATCAGTGTCGTAACAGTTATCATTATGTAAGGAGATTTCAAGCGGAAAGTGCTTAATGTCAGACTTTTTATTCTCATTTCTGAGTTCACGAGAACGCAAATTTATTGATACGACAATTTAAAAATATCTTCTAGCCCAGGAGTTCCCAAAGTGTGCGCCGCGGCGCCCTGGTGCGCCGTGGAAAGTTCCGAAGGGCGCCGTGAGTCGGTCTATTATTATCTATGTACAACGTCGATAGATTCATGTTGTGCATGTTTAATTTTTTTCCTACCTCCCTCTAACTAAACTAACCTAACCTGACTACTATTATTGTAGGTAATGTAGGTAATTATTTCTATCTACTATGTCTTTTTGCAATAGCTAGGACCAGGGCGCCGTGACAAAATACTAATTTTGTAACTTCCCCGCAGGTTGAAAAAGATTGGGAATCCCTGTTCTAGCCTATTATTTTGGCCCCCAAGGGCCTACTGCGATAAATCATTCGGGAATCGTTCTCTTTTATTCCAATTAAGGCGTAATTAAAGTTATAGAGACCAGAGACAAGCGTTCGAAATTTTCGTTTGCTATCAAAATATTGTCAAACTGCGGCTTCATTATTCAGATATATTGTACTATCACTTATACTGTTATACTGTGTAGGCAAAGGGCTATTACTTAACCTTTAAAAAGGTCAAAACTACCAAGCACTTGCTATAAAAACTTCCAGCAAATCCATTTCCACAATCGTAGATTACACAATCTAAATTAAGCCTTACGCTTTTAACTTTAGGTACATTTTAAAACACAGTTCCAACTGAAATTTAAATTCAAATTTTGAATACAGATAGAACGGTAGTAACGTCCGAACGGCCAGTTCTCATTGAACTTTGATAATGTAAGAAAACACTGGTTTCAGAGCTCAATGTTCATTGGTAATTATATTTTATAAGGCCAGTGTAATAGGGTCTTACGTTACGAAGTGGTTGGGAAGGGGTATACAAACGAGCCGATCTATCTATGGTAGACAGGGCCGGTACCGCGAACATCGAAGTTCGTACTTTGTATATTTCGAGCATCTATAAGTCTTTTTCTTTCTTTTCTACTCAAATGAAGGCGCCATGATAGTGACAGAGACCATTGTCCGATTTTTATAACTATCGTTTTTCGCGGTAGCGCCTCAGGATCAGGACATAACTAATAAAAGGAAATAAAAAAGATTGTGGTTATTTATTTTCACGATGTAATCAATAACAATTTAATTAAAACTCAATAAACAGGTATTGAGATTAAGGGCCATATCTGTAAAAAATATAAATAAATAATGATTTTATAAGATATTTCTAAGATATTTATATTGTTACTAATGAAATATGGACGTAAATTTGGTCTGAAATAAAGATTATTTTATTTTTTATTCATAAGTATCAGCACAGTCGTAATAATAGAATATTGTATTTGAAGATTTTGTTCCAGATATAAAAAAAGGCTTTATTTAAAAATAAACGTAATAGTCTATGCTTAAACAAACAATTTAAAAACGTGTAAACATTTGAAGTTCGTGAAACCAAACAGTCTGTCACTAAACTTCATTTGTTTTGCTCTAATAGTTTATATCTTTATCTGTCGTGTTGATAAATTGTACCCGTCTGTAGACCCCTTAAAGGAAACGAGGTCTACTTAAAATGGAAATTTCGATCTAAATCTAAGCTTCCGAACGTTATCGGCCGCCATATTTAGGTCAAGACTGTAGGCGTGCGTGCGAACTAATTATTTGACGTTTTGTGATGAAATAGTGGTTAAACGATTAATTTGACCGCTAGACAGTTCTAATAATGGCTTGTGTTAGGCAATATAATTAATCCATACTTCCATACTAATATTATAAACGCAAAAGTAACTCTGTCTTACACACAAGCTTCCTCGCACAACATATATTATAATATTATTGGACCCGGGTATGTCCTTAAACTACGTCCAACAATGAGAGGTAGGGCACAGCGTTGACCATCACGCTTGAATCTGGGGCAGCCCAACTGGGGAAGTACCTCCTCCTTACAGAAGACCACAGCCATAATAGCACTGCCACCTTTCAGGTATGTAGTGTTGTGTTCCTGATGGTGAGTAAGGTTCCCAGAGCTCCAACCTGCCTTAGGCCGGCAGCGTGCTTGTGAATCCCTGGGGTTGCGGGTGCCTATGGGCGACGGTAATTGCTTACCATCGGGTAATCCGTCTGCTCGTTTGCCGCCTTTGTAATAAAAAAAACCGGTTTCCTCGCACAACATATAATCATTGCGAATGACAACGAGAAAATGCCGCCATTTATTTTTGCATCTGTTTTAACCCTTTAACGCCCAAAAGTCACTGTGGTCGTGCATTCAAGACTCATCGCGGCTCGATTGTCCTAATGATTCTTGTTAAGAAAAAAATACAAAAAGACTATGTTGTTGGGTGGTCATTTTTGCATTGAAATTTTGAAGTTGCCTATAAAGGGTTAAATATGGCCTAAATTTAATAAAATTTTCAAAGTACGCTAACTTTACACCTAGCAACGCTGGAGCAATGTCAAATTGTACCTTATCAGTCAAAACAAATTATTTTTTAAATTAATTATTCCGGACAATCTTACACAAATCGATATAGTCCTACGGTAAGCTCAGTAAGGCTTGTGTTGTAGGTACTAGACATCGATATAATAGATAAATACGTATAAATACTTAAATACATAGAAAACACCCATGACTCAGGAACAAATATCTGTGCTCATCACACAAATAAATGCCCTGACTGGGAATCGAACCCAGGACCATCGGCTACGTAGGCAGGGTCACTACCTACAGATTCATGTTCCTGAGTCATGGACGTTTTCTATGTATTATATTTATATGTATCTATCTATTATATATATCGTCGTCTAGTACCTACAACACAAGGATTACTGAGCTTAACGTAGGGCTAAGTCGATTTGTGTAAGATTGTCCTAAAATATTTATTTATTATTATTTATTAACCCATGTTATCCGCTACGCGCCTACGAGCGGTGTGTCCGACAGGAGTGTTCTTGGTTGCTAAAGTGTTAAAAAAAGAATCTCCGTAGAACCCGCTACGCCAACCACTGGCTACGATAGAGTACACTTCGTAGAGCAGCTACGCTGTTGAACCTTTTTTTTTAAGTAGCGAATTTTGTTATGACGAAAGACTGATTACGTCAATTTGGTTGGCGATTTTTGAGCACCTGACGCTCGAATCGGGACATTTCAAACTCTCAAACACGAAGAATAGTACATTTCGATACTAGTGAAAAAACATTTTTTCTCGACGAGGGTGACAATCACTCGAGTCTTAAAGTTTTTACACGTCTATCGAACCCAATTTTTCATAACAAGTGCCTTAAAAAGTGAAATTTCCGCACGCGAAGCGTTCGCAAAGTGCACTTTTTACGCACTAGTTAGGAAAATGGTATTTTAGAAGCATGAATAATCGAAATTAATAATAGTGGGGATCAAAACTATACATTCTGTGCAAAGATAATGGTAAGAAACTTTTATGTGTGGTTATTTTCGTTCTCAAAGTTTTATGAATACGAGTGCCCGACTCTCAAAAGTGGCTAAGCCAAGCCAAGTGGCCCCCAGTCGGCGCATCATTCAATATTTTCTGAACTTCGTTTACCATTGCATAAATTGAGGACAGGGTAGCGATTTTTGAGTGTCGAGTATTCGAGATAGATTTTAAAATGTCACGCATTTTAAAATCTATCAAAAACGAATAAATGGTATTTTAGAAACATGAATGATAGATTAATAATCGTGTGTATTGAAACGATACATATTGTACAAAAACAATAGTGAGAATGAGGTACACAACATTACTACAGCCCAAAGAATCCGGAGCTTTCTGGACTGAACGGGAATCAGTAATGAATTATAAAAAGGGCTGCCACAATAATAGATGATGACTGGTCGATGCGGCGTACCTAAATAATAGCCCAAAACAGCAAATAATAATAAATAATAGTGAGAAAGTCTTGTGTGCGAATATTTTCGTCCTCAAATTGTTCGAATTCGGGTGCACAACTCTCAAAAATCGGCCCCATGTCCCCCAAATATTTTATTAAGTCAATCAACAAATGACTCAAATATGTGATTATTAATTTTAAAAATGTCAAAACAGCAAACCTAACAAAAACTGGCACAATAATAAAATTAAAAATAGAATTCTGCAACAACATTTAAATATTTCCAAGGGAATGCGCAAAAGATATAATTATGTAAATGTACCGTGCTACACTAGCATACGTCACTTCGCTTCCGTCCGGCGGCCGTCTTGCAGTTTTTTTTTTAAGACAGAGGCGTTGTGCTTTCTGCCAACATGATTTGAGACCGGTTTTTGCTGTTTTTTTAAAATATGGAATTAAAATTTGTTATCTTTAAGCAAAAGCAATTAACTTTATGCGAAGTTAGTTTCTTTTGTCACAAAAACGTCATAGGTAAACCGGTTTGTAGGAGAATTTGTCCTTTGCTCTTAGAACTATCACACTCTGTGTTTTATTTAAAACTAGGTGTCCCGGCGAATTTTGTACCGCCTGAAAGTCTATAAATGGGGTTCTTTTGATTGATTGTTATTTTTTTTTCTTTTTTAAGCATACTATTAAATTTTTGGCCAAGACGATCACAACGAACCCAAAATCGTCCAAGTCGGTTCAGCCGTTCTCCAGTTATAAAAGCCGGAACTAACACAACTTGCTTTTATTAATATAGATAATAGCAACAAGGTCTAGTATGTTGGTAGGTACAGATAGCCGCCGAAAATCGATATTCGTATATTTCTAACGATTGTCTCTGTCACTCTAATGACGCCTCAATTGGAATAAAAGAGAAAGATGCTCTAAATTTACGAACTTCGACTTGTGGATTATTCATGTCCATATAGTCAATAAAGCGTTTATCTGACGTTTGTTAAATAAAAAAAAAACATTTCTATATTTTTTATACTCTTGCACACAGCCTTAGCGTATTTGCCCAAATAAAAAAATTCACAAAAAGACTTAGGTATTTATGAAACGTCATGTTTTTATTTCGCTAAAAGTAAATTTAAATAGCGCAATTTTGTTTGAGCTGTTCCGAGGTGTTATTTATCATGTTCTATTCATAACACGCGATATTTGGTAATTACTGTTGTTTTAAACAGTGAGACCCACGTGAGACCTAAGGCGATTTTTATTTCGTGTTGAACAGTCGGCCGATTTTTGAGAGTGCACTTGAATTCATAAAACTTTGAAGACGAAAATAATCACACACAAAAGATTCTTAACATTATTTTTGCACAAAGTGTATAGTTTCGATACCCACGATCATTCATTTATATCATTCATGCTTCTAAAATACCATTTCTTCGCGTTTGAGAGAGTTTAAAATGAGTCTTTTTAGAATGCAATTAAAGGTACTCTGAATTACGTGACAAATATTGCCCTGCTGGGTTTCTTGCTGGAGTGTACCAGGCGAGGGTTAACGAAGCAGCAATAAAACTCCCATTAGCTCGATTCCACTTTACACCACTCAGATTCGGTTGAGACCGTCTCAACTCAACCAATCTCGGTGTAAGCGAAAACTCAGTAGGAGTATTCCAGTAGCACAAATCAAGTCCTGGAAGCGGAAGGGTCCTGGATTTTCCCCAGGCTACCTTCCCTCCACACAGTCCGATCGCTCTACTGTGCCGAACGGTCATAGAGCCTAAGTCAGGTTAAAAAAAAAATATTAATATTGCGTAACAAAACCTTCCAAAATATATCAACTACCCGTATCACGGCCATTGCCATAAATCAGATGATATATAAAATGACATTTCAGACAACCTTCGTACCAATTCGTGCTTGTCAAATGTACCTAATAAAACAAAGTCGATTTTGGTTTGATATTCGTTTTGGGTAGATAAGAGAGAACATATAAATATTGGATTTATCAGTCGAAGTCGATGTAATGCCTCGTTGGTTGTTAAAGGAAAAATAGTACTTTCGTTTAATCTGGTGTTCTAATACAATATTATACGTATCGGCCTCAGATTTTTAAAACAATTTAAGGCACAAAGGTATATAAAAAAGAATAATGATGATGATGATGATGATGGATACTTTATTAAATTTTTGACAATGTTGTTATATAGGTCCCTGCAAAACCGTCTGAACGGTTTGTCTGCAGGTTTGGGAATTTTCCTTCTTAATAACTAATTATTTAATTAATTTCTTAATTACTGAAGTGTTTCTAACAAGAATATCATGAGCTGTTTTTTTTTTATTTGGATTTATCTGCCTCATGTCATTATCAATGACCTTTTGCTTTATCAATCACTCCTACTAGGATTTTATTTCTGTTAATATTAGCCTTTTTATTTAAATTAAATTTAAAACCCAATGTCACTCTACTTTTATTAGACATTTTTACATAAAAAATAAACTTACGAGTTTATAAAAAAAGTACTTACTTACATTTAGATACAAATAACTTAAAAAATAAAACTAAAGAAAAAATAATAGATATTTAAAAAACGTCGTTAAAATTAGCCCCCTCTGGCATGGTGCCGAGGATGCTGGCAGCATTCCACCGCTGGGGGTCGAATGCCTCAACATCGCAAAAAAATTTGGTAGAAAATAATTGCACACAAAAGTTTTTTATTTACCATTTAGCAAATTAAATTGTAATTTCATTATATCACAAAGAAGTAATCATCGAAAAAGCCCGGAAGCCTCGGTTTATTCCGGAAGTCGGAAGCCCTGATCTAATTTAGAGAAAATGTCTTCCGGAATTCTGCTCATGTTTATTTAGGTTAATCGTTTAAGTTAATTATGTCATGTACCAACGGCGGGGAGTCCGTATAAGCCGATTCCTGACGGCTTAACTAATTGTCCCGCAGTTGGGCATTTCAACAGTTTTTGTAAAGCTCATGAAAAAGAACCATACTGGCTCCGTCTAGCTTAATGCTACGACAACATATTCGCACAAACTACGTGGCGAAAACGAAACGAAACACGAGCACGCATGTGTACACGAACGTCTTGCTATTCGTCACGTCCATTCGCCATTAGCACGCTCGCGTCGGAGGTCTTTCGGAGGATCAAAGGAACTGAGCATGAAGGCGAACGAGGTGTTCACATATTCGTGATTCGTGCCGGCTTCAGCTGGCTTGGCAGAGACATTTAAGCGCGCACGCAATTTTTTTATGGACTAAAATGGACTGATTATAATTTAACCGTAAGCTTCAATTCAGTTATTATCTGGGATGCAATATGGAAGCTTAAAATAGTTAATTATTAGCTTGGAGCTGACTGAGAATAGTTCCACTCCATCTTCGCCCGTAGGTGTCGTAAGTCGCGACAAAGGGGGAAAGAAATAATCATGCCGAAGATTGGCCATTAGCGTCCTTTAAACCCACCTGCCAAGTATGGTGACTTACGACAAGATATGATTCAAGTCATATTTGAGGGAAGCACGTGTCTGGCATTGGACGTCTAACGACTGAAATGATGAAAATTATGATGATGGGCCCCACGTTGGGCGCCACTGTTAGTTAGGTCGTACCTTTTCCCTTACTCTACATATAGTCAAAAGATAAGTGGCGGTATTTATACCAAATTAATATAATTCTGTAAATAATTGTCTCATGTAATGTATATATTATTGCATTCAACATTGTTATGGAGGTTATGTTTGATTGACGGATTGGTTATGAACATTTAGCCCCAAGTGGGGTAAGATGATTTAACTGTGAGTAAAATATTGGCCATTTTTTGTACTGGAAACGAAGTATCATAAAAAAGTAACTACTTATTCGATACAATATGCATGGCCTGCCGAATAAATTCGGAATTCTATTTTCAAACATACACCAGACGTAGTGCGTAACTCGTAACGCGAAACGAATAAATTACCGCGTACGATCGATACTAGGTACCTAATACGTAGTATTTTAGCCTACCTTGATTTCGGGGTGAAAGTCCGCAATCGCACAAAAGCGTTTGTTTTGTTAAATGAAAAAAAATGGTTTGAAGAAGTATTGTTGCGAAATGTTAAAAACGTTAGTGCGTTGGCGTTTCTTTTGTAATTTAGTCATTATTTTTGTATATTACTTGACTTTTATGACCCTTGTGCGCGGTTAGTATTAGTGGAAACAAAACTGAGCTCGCAATATTGAATTTGAAACTGTAAACTGCCGCCAACGCGATTGCATAGCGTCAACAACTTTCAGGTTTCATCGATTTTACAGCTTATTTCTTTATAGCAAGAGCTATGTAACATAAAATGCAGTATCACCAAATGACCAAGTATCACCCATAAAGTTTTTCATAATACTAATTTGGCGCAGACAAATCGCGGACTGGAAATAATTAAAATATAACAGTCATTGTGTGGACCGATTTTTAAAAGTCATGCATTCGAATCCAAAAATTTTGAGGACGAAAATAATCGCTCTTAAATGTTTCTCACCATTATTTTTGGACGGAATATATAGTTACTATACCCACGATTATTAATTTCTTCGTTTCTGACAGAGTTTAACTGTCACTAGTCAAGTGTTATCTTAACTTATATGTTATGGGGACCTTTTCGGATACACTGCGACCCATTGCGATATTTTGTGTAGTTGTCCCCTTTGCGCTGTTTCCAGAGCTGTGGTATGTATCCCCGCCTGTCACGAATCGTGTACTAGACGCTAAAAATCGGCCTCATACTCGTTCTTCCTAATTTCTTCCCCTTTCCTCGTCTTCCTAAATGTACATCGCATGTTCCGTTAACATTGCTCCCCTCTCTGTTGAAATTACCTAATTTCCCGTTGCCATCGATTGCCGGACGAACTGTTTACTTTCGACATACATTCAGTTGACAGTGACATATTAGGTGAAGTTTAAAATTGGCGTTGTGGTGCCGGCTGACTGGAATACTACCACTTCTCGGAGTTCTAAGAGACGACAAAGGGAAAAAACTGATGGATGGACAGCACCGTCCGTCGAAACCCAATCTACAGCTACTTCGGTCGCTAACTCGCCTGCCAAGAGTGACGACTACGGCAACTACTCCCAAGATGATACCAATCATATTTAGGGGAGACATGTATCCAGCAGTGGTCGACTTACGGCTTGATGATAATGAAACGCGCCAAATTTATGTAGTGTAAAAAATTGTATCTTACATGGTGGAATTTGACAACCGGTCTAGCCTAGTGGGTAGTGACCCTGCCTATGAAGCCGATGGTCTTGGGTTCGATTCCCAGTTGGGGCATTTATTTGTGTGATGAGCACAGATATTTGTTCTTGTGTCATGGGTGTTTTCTATGTATTTAAGTAGTTATATGTATCTATCTATTATATATATTGTCGTCTAGTACCCACAACACAAGCCTTACTGAGCTTACCGTAAGACTAGGCCGATTTGTGTAAGATTGTCCCAAAATATTTATTTATTATTTAATTTGATGATGGAATAATATATTGATATCCTTTAGATTCTATGTCAAATTGTGATATTATATGGACTTATCATCAGATTAAGTTAGGAGGGCTTACTTTAAAGTGTTCTACGCATAAAAATGAATCTTTTTGTCTGAATGAGGGGCCGATTAGTGAGTATCGAGTTTCAAAACTTTGAGGACGAAAATAATCGCACACAAAAGTTTCTCATCATTATGTTTGCACGAAATGCATACTTTCGATACCCACGATTATGTATATCTATCATCCATTTTTCTTAAGTACCATTTCTTAGTTTCCAAGAATAAAAATGTCACCTGCCCCGGTACATTACTTTGTTTGTTTAATAAACATTATGCATAACGAATGTTTTTGTAACCTGATACAGTATATACGTCAAAGAACTATTACAACCAGAAATAAATGATTAATCGCACTTATGATATATTTAAAGTCATTATTTGTTATGATTAATGATAATCACAAACTACCGTACCTTAACAATACCAGTGAACCATTACGAAACCATAAACATGTGTAAACGACTCTAGAACATGTAAAATTATTTATCATTTAATGAAGCACGAGAAGATAAAGGTTATCTATCTTCTCAATCGCTCTGTCATATATCTTTCTCTCATGTCCAAACCTGCAACATTTATGTATAGTTTTTTTGACAACTGACCGATTTGCTTTTGTAACTTTATTTTTCTATTTTTGTACTGTATAATAATAATATAATGACGATGCTATACTATGTAGAGACAAAGGCTTCTGAACAAAATAGATAAGAATCCCTCTCATATACAAGCGACAAAGAGAAACATAGATAAACGAACGTAATAATTGGTTAGTTAGATGTGGCTCCACAGGATATAAAAGTTTTATAGTGTTAATACCATCTTCTCCCGTATACAAAAGAAACTTGATAGACAAATATCACCTTAAAATATTCAGAAAACTCACCTCGGATCCATTTTGGTTTGCAATTGACAATTTATACACACGGTATTCTTATTTTAAGTAAGTGAAACGTGTTATCCAAATATGACTAGTAACAAGGACAAAATTCTACGTAAAAAAAAAATCGTTGGGATTTGTCATATGCCTCAATGTCGAATCGCGATTGCTATGTCTATCAGATGAATTAAAAAAATATTGGAAGTTTTTTTAAAGTAATCTAAACATTGACTGTCACATTACGTAACGCCTTGGTCCAATATAAACCAATATGACCTGTCACTTTATGACTTTAACTTCAGAACTTTGTTTCGTATTAAAAAAATAAGTTATTGTATATTTTTCTGTCATCGACATTACGAAAGACACGTGCCAATATTTTTTCAAATCGTACTGACAGATCGAATTGTATTTTGAAATCTTTATTCATTTATCATCTATAATTCTATATTATTGTTGCCCCTGTCACTAGTCATATTATAGTAAAATAGGTGACTCATTCCCCACACGTGGATATTGTAACAATGGGCGCACAAAGTGCGAGGTATTTCGAACTGAGTTGATAAAAGATAACCTCGGACTTTTTGCGTGATCTGATCGAAGTTCGTATATTTCGAGCATCTTTATCTTTTACTCCCATTAAGATGTCATGTGAGTGACAGAGACAATAGTCCGAAATTTACGAATATCGCCGCTGTACTTGAGCGTGTATAGAGTAGCTAACACACTATTACATGTGTGTATACACACAAAAGTTCTCCGCCCGCCGATGCTGACTTGTAAAAAAAAGGTTATTGCTTTATACATAAAACACTTTCATATGCTAATCAAGCCTTATATTAATTCTAAACATGATGGAAAGCTAAAACACATTTATAAATATTGAAATTCAAGCGGAACGAAAGCAAGCAGTGCAAACTCACCAGGGGGCGCTGTAGGTGCAATTTCTTTTGGCGCTTGTGTGTTACTCTTCCCGAAGGTAGTGAGGGCCTCAGAGGACTCGCCCGTCAGCCATCCTGCGAGCAGCATCGGCAAGATGGCCGCCGCCGCCTGCTTGCGGCACCACATCTCGAATCTCCAAAACACACGCATCGTGTATGTCTAGCTTTATAACTATTGTCTTTGGAACTTTTGTTTGTTATGTTGGTATTAAATTGACAACGTTTTGTTTTTTTTTGGAATATTGTACTAAGTGGGGACTTGGGAATTGGAAATAAATCTTCAGAATCAAATCGCCTTTCAAAATTTGAATACGCTTGACAAATATTATGAACTCCGCGGTATTAGTGAAAGTAAATTCGTTTTTTGCTACATTTTTTTAATAACGATTGTTTTGTTAATTAATTGGCGAAAATAGAAATCGGATGAAAATAGTAATAAATTTTAATAATTTCGGTCAATTAAGACATTACTACTTAGTTTATTTGTATATTCACACCCATATATGTGTATAGTCATTACTTGAAGTGTTGTTGAGTAGTTGTACAGGATTTATAAGACTGAGTTTTTATTGTTTCAATAAAGTATTTATCTGTATATATTCAATTTAAAAATACCAACTTTAATCTGCCTCCATGCTGCTCCAAAAATACTTTTTTGAAAAAATACTCTCTGAAAATACCCTGCCTAGTATTATCCGCTAGACGGGTACTTACGTTCCACCATCTTGAAATCAGCACATCTACGCTTTTGACATCGATTGTGCTTTGTTTACAACGAGCAGCCAAGAAATGTGATGATCTTGTAGATGTGTGCGTGTGGTTGTGATGTGTATTGTTACTGATTTTTTTAAATGGAGGACAAGAAAGTCTCATGCTACACTTAACAGACTTTTACTTACTATATATATGTTGTTGAAACTGTATATAAAAAGTTTTACTGAAGATTTGTCAAAGTATTTTCGAAGTTTTATGCTGCCGCCACACATTTATGCATCGCGTTTATGTATGGGCAAAGTCTCGTCGAACGTTTCGACGAATAGCGAGGCGAGTGACGAGCCAGCATGTCTAAACGCGGAGTTATATGCGATAACCAAACGCCACAAGGAAAAAGAAAAATATAATAACCGTTTTTTTTTAAAGTGAGAGAGAAGTAAACTTCACATCATGACTTATCTTATCTGTGTGCAGCATGAAACATCTTGTCTGTGTCAAATTGTTAAGTGAAAGTTGTAAACGAGTTAAAATGTCTTACCCGGTGGTGGAGTCGGCGTTGGGGGCTTAGGCGGATCGGTGTTGGCCAAACCAAAGGATGAAATGCCACCAAACGCTTCACGTGTGAGTAGCAAGCCAGTTATAATCACTGGCAGTGTAACAGATTTCAAAAACATCTTGTTTTTGTTTTTAGGTTTTTTTATGCTAATGACGCTACTGTCAAATTTAGAATTTTTGACGTTTACAAATAATTAAAAAAGCGGTTGTTAGTTTTGTTTCGTTTGTTTTTAGTTGTGTGAGTTGAATATGATTTTAAGGCTGTTTAGGATTAATGGAAAAACCGAAATGTCTTTCCATTCAAAATTGTCTGTGGAAAAAGTGTAAGTCGCGCAACTTTAGCGTGGGTAACTTGGTAAGTAGTTACTTGTATAGTGGGACAATTAAGTAGGTAAAAAATATTTACACATTGTGCTTTTTAATTTTGATTTCAGAAGTAAACGTAAAAGTTTCTTTAAATAATGTTTGTACCTTGTAATGAACTCCTGGTTATAAACATAAATTAATTAAAATCCAATTCGCAATTTAAATTGTATAGAAGCGGGTAACTCACGTTTTATAAGTGAAATATTGCTCGACATATTTCGCTTCGTAACGAGGAGTAAAATCGCTTCTCTATATAATTAATAGTGTTAATATTATGATAGTTTTGTGTTTAAAATTACCAATTTGATGTTTGTTATTGTTCCTCTACGACTAGTTTTTTTTAAGCTAATAAGTTTTTTATCATTATTCTATGGCATCATAATTTTATAGGTGAAAAACTTAGCTAAAGAACCTGACCTATGTAGTAGTAACGTGTGTGTACACGCATATCGGCGTTCTATATTCAAATTTTGGCGTAATTTCCATTTTAATTCTCTGCACAACTACATAGACATGGGGGCCGATTTTTGAGTCGTGCACTCGAATCCAAAAACTTTGAGCACGAAAATAATCGCACACAAAAGTTTCTCACCATTATTTTTGTACGCAATTTATAGTTTCAATATCCACCATTATAAATTACTTTCACGTTTCTAAAATACGATTTCTTCGTATCTAACAGTGTATACAATGTCACGATTCGAGTACTAGACTCTCAAAAATCGGCTATATGGTCCTATTTAAGTTAAGTTTTTCATCTATACTTATTATCTATTTTTTTATTTATTTAAGAAACGTTTTTATCTGTTTCATATTCTTTTTTTTTTTGACAAACGAACAAGTTAATTATTAGTGTTTTTAAATTAATTCACACACAGATAGTCTTTTTTTTAATATAATAAATAATTTTCCATACATTTCTGATTTAATAACAACCCATTTTCGTATTGTTTGGTTGCTAAACATACTTCAAAAAATACTCGTAAATAATACTAGTGAATAATACGCTGCCTAGTATTTTATCCTGAATGAATATGTATGTATATGTATTATGTAATAAAAGCCCGTCATGCAAACATCACATCGATTGTATGTGTTTACAACGAACACAGAAGAAATGTGTAGCTATGTCAGAGGACCTACCCGCCAAAATTCAAAAATTAACTATATCTCTCTATCACTGCAATTACGAGCGATAAAGAGGCAAATGGATGAACGAAGTGTTTCGAGTAGGCCAGGGCATGTGCGTGTATTTGAATGTAATAAATATTTTGTAGCATTGTGTACAATAAGGTAAAAGCGATTAGGCTTTTACCTTTTTAATTTTGTAGGTACATTTGGCAAATATTTGTACCACAGAGTAAAATTTTATTTTTTTATTTTTAGTGATGGTATAATTGTAACAGATTAATTTATGTACAGCAGTTGATAGACAAAGATGCAACTATTCTGAATAGTTCCATCTCGTTTTATGTGTGTGTGATTAGATTATGCGGCTTTTTTGTGTGAATGTTGTAGCATAAAGCTTGTCTTTGACAAGTAAAATGTCTTACCCGGTGGCGGGGCTGGTGTAGGGGGCTTAGTTGGTTCGGTGTTGGCTCTTCCGATCGAAGAAATGCCACCTAAAGCTTCGCTTGAGCGCATCAGGCATCCAGCTAAAATCACTGGCAGGATAACTGTCTTAAAAGCTTTCCTCATCTTGAACTTTTTTTTCTACTGATGCTACTGTCAAATTTGGAATCACAAGTTTTTAAGCATCAATTTAAAAGAGATTAAGCGGTGTTTTCAATATTATTGTTTTTTCTTTTTGATTTTTGTTTGTGTTGGTGTAATACAATTTTAAGGCTGTTGAGAATGTATGGGAAAACCGAATGGTCTTGCCAAGTGAAATATTCTGTTGAAAAATTGTTGAGTTTTAGTAGTAGCGCTACCTGTTTTAATACCTTGGTAAGTTATTGCATTGTTTTATATTGGGACAACAGTTATACATATTTTATAATACATGTTGTTTTTGAACGAAATTTTTGAATTTTGAAAATTGTTTGAGAAGTAAACTAAAAAGGTTTTGTTATCTAACACAGGAGAAACAGTTTACGATTTACTTCTGAAGTCAAACAATATCGAAAAAGCCAATATACATGCCAATTTACGACAAATTCACAACATCGATTTCAATAATCTGAAATTTAAAAAAAATACCCGACTGCGGCGTATAAGGTGTATGTACAAACGCTTCCATGTTTGATTATCTGTTTAAAGATTAAAAAAAAAAAACAAATATTTCTAGTGTCAGATTTATAACAAACATAGAGTGCTGGCGATTGTCTTGGAATCGTGTAATTAAAAAAAAAAAGTGAATATCTTCACTGGCCGATTGAAGCGTTAGGATGCCTACCGCGAACATTTAAATTCGAAATTTGATTCCGCTTCTCTTTCCCCCTGTCAGCCTATGATAAAGAGGCAGCTACCAATTTCGATTTAGGATGTTCGCGGCGCTCAGTTCCGCAGTCGGGTTTGGTCCCATTATAAAAGTAGCTCTTACCAGTAGCCGCTGCTGTCGTGAGCAAAGGCGATTCGGTTTTTGCGATCCCAAATGTCGAGGTGTAAGCGTGGCATTGTCCAAACAGCCAGACAGATAACAAAACTGGCATTATAACCGATGGCCGTGTCCACATAGACATGATGTTTTTTTTTTCTGAAACTAACTTTTTTCGCAACGCGTTTTTTAGCCAAGCCGTACCGTTTTTCTGCCATCTACTAACCTAACCTAATATTTTTTTTACATAATGGGACTTAGATTAATCACCTGAAAACTGAAATAGTTATTTCTCATCTAATTTTTAATGCCATAGTGTACCATGCGTTTATTCGTGTTAAACGTGTCTTTTTAAAACCAATTGGAAAAGTTGTATTTGTATATTTTTGTGAGTGTTTGCCAATGTGTTGCCTCTGTGTTAGTGCGTCTAATCATTCAGTGTGGAAGTCCCATTATATGAAAAAAATTACCAGGTGGGGCTACGGGCGGTGGTGGTTTTGGTGGTTGTTGCGTGTTCGTCACTCCAAAGGTACTAAGAGCTTCGGAGGAATCCCCAGTCAACCACGCCAACAGTAGATGCAGAATAACTGTAGTTGCTTGCTTTCGACGACACGGCATCTCGAGGAAAGCCTAGTACGCGTCAAAATACTCATTCAAAAATACTCGGTGAAAATACTCGATGAAATACTCGAGCGCGCAACGCGTTCTATGTTTGTCTATGGTTATCAAAATTTGAAATGGCGATTCAATTTTGCGTTCACAAATAAATTAAAAATCTTTTATTTATTTGTGCACGCAGGTTCTAGGAAAATAAAAAATGCACATATAGTAGCAGCGATTGCGCTGAAAGATGTCTTATAAATTAACAGGCCTTATAATTAAAAAGCGGCATGCATTAAGTAGTAATAATAACTCAAAATCAACTAAACTAGTAATCCGGGAATCAAGATTATCGCGGAATAGTACAGAGGCATACTGAGAAAATTGAAGTTCGATAATTTCGGACATCTTTCTCTTTTACTCCAATCGAAAATCTCTTATATCTATTTTCGATGTACGCAGTAGACCTTCAGGAATGTATCTGTGCTACAAAACTACCATTTGACAGTAAAACATAAAATAATCACGTTTCAAACGTTTTCATTCGACTTTGTATGGTTTAGAAAAGAATATTCCCGCTTCGGTTGCCGCCATAATTGTTCTTGAATAAAGAAAAAAAATTACTAATCGTTCTACATATAAAATCTGTTCTCATTGACTCCCTTTAATTTTTTAACGCTTTTCCTCTCGCGTCAAAATGTGACGTATACGCCAATGTATCGACTAGTGAAGAACAAATATAAACCTTATCTGTCAGCAAGACGATTGCTTTTACAGCGTCCCATGTAACCACTACCGCCACACATTCGCACGAGTAGCGGGGCGAATAACGAGGCGAAACACGAGCACGCATGTGTATACGGACATCTCGCTATTCCTCTCATCCCTCGCATCGCGTTTTTGTACAGACAAAGTTTCGTTGAACGTTTCAATGAATAGCGAGGCGAGTGACGAACAAACATGTCTAATCGCGGAGTAAAAAATATGTACTATCGAACAAAGTGAATCATGACCACCTAGATCGCAAATGGTTGAAAGTGTCAAATCAATTTAATGACACTTTCAAACCGTTTGTCAGCTAGGTGGGTCATGAATCACTTTGTTCGATAGTACAGGTATATGTCTACTGTTTAACAGAGAATGTTTTAAAGAGCTTACCGAGTGATTTTAGAGGACTAACTGACATTGTTTATTAATTTACTTTTCAGTGTAAATATGTAGCGTCATACGTATAGGTGAACAAATTAGCTAAAAAACTTGGAGGTCAACTTTTGACCGTCGCGATCTCGACTGCCAGACTGTCAGAAGCAAAAAAAATATATTTTAGAAACATTGTTGATTGAAATTAATCGTGCAAACATAATTAAGAAACTTTTGTGAGCTATTAATTTCGTCTTCAAAAGTTTACGAATTCGAGTACACCACTCAAAAATTTAGTAATACCGTATGTCGTGTAATGTACACGTATGTCGGCGTTCTATATTCAAATTTTGACGTAGGTTCAAATTAATTCTCTGCACAAATACATTAGATATGGTACTTCAGATAAGTTTTTCACCTATAATAATCGCGGCAACCGAAGACAATATTTGTATACCGTTGGTTACACCGTACCGTACTTGTTGGTTATATAAAGTAGTAAAAATTGGTTGATATGAACATTTTATTCTTAACTACTGCTATTTTCTATCTTACTTATGATAACTATAAAAGTATTATTTAACTGCTATGATATATTTTCTATACTTCTGTTAAGAAATTAAAAAAAAAAGTATATTATTTTTCGCGTGTAGTAACACTATTTTTCGATTACCCTCTCTTGCCTAGCAGCTCGGAATGGAAGCACCTAAATTGTTAGCTGTTTAGAAATATTTGCACTACAGTTGCAAAAACCCGTAATTTCGTATATTTATTGTCTCAAAACCTTAAATAAAGTGTTGTGCCTTGGAGTCGGACGAGGGGACATCGGAGTGTCGACATATTCAGGTGCCAGGTACTCTTGGAGCTGGTAAGTGTGCACGAGCTGGTCTCTAGGACCCTGCGCCACCTGAAGAAGGAGCCTACACACCTTCCGACCCAGGTTAGTGCCCTCAGTTCAATTCACAAGGCCTATAACATTTTTTATTAATTTGTCGTGTCGGCTAGCAATTTACTTCCTATTAGAATTCCAAATATTTCAAAACTAAAAATTACAGTCCACTAATATATCGCACAACTTCTTTCGTTGACTTTACGCGTAACCATGTATTTTAATTTTTTTTGTTCTAGCCTAACCTATAATCCTGGTTTCATTTGTGTTCTGTAAGGGTCGCAGTTCTAATTTAATAATAAAATTAAATGATCGCAATTCTAATCTACCTTTCTAGACGCTCAAAAATCAGCCCCAGTTCGTTTTTACGGCGCTACCGCGACAAACGATATCGGTAAATGTCGGACGATGTAAAAGAGAAAAATCCTCGAAATATACGAACTCCGATTTCCGGCCTGTTACGGTCGCAGTCCCAATGTAACCTAACCAAGGGTGCGCGTCGCATGCTCTAAAATTGTATGGTCTAAAATTATTTCGTCGAAAATGTTTGGTATAATATTTAATGGCATACTTCTTTTTTAGTAGAAAGAATATTTTACATACATATTTTATGTCCGAAAGTTTTTCTTTGTTGGTCTACAATTTAGAAACCTAAAATATTAATTACTACAAGGTAAAATCCATAACATTGTTAGATCTAATTGTTATTTAGCTTGACTTGCAATGTACTAAAGGTATGTTACGTCCTCAACACACCCGACTTACTATCAAGAAAGAAAAATACATTCCCAAAGTCACCGTTAGGTACGACGACGAGCGAAGCGAGGAGGAGTGTTAGGTATCTTGCATCCCCAACACACCCGACTCGCTATCGAAACGGAAATATAGTCCCTGAGTCACCGTTAGGTACGATGAGTAATTAAGTGCTAACAGTTTTCATATAAATGTTACTCGTATTTTTCGACCAAATAAGTTTATGCCAAACAATTTCGACCAAACGATTTTCGACATTTTAATAGTTCGACCAAACGTTGGTATATCAAAGAATATGTCTACGAAAGAAAAATATACTAAAAAAAAATCGACAGGCCGATATAGATCCCCTAACCAACTTTCCTGTTAGAAGCTTGGATCTATGGTCGGAATAAAATATTTGTGTATTAAATATTTTATCCCGATCATAAATCCGAGCTAATCGTAGTTTTTACAGGTAACTTAACTGCTACGAGTCAGTATTTATTTATACATGTATTTTAGTTATATAATGTAAATTTATCTTTTACTTATTTTGGACACCTCAGTCAATTGGGGATAATGTTTTGTAAAAAAAATCATAGACAAAACATAATTTTATCAAATGTTCACGCTGGGGACCGATTTTGGAGCCTCCAGTATTTAACTCGTGACATTTTAAACTGTGTCAGATACTAAGAAATAGTAATTTAGATTTATGAAAGATTTAAATTAATAATCTTGGGTATCTAAACTATACATATTGTCCAAAAATAAGTTTTTAACTAATATTTTCCACTCACTAGCTCGTAAAGCGCTTGTTTATCCTTTAATACGAGAGGGTAAAAACGCATTTTATCCACTAGTGATTAAAGTAAGTTGACTTCTCATAGCTCTTATTGCTATGGTTTTAAAGTCTAAATTCGCGAAGTACTTGCCCCCGAGGCGGCGGTGGGCGCGCGGGCGAGCCTCGCTAACGCACCGAGTTGAAAAACGAATTAGAACATTCGAAAATCGTACTGGCCACCACAAGCTAACCAAGCTAAAGGCACCTTTTGTAAAAATGTTGAATGTATCTAAACGCAAAGAAAAAGTCAATGCGATTTCAAAACCTTTTTTTACATGTTTCACTTTCCTCGCTGTGGTGAGGGGAAAAGTTTTGTGTTACACATGGGTGCAATTGTAATTTACTTCTCGTGTATTGAAACACTCGCTACGCTCAGGATTCTATTTTAAAACCATTCGCTTACTCGAGTTTCAATCCCACACTCGCAGTTAAAATACAATTTTGCACCCTTGTATAACAAATAACTATTGTGTGCGATTAATTTCGTTTTCAAAGATTTTTTAATTCGAGTGCACGCCTCTCTATAATTGAGTAAACGCGCTTGTGTTTACTCAAACGGCAGGACACCTAATTATTCACGTCAACCAATTAAAAAAAACAAAGCGTAGTACACATAAAAGCAAGCTAGTGGCAAAAAATATAGATAATACTTGTGCAATACGCATCTATTTCGCAAAGTACACATAATTGTGGCAGATTGTATAAGGATTATACTTTTTCTATTTTAGACTTTGTTTAGATTTGTGTGGATTATTTGGAACTCTGGCTTTATTATAGGACATAAATGGGCAATTTTTCACTCTATGCCATGTTATGAGGTGAAAAAATATACTTACTAATATGAATAGCAATGTTGCTTTGTTTGGTGCTAAGTGTATCTTAATAATAAAATTGTCGATGTCGTTGTAGTTTATAGTACTTATCAGTAATTAATGTAATAATATATACAGTACTTTTAGTAATTTATGTAGTTATGTGGGTGTAGTAATTAAAAAAGTATCAATGGTCTACTTAATTTAACTACAATGATCCGGTTTTTAACTTTGACAGTAATAGAGATTTTTAGTTTTATTTTAAATCATGATTTTTATTTATCTTGATATTTTTATCTTACAATAAATACAATAAACTTTGACATTATTTTGTTAAAATATACATATGTACTTATTTAAAAAGAGAATCCAAGCCTGTCGGTAGCCGGATTGTTTTTATTGTTTAGGCTATCAACGATATATTACTTATTTATTGATTTTACATAATAAAAATATTATTTATAAATGGCGGAATAACGCCTAATGAAATGACATTCTTTAATGATTATTTCATTTTTCGTAGTAACTTTAATATTGTTCATTTTTAAACCGACGAAAAAAAAACATGGAGGAAGTACCTACTCAATTCGTCGCTTTTAAAAATTGGAAAATCGTAAAGGTTCTAAATAGGCACACAAATCTAAAACTGCCCTAAAAATCTGCTGTTTCATTTCGTGTAGAAGCAAAAGTGACTGAGCTGGTGAAGTGTTCAAAATCACCTACACGCGCTCTTATTCTCATGACAATAGAGATGTGTTGACCTCATTTTGAACACCTTAGCCGCTTATCCACTTCTGCTGCTGACTGTACATACCCTCTTCTATGTACTTAACACATTTGCTGCCAATTTTTCGATATGGTATTCAATATTTGTGTAAAAACAGGTGAGTGGCGCTAAAAGTGTTAAGAATAAAAGAAGCATTATAAAAAAGCGAATATTTTAAAACTGATTTTCAATTTGTCTTTTGCGAATTGGGGTTAATTTTGAAAATGCAATATAAGTAAAGTAAAGTAGTCATATTTTTCTGGTAAAATGTATTTATCAGAAATTAAAATGCAATTATCAAATTTAACACCAAATAATATATAGTTGAAAATCTTTTTAAATACGTGTTTATGCTAATACAACATTTATTGTTTGTCTTGTTCTTTTTATGGAAGTATTTATTTTATAAAAATGTTTACATTATATGTTTTCTCACCGACGCAAATTTTGTTTTTGTTGTATATAAACAGCATACTTAAAAAAACTATATTATAAATTACAAACACATACCTACCTCACAAAAAAGTACAAGACAAACACTCAAATAAAAAGAGAAAAAGCGTGCGTTCAGCGTTTAACTTTTTAAAATCCGCTTTTAACCATAAACAATTTCTGCTTTAGTTTTATTTTTATCGACACCCGTGAAGGAAGGTATTATGTACTATTTACGGTTAGCTGCTGGTGCGGACGCCGCGGGACTGGCGAGGTGAGCCAAGGTTGGCATTTCTTGAGCTCTGTACAGGGTGTGCATTGATTTAAAAAGTCAGGGTCACGAAATGGCGGTAAGGAATCGGTGAGTTGTACCGTGGACGTTTGCGATATGTTGTTGAAATCGTGTTTAGGGAAGTTTGTTTTATAGATTTTGCGGGTACCGGGAAGATATTTAAGTCTGTTTTGCGATACAACGATGAAATGCCGCCAGCATCCTTGGTACAATGCCTCAAGGTCCTTTTTTAGATTTTATACTGTAACTAGTTAAGTACTTGTAGTTATCATAGTCTGTTTTTACTTTTTAGTATTTGTGTTCTGTGAACAAATTAATAGCTATCATGGTTCATAAGATACAGCCCGGTGACAGACGCACAGACAGACAGACAGATGGACAGCGGAGTCTTAGTAATAGGGTGCCGTTTTTACCCAAGTACAGACCAGTAGAAATCCCAATCTCATCCTGACTATTTTTAGGCAGCGAATATTCGTTAAACAATAGAATATATAAATAAGGATTAAATTGTTACCCGGCACCACACGGTAATTTATGTTATTTAAAAACAACTGACTGCCTACTAAAATTTATTAATAATTAAATCTAAACATATTATATGACTTGTAATTAATAAAACAACTACTAAGACGACTTCGGCATTTCATGGTCCAGTTGTAAGACGGTACGACAATTTAGATGCACCTTAATGTATGATGCAATCCTGGTCCTTGATCAACACCAGAAATACCGGTCCCACAAGTCATGCCAAAAATTCTTGGAATTGACTTAATGAGGATGTAAACAAAACTAATATTATTTATCAGCTTGTATTTGTACTGAGACTGACTTATAGTATCCAATATCATGGACAGTGAATTATCAAACTTTCCATTATAAAATTAGCAACGAAATAAAAATAACGATTTCCGTGGTTCAACCGAAACAGGAGCGGTACCGCGAACATCGAAGTTCGTATATTTCGGGCATCTTTCTCTTTTACTCCAATTAAGGGTGTCATGAGAGTGACAGAGACAATAGTCTGAAATTTACGAATATCGTTGTTCGCGGCAGCGCCGCAGTATAGGTGAATAGTTATTTATGTGATTGGCGCATAATGAGAGGCATTAACATACAAGTGTAATTTTTGTATTTAAACTTTCGTGAGACATATCAGATAAATTAAAAATTAACACGGCTCTACTCACGTTTATTTTGTCACTCGCGCGACATGTTTCGAAGAACATAGGCCTCCATTATCAAGCACTAAGAGTGCTGAGTGTCCGTTCGATTCGGTGATGTCGCGCGAGTGACTAAATAAACGTGAGTAGAGCCGTGTTAATTTTTAATTTATACAAGTGTAATTTAATGAAACCCGCCAAGAGGATGGATGTAGATAAAAGAATTGCTCAGTTGAAACTATATAGGCTGCAGCCACGGTAAACTGCCTCTTTAAAGCACCCGTTTATACACACGATTTCTTACAAATATAACTCATAACTGGAGCACTCTGTAGTTTGCAATTAAAGCGTAGGGGAGGCCACCCCCCTAATGTAACAGTCGGAACGTAGTTGTTAGTCCGACCGAAATTGTATACCGAACTTTTATGCTAATTGGGATTTTCTTCAGATGTTCAGCGTCAGAGATGAAATGGGATCACACTAAAGCCGAGTGTCTTGCCAGTGACACTATGGCACTGGACCCATCGCGAGCTAGTCAGCTATGAGCTATTTCAAGGGACAAAAGATAATCGCTCCCGTGTTAATAAAAGAGAGATATATATTTATAGCTCATCGCCCGGCGCAGAACTACGATCGCCCGGCTTTGACATATATGTATCTTTTATTTACACGGGAGCGATTATCTTTTGTCCCTTGAAATAGCTGATAGCTCATAGCTTACTCGCGGTGGGACCAGTGCCTATAATCCTTTATTAGTCTAAAGCCCTGTTTACATTTCTCTAACTCCGCGTTTAGACATGCTGGCTCGTCACTCGCCTCGCTATTCGTCGAAACGTTCGACGAGACTTTGCCTATACAAAAACGCGAGACGAGGTGCGTCCGTGCGTCCGCGTACACATGCGTGCTCGCGTTTCGCCTCGCCATTCGCCTCGCTGCTCGCACGAATGTGTGCCGGCAGCATAATGTGTTGCGTCGTAGTCTTGACGCATCAGAATTCGGTTTGATACTGGCAGGACCATGTACCGGAAAGCGCAGCGAAAGACCCATCGGAAGATGAATCGACGACATAGTAAAAATCGCGGGTATCCACTGGATGTGGGTGAAGTAAAATCGGTCACGGTGGGTCGCTTTGGGGGAGGCCTATGTCCAACAGTGGACGTCCTTCGGCTCGACATTTACATTTTTTTTTTATGACATAGGCGGTAAACGAGCAGACGGATTGCCTGGTGGTAAGCAATTACCGTCGCCCATGGGCACCCGTAACACCAGAGGAGTCACAAGCGCGTTGTCGGCCTTTAAGGGGGGTTGGAGCTCTGGGAACCTTACTCACTATCAGGAACACATTACTGCATACCTGAAAGATAGCAGTGCTATTATGGCTGTGGTCTTCTGTAAGGAGGAGGTACTTCCCCAGTTGGGCTTCTCCAACTCAAGCGTGATGGTACTTCGCTGTGCCCTAACTCTCATAAACTAATACTCGCATGATGCGCACTGCGTCAGACAAATATGAACGTAGCCATCTTTAATGGGGTGAAAGCGATTACCCACCGTTCTGGGGGCCTTTTGGGGGGGATTTTTGGAAGCCGAGTACTCGAATAGTTAGTCTTTAAAGTCTGTCAGAGACGAAGAAATTGTATTTTAGAAATATGAATAACCGAATACCTAATGGCAAGACACTTTTGTGTGTGATTAGACTGATTATTGTCATTCTCAAAGTTTTATGAATTCGAGTGCACGACTCTAAAAAATCGGCCGATTTTTCGAATCGTGACATTTTAAACTCTCTCAAACACGAAAAAATGGTATTTAAAAAGCATGAATGATATTAATAAATAATCGTGGGCATAGAAACTATATATTTTATGTAAAAATAATGGTGAAAATCTTTTGTGTGTGATTACTTTCGTCCTCAAAGTTTCTCAAAAAAAATCGGCTGCCTGTTAAAATTATTTAATACATTAATTTGATTTGTTCCTAGTTGCAAGTTTATAAAGTAGTTTTTCTTCTTCGTTTTATGTTCCCTGAATACTTAAACGTTAAATGAAGCGTCATCTGCGGCGCTACCGTCAAACATGATATTCGTAAATTTTGGACGATTGTCTCTGTCACTCTCATGACGTCTTTATTGGAGTAAAAGAGAAATATGCCCGAATTATACGAAAATCGTTTTTTGCGGTAGTGCCGCTGTTAAGAACATAATGTAATAAGCCCTAATCCTTAAGATATTGTTCTTAATTAACTGCGGCGCTATCGCGAAAAACGATATTCTAAAATTTCGGTCGTTTGTCTCTATCACTCTCATGACGCCTTAATTACAGTAAAAGAGAAAGATGCCCGCAATATACGAACTTCGATGTCCGCGGTACCGGGCCGGAAAATTTTCTTTGTAAAATTTTCACGAATGGGCGGAATTTTTAGAAAATGTTGCAACTTGTAAGTAACTTAAGTGGATAAATGTTAACTCGAACACAAATCCAGCAAGGTTGCAGCTGTTTACTTTAAGCGTGTATATTTAGTTCTCGAACAGTGTTGTCTCGGTAAACAAGATGGCCGCCTGTCAATTTTCCCGCCATTTCTAACCTTGCCGTAATGTAATTACATTGGTTTAATTTTAGAAATGCGTTTGGTCGTTTACTTTATATGTTACGTTTTCGAAATATAACATTTCAGTAAGAACGTATGAACATATTGAAAAAAAAAATAGGAATTTTGTTTCTAATAATATACAGGCCCATTCAGATCGGTAAGTATGGGAAAATCTGAAACTATAAGACCTACAAAGATGTGTTCTTAGGAACCATGTCATCGATTTTAGGGACAAGAAATACTGCAAACATAGATTAATAAAAACTTGTATTTTATTTCAAGAATCAACCCCAGTTGTTAAAAATAAAATTGAAAGATATTGATTTACAATCTCCGATGTACATTTATGGAAATATTACCAATTCTGTGTCTTTTTTTTTAATACAAAGACGGTGCCAAACAAGCATACGGTCCGCCTGATGGGAAGCAATTACCGTAGCCTATGGACGCCTGCAACTCCTGAGGATTCACATGCTCGTTGCCTACTCTAAAAGTTGCTGGAGCTCAGGGAACCTTACTCACCATCAGGAACACAACACTACGTAAAGGTAATTTCACAAGAGTTGAAGTCACGCACGCAACAACATCTCATGTAATGACAGGAAGATTTTGAAATTTTTTCATTCATTCCATTCATACAATCAGTACTTCATGTAGTTGTGTGCGTAATCCATTCGCCTCAACTCTCGTGGAACTACCTATACCTGAAAGGTAGCAGTGCTATTATGGCTGTGGTCTTCTGTAAGGAGGAGTTGCCCAGGCTTCTCCAGACTCAAGCGTGATGGTACTTCGCTGCGCCCTACCTCTCATAAATCTCTTTCTTCTTTTGTCTTTGTGTTATAAACTGCCAATTTGAAGGTTGGAAGTAGAGAGAAACCTTGAACAGTTGGAAGTAGAGTTGGGTCGCTACCGGTAATTAAGTTACCAAAGTTACTATTTTTTTTTTTATGACATAGGCGGCAAACGAGCAGATGGATTGCCTGGTGGTAAGCAATTACCGTCGCCCATGGGCACCCGCAACACCAGGGGAGTCACAAGCGCGTTGCCTGCCTTTAAGGGGGGTTGGAGCTCTGGGAACCTTACTCACCATCAGGAATACAACACTACATACCTGAAAGGTGGCAATGCTATTATGGCTGTGGTCTTCTGTAAGGAGGAGGTACTTCCCCAGTTGGGCTGCCCCAGATTCAAGCGTGATGGTCATCGCTGTGCCCTACCTCTCATTGTTGGACGTAGTTTAAGGACATACCCGGGTCGTTTATGAAGAAGTTTGGTACTCAATAACGGTTGAACGGATTTACAAGGAACTTGGACAGATAGACAAACGTTTAAATTGGGACGTGGGATACTTATCCCATGTCCTCTGGCCAATGTAACATGTTACAAACTGCCAAAGTTGAAGGTAACCTTGGACAGTTGGAAGACATGTTGGCAACTGTGTAGCAAGTTCAACTTCCTAAATCTTTTTCTTAGTTCCAGTACAAAGTACCTCGATCTTCGACCTTTCGCCAAGGCCGCGGTTAATTGCTTTTATATATTATACATGTGCCGCCCTTTGCGTTGCGTGCTGATGCCATCGCATTCGCTTTTCGGTAATAGTTAATAGGGCCGTATTATATGACCCGGTTGGAAGGAAGGAATGTTTTTTTTTTTTTATGACATAGGCGGCAAACGAGCTGACGGATTGCCTGGTGGTAAGCAATTACCGTCGCCCATGGGCACCCGCAACACCAGGGGAGTCACAAGCGTGTTGCCGGCCTTTAAAGAGGGTTGGAGCTCTGGGAACCTTACTCACCATCAGGAACACAACACTACAGACCTGAAAGGTAGCAGTGCTATTATGGCTGTGGTCTTCTGTAAGGAGGAGGTACTTCCCCAGTTGGGTTGCTCCAGATTCAAGCGTGATGGTCATCGCTGTGCCCTACCTCTCATTGTTGGACGTAGTTTAAGGACATACCCGGGTCCGGGTTCTAGAACTCTTCGGTTCGTTGGTTCAAATTTATGGCTAGCTTAAGCTATTATGCTATTATGGCTGTAGTCTTCTGTAAGGAGGAGGTGCTCAGTTGGGCTTCTCCAGACTCAAGCGTGATGTTACTTCGCTGTGCCCTACCTCTCATTGTTGGACGTAGTTTAAGGACCGGATAACCAATTAATGATGATTATTTAGTTGATGATTATTCGCCAATGTCAGTTAATGTCAGTGATTGCAGCAAATCAGTATAATAACATAGTAAATATATCTACTCTTAGAGCATACCGTTATATAGTATATGCGTTTTGTAGGGAATTCGATTAGCTTTAGTAGAGAAAATGGGCTGAGAACTAAAAGCCCGACCGTGTGCAGCAAAAATATAATGATAACTCCAAAAATAATAAAATAACAAAAATAAAAACTATAAAACCAGAGACAATATGAAAAGTATAAAAACCTCGTTCACACGTTTTGTAAAGTGGGAACAGGGGTTCTCGAGTCTCGTGTACTCGAATTAAAAAAAATGAGGACGAAATTAATCACACACTTTTATTTCCGTCCCCAAGTCCAAAGTTTTTCACCATTATTTTTGCACAAAATGTATAGTTTCGATACCCACGATTATTCATTTCTATCATTCATGTTTGTAAAATACCAGCATTTCTTTGTTTCTGACACATTTTAATATTGTCACCATTCGAGTACGCTACATTCAAAAATCGGCCCGAGGATGATCATTTCATCAAATCATCATTTGTTAAATCCACCGTCATCATTCAACATCATAATTTGAAATCATCTAATGGCAACAAACATAAAAAAATATGAAATTAATTTGCGTCCTTGTCAATAAATCCAGTTTTGCTATCTGGTTTTAAACAATAAAAACAAACTTCCCGAGCGAGGTGAAAAAAGATATTCTACCTATATGGTCATTTCTTTTCAGCTGATATACCTTAAATTAGAGCAAGACAGTATGTTTCTCTCTGCTCTTATTCGAATACGTCCCTCTCGTTCCATATTATATGTTAGCATATCTTGTAGTTTACATTTCATGAAATATTATCCTTAATTTCATGTATTATTCAAAGCCACGCGTGCAGAAGTATCTACTCAAGAGCAATCGGTCACCGCAAGGCAGTTTTCCAATAAATCCTACTAAGGGCACATGCCTTCATTGACCTTTGGCATAACACGGCAATCCTTACATCCACTTAAAATTAAAAAATAAAAAGAAAGGCTGTCACCACGCAAAAACTAACCTTATCCCAAAACAATAGAGTCCTTAATCAAATGAAGACAAGCTCGATTTGTTTCTTTTTAATTCGAACCATGAAGGATTTTCTTATTTTTTTTAAATCGGACGTTTCGTGCCAGATGCCTATGTGCGTGATCGCGCTTTAGTGTTAATTTGAATAAAGAATTTGGGAAAGAACGCGACGTTAGCCAGGTAGGTTTTGTTTGGAAATTAATACACGTTTAGACTGGCTAATGAGTGTTGAAACTGATATTTTAGACTACTTTTTATTGTACGAACATTTTTTACACGGGAAACCGGACCCAAAACGTGTGTGGATGTTATTTCCTCTTTTACGCTAAAACTATGAACGGTTATTTACAACAGATTTTTTTTTTATACAAGACTGACCAGCGTTTGACCTCAGTCGCACCTGATGGTAAGTGTCGACGAGGTCGAAGGTGTAGCACGCTGGTTTAGTAACAGTCTATTCACTCTTGCCTTGAAGAGCAAATTATATCTTTCCGGGAATACAGAATAATAATTTTGAATCAAGACTGAATAAGACTTGATAACTGATAAGCAATGTCCATACAATATATCGTTCCGGCATTGCTGGCTACGCTACTAGTGCCATCTAACTATTTACTGCCGCAATAAATCTCTGTTGCATTCTAGGAGGAATAATGACTGGAGAACTCTTCCGCGAGCGCCAGTAAGGGACAATGATATTCTGGCTTTTGTAGCCCAAAATGTAACAATTCACTATAGTTTTGCTTTACAGGACATTCTTCATAAGAGAAATATTAGCTTATTTTGTATTTATTACCGCAACTTTGGTTGAAAACCCAAGAAAACTCCAAGTGTTTTTGGTTGTTCCCCTTCAACTTTGACAGTTCTGAAGGGTCCAGTTCAGTGAGTTGGAGGGGAAATATGTGAGACTATAACAAGGACGGACGACAATAGTGCCGTCTTTGTCATACCTATGGAAAGTTCCATAAGACCATCTCTATCGATCGTGGTATTATTATTAGCACGCTCTGTCTAGTTAAATATGGTATGTCTTGGTTGCATATAATTTGTCCGCTGGCAAACGCCCGCAAAGAAACTACATAAGATACTCGACAGATGGTGCTTTGTGCACCTCGTACCAAAATAATGCGCTTAGCTAGCACTCACGTCTACTTATATCGCACTATGCGACATGTTGACATGAGATACATTCAGCCCGAACGGTTGCCGTGTGATGCCAGCTGACTATAGCACCACCCCATCTCCTCCTGCGGGTGTCGTAAGAGACGACAAAGGGAAAAATCCTAAGGACGGGCAGCAGCGTCCGTAGAAACGCAATTTACGGCTACTGCGGTCGCCAACCCGCATGCTAAGCGTGGAGACTATTATATATATCAAGCAGTGGACAAGCGGCGGATCCCGAGCGGTGTGTCCACAAATATCTGAACATGCACTTTATCGCCTTGTTAATAGCTCCGCAGCTCCGATATATCTGATGACGACTGTACCTACTAATCTTAAAGTCGAAGTCGCGGGCAGAAGTTATAAATATATTTAGGTATTTTATGAAATAATAAATAATACATATGTTTTAATAATGACTGGATATCGTGCGTTACGACTTAGAGCCACGTATGAAGACTATTAAGTTATAAAGAAGTCATTAAAAAAATATTAGTAAAGGCAGAGACAATTTTGTAATAAGGACTTTCAATGTAAGGTCAATGTGGGCAAGACCGGCCTACTAATTTTTTAAGGGAAGTCCGTCATATGACAGTTAATACCTATGAGATAATGTAGGAAATTGATTGGTAGACGGTCTTTCCAGATAGACGGTCTTACCCACATTGACGTTACACTTGTATGGACAAAATAATATAGATGAAAAACTTAACTGAAGGACCAAGGGGCCGTTTTTTGAGCATCGAGTACTCGAATCGTGATGTTTTAAACTCTGCAGGAAACCAAGAAATGGTATTTAAGTATCCTGAATGATAGAAATTAAAAATCTTAAATTCCGAAAGAATACATTTTGTGTAAAAATAATGGGGAGAAACTTTTATGTGCGATTATTTACACCCTCAAGGTTTTTTGAATTCCAGTGCACGACTCTCATAATCGGCCGTCAGGTCTATGAAAATCAAATTTATAATTAAACGGAATAAACTGACAGCAGTTTTCATACATTTGACAGGTCGTTTGACAACTTTAGTATGAAAACTGCTGTCAGTTTACTCCGTTTAATTATAAATTTGACTTTAGTTGTGCAGAAAACTAACATGGAACTTACGTCATAAATTTAATATAGAACGCCGACATGCGTGTACACACACGTTTCTATACTACATGATGTAGTAACATACATTACAAAAAAAAATATAGGCCAGGTGCTTTAACTATGTTTTCCGCCTATAAGGCTTTCAATTTCAATTTTTTAAGCTATTTTATTCAAGTAGGCCTAGCAACAAGCACTTTCGAATACTCAAATACAAATATAATCTTAATCTAATAAATAATTCATTAATTAATTAATACAGAGCAATTCCTTGGTAAAATTATTACAATATAATATTATATAATATATACCTTGCCCGTTGATAGCGATTTGGGCCAAGTTTTTATCTCTAATTTTGTTTAAGTAGGTTAAGTTGTTAGGGTTTTTATTTTCTTTGTTATGTTTTTATACTTAATTGTAATTGTTTCAAATTAAATAAATATAATATTTATATGTATAACAATAATAATGTAATAATGCTTTGATCACAATACTGACTATTAACTATTAGGTATCACTTAACTAGATCTGGGGGCCGATTTTTGCCGAGCTGAGCTATGTTCTACCTACTTATAAAACGTGAGTTACCCTTTTCAATACAATAAATATCAAATAAATATAGATTATATTGAAATCAGCGTTGCTTACGTCCAAAGATGTGCCGTTCCTGGTAAATTCCAATATGACTAAATATTCAAAAACGGTAAATTTTCGCATATTCGTAGTATGGAAATTTACCATTTCCAGTTACATCTTTATTATTTATCGTCATCATATCATTCGATGGACGTCCACTGCCAGGACATAGGCCTCCCCCGTAGTGGCTCACAGTGACCGGTTTTTCCCCCGTATCCAGTGGATTCTTGCGATCTTTGTCTTCGGTCCACCTTGTGGGGGTCTGTCCATGCTGCGGCTACCGATACGTGGTCTTTATTGTTAATCTGTCCCTTTTATCTTGTGACGTGATGTTTTGTAAATTTAATGCAAGTCTGATGTTTAAGTTTTGTTATGACTCAAACATACTTAGGAATAACATAAGTATATACTCACACTGAGTAATTTGCTGTCAAACTAGCGGCCCCGCTTTTGACATGACGTTTCATACATTATATTATATTAGTATATTAGATTGACGGTTGAACCTCAAAATGGCGAAGACGTCTTGAAAATATATTTTCCCCTCACTAGCTCGTAAAGCGCTTGTTTATCCTTTAATACGAGAGGGTAAAAACGCATTTTATCCACTAGTGATTAAAGTAAGTTGACTTCTCATAGCTCTAATTGCTATGGTTTTAAAGTCTAAATTCGCGAAGTACAGCTCACTTGCCCCCGCGGCGGCGGCGGAAACACTCGCTACGCTCAGGATTCTATTTTAAAACCACTCGCTTTGCTCGTGGTTAAACTATAGAATCCATTCGCTTCCTCGTGTTTCAATCCCACACTCGCAGTTAAAATACAATTTTGCACCCTTGTATAACAAATAACTATTTTTGTTTTTTGTTCAAACGTACTTAGTTTAATGTGTTAGCATATTATGCAGTGATCTAACGCAGAATTGTGCAGCTAATGAAGAATTGATTTCAAAACGCATTTCATTACTATTTGGCCACCGCCACCACCGCCAATCCCGGGGCCACGGACGCCTCGTGGCTTTCTGCAAAGTCCAGCTACCACTTACTACCGTACACTGGCATGCTCTAAGAGCAAACTTGTTATTTATTCGATTGACTTGCTCCAATCACTTTGACACTGACGAAATCATCAGAATTGATGAAAGCTATTTTTATTTAAATTATCTATCTATCTATTAGTATATTAGTTAAAAAAGGTAAACAATCTTGACATGTCTTTTTATTGAAAATCAGTTTTGAAATATAAATCATGACAAGTATGTGACAACTATGAATCACACATGGTTGTTTCCATTCTTTTTCATCACACTTGCTCGTCAATGGCGTTGTTACTTGCGAGAGTACAGAGCAGTTATAGCCGATTTAGCTCACACGGGCTGTTAAATTTAGTTTTAAAAATATACAGAACCTATACTTCACTTGGACTGAGGATGTTTCTAAACAGCCAAAGTGTATTTCATATCTTCAAAAGTTTGCTACAACCAACTTTTAATATGTATAAAACATATCTTTATATTAAATTTGACTGCAATTTAACGTTTAGTATTTATTAAAAATAGTTGTTTTCTATTTGATTTTGATAGTTGATACTATTTGGCAGGATGATCTATCAACTTCGAAAACAAAACGCAGTTGTTAACATTATCTGTGGAAGACATTGAACAAAGTTGACATTGTTGACAATCTTTTATAGTGGATGCGGTCTGATAGGTAAAACTACACTACACTAGTAACTAATATTTTACCAACGAATTTATTTTATTTCCTCGCAAATGTGATGAAAAACATTGTATGTACCACGGGTGGTAAGTGTATAACAAACTTGACTTCTAATAGACTCGCGTTTACTATACCTTACTTACCATCCTCGTTGCACAATGTACTATTGCTTTCGTAAGTAATAGTCACTGATTTTTTAAAAGCGTTTTTCAATAAAAAGACACGTCAAGATTGTTTACCTTTTTTTAAATAACTAAAAGTATAGACTATAGGTGTAAAGATAAAGCTAAAAAACATTTATTTGTGACAACACATATAAAACAATGACAGGCAAAGAAAAAGACACCCTGTGTGCATCACAAAATGGACTCAACTCAGCATATTGCTTGGGAGCCAGCGCTGATCTTCCGCTGAGCCCATTCGATGATGCCACGACAGATAACACACAAGATTCACCTACACAATACATACTTACATACATCTATACTCCTCGCGGCGAATGATGATCCCTATGACAGTTCATATTAGTGATGGGTCGTGTCGATGTAACTTAACTTTTTTATAGGCAAAGGCGTCACTTGCATTCAGCCACGTTAGTAAACGTGATTTTAAAAATATAATCTGCATTTCATATGTTTGTTATGTTGTTGTTCTAGTAATGATTTAAGTTTTTTGGTCGAGAAATGTAACTTTTTAACATTTAGCATCTAGTATTTTACGTCACGCTTGACGAATGTAAAAATAAAAATCCATCTTATATCGAAAAAATAGCATAATATAAAAATAACCTTACTATATCTATAACTGAAAACGATTATAGGTACATCGGACACTGAAAGTTAACTATTTATTTTGTACACTCGTTTCCATTATCGACATTTGTTTTTGATACTTTTTGCACTAGTCGATATATTCCAAACGAAGTAAGTTTTGCAGGGCGTAAACGTAATATCTGATTGAGATAACTTCTTGTAAATGTTAAGAATTGTTACAATCCCAATGGAAAATCATTGTAATGGCATGTATCTACCCTAAAATTAATAAACGCCATTTTTAGACGCCTCCAATTTGATTATAATGTAACGGTGACGCCACTACAAGTTTGTGTCGTAGGAATAACTGTCAGTGTCATAGGGATCATGATTCGCCGCGACGAGTATAACATGAAACAAAAATTTAAATATAAACAATTTAAATTGGTCTAAACAAAAATAAAACAAATATACATAACATAACACAAAAAGAAGACTACAGAAAACAGACACATAACTTTCCAAGGTGTAGTACAAAAGTTCCCCATCATTATTTCTGCATAAAATGTATAGTTTCGGTGGGTACGATTATTAATTTCTATCATTCATGTTTCTAAAATACCGCCTCCATCGAGTCTGACAGCAGAGTTTAAAATGTCACGAGTCGCTCAAAAATCGGAAAATGGGTATCAGAAGGCAATTCTTGATCATCGACATTTTAAACTCTGTCAGGGGGCCGATTTTTGAGCACTTTGACGCTCGAATTGTGATATTTTTAAACCTCTCAAACCTGAAGAAATTGTATTTAATAAGCATGAATGATATAAATAAGTAATCGTGGGTATCGAAGCTATAAATTTTGAGAAACTTTTGTGTGTGATTATTTTCGTTCTCAAAGTATTATGAATTAGAGTGCACTCAAAAACTCGGCTCAAGGACTCAAAAATCAGCCTCCAGAAACGAAGATGGTATTATAGAAAAATTAATGACAAAAATGAATAATCGTCGGTATCGAAATTATATATTTCTTGCAAAAATAATAAGAAACGGTATGCTATAATTTTTTTTTTATTGTAGTGCTCGAATCTCAAAACTCAACCTCATGCGGCGCTACCGCGAGACACGACATTCGTAAATTTCGGACAATTGTCTCTGCCACTCTTATGATGCCTTGATTGAGTGTGACAGAAGCGTCCGAAATTTACGAATATCGTTTTTCGCGGTAGCGCCGCTGCTACCACTTTACAAAACGCAATCTATAATAACCGAATATTTCGCGCAAAAATACCGGTTACAAACATTTTTTGTGCGTCTATTTTCTTTTCCAAATTATTGTATTCGTATGCAAGACTCAAAAATCGGCCGCCGGTATACTCCAATCGTGACATTTTGAACTCTGTTAGAAACGAAAAAATGGTAGTTTAGAAATATGATACGGGTATGTCCTTAACCTACGTCCGACAATGAGAGGTAGGGCACAGCGAAGTATCATCACGCTCGAGTCTGGAGAAGCTCAACTGGGGATACTTCCCCAGTTGAGCTTCTTCCGTAAGGAGGTACTCCTCCTCCTTACGGAAGACCACAGCCATAATAGCACTGCTACCTTTCAGGTATGTAGTGTTGTGTTCCTGATGGTGAGTAAGGTTCCCAGAGCTCCAACCCCCCTTAAAGGTCGGCAACGCGCTTGTGACTCCCCTGGTGTTGCGGGTGCCCATGGGC
Organism: Grapholita molesta; assembly: GCA_022674325.2. Classification (NCBI taxonomy): domain Eukaryota; kingdom Metazoa; phylum Arthropoda; class Insecta; order Lepidoptera; family Tortricidae; genus Grapholita; species Grapholita molesta. The sequence goes on from CP053147.2 coordinate 3,563,390, forward strand.
GACGGTAATTGCTTACCATCAGGCAATCCGTGTGCTCGTTTGCCACGTCCTTATGTCATAAAAAAAAAATGAATGTTAGCAATTAATAATAGTGAGTATCGAAACTATACATATTGTGTTAAAATAATTATGAGAAACTTTTGTGTGCGATTATTTTCATCCGCGAAGTTTTTTTGAATTCGACTCTCAAAAATGGGCGCACTGGAATGTGCAATAGGGAAGAATAATAAAAAAAAACGGATGTCACAAATTTAATAATATTTAATAATAGTTTATGAGAATAAATAGGCCACGATTGTTATCACAATAAAACTGCTACTGGTCAAAATGGCTGCCGACGACGCTGAAACAATATTTTTTAATATTACTTTTTTTACATACATACAATATGTAGGATTAAGTAAAATGGAACGCGTGAATGACGTATGTGAGTGAATGAGCCAATTAAGGGTCTACGAATATGAAAGAGATAGCATGAATGACTTAAGACTTTTTAGATATATGGTGCGGCGGTCGGCCATGATAGAATCGAAAGGACGTATAAAGCCTTCTTCCCGCCACTGTGATAGACCTCTTTTCTCTTTCTTTTACTCTGCGATTAGACATGCTGGCTCGTCACTCGCCCCGCTATTCGTCGAAACGTTCGACAAAACTTTGCCTATACCAAAACGCGATGCGAGGGACGAGAGGAATAGCGAGACGTCCGCGTACACATGCGTGCTCGTCTTTCGCTTCGCTACTCGTGCGAATGTGTGGCGGTAGCATTAGATGATGGACGTGACAAACATACAGAGCTAGAGAGAGAAAGTAAGACAATAGTTGGGACTTACTGCAAGTGTGTAGCTCTTCAGAGTAGGGGAAGTTGAAGTCGCACTGGCATAGTCCATTTCTGCATACCACGGTGTCTGTCAGCTCGCCCAGGTAACACTGGCTGCTACGGGAACATGTCTCGAACAGTCCTGAGAAAAATTTTCAGTATACCGGTAAAGAAAGATGGGAAAGTGCAGATTTTGCTACAAGTTTTTTCTCGATCGCTACTTATGTATTAAAATCCAGAAAATCTGTTACACAGAAGCCAAGCTACGCATAAAGTTATAACACACTTATTTTTAAGACCATATTTTGATAAGAACACACAAATTATGTGTGAAAATTATCGGTTTTCCAAATCAATAAGAAGGTATAGGTATACGATTTTATTAAGCTAACATGGTTGTTACTTTACAACTTGTATTAGAGCTTGGCTAACCAAATTTTGTTGACAGATATTTCGTTGTTGTATCACTAGTTGTCTATGATTTAACTCACTAATAACTTCACTAATTGTTTATGTCATTCGTTTAAATTAGGATTATTTACAAAATATTAATAATGACGATACCAAGAGAGGTCCGCAACCTATTATTTAAGATAATAAACAATTACGAAAATGTGCGAAGTAGGCAAGGCATTACTTAAAGAAGGATGGGTAGTCAGCTGCGTTAACTCACCAGTGATTGGCCAGCACGCGCCGTCTCGGTAATGAAAACTCGAGCCACACAGGCAAACGCTATTAAGACAGGCATTAGAGCCCTAGGAGATGAAGCACTGATCCACGGTGTAGTTGAAGTGGTATCTGTAGGTCTAGTCAATGGTTGGCGCGGCAGTATCCGTTCTTTGCTAACTTTATTACTTAAAGAATGATAGGTAGTCAGCTGAGTTAACTCACCAGTGATTGGCCAGCACGCGCCGTCTCGGTAATGAAAACTCGAGCCACACAGGCAATGGCCGTTAAGGCAGGCGGCACTAGAGCCCAAGGAGTCGAAACACTGCTCGTTTACTGTACAGCTGCCGTTGTACCCAGGAGAAACTGTGGAAGTAAATATTTAGTAGTAGGCTTGCTTTACGTTAATAATTAGTTTCAAGATTAGAAAAGTGTTTACTTCATTAGTTCATATATTACTCGGTCTGACGTGCTCTCACTCGCATCGGCATATCCATAGAACTCTCAATCAATATATCACTAATATCACTAATCTAGTCCATATTTATTTGTATTGAAACGGCTAACTCACGTTTTATAAGTCGTATATTGCTCGACATATTTCGCTATTATCATAGTCAAGTGTAGTGTGCAATTATTGTAGAATATGAGGGTAGCTTTTCGCTTCCCGGCTTCAGTACCCGGTTGCGGAGAGCTGAGCCTCGCAGTCTTCGTTGGTCAGCCAACGCGAACGGTTCATCACTAAGCTCTCACGACAGTTTTACACGTAAAAAAGTCCATATCTATTCAGTTAACTGCACTTGCCGTGTGATGGCGGCTGACTAGAGTAGCAATACCCCTCCTCCCGCGGGTGTCTTAAGAGGCGACAAAGTGAAAAATCCTGCGGACGGGCAGCGTCCGTCGAAACACAATCTACAGCTTGCGGTCGCCAACCCTGCCAATCGCGACTATGGCAACTACCCCCCAAGATGATACAAGTCATATTTAGAGGCCTATGTCCAGCAATGGGCTGCATACGACTGAAATGTATGTATGTAATGTAACTGCACTTACTCTCCCAACACTCATCGCTGTACTCGACAAATGCTTCTAGACACTGGCACGTCATTCCAGAGTCTCTAACAACACACGCCGTGTTGTTTATGACGCAGTCGGCGTCGGCAGAGCAGGTGCCACCAATAACTGTAACAGGAATACTGTTTGAACGAAAGGTACAGTCAACCAATTTGATTTACGGGCCACCTCGTACCTTGTCACAGTGAAAATCTATATGAAAGACGCAAAAGATCTCTTATTAACGTCACTGTGACAAGGTTCGAATTGGCCTAGAAATCAAATTGGTTGACTATACACCTAAAGATCAGGTTCGGGGACTGTGAAGGCAGTATCCATACATTATTTACTTTGGCATTAGTTTCCCAACTCTAAGAATAGTAAAACTTACTCGAAACGCGTAACTTACGAGGCCTGTACCCTTACCATGAGTTGTGACATTGAGGTTTTCGATAACGAGTATCGAGTTTACTATCTGTGCATCTCGTTCGCAATAAAATAGTACAAGCGAGATGCACAGATAGTAAACTCGATAGTCGATACTCGTTATTGAAAACCTCAATGTCATAACTCATGGTAAGGGTACTGTTTCACTAAAATGACCGCCAATTTTTGTGTACATTGGCATTGTTTTATTTATTTATTACACAAACAGGTGGTGCACAGTTTGCTGTGGGATCTGAGTCACAACGTATATGTAATAGAATTTACAATTTGAATTATTATACTACTATAAAACTCAAAAAAATACTGTTAATAAAAAACTCAAATATTTTTCTCTTAAACTTTGCTTTGTCGGCCTCCAGTCTGATATCTGCAGGCACACAATTAAAAATGTAGGGAAGACGTTTTTGGAGGCATCTATCGCCATAGTACTTGGTTACCCTTGGTACAGTCGCCATCAGATATTTCGGAGCTGTGGAGGTGGTCATAAATATCGGAACATGCACTTTACCGCCTTGACAATAGAGGCGTTGCCCCGATATTTGTGACCACCTCCACAGCTTCGATATATCTGATGGCGACTGTACAACATACTTGCCCGCATCTATCGACGTGCCATAAGTAGGATTTACAAGCGACAGCCCTTGTTCAGCGGGTCGATTTTTGAGAGTCGTACACTCGAACTCAAAAAACTTTGGGGACGAAAATAATCGGACACAAAAGCTTCTTACCTTTATATACACAAAATGTATAGTTTCGATACCCACGATTATTTTTTAATATCACTCATGCTTCTTAAATACAATTTCTTCGTGTTTGAGAGTCTAAAATGTCACGATTCGAGCGCCGAGTGCTCAAAAATCGACCCCCTGAGCTGCCATGAGTCTTAGTAGAGGAGATATAGCGTTTGGGGTCAAAATAATTGCCACAGAACCGGAGTTTGGTGTTTTTAGTCCTTTGTGTGTATCTTTTTGACATACTAAAAATATAGAAAAATATATGTGTGCAAAATGCGATTTTCCACACGGCAAAGATTTGAAAAATTGAAAATTCCCCATATAAAACCCAAATTTTGTATGGTCTCAAATTACAGGAAATTATAAACAAAAAAAGGTTATGAGGTTAATTTTATAAAATAAACGTAAATTAAAAAGTGGTGACTAAAAAAAAAAAGATTTTTCAAGAAAAAAAATGTTAAAATTGATAATGAAACTTAACCTATATAGACTATATTATACACATCAATATACGTTACAAAAAGAAAAGCATGTTTAATTCCTATTATATAATTCCCATGAATATTTCCTATTATACTTAAATAATACAAAAAATAGACTTTTAATTAACACGACAAAATATAGAGCTCCTCCATAGACTGCCACATAGAGCAATCTTCAACATACTGCGGCCACTGACTACCAGCGTTAGTTTAGCGTTTGTGGATGTCCGATATTGCGCTTTCCTAGATGTACCTAGTCGCCACTATACTAGGACTCTTCTGTCCTAACGGCCATCGACCACCACTGCCACTTCAACAGTGCAATTCTACCAGCCATGGCGGTTTTTCTGTCTTTTTTTACGGAACATCATTGAACTACATCTACGTGGCGATAGTCCGAGCGATAGGTCTTTCCAGTGCACGCTACCTTCACGGTCAGTCTTCCTTAATGCTCCACAGCCGAGTTTGATATTGCTTTTTCCAAGTTTAATTTGCCTAACTGGACTATATGTCCCAGATACAAATATTCGTCAACAACTTCGACAGCAACGTTCCCAACCGATATCGTGTACATGGCGACAAGGACATATTTGATGCTTCTATTATGTTAACTTTCAGCCCTACCTGTTGTGAAACTCTACTAAGGTCCTGAAGTGCTCAGACATGACAATGACATAGTCTAGGAACCGAAGGTGAGTGAGGTGTTCCCTGTTAACATTGATCCAGTACCTTAAAGGCATCTTCCAGTGCAGCAAACAGGTTCGGAGAATGACATCTTCCTGTCTTACACCTTGGTTCGGCTGGATTGGCTCAGAGCTCTTGGTCCTAAATATCGGTGATCGCTGAAGAAATAGAAGTACAGCCCATGTCTCGATCGAACCACGATGTAATCAGCCACTATGCTTGGCGTTTGTGGACTATGAGAAAGCCTTTGAAGGGGGGTTGGAAAAAAACAACTACTCAATATGTCAATTGAGCCCTACACTAGAATTTTTAATTAATATATTAATAGTAAATATGATCGATACTCCCGTAAACCGTATACAAATGAGTAATGTTGTAGTGGCAGATATTATATGTATCGACATATGGCATAGAATGTTTTAAATGTTCTCTATTGCTCTGTGATTTAAGATTATTAGATTTACAAATAATATTAAACAATTGGAAAAGATACATGGAAGATCTTTCTAAGTCCTGTCGAGTTGGATGAAGATGATATGGAAGATGAACAGCTAATAGACTAGAGATGATAGAATAGGTAGTAAAATAGGTAATAGATAGGAAAATAATACTTGAAGAAGAGTTTTTCAAAGCCATGACAAATATTCCATGGCGGAATTCCTATTCTAAAACAGCATATAAGTTTAAATATGAAGAACACGTTAATTGTGAAATTTAATTTAATTGACAAGATTAGCAGACTACATTGCGCCATTTGCAGAGAATAGTAACAAATTATAGCAGACACTTTATAAATTATGAAATCTTTGATAGATTCAGCCTTAAAATTAACAGTAATACAATAATTTTGTTATTACCAAAAACCTCATAACAAATGCTGGACAGAAATCATGACTAATGGAGACGTTTTGCAAAATTTGTTTATTACAGATAAAAGGTGAGACATAGATAGGGCATCTGATGAGGTATAGGACCTTTTATTTTAAAATGTTGGAGACCAAGATCGAGAGGATGACAGACCGAGCAAGGCCAAGATATACATATCTGAGACACGTAAAGATGAAGGCTGTTTTTATAAGGCTGGCAGAGAGATAAGTAGACTCCACCAAAATTCTTAAATATTGATGATGATATATACACTGCACAAGCTTTTTTTTTTTAATCTTCTACCATCTGGTTATTTAATTTTAATTTTAGAAATTAACGTCATATCCTTTTTTTACCCTTAATTTTCCTGTAATTCGATGCCACACACGATTTTTAATAAATTTTATGAATTTTCGAAGATACAATTTTTGTGGGGCTAAAAAACGCATTTTTCACACATATATTCCTGATGTGGCAATGGGAAGGCCACGTAACTCGGAGAGTCGATGGCCGTTAAGACAAAAAAGTCCTCGTAGCGACAACGTCTAGGAAAGCGCAATATCGGACATCCACAAACGCTAAACTAACGCTGGTAGCAGTGACTACATTATGTTGAAGATTGCTCCATGTGGCAGTCTATGGTGAGGTCTATATTTTCTCGTGCTAATTAAAATACAGCTTAAATGTTTTGTATAATATAAGTATAATTAGAAATATTCATGTTTTAAACATGCTATTATTTTTATAACGTATATTGATGTGTATATACGAGTAGTCTATTCTATACATGTAAAGTTAAATTTTCAATTTAAAGAAATAAAAATTTTTGCTTGAAAAATGTTTTTTTTTTTTATTCACCACTTTGTTATTTACGTTTATATTATAAAATTAACCTCATTATAGTTTTTAGTGTGTAATTTCCTGTAATTTGAGACCACACAAAATATTAATTTTATATGGAGAATACTCAGTTTTTCAAATCTTTGCCGTGTGAAAAATCACATTTTGCACACATGTATTTTTCTATATTTTTAGTATGTCAAATAGATGCATACAAAGAACTAAAAAAAACAAACCTCGCTTCTGTGGGAATTATTTTGACCCTCGCCTACCAATTATCGTACCACTCCTGTACTATCTACCAACTCTAACAGAACTTACTGGGAGCGCAGACACTGTCAACTTCCTGGTACCCGTTGTCGCAGGAACACTGTCCAGATTCGCAGACCGTGTTCGCAGTCCCCGTGCATTCTTGTGTGCTTTGACATGAGTCTCCCAGTTCTGAAAAAAAAATATATATCTTTAGTTTGAACCCATAATAAACTGATCTAAGAAACCCACCTACTTAATTGTGTACTTACGAAAATGTCACAATCTCTTTTTTTTTTGGCAGCAAACGACAAAACAATCAGAGCAATGATGATGACAGTATTACGTATTAGTTTATATATAACCTTAATAAAATTGTCTGGAAGAAATCGCTTGGTAGCCAAGATCACATTGCTTATCCATCAAGTTCCATGTCGTTTGCAGCGGTGGAAGATACTGCAAACACCAAACCGCCTGCCAAGTATGGCGACTACAGGATTTAAACCGGCTCACATATTTCTCCCTGCGGTTATTTATAGGGGAGATTCTCCAGCAGTGGATATCCTCGGCTTATCGGGAGGTAGGTTTAATAGTATTTGCCGTGTGATGCCGGCTGACTAGAATAGCACCACCCCTCCTCCCGCGGGTGTCGTAAGAGGCGACAAAGAGAAAAATCCTACGGACGGACAGCAGCGTCCATCAAAACCCAATCTACAGCTACTGCGGTCGCCAACCCGCCTACCACGCGTGACTATGGCAACTACCCCCAAGATGATTCAAGTCATATTTATGGTAGGTCTATGTCCAGCAGTGGACTGAATACGGCTGAAATGTATGTAATGATGTATGTTGAACCCGGGTATGTCCTTAAACTACGTCCAACAATGAGAGGTAGGACACAGCGAATCCATCCATACCATCATACCATCACGCTTCAGTCTGGAGAAGCCCAATTGAGGATGACCGCAGCCATAGAAGCACTGCTATCTTTCAGATATGCAGTGTTGTGTTCCTGAGGGTGAGTAAGGTTCCCAGAGCTCCAACCCTCCTTAAAGGCCGGCAACGTGACTCCCCTGGTGTTCCCATGGGCGACGGTAATTGCTTACCATCAGGCAATCCGTCTGCTCGTTTGCCACCAGTCATAAAATAATGTTTAATAGTATATTTAAGATTTTTGATCAGCACTTACCAAGTCCACTTGAGAGACACAGGCCCTCGGAGGCGGTGAGACCATCAGGGCAGGCGCAGAAGCCTTCACCCTCGTCGTTAAGGGCACACTGGATCTCTAGTTCTCCAGCCATGCAGTCGCTGTCCACTTCACATGACTCGCCGATACCTGCGGATCACTCATTTCATTTTGTTTCTACTATCATTCCTACTACATACCTATGCACCTACATATAAGGTAGGTACCTACGCCAAAGATGGCCCGGATCCTAAGATGACCCAACCAATATATTTTATACTTTTAATCATTCGAATGTTATTATTAAAGGAACTAGGCCACCTTTGGCGCAGGTACCTTATATATATATAGACAAAAAAGGAGTGGCAGGTTAGGTTCTTAAAGGTGGGCAACACGCATGAGAATCCTTTGGATTTGCAGGTGGGCCGTATGCTTGTTTGCCACCGTCGTTGTATTAAAAAAAAGGACACTATCCTTGTATGGAACACAATTTTATAATAAAATTATTACAAGCTAAGCTAGGAATTACAAGAACTACTTAACTACTCTAAATTAATAATTTAAATAGATGACATATACTTAAGAAAAGCGACGAGGACCTCCGGAATTCAAGACTGGATTTGAACCCGCATCTTTTGCTACCGTGGCTGACGCCTTAACCAATTGGGCCTCCCGAACACAATCTTTTTTACTTCAAAATATCATTTAAAAACCAAAGCAAATAAAGATTTTACGTAAAAAATAATTTTATTTGTTCTTAGTTCGAGCCATCCGATAGCCTACCGGGCACTCACCGGGGCGGTCCGAGCCGGAGCGGACCGATACTCAAATACTTATTGACATTAACGCGAGCGTCGTTCCATACAGTCTTTTGTTGCGAGTAGACGTCGCCTTCCCATCACCGGGCCGAGCAAAGCTTTTTTACATAGCTGTACCTAATGGCCGTTGCCTGACTGGCCCGGAAGGTGATACCCACGTGATTTATTCAATACAAAATATAGCGACGGTGGCTTCAGCTCGGAGACGGGCCTCTAACGTTAGTCAACCTTTACTCACCAGCAAAAAGTCTGCACATGCTACGCTGTGCGTCCCACACAGCAACCTCCAAGTCGCACTCACACGACCTCAGCCCCCACAGTCCTGGGGCTCCACAGAACGCCGTAGCCCCAAACGTATGGCATTGCTCATCAGTCAAACAGAAATCCGTGATGAACCGGGCGACTGCAAAAAAATAATTTGCAAAATTTATAAGAACTCGATGAACGGTCTGGCCTAATGGGTGGTGACCCTTTTTATTAATCCAAGACTGACCAGCGTTTCACCTGATGGTAAGTGTCGACGAGGTCGAGGGTGTAGCACGCTGGTTCAGTGACAGCCTATTCACTCTTGCCTTGAAAAGACCCAAATTATATCTTTCCGGGAATACAGACGAAGGGAGCCAATTCCATTCCTTAGCAGTCCGCATTAGGAAGGTAGAAGCGAATCGCTTCGTGCGAATGAATGGAATATTCACAACGTAAGGATGAAACCACTCCCCTGGTGGTGTTGGAAAGGAGATGACGGAATTAAATCGTGCAATTCCTGTGCACACTCTCCAAAATGTATCTTGTAAAACGCAGACAAACTAGCAACCCTGCGACGGTGCTCAAGGCTCTGCAACCTTACACTCATTAATTCAGGATCGCCAAAGCTGATACTTGGCAGACCCGTCCCAAAGGTGGCAACAGTCCATGCACGATCGAACCTGAGCTTGGTAAAGTGTTAGGAGCTGTTCCGGCGTGAAGTACAGCTTTACCCTATGTACCTAAGACCCTAGTGCCTATGAAGCCAGTGATCCTGGGCCTGAATCCCAGTAAGGGTTTTTAGTTCTATGATGAGTGTGTGTGTTTCGTGAGTTGATGTATACCACATAGCGTCATAATAGAAATAAGTTGTTTTTTCTTCCCTATTACTTATTTAATTATATGTGATTTCGTTTATGACTGCATAGTTGGGATTATAAAATAAAATCTTAAAAACTACTTGAAATCTTGAAACCTATAGCGCAATCTTGTCATACCTTTAACACAATCTCTCATATTCACATCAAAGAAGAAGTTGGCGGGACAGCTGCAAACTCCGTCCACAACTATAGCCAACAGACCGACGCACTGTTCCTCGGTTGAGGGAGAACCCAGTTCTGAAATAATAAGAAAATTTAGTAGCTTGAAATAATATTGTAAGAATGTCAAAGTGTCAGCCCTGGGGATCCATTTTTGAGTCGTGCATTCGAATTCAAAAACTTTGAGGATTAAATAAGCGCACACAAAAGTTACTCATCATTATGGCGACCGGTCTGGCCTAGTGGGTAGTGACCCTGCCTATGAAGCCGATGGTCCTGGGTTCGATTCCCAGTCAGGGCATTTATTTGTGATGAGCACAGATATTTGTTCCTGAGTCATGGGTGTTTTCTATGTATTTAAGTATTTATATGTATCTATCTATTATATATATATCGTCGTATAGTACCTACAACACAAGCCTTACTGAGCTTACCGTAGGAGTAGGTCGATTTGTGTAAGATTGTCCAGACATATTTATTATTTTTGCACAAAATGTATTCGATTCCCATATTTACTTATAACATTTATGTTTCTAAAATACCACTTCTTTCTTTCTTTTTGTCTGAAAATTTTATGAATTCAAGTAAGTAATCTACGCTCAAAACTCGCCCCCCTAGTGAACCCACTTTTGAAAATGGTGTACTCAAATCCAAAAACTTTAATGCAGAAACTAATGACAAAACTTTCTTACCATTATTTTTGCACGAAATGTATAGTTTACCCACTTTTATTCATTTTCTGTTATTCATGTTACTAAAATACCATTAATTCATTTCTGAGAGCTTAAAATGTCACGATTCGAGTAGGTACTCGACTCTTAAAAATCGGTCAAAAAATTTGATTGCCCTCGTAGCCAGCAAGCTAGGCAAGGCTAGGCTAGTCCATCAAGTGACAGCGACTTCAGCTATATTTAGCTACACATATTTCAGAAAACGCCAGTCAAATATAAAACTTTTTAGAATGACGATTTTCATGCATAATTTTCGTCTCGATTATTGAACTCATACATCGTTATCGCGGAGGCAAAGATAAATTTGTTGTAGAAGTAGTAAAACAGACTGTCCATTTAGGAAAAACAGACTTTTCTGCCTACACATTATAAGCCTCTAAGAAGTTCATTATAACTAGCACGAAGTTTTTGCTGCATAATGTTATTAAATCTTGCTTTACACTCTGTTAGTAAAAAATTACCTGGAATTGACATATCAACTTAAATAAATATAAATGTTTTAATTTAATACGACTTTATTTACTTTTTGTTGATCTTAAGTGTGTCTTTCAGAGTTAAAATGACGTTTCAGAGAAAATTTTGTTTGACAAAAACTAACATTGCACTTCGAGCAAAATAGTTTTGTATCGCGAGCCTCTAACTCAGGATAATCCTGTATGAACAATCCCACAAATTCATCACACGTTATTTTCCTTCGAACCATTTTAAAAGGCAACTTCTATTTGATTATGTTTTTACAAATACAGAAGAATGACTAATGTCTAAAGTGACTGATGAGGTTGCGTACCTAATAGGTAATCTTTTTAAGTACTAATCAAGTCAAGTATGGAGGTACGATAGTATTGATATTCAATAAAATAATTAGACATTTTTAAAGTCGTAGGTATAAACGTTCTCTACACGAATGTCATTTCTGTTTTTGACTGTTATTTATAATCTTTCAGTACTGTCAAATCGAATTCGCTCCCGCGATAACGATGTATATTGTTATCTAAAAACTAATATCATCTTACTTACGGCACCTGAATCTATAAATATGTTGATCATCATTTAACATACTTAAATACAAAGTTAACTTATTTCGGATCTAGGCTAGGTCAAGCTATGTGATGTTGTCCCCCAATTTTTATCTATTTGTATTAATAAATTGACTGATTAGCACATCGGTACATCAGAAAATCATTATCGATAATAATATAGAAATAGACAAGATAAGGAGACGTTGCACAGCGCAAACGCGGACAGCTAAAATAAAAATGGGAGTATATTTCTTTCGGTATAATTAAGTTAAAGCAGATAAATCCGTGACAAATAAATAAATCTTTATTTATAATAATTCCATTCATTAAAATACGAGTACTTAACTAGTTATTAGAGCAATTCTCAAAAAGTTTGTACATTTGGTCCACGTCTTCGATTTTGATTAATTTTTATAGACCAAACCAAACTTCTATAGACTTTCGGTAACAAAAAAGAACAGTTCCATACAAACTTTACGGGACATTTTGGGAGACATGGTAGATCTTGCTCAGCATCACTTGCTCTATCAGTCTATAGCTTTTAATCAAAATCGAAGACGTGGTCCAAATGTACAAACTTTTTGAGAAATGCTCATTAAATTAAGAAAAAAGTTGAGGGTACTGTACCAAGGATGATAAATTAAGTGATTTTCACGGCGAACGATGTCGACTTGTCTTGAATATTGATACCCGAGTGTGACTGTTTTAACTTATATTATCTTATATACCTACCTATATGGCTCAATCAACTATTCTTTATCCCTCATTGACATGGTTACGTTCTCCTGGGACACTCTTCAAACCACAGTTTAATTGCATCTAAATTCACAAAACATAGATATTTGTAGAAGCTATAGGTCCCTTCCATAATGGGTCACCTACCAAGCGCGTCAGTAGAACGCGGTGCCACATTTCTTGTTCCTATACTTCTGATTTAACTTACCAGCTAGACAGCTGCTGCCATCTTCACTCGCGTAATACCCAAGTGGGCACACGCAGTGTCCCCAGCTGGAACACTCAAAAGGAGATGCACAGTCGGTAGCCGTGCACGCTACGCCATCTTGACGCGTCGATGCCGCCATTTTGAGAGTTGTGTTATGTCTTGGTGACACTGGAAATAAATATTATAATAGCATTAGTATAATGGGTGGCGTGAGGACTCGACGTAACTTCCCAAACTTTCGGACCCGGGTATGTCCATAAACTACGTCCAACAATGAGGTAGGGCACAGCGAAGTACCATCACGCTTGAGTCCGGAGAAGCCCAACTGGGGAAGTACCTCCTCCTTACAGAAGACCACAGCCATAATAGCATTGCTACCTTTCAGGTATGTAGTGTTGTGTTCCTGATGGTGAGTAAGGTTCCCAGAGCTCCAACCCCCTTAATGGTCGGCAACGCGCTTGTGACTCCCCTGGTGTTACGTGTGCCCATGGGCGACGGTAATTGCTTACCATCAGGCAATCCGTCTGCTCGTTTGCCACCTTTTGTCATAAAAAAAAAATACTTCGACGTAACTGTCCTCACATCGTCGATCCCACAGTGCCTAAAGACGAAAGTCTTCAATCAGTGCGTCCTACCCGTCATGACGTATGGAGCCGAAACCACCAGAGGGGAACATCCGAAAAGGACTTATTGTTCCTGTGGGACGCCCACTGAACCGTTGCGCGCTGTTAGTATGGAAAAAGTTAAGCCTTTATAAGACACAGGCATATTTCCTACCATTATTTAAACTTTATTTCAAAGCTATAGGGTTCAAGTTTGCTTAATTTTTGGCACTTTAAACAGTAAAAGGGATCATCGGCAGGGGACTCAATTCAAGTATCTCGGGCACATAGTTACGAATGATTTAATGGATGATTCTGACATGGAAAAGGAGCGACGGGCATAATGTGTGAGTGCGAACATGCTGGCCCGTAGGTTTGCTGCGTGTTCAAAGACAATCAAGATCTCATTGTTTAAAGCATACTGCTCTTTTTACAGTAGCAGTCTGTGGGCTCGATATACCCAAAAGTCGTATAATGGCATCAGAATTCAATATAACAACGCCTTTAGGATGCTGATTGGACTGTCTAGATTTTTCAGTGCATCTGCTATGTTTGCGGAGGCACGTACCAATGGCTTCGCAGCTATTTTCTGCAAAAATACAGCGTCTCTGCTGAGCAGAACGAAAGGCAATCCAAACAGCATCCTCATGATAATTGTAGATCATGTGTGCTGTCCTAAGTATATTGAATAAAATCATTTTAAATGTTAAATCTAATAAGTTTTTAAGTACTAACTTTAATTATAAGCCTTTACTAATAAAAAATATGGCGGAAAGGTTCTGGAGTGGCGACCACGAACTGGAAGACGCAGCGTAGGTCCGCGTAGCGTCCCACAAGGTAGACCAACGACCTAGTTAAAGTCGCGGGGTGTCGCTAGATATGGAAGGCGCAGGATCGGTCTTCTTGGGTCGTTCTGGGGGAGGCCTATGTCCAGCAGTGGACGTCTTTCGGCTGACAAGATGATGGATTCGGCTTAATGAAATAAATGAATTTGAATTGGAATTACATACTGCCAGAAATGACGGCAGTCGGCTCGTAGCAAACGAAGTCGCGAGGGTGACACAAGCCGCTCGGGAACTGACAGTCCTCGTCCAAGACGCAGCGCTCATCGACAGCTGTAACCAATAGTAGATTGTTAACCAAGGGTAGGAAGTCACCCATTGAATAGAATTCGTAATAAAATGGTCCTATTCAATGTAATAATGACTAATAAGTAAGTAATATTTCCAATAAGTAATTATACATTCTTTGGCTGTATAAGTTACTGCCGTTGCTTAGCTGCGCATATTAAAGTTTAAAAAAAAATCTAGGTTTATTCCTTTTTGTTACTGTAATTGAGAACCAAGACACTTAAAAATTTGAACCGAATAATATTAATATTTGAATTAATTGACATATTTGATGCATGATAATCGCTACAACAAATTCCTGTAATTTAAGATGAAGAACTATTCTCATGTATTTGTTTCTGGCGTCGGTAAATAAGGTTATTTTCGCCACTTTGTTCTACTGAGTGCTCACAAGAGGAGAACTAATAGGAACATGCCAAATTGCGACCCTAGAGTTAAAACGTATCACTTTCCACCCGCATATTAGATAAACAATGACCAATGACCCACTTTCCGAGCATGAGACATGAAAAAATTATAACATCACATTCAACTAGGAGTCAGCAATTTCTTCTGTGGAACCTCAAAATGGCGAAGTCGACGACGAATATATTTTTTGTTTATTGTTCATTAACGTAGTTTAGTGTGTAATATTTATAGTTTACTAGATGATGCCCGCGTGGTTGGTGGAAAAGGAAATTAACGTGGGAATCAGATGTTTTCCCGCTAGAAACAGTAGCATATGTCACTCTCCATCCCTTCAACTACCTCCACTTAAAAAATCACGTCAATTCGTCGCTCCGTTTTGCCGTGAAAGACGGACAAACAAACAGACACAGTTTTGCATTTATAATATTAGTATGGATTATTGCAGTGATAGAATTGGCTATTCGACAGTTGTAACAATAAAATATGAAATTTATCTCATTAAGTAGCTTTCAGCGAAATAATAATTTTACGTATTTGTTTTGGAATAAAAATAATGAGAAATATTTTATTTTTGCAAAATAACTTTTCTATTTTTGATCTGTGGATTATGAGAACCCAAACGCAGGCGGCCATGATTGATCATCAAGTGACGTCACATTTTACAACTGTAAAAACACAACCCTACAATGCTCCACCTGGAATGTACAGCCCATCAATTGGCGACCATGGTGTACTCGGATTGATGAGTTGTCAATTGTCGGGTTACGCTTTCTCGGTCCGTACAAATGTGATATGGGGGAGCAACCCGAAGCCACGTTTTATACACGGCAACAATGCTCGATCTATCAATTTGCTTACAAAAAGTGGTTGGCAATTGATTGGTCGTCATTTGCTGGATTGCGTATTACCCGGACTCCTTTACTGTACTGTCACTATCATTGCTTGTTTTTTATAATGTGACGTCACTAAAGTCAACGGTCACTTGACCTCCTGTTTACGCGCGTAATTTTAAAATAATTACAATAAAATGCGTTTTTATTAAAAAAATAAAGTATTTTCGAGAAAACTCTAGATGTAAGTGATATGAAATGAATATGCACACACTTCTAAATACTATTCCAAAAATTGACAAATAGCCAATTCCACGCTCTCGCTAATTTATCTATAACCTTAAACAATACCATCGTCCATCGCGCTCGAGTCTGGAAAAGCCCAACTGGGAGTACCTCCTCCTTACAGAAGACTACAGCCATAATAGCACTGCTACCTTTCAGGTATGTAGTGTTGTGTTTCTGATGGTGAGTAAGGTTCCCATCAGAGCTCCAACCCCCCTTAAAGGCCAGCAACGCGCTTTTCACTCCCCTGGTGCCCATGGGCGACGGTAATTGCTTAACATCAGGTAATCCCTCTGCTCGTTTGTCGCCTTTGTCATAACAAAATACCTGTGGCTATCTTCCTGCACTCTCCCCGTTGCCTGCTGTAATACCCCTCAGCACACTGGCAGGTTTGCTGACAGACCATGCTGAACGGATCCCTGATGGTACCCATGCACTCCTCGTCGCGGGAGCAAGGTTGGTCCATCTCGATGGAAGGCCAGCAACGGCCACGGAAATAGTGATGACCAGGTTGGCAGAAGCAGCTACCAGCTGAAAGAGGAGAACGGTTAAAAGATATCCAATATGGCCGCACGACTGTCAACGTCAATATTTGTAAAACACTTTATTATAGCACAGTCGCCATCAGATATATTGGAGCTGTGGTGAACATACACTTTATTTTGATAATCAGAGATCGGAATTTTCGTAGCATTTTTGAGCTGTCATAGGGACTTCTCATTTATCGAGTACCGATATTCATAATTATATCGATGAATAAGAACACAACATTTAAACAAGATTAAAACTAAAGGTAAACCACAGGCAGTCTTACCGCTAAAGAGCGTTCTCGTTTAGATAACTTTTGAGTGGCTGAAATTGTTAAACTTACAAATTACTTATAAGAAACAATTATTATATTATTATTTGAACTATTATTTATAATTTCCTAGAAAAGAGATCGCTCAATCACGATAAGACTGCGTGTTGTTTACTACTTCTCGTAATCATATTTTACATATTGTATTCTGTATTTATCGATATCGATTTGTATAATCGGAAGTCGATAAACGAGATATCCCTATGCCAGCTCAAAAATGCTACGATAAATCCGACCTCTGTTGATAATAGAGGCGTTGTGCAGATATTTGTGACGACATACACTCCGATTTATCTGATGGCGACTGTACAAAAAATTAAGGACATGCATAAAACACATAATATTTGTATAATGATGACCTTCCTTTAAAAGATTCCTTCCAGTCAAATTTTGGACAAAATTCTAAGTCGAATATTTCAAACCTCGTGTTGTCCCGGCATTTGACACGGCTCATGGGAGCCTGAGGTCCGCTTGGCGATTAATCCCAGGACGCCAAAGCGTAGGCACCAGTTTTACGAAAGCGACTGCCATTTGACCTTCCAACCCAGAGGGTAAACTAGGCTTTATTGGGATAAGTCCGGTTTCCTCCCGATGTTTCCTTCACCGAAAAGCGACTGGTAAATATCAAATGATATTTCGTACATAAGTTCCGAAAAACTCATTGGTACGAGCCGGGGTTTGAACTTGCGAACTCCGGATTGCAAGTCGCACGCTCTTACCGCTAGGCTACCAGCGCTCTTATAGCGCAAGTTGATATTGTACTTTAATCCAACTAACCTGTTTGATTTTCATTTCTCCTGCAGTGGAACGCAGTGAACAATCTTGAGCATTGAAAGTCCTCAATGCATGTTGAAGTGTAGTAAGGTGCATCTAAAATAAAACAAATTAAAATATATTAAGTAAATAACTAGGGGCTCAGAGGATTCCTGCGGATTTGAAAACCAGGACCAACGACCAGAGGTATTAACGGCTAACTCCAGAATGGAGAAGAAATCAACAGAGGTGGTGTAAAATCTATGAGAGGTAGAGCACAGCGATGACCATCACGCTTGAATCTGGGGCAGCCCAACTGGGGAAGTACCTCCTCCTTACAGAAGACCACAGCCATAATAGCACTGCTACCTTTCAGGTATGTAGTGTTGTGTTCCTGATGGTGAGTAAGGTTCCCAGAGCTCCAACCCCCCTTAAAGGCCGGCAACGCGCTTGTGACTCCCCTGGTGTTGCGGGTGCCCATGGGCGATGGTAATTGCTTACCACCAGGCAATCCATCTGCTCGTTTGCCGTCATAAAAAAAAAAAAACTTTTGCCGCCGGAATTAATTCAAAAGCGTACCAAACTTTTATGGATTGGAAAACTGGAAAACAAATTACATAATTTTCGGAACGCGTATTTCTGACATATTTTGATGAAATATGAAAGAAATATCAACCGTCATCACTTTGAAGTATATATTCCATGCTTAAAACCACACTGCAAATAAACCATAACGTTAACGGTATATTTCTTACTTTTTGTTCTTTCTATTAATAAATATTGTGATTGTGTAGAACATAGTTTTTTCCTCGCATTAGAAGTGAAAAGTAACGTGTTTAACGGGGGACTAAATAGCTATAATGACACTCGAACTGCATACACTAGCTCATGGATAAATATATCATATCATAATGGCCTGTTTTAGTCCCTCGTTGAACAATCTACTATTATATTTTATGGGGTCATCGTATGAGTGCTACCTGGAGCTAGCTGCCTGCTAGGCCAGACCGGTCGTCAATGAGACATTTAATATAAAACTTACAATCAGCACATAATGTCCCTCCAGCCACAACTTGCTGTGAGCTGGGACACGCGCACACCCCGCTTGTGCAGACACTGCCATCAAGACTTGCGCATTCTTCGTCGTTTGTGCACTGCCAGATTGCCAACGAAGGAGTCAGGAACAAGCCTAGAATAATAAATTGACATTATTAGTATCATTGTGCCGTGAGATGCCGGCTGACTAGAATAGCACCGCCCCATCTCTCCTCCCGCGGGTGTCGTAAGAGGCGACAAAGGGAAAAATCTTACGGACGGGCAGCAGCGTCCGTCGAAACCCAATCTACAGCTACTGCGGTCGCTAACCCACCTGCCAAGCGTGGCGACACAAGTCATATTTGTGGGAGGCCTATGTCCAGCAGTGGACTGCATACGGCTGAAATGTATGTGTATGTGTATTAGTATCATTATAATAACCCATGGTAATTTCTCACATATATGCAATCTCTTAGGCTATGGTCTCCTATTAATGCCGTCGGCCGCTTATAGCGTCTGCGTCACAATGCTGCCTATATAGATGTACTGTTGTGGTCTCTCACACGTCGACGTCGGCGTCATTTTTGTTCCGGAACTTTGACGCTGACGTCGGACGTCGCGTGTAGCGCAAAATAGGAGACCAAAGCCTTATAGATGTACTGTTGTTGTCTGTACGTCGATGTTGGCGTCTTTTTTGTTCGGTACCCTTACCATGAGTTGTGACTATGAGGTTTTCGATAACATCATCTCGGTTGTACTACTTATTACAACGAACGACATGCACAGATAGTAAACTCGATACTCGTTATCGAAAATCACAATGTCATAACTCATGGTAAGGGTACAGAAACGTTGACGCTGACGTCAGATGTCGCGTGTAGCGCAAAATAGGAGACCAAAGCATTAACGTGTTTCGGCAGCGTCAAAACCCAAAGCAAATCAAAATTACTAAACCAGCGTGCTACACCCTCGACCTCGCCGACACTTACTATCAGGTGTGACTGAGGTCAAACGCTGGTCAGACTTGTATAAAAACATGGTTCATAGTTATAAGAATTTGATTTATACCTAATAAATAGCCTGACCCTCTTTGACTTTTCTACCAATCATTTTCATTAATTTTTTAATGTTTTCAAGTGAATATTTTTGCGGTAGTGATGTTAATCCTCCCAACGCTCTACATTCCACTCGCTACGCTCGTAATTTTGAGATCTTTCACTAACTCGGCTCTCACGAGAGGTTAAACACTAACTTTGCTCCCTTGTAAACCAAATTACAATTCTAACACTTAATCTCTACATATTTAAACATTTTATATACATAAAGATATCCTACTTACTTACATAACGCTAAATATAAAACACGATTGCACATTGTTGCTATAATATCACTATTTATTCCAGTTTATATTAAACAAAAACTTATTTGACATAACTACACTACCCCACTTCTAACGTCCGGTATCAAAAAGAAATGCTGACGGCTGTGTTTAATGATTATTCTTATCAATATCGGTAGATATTAACAGATTAATTTGGACAGCTGTTATCATTAATGACTAAATACTTAGATTTTAATAATGGACGGAATAGTACAATTACAAATAAAACATGGACTCTTAATCTATGCCAGATGGTAATGCCCGGGGGGGCGATTTTTTTGCGTCGAGTACTCATGTGACAATTTAAACTTTGTCAAAAACTAAGAAATGGTATTTTAGAAACATGAATGGTAGAAATTAATAATCGTGGGTTTATAATTTATACATTTTGTACAATAATAATGGTGAGAAACTTTTGTGTGTGATTATTTTCGTCCTCAAAGTTTTTTGAATTCGAGCGCACGGCCTGAAAAATCGGCTCCGTTACCCATTTTAACTCTATCTGAAACGGCGAAATGATACTTTAGAATCATGTGATACAAATTAATAATCATTCGTGATTCTAAAGTACCATTTTTCCATTTCTGATAGAGTTTTAACTCAATCAGGATTCTAGTATTCCACGCTCGAAAATCGGGCGCCAGTTTCTTGGAGATGTTTTGGAATTAGTGGGTACTAGGACTCCACGGGCCGAGGGTCTCGACAACGAAAGGAGCAAAGTGTAATATATACAAAGACAAGTATGTCTTGATATTATGATTAACCTTATACCTAGCTGAGGTATTGACACCTGCAAATTATCTAGTGAGCTATTGAGATTAGCATACAGAATGCAGGTGTTCATGATTCGATATTAAACTGCTGATAATGATAACCTTATCGCATTGCCTAATATAAATATACTAATATCGTATATTTATATTAGGCAGTTGTAACCAGAGATGGACAGACGGACAAAGTATCACACCTATTAAATAAAAAGCGATAGTCCCCATACGTGGTAATTATAGTCATTAAAATTGACCGCCAATTACCAAGGCTATCCCGTTTTAAGTACCTACGTAATAGTAGTTGTAATGTAAATGACCAGGGGGCTGATGTTTTAGAGTCGTGCATTCAAATTCAAAAAACGATTGGATGTGTGCGATGATTTTGCGAGGTCATTGAATTCAAGTGCACGCCCTCGAATCGTGACATATTAAACTCTCTCAAACATGAAGAAATGGTATTTAAGAAGCATGAATGATATAAATTAATAATCGTGGGTATCGAAACTATTCATTTTGTGCAAAAATAATGGTAAGAACCGTTTGTATGTAATTATTTTCGTTCTCAAAGTTTTTTGAATTCGAATGCACGACCTTCAAAAATCGGCCACAGCAACTCTTTTCCCACCGGTGTCGTAACAGAGGCGAGAATAAGGAACAGCAGTTACTGCGGTCGCCAACCCCCTTGACAGGCGTGGTAACTATGGCAACACTCCCCCAATGATACAAGTCATTTTTTGGGTGGCCTGTGTCCAGCAGTGAACGACGTGAATAATGGTGGTATTATTCAAAGGGTTTTTACACTCGTTCTGTTCATATTCGTTACCTAAACATACGTTAGCGTACGTGGCTAATAAGCAACCAGATGACATGTACCCTGCAAGTAAGGTTACAGGCCGGCACACGCACCTTTGACGTCATACACCCAGTAACGTCACTAACGCTATTTATAGAACTACCCATTAATGCCACTTCTACCTTTTTGTATAGTGAATCATTTCGCACCCCTGCTATTATTAAACGTGCTATATTGGTTATTTTACAAGGAAGCGAAGTCTCATTAGCAAAGATCCATGAAAGAAAGCCACTTTGTGACAGGGTAACAAATGTCAAATTAAATGTACCTAGTTATTTTGGGACAATATTTAAAAAATCTTTGCGCAATTATTAAGAGCCAAGCACTTGACAGTGACATTTTAAACTCTGTCAAAAACGGTGAAATGGGGAGCGATTAATAGAGGGTCGTGCACTCAAATTCAAAAATTTTGAGGACGGAAATAATCGCACATGAAATGTTCTTACCATTATTTTTGCACGAAATGTATAGTTTCGATACCCAAAATTATTAATTTATATCACTCATGCTTCTTAAATACCATTTCTTCGTGTTTGAGAGAGTTTAAAATGTCACGAATAGTAGTCGTGTGAGATCTTTAACTCCGTCAGAAACGAAGAAATACTGTTTTAGAAATAATTATGAAGGATAGTCATCAATATTGTGGGTAATAATATTACTATAGCCTCTAGCCGCCCAGAGATCAAAACTTGCCAGGCCAAATTCAACTCTGGTTTGTCATAATTAAAATTCAAAATGGCATTCAATGGGAGACCTTTTTATAGGTCTCCGGGCGACTAGAGGATAGACTATAATTTATACAGTCCCTGAAAAAAATTGGTAAGAAACTTTTGTATGCTATTTTCGTCCTCAAAAACATTTGAATTCAATTGCACGACTCTCATAAATTGGTCCGCCGGTCACAAACGTTTTAAATAAATGTATAGATATTTTCAGGCAATATTACAAAAATCTTACATCACTACAAAACCAAAGGAAAAGGTTGGCAGGGTTTTTCGTTCAGTAATTTAAGAATAATATTATAAACGAAAATAAAAACTCTGTATTACAAGTTAATATTTAAAAAGTCTTTTTCGTAACTAATGCGTAAAAAGTGCACTTTTCGCACGCTTCGCGTGCGTAAATTTCACTTTTGAAGGCACTTGCTATGAAAAATTAGGTTCGATACTCGTATAAAAACTTCTTTAAGACTCGGGTGATTGTCACCCTCGTTTCACTCGGGCTCCAACGTTCACCCTCGTCGAAAAAAATTTTTTTTTCACTAGTATCGAAATGTACTATTGATGCATTGGCCGTATCTATACAAATAATATATTTAACCTTGACTACCTACAAGGCATGCAATATGTAAGTATTAGTCACAGAGACTGAAAAGTATTCGTATAATTATGAATACCTACCTACGTAGTTACATAATAATTTAAAATTCTGCACACGACAATTTCAAATTGCCAAGTTTTAATTGGCATTCTCGGTTATTGAAGTTAGTCACAACATATTAACTTTAATATGAAAGAAAGGCTACAAATTAAAACCACATCAAATCCAACATATGTCATTAAATAATAAATAAATAAATATTTCGGGACAATCTTACACAAATCGACCTAGTCCTACGGTAAGCTCAGTAAGGCTTATGTTGTAGGTACTAGACGACGATATATATGTAATAGATAGATACATATAAATACTTAAGTACATAGAAAACACCCATGACTCAGGAACAAATATCTGTGCTCATCACACAAATAAATACTGTGACTTAATTATTTTTTTTTATTAGAACCCAGGACCATAGGCTTCATAGGCAGGGTCACTACCCACTAGGCCAGACGGTCGTCAAATATGTATATTTGTAAATAAGAGTTTAGATAAGTCAAATAACTTTCCCAGCTAATGTCCTTTTTTGTCGTTTGTTTCGGTATAGAAATTGCGGATGTATATAAAATTTCAAATATGCGATAATTAAACACTTATAACTTTGTGAACACCTAACTAAGGGCACGATTTTTGAGCACTCGACGCTCGAATCGTGACATTTTAAACTCTCTCAAACACGAAGAAATGGT
The DNA here is from genome assembly GCA_022674325.2 of Grapholita molesta. NCBI lineage: Eukaryota > Metazoa > Arthropoda > Insecta > Lepidoptera > Tortricidae > Grapholita > Grapholita molesta. Next base: position 3,587,184 of record CP053147.2, read on the forward strand.
ATTAAAAAGGCATGAATGATATAAATAAATAATCGTGGGTGTCTATACTGTACATTTTGTGTAAAAATAATGGTAAGAAACTTTTGCGTGTGATTATTTTCGTTCTTAAAGTTTTATGAATTTCGATTCTCAAAAATCGGCCCCGTGGTCGGGGTTTACAAAAATGGAAGTAGATGGCATATACTTAAGAAACTGAAAAAAAAGAAGCTGGTGCGGCGGCTAAAGCGGCCGAAAAGCTTAAGCACTACAAATACCGGGGTCTCGGCTCCGAATACATTTATATGCCATTCGGAGTCGAAACCCTAGGCCCGTGGGGTCCCAGCGCCCATATCATGTTCAAAGACCTTTCTAAAAGGCTCGTCGACTCCACTGGTGACCGCAGAGCTGGCAGCTTTCTCGCGCAACGAATCAGTATCGCGATACAGCGGGGGAATGCTGCTAGCATACTCGGCACCATGCCAAAGGGGCCCAATTTTAACGACGTTTTTTAAATTTCTTTTATTATTTTTTCTTTAGTCTTATTGTTTACGTTATATTTTTCTCTTAAGAAACTATACATATTATGCAAAAATAATACCGAGAAACTTTTGCGTGTGATTATTTTCACCCCCAAAGTTTTTTGAATTTGAGTGCACGACTCTCAAAAATCGGCCCCCCTTGGCCATTCATGTTTCTAAAATACCATTTCTATTTCTGATACAATTTAAAATGACATGGAATAGTGTACCTACTCAACGTTCAAAAGTCGGCTCTGAAGTAACACTAGTTTCTGCGCAGACGAAGTTGCGGGCAGAAACTAGTTTATAAGTTATAAGTTAATTTACTATGTGACGTAATCACTTGATTTGTACTTTTAGCTTTAGATTAGTACTTTTGCCACTGCATGTAACTGGTTCCGTGGTGTAGTGGTTATCACATCTGCTTTACACGCAGAAGGCCGCCAGTTCGATCCTGGCCGGAATCATATCTTTTTGTATTTTTTTTCATTATTTTTCTAAGAAATTATTTTATGATGAACTCAACTGGTAATGATTAATGATGGCAAGTTATTTTATTAGGTAGTCGCTTTAAGGAAAACTATCACTGCAAAGCCGTGTTTATGTTTATACGCTTAATTTACATAAATACCTATGTAGATTACAGATAGCTGCACATAAAATCATAATTGCCAAATAAGGAAAATCCATGATAAAAAATATTTATATCTCATAGTTTCCTTTTCATATCCTGTACCACTGACAGTTAAAAGGTATAGTGGCGCACTCTGTTGCCGAATAGTTTTTGAATAAAACTCATTTATTACTATTCTACAAACTCATTAATTATACGGACGATATTAAATGTCACTGAGTCAGTAATAGCAAAAATCGTTAAACAAAATACAATTTTTAATACAAAAAATGGGAAGTTATTTACAGTTTATTTGTGAAGTTAATTACACCGCCATCTGTCGACGAGTAGCCAAACTTTTAAACCACTTACCCAGCTCCGTCGACGAAATACGAGAGTAGGAAGTCGCAATAAGTTAAGAATATCGCGTGACGTCGCTTATCTTTTGCATCAATGTCCTTCTACAGGCTGTATTTGTATAAAATTAGCATAGGTTGGCCGGAATCGGTAACACATTCGGGATTTATGTTCGTGGCGATAACAGTAATAAAGGGAAAGTAGGTCATTGTTAGTGAGGTGCTGATTACTTTTAACCGACTTAAGAAAATAAAGTTGATTTTCTATCAACACGATATTTCGTGAACACTATTAAACAATTATTTTTAATACGTCCACTGCTGGACAGGGCCCCAATCATCTTGAGCCCATCTCCCTCGAGTTAAACTTATAAACAGTGTACATTTTTTCGAAGTACGTAAATACACCTTGTGGCGGCCGGCGGAATAACACCACCCTATCTCCTCCAGCGTGTATCGTAATAGGCGACAAAGGGAAAAAACCGACTGATGGGCAGCAGCGTCCGTCAAAACAGAATCAACAGCTACGGCGGTCGCCAACCCGCCTGCCAATCGTGGTGACTATATGGCAACTCCCCCCAAGGTGATACCAGTCGTATCTGGCGGGGCCTATGTCCGATGTTCAATTATCATTTGCAGTATTATAATAAATGATAGTACTATAAAAAAGAATACAATGAATTACTTAATGACTTCAATTAAAATAAATATTATTTAATTGAACAATGAAACATATCAACATCAGACCAATCTTTGATCGTTAAGTCGTTAACAAGAATTTTGTATCTGTATAATTTGCATCTTGTATAAATATTAAAATTAAATATTGATTCTCTTAAAATATATAATATGAAAAACTGGCCAAGTCCGTGAAAGATGATTTGCGAAAAATAAGATTGTACAAACGTATAACTATAAATATAAAAAATACTATATTGTACACAATGTAAAATAATTATGTGGAAGACTTAGCGTAACGGAAGGCCCCCAACTAAGTGAACCGACGAACAGATCAAGGTCGCGGAAATAGTTGGTCGTTGCAAAAATCATTAGGTCTTTGTGCAGTATTGGACGTTTTTTGGCTGATTTTGTTGATAATGGCAGATTTTGGCGCATTGATTTATACGCCATTAATGATACTGACTGTACAGTCAGCAGCAAAAGTGACTGAGCGGGTGAAGTGTTCAAAATGACCTACACGCGCTCTTATTTTCTTAACAATAGAGATGTATTGACCTCATTTTGAACACCTCAGCTTAGCCACGTCTACTGCTAACTGTACATAAAGCAAGGTTTGTTTACCTCTTAAGAATCTAAAGCTTTTCGAGAGAGGTTTAGATTTGACTTTTTATATAATTATTATAAGCAGATGCATGAGGTAAACGACATATTTTCTTCCTTGAATAAATACATGTTAAATTGCTGAGCGTATCTGACTTTTATTACAAAGCGTTTTAAGACTAATTTAGTTTAATCTACAACTTCGTATAATACGAACAGTATCTAAACCTGCTTATTGAAAAAAAAAACATAAACAAGATCCGGTTTAGGTTCCATGCAAAAAGAGGCTTTAAAAGCAAAACGTCAAATTATCCAACAAGATTCTAATAAGATAGTACGTTTTGTATCAAGATAATAACATCTCCGAGAACAGTATGAGTCCAGTGTTGACTTCGAAAACACGTTTTACTCGTGATCTTTTTAATAAACAATCATATGTTTATTAATGTAGCTTACGGACATTGATATATTTATTTGTCTAAATAAATTTTGATTCATTTGGATCAGTGTTGATTATAAAAGATTTAATAGCCCAGTGTATAATGCTTTTAAATTATTATTTACATATTCTACATAATTATATAAGTATATAGTTTATGTAGTGCGTTCTTAGTGTACAAAAACACGCGATTTTTAGTAAACAATTACGAAAATTGTGAGGTTAGAATACTTAGAATCTATTTAAAAATGTTTGTTTATAAAGTGTTGTTATTTGTGGCGCTAAGTCAAAAGGTTCTTACACAAAGTAATGGTAAGTTTATAAGATGTTATATAATAATTTTTATTTAGTAATTTACTCAGTAGTATAAATGGGTTATTCTTTACATAAGTTTATATTCAGAATGGAATAGAATATTAGTGATGCATCTTGTCAAAAAATAAAAATTGCCTAGGAATACGTAACGCATTACCTTAGACTATACTTCTATGCGCATTACCTATAAAAATAATAAACCTTATTTATGATATGTTAGTTTGTATAGTCGGCTGCTATGGTTTTGTTCTATATTACACCATAATACTTTAAATGGGGAGTACTTAATTAATATTGAACATAAATTTAGAAACTCTTTAGAATATTGCTAGTATTTGTCTTTCTTCTAAAACAAGGGGCCGATTTCTTGAATTCAAAAACTTTGAGCGCCCACAAAAGTTTCCTACCATTTTTACCCCAAATGTATATTTAATTATATAGTTTTGATTTCTACGCTTATTAATTTTTATCATTCGTGTTTGTAAAATACGATTACTTTGATTCTCGCAGAATTTAAAAAGTAACGAGTCGAGTTTAGACTATCTGAACTAAAGTTTTGCGATGTGTTTCTTTCAGTTACTTTATGTATAAAAAGATAGCACACGTACAGTCAGCGTCATATAGTTCGTAGCATTCAAAGTACTCAAATAGTTCGGTACACCATACAAATTTTATGGTGTACCGAACTTTTTGAGTACTTTGGATGCTACCAACTACCTATATGACGCTGACTGTACCTACTTATTGTATTGAGTTGTAAGAGATGGAATATAATTATTTTGTGTGCCTAGATTATTATTTCCTTCGATCTGCTAAAAACCCGTCTTATATTCATCTATTCAATTTGCATACATGCATTTCAATTTTCCTGCAGGTAATTTTTTATACATAAATAATAGATGGATAATTCCCCGTGATGTGGTTATAGGTATGAAGCCCATAGTTACTTTAATAGTTGTGGTTATGTTTATGGTATGTAATTTTTAAGTCATCTTTTGTCTAATGTATCTTACTAGCTCATATTTACAAATGACTCAAATGAGTAATGATACAGTCAAATGCAAAAATATTTACCGACAGAATCCTTTCATAAATACGTCATACAACCTTATTTACTGTACAACAGAGTTGCTCGGTACATATTTTTGAGACTTTGGCAGTGACCGAATTTTTACACTTGACTATACCTCGTGTTTTTATTTGCGATGTAAAAAAGGAGGATTTTTTTATTAATATTATTTTTTTCCTGTTATTACAGAACTTTATTTAGTAGAACGATATCGATGATTACTTTTTTATTTGAAAGCTAGGTTTTCCTTTTTTTATTACTACTGTACACACATTAAGAAAAGGGCTATTTTACGTCGTATCATACACAGGGGGCCGATTTTAAAGGGTCGTGCACTTGAATAAAAAAAATCACAACAAGTTTTTTGCAAGTATGTATTGTATAATTTCCATACCTACTTATCAATTTCTATCATTCATGTTTCTAAACAACCATTTCTTTGTTTATGACAGAGTTTAAAATGTCACGATTCAAGTACTCGACTCTCAAAAATCGCCCCCACGATCGGTATCTAAGTTTCACATACACTCGCCTAGATGTCGTTGTTTTTCAAACTACCCTTTCTCAGTGTCAACGCCATTCGTTGATCATCACATTAGGTGCCAGTTTGAACTCAGCAGGTGATCGATTTTATTTTATATAATCATCATATTGAGACGTTCCCCCAGTCCTGTTGAAGATATTTCTTGATAGCCTTCTATTGTACAGTCGCCATCAAATATATCGGAGCAGCTAAGGTATTCAAAAATATCGGAACATGCACTTTATCGCCTTGATAATAGAGGCGTTGTTCCGATATTTGTGACCACCTCCACAGCTCCGATATATCTGATGGCGACTGTACATCCGGTCTTTCTATGATGTTTGAAAAATAATATATTTTCTCTCTGTTTACAGTAGGTGATCAGTGCGTGGATCAATACACCAATACAGTTGGCAGATGTGCGCCGGCGAATCAGTGCGAGTCTGCACGGCAAGACTTTCAGTAAGCTTTCTCTCTCTTTCTCACTCATTATCATAGATTTGGTGAATGATGTACCATTTTAGGCTACATTTTCCTATTCAAAGTAAAGCAACTTTGCAGCAAAGGGGCGCAAAGCTACTTTTCACCTCACTCGCTCGGAAAACCTTAGTTTATAGCGCGAAATCTGCGTGGAAAAGCCTATTTTATCCGCTAGTGTGCAAAAGTCATTCGAATTTCGAAGCCGATTGTTGTAATTCTCTGTGGTGCAAATAACTTTTTTTTAAATATAAAACTCCTTCAACGCGTGACTGACGCCGCTACCGCGAAAAACGATATTCGTAAATTTCGGACTATTGTCTCTGTCACTCTCATTGGAGTAAAAGAGAAAGATGCTCGCAATATACGAACTTCGATGTTCGCGGTACCGGGCCTGAGTTCATATTAACCATAGATAATAACCAATCAGAAAAATGATTTTTGATTACAGATTTTTAACTTCTTTATTTTTACCTACACTTTATTTTATGTCAAATAGGTTTTATTATAAATACTAATAGTATTTCAGTTTAATTTACATGTTTTGACTAATTGATCCATTAAATAAAACACAATTATATTGTTTATTTGATAAAGAAATTGAAATGTACTTAATATTGTAATTTCGGAACGCAACCGAAAACAAAAGAAAAATTTAAAAAGTTTTAAGTTATTACAATTCATGTAATCGCAAATTTGTCGGATTTGTCCTGTACTAAGCTCTTTGAACTCAACGTTTAGTACTATAAAAATGAGTGATTCTAGCAGCGATGCCGATATGATTTCCCTGAAAATCGCGCGATAAGTTTATTTTATTGTTTTTCTTGCGGCTCGAATTTGCCTCGCTGTAGTGAGGTGAAAACTTGTGTGTTCCGCATGGCTGCAAAATTATTTGGCGTCTCGTGTCTTGAAAGCTTCGCTACGCTCAGGAATCTATCTTTGAACCATTCGCTTCGCTCATGGTTCAATCTTAGCTTCCTTCGCTTTCTCAGCTTTCAATTTAAACACTAACGCCAAATAACCACTTTGCAGCCTTGCATAACAAATAACTATTTCGCGCCACTCGATTCAATCTAATCATGGCGGCTCAGATAAGGATGGGTGAACCGCTAGAAAATGTAAAAATTTTCGTTCGTATTATTAAAAAAAAATCATTTTTTACTAATGTTAGACCTATACATTATAGAAAATAAGTAATTTTGTTATTAATGAAAAACTTATGACCTTCTGTTGAGTATTTGCAACGTATTAAGTGAAGCCTATCTTTTTAGGATGTATTTTTATAAAGCAAAATTAAATTAATCGTGTTTCTGAATCGTATGATTTATTTAGTTAATCCGTAAATATGTAACTTATGACGCACAAAGGCTAAGATTATGGATTAACTATACAAAAAGATATCTAAAACGAATTTTGCTGTCATTTCTTCAACGCGGCCTTAAATGGATTATCCAAACTATTGTAGCACCTTAGATTAAGGCCTCTCAAGATTTTCCATGACATGGCAGGCGATATAAATTTAATGCGCAGTTTCTCACAATATATTACTTAGACACAGCGTAGTTCATACTACTAATGAGGCAACTTAGTGTAGTATGACCCTTAACACATTCGCTGCCACCCCCTCCAAAAATGTATGAAAATGAACGCACATGTGCGTTGGTGGCAGTGAATTCGTTAAGGTACTAGCTACAGATATTTTAATATGAATGGCCTGCAAACTAAGTTGTATATTTTTAAACAGGCTTGAGGTTTGAGTACCCAACAGGTTTTATTCTACAGGATCTCTTCAAACCTGTTGACGTAGGGTGTAGACCCTAAGCTGATCAAAAAATAGATATATTATATGTCCATACGTTGTCAGATGGTGGGGCGCTAATGCTGCCGCCACACATTCGCATGAGTAGCGAGGCGAATGGCGAGGCGAAACGCGAGCACGCATTTGTACGCGGACGTCTCGCCATTCCTCTCGTCCCTCGCATCGCGATTTTGCATAGGAAAAGTCTCGTCGAACGTTTCGACGAATAGCGAGGCGAGTGACGAGCTAGCATGTCTAAACGCGGTGTAAGACTTCTCAGAACTTTTCGTAACTGGGGCCAGTTTTTGAGAGACGTGCACTGAAATTCAAAAATCTTTGAGAGCGAAAATAATCGCACACAAAAGTTTCTTACCATTATTTTTGCACGAAATATATAGATTTTATACTTAAGATTATGAATTTGTATCATTCATCTTTCTAAAATACCATTTCTTCGTTTCTGACAGACTCTTGGGACAGACTTTAAAATTTCACGAGTCAAGTACTCGACGCTCAAAAATCGGCTCCCTGTTAGATATACAAAGTCATATTAAATTCTTCATTTTCAGCAAGAAAAGTTGTGTAACTCTATACCACGCCGCGAGGGCTATTTTTAGATGTATTTTAGTTTTAGTCCATTATCGATAAATTAATTGTTAGGTTTTTGTAGGTTATAGTTGTTTTTTTTTAAATACCTACTTATATAATAACTTGATTTCAGACAAAACGGAATAAGGCCGACGTTCTGCTCACAATCTTTCGATAGTGCTATAGTATGCTGCAGGGATGGAGGCAATATATTCCAAACCGCCGCGCCCGCAGTGGTCCAGAAGAACGGCGAGTAAGTATACGATTTTGATCGTAGCTCATCCACTTAAGAATGTAAAACGATGTTATGATATTCAAAGCTTTTTTTTAAAAATAAATGCTACTTTTTAAAAACAATGACATTATAAAAATAGGTAAGTGGATGAGCTCATAAAAAAACATCTATATACTTACCTTAATATTTAGAAGAAAACACTAGAACGTGAGACAGCGCGATAGTTATTTTATGTTATTTTTACTCAGAATCACATTCGATCGATATTAGATTCAGTTAAACAAAAAAAATATATATTTTTTAACCTCATTAAGTACTTCATAGCTTATAATGAAAGAAATGTGTATTATTGTTTTTTTTTTGTAATGTTTTATTTATACACAGCAGACCTGTCTGGGGGACGTCTGGTGTCAGTAGCAACGGACAGACAGACAGAAGAAGAGTTAGCGAACGAAGTAAGTAAAGTTATAAAACAACGTCTTGTTATACTTGAAACAATATTACATTCATTTAGTCTACTTTATGGATTTAAAAAGAGGACTTAGAAAAATAAAAATCGTTATTTACAATAATTATAATGTTATGACAACTGTGAATACTTAACTAGTTATTGCATTAAATCTAAACAATGGCCCTTTGGCCATTGTACCAAAGATGCTGGTGGCATTTCCTCGTTGAATCGCAATGCTGATACGTTGTGCGAGTAAGCTGCCAGTTTTTCTGTCACCAGTTACATCAATCAGACGCTTCGCGATTACTGCAAAAAGTTTATTCGCAATGAGAGCCCATGGGTTTAACGTTTCTACGTCAAACACCTTCCAAATTATTTGTCTAATTGCGACTATTTATTGTGTACCTAATACCAGTAGAAATCAAAATAGTAATACAAAAATATATTTTCTGGATCTATTCGTTATTACGATCAATTTTTACTATGAGGTCACAACCGAAAAATCTGTTAAAAAGAGACCTTGCCATAATAGCTAGCTGAAGTTGTTTGTATGGGCAGGTCATTTTTTAACTAATTTTCCAGTTATTCAAATTATTTATTCAAAATAACAATATAAGTTTACAGTAATTACACCATACACTTATATGCTAATAAAATATACAATAAAAATAAAAATGGCTCCATAGTAAAATTTGATCGTAATCATGAATACGAGTAGATTCAGAAAATATAACATTGTATCACCATTTTTATTTCACCCAGTATACATAATGTCCAACAATAAATGAAAGTTGAAATAGATAACATATACTTAAGAAAAAAAACGACGAGGACCTCCGGTGTTCGAGACGGGATTCGAACCCGCATCTCCAGCTATCGCGGCTGACGCCTTAACCAATTTGGCCACCCGTACACAGGTTTTAGGCACCGTTTTACCAGCTCTAAGGTGAAACACTACGTGTTTGCGCCTCCTATATGAATACCTTTCGGGATTCTGATATAGCTAGAGAGTTGGTGCTGCCATCTATGAAACTAAGAACAAATCAAATTATTTTTTTATGAAATATTTTTGATTTGCTTTGATTTTTAAGTAGTAATACTACTATATAAATTAAAAGTTGAAATAGATAACATATACTTAAGAAAAACACGACGAGGACCGGTGTTCGAGACGGGATTCGAACCCGCATCTCCAGCTATCGCGGCAGCCGCAAAGCAAAGCAAATCAAAAATATTTCATAAAAAAATAATTTGATTTGTTCTTAGTTTCAACAATAAATGCTTAATAAACTTTAAGTAGAATTTTAGAACTTGGCTTTATTTTTATATACAGTTTTTTTATAATTCAGTTTTCTGTTTACCCGAGTAGCGACGAGATGGCGCCTTAACCTCCCAAGTTTCTGTCACTGCCAAATAAAATCTCACGACGCATGTCATAAAACCCCTGTCACTTCCAGAGTGTGAAGAGTACAGCCGATCCGTGGTCCAGACCTTCAGTTTTCTACCACTCGTGCCGGATCCCGAGACGGTGTCCATTTCCGCGCCAAAATGCGACTACGTTAAGGTGGAGCTGATTGTTGGCGGTGAGAACGCTCAGCTAGGCGAGTTTCCGCATATGGTACGTGCTACTCGACTATAGATGGCAGCACTAACATCAATAATATATAATAAACTATCTAGTGTGTAATGATATTCGTAAATTTCGGGCATCATTCTCTTTTACCCCAATTAAGATGTCATGAGAGTGACAGACACAATCGTCCATATACGAATATCGTTTTTGGCGGTAGCGCCTCTGCCTTTAAAGCCGATATTCTTGCGTTCGAATGCCAGTAACGTTATTTATCTGTGTGATAAAGCACATATGTTCCTGGCATAAATTCACATCCGTGAACAAATCCTTAAACAAATTGAGTTATCTCCACGATATATGGCAAAAAAATCTTAAATACATAGATTTAAGTTATATTATGACGACCGGTCTGGCCTAGTGAGTAGTGACCCTGCCTGTGAAGCCGATGGTCGGGAGTTCAAATCTCAGTCAGGGCACTTATTTGTGTGATGAGCGCAGATATTTATTCCTGAGTCATGGGTGTTTTCTACGTATTTAAGTATTTATATGTATCTATCTATTATATATATCGTCGTCTACTACCTGCAACACAAGCCTTACTGAGCTTACCGTAGGACTAGGTCGATTTGTGTAATGCTACCGCCACACATTTGCACGAGTAGCGAGGCGAATAACGAGGCGAAACGCGAGCACGCATATGTACGCGGACGTCTCGCTATTCCTCTCGTCCCTCGCATCGCGTTTTTGTATAGGCAAAGTTTCGTCGAACGTTTCGACGAATAGCTAGGCGAGTGACGAGCCAGCATGTCTAATCTCGGAGTAAGATTGTCCCGAAATATTGATTTATTATTTACTTAGAATAATTATAAAGAATTTTAAGTGTAGGTATAAATAATGTAAGTATTTACTCTCGCTTCGTTCCAGGCAGCCATAGGCTGGGTAAACTTCGAAGACTCCTACTCTTTCAACTGCGGGGGCAGTCTGATAAGTCCCCGCTTCGTCCTGACTGCGGGACACTGCACGCGGGACCCGCGCGCCCGGGACCCCAACCCGGCCATAGTCAGACTGGGGGATCAGAATATTGACCCTAGCGTACAAGATGGTGCCACTCCTGTGGAGGTAAAGTCCTTGCATATTCATTATTAGAGGTGTTGCAACTTTCTCACAGTTTATGATTATCATTGTTGGCGTTTAATTAACGCCGTCAATGGTTTTCATATCGAGATTTCACAGATTTAAATACTTTGAAATAACTTTAATAATTAATTAAAAATCAACAGTTAATTCCAAGATCTGTCACTGTCAGCCATTTTGAAATGCGTTTTCCAATTTCAAAATTAACGTTTCAAAAGTAATTGCGTCTAGAAGGAATAATGACTGGAGCACGCATCCGCGAGCAAAGGACAATGATATTCTGGCTCTTGTATCCCAAAATGCAACAAATTCACTATAGTTTTTACTTTACAGGTCACTCTTTATAGCTAAAATATTAGCTTATTCTGTATTAATTACCGCAACTTCAATGTTTTCACACAAGAAAACTCCAATTGTATTTATTTGTTCCCCTCCAACTTTGACAGTTCTGAAGGGTCCAGTTTGGAGCAACAGAAATATGTGAGACTATGACAAGGACGGACGAAAATAGCGCCGTCTTTGCCATACTTATGGGAAGTTACATAAGACCATCCCTTTCGATCGTGGTATTATTATTAGCACGCTTCGTCTAGTTAAATGGTATGTCTATGGTAATAAATAATACCAAGATCAGACAGAGAAGTTACTATTATCATTCGTCCTTGTCATAGTCTCACATTGGGACTATTGCTTATTACTAAAATCCCTAATTAATTACAATATAAACATTCGTTAGTGTTACCCCTTGTTGATGGGCGCCAAAGAAAATTATTTAATTGCATTGAAGAGTAATGCAATTTTCAAGTACAGGTGCATACGAATGGGAAAAGGGATATTTTTGGATATTTGTTTTTTGGTTATATAAATAAATGTTTGGATATTTAGTTCCGGTTTCTAGGCCGAGTTAAGACTACACATCACGTGTACTTTAGTTTAGTTTTATTAGTACTGTTTTCGGTGTGATGTAACATTCGTTGACTTTGTATTTAAGTGTCGACTCAAAAATCACTCGAAAACTACACGTGATCTTGACTGTCACTCACTCTCGACTGTCACTCGAATATCACCTGGGGGAGGTCGAAATAAGGCCTAAAATGATTTTGAGCCCAATGGCTATGTCTAATTTGCAATGATCGGCACTATCGGTGCAAAACTTTAACAAAACTTGTCGAACTGAGGTATAGTAATCCTTACCAAGAAAAATACGCATAACTTTAGCAAATTAGTGTCCAATTTATTTTATATCAGAATCTCGATATGCCAATATTAGTGTTTAAGAATATAATTGTTTATATGGCTCTTAATCTATACACTCTTTTATGTCCGCTGAACGATTTTTCTTAAAGTTTTGCACAGATAGTGCCGATCAGGATCACTGCTTTTTTGTTTATTTCGTTTTCAGATCCCAATTAAAAGGATCATCAAGCACCCGGACTACAAGCCTCCGCGGCGCTACAACGACATCGCCTTACTGGAGCTGGCCACAGACGTGGACTTCAGCAGCACGGTGCGGCCCGCCTGCCTCTGGCAGAAACAGGGCTTCGACAGCTACGCCAAGGCTCTTGCCACTGGCTGGGGGGTGGTGGACGTTAGTAAGTATAATCATGTTCCTCGCATTATCCCGGCTTTTGCCACGGCTCATAGGAGCCTGGGGTCCGCTTGGCAACTAAAGATAGAGCAATAAAGATAAAGTACCTAATAAAATAACTTTTTAGTCATTGTCAAGGAAGTAAGGAAGTCTCTGCTATTTAAGTCGAAAGAAAAATAGAAAAATTTGACTCGCAGCGGGACTCGAACCCACAACCACTGGATCCAGTGGTTGTGGGTTCGAGTCCCGCTGCGAGTCAAATTTTTCTATTTTTCTTTCGACTTAAATATCTTTGATATGCTAGCAGACGTTTCTGCTTAATATAAAAATGAAGTCTCTGCTGTACGGAACAGGGTTATATTTTCGAAATGACGGGCGTTTGTCCTATCCTTGGTCATTGTTGACACTTGCACTGACAGCGGTTCAAAAAAGACTAACTAAATGTGCCGCCCAAGTTGTGCGAGCCGTTGTTTTTTGGAGCCATTTGGGGCTGATTGTGAATCTACGTTTATTATACATCGATGTGTATAGTAGATAGATTCGTAAAATACCCAACCACTTGGAACCGATGACTTATGGGGCGTAAAGGTTCTCGAGTGGCGACCACGTAGCAGAAGACCCAAAGTGGCCAGACCCAACAAGGTGGACCGAGGAGTTGGAGATGATCGCGGGAATCCACTTGCAGGTGGCTTCCGGTCTTTGTGGGTCGCTTTGGAGTAGACCTTTGTACAGCAGACGTCATCGGCTGTTATGATGATGATGACTAACTACTTTCAAATTCAAATTTCTTTATTTGCACAAAACATGGTACATAAGGTGGTACTGGTGGTATTTGTGTACAATGACGTATTTTGACGGTTAAGCATGCAAATGTTACAATTATATATCTATATGCACATAAGTAATCATCGTAGGTGATACAGATACTACTTTTAACTACCTAGATAGCTATTTAAGACTATACTATGGTCATTTATACTATAAAACATTTGGCTTTTTAGCCATTTACTAAGTTGTTTTTTAAATATATGTAGAGGCAGGGGTTTTATATCTTTCGGAAGGGCGATAAATATTCTTAAACACATATATATAACTGCTTTTAGTAAAAAGAGAACTATTTCTCTTTCAGATACAAAAGAAACGTCGAAAGAGCTTCAGAAAGTGTCAATTTCGCTGCTTGAAAACGCATACTGCGATCAACTGCTAGCCAGCGCTAGGAATCGGAACTGGCAGGGGTTTTCCCCGTCTCAGATGTGCGCGGGGGAGCTGCGCGGGGGGAGGGATACTTGTCAGGTGATTTGTTTTTTTATTTAAGTACGCACAAGTTCACAGATTTTGGCCAGTAACACTTTCACACATTTTTGTTCCACTCCAAACTGGACCCTTCAGAACTGTCAAAGTTGGAGGGAAACAAATAAATAGGTACAATTGGGTTTTCAACCAAAGTTGCGGTAATGAATAAGCTAATATTTTTGTTATAAAGAATGTGCTGTAAAGCAAAACTATAGTGAATTGTTACATTTTGGGCTACAAAAGCCAGAATATCTTTGGTCCTTACTGGCGCTCGCGAATGAGTTCTCCAGTCATTATTCCTCCTAGAGATTAATAAGTACATATGAAAATGTCACTCATTGATAAATATATCGACAGTTTGGCTGCCGTCGTATGTCGATCGAGATACGAGTTGTCCCGATGGAATAGTTTTGCATTACATCTGCACCTTACCTTTTTTTTTGTCGCTGGGAAAATGCGTTTGCGCATCCTCCCAGGCCTGGGGTAGAGCCATGATGGTAGTGAGGGGGTATGTGGGACTCTCTCCTCGCTGCTCCTCTTGCTAGCCAAGAGGAGGGGAGAATACCCACTAAAAACCCAGCGGCGACGTCCGCATTGCCGTTTGGGGGAGTGCCACTGGATCACGATCGCACTCGACGGTGACACTCCCCGAATCTGCACCTTACCTGCTTATCACCTGTCTCTCGCAGGGCGACTCCGGCGCACCGCTGCAAGTGGCATCCCGGGACAACCAGTGCATATTCCACGTGGTTGGTGTGACGTCGTTCGGCGCACAGTGCGCGCGCAGCGGCCGCCCCGCCATATACACCCGCGTGTCTAGCTACTTGGATTGGATAGAGAGTGTAGTATGGCCTAATTTGTAGAAACAATACCTGTATTTATTGCCTAAAACTTTGTGTTTTGATAATATACTATTTTAACCACAAAATCACAATTTATCTTGTTTATATAACTTTTCCTTGGTCTGCCTCTATGTTTCAGGGAGTTTTCAAAATTTGGTACACCTAATTAACGAAAGTTGTTAAGAAAAGTTAAATCACTGTCAGTTTCGTGACGACAATTAAGCTTTAAATATTAATGTAAGATCGACTTTTTGCCTTTAAATATGTTAAAAGTAGAAATAGATAACATATACTTAATAAAAAAACGACGAGGACCTCCGGTGTTCGAGACGGGATTCGAACCCGCATCTCCAGCTATCGCGGCTGACGCCTTAACCACCTTAACCACCTTAACCGCCTTAACCGGAGGTCCTCGTCGTTTTTTTCTTAAGTATATGTTATCTATTTCTACTTTTAATTTATATATAGTAGTATTACTACTTAAAAAATCAAAGCAAATCAAAAATATTACATAAAAAATAAATTGATTTGTTCTTAGTTTTTTAAATATGTTGTAATATCGATTGAAGTTTATAAAACGAACATCAAAATCAAGTTTTTATCGAAATTTAACGCTTAATTGTCGTCACGAAACTGACAGTGATTTAACTTTTCATAACAACATTCACAAATTGGGTGCACTATTTTTTGAAAACTCCCTTGTAATGAATTATAACATTTATAAGATGTACTTAAACTACGTCCAACAATGAGAGGTAGGGCACAGCGAAGTACCATCACGCTTGCGTCTGGAGAAGCCCAACTGGGGAAGTACCTCCTCCTTACAGAAGACCTCCTTACTGCTACCTTTCAGGTACGTAGTGCTGTGTTCCTGTTGGTGAGTAAGGTTCCCAGAGCTTCATGAAGTTTAGGGTAGGAAACGCGCATGTGAATCCTCTGGAGCTGCAGGCGTAAATTAGACTACGGTAACTGCTTACCATCAGGCGGGCTGTATGCTTGTTTGCCACCGTCATTGTAAAAAAAAACTACCGATGACAAGAAATTAATAGCAGCATGTGATTAAACTGATTTAAACCATTTATTGTAAGTATAATAATATATTTCTCAATAAATACATTCTTTTTCTTAACATATTTAAAAATATTTTATAAATAGTTTTTTTCTGGATTAAAGGAGCAGTTATTAGTTCTTTTTTTAATATAACTGCTCCTTTAATGATATAAAACTTAAAATACCTGTCATAAATATTTTAACAACGAGAAATAGTTTCAAATTTGAAAAATAATCACCCTTGCCATGCGTTGTGACTTTGAGGTTTTCGATAACGAGTATAGAGTTTACTATCTGTGCATTTGTTCGCACTAAAATAGTAGAAGCGAGATGCACAGATAGTAAACTAGATACTCGTTATCGAAATCTCAATGTCACAACTCATGGTAAGGATAGTAAACGTTATCGTAAACCTCAGTGTCGCTAATGGTAAGGGTACGGTCAGGGACTTTAATCGTTGAGCCATTTAGGGGCACTTTACATTGGGCACTTCATGTATTAAGTACTAAACAAAAAACTATTGCTTGAACCGTAAGTGGCTCAACAATTAAAGTCAGTGACTGTACCTATCTCACGCTAACAATATTTTAGGCTCCAAATTCCTTTACTATCGAAATGTACACAGTAAAAGCCAAAACTCAGCATAACCTATATATGATATTTTTTTAAAATTTGAACAGGATCTGTCGGTTTCAAGGTAAAACATTTTTATTTTTAAAATCTATCTTAGTTACTGTGATGATTATAATTGTGATATTTTCATAGACATACCATTAACCTAAACGGAGCGTCAAAGTTGGAGGGGAACAAACAAATACAACTGGAGTTTTCTTGGGTTTTCAACCAAAGTTGCGGTAATTAATATAGAATAGGGTAATATTTTTGTTATAAAGAATGTCCTGTAAAGCAGAACTATAGTGAATTGTTACATTTTGGGCTACAAAAGCCAGAATATCTTTGTCCCTACTGGTCGCTCGCGGATGCGTTCTCCAGTCATTATTCCTCCTAGGATATTTTAATTTTATATTTAAGAGTAGGTAAGTATAAAGTTTAATTGTGATTTTAATACAAATGTCATAACAAAACACCTTAACTTATTTTTATGTCTTCATTGCTCATCATCTTCCGTCATTTTGCCACGGCTCATGGGAGCCTGGGGTCCGCTTGGCAACTGATCCCAGGATTGTGGCGTAGGCACTAGTTTTACAAAGGCGACTGCCGTCCTTCCAACCGTTACACTAGGCTTTATTGGGATAAGTCCGGTTTCCTCACGATGTTTTCCTTCACCGAAAATCGACTGATAAATATCAAATAATATTTCGTACATAAGTTCCGAAAAGCTCGTTGGTACAAGCCGGGGTTTGAACCTGCGACTCCGGATTGGATCCGAATGGGTCTAGCGTATCGGATGACACTCGAACTCTGGGATACAAGCCTGCATCGATATCAGACTCCGATGCCGGTCAAAGTGTTAAAGGCACCTTCTAGGCGTATTGAAGGTTATGGTGGAGAAATCAGCAGCCGTCGGGTATGCCTCTGCAGCTCAGTTAGTAGAACAACGGGCATGTGTCCCGGAGTCCCGAGTTCGAGTCTCGTCAGAGGTAAATGATTTTTCAATTAAACCTTTTTTTTAATTAGGGCTTCGTTAGCAGACTTTTCTGCTTAAATATATTAATTATATGATGGCACCAATGTTGGACACTTTAAGCTGACAGGCACCAATGATGGACACTTAGTTCTTAATTCAATAACCATAATGGTTTAAATGGAATATGTAACAACAAATGCACAACACTTAACTCCTTTGAAATGAGCACTAATATTTATGATTGGTTCCTTGTCAATTACTGGTGCCGTCACTCTATTATTGAATAGTTTTTTTACAAACCAAATTCCACTGTTAATTTTTAATTTTTATAAAAGTCTGGTGAATGATTAAGTTAAAAACATATGTATATACTAGGCTATGAATTTTCCGGTTTTTTATCATTTAGTTATATCTAAGTGGGACAGCTATGCCTTACACTAACATATATTCCACTGTAGTATCCTTCAGTAACATATGTCTCCATTGCTTACAGATCATCCCAAATAGATGTGGCAACACCACAGTTAAGCCTACATACATATATCTAGGCAGCGGTGCTGTATGTCCAAATGGAAAAAACCACAGACCTCTCCGATTAGCATCACGAAGATGGTGACTTGTGTACGCCACTACCAGCATCCATGTGAGGATGTATATGTTTAGTTTTTTGTATAGATGACTGTAGAGTAGAAGAAGTGTGGTGATGAGTAGCCAGAAGGATGTGCAGTGGAAAATGCCTCGCTGTTTAAGGGTGGTAAGGTCCTGAAACAGAACAAAGTATTTATTTGGGCCATTTTATTTAAAAAGTTAAAGTTGTATTCTCAACTTTTTTTTTAATTTGGAGTTTTTGGTGTGGTGTCTACTCAGAATCATGAGCTCTTTAGAGCCTGATAGGAGAAAAAAAATGTGTTCCAAATTTACATACATTTTTTATTACTTCCGTTCCGTTACCGCCATATAACATGTATGAAAAATAGTCACAAAATGAAATAAAAAGCTTGGCACACATTTTTTCTTTTTCCCTTTTTTATTCCATTCCATCACTATATTTCATATATTTCAAATAACAGTAACGGAACGGAAGTAATAAAAAAATATGGAAATTTTGGGACACGTTTTCTCGCTCTCATCAGTACGAGTTTTATCAGATGCTATGGCTTGGCTTCTCACCTAGATTTACTAAAATGTAGTGTCTGCTGAGTAAAAATACCACACATCTAAAGTATTTTATTTATTTTTCTATAGCCTAGATACAGACAGCGACAGACAGTTATTTAACTTATTATAATACATATATATTATTGTTGATCTAGTGCTTAGTTTGGAAACTAGCCAGTGCATCCTGTGGCATAGGCCTCCTACAGCATTTTCCATTCTTGTCTGGCCTATGTTTGCCATAGATGGTTGTCTAAAGTACATATAATATAATGAAATATTTAGAACAAATTGACTCTAATCAATCAAACATCTAGTCAAACAGTAAGCTCAGATAGGCTTGTGTTGTAGATACTATACAGCAATATATAAATATAATAGATAGATTTAAATACATAAAAATACTTAAGTAATTTATATATTTTGTTATTATTGTTGTTTGTATGTTGTAATATATATATTAAATGTATATTGTAATTTATATAAAATGTATGTTGTAAATCATATATTATGTGCATAATATTTGATTTAATTGTCTCACTTTTCTTAGTCCTTTATACACTTCGCTTAGAAGCTAATACTGCACTTGGCCGATTTAACTGCTGGATGAATGACAAATATACTTTTTATAAATCGCCTACATTACATGCTGATGATGATGATTAGAGTCTGCTGAGTAAAAGTACCACACATCTAAAGTACATATAATTAAATATTTAAAATAAATTGTCTCTAATCAACCTAGTCAAACAGTAAGCTCAGTTAGGCTTGTGTTGTAGATACTAGCCGACAATAATAAATAAATAAATATTTCGGGACAATCTTACACAAATCAACCTAGATAGATACATATAAACACTTAAACACATAGAAAACACCCATGACTCGGGAACAAATATCTGTTTTCATCACACAAATAAATGCAAACATAAAATAATAAATAGATAGATATATAAAAATACTAAAGTATATATAGTAACTTATGCATAATATTTGATTTAATTGTCTTTAGTAATTAATTGTTGTCTGGCTTGTCTCACTTTTCTTAGGCATTTTTACACTTCGCAAATGAACTAGCACTGCGCTTAGCTGAGCACAGGTGAGTTAACTATTGGTTACTCCCACAGGACACACAAGGAGACACAAAATCCTCAATAATGTAGGATGTCCAGCCTTTCTATGGTCTACCTGGTCGGCCAAACTGCCTGGTTTGTCCAACTTTAGCTTTGGTGACCAAGGCAACCCTACTCTTGCTTAACCCTTGCATCATTTCATAACATGACAAATTATAGCTCCCAAGTATGATTATAAGGATGTTATAGTCTCGAATCTAGTAATGTCTCTAGACCCGGGTATGTGCGGTGGAAGCACTACGATCGCCAAGCGTGGCGCACCAAACCGCATGCCAAGCGTGGCGATTATGGCATATACCATATGATATCTGGGGGAGGCCTACGTCCAGCAGTGGACGTCTTTCGGTTGACATGATGGTTTATGATAATTTCTAGTAATAGGGCCAAGTATTAGCCTGATTACACGCTTTCCTCACGCAATAAGTACTCACACAAAACTTACCTTCCACTGCAAAGATCGGGCGACAATAACATGGTCAATGTCTATGAAACTAGACATAAAAGTGCAGAATATGACGTTGTAGAGTTTAGCGTAGCCCGTTACACTAGTCTCATGGCTAAAGAATACCAGCGAAGATATAAAACCTACAGTAGCATGGACAACGTTATCCGCAAAAGCTCTGAACACTTGTGAAGAAGCAAACTTTGATTTAAATACTATAAAGTCGCCTACAAACGTCGAGGAACATAACAGAAATGTTAGAATAAACTGTATGTATTTCATGGTAATTTAAAAGCCATTTGAACAGTATTTTTGTGTTTTTACAGGAAATTTGGTTTGTTTACGATGTTATCAAATTGACGTTGGTTTTTTTTTTTTTTTTTTTTTTTTTTCGTCCATCTGGACAGGCTAAAGCTCTAAGCCATACTGCCTTGTCATAAGTAGTTTGTTTTCTTTTTCATAAGTTCAATCCGGTCAACGTCTTCAGTAAGTACTATTCATATTAGGTCAAATCCGAGTTCAATGTCTTCAGTTACTTTTATTTTCTTATACAATTTCAGTATGTATGTATCATCCATTAATTAAGTCAAAACCGTACGTTCAATCTCATAATCCAGTTTAATTATTGTCCTTTCCAAACAGTACTATCCTGAAATATTCTAGTAGCGATATTTAGATTTATTTTAAATATATACAATTTACATTCATATGTTATCTGCATTAAGAACCTAAAATTAAAAATTGTATTAAAATATTTACAACTTATTTATGGTGTTATGTACAAATTTATACAAAGACATATACGTGGTAGGCTCTCTTAGCAAATCTGGTACTGACAGCGGGATTATATTAGATGCCTCATAAATATTAAGCAGCTCATCCATCAGCACAAGGCGCTGAATGCCGAAGGACGGGCAAACGAAAATGATGTGGTCGAGAGACTGAACTTCATTCATTTGACAACGATCACAATAAGGAGAAGAAACTATATTTTTCGATGAAGATGAAAATTTAGGCAATAATGACCAATGCGCATTCGATTGATTATAGTATAGAAATTTCTATGAACAAAATGTTTAAGCTTGCAGAACCATGGCGTACTATTAACAGGAACGTCTAACAAAGAATATATATGAGCTTTATTTTCAACTTCTCTACAAAAATACCAATGTTTTCCCCAATTACTAATCATGCGCTTTTTAAGATTAGATATCATATCCGTATACGGCAAAGCGACATCCAACTCCTTGATGGTTAAACTTGAGCATGAATCAGAAATATTAACAATGGTTCTGGCTAAAAATCTGCATTTTCATTACCTAAGACTCCTATATGCGAAGGTACCCAAACGAATTGTACTACAGTGTCAGTTAAGGATAACTTCCACCATAATTCTTTAATAGTAAAAATCAGGTAGTTAATGTTAGCATTCATTTTGTTACTTGACAAACTTTTAAGACACTCATACTATCACTGCCTATTACCCAATTTTTGTTCAACTGATTTCTTTCCATAATATGTTTTAAAGCAAAAGGATGGCTGTTGCTTCAGCAGTGAAGATGCTAGCATATTTATTAATTTTGTATCCCACTCCCTTATTGATTTCGGTCTGGTAAATTGCAAAGATACAGCATCATTATTTTTGGACCCATCAGTATAAATAAATTTATAATTAGTCCATTCTGACAATAACAGATAAACTTCCTCCTTAGAAGACAAGCTTGAATCGATTACAATATTCATTGCGGCATATTTACTTTGGAATGTGCCTGCATAACAAGGAAGAACATTATCGTTCAAATGTATATTAAACTCTTCAAGAGAATGAAAAAAGCAAGAAAAATCTTGCAAAATAAACATATGTTGCTTATAAGGAGCAGATTGAGAAGCAATTAAATTGGTAAGAAGATCATTATTAGGCAAACTATGAAGCTTCAAGATAAATCTTTCTTTCAAATAACGGAATCGAACACTAATGGGTGGCAGTTTTGTTTCGATTTGCAAAGCAGCAATAGGACTAGTTTTAAAGGCACCTAGTATTGTGCGCATACATTTATTTTGTATTTTGTCCAAACTATTCACTAATTTACTATCTCCAGCAAAACAAAGAAAACCATATTCAAAGTGACTACGAACGAGAGATTTGTATAACACTAACAATATTTTGGGATCTGCTCCCCAAGTAGTCCCGCAAACAGATTTTAATACATTATAAGCCTTGTTTGCTTTTGTTGTTATATTATTAATGTATTTTGTCCATGAGAGTTTTGGAGTAAAAGTTACACCCAAAAATTTTACTTCACTATATATAGGCAATGGAATTCTGTTATACAAAATATTAGGTGTAGCTACACATTTACGACCGAAAATGAAGACTTTTGATTTAGTAGGATTAACATCTAAATTAAGGTATGAAAAGTATTTATATAAACTGGAAAGTGCGTTATTTACAGTAGAAGCTAATTGACTTAAATCCATTCCAGATGTATAAACTACTAAGTCATCTGCATATTGTAAGTTTTTACATTCGATCCCAAAATAAGATTCAATCGTCTAATATATAAGATAAATATTAATGGAGACAGAATTCCTCCTTGACATACTCCTAACGACGAGCATCTTGGACCATATAAATGATTATTAAATTTAACAAATACTTTTCTATTGGTCAAAAATGCTTGTATCCAGTTTATTAATTGCCCAGGTATCCCTATCACTGACAACTCGTTACAAAGAACCGAAATATTAACACTGTTAAAAGCACCAGCAATATCAAAGAAAACGCATAAAAGATATTGATTATTATACAGACTGTGTTGAGCATCTAATACTAGCTGACAAATGCTTTCACGAGAAGACCGACCTCTGCGAAAACCAAATTGGTTGTAAGGTAAAAGACCATTTTGTTCTACATAAAATTCTAGGCGTTGTTTTAAAAGCTGTTCAAATATCTTTCCAATACAAGACGTAAGAGCTATGGGTCGATACGAATCCGGCAACAATTTATCTTTACCAGGTTTTAAAACTGGAACCAAACAATCAGTTTTCCATTCCTCAGGTATAAAGTTTTCCTTCCACATACGATTAAGTAAGTTTAAAAGATTATGAGACAATTTGGGGTTAATTTTTTTAAAAGTATATATGGAATCCCATCTAGACCATGGGATGTATCTCTTCTAGAAAACAACGCAGAATGGAGTTCTTGATACGAAAATGGATCAGTCAAATAATTATTTCCAATATTATCAGTTTTATTATAATTTAACGGCTCATTCAAAACAAAGTCAGGAGTGTATTTACATATAAAATCTGGAATCCAACTATCATCAAGAGAATTATTAAGAGTAAATGATTTATTAAATTTACGCATGTACTTCCATACCAATGACAATGAGGTACATCTATTAAATGAGTTGCACAATTCCATCCAGCTGTTGGTTTTTTCTGTTTTAAGTATTAGTTTTTAAAGCTCGCAATCTCTTAAATTCAATATAATTTTCCTCAGAAGGGTTGTTTTTAAAATATATATAAGCATTCTTTGAGTTTTGAACAGCTTCTGAACACTTTGAGTTCCACCAGGGTAAACTAGGACACTTAGAATGTTTTGGTAAACAAGGTTTAGCAATATTATTACATTTATTAGTGGAGGTAGACTGTGGAATTGACTGTTCAGCAACAGAATGTATTATGTTACAAAACAAATTGTAGGATTCTGGTGGAGACATAGCATTAAAGTCAATATTTTTAAATTTGAATCCATTAATTGACTATATATTTTCCAATTAACTAATTTGTAATTATGCTGAAATGGTAAATGTACATTATTGCATTGTATATTATTCTGTAGATTACTTTCATTTCCAACAACCAAATTTATAATTACAGGCAAGTGATAACTGCTACCCAGAGGATAATCATAAACAGACCAATCACATGAAAGTGCCAAAGATGGAGAAACTAAAGTTAAATCAAGAGCATTAGCTCGCCAAGATGAAGAACCAATTGTAGTGGGACTGCCATTATTCAAAAGAACAAGATCATTTTCATCAATAACATCTAAAACATCCTTACCTCGAGGCAGGGTGTCGACACATCCCCAAGACATGTGATGAGCATTAAAATCGCCTCCAAATATCATAGGTTTAGGAATGGACTTAAGCAAAACGTCTAGATTATTTTTATTAAATGGTGGATTTGTATTAGATGGACTGTAAAAACTAACGACACTTAATTCATTGTTATTAATTTTGATTTTCACACAAACATTTTGTAAAGAACTATCAAAATGAGTTGTAATTTGAGAATGTGTTATAATATTATGAATTAAAATTGCAACACCATTGTGGTTGTTCCCACAATCATTTCTAATAATATTGTACCCTTTGATAGAAAAAATTGATGTGGTTTCAACCATGTTTCAGAGATTATGGCAATATGTATGTTGTTATCATATAAAAATTTTGTTAAAACTAGCCTATTACTAATTAAACTTTGAGCATTCCATTGCACTATATGTAATGTATCCATAAAAGGTTAAGGTGTTTTTTCTTAAAAGTGTTATCTAAAATTTCTCTAATGCTTTTAGAATTTTTGGCACATCAGGTTTTGAACATATTTCAAGCATTGCTTCAACTAATAAATTCATAAATTTGTCAGATTTAATTAAATTGGATATTTGAGTATCAATGTATTTTGAATTTAGCTGTGGAAATTGAGCTGCACTAAAAGATCAGAATATCTTGCATTTTGCTTTTATTTTGTTTTCTTCTAGTTTTTGTTTTTAAGTGGACATGTGGTAGAAATTGCAATATGGTCACCGCCACAGTTAGCACATTGAGTTTTGGACTTGTCACATTGTTTAAAATTATGGTTGCCTGAGCAAATTGAGCAAGTTTCATTGTTTTTACAAAATTTAGCAATGTGGTTGAATTTCATGCACTTCAGGCACTGTTTAACAGGAGGAACATAAACTCCTACCTCATGTCTCCAGTGGTCTAAAGTAACATACTCGGGGAGCTGCGTTGAAGCAAATGTAACAGCAACTGTCTGTGTTGGAAGAAAGGAAACGACACCTTGAGCGTCTTTTACCCGTCGCATGAAACGTCTCACACTAATAACTTTTTTACTAGAAGCAATAAGCTGAAAGATTTTTATTGGAATAATCGCAAGGTACAGATGTGAGAACCCCAGTGGCTTCTGTTTCGGCAGCCGGTATTGAACCAACCATCCTCAATTCGTTTAGGAGCTTTTCGTTCTTAAGAAAAACATTAGCGTTGTTAGGAGGTCGAAAGTTATACCAATTTTGAATGCATTAATTGACCTCAGATGCATTACACCTGAAACACAATGTTTTCTGATGCCATTAGATATGGCCAACCTATCCTTATCTGTAATTTTAGTATTATCTTCTTCGCGATTGAGGAAGACAATAAAATCTTTCTTCTGCGAGTTTTCGTCATAAAATCTGTTATAATTTCCTGCTTTATAAGGTGTGTACTTATCCTTTTCTCTTTTCTTCGCTAGTGGACGATCATTATTTTCAGCATCAGAATATGAAGTCGTCGATGATGATGAAGAAGGTAAGTCCTGATCTATTCCTTCTGTAAGAGACTCACCCGTAACTCGCGATCGTTTACGGCCGCTACGCCCCGTGCGCTTCCCCATTATGGGGAAACGCACTAACGTAATATGTACAAAACTAACACTATATAGACTATTTTACATAAGAAATATACAAAGAAATGTACAAATCTAGAATTTAAAACTAATTTACAAAATTTAATTTCAAAAGCGCGCCTATTCTTTTTAACGTCCCCCCCAAAAAAAAAAAAAACAAAAAAAACAAAAAAACCAAAAAACCAAAAAAAACTTGACGTTGGTGTAGTTCCTAATCAATTTGACAGTTGGTAGATGAAATGCGTTTAGTAACATCACTCAGCGGTCCTACCGCGAAAAACAATATTCGCAAATTTCCGACGATTGTCTCTGTTTTATACTCCAATTATGAATGGCAGAGACAATCGCCCGAAATTTAAGTAATTACGTAACTATTAATTACATAACGTCTTACGTAATTATTAATTACGTAATAGAAAGCTCGAAATATACGAATCGATGTTCGTATATTTCAAGCATCTTTCTCATTTACTCCAATAAGGCGTCACGAGAGTGACAGAGTCAATCGTCCGAAATTTACGAATATTGTTTTTCGCGGTAGCAGTCAACCATGACTTAATAAATAATATAATCATAAATTATTATGTTTATATTTTTTAACTAAAACAAATGATTGATTATGATTAACTAATTATAAATCAATGGTTATAATATTTATGCGATTTAATTAAAATTACAATATGTCCTTGCATTGAAATTCCTGCTATAACTGAAGGCAAACCGCGAAAATTATTGTACAAAAATTGTTCAAAAAATCTTTCTCTTTTACTCTAATTAATTCGTAATTTAGACTGACGGAGGTAATCGTTTGAAATTTGCGAAATTCGAGGTTTTTGTTCGGTGATTCTTGTAGTGTACAGTAGCCCTCATCCAAATTTTAATTTAATAATATGGAGCCATCATACACTTTTAGTAAATATTGGTTTCTTATGTCGAATACTAGAGGAAATATTCATTTATTGTGCCAAAGATATAAGTCTAGTAGTCTATAGTATTTAAAGTCATCAAAATTGTAATACATCCTTACTGCTATAGGTACTTAAGGTACAATCAACGCTAAGTAGATGTCATGACCCGGGTATGTCCTTAAACTACGTCAAACAATGAGAAGTAGGGCACAGCGAAGTCCAATCACGCTCGAGTCTGGAGAAGCCCGACTGTGGAAGTACGTCCTCCTTACAGAAGACCACAGCCATAATAGCACTGCTACCTTTCAGGTTTGTAGTGTTGTGTTCCTGATGGTGAGTAAGGTTCCCAGAGCTCCAACAAATTTTACGGCAGGCAACGCGCATCTGAATCCTCCGGAGTTGCAGGCGTTCTTGGCTACGGTAATTGCTTACCGTACCGGGCCGTATGCTTGTTCGTCACCGTCGTTGTATACAAAGAAGTACGCTCCTGTACACTAAGTAGGTCGCTAAGCTTAAGTGGCAATGGGCACGCAGTACGGGTGGCCGTTGGGGGAAATAGGTTCTCGAGTGGCGACCACGTACCGGAAAGCGCAGTGTGGGCAGACGACCTGAAAAGATCGTGGAATGGCAAGGGCGGATCTACCATCGTGGGCACGATGGGCATACCAGCAACCCTAATAGACTTGTGACGTCATACTTACGGCTCCTGAGGCAGCGTTAAGATACCTAGATCTACCCAGTCTAGTGTTTCTACTGTAGCTTAGCGACCACAACCTCTTTTGAGGGTTCCGCGCCTGGGGAATCAGGGTATTATGGGCATTGGGGGAGCTTCGCAACGTCCAGCAATTTTTCTTTTTTTTTTGAACCTGACTTGGGCTTTATGCACATGTATGGTGCGATAGAGCAAGCGGACTGTGTGGGGGGAAGGTAGCCTGAGGAAAATCCAGGACCCTTCCGCGCCAGACTTGACTTGTACTACTAGAATACTCCTACTGAGTTTTCGCTTCCAGTGAGATTGGTTGAGACGGTCTCCACCGAATCTGAGTGGTGTGTAATGGTATCGAGCTAATGGGAGTTTTATTGCTGGTAACGTCCAGCAGTGGACTTTCTTTGACTGGTACGATGATGAGATATACCCATATTGTAAATAACGACAACAACCTATTAAATGCATCATAATTCTTAAAAATCCATGCATTATCAGCATTTTTAAATACATATCAATTATACCACACCTTAACTTGCATGATCTATTGACAACAACGGAACCGTCCAGTTTAAGATGATCCCTCTCATATATCCAATGAGATTAAAATCCTATAATAAGGTTATAAGTTTTCTAAGAACGATGGCTAATATTACTCCTAGACTATATCCTCAAATAGCCAGAAACCAAAGATGTGGCAGGTGCCGATTTTTGAGCACTCGACGCTCGAATCGTGACATTTTAAACTCTCTCAAACATGAAGAAATGGTATTTAAGAAGCACGAATGATATGAATAAATAATCGTGGGTATCGAAACTATACATTTTGTGCAAAAATAATGGTAAGAAACTTTTGTGTGTGATTATTTTCGTTCTCAAAGTTTTATGAATTCGAGTCGACTCTCAAAAATCGGCTTCCAGCAACCCTTCAGTAGTGGAACATCGGTCGGCAACCCGCCTGGCTAGTGTTGCGAATGGCATTCAGTGATCGTTGCCTGTCGATCTATGGATATATATGAAGCCGATGGTCCTGGGTTTCAATGACAGTAAGAGTACTTATTTAGTGTGATGAGAACAGATATTTGTTCCCGAGAGGTGTTCTCTATTTATTTAAGTATTTGCATATTTATATCGTTGGCTGATTACTCACAACACAAGCCTTCTTGAGCTTTTTTTTTTCTTCGTATGGACTCTAGGGCCTTCTTGAGCTTACCGCGAGGCTCAGTCAATATGTATAACAATGTCCTGTAATTTTTATTTACTATTTTATGGAGACGTCTAGGTTCAGCAGTAGACGGCCGTGATCGATAAGTTTTTTTCAATTTGAAACTGTAATCCAGGCGGCCGATTTTTAATTCGTGCAATAAATTTAAGGACGAAAACACAGAGAACTACCTTTACTGGTTTACTGGTCTGTGGACGAAAATAATTGCACACAAAAGTTTCTCACCATTATTTTTGCACAAAATATACGATATCGATATCCACGATTATTAATTTCTATCATTCATGTTTCTAAAATACCTGCATTTCTTCGCTTCTGACAGAGTTTGAAATGTCGAGTAGGTACTCGACACAAAAAAATCGACTCTCTGATGCTTCATGCAGTTTTAGATGAAGTATGAAAGAAACGTCAAATTATGTGCCGTTAAACTTTTTAATATAAATGTAATAAAGCAAAATGACGTTAATTATGTAGGTAAGGTATTAAGTAGTACTAGAGACGCTAGGTCCATGGGGTCCCAGCGTGCACAAACTTTTTGCAGAATCGCGAAGCGTCTGGTTGATGTAACTGGTGACCAAAGAGCTGGCGGCTTCCTCGCACAACGTATCAGCATTACGACACAACGAGGAAATGCCGCCAGCATCCTTGGTACAATGCCTCAAGGGCCTTTTTTAGATTTTGTACTGTAACTAGTTAAGTACTTGTAGTTATCATAATACGATTGTAATTTCTGTAAATAAATGTATCCAATATAAAAAAAAGTATTAAGTACATAGATATTTCATTTGTGTAAATTTACGAAAGGCGAGTGGTACCTACCTAGGTATCAAGTTCAGCTGGGCGTTGTAAAATGATAACATTTCTTATCGTAATCAGCTAATCAGTACTGTGTCCGTTAGTCTTTATCGGCCATTTCTGAAGAAACGTGAAGGTTGAATGATTTGTAAATATAAAGGTTTTCACTCATTCTTAGGAATTCAAGGATCAAATAATAAAATAGCTTTTTTTCAAAGTGGCAGCCAATTTTTGAGCGTCGAGTACCATTTTTTCCTTTCTGACAAAGTTTAAAATATCACGATTCGAGTGTTCAACGCTCAGGACCAACTCAGGAATCAGCCCCTTAAAATGGCTTAATTCACATGTACCTAATTTTTTTAAAAATTTAAACATGATTACAACCAAAACTTTTCATAATTTAAAATAGATTGTTGAATGTGTAAATATACAATTATACAGACAAATAAATAAATAAAAATAAATAAATATTTCGGGACAATCTTACACAAATCGACCTAGTCCTACAGTAAGCTCAGTAAGGCTTGTGTTGCAGGTGCTAGACGACGATATATATAATAGATAGATACATATAAATAATTAAATACATAGAAAATTTATGTAGATTAATGTAGGTAGGCAACCAAAGTATTGGAAGGAGTATAATATAAAGCAGTTATTTTGATTATTTAACATTTTACAGTAACTTTCGTCTAAGCCTGCGGCGCTACCGCGAAGACCGATACTCGTAAATTTCGGACGATTGTCTCTGTCACTCTCATGACGCCCTGAATTGCAGTAAAAGAAAAGGATGCTCGAAATATACCAACTTCGATGTTCGCCGTACCGGGCCTGGTACCGCGAACATCAAAATTCGTAAATTTCTCGCATCTTTCTCTTTTACTCCAATTAAGGCGTCATGAGAATGACAGAGACAGTCGGAAAGTTACGGATAATTCCCGCGGTAGCGCAGCTGCACTAAATTTTAATAGCATCGTCTCAGTCCAAAGTTTGTATTGTCCAAGGTCAACTCAAATCCAAAAAGTAATATAACCGTCACATTGACAATGCCTTTATGCTTTTTAAATATTAAAGTCAACAATTGCTTATGATTAAATTAGTCACCGCGGATTTCTAGAAACCTGGCCCAGTACATATACCGCGAACATCGAATTAGTAAATTTCGAGCATCTTTCTCTTTTACTCCAATTAAGGCGTCATGAGAGTGACAGGGATCGTTTGAAATATACGAAAATCGATTTTCGCGGTAGCGCCGCTGATATGATACGATAAAACCGATAATACTCAGTAGACGTCACACGTTTTGCTGTAACATACACGAAATAAGGTTATAATAGTGAATTATATAACAAATAAGTGTTAAAATGCGTGAAATAGTGCATGTGCAGGCTGGGCAGTGTGGGAACCAAATTGGATCTAAGGTATGTCAAATTTTCCAGTATTTGGATGAATTGCAAAAAAAAATTGTCAGTTAAAGACCTGCGATTAATCTAAGTTAATCATTTCATTTGTTTTACAATAAATGTACAAGTTAAAAATACATAATTACCAACAATATTCTTACAATTCACCCATAAGTTAACCTTTCTTGTCGCAGCCGGCGTTAAATAGTGCAATAACAAAATAACCAAGTATATAGGTAATATACGATCTTTATTTGTATAGTAAGGATGTATTACGATATATCTGGCCACTATTAAAAATAACCTAAAAAAATAACTAAAGAATTATAATTGTTATTAAAATTGGGCCTCTTTGGCACGGTGCCGAGAATGGTGACAGCATTCTCCCGCTTTTTGTGAGTCGTGCACGAGAATTCAAGATACATTTTGTGTGAAAATAAGCGCACACTCATTTTCTCACCATTATTTTTGCACGAAATGTATAGTTTAAATACTCAAGATGATAAATTTATTTTATTCATTTTTCTAAAATACCATCTCTTCGTTTCTGATACCGTTTAAAATGACACAATTCAAGTACCGCTCAAAAGTTGGCCTCCAGCATTCCCGCTGTATCGCGATACTAATGCGTTGCGCGAGGAATCTTCGGCGCTATCGCCAAAAACGATATTCGTATATGTCTCTGTCACTGTCATTCCGTTTTAATTGGAGTAAAAGAGAAAGATGCCCGAAATATACGAACTTCGACGTTCGCAGTGGAGTTGACGAGCCTTTTCGTTAGATCCTTGATCATATTATGGACGCTGGGACCAGATAAAATGATAAAATGTTTTCGATTCCGAACGGCATAAAAATGTATTCGGAGCCGAGACCCCTGTATTTGTAGTTCTTAAGTTCGGCCGCTGCACCGGCCTCTTTGTTACGGTGGGGTGAAAAGACTGAAAAGGGGCGCCATTTTTGAGGCGTGCACTCGAATTCAAAAAACTTTGAGGTCGAAATTAATCGCGTCTAACAGAGTTTAAAATGTCACAAGTCCTCGACGCTCGAATCGTGACATTTTAAACTCTCTCAAACACAAAGAAATGGTATTTAAGAAGCATAAATGATGTAAATAAATGATCGTGGGCATCGAAGTTATACATTTTGTGCAAAAATAATGGTAGGAAACTTTTGTGTGTGATTATTTTCGTTCTCATAGTGTTTTGAATTCGAGTGCACGACTCTCAAAAATTGGCCCCCAGGTGGCGTCTTGCTGTAATGCTGGCTGCAAAAGAAAAATACCAATAAATGGTGTATCAAAATTTTAATACCGTTATCGTTCAATAGAACATGAAGCAACGCCTGTGAGGTGATTTTTGAGCGGCGAAAGAAGAGAAAGATGAGAAATCTGTAGTTTCTATAACACACAATTATCAATTTCTATCATTCATGTTTCTAAAATGTATTTTCGTTTCTGACACAATTTAGAGTGTCACGATTCGAGTATTCGACTCTCAAAAATCGCCCCCCAGTAAGCCCAGCACCTTACCTTGAGTTGTGACATTGAGGTTTTCGATAACGAGTATCGAGTTTACTATCTGTGCATCTCGCACACACTCGCGCGAGTAGCGAGGCGAATAGCGAGTGTACGCGGACGTCTCGCTGTTCCTCTCGTCCCTCGCATCCCGTTTTTGTATTGCTGCCGCCACACATTCGCGCGAGTAGCGAGGCGAATGGCGAGGCGAAGCGCGAGCATGCATGTGTACGCAGACGTCTCGCTATTCCTCTCGTCCCTCGCATCGCGTTTTTGTATAGGAAAAGTCTCGTCGAACGTTTCGACGAATAGCGAGGCGAGAGACGAGCCAGCATGTCTAAACGCGGAGTTAGGGTAAAGTCTCGTCGAACGTTTCGACGAATAGCGAGGCAAGTGACGAGCCAGCATGTCTAAACGCGGAGTTAGAGCGAACGAGATGCACAGATAGTAAACTCGATACTCGTTCTCGAAAACGTCAAAGTCACAACTCATGGTAAGGGTACAGAAGCGCGATGCCATTTAAAAAATACATGAAATAAAATATTGGAATTCGGTTTCAATTTAAAAAACTTAAGTTTGAGTATACAATTGACATCAATTGATGTTTAATAAGTAGATACTTTTGAAAATTATTACAAAGAAATAAGGTTATAAAATTTATATTTTGTACCAATATTTTTTTCAGAAGAAAGTATCCTAGGGGACCGATTTTTTAGTTTATTTAACTGAAAGCGGATTATAATCGAGTATGCTACTTCAAATTTCATCCCAACTTTTCAACCCTATAGCAGCGTTTGTGGTCATCGGGTCAGAGGGTGCGGAATATAAACCGGTTTCAGTTAATTTATTCAGTGAATAATTATCGGGGCAACTGAATGGTTGGCAGTCCTCAACTGTGCGTTTTTCTAGAAACTTCCTGCCTCGCACAGCAAAACTCTGGAATAAATTGTCGTGTGCAGTATTTCTGGACCGATGTGACATCCAAACCTTCAAGAAAAGAGCGTATAGGGATCTTAAAGGCCGGCAACGTACTTGCCTCTGGTGTTGCGAGTGTCCATGGGCGGCGGTAGTTGCTTACCATCAGGCAATCCGTCTGCTCGTTTGCCTCCTATATCATACAATAAAAAAAACTCTTACACGTAGTGTTTCACCTTAGAGCTGGTAAAACGGTGCCTAAAACCGTTAAAATAAACAAGATCACATATACTTGGTTAATTTTGACGGGGTCCGCTGTGTACGCCGAATTGGTTAAGGCGTCAGCCGCGATAGCTGGATGCGGGTTCGAATCCCGTCTCGAACACCGGAGGTCCTCGTTTTTTCTTAAGTATATGTTATCTATTTCAACTTTTAATATTACTCTTATTTCTAGTTTTGGGAGATTATCTCCGATGAGCACGGCGTGGACGCCACCGGCAACTACCATGGCGAGAATCCTCTACAGCTGGAGAGAATTAGTGTCTACTATAATGAGGCTTCGGGCGGTGAGTATTGAAACAATAAAGTAGATAAAGAATTTCTTGATCCAAATAATATTATTTTGTACAGGGGGTAAAGGGGCTAAGTACTTATGAGAGTCGTGCATACGAATTCAAAAAACTTTGGGGACGAAAATAATCGCAGACAAAAGGATCGATACCCGCGATTATTAGTTTCTATCATTCATGTTTCTAAGGTACCGCTTCCTCGAGTCTGATACAGTTCAAAATGTCACGAGTCGAGTACTCGACGCTTAAAAATCGACCCCCAGATCTTTGAGAACGTTGTAATAATGGAATTCGAAAAGTACTTCTTTAAAAAAGGTGTTAAGTACAACTGCCATGTTCCTCCATTATTTGAACGTTGTTTCCAAGTGATAAGATTCAATTTGCTATAAATCTGATAGCCTCATGTCCGTTAGATATACCTGTACATAGTAAACTCGGCACAGAAACGTCTTAAAATGTTACTGTTTTGGTTTCTTTATAACAAGTAATTTGTTAAGTTAACGAAACTGCTGCATAACTTTAATAAAGAGCAAGGATCATAGAAATAATTTACACGATTGCACGATTCAATTCCGCGGTCTCCGTTCCACCACCGGACGTGGCGAGGGGAGCGGTTAAATCCTTACGTTGTGAATATTCCATTCATTCGCACGAAGTGACTCGCTTCTACCTTCCTTATATGGACTGCTAAGGAATGGAATTCGCTGCTGTATTTTCAGAAAGATATAATTTGGGTCTGTTCAAGGCAAGAGTGAATAGGCTGTTACTGAACCAGCGTGCTACACCCTCGACCTCGTCGACACCTTAATCGGAGTAGTAAGAGAAAGATGCACGAAATTTACAAACTTCGATGTTTGCGTTATTACATCGTTTCTCACAAAGTTGAAATTGTCACGATTCGAGTAGGTACTCGACGCCCAAAAACCAGCGGGTCGATCTTTGCGACTCGTGCACTCGAATTCAAAAAACTTTGGGGACGAAAATAATCACACACAAAAGTCTCTTACCAGTATTTTTGCACAAAATGTATAGTTTCGGTACCCACGATTATTTATTTATATCACTCATGCTTCGTGTTGGAGAGAGTTTAAAATGTCACGATTCGAGCGTCGACTCTCAAAAATCGGTCCCTGAATAGCTTGATTTGTGACGTTGTCACATCCTTTTGTACATAGGTATTTATAATCCATATGGTGTAAATAAATACCAATCAATATTCCAGGCAAATACGTACCCAGAGCGGTGCTGGTGGACCTCGAACCCGGGACCATGGACTCCGTGAGGGCAGGACCTTACGGGCAGCTGTTCAGACCAGACAACTTCGTGTTCGGACAGAGTGGCGCCGGTGAGTACAGATTTCATAGACATACCATTTAACATTTTTATTAATTTTAATCTCCAATTTGTGTGAAAATAATACAATAAGCGTAAATGGGCAATTTCAGGGACACCCAATTAACTTAATTGTCAAATAAAAGTTAAATCAGTGGTCAGTTTAGTGACGACAATTAAGCTTTAAATTTCAATACAATCTACTATTTCATGATCAATCCATAAATAATACGTGTTATTGTAATAGAAAAATGCGAATAAAGATGATTTACATAAAGATTTCAAGCTTAATCTTCGTCACTTAACTGACCACTAATTGAACTTTTATTTGACAATTAAGCTGATTGGGTGTCCCTGAAAGTGAAATTGCCCAAATACTGGATTTAAATACCCTGCCTATGTAACCGACGGCCCTGGGATCAAATCCAAATGTGTGATAAATGCAGGTATATCCTCCTTAGCATACGTCGGACTCCAGCAGGCATTTTCGTGGCATGTCAGAATAATAGGTAACGTTCGCAAATCCATCCATTCACTTTCGAGTATTTGGTACCTAGTAATTTATAATGTGTAATTCCAAATATTATAGCAACTAACTACGTTATTTATAAACTTACTTGGACTACACATAAGACAAAATGGCGAAAAAGTTCGTTTGGTTTTATCCGTCACTCAGACAATTGCAGCTGCGAGAAAGGAATAAAACACAACTTCAAAGAGTATTTACACATTAAAGATGAATAAATGATAACGGGTAACTAATTTAATTA
Organism: Grapholita molesta; assembly: GCA_022674325.2. Lineage (NCBI taxonomy): Eukaryota > Metazoa > Arthropoda > Insecta > Lepidoptera > Tortricidae > Grapholita > Grapholita molesta. The sequence continues at coordinate 3,623,436 of CP053147.2, forward strand.
ACTATGTTACAAATACTAGGTACATTATAATATTTATAATACTCGTAAGTTAAGAACTGCCCCCTGCAGTCATACGTCGGACTCGAGCTCCTTAGTCAAGGATAGACCATTTACCTAGACGGAGCGTGCTAATAATAATACCACGATCGAAACGGATGGTCTTATGTAACTTTCCATTGGTATGGTAGAGACGGCGCTATTTTCGTCCGTCCTTGTCATAGTCTCACACATTTTTGTTCCCCTTCTAACTGGAACAGAACTGTCAAAGTTGGAGGGGAACAAACAAATACAATTGCAGTTTTCTTGTGTTTTCAACCAATGTTGCTGTAATTAATACATAATAAGCTAATATTTTTGTTATAAAGAATGTCCTGTAAAGCAAAACTATAGTGAATTGTTACATTTTGGGCTACAAAAGCCAGAATATCTTTGTCCCTTACTGGTGATCGCGGATGCGTTCTCCAGTCATTATTCCTCCTAGACAGATGTAGTGCAAAACTGTTTTCAATTTCCATCGATTCCATCATTTGACGACTGGTCTGGCCTAGTGGGTAGTGACCCTGCCTATGAAGCCGATGGTCCTGGGTTCGAATCCCAGCCAGGACATTTATATGTGTTGCTGAGCACAGATATATCTTCCTGAGTCAGTATTTTCTACGTATTTAAGTATTTATATGTATCTATCTATTATATATATCGTCGTCTAGTACCTACAACACAAGCCTTACTGAGCTTACCGTAGGACTAGGTCGATTTGTGTAAGATTGTCTTATTTATTTATTTATTTACAGGTAACAACTGGGCTAAAGGACACTACACAGAGGGTGCTGAGCTCGTCGACTCGGTCATGGACGTCATCCGTAAAGAATCCGAGAATTGCGACTGTCTTCAAGGTAAACTTAACCAACTTTGACTTGCCATGCATACACTTACAGACCTGAGCCCTGAGTGTAAGTTTTTAAGGTAACTAAACGTCACCACCGCGCGTTAGTTTCCCATATAAATAACATTATCACTTACGTGTTCGAGACGTTTTTTTACGTCAAAAGAAAATTACACAAGAGCCTCTGGGGGCTGATTTTTGAGTCCTGTACTCGAATTTCAAAAACTTCGAGGACGAAAATAGTCGCAAGCAAAAGTTTCACACCAGTTTTTTTGCACAATATGTATACTTTCGATATCCACTATTAATTATTTCTGCCATTTTTGTGTCTAAAATACCATTTCTAAGTTTCTGACAGAGTATAAAATATCACAAGTCGAGTACTCGACGCTCAAAAATTGCCAACCAGATCATAGGTAATTTGCCATTCATAAGACTTTGTCAACGAAAGTAATCCCACACAAAAGTTTCTTACCATTATTTTTGCACAAAATGTATAGTTGCGATACCCACGATTATTTATTTATATCATTCATGCTTCTTAAACTATGTCTTCGTATTTGAGAGAGTTTAAAATGTCACGATTCGAGCGTCACCCAACACATGGTATCATATTCCGCCATCTCCGTTCCGGGCGAACTGAGCGGTTTCATTCGCTGTGATAATCCCATTAATCGCTCGAAGCGATTCGCTTCTACCTTCCTAATCCAGACTGCTAAGGAATGGAATTCGCTCCCTTCCTCATTCCCGGAAAGATATAATTTGGGTCTTTTCAAGGCAAGAGTGAATAGACTGTTACTGAACCGGCGTGCTACACCCTCGACCTCGTCACTTACCATCAGGTGCGACTGAGGTCAAACGCTGGTCAGTCTTGTATAGAAAATAACATAAATATAAAGTCCAAGCACCCTTTGTCCAATCAACACTAACTGATTTCAAGGTTTCAAGGTTTAATGTCAATGCACTGCACATTCTGACCTCGCATGCATTTGCCATGGGCACCATTGCAAATGCATCCGGCTGTTAAAAACCCAGACGTAAGCCCTTCTCTTAAAGTCTACCAACTAATTTCTACATCAAAATTAATATTCCGGATTTGTGTCGGATTTGTCATGGGTCGTCACTGATTTGATGTAGATTTAAACGATTTGTTTCCGAAGAAGACATTACTTAAACGGACCCGGGTATGTCCTTAAACTACGTCCGACAATGAGAGGTAGGGCACAGCGAAGTACCGTCACGCTCGAGTCTGGAGAAGCCCAACTGGGGAAGTACCTCCTCCTTACAGACGACCACAGCCATAATAGCACTGCTACCTTTCAGGTATGTAGTGTTGTGTTCCTGATGGTGAGTAAGGTTCCCAGAGCTCCAACCCCCCTTAAAGGTCGGCAACGCGCTTGTGACTCCCCTGGTGTTGCGGGTGCCCATGGGCGACGGTAATTGCTTACCATCAGGCAACTGTCTGCTCGTTTGCCACCTTATGTCATAAAAAAAAAACGGTTTAATTGCTATTTATTCTTTCTCGTACAGTCGAGTCGCCGTTAGATATCGGAGCTGTGGAGGTGGTCACAAATGTGATACCTTGACAATAGAGGCGTTGTTCAGATATTTGTGACCACAGCTCCGATATATCTGATGTCGACTGTACGGTGGATATACACATACTTTTCAGCCGCATGCAGTCCACTGCTGGACATAGGTCTCCCACAAATGTGACTTGTATCATCTTGGGGGGTAGTTGCCATAGTCGCCACGTTTGGCAGGCGGGTTGGCGACCGCATTGAATATAAAAAATGTGTGACATGTAGCCAAGACTATACGTCATAATAAAAGTAAAATAATAATGCCCATGAATGATAGAAATCAATGATTGTAGGTGTAGGTATCAAAACTATACCGTGTGTCTCCGAAATTGGGGCTTTAAATGTAAGGATCGATTTTGCAAAACTGAGCTACTTTTAGTCTAAAACTTTTGAAAATAACTGAATTGGTAAAAAATACAGTTCAAAACTTATTAGAGCAATCAATGCATTGCAAAATCATCAGTTTTTTAAGTGTGACAACTGTCATTTGATTCATTGGATGTCGTACATTGAAAATAGTATTTAGTTTGTATTATAAAAATGATATCATTAAATAACCGTTATTTGACTAGTTGTAGACTAAACGTAGTTCAGTATTATGAGCAAAATTAATCCTTACATATTGTGCAAAAATAATGGCGAGAAACTTTTTTCGAAACGATTCGAGCGTCAAGTGCTCAAAAATCGGCCTCAGAGGTCGTTGTATTTAGTAATCATTAGGGGAAACTTTTGTCCAACAATGAACGTCTTTCGGCTGATGTTAGATAGTAATGAGGTATTGAACCCTTAACTCTTAGGAGAGACTTCGCCTCCTTATGTGTGTTCTACCGCTTGTACAATGGGCTTTGTTCTGAGGAATTGTTTGATATGATGCCCACAGCTACTTTTTATCATCGCACCGTTCGCCACCGTCAGGGAGTTCACCCACATACTTTAAAACCAAAATGGTCGCGTACCATTATGAGAGGTAGGGCACAGCGTTGACCATCACGCTTGAATCTGGGGCAGCCCAACTGGGGAAGTACCTCCTCCTTACAGAATACCACAGCCATAATAGCACTGCCACCTTTCAGGTATGTAGTGTTGTGTTCCTGATGGTGAGTAAGGTTCCCAGAGCTCCAACCCCCCTTAAAGGCCGGCAACGCGCTTGTGACTCCCCTGGTGTTGCGAGTGCCCATGGGCGACGGTAATTGCTTAACACCATGCAATCCGTCTGCTCGTTTGCCGCCTATGTCATAAAAAAAAAACCCCAACGGTTTCAGAGGAATTTCCTCCCGCGTACGCTAAGGTTGTGGAATGAGCTTCCTGCGGAGATCATCCCAAAGGACTACAGTATGGGGTTCTTCAAAAAGGGTGTAAAGAGGTTTTTACGGGGTCGGCAACGCGTGAATGATGCCTCGGTATTGTTAACGTCCATAGGCTGCGGTGACCGCCTACCATCAAGCGGGTCGCATGCTTGTTTGCCACATTTGTGGTATATAAAAAATGAACTGAACAGAAGTTAGTTATACATTTTGTACCTATTGACCATTCTCATGCTACGAGGGCGACATCAGGCAAATTATTCGTACCAAGAATTAACAACTACTATGGTGATAGAACTCTCAGAAAAAGTATTCCATACCTAATTAAGTTTGCCTGAAGCTATTAATAGTGAAAGTAAAAAGCACAAATTCAAAAAGTTGTTAAATAAGTTGACAGCACCAGTAATGGACACGGAACCAATCATGAACATTAGTGCTTATTTCAAAGGAGTTAAGTGTTGTGCATTTGTTGGGATATATTAAATTTATAACTTTATGATTTTTGAAATAAGAACTAAGTGTCCATCATTGGTGCCTGTCAGCTAAAAGGGTCCAACATTGGTGCCATTACCTTAGTATATTACGTACCCAGTGCAGCAATACAAAGAATGGCTCAAATCCCGGGTAATTGTGGCCCGAACCAGAGGCGAGGGCCATAAACAAGCGATCTGAGGCCTTCTTTATTACCGCCCGTGGTGCGTACATAGTGGTACGTTTCCATCTGGGTGTAAAGTGAGATTTTCCATTGCGCCCTAGGGCGGTAAATCACTCTTACCGCCCAGTGTGACGTAAAAGTCACTACCATAACTTACCTATGTAACTAACAAGCACATACAGATTTCTAAATGTTATAATTAATGTATCTACTTAAAATAGTTAAAGAAAGACTGCTGTACCCTCACCATGAGTTGTGACATTGAGGTTTTCGATAAAGAGTATCGAGTTTACTATCTGTGCATCTCGCTTGTACTATTTTAGTGCGAACGAGATGCACAGATAGTAAACTCGATACTCGTTATCGAAAACCTTAAAGTCACAACTCAAGGTTAGGGTACTGATCCCACAGTCAAACCACTGTACATGTGTAAGATTGACCCTGCCTATGAAGCCGAAGGTCCAGGGGTCGATTCCCAGTCAGGGCATTTATTTGTATGATGAGCATGATGAGTCATGGGTGTTTTCTATGTATTTAAGTATTTATATATATTTATCGATTATATATATCGTCGTCTAGTACCTACAACACAAGCCTTACTGAGCTTACCGTAGAACTAGGTCGATTTGTGTAAGATTGTCCCAAAATATTTTTTATTTATTATTATTTATATTTTAAAGTCACTTATGAGTTTTGTGAGCAATGTTTTAGTAACTAAGAAAAAAACTGTATTTTCAATTTGTGTTTCAGGTTTCCAACTGACTCACTCCCTTGGTGGGGGTACTGGATCCGGCATGGGTACTCTGCTGCTCAGCAAGATCCGCGAAGAGTTTCCTGACAGAATTATGAACACGTTCAGTGTCGTACCGTCGCCTAAAGTAAGCAACTGGTTCATTTTGCTGTGTGATGCCGGCTGACTAGAATAGCACCACCCCCCGCAGGTGTCGTAAGAGGCGACAATGGAAAAAATGCTACAGACGGGCAGCAGCGTCCGTCGAAACCCAATCAACAGCTACTGCGGTCACCACCCCCCTGCCAAGCGCGACTATGGCAACTACCCCCAAGATGATACAAGTTATGTGGGAGGCCTATGTCCAGCAGTGGACTGCATACGGCTGAAATGTATGATGTATGTAAGGCACTGGTTCGACTTCGACTTCTAACTTCTCTTTAAAAAATAAAACCAACTCAATGGTTTAGCTAAGTCTATGATTAGTAATGATTACATTGTTTAAAGAGAAAGTAGTCTTCTGGATGGATGAAATTAAAAGGTGAAATCTGTATTAAATAGACGAGATTTCAAATTTAAATAAAAACATGAGGTTTAGAAACTCAACTCTAGAAAGACAAATAATTTACAAGTTAAACTTTATTTATAAATATGAAATATTTACATGTCACATGCTTAATTGTATAAATTAGGATTATAATCATAGGCAGACATCGGATTCCATGGGGCGAAACTTCTTGACATCTAGGGACTTCCTATATCGATAAACTCATTTATCGATACTAGTTCTAAATACTAGTGATCACACAAAGGTTTGCTTATAAAATATTTTTTTATTAAAAGAGTATTATATTATAAAATAAGAACTCATATTTCTTCTTCTTTTTTGAAAACGTTTTTAAAAGTTTACTCGTCACAATTTATTTCTTCATGACTGTCCCATCTATTATTGTTAACCACCAGAATTTTTTCCATATTTTCGGGCGTTAAGCGTCTCCGTCTTGGCTGAAAAATCCATTTCAGGTGGCTAAAAGACTTTTCAATTTCTTTGGAGGTTATAGGAGCATAGCAAAATTTCATGAAGTGATCAATGGTACTTGAATTTCATACTGATCTTCAGAACAACAGTGACGAAAAACACACAATTGGGGGCGGTCACTAGTATATAGAACTAGTATCGATAAATGAGTTTATCGATATAGGAAGTCCCTAGCTATCAAGAAGTTTCGCCCCACGGAATCCGATGTCTGATCATAGGTAGACTAAAACTAACTTAAATTATACATATTCTTAAACTACATCAATAAAAATAAACTTAACTACGACAACCCAATCACAACAAGAACACCCCCAGCTGTTCCGACTGCAACATAGTACCCATTACGCTAGCAGCATACCCTCGCTGTACCGCCAGGGCAATGCGTTGTGAAATGCGCTGGTGTCCACCAGCCGAGTCGACAGAGCCCCCACAAAGGCCTTCATGTCGGCTGACCAAGGGCCCAGCGTCTCCAAACTCGCAGTCCCTATGTCCCTATGTACTCTAGAAAGTAATAAAATCTTATAAACGATAATTGATTGTATATCTTAAAAGTTAAAACCTTTGCGGGAAAAACTGGCTTAATGATTGCTTTTGATATCATTAAAAACAAACAAGTAGACTTGTGCTCTCAAATTTGGATATTAGTGGGTATTAAAATAACGTAACATTATTCAATTCATATTTCATAGTCTCAAACTATACAGCAACAGAAATTTCGGCCCGAGTTTCGGTTTCGGCCAAAAACGGCCAACCCTTTCGGCCGAGCCGAAACTTTTAGACGTACTTTCGGATCGCGTTCGGTTAACGTCGGGTGCGCTCGGCTTGGCTGGCAATATGGCACCTTCTCGCCTGTCGAATCAGTACTCGTTGCTCGTTTTGACGAGTAGTAAAGACACTTTAGTTAAAAAAGAAGTTTGGTACTTCTTTAATCTTAAATTTAATACGAAACTTAAATCTATGTTTAAAGACTGTATCATTTATAAACACAAATAAAACTTGGTCTAACTGTTGACTTATATTACATTTTGACGACCGGTCTGGCCTAGTGGGTAGTAACCCTGCCTCTGAAGCCGATGGACCTGGGTTCGATTCCCAGTCGGGGCATTTATTTGTGTGATGAGCACAAATATTTGTTCCCGAGTCATGGGTGTTTTCTATGTATTTAAGTATTTATATGTATCTATCTATTATATATATCGTCGTCTAGTACCTACAACACAAGCCTTACTGAGCTTACCGTAGGACTAGATCGATTTGTGTAAGATTGTCCCGAAATATTTATTTATTTATTACGTATTAAGACGCCATATTTCACCGTGCCTATAGCCTATTGTTGTCACCAGGTAAGCGAGGTGGTACTGGAACCGTACAACGCCACGCTCTCCGTGCATCAGCTGGTGGAAAACACAGATATGTCCTTCTGCATCGACAACGAGGCTCTCTACAACATCTGCTTCCGAACTCTGCGGCTGGCCAGCCCCAGTTACGGGGACCTCAATCATCTTATCTCGGTAAGACCTAGACGATTATACACAAAAAAAAAAACTAAAAAAACCTCACCGCCATATGGCTGGTCCGTTTACTATAGTCGTAGCAGTGACGGCGCATCTATAGACCTCGATTCCCGACGGCTTGACTAATTTTCACATACCTGAGCGATTTACCATCAGCTCCTACAGTCGTAGAGAATTTTGAGATGGCGATGGAGGGCCGTGCACTCGAATTCATAAAACTTTGAGGACGAAAATTTTCTTTGTACAACGACGGTGGCAAACAAGCATACGGCCTGATGGTAAGCAGTCTGTAGTTTATGGACGCCTGCAACTCCAGAGGATTAACGTGCGCGGTGCCTACCCTGAACGATGTTGGAGCACTAGAAAACCTTACCATCGGGAACACAACACTATACCTGAAAAGAAACCTAAAGGGAACCTAAGCAATTCTATTATGGCTGTGGTCTTCTGTAAGGAGGAAAAATATAGTTTCGATACCCACGATTATTAATTTCTATTTATTATTCATGCTTCTTAAATACCATTTCTTCGTGTTTGAGAGAGTTTAAAATGTCACGATTCGAGCGTCGGGTGCTCAAAAATCGGCCCCCTGGTCGCAGTTTAGAGACAATTAATACCCGGCAGAGAAATATAATAGACACTGAGCAACACTAAACTGGGAACGCTTTTTATTCATGAAATTTGGATTGATATGACGAAGTTAGTCACTAGCAAAAACCTATAGAGTGAATACGCTGGCGGTAGATATGTTTACACGTCACCCATGATGACGTATACGACGAGGGATAAATAGAAGAAATTTGACAAGTCTAAGCGTTATTCGTATAACACAATTGGTAGTGCACTGTGCTAGTGATCCAGTGGTTGTAGGTTCGAGTCCCTGCGAGTCAAAAATTTTCTATTTTTAAACGGAATCTGTAAAGAAAATTAAATTGTGTTTGCAGTTAACGATGTCCGGGGTGACGACGTGCTTGCGGTTCCCTGGGCAGCTGAACGCTGATCTCCGGAAGCTCGCCGTCAACATGGTCCCGTTCCCGAGGCTCCACTTCTTCATGCCTGGTGAGAACTTCAGCTAATACCTCCATAGCCATCCAAGGACGAAGCTTGATGTTGATGTATTAAGAACTATGAATAGGATTATCGTACTTAATATTAAACGCACCTTAAATCAAGCGTCTACTTAGGCCCTACACTTTGTAAAACGCCATTTATCATCATCAGTCGTTCCCTCAATGCTGAGGTTCGTGATATCACGTCCTAAGGTTGGAGACCAGTCTCCTCCATAGGCTTCTGTCACCCACCAAATGCACGGCTTCTGGCAGATGTAGATGCAACGGTGCAATAACTTGGGCGCTTCATCTAGCGGGTGGTCTGCCGCAAGTCCTCTGGCCCTCAACTTTGCCCGTCATGGTCGTCTTCTCCAGGCTATCAGGAGAACGACGAGAGACTAGCATTTATACAACACAGAAATATAAACAATACTATATGACTGTTTCAGGATTCGCGCCTCTCACAGCCAGAAACTCCTTTGACTACCGTCCTCAAAACGTAGCTGAACTCATGAGTCAGGTTAGTTCTTCAATTTTTTTTTTATGATATAGGAGGCAAACGAGCAGAGATTTTTTTAATGATATAGGATTGCCTGATGGTAAGCAACTACCGTCGCCCATGGACACTCGCACCAGAGGAGTCACAAGTACGTTTTATCGTTTTTTAAGTTAAATTTCAATGTAGGTTACTCGTAATTTTTATCATTTTCAAAATAAGAAGGTACCCACTCAGTGATAACTAATTTGTTACCACAGCAGTCTTTATTTAATACAACGACGGAGGCAAACAAGCATACGGCCCGCCTGATGGGAAGCAGTTACCGTAGCGTCCATTGGTATGCAACTCCAGAGGATTCACATGCGCGTTGCCTACCCTTTGAGAACCTATACACTCCTTTTTTGAAGGTCCTCATACTGTAGTCCCTAGGGAAACACTCTACTTAGTTATAAGTCTCTGGCTCTACTTAGTTATAAATGCATGAACACATGAGTAGGTACTTATTGGTAGGTAGTAGTTAGATGAAAGGCTCTTGACAATTGTCACGAGAAATACGACAATTGTCGCGAAATTCCGACAGAGGACTAATCACATGTCGAAAAATGTCGAAATTTCTTCTGAGGATCGTGACAATTGTCAAGAGCTCTTCACCAAACTACTACCTATTTATTGACGATATAATAAAAAATAACAGCATTTGATTGAAACTACCGTGTTGGTGGCAAACAAGCACACGTCCCACCCGATGGTAAGCGGTCAATGTAATCAATAGACACCTGCAACGTCAGAAATTTACATATGTCGGGAATCATGACAATTGTCGCTGTAGTGAAATAGGGGTCAGCTGCTGCTAACTTTCCGTCTAAAAGTAAAACAAGGCAGAATAATTTGACACTGACAGCTCTAATTACAACGGAGTTCCGCTAGTCGCCGCTAGATGGCGATATCATTAAACTTGTCCAACGGTTTCAGATGTTCAATCCGGGCAACATGATGACCGCGGCGGACCCGCGCCACGGACGCTACCTCACCGTGGCTACCATGTTCCGCGGTCTCATGAGCATGAGGGAAGTCGACAATCAGATATTGGCCATACAGAATAAGAATTCCAGGTAATTTACGTAACACTTCAACAATGAAATCTTTATTAAAAGTTGAACTTTTATTATTATGAATTGGACTTAATTCTCGAGCATCCATTAAGTTCAGTTCTCGTAGTTAAGGTTAGTTAGTGTTACAGATAGAGGCAGTAAAGTAGATAAAGTTTATCGATTCTTATTCGTAAGACTCGATTGTAAGGTAGAGTTAGTTCGTTTATCTATTTGTGTCTTTTAACGCTCGTATACTCAAGACTGATAGAGACGTAAATAGTCATTTTCATATTCCGACACCTGGGGAGCCGATTTTTGAGTACTCGACGCTCGATCGTGACATTTGAGACTCTCTCAAACACGAAGAAATGGTATTTCAGAAGATTGAATGATACAAATTAATAATCGTGTTTATCGAAACTATATCTACATTGTGCAAAAATAATAATAAGAAACTTTTGTGTCCGATTATTTTCGTACCCAAAGTTTTTTGAATTCGTGTGCACAACTTTCAAAAATCGACTTCCTGAACTTAGTTATATATGCATAGCACCACCGATTATTTGCTATATTATATGTTTTCCACCTTACAGCCTGGATTTTACAGGTGAGCTCTAATTACAACGAAGTTCCGCTAGTCGCCGCTAGATGGCGCTATCATCAAACTTGTCCAACGGTTTCAGATGTTCAATCCGGGCAATATTATGACAGCGGCGGACCCGCGCCACGGACGCTACCTCGCCGTGGCTACCATATATAGTTATAGTGTTTTATGACCGTTGCTCAGTAGATACTGAAGATTAAAAATCATTTCAGCTACTTCGTGGAATGGATCCCGAACAACTTGAAGGTGTCGGTGTGCGACGTGCCACCGCGCGGTCTCAAGATGTCTGCCACCTTCATCGGCAACTCCACCGCCATCCAGGAGATCTTCAAACGTATATCGGAGCAGTTCACTGCCATGTTCAGACGCAAGGTGAGACCATAGAGTATAGATAATAAGACGACATATTTCTCAATCATAGACATACCATTTAACTAGACGGAGCGTGCTAATTATAATACCACGATCGAAAGGGTCTTATTGTAAATTTCCATAAGGAATGGCAAAGACGGCGCTATTTTCGTCCATCCTTGTCATAGTATCACATATTTTTGTTTCCCTCCAAACAGGAGTAGAACTGTCAAAGTTGGAGGGATACAAGCTTACCGTAGGACTAGGTCGTTTTTTTTAATTTATTTTTTATTTAATGTTTACCGGTTTTTGTAATTGGTTACATATCGGCTAACTATTTTAAATAAATATAATTAAACATAAACAAAGTTAATTATTAAGAATAGCGTCAGCCACTCTCTACACCATTTGTGCCGCGTCAGAAATGGGGTTGGCAAGAATGTGCATAAAGGTACTGACATCATATGGATTCAGATTGGCTGACGTTAGGAGCACCTCTCTCAGAGCACGATTTTTTACGCATTCTGTAAGATGATGTACATCTTCTATGGATCCATCAATGTCGATTTTTGTACGATTGTCCCTATTTTTTTTTAAATATCTTTTTATCTCTTTCCATAATGAAAACATCTTCAAATGTACTTTGGTTCCCAGGCCTTCCTGCACTGGTACACCGGCGAGGGTATGGATGAGATGGAGTTCACGGAAGCCGAGAGCAACATGAACGATTTGGTGTCCGAGTACCAGCAGTACCAGGTACGCATAAGGGCCCCCGCCCACTTAGCATCGTCGTCGTCATCTAGTGAACGCCCGCGCAGCGTCGACGCGACGTTTACGTTACGGCGCCGCAACGTCAGTGGCGTCTTTCGAACGTCAGCGTCTCGTTAACGCCTGCGCAGCGTCGACGCGTCGTTTACGTTACGGCGCCGCAACGTCAGTGGCGTCTTTCGAACGTTAGCGTCTCGTTAACGCCTGCGCTGCGTCGACGCGACGTTTACGTTACGGAGCCGCAACGTCAGTGGCGTCTTTCGAACGTCAGCGTCTCGTTAACGCCTGCGCTGCGTCGACGCGACGTTTACGTTACGGAGCCGCAACGTCAGTGGCGTCTTTCGAACGTCAGCGTCTCGTTAACGCCTGCGCAGCGTCGACGCGACGTTTACGTTACGGTGCCGCAACGTCAGTGGCGTCTTTCGAACGTCAGCGTCTCGTTAACGCCTGCGCAGCGTCGACGCGACGTTTACGTTACGGAGCCGCAACGTCAGTGGCGTCTTTCGAACGTCAGCGTGTCGTTAACGCCTGCGCAGCGTCGACGCGACGTTTACGTTACAGCGCCGCAACGTCAGTGGCGTCTTTCGAACGTCAGCGTCTCGTTAACGCCTGCGCTGCGTCGACGCGACGTTAACGTTACGGCGTCGCAACGTCAGTGGCGTCTATCGAACGTCAGCGTGTCGTTAACGCCTGCGCAGCGTCGACGCGACGTTAACGTTACGGCGCCGCAACGTCAGTGGCGTCTTTCGAACGTCAGCGTCTCGTTAACGCCTGCGCAGCGTCGACGCGACGTTAACGTTACGGCGCCGCAACGTCAGTGGCGTCTTTCGAACGTCAGCGTCTCGTTAACGCCTGCGCAGCGTCGACGCGACGTTAACGTTACGGCGCCGCAACGTCAGTGGCGTCTTTCGAACGTCAGCGTCTCGTTAACGCCTGCGCAGCGTCGACGCGGCGTCAATGGCGTTTGTCGAACGTCAAAGGCCTTGATTCGTCTTCTAGTGCCTCTCACTCTTATGGAGCAGTCTCCTATAACTGAAATTTGAACTTTTACTTTTAAACAAAACATTATTTGAGAGTATGGCTTCTCCCATTTGGTGGTTAATTTGGATGCTGTTTGGTTTTCAAGAAATTGTTATTGGCAGAGTGAAAAGCGGGTGGAGGGAGTAGCCGAAACGATCACAGCACTCGCTACGGCTAAAATTGACATTTTTGTCGCTGACTTGAGCTGTCAAATCCATATTGCAGTAAACATTTTCTAATCGTTTTAATAATGTTACTGACTACCATTGTCCAAAATTGTGTAATATAGTAAAATAACACAAGATTTCATTAATATTTTTCACAATATTTACTTACTTCTTGTTTGACAGCGGTGACAATATTGTCCATAATGGCCGCCTGTCACGTGGCGCTGTCGTCGCGCTCGGTCCCTATATTAAGTCCCTAAGGCTCCATCACATGAGATATTTTTCTATTTTTCTTTCGATTTAAATATCTTTGATATGCTAGCAGACGTTTCTGCGTAATATAAAAATAATCACATGAGATGATTAATGGTGTAAAAGAGGTTTTTAATTCTTCTGTAGCTCGGTGATATTTTAAATGTTTTTCTCGGCTAAATTATTGATATCCGTCATTTATCATTCAATAACATTAAATAAAAGAATATCCAATTAGCTAAGGTCAAAAAGCACTTGGTTAGTAAACAATTTGTATGAAATTACTTTGCACTCTTGTGAATGAAATGCAATTTTGCTATCTGTTTTTAAAGAACAAAACAGTTCTTTCCGAGCTAGTGAGGTGAAAAATTGTCAATTGACTACAAGAGGCCTCGATCCTTGCCCTGGGTCGTTTTTTCTATCTTATCCTTCGTGGTATACGTCATCATGGGTGACGTGTAGTCACATCTACCGTCAGCGTATTGAACACTTAACGGCATCGAAGTCTCAATTTACATTGAGAATTCATCGATAACAATGTGTTACCCGCTTCTGATTTATTTTTTATTATGCAGAAACGTCTGCTAGCGAATATCTTCGATATTTAAATCGAAAGAAAAATAGAAAAATTTGACTCGAAGCGGGACTCGAATATCGAAGATATTCGCTAGCAGACGTTTCTGCATAATAAAAAATAAATTGATATTATTAATACATATATTTCATTATTAAAAAAAAAAATATTTTTTTACAGGAAGCTCATGTAGACGATGAGGATGTGGAATTCGATGAAGAAGACGAAATAGAGCAAGAACAATACCCGGAGGAAAGGGATAGAGAACCCGTCCATGTCGCTCTCTAAAAATCCATAACTACGTAAATGACTCGTTAAATTCCTGTCTTAAATAGGACATGCTCATAGGAGCTTTAACTTTGAGGATCGCTTCTGCAACACGAATGTGGCAACATTTGTTTTACAACTTTAAAAAAAATATTTCGAACGAATTTGTGATTTTTTCGAACAAACTAAATAGTATTTTCAATAAACAGCATCCAATAGTCTAGTTGACATTTACTGTCAGCCTAAAGCTTCAGTTTTCGCAGTACATTGCGTGCTTGAAAAAAAAATATTTCGGGACAATCTTACACAAATCGACCTAGTCACGGTAAGCTCAGTAAGGCTTGTGTTGTAGGTACTAGACGACGATATATATAATAGATAGATACATATAAATACTTAAATACATAGAAAACACCCATGACTCAGGAACAAAAATCTACTTTTTTTAATTTTAAGTAAACTATAAGTTATTTTCAAAAGTCGTACAACAAATGTTGCTACATTCGTGGTGCAGAAGCGATCCCCAAAGTTAAAGCTGCTATGACGGGGACACACGGTATATACAAATCTAGTACCGTAACCTTTTCTTCTTTTCTCACCTTACAAAATCAGAAGCATGCCCTAGTCTTAAACTTCGCTATTTATCAGTGCTGGACGTAGTCCTCTGATATCACAGGCACTCTAGTGATCTGCGACCAGCGACTTCCATCAAGGGCCATGAGGTCCATGAAGTTTGTTGACACCCTACACACTTTCGACAGTACCCTTACCATGAGTTTTCGATAATATCGAGTTTACTATCTGTACATCATGTTCGCACTGAAATGTATCCTTAATCCTTTATAATAAAATCGTGTGCAAAAGTGTATACATATTGTAGTCGACTGTACAAGCGATAGAAGCTCGACTGGGGAAGTACCTCCTCCTTACAGAAGACCACAGCCATAATAACACTGCTACCTTTCAGGTATGTAGTGTTGTGTTCCTGATGTTAAGGTTCCTAAAGCTCCAACCCACCTTAAAGGCCGGCAACGCGCTTGGGCGACGGTAATTGCTTACCATCAGGCAATCCGTCTGCACATTTGCCACCTTGCTCATAAAAAAAAAACTCGATACTTCGTTATCGACAACCTCAATGTCACTCATGGTAAGCGTACTGTAGTGTTACACTCTACTGTCTGTGGTCACTAGAACCTTTCCCAGCAGCCATAGACTCTCCTGGCTGTCCATTGCCACTTCAACTGTGATTAAATCGAATTTAAGGAAATATGCGGGAATGTATTATTGTATCATAAAGTCAATATCATATCATGCAAGTACCCACTACGCGCTGACTCGCCAGAAACAATATTTTAATGGTTTTAAAGTATAAAGCAATACAGCTCTGCCATTGCAAGAATGAAGTTTCTAATTGTTACTTAGCTCCCGCCACACATTCGCACGAGTAGCGAGGCGAAACGCGAGCACGCATGTGTACGCGGACGTCTCGTTATTCCTCGTCCCTCGCATCGCGTTTTTGTATAGGCAAAGTTTCGTCGAACGTTTCGACGAATAGCGAGGCGAGTGACGAGCCAGCATGTCTTAATCACGGAGCTATAGGTTCACGCTGATATTGTATTGGTTATTTGTACTACTGCGACAGACAACAGCTAATCAGAAATTATATTACATAGTAACAGAGAGTTGTGTCATTTAATAAAGTAGGTTGACCTCTTATCGCCATATCATATTTATATATTTTTTTAATAAATTAAAAAAACCCGCGATATTTATGTAAGTACAAATGAAGAATTAAAAATAAATTCCAAGCCGTGGTCCGAATTACGCTCACGGGGCTGACAGGTCATTCCAGAAATAGTTATTAGAACCGTCCGTGAGCGTGTTTAAAATGCTCAAAACGCGAATCGGACCGCGGCACCAGTCTCAATATTATTGAAAAAAAAAAATGTATATAAAAGGACAATTAGTTATATTTCATTTGTTACTAAAATTTTAAACCATGTTTTACTGTATTTTTTATATTATTAAGAAAATAGTAGTTACGTTTGATTATAAGACATACGTTTGTATTTATATCAGTATTTCACTTTTCAAAAATGTTGTTTTTGTTTTAAACTTGAAAATATTTAGACATATAAATATTTTGTAAAAGTTTAATAAAAACATTTGTTAAAAAAATTGTGTTTATAATTTATATTAAAAAGAAATTATACCCCTACAATACCCTCGAAGCCAACTCGGAATTCTGGTGTCTTGAATGGTCATGAAGTACTTTTACTGGAATCTTACTTCATAATATTACATATATGGACCCGGGTATGTCCTTAAACTACGTCCTACAATGAGAGGTAGGGCACAACGTTGACCATCACGCTTGAGTCTGGAGAAGCCCAACTGGGGAAGTACCTCCTCCTTACAGAAGACCACGGCCATAATAGCACTGCTACCTTTCAGGTATGTATTGCTGTGTTCCTGATGGTGAGTAAAGTTCCCAGAGCTCCAACCCCCCTTAAAGGCCGGCAACGCGCTTGTGACTCATCTGGTGTTACGGGTGTCCATGGGCGACGGTAATTGCTTACCACCAGGCAATCCGTCTGCTCGTTTGCCGCCTATGTCATAAAAAAAAAATTAGGCAGACGTCCGGTTTTTTATCCAATATCCCAGTAGCTAGTCCATCCTTTCCACCCAATAGCCTAGTACATTCTAGATTCCATTAAAACCCAATAGTCCTTACACCATGACAGCTGCTGTCTCTGTACGCGTCCCTTGATATGGACCGGGGCAACATCCGCTTAGTGTACCCCTTACATTTCATTAAATTGTCGAAAGGGTCTCTGCGCGTTGGCTCGATCCGGCTCCGCGTACGCCTCACAAATGTCCGGAACACCATTGTTCCGTGTACGGAACAGACATACTTATAAATACAGGATGAAACATAAGTCGTAAACAGAGTTTTTTTGTTTCTATCATAGTATTTTAAAGCGAATTCATTACATTAACTCGGGAAGCAAACAATTAAACTTCATTAATGATAATTAATAAAAGCAAAAACACCAACCTTATGGTCACCCTATTCGACAAGACTTGCTAGTTGCTGTGATTAAAGTGGTGACTCGGGGTAACGTTCTCGGAACAAGTCTCGTGTTTGCACAGTACTGTTCGTTCGATTGTAATATCTTACCATATCGAAACGCTCAATAAAAGTGTAAGGATACGGAGCCGGCATTTTAAACGTGATTTAATATTTTTTTACAATTTCAATTTGTAGCGTAATGTTATGGCTTTTGAATTTGTCATTGTCAATTTAATCTTCTTCTTCTTTTAAAAAAATATGGCTTCCATCAATAAATCAATCGATGATTTCGCCAGTGTCAAGTAGAATAACAAATAAGTATAATAACATATAAGTTTGCCCTTAGAGCATGACGTTGTTCGGTAGTAGGCCGTGCGTTTTGTAAAGTGGTAGCTGGACTTTACAGAAAGCTAAGAGGCGGCCGTGACCCCGGGATTGCCGGGTGATGACCAAAATAGTGGTGAAACACGTTTTAAAATCTATTCTTCATTAGCTGCACAATTCTGCGTTAGATCACTGCATAATACGCTATCAATATTACACACTAAACTACGTTTGAACAAAAAACAAAAAATATATTTTCAAGACGACTTCGCCATTTCGAGGTTCAACCGTCAATTTAATCTTTTTTCGAGTTCTTACCAGCCAATTACAAAGAGGTTGAATGAATTATTTTAGTAATATGCTATGGGTCTATGACAGTTAGCGTAGCAGATTAGGGTGACCACGACACTCAGTACATTTAAAACATTATTTTAACTTAACGAATGAAAAAACAATGCTTACATATTTCTGCCTGTGGTTACGTCCACATGTTTAAACTAAAGTTAAACAATAAGAAATACACAATTCTGTTTACGACTTGTTTCACCCCGTATAAAAGGTTTGTGAAGATATTGATGTGTGATATTGTTGGATATGTTTTCTTAAAGAATAACGCATTTTTATGTAATATGTATAAGATATCTTTTGTAATACTGTTTTGAAAAAATAAGTCCCGCCGAGTTTCTTGCCGGTCATAAAAGTCGAAATGCTTCTCGGGTCAGAGGTGTAGGGTTAGAACCGGTGTAGTTTTTATGTTTTCTTTTGTATACTCGACGTGTAAAAGTGCCCTTGTGGCCTACTTACTGAATAAACGTTTGAGTTTTTTTTTTGAGTTAAGTTTAGATAATAATGGCCAGTAACTTTGACCTCCCTAAATCGCCTAAATCCACACTTGGGGGCTTTATGAGTGATGCACTCAAAAAATTTTGTGGACGAAAATAATCAGACATACCTAAAAGTTTTAACCATTATTTTTGCACAAAATGTATAGTTTCGATACCCACGATTATTTATTTATATCATTCATGCTTCTTAAATACCATTTCTTCGTGTTTGAGAGAGTTTAAAATGTCACGATTCGAGCGTCGAGTGCTCAAAAATCGGTACCCTGCCCTGTGGTGTAGTTGACAGACGGGGTCAGTAGATGTTTAGGCCCGAATAAGAACCGCCGGACTATAGGTCCGCGCCCTATCCAGGATTACCGCCTTCTGAATCTGACCATTGTAACTTAATAAGCTGCAGTTATCTTTTCAGGGTTCCGTAGTCTAGGAACCCTTATAGTTTCACCATGTTTGTCCATTGGGGCAATTTGTGAGTGTCGAGTACTCGTGACATTTTTAACTCTATCTGGGGACCGATTTTTGAGAGTCGTGCATTCGAATTCATAAAACTTGGAGATCGAAAATAATCACACACAAAAGTTCCTTACCATTATTTTTGCACAACATGTATAGTTAGATACCCACGATTTTTTATTTATATCATTCATGCTTCTTAAATAAAGAAGAGAGTTTAAAATGTCACGATTCGAGCGTGGAGTGCCCAAAAATCGGCCCCCATCAGAAACAAAGAAATGGGATTCTAGAAACATGAATGCTAGAAATTAATAATCACGGGTATCGAAACTATAGAATTTCGTACAAAAATAATGATGATAAACTTTTGTGTGCGAATATATTCGTCCCTAAAGTTTTTGTAAATTGAGTGTACGACTTTCAAAAAATCATAAATCATACCTCCCCCTACATGTGAAGATGGGGGTATTTTTTTGGATCAACCCTAAAGTGTGAGGTGCCATTAGTTAGGTATTTCAAAAATAAATGAGGTTCGTTTTTAATATTTTTCAATAAAACGAATATTTTCGGAGATAATCGGTCTGGAAGTTCATCATCATCATTTCAGGCATAAAAAATGACTTTTCAGCTCGGGGGTAGTTGCCATAGTCGCCACGCTCGGCGGCCGCAGTAGCTGTTTATTGGGCTCCGACGGACGCTGTTTTTTTCCATCTGATGCTCTAGAAGTTATTTTACGGTCTTTTCCATACACGGAACAATGGTGTTCCGGACATTTGGGTGGCGTACGATCACGCACGTACAGATCGAGCCAACGCGCAGAGGCCCTTTCGACAATTTTACGGTTATTATTAAGGATCAAAAACTACGGAACCTTACACTGAGCACGGCCCGACAAACTCTTGGTAGTTTTATTAAACTTATTTATTTTAATTATCCGTATCCAACAAGACACTTAGCAATGTCCACGGTATTGGCTATTTGTAAAACACGGCAGTAATTTATCGCAACACGTCATTTTGATTGTAATCGTTCGCCATTTCTCACATGACCGACATCGCAATATGTTACGAAGGATTTTACGTGAGTTTTATTGTATTGTTTTCATTAATTCGTGAGTAATTCAAATGCATATATATTTAATTTAACAGCGCAAGGTGTTAACATAGGCCTCCCACATGGACTAGGGGGCGATTTTTGAGAATCGTGCATTCGAATTTAAAAAAAAATCGAGGTCGAAATTAATCGCACACAAAGGTTATTCACCAATATTAAATGCTCAAATATTAATGATCATTCATGTTTCTAAAATACCATTTCTTAGTTTCTGATGAAATATCACGATTCGAGTACCTACAAGACGCTCAAAAATTGTCCATGGAAATTGAGCTCGGAACCGGTATTTTGTACATAGGTACCTACAATAAATACGGTATTACAATTATTATACATGAACGGGACTTAACCGAGTATACTGACTTTAAGTCCCGTTCATGTATAATAATGTGTACAAACCGTGAAAGTTTATATCGATATTACAATGTTTCTTTTTGTTTTTTGGTTTCCTATTTCATGTTTAATTGGAAAATGTAACTTTTTGGAGCAATAGCTGTAAATACTGAGACCTATATTAAAAGCAGGAATTTATTGTAATAATTTAGTCTAATCCGGTTTTTTTTACAATACCGGTTAAGAGCCGCGCCATAGACCGCCACAGCGAGCGATCTGCGGTCCGATTTTTGAGTCCTGCACTCGAATTCAAAAAACTTTGAGGACAAAAATAATCGCACACAATTTTTTTTACCATTATTTTTGAACGAAATGTATAGTGTCGATACCCACCATTACAAATTGTTATTATGATTCTGAAATACCATTTCTTCGTTTCTGACTGAGTTTAAAATCTCACGAGTCGAGTACTCGAGGCTCAAAAATCACCCCCTAATGACGTAACGAGATTTCTTTAACCTCGTGCCTTCTTTAACCGAAATTTTGCTAGTTAAATTTTAACTCGGTTAAATTGACAAAGAGTTAACAGTTATTTGCTGTCTATGTACTATGAGCAGGACATAATGTAGGCAGGAGGTTAAGTCCGGAAAGAATGAATTGGACCGACCGTGAGCGCGAAATGCGAACGCACCACGGCTATAGTGTGCCTAATATTAAAAAGTGTACCTAATAATCAAAATCTGTAAATGAGTGCATTATCTGCCCGTAACCATTATCTCATGAACTCAGTACCCTGATTAAATAGGTACCTAATTAATTTTGTTTCAGTGTTCTTACCAATTACGATAATAGCAAACCAGAAAGATCCATATCTCCATCATATGCCACTTGAAAAAATCTATCCAAGGTCTGTAACAACTTACACAGACAAAACACTAATCCGTACTGAGAAACCGGTTCTTCAGAACACACAAGTCAACAAATCTCGTGATATTCAATCTCTTTACGACTATACATTTACTGCCAAACCTACCGACAAACCGGTTAACATAGAACCGGTTTCAAAAACTGGAAATATACAACCTGAACCGGATCTGAAAATACCCGCATTCATGTTAACATCTATGGAAATTAATGAAAGTGAATTTAATAAAAATAAAAATATTGATAAACTATTATCAAATGACAGACCAAATCAGATTACAAAAATACAAGTACCAATAATTACAGACGAACAGATTAATCTGCCAAAAGTAAACCCATTATTTGTCGGTACTGAGCAGATTTACCAAAAATGGTTACCGACTATTATTAAAAAAACGGCACTTTATCAGACAAATAAAAATAATTCACTACTGCCTTATTTACCACCGGTTACCGGATTACCATTACCGAAACTAAAAGAAATCGATTTACCGAAAAAATATGACAGTTATAAGAATAAATTCTTACCAATAAGCGAAAAATTGGTCCCATCGCCGATGTTACCCAGAAAACCGATAAACAAAGATGAAGAAAAAGAAAGACTACTGAAAGATAAATTAGTTGCCTTGCTTTTGTCTTCAAAAACAGATTTACAAGAACAAGAAAGGGATTTGGGGTATATACACGACACACTAAAGTCGGAAGTAATGTACAAGATCGGATATCTTACTAGTCACATAAAGACAATGAATAATAGAATAAGTAGGTTACATAAAAGTGTACAGAACAATCATCAGAATTGGGACTCACTTCGAATATTGGAGATATATGAAGAGGTAATCTTTCATATTGGGTCGTATAAATTAATTGTCAAATCTGATTTGCCATTATTAATTTTAATGCACTTTTTTTCCAACCAGAGCGCCGATTTTTGAGTCGTGCACTCGAATTCAAAAAACTTTTATGACGAAAATAATCGCACACAAAAGTTTCTCACCATTATTTTTTCACATAATGTATAGTTTCGATGCCTATGTTTAATAATTTCTATCATTCATGTTTCTATAAAATACCATCCCTCTACCTACCTACCTACCTGAGTCCGATTATTTTCGTCCACAAAGTATTATGTATAATTTCGATATGTATATCATTCTTGTTTTAAAAATGCCATATCTTCGTGTCTGACAGAGTTTAAAATGTCACGATTCGAATACTCGACGCCAAAGACGCTCAAAAATCGACCCACGGCTCCGTCTTACCTAGTACATTATTTTTTTTATGTTTTAGGTGAAAAGCAATTACGACAAAATACGAAAACTACTTAAAGGAATGCAGTCTTACTTAAGAGCCAGAAAGAAGTCCGGGAGTCAACTTGGACCTCGGGAAGAGAAAAATCCGTACGTTAGCGACATTAGTTGGACATATTACGACGATACCATGAATTAACTTATGAAAAGACCTACCTAACTCTACCTTCCTAATGCGGACTGCTAAGGAATGGAATTCGCTCCCTTCGTCTGTATTCCCGGAAAGATATAATTTGGGTCTCTTCTATACTTATGGATAATTTTATTAAGTCATCAGTAAAAGTTTCTTGTTCCAAGATCTGTACCCTTACCATGAGTTGTGACATTGACGTTTTCGATAACAAGTATCGAGTTTACTATCTGTGCATCTCGCTTGTACTATCTTTACGGCCACAGACGTCCTTCGCTGTCAAAGGGTAAAGTCCGTATAATGGCAATTTTAGCAATCCTTGGCGTTCGAAAGGTTAATACCGGTTTATATTTACCGGTATTATATTTTATAGTGTAAATAGATACTTAAACATTTACTGCGTGACGTATCAAAATATTTGTTTGAATTTAGACTGTAAATCTGTTACAATAAAGTTGAACATGATAACTGCCATATATGGCTTCGTATGCAGCAATAGCTGAAATACTTTATATACTGTTCCGCCAGATACTTTAAGTCTTCTATTGTACAAAATATCAGAACACTATTTTTTAATAAAATACTATACATAACTGATTTTACGCTTTTTTTCACCTGCCCCGTTGTCTGTAAATCTCGATCGTCGTCAGTGTACCTAGGCGAGTGCAGGCGGCGATCGGGAGACTCCCTGTAATGATAACAAGTACATCCAAGTTGCTACACGAAGGTAGTTACATGCTTTTTATATGTTCTTCTTTTTTTAACAGTTATCTTGTCCGATATAAAGACTGACAAGGTCATTTTTCGAATTAATGGCAAGACGAAACAGTGGGAAAGCGTTAAATGAGTTTGACATAGCGTCTGGAAACTACGTACTTACCTTCACTTCCCAGCTGTTTTGCCTCTGTGATATATTTACTACATCAAACACGTCCTGTGTGCATATACAAACATACGGGTCAAACAGAGAACCTCTTTTTGGAGACTGTTAAAAAATACGTTTACTACGTGAGCCAAGCCGCGGGCAAAAGCTAGTTCTGTAATAAAATCTTGCAAATTGAAAATAGATGATATATATATGAGGTACCTGCTTGAAAATGTGACCATAGACGGAAATGCAGGTTCAAATCCTGTCTCGGGCGCCGTTGGTCCTCGCCACTTTTTCTTAAGTCTATATATGTCATCAAATAAAACAACTAAAACGGATTAACCCTTTAACGCCCAAAAGTCACTGTGGTCGTGCGTTCAAGCCTCCTCGCGGCTCGATTGTCCTAATGATTCTTGTTAAAAAAAATACAAAAAGACTATGTTGTTCGGTGGTTTTTGCCTTGCAATTTTGAAGTTGCCCTATAAAGGGTTAAATTGCGTATACTAATTTAAACTTCATCCCGACGTTTCGAATCCTTCAGCAGCGTTCGTGGTCATCGGGTGGACTAATTCGGGTCCACCCGACCACGAATTGTTTTATTTCATGAGTAATTATCGCGACAACCGAAGACAATATTATATACATATAATATAGCTATGTCATCTATTTTCAATTTATAATTTATATACGGTAATTCGCTAGTAACTGGCTACATTGTACTAAAAATGAAGTCTTGTTTATATGCAATTAGAATTAGTTTTAGTGTGAGGTGGCGAGTAATTGAACGGTCACCAGTAATTGAAACCCCATTAGAAAATGTGTTCTATTTGTACGTAAACAGAATTCATTTTCAAGTAATAAGCAAGTTATTGAAAAGTGAAGTGAAGTTATTGACAATTTACTAGTACCCTATATATTCTATTTTATTACTATGTTTGTTAATATATTATCCGACCATTGCCGCATACAAAAGATCCCTGGTTTTCATTATTGGCTATGTCGTAGGTAATTTAGTTTGAAACAATGAGAGGTACGGCACATCGAAGTACCATCACGCTTGAGTCTGGAGAAGCCCAACTGGGGAAGCACCTCATCCTTACAGAAGACCACAGCCATAATAGCACTGCTACCTTTTAGGTATGTAGTGTTGTTCGTGATGGTGAGTAAGGTTCCCAGAGCTCCAACCACCCTTAACCCATTCATTGCCGACGCCTCATATTTTTACTAAAGTCATCACGCAGTGCCGCCGCCATCCACGCGACGACGCGAATTCTCGTCCGCGGCATTACTTTAACATTTCAAGGACGTGAATACGCGTCCGCGGCATTACGTTGACTTTTCAAGGACGCGAATAAAAACAATTAACTGGAGGACGTGAAATCGCGTCCTCGCGTCCTCGGCATTACGCTTGCACATTCATGGGACGCGAATTCGTGCCTTCGGCATTGAACGGATTAAAGACCGACAACGCGCTTGTGACTCCCCTGGAGTTGCGGGTGCATATTGGCGACTGTAATACTTACCATCAGGCAATCCGTCTGCTAGTTTGTCATAAAAAAAAACGTTTTAAAGTAAAAGTTTTTGTGTATTAAATATAGTTTATTACATGTTAAACCAATTTAACACAGCACAAATAGTGTAAGGTCTCAGCGGAGGGTCCAAGCCTATTGCGGGCGGGGAGCGTCGCGTCAAACGTATGCACTAGGCTATGTACCCCATGAGTTGTAACATTGACGTTTTCGATAACGAGTATCGAGTTTACTATCTGTGCATCTAGTTCGCACTAAAATAGTACTAGCTAGCGATACTCGTTTTCGAAAACGTCAATGTCACAACTCATGGTAATGGTACTGGTCTCCTATAAATGCCATCGGCCGCTTACAGCGTCTGCGTCACAATGCTGCCTATAGAGATGTATTGTTGTGGTCTCTCATACCTCGACGTTGGCGTCTTTTTTGTTCAGGAACGTTGACGCTGACGTCAGACGCCGCGTGTAGCACATAATAGAAGCCTTAGTTTAACATATACGCCGCACTCCCGGCCCTGCTCCGCTACACGCTCAACTCGTCCATTGAAGGGGTCGTCCACATATTACGTCACAGCAATAAGGGGTCATGCCAACTGTAAAAGTACATGTTAAAGGGATAATAAAATTGCGTGACATGGGGGTTATAAAGTCATAATTTCGTGTGACGTAATATGTGGACGACCCCGACATGACGTGAGACTTCACACTTACGCTATTACTACATTTGTATAAAAAACCGGTTATAATCAACACCGGAGAGAATTTTTTCTTTTGCAAAAGTTCAGGAATCTTGGCAAATATGCTTTAGAACAAGGTACAGTCGTCATCAGATACATCGGAGCGGCCAAAGTGGTTACAAATACTTACATTAGTTGCTCGTTTCATTAACTTTAAGCAGTAATACAATGCAAAAAAGGCAAAAAAATAATTTCCATACAGTATTCATGCTTAATTATCGTCATAAAGCTGACATAATTTAACATTTTTCACATCACGTTATTTGGAACATTTTTTTTAAACCTCCCTTAAATAAATAAAAATCTCTAAAAACCGATAAAATAACCGGTTGTGTACTTTTAACCGGTTTGTAAAAACACGTCACCGGTTAAAACAATAATCTCATTATATATGATTAAAACTATATTGATCATGATCACAAAAATAAAATATTAAGTCAATTGTACACCATATTAATTTAAATTATTTTTTATTATGCAGAAACGTCTGCTTGCGAATATCTTCGATATTTAAATCGAGAGAAAAATAGAAAAAAATCGACTCGAAGCGGGATGGCGGACGGGATATGTCTCCACGTCACCCATGATGACGTATGTCACGAGGGATAAAATAGAAAAAAAATTATAAGTCTAAGCTGTACTCGTATAGCACAATTGGTAGTGCACTGGGCTAGTGATCCAGTGGTTGTGGGTTCGAGTCCCGCTTCGAGTCGATTTTTTTCTATTTTTCTCTCGATTTAAATATCGAACATATTAATTTAAATGAAATAAGGATGAAACGTATAAATATTAATGACTATGATTGTACACAAGTTATTTTTTTTATTTAGAGACATTACATAAGTACTAAATACTAATTATCTACTTTACATTTTATAAGGAATAAATTAATATAATTTTTATACTTATAATATAGTTTAGTTTATACATACAATTTATTTCTGTAGGTATCAGTGTCAAATAGTAGCTGTCAAAGTAGTCAATAAATGGACATCATTATCATTACAGCCGGAAAAATATAACTTGGGTATTTTCAAGGCAAGAGTGACTAGGCTATTACTGAACCAGCGTGCTACACCCTCGACCTCGTCGACACTTACCATCAGGTGCGACTGAGGTCAAACGCTGGTTAGTATTGTATATAAAAAAACAGCCGTAAGGTGTCCACTGATGGACACATACGACATATGACTTGTGTCATTTTGGGGGGTATTACTATAGCATCACGACGGGAAAAGCATCAAGACGCAGAAACTATAGGTTCGGTTTCGACGAACGCTGCTGGCCATCCGTCGTATTTTTCCCTTTGTTGCCTCTTACGACAGCCGCGGGAGGAGATGAGTTGGTGCTATTTTCAGCCGGCACACGATTGAATAATAAAGATTCGTATTGTGTACCGATATATTTGGCCACTTTGGTTGCTACTAAATATTTGATCCTGCTACCAACGAGTTACTTTTTAATTATTAAAACCAATCATGTGACTTATTAAATTACAAATAACGCGAAACGCTTTATTTATTTTGTACATATTACAAGATTTCACAGAATTTGTAATTAATAATCTCAAATAAACTCTCTTTCTTATAGGGTAATTCGCTAGTAACTGGCCACAGTCCAATAACTGGCTACATTGTACTCAAAATGAACAAAGTTTATAGGCGATTGAATTCATTTTAGTGAGGTGGCCAGTAATTAAAGGGTCGCCAGTAATTGAAACACCATTAGAAAATGTGTTCTATTTATAGGTGAACAGAGTTCATTTTAAATAAGGTACCTGCGCCAAAAATGGCCCGGTTCCTAAGAACGCCCAGATATAGCCCTTATACGGTGGCCAGTTATTGAAATGCGGCCAGTTACTGGCGATTTACCCTAAAAAAAATTAAAAGGTGACTTCCGTTAATTACAAGTTATTATGCAGTATTAGTTACCAAACGAATACAATATTTAAGTAGTAAGTAAGTATAACCGATTTTGGACGATTGAGCTCTTTTATACGAAAGTATATTCTATATATTTAGATGTTTCAATAATAAAACTACGCGATAATGTACAGTTGTACAGTTGTAATTATACTTCGTAGGTTGTTACAGAATAATGTCAATTTTACTTAAAGGTGCGACCACACCAGTACTAAAAAAACGGCGACGGTACGGAATCGCAATGGCGAATCGTATCCGTGCCGTTTTTGACGCACCCTCCCCACACTGCTGCTCAAAGTACGCAAAGGTACCATAATTTGAGCTACGTCAATCATTTTCTGTGTGGAATGTAACCATGTTGCCATAGTTACATTCCCCTGGGTCAATCTTCAAAGCACAGTTTAATTGCATCTTTGCAACCTTTGTAAAGATGCAATTAAAACACAAAACATAGATATTTGTAGAAGCTATATGTCCCTTCCATAATGGGTCACCTACCAAGTGCGTCAGTAGTACGCAGGCCACATTTCTTGTAACAAACTATGCTTCAGTTGTCTCCTGGCTGATGGGACAGGAAAACAACAAGAAATAGTTAATTGCTCAAATATAATAGTTTGATTAATTCTTATTTTAACCCATGCGCGCAGAACCGACGGCCAATGGGGCGGAAAGAGAGTGGCGACCATGAACATAGGTAGGCCTCCGACAAGGTGTACCGACGACCTGGTAAAGGTCGAACAAAAAGTTGATTCTCTCACATGTTGCGTAGTTTGGCAGTGGTGTGGGGAGCGTGCGTCAAAAACGGCGCGGATGATGCCTCACTGCGATTCCGTTTTTTTAACACATTTAGTGCTAAGAACTCCCCAGGGGAGTTCTCTGTTTGTGGAGGCTTACCTCTACATAGCAAAAAAAACGCTGGGATCGGCTACGAGCGTAGCGCGTAGCGGCCTACCGCACGGAAAGTGCTAAGTAACTTGAGTTGATAATATAGTGGCACTAGTGGCACTAACCTAATGGCATTTTATTATTATATACAATTTTAACTTTCTAATCTACCTTATATATATATATCGATTATAATACATAAACTCGTCTATATACAGGGTGAAACTTAAATCGTAGACAGTTTTATGCCTAACTCCAACGAGTAGCAATCGAACGCCCCGACTGTCACAAAATTACCACACCTACCATTTCGCTGTGTACTATATCTTGACGTTATAATACATGGGTTTGTCGTCCATCATAGCGTTGATGTCGGCTAGCTTCGGATCACACGAGGGCCAGAGCGGCTGAACTATGTCCATGTCACTCGCACTCGTCGCGACTGACATTTGAGGATGCTGCATGCCCTGAAATAGATTGATTCATAGAGTTTAGTGATTTGTTTAGCCGTTGGCATATTTTTGCACGTGAGATAATTCGCCCGTTTGGGGCACGGGGTCTTAAGGATTACAGTTAAAAATCATGGGGTCTTCAGATGTACAGTCAAGGAACAAAGAAATAAATACCATCAGTGTCTGTGCTGATATAGATATACCGGGTGTGGCCTGTAATAGGAGCAATAAATTTAGGCATCATTTCTACACTACGACTTTTGAAAATAACTAAATAGTTTAATAAATATTAATAAAAAAAGATTTTCCAAACAAGCAATGTATTGCGAAAACTATGAAGTTTGTAGGCTGACACTAAACGTCAACTGGACTATTGGATGCTGTTCATTGAAAATACTATTTAGTTTATTCGAAAAAGTCACAAATAATAAATTACCCATTTATTTAAAGTTGTAGAACAAATGTTGTTACGTTCGTGGAGTTCTTTTTTTTGCTCCTATTACAGGCCGCACCCGGTATATTATATTAATTACCACAACCAATTTGGTATCCACAAATTAAATAAAAATTTTAAATATAAAATAATAAGTTACAAGTAATTAAGTAGTAAGTGCATTTTGGCACTTTGGTCGTGTCAATATCTTATTTCTTTACTGTACAAAGTTCATGTGGGCGCGTTTCTCGCTCGCGTGCTTGAAGCACATTTCACACTAGTATGGTTTCAGCGCGATGTAGCTCGACTACGACCTACAGGGGACCATAAGCTAGCCACCGACCTGCCTGGAGTCCCGGCGCTTGCCGCGCGCACGTTTGGGCCACGGCTTCTTGAGATGTACGTAAGTGATGTGCGCGCGTTTCTCGCTCGCGTGCTTGAAGCACATTTCACACTAGTATGGTTTCAGCGCGATGTAGCTCGACTACGACCTACAGGGGACCATAAGCTAGCCACCGAC
Source organism: Grapholita molesta (assembly GCA_022674325.2). NCBI lineage: Eukaryota > Metazoa > Arthropoda > Insecta > Lepidoptera > Tortricidae > Grapholita > Grapholita molesta. The sequence goes on from CP053147.2 coordinate 3,653,633, forward strand.
CTGCCTGGGTCCCGGCGCTTGCCGCGCGCACGTTTGGGCCACGGCTTCTTGAGATGTACGTAAGTGATGTGCGCGCGTTTCTCGCTCGCGTGCTTGAAGCACATTTCACACTAGTATGGTTTCAGCGCGATGTAGCTCGACTACGACCTACAGGGGACCATAAGCTAGCCACCGACCTGCCTGGAGTCCCGGCGCTTGCCGCGCGCACGTTTGGGCCACGGCTTCTTGAGATGTACGTAAGTGATGTGCGCGCGTTTCTCGCTCGCGTGCTTGAAGCACTTCCCGCACATTTCACACTTGAATGGTTTTAGGCCGGTATGGATCTGTAAACAAGTTATAAGTTAATTTATTGGGTCCAAATCTACTTAAGAATTACGTTGCGTGTAAAAATAATAAGAAAAATTTATAATTCATATAAACATCCTGGTCACAGCACCAATTCGTAAAACCCTACTTCAGTAACTTTCGCAAGACTATTCTTATTCTTCATCTTCATTTAAAGCTAGGGTTTCATTTTTTAAACGACGGTGGCAAACAAGCATAAAGCCCGCCTGATGGTAAGCAGTTACCGTAGCCTATGCCCTGGAACTCCAGAGGATTCACATGCGCTTTGCCAACCCTAAAATTTGTTGGAGCTCTGGGAACCTTACCATCAGGAACACAACACTACATACCTGAAACTATATCATATCCATTTTTTGTTAAATTAGTAACTAAGATTTACAAATTGTAGTGCCCTTGCAGGGTTCATAGCTGAACTTCTTTGTGTTATAATATCTTGTGTACCTATAAGAGCAATAAATTACTGATTACTGAAGGTACCAGTGCTAATATGGCTGTGGTCTTCTGTGTGGTTTGATATTATACAAAACAAACTCGCCTATCACTGCTTGCGTTCATCATTCTCATTCACATGGACAACGTAACAACGCAATGGACGTGGTACGTACAAACATGTGCCGCTGCCGGTTGCTGTGCGTGCTGAAGTGCTTGCCGCACACGGCGCACACGTACGTGGCGCGCTGCGAGCTGTGCACGCGCCGGTGCGCGACAATAATAAAGTCGCCTATTACCGCTTGCGTTCATCATTCTCATTCACATGGACAACGTAACAACGCAATGGACGTGGTACGTACAAACATGTGCCGCTGCCGGTTGCTGTGCGTGCTGAAGTGCTTGCCGCACACGGCGCACACGTACGTGGCGCGCTGCGAGCTGTGCACGCGCCGGTGCGCGACAATAATAAAGTCGCCTATTACCGCTTGCGTTCATCATTCTCATATACATGGACAACGTAACAACGCAATGGACGTGGTACGTACAAACATGTGCCGCTGCCGGTTGCTGTGCGTGCTGAAGTGCTTGCCGCACACGGCGCACACGTACGTGGCGCGCTGCGAGCTGTGCACGCGCCGGTGCGCGACAATAATAAAGTCGCCTATTACCGCTTGCGTTCATCATTCTCATACACATGGACAACGTAACAACGCAATGGACGTGGTACGTACAAACATGTGCCGCTGCCGGTTGCTGTGCGTGCTGAAGTGCTTGCCGCACACGGCGCACACGTACGTGGCGCGCTGCGAGCTGTGCACGCGCCGGTGCGCGACGATAATAAAGTCGCCTATTACCGCTTGCGTTCATCATTCTCATTCACATGGACAACGTAACAACGCAATGGACGTGGTACGTACAAACATGTGCCGCTGCCGGTTGCTGTGCGTGCTGAAGTGCTTCCCGCACACGGCGCACACGTACGTGGCGCGCTGCGAGCTGTGCACGCGCCGGTGCGCGACGAGCCGCTGCTTCATGCGGAACGATTTGCCGCACGACTCGCACTTGAACGGACGCTCGCCGGTGTGCGTCCACGTGTGGTCTTTTAGGAGGGCGTAGCTCTGTTAAAAAAAAGTATTATTTTTTAATTTAAGAGCCGGGCTCTTGTCGGTGGAGCAATTTCCATGCGGTTCTGTCCTGGGCCTTTTCCTTGACATCCTGATACGACATGACATTTACTTTCCCTTTTATTTGGTCAATATACGTCCTTCTGGGTCTTCCTCTCATCCTCTTTCCTTCTACTCTTCCTTCTAAGATGGTCTTGATGTAACAGTCATGTCGTAAAAGGTGTCCTAACATGTTTCCTTTCCTATTTTCTATGGTATTTAGAATGTTCCTCCTATCATTTATAAAAAAAAAGATTGTATAAGTAAAATTTAAATATAGTACTCTACAGTAAGTCGCGCATCAGGCATGTTCCAATTGCCACTCGGTGCCTATGTATATATTTTTTTTGTTTGGTAGCATTAAGTAATTTTAAGTTGATATGGATACTTGGACTGCATTAAACAAATTTTTCTCAAACATGCAATGAAATGTCTTCGTTACGTGCGTCATATAAGGCTTCGAAGTATCACGTTTAGGGCGGATCGACTCCAGAGGACAGGTAACGAATTTCATATAAAATTGAAGGCCTAGGCCGGGAAGTAATTTTTTTTTTTAATTTTTATGTATACCTGGCGTCTGTGTTCATGAAGCCTGTTCAAACAGCTGAATTATATTTTTTTATCATTTTTAGTGACTAAATGATTAGCGGGCTAAAAAATAATCTCGCTTATTTCAGACGAAATGGTATGAAGAGATTTATTTTATTTATCATAAAAATGAATATTCATATCATCAGGTTATTACATTATAATATTTATTATTCATGCTCTCAATTTTAAAATTGTATTGGCAACACCAAACACTACTCCACGCATGCGCGTTTTTGAACGCATTATTGAGTCAACCAATCACAGGACACTTTTACTTGTTTTAATAATGGCTGAATGGAAAAGTTTCCCGGCGTGTAAAACTCTGTTTATTAAGACTAAATAGTGCTAAATGGTGTGATTCAATGCTTTTGTGACTTAGATATAGTGTTACGGGTGTATAAAAATTGAATAATCTAACCGGGCCCGGTTTTATGTATCTATATTTTGTTATTGTGTACCACCAAAGGCAGATGCCGTAGCGCCATCATTTAAAAGGTAAGTGGATTCTTTTTTGGTGTTTTTTTTAAATGTTGTATATAGTAATTATAGCCAGACTATTTATGATAGTCATTAATTATTACATCGAAGGCAAAAATACTACAAAGCGGGATTGGAGGGACAATTAAAAAACTTTTGTCGTGAAGCTGTTTTGTTCAGTGGTATTTTTTTATTTATTTCATTGCATTAGTTTGAGAAAAGCACTATACATGCCTAGCCGTGAAAGGGTCTTGAAGGCTTCGTATACTATCCGGCCTCTCTACGGTCGGCCGTCTATACAACTCAGCCTTCAACCCCCTGTTTCCCGGCGGCTGCAGTAATGTACTATTATTTATTTATTTGTATTTGTTTATTTATAGTAGATTGTAAATCGCCAGAAAAAGAAACGAAAACTTGGGAACTTTTTTTAATAACATACCTGGAACATTCGACCGCAAACCTCGCACATGCACGGCGACTTCATCGACGGGTAGTTGGTTCGATTCTTGTCGGGGTGCATCCGCCGGAAGTGTCCGTGATACGCTCTAGAGTCTTCCAGCTGCATTCCGCACTGGGGACAATATAAGATGGAGTAGATAAATAATCTTAAATAGTACAGTCAGCAGCACAAGTGGCTAAGCGGTTGAGGTAACATTCAACCTAATTCACTGCATAGTAAAACAACTATTTTTTTAAACCTAAAGGAAAAATTAAATAATTCTTTTAAGCGATTTAAGGTACCACTAGCGCCATCTAGCAGAGCCTGCGGGAGCTGATATGGCTATTCACATAACTATGGATGCGGCCGCTGGTGTCGCTAATATCGCCTTCTCGAATACACATTGGAAATCGATAAATTAAATATATCGATTTTGTCCTTTAGGAAAAATCATTATTATATTTTATTTCAAAGAATTATGTAGATTTGGGTGTTTTTATTAAATAAGTCTGAAGTTGGATTGTGGTGAATTGTATACGGTTTGTCGCCTCCCTAGTTTTGTCTTCGTTGTGGTCAGCCCTAGTACAGTTGTCAAATCTGTCAATGTCACCGCTATAGCAAAGGAGAGGTCGTTATTTGCAAAAATGGAGAGAGAAGCCTCCCGTTATATTACAACCTCGTCCCATCGGCCTTTTGAGTGAGTTTTTTATCTATTGTTGTTTGTATTTCCATCGAGAAATATAAATAGTAATGGTTGTTGTGATTATTTATTTTCAGTCCCGGCATCTCGTGTCCTGGAATGACCCGGTAGCCTTATTTTACGACGACTTATTAGGCCCCGACGCATTGACATGCAATCAGTATAGGTATAAGATGAGAAGGATTCTTTTCTGCGTCGGGTAAGTACGACAGTTGTTTGTGGCTAGCCTTCCACTCCGCCGCCGGCATGTCCAAGCCGCAGCTTATAAGTTGTCTTTCATTTGCAGGGCCTACTTTAAAACCCTATTTACCAGCCTGCTTATGGATTCGGATTCGCTGTTGTCTGGCACCGCGCTGTCGCGCCTTACGGTCGGTGCATCATCTGCAGGTGGTAGCCGTCAGCGGTTCTGAGGACAGGCCTTCCCCAGAAGCTGCTGAGCCGGTCCCCTTCGGCCCCAGGTCACCGGAGTGAGGTCAGACGTATTGTACCTATCTTATTTTTTTTATTTCTCTCAGAGTTGTCCCGGAGTGAGGTCAGACGTATTGTACCTATCTTATTTTTTTATTTTTCTCAGAGTTGTCTGAGATGGCGCCCTTACGGTAAATTTGGTTACTGACGTGGCAGTGGTGACAAGCACTAGGTGACAAGTTAGTTAGCCCACTGAGTCTCTCCCTTATGGCTTCATTAGAACCCATAAATTTTAATTAATTTAAGCTCTCGAGCTAGTCGGCACAATTTGTTTATTTTTCTTAAATAAACCCTTTATAATATATTTTTTGTTTTCTTCCATACATATATTTACCCTCTAGGGCCCTCATCCCCCTAGAGCAAAACTCATATGTATCAGTAAGATTTATTTATTTATTTAGTCTTTATTGCACAAAACACAAAAGTACAAATGGCGGACTTAATGCTACAAAGCATTCTCTACCAGTCAACCTTTAGGGAAAGCAGAGAAGTTGTAGGCGGTTCATAAAAAACAAAATAAACATGAACCAAAACAAATTGAAACATAAATTAAACATACTTATATACATTAATATAATATACATGCATAAGCATACATAATACTAACATAAACTGATGGAAATACAGGTATGAAATCAGACGAAACTCTACAAAACAGAAATATTAAGGTTTTTCAGTTCTACCATCAAAGTAGTCACATAAAGATTTTTTGAAATTGAAAGCAACCCTATTGCAAGCAAAGATTGTTTTTAACTATTACGTATTTTAGTAAAGTGGGCCTTACGAGGACATTTAATACGAAAGAAAAATAGAAAAAAAAACGCTAAAGTGCACTTCCAATTGTGTTATTCGAGTACCGCTTGGACTTGTACATTTTTTCTATTTTATATATATACATACGTCATTACGGGTCGTCAAATCGTCCACTGCTGACATAGCCCCCCCCCCCCCAATATGACTTTGTATCTTGGGGGGTACTGGCGATTCACCCTACTGTCGCCCCAATCTTGTGCTAGATCTACTATACTTAAGTTTTACCTATCCTCGTAAGGGAATTAATTATTATTATAATGAAATATGAATTTTATACACTTGGAACCAGGGATAGTTACCGGTATTACAAAAATTTTAAATATTACCTTTAATTTGTAATTTTTCTTTTACCTTTTTAAATGGTATTTAGGTAAGAAGAATACAATATCTGGTTAACAGAACAATATGTAATAACAACTGAGATACCGAAATTACATACATACATTTCAGTCGTATGCAGTCCACTGCTGGACATATGCCTCCCACAAATATGAATTGTATCATCTTGGGGGTAGTTGTATGCCACGCTTGGCAGGCGGGTTGGCGACCGCAGTAGCTGTATATTATGTTGCGACGGACGCTGCTGCTCATCCGTCGGCCTTTTGCCTTTGTCGCCTATTACGACACCCTGGGGAGGAGATGGGGTGGTGCTATTCTAGTCAGCCGGCACCACACGGCACAATTAATACCTGTTCACAGGGAATAGGGCCTTCGGCCTTACGCAGCTGGGTCGGGTAGGCGCGGCGATCGCTCGAGTCGCTCCGCGACCGTTTCCGCTCGCGCGCCACGTTCGGTTCTCGCGTTTTTCGTGGCCTCTTCGATTTGTTCAGTTCCTTGTCGTCTCTGAAAATTGAATTGGTTGAGAAAGTTGCTAGTGCCTCATAAAATACTAATTAAGAATAAGAATATATATTTATTGAATTAAAAACCTAATAGAAATATCGAATACGACCGGTCTTGCCTAGTGGGTATTAGTGACCTTGCCTCTGAAGCCGATGGTCCTGGGTTCGTTTCCCAGTCGGGGCATTTATTTGTGTGATGAGCACAGATATTTGTTCCTGCGTCATGGGTGTTTTCTATGTATTTAAGTATTTATATGTATCTATCTATTATATATATCGTCGTCTAGTACCTACAACACAAGCCTTACTGAGCTTACCGTAGGACTAGGTCGATTTGTGTAAGATTGTCCCGAAATATTTATTTTATTTATTTTTATTTTATTTAAATTCGTTCAGATAAGAAAGCATATCAAACGGTTTGTTAACTTCGTTCTAAGCAGTCAGATTTGGACTTGTAAGTAATAATTTTTATATTTCTTCGGTAGTAATTTTTTGTAATTGTTGGATATGTTTTCTTATAGAATAACGCATTTATATGTAACGTATGCGGAATGAAATTTGCACAAAGTTTATATACAAAGTTTTAAGAGTAAATGATTCGATATTTAAAATTTGATAGTATTTTTTGTTTTCTGTATTATCTGTCAAAGTATTGTACAAATCATTCGCTTGTAGGATTTGTTTAAAAAAAATATGGCAAATCTTGAAGAAATACGTCGAAAAAACGTGTGTGATTTTCACGACACACATCCAGATTGGCCGAAGTCGAAGATTGTTAAATACTTTACAGAAATGGGGGAGAGCCGAAGGACGGTTTATAATATATTATCATCCTATTCTCTTCGACATACGACTGCTAGAAAACCAGGTTCGGGCAAACTGTGTTCCTTACGCCAATCTTTGAAAAGAAGGCAGCTTAAAAAAATCACGGTAGGTCGAGTAGCTAAATCCTACAGAGAACTCGGAAAAAAATTCAATTGTGATGGCAAAACAGTGAAAAAGTATCTTAATAAAATGGGCATTGTGAAACGAACGCGAAAAGTAAAACCCACCGTGTCCGAAAACCAAAAACTTACCCAGAAGAAGAGACTCGCAACTTTAGTCAAAAACATATTTTATGCAAAAAACGACGTAGAGTGCATTATGGACGATGAATCCTATTTCACCTTAGACGGCAATGAATGGCAAGGAAACTTTTTTTTCCAAAACGGCAATAAGCCAACTGAAGAATCAGTAAAATACTTGGAGCATACTAAGTTTCCAAAGAAGGTTTTGTTGTGGCTTGCAATTAGCCCTCGCGGTATGTCGAACCCGGTGTTTTTTGAGTCTGGTTTAGCAGTCAATGCTGATCGATACAAGGTTGGTTGCTTGCCGATTGTCCGTGATTTTGTTAAAACACATCACAGACGAGCTAATGTTGTGTTCTGGCCCGATCTAGCATCCAGCCATTATTCAAAAAATACCCTGGCTAAAATGGAGGAACTAGGAATACCATATGTGCCAAAGGATTCAAATCCGCCTAACGTACCACAACTTCGGCCGATCGAAGATTTTTGGGCCAATTTAAAAAGGCGTGTTTATGAAAATAATTTCAGGCCAAAAACTATACAGGCTCTTATTCGAAAAATTAAACTAGAATTAAAGAAAATGCCAACATCTACTTACACAACAGCCATGGATAAAGTACCAGCAAACTGTCGAAAAGCAGCACGCATGGGGCCAAATTACTTTATACATTAAAATTTGTTAGTAGATTATTTATAAAAATAGATATTTTTATCGCTTTATTAAAGATTTTTTTTGTTTTATAAGGTTACAAACTTTGTGCAAATTTCATTCCGCATACGTTATATTAAAGATCTCTTTTGTAATACTGTTTTGAATAAATAAGTCCCATCGAGTTTCTTGCCGGCCATGAAAGTCAAAATGCTTCTCGGGTCAGAGGTGTTGGATTAGAACCGGTATAGTTTTTTATAATCTATTTTACTTTTGTATACTCGACGTGTAAAAGTGCCCTTGTGGCCTACTTACTGAACGTTTGAGTTTGAGTTTTATAAATAAATATTTCGGGACAATCTTACACAAATCGACCTAGTCCTACGGTAAGCTCAGTAAGGCTGTACATAGATACTAGACAACGATATATGTGACCGTCCATGGCTATAGGTCCCTTATGGCAGGTATTGAGTTAAGCACAGATCCTAATCCTAAAAAATCTACATTAAATAAGCTATCGTATACAAAAAAAAACATGACTAAGTCCCATACTTTTTTTATAAAAAACATTAAACTTACACATGCTAAAACTGCACTTTTGGGAAATCGTCAAAAGAAGTTTGAAACTAGTTTTAAGTGTGTTCCCATTAGAAGTTACATAGATTATGATTGATTTCGTATCTCAAGGGTTTTTTCTTTGGACCCCAGTTATTGTTTTTTTAATGTGACTTCCAGATCATGAAAAAATAGCCTTTGAAAATAGCAACACGCTCATATGGACGAAACTATTAAAAAAAAAAATTTCGACTTTTCCTTTAATATGTTGTAATCAGAACCATTTTATATAGTAGAACATATTTGAGCTTACATTTTAGGATAGAAACAAAAATCACATAGGCTACGAATTATTATTTTTAAATTAAAATGTGATTATTATTATCAGTTACATCTTTCCTAGAACAATAACAAATTTGGTATAGTATGTTCTAAATTATATTTTAATCAGTCCACAGGAGTATCACAAAAGTATTATTATTATTCTACAGGTCACACTTTTTTATTTATACACGATCAAAGTTAAGTAAAAATCACAATTTCGCTCCCATACATTTGAGAAAAGGGCCCTTATGACCAACCATAGACAAAACATATTGATAATTACAATACGGCACAATATTAACATAATTTATTTGCTAATCTTGTATTAAAACAGCAATCCGAAGAAAAAATGTTATTATAAATTTTCTAAAAATATTGATCTGTTATGAGTAATTTTCATTTAAAGTTAACGTTAAATAATCCACATAGTACCTACCTAGTGATCCCGAAAGCCGAACGAGACCACAATATCTGTGCTGTTAACAGTCCGTTACCACTAAGGAACCATTCATAAATCACGTAAGGACATTTTAGGTGATTTTTGATCTCCCTCACCTTCCCGGGTAGGGGTGTGTATGGGGGAGGGGGAGTCAAAAATCACGGTCAGACCCCTTATTTCTCATTGTTGCAATATGAAATTATTGCGATAAATGGAACTACTACCAATTTATTTGACTGATCTCCATTACATCAAAAGCCGGGAAAATGAGGATTTTCGGCCAAGTGGGTATATACGACCGAGCGAGCGTGAATTAAATTTGTAAAATCACAACTAACTGTTTGCTACGACACCCGCCATCTTTGTCTCAGTATGGATAATCAACGAAAAAAAAGTTACTTTGCAGACCTAGGCCTTTACATGAAATTCCATTTCCGTCCCCTTCACTTGCCGCGCTAAAAAAACCATACTTCCGAGTCTATTATAAGGAATGTAAAGACGATATTTCATTGCATGTTTGAGAAAACATCATTTCGTATTCGGTTCCTGTGGCCGAGTTCACCACAGTTGCTACATGTAGGTAGGTTTTTTACGTTTTGTAGGTAATACATCTAGTGCAGAAGCCGTCTAGAGATGTTTTGAAGTCGGTCGAAAAATGTAGTACCTACACGTACGAGTAAACTAAAATTTAAAATGATCGTAGGACTTAGGTACCTAAAGCCCTTTTTGTTATTATACTTATGTATATAACTTAAACTTGTTTATAATATCACTGCAGTGATCGGCACTAACGGTGCAAAACTGTAACAAAACTTGTTGAACTGAGGTATTGTAATACATACCATCAAGAAAAACACAAATAAATCTAGCAAATTAGTGTCCAATTTAGTTCTACATTGGAATCTCGATAAGCCAATATTTGGGTGTAACAATATAATGATTTTTATAGATCTAAACACTCTTTTTTGCACGTTTAACGAGTTTTGTTAAAGTTTTGCACCGATAGTGCCGATCACTGAATATCAGATATGAGTCCCATGGATTTGCACGCATTTATAGGCTGCAGTGACTGCTTAGGTACCATCAGGACGGCCGTATCCTTGTTTGCCACTGACATAGTGTACAAAATAAGTAAAATTTGTAAACAAATACTTGTAAACAATTTTAATTATTATATCTTTTTCATTTTTGTATGCAATTTCCCATAAGGGACCTTTTCTACTAAACTTTGAACTCAATTTTAATAAAGAAAGAATTAACGTACACATCTGACACCAAGGTACAAACATACCCCTATTGGTATATATTATTATTTTACATAGAACTAAAAAATGATAATTTTGAAGGGTTTTACGAAAACGCCAATATCTCCGTAACTAGAAACTGCCTTAAGGGACCTTTTCTTATGGACGGTCACATATATAATAAATAGATACATATACATACTTAAATACATAGAAAACACCCATGACTCAGGAACAAATATCTGTAATCATCACACAAATAAATGCCCTGACTGGGAATCGTACCCATCGGCTTCATAAGCAGTTTAAAAGTTAAGATACATACTTGTCGCTGCCCGCGTGTCTGGCCGACACGTGGGTGTGCCGTCTCAGGGCCTCGTTGGATACGAAGCGTACATTGCATAGCTCGCAGTAGGGGCCGTCTTCTGGGATCTACGTTGTAACAATATTTTTTTTTATTCCACCTTAATTAATATCTTTAAACATCTGGTGACTTAAGGAACCACTGGCGCCATCTATTCGAGCCTGCGGGAGTCGATACCGACATCGACACGAGAAGGGTTGATATCGAATTCCCGCGGCTGTTGGGTGTCGCTAATATCGCCTTGTCGGATAATCATCGGAAATCGATAAATTTAATATATCGATTTTGTCCTTTAGTAAAATCCTTATATTTTATTTCAAATAATTAATTACATTTGGGTCTTTTTTCTATTAAATAAACTTCGAGTATATTCCGGTAAATGTGATGCAGCTTGTCGATTCCTTGGTTTTGTCTTCGCTGTGGTCAACCTGCGTTTCAGTTGTCAAATCTGACAGCGTCACCGCTATGGAAAGAGGAGTGAGCTTGTTTGCGAACGCGGAGGGAGAAGCCTCCCAAAATATTGTAATCTGGTCCCATCGGCCTTTTGAGTGAGTTTTTTTATCTATCCTTGGTTGTATTTCCATCGAGGAATATAAATATTAATGGCAGTTGTGATTATTTATTTTCAGTCCCGGCATCTTGTGTCCGTCCTGTGACTCGGTAGCCTAGCCAAACGACGACCTAGTAGGCCCCGACGCATTGACATGATATCAGAATATGTTAAGAGAGATTCTTTTCTGCGTCGGGTAAGTACAACAGCTGTTCGTGGTTGGTTTTACTTCGCCGCCGGCGTGTCCAATTTATTGGTTATGTTTTGTTGACAGGGTCTACGCTACTCTAAAATTTAAATTCTACTGAAAACCCTATTTACCATGTCTTCTGGCCGCGCTGTCGCGCCTTACTTCGGTGCTTCGCCTGCAGGAGGTAGCCGCCAGCAGTTCCGCGGACAGGCCTTCCCCGGAAGCTGCTGAGCCGGACCCTTTTCGGCCCCAGATCACCGTAGCGAGGTCAGACGTATTACCCCTATCTTGATTTTCTCAGAAATGACTGAGATGGCGCCCTTCTGGTTAATTTAGTTGTTTACGTGGCAGTGGTAGCAAGTACTAAGAGTCAAGTTAGTTAGCCCACAGAGTCTCTCCCTTATGGCTTCATTATAGCCTTTAATTTAAACCCATTTAAGCTCACGAGCTAGTCGGCACCATTAGTTTATATTTTCATAAATAAACCTTTAAAATATATCTCTTTGTTTTTTTTTCTACATATATTTACCCTCTAGGGCCCTCATCCCCCTAGAGCAAAACTCGAATGTATCAGCGGCGGCCCACGTGTGGCTATATTAACTAACTTTCTTGGGTCACAGTATTTTGTTAGCCCGAGGAAATCTTAGTGCTTGTACCACTTGCTACTTGTTGTGTTTTCCTTATTGCTGAAGTGTGTTTTAATATTGTCCATACTTTCTATAAATTTAAATTTAATTACTGCTCACATAATTAGTGTTAATGTGGAAACATTCTGAGCACATGTGATTATTTTTTTTTTTTTTTTTCTTTTGAACACAGTTGAATTGTGTAATTGTGTGAATTTAAAAGTTACTTGGTTACTTAGTTATTTGAAAGTTACTTAGATATTTAAAAGTTTTAAATAACTTAGTTAATTCTATTAAGTCACTAACTAATGACTTAATTGTAGTTTCAAACACTACTTACTTTTATAAAATTTAAAATTATTGAAGTTATGTTATTTTTCATTTTCAAAACTATAAGACAAGTAATTTAACTACACTGAATCTGTATGTACTTGAGTGGATAACTATTGTTGATGCTTGTTTTAGTGGTTTACTAGTAATATAAAATATAAACTAAACTTATTGTTAAATAGTTAGCGGTCAAACAAGTATTAGTTTATGGATAGCTATCATGTACAAACACTATTTCTTTTGAAGAATTCCTATATTCAAGTTTAAGTTATTCTTGTATCTGGTAATTTAATATATCTTAATTTTTTTTTGAGACTTATAGTCAAGTACTAAAGTGCTATTATGTAATGTCTTTAGCTAATTCTAAATTCTAATTTGAATTTACAGTTGAGAGATTTAACAGTTACTTAAAAGAATTTATATTACTTCTATTTGTTTACTGGATTGTCAGTTAAATAAAAAACATAATTTTGCTTGGTAGTTTGGAGCAAAGGTGTTACTGCTTCACATTAATATAATGTTTAAAATGTTTCCTTTTACCTATTGAGAGTGATTGTGTATTTTTTGCTTTAATTTAAACTTAGCACTACCTACCTTTTATTTACCATATTAAATTTAATTTACTACCTACATAAAGATGATTTCGAAGTTGTTAAGAGTTTCAAAGGTGAAATTATTTAATTTATTACCTACTTATACCTATTAAAAATTAAAGTTGTGTTGATAAGGAGTTACATACAGTTGTACACATTTTCTTGTTACAATTTTTACATTAAAAAAAAATACTATTGAATGTTACGGAAGGTGAAGTCATTGAACTTATTATTCATTAAAGATGTATTGAGAAGTTGTGGAGTACAGTTGACTGCATTAAAGTCGACATATATTTGTACAATTTAAATATTATTATACTTTTTACCCTAATTAAAGGACATACATTCTTTAGATACTTATTGTAAAGGCTTAAGGGAGAGTTATTTATGATAATTTATTACGTTTTCAATGATCACTGCCCGTTAATACTTTTTTACAACTACCCTTTTTTTTTGAGTTTTGTTGTTGGAGTTTTTGAGTTGTTTTGATGGGAGTAACTAATAATTACCTATTATTTACACATTCTTTTCTCGACTTATCCTCGAGATTTCTTTTAGTTTTGATGGAGATTTGATGGAGTTTGGAGTATTTTACCGTTTATTTTAGATGCCGCAACTGCTGTTGATGAATGTTTTGCTACGTTGTGTTATGATGGGTGTTATGTTTTATGTGAGGTTTAAACCTTATTTTCGATCGTTTTCGGAGAAAACACGTAAACTCCGAAAGCGTGGTGTGTTGTACGATTCGGTGTTTACTTTATGTTCGTTCGTTCTCGGAGCAAACTAGCTAACTCCGAGTTCGTGGTTTGTTGTTGGGTGAAGTGGGCGAGTTAAAGTTCTCTTCACGTGGTTTTGTGAGTAGGCGATTTAAAGCTACTTCACGTTTCTTCACTTTTCTGTTTCGAGTCATGGTGGATTTAAACACATGCACTCTTAATAGTTAGTGTCGTATTACTAGTGCTTCTGCGGTAGTGGCCTAAAGCCCTATGCGTGAACACTAGGTTTGTAGTGGTAGGTGTGTAGTTAGGTTCTTCACTTTGCTGTTTCGAGTCCATGGTGGATGTAAACACATGTACTCTTAATGTCAAGTGTCGAATTACTGGTGCTTCTGCGGTAGTGGCCTTGAAGCCCTATGCGTGAACACTAGGTTTTGTTGTGGTGGGTGTATTGTGGTAGCCGCATTAAAGGCTATGCGCAAGCATCGTTTTTATTTGTTGTTTGTTCCTGTAGTGCACAGTCTTGTGTCGCATTAGACGCAGACTGGATAGTCGTTCTGACTTGCCTATAGGGACTTACCATTGTGCAGTTTTGTAGTGTGTTGCAGACGTGTTGTCAGTCGTTAAGTTTTTGTCAACAGCAGGATGCTCTCTAAGCAATGACATTACAGTGTTAATGTTGAGTGATTCGTAAACTTTCACCTCTAGTGTACGAGTTGGAAGACTATAATAGTGGGAAGAACTTAGGATCCTGGCATGTCCAGAATCTTAAGAGCTTTCAAGCTAATTAATTAATTTAATTTGGCTATAAGCCGTCTGCCGCAGCGAGGGTTGACGGTGCAGGCAGAGGTTCTAGATCGCTGACTGCACTGCCAGCGTTCCTGTGAAGAGTGTTGATAGGAGTGCCACAGCTTCCAGCTTTATCTCCGGACACTATTACCCTTTGCCTTGGTTATTCTAGGCCGTATCAGGCAACAGGAATTATTATTAATTCTTATTTTTATTCATAGGTTCTTTCGTGCCCTTGAAGACTGGACGTACACCCCGGTTCCTGCTACGGTTCCTCGCTGTGCCGCCAGTATTCCAGTGGTCGTGGTCGTGGTCGTGGTCGTGTCTCGTCGTACGAGTAGTAAAACCTCTACTAAGGGTATAGTTCCCTATATTATTATTTTTTTATGTTGAGTTAGGTTGGATAAGCATAACCTTAATGGGTTATCTTTTATGGTGCGTGGGTTCGATCTTGGTGTTCGATGATTGTTGTTTAAACTTTAATTGATGGATTTTTAAAAGCTGGGGACCAGCTTAAAATTTTGACCGTGTCAAAATTTTACCCGAGGAGGGATGTACTGTAACAATATTTTTTTTTATTCCACCTTAATTAATATCTTTAAACATCTGGTGACTTAAGGAACCACTGGCGCCATCTATTCGAGCCTGCGGGAGTCGATACCGACATCGACACGAGAAGGGTTGATATCGAATTCCCGCGGCTGTTGGGTGTCGCTAATATCGCCTTGTCGGATAATCATCGGAAATCGAAAAATTTAATATATCGATTTTGTCCTTTAGTAAAATCCTTATATTTTATTTCAAATAATTAATTACATTTGGGTCTTTTTTCTATTAAATAAACTTCGAGTATATTCCGGTAAATGTGATGCAGCTTGTCGATTCCTTGGTTTTGTCTTCGCTGTGGTCAACCTGCGTTTCAGTTGTCAAATCTGACAGCGTCACCGCTATGGAAAGAGGAGTGAGCTTGTTTGCGAACGCGGAGGGAGAAGCCTCCCAAAATATTGTAATCTGGTCCCATCGGCCTTTTGAGTGAGTTTTTTTATCTATCCTTGGTTGTATTTCCATCGAGGAATATAAATATTAATGGCAGTTGTGATTATTTATTTTCAGTCCCGGCATCTTGTGTCCGTCCTGTGACTCGGTAGCCTAGCCAAACGACGACCTAGTAGGCCCCGACGCATTGACATGATATCAGAATATGTTAAGAGAGATTCTTTTCTGCGTCGGGTAAGTACAACAGCTGTTCGTGGTTGGTTTTACTTCGCCGCCGGCGTGTCCAATTTATTGGTTATGTTTTGTTGACAGGGTCTACGCTACTCTAAAATTTAAATTCTACTGAAAACCCTATTTACCATGTCTTCTGGCCGCGCTGTCGCGCCTTACTTCGGTGCTTCGCCTGCAGGAGGTAGCCGCCAGCAGTTCCGCGGACAGGCCTTCCCCGGAAGCTGCTGAGCCGGACCCTTTTCGGCCCCAGATCACCGTAGCGAGGTCAGACGTATTACCCCTATCTTGATTTTCTCAGAAATGACTGAGATGGCGCCCTTCTGGTTAATTTAGTTGTTTACGTGGCAGTGGTAGCAAGTACTAAGAGTCAAGTTAGTTAGCCCACAGAGTCTCTCCCTTATGGCTTCATTATAGCCTTTAATTTAAACCCATTTAAGCTCACGAGCTAGTCGGCACCATTAGTTTATATTTTCATAAATAAACCTTTAAAATATATCTCTTTGTTTTTTTTCTACATATATTTACCCTCTAGGGCCCTCATCCCCCTAGAGCAAAACTCGTATGTATCAACGTGACAAGAACACATTTTTTTTTTATTACATAGGCGGCAAACGAGCAGACGGATTGCCTGGTGTTAAGCAATTACCGTCGCCCATGGACACTCGCAACACCAGGGGAGTCACAAGCGCGTTGCCGGCCTTTAAGGGGGGTTGGAGCTCTGGGAACCTTACTCACCATCAGGAACACAATACTACATACCTGAAAGGTAGTGCTATTATGGCTGTGGTCTTCTGTAAGAAGGAGGTACTTCCCCAGTTGGGCTGCCCCAGATTCAAGCGTGATGGTCAACGCTGTGCCCTACCTCTCATTGTTGGACGTAGTTTAAGGACATACCCTGGTCCAAAACTACGTTAAGTAGATACAGTCAGTTCAGTGTGCTTATCGGTTACTGGGTTCGACGATACCGCCGCAGGCGAGTGTAGCGGTAGCGCCTTTACAAAAAGTGCAAGCAATTTCTCAGCGGGCGCGGCGTCCGGAACGCCGTGCAAGGCAGCGGACAGCAGTGAGCGATACACCCTCAACGCGAGCCGTGTGTCCTGACTCGGCTTGAGGGTACCAGAGCTTACCCGAAACATGTCGCCTAGTGCGATATAATTACACGTGAGTTTATCCGTTTGTTACTAAGTAGTAACATGGCTCACAACAGTTTTAATTACAAGAACACTTTGTATACAGGTGCTACTTAGTTACAAACGGAACTCACGTGTAATTATATCGCACTAGGCGACATGTTTCGGGTAAGCTCGGGTAGCATATTATCCGTTTGTAACTAAGTAGTAGTAACAGTTTTAATTATATACTATACAGGATGGTTATTTTATCTAGACGACGGGTTGGTAGTGGGTAGTGACCCTACCTATAACTGCCATACTTTTAATATTATAAATGCGAAAGTAACTCTGTCTGTCTGTTACCTCTTCACGCTTAAACCGCTGAACCAATTGGGATAAAATTTGGTATGGAGAGAGTTTGAGCTACGAAAAAAGACATCGTTTTTATCTCGCAGCCATACTTTAAAAGAGCATGGTTGGCCAACGAAGTCGCGAGGAAAACCTAGTATTACATAAATGCTAATCACGGCTACACTCACGTTTATTTAGTCACTCACGCGACATGTTTCATAGAACATAGGCCTCCATTTTCAAGCACTAATAGTGCTGAGTGTCCGTTCGCCTCGCCGCCCGTCACGCACTATTTTTATTTTTATTTAACATATGCTACCAAGCCTACCTGCGGATCATCAAGTCTGTGTTTCAGCTTCTTGTGTAGCTCTATCCCTTTCTCGCTGACGAAAGAATAACCGCACAACTGACAAACGAAGTCCGATGGATGTTTGATCCGAATATGCCCCATGTAAGTTGTGAACTTGCTGAAAACAAACATCAAATCAAAGATAATAGTAGTTTATGTATCTGTGCATAATGAAGGGCATTACAACAAGAGTTGGGTAATAATATCACACGATTGTTGTAATGACTAATTATGTATAGTTACATACACTACTTTATCTACACACATATCATAAATGATGGGTTCAGGAACCGTAGGGACATGACCTGCAGTATTACTAGTGTTACTTGAAACATTAAAAAGTCAACGAACAAAACAAATGACAGCTTGGAATGGCGGCGTTGCGTATTTCATATCTGTCAAATATTATTTTTAAACCATAGACAAGCGAATGAACTCCCTATTCTATTGTCACTCGAGTTCTTATGTCGTTCGATTTATATTAAAAAAACAACGAATTGGCGTTTCGTATCAGTGGCTGTTTTAATATCTATAGATACTAGAATAGACACCCCACTTGAATTTGACAGCTGTTCCAAATTTAAACTCATAACCTACGGATTTCAGTAGGTCATGTTAACATTACATCTCTATTCATTTCTGATGGTTGGTAATGCTGGTCATTGCCTACAGTTTCTGGACGCATTTTAGAGCACTTATGATATGTACGTAGATAAACTATACTTTTTACTGTGCAGTAACGTCTGCTGGCGAATATCTTCGACATTTAAATCGAAAGAAAAATAGAACGTCACCCATGATGACGTATACCACGAAGGGTAAGATAGTAAAAATTTACAAGTCTAAGCGGTACTCGGATAGCACAATTGGTAGTGCACTGGGCTAGTGATCCAGTGGTTGTGGGTTCGAGTCCCGCTTCGAGTAAATTTTTTCTATTTTTCTTTCGATTTAAATATCGAAGATAAACTATTTTGATATTAACTTGCATAATTTACGCATAACTCAATTAACTACTTTATGTCAATCGTTGTCATATTCACTAGTCGTTTTATTTTTCGCCGGATACCGGATACAGAATATCCGGCGGGATAGGGTCACAAGTTTTACCTAACATGACGTATTTTTTAACGCTCGCGTGCATGTTATATGCAAGTTGCAACTTATTTCGGGCTGTAGGCAGTCATTAATAGTAATTGCTCTAAATCAACAGAAAATGAGTAGGTATTCAAATTATGGAAATTTGAATACATATTACATCATTACATTTCAGTCCACTGCTGGACATTAGGCCTTCCACAAAAATGACTTATATCATCTTGGGGGTAGTTGCCATAGTCGCCACGCTTGGCAGGAGGGTTGGCGACCGCAGTAGCTGTAGATTGTGTTTCGACGGACGCTGCTGCCCGTCCGTAGGATTTTTCCCTTTGTCGCCTCTTACGACACCCGCGGGAGGAGATGGGGTGGTGCTATTCTAGTTAGCCGGCACCACACGGCAAAGTAAGCCGGCACCACACGGCAAAAATTTGAATATGATATAACATATGTGTTAACGTACTATCGGGTATTAGGCCGAATAGTCAAATTGTGGCCGAATAGGCCGGATACTGAATAGTGCATTTCTTATGTCTACTATCCCCTGGGTCACACTTAATCACCGTTTTAATGTATTTAAAGACAATAAACATTCATTAGGGTAACTACATGTCCATTGCATAACCAGTCCCCTACCTAACTGGTTAATAGAACGTCGCGCCATATTTCTTTTTTTTTATGACATAGACGGCAACCGAGCAGACGGGTTGCCTGGTGGTAAGCAATTACCGTCGCCCATGGGCACACGCAACACCAGGGGAGTCACAAGCGTGTTGCCGGCCTTTAAGGGGGGTTGGAGCTCTGGGAACCTTACTCACCATCAGGAACACAACACTACATACCTGAAAACTAAGCCAATATTTTCCCCTGGCTGGCCTTAAATGTTCCACCCTGTATAAATACTTACACAAACTCGTCCTGGCAGTGTGGACACTGATATTTTGTTCCTTTATGCCATCTTTCGTGTAATCTCGCCGTTTGCCTGTAATAATAATAAAATAGTAGATTACTGCAGGGGCCGGGAATAAGGGGTTGCCGGCCGAGTACATGTAGACTTGGATCGTTACGAGGCCGAAAACCCCTTTTCCCGCCTAGGTATAATGCTTTTTTCAAACAAGCAATACAACTATTAAAAAAAACAAGATTTAAAAGTTTTATTTTTAGAAAAACTAAAAGTTAACTTGCCAAATAAGGCACTGGTCCCACCGCGAGCTAGTAAGCTATGAGCTATCACCTATTTCAAGGGACAAAAGATAATCGCTCCCGTGTCAATAAAAGAGAGAGATATATATTTATAGCTCAGCGCCCGGCGATGAACTACGATCGACCGGCAATGACATATATGTCTTATATTTACACGGGATCGATTATCATTTGTCTCTTGAGATAGCTGATAGCTCATAGATTACTAGCTCGCGGTGGGATCGGTGCTTAAAACTGCTAATGTACCAGAAATTGATTACTCTTTTTAATAAGCGTGGTAGCATGTCATCGAAGTCATCAAACCAAACAGCAAATGTGTTTTTTTTTGGCTAATCGCTATGATACTGTGTCACAAATGTATGTGGAATGGAACAGATAAAGTCGTAATAGGTATCTAAATATGGACTTTATCGTCTTGACAATAGAGGCGTTGTTCGGGGGGTCGATTTTTGAGCGTCGTATACTCGACTAGTGACATTTATACTCTGTCGGAGAAGCAGAAATGATATTATAGACACATGAATGATAGAAATTAATAATCGGACCTACCCACTTTTGTGTGAGATTATTATTGGTGTCAAAGTTTTTTGAATTCTAATGCACGACTCTCCAAAATCGTCCCCAGATATTTGTGACCACAGCTCGGATATATCTGACGGCCCGTATCTGTAATTCTGTACCCTATGAGTTGTGACATTGAGGTTTTCTATAACAAGTATCGAGTTTACTATCTGTGCATCTCGCTTGTACTATTTTAGTGCGAACGAGATTCACAGATAGTAAACTCGATACTCGTTATCGAAAACCTCAAAGTCACAACTCATGGTAAGGGTACTTTTTTTTATGTCATAGGCGGCAAACGAGCAGACGGATTGCCTGATGGTAAGCAATTACCGTCGCCCATGGGCACCCGCTACACCAAGGGAGTCACAAGCGCGTTGCCGACCTATAAGGGAGTTGGAGCTCTGGGAACTTTACTCACCATCAGGAACACAACACTACATACTTGAAAGGTAGCAGTACTATTATGGCTGTGGTCTTCTGTAAGGAGGAGGTACTGCCCCAGTTGGGCTGCTCCACACTCAAGCGTGATGGTACTTCGCTGTGCCCTACCTCTCATTGTTGGACGTAGTTTAAGGACATACCCGGGTCTAAATTCTCAAAAATCGTCCCCCAGATATTATGTGACCAACTCCACAGCTCGGATATATCTGACGGCCCGTTAGCTGTACATCAAGTGCATACTTACCGATGGGTGGTGACGTAAGGGCACTGGTTGCAGCTAAAACGTTGTGTATGGTGCGCTGTGATGTGCTTTCTTAGAGCATGCGGGTGTTTAAAGTGTGTCTTGCATATGTTACACTCGTATTCGCCGCATTGCTGAAAAAAAAAAACGACAGGTTTGGCCTAGTGGGTAGTGACCCTGCCTATGAAGCTTATGGTCCTGGGTTCAAATCCCAGTTATTTGTGTGATGAGCAAAGATATTTGTTACTGAGTCATGGGTGTTTTATACATATCGTTGGCTGAGTACGGTCAACCAATTTGATTTCTAGCCCACTTCGAACCTTGTCACAGTGACGTTAGTAAGAGATTTCTTGCGTCTTTCATATAGATTTTCACTGTGACAAGGAACGAAGTGGCCTATAAATCAAATTGGTTGACTGTACAACACAAGCCTTCATAAGCTTACCATGGGGCTCGGTCAATATGTGTAAGGATGTAATATTTATTTATTTAGTTTATTTTAAAGTACAAATTAGCGATCGAAAACCGGTAATTTCTCATACAAATATAACATAAACGGGAGTTTACAAAATAAAGTGGCTATAATTAACGTGATATCTGTAGATATATACTTACATCAGTATGTCTTATGATATGACTATTGTAAGCATCTTCATCTAGAAATCCTTTAAAGCACGCATCGCATTTGAACATTGAATTTCTGAAAAAAAAAAGTTTAAGTAAATGCCAACAATTGAAAAAAATACTTATTAATTTTTTTTAAATAAGGGTAATTTTATATATTCAGAAACACATTTCAATTCTGATACAAGAAAAAAAAATAGTAAATTGTCAGTAATAGGCTACCTTATACTGAGAATTAATTCTGTTAACTTTTTTTTTAAACAAGACTGACCAGCGTTTGACCTCAGTCGCACCTGATGGTAAGTGTCGACGAGGTCGAAGGTGAAACACGCTGGTTCAATAACAGGTATTCACTTTTGCCTTGAAAAGATCTAAATTATATGTTAACGTATAAATAGAACACATTTCTAACGGGGTTTCAATTATTGCTCACCCTCCAATAACTGAACACACTATAAAATGAATTCTAAGCGCATATAAACAGAGTTCATTTTTAGTTTAATGTGGCCAGTTACTAGTAAATTAAGCTACTAAGTAATATACTGACAAACCTAAGTCTGTCCCTTGTAGAAGGGTATTAGTATTTAGTATTAGTTTTTAGTTTCAATTTATTTTTATTTTAAAGAAAAGGATTTTTTTTTATTTAATGTACGCGCGCTTTTCGAACACTAGCGTAGACATATACTAAACCTGTCTCTTTCACGCAAGGCTTAACTACGACATTACTAAAGGGAAAGCTTTATAAAAAGCGCTAAGTAATAAGGGTAACCCTTTTTAAGGGATAGCAAGGCATATAGGATAGCAGTGATTGTAAAGGGCTAGTTTTATTTTTGGCTTAGTCGTACGGTAATGGATAGTCAAATATATGGGCTAGTAGTTCAAACTGGTAAGTCTTTCAATGTGTTAGCCGTGTTTAAGGGTTGCCCATTTAATGGCTTTTGCCGCGGAAAGGGTTGTCCGGTCCCTGCTCTATACTATGTAAAAAAACTTGGATACTAGGATTACTAGGTATGTGCAAATAAATAAATTTAATAAATATCTTACTTATAATTAGCGGTCTCCTGCCTCTTCCTAATTTCTTCGAGCTGCTCGTCCTGAGTGAGATCAGTGATAGTAAAAAGAGTCTCATTTAATTCGTCGTTCAAAAACGGTTTGCGTCGCCTGTCGATTTTCGGCTGGGTCGGGTCGATCTTTACCTGCCTCTTTCGCACCTGTAAGCAGACAGTTTATGTGCAATTGAGGGATATAGTCAATCTTCCTCTTTTCTTTATGAGGCAAACGAGCAGACGGATTGCCTGATGATAAGCAACTACCGCCCATGGACACTCGCAACACCAGAGGAGTCACAAGTACGTTGCCGACCTTTAAGATCTCTATACGCTCTTTTCTTGAAGGTTTGGAGGTCATATCGGTCCGGAAATACTGCACACGACAATTTATTCCAAAGTTTTGATGTGCGAGGCAGGAAGTTTCTAGAAAAACGCACAGTTGAGGACTGCCAACCATCCAAGTGGTGATGATGATCTTTTGTACACTTATGAGTACAGTAGCTTTTGCCCCCGGCTTCGCACGCGCAAAAGAACCCTCTTTTTGACCTCTTCGGGGATGAATATCAAAAAACGCTGAAATTACTTTTCTTGTGTTTGGATAAGGAGTGTTTACACAAAATTTCAAGTTTCTAGCCTTAAATTTTACACAATCCCCATACACACTTTCAACCCCTTTTTTACCCCCTTTGACGACCGGTCTGGCCTAGTAGGTAGTGACCCTGCCTATGAAGCCGAAGGTCCTGGGTTCGATTCCCAGTCACGGCATTTATTTGTGTGATATTTGTCCCTGAGTCATGGGTGTTTTCTATGTATTTAAGTATTTATATGTATCTATCTATTATATATATCGTCGTCTAGTACCTACAACACAAGCCTTACTGAGCTTACCGTAGGACTAGGTCGGTTTGTGTAAGATTGTCCCGAAATGTTTATTTAGTTTATTTATTATTTAATAGTAGAACTTCCAAAAATCCCTTCTTAGTGGGTGCTTGCGGTATATAAACTACCTATTGTGAAAAAATCAGCCATCTAGGTTAAGCGGTTTGGGCTGTGCGTTGATCAGTCAGTCAGTCAGGACTTTCACGTTTATATATATAGATAAATGTTTGTCACAACATGTGTAGTCATTACAGTTTAGGAATTTAATATCGTAAGAGCAATTTCCAGAATTAACGATGTCTTGTAATATTTATTTACGTCACACTGGTCGGTATGTGTGATTTACCGCCCTAGGGCGCGACGGAAAATTGCACTTTACAACCAGATGAAGAAAAACTATGTACGCACCACGGGCGGTAATAAAGAAGGCCTCAGATCGCTTGTTTATGGCCCTCACCTCCGGTGCTATCTGAGCCATTTTACCGCCCTGGGTACGTAATATACTATTATTTTCGTTTTCTGTTAACCCCGAATATAGTTACGTAGCATTTGTAATTTGTACAAACCTTTTTGATACATTCCTTTTTCTCTATTTTATTCTTCTTAATCTTTTCCTTCTTTTTCCTTCTAGCTTCTAACGGTAAGCTGTCATCAGTCGAATATTCTCTATCTGACGCCACGAAATCCATATCATTGTCATTATCATCATCATTAACATTATTTTCTTCTTTCATTTCATTAATTTCCTCGTTGAAATCATTATTTTCATTTTTTATCACTATTTCATCTGAGACGTTTACTTCACATATTGGGTTTTCTTTTTCTTCATAAATTAAGTCGTGATCTAGAGTTTTGTTGTAGAAGTTAGGCTCATAATATTTAGGTCCCAGGTTTGAAGTTAATCTATTATTGTCTCTGTTTATTGTGGCTAAATTTTGTAGTGTTAACTGAAAAAAAAAACAATACATTTTCGATAGGTACATGACCTGAATAGGAATTGAAAACTCTGCTTTTACTAACCTTGCTTCAATCGTGTGTTGTCTTGGGGGCTAGTTTATGAGGTAAACAGTTTTTTTTGTATGGTACAGTCAGCAGCAGAACTGGCTATGCGGTAGAAGTGATCAATATGAGGTCAACACATGTGAGTAATCAGTTATTTATTGCATTCATCGGCACACAAGATATTATAACACAAAGAAGTTCAGCTATGAACCCTGCAAGGGCACTACAATTTGTAAATCTAAGTTACTAACTAAACAAAAAATAGATACACGACTACATCTCACGAATTAATTAGACGACATAGTATGTTTATTGTTCTCTATTGTCAAGAGAATAAGAGCGCGTGTAGATCATTTTCAACACTTCACCCGCTCAGCCACTTTTGCTGCTGACTGTACACGAGGAACACTATGATATCGTGTTTCTTCTATTCTTTTAACCCTCATTATTAGATCTCAACATACGCAAACGGCAAAAGTTTTTATTATGACAGAATGGTTCTGTAGGTATATAAGCATACCTACAGAACAGGCCTATTCCCAGCAGTGGACGTCTTTCGGCTGACATGATGATGATGATGATGATGATGATGATGATGATATAAGCATATCGTCAGTGATAGTGCAATACCGCGTAACCAGCAAATGCAATAAGATACAGTTTCTTCGTAAATTGTTTGAATTTCGAACAATCAATATTTCTAGTTACGCGGTATTGCACTATCCCCGACGACATCAGCATTTAGCTGCATCAGTTTATGTCATATCTTCATAAAGTCCACTGGCCTACCTGTCGTACTAATTATCATAACGAAATTTGAATTTTATACAATTGGAACAGTTAAATTTCAGTTGTTTCCTTCGATTTTGGCACAAAAGAGATTCAACTTTATTTCCTACACTATAAAGAACAAATTCGAGTAGGATATTATTTGTATGCTGGGCCTTAGGAGGATATAGCAGTTGATGCCCTAATTTACAACAATCATAGCACTGTAGTATTGTGTAGTAACTTACGCTATCCTGTCTGCTAACTATCTCCATCATAATGGAATGCGCTCGTAGACTTTTGTTTCTGAGCCTAATACTGTTTTGCAGTTGCTGGGCGCATTCCACGCATAGTTGACCGGGCAGCTTATCTTCATACTGGAAAATTAATTTAAAGTTAATATAATATTTAGGTTATGAAAATAAATCATTTTTAATGGATTCATGCAAAGGAAGTCTGAAGTAGTCTTTATGTTAATCTGATAATGTTTAACAACCTTGTTGGAGCTAAGTAACGGAATGACGGGCAGCGACACAATTAATTACACAAGACAATATATTACACAATCATCTCTACAGACTGGCCTATGCTGGTCGTACAAACTCAAACGTTTATTCAGTAAGTAGGCCAGAAAGGCACTTTTACACGTCGAGCATAAAAATGTAGAATAGAAAAATAAAAACTACACCGGATCTAACCCTACACCTCTGACCCGAGAAGTTGACTGACTTTTATGGCCGGCAAGAAAATCGGCGGGACTTATTTTTTCAAACAGTATTATTTACAAAAAAAATTAAACATACATACGTTATTCTGTAAGAAAAAATATCAAACAATTACAGTAATTAAATATCATAAAATATGTATATAGATAAAGTTACTTACAAGTCCATGAATGTCTGAAGAATGAAATGAACATAACGTTTGATATGTTTTCTTATCTGAACTGTGTCCTTTACTCTAATTTCCAAATTACAACAATGACACGCAAGCCAGTTGTCCTGCAGTGTACAGTCAGCAGCAAAAGTTGCTAAGCATTTGAAGTGTTCAAAATTACCTACACGCGCTCTTATTCTCTTGACAATACAGACGTGTTGACCTCATTTTGAACACCTCAAATGCTTAGCTACTTCTGCTGCTGACAGTACAAGCAAGACAGCTCTATTATACACATGTAGCTGTATCTATAGGCACCAATTTTGATAACAAGGATATAATAAAAGAGTTTACCGCAAGCCCAGTGAGGTTGTGATAAGCTTCCTCCAATCGATATTTTCTGATGGAGAGCAGTCTGCCGTCCACAGCCAGACAGATTCTGCATACCTGTCAGAAAAACGTGTGATAATGGAAACGATAAAGATATTAAGATAAAGAAACGAAACGTATAGAAGAATAAATTTTATGTTTATTAAACAGAAAATTCTGGTACAAGCACATGTATTAGCTTAGGAATAAAGGGAAAATCCAACTCCATGACTGAGACTCGATTTTGTAACTCCGGGATGAAAGCTACCGGGAACACATGTCTTGGCTGCAAATTTTACCAACATACCCCTTCCATGCAACTTGAGAAGGTATGTTTCCAAGCATTATGGTGACATCGCCAGTAATGGACAAGGAACCAATCATGAACATTCGTGATTTCAAAGGAGTCAAGTGTTGCATTTGTTGGTAGATATTCATTTTATAATGGTTTTTGAATTGAGGACTAAGTGTCCATCATTGGTGCCTGTCAGCTTAAAGTATCCAACATTGGTGCCATCACCCTATATGGACTAATTGCGTAACATTTTGATGTGTAAAAAAACACTTAATAAATACCTGCAACACATTGGTGTCTGTATCACAGCCTGCATGTTGTACAATTGGCACAGCACCGGTTCTCACTTTCCGTAAACCGCTCTTGGTCTCGTAAAGGTCTTCACAGAGGAAGTGCTCTGAGCAGACCGCACTCCGCTCCTTTGGTTCCCACAATTCTTTGCCAAGTGCTCGCAGCCAGGATGAGCGGAGAGTTTGTTCAGTTGGAAATCTGGAAGATGAATGGTAATATTCATTATTTATCAGAAGCAAAAACTATTAAATTAATTGTCTGTTTAGCATAGATAGTGACTAAAGAGCTTGTGTCTTCCTCACACAAGATATAGCATTGCAACACAACAAAGAAATGCCACCAGCATCCTTGGTACAATGCCTCAAGAGTTATTTATAGAACTAAGTTAATTCAGTATTTGTACAGATGCTGTAATTTTTATGTGTAGGTATATTATTTGTAATTAAACAACTTGGGACTTATGTTTTACACAGTAATCTTATTTTGGAACCAAAAAGATTACATTATAAACAAGACTAAGAAAAACTACATCATAAATAAAATGTTACAACATGTTCTTACCTACATTTTTGTGACCCAAAAAGTTTTTAGGATCGGCAATTGAAAAGTTACACTTAAAATATTATATATGTTTTATTTCAATTTAATTAATGTTATTTTGTAGTACAAAACTAGTACTACTATTAGAACTAAATGTTAAGGCTTGGATTGTTAATTTATATGAATAATAGGGATATTATTATATTGCGGATAATTTAATTAGTAAAATGACTAAAATTAGTCTAATTTAGCAGAAGCCCCAAAAGATATAGGTACTAATTTTATCCTTATAACTAAATGAAAAGGGTTACTTACACATGAAAAGTGATTCCTTGGGACTTTGAGATATGTCTCGAATCATTTTTGCAGCCCGGCACGCAGCACCGCATTTTAAATATTTATATTAACTAATGTTTTTGTTTATATTAGTACGGCAAGTTCATTCATGGTTTTACACAGGCCTGTAACTATTTATATGAAATATAGACATTATTTTCACATAATACACAGTTATTTAATTGAAAAAGTTATCACAACACATTTCGCATTTTAAATTATATAAATAAAAGATAATCGGAAATAATTCCACTAGCTTCCACTTTTGACAGAAGCATTGTATTGTAATACTATCAAATTGTTGTAACGCTCATTCCATTTCTAGCTTATTTCTTCATATGGTGTTAAAAAGAGAGTTGTGATTATGGCACCCCTTTTTAATTTGGCAGCATTAAATCGTGTAGAAGTATATAAACATATCCTATCTTAATCTCTCATTACTATAAAAGCTTCAGAAAGAAAGAGATGCAAGAAAGCTGTACAATGACAATAGTGAAGCGCTTCATGTTTAGTAACTAATCGATAAACCGGTTTTGACTACATGTTTCTTGACTATGGTAGTCAAACTCTACAATAAAAAAAAGAAAAAGAAAATGGCGAATGCGTCAAGGACATATTTGACGTTTGCTTTATTTAGTTTTAAAATCTAAATAAATTCGGCATTCTACACAAACATGAATAAACACCATCATATTGTGTTTTAATATTATGATAAGAAAATTACTATTCTAATTGATTATCCACGCAAAAATGTCTTATTGGATTTATAGTGCTTTATTTACAAGATCGCTTTGATTTATATATTAGCGATATTATTTAGATATTAATGTATTATAAGTGAAAAACTAGATTAAAATGCGGTGTAGCGTGCAAAACTGTTTCAACGATACGAAACGAACAACCAAAAGCCATGGGATTACATTTCACTTGTAAGTATTAATGTTATTTCAAAGTAAATTTAATTGTTTACATTAGACTTAATACTATTTTAATTTATTAAACGAAGTGCTTTAGTCGGTCGCAAGAAAACCTGTTGTTTTCAACCTGTAGGATCTATCGACAAATAACAACTCGCGATTTTTTTTCAAATGTTTTTTTTTTCTAATTCTAATAGCTCAACTGCCTGATACTTGCAATTACTTTGATTTACAACTATGGTGACATACTATATATTTATTACATTTTAATATGACCAATAGTATATCCTCCTTTTTAGCTAGCTTAAACTATCAATTTCATCCACATGCTATACATATACTTTCTCTAGACTGATGTTATATTTACATACACATAATTATTAATTAAATATAACTCAAACTTAGGTAACAATAACGAGCCAATAGAGTATAAGATTGTAACATTAGCATGCTTAATAAGATACAAGATGTGTATGAAGGTGGATAAATACCTCACCGATACCACCTTATGCAAATAATGTTAAAAATATATATCTTAATCTTAACAACCTTTATTGCTGATAAACTTCTTTTCTGTTTACCTCTCACTCCTCTCTATTTAAGGCAGTTCTGTACCATAGCTGACCTATGGTCCTCTTAATCTCATCTGACCATTGCTTTTTTGTCTACCTCTTTTCCTCCTTGTGGGGAATCTTGGGGTCCACTGGGTTATTTCCTCTGTCCACTTTTACCTACTTTCTCTAATCATGTGGCCTGCCTACCTCCATTTCAGTGTTTATGTTTTTAATGTGATGATTGCAATTTATATATATATTTTTTTTATTACTGACACTCACAGATAGGAATATAATCGTAATGTAGAAAGCTTTGCTTGCTTTGCACACATTCGCACTTTGCATTGTATTTTATTTAGTCTTCTATGTCAACCATTAATGAAATAATATTACGCCTCAGGTTCCCCAAAGAGCCAAATCTCCGTAACTCATGGATGGAGGCCTTGGGCATATCAGACTGGGAGCCAAAGGACCGCAGCACAATATGCTCAGAACACTTCCGGAATGATGACTTTTACGAGACCAGATGTGGCCTCCGGAAGATCAAAAATGGGGCTATACCTGTTTCTGCGCAGGTTTGTAATGTTCAGTGACGGGTTATTTGGATTAGACACGGTTTTCTTTTCAACTGGTTGCCATGTGAGAGTAAAACATCCCTTACAGACAATTTAAATTGTTTTTATTAACAATTTGTTTGGTATTGCGGGGAAACTGTTGTATCTATATTAACTTTTCTACTTGATATCAATAATATCCCGCCATCCAAATAACCAATCACTGGTGATGTACCACAAATGTAACAACTAAAGTTTTTTTTTATGACCTAATGTGTTCAAAACCTAAAATAGAAAAACAGGTCTTGTTCATTAAGACAAACAGTAAGCCAAAAATAACAAGAAATTTCTAAAAAATTTTTGTAACAGGAATTAGTTATCCTCCTAAGGCCCACCATACAAGGAAACTCGTACTCGAATTTATAGTGTAGGAAATTAATTTATATTTATTAAGAACATTTTATTAAATACAATTATAAAGGCAAATAACAAGACAAATAATATTACTAAAATTAAACTAATTAATTAAATCTAAAAATAAAACTATAGTTAAAAACTAAATTATTCCTAAACTTATCTGACCCCTCCCTGAAGTGTATTTGGCTCAAAGGTCCCCATGACACTTGCAGCATTTCCCCGTTGCACTGCGATGGAGACCTGTTGAACCAAGTACAATCCAGATCTGGGGTCTCCCACTCTTTCCCGCAACCTCCGACCCAGCTCTCCGATCAGGCGGCGAGCCTCCGTGACTCAGGGTCCCGCCGTCTCTACGGCCACGGGGACAAAGTCGTATGTTGATTCCAGGGCTGAGTATTTGGTGTGTTTAAGTTTGGCAGCTGATTCTGCCTCTGAGCCAGCACACCGGCTTGTCTGCCTGAGATGGGACGGAGCAAAAGTGCATACGCAAGTTGCGTCCCATAAAAGGCAGTGACCCCTCCGCCATGGAATCAACGTAATTAATTAGAATTTATTTTGAATCAAAACCGCAGGAATCAAATGAAATTCAACTCTGTTCCAATTGTATAAAATTCAAATTTCATTATAATAATTAAGACTACAGGTAAACTTGTGAGCCTTACATTACATTCTTTATTCAGCCATTTAATTTATACAACAAATTTAGTCTTATAAGAATTTTATAAAGAAAGCATAAACTAAAATTACAAATGAAAAATATCCCCCAAAACGCTGCCAATGGGCAAAGTGCCCAGAAGGCTGGCCGCATTGCCTTGTTGGGTGGCAATACTTATTCGTTGAGCAAAATATACGCCAGCCTTCTGGTCACATGTAGTTTCAATTAAAAGGGATGCCAAAGCCTTGTACATCCTATGCCCACTTAACCCAGCGTTTCGACCCCAAACGCCTCGAATATGTAACCAGTCCCAGTAAAATGTACTTATAACTTCATCCATATAGAAATCCAATTGCATGTAAACTGCAGGCTCTAAAGCTCCATGTCACAAAAGCTCCATTTTTATATTTGATATAATAGTATTGTTTTATAGTACTTAGTTACAAATAGATAAACTGACGTGTACTTATATCGCACTAGGCGACATGTTAGGCGACATGGGTGTTTATAAGTAAGTAATAGTAACATGACTCAAGACAGCACAGAATGTAGCGCACATATGGTCTCACCGAAAGATTCATGTTGAGACCATATATGTGGCCCACATATGGTCTCACCGGAAGATTCATGTTGAGACAGGTCCATTTCATAGTAAACTTTTTTTTCAACAGTTTTAATATTAGTATTGTTTTTGTTTGTTTTCTAGGATCTGGCCAACGATTTGGATGCACCAGCCGCCTTAAGGGTAAGGTATTTTATAATCTTAAATTAATGGTAAAAATTTCATTTGTATTATTATTGTTTATGGTACAACTCTATTACAGGTGTGCAGAATATGCCTGGCCACAGACAGCAAGATGTTTAACATCCGTGATCAGAGACTGGAACAGGCCTTCACGGAAGTCAGTGGGATGATGGTATGCAATAAAATAGAAAATAGAAATCTATTTCAGATCATTCATCCATATTTTTGTTAGTAACTTAATTTAAACTTAAATACTATTTGTGTTAATATTGTCTTCGGTTACCGCGATAATTACTTTTTTCTGACAAAGGTGGCAAACGAGCTGATGGATTGCCTGATGGTAAGCAATTACCGTCGTCCGTAGGCACCCGTAACACCAGGGGAGTCACAAGACTCATGAATTAAAACAACTAAAACGGATTAAATCGCGTATACTAATTTAAACTTCATCCCGACGTTCCGAACCCTTTAACAGCGTTCGTGGTTATCGGGTGGACTGTGTGTTTTATTTTATTTTTTGTTTTAGTTAAACTTTACTTAAAAACCTAAAAATATAGGGGGCGAAATTTATTTAGCGTCGGGTAGTCGACTCGTGACATTTTAAAATATGTCAGAAACGAAGAAATGGTATTAAAAAAAAAAACAAATAATCGCGGGTATCGGAACTATACATTTTGTGCAAAAATAGTGGTGAGAAACTAACTACAGTCATACAAAAAAAACTTAAAAAAATATGTGTCTATGGTTACAGATGGCTGAGGAAGATAAACTTCCTCAGCGGCTGTGCTGGGAGTGCGGCCATAGACTACTCACAGCTGCTCGCTTCCGGAGCAAAGTCCTCAGGGCCCATGATCTGCTGACCGGTCTACCTCACACCAGCCAATATGTAAGTATACATTGTCCCAGTATTTTGCGTAGATAGAAGTTAATACGAAAACTACTACCATCTGACCTTCCAATCCAGAGGGTAAACTACACCGAAATGCGACTGGTAAATATCAAATGATATTTCGTACATAAGTTCCGACAAACCATTGGTCGCCATCAAATATATCGGCGCAGCCAAGTATTCAAAAATATCGGAACATGCACTTTATCGCCTTCATAATAGAGGCGTTGTTCCGATATTTATGACTACCTCCACAGCTCCGATATATCTGATGGCGACTGTACAAGCCGGGGTTGGAACCTGTGACCTCCGGATTGCAAGTCGCACGCTCTTCAAGCCTTCAGGTTATTTTTTTGTTTAACTTTCAGATCACAATACGCGACATACGATCGATAAACCGCCGTCAAAATCAGCTGAGATCTCACTTAACGTACAAACACAATGACCCCAACGATTACCACATACATATAAATGATGACCAAATTATTGTCAAATCAGAAATCAAGGAGTCCGATGATTTAGAACCAAAAGTACCCGAAGAAGAACTAGTCAAGGATGAAGAAAACAAAACAGAACTGTTCTATCAAGAATTCGACAATTTTAATAATGATAATAATGATTTCAACGATAATAATGAAGAATTTAATAATGATACTAGCTTTAATGATGAATGTGCTAATGACAATGAGGATAGCGACGATAAAGTGTTAAGTGAAGTGTATGTGAAGAAGAAACGGAAAGTGAAGAAGGTGAAAGTGAAAAAGAAGGAGAAGGTGGTGAGGAAGAAGGAGGAAGAAGATAATCCAATGACCACTATGGATAAGTAAGTATTTTTCAATTTTTTTTATTCATGTAGCCTAGCAACAAGTCATATAGCAAGAATAGTCAAATACAAATATAATCTTAATGTAATAATTAATTCAGAGTAATTCATTGGTAACATTATTACATATTAATATTTATATCAATAATATATTGACGACCGGTCTGGCCTAGTGGGTAGTGACCCTGCCTATGAAGCCGATGGTCCTGGGTTCGATTCCCAGTCAGGGCATTTATTTGTGTGATGAGCACAGATATTTGTTCCTGAGTCATGGGTGTTTTCTATGTATTTAAGTATTTATATGTATCTATCTATTATATATATCGTCGTCTAGTACCTACAACACAAGCCTTACTGAGCTTACCGTAGGACTAGGTCGATTTGTGTAAGATTGTCCCGAAATATTATTTTATTTTATTTTATTTTTAATATCAACCTAAAAAAAAAAAACAATATGTCCAGGAAAAGTGGGTCTTGCGGCCTAAAATGTGTAAATGGTCAAAAGTATAGCACTTCTTAAGAAAACTCCTCTAGAAAAATCTGAATTCGGTTATACGGGACATGTCATTTACCTCATTTTTTAATTTTTCATAACTACACCTAGATATTTTTCTATGCCATTTTACGGGTTACGGCTGAAATAATGATGATCATTTAATTCCAGGTACAAAAACTCCGACGTGAAACGCCGCAAGACAACCGACGGTCTCGACGAGTCCCTCTTCACAATCACAACACTCAGTTACGACGAACAAATAGCAGAGATACAGAAGAGACAGGAGAGTAGCAACTACAAGAGCGCGCCGTACAAGTGCGGCGTGTGCTACCGGGGGTTCCTTGTGCGGGACCGGTATGACGCGCACGTCGTGAGGCACAGCGAGGTGAGGCGTGTTGCAGTGAGGCACAGTGAGGTTAGACAGTAGGAGATACAGGAGAGACAGGAGAGTAGCAACTACAAGAGCGCGCCGTACAAGTGCGGCGTTTGCTACCTGGTGTTCCTTGTGCGGGGCCGGTATGACGCGCACGTCGTGAGGCACAGCGAGGTGAGGCGTGTTGCAGTGAGGCACAGTGAGGTTAGACAGTAGGAGATACAGGAGAGACAGGAGAGTAGCAACTACCAGAGCGCGCCGTACAAGTGCGGCGTGTGCTACCGGGGGTTCCTTGTGCGGGACCGGTATGACGCGCACGTCGTGAGGCACAGCGAGGTGAGGCGTGTTGCAGTGAGGCACAGTGAGGTTAGACAGTAGGAGATACAGGAGAGACAGGAGAGTAGCAACTACAAGAGCGCGCCGTACAAGTGCGGCGTGTGCTACCGGGGGTTCCTTGTGCGGGACCGGTATGACGCGCACGTCGTGAGGCACAGCGAGGTGAGGCGTGTTGCAGTGAGGCACAGTGAGGTTAGACAGTAGGAGATACGGGAGAGACAGGAGAGTAGCAACTACAAGAGCGCGCCGTACAAGTGCGGCGTGTGCTACCGGGGGTTCCTTGTGCGGGACCGGTATGACGCGCACGTCGTGAGGCACAGCGAGGTGAGGCGTGTTGCAGTGAGGCACAGTGAGGTTAGACAGTAGGAGAGACAGGAGAGTAGCAACTACAAGAGCGCGCCGTACAAGTGTGGCGTGTGCTACCGGGGGTTCCTTGTGCGGGACCGGTATGACGCGCACGTCATGAGGCACAGCGAGGTGAGGCGTGTTGCAGTGAGGCACAGTGAGGTTAGACAGTAGGAGATACAGGAGAGACAGGAGAGTAGCAACTACAAGAGCGCGCCGTACAAGTGCGGCGTGTGCTACCGGGGGTTCCTTGTGCGGGACCGGTATGACGCGCACGTCGTGAGGCACAGCGAGGTGAGGCGTGTTGCAGTGAGGTTAGACAGTAGGAGATACAGGAGAGACGGGAGAGTAGCAACTACAAGAGCGCGCCGTACAAGTGCGGCGTGTGCTACCGGGGGTTCCTTGTGCGGGACCGGTATGACGCGCACGTCGTGAGGCACAGCGAGGTGAGGCGTGTTGCAGTGAGGCACAGTGAGGTTAGACAGTAGGAGATACAGGAGAGACAGGAGAGTAGCAACTACAAGAGCGCGCCGTACAAGTGCGGCGTGTGCTACCGGGGGTTCCTTGTGCGGGACCGGTATGACGCGCACGTCGTGAGGCACAGCGAGGTGAGGCGTGTTGCAGTGAGGCACAGTGAGGTTAGACAGTAGGAGATACAGGAGAGACAGGAGAGTAGCAACTACAAGAGCGCGCCGTACAAGTGCGGCGTGTGCTACCGGGGGTTCCTTGTGCGGGACCGGTATGACGCGCACGTCGTGAGGCACAGCGAGGTGAGGCGTGTTGCAGTGAGGCACAGTGAGGTTAGACAGTAGGAGATACAGGAGAGACAGGAGAGTAGCAACTACAAGAGCGCGCCGTACAAGTGCGGCGTGTGCTACCGGGGGTTCCTTGTGCGGGACCGGTATGACGCGCACGTCGTGAGGCACAGCGAGGTGAGGCGTGTTGCAGTGAGGCACAGTGAGGTTAGACAGTAGGAGATACAGGAGAGACAGGAGAGTAGCAACTACAAGAGCGCGCCGTACAAGTGCGGCGTGTGCTACCGGGGGTTCCTTGTGCGGGACCGGTATGACGCGCACGTCGTGAGGCACAGCGAGGTGAGGCGTGTTGCAGTGAGGCACAGTGAGGTTAGACAGTAGGAGATACAGGAGAGACAGGAGAGTAGCAACTACAAGAGCGCGCCGTACAAGTGCGGCGTGTGCTACCGGGGGTTCCTTGTGCGGGACCGGTATGACGCGCACGTCGTGAGGCACAGCGAGGTGAGGCGTGTTGCAGTGAGGCACAGTGAGGTTAGACAGTAGGAGATACAGGAGAGACAGGAGAGTAGCAACTACAAGAGCGCGCCGTACAAGTGCGGCGTGTGCTACCGGGGGTTCCTTGTGCGGGACCGGTATGACGCGCACGTCGTGAGGCACAGCGAGGTGAGGCGTGTTGCAGTGAGGCACAGTGAGGTTAGACAGTAGGAGAGACAGGAGAGTAGCAACTACAAGAGCGCGCCGTACAAGTGCGGCGTGTGCTACCGGGGGTTCCTTGTGCGGGACCGGTATGACGCGCACGTCGTGAGGCACAGCGAGGTGAGGCGTGTTGCAGTGAGGCACAGTGAGGTTAGACAGTAGGAGATACAGGAGAGTAGCAACTACAAGAGCGCGCCGTACAAGTGCGGCGTGTGCTACCGGGGGTTCCTTGTGCGGGACCGGTATGACGCGCACGTCGTGAGGCACAGCGAGGTGAGGCGTGTTGCAGTGAGGCACAGTGAGGTTAGACAGTAGGAGATACAGGAGAGACAGGAGAGTAGCAACTACAAGAGCGCGCCGTACAAGTGCGGCGTGTGCTACCGGTGGTTCCTTGTGCGGGACCGGTATGACGCGCACGTCGTGAGGCACAGCGAGGTGAGGCGTGTTGCAGTGAGGCACAGTGAGGTTAGACAGTAGGAGATACAGGAGAGTAGCAACTACAAGAGCGCGCCGTACAAGTGCGGCGTGTGCTACCGGGGGTTCCTTGTGCGGGACCGGTATGACGCGCACGTCGTGAGGCACAGCGAGGTGAGGCGTGTTGCAGTGAGGCACAGTGAGGTTAGACAGTAGGAGATACAGGAGAGACAGGAGAGTAGCAACTACAAGAGCGCGCCGTACAAGTGCGGCGTGTGCTACCGGGGGTTCCTTGTGCGGGACCGGTATGACGCGCACGTCGTGAGGCACAGCGAGGTGAGGCGTGTTGCAGTGAGGCACAGTGAGGTTAGACAGTAGGAGAGACAGGAGAGTAGCAACTACAAGAGCGCGCCGTACAAGTGCGGCGTGTGCTACCGGGGGTTCCTTGTGCGGGACCGGTATGACGCGCACGTCGTGAGGCACAGCGAGGTGAGGCGTGTTGCAGTGAGGTGAGGCATGTTGGAGTGAGGCACAGTGAGGTAAGGCGTCTTTTAGGGAGCAGTGAGGTGAGTCAGCGCGAAGTGAGGGATGTTTAAGTGAGGCACAGTAAGTTAAGGCGAGGTGAGGCATGTTTGAGAGAGGTACCTATAGTGAGGTGAGGCGTGTTTTAGTGAGGCAGTGAGGTGAGTCACAGCGAGGTGAGGCATGTTTAAGTGAGACACAGTGAGGTGAGGCCAGTTTTAGTGAGACATGTTTGAGGTACAGTGAGGTGTGGCATGTTTTATTGAGGCAGTGAGGTGAGGCATGTTTGAGTGGAATAACAGAGGTACATTAGAGACCGTAACTGTACCATTTTTATGTATGTTTTCAGCAATCCGGAGCGTACGAGTGTTTTATCTGCAAGAGCCGGTTGAAGAGTGCGCGGGCGCTGCGCAAACATCTGACGGCGCAACACACTGAGAAATTTAGCTGCAAGGGATGTCCGTTCGTCACAAGAAACCGGTAAAATGTTATTTTAAGTAATATTTTATTAGCAGTGATCGGCACTATGGGTGCAAAACTTTAACAAAACTTGTTAAGTGGACATAAAAGAGTGTATAGAGCCATAAAAGCAATTATATGCTTACACTCGTAATTTGCCGTTGCTGTGCCGACAGTAATTTGCCAAAGTTATTCGTATTTTTCTTTATGGTAAGTATTAACTATACACTTACTGCATATAAAGTGATCCGTGCGCGTTGGCTGACTGACGGAGACTGCAGCTCTCCGACGGCACTCGACGCTGGCGATGAGATACTACCCTCATTTTTAACATTTGTCTGTAGGGTTGGCTACTACCCTCATTACATCAGTACTTATGTAGGTAATTTTTTGTATAAAACCGACTCAAAATTATTGTTTTTTTTTGCAGGGGCGTTGCGCGGGAGCACGAGAAATGGCACGCTGGCACTAAATACCAGTGCCCGCACTGTCCTAGCGAATTTGAGTGAGTGTTTACTAAAATAATCATTAAAGAAAATGTTGATCCGATTTTCACTTATTGTATGTCTTGTATGTTAACTTATGTGTAATTTGTGGCTCATTCAACTATATTATGTCACTAGTTGCCATGGTTACGTTCCTCTGGGTCACTCTAAAAATATAGTTTTATGCAGAGATGGGCAAAATTTATTCGAATGACGAATAACGATTGAGAATAACAGAATCATTCGCTAATAACGAATACATTTTTCGAATAATTATTCTTATTCGAAATTAGGCAAATAAATTATTCGCGAATAATTTATTCCACGAATAAAATATTCGCGAATAAAATATTCCACGAATAATTTATCCGCGAATAATATTGCCGAATAATTAGTTAGTGAAATAACTACCTTCGTGCCTTTTTAGATGTATTAATAATACTAACAACTTATTAAGAACGATTTAGAAAAGTAAATATTTCATACATAGATACCTAAGACAGAGTAGGCTATAAAATGCAAGTTCTTAGTATTTTTTCGTCATTTATATATTAATGAATACTTTAAATACATACTCCTAGTATTCGTAAGCGTTTTAAATTTCATAATTTCCAAGTAAAAAATCTAATATAAAATTACTGCGTTTCGAAAGTATAGTTTGGAACTAAAAAGTAAAAAGCACTAGTTCGAGTAATTGAGCTTCTCGCACGCTACGCAGCCACAAAAAGTACCACTTTTTGAGCAACTATATTAAAAAATATATTTTATTTATTACCACTAAATTCTTTTCTTTTTTTTTATAAAAGACTGACCAGCGTTTGACCTCAGTCGCACCTGATGGAAAGTGACGACGACAACATATCCATTAATTCGGCTTAAATTGAAAAATTAACTTTAAAAATGATGAAAACGATGAAACATTTGTGTAATGAATCATTCATGGTATTTATTCGAATAAAATAACGAATAAATCATTTATTATTTGAAAATGCAACCGAATGATTTATTCGCAAATAAATCATTCGCGAATAATTTACTAACGAATGATTGTTTATTCGAATAATTATTTAGATGAAATATTATTCGAATAATGCCCAACTCTGGTTTTATGGCAACTAAACACACGAAACATGCATATTTGTATAAACTTCCATAATGGGTCACCTACTAAGTTTGTTAGTAGAACGCACATTTCTTGTAACAAGATTGTTCTTCAGTTGTCCCCTGGGTGATGGGACAGAATAACAACAACAAATAGTTGATTCTCTCATGTACGCCGCGCGTCCAACGCAATCATCCACTCAGACTTTACCACTCCTAGACTACTGCCGTCCTAGTACTAGTCACAGATATCCTGGACACAGGCGTTCCAAATCGACCGCCACAGTGGTTCACCGCACGCTTGGCAGGCAGGTTGGCGATCGCAGTGTGAAACTTACATTTCCTGTTTCAGTAAACTGACGACGTACATGGGTCACATCAGGATAAAACATGTCTCGGACTTCGTGTGCGAGCTATGCGGGTATACGTTTGTGAGCAAGAAGGGTATAGATGTTCACAAGAAGAAGAAACATCGACTTGCTGATAAAACGGTTAGTACAGTCGCCATCAGATATATCGGAGCTGTTGAGGTGGTCATTAATATGTGAACAACGCCTCTAGTCAAGCCAATGTCCAAATAAGTATTTCGGGAGTCTTACGCAAATCGACCTAGTCCTACGGTGAGCTCAGTAAGGCTTGTGTAGTAAGTACTAGACTATGATATATGTAATAGATAGATACATATAAATACTTAAATACATAGAAAACATCCATGATTCAGGAACAAATACTTGTGATCAAGTCATCACACAAATAAATGCCCTTACTGTGATTTGAACCCACGACCGTCGGCTTCATAGGCAGGGTCACTATGGGGCTCAGTCAATGTGTGTAAGGACGACCTGTAATATTTATTATTTACTAGCTGTGCACCGCGGTGTTACCCTCGGTTTAATAGGAAAAAATCGTAGCCTATGTATTAATCCAGGGTGTCAGCTAACTCCATACCAAATTTTATTAAAATCGCTCCAGCCGTTTAGACGTGAAGCAGTAACAAACATACACACTCACAATCTTTCGCGTTTATAATATTTGTGTAGATTAACACTTTCGCAACCAAGAACCCGCGTGGTAGGTATTTGTAATCTTTGCTCAGATGCCGGCTAAGCCCGCCTAGCGGGCACACCTTGCTTCTTCGCCAGCACAGTATTTAAAAATAAAAATTCTTTTGGTTACGGTTATTTTGTGTTTTACGAATATTTAGTAACTATAGAAGCAGATCGAACTTTTTTTTGCTCTGGCCACCGTTGTAGATGTGGTGTAGGGAGGCCCGGCCGGACTCAGGCGGGCTGTCGATTGCCTGTTGCAGTCATTCAGCCCAGTTCCCTGTAGTTGGAGCTGCAGGTTACTGTTCCAGCTGCGTTCCTCAAATCTTCCGATTTTCCTGCAGAACAGATATATCCTTTAAGTTGATCCTTTAGTTCGCTTTCCTCTAGAGCGTATCTACCTTTGTGTCGCATCGATGCATATTATCGTTTAATTATTCGTTTACGTACTTGTGACTCCTCTGGTGTTGCGAGTGTCCATGGGCGGCGGTAGTTGCTTACCATCAGGCAATCCGTCTGCTCGTTTGCCTCCTATATCATAAAAAAAAGGGATTCGAGAGTACCGTGAGCATAACAGCACCTATAAATGATTAAATATAATCATAAGTCAATCTTTGACATCTTCATAAGTCCAGACACTTATTCATAATAGGATCAAAAGATTTATATAGTATACTTTGAATATTCTCATTTGCACTCTATTCATTATTATTATATTTTATTTTTATGACATAGGCGGCAAACGAGCAGACGGATTGCCTGGTGGCAAGCAGTTTACCGTCGCCCATGGGAACCCGTAACACCAGGGGAGTCACAAACGCGTTGCCGGCCTTTAAGAGGGGTTGGAGCTCTGGGAACCTTACTTACCATCAGGAACACAACACTACATACCTGAAAGGTAGCAGTGCTATTATGGCTGTGGTCTTCTGTAAGGAGGAGGTACTTCCCCAGTTGGGCTGCTCCAGATTCAAGCATGATGGTTATCGCTGTGCCCTACCTCTCATTGTTGGACGCAGTTCTCGTAGTATTCTCGGCAAATGTTGTTTTATAAACAATATTAATTATCATAGCTGACATTCCTGTCACTTATTCACATCCTCTTCGCGTTATCATATTGCAAAATTTAAAAAAATACTAATAGTACTAACATATTTCACTAAAGAAAATGATAACACAACTTAAATGCACTTAAAAGAAGTTTGATGACGATGGTGGTATAGCTGAAATTTTTTTATGGTTTTTCTAAAAGTAATTTCAGTATTGAGGTATATTTTTTCCACGCTTTAGAAGTTCATGGTATCATGGTAGTAAAACAACAATTTAATTTATCTGCACACTCTACCACTGACAATGTCATATCATTAGGGATCGGAAACTCGGGAGCTATTATACCTACAACTAGCAAAATTCCGGAAAAAGCTAAGCAAGTATGGAGTCGGCTTCTTAAAAATAATATTTTTTATTATTTAAATCCCGGCATCCCGGGATTGTATGCAACATCAGAAAATGGTTAATACGTATCAATTGTCGTTGGGTTATGGATTTTTAAGTGCATTTTGTCAACATACAAGCCGTTTTAACGACATATAGAATCTATCCATACTAGACAACATCGACGCGGCGTAGGTACTGAGCCCGAAGTTTAGGTACAATAGCTCCCGAGTTTCCGATCCCTGCATATCATGCATTAATACAATAATGACGTATGAGCACAATCCCTTTCTAAACGCGGCTTGATAATACATGCCGCATTCGGTTATGACGTGTTTGCTTGTTTCCTCCTTCCCACAGTGTGGGCAGGAGGCGCTTTCAGTCTTACCATTTACCTTGAGATGTCTGTTCAGCGAGTTGTGGCCCGTGATGACCCTCGTCAGTAATTGCAGTCCGGACTTACCTAGTTTCATTTAGATACCTGGTTCTCCTGGCATCCATTCCCTTCAAGAACATCTACGACTGTCTGTATTCAGTTTCCTCTTTCCATGGCCTGTTTGCTTCTTCCTCTTTTAGTCTGTCTTGGACTCCTCTCATCACTAGCTGATATGGGTAGAACTGGTTCCGGGCCTGTGAACTCCTTATCAGCTCCATTCCTGGCCAGTTTGTCCGCTTTCTCATCAACCTATCTCTATTAACCGCTTTTTCCAACCCACTTGTAGGTCGGCAACGCGCTTGTGACTCCCTTGGTGTTGCGAGTGCCCATGGGCGACGGTAATTGCTTACCATCAGGTAATCCGTCTGCTCGTTTGCCACCTTTGTCATAAAAAAAAAAAAAACTCTCACTCCTTTGTGACCAGGACTTTGGCCACCGTTAGGCAGCGTTTTGTTTCGCACCTTGGCTGCCAAAAGGTTGATTTTATTCACGTATACGAAAGTTACTCGGCACAGCCCTGAGCGTCCGCCTAGTACCCGCTAGGCGGGTACTGCGGTGTGCGGCATTGCGTTGCACGTTGGTTCGTGGTATGGCTTGGTTTCTGGGTAGTTATTGTTCAAAATTGCGAAAGTGTTAAACGAATGAATGTGGACTACTAGTCCGGTTGATTGCGACGCAGGTGGAGCTGACGGGCCCGCACTGCGCCGCGTGCGAGGTGCGCTTCGTGTCGGAGGAGGCGCACGCGCGCCACCTCAAGCTGTCCGCGCGCCACAGCAGCGACGCCGACCCGTGAGTACCGCGGCTGTAGACGTGCAGGTGCCGCGAGTACCGCGGCTGTAGACGTGCAGGTGCCGTGAGTACCGCGGCTGTAGACGTGCAGGTGCCGGGAGTACCGCGGCTGTAGACGTGCAGGTGCCGCGAGTACCGCGGCTGTAGACGTGCAGGTGCCGTGAGTACCGCGGCTGTAGACGTGCAGGTGCCGGGAGTACCGCGGCTGTAGACGTGCAGGTGCCGTGAGCACCGCGGCTGTAGACGTGCAGGTGCCGGGAGTACCGCGGCTGTAGACGTGCAGGTGCCGTGAGTACCGCGGCTGTAGACGTGCAGGTGCGCTTCGTGTCGGAGGAGGCGCACGCGCGCCACCTCAAGCTGTCCGCGCGCCACAGCAGCGACGCCGACCCGTGAGTACCGCGGCTGTAGACGTGCAGGTGCCGGGAGTACTGCGGCTGTAGACGTGCAGGTGCCGCGAGTACCGCGGCTGTAGACGTGCAGGTGCCGTGAGTACCGCGGCTGTAGACGTGCAGGTGCCGTGAGTACCGCGGCTGTAGACGTGCAGGTGCCG
The DNA here is from genome assembly GCA_022674325.2 of Grapholita molesta. Classification (NCBI taxonomy): domain Eukaryota; kingdom Metazoa; phylum Arthropoda; class Insecta; order Lepidoptera; family Tortricidae; genus Grapholita; species Grapholita molesta. Next base: position 3,697,736 of record CP053147.2, read on the forward strand.
TGAGTACCGCGGCTGTAGACGTGCAGGTGCCGTGAGCACCGCGGCTGTAGACGTGCAGGTGCCGGGAGTACCGCGGCTGTAGACGTGCAGGTGCCGTGAGTACCGCGGCTGTAGACGTGCAGGTGCGCTTCGTGTCGGAGGAGGCGCACGCGCGCCACCTCAAGCTGTCCGCGCGCCACAGCAGCGACGCCGACCCGTGAGTACCGCGGCTGTAGACGTGCAGGTGCCGTGAGTACCGCGGCTGTAGACGTGCAGGTGCCGTGAGTACCGCGGCTGTAGACGTGCAGGTGCCGGGAGTACCGCGGCTGTAGACGTGCAGGTGCCGTGAGTACCGCGGCTGTAGACGTGCAGGTGCGCTTCGTGTCGGAGGAGGCGCACGCGCGCCACCTGAAGCTGTCCGCGCGCCACAGCAGCGACGCCGACCCGTGAGTACCGCGGCTGTAGACGTGCAGGTGCCGTGAGTACCGCGGCTGTAGACGTGCAGGTGCCGTGAGTACCGCGGCTGTAGACGTGCAGGTGCCGTGAGTACCGCGGCTGTAGACGTGCAGGTGCCGTGAGTACCGCGGCTGTAGACGTGCAGGTGCCGTGAGTACCGCGGCTGTAGACGTGCAGGTGCCGTGAGTACCGCGGCTGTAGACGTGCAGGTGCCGTGAGTACCGCGGCTGTAGACGTGCAGGTGCCGTGAGTACCGCGGCTGTAGACGTGCAGGTGCGCTTCGTGTCGGAGGAGGCGCACGCGCGCCACCTCAAGCTGTCCGCGCGCCACAGCAGCGACGCCGACCCGTGAGTACCGCGGCTGTAGACGTGCAGGTGCCGTGAGTACCGCGGCTGTAGACGTGCAGGTGCGCTTCGTGTCGGAGGAGGCGCACGCGCGCCACCTCAAGCTGTCCGCGCGCCACAGCAGCGACGCCGACCCGTGAGTACCGCGGCTGTAGACGTGCAGGTGCCGTGAGTACCGCGGCTGTAGACGTGCAGGTGCCGTGAGTACCGCGGCTGTAGACGTGCAGGTGCCGTGAGTACCGCGGCTGTAGACGTGCAGGTGCCGTGAGTACCGCGGCTGTAGACGTGCAGGTGCCGTGAGTACCGCGGCTGTAGACGTGCAGGTGCGCTTCGTGTCGGAGGAGGCGCACGCGCGCCACAGCAGCGACGCCGACCCGTGAGTACCGCGGCTGTAGACGTGCAGGTGCCGTGAGTACCGCGGCTGTAGACGTGCAGGTGCGCTTCGTGTCGGAGGAGGCGCACGCGCGCCACCTCAAGCTGTCCGCGCGCCACAGCAGCGACGCCGACCCGTGAGTACCGCGGCTGTAGACGTGCAGGTGCCGTGAGTACCGCGGCTGTAGACGTGCAGGTGCGCTTCGTGTCGGAGGAGGCGCACGCGCGCCACCTCAAGCTGTCCGCGCGCCACAGCAGCGACGCCGACCCGTGAGTACCGCGGCTGTAGACGTGCAGGTGCCGTGAGTACCGCGGCTGTAGACGTGCAGGTGCCGTGAGTACCGCGGCTGTAGACGTGCAGGTGCCGTGAGTACCGCGGCTGTAGACGTGCAGGTGCCGTGAGTACCGCGGCTGTAGACGTGCAGGTGCCGTGAGTACCGCGGCTGTAGACGTGCAGGTGCGCTTCGTGGCGGGGGAGGCGCCGGGGCGCGACCTCAAGCTGGCCGCGCGCCCGGGCGGCGCCGCCGACCCGTGAGTACCGCGGCTGTAGACGTGCAGGTGCCGGGAGTACCGCGGCTGTAGACGTGCAGGTGCCGTGAGTACCGCGGCTGTAGACGTGCAGGTGCGCTTCGTGTCGGAGGAGCGCACGCGCGCCAACCTGCCGTCCGCGCGCCACAGCGGCGTCGCCGCCCCGGGCGTACCGCGGCTGTAGACGAGCAGGTGCCGGGAGTACCGCGGCTGTAGACGTGCAGGTGCCGGGAGTACCGCGGCTGTAGACGTGCAGGTGCGCTTCGTGTCGGAGGAGGCGCACGCGCGCCACCGCGCGCTGTCCGCGCGCCACAGCAGCGACGCCGACCCGTGAGTACCGCGGCTGTAGACGTGCAGGTGCCGTGAGTACCGCGGCTGTAGACGTGCAGGTGCCGTGAGTACCGCGGCTGTAGACGTGCAGGTGCGCTTCGTGTCGGAGGAGGCGCACGCGCGCCACCTCAAGCTGTCCGCGCGCCACAGCAGCGACGCCGACCCGTGAGTACCGCGGCTGTAGACGTGCAGGTGCCGTGAGTACCGCGGCTGTAGACGTGCAGGTGCCGTGAGTACCGCGGCTGTAGACGTGCAGGTGCGCTTCGTGTCGGAGGAGGCGCACGCGCGCCACCTCAAGCTGTCCGCGCGCCACAGCAGCGACGCCGACCCGTGAGTACCGCGGCTGTAGACGTGCAGGTGCCGTGAGTACCGCGGCTGTAGACGTGCAGGTGCCGTGAGTACCGCGGCTGTAGACGTGCAGGTGCGCTTCGTGTCGGAGGAGGCGCACGCGCGCCACCTCAAGCTGTCCGCGCGCCACAGCAGCGACGCCGACCCGTGAGTACCGCGGCTGTAGACGTGCAGGTGCCGTGAGTACCGCGGCTGTAGACGTGCAGGTGCCGTGAGTACCGCGGCTGTAGACGTGCAGGTGCGCTTCGTGTCGGAGGAGGCGCACGCGCGCCACCTCAAGCTGTCCGCGCGCCACAGCAGCGACGCCGACCCGTGAGTACCGCGGCTGTAGACGTGCAGGTGCCGTGAGTACCGCGGCTGTAGACGTGCAGGTGCCGTGAGTACCGCGGCTGTAGACGTGCAGGTGCCGTGAGTACCGCGGCTGTAGACGTGCAGGTGCCGTGAGTACCGCGGCTGTAGACGTGCAGGTGCCGTGAGTACCGCGGCTGTAGACGTGCAGGTGCGCTTCGTGTCGGAGGAGGCGCACGCGCGCCACCTCAAGCTGTCCGCGCGCCACAGCAGCGACGCCGACCCGTGAGTACCGCGGCTGTAGACGTGCAGGTGCCGTGAGTACCGCGGCTGTAGACGTGCAGGTGCGCTTCGTGTCGGAGGAGGCGCACGCGCGCCACCTCAAGCTGTCCGCGCGCCACAGCAGCGACGCCGACCCGTGAGTACCGCGGCTGTAGACGTGCAGGTGCCGTGAGTACCGCGGCTGTAGACGTGCAGGTGCCGTGAGTACCGCGGCTGTAGACGTGCAGGTGCGCTTCGTGTCGGAGGAGGCGCACGCGCGCCACCTCAAGCTGTCCGCGCGCCACAGCAGCGACGCCGACCCGTGAGTATACCGCGGCTGTAGACGTGCAGGTGCCGTAAGTACCGCGGCTGTAGACGTGCAGGTGCGCTTCGGGCCGGACGAGGCGCACGCGCCCCACCTCCAGCTGTCCGCGCGCCACAGCAGCGACGCCGACCCGTGAGTACCGCGGCTGTAGACGTGCAGGTGCCGTGAGTACCGCGGCTGTAGACGTGCAGGTGCCGTGAGTACCGCGGCTGTAGACGTGCAGGTGCGCTTCGTGTCGGAGGAGGCGCACGCGCGCCACCTCAAGCTGTCCGCGCGCCACAGCAGCGACGCCGACCCGTGAGTACCGCGGCTGTAGACGTGCAGGTGCCGTGAGTACCGCGGCTGTAGACGTGCAGGTGCCGTGAGTACCGCGGCTGTAGACGTGCAGGTGCGCTTCGTGTCGGAGGAGGCGCACGCGCGCCACCTCAAGCTGTCCGCGCGCCACAGCAGCGACGCCGACCCGTGAGTACCGCGGCTGTAGACGTGCAGGTGCCGGGAGTACCGCGGCTGTAGACGTGCAGGTGCCGTGAGTACCGCGGCTGTAGACGTGCAGGTGCGCTTCGTGTCGGAGGAGGCGCACGCGCGCCACCTCAAGCTGTCCGCGCGCCACAGCAGCGACGCCGACCCGTGAGTACCGCGGCTGTAGACGTGCAGGTGCCGTGAGTACCGCGGCTGTAGACGTGCAGGTGCCGTGAGTACCGCGGCTGTAGACGTGCAGGTGCGCTTCGTGTCGGAGGAGGCGCACGCGCGCCACCTCAAGCTGTCCGCGCGCCACAGCAGCGACGCCGACCCGTGAGTACCGCGGCTGTAGACGTGCAGGTGCCGTGAGTACCGCGGCTGTAGACGTGCAGGTGCGCTTCGTGTCGGAGGAGGCGCACGCGCGCCACCTCAAGCTGTCCGCGCGCCACAGCAGCGACGCCGACCCGTGAGTACCGCGGCTGTAGACGTGCAGGTGCCGTGAGTACCGCGGCTGTAGACGTGCAGGTGCCGTGAGTACCGCGGCTGTAGACGTGCAGGTGCGGTGCGTGGCGGGGGGGGCGAGCGCGCGCCACCGCGAGCTGTGCGCGCGCCAAAGCAGCGACGCCGACCCGGGAGTACCGCGGCGGTAGGCGTGGAGGTGCCGGGAGTACCGCGGCTGGAGACGTGCAGGTGCGCTTCGTGTCGGAGGAGGCGCACGCGCGCCACCTCAAGCTGTCCGCGCGCCCACAGCAGCGACGCCGACCCGTGAGTACCGCGGCTGTAGACGTGCAGGTGCCGTGAGTACCGCGGCTGTAGACGTGCAGGTGCCGGGAGTACCGCGGCTGTAGACGTGCAGGTGCGCTTCGTGTCGGAGGAGGCGCACGCGCGCCACCTCAAGCTGTCCGCGCGCCACAGCAGCGACGCCGACCCGTGAGTACCGCGGCTGTAGACGTGCAGGTGCCGTGAGCACCGCGGCTGTAGACGTGCAGGTGCCGTGAGTACCGCGGCTGTAGACGTGCAGGTGCCGTGAGTACCGCGGCTGTAGACGTGCAGGTGCCGTGAGTACCGCGGCTGTAGACGTGCAGGTGCCGTGAGTACCGCGGCTGTAGACGTGCAGGTGCGCTTCGTGTCGGAGGAGGCGCACGCGCGCCACCTCAAGCTGTCCGCGCGCCACAGCAGCGACGCCGACCCGTGAGTACCGCGGCTGTAGACGTGCAGGTGCCGTGAGTACCGCGGCTGTAGACGTGCAGGTGCCGTGAGTACCGCGGCTGTAGACGTGCAGGTGCCGTGAGTACCGCGGCTGTAGACGTGCAGGTGCCGTGAGTACCGCGGCTGTAGACGTGCAGGTGCCGTGAGTACCGCGGCTGTAGACGTGCAGGTGCGCTTCGTGTCGGAGGAGGCGCACGCGCGCCACCTCAAGCTGTCCGCGCGCCACAGCAGCGACGCCGACCCGTGAGTACCGCGGCTGTAGACGTGCAGGTGCCGGGAGTACCGCGGCTGTAGACGTGCAGGTGCGCTTCGTGTCGGAGGAGGCGCACGCGCGCCACCTCAAGCTGTCCGCGCGCCACAGCAGCGACGCCGACCCGTGAGTACCGCGGCTGTAGACGTGCAGGTGCCGTGAGTACCGCGGCTGTAGACGTGCAGGTGCCGTGAGTACCGCGGCTGTAGACGTGCAGGTGCGCTTCGTGTCGGAGGAGGCGCACGCGCGCCACCTCAAGCTGTCCGCGCGCCACAGCAGCGACGCCGACCCGTGAGTACCGCGGCTGTAGACGTGCAGGTGCCGGGAGTACCGCGGCTGTAGACGTGCAGGTGCGCTTCGTGTCGGAGGAGGCGCACGCGCGCCACCTCAAGCTGTCCGCGCGCCACAGCAGCGACGCCGACCCGTGAGTACCGCGGCTGTAGACGTGCAGGTGCCGTGAGTACCGCGGCTGTAGACGTGCAGGTGCCGTGAGTACCGCGGCTGTAGACGTGCAGGTGCGCTTCGTGTCGGAGGAGGCGCACGCGCGCCACCTCAAGCTGTCCGCGCGCCACAGCAGCGACGCCGACCCGTGAGTACCGCGGCTGTAGACGTGCAGGTGCCGGGAGTACCGCGGCTGTAGACGTGCAGGTGCGCTTCGTGTCGGAGGAGGCGCACGCGCGCCACCTCAAGCTGTCCGCGCGCCACAGCAGCGACCCCGCGCCGTGAGGCCCGCGGCTGTAGGCGTGCAGGTGCCGCGAGTACCGCGGCTGTAGACGTGCAGGTGCGCTTCGTGTCGGAGGAGGCGCACGCGCGCCACCTCAAGCTGTCCGCGCGCCACAGCAGCGACGCCGACCCGTGAGTACCGCGGCTGTAGACGTGCAGGTGCCGCGAGTACCGCGGCTGTAGACGTGCAGGTGCGCTTCGTGTCGGAGGAGGCGCACGCGCGCCACCTCAAGCTGTCCGCGCGCCACAGCAGCGACGCCGACCCGTGAGTACCGCGGCTGTAGACGTGCAGGTGCCGTGAGTACCGCGGCTGTAGACGTGCAGGTGCCGTGAGTACCGCGGCTGTAGACGTGCAGGTGCCGTGAGTACCGCGGCTGTAGACGTGCAGGTGCCGCGAGTACCGCGGCTGTAGACGTGCAGGTGCCGTGAGTACCGCGGCTGTAGACGTGCAGGTGCCGTGAGTACCGCGGCTGTAGACGTGCAGGTGCCGTGAGTACCGCGGCTGTAGACGTGCAGGTGCCGGGAGTACCGCGGCTGTAGACGTGCAGGTGCCGTGAGTACCGCGGCTGTAGACGTGCAGGTGCCGTGAGTACCGCGGCTGTAGACGTGCAGGTGCCGCGAGTACCGCGGCTGTAGACGTGCAGGTGCGCTTCGTGTCGGAGGAGGCGCACGCGCGCCACCTCAAGCTGTCCGCGCGCCACAGCAGCGACGCCGACCCGTGAGTACCGCGGCTGTAGACGTGCAGGTGCCGGGAGTACCGCGGCTGTAGACGTGCAGGTGCCGTGAGTACCGCGGCTGTAGACGTGCAGGTGCCGTGAGTACCGCGGCTGTAGACGTGCAGGTGCCGCGAGTACCGCGGCTGTAGACGTGCAGGTGCCGTGAGTACCGCGGCTGTAGACGTGCAGGTGCCGTGAGTACCGCGGCTGTAGACGTGCAGGTGCCGGGAGTACCGCGGCTGTAGACGTGCAGGTGCCGTGAGTACCGCGGCTGTAGACGTGCAGGTGCCGGGAGTACCGCGGCTGTAGACGTGCAGGTGCGCTTCGTGTCGGAGGAGGCGCACGCGCGCCACCTCAAGCTGTCCGCGCGCCACAGCAGCGACGCCGACCCGTGAGTACCGCGGCTGTAGACGTGCAGGTGCCGGGAGTACCGCGGCTGTAGACGTGCAGGTGCCGTGAGTACCGCGGCTGTAGACGTGCAGGTGCCGGGAGTACCGCGGCTGTAGACGTGCAGGTGCCGTGAGTACCGCGGCTGTAGACGTGCAGGTGCGCTTCGTGTCGGAGGAGGCGCACGCGCGCCACCTCAAGCTGTCCGCGCGCCACAGCAGCGACGCCGACCCGTGAGTACCGCGGCTGTAGACGTGCAGGTGCCGGGAGTACCGCGGCTGTAGACGTGCAGGTGCCGTGAGTACCGCGGCTGTAGACGTGCAGGTGCCGTGAGTACCGCGGCTGTAGACGTGCAGGTGCGCTTCGTGTCGGAGGAGGCGCACGCGCGCCACCTCAAGCTGTCCGCGCGCCACAGCAGCGACGCCGACCCGTGAGTACCGCGGCTGTAGACGTGCAGGTGCCGGGAGTACCGCGGCTGTAGACGTGCAGGTGCCGTGAGTACCGCGGCTGTAGACGTGCAGGTGCGCTTCGTGTCGGAGGAGGCGCACGCGGCTTTAGACCCCATTCACACGGCTCTATAATGCACGTTTTTTTACGTTTTAATAAATAAACAAAAATATTTACGTCATTTATTTTGTATCCATGTTATATTAGTAATTGTGTGTCGACGGGCGCCGGTACCCATGAGAACCGTTCACAAGGCGTCATCGTAATCATCATCATTTCAGTCATGAGACGTCCACTGCTGGATGTTGGCCTCCCCCAAATATGATATGTATCATCATGGGACTTGCAATAGTCGCCAAGCTTGGAAAGCGAATTTAGCTGCTGACCGGTTCTGACGGAACATGCTTCCCATCCGTAAGTTGTTGCCTTTGTAGCTTTGTAATAATAAACTTACAAATCCTGTCTCGGACGCCGGAGGTCCTCGTCACTTTCTCTTAAGTATATGTCATCTAATTCAATTTACAATGTATTCTTTCAGAAATCGCATCAGAAACGACTCCCAGAGCATAAACGCCGAGAAGAATGGTCGCGTGGTGCGAAAGGTGGAGAGACGGCCGGTCATTCACGCGCGGGACGGCGAGACAGACCAGCCCGCCGGGCCCGTCGCCTGCGAGCAGGTGGGCATCCCGGAGCCGGTTTGGCAGTGAACATAAGAGTCACTTTCAGACCCATAATGTTATCGTTAACTGTTAGTGCTGATATTGAATGGATCCAAATATTATAAACAGGACAGGGGGTCGATTTTTGAGCATCGAGTACTCGACTCGTAACATTTTAAACTCTGTCAGAACAAAGAAGTAGTATTTTATACAAAAAATACAAAAAAAAAAAAAAATATTTATTTCTTTAAAGTACACAAACAATGATTTAGGGAATGGAGCCGCCCAGTAAGCAAAATATTGCCTGTGTTGGGAGGCACCGCTCTTCCCATGGTATTATAACAAGAAAAAATATATTAAGTCTATACCCATAAAAATACCCATTGATATAATTTCTTAAATAAAACAAAAATAACTTACTTCTACTTAGCTAAAATATATTTTAGAAACATGAATGATACAAGTTAATAATTGTTGGTATTGATATTATGCATTTCGTGGAAAAATAATGATAAGACACTAGTGTCTGCTATTATATACACCCGTCGTGCAGAGGAATTAAAAAAAAAACTTCAAAGTTTTTCGAATTCCTCTGCACGACTCTCATAAATTGGTTCCCTGGAACGTCGCGAACCTAATTTATATGTATGACATCTGAATTTAATATTTTCAAGTGTGGAATACAACTTCGCGACCTACGGCTGTACGCGCAGCACTTCCGGCGCGCGCACCCCGACAAGAACAGAACCAAGTACCCCGCCATGAAGACCCCGTGCATGTGTGAGCAGTGCGGGCGGATATTCCAGGTACAAAATATACAGATTGTCGTCGTAAATAAATAAATGGCGTAGCGCCACGCTTGGCAGGCGGGTTGGCGATCGCAATATCCTCCACCTTATTGAGAACAATAAAGCGCTGGTGGCCTAACGGTAAGACCGTGCCACTTGCAATCCGGAGACCACAGGTTCGAACCACGGCTAGTCGCAACTAATGTACGTAATTTCATTTGATATTTACTAGTCGCTTTTATGTCAAATTTAAAATCGTGAGGAAACAGGAGTAATCGCAATAAGGCCTAGTTAACACTGGGTTGCAAGATCAGATGGCAGGCGTTTAATTAAAAAGAAATGCCTACGTCAAATCCTAGGATTAATTGCCAAGCGGACCCCAGGCGAGGAAGATGAATACCATAACCTCCTGAGGCCGACCATACAAGTAAAATGCTACTCGAATTCGTTCTTTATAGTATAGGAAATAAATAAATAACATAAAAAATAAATATTTCGGGACAATCTTACACAAATCGATCTAGTCCTACGGTAAGCTCAGTAAGGCTTGTGTTGTAGGTACTAGACGACGATATTCATAATAGATAGATACATATGAATACTTAAATACATAGAAATGAACAAATATTTGTGCTCATCACAAATAAATGCCCTGACTGGGATTCGAACCCAGGACCATCGGCTTCATAGGCAGGGTCACTACCCACTAGGCCAGACCAGTCGTCAAATAAAGTACATATCATACATCTTTTGTGTCATAATCTAAGAAAACAAATAAAACTCAACTCTGCTCCAATTTTATAAAATTCATATTTAGTACTACATGTAGGCCTGTGTGTCTCAGGAGGCTAATGTAAACAATTTCAATTATCATTTTTGTTATTTTAACAAATGTTTCCAGAGCATGGCCCTCCTCAAAGACCACATGTGGGTGCACACCGGCGAGAAACGCTTCAAATGCGACCGGTGCGACAAGAGCTTCACCCAGAAGACCAACCTGGTGTTCCACATGAGGGTCCACAGCGCCACGCGGCCGAGCTACGAGTGTCCGCTGTGCGGCAAGCATTTTGCGTTCTTCAACAATCGGAGGCGGCATATGTTTGTAAGTGCAATAGTACAGGTCGATTCACGAGAGTTGGCACGAATGGAATGAATGACTGAATGAAAATGTCTATGTGTGTGTCACATTAACCAATAAAATAGTGGCTCGATTGTATACCGATACAAGTGTCACTCATACAATGAATGTTTCGTTCAATCCATTCGTGCCAACTCTCGTGAATCGACCTGTACATTACATCAGAGGCCGCGAAAATGAGGATTTCCGACCAAGTGGGTATATAGGGTGACGGCGCCAGTAATGGACAAGGAACCAATCATGAACATTAGTGCTTATTTCAAAGGAGTCAAATGTTGTGCATTTGTTGGTAAATATTCAATTTATAATATTATGGTTTTTGAATTAAGAACTAAGTGTCCATTATTGGTGCCTGTCAGTTTAAACTGTCTAACATTGGTGCCATCACCCTACCGGATAGTGATACGAGGCTGGGAATCCGTGTTCACGACGAGGCATGTATAGTGCTTTTCTCAAACATACAATGAAATAAAAGAAATGCTTCAAGTAATGTAATTTGCAAAATCACAACTAACAATGAAATCGAAATGTATTAAAAATTAACATCAGCTGTTTGCTATGACACCCGCCATCTTTGCCTCTGTATGGATATTCGTCGAAGTATAAGTCGTCGCAGGCCTAGGCCTGCAAAGTTATATGAAATTCCATTTCCGTCCCCTTCAGTTGCCGCGTCCAAAAAAAACATACTTCCGAGTTTATTATAAGGAATATAAAGACAATATTTCATTGCATGTTTGAGAAAATTAAATTACACCGCCTTAATAGTGAATAAATAAATGTCGTGTGATGCTGGCTGACTAGAATAGCACCACCCTATCTTCTCCCGCGGGTGTCGTAAGAGGCGACAAATGGAAAATTCCTACGGACGGGCAGCAGTGTTCGTCGAAACCCAATCTACAGCTGCGGTCGCCAAGCGTGGCGACTATGGCAACTACCCCCAAGATACAAGTCATATTTGTGGGAGGCCTATGTCCAGCAGTGGACTGCATACGGCTGAAATGTAAATAAATATAAATCGGGACAATCTTTCATAAATCGACCTAGTCCTACAAGCTCAGTAAGGCTTGTCTTGTAGGTACTGGACGACGCCATACATATATAATAGATAGATACATAAAAATACTTAATTACATAGAAAACACCAATGACTGGGGAACAAATATCTGTGCTCATCACACAAATAATAGTTATTTGTTATACAAGGAGCAAAGTTAGTGTTTACCTTGACGTGCTATTATTGAGACCCGAGCTAGCGATAGATTCCAAAATTGAACCACGAGCATAGAGAGTGGTTCAAACAGTGGAATCTTCAGCAGGGAGGGTTACAAAGCACGAGAGAGGAATACACTTTACTACCGAGTGAAACAAACAATTTGTAACCTCACTACCGCGAGGAAAAATATTTACTTGAAAATATTCAAAATTATTGGCATTCAAAAACATTAAACAAAAGAACATCCAACCAGATAATATCAAAAAAACACTCGATTAGAAATAAACAATTCGTATGAAATTACTTTGCACTCTTGTGAATAAAATGCAACTTTGCTATATGTTTTTAAAGAACAAAACAGTTCTTTCCGAGCTGGTAAGGTGAAAATTTATTAATTGCTTCTATTACAGACCACGCCCGGTATAATTGAAATGCTGTTTAATCAGATTCTATCTTTTTTTTTACAAATATCTTCCACAGATCCACACCGGCCTGAAACCATTCAAGTGCGAAACATGCGGCAAATGTTTCACGACCGCCGGCGAGCAGCGCGCGCACGTGGAGCACGTGCACCTGAAGAAGCCGTGGCCGAAACGTCAGAGGCACCGCGAGGCGGACCCCGCGCCCTGGCAGAAGTGCCTCGATCCTATGGAGGACTAGTTGATACTGGACGTTTTGTTTGAAATTATCCTTGCCACGGCACCAAAATGTAACGAGGTGCGTCAACTTTTTCTTGCTGTTTCTCAAATGGGGGATCAACTTTTCCTTGTCCAGAAAAAAATCCTTCACTGCCACAGTCTCAGAAATATGTACCGAGCAACTCTATTGTACAGTAAATAAGGTTGTAAAACGTATTTATGAAAGTGTTAGGGTCCTACAGGGACGTAAAAATAAAAGCGGACTGAATACATAGGCTGGTTTATTCCGCCTTAATTACAATGGGAAACCCGGCCAAACAATTATAAACGCTAAACTCGGTGTCGTCCGTTGCATGCGGAGTTGGTAAAGCCGAGGTGTTGCTCGCGGGTCGCTCGCGGTCGGCAGGCGGTGACGTAGCCTTGTCTGCTCCCCGCGCATCTCCTCCCGTGCGTATGTTGAATGCTTAACAGAAAGGATTCTCTCGATACATATTTTTGCACTTGACTGTCCAATGAACACTAATAGCAAAACATATTTGATTAATTTATATACCGCGTTCTACGAAATAAATAAATATTACAGGACATACACAAATTGATAAAGCCCCAAGATTAGCTCAATAAGGTTTGTGTTGTGGTACTCAGCTAACGATATATATAATATACAAATACTTAAATACATAGAAAACTCCCATGACACAGAGTATTTGTGCTCATCACACAAATAAATGCCCTTACTGGGTATTGAACCCAAGACCATCGGCTGCATTGGCAGGGTCGCTACCCACTAGGCCAGTTTTGTGACTTTTAATGCAATATAGCTGAGATTGAAACAGTTGTCAAGGGGACAGTTCCTATACAACGAGTGACACTAAAAAGTTGATTCATCCAAAAGGTTGTCCTTGATACCAAGTCACATTGGTTAATTATTATTCATACTGCTACTTGGTAACTTGAACCTAATTACCCGACTTATATAATCCCGCTTTATAAGTGTCAATTGTCTTAGAGAAATCATATGACTGCGAAATATGTAAGATTTTTTTTATTAGACACAAAAACAATCAAACTTAAAGACATCGAAATTGACAAAGATCACACCTGTTCGTCGCCATCATATATATCGGAGCAGCCACGGTATTCAAAAGTATCGGAGCACTTTATAGTCTTGACAATAGAGGTATAGTTCAAATATTTCGATATATCTGATGGCGACTGTACACGCACCTTAATATTAGGTATGTTTTTTTTATATACGTTGGCAAACAAGCGTACGGCCTGCCTGCTAAGCAGTGATCGTACGCGTCCCCAGTAACGAGGAGCATAATCATGAGCCAATACCCAATGAGAGTAGCAACCCTACTATTGGCAATATTTCTGAAAATGAGGGTAGTTTCTCGCCGCCCGCATCGAGTGCCCGCTCGGAGAGCTGCACTCGACACTGCTGTCTTCGTCTGTCAGCCAACGCGCAAGGATCATGATTATGCTCCACGTTACGAAGCGAAACATGTCGAACAATATTTGACTTTATAAAACCTAATTACCCGCTTCTATACCATTAAAAAAACTCTTGTTTCAAGATTGGACGATAATGCAATTTTGTTTGCTACGCTAATTAATTAACTACAGGTATAGGTGAAAAACTTAGCTAAAGCACCCGGCATATGTAGTAGTAACGTGTGTACACGCATGTCGGTGTTCTATATTCAAACTTTGACGTAAGTTCCATATTAATTCTCTGCACAACTACATAGACATGGTCCTTTAGTTAAGTTTTTCACCTATAGTCAATTTGTACAATTTTTATCGCAATATTATTTAACTTTGTGTGCTGTGTGTAAAATGAAATTACAATGATAATTATACAAATAGTGATATATAAATAATATTATAAATTATTTAAAATTAATTATAAAAATTTGGAAATGAAATCATCACATACATATTTTTTATTAAATGATATAATGTAGACTGCTAGTTGAAATATGACATTATCTATGATAAGGGACATTATTGTCGATGGCGCTTACGCCGTTGTTCAAGATCCCGCAATACAAACGCAACGCGGTTCGACGTAAGCGCCATCGACAATAAGGTCCCTTTTGCTAAAATGTCACATATATACTCTGCTAATGGCACTGGTCCCACCGCGAGCTAGTAAGCTATCAGCTATTTCAAGGGACAAAAGATAATCGATCCCATGTAAATAAAAGACATATATGTCATAGCCGGGCGATTGTAGTTCATCGGGCGATGAGCTTTAAATATATATTTCTCTGTATTATTTACACGAGAGCGATTATCTTTTGTCCCTTGAAATAGCTGGTAGCTCATAACTTACTAGTTCGCAGTGGGACCAGTGCCTTTTACATGTTCCCTGTTTCCATACAAAACTATCTCGCCAAGTGCGAAATCTAGCTGTGCATTTAGTATGGGGACTTGGGGGACGCGACCTCATAGTGGAAGCATGAGCCGTGGTCCGATTCACGCTCACAGAGCTTAGAATGCTTACAGCTGGTCCGAATCCAACTTTATATTTAACTTAGTTTTGTATATTTTTTGGTTTTTCAATAAAATAAAAAAAACAGTTAACGCCCTCAAGGTCACGAAAATGGCGTTTTGATTTGGACCGCCAAGAGCGTGAGCGCCATTCGAACTGTCAACATGACATTCCGCCCATATGAATTGTACTAGGAGGAATAATGACTGGAGAACGCATCCGCGGGCGCCAGTAATGTATCGCGCCAACAATGATATTTTGGCTTTTGCAGCACAAAATGTAACAATCCACTATAATTTTGCTTTATACCTAAAATATTAGCTTATTCTGTATTCATTACCGCAACTTCGGCTGAAAACACAAGAAAACTCCAATTGTATTTGTTTGTATCCCTCCAACTTTGACAGTTCTGAATGGTTCAGTTTGGAGTGCAACAAAAATGTGAGACTGACAAGGACGGACGCAAAAAGGGCTGTCTCAGCCATACCTATGGAAAGTTACATAAGACCATCCGTTTCTATCGTGGTATTATTAGCACGCTCCGTCTAGTTAAATGGTATGTCTAATTGTAGGAATAAATTGACAGGTGTCAATTTGACGTTTACGCTCCCAGTGCTCACACTGATATCGTGAGCACCGTGAGCGCTGTCAAATGACGTCACAAGATTTCTGTGAGTCCAGAAGATTGAATCGGACCGACCATAAGCGTGCTCACAATACTCAAAAGACTGATTCGGACCACGGCTATTGAGAATAATTTCATGAACCACATTGGGGTTACGCGTATAAGAAACGTGTTAATAGAAGTTTGCCTATAGTCTAGCCCAGGGATTCCCAATCTTTTTCAACCTGCGGCGCAGTTACAAAATTAGTATTTTGTCACGGCGCCCTGTCCTAGCTATAGTAGCAAAAAGATATAGTAGAAAGAAATAATTACCTATATTACCTACAATAGGGAGGTAGGAAGAAAATTAAACATCCATAACATGAATCTATCGTCGTTGTAGATAGATAATAATAGATGATCGACTCACGGCGCCCCTCAGGACTTTCCACGGCGCACCAGGGCGCCGGGGCGCACACTTTGGGAACCCCTGGTCTAGCCCATACTCCGCGATTAGACATGCTGGCTCGTCACTCGCCTCGCTAATCGTCGAGACGTTCGACGAAACTGCCTATACAATAACGCGATGCGAGGTACGAGAGGAATAGCGAGACGTCCGCGTACACATGCGTGCTCGTGTTTCGCCTCGCTACTCGCGCGAATGTGTGGCGGTAGCATTACAACTTTAAAGACTTTATTTAAAGTTATATAGAATTTCATTTTTAACCGTAAGTCCAATTAAATATTTATTATTGTACTGAAATGTGTTTTTTACGCTTCGATAAGTTAATTTGACTTGTCTGCTATTAAAATAATTATTTATTTGTGCAAAAGGCAGAGATGTTTGCACCGTGAACTTATATCGCGATTATTTTCATCCTCAAAGTTTTTTTTATTCGAGTGTACAACTCAAGCATCTACCCCATGTTGCGAAATTGAAATGAATTTGGTTAATATTGGCCGCTAGTCCGTTATGAGAATTTCAAGATATTAGAGGCAAATAAATTGACTGGTAAGTGTATTAGATATCTTAACAGTTTTATGAGTTTTATCAATTAATAATTATTAATTACATAGCGAGTATAGTAATATCGTTAGAATTTCGCCTATTAGTTGTAAGTTTAAGTGTGTAGCAGCTAGATCGTTGTATCAAATTGTGTAGTATTTTATATATGAGCTAATTAAATACAATACGTAAATAAATGAATAATGCAGTTTTTTTTTACCCGACTGACCCGTTTGACCTCAGTCGCGCCTGATGGTAAGTGACGACGTGGTCGAGGGTTTAGCACGCTGGTTCAGTAACAGCCTCATGCCTTGAAAAGACCCAAATTATCTTTCCGGGAATACAGACGAAGGGAGCGAATTCCATTCCTTAGCAGTCTGCATTAGGAAGGTAGAAGCGAATCGCTTCGTGCGAATGAGTTGAATATTCACAACGTAAGGATGAACGCTCCCCTCGCCTGGACTGGATTTTATTTCTAAATGTATCTATCCTATTTATAACAATGAGTTGTAACCAGAGATTGATAATATCATCATCTTCCTCGCGTTGTCCCGGCATTTATTCTTTCTTTATAAAACAATCTGTCTAATATATGCATAAAAAATTAACATTATTAGGGTAAATCGTTAGCCATTGGCCACCAATTAATAAAAATGAATTTTTCTTATTAACGCATTCACTGCCACCGACGCACATGTGCGTTCATTCCCATACATTTTTGGAGGGGGTGGCAGTGAATGTGTTAAATAACTGGCCACCTCACACTAAAATGAATTCTAATGGCTTATGATTATACCTAGATATTTTTCTAGCAGGAACGGCATTTGTTTTGTGCTTGCCACAATAAAAATATCGACAATCCTGCTATCGATAAGTACATACTACTTCAACTTCAAGATGTACACACAGTCTTATATCGGCTACCTACCTAGACGCCGCGTGTCACCGATCTTGAACAAATTAAACGTAATCCGTATACTTTTGATCCAATTTACGTTTATAATTTGCAATGAATAGTTCCAAATTGTTTTCTGAAGTAGGTATTTAAATATAAATAAATTGACTTTTATTATTGTTAGTTATTTTTAACCCTATTACCCCATATTTGTCTTTGTATTACCTGTATGGAAATTGAAGGGGTACTTATCGATAACAGGACTGTCGATGTTTTTATTTTGTCAATCACTTACAAGAAATCGTTCGTGCTAGAAAAATATCTAGGTATACTTATGATTATGAATAGAGTTAATTTTTAATATCATGTGGCCAGTTATTAGAGGGTGGCGCATTACAAACGAATTACCCTACTTTCATACCAGTCTTAATAGTATTTACCCTTTCTTACTATTGTCATGTTTTTATGCATGTAATAGTTAATCGGTATTTGCACGTTTAAAGTAATAACTTAAACAGCAACATTGCTGTCATACTGACAGTACTCTATGGCGGTCTATCAAATTATGTTTATTTATATTTGTATCGCATTCGATGTGTTTGATAAAATAAATCAAATAATTACTTAAAGCGTGTAAGTTAAATAGTGGAAGACCTTTTGAGATGAGTAAAGATTTATGTTTTCATAATCCAGTTATGAGCGACTGATTTGATCCTAAACTATCTTCGTTATCTCTTATACTTTTTCGGCTACCGCAAACCTAACAATGAAAGTAAGTATAACATTTTAAACATTTAGCAGATTAAGGGTCAGAGTATAGCAAAGGGGGCGCAATTTCGCTGTATTTCCTTTTTCATAGCCTCTCGGGTGTGTTGTGAACGCAAGATACCTAACACTCTTCCTCGCTTCGATCGTCGTCGTACCTAACGGTGTCTGGCACTGTATTTCCTTTTTGATAGTCTGAATATCTCGGCCATTTATGATTTCAGATAAAAGTTGCCCATACAAAACATGTTTATCTTAGGGTCTTTTACAGTCACATCATAAAAAATAGGTGTTATAATGGCACCACCCCATCAATTTTTTTTTTCTAAGTCAGGCGCCCCCTTTTTTTATTATAAAGCTAGTCTATTTATTTTTATTTTTACTTACAGGTCTGCAAAATTTGTTTATCTACAGATTCAAAGTTCTATAACATGGAGGATTATAACTTAAAAACATATTATGAGACACTAACAAATATTAATGTAAGTATATTAGTGACCAGACTACTTCAATTTCTATAAATTTATATACATCTTATTTGGGTTGGGATGTCAGCCAATGTGCCGTGTGATGCCGGCTGACTAGAATAGCACCACCCTATCTCCTCCCGCGGGTATCGTAAGAGACGACAAAGGGAAAAATCCTACGGCCGGGCAACAGCCTCAGTTGAAACCCAATCTACAGCAACTGCGGTCGCCAACCCACCTGCCAAGTGTGGCGACTATGGCAACTACCCCCCAAGATGATACAAGTCATATTTGTGGGAGGCCTATGCCCAGCAGTGGACTGCATATTGTCCTGTAATATTAATTACTTTAGTAGAAACATTTATTATTATGACAATATTATAAAACCTCGCCCGCTTAGCTGTGCAATGAAAATTACACAAATATGGTTACAAAATTAGCCTAAAGTTTCCTATAATACTGGTGGAGAACAGCACAGAACAGAAAGTTATGGGAAAAACAGGGGGAGGCCTTTTCTGCACTCACAGCATGCAAATAAACATTATAAACTGTAATTTTAAACTTTTAACCAATGATAATGCATGAAATAAAGGCTATTACTATTACTACTATTATTCTTTATTAATTTCATATCTTAAGCTAGGTTTTTATAACATTTTTATAAAAGTAAAATGTAAAAATACATCTAAAACGTATCAAAACATTAAAAACATTATAAAAAACCTAACCTAGAGTGCCACCGGCAACGGAGCAGGGCCCAGGCTGCCGGTGGTTAGGGCTGCAGAGAGAGGAACCGTCGGACTATGCGCGCCGTGTCCAGGATTACCGCCTTCTGAATCTGACCCTTGATCCAACCACAACCACGTAGCGAGAGTTTCTTTACTACTATTACTATTATCATAACAATATTTTGAAAACCTCGCCCGCTTAGCTGTGCAATGAAAATTACACAAATATGGTTACAAAATTAGCCTAAAGTTTCCTATAATTATAAACTAACTACAGATTTGTACTTATTATTTATTTATTATTTATTACATGGAAAACCAACAGCGCATAACATTTATAGAAATAGTATGGAACTTAAAAGCCAATTACAGGTTCTCACTTATAGAACTAGATTAAATGAGGAAGAGAATCATACAAGAAACAATGTCAATGTGGTTATCAGTTGACAGACTCACCCGCCTGGTTATGCTGGGAGTGTACCTACAGACTGCAAGCATGTGCCCGCTTCAGAACCAAAGCCCTGCGCGGGCACACATTGCTGGCTCAGCTGTACCGCCAATACGTGAGTATCTGCTAGTGGCCAAGCATCCATTAGAGCCAATTCCTGCCTGCTTTACTAACGGTCTTCAAAACGCGCATGTGAATCCTCAGGTGTCCAAAGACATCGGTAACTGCTTACCACCAGGCGGGCTGTATGCTTGTTTGCCACCGTTGTTATTGGTAAAAAAAAAAAGTTAGACAGTTTTCTATAGGTAGACTTTTTTTATATAAAAGCTGTTATATATTAAGGACATCAAAAGCAAATACAATTTATATCAACAATAAACAAATATTAAGTATACCTTAAACAAAAAAAGAACTAGTCATAAACGCCCCTTGCCGTTTTCAGTGTAAAAGTGCCCATCACACTTGCGGCATTACCTCGTTGGATTGCTATGGACAGCTTTTGCACCAGAAACTTAAGAATGGGGGTCCCCCATTTGCCTCTTATGAATAAATTTATTTATAGGAGCCAAGAGTGTGCTCTTCTTTTCTTATTGCTTGAAGTTGAGGACATCTTTAATTTAGTTTTAACTGCTTTTCTGGGACAAAAACTTTGAATAAACTATGTAGTGTACAGTCAAGTGCAAAAAAACGTACCGAACGAATTCATAAACACGTCCTACAACCATATTTACAGTACAATAGAGTTGCTCGGTACATATTTTTGAAACTTTGGCAGTGAACGAATTTTTACACTTGACTGTACTGAATCTCTAATGTAAAGATTGCATTAAGAATCGGCCAAATTATGAATTGCTGGTATGAGGCCGCAAATAGTGTGAATGTCCTTTGGCTCGTGGCACCCATATTTGGTTCGATCACTTGACTTTATGTGGCGTGGCGCCTCGCCTAGGGTCGCCATGTACGGACGGACGATTTATTCAATAAAATACGAAGATGGATTACATGTGTTTATTGGTTAAACACCGCCTGGTACATGTTTGATACATAGCTTATATATCTTAGAGTTATGTATGACGAACAATCTAGACATGATGTTAGAAAAAATAAATGAATTTAATGCATTTTATTTCAGGATTACATGCAACAACTAAGAGATATAGACAGACGGAAACACAATCTCACCTCCAGCTTAGTTTGTAAATATATAAATAATAATGACATATATTTAAATGAAACTGATACACAATGTATACAAGAACCAATACATGAAATAAATATGAATGAAGTAACAAGTGATTGTGACATGCATAATATACAATTTGATTTAGGTATGTGTACATACTTAACCTCGTAAGACCCATTGTGCATTACAATGTACACACCCTTTCAATGGAGTTTAAATCGTTTGTAAAAGGAAATAGAGTAGAATTTCATTAGTTTCATTAGTTTTCGTACAAAAGAAAATTCAACCCTATTCACTGCATAGTAAGATTAGTTTTAACTATTAAATATTTTAGTGTTGTGGGCCTTACGAGGTTAATATTATAAATGCGAAAGTATAGATGAATTAGTGAAAGCGTGGAATTGTATTTGTAGTGGTTATAGGGGGAAAAGGAAATTTCAAATATAAATAAAATAAATAAATAAATAAATATTTCGGGACAATCTTACACAAATCGACCTAGTCCTACGGTAAGCTCAGTAAGGCTTGTGTTGTAGGTACTAGACGACGATATATGTAATAGATAGATACATATAAATGGGCATTTTCACTTTCAGGGACACCCAATTACCTTAATTGTCAAATAAAAGTTAAATCAGTGGTCAGTTTCGTGATGACAATAAAATTAAGCTTGAAATATTTATGTAAATCATCTTTATTCGCATTTTTCTATTACAATAACACGTATTATTTATGGATTGAACATAAAACAGTAGATTGTATTAAAATTTAAAGCTTAATTGTCGTCACTAAACTGACCACTGATTTAACTTTTATTTGACAATTAAGTTAATTGGGTGTCCCTGAAAGTGAAATTGCCCAAATACTTAAATACATACATAGAAAACACCCATGACTCAGGAACAAATATCTGTGCTCATAACACTAATAAATGCCCTGACTGGGAATCGAACCCAGGACCTTTGGCTTCATAGGCAGGGTCACTACCCACTAGGCCAGACCGGTCGTCAAAATATAAATATGTAATTTAATTTAACGTTTTTTTTCTGTTTATCGGAATCAAGTTAATTATATGGCACAAAAATGTGATCAAGACTTAAAGGCCTTTAAATCAGTATCAAATAGTCTTCAAAGAGTCACGTGTCATCTATTTATTGCTATAAATTTTCAATTAGATCCAGAAACATCCAGCGACGAGGTATTAGCAAAGCAGAAGAAACCAAAAAAAAGTAAAAAGATAAAGAGAGAAACAAAAGTAGACAGGAGAAGAAAACCAGCAAATGAAGTATTAAACGAAGCCTTATTTAGTATCACTGATTTGACATTCGAAGAGCAGATAGAGATGATACAGAAAAGGAAAGAGACGGCGAATTATAAGAATTCATTATACAAATGTGAAGACTGCTTTAAGGGGTTTTTGGACGAAGATGCTTATAAAAGTCATATTATAAGGCATACGGATGTAAATATCAATGCATACATATATAGTCGGGGATAGTGCAATACCGAGTGACTACAAATATCGATAGAGTTCGAAATTCAAACAATGTTAGAGAAACGAAAGAAACTGTATGTTATTGCATTGCACGCGGCATGCACTATCCCTGATATATTTATTATACCCTCTAGACGTTTATTTGTAGATATACAGTCGGGGCCAGATAATTTCAAGATATTTTTTTCCATACATCGCACACTTCAAAAGTCGATGCGTTTTTTTTTTAATCTGTTTTTACGATTTTCATATTGCTTTGTTTTTTGGAAAGGAATTTTATTGGTTCTTTTTCAAATGTATACCCCGAAGTTGGCCTCGTAAAAATTTAAAATAAATCCATCCCCAAGTAAAAAAAAAGGCTTTTCCTAAGGTTTTAGTATTCAACATCTGTCTTACTTCGGACACCGGTGGATATTTTTTAAATATTTATTTTGTTATTTGTTTATTTAAACTTTATTGCACAAAACAAAAAAAAAAGTAAAAATGTGATATGTAATAATTTAATAAATATCTTATCTTACAGCAAAGCGGCACATTCGTATGTCAGGTATGCAAGACCCATTTCAAAGTGCAACACGCGCTGCGCAACCATGCTGCATCCCACGTGCAACAGTTCAACTGCAAGTGCTGCAGTTATGTCACTACAAGGAGGCAAGTAATTGCATAAATGCAGTTAACGGCATAAATATCTATACGAGCGAGATATTCAATGTGACCAAGACATGCCTTTATTATTAAGAGAACTGCGGTTGTAATAGAATAAATTTTTATTATTTTTTGAATCTCTAAAACGGGGATTACGCTGATCATAATTTGCATATATTTTAACATGTACTTGGAAAATAAATCACTTTATATTAATCGCAGCGTATGGTATCCATTTAGTCCCTAGTTACTAGTTTTACGAACGCGTAGGCACTAGTTTTACGAAAGCGTAAAATAAGTATAGTAAATAATATGGTTGCTTTTCAAACAGAATATTAAACTATTAGAAAACTTAATTTATTTAACAAAAAAATAAGCATACATAGTGTTACAATTTGGTACCGTGACCAGGATACCTATTTTTTTTTCATCACGAATAAGGTATAAAGGTACATAATATATCCCTTAAAGCAGGGGTTCCCAAAGTATGCGCCGCGGCGCCCTGGTGCGCCGTGGAAAGTTCAGAGGGGCGCCGTGAGTCGATCATCTATTATTATCTATCTACAACGACGATAGATTCATGTTATGGATGTTTAATTTTCTTCCTAACTCCCTCTTACTAAACTAACCTAACCTGACTACTATTACTGTAGGTAATGTAGGTAATTATTTCTATCTACGATATCTTTTTGAAATAGCTGGGACAGGGCGCCGTGACAAAATACTAATTTTGTAACTGCGCCGCAGGTTGAAAAAGATTGGGAATCCCTGCCTTAAAGTGATCTTTTTCAGGTAGCCTAATAACTTAACCTATACCATGTCATTTTTTTAGACACGCGGCTAAATTGCATGAGGAATTTCACAATGGAACGCACTACCAGTGCCCACACTGTGAGGACGACTTCGTGTAAGTATAACTTATAGACGATACCCGCGACTTACACCCTTATTCATAAATAATAAAGAAATAAAATAAAAAGCCTTTATTTCCATGCCAAAAAAATAGATTACTTAATTATATAACTAAACTAAGCAATGCCCCACTCACGGGTTTAGGCCTCCTCCAACTGTCTCCATTCCTTCCTGTTTTTCGCCGCTTCCTCCCACTTAATTTCCAGCCTTCTTTTCTTTCACTCCTTCCTCTCCAGCGACTTTTCGGATGTCGTCAGTCCAGCGATCCTTCGGTTTTCCCGGCCTTCTTTTACCACTTGGACATTTCCATTTTGTGGCGCGGTTTTGTCCACCTTGTGTCGGTTGCCCGGGCAACGTGCCCTGCCCATTTCCATTTCAGCCCTTAGGGATGTTGTACCGCGTCAATAATTTACGTCATAAACGTATATCAAACCTACGTTAGTTAATTTATATCTTGTCCTTAGCTGTCATTTTCACAATTGTTTTTGTATGACAAAGACGTTACATAAAATTTATATGTTTGTGAAGAGGGCGGTTAATCTGAGTAAGAGACATCTAACTAAATATTTGACGACCGGACTGACCTAGTGGGTACTGACTCTGCCCATGAAGCCGATGGTCCTGAGTTCGAGTCCCAGTCGGGGCATTTATTTATGTTTATGCACAGATATTTGTTCCTAAGTCATGGGTGTTTTCTATATATTTAAATATTTATATGTATCTATCTTTTATATATATCTTCGTCTAGTACCTACAAGACAAGCCTTAAGGCTTGGGCACATAGGCGTGTTTTGTGAGCGTGGTGGTAGCGCAGCGTGACACCGGTGTGGCTAATGTAACGAAATAAGGCACACATTCGGACGGCAGCGTCGCGCCCCGCTGTGCCACGCTCACAAAACGGGCCTATGTGCCCAAACCTTTACTGAGCTTACCGTAAGACTAGGTCGATTTGTGTAAGATTGTCCCGAAATATTTAGTTTTTTTTGTACTGCAGGAAATTCTCAACCTACATGGGACATTTACGTATAAAGCACCCTTCAGACTGGGTGTGCGGGTTGTGCGGACACTCGTTCGTCAGTGAGAAGGGTTTGAGGCTTCACAGTAAACTGAAACATCGTTTCAACACGCAGCCTGTAAGTCTATCCAATTTGTGTTTCAGGGATGTTCGGAATTTCAATTTCATTACAAGTTTTTGTTATCAAAAAAATATACACAATTTTCTAATAACTATAGGTGTAGTGCAAAACTATTTTCCATGGGGAAAACTTGGACTTCGATCAAAATGCGACGGCATCCGAACTGTCAATGAATGATTGTATTAAATGAGTGACATTTTTATATCCATTAATATAGAACTTTATTGTTTAGTGTCAAACGTCAAAGATTAACGATATTACAATCGTATTATGATAACTACAAGTACTTAACTAGTTACAGTATAAAATCTAAAAAAGGCCCTTGAGGCATTGTACTAAGGACGCTGGCGGCATTTCCTCGTTGTATCGCAATGCTCATACGTTGTGCGAGGAAGCGGCCAGCTACGTCAGCATTCTGCTATTATGGTGCTATTATGTAGATTAACTTTTAAAAGTCGATTAACTTTTTTTAATGCGAATCGTTATATGCTGTTTGACAGGTCATATAGGGTTTATGGTACGTGTGTAAATGAAACATTGAAAGATATAATTTGGGTCGTTTCAAGGCAAGAGTGAATAGGCTGTTGAACCAGCGTGCTACACCTTCGACCTCGTCGACACTTACCATGGTGTAACTGAGGTCGAACGCTGGTGAGTCTAGAATATAAATAACAAAATCTTTAGGTGGACGAGAACGGCCCACACTGCCAGCGATGTGACGTCCGCTTCGCCACACAGGCTGCGCTGGAGTTGCACACCCGACTGTCTCCCAGACACGACGAGTGAGTAGTCTTTTTACCAGGGTCTTTGGACTTGTAAGTAATTTTATCTATATTTTTCTACGGTATTTAATTACTGTAGTTGTTTTTCTTACAGAAAAACGCATGTATGTGTAAAAAATAAGTCCCGCCGAGTTTAGAGTAAGTCAAAATACTTCTCGGGTCAGAGGTGTAGGGTTAGAACCGGTGTAGTTTTTATTTTTCTCTTTTACTTTTGTATACTCGACGTGTAAAAGTGCCCTTGTGGCCTACTTACTGAATAAACGTCTGAGTTTGAAGTCGAGAGCGCAGGAAGGTTGACGTAAGCACAAATCAAACCAGACGTTCGTGCATAAAGACGTTATTTAATTAATGTTCATTTAAAATATAGAACATCAAACTATTCGAAAACTTAATTATTATTAATTAAATAATCGAGCATACATAGTGTTACATTTTGGTGCCGTGACCAGAATACCCATTATGTACGGAACGACTGTATAGACATCATTTAGAAAAAATATTGTTTAAACAATGAATTGATGGACATCAACACAACAGACGCTCTATGGTCACCTAGCTTTTTAAAGCATAGAAAATTATACAAGAAAGTATTTTTCTAACAAATCTAGTACTTGTTATTGCCCCTCTGAACATAAGTGCAATAACTAATAGCGAAGTCTTCGTTTAAATACTTTCCTGTAAAATACTAAGTTCCATTTTGAAAAAAATTGACGTGCAGATTTTAATGGCTCGGCTTTATTATATAGTTCATAGTTACGTTCTCCTGGGTCACCACAGTTTTCCAGTATAAATACACAAAACAGGCATATTTGTGTGTCAATTCAATATAGTTTTGCTTACAGGACACTCTACAGCAAAAATATTAGCTTAAAAGATAAAAAAAAAGATAATAGATAAAAGATCTTCATTTTTCAATTTAGGCACATCACATGCACTTATGAACGTCAAAAAATAAATCTAAAAATCTACACCGGTTCAAACCCTGTACCTCTGGGCTCTGACCCGAGAAGATACCGGCAAGAAACTACGGCGGGACTTATTTTTTTCAATACAGTGATATATCAAATCTTAAAGTACTTACATAATTATGCGTAGTCCGATAAGAAAACATATCAAACAGTTTATTACAAGATATGAAAATGTATAAACAAATTCGACTTCACAAAATAGACATACTTTAATATGCTTTCTTATCTGAACTGTGTCATTTACATGATCTGGCAGTACATACAACTGTTGAATTAATTGCTAGGCGGTTTAGTTAGTTTCTGGTTTGGGCCATGCATGTTTGTCTGTCAGATAATCCTCTACGATATTTAAATCGAAAGAAAAATAGAAAAATTTGACTCGCAGCGGGACTCGAACCCACAACCACTGGATCACTAGCCCAGTGCACTTCCAATTGTGCTATACGAGTACCGCTGAGACTTGTCGAATTTTTCTATCTATCCCTCGTCGTATACGTCATCATGGGTGACGTGTAAACACATCTACCGCCAGCGTATTGAACACTAAACGGCATCGAAGTCTCAATTCATATTGAGAATTCATCGATAACAATGTGCTACCCCTTTCTAAATTATTTTTTATTATGCAGAAACGTCTGCTAGCGAATATCTTCGATATTTAAATCGAAAGAAAAATAGAAAAATTTGACTCGCAGCGGGACTCGAACCCACAACCACTGGATCACTAGCCCAAAAAAAAAAAATTTAGATAATCCTCTACTCTGTATCTCTTATTCTGTATTACTTACCGCAATTTCGGTTGAAAACACAAGAAAACTCCAATTGTATTTGTTTAATCCCTCCAACTTTGACAGTTCTGAAGGTTCCCCTTCAAACGGAACTAAAATATTGGAGACTATGACAAGGACGGACGAAAGTAGCGCGGTCTCCACCATACCTATGGAAAGTTACATAAGACCATCCCTTTCGATCGTGGTCTTATTATTAGCACGCTCCGTCTAGTTAAATGGAATGTCTATGCTTTTGGTAATTTGTAGGGACAGAAAACAAAACGTTAGGGGCAAGCGACGCCGGCGCATTGTAGACGGGCGCGAGCGAGAAGGCAAGACTCGTAGGAGCAGGACGAAGAAACCTGAGGCACCAATACCATGTGAACAGGTAACTTTTACGTATTACAATACCCCATACCCACCTCGATCCACTACTGGACATAGGCCTTCCCCTTAGACCCCCACAGGGACTAAAGGTTTGGCCTGGTCGGCGGCCTGCCTATGAATCCGATAAATTTGTGTGATGATCACAAATATTTGTTCTTGAAGTCATGGGTGCTTTATACATATATATCTATCTATTATATATATCGTCGTCTAGTACATACCTACAGCACAAGCCTTACTGAGCTTACCGTAGGACTAGGTCGATTTGTGTAGTATTATCGCGAAATATTTACAAAAAAAAATATTTTATTTATTTATTTATTTTATTTTTATTATATGTATCTTTGGCTGAGTACCTATAATACATGGGGCTCAGTCAATTCAATTTGTGTAAGGCTGTCAATTATTTGGTCCATTAACTCAACCAACTATCGTAAAAAAGTACAAATCCAAAAAGATACAATTTTTTACTAAAAACCTTTATTTCCAAGTGTGACATGCAACTTCCGGACTCGTTGGCGTACTACCGCCACTTCCGCCGGATGCACCCTGACAAGAATAGAACCAACTACCCGTCAATGAAGACGAAGAGCATGTGTGAAGTATGCGGGAAGATGTTTCAGGTTTTTGTATATTTTCATGTTCCATAATTTTATATACGAGTACACTAATTGAATCTACACTTCTACACTAATATTATAAAGGCGAAAGTTTGTGCGTGTGTATGTTTGTTACTTCTTCACGTCTAAACGGCTGGAGCGATTTTAATAAAATTTGGTATGGAGTTAGCTGACACCCTCGATTAACACGTAGGCTACGATTTTTCCTTAATAAACCGCGGGTAACACCGGGCACAGCTAGTATGTAATATAGACAGTGGCTAAATTTAAACTTTATTTGCCCAAATATTAAACACTTAGACATTCATTTACATATAACCCTTCCTCGCGACTTCATCGGCCAGCCATGCCCGTCTTTAAAGTCATCATCATCATCATCATGTCAGCCGAAAGACGTCCACTGCTGGAGATAGGCCTCCCCCAGAACGACCCAAGAAGACCGATCCTGCGCCTTCCACATCCAGCGGTATCCCGCGACTCTCGTCTTTCAAGTACGGTTGCGGGATAAAAATTATCCTATGTTCTTTCTCGTAGCTCAAACTCTCGATATCTTCATCCCAATGGGTTCAGCGGTTTAAGCGTGAAGAGGTAACAGACAGACAGACAGACAGAAGGTTTATTTCGCATAAGAGTAAGATAAAAGTAAGTAAGTATAGTCATTGATCCCAATTGTTTTAGCAGTTTAAGCGTGAAGAGGTAAACATACAGAGTTACTTTCGAATTTTTAATATTAGTATGGATTTCACGTTTTGAGGTTATAAATTATATGGGAATGACAGATGTTACCGAATTCAAGTTATTTGTAAAGGATTATAGTAACTGAAATGTTATAGACATGTCAATCATTTTGACGACCGGTCTGGCTTAGTGGGTAGTGACCCTGCCTATGAAGCCGATGGTCCTGGGTTCGAATCCCAGTAAGGGCATTTATTTGTGTGATGAGCACAGATATTTGTTCCTGGGT
The DNA here is from genome assembly GCA_022674325.2 of Grapholita molesta. NCBI lineage: Eukaryota > Metazoa > Arthropoda > Insecta > Lepidoptera > Tortricidae > Grapholita > Grapholita molesta. The sequence goes on from CP053147.2 coordinate 3,726,869, forward strand.
CATGGGTGTTTTCTATGTATTTAAGTATTTATATGTATCTATTATATATATCGTCGTCTAGTACCTACAACACAAGTCTGAGGTTACCGTAGGACTAGATCGATTTGTATAAGATCCGAAATATTTATTTATTTAATAAGATAAAACTATCCTCTTTTAGCTTTTTAGTGTTGAATTAATCATAACTAAAAGTGTTTTCAAATTTTCACCCAATTAGCGAAAGTTGTTAAGAAAAGCTAAATCACACTGTCAGTTTCGTGACGATAATTAAGCATGAAATCTTTAATTATGTTGTTAATATCAACTGAAGTTTATAAAATGAACATCAAAACCAAGTTTTTATCGAAATTTAATGCTTAATTGTCGTCACTGAAAACTCCCCTAAATATAATTCCTTATAATATAATAAACGTTATTTCCTAGAGCTTGGCCCTCTTACAAGACCACAGCTTCACACACACAGATGCCAAACTCTTCAAATGTCAGCAATGCGACAAGACGTTTCAGAGACGATACAGACTTATCGCGCACAGGAGATTGCACTCAGTGCGGCCGCAGCACGCGTGCGCGGCGTGCGGGAAGAGATTCTCTACGGCTAGCAACCGGACTAGACATATGGCAGTGAGGCGATTTTTATTATTAAAAGTTGAAATAGATAACATATACTTAAGAAAAAACGACGAGGACCTCAAGTGTTCGAGACGGGATTCGAACCCGCATCTCCAGCTATCGCGGCTGACGCCTTAACCAATTTGGCCACCCGTACACAGCGGAACCCGTCGAAATTAATCAAGTATATGTGATCTTGTTTATTTTAACGGTTTTAGGCACCGTTTTACCAGCTCTAAGGTGAAACACTACGTGTTTGCACCTCCTATATGAATCCTTTCCTTTCGGGATTCTGATATAGCTAGAGAGATGGTGCTGCTGGTGCTGGTGGTGGTGGTGGTATTTTTTTATTCTTTTTTTATCCAGTTTGTCTAGAGTTTAGTGTTAATGGCAACGTATTTTTTTTTTGTGGTTACAGTCGCCGAAAGAATCCTTTCGTAAATACGTCCTACAACCTTATTTTCTGTACAATAGAGTTGCTCGGTAGTCGGTACATATTTTTTGAAACTTTGGCAGTGAACGAATTTTGAGTGTACGTTTTCGTAAATATATCATATTCAATTTGAAAGTACTATTAAATTTGCCTGTTGCTGCAATAGCGTCTAATCTCAAATTAGGAATAAATTGTTATTAATTTAGAATACCTTCTCATTCCATTAGAGCCACACCGGTCTCAAACCATTCAAGTGTGAAATGTGCGGGAAGTGCTTCAAGCACGCGAGCGAGAAACGCGCGCACATCACTTACGTACATCTCAAGAAGCCGTGGCCCAAACGTGCGCGCGGCAAGCGCCGGGACTCCAGGCAGGTCGGTGGCTAGCTTATGGTCCCCTGTAGGTCGTAGTCGAGCTACATCGCGCTGAAACCATACTAGTGTGAAATGTGCTTCAAGCACGCGAGCGAGAAACGCGCGCACATCACTTACGTACATCTCAAGAAGCCGTGGCCCAAACGTGCGCGCGGCAAGCGCCGGACTCCAGGCAGGTCGGTGGCTAGCTTATGGTCCCCTGTAGGTCGTAGTCGAGCTACATCGCGCTGAAACCATACTAGTGTGAAATGTGCTTCAAGCACGCGAGCGAGAAACGCGCGCACATCACTTACGTACATCTCAAGAAGCCGTGGCCCAAACGTGCGCGCGGCAAGCGCCGGGACTCCAGGCAGGTCGGTGGCTAGCTTATGGTCCCCTGTAGGTCGTAGTCGAGCTACATCGCGCTGAAACCATACTAGTGTGAAATGTGCTTCAAGCACGCGAGCGAGAAACGCGCGCACATCACTTACGTACATCTCAAGAAGCCGTGGCCCAAACGTGCGCGCGGCAAGCGCCGGACTCAGGCAGGTCGGTGGCTAGCTTATGGTCCCCTGTAGGTCGTAGTCGAGCTACATCGCGCTGAAACCATACTAGTGTGAAATGTGCTTCAAGCACGCGAGCGAGAAACGCGCGCACATCACTTACGTACATCTCAAGAAGCCGTGGCCCAAACGTGCGCGCGGCAAGCGCCGGACTCCAGGCAGGTCGGTGGCTAGCTTATGGTCCCCTGTAGGTCGTAGTCGAGCTACATCGCGCTGAAACCATACTAGTGTGAAATGTGCTTCAAGCACGCGAGCGAGAAACGCGCGCACATCACTTACGTACATCTCAAGAAGCCGTGGCCCAAACGTGCGCGCGGCAAGCGCCGGGACCCAGGCAGGTCGGTGGCTAGCTTATGGTCCCCTGTAGGTCGTAGTCGAGCTACATCGCGCTGAAACCATACTAGTGTGAAATGTGCTTCAAGCACGCGAGCGAGAAACGCGCGCACATCACTTACGTACATCTCAAGAAGCCGTGGCCCAAACGTGCGCGCGGCAAGCGCCGGGACTCCAGGCAGGTCGGTGGCTAGCTTATGGTCCCCTGTAGGTCGTAGTCGAGCTACATCGCGCTGAAACCATACTAGTGTGAAATGTGCTTCAAGCACGCGAGCGAGAAACGCGCGCACATCACTTACGTACATCTCAAGAAGCCGTGGCCCAAACGTGCGCGCGGCAAGCGCCGGACTCCAGGCAGGTCGGTGGCTAGCTTATGGTCCCCTGTAGGTCGTAGTCGAGCTACATCGCGCTGAAACCATACTAGTGTGAAATGTGCTTCAAGCACGCGAGCGAGAAACGCGCGCACATCACTTACGTACATCTCAAGAAGCCGTGGCCCAAACGTGCGCGCGGCAAGCGCCGGGACTCCAGGCAGGTCGGTGGCTAGCTTATGGTCCCCTGTAGGTCGTAGTCGAGCTACATCGCGCTGAAACCATACTAGTGTGAAATGTGCTTCAAGCACGCGAGCGAGAAACGCGCGCACATCACTTACGTACATCTCAAGAAGCCGTGGCCCAAACGTGCGCGCGGCAAGCGCCGACCCCAGGCAGGTCGGTGGCTAGCTTATGGTCCCCTGTAGGTCGTAGTCGAGCTACATCGCGCTGAAACCATACTAGTGTGAAATGTGCTTCAAGCACGCGAGCGAGAAACGCGCGCACATCACTTACGTACATCTCAAGAATCCGTGGCCCAAACGTGCGCGCGGCAAGCGCCGGGACTCCAGGCAGGTCGGTGGCTAGCTTATGGTCCCCTGTAGGTCGTAGTCGAGCTACATCGCGCTGAAACCATACTAGTGTGAAATGTGCTTCAAGCACGCGAGCGAGAAACGCGCGCACATCACTTACGTACATCTCAAGAAGCCGTGGCCCAAACGTGCGCGCGGCAAGCGCCGGGACTCCAGGCAGGTCGGTGGCTAGCTTATGGTCCCCTGTAGGTCGTAGTCGAGCTACATCGCGCTGAAACCATACTAGTGTGAAATGTGCTGGATGTAGATGGATGAAGATGCAGTTTAAAATCTAACGAGTCACTTTTTCTTAAATACATAACAAGATAAAACTTACTTGGCCGGCCCATTACGTAATGCCATATAAAAAACGTGATACAAGATTATCAAACATTCATCGTTCATGATTTTGAACATCTTTTACTCCATAGTAAGACACACAGACACAGACAGGTCAAATTTGTAAAATTGAGCTGTTCTATAAAAAAGGTCAAGTATACGTTATATGAGAGAGTTGTTTTTTTTACAATGTACAAAGTTGACCCCATAGTAAAAAAAAATCCAAATCATAATTAGAAGCCGGCGTGATAATCTTGTATCACGTTTTTATAACACCCGGTATATTATTTAACGCATAATATAAGAAACACATAAATGTCACAGTGTTAAATTTATAATATGTTAATTTGAAAAATGACGACTCACGTTTATTTAGTCACTCGCGCGACATGTTTGGGAGAGCACAGGTCTCCATTTTGAAGCACTAAGAGTGCGAAGTGTCCGTTCTAAAGCCGCGCGAGTGATAAAATAAACGTGAAACCGCCTTTATAATGACTAAAACATGTACAAAAAAAAACGATTTGTGATTTCTCGTGTACGCACTCATACCATGTTTTTTTTTAACAGGCTCCGCTTCCACTACCGCAAGAAATGGAGCCGCAACCGCCGTGGCCGAGTTCAGACAAGATGGCTGCCGATAAAATGTTCATGTTGTAGTTTATGCGCAGGCGCAGTTATCAAAAATATTGTTGACACCTGCATACAATTTCTAGGGGCTCCCTCTATTTTCATAACTTCTTTGGCTGAAACGCTTTTAAACGTTTTTTTTTTGTTGTTGTTTTGTGAGACACTTCTTTAAGTCCATTATATATTTTGACATGTGTCAAATGTTTTTTTGCTTAAAAATTCAATTGTCAGTCAGACATATTTGTTTACGTTCTTTTCATTTTCTATTGACCCCCAATTTAGACAGTCGAAGTTTTCACAGATGATGTTAGCTGAAAAACATTTGTGCAATATAGTAGTATTTTTATTTATTGCTTAGTAATTGTATTTTCATTTTTTTATTAGTAATGCTGTTTCAGAAGGATTTTAATAATAAAATGAACGCTTTTTCTCTCCCGTCAAAATGTACCATGTACGCCAACGTATCGACTAGTAAATAACAACTATAAACGATATCGGTCAGCAAAAAATTACTTTGAAAGTGTGCCATAGCCACAACTCAGTACTGGTCACTATTATTGGGTCACGGGAGTATTCGATCAAAACAACTTTAATTATCTTTTCTTATTGTATCAATTTAAATAATCTTAAACCAAATCATGGTCGCCCTATGCCTGTCACACTAATGACACCTTAATTGGAGTAAAAGAGAAAGATGCCCGAAATATACGAACTTCGATGTTCGCGGCACCGCTCCAGTATGAGAAGCGACAAGACGTCTCATCGAGTAGGGTGAAGCAAGTATTTTTTAGTGAAAAAATAGCTTCACCTATGATTTCTGTTTCGTTACTTGTTCTCTTGCTCCGTGACACCGTAATCGACTCCGAATATATATATGACTATAATTCATAAATAAAGGTTTATAATATAAATGTAGTATTATTTCTTTTTTCTTTTACCAATAAGTTAAACTAAAACTTGATCCACAGACTGGCCGCGCCTTAATAAATGATTCGCCGTTAGTAAGAGTTTTGGAACGTACCTCTCCGACCTCCGTCCCGCCAATCCCGCCCCGCCATATGTGTTTGACATTGACAGTAACTGCAGTATTTTTATTTATTGTAACATGATTATAACCTAGACTCGCGCTTAAAATTTCAATTACATATTAATATTAGTAACTCAAGCCATGTCCAAGATCACAATAGACTCAGTGTGCACCAAGGGAAATATCTATCCCACGTTGTTATACTTTCAAAATGGAAGTCCGGCTGAAAACTTTGAAACAAACTGTGCAGTGTTACAAGACAAGAATCGAAACAGGATGGTTGTGATGGAGAATTCTGGCCTCGTTTACGCCGGTAAAGAGGAAAAGGAAGAGTCGGAGCAGACAGTGATACTAGCTAGAGATAGGATAACCGGAAAAGTTCGCCTTATTGAGGTCTCCACGGTCGACTTGAAGCCACTTACTCAAACGGACTTAGATAATTTACCACAACAGGATCTTAAACAAGGTAAGACGAAATCAAAGAATACTAAAACACAAATGCAAAATTCTAATATGGATACCGGACAGATAATTACTAACAATGCTACTGACTGTCGAGATATCCCAGTATGCAACAGCCCGGTTGACTTCTGTGTACCACCTATAGATAGAGAAATAAGTAAAGACGAGTTAGAATACTTGCAGCAACAGCAGGAAATAAGTAGATTACAGTTTATAGAATTTGAGAAGAAGAAAAGAGAAGAGACAAATGAAGTTAGTCTTGAACCAGTGCCCGAGAAGATGGAGATAGAAACTTCTGCAGTCAAAAAACCGGTTCTTAGAGTTTTTGATAATAATTTCTCTGAGGAATTCCATGTGCCACCTATAAACAGAAAAGCTAAGAAAATTAGAGATGTTTATAGTGTAGAGAAAGTTTTGACTGAAGATGAATTTGGGAAAATTTATCAAGAACTTGAGGAAAACGGTTATACAACTGATTTGCATCCATATATAAAATGTTTCGTTCAATTCAAGAATTTGTCTCCGCAGTTAACAGTTTTGGCTGTATATGCGAGTGAACTGATAAAATATTTACATGTTTCCCAAGAGGAAATCAGAAAAAAAAATTTCAGTATATGCCGACACTCTAAGACACTTAATGGTATACTAATGAAAAACTTTACAAAGCTTGTGGTATGTACGCTTCCAAACAAGGTGTGTGTGATACGTATAAGATCAAAAGACATTCAAGACAAAGTCATATGCCATATTATGGTGTTTATGTTTTTATTAAATAACTTTCAATTTTACCTGGAACCTCTTCGTGTTGCAATGAACATGCCAAAAAATCGCTGCATCAACAGGACAGTCGGGCTCTGTGGAGGATTAGTCAGTTACGGAAAATATGGAAAAATTATTAAGTTGAGACTGAGATCAGTCAGACGAGAACTAGGCTGGAAAATTGACAGAACATCTCATGAATATCTGGAATCAGTTACGCAACATTGTGAAAACAGATCTAAGCTGGTCAAACAGCAGTTGCCATCAGAAAAGCAGGATATTGATACAGAACAGAAAGAAAAAGATAGATCTGACTTAAACAACTTTTATTTGCCACCTTTAAATAGAAATGCTACCAAACTTGAGAATGTATATCCAATAGAAAATATTTTGTCTCAAGAAGAATACGAGCAAATTTATTATGAGCTAGAAGAGAGTGATTATACAGGGGATTTACATCCATACATGCTGCCCTTCATTGAAAACAGGTCATTATCCGTACAACTGACAGTGATAGCTATGTACGCTAGTAAACTTATACAATTACTACAGATAAACCAGAATGAAGTTATGAAAAGTGATTTCAAAATATGTGAACATTCAAAGACATTAAATGATATCATAATGAAAGGATTTACAAAATACCATTTATACAAAGGATTTATTAAAAGGAGGAAAGTCCAAGAAATGAATGATAAAATTTTATGTCATATAATAATATTCACACTAATCCTAAATAACTTTAAAATTCGACTTATGCTTCTGCTGGATATAATTGAAGTATGTGACCGTAATCAAATTATGAAAGTGTTGGAAACCATTGGAGCTTCAGTTATTGAAGAAGATGGTGAAGAGATAGTGCAGTTACTGTTACCAAAAGTAACAAAAAGCAAACCTCATATTGACTCAACTCCTGTACAGCAAGAGGACTCAGACGGAAACAAAATTGACGCAGATGAGTTCTATGTGCCGTTTATAAATAGAGAAGCAACAACACTAGAAGATGTATATCCTTTATATAAGATTTTCTCAGAAGATGATTTTTACCAGATTTATTTTGAGGTTGTGGAAAATTATCTAGAACATTTACACCCTTGCATAAAGTCCATTGTAGAAACCAGGTCTCTGTCCTTAGAGTGTATTGTATTAGCCGTCTACGCCAGCGAACTTTTAAAATTCGTACATATCAATAAACCTCATCGTAATAGAATCATAAATAAAATTCAAATAATGTGCCAGCAATCTCAGAGATTAAATGACATATTAATAGAAAGATTTCTATTAAAACAAAATGCGTACCAAAAAATCTCTGGGAAGAAGGCGATTGATATGAGATATAAAGGTGTGTGTCATATAATAGTTTGCATGTTAATATTAAGTAATTATAAGTTTAAGATAGATCCTCTGTTAGATGCAATGAAGAATAGATGTAATCCGAGGAACACACAGAAGATGGTTAATCTTGTGGGAGCTTCTATTGTAGCTGGGGACAATGGGGCAATGGTGCAACTAAAATTACCATTAGTCGCCAAGACTCAGGTTACCATAAAACAACCATCTCTCATAGATCCTGATGACTTTTATGTTCCTTACATCAACAGGGAAGCAAGTAAAGTTGATGATGTATATCTTGCAGAAAATATATTTTCTGAAGATGAGTATGAGTTGATTTATTCGGAAATAGTGAAGAATAATTACAAAGATAATTTACATCCGTATATACAATCCATTGTGGAAAGCAAAGTTCTCTCTTTGAAGTTGATTGTGCTAGCTACATTAGCAAGTGAACTAATACATTTCTTAAGTGTTTATCATATAAGAATATGGAAAATTTACTTTAAAATAACAAGACTTTCTCGCACATTGGATAATATATTGAAAAAAAGGTTTTTAGATGAAAAAAGAATATGTAACAATGTTACACAAGACATGAAAGAGAAAATGTTATGTCATATAATTGTATGTAATTTAATTTTAAATAACTTTCAATTTAAACTAGAACCTCTGTGTAGTGTAGTCATAATGTACAATATGCCATGTAGTATAAGCTACATGGAAAAGATGGTGAGTCTTGTTGGAGCATCCATTGTCGATGGGGATGATGGACCAATAGTGAAGCTAAAATTACCATTAGTACCAAAAAATCTAGACAACAAAAATCTGATTACTAGTGACTTTGAAAATGAAGAAACTGGACTAGAAAATGCAATCGTCAATAATGATAATCAACAAAATATTTCTGAAAATAACACTAATCCAGAGAACTCCTATTTACCACCTTCTGACTTAGAAATAACTGATATTAAAGATGCTTATCCAATTGAAAGTTTTGTATCAAAAGATAAATGTGAGACGATTTATCGTGAGTTAGAAGAAACTAACTATAATTTTACAAAGGATTTACACCCATACATACTGTCCTTAGTGGACGTAAATGTTTTATCCCTAGAGTTGAAAGTGCTGGCCGTGTATGCTAGCGAGCTTTTAAAATTCTTGCTCATTTCGTGGTACGAGATCAAGAAAAGTGACTTCAGAATATGCCAGAATTCTGACACACTGAATAATATCTTAATGAAAGGTTTTACCACATTTGTTGAACAACCTGTCAGAAAAAGAATTATTAGAATGAGGCCAAAATACATGAAAGATAAAGTTGTATGTCACGTGATTGTATTTATCTTAATATTACACAACTATAAATTTAAGTTGGAGCCTCTCTGCAATGCGATAAATCCAAATAATAAACGATATGGTTCAAAAAACGTTAAACAGATGGTAGGTCTTGTCGGAGCGTCGCTCGTAGAAGAGGACGGTGGACCAATGGTGGAGCTAAAATTACCGTTAGCACGAAAAAATCTGTACAACAAAAATCAGCTCACTAGCGACATTGAAGATACTCCTCAAAATGATGACAGCGGGCTAGGAACTGCAATCCTCAGTGATGACAGCCAACAAGATATACCTGAAGAGATCGCTGACCAAGAAGACTATTATTTACCTAGTGCTGACTTAAAAATAAGCGATATTAAAAATGTATATACAGTTCATAGGTTCTTATCCCAAGATAAATGTGAGATCATTTATCAAGAGTTAAAAGAGAGCAAATATGATTTTGCTAATGATTTGCATCCATACATACAGTCCTTAGTGGATATAAACATTTTGTCTCTAGAGTTAAGAGTGCTGGCCGTGTATACAAGTGAGCTTTTAAAATTCTTACATATTTCGTGGTACGAAATACTGAAAAGTGACTTCAAAATATGCAAAGACTCTGAAACACTGAATAATATACTAATGAAAGGTTTTACAACATTTGTTGAACGAGGTGTCGCAAAAAGAGTTATCAGAACGAGGCCAAAATACATGAAAGATAAACTTGTATGTCATGTAATTGTATTTATATTAATATTAAACAACTTTAAATTTAAGTTGGAGCCTCTCTGCAATGCTATAAATGCGTTTGCAAATAATAATGCATATGGCACAAATAACATTCTAAAAATGGTGAGTCGTGTCAGAGCATCAATTGTTCAAGAGGACGATCGTCAAGTAGTGAAGATAAAATTACCATCAGTTCCAAAAACTCAGGACAGCAATGGATACCCATGTACTTTTAATTTTGGAGACGCCTTAGGGCAAATGAATAAGAGAGTTGGAAAAGACCCTTTGATCATCAATAGGTCTGTTAACGAACAAGATATAAGTGGAAACATAGAAAATATCGCTGACCAAAACGACTGCTATATACCACCTGCGGATTTAGGAGCAACCAATATTAAAGATGTTTATCCAGTTGATAGATTTTTGTCCAAAGATAAACGTGATAAAATTTACAGAGAGTTAGAAAAGAATGATTATAACATTGAAAAGGATTTGCACCCATACATACAGTCTTTTGTGGACATGAGTAATTTCTCTCCAGAGTTAGTGCTGGCTGTGTATGCAAGTGAACTTTTAAAATTCTTTCACAAAAAGTCGCGCGAAATCAATAAAAATTATTTAAGATTATGCCACAAGTCTGACACACTAAATGATATCTTGTTGAAAGATTTTACGAAAGTAGTCATTACAGACAACGTATCATTTTTACGACAAAGGCCAAACTATATGAAAGATAAATCTGTTTGCCATTTGATTGTATGTATCTTAATATTAAACAACTTTAAATTTAAGTTGAAACCTTTTTGCGATACGATAAATTCGATAAATAAACCGTATGGTTCGAAAAATATTCTTAAAATGGTGAATATTGTCGGAGCCTCGATTGTAGGAGAAGATGATGGACCAACAGTGGAGTTGAAATTACCATTAATACCAAATAGACATGACGACGTAAGAATAACAAGAAACATGGTAAATACCCTTTGATCTTTGCTGTTGAAATACACTAAATATTTGAAAAAGATGAAAATATTATATTATAAATAGAAAGTAGGTACTTAAGAAAAATCAAGCCCCCTGACGTCCGAGGCAGGATTTGAACCCGCATCTCCTTTCGCGGCTGTTGCCCTGACCAATTAGACCACCTGGCCAGGCCCGGTACCGTGAACATCGAAGTACGTATATTTCGAGCATCTTTCTCTTTTACTCCAATTAAGGCATCATAAGAGTGACAAAGACAATCGTCCGAAATTTACGAATATCGTGTTTCGCGGTAGCGCTGCAGAGTGGAACTATTATTGACCCAGTTGAGGTAAATTTACTTCCTATCGATAATTCAAAACCTTTAGCAGAAGTCAGGTACCTACAGTCACTATAACACCTATTTGAATTTAAATTTTCGTGAGTCATTACAATATTTTATACATGAAAATAGCGGCTCACGTTAATTTAGTCACTCACGCGACATGTTTCGAGAAATTTACGAATATCGTTTTTGGCGGTAGCGCCTCTGAATAACTAAGTCGGCTTTTTTCTTTTATTTCTAAGTTATAAAAATGTGATGGTTCAGTGTTACTTTAGTCAAATGTGATCTAGTTTTATTATGTGTTGTAGTCAGTAAGCTTAACATGCCTAATATATTTATTTGCCTAACATGTACCGAAGTAGATCTGCAAATAAATTATTGATGATTAGAATGTGTTTAATTTTTTTTTTATAAGCCTATAAACTCTATAGTGTCCCACTGCTGGGCAAAGGCCTCCCCTCTTGATTTCCATTCTTCCCTGTCATGTGCAATCTTTGGCCATATTTCTTATCCCGCCAGTGTTTAAATTATTCAAGGAAAATAAATTATAGGTGAAAACCTTAACTGAAGAACCATGTCTATGTAGTTGTGTAGAGAATTAATATTTACTTACGTCAGTTTAAATATAGAACGCCGACATGCGTGTACACACACGTTACTACTACATATGTCAGGTGTTTTAGCTAAGTTTTTTACTTATACGCTATTTCTAGTTTTAGTTTCCTATCAGTTACGTAGATATATATATGTAGATACATAAGAATTACGGCTGGGTATTCTTTATGTGGCCATATAAGTATCATTGGTGGGATCAGGTTACCTCGCCATGAGCGTATATTTGGCCGCAGGGTTAATACCGATCGACGATCGATCTGGCCTAGTGGGTAGTGACCCTGCCTATGAAGTCGATGGTTCTGGGTTCAAGTCCCAGTCAGGGCATTTATTTGTGTGATGAACACAGATATTTGTTCCTGAGTCATGGGTTTTTCTATGTATTTAAGTATTTATATGTATCTATCCATTATATATATCTAGTACCTACAACACAAGGATTACTGAGCTTACCGTAGGACTAGGTCGACTTGTGTAAGATTGTCCTCAAATATTTATTTATTTATTAATGCTGTAGGTGTAGTATAGTGAGCAGGCAACAAAGTGTATCTAAATACTTGTCTAATAATCTATCAGCCACAGATGTCCACTGCTGGATGTAGGCCTCCTCCATAGACTGACACAGTGATCTACACAAGATGTGATACCTCTAGTTTCTGGTCGTCAGACACTGCGCTAACCCATACGTAGTCCAGTCGTTATCGGTAATAGGAAGAATCTAAATATTGCCTTTCATTTGTAATTTTTAATCGGGCATCATAAGTGGTATTAAATAAGGAACTGGGAATACATTATTTGATTAGGAAGGCTCGGGAAAACGCCCGTCTTTTTGAAAACCTTCCCCTATCCTATGTTCTAAAATGGGCAATGGGCAGGCCACATTGCACGCAGAGAAGATGGCAGATGGGGTCGAAAAGTGCTTGAGTGGGGACCACGGACTAGCAAGCGCAGCGTAGGACGACCACCCACAAGATGGACAGACGACCTCATTAAGGTCGCCGGAAGATGCTGGATGCAGGTTGCTTCCAACCGGTACATGTGGAGGTCCAAGGGGGAGGCCTATGTTCAGCAATGGACCTCTTATGGCTGAGATGATGATGATGATGTTGTAAAATATTATTATCTTAAACATTTTCTTGCATAATTTATGAGTACTCATACATTCAGCGATAATTAAACAAAGGTGCTTGCTTGGTAATTGTGGTTATGTGAGGAATACACTGTAGTTTTTTTGTTTGTATGAAAATAATACCGGTATTCGTTCCCTAAGCATACCAAACGTCATGTTAATTTAATTCTAAGCGGTCATATTTGGACTGGTAGGTAATTTTCTTTTCTATATATATTTTTTTTGTGGTATTTAATTACTGAATTTGTTTGACATGTTTTCTTACAGAATTACGCATGTATATTTAAGATTTGTTTGTAAACTGTTTTGAAAAAATAAGTGCCGCCGAGTTTCTTGCCGGTCATAAAAGTCAAAATACTTCTCGGGTCAGAGGTGTAGGGTTAGAACCGGTGTAGTTTTTATTTTTCTCTTTTACTTTTGTATACTCGACGTGTAAAAGTGCCCTTGTGGCCTACTTACTGAATAAACGTTTGAGTTTGAGTTTGAGTCTAACGTGGTCGCCGCTCTATGAGCTTTCTCAACGACTGTCGAATCTCTGGACTACGTCGCTTACCTATTGCCACTTCAACAGTGCTATTCTGCTTTGTACCGAAACAAGTAACCGTACTTTTGTTACATAGATAGATAGGTAGATGCTTTATTCAAATTTTAACAATTTTGTTATACAGTTCCCTGCAAAACCGTTTGAACAGGCCCGGTACTGCGAACGTCGAAGTTCGTATATTACTGGTATCTTTCTCTTTTACTCCAATTAAGGTTGTCATGAGAGTGACAGAGACAATAGTCCGAAATTTACGAATATCGTTGTTCGCGGTAGCGCCGCTGCAGTGCCACGTTCAAAATAGCAATTTTCTTGATTTTTCCATACGTAGTAGGTAGATTGTATGAACACCAATCATAGTAGATTGTAAGTACTAGGTATTAGTATTATAATCGTGATTAAAACTCTAAATGTGACTCTTCATAGGCCTACATAATATAATACAATGGTTCCAGACATTCGACTCAAAATATTCGATTCTATGAAATGAAGTGAAATGAAATGAAATGTATTTAATTGCCATAAATGTAGTACAGGTAAGGTGTTACAAAGTTTTAACTTAGTCTCATACATTTAGACTTCATAAGTCATGCAAATTAGCTTATGAATTTAAACATGCTCAATATTTCTATAATTGTAGGTAGTATTGGTCATTAAAAAATCATTTAAGGTGTAAAAACACTTTTCCATAAGAAAGGAGTACAACTTACTTTTAAATGTAAGTAAGGCCAAGCTATTCTATGTAAGTAAGAACTACCTACCATCTGTCACGCCTCTACACATTTGAATCAACACATGGGGGCTAAATATTTCACTCGATATTATGTTTCTACATTTTGGCTGTAGGTAGGTACTGGTTTTATACGTAACTCTAAGCTTGCGACTACATACGGTTCTTCATACTTCCTACTGCTCGACTCTACATATGGCTGGTAGATTACAGCTCCACACTCCACATTATAGCTCTACATATATAATTTTGAGTATCTTGACCGGTTGGATTTATATTTGCAACATGTTATGCTGCCGGCACACATTCGCGCGAGTAGCGAGGCGAATGGCGAGGCGAAACGCGAGCACGCATGTGTACGCGGACGTCTCGCTATACCTCTCGCACCTCGTCTCGCGTTTTTGTATAGGCAAAGTCTCGTCGAACGTTTCGACGAATAGCGAGGCGAGTGACGAGCCAGCATGTCTAAACGCGGAGTTACATAATGTAACGTAGGTACAAGGATTGTTGAGTCACTTTTGCGAATGTTCGAATTTAGCAGCCGGGTAATTAACAGTCAATTTGGAATCAATGTCTTCTGTACATCACAGTATTTTAAAATTTTATTTATTAATTTTATGTTATTTCGATAATAACAAGAGTTTTGATTTTGTTTTATTTTCTCTTATTAAATAAATATGGATCGCGAACATTTTTTTATAAAAGTAGCTCCTTGTTTAAAAACGCTCAACTATGCTATTTCGTTTGTTCTTTTCGGAACATACCCTTTCTCCCCACTTTTGAAGTCTTGACAGTAAAGTGACAGATCAGATACCTACCTTGTTTATATTGTATAACATAACCTAAAAATTGTAACACACGTGAATTAAAAACAATAATATTGTTCTTTCGAGCAGTCGTAGTGTCTAGATTGGTTTAAAAATGACGGAACTTACCATCGATTCGGTGTGCCCTAAAGGCTCGGTATATCCTATGTTAATTAACTTTCAAAACGGTTATCCGAGCGAAGACTTCGAAAGCGAATGTATAATTCTAGAAGAGAACGGAACTAAAACGATAGCTACCGAGCTAGACGACCTAGTTTACTACGGGAAAGAGGAAGAAGAAGATTTGGGTAAAACGTTGATACTAGCCAGAGACAGAACAACCGGAAAGGTCCGACTCATTGAGGTTGGTTGTTCAGAGTTGATCCCATACCGCAAAGCCGACTTAAACGCGACGCAGCAAGAAGAAACCAGCCGGTTAGAGCTTAGCAGGAAGTTCGGATCCAAAAAACAAAAGAAGCAAATGGAACAACGAGAGAAATTAAAGGTAAACGTTCAAACTGTTACAGCGCAGATGGAAAAAGTAACCGCTAACGTAAGTGTGGACCAACTAGACCTTACCGAATATAATAACACTGATTCTGAGGATTTCTACATACCACCGATAGACAGAGAAGCAACTAAAGTCGAAGATGTGTATCCGGTGGACAAAATTATGTCCGTAGAGGAATTTGAAAGTATCCAAGCAGAATTAAAGCATGGAGATTATAAAACCGAATATCATCCGTACATTAAGTCCTTAGTTGCAGACCGAACACTGTCCGATGAGTTAACAGTGATAGCAGTTTATGCTAGCGAGCTAATTAAGTTCCTTCAACTTACTGCTGTTGAAATAAAAAAGAAAGACTTTGCAATATGTAAATTTTCAACCACATTAAACAATGTAGCGTTAAAGAATTTTACAGAATTTGCTAAAGGTGTAAAAAAGATAAGAATAAGGCCGCAATATTTGAAAGATAAGATAGTGTGTCATGTCATGGTGTTTGTATTGTTGTTGAGTAACTTTAAGTTTGAGTTGGAGCCGTTGTGCGCTGCGCTGCGGATATCATCCAAGACCCAGCCGTGCGTCAACAAGATCCGTCTTATAGGAGCCCATATTGTCCACGGGGATGGCAAGAAGAAAGTGCATTTGAAGTTACCGTTAGCTGTGAAAAATCCTTATACTGTGAGAAAAAGTGCAAAGTTTTAATGTTTTTTTTGTATTAACCTTGTAAGACCCAGTGTGCATCAAATCATACACCCCTTTCAATTAAATTTAAATCTTATACAAAAGGAAATAAAGGAGTATTTCCTTTGTTTCACTTTTCTGAATAATAATAAGGATGATTTTAACCCTTTATAAGGCCGCAGTTATACAGATATGCTACGTGAAAGTGAAATACACTCCCATGTTTGTAATGCACTGGGGAACACATCTACCGAAAAAAAAACCGAAATCATTAATAAAAACATGTGGTCATTATATGCACTCAGCCCGTTAGTGCACTCGAGTTTTCAGATGATCTGTTTCCAATACACCTATTCATTGACAGATACGTGACATGCAATACTCAATACTTCTTCATTTGTCATAACTGCCATGTACGTAATACTATGCAAATAGTTACATATTACAATATTTATTGATATAGCATGTAACCTTTTATAATTTTATTAATTTTAAGTGGCAAATGATACACTTTCCTGATACTACAAACAACGTAGTTCAGTTATTCAGAGTGGATTTATCAAAATTAGACCTTATTATCATACAGTCTCGCCACTCGCCAACGTGAATTACAAGAGCTATAATTATTAGATAGGTACAGCGACTTGTGTATTTTTAATAGTATAATGGAAACAGTGACAAATGCTTGCTTCCCTTAACGGGCACAGTGCATTAATTGACCACAAACTTTAGATTAAGTAATTACACTAAAATTTAATTATGACCGAAAAAGTATAAATAAGAAAAGAAAGCCTGATATATTTGCTATATAATACCATTATAGTTAAATAAAAAAGAGGATGTTATTTCTTTGTAAATGTTTATTAACTAAGTGGTTTCCAAATCGTCTCTGCCTTATAAAGGGTTAAACATAAAAAGTTTTGTATGGTGTGCCCTACAAGGTTAATATACAATTTTAACTGTATTAATTTAATACCAAAAGTTTATCATGGTTCAATGTTAATAATATACTCTGTACTCTATTTTTCAAGGTTTTATTTAACTTGCAATGTAAGTATGTATGTATGTATGTACAGTCACGTCTAATAATATGTATTCATTTGAGAAGGTATTTCTGAGCCATAAAGATCAAAATCGTTGACATATTTGTAGAGCCGACCGTACCTAAGTATGTACAGGTGAAATCTTGAATGGAGGTCCTGGTTTTAAACCTCAATAAGGGAATATATTGTTTGCTGAATACCCATAACCCAAGGCTTCTAGAGCTTATCATGGGATTTATTATTTTTAAATTACAGAGGACAATATTGTTGAATTAGAAATAAGTAACAAGGTCCAAATACGGGCGCCATTGTGTCTTATAAGATGAAATATGCAATCAAATATAATAATTTATCATAAAAATATTTGGTTTTATTTACAGACACATTTAGATCGGTCAGTATGACGAAAAATTTTGACTTTTTAATATGAAATGAAAATGAAATGAAAATAGCCTTTATTTCAGACAAGTACATTTTGTTAGTTGTGTTTATAAATGTTTGAATTATAAAACTTAATTATTATCTGTATGCCTTTTGTAGGCAAAGGCCTCCCCTAACCCCTTCCACTCATCCCTATTCATTGCTACTGCAGTCCAGCAACCTCCTGCTGCCCTCTTGAGCTCGTCCTCCCATCTTCTTGTTGGCCTGCCACGCTTCCTCTTTTTGTGTCCAGTGAACCAGAACATTATTGCTTTAGACCACTTATCTCTCCCTCT
Organism: Grapholita molesta; assembly: GCA_022674325.2. NCBI lineage: Eukaryota > Metazoa > Arthropoda > Insecta > Lepidoptera > Tortricidae > Grapholita > Grapholita molesta. Next base: position 3,744,707 of record CP053147.2, read on the forward strand.
AATTGTGTGACCTGCCCATTTCCATTTTAACTTCTTAATTGTTGTAGTTATATCTTTTGTTTTAGTACATTTCTTTATATCAGTATTTCTGACTTTATCAGAAAGTCGCTTTCCCATCATGCTTCTCTCCATAGCGTTTTGACAAATTTCTAGCTTTTTGTAGTGGGATTTGTTTAGTGCCCATGTTTGGCAACCGTAAGTTAGAACAGGAAGTATACAGGTATCAAACAATTTCCTTTTTATGGTCATACTCATCTCCTTATTTTTCATAACTTCTTTTAGGCTCCAATATTGCTTCCACCCGTTTCCAATACGTCTGTCTAGTTCTTTTGTAGTCAAGTCATGTGGGGATATAATTTGACCTAGGTATAAGTATTCGTTTACATATTCGATCATGTTGTTGTTGACGAAAATGGGTTCTTGTTGTCCATTGGTCATGGCTTTGGTCTTAAGAGTGTTCATACACAGCCCTACTTTCTGGCTTTCTGTATCCAGGTCACACAACATTTCGTTCAGCCTGTCTTTGGATGGTGAAATTATGATCAGATCATCCGCAAATCTTAAATGCGAGAGGTTTTCGCCGTTGATTAACAATCCGCAACCGTCCCAGTTAAGTTTATGGAATACCTCTTCTAAGACAGCCGTAAAGAGTTTCGGTGACACTGGATCGCCTTGACGGACTCCTCTTCCTACTTTAATTTCTTCACCCTCTCTATCTAACTTAATTTTGGTCTTGCTGTTTTCATACACGTTTTTTAGTATTCTGGTATACTTAATTTCAACTCCTTGGTTTATTAGGGCTTGCCAGATTTTGTCATGGTCAAGTGAGTCGAAGGCTTTGCTATAATCCACAAAACAGCAGTAAATAGTGATATTGAATTCCTTCGCTTTTTCAAAGAGTTGTTTAACTACATATATATGATCCAGGGTTGAATAACCGCTCCTAAATCCTGCTTGTTCCCTCGGTTGGCTTTCGTCTAGGATCTTGGTAATTCTATTGAGGATAATTTTGGCAAAGATTTTGTATATATTAGACATCAGGCTAATAGGGCGGTAGTTGTTAATGTTGTTTTTATCACCTTTTTTGTGTATTAATATGATTGTCGAAGTAGTCCATTGATTGGGGATTGTCTCACTTTGTAGCACCTCATTAAATATGTTAGTGAGGGGTGGTACAAGGATGTCTATGTTAGCAATTAGATATTCATTGCTAATACCATCTGCTCCAGGGGCCTTATCTTTTCGTTGTGTTTTTATAGCTTTTTCGACTTCTGCAGGTAATATGTCTGGTACCGTGCTTCCACCTGTTATGTCTGTTGGGTGTTTGTTATCCTTCTTTGTGTATAGATCTCTGAAAAAAGTAGTAGCTATAGAGATAATTTCTGGACGACTGGTTTTGCACTTTCCTGTTTTATCTGAGACATTGGGTATCCAGTCTATTTTTTCTAATAATTGTTTTTTAACTTTTTTAGTCCCGCCTGTTCTTTGAATGCAATTTTCCAGAAGTGCCAGCCTGTGTCTTTCTCGATCTTTTCTCATGTTTAGCTTTATTTTGTTACTAATTTTAGAAATATTTTGTCGGTCTTGTCTCGTCTTCCCAGGTAGAGATATTAGTTCAGTTCTAGTTTTTAGTAATTCCTTGGTTTCCCTTGTAAGCCATTTCATAGAGTTGCTTTTTGTTTTAGGTTTAGTATTTTCCTTTGTGTGTAAGAGTTCTTCAAATTTGTTATATTTATTTTGGGTATCTAGATGTCCTGTGAGTCTTGTAAAATTTCCAAGCTTTTCTTTTAAGTATTTGCTATTTATTATAAGTGCGGTAGTAGATTTCAATATGAAGGGTCTGCCTTTCTTGGGAGTTGTAAATTGAAGTTTAGCCCTTACCATCCTGTGGTTGCTGTTAAAGTTTAAATTATTTATTACTCTGCAGTCATGAAACATTTTAGGTTTAGTAGTGAGAATATAGTCTATCTCGTTTTTATGGAGACCATCTGGAGATATCCAAGTCCATCTGTTGTTATTCCTTTGTTTGTATATGCTGTTGAGTATTTTCATATTGTTTTCATATGCTAGCTGGATAAGTTTTCCACCGTTTCGTGTGCGCTTGCCTGAACAGTATGGGCCCATAATTAGTTCTTCTCCTACGCCTCTGCTTCCGATTCTTGCGTTGTAATCGCCCATTACTATTAAGTTCTTGTGTCCATGAATTTTAATCGCATCTGTTAGCGAAGAGTAGAAGGATTCTATTTCTAGTTTGCTGGATAATTCAGTTGGTGAATAGACTTGTATGATGGACCATGTATCTTTTTGTTCCCCGAGAGGCAGTTTTATGTTGAGTATTACTATACGTTCCGATATTCCAATAAATTCCTCTATGTAGCATTTCAGTTCTGGTTTTACTAAAAATCCTGTGCCATATTGGCCTGGTGTTACTCCTTTGTAGTACATAATTTTAATATGAATTCTATTAATTAATTATCTATATAGGGTATCGAAACTATACGTTTTGTGCAAAAATAATGATAAGAAATTTTTGTGTAATTATTTTCGTCTTCAAAGATTTTTGTATTTTTTAAGATTTTTGAGTCAAAAATCGACCCCCACTTTGAGACGACTGCCAACCAGCGGTGAACTCTGTCAATCTGTTGACACCTTAACTGGAGTAATAGAGAACGATGCTCGAAATTTACGAACTTCGATGTTAGCGGTACAGTCGCCATCATATATATCGGAGCTGTGGAGGTTGTCACAAATATCGGAACAACGCCTCTATTATCAAGACGATAAAGTGCACGTTCCGATATTTTTGAATACAACCTTTTTTGAACCTTTTGAAGAACCTATTTACATTCATTTTGTTAAAAAAATAGGTTATTTTTATTCCATACATAAAAACTAAGCACGCAATGTATTGCATCCATAGTAATTAAAGTACCGATGCGTCATGTTATGTCAGTATTACTTGTCATGTCAAAATAAGTTGGACTGCGTACATTGCTGCCTGGTCAAACTTAAACAAATCGTTACAACTATGTTATAACACTATTTAACAAAATTATTAACAGCATACGAGTAGTATTACTGAATACTGTATGTAGGCAACTTATACGCCCGTATGAAAAATACACACCGTATTTGATGGCGACTGTACCAGGCCAGCCGTTAATGTAATGGTAATGGTACACAGAGAGACTATACAGTTAAGGGAAAATGTCCATCTAAAGGAAAAACAGGGTACCTGTAAAAATACTGGGATGAGAGTTTGTGCAGAGGCACATTTATCCTAGTATAAAAAAACAACTCTAATATTATAAACATGTTTAATAATAATTGTAGTTATAAAAGATTACAAATGCAGTTGAACATCAATGGATCTTTATTTAACCCTTTGAACGCCAAGAACCTCTATACAGTGGTCGAGTAATGTCGTGCATACCACGCCACCGACCCTTTAAGTGGGTATGACGGATGTTGTCCAAACAATTTTCTTGCTGTCAGATTAAGGTTTATATTCGTTCTTCACTAGTCCAGACGTTGGCGACGACGACACATTTCGAATCGAGGAAAAGCGTTGAAAAGGTTAAACGTATCTAACCATTTTGTGATCAATCTGGGGGCCGATTTTTGAGTCGTGCGCTCAAATTAAAAAACTATAATCGTCGTTTTCGAATACTATACATTTCGTGCAGAATGAGAAACTTTAATGTGCAATTATTTTCGTCCTAAGTTTTTGAATTCGAGTGCACGACTCCCAAAAATCGGTCACTTGTTATTGTTATGCTATGCAAAATTCCAAAATCTTTACCTAGTTAAGGCCATGAAATTAGTCACTTTAGTTAGTTAGTTAATTTAATTTGTGTTTCGAAAACGATGAAACCTGTATATAAAGGCGCGACCACACCGCACCGCTTTTTAAAAACTGCGATGGTATGGAATCGCAGTGACGCATCGTATCCGCGCAGTTTTTAACGCACGCTCCCCATACCACTGCTCAAAATGCAGACGGTTACTGCGACTCCACTGCGTACCGTCGAAGTTTTTTAGGAGCGGTGTTGGCGTAACTTTATATGTACCTATACACCAACACACTTTCATATTTGTAACCTCGTTTTGGCTCCGGGTATGTTCTTAAACTACGTCCAACAATGAGAGGTAGGGCACAGCAAAGTACCATCACGCTCGAGTCTGGAGAAGCCCAACTGGGGAAGTACCTCCTCCATACAGAAGACCACAGCCATAATAGCACTGCTACCTTTGAGGTTTGTAGTGTTGTGTTCCTGATGGTGAGTAAGGTTCGCATAGCTCCATCCCACGTTAAATGCCGGCAACGCGCTTCTGACTCTCCCGGTGTTGCCCATGGGCGACGGTAATTCCTGCAATCCGTCTGCTCGTTTGCCGCCTTTGTCATAATAAAAGGCCCACAAGCCTACCTGTAGTACTAATTATTATAACGAAACTTGAATTTTATACAATTGGAACAGAGTTGAATTCCATTTGTTTCCTTCGATTTTGACACATAAGAGATTCTACTTTATTTCCTACATAGTAAAGTACAAATTCGAGTAGGATATTATTTGTATGGTGGGCCTTAGAAGGTTAAATGGCCGCTGTTTCTCGTAATACAAATTAAATGGTCATCTTGAGACTAATTAGAGGCCCTTAACTCACCTTAAGTGCACGTCATGAATAAATAATATACAGGTCGATTCACGAGAGTTGGCACGAATGGATTGAACGAAACTTTCATTGTATGAGTGACACTTGTATCGGTATACAATCGAGCCACTATTTTATTGGCTAATGTGACACACACATAGACATTTTCATTCAGTCATTCATTCCATTCGTGCCAACTCTCGTGAATCGACCTGTAGTCAATCTAAATATATGAAGAATATTTATGAGTGAGAGTCAAACTCACGACTCGTGCGCACCTATTATGCCAAGCTTTTTAAAAATATACATGAGATTAGACTATGAGATTCCAATACATTTTCTAGTTATTGTAGTTTACCTTGAAAACATTTTTTTTACTCCATTAGCTCGGAATTAACTATTTTATTAATTGTATAGAAGCGGGTACCCCATGTTTTATACGTCGAATATTGCTCGATATGTTTCACTCCGTAACGAGGAGCATAATCATGAGCCGTTCGCGTTGGCTAATCGACACAGACTGACGAAGGCGAGTTACCCGCTTCTATACAATTAATATGTTTGAGTCAAACATTATTTGAATACAGTTAGCAAACTCACATTTTATTCACAAGAGTGTAAAGTAAATTTATTCACTAACATTTTAGTCCTCATTTTTTTTTAATTCGAGTGTACGACTTCCAGAAGTCATAATTAAAGTTATTCAAACTAAAAATTAAAAAAAAACTTAAAATATGATTTCGATCTTAAATATATTTAAATATAATGTATATAGTATTAATTATTGCCTTAATTGTAAATACAGTCTTATGACATTATTTATATAATATAAACACTTCTCACGTCTAACATGTTGATCTTTTGTCCCGATCTACCTTCGTTATTTTTAAACCGGTTTTTAGGGGAACATATTCATAAAGTTCTTATTAAGTTAACCGGTTTGGAACTTTAAAAACCGGTTTATTCCTACAAAGCATAAGTTGCTAGTGGCAATTTGCTACGTGTCTGTATTTACGCGGCACACGCGGCATGCCGACTATCGTCAATCGTCGAATAAACCGGTTTATTTAGGTTTTAATAAAGCGCGCGCGCGGCAACTCGAACGTGCCGCGCGACAAACCAGTCAGTGACGACTTCTGACGGCGCGGCAAACGAGCGTCATCGTCAGTGTGTTGCTCGCGCTCAATTGGGAATTTGGGACGGACCAAAATGAACGTTCACGGACCGACTGTCTTGTATATCAAAATTTGTGCGTTAATATGGCTCGCGAGCCAAGGGGCCGATTCTTGAGGGTCGAGTACTCGAATCGTGACATTTTAAACTTTGTTAGAAACAAAGAAATGGTATTATTGGTATCAAAACTACATTTTATTATTATTTTCATCCTCCTGTTTTTTGAATCAGAGTGCACGACTGTCAAAAATCGGCCGCCAGAGCCCTGAGTGTAAGTTTTTGACGTAACTTTACGCTTGCGCTATGCATTTGCGTTTCCCATATAAATAACATTATCACTTACGCGTTCATAAACGTTTTTATGTCAAAAGAAACTTACACTAGAGCCTCAGAACAGAGGCCTGGTACCGCGAACGTCGAAGTTCTATTTCAAGCATTCTTTTGCTCCAATTACGGCGTCATCGATTCATTAAATAAGGCAATATGTATTTCAATTCGGTGAAAGAGGTTCAGTCTTGACATCTATCTCCATAGGTTCTTCCTTCACATGTATATCTCCTGTAGTGCTCTCAGCTTCCATCGACTCCACCCGCCCACTATCCGATGCTTCATCACTCATCTCTGCTGTACACAACTCGCTAAGTATCATTTTACTCTTAACTGGCTCAAGATTACTCACTTTATACATTTGTATAGAGTATTCCAAGCAGTTGTAAGAAGATAGACAGCTTTCGCACTTAAAGACTATCGAGTCTTTCAAATGCTTGATTTTCTGGAATACTTCCATGTAAAAATTGTTGTTGAAGTTCTGTATACATTCCTCGCAGTTTACGTCAAACATGCGTTTTTTAGAGCCGTATGTAGCTAATTCTTCGGCGTCGAAGTCATTATGGAACTTCTTTATATGACGCTTTAGAGTTTTTCGTGTGCTGAAATCTTTCATACATAAAATGCAGCACGGCAACAGTTTCTGCTTAACGCTCGGCAGACTGACGTGGAATATGTCGTTGTGCTGTTCGAATTTATCCTGTCCGTTGAATACTAAGTTACACGGTTCGCATTTGAAGATCTGGTCTTTAGCTAGATGCTTAGTTTGGAGATGGATTGATAATGCTTCGTTCGAACTGAAGGATACAGAGCATAGATCGCAAGGATATGTGTTCATGTTAAAGGAGTGTAGCAATTTTAAGTGTATCTTGCAAGATTTAGCTGATTCGAAGCGCTTGTAACAGATATGACATTGCGGGAAAACTGTGGAATTTGGGTGTTTTGTTCGTACGTGCTTCCTAAGACTCCTTTTCTCTTTGAAGAGCGTCTCACATTCGATACATTTGTAGCGCTGCATACCCAAATGTGTATATTCAATATGGCGACGGATGTTTCTTTTAGATTTGAATTGTTTGTCGCAATAGTCGCATTTCGACCAGGAATCGTTGTTGTGCACGATTTTTATATGAGATGCTAAGTAGTATTTGTTGTTGCATACTTTTCCGCATAAACCACATTCTACCGCTTCGTCGGTCGTGTGTTTTAGTTTGATATGATGCTTCAATGATCTGTCGCTGTAGTACATCCTATTGCAGTGAGGACATTTGTATCCAGCATCGGTTTCGTCTGGGTTAGTGGATGATACGTCATTATCAGCAATTTTGGCTTGCGGATGGAAAATCCTGATATGAAACTCTAGACTTGAAATGTCTGTGAACAATTTGTCACAATAATTACAATTGTTTACGTTGAGCGGCGGCAGACAAATCTTTTTGTGAGCGAACATAGTTTCTTTGCTGTAGAACTTTGAGAAGCAAACATTGCAGGTTGACAGAGAATATTCTCTGTCATGATTGGTTCTCATATGATCTTTTAACTCATACACAGAGTTGAATGCACTATTGCAATTCTCGCAGTTAAAAAAGCTCTCTTTCTCGCTCTTCCCCATCTGTTTGAGCAAAGAATTTCTGCAATATTCGTAAAACATTTTGAAGGTATGATCGGATTTTACGTGCTGTCGTAATGTAGGTTCATCGCTGAAGAATAGCTCGCAATATTCACATGCGAATTCGTTAAGTTGCACTTTGAAGTCGTAGTTATAATAATCAGTATTATCTAGTTCTATGGACTCAATTCTAAAGTCCTGATCAGTATGTCTGGTCTTTGCGTGTCTCCGTAAACTTTGATTCGATGTGTACACTTTGGGACAGAGCGAGCATCTGAACTCACCTTTTTCGCCGTGATACATTTCAATATGTCTTTTCAAATTCCTGTTATTAGTGTATACTTTTTCGCAAAGATGGCACTTTATAATGCCTTTTATGACATTATGTGTTGCCTGAATATGAGCTAGAAGGGAATGTTTACCTTTGAAGGCCCTTTTGCAGTAATCACACGTCGGGTACTGGACATCTGGGTTGTGCAGTTGGTTGACATGTCTCCTTAAGTTTCTTTCAGTTGTAAAAGTCTTACCGCATGTGGGGCATTCGATTTGAGGACCGACTCCCTGGAGATGAACCGTTACCATGTGTGACACCACATTCTGTTTTCTGGTGAAGATTCGACCGCATATGTCACACTCGGGGTATGGTTGCATGAAGCGGTTGTGGCCCCGAGTGAGGTGGAGTTGGAGACCGGCTGGGCTTCCAAATCTGGTGTCACAAATCTCGCAGTAGCAAGTGGAGTTGACATGGCAGTTCTCTATATGCGTTTCCAGATTGTACTTCCTGGTGAAAGTGCGGGTGCAATAGTCGCAGACGTATTCCGCCATTGTGGATATTTTAACATTGGATATAAATTTCAGATTGTTACCTTTTATGCTCTGAAGCTTTTTCTTCTAATGAGCATCTGAAAATAAAAACAAACAATTTGAATATGGTTTGGAGATGGTCATATCACATTGAGTGCCAGAAACCCGCTAGGCTAACAGACGGAGAATACATTGGGGTAGGAACGTAGGGTAGGCCACAAAATGGAGAAATTATCTTGACATTATGTCTTTGTTTTAAATCATCTAACATATTGATAGCTTTATCAACATCATATCAGCCGAAGGACATCCACTGCTGAACATAGGCCTCCCCCATAGCAACTTACAGTGACCGGTTTTGCGCTACTTAACACATATTGTTACTTAACACATTCGCTGCCACCCCCTCCAAAAATGTATGGAACTGAACGCACATGTGCGTTGGTGGCAGTGAACGCGTTAACACATGCACCAATAAAAAAAAATCAGATTACCATGCTGTCATTTTTAACTTGCAAGAAAATAAATAAATTAAAAAAAATAATTAAATGTGCCTTACAACTTGGCATTAAGTTCACATTCTGTATTTTATAAATTACTATATTACTATATTTATAAATTACTATATGGAAATAGAACTACAAATAACAAAACCTTATTAACCAATATATTTTAATGAAAGTCTTTGTCCAGAATTGGACATATTTTGGCTAATGATGATGATAAATTCAAGAGAAAAAAAAAACAGCTAATTAGAAGCCCAATGGCATTTCCCAGCTTGTACATCTTTGCATGTGTGCTCAACAAGATAGGGAACCGGAAAAGTGTTATGGTCTCATGTGATGTGATTTATAAGTTACCTTAAGTTAACACAAATAATGTTAACACTAATTCATGTTTTACGTGCGTCGCTACACACGCACACGACAAAAATATCAAACACTAGCATAAACTATATTCACACAAGTTCAAGAACTATGACCGGCGGCCGAGTAATTTTGGCAGTGGGGAACGCCTGTTAATGGCTACTCCATATTGGTTATATCCTCCTAGGTGCCGTGTGATGCCGGCTGACTAGAATAGCACCACCCCATCTCCTCCCGCAGGTGTTGTAAGAGGCTACAAAGGAAAACATCCTACAGACGGGCAGCAGCGTCCATTGAAACCCAATCTACAGCTACTGCGGTCGCCAACCCGCCTGCCAAGCATGGCGACTATGGCAACTACCCCCAAGATGATACAAGTCATATTTGTGGGAGGCCTATGTCCAGCAGTGGACTGCATACAGCTGAAATGTATGTATGTATGTAAGTAAGTCAAACTACCTACCAGCCTTTCAGTTCCAATAATAACATCAGTTCAAGTTTATATATTGTAAAACTACCCAACTGTGGTCCAATCAAAAAGTGTCAATCTAAATATTCTTTTTGGTTTTTTCTATATTGATTCATTAATTTATGAACAACCTTTGTTTTATAACTGCGTAATTTAAATAATAGTATCTAAAACACAATATTTAAATAACTTTTGGAACAGTTGGAAGCTTTTAGACTGTGGTTGGGAAGTTTTACGGTACAAACATTTTTATAAGTACATAGTTGATTGTATAGCAGGACTAACAAATAATGGTTTACCAAATTCTTATTGGAATATCTAAATACTTTCGTAATTCATGCAATTACAATACTTAACAGTTAAATAGTGAACTTACTGAGCAATGTAACATTATACTCCGGTGGTAATCACTATGTATGTTATGTTACGTTAGTAGCACGACTTTTAAAGTAAAATAGCAATTTTAAACAGAAACTTAGACGCTTGCCTTTTAATGGACGAGGAATGTAAACTCTTATAAAAAGGTTTTAGTCATTTTCGTTGGTTATTTAAAGTGAAAATTTATTAATGTAGAAAACAAAGATAATCGGAGTATTCCCATAATGACAGTGAGAGAAGCGAAAGCGAAGTGATGTACTAAGTAAACGCAATTAAACCCAGCGATGTATTATGATATTTCAATCACGGTTAAAAACGTTCAGTTCACGTTCAAATAACTTGATACTACAACACTAGTAACATCGAATAACTGTCAAACAGGGTACGTTTCAAAATACCCGAAAACCTTATTTCTTTAGAATTACGATAACTAAACTTTGAAAAACAATCTGTAAGTCTTTGCTATAGAGTTCAAACTTAAACGGCAGAAATATGTATATTCATATAAAATCGTCAATATTTCACCACCACATCAAATAAAGATGCTATTGAAGAACGCGTCTACGATATTTGTTTTTGTTTATTTATTATTATCAACAAACGGATTATTAACGTAGAATTATCCCTAATTATTAAATTTAGTTATTCATATTAACAACTTATTTAATTAATGTTAATTATGTTATAAACAGCATATCCTTTTTATTTGTGCTGTGTGTGTGCGTGCGAAATCATTAAATATGCCTCATTTATTACTGTGCCGAGTGTGCTTAGCGAGTAACGTGACCGTTTACAATATATTGAACTCCTGTCTTCAAGAAATGTATGAGAAATTGACAAGATTACCGGTATGTTAACAGCTGCGATACTTTTTTTCTTTCGGTTTTATTGAAGCACTATATTTTCTATTCGAGGGCTATACAAACTAATTGTTCCAAAATGTATCACTTCAAATACTACAGTTTGACAAACAGTAGTGATTAATTGTTATATTCACAAGAATTTTACTAGAAATTGTTCTTAGGAACTAGTTCTAAGTAATTATATACTTTATAATACACAAAAAAGATTTCACAATACAAACAAATCAATATATCGGACCATCTTACAAATCTACCTAGTTCCCCAGTAAGCCCCATAAATATTGTGTAAAAAGCTAGGATCACCTACCAGCCAACAAATTCCAATGTGTGACTTAAATAAAATTATTTAATTTACCAAAAAAAAGATTTTCCCTATCAATCTGGTGAGCATTAGCAAAACAACTTATCAAATACATTAAACAAACCATTTTACACATTTCAGCTCCACGCAGATGATGGAAAGCCGAGCACAGTATGCTACATCTGCCTTGCTTTGCTCCGGAAGAGCTATCAGTTGTGGGTGCAGTCTGTGACTTCTGACCGGCTACTGACGAGGCTCCTCGCTACCAACAATGAGGTAGCTAGATTTATAATTTATTACTGCAAATATTATGCTGAAATATTTATTATCTTCCTCGCGTTGTCCCGCTTGGTAACTAATCCCAGGATTTGGCGTAGACACTAGTTTTATGAAAGCGACTGCCATCTGACCTTCCAACCCAGAGGGTAAACTAGGCCTAATTGGGATTAGGTTTCCTCACGTTGTTTTCCTTCACCGAAAAGCGACTGGTAAATATCAAATGATACTTCGTACATGAGTTCCGAAAAACTCGATACAAACCGGGGTTCGAACCTGCGACCCCTGGTTTGCAAGTCGCACGCTCTTACCGCTAGGCCACCAGCATTCTAATATGTTGAAATATTTATCAGAGGTTAACATTCATATTGCACCATTTAAGAGTTTGGTGACATAAAATTCAGAAGTATGTTATTAAATTGATAAATCAAAATTATTTATTTCTTAGAAATACTTTAACCTCGTAAGGCCCACGGGCCTACCTGTAGTACTGGCCCGGTACCGCGAACGTCGAAGTTCGTATATTTCGGGCATCTTTCTCTTTTACCCCAATCAAGACATCATAAGAGTGACAGAGGCAATAGTCCGAAATTTACGAAAATCGTGTTTCACGGTAGCGCCCCTGATTACTTTAAAGAAATTTGAATTGTATAAAATTGGAACAGAGTTGAATTTCATTTGTTTCTTTCGATTTTGACACAAAAGAAATTATACTTTATTTCCTACACTATAAAGAACGAATTCGAGTAGCATTTCACTTGTATGGTGGGCCTTACGAGGGTTTACAAGAGTTTTATAACATAATAGGTTTTATAAGTCGAATATTTCTCGATATGTTATGCAAGCTACTCTCTATACAATTAATATGTTTAAATCTCACAATAGTTTTGTGTTTAAAAATACTTTAAATATCTTAAATCATACACTCATTTGCAGCTCACACACAACTTGATAGAGCATATAGATAGACGAGGGCACAAGCTGGCATCAGGGCTTACCCTTCACACGGAGCACTTTGACGTAGCTCCTGCCGAAGTACTACCGGTAGCCAAAGAAGAGTTGAAGGAAGAACCTGCAGGTATGTAAGGAAACTGGGATGTAATTTTTTTTTCTCCATTGGATGGCTTTTACACCTTGTCGATTTTAGCAAGATGATATAAAAGTTAACTCACGTTTTATAAGTCGAATTTTGCTCGACATGTTTCACTTCGTAACAAGGAGTATAAGCATGAGCTACATAGCTACTTATTTATTACTACTACATAGCTAAGTATAGGTGAAAAACTTAACTGAAGGACCATGTCTATGTAGTTGTGCAGAGAATTAATATGGAGCTTACGTCAACATTTGAATATAGAACGCCGACATGCGTGTACACACGTTACTACTACATAGCTAAGTATAGGTAAAAAACTTAACTGAAGCACCATGTCTATGTAGTTGTGCAGAGAATTAATATGGAACTTACGTTAACATTTGAATATAGAACGCCGACATGCGTGTACACACGTTACTACATAGGCCATGCTTTAGCTAAGTTTCTCACCTAGGTATACTAGTTTTAGAATAATGTTTTCAAACAGGTGTGCCTTCTGACCACGACTCTGACCATGGCTCCGTCAAGGAAGCGTCGTCGGACTCCGAGGATGACTTGCCGCTGCAGACGTTCAGCAAGAACAGCACCAAGTCGGGCAAGAGTGAAGACAAGGAGTTTCTCAAAGGTTAGGTCTAGGGTCACTAGTTGCTATAGCAACAGACTTCCGGACAAGAATGGAATAAAAAAAAAATGTTTAATTCAAAGAAATACAGAAAGCAATAAAGATTTTTGACATAGGCGGCAAACGAGCAGACAGATTGCCTGGTAGGAAGCAATTACCGTCGCCCATGGGCACCCGCAACACCAGGGGAGTCTCCGCAGCTCTGGGAACCTTACTCACCATCAGGAACACTACACTTCATACCTGAAAGGTAGCAGTGCTATTATTACTGTGGTCTTCTGTAAGGAGGAGGTAATAATGTATATCGTCGCTATACTTACTCAACCTCATATCTGCAACAATTATTTGATGGAAATGTCGCTTTTCATTCATTTGGAATACGGGTGGTTTTGTCATCAAATGAGTGTTGCAGACACGAGGTTGAGTAAGTATATCGGCGATATGGTATGTTATAATAATGTATGTACCTTGAAACTTAAAAACAAATGAATGTAAGGGGCGACACCCATACTCACTTAGTTAAGATAATCTCAATAATAAGAGATTATAACTAAATCTATCTTTGTATGTTTTTGGACCCGGGTATGTTCTTAAACTACGTCCAACAATGAAAGGTAGGGCACAGCGATGACCATCACGCTTGAATCTGGGGAAGTACCTCCTCCTTACACAAGACCACAGCCATAATAGCACTGCTACCTTTCAGCTATGTAGTGTTGTGTTCCTGATGATGAGTAAGGTTCCCAGAGCTCCAACAAATTTTAGGATAGGCAACGCGCCTGTGTATCCTCTCGCTTACCATCAGGCAGGTCGGATGCTTGTTTGCCACCGTCGTTATAGGATATATAGGATAAATTTAGCCTAAAATCCTACAGGGTTCAAATCCGGATACGCCCGAGAGCTGATCCTGACTAAAGAGCAGCAGACGGCGGAGCTCCGCGCGCGGGGCTCGTCCGTCAACTACCTCAACGCGCCGTTCAAGTGCGCGCCGTGCCGCCGCGGGTACGTCGAGCCGCACGCCTACAGCAACCACAGGCTGAAGCACGATCCGGTGAGTGACCCTGACCCTGGGATGTCATTGTGACAAGGAGCAGCCAGCGGCGGAGCTCCGCGCGCGGGGCTCCTCCGTCATCTACCTCTACGCGCCGTTCAAGTGCCGACCCTGGGATGTCCGTTGTGACCAAGGCTCGGATACCGGTTAAATTTCCAAATCGTAATCATGTACATGGCGAAAAACCTTTTCATTTCGGTTTCACTCGCGAAACCGTTATTTTTAAACCGGTTTTTAGGGGAACATTTTCATAAAGTTATTGTCAAGTTAACCGGTTTGGAAATCTAAAAACCGGTTTATTCCAAAAACGCATAAGTTGCTAGTTGCAGTTTGCTACGTGTCTGTATTTACGCGGCACACGCGGCATGCCGGCCATCGTAAATCGTCGAATAAACCGGTTTATTTAGGTTTTAATAAAGTTCTTCAAACGTTCGCGTTCTCATAATAGTTCGGAGTAAAACCGAAATAAACCGGTTTTAACCGCTATTTTTTAAACCGGTTCCGAGCCTTGGTTGTGACAACCCTTAAAATACAGGCATTTGTGCGAGTCGTACTCGCGCACCGAGGGTTCGGTACAAAATATTTTTTCACCTCACTAGCTCGTATATAAATGTTTTGAGTGTAAAGTAATTTCATACAAATTGTCAATAGAAAAATGACGTAGTTATGTATGGGATGAGTACAGAGTTACTGCGTTTCAACTTAGTGTCTATTGTCAGATACGAGATTTTTGAAAGTAGTGACGATATGAATAATTACTTATCGATACTTATCGATAACAGGACTGTCGATGTTTTTATTTTGTCGATCACTTGTGCTTCGCGATGTTACCCGTGGTTTAATAGGGAAAAAACGTAGCCTATGTGTTAATCCAGGGTGTCAGCTAACTCCATACCAAATTTTATTAAAATCGCTCCAGCCGTTTAGACGTGAAGAAGTAACAAACATACACACTCACACACTAAATTCACAAAGCGTTGTATAGCAATCGGTTAATTGTATGATAACCCTCTGAGTCTGTCGTATGTATAAATACGATATAAAGACTAGTAGCTTCGGATAGTTGTTAGCAACAGTCAAAGTAGGCAAATACTTACATCATTTCCTAATTGGGAATCTATATATCTCTTGCTAAACTTATATACTTTTTTTGACGACCGGTCTGGCCTAGTGGGTAGTGACCCTGCCAATGAAACTGATGGTCCTGGGTTCGATTCCCAGTCAGGGCATTTATTTGTGTGATGAGCACAGATATTTGTTCCTGAGTCATGGGTGTTTTCTATGTATTTAAGTATTTACATGTATCTATCTATTATATATATCGTCGTCTAGTACCTACAACACAAGCCTTACTGAGCTTACCGTAGGACTAGGTCGATTTGTGTCAGATTGTCCCGAAATATTTATTTATTATTTATTTATTTTATTTATTTATTTATTTTATACTTGCGATGTGCGGTTACACGTGACTAAAAGTTTATTAAACAGTTAGTTTGTGTACTTTCACCTTTAGAATATTAGTGTAGATACACTTCAATGACATTAAAACTACTACAGATACCTTAATAGTAGGTATACATTTCAAATATAGTTACTTCAATATCATTAAATTAAAATACAATTACTTCGTTTTTATATCAAGCAGAAACGTCTGCTAGCATATCATAGATATTTAAATTGAAAGAAAAAAACGAAAAATTTTACTCGCAGCGAGACTCGAACCCACAACCACTGGATCACTAACCATTGCCCAGTGCACAACCAATTGTGCTATACGAGTACCGCTGGGACTTGTCAAATTTATCTATTTTATCCTTCCTGGTATACGTCATTACGGGTGACGTGTAGCGACATCTAACGAAGAGTATTGAAATATTGACATCCAGTGGTTGTGGGTTCGAGTCCCGCTGCGAGTCATATTTTTCAATTTTTTCTTTCGATTTAAATATCTACAATTACTTCATTAAATTACCATTTAATTAAAAGACAATTAAAAAAAATAACATTATTTTTTATCTGTTGTTTAGGAGCCTTTGTCTAATACCATGTCAGCTCCGTTAGACCTGTAGAAGAGTGTATTTGGGGTCTCGAAATGAAAGCCGTTTGTACTATAAAGCAACTATAATGAATTTATCTCCTCAACAAATTTTACTAACAAAATATAAATTCACATATTTCATGTTTTAAACCGAACGATCGTTAGCTAGTTTGCATTAGTGACAGCGCCATCTCTTGGTGCATTGTAAACTAATTCCAACTATATGGGTGCAGAGTTACAAATTGGACAAGGCTCTCGGCTCTACATAGTATATTATATCATAATAAGGACGTAAATTAAAAAAAAAATGACAAAAGCAAATCTGTCAATTATCAAAAAAACTATAAAGAAATATTGCAAATTTGGACAGGGGTTCCGCCAATATCGTCTGAAATACTCCGACGTCGATCATTGAGTAACCCCAACATTTTAATAATAGTACTCTTACCATCAGTTGTGACTGAAGTTTTCGATACTTTATGAGAGGTAGGGCACAGCGAAGTACCATCACGCTCGAGTCCGGAGAAGCCCAACTGGGGAAGTACCTCCTCCTTACAGAAGACCACAGCCATAATAGCACTGCTACCTTTCAGGTATGTAGTGTTGTGTTCCTGATGGTGAGTAAGGTTCCCAGAGCTCCAATCCCTCTTAAAGGTCGGCAACGTGCTTGTGACTCTCCTGGTGTTGCGGGTGCCAATGGGCGACGGTAATTGCTTACCATCAGGCAATCCGTCTGCTCGTTTGCCACCTTTTGTCATAAAAAAAAAAAAAACTAGTATCGAGTTTACTATCTGTGCATCCCGCTTGTACTATTTTAGTGCGAAAGATACAAGCGTGATGCACAGATAGTAAACTATATACTCGTTATCGAAAACCTCAATGTCACAACTCATGGTGAGGGTACTGTGCCCTCGAGTTCTGACCATTCAGTGAATGAATGAATGAATGAATGAGTGATTACAGTTACTTCAACACCATTCCGTTGTCGACAAGGAAACTGCTTCCCGTGATACTGCCTGCCTTGTCGCTCGCCAGATACAACGCCATGTCAGCTATCTCCTTACAGAAACTGTATTTTCCCAGAAGAGTTGTGCTGGCGTAGGCATCCATGTTACCTTCAACGAAGTGTTTAATTAGCAGAAGTTAAATGATGTTAATATTGTCTTCGGTTGCCGCGATAATTACTCATGAAATAAAACAACTAAAACGGATTAAATCGCGTATACTAATTTAAACTTCATCCCGACGTTTCGAACCCTTTAGCAGCGTTCGTGGTCATCGGGTGGACTGAGGAAAAAATATTAATTTACCTCTATCCTCAAAAAATGAAAACGTCGGGATGAAGTTTATATTAGTATACGCGATTTAATCCGTTTTAGTCGTTTTATTAAATGATTTTTTTTTAGACAAATCTTACTCGATATCGATAAAAAAATGTTTCTAACACTAGTTTGATAGCGACAGTCTTTTGTTTTGCTATGAATTTTCCGGGCTCTGTTAATTAGCATTACCAATATCAGGCTTTTTTATTATTTATGTACCGGGTGTTATAAAAAACGTGATACAAGATTATCAAGACGGCATCTGGTCATGAATTGGAACAATTTTTACTATGGGGTCAACTTTGTAAAGTGTAAAAAAAAAACTCTGTCATACATTTTCGTCAACTTATACTTGACTTCTATGGAACAGCTCAATTTTTATTTTGTTTTACAAACTTGACCCCATAGTAAAAGATGTTCAAAATCATAAACAGATACAACGCCATGTCAGGTTTGATAATATTGTATAACGTTTTTTTCCTAACTAGTGCGTAAAAAGTGCACTTTGCGAACGCTTCGCGTGCGGAAATTTCACTTTTCCTAACTAGTGCGTAAACAGTGCACTTTTCGCACGCTTTGCGTGCGTGAATTTCACTTTTTAAGGCACTTGCTATGAAAAATTAGGTTCGATACACGTGTAAAGACTCGAGTGTTCGTCACCCTCGTTTCACTCGGGCTCCAACTTTCACCCTCGTCGAAAAAAATTTTTTTTTCACTAGTATCGAAATGTACTATTATAACACCCGGTATTTAATATATATTTTAATTTCAAAGCTTAAACAAATACTTTTTGGATTTAATGCTGTAAATAAAATAAAATAATGAGTCCAGTCAAACTTTATGCAAAGGAGATAAATTGTGAGACAATTTTCAAATCGACCAAAATATAGTACTTATAGAGTAAGCTTGTGTTGTAGAAGACTAGATAATTATTTAACGACCGGTCTGGCCTAGTGGGTAGTGACCCTGCCTATGAAGACGGTGGTCCTGGGTTCGATTCCCAGTCAGGGCATTTATTTGTGTGATGAGATATTTGTTCCTGAGTCATGGGTGTTTTCTATGTGTTTAAGTATTTATATTTTTCTATCTATTATATATATCATCGTCTAATACCCACAACACAAGCCTTACTGAGCTTACCGTAGGACTAGGTTGATTTGTGTCAGATTATCCCGATATATTTATTTATTAAGTAACAAACATACACACTCACAAACTTTCGCCTTTATAATATAAGTGTAGAGTGTAGATTAGCATAGATATCATTAATGTTTTTAAAATTGACGTAGTACGAGTACTAGACGCTTAAAAATCGGTCCCTTCTCGTCAAATACATACCACCAGCGCCGGCGTGAGTCCAAATATCAGTTTTAACCGGCCCCGGATTGATAGCATTAGCTCTAACGCCTTTATCTGCCAGTTCTACCGCCAATCCCTTAGTAAACATATCAAGGGCTGCCTTAGACATACAGTATACAGTTATAGTCGGAAAAATCTTGAACGCAGCAGCACTAGATATATTAATAATGTTCCCTTTAGTCTCGATCAAATATGGAACCGCCATGCTAGTCAATAGATACACCCCGCGAAGATTGATATTGAAAATCTTGTCATAATCCGATACGCCATCTTCGATTTTTGTTGTACCCACTATTCCGGCGTTGTTGATGAGTATATCGATTCGGCCGAAGCGTTCGATAGTTTGTTCCACGATCGATTGTACGTCTGAATCGATTGTGAGATCGGCTTTTATTGCGAGCGGTTCAGTGCCGTATTTTCCGCACTCTGTGGCGGTATCGTTTAGTTTTTCCTCGTTTCTCCCGACTATGACTATGGTCGCTGATTTTTTGGCGAATTGGACAGCTATTTCTGCTCCGATGCCACAGCTGCCTCCAGTGACAATGACCACTTTGTTTTTAAAATTCATCTTTAAAATTTAAGACGCGGCGTTTTCAGTCGCGGTCAAACAAAGTCTGGGCGACTTTCTCGTTCAGTATAATTACGTATATTTAAACGGTAAGTACTTACCATGTGTGACATTTAGGTTTTCGATAACGAGTATAGAGTTTACTAATTTTGCATCTCGCTTGTACTAATTTAGTTCGAACGAGATGCACAGATAGTAAATTCGATACTCGTTATCGAAAACCTCAAAGTCACGACTCATGGTTAGGGTAAAAGTAATTAGCATATGTGTACGAGGGGTGTTCAATATTTTCTCGGTATGAGAGTGAAAATAAATAATAAATATGAATAAGCTTGATATTTTTATTTTTCCATATATGTTTATACTCTTATAAGATCGCTTTATGCACTTATAAAATCCCTCATAAAAATTTTTTTTATGTTTGGTATCAAAATGCTCCTCCACTGCGGATATCAACGCTTCATCGCCAAAAAATATATTTCCACGTAGTTCTTTTTTAAGATTGGGAAACAAAAATAAGTCGCAGGGGGCTAAGTCTGGATTATATGGTGGATGAGTAATAGTTTTAAACCCAGACAGAATAGCGGCCTTGGCAATATAGACCAGTAAAATTACGAAAATAGATCAGATAAAAATACCAAAACCTGGACATAATTCGATAACTGTAATTTTCTTTTTCTATGAAATAAAGTATTGTTAGTTCTTTTTAAAATATAAAAAATTAAACATTTTAGGGTTAATGTGTTTTTTATTAATATTGTCTTGTGAAAAGGCTACTAATAGGCCGGCCAGGTCTTAGGGTCATCTTCAATACTCTCTCCCACGTTTAAATTCACTTGACCACTTTTGAATGGTAGATAAAGGAGGAGCAGACTCACGGTAAACACAATTCATTTCGGACCCAGGTATGTTCTTAAACTACGTCCAACAATGAGAGGTAGGGCACAGCGAAGTACCATCACGCTCGAGTCTGGAGTAGCCCAACTGGGGAAGTACCTCCTCCTTACAGAAGACCACAGCCATAATAGCACTGCTACCTTTCAGGTATGTTAGTGATGTGTTCCTGATGGTGAGTAAGGTTCCCTGAGCTCCAACCCCCCTTAAAAGCCGGCAACGCGCTTGTGACTCCCCTAGTGTTACGGGTGTCCATGGGCGACGGTAATTGCTTACCATCAGGCAATCCGTCTGCTCGTTTGCCACCTTTGTCATAAAAAAATCCATTTCTTTTATAGTTTTATTTTTATTTTGACCCTGTTTGGCCAAGAATTTTATTACGATGCGACTCTCTAATTTAATTAACATTGTTACCACATTCGCTGCCACCCCCTCCAAAAATGTATGGAACTGAACGCACATGTGCGTTGGTGGCAGTGAAAACGTTAAATCGCTCATGGTGTCCACGTTTGTTCGGCAATTACAGAATAACAAAAGAACATCGCGGTTTGAATTTGAATATTACTTTTTTTTAAGTTTATGATCGACTCTTATCGGCCAGTAACATAAATAAAACAAAAAAAGGTAAGATATCGATACCGAGAATATATTGAACGCCCCTCGTATAATTGATATCTACTTAGAAGTAATTATATTCAAAATTAGATATCATACGGACATATTTAATTGGAAAATTATAGCCAATTACTGGATTTCAAAAACAAACGTATCTACACTTACAGCTTTGGCCAGAAGCGTCGAGCGCTATATGAATACTTGATATTTTAGTGTGGCATCTACGTCTTTTCTGATGACATAAACTGATGCCTTGCCGTGTGATGCCGGCTGACTAGAATAGCACCACCCCATCTCCCGCGGGTGTCGTAAGAGGCGACAAAGGGAAAAATCCTACCCCTAAGACGATACAAGTCATATTTGTGGGAGGCCTATGTCCAGCAGTGGACTGCATACGGCTGAAATGTGTATGTAAACTGATGATTAGGTATTGGTCGTTACGGCGACTGGTGATCGCATAGATAATATGCACTAATTTGCAAAAAAATATTGTCATTTTGCTGTAAAACTGAATTTTTATGCTTGTTTGTTTTCTTATATTATATATGAGATCTGACTGATTAACGCCCAGCCCAAACCGCTTAACCTAGGTATCTGTTTTTTTTTCACAATAAATAGTTTATATACCGTAAGGACCTACTAAGAAGGAAATTTCTGAAATTCCACTACTAAGGGGGTAAAAAGGGAGTTGAAAGCTTGTATGGGCATTGTGTAATTTAAAGCGAGAGTTTAGAAATTTTGTGTAAATACTCCTTACTCGAATTCAATAAAAGTAATGTCAGTTTTTTTTAAATTCATCTCCTAAGGGGTTAAAAAGGAGGTTCTTCAGCGCGTGCAAAGCCGCGGGAAACAGCTAGTGTATTATCTTTATTTAGTGTAGTGTTTGATCAATAATTTTGCCCAAGACTGTACAGTCAGCAGCAAAAGTGGCTGAGCGGATGAAGTGTTCAAAATGACCTACACGCGCTCTTATTCTCTTGACAATAGAGATGTGTTGACCTCATTTTGAACACCTCAACCGCTTATCTACTTGGTTACCACACCAGCTTCATGCTGAGTAGGGACCATTTCGTGACATACATCTTTTAATTATGTATTTGTCGTCTGTTATTTTTGTATGTCTGTATCTACTGTGTATGTCTCGAATAAATAATTTCTATTTCTATTTCTACTTCTGCTGCTGACTGTACATTGTTAAGGAATTAATTATTTGTAACGAATCGGCCGTTCTGATTTGGTATAATTATCTTACAATTATGTGTAATTACGGTGTAGGGAGTCCTGATTTAATTTCCGTTATCAGGGTTCCATAGACATTATATGTGGTTGTGTTAGAATCTTGTATTTTAACCCTTTAATAGGCATAATGATGTCAGAAATTAAGTAAAATGTAAACTTGTCAAATTCGTAATAGTTCAAATTATGGTGGGAAATATACATTAGCGGTAAAATCTATCATATTTGTGTATCACATCATTAGGGTTCCGTAGTCAACTAGGAACCCTTATAGTTTCCCGATGTCTGTCCGTCCGTCCGTCCGTCCGTCCGTCCGTCCGTCCGAGGATAATCTCAGTGACCGTTAGCACTAGAGAGCTGAAATTTGGTAGTAATATGTATATCAATCACGCCGACAAAGTGCAAAAATAAAGAGTGGAAAAAAATGTTTTATTAGGGTACCCCCCCTATACGTAATGTGGGGAGTGATTTTTTCCTTCATTCTAATCCTAACGTGTGATATATCGTTGGATAGGTATTTAAAAATAAATAGGGGCTTACTAACATCATTTTTGGATAATGTAAATGTTTTCGGAAATAATCGCTCCAGAGGTAAAAAAAAGTGCGTCCCCCCACCCCTCTAACTTTTGAACCACCAGTTTAAAAAATATGAAAAAAATCTCAAAAGTAGAACTTTACATAAACTTTCTAGGAAAATTATTTTGAACTTGATAGGTTCAATAGTTTTTGAAAAAAATCTATATATACAGGATGTAATCGTTAAGTGTTGCCAGGCCATAATTCTGTAAATATAGCAGATATCAGAAAACTTCTAACTGATATCGAAAGTACGTTACCCAATGAGTAAAATTACACTAATAACATTTTTGAAATAAAAGCAGAAATATCCCAAATATTAACTTCAAACCCTTCCATACATTTAGTAGGTAACCGTTCTTTCAAAGACTAGTTTAATACGACCGAGACATTTCACCGTTATCAAATGATTCATGATTTGGTTTATGTTAGCCACTTACTCCATGTCAATTCATTATCATTTTGAAGTATTTACACGTACTGATTTATTATTATTGGCTTTAAATTAATAGCCAATAATAGTGAGACTCCTTGCCCAGCAAGATCCCCGGATCTCACTCCGTGTGACTTTTTCTTATGGGGATTCATAAAGGATAATGTCTACGCTGAAAGAATGCACAGCCTAGAAGAGCTAAAAAATCGCGTACGCCGTGCCATTGCTCTAATTACCCCGCAACTGTTAGCAAAAGTTCATTTAGAAACAATTAAGAGGGCCCGTGTATGTATGGCACAGGGAGGAGGTCACATCGAGCACTTGTTGTAAATAAAATATTTTTTCATTTAAGAATAAATGTTAGATTAATTATTTCATAAACGGTAGTATTATTATTTTATTACAATGTATTCGTACAAATAACGAATCTCTAACAGTTTTATCTCTTACGACACCCGACATTCTTTAAGGCTGTAAGTCGTCATACTAAATGTATGGGAGCGTTTTAACTTAGTATTTTTAATATTACTTCATTTATTTAGAAAAAATTATTAATGTAATTTTACTCGTTGGGTAAAATACTTTCGATATCAGTTAGAATTTTTCTGATATCTGCTATATTTACGGAATTATGGCCTGGCAACACTTAACGATTACACCCTGTATAAAAATGAACCCCTATTTCTCTTGGTCACGCTATAACTTGAGAACGGCTTTACCGATTTGGCTAATTTTGGTCTTGAAATATTTTTAATAGCTCAGGGAAGGTTTAAACGGTGAGAAAGTATGAAAAAATCGAGTAATATACTAAAAAACGAAAATATTGTTCCCCCATACAAACTTTATCAACTCGAAAAAACTGTAAGCGCCGCAGGATTTCATACATCTTACGAGTTTTTGGTAAAATGGTCTCTGCTTTCGCTCGAGAAAGGCGGAAACGCCGTAGGATTGCATATATCTTAGGCTTTTATGCAAGCATAATAGGTACTTTATATTATTCCAGCACTAAAGTCGTTAAGGCGATAGTTTCTTACAAATTGTTAATAAATTAGCCCTTATTCCCTAAGATAGGCTGTCAAAATCTCTATTGAATGACAAGACACACTTCATCTTTTCAGGCCCGGTACCGCGAACATCGAAGTTTGCATATGTCGAGTATTTCTCTGTTACTCCAATTAAGGCGTTAAGAGAGTGACAGAGACAATCGTCCAAAATTTACGATTATGGTTTACGACACCTCATAGATACGAGTATATTAAAAATTCCTTGCGACACCTTATTTGGAGTAAAAGAGAAAGATGTTCGAAACATACGTACTTCGATGTTCGCAGTACCGTTACCGCGTAGCGCCGCCGTTTTATGTATAATTCCCCGTTTAGTTTTAATCGTAAATAAGAATCTGCACTAATATTCATCGCCCAATGCGACCGTCCTCTGCGTTGTCTTACTACTTCACTCACACTCAGTACCCATCTGAGTGTGAGTGAAGTAGTAAGACAAATACAAACATTTCCGAGATAATACGATAGGAAAGGATTATTCACTACATCTGAGCCCCGAGTGTATGTTTTTAACGTAACAAAATGTCACTATCGCGTTAGAGTTACCCATATTAAATCAGTATCACTTACGCATTCGAGACATTTTTTACGTCAAAAGAAACTTTCACTAGAGCCTCTGTACTTTAAGCTCGCGCGCATAGATTACTTAATTTGCCGATAGATGTCGCTGTAGGTGGAACGCTCATACCCTACATGGCGGTTTTATTATTCTTTCTGATTTAATGGGGTCGGAGCATGCAGTCTCCATGCCCATACATTATTAGGTTGAAACTGACTGACTTCAAATGACGCTGGCTGGTAATCACTCCATGTTACAACCCCTTCTTACTACTCGTGGTGGAACCGAAATTGACAACATTTTTTCGAATTTTCCATGTATAGTTGGGATCTATAAATCTTTGTTTAATTGTCACCGTCCTTCGTGGGCCCGTTTTTAGGGTTTTGTACTTAATATGAATATGTCAACAATAATGTATCAAATAGCCCATTTTTAACTCTTAAGTGTTCCCACTTACTGTGACGAACGAAAAACTACGAAACCCTACACTGAGCGTGGCCCGACACGCTCTTGGCCGGTTTTTTTTTATAATATAATTTATATATATTTTTTATCTCGAAACCAGCTTAACCTAACTTGGAACTAAGTAGTGGTGGCGGCACAAATATCAACGACACTCAAATAAAGGTGCGACCAAACCAACGCTTAAAAAACGGTGACGGTACGAAATCGCGGTCACGTGACTCATGCGTGACGTTTTTTACTTATAGCTATTTCTCTGTCTCACTCTCCGCGATTCCGTACCGTCAGCGTTTTTTAAGCTGCGGTGTGGCCGCACCTTAAAAGAAAACACAATTCAAATACCAAATAACTAAAAACAAAAAACTGCAACAGATATTCACAAAAAAAATCATTTAATTTGTGCAGAAAAGCGGCTCACACACATGCGAGATTTGCACCATGCGCTACAAGACCGCGCGCAAGCTGCGCGCGCACGTGGTGACAGCGCACGAGCGGCGCTACCAGTGCAACACCTGCGCGCACCGCTCGCACACCGCGTGAGTGACGTATAATCATACCTAGATATTTTTCTAGCAGGAACAACATTTGCTTGTACCACGTTTACATTCAGCTGAAGTGAGCAGGAAAGAGGGCATGAGCAGTGTGTAAACACGATACTACTCATGCCACTACCATTGCCATTGTCACTCGCGCTGCCAGGCACTCCACAACATGGCGGTTCTTTGTGCGGAAGTCGGGCCGGCATCGCGAGTGACAGTGCGTGTTTAGATTCTGCTCCGTCGCTTAGTACTTGCCGAGCTCGTGAACGAGAAAGAAGTGTATTGTTCGTTCTTTAAAAATGGTGACAGCCATATACTGCGTATATGTTCGTTTTTATTGCATTTAAAAGTTGTGAAGTGGGAGAGAAGTGTATTGTTCGTTCTTTAAAAATGGTGACACCCATTTACTGCGTATATGTTCGTTTTTATTGCATTTAAAAGTTGTGAAGTGGGAGAGAAGTGTATTGTTCGTTCTTTAAAAATGGTGACACCCATTTACTGCGTATATGTTCGTTTTTATTGCATTTAAAAGTTGTGAAGTGGGAGAGAAGTGTATTGTTCGTTCTTTAAAATGGTGACACCCATTTACTGCGTATATGTTCGTTTTTATTGCCTTTAAAAGTTGTGAAGTGGGAGAGAAGTGTATTGTTCGTTCTTCAAAAATGGTGACACCCATTTACTGCGTATATGTTCGTTTTTATTGCATTTACAAGTTGTGAAGTGGGAGAGAAGTGTATTGTTCGTTCTTTAAAAATGGTGACACCCATTTACTGCGTATATGTTCGTTTTATTGCATTTAAAAGTTGTGAAGTGGGAGAGAAGTGTATTGTTCGTTCTTTAAAAATGGTGACACCCATTTACTGCGTATATGTTCGTTTTTATTGCATTTAAAAGTTGTGAAGTGGGAGAGAAGTGTATTGTTCGTTCTTTAAAATGGTGACACCCATTTACTGCGTATATGTTCGTTTTATTGCATTTAAAAATTGTGAAGTGGGAGAGAAGTGTATTGTTCGTTCTTTAAAAATGGTGACACCCATTTACTGCGTATATGTTCGTTTTATTGCATTTAAAAGTTGTGAAGTGGGAGAGAAGTGTATTGTTCGTTCTTTAAAAATGGTGACACCCATTTACTGCATATATGTTCGTTTTTATTGGGTTTGAGAGTTGTGATGGGGGGGCGCAGTGTCTTGTTCGTTCTTTAAAAATGGTGACACCCATTTACTGCGTATATGTTCGTTTTATTGCATTTAAAAGTTGTGAAGTGGGAGAGAAGTGTATTGTTCGTTCTTTAAAAATGGTGACACCCATTTACTGCATATATGTTCGTTTTTATTGCATTTAAAAGTTGTGAAGTGGGAGAGAAGTGTATTGTTCGTTCTTTAAAAATGGTGACACCCATTTACTGCGTATATGTTCGTTTTTATTGCATTTAAAAATTGTGAAGTGGGAGAGAAGTGTATTGTTCGTTCTTTAAAAATGGTGACACCCATTTACTGCATATATGTTCGTTTTTATTGCATTTAAAAGTTGTGAAGTGGGAGAGAAGTGTATTGTTCGTTCTTTAAAAATGGTGACACCCATTTACTGCGTATATGTTCGTTTTTATTGCATTTAAAAATTGTGAAGTGGGAGAGAAGTGTATTGTTCGTTCTTTAAAAATGGTGACACCCATTTACTGCATATATGTTCGTTTTATTGCATTTAAAAGTTGTGAAGTGGGAGAGAAGTGTATTGTTCGTTCTTTAAAAATGGTGACACCCATTTACTGCGTATATGTTCGTTTTATTGCATTTAAAAGTTGTGAAGTGGGAGAGAAGTGTATTGTTCGTTCTTTAAAAATGGTGACACCCATTTACTGCGTATATGTTCGTTTTTATTGCATTTAAAAATTGTGAAGTGGGAGAGAAGTGTATTGTTCGTTCTTTAAAAATGGTGACACCCATTTACTGCGTATATGTTCGTTTTTATTGCATTTAAAAGTTGTGAAGTGGGAGAGAAGTGTATTGTTCGTTCTTTAAAAATGGTGACACCCATTTACTGCGTATATGTTCGTTTTTATTGCATTTAAAAGTTGTGAAGTGGGAGAGAAGTGTATTGTTCGTTCTTTAAAAATGGTGACACCCATTTACTGCGTATATGTTCGTTTTTATTGCATTTAAAAATTGTGAAGTGGGAGAGAAGTGTATTGTTCGTTCTTTAAAAATGGTGACACCCATTTACTGCATATATGTTCGTTTTTATTGCATTTAAAAGTTGTGAAGTGGGAGAGAAGTGTATTGTTCGTTCTTTAAAAATGGTGACACCCATTTACTGCGTATATGTTCGTTTTTATTGCATTTAAAAGTTGTGAAGTGGGAGAGAAGTGTATTGTTCGTTCTTTAAAAATGGTGACACCCATTTACTGCGTATATGTTCGTTTTTATTGCATTTAAAAGTTGTGAAGTGGGAGAGAAGTGTATTGTTCGTTCTTTAAAAATGGTGACACCCATTTACTGCGTATATGTTCGTTTTTATTGCATTTAAAAGTTGTGAAGTGGGAGAGAAGTGTATTGTTCGTTCTTTAAAAATGGTGACACCCATTTACTGCGTATATGTTCGTTTTATTGCATTTAAAAATTGTGAAGTGGGAGAGAAGTGTATTGTTCGTTCTTTAAAAATGGTGACACCCATTTACTGCGTATATGTTCGTTTTTATTGCATTTAAAAATTGTGAAGTGGGAGTTTTATGTACTATGCCTCTATGATTAATAGTTGCGCTTTACGGGGGATGTGTCAAATTTGTTCAATATAATTAGCTTTATTGTGTGATGAAGCTTATTTCAATTTTTCATGCTTATGGTACGGTTATAGTATTTTTTGCTGACTGAGAGACCTAATCCGTTCCTTTTTAAATAATATAGTTGGAAAAGGACGGGCTCCTTGTGTTAGCCCTCCAGCTGACTGTGACGCTCGCACCGCAGGTCGCAGGCCCGCGAGCACGAGAAGCGGCACCGCGGCCACCGCTACGTGTGCCAGCTGTGCGGCCACGTGTCGCGCGCCGCAACGTCGCACCTGACGCACGTGCGCGCGCGCCACCGCACGCAGCACGTCTGCAGCCGCTGCGGCGCCAGCTTCGTGGGCGCGCACGGCCTGCGCATGCACCAGGGCAAGGCGCACGCGCGGCCCGAGGTGACTACTGCACGCGGCACGAGGTGACTACTGCACGCGGCACGAGGTGACTACTGCACGCGGCACGAGGTGACTACTGCACGCGGCACGAGGTGACTACTGCACGCGGCACGAGGTGACTACTGCACGCGGCACGAGGTGACTACTGCACGCGGCCCGAGGTGACTACTGCACGCGGCACGAGGTGACTACTGCACGCGGCACGAGGTGACTACTGCACGCGGCACGAGGTGACTACTGCACGCGGCACGAGGTGACTACTGCACGCGGCACGAGGTGACCACTGCACGAGGTGACTACTGCACGCGGCACGAGGTGACTACTGCACGAGGTGACCACTGCACGAGGTGAATACTGCACGCAGCACGAGGTGACGCACGCTGCACGAGGTGGCCACTACACGAGGTGACTACTGCACGAGGCGACCACTGCACGAGGCGACCACTGCACGAGGTGACTACTGCAGGCGGCACGTGTATATCATTGCACTATATTATTTATTTATTAGCACTATTTGTTACAGCCGGTGCCAGAAGACGACACGCCGGCGTCCGAGCGCTACTGCACGGAATGTGACATCCAGTTTGTGACGTTACTCGCTTGGAAACGTCACATACTTAGCGCCGCCAACCACGCCTTTGCTAAAGACAAGTAAGAATAAGTTTTATTTTAATGGAAAAAAGGTTTTGTTTAACTTTTTGTATATAGGCGTCGTAAAATAGGTGTAAGGTCGGTAAGCCATACGAACGACTCATGATTATCCATCATCAACACTTAGATGGTTGGCAGTCCTCAACTGTGCGTTTTTCTAGAAACTTCCTGCCTCGCATAGCAATACTCTGGAATAAATTGTTGTGTGCAGTATTTCCTGACCGATATGACATCCAAACCTTCAAGAAAAGAGCGTATAGGGATCTTAAAGGCCGGCAACGTACGTGACTCCTCTGGTGTTGCGAGTGTCCATGGGCGGCGGTAGTTGCTTACCATCAGGCAATCCGTCTGCTCGTTTACCTCCTATATCATTAAAAAAAAATGCACCTCGTTACGGAGTGTAACATGTCAAGCTATATTCAACTTATAAAACGTAAGTTACCCGCTTCTATACAATCGATACACTATCTAGTCTACACCTGATCCGAGAAGATTATTATATTACCGGCAAGAAACTCGGCGGGCCTTTTTTAAATTTTTAATACGATTAACGTCCTTTTTAAATATATTTCGTATGTCGTATTTTGACGACCGGTTTGGCCTAGTGGGTAGTGACCCTGCCTACGAAGTCGATGGTCCTGGGTTCGAATCCTAGTCAGGGCATTTATTTGTATGATGAGCACAGATATTTGTTCCTGAGTCATGGGTGTTGAAGTATTGAAGTATATATATGCATCTATATATTATATAATTTATATATATATATATCGTCGTCTAGTACCTACAACACAAGCCTTACTGAGCTTACCGTAGGTCTAACGTATGCGGAGTGAAATTTGGACAAAATGCAATGTTGTTTTAAATAAAAAAAACACCATTATTTTTTTAAATAGTTATGTTTTTATAATAAAGTACCTAATAATGATTAATGTAAAAAAAAGTTTACTCCCATGCGAGATGCTTTACGGTAGTTCTGAGGAACTTTGTCCATCGCTGTCGAAAACATATATGTGGGCATTTTATTCAACTCCAATTTTATTTTACGAATCAAGCTTTGCACATTTTTGGACCGAAAATTATCGCAATTTACTCGCCTCTTCAGATTTGCCCAAAAATCTTCAATAGGGCGAAGTTGCGGAACATTAGGTGTATTTGATGTCTTCGGTACCTATGGGGTGTTTAGCTCCGCCATTTTGCTAAGTGTTTTTTTGGAATAATAGCTTGAAGCTAAGTCTGGCCAAAACACAGCATTTTCTGCTCTATGACTCGTATTTATGAAATCTCGCACTAATGGCAAACAACGCTCTATGTAGCGATCGGCGTTCACAGTTAAACCTGATTCAAAGAACACCGCCTTGGACATTCCGCGTTCCTGATGGCAAGCTATAGCAAAACTTTTTTAGGAAACTTGGTATGCTCAATATATTTCACGTTCTCATCAGTTGGACCATTGGTCTTCTCAAAATAGTAATTGCCTTGCCACTAGTTTCCATCTAACGTGAAATATGACTCGTCATCCATGACGCAACTCACATTGTTTTTGGCGTAAAATATTTCTTTGACTAATTTACGCAGCCGTATTTTCTGAGTGGATTTTTGATTTTCGGAGACGGTGGATTTAAATTTTCTACACCGCTTATCGATGCCCATGTCATCAAGATATTTTTTGACAGTTTTTCCGTCACATTTAAATTTTCTTCCGAGCTCTCTGTAAGATTTAGCAACACGACTGGCGGTAATTTTCTTTAATCGAGCTCTCTCAGAAAACTTGCTCAAGCTGGGATAATTTCCAGAACCAGGCTTTCTAGCAGTGGTTGTTTTTTAAGGTAAAAGACGCTAAAATATTATAAATGGTGCTTCGACTCTCACCCATTTGTACTAAATGTTCCACCACCTTCGATTTCGGCCATAGGGGATGTATACTGTAGAAATTACATACAGTTTTACGACGGCGTTCTTGGTTATTTACCATAATTACAAAATCAAACATCCAATCCTTATGAAACTTACCAGACTGATTGACAGATATATAGACTTGATATTGACATACACACATATTTTTTTTATATTTTTGTTTTTTACATTTTATATATTCAAACTTTGTCCAAATTTCACTCCGCATACGTTAGGTCGATTTGTGTAAGATTGTCCCGAAATATTTATTTATATTGAACTACTTTGGAACATCAAATTTTTTTCTCCAGGGTATGCGTGCTATGTGGGCCGGCGTGTCCTGGAAACGGGACACACCTCAAGGAGAGCCTCAAGGCGCTCCGCCCCGCCAGCAAGGGGCTCGCTTTGCGGACCACCGCCCTCACCTGCGAGCAGGTAATCATTCAATATACACATTACTTTTTATTAGCCGGGTAATGTCCCTAATGTCCCTTTGCCGTGAGATGCCGGCTGACTAGAATAGCACCACCCCATCTCCTCCCGCGAGTGTCGCAAGAGGCGACAAAGGGAAAAACCCTACGGACGGGC
This sequence comes from Grapholita molesta, assembly GCA_022674325.2. Classification (NCBI taxonomy): domain Eukaryota; kingdom Metazoa; phylum Arthropoda; class Insecta; order Lepidoptera; family Tortricidae; genus Grapholita; species Grapholita molesta. The sequence continues at coordinate 3,777,154 of CP053147.2, forward strand.
AGCAGCGTCCGTCGAAACCCAATCTACAGCTACTGCGGTCGCCAACCCGCCTGCCAAGTGTGGCGACTATGGCAACTACCCCCAAGATGATACAAGTCATATTTGTGGGAGGCTTATGTCCAGCAGTGGACTGCATGGGGCCGATATGTATGTATGTATGTAATGTCCCTAAAAAACTTCAGCCTTCTACGTATAGTCAACCAATTTGATTTCTAGGCCACTTCGAACCTTGACGTTAATAAGAGATCTTTTGCGTCTTTCATAAAGATTTCACTGTGAAGAAATATAAAAAAAAACAGTTTTTTTTACTATGCAGAAACGTTTGCTAGCGAATATCTTCGATATTTAAATCGAAAGAAAAGTATCAAAAAAATAACTGCTTTTTTTAATTTCAGTGTGGCTCCTCGTTCGCGAACGGCTCGAAGCTCCAAGCTCACGTGAAGAGAGTACACCTGGGTGTGAAATACAATAAACACGTCGTCTGTGAGGTGTGCGGGAAGAGTTGTACGGTGAGTCGACATCATGATTGCTTACCATCATACAATCCGTCTGGGGTCTATTTCTCGAACAATCTGACACAAATCGACCTAGTCATACGGTAAGCTCAGTAAGGCTTGTGTTGTAGGTACTAGACGACGATATATATAATAGATAGATACATATAAATACTTAAATACATAGAAAACACCCATGACCCAGGAACAAATATCTGTGCTCATCACACAAATAAATGCCCTGACTGGGATTCGAACCCGGGACCATCGGCTTCATAGGCAGGGTCACTACCCACTAGGTCAGACCGGCGTCAAAATATGTATATGTCGTTGGCCTATAACACAGTTGAGCTTACTGTGGGGCTCCGAAGAGCCAACACGAACGATTCATGAATATTCTCTTATATGCGACAATTAGGATTAAAATTGTAATGTTTTAGAATTAGTATTTTGAGTTATGAGAAGTATTTTAAAGTCAAATCTACACTATATCTACACTAATATTATGAAGGCGAAAGTTTTGTGAGTGTGTATGTTTGTTACTTCTTCACGTCTAAACGGCTGGAGCGATTATAATAAAATTTGGTATGGAGTTAGCTGACACCCTGGATTAACCATATAGGCTGGGTCATACAGATTGATTAAAACAAAAATTGTCTTTTCTGTGGTCAATAGTTAACGGCTTATATGAGTCCAAGTTATGTTTTTGTGGTATAATGTTACGTAAGAGGGGGAGTGGTTTATGTTGATATATCAAATAATCAAATATTAGGCTTCGAAACCCTTAACTTTCACAATGTCCACAGGAGAGACGCGAACCTAATTGATCTGTATGACCCGGCTACGTTTTTCCCTTAATAAACCGCGGGTAACACCGTGGAGTACAGCTAATACTATAATGACAATTTTCAGTCTAATGCATCTCTGAAGTACCACCAACGCACGCACACAGGGGAGAAACCCTACCCCTGCCAGACCTGCCCGAAGAGGTTCGCCGACAGCAACCAGCTGCGCATCCACACGCGCCGCCACACGGGCGAGCGGCCCTACTGCTGCCGCCACTGCCCGCGCACCTTCACGCAGAAGCCCGCGCTCAACAGGCACTATCGGGTGAGTTGGGGAGAAACCCTATAACCGCGAGCAATGCAAACTTGCTTTACATAGAGAGACTAGCGCTTCTCACACTTAGTACGACACTCGATGTGAGCAGCCGTGCTGTTGCCGGCTCTGTAGGTTGTTCAGAGAAACCTGCGCTCAACAGACGCTATCGGGTGAGTTGGGGAGAAACCCTACAACCGCGAGCAATGTAAACTTGCTGTACACAGAAACCAGCGCTTCGCAGACTTAGGAACGACAGTCGATGTCAACAGCCGTGCTGTTGCCAGCATTAAGTTGTTCACAGAGAAAACCGCGCTCAACTGACACTACCGGGTAAGTTGGGGAGAAACCCTACTACCGCAAGCAATGTAAACTTAGGGCCAACTAGTGCGCTAGTGGCAGTGATGTACACACAGAGACCAGCGGTTCACAGACTTAGGACCAACACTATATCAACAGCCGTACTCCTGCCACAACTGTAGGATGTTCACAGCGAGACCCGCCCTTAACTAACACTACCTGGTTGGGGAGAAACCCTACACCCGCGAACAAAGCAAAAGTAAGGCCAACGCGCGGCACACACAGAGAGACCAGCCCTGCACAGACTTAGGAACGACACTCCGGCCGGCACTGAAGGATGTTCACAGCGAGACCCGCCTCAACAGGCACGATCGGGTAAGTTGGGGAGAAACCCTACTACCGCGAGCAATGCAAACTTGTTGTACATAGAGAGACAAGGGCTTCATAGACTTAGGAACAACACTCGATGTCAGCAGCTGTGCTGTTGCCGGCACCGTAGGTTGTTCGCAGAGACACACGCGCTCAACTGACACGACCGGGTTGGGGAGAAACCCTACACCCGCGAGCAAAGCACACTTGCTTTACACAGAGAGACAAGGGCTTTACAGTCTTAGGAACAACACTCGATGTCAGCAGCTGTGCTGTTGCCGGCACTGCAGGATGTTTACCGCGAGAAACGTGGTCAACAGGCACTACCGGGTAAGTTGAAAACCTTACCACTGCAAGCAATGTACAAGCTTATGACGAACACGCGACGCTATCGAAAGTTTAGCTGCCGGCACTGTAAAGTATTCGTAGAAACTCGCCGTCAGACTACCGGGTAAGATAAGAGAGAAATGCTACAACCGCGTGCAATGTAAACTTGGAGGAGCTTTACGCGGCACCAGCGGCACTTAGAATACAGCTAAATTGGGTAGAAACCTTACAACCGTGAGCAACGCAAATGCACATGTATGCAGAGAGATGAGAATACGGTAAGCTGTGGGATTACACGCGGTGACAGTGACAATTTTGCTGACGGTACTATAGAATTGCCATCAGTGGCGGCGCCTCCTTAGAACTCGATTCCTGCCGGCTTGACTAACTTTCAGATAGTAGAGCAGTTTTCCAATAAAAATAGATTGTCAATTGATTAATTCAGGCTTCCCGGCTTGTCTAGGATATAAATTGATGCGCCGCTACTGGTTGCCATAGCAACTCCTAAATAACAAACCCGTGGTGTTTAGGCTCGTCGAAATCCTCTTAATGAGTGCGGGATAAACTGAAAACCAGCGCTGTGACAGCCAGTCTGTAACGCAGCAAACGCCAAGTCCATCCCAGTTGTCGCACTCTCTTAGATCATTATTTTTTTTTTTATGGTATAAGGTGACAAACGAGCAGAGGGATTGCCTGATGATAAGCAATTACCGTCGCCCATGGCCACCCGTAACACCAGAGGAGTCACAAGCGCGTTGCCGACCTTTAAAGGGGGTTGGAGCTCTGGGAACCTTACTCACCATCAGGAACACAACACTACATACCTGAAAGGTAGCAGTGCTATTATGGCTGTGGTCTTCTGTAAGGAGGAGGTACTTCCCCAGTTGGGCTTCTCCAGACTCGAGCGTGATGGTACTTCGCCGCGCCCTACCTCTCATTGCTGGACGTAGTTTAAGGGCATACCCGGGTCCAAATTTTTTTGTTATATAGACATAAGCAAATTACGGTTACTGTCTTTGGTTGTTTTTAATTTCTGTGTTGTCTGTGTATAGTGTGTGTGGCAATTAATTATACTATTCTATTTTACTTGATGATTGTGCGAAAGAAGTAAAGTCAGCGATAAAAGCTTGTACCGGAAATAAAATCGAAAGAAAAATAGAATAATTTGACTCGCAGCAGGACTCGAACCCACAACCACTGGATCACTAGCCCAGTGCACTACCAAGTGTGCTATACGAGTACCGCTTAGACTTGTCGAATTTTTCTATTTATCCCTCGTCGTATACGTCATCATGGGTCGCGTGTTCGCTAGCAGACGTTTCTGCATAATAAAAAAAAAATTAGAAACTTATTAATTCGTCACTCTTAAACGTATAATTTTCTGTCTCAGGTACACACTGGGGCCAAGCCGTACTCCTGCCAGTATTGCGCAAAAAGCTTCAGCCAATCAAACTCCTTGAAACTCCACGTTCGAACGGTCCACCTAAAGATGCCTGCTAAGAAGAGAACAGATGATAAAAAAGATGGCTTAGTCGTGGATAAGACTGTAGAATAAACAGTACATGATTTAACTCTTTATAAGGCCCCGCAGAATTCGTTGCAGCTATCGGAAACCTACTTTTCAAAGCCTATTTTAAGAGCTAGTTAAATTTCCAACAATCACAAGCGACATTATGCCATAATAGTAAGACAGTATGGTTGAATTTCCAAGTGAGCATGTGTGGTCGATATATCGCCTCTGTCTTATAAAGGGTTTACGTCCACTGCGGCTCGGAGTCGATTCGAGTCCGTACAAGAGTGCTTTAATGCCGCATTAGGTGTTAAGGTTATCAAAATGTCGCTTCGTGTCCCACGACTGAAGATATCTTTATCAATGTTAGTAGCGACATCTGTTGGCGGTGTTCTGTAGTTTAATACGTCGCGCTCTATATTAGGGGTCAAACGATATAAATGTAAAAAACAACTATTTACCTTCAAGCTTTGCAATTTAAAAAAACAACCATGGTCTCTAAGAACAAATCAAATTATTTTTTATGAAATATTTTGATTTGCTTTGATTTTTAAGTAGTAATACTACTATATATATTAAAAGTTGAAATAGATAACATATACTTAAGAAAAAACTACGAGGATTGATTAATTTCGACGGGTTCCGCTGTGTACGGGTGGCCAAATTGGTTAAGGCGTCAGCCGCGATAGCTGGAGATGCGGGTTCGAATCCCTCCTCGAACACCGGAGGTCCTCGTCGTTTTTTCTTAAGTATATGTTATCAATTTCAACTTTTAACCATGGTCCCGTCATTGTACTCGTATATACATATAGTCAACCAATTTGATTTCTAGGCCACTTTGAACCTTATCACAGTTACGTTAATAAAAGATCTTTTGCGTCTTTCATATAGATTTTCACTGTGACAAGGAACGAAATGGCCCATAAATCAATTCGGTGGACTGTACATTTGTTACTTACATTTTTGTTTGGTTCAAATATGAGATAATTTTAAACATAAAATAGTTGTAAGTTTCAGCCATATTAATTGTATAGAAGCGGGTAACTCACGTTTTATAAGTCGAATATTGCTCGACATGTTTCACTCTGTAACGAGGAGCATAATGTGCCTGGCAAACGCAGATTATGCTCCCCGTTACAGAGTGAAACATGTCGAGCAATATTCGAATTCTAAAACGTGAGTTAGCCGCTTATATATAATTAATATGCGATAATGACCTATATTAAGTAAAAACTAATTTATATAATAATATTTTATCATGTGTCAAATACTTTTTCACCTCACTAGCTCGGAAATAACTGTTTTGTTCTTTAAAAACAGATAGCAAAATTGCGTTTTATTCACAAGAGTGCAAAGTAATTTCAAACAAATTGTTTATTATTAATTGAGTGTTTTTTTTTATTTTATCTGGTCGGATGTTTTTTTATTTAATGTTAGTGAATGATGAATGCCAATAATTTAGAAGAATATTTTAAAGTTTTAGTGTAATTATATTCCTTTTTATTCGCAGTAGTGAGGTGAAATAAATAAATATTTTAAATTATAATTTTTGTACATAATATTCAATAATGTTACTAATTAAATTTTTTTTATAAAATAGTTTGATTTATTCCTATTAAAGAACACACATGTCTATACAGTCAAGTGCAAAAATACGTACCGAAAGAATCCTTTCATAAATACATCCTACAAACTTATTTACTGTACAATAGAGTTGCTCGGTACATATTTTTGAAACTTTGGCAGTGAACGAATTTTTAGACTTGACTGTACAAAATTGCGTTCCACACATCCTGGCAACCACATTAGCAACATGTATCTCATCATCATCTATTTGACGACCGGTCTGGCCTAGTGGGTAGTGACCCTGCATATGAAGCCGATGGTCCTGGGTTCAAATCTGAGTCAAAATTTGTGTGATGAGCACAGATATTTGTTCCTGAGTCATGGGTGTTTTCTATGTATTTAAGTATTTATATGTATTAGTGTGGTCCAAAATTTTTTTTTTAATGTTGCATCTCCACAAGGATCTTTTGACTGCAAAACTCATAAAAATCACGTACACCAATTTTCATTACAATCAAACATTATTTAGAGGTCGCGCAAAATTTATCACTTTCCCAATAGTAAAATCTATGGAACTAATTTAAGCAAAGAAAAAATGTCACCTGGGGACATTTTAATGGTTTAATTTCATTTATTTCTAGATAGATATAACAACAAATATCAAACCGACATTTTTATAATTTTAGGATACATTTATTTTTTTGCTATTGTATGAGATATAATTTTTTTGAGTCATGTTTCGCAACCAGTAAATTACTAGCAACCGAGTTAATATTTTGCACATACACTTCCACTTGCTAATAGAAAAAAAGGAGCCTTGTGGAGATAACATTCAAAACATTTTTTTTTACTTCATGTTATTATTCGTCGTCTAGTACCTACAACACAAGCCTTACTGAGCTTACCGTAGGACTAGGTCGATTTGTGTAAGATTGTCCCGAAATATTTATTTATTTATTATCGTGTAACTGCAGCACGTCTTAGTGCTATACTAGTTCTTTGGAGGCTATACTATTATATTCTCGCTGTCAAAATAACTCAACATGTGTCCATATATGGCGCTGCGCCACATAGTACCGAAAAGAGAGAAAAAGTGTGTTGGAGGAACTCTACTTTGTAATACAAAGGGGGGCTCCTGGTATCCGTGATGTACGCCGACCCGTAGCTACGTGTTCTTAACACCGCCGGTACTAAGATCACGAATTTCACGAACACGGCCAGGGACGTGTCACGTACCTGCGTTCGCATCCGGATTCACGTGACACGCCGTGACACGTAGCCCGTACCTGCGTCCGTGTGTGGAGCTTCGAGCTCGATTCCGTTGGATACTTATCGCACGTTTCGTAATTTCGCCACGCCCGGGAGAAAAATAAATAAGGACTAAGTTTTATTGAATTGAATTACCACTTAGTATATATTACGGGCGGACCGAACCGGCGTGTTCTTAAGATACGTGAAGGCATGATCACGCCTACACGGATCTACACGGATTCACGTACCCTAATTTCACGTAACCGAATGTCACATGCGGAATGGACCAGAAAACCGTTGCCGTAATTCACGAAACCGGGCGCACGGCTACGGGTTCACGAATCACGGACACGACCGCGAACCCTACTTTGTATTGACATTGTCAAGTTAGGTCAATAATATAAATTTCGAGCGTTCTCTCACTCTAAGGCCTCATGAGAGTGACTGAGACAATCGTTCTAAATTCACCAATATCGATTTACGTGGTAGCACTTCTGTAACATCGCGCATTTTTCAAAAAGCAATTTTGCCACGAAATCAGTTGTACGACCTCACGCAGAAAAGAACCCCTGGTAGGTTTAGGTTAGTTAGAACTGCGATCACATAAACAATCGACTCCCAATGACTTTTAATAACAATAGACGGTGGATAGGTGGTATTGAATTTTATTTTGCTTCGTATACATATAACAGGTAAGTGGCAGTGTACAGTTTACAGTTTCAACGTGTAGATGGCGTTAGCGTGCAGACAGTATCAGCGTGTAGACGGTGTCAGCATGTAGACAGTGTCAGCGTGTAGACAGTGTCAGCGTGCAGACAGTGTCAGAGTGCAGACACTGGCAGCGTGTACACAGTGTGAGCGTGTAGACAGTGTCAGCGTGCAGACAGTGTCAGCGTGTACAGTGTCAGCAGTAGACAGTGTCAGCGTGCAGACAGTGTTAGCGTGTACACAGTGTCAGAGTGCAGACAGTGTCAGCGTGTAGACAGTGTGAGCGTGTACAGTGTGAGCGTGTAGGTGTCTACAGCGGCGAGCGTGCAGTCAGCGCGGGTCGGGGTGGCGCGCGCGGCGGTGCTGGCGGAGCGCGGCGCACTGCGTGAAGGCGGCGGGGCAGCGCGCGCACGGGAAGGGCCGCTCGCCGGTGTGCGTGCGCACGTGGTTCTGCAGGATTTTGTTCGTCTGCAACCGCGACAGAAATCACTATTCACGTGAAAGTGCCGGTTGAGCCCACCTAATCACCCGCGACTTTTGTTTAACTTTAACATCTAGCGCCACCTAGGAGGAATAATGACTGAAGAACGCATCCGCGAGCGCCAGTAAGGGACAAAGATAATCTGGCTTTTGTAGCCCAAAATGTAACAATTCACTATATTTTTGCTTTACAGGACATTCCTCATAACAAAAATATTAACTTATTCTATATTGATTACCACAACTTTGGTTGAAAACCCAAGAAAACTCCAATTGTATCTGTTTGTTCCCCTCCAACATTGTCAGTTCTGAAGAGTCCAGTTAGGAGGGGAACAAAAACATGTGTGACTCTGAAAAGGACGGACGAAAATAGCGCCGTTTCTACCATACCCATGTAAAGTTACATAAGACCATCCCTTTCGATCGTGGTATTATTATTGCACGACCCGTCTAGTTAAATGGTATGTTTATGAGCGCTACAGATGCCTACATAGGTTGGAAGTACGCCGTACATGTTATATAAATGTATAGGGCGCACGCTCCCATCCCTTACAAACTTGACAGAGTGATTTATTATACCGGAGATAGAATTATGAATGATTTTTTTTTTGAGTAAAACGGAACGAGTGAATGGGATTGACGAAAGTGTGATGGAGACAAGGAAAATGGATTGTATATGACGGCAATAGTGTAATCTTTGTGCGGTGGATAAATAGAAAAAAAATAAGACAGTATAAAATAGACATTTTAATTACGAGACCTACATATACAGGGTGGAAATAGATTTTGGGTCAGTGAGGGCAGCTACCAGATCGCGTGGTGCTAGGCGAAAATGGTCTTAGGATACCTTCCTTCGATTTCAAATTAATGAAGATTGGCGTTTACAGATATTGGAAAAAACATATGACAAACTATTTTTTTATGCCAATAGATCCAATTCCTGTTCAGGATCAAAAGCTTGTACGGAACCAAAAAAAAATTCCGGCTAGAAAAACCATAAATCAAGAAAATCTTTCCCCATACGATTTGTGCGGTCAGAGATTTTAATCGTTGAGCAATTTAGGGTTCACTTAACATTGGGCATTTCATATAGTAATTATTAAACAAAAGAAAAAAGCTTGAACCGTAAGTGCCTCAACAATTAAAGTCTGTGACTGTACGATAACAAAAATTTTTTTTTACAAGTATTTTTTTATGTCAATCGATTTTTCTATCTAACCTAAAAATCTAAGAAAGGCTCAGCGGCATGGTACCAAAAACGCTGGCGGTGTTACCCCGCTGCACTACGAGAGATACGTTGAGCGAGGTAACTGCCAGCTCTCCGGTCCCCCATAGCATCTACGAGCCTTGCCAAGTTTTGAGTCTATTTGGACACAAAGTGCTAGGTCCCAGGGTTTCTACGCCGAAAGGAACAAAAAAGTACTCGACACCCACCCACTGTGTAACTTTCTTTAGCAGCGCTCGGACAAGTCATCGCAAAACAATCGCAACACGGCAATAGAACAAGATTAATAGAATCGCATTATGTACAGTATTATTTAATTGAACTTTTCAATGACATTTATTACTGCAACCCAAAATTCACTATACGTGTCTGAAGGTATTTCCATTAACGTATTGTTTAATGCTGGTGGTTGCATTGTATTTATTTGCGCTATGTTTAAAATATTAAAAATAAAACCGGCCAAGTGCGAGTCGGACTCGCGCACCGAGGGTTCCGTACAAACCTGCAAGGTTTACAAAGTTCGTTCATTACGACAATCGAGTCATAACTATGGTATTTTTAGGGTAAAGTAATAAGTTTATATTTATTAAAAAAATATATATTTTGTAATGTAACTAAAAATTTAAGGTTTTCGGAATTTTTCCTTTATGTGTGCTATAAAACGTTGCTTCATGCCAAATTTCAAGATTCTAGGTCGACTGGAAGTACCCTTTAGGTTTTGATTCCCTTGCGAGTACTTGCGAGTTTCAAAATATGCAGCTTAAATTGCTGTTTCTTTTGATTGCGTTGACATAGAAGTTTGATTTTGCTACAGCTTAAAGGTATTATAGACCTGAGTATTTGGTATGAATTTCAATTTAATACCTCTACGCGTTTATGAGGAAATGGGTAGTAAGTTTAAAATTATTAAAAAATATATTATGTGATGTAACTAAAAATTTATGGTTTTCGTAATTTTTCCTTTATCTATGCTATAAGACGTTGCTTCGTACCAAATTTCAAGATTCTGAGTTCACGGGAAGCACCCTGTAGGTTTTGATTCCCTTGCAAGTGTCGAAAATTTGCGGCATAAACGGCTGTATCTTTTGATTGCGTTGGCTTAGAAGTTTGATTTTTTCACAGCTTCAAGGGACAGTAGACCTGAGTAATTGATATAAATTTCAGCTTCATACCTCCACGCGTTCCTGAGAAAAAGGGTCTTGACAGACGGACGGACGGACGGACGGACGGACAGACGGACAACAAAGTGATCCTATAAGGGTTCCGTTTTTTCCTTTTGAGGTACGGAACCCTAAAAATAACCACAAAACTGTTCCAGCATGCCACTTTCACAAATCCATGACAGATAAGTTTTGTGTGTTGGCTTTTTGTAAACTAATTAAGTTAACCATTTTCTATTATCAGCTGTTGGTTCTCCTAATAATAATAAATAAATAATAAGTGATTAAAAAGGTAAAATGTTAAATTACAATAATATCCGCGTTAGATAAGCTTTAGTCCCGACTCAGAGTCTTGTTCCATGTCCATAGTTCATTTTATTTTTCTCTTTTACTTTAGTATACTCGACGTGTAAAAGTGCCCTTGTGGCCTAATGACTGAATAAACGTTTGAGTTTGAGTTTGATAGCTGTTTCTACGAGCTTGTCCGAGCACTTTTGGACCCGGGTATGTCCTTAAACTACGTCCAACAATGAGAGGTAGGGCACAGCGTTGACCATAACGCTTGAATCTGGGGCAGCCCAACTGGGGAAGTACCTCCTCCTTACAGAAGACCACAGCCATAATAGCACTGCCACCTTTCAGGTATGTAGTGTTGTGTTCCTGATGGTAAGGTTCCCAGAGCTCCAACCCCCCTTAAAGGCCGGCAACGCGCTTGTGACTCCCCTGGTGTTGCGAGTGCCCATGAGCGACGGTAATTGCTTAACACCAGGCAATCCGTCTGCTCGTTTGCCGCCTATGTCATAAAAAAAAAGCACTGTTCATAAAGTTAGTTTGTACGTACCGTGAATCCGCGTCCACACATGTAGCAGATCTTGTTCTTCGGCGGCAGTATACCTTCGTGCACCCGTCTCCTGTGCTGCACCAGGTCTGCGTTGCGGAGGAAATTCTGTCGGTACACGTGACCCCATTAACCCCGACGACACTAATACAACCTCCAATGCCAGTGACACAACGTCTGTGTCGCAAATTAATAAACCCCTATGCCAGTGACACGTATTTGTGTCTACATACATACATTACGTACATTTCAGCCGTATGCAGTCCACTGCTGGACATTAAGCCTCCCACAAATATGACTTGTATCATCTTGGGGGTAGTTGCCATAGTCGCCACGCTTTGGCGACCGCAGTAGGTTTTGATTCGGTTGAATTTAAATGTTGCATTAACTAAATACAATAGGGGAACAAGTTGCTTGATGCCATGTGTGTCACAGTTTATTGTTATATCCTCCTAAAACCCAAGTTCCTAGTACCTAACAGTAGTGCTAATAGAAAGAATTTTATAAAATTGGAACTGATTTGATATTTATTTGTTTCCCTTTGATTCCGATACAAAAGAGATTATACTTTATTTCCTACACTATAAAGAACGAATTTGAGTAGCATTTTACTTGTATGGTGGGTCTTAGGGGGCTATTATTTACTGTAATATAAAACTTTTATTTGCCAAATAAAGTTACCTTGTCGCACTGTTCGCATCGATACTTGTACTTCTTGAGATGAACTAGATCATAGTGGTCCTTCATGTAGATCTTCTTTGTGAACACTTTGTCGCAGCCCGGACAGGGGATCCTAGAGAAATAATATTAATAAATTGACCACCCGGGGACCTATAAAGCAGTCTCTCATTGAATGCTATTTTGAATTTTAATTATGACACACCATAGTTGCATTTGGCCTGGCAAGTGTTATATTTGCATTCAATGTATTTTAATTAACATTTTTATCCATATCGATATGCTTCTTAAGGGCGATTTTCCATTATTGTTTGTTTCCAGGCATAGTTTTCTCAATAAAATTTATTTTTTATGTCAAAACACATGAAAAACGGAACAAAAAAAATATTTTCTTTGCCGGATATTACCAAAAGTTATATGATATTTTTTACTTCTTTTGGCCTCAGGAATACGCTGTTAAAATTATTCGATTTCCTCATGTTACAGTGTATTATACTAATCAACATCTTTGACGTTTATTTACAATAAGACAAGTACAGAAATACAGACTTTATTGGTAGAAGTGTTAATACACATTTTTACACGTCATTATTAATATTTACATAAAGATAGGTATGTCCTTTAATAGCTAAAAAGGGACACCATTAACATTACATTAGAATATAAGCAAATTACAGGATAAATCTTTTTTTTTTTATGACATAGGCGGCAAACGAGCAGACGGATTGCCTGGTGGTAAGCAATTACCGTCGCCCATGGGCACCCGCAACACCTGGGGAGTCACAAGCGCGTTGCCGGCCTTTAAGGGGGATTGGAGCTCTGGGAACCTTACTCACCATCAGGAACACAACACTACATACCTGAAAGGTAACAGTGTTATTATGGCTGTGATCTTCTGTAAGGAGGAGGTACTTCCCCAGTTGGGCTGCCCAGATTCAAGCGTGGTGGTCATCGCTGTACCCTACCTCTCATAAAATAGAGTCGAGTTACCGTAGCTTGTCCCTCGGGCGGTGGCGCGCGCTGTTGCTGAGGTGCCAGCGGTAGCGGTACACGTCCGCGTAGCGCCGGTCGCACTCCACGCAGTACGCGGCCTGCGCCGGCTCGCTGTGACACACCTGGGGCACAATTTTCCCTTCAGTGGCACCTGGGGCCCAACACAACAATTGACAACTAATATTATTAGCGGAATTCTCTTTCTAATAAATGAAATTGGAAAGGGACTTCCGCTAATATTACAAGCTACACGTTGTTATGCAATAGGCCCCTGGTCTAATCATAATCATAATTGATACCTTAGACATTTTCATATTCTTTAGATTTTTTTGATTTAGAGACATTAGTCGGGATCCCTTTGTTTCCCATAATTTTATTATTCCGATTTTCGAAAGTCAGAAATTGTTACCCATATCTTTTTAAGTCATAACTATCAATAGTCATAATAGTTATCAGCCATACAACTAAATAAATATAATAAATAAATGCAATAATGTTACACATCATATAAGACAAAAGTCATAAAACTAATCAGCATTATTAATCAGCATTTTGATATTTCAAAATTCATAACGATTATTTTACAAAAAAAAAAAAAGAAAAGAAAAGTGGGTTAGGGTTAAACTGCGAGCCCAACAGATACAAACTGTTACCAGAAAACTGGGTTAGGTTAGAACTGCGACCCCCACAGATCCAACTAGTATGCTTTTTGACTTTCTACCTTTCAATACAATTACTATATTGAACGTTATGACCAATAACGGTATGAAATTCAATAGTTATGACTAATGATAACGGGTAAAAGAAAATTCTGACTTTTGGAGTTATGGCTAATGACAATATGTCTACCAACGAGTATGAAAAACATCGGTATGGGTTTAAAAATCGAAAGTTTGACATTATGGGAGTCAATATACACCCGACATTAGTCTCTATACAGAAAATATCCAAGAATAATTTTGTACAATAGGTCAATATTAACACTTTGACATTTTGTGTACAGAGACAAGTGTCGAATACTCTCGTGACATTTTAAAATCTGTCAGACTCTAGGAAGCGGTAATTGGAAACATGAATGATAGAAACTAATAATCGTGGGTACCGAAACTATACATATTGTGCAGAAATACTGGCGAGAAACTTTTGCGTGTGATTATTTTCGTCCCCAAAGTTTTTTGAAGAGAATCACTCGACGCTCGAATCGTGACTTTTTAAACTCAAACACGAAGAAATGGTATTTAAGAGGCATGAATGATATAAATAAATAATCGAAGCTATCGAAACTACACAATTCGTGCAATATTTAATAACGGTGAGAAAGTTTTGTGTGCGATTGTTTTCGTGTATAAAGTTTTTTAGTACGATTTATCGACCACATGCATTTCAAATTCAATTACAACCTAAGCATTCGACATTAAGGTTCATATTAGGTTGGACTATCTAAAAATTTATACTAATTAAAATAAATAACCGAAACGTAACTATGAATATATTTGGGATTTCTGGGAAAATCTATCTGATTGGTGGGGCCTGGAAAAGGGTTAATTCGATTGCACGACACTAAAAAATCGGCCCCCTGTACGCAGACTGTTTTGTGACAAAATTGGATAGTAACGCTCGAGGAGCGTGACTTAGCTTAGCGTGCGTTACTTAGCTTAGCGTGCGTTACTTAGCTTAGCGTATGCATGGAGGCGAACCATATGCATGGAGGAACCAGGTGGCGGGCCTCGGACATCTGGGGGGAGCCTTACACTACGAGAGGAACGGTGAGCGCTCTCCCAGATCATGCATATATGTGAGCAATAATATTAGAAACATGGGATGCTTAATGATCCTATGTTACAGAGACTTGGTGGTTGTTGAAATCGACTTCACTACTGAGGCTGGGAGAAAACGCAAGGTGGCGCTGGCATCCTGTTACCTTCCGGGAGACGGCGATGCACCGACGAGCGAACTGGAGGAAATGGTACGGAGGTACAAAGGTAAGAGAGTTCCTTTTATTATTGGGTGTGATGCAAACGCGCACCATGACGTGTGGGGTAGCACGGACACTAATGATAGAGGGGAGGCTCTGATAGAATTCATAAGCAGTAATGATCTGGAAATCATGAACATAGGTAATACACCGACGTTTGTAACCAGGTCCAGAAGGGAAGTGCTGGATATAACACTAGCATCTAAGGAAATAAGCGGGGAAATACTGAGCTGGAGAGTGGATGAAGAAGACAGCATGTCGGATCATCGCAGAATACTCTACAAGCTAGGACTCTGTGTTGAAAAGACGATGATAAGAAATCCGCGTAAAACGGACTGGAGCATATATGAAGAAGAACTCAGGAAATCAGCGGGCACTGAAGGTAGCTACAAAAATGCTGAAGACCTGGAAAAAGGAGCAAGAGAACTAAGGAAGTACATAATAGAAGCGTACCATAAGGCATGCCCGGTACGTATGGTACGATCCGCAATAGGACAGCCATGGTGGAATAAAGAACTACAAAAGAAAAGGAAAGAAACACGGAAAGCAATGAGGCTAGCAGTAAGGAATAACAACTCCTGTGACTGGAACTGCTACAGGAGGGTAAGAAATGAATACACTAGACTCAGAATAAAAAGCAAGCCATCAGAGCTGGGCAAGCTTCACAGAAAACATAAGCAGCTACTCGGAAGGCGCTCGCATCGTAAGGCTACTTGCGGGAGAACGAGCATGCCAGCTGGGGAGTGTGCGTGTAGATGGAGAGATAGTAACGGAACCAAAGGAGATACTAAGCATTATGCTAAATTCTCACTTCCCAGACTGTGAAGAGATAGAAGAAACCTGGACCGAAGAGGTACAGGAAGTGACAGGTGCCAATGAATGGAGGCTGGCAGAAGGGATGCTGGACGAGGAGAGTATGGAATGGGCAATAAACTCATTCGCGCCTTTCAAGGCAGCAGGCCCGGACAAGATACAGCCTGCACTGATTCAAAAAGGGTACAATCACATTAAAAGTAAACTGTTGGGACTATACAGGGCCAGCGTAGCACTGGGCTACATCCCAACGGTCTGGAGAGAGGTAAAGGTGGTGTTTCTGCCAAAACCAGGAAAGAAATCATACCAAGATACAAAATCATTTAGGAGCATTAGTCTATCCTCTTTCATACTGAAAGCACTGGAAAAGATTATAGATAAGCATATTAGAAATGAACTAGGAAAGAGTGGAAACCCACTGCACGAGAATCAGCATGCATATATGACAGGAAAGTCTACAGAAACAGCCCTACACAATCTTACGATAAGGATAGAGAGGGCGTTAGACACTAAGCAATATGCACTAGGCTGTTTCTTCGATGTAGAGGAGCTTTCGACAAAGCCACATATAATGCAGTTGAGGAGAGTCTGAGGAGAAACGGGGTGCACCAGGGAATAGCTACATGGATAGGGAGAATGCTCAAGGGCAGATCCATAAGAGCTGAACTCGGGGGAACCTCGATGAGAATCAGACCCAAGAGAGGCTTTCCACAGGGAGGATGTCTATCGCCGCTTATGTGGTGTATTCTCCTGGACTCACTGATCAAAAGATAAATGTTGGAGGCACTTACATTCAGGCATATTCTGATGACGGGGTACTGCTTGTAAGAGGAATGAACCTGAATGTCATACGAGATATAATGAGGAGAGGTCTAAGACAAGTTCTTGGTTGGTGCGAGGATAGAGGATTAAACTTAAACCCGTCGAAAACCAAACTTGTAATATTCACAAATAAGAGGAAAAAAGAAGTACTAAACCCAATAAGCCTTAAAGGCGAAGAACTAGAGGTCGTAGAAGAGGTCAAGTACTTGGGAATAACCCTAGACTCGAAACTCAGCTACAAGACCCACATAGAAGAACAAACTGCGAAAGCCATAAGAACACTGTATCAATGCAAGAAGGCAGTGGGAAGGAAATGGGGACTGCGGCCCAGTATGATTGAATGGATATACAAGGCGATCATACTACCCAGACTACTATACGGAGCGGTGATATGGTGGCATAGAGCTCAAATTAGAGAATATAAAAGAAACCTGTCCAAGGTACAGAGACTGGCCTGCCTAATGATAACGGGAGCCATGAGAACTACACCTACTCGAGCACTAGAGGTTATGCTGGGAATGCTACCACTACAGCTAGAGGTGGAGAAGAGAGCCATGAAACAATGGTACAGAATGAAAGCATGTAAGGAATGGAGAGGAAGTAGCATGGACAAAAGGCATGCTCTGATACAGGAGTACACAAGGTCAGAGCTAGGAATGCTGACGGCAAGCAATGACCTTATAAAGAAACAGGAGATCTTTGATAAGAAATACAGAATTCATATCGGAGAAAGAGATAATTGGAAGGTCAAGATAAACCATCCAACAGCTATCTGCTTCACGGATGGTTCAAGAAAGAGCTCCACAAGGAGAGCAGGAGCGGGTATATTAATACCGATGCTAAACAAAGCAGAATCTGAACCACTAGGCAGGTTTGCCAGTGTGTTTCAGGCAGAGGTGTGGGCTATAACAAGATGCGCGCAAATCATAGAAGAAAACAAGTCGCGGACGGGATCAGTCGTGATATACACGGACAGTCAGGCGACCTTAAAAGCCTTAAGGAAAGTAGAAGTTACCTCCTCCATTGTGAAGGAATGCAAAGAGGCACTAAACAAAATAGGCCAAAACATGAACACTACGGTGGCCTGGGTGCCCGGTCACAAAGGAGTAAGAGGAAACGAGAAAGCGGACGAACTGGCCAGGAATGGAGCCGATAAGGAATTCATAGGCCCGGAACCAGTTCTACCCATATCAGCTGAGGTGACGAGAGGAGTCATAGATAGACTAAAAGAGGAAGAAGCAAATAGACAATGGAAGGAAGAAACTGAATATAGACAGTCGAAGATGTTCTTGAAGAGAATGGATGCCAGGAGAACTAGGTATCTCCTGAAACTAGGTAAGTCCGGTCTAAAATTACTGACGGGGGTCATTACGGGACACAACTCGTTGAACAGACACCTCAAGGTAATAGGTAAGACTGATAGCGCCTCCTGCCCACACTGTGGGATGGAGGAAACAAGTAAACATGTCATAACCGAATGCGGCATGTACGCATCGATGCGACATAAAGTATTTGGTAGCGATGTTCTGGAGGAAAGCGAACTAAAGGACATCAACTTAAAGGATATCCTTTTGTTCTGCAGGAAGATTGGAAGATTTGAGGAGCACTGTGTGGGAACGCAGCCGGAACAGTAACCTGCAGCTCCAACTACAGGGAACTGGGCTGAATGAACGCAACAGGCGATCGACAGCCCGCCTGAGTCCGGCCGGGCGTCCCTACACTACATCTACATCTACATCTAGCTTAGCGTGCGTTACTTGGCTTAGCGTGCGTTACTTAGCTTAGCGTGCGTTACTTAGCTTAGCGTGCGTTACTTAGCTTAGCGTGCGTTACTTAACTAACTTTTGTTTTTTTTTTTCAGTTTAAAATGTACTTCTAACATTAAATCATCATATTATGACATGCAACCCATACCCCAAAATCCGTGTACCTGTCCAAATATAGGGTCGGGTAAAACCCGGTTTTCAACTTGGAACCCGGGTGTTACCCGGATTCCAAGGAGATTAAGAAATATTGGTAAAAATAGTTAAAAACGTGAACGACGTGTTAAAGAAGGGTGTGTACACACATTCATACCGGAATATCATGCCAAAGGTAGATGTCTATTTTATTTTAATAATGCAGCATATTTCTGATCTGATCTGATGCTGGAGCCAGAAGTTAGCCACAGCAACTCTTAAAATACACATCATAAAATTCATAAACCCGTAATGTTTAGGCTCGTTAGAATCCTTCAAGTACTCACCTTGATTAGGTGAGTACTTGATGATTGTGTAAAAAATGTTTCTATTAACTTATTAGCCTTTTAATATGCCGCGTGATGCCGGCTGAATACAATAGCACCACCCCATCTCCCGCGGGTGTCGTAAGAGGCGACAAAGGGAAAAATCCTACGGACGCCCGTCCGGCAGCGTCCGTCGAAACCCAATCTACAGCTACTGCGGTCGCCAACCCGCCTGTCAAGCGTGGCGACTATGGCAACTAGTCCCAGATGATACAAGTCATATTTGTGGGAGGCCTATGTCCAGCAGTGGACTGCATACGGCTGAAATGTATGATGTATGAGAAGATATGTCGAAGTTACTGAACAGCTGTTAGGCTGTCACTGAACCAGCGTGCTACACCCTCGACCTCGTCGTCACTCACCATCGGGTGCAACTGAGGTCTAACGCTGGTCAGTCGTTAAAAAAAAAGTTGATGCACAATATTTTTTATATACATACCTTATTGTGTAACCATAATCCGTTGTATCTAGAAAATCGCTTGTCACAAATTTTGCACTCAAAAGGCGAGTGCTGTTTCCTGCAAATAAAACAATATTATAAGCATTTTTCGAAATATAAAACTACACAATTAAGAACAAATCTTATAAATTTTTTGGTGTACCCTTGTTTTGCCGACACTCTTTTCATCGACAGCGATTCATCGAGACTTCAGAACAGGTAATATTGTTTGGCGTAATTTTCTTTCTACTACTATTTATTTTTTTACGTTTTTCTTACTTCTCAGAAATACTATTCAACTAATATTACTAAATCGATGATCCGTTTCAAATTATTTTACTTCACACAACTACAAAACATTGAAATTCATTTCTTCGACGTATTACTTTAATATAGAACTGCGACTCCCAAGATAACGAACTTTTGTCAGAAGTGGGTTTGGTTAGGTTAGAACTGCGACCCCCAAGAAAACGAACCAAGGCTCGGATACCGGTTAAATTTCCAAACCGTTATCATGTACTTGGCGCAAAACCTTTTCACTTCGGTTTCACTCGCGAAACCGTTATTTTTAACATTTTCATAAAGTTCTTGTCAAGTTAACCGGTTTGGAACTTGAAAAACCGGTTTATTCCAAAAAAGAATAAGTTGCTAGTAGCAATTTGCTATTTACGTGTCTGTATTTACGCGGCACACGCGGCATGCCGGCCATCGTCAATAGTCGACTAAACCGGTTTATTGACGTTTTAACAAAGTTCTTCAAACGTTCGCGTTCTCATAATAGTTCGGAGTAAAACCGAAATAAACCGATTTAACCGCTATTTTTTAAACCGGTTCCAAGCCTTGAAACGAACTTTTGTCAGAAGTGGGTTAGGTTAGGTTAGAACTTATTTTGTTGTTGAAAAAAAAAATGCGGAATGAATATTCTTGACGTGTAAAAATATGAATTAAAAAATCCCGAAATGAAAAGCCCTGACATGAAATTTATTGAAATAAGTCAACTTCCAATCAAATGACCTCGGTTCAAATTAGCTAGTATCGAGTCCTCGACGTAATGACTTGTCGATGAAATGAAAGTACTTGAAACATTGTCTTTGAAATAATATTCGATGAAATATCTGTCGGTCATTCAATGGTAAACATAATTTTTTATTAAAATATTTTGGTTTGCTTTGATTTTTAAGTAAAAATACTATATAGGTGGACTTTGGCGTTTCAGCAGTATAATAATACATAAATAAATATTTCGGGACAATCTTACACAAATCGACCTAGTCCTGCGGTAAGCTCAGTAAGGCTTGTGTCTAATAATAATAGATAGATACATATAAATACTTAAATACATAGAAAACACCCATGAATTGGGAACAAATATCTGTGCTCATCACACAAATAAATGCCCCGCCTGGGATTCGAACCCAGGACCATCGGCTTCATAGGCAGTGTCACTACTAGATCCCGGATTCTTATGGCCATGAGGTAACGTGGGTGTAAATAGAACGGTGGAAAAAATTACATAGACAAAAAATAAGGTAAGCTAAAAACTTATGAATAGCACCAGAAAAAAAAACGGTTATTAACCGAATAAGATTTCATCAATCACAATAGAAATTGGCCAGTTAACGAAAAAACCGATAATTTAAGTAACATCGTATTAACACATGTTTTTTATCTTATCTTAATAATTCCGTATTAACCCTTTACTGCATACGGCTGTTATAATTTTCAACTCTATTGGATTGAATTAAAGTTGAACCCTTTATAAGGCAGAGGCGATATATCGACCACATATGCTCACTTGGAAATTCAACCATACTGTCTTACTATTATGGCACAATATCGCTTGTATTGGTATGGAAATTTATTGTCATCGCCACAAGAATCCGGGGTCTAGCCACTGCCCACTAGGCCAGACCGGTCGTCAAGTGATGATTAAGCTACCTAATATGATCCTTGATGCAGTAGCGCATCTTGAAGCTGACGCCACAGTGGTCGCAGACGAACCTCTCGTGCCACTCCTTGTAGTGCTGGAAGAAGTCCCGCCGAGACCTGCAGTGGGAATGATGGCCTTATCACTAGAAGGCGGAGTACCGGGGCAAATTTCACACAAAAGGTATGGAGTCGTTTTTATAATTATTATTTTAGGCTTGAGTAATAAAATTATTTATTTACCTAATGTACTTAGTATGGTTTTTTTTTTTATGACATAGGCGGCAAACGAGCAGACGGATTACCTGATAGTAAGCAATTACCGTCGCCCATGGGCACCGCAGCACCAGGGGAGTCACAAGCGCGTTGCCGGCCTTTAAGGGGTTTGGAGCTCTGGGAACCTTACTCACCATCAGGAACACAACACTACATACCTGGAAGGTAGCAGTGCTATTATGGCTGTGGTCTTCTGTAAGGAGGAGGTACTTCCCCAGTTGGGCTGCTCTAGATTCAAGCGTGATGCTCATCGCTGTGCCCTACCTCTCATTGTTGGACGTAGTTTAAGGACATACCCTGGTCCAAAGGCAAAGTAAGCACTTAACATTTATTTTCATTAATCGATTTCAGTACCGGTGGCAAATTTCACACTAAATGTATGGAGTCGCCTAAGTATTCTTATGATTAAATAAATAATGAATAAATGATTAATTTTGCATAATAATTTTTAAGAACTTATAAAAAATTTACGAGCATACAAATATAATGTAATATGTTGTCAATATCTATACTACATAACATTTAGGGGTTATGTTATGTAGTATAGATATTGACAACATATTACATTATATTTGTATGCTCGTAAATTTTTTATAAGTTCTTAAAAATTATTATGCAAAATTAATCATTTATTCATTATTTATTTAATCATAAGAATACTTAGGCGACTCCATACATTTAGTGTGAAATTTGCCACCGGTACTCCGCCCTCTACTTATCACACTTGCGATTTGCGAGCGAATTCGCCGCGAATGCGTCGCGAATTCGCCGCAAATGCGCAGTGAGTACGTCGGAATCCGTTATGTAACAGACTGTCTAAGACGCAAATCAATCGCCACGATTTTCATGCGAGTACTCGCGGCGATGGGGCATAGGGGGTTATAAGTTTATATGGAGATGGAGTTAAATGTAAACTGAGAAACTTTAAACGTTGTGTTAAAACTCCGTCTTTAATAAAATAAAATAAAAAATAAATATTTCGGGACAATCTTACACAAATCGACCTAGTCCTACCGTAAGCTCAGCAAGGCTTGTGTTGCAGGTACTAGACGACGATATATATAATAGATAGATACATATAAATACTTAAATACATAGAATAACAACAATAATAATTGCTACCGGTTACAGGTATTCAGCGCGTGCGAATCTAAAAGCTAGACTACAATAAAAACATACCCAAACATAAGTTGGCACTTGACGCACTGCAGGACGACTTTGTGCGCGCGCGCGTGTTCGCGCCGGTGCGCGCGGCGGCGGCTGGCGAACGCGCACAGCGTACACTCGTGCGTGTAGTAGTGGCTTGATATGTGTGAGGTTAACGTGCGCTTGTTTGGTGCTCGGGTGTTACATATATCGCAGGAGTATGGGCCTGTACTCTGAAATAGTTGTTTTTTTATATAGTAAGTTAAATTCTAGTGCATGCCGCCAATCGCGACAGAAACCATCCAGGTCATCTCGCCATCTCCTTTTAGGTCTGCCTCTGCCCCGGCCGACTTGTTCGGTCCAGTCAGTGGTTAATTTAGCCCATCGGTCCGGGTGCATGCGGTGGTTTAAGCAAGGGGAGGCCTTTGCCCAGCAGGGGGACACAACATAGGCTACGTAAAAAAAAAAAGTTAAATTCATAGATATACCGACGACGACGTGGCGTGCTAATAATAATGTCACGATTGAAAGGAATGGTCTTATGGAACTTTCCATACACATGGCAGAGACGGCGCTATGTTCGTCCCTCTTTGTAATAGTCTCACATATTTTTGTTCCCCTCCAAACTGAACACGAAGTTGGGGGGATGCAAACGAATACAATTGGAGTTTTCTTGTGTTTTCAATCGAAGTTGCGGTAATTAATACAGAATAAGCTAATATTTTTGTTATAAAGAGTGTCCTGTAAAGCAAAACTTTAGTGAATTGTTACATTTTGGGCTGCATAAGCCAAAATATCTTTGTCCCTTACTGGCGCTCGCGGATACTTTCTCCAGACATTATTGCTCCTAGGTTAAATTAGACAGTTCACAGTCGAGTTCCTAGATGTGTAACATTATCTTAACCTTCATCATCATCATCGTCTCAGCCATAAGACGTCCACTGCTGAACATAGGCCTCCCCCTTGGATCTCCACAAGTACCGGTTGGAAGCAACCTGCATCCAGCGTCTTCCGGCGACTTTAATACATTAAAATTAAAAAAATGTTTTTAAAAAATTGGATTCAATTTTTTAATGACATCCACACTAAGCAATGCCTGTTAGTCAGCCGTAAGTCGTCCACTGCTGGACATAAACCTCCCCGAAATAAGACCGGCATCATTTTGGGGGGTAGTTGCTACAGTCGCCACGCTCGCCAGGCCGGTTGGTGACCGCAGTGCTGTAATTTTCAATGTAAGGTGGCCAGTTATGGCGACCCTATGTATGGTCTATGTCAAAATATACATTGAAAATGTCGCACAAAATGAAAGTGTAAAACAATGAAATACTTACTTCACTATGACGTTTTTCCGTATGCCTCGCCAAGCCATTTTCACCCTTAAAACCAAGCACACAGCTCTCACATTTATATTTACATGACTTGTAAAATTCATTGCTTCTTTCTCTTTCCATACAACTGCTCAGTTCATCTGCACTCAGTTTAAGTCTTCTAAATATTTTATGATTGTTAATTATTTTAAATTTCGGCTTTTTATTTAACAACGCTCTCTTTACCGCCCATTTATTGCTTTTCGGTTTCACTTTTTTATTATCTGTGTGCTCAGCTTTCACCAATTCTATGTTGTCTGTGGTATCTATAAAATCGGAATGGTCTACATTGTCTGTTGTATCAACTTCAGATTTTGCATCTGTGGGCTCATTCGGTTCTGTGACGTAGATTGTGTTAGGGCTTGTGTCGTTAAAAATTACTGTGTTTAAGTTTGATAAGGTTCCATAAGCCTGAAAATATAAATTAAAACTTATTTTTTATTATGCAGAAACGTCTGCTAGCTCTCTTCGATATTTAAATCGAAAGAAATATAGATTTTTTTTTACTCAAAGCGGGTCTCGAACCCACAACCACTAATTCACTAGCCCACTGCACTTTCAATTGTGTTCTCCGAGTCCCGCTTCGAGTGATTTTTTTCTATTTTTCTTTCGTTTTATATAAATTAAAACATTCAGCTCTGATGTCACAATGTCTTATAAACCTTTTCAGTAACACAATTTCTGCTATCTAAAATTATCAAACTCCTAGGGTCACCAATGTTGGACACTTTAAGCTGACAGGCACCAATGATGGACATTTAGTTCTTTATTCAAAAACCATAACATTATAAATTCAATATGTACCAACAAATGTACAACATTTGGCTCCTTTGAAATGAGCACTAATGTTCATGATTGGTTCCGTGTCCATTACTGGCGCCGTCACCCTATGCCAGTGACACGTACTTGTGTCTAAAAGATTGTTAT
Organism: Grapholita molesta; assembly: GCA_022674325.2. NCBI lineage: Eukaryota > Metazoa > Arthropoda > Insecta > Lepidoptera > Tortricidae > Grapholita > Grapholita molesta. The sequence continues at coordinate 3,802,126 of CP053147.2, forward strand.
CCTATTGCCTATTCAGGTATTTTTTATGTACTACAACTGTGGCAAACAAGCATACGGCCCGCCTGATGGTAAGCAGTTACCGCAGCCTATCGATGCCTGGAATTCCAGAGATATCACACAAGCGTGCTCAAATAAATTTACCGTCCAATGCAGGCTGCACAACAGTTGTGATAAAAGTGTTTGTATTCCTGTACCACTGGCATAGAAGCTTAAGTTTGTTTCTCGGGGCATAGTATATATATACTGTAATGCTCAGTTATATATTGTTCTAAATAAATAACAATATTCTTCAATGGATATGTACCTACAACTAGTCATTCCGAAATTTTAATACTGTGTCTGGTAATTATTGTATTTAATTAACATATATAGTACTTAACTGTGTACTACTGCTATGTGTGAATACACTGTTATTACTTAAGAAAATGGATTCTTATCTTTCGGACATGCACATGTAAAATATTGTGTTTTATAAAAAAGAAATAATATTAAAAATAAAATATTCATACGCAATGCACATTTTTCTGAACAATCATCATCTTGAATCTTGACAACTTTAGGTGTGGCAGTTAGTAACTTTAGGGGGCTCCAGTGCATGGTAACATTGGTAACTGTACTTGTACTAGTAGTAGAAAAACTACAGTTATTTTAATATTTCAATACTGTGACCCAGATTGAATAAATATTTTTTTCTCTTTATAAATAGAATACGACTTTATTCGTGGGCACAAACTATTTACATAAAACATGAAACAGACGATCATTAAACATTACAAGAAGTGCCACAAAATTCCCCCATCTCAGCATATTGCTAGCGTATTGTCAGCGCTGGCCGTCTGATGAGACCAAAGTTCTTTAATTTTATATATACAGTTTTAATGTATACCTGCCCTATTTCCAGCAACTTGGTAGCTCTGAGCACTTGATCCTGAAAAGCGGCCATCTTTGATAGTACACTGTTGCACTCCCAGCAAATGTGCACAGCCTTCATGTTGCAGGTCATCTAAAAAAACAATATATAACAACATTGCATACTTGTTTCTATATAGTTCTAACATAAATTATGGGTTTAAAAAACAAAGATTATAATTTAGTATTACATGACACGGCAGGAGTGTCTTACGCCATAGGAAGAGGAAGTGATGATACTCCTCTTGTGTCATACACCACCACACATTAAAAACATTAATGACTCGCCTGTCGTGCCATCCGCACTGAATCGGTTAACTTCTAAAATATGTATAACAGTTCATAACTGTATTAATATAAATCTGTCTATATAAATCTAGAGTTGATTACAAAATTCAAACCAATGTTCATGAATTGATCTGAAATATTGATGGGTTTCTCTTGTAATAGATCCTTGTAATAGATCAAAACATGATGTATTTGTTATACAGTTATGAACTATTATACATATATTACAAGTTAACCGATTCATTTCTAAAATATGTACAACAGTTCATAACTGTATAACAAATACATCATGTTTTGATATATTAGAAGGATTATAATAAGACAAACCCATTACATATGGAACTATCAAACCTAGGTTGTACAGTGAGACCTAGTGAGACTTATACAGGTTGATTCATAAGAGTTAGTAATGTGTGTCTATATAAATCTTGAGTTGAGTACAAAATTCACACCAACTTTCATGAAATGATCTGAAATATTTAATGGGTTTGTCTTACTATAATCCTTGTAATAGATCAAAACATGATGCTTTTGTTATACAGTTATGAACTGTTATACATATTTTAGAAGTTAACCGATTCAGTGCAGATGGCACGACTGGCAAGTCATTAATGTTTTTAACATGTGGTGTATGACACAAGAGGAGTGTCATCATATTCTATGGCATAAGGCGCGCCTGCCGCGTCATGTAATAATTATTCGCCACAGACAAAATTTGAAAATGGAAGACGCAACGAATCGGTTAAAGAACCTTCACACATGGAGCATTGAGAATCCCCACCAGGCGGATCCTCTGTTCATAGTTTTTCGCTACATACGGAGAATATACGGGAATCGGCTACGACCGTAGCGGTAGCGAATGATGGCACTCAATGTTTTAATAAATGATTACCAAGTCTACTAAACTACAGGTGAGTAAAAGACTGGTAGGCTTTTAACTCTTTGAATGCATAGAACTTACCCAGTATACAGTTTGTGGCGTTATTTTCCTAAATAGTTCCACATTTTTACCTAAGGTTGTAAGTTTTCGACCAAAACTTAAGCAAGTGTGGCATTGTAAATTAGCTAATTTGTATTCATTTTTTACTTCTATCTGCATCGTTTTACTGAACTAGCTATTTTAATGTAATAACTATTATTTGTTACTCCACTTAATGTTAACTCCGCATAATTTACAGTTAGTATTAAAATAAATGAAATAAACCTGATGTACTACAGGTTTTTACTTTGTTTTCATCTCGACGTACGTTCCGATATTCCTCAAGAGTGACGTTGCGTCTTGTTGGTACAAAAACAGTCTTAAAAAGTTTCAAGACATGCGATATAAAATATGGATTGTAAGTAAAATATAAATATGCTATTGCTTTGCTTACTATTTGCTATAAGGAATGATACAGATTAGAATATTAAGTGATATCAAACATAAGAGAATAATACTAATCGGAGTACTAACTTTATATCTGAACGCTTGCAGTCTATACAAAAATTGACAAGTAAGATACGTTCGGAAATAGCTATGAAATTGAAGTCTATACAAAGTCTATATCATCGTTAGACATATGCAAATAGTGTGCAAATTATAGTAGCAGTAGAAAAAGAAACTAGACTCTTTTTTTAAAGTATATTAATAGGAAACACATACTAATGAGACATATGTAGAATAACAGTTCCACTTTTAAATAGAGAAAAATAAATGTAGAATCTTATATTATATTATATAAAATTCACGATAAGTTTTTAACAGTTATTTACTATTTTCATCGTCGTTTTAGTACCTACGACACAATCATTTTTAAACTTTCTGTAAAACTAGGGCGATTTGTGTAATCATCATCATCATCTCTCATCATCTCAGCCATAAGACGTCCACTGCTGAACATAGGCCTCCCCCTTGGATCTCCACAAGTACCGGTTGGAAGCAACCTGCATCCAGCGTCTTCCGGCGACTTTAATGAGGTCGTCTGCCCATCTTGTGGGTGGACGTCCTACGCTGCGCTTGCTAGTCCGTGGTCTCCACTCGAGCACTTTTCGACCCCATCTGCCATCTTCTCTGCGTGCAATGTGGCCTGCCCATTGCCACTTCAGCTTGCTAACCCGGTGGGCTATGTCGGTGACTTTAGTTCGCCTACGGATCTCCTCATTTCTGAGTCGATCTCGTAGTGAAACTCCGAGCATAGCTCTCTCCATAGCTCGTTGAGCGACTTTGAGCCTTGAGATGAGGCCGATAGTGAAAGACCACGTTTCAGAGCCGTAAGTCATCACTGGTAACACAAATTGGTTAAAGACTTTCGTCTTGAGGCACTGAGGTATGTCGGACGAAAAGACATTACGTAGTTTCCCGAACGCTGCCCAACCGAGTTGGATTCGGCGGTTTACCTCTTTCTCGAAGTTGGACCTACCTAATTGGACTACTTGTCCTAGGTAGATATACGAGTCAACAACTTCGAGTACCGAGTTCCCAACAAAGACTGGGGTGGGCACAACATTGGCATTTGACATTATTTTCGTCTTGTCCATGTTCATTTTCAAGCCCACCCGTTGTGAAACTCGGTTGAGGTCATCGAGCATCATGCTGAGTTCCTTCATCGACTTTGCCATGACTACGATATCGTCGGCAAATCGAAGGTGAGTGATGTATTCGCCGTTGATGTTGATGCCACGCCCTTGCCATTCCAGGAGCTTGAAAGCGTCTTCCATTACGGCAGTAAACAGTTTTGGAGAGATCACGTCTCCCTGCCTTACGCCTCTTCGCAATGGAATCGCCTTCGTGCTCTGCTCCTGTACTCGGACTGACATGGTGGCGTTACTATACAAACACTTCAACACTTCGATGTACCGATAGTCAATGTGGCATCGCTGAAGAGACTCAAGCACCGCCCATGTTTCCACCGAATCGAAGGCTTTCTCATAGTCCACAAACGCTAGGCATAATGGTAAGTTATACTCTTCGGTCTTCTGTATAACTTGCCGCAGCGTATGGATGTGGTCTATGGTACTATAGCCTTTTCGGAAACCGGCTTGTTCGGGAGGCTGGAAGTCATCGAGTCTGTGTTCGAGACGATTCGTGATAACCCTGGAAAACAGCTTATAGACATGGCTCAGAAGCGTGATGGGTCTGTAGTTCTTCAATAGGCTATTGTCACCTTTTTTGAAGAACAGCTACACCTCGCCTCTGTTCCATGTTTCAGGCGTTTTGCCCTCAGACAAAACGGAGCTAAAGAGCTTCTGGAGGATTTTAAGTACCGGTATTCCACCCGCTCTCAGAAGCTCTGAAGTGATTCCGTCTTCGCCCGGCGCCTTCCTAATCTCGTACAGACTGATGTCCGGGATATCTTCGGTATAATGTCGGGACAGCTTGGCTCTTGGATCTCCTACCAAGCTGTCAACGGGCTTTGCGACCGAAGTGTATAACTGTCCATAGAACCTCACAATCTCGCCTAAAACCTCTGCTTTGGTCGACGCTATGCTGCCATCTTCCCGTTTCAGCTTTGTCAGCTGGCTTTGCCCAATAGACTTATCCTTTACGAACACTTTGGAGCCTTGGTTTCGCTCAATAGTCTCTTTAATACGGTTAGTATTAAAGAGACGCAGATCATGTCGCAAGGACTTAGATATACGTCTATTGAGCTGCCTAAATGACTCCGCGTCATCGGGAGACTGCAGCTGTAGAGAGCGTCGTTCAGCCATGAGGTTTAAGGTTCGCTCGGTTAGTTTCTGAGGTCTATCCTTACGGCGGGGTCTAAAAAACTTAGACCCTACTGTGTGGACAGTTTCCACTAGCCCGTTGTTGATCTCGTCCACTGAAGCTAAGTTCTCTAGGCAGGCAAAGCGATTACAGAGCTCAAGTTGAAAGCTCTCGGGGTTTTGAATATGGGCTCGAGTAGGTCGGAGGGTAGACTTCATCAGGCTGGACCTTTCAAGTCTAACATTGATATTCAGTGACGCTCTTACGATTCGGTGATCACTACCGGTCTTTAACTTGTTGATCACAGAGACATCACTGAATATCCGTCTCCTGTCGGTCATGATGAAGTCTATCTCATTTCTCGTGGAACCGTCCGGACTCATCCATGTCCATTTCCTGTGAGGCGGCTTCTGGAAGAAAGAGTTCATCATGAAGAGTTCCTCTCTCTCCAGAAACTCGGCCAGCCTCTGGCCCCTAGGGTTCCGCTGCCCATACCCAAATTGCCCCACTCTCAGTTCATCACCGCTTCTCTTGCCCAGCTTAGCGTTGAAGTTGATTTGTGTAATATTGAAGAAATTTTAGTTAACTACATACTTTCTAGTAATATTATCCCAATATTTATTTATACACTTTTTATTAAAATAATGAAACAACTTTTTTTTTTCTAATTGGTATATTGATCATGATTCTGCATGCTAACTTACTAGTACAATACATCTTAATAAACGGTACTAAATTAGTATTGTTTCTTGTAATAGAGACGGTTATCCGGGTACACTTGTCCACGTACACGGGTATTACTTGTCCCCCTTAACATCAACGTGCACACGGGTATACTACACGTGTACGGGTACCCGGGTTACAAGTACAAGTGCCAACTCAGCTTTCTTTTGTTTTTTAAACAAATATAGACATTTGACGTGGAACAACATAGCGTTTTCAACAGAATTTGGATAATACACGAGTATACAGGTACATGTTACAGTCGCCATCAGATATATCGGAGCTGTGGAGGTGGTCAGAAATATTTCAACATGCACTTTATCGCTTTGACAATAAAGGCGTTGTTGATATATTTGCGACCAATTCTAGAGCTCCGATACATCTTATGGCGACTGTCAATGCGTATACTTATACTTTACACATGTATGTACAGTCATGTACATTGTTTACGCCACTAAAACCTTTTTCATATCTTAATACAAACTACTTGACCACCTGGTCAGTTACTAATGCCATATATATAAAAGAAAATATTCAAATTACTGTCAAAGAAAATTCTGTACAATAAAGATCAGAAAGAACTTTCTTCATATAAAAAACTATAAAAGGGATCCCTTGAACCACAACAAGTTGCCGCTAAAGTGATCAGCGCATGAGAAAGTGATAAGGTTGATAATCAAAAACATCCCCATTTACATCCCCATACATAGATTGAGCCATGTGCTAATTACATGTATAATTTAGCCGCCCGCACAGCGTAGCATATTCTGAATAACCGATAACTCCTGATGTTGTGTCAAGCCCTATTTACATTAGACGGCTAAGGAACTAAGCAAGTGGCTCAACAATCCCTGTACGTGACTGTACCAAGTAACATTTTTTTTCATGGACTGGAAGTGTACACTACACCTGTATAGGTAAAAAACTTAACTGAAGGACCATGTCTATATAATTGTGCAAAGAATTAATATGGAACTTATGTCAAGATTTGAATACAGAACGCCGACTTGCGTGTATACACGTTAATACTACATAGGCCAGGTGCTTTAACTAGGTTTTACACCTCTAATCTTGTTGACACACGTGTGTGTCTACACGTGTACCCGGGGTTACTCGTGCCAACTAGGCTTACGCTTGTTTTTCAAATGTCTATATTTGACGTGTGACAGCATCGCGTGTTTCTGCGTGAACTTGGCGCCGCAGTACTCGCACGCGAATGGCCGCTCGCCGGAATGAGTTCTGATGTGGTTCACTAACGTTCTGTTTGCCTGCAAATAAGTATATTATGAAATTAAAATAATATTATATAATTTCTTTGTCCATCGTTGCCATGGTTACGTTCCCCTGGGTCACTCTTCACAGTTTAATTGCATCTAAGTACACAAAACATAGATATTTGTAGAAGCTATATGTCCCTTCCAAAATGGGTCATCTACCAAGTGCGTCAGTAGTACGCAGGGTCACATTTCTTGTAACAAACTATGCTTCAGTTGTCGCCTGGATGATGGTACAGAATAACAACAACAAATAGTTGATTCACTCTCATATACTAATCGCTAACACTTAGAGAGGCATTGAAATATTTACATCTGTTGATTTATAAAAATAAATAATATAAACATACATAATTACAGGGCCATATTTTGGGGAAGCCTTTGTTTAGCAGTGGACGACTTACGGCTAAAGTAATGATGATGATAACATCAACTGGTATGTGGTATTTAAGATTTTCATTGTGAATTACCGCAAATCCACGACCGCATATATTACACAGTTTGTCCTTTTCTTTCTTCAGCCCTTCGTGTTGAAATCTTCGATGGTCCAGATACCTCGTCCGATTTAGAAAATGCTGAAACAATTTTCGAGATTTGAAAATGAAACTAAATTCTAGTTAGGGTGATTGCGAGTTCAATATTTAGTAAAAAAGAAAAAAGTCTATTACAAATCAATATTTTATTTTCTGGGATGGCTAATATAACTTTAGTATTACTGATAAGTATTTTAACCCTTTGAATGCCAAGAACTACCATGCCACCGACCCGTAAAGTTGCTATGGCAGACGCTCTCAAAGCATATGTCCTGCTCAGAGATAAGAACAGAAAGGTTTATATTCGTTCTTTACTAGTCAAGACGTTCAAAATGTGATGTGTACGCCACACGTCACATTTTGACGCAAGAGGTAAAGCGTTCAAAAGGTTATATATCCAAGGAAGTATTTCTATACTTTTGACCTGGGTACCCGTGTGCACTGACCGGGTACCCGCAAAGCGACTCACCCGGTCGCAGTCTCCGCAGTAGTACTTGCTCTGTTTAGCGTGCACGTGGCGGAAGTGGTTGTTCATGTACGTCCGTCTAGAATACACGTTGCTGCACTCTGGGCAGGGGTACTTCCGCTTCGCCCTATGACATAATCCATAGTCAGCAATAGTGCAGTTAGCAGGCCGTGGCACTAAGAAATTGGCAATTATAACAAATAAGTTTTTTTATAAAAAAAAATGTTTTCCACTCAGAACTACATGAGCTCTTTCCATTCCAATAGAAAAAAATGTCCTAGATAATTCCATACTTTTTGTGATTTCCTCTTTTGTTACCGCTGTACGAAAATGGTAACAAAATAGGAAAATTCAACTTTGGGACAATTTTTTTTTTCGATTGTATTAGAAAGAGTTCGTAATTCTTAGTAGAAAAAAAACATAAAATTTAATTAAAATAACTAAACTATGACCATTTGTTACTTTGTTTTGAATGTTCAGAAAATGACTCTTTTCTTGTCTATTAGCTAAATTATTAAAAAAATATTGTACCTATAAGTATTTCTTTTATATTTTCGAAAAGATATATGTATTATGGTTAAAAGTCCGCTCTTCCAAACTAGACGTGCTCACATTTTGTCATTATATGGTTGATTAAAAAAAAAACACGCATAAGAAAAAATATTAGAATGTCATTCTATACAGAATTTTGGTTTCTGTACACAGTCATTTTCCCTATCCGATATCACCACATGTATTATCTGTATTACGTGTACCCGTATACCCGAATAGCCGGGTACACGTAATACATCCGGATACACGCACCTAGTGTTGTCCCGCTCCGCCGCGTGCGCCGCGCTGGTCTGCAGATGTCGCTTATACATCCGCTCGCTCGTAAATCTTCTGTCGCACTGTACGCAGTACGAACTGTCAGAGACGGGAGACGTGTGCTGTGTCTCCACGTGGTTTTTGTATGACGTGGAGTTTTTAAGGGTTTTCTTACAATACGGACATTCGTAGCCGAAGTGGTTTCTGGAAGTTTTAAATAAACATTATGGTCTACTACGCATCATGGAATTTCTAGGAGGAATAATGACTGGAGAACGCATCCGCGTGCGCCAGTAAGGAACAAAGATATTATGACTTTTGTAGCCCAAAATGTCTATTCACTATAGTTTTGCTTTACAGGACATTCTTTATAACAAAAATATTCGCTTATTCTGTATTAATTACCGCAACTTTGGTTGAAAACCCAAGAAAACTCCAATTGTATTTGTTTGTTCCCCTCCAACTTTGACAGTTCCGTAGGTTCCAGTTTGGAGGGGAACAAAAATATGTGAGACTATGAGAAGGACGGACGAAAATTGTGCCGTCTCTGCCATACCTATAAAAATTACATAAGATCATCCCTTTTGATCGCGGTATTATTATTAGCACGCTCCGTCTAGTTAAATGGTATGTCTATGTTGCATTTGGAGTAAGTACAGTCAGCAGCAAAAGTGGCTAAGCGATTGAAGTGTTCAAAATGACCTGCACGCGCTCTTATTCTCTTGACAATATAGATATGTGTTGACCTCATTTTAACACCTCAAACGCTTAGCCACTTCTGCTGCTGACTGTACCTACGCGCTATGTTAAACTAGACTTGAAAGACACTTTTAGACTCCTCTTTCTGAGGAAACATTATTGTGGGGTCATTATGTAGACTTAATTCGTTATCTATCTAATATTATGAGTGAATGATTGTTATTTAATCTACATTTTACCTGAGATGTTTCTCGATAATGGCGCGCGACTTACACCTCTTGCCACAAACATCACAGACGAAACTCGCGTGCAACGCCTTGTAGTGGTTGTAGAATAACCTCACGTTTCTTAAAAAAAACAATACTCAATGTCTAAAAAAAAAAATATACACTTTTTTTATGACATAGGAGGTAAACGAGCAGACGGATTGCCTGATGTTAAGCAATTACCGTCGCCCATGGGCATACCAGATGGGTCACAAGCGCGTTGCCAGCCTTTAAGGGGGGTTGGAGCTCTGGGAACCTTACTCACCATCAGGAACACAACACTACATACCTGAAAGGTGGCAGTGCTATTATGGCTGTGGTCTGTAAGGAGGTACTTCCCCAGTTGGGCTGCTCCAGATTCAAGCGTGATGGTCATCGCTGTGCCCTACCTCTCGTTGTTGGACGTAGTTTAAGGACATACCAGGGTCCAACTTCAACATTAAACTTAGTCACCATCACCCAAAGGGCAATGGAGAGGGCTATGCTGAGAGTGTCTCTGGGCGATCGCATCAGAAATCATGTCATTCGCAGCAATCTCGCAAAGTAACCTATATAGCGCTCCAGATCACTAAACTTTGAGCCTTCTTCATCATCATCATGTCAGCCGAAAGATGTCCACTGCTGAACATAGGCCTCCCCCAGAACGACCCAAGAAGACCGATCCTGCGCCTTCCACATCCAACGGTATCCCGCGACTCTAACTAGGTTATCGGTCCACCTTGTGGGAGGCCTACCTACGCTGCGTCCTCCTCAAAAGAATTGTGTTTCAATCTCTTGTGTATTTTTTTTTCTTTAGCCTATAGTGTCCCACTGCTTGGGCAAAGGCCTCTCCCGCGGACCCCCACTATTCCCGGTCTTGTGCTGTTTCCGGCCAAGTGCTGAGGAAAGCGTCTAGATCGTTCCGCCATCTCTGCTTAGGCCAGGTCCGAGCTTCTCTTGTGGCATCCACTTGGTGGCTACGCATGCCCACCTAATCCGGATGCGACAGACGTGACCGGCCCAATCCCACTTGAGCCTAGCAATCTTCCGACCAGCATCAGCTATGCCTGTTTTGGAGCGCGGCGTATTATTTATCTTGTGTCATGTCTTGTGTCATTTCAGCCGTATGCAGTTCACTGCCGGACATAGGCCTCCCACAAGTATGACTTGTATCATCTTGGGGGTAATTGCCATAGTCGCCACGCTTGGTAGGCGGGCTGGGGACCGCAGTAGCTGTAGATGGGTTTCGACGGACGCTGCTGCACGTCCGTAGGATTTTTCCCTTTGTCGCCTCTTACGACACCCGCGGGAGGAGATGGGGTGGTGCTATTCTAGTCAGCCGGCATCACACGGCATCTTGTGTATTATCTTGAACAAATAACTCATATTTACTTACTTGAAACACAGTTGGCAGGCCAGACACTGCACCATCCTATGATGCTGCTCCAGATGCCGATCCATGGAGCCCTGCGAGCAGCACTGGAGCCAGCACACCTTGCATTGTCTCCGGTAATAGTGCTTCTGCTGATGCGATTGTAATTTTTCCTGTGACGGCCACTGGGTCTTGCATATTTTGCACTGGTATGGACCTATTGCCTGGAAAGATTTTACACTAAATTAGTAGGCACTTAAATGTAATATAATTATTATTATTTTTGTATGACATATGCGGCAAACGAGTAGACGGATTGCCTGGTGGTAAGCAATTACCGTCGCCCATGGGCACCCGTAACACCAGAGGAGTCACAAGCGCGTTGTCGGCCTTTAAGGGGGGTTGGAGCTCTGGGAACCTTACTCACCATCAGGAACACAACACCGCATACCTGAAAGTGCTATTATGGCTGTGGTCTTCTGTAAGGAGGAGGTACTTCCCCAGTTGGGCTGCCCCAGATTCAAGCGTGATGGTCATCGCTGTGCCCTACCTCTCATTTTTGGACGTAGTTTAAGGACATACCCGGGTCCCTTATAGTTTTTCAACCCTTAACACTTTGGCGGACAGTACGCCTATAGGCGTCGCGTATGTCTTTGTTTCCTATGGCCTATGACAGATGCCGTCATTTGCTCTCCACCAACGTGTTAATTGTATATTGTTCGCCCTGACGAACATAACGTAAGACCATCTTTTTGTATTTTTTTCTTGGACAGTATCATGTAGGCTATCGGGGATCATGGAGGCTAGAACTTACGACCTTGGCCATTTTCTGCCAAATTAAGGGTTAAGAGACATTACTAGTTCTATAAATTAAAAATTTTAATTAATAAATTACCTATATATACATAGGTAAAAATTATTACCTATATACCTATAAATAAACATTATAGGTAATATTTTTTATTTATACATTGGCTTTGCACCAATGTGAATGTTTCTGTTTAGCCCAATGGTTGACCGGTAGAGAATGCCATTCCATTAAAATTTGTGCAAAAAAGTTTAAATAAATGAAAATAAAAAAGCCTTTTATTTCTGATAAACTAACTACTTATAAATATAACATGGTATTTAAAAAGAATTGTTATTCCTATGTTACATCAAAACCCTCCTTGGAAGTGTAGGCCTCTTCCAGTTTACTCCAGTTGATGCACTCTCTTATTTGAAATACAGTTCTCATTAAATCATTTGTACATACTGTTTTGGAGATCATACTTCTACATTAACATATTCATATTGTCCTTGACGTCAACGCGCTCAGGGCTCAGCACTTTTAACATATATGCTCACCAAAATATTTTGCAGGAAAAAAACATATTTTTATTAAACAATATATTGTCTATTGATGAATAACATAAAAATATCACAAGACTAAATCTCCATTTTGTTAAGTTCTTTTATCAACATTGACGACCGGTCTGGCCTAGTGTGTAGTGATCCTGCCTATGAAGCCAATGGTCCTGGGTTCAAATCCTAGTCATGGCATTTATTTGTGTGATGAGCACACATATTTATTCGTGAGTCATGGGTGTCTATGTATTTAAGTATTTATATGTATCTATTATATATATTGTTGTTTAGTACCTGCACCACAAGCATTAACTGAGCTTACCTAAGATTAGGTTGATTTGTGTAAGATTGTTCTGAAATATTTATTAATTTAACATTGCAATTATTATATTTATAACTAAGAAATATCCTCACCATATCATGATACTTCCTGCGATGTTTATGCAAATCATCTTCATTATACCACATCGCCACACAGCCTACACACTTGAACTCCGCTTTTAAAAATGATGTTTCACCTCTTTCCATCTCTAAACTAGACAACACCTGACCGAGCTCTATGGGTATCTTCCTTACTAATAACCTCCTATGTTTCCGTAGTTTAGTATTTAAAAATCTGTATTTTGCTTTCCGATTCGTTATCCTCTTTATATTAAACTCCTTCGGATCAGCTTTGGATGTTTCTGGAACTGTTTCGCCAAAATCAACAATAGCCAATGATGTGACATTTGGGGTTTCATCGGAATCGGGTTCCTCTTTAATATTTTCTGAGTCAAAATGATCAAAGTCATTGTGGATTTCTATCTCTTCTTTGATTGCTTTTATTTCATTTTCTTCATATGAGAAATTTATATAGCTATCGCTGGTGTGCAATGTTAGTTTGGATAGAGAGTTGGGAAATGAGTCCTGAAAATATAAAAAAATTAATTAGAATTTATTTCAGCTTTTGTGTATGAATCTTTACAATAAGTGCCAACAAGTCGCCATTCTGCATGGTTAAAACAACTCTATGTAGATGTCACAATACAATATATTTTGTTTCTTGTATAATTGAGCTAAATACATAAAGGGTTAACATAAAATATGTTTGTGTGAACATTACAACAAAAACAATGTACAACAACAACAAAATAAATAAAAGAAGATATATCCATTATATGGTGACAGTTCTTATATGGTGACAATTCATGTTTTTTATGACAAATGTGGCAAAGGAGCAGACGGATTCCCTGATGGTAAGCAATTATCGTTACCCATGAGCAGCTGCAATACCAGAGGAGTCACAAGCGCGTTGCCGGCCTTTGAGATAGGAGTACTCCCTTTTCTTTATTATGCTTTTTTTGTAGGTATTTTATACATACAAATTTAGAAAAATCTTGAATTTAATCTTATCTACATTCATAGAGACAATTTACATACCTGTTTATTAGTGTAATAGAATTGTAGTATCCTCTGTGCTTCTGTGATTTTCTTTTTAAATATTCTTATTTTATTTAGTATAGCTATACATTCCCAGCATAAATATAATTCATTAGGCAGCATCTAAAAAAAAACATGTTTTTTTTTTAAAAAACAAATGATTAAAAATTAAAAAAATAACAACTATATTAAGGGCATACCTACCATATCCTGAATATCCACTATTTTGTAATATATATCGATACATTTCGTCACCCTCGAGAGAGCTCTGTCGGAACTGAGACACGCGTGACAATAAGATATTGTGTCGTAGTTGTTACAGAATTCATTTTTTATTCCTATATTATCCATTTCTTTAAATTTAATAAGCAATAAATAAAATAAACAAATCCCATACAATAACAATATTATCGAATGACAGGTGACAATTCAATCCAATAAGAATATTGCTAGAATATAGACATACCATTTACCTAGACGGAGCGTGCTAATAATTAATACCACGATAGAAAGGGATGGTCTTAAGTAACTTTTCATAGGTATGGCAAAGACGGCGCTATTTTCGTCCGTCCTTGTCATAGTCTCACATATTTTTGTACCCCTCCAAACTCGACCCTTGAGAACTTTCAAAGTTGGAGGGGAACAAACAAATACAATTGGAGTTTTCTTGGATTTTTATTAAAAAGATTGTCCTGTAAAGCAAAACTATAGGGGATTGTTACATTATGGGCCACAAAAGCCAGAATATCTTTGTCTCTTAATGGCGCACGCGGATGCGTTCTCCAGTCTCATAAGAATAAAGATCACAGAATAAGATAGACAAACAATCAAAGGATCGTAAAACTTCAGTATATTTCAGCTGTAGTTTAAAACGGTGCGCTTCTAAACAAGCGTTCGGAAATTTAAGTTATCTGCTTGACAGTAGTTCGATTGACAACAGCGTAAAGCGTTAGCATTTGTTCTCACTTCTCAGTTGGTTCGCTGATGTGTTTATTGTATATAATATTTTGTATAGTATTGAATTAGATTATTAGTTTTGTGCAAAATTACTACTAGTTGAAAGTGTATACTCGAGTTATGTTCCAATGTGACTTTATAACTTAATTCTTATTGGTACAGTGGAAAAGAAAAATGAACAATATAAAAACTGAATCGGACGATGCGATATGCCGTGGGTGCCTCAGCTCAGACCGCCGACTTCTACCATTGGCGAATTATGACTTGTTCTTTATTTTGCTGGAGGAAAAACAGAGGATAGAGGTAAAGTAAATAATTACTACCCGTTTGCCGGAAACTATCAGATGCAAAAAAAAAAAACTTTTTAAAGAAATTGTTTAAAAATATTACATGGACTTTACCATTATGACTGATTATTGTAAATTTAACAATTATTAATTTGAATTAATACATATAAAAATGTATACTTAGAGACTGAGGATCCCACAGTCAAACCGTTTATGCAATATGGGGCAATATTATAAAGAATATTGTTATTACTGTTCGTAATAAAATAAATAAATAATAACAATAAAACGAGTATTTTTTTTTATGAAATGGTTTTTGCTGCCAGGGCACTGCCAAAGTACAGTTTAGGATTTTGCCACCAACATTAAAACTAACCACCACCATTAAAGATTATAGGCAATTGAGACCTATAATACATACTAACATCTGTCAATAGTCATTTTTTTAGGTTTAGTAATAGGGTAAACAAAAAAACAGTCATTGCCAACCTTTTCTGCTTGGGACAAATATTACATGTTTGAAGTCCTTTACAGAATGAGAACTATATTAGTTACTTTGTGGTTTCCTATGTAATAAATAGACCCCGCTATCCGAGGTGCGAAATGGTAGCTGTCAAGTTCTTAGGTATGGGTAATCCAGTAATCATATTTGTGATGTTGATATTGATACTCAATTTTTCAATAAACTTTTTTATGTACAAGTACCATTTATATGTATACAATTTAACTTTTTTTTCGGATCTATGATAATCATTGACGTTAAAAATACAAATCGTTATTAGTACAACAAAAAATCTATGGTTGCTATTACTTTTCTTATTATTTATTGTTACTTGTAGATAAAAAAATGTATTGGAAAAGTCGAGTATCAATATCGACATCATAAATATGATTAGTTGATTCATTATTTAATCCACATCAATTTATTATTTAAATAAAACTATGTACCTTTTAAAATAAAACAAGTAAAACATATTTTTATCGCATATACTAAATTTAAACTTCATCCTGCCGTTTCAAACCCTTTAGCAGCATTTGTGGTCATTGGGTTTGAAATGTTGGGATGAAGTTTAAATTTAGTATATGCAATAAAAATCCGTTTTAGTTGTTTTATTTCATAAGTAATTATCGCGGCAACCGAAGGCATTATTACATACCTTTTATTTATTTATTTTTATTTATTATAGACTCTATTCTGATGTTTTTTGGTTCTTTATAGCTTCAATGATTATAGCTATTAAGTATCTCCTTAAGTAACTAGAATTTTTTTCCAAGCACTAGATACTCTAGTGAGTGTACAGCATCATCTACATTGAGTTATTTTGACAGTAATACGAGAGAGCAATAGGACTAGTATAGCACTGAAACATACTTCTGTTAAACATGATAGATATTGCTAATGTCTTTGCCAGGATGCATGGAACATTTTTTGTATAGATATTAGTCCCTGCATTGTATATTCCTTGCTGACAAATTTGCAAGCTAGTAAGCTATGAGCTATTTCAAGGGACAAAAGATAATTGCTCCCGTGTAAATAAAAGAGACAGGTATATTTATAGCTCATTGCCTGGCGATGAACTACGATCACTAGGCTATGACATATATGTCTATTTGTTTACACAGGCTCAATTATCTTTTGTCCCTTGAAATATCTCATAAATAAATAAATAAATATTTCGGGACAATCTTACACAGATCGACTTAGTCCTAGTAAGCTCAGTAAGGCTTGTGTTGTAGGTACTAGACGACGCTATATATAATAGATAGATACATATAAATACTTAAATACACAGAAAACACCCATGACTCAAGGACAAATATCTGTGCTCATCACACAAATAAATGTCCCAACTGGGAATCGAAACCAGGGCCATTGGCTTCATAGGCAGGGTCACTACCCACTAGGCCAGACCGGTCATCAAACTCATAGCTTACTAGCCATAGTCACAGAATTTAGATTTAATGCATTTTCAGGCATTAAGGAAACCCTACATATTAATGTGCTGGGAGTGTGATGCTACCTTCAGAAGATTCCAAGTATTTCGGGACCGAGTGCAGCAAGCCCATATGGTTCTAGAAGAGTCTACGTCTGTAAGTATTTTTTGCACAGATTGATATTACTTTAATATTGTGCTGCCCTATGTGTTCAACTTTTTATGCACATTTAACTAATCTTGTGTTATTTTTAAAGTTCCCAAACTTTAAAAATAATAAGAAAAACAAAAACCATACATTCTTCATTATTAAGCCTCATTTTTAGACTCTACACTGTAACTATGGAGGTTAATTATAATATTTTTTGACCATGAAAGGTGGAAGAGGTTAGAGGAGGCCTATACACCTGCAAGGGGTCCTTATAACATAACACATAAGGAGAAATATTTAGTTATTTATACAATATTTTTGTAACAATTGTTTTAAGGTATAAAAAAGCCTTTTTTATTTATATTTTATTTTCTTTATTTATCTACTTTCTTATTTTATTTTATTTTATTATTATTTCTGCAGTAAAGTGAAAAGAAATAATTAATGGAGTACCTCTGTTTCAGCCCCTAAATGCTACATTATCCAGTCTCAATGTAAGAATTAAAGACAAATACGATGCTTGTTTTGAAGACAATCCAATTCTGGAAGAGAATCCTTTTTTTACGGTTCCAGCTGTAGAAAGTCCCAGCATCAAATATGAAGATCTAAGAACAAAATCAGAAGAAACAGAAAATGATAACGTAATTAAAATAGAAAAAGCAAACAATGTTAGCAACAAACGATCAAATGTTCCTCCTAAAAAAAGAAAAATAAATAGTAAAACTATAGATAAGAAAAAAAGAAAAGTATCTTTCGAAGATGTTGTTACTAATTTAAAAGATGAAAGAAGTAGAAGGAAAAGAAAAGATAAAAGCAAACAAGAAGACATTGAAGTTTATAATGTCAATGTCGATCAAATAGATGATAAAGTAGATGTAAAGGATGAAAAAGAGTGTGATATTGATGAAAATGATTGGATGCAAGATTCAACTTTTTCTGAAGACCAACATGTAACAAATGATAATTATGAATCAGATTATAGCTCTAAAGATTGTAAAGATAAGAAATCGTATAAGAAAAGAATATACACGTTTAAGAAGAGTATTGTACATTATGGTGATGATGTGTTAAATTATTTTACTAAAGTTGAAATGAGTGAGGATGAGATGAATGAAGTTCTGAAGAAGCAAGGTGAACTTGTGAACAAGGCGAAGCCGTACCGTTGTGAATTTTGTGGGCTTTGTTTCAAGCAGAAAAAGTCTTTGAATGGACACGTCAGTCATAGACATAGGAAGGTAAGAACTTTTTCTCAAACATGCAATGAAATATTGTCTTTACATTCCTTATAATAGGCTCGGAAGTATGGTTTTTACGGCGCGTCAACTGGAGGGGACGGAAATGGAATTTCATATAACTTTGCAGGCCTGCAAAGTAACTTCTTTTTCGACGATTATCCATACAGAGGCAAAGATGGCGGGTGTCATAGCCAACAGCTGATGTAGATTTTTAATACATTTCGATTTCATTGTTAGTTGTGATTTTGCAAATTTCATTTTTTGAAGCATATTTTTTATTTCATTGTATGTTTGAGAAAAGCACAATACATGCCTCGTCGTGAAAACGGATTCCCGGCCTCTTATGTAACCTTTGACTAATTTTATATTATTGATTCACACATGTTACAAATTCTAACAAAATTAAGTTAAATAGATATTTTATGAGCAATTTATCTTAATAACGAGGTAATTGAATAAAATTACTAAATTACTGTAATGTTTCAAAGATAATTGACCCCAAAATGATAAACTTTAAGGTTTAAAACAAATGATTTTCATTCGGATCCATACATTTTTCTGAAAAATAAAATGTATGGTAAATATATACATAAACGCATTATTTTACGATCAAAATAAAAATTGCATTATTTTTCCATACTTTAAAGTGGGACCTATGCGTGACGTCATAGTTAAGCATCATTTTGTTAGAAGCGTTTTGAGCGGACAGTGCGAGATTCAGACTTTAACTCTCATTTCTAACTTTTGTTTACCTTTTACGCAATTGATTCCATAGCGATATTTGATCCCCACAACCAAACAAATCCATTCATATCATAAACAAAAAATATTCGTCTCGCTTATTATGTGAGAAACCTGTTTCTCTTTTACGCAAACAATTTGGTGGCTTTGAATATTCCATCTCGGAACTTTAGATTTTGAATTGTACTAAATTTTGTAGATTATTTGGAGAAATTAGGCAATAAATCTACTAAGTTTGTTAGGTATCAACGGAGGCGTGTGCATAAAGCAAACTCGCGCTAGCTTAACAAAAAATTCTGTAGTCTTAGTTCAAGTTTTCATTGGGCTCTTAAAGAAAAGGCTAAATCATCAGCTCCCAAAAAAACTGACTCATTGCTATTGTTAGGTACATTTAGTATCTATCTTCCTCGCGTTGCCCCAGCATTTTGCCACGGCTCATGGGAGTTTGGAATCCCAACCATCCCAGGATTTGGAGTAGTTTTACGAAACCGTCTGCGACCTGACCTTCCAACCCAGAGGGTAAACTAGGCCTTATTGGGATTAGTCCGGTTTCCTCACAACGTTTTCGTTCACTAAAAAGCGACTGGTAAACATGAAATGATTTCGTACATACCTAAGTTCCGAAAAGTCATGACCTTTGAATTACAAGTCGCACGCCATTACCGCTAGGCCACCAGCGCTCTATGTGATTATAGGTACATTTAATATCTATTTTTATATTTAGTATTTTTGTTTATAAACATTTCGGGACAATCTTACACAAATCGACCTAGTCCTACGGTAAGCTCAGTTAGGCTTGTGTTGTAGGTACTAGACGACGATATATATAATAGATAGATACATATGAATACTTAAATACATAGAAAACACCCATGACTCGGGTACAAATATCTGTGCTCAGCACACAAACGAATGCCTTGACTGGGATTCGAACCCAGGACCAACGGTTTCATAGGCAGGGTCTGTACTCTCTACCCTCTAGGCCAGACCGGTCGTCAAAATGTATATGGTATATTATACGTTACTACTTTTTTTATATTTCTAACGAAAAAGTGGAAAAAGTTGCCTAACAACGTGACAAGTGGAAAATTCTTCTACCAGCCCTGTCCCTAATGGATACATCATCATCATAATCATCAAGTAACGAAAAAAATCGTTTCAGGCCAAGCACAAAGATCAAATTAAAAAAGAGCCAGCCGAGACACCAGACCGTTACTGCCTATACCGGTGTTGCCACTGCGAGAGGATGCTGCGGAGGGAGCACACACAGTCGCACCTACGCGAGTGCCACAGATACAAGTACCACTGTGTGGGCTGCGATTGGACGCAGGCTTTCTTTTGGTAAGTCTTACCATTCTGGCCTCTAATGTCCGATTCCTGGAATGTCCAGTTGGCAATGAAAGCTAGCGCCAAGTGTAATTTTTGAGTGGAAATTATTCAGTGAACATTAAAAGCGCTATGATAATCAGTGATCGCCACGACCCGTGCTAGACGGTTTCAATTATGTTAATATGGAAATTCCCCGGAATCCGTACAACAAGCTAAAGTCGGGGAAATAAACAATGAGCACATAACTTCAAATCACCATGTCCGAACTTAATAAATTAAAGAACATAAGTAAATGAACATATTTTTGTTGTTAGATAAGATAAGATAAGAAATATTTTATTAGCACAAAAGTAGGTATGTACATATAATGAAGATTAATATTTACAACATAACAGTATATTGAGCTACTAGGTCCTCACTCAGCTTGTTGTCCCGAAGTCCGTCCTAGGACACACTGCCAGACGCTGATTTTCAGTAAAGCCTGCTAAAACTAAAAACTAAAAAAAAACTACTACTACTAAAAACTAGAATTAAAACTAGAACTAGATGACACTGACATCCAAGAAAACAACAACAATTTGTATAGAAAATTAGTTAGCTTAACTTAATCAATAAAAGTGTGTGTGTGTGTGTTTGTGTGTGTGTGTGTGTGTGTGTGTGTGTGTTAGAAATTGGTATCAAATTCAAATTCAAATGTATCATTCCTTATTAGTAAATTAGAGAAGGATGACATCATCTCTGTTAATATTACTATTAGCTGTCTTTTTCACACCAGTTTAAACTAAGCCTATGGTCATAAACACAAACAATAGAATTTTAACACTTACATGTTTTATATATGTATATAAAAATTATACGATTTATGAGTTTATTAAATATTCTGACTTCTATTTACAAATACATAACTCTTCATTATTGCGTACTAGACCACAGCTTTATAAGAGTTTTCAAAATTTGGTACACCACCCAAGTAACAAAATTTGGTTCTATAAAAGGCCTGAGAACATTTTGGAGCGTGCTAATTAGTGTTCATGATTAGCACTATAATGGTATTGTAAACGGTTACAAAACCCCGAATAGGCCCTAGTTTTATCACTGATTTATACTATAAACATTACATAAAAGCTCTCACGATGATTAATCAGCTCTATGGTTGAAATATAAAAGCAACGAGAAACGCTTTTTAGTACTAAAATAGTGCTGTCTGTAACGTTTATGTCGCAATTTACAACTATAAAAGTAGCGAAAACATGTTTATGGTGCTATTTTGCACCATAAACGATTCCAGAGATTTATTTTAGCACACTTGCTTGTCCGCCATTTTGTTTGATGTCATCAGGTCGTTCGTGAGGTGCCTAAAATATTAAATACGGTAAGTACATTCGCCATTGTTTCTTAAAGTGACATTTATATTTAGGTAACAATAAGGACGTACTAAAAACATTCGTGGACCGTTACATGGCAGTAGATTATACATGGGAAAATAATTGTATCGATAAAATCATTATGCTGATTTCAAATTTGACAATGCGCTTTCATAATTTTCATGTTTTAATTGAATTTAAATTAATAAAATAAGGAATTGTCCCAACTGGGGCTGCTATAGTACATATAGGCTCCACTCGTGCTGTTAATGTGCTATTATGGCAGAAAGCGGCAGCCATATTTAACGGATTAGGGTTCCGTTGTCCAAATATCAAATAATGTATACAAAATATATTTCTTTGAATGGAGTTGCATTAAATACACACTGGGGCAAATACACCCCACGTTGCCACCGAGGCTTGTAGGTAGGTTTAGCGCTTTTCTCAAACATGAAACGAAATATAAAAAAATATAAAATTCGAAGACTGTAGCTCTATCCGGTTGTCTACGTTCACAGAGCGTAATTTTTCTCGTATACCGTATACGAGATTTTGTCGATGTAGCGCTTATGTATATGTTATGGACCAAGTGATAACTTATAACATATACATAAGCATAACGTATTATTGAAAATGCCAGGGAATTATGAAAAACACCCAATATCAGAGGGCAATTTGATTATAAATATTCAAATTATTAAGTTGACCGGGCATTATTAATAATGTCTATCACCTATTGGGCAGAATACTAAGCTAACAATATCGACAGATGAGTTATTATACATAATGCTCAGGCATACATTTTTGAGAAAACCCCCGGACTATCATTTTTTTCATACAGTTAGTACTGAGCTTGGACAATCATATTAGGGCAAAACAGAAATTCAGCCCAAGAGTCACCTGTAGGTACGACGACGAGCGAAGCGAGGAAGAGTGTTAGGTTTTTTTGGATTCACAACACAGCCGACTCGCTAAGAAAAAAAAATCAGTTTAGAAATATCTGTAGGCCTTTGTGCCAGTTGCAGTCTATACTGCAGGACCTTGGGCCAAGCCGGGAAAGCAGGGAGACCAAGGAATACCAAACAAAAATAGCTTAATTTTTTTATACTGGCTCTGGCCTATAAATGTAAAACTTAAAAGAAATTAATGTTTGAACAATTAGAATAATCAGACCTATTAAACAGTGAAGCAATTGACGTCCGTATTCTGCCATCCATCGGTAACTGTGGTTAACACGTGTCACGTGTGTTTGTTTCTCTCCCCGACCAAATTGCCCAAAGACGATGTAGCAGTATTCATAATGACCAGACAATGTGATAAATATTGAAGTTTAGCTTGTCACTTGCCACTTGGCCAAGTATAGCTAGTCATTATTCATAATGCCCGGGCATTACAAATAATACCCGTCCTTATCAGTTCCATAACATATACATTGATTCGTTCACACTTCACACGAAAAAAATGTTTTTTTTTTGGTGTGAACAAACCGATAGGACCTCGCACCATGTGAACGGCCGCGCCGTCTCGTATACGGTAAAACCTGCGTAACTGCTCGTTTTTAGTGCTCTCTTCATCTGAACATTCTGATGTTGAGGAACTTTGAATTGAAGTATTTTCACTCGCATATTCTTCATCTGCATTACTGGCTTGACAAGATGGAAAATCATTGCTACAGCCCGGCTGTGGTGCAAAACAAATATTTTGTGCGGAACCATGCGCTATATTTTCTAGACCCGCTTGACCAGTATTTCCATCTCCTGTAACTAAACAATCGATAATGTAACCACCATTTGTAAAATACTAGTGATATACTTGATACTGAAAAGCTAGTATAGATCTAATTAGTCCATTAGTTGTAATCTTTAGCGCTATCGTGTCACGTTTTAGTCTCGTAGCAGTAACATAAACACACTTATGGAAGATATTTAGCTATTTATAATTTAAGTAATTTAGCAACGTACCAGGTAACTTTTATGGTACTATATAGCACTATAGAAAATCTATCATTACTTTTACAGAACTCTAGCTTCATAGCGACGTTAAGAGAGCTTCTAAAACGCAAAAACGTTACGTAATGGAGGTGCAAAGTCCTTTTATAGTGCAGATTGATTCATTAATAGTGTTTACGATACTGCTACAGTACTAGTACTATTACTGTATATTCTAACGCATTGTTAGTGCAAAATAGTTACATAAAAGCGTCAGTAAAGTTGTCTATAATATTCAATAGTACCATAATCGCTTTTTGCATATCTATTACAGTGCAGCACTTTAAAGATTCTTTTGTTGGGTCCTATAAGCGTTCTAAGAGCTAAATTATAGAACTTTAATGCTCTTTAATTTTATAGAGCTAAAACACTCTGTTAAAAACCTTTATAGTACAAGCAGTAACAATGGTTACCATTATAGTCGTACTATACGCGGTCACCAACCCGCCTGCCAAGCGTGGCGACTATGGCAACTACCCCCAAGATGATACAAGTCATATTTGTGGGAAGCATGTCCAGCAGTGGACTGCATACGGCTGAAATGTATGTATGATGATGTTATCCGTTTGTAACTAAATAAATCCTTTGATAAAAGATATTTGTTTGGTGATAAAATGCCTCAGTTATAGAACCTTTTGTTACTTGGGCAGATTAGTGCAAGTTGTTAAGGAAAGTTAAATCACTGTCAGTTTAGTGATAACAATTAGGCATGAAATCTTTATGAAGATCGACTTTTTGCCATTAATTAGATTGTAATATCGTTTGAAGTTTATAAAATGAACGTCAAAACCAAGTTTATTATCGAAATTTAATGCTTTATGGTCGTCACGAAACTGACAGTGATTTAACTTTTCATAACAACTTTCACTAATTGGGTGCACTATTTTTTTAAACTTATAGGTAATGTCATGTCCATATTAATATTTCCCCTTTGAATCCCGCGGTGTGGCCGTGCCGGGGTCGTGCCGATCACTGATGATAATATGTGATCCAGGAACAAAGACGACCACGCGCACCACTGGCAGACTGTGCACGCGCAGCTAGTGTGCGACATCTGTCAGCAGACACGCCGCAACACGCACGACATGGAGCGACATATGAGGTAACTCGATCAATATCTTTATGGCACTGGTCCCACCGCGAGCTAGTAAGCTATGAGCTATCAGCTATTTCAATGGACAAAAGATAATCGATCACGTGTAAATAAAAGACAGAGATATATATTTATAGCTCATCGCCCGGCTATGAACTACAATCGCCCGGCTATGACATATATGTCTCTTTTATTTACACGGGATCTATTATCTTTTATCCCTTGAAATAGCTGTTAGCCTATTGCTTATCTACCAGTGGCGGCGCGACAATTTTTTTCTTAGGCAAGACGGAGCCGATATGTCTTAGCCTTTTCTTCCAGGGAAAACCGTTGAACTGCAGTAAAGTTAGTCAAACCGGCGGGAATCGGCTTGTATAAACGTGCCGCCACTATTATCTACACACATGTGATAATTTTTTTATAATTTGGACCCGGGTATGTCCTTAAACTACGTCCAACAATGAGAGGCAGGGCACAGCGAAGTACCATCACGCTTGAGTCTGGAGAAGCCCAACTGGGGAAGTACCTCCTCCTTACAGAAGACCACAGCCATAATAGCACTGCTACCTTTCAAGTATGTAGTGTTGTGTTCCTGATGGTGAGTAAGGTTCCCAGAGCTCCAACAACTTTTAGGGTAGGCAACGTGCATGTGAATCCTCTGGAGTTGCAAACGTCCATAGGCGGGCAGTATGCTTGTTTGCCACCGTCGTTTAAAAAAATATCTTAAATAACCGCATATTCATCATTCCTCATCAGCATTTCAGCCGTAAGTAGTCCACTGCTGGACATAGGCCTCCCACAAATATGACTTGTATCATCTTGGGGGTAGTTGCCATAGTCGCCACGCTTGGCAGGCGGGTTGGCGACCGCAGTAGCTGTAGAGTGGGTTTCGACGGACGCTGCTGCCCGTCCGTAGAATTTTCCCTTTGTCGCCTCTTACGACACCCGCGGGAGGAGATGGGGTGGTGCTATACTAGTCAGCCGGCATCACACGGCACTCGGTCGGGTTTCTGTGTAGTTAACAAGTTTGTTCTTAAAACTTGTTTTTTTTCTTTTTTTTCAATATAAAAATTCGCATTAGTTCTATATTATATTATACTAGCTGTGCCCCGCGGTGTTACCCGAGGTTTATTAGGGAAAAAATGTAGCCTATATGTTAATCCAGAGTGTCAGCTAACTCCATACCAAATTTTATTAACACCTTCGCTGCGGCAATTAGTTAACATCGCAATTAACCATACATGTACGGGGTGGAATCAACCCCGTACCGCAGTGAACGTGTTAAAATCGCTCCAGCCGTTTAGACGTGAAGAAGTAACAAACATACACACTCACACACTCACAAACTTTCGCCTTTGTAATATTGTTGTAGATAGTTACATATATATATCATTAACTCTTCATCATCATCATCATCATCTCAGCCATAAGACGTTCACTGCTTGCTATACGTCCCCCTTGGACCGCCACATGTACCGGTTGGAAGCGACCTGCATCCACCGTCTTCTGGCGACCTTAATGTGGTCGTCTGTCCATCTTGTGGGTGGACGTCCTACGCTGCGCTTGCTAGTCCGTGGTCTTCACTCGAGCACTTTTCGACCCCATCGGCCATCATCCCTTTCTTTAAACATGTCGGCTAGTGCGATATAATTACACGTGAGTTTATCCGTTTGTAACTAAGTAAATCCTATGGTCCTTGATAAAAAATCTTTTCTCTATTACAGAGACACTCACCTCCCAATAAAATGCCCTCAGTGTTTACGCGTGTATTCAAAATGGAAATACTACCGCCAACACCAGAAATTGGCGCACCCCGTGCTTGCGTTGGAGCCCCCCGAATCCAGGTATGGACAACTACCATCACGCAGGCCGTGTGCTTGTTTGCCACCGACGTAGTAATAGGGATGTTGACACATATTACATTATGCAACAAAATTAAGTGAAATTAGTTCACAATGACGAATATAATCAATTAAAATTGAATATAAATACTTATTTTATTCAAAAGTATTTTTAATTTGCGAAATATCAAAAAACCGTGGTACCCATCAAATTCTCGCGGTTTACTGCAAAATAAATTGTAAAACAACTATATACATAAACGCAATATTTCGCGGTCCAAATAGCAATTTAATTATTTTTCCATACTTAAGAGAGCGCGGCTAGAAATAAGTGACGTCATACGTTATCATCATTTTGTGAGGAGCGTTTTCGCGGAAAATACGAATGTCAAACTTTGACGCTCATTTCTGGCTTTTGTGTAGTTTTAAGAGCATTACTCAGACATTTCATCCCTAGAACGGGGTCGATTGATAGAATAAAAAAAAAACACAGTCAACTAGCCTATTAAAAACAAAACTAGGACTTTATTATTATAAGTATATTCTCGATTTCTCAGCTGATCGAGTCCTAACGATGTTTGTTTTCTTTACTCATGCCGACGTTACAGATACTGTGTGGAGTGCGACATGCAATGTCCGTCCATCATGGCGTACAAGATGCACGTCATGAACCAGCACCGCAGCACGCCGAAAAAGAGGTAACGGCGTCTTTAGACGCCACAGTTGGCAATAGCCGACGGCTGCTAAACAAACAAATAAATTTAAAAAAAATCTTACAGAATTACGCATGTATTTTTAAGATTTTTTTGTATACTGTTTTGAAAAAATAAGTCCCGCCGAGTTTCTTGCCGGTCATAAAAGTCAAAATACTTCTCGGGTCAGAGGTGTAGGGTTAGAACCGGTGTAGTTTTTATTTTTCTCTTTTACTTTTGTATACTCGACGTGTAAAAGTGCCCTTGTGGCCTACTTACTGAATAAACGTTTGAGTTTGAATTAAGTAACCGCCAAGGAAAGAAACGCGGACAGTTAAAAAGACATTGATTACTTATAAACGGTTAAACTGATTTTGATAATACACACACTTTGACGACCGGTCTGGCCTAGTGGGTAGTGACCCTGCCTATGAAGCCTATGAAGTAGATGTCTTGTGATATTTAACACGTTCAGCCCCGACGACACAACATCTGTGATCTTCCCCAACCCTCTCCAATGCCAGTGAAGTAACGTGTGTGATTTACAATCATCCAACTCCTATCATTTTGGACCCGGGTATGTCCTTAAACTACGTCCAACAATGAGAGGTAGGGCACAGCGATGACCATCACGCTTGAATCTGGGGCAGCCCAACTGGGGAAGTACCTCCTCCTTACAGAAGACCACAGCCATAATAGCACTGCTACCTTTCAGGTATGTAGTGTTGTGTTCCTGACGGTGAGTAAGGTTCCCAGAGCTCCAACCCCCCTTAAAGGCCGGCAACGCGCTTGTGACTCCCCTGGTGTTACGGGTGCCCATGGGCGACGGTAATTGCTTACCATCAGGCAATCCGTCTGCTCGTTTGCCGCCTATGTCATAAAAAAAAATGCCAGTGATACGTATTTGTCTCTAAGAAGATCGTTCTCCTATCCCGGTATCAAGTGTGTTCAAATAAATTTACCGGCCAATGCCGGCGACACAACAGTTGTGTTAAAAACGTTCGTATTCCTATACCACTGGCACAGGAGTAAGAACTTGACTTATGACAGCGGCATAGGAATAAAAAAAACGTATAATTCCAGTGGCATGCTTCGATTGATCGAAATAATTTCTACCGACATAGTGTAAGCATTTAGGCACTGGTCCCACCGCGAGCTAGTAAGCTATGAGCTATCAGCTATTTCAAGGGACAAAAGATAATCGATCCCCTGTAAATAAAAGAGACATATATGTCATAGCCGGGCGATTGTAGTTCACCGGGCGATTAGCTATAAATAAATAAAATAAATAAATATTTCGGAACAATGTTACACAAATCGACCTAGTCCTACGGTAAGCTCAGTATAAAGCTTGTGTTGTAGGTACTAGACGACGATATATATAATAAATAGATACATGTAAATACTTAAATACATAGAAAACACCCATGACCCAGGAACAAATATCTGTGCTCATCACACAAATAAATGCAATGACTGGGAATCGAACCCAGGACCATCGGCTTCATAGGCAGGGTCACTACCCACTAGGCCAGACTGGTCGTCATATTATGTTTCTCTCTTTTATTTACAATGGAGCGATTATCTTTTGTCCCTTGAAATAGCTGATAGCTCATAGCTTACTAGCTCGCGATGGGACCAGTGCCTTAGTAAGACAGTGCCGGCGGCGAACGTGTTATTATATTATATTTTAAATTTATTAAATTTATCCTAGGTGGCCGTGTCCAGCGTGTGACAAAACCCTGAACAACAAGGACACGATGAAGAAACACTACGCATTGTTCCACAGCGATAAGACCAGCTTCCAATGTCCTCACTGCGGAAAGGTAATACCTATACAGGCGATTCGCGAGACGTGACCAGGACTGAGTCCACAGACACAGTAAATGATACTGTATCGTTTAAGTATCGCACTTAAGTAAAACACATGTATCTTTGTCCGGTTGACCATAATTTCTGACAACAATTAATTACTGAACATAAATCCTCTTTATTGTAATGTCAATGTAGGTAAATTGTTGAGTTGACGACGTCTAATTTGGCGGGAGTATTCATATTGTAGGCTGACCATGGACTTTGTAATTAATAGAAAAGTAATTTTTTTAACACTTAAGATAAAAAAGATTATTATTTTCACTAAGACTGTTACGAACAGTAGGTTATTATTATCTGAATACGTGGGGTTAGTCCTGCTCACGTCTCCTGAATCAACCTGTATATAATATACACCGCGTAACACGAGGAAACCGAATAATTTTGCCAGAGTTATCCTGACCATATTTAGAGACTAAAATGTCCAATAAACCTTTTAGAAATTCACCTCGTTTCGGAGTTACAACCCATTACAAAAAAAAAAGATTATAACCAGACATCGGATTCTGTGGGGCAAAACTTCTTGACAGCTAGGGACTTCCTATATCGATAAACTCATTTATCGATACTAGTTCTATATACTAGTGACCGCCCCCAATTGTGTGTGTTTTTCGTAACTATTGTTCTGAAGACCAGTATGAAATTCATACATAGCGTCTAAAATAATCGGTAGGTTAATAGATAAGGCTAATACCGATTGCATTATAAAATAGTTGATGCCCATTAATAGATAATTGAGTTCTTATTTTATTATATAAGTAATACTCTTTTAATGAAACAATATTTTATAAGCAAACCTTTGTGTGATCACTAGTATTTAGAACTAGTATCGATAAATGAGTTTATCGACGTAGGAAGTCCCTAGCTGTCAAGAAGTTTCGCCCCACGGAATCCGATGTCTGATTACTTATAACTCAGCACCGTTTGCTTTCTTAAGGGCGATTTTACCACTATTGAACTCATTGTTTGTTTTCTGGCATAGTTTTCTCAATAAAATTTATTTGTTATGTCAAAAAACGTGAAAAACGGAACAAAAAAATTTTTTTTTTTGGCGGAGTTGACCAAAAGTTACATGAAATTTTTTATTTTTTTTGGCCTCAGGAATACGCTGTTAAAATTATTCGGTTTCCTCATTTTGCACACTGTTTCTTATAGTAACTTTAAATTCGACCGATTTCGATTCGATTTATGCCGTGTGATGCCGGCTGATTAGAATAGCACCATCCCATCTCCTCCCGTGGGTGTCGTAAGAGGCGATGTATGGAAAAATCCTACGGACGGGCAGCAGCGTCCGTCGAAACCCAATCTACAGCTACTGCGGTCGCCAACCCGCCTGCCAAGCGTGGCGACTATGGCAACTGCCCCCAAGATGATACAAGTCATATTTGTGGAAGACCTATGTCCAGCAGTGGACTGCATACGGCTGAAATGTATGTATGTTTGTATGTAACTTTAATTTTGACTATAGAGAATGGAATGAACCCACGTGACGAAAAAGAACTTAACACAGTAATTTTAAACACAAAAGTGTGGTGAGATGAAATCATTAATTGTTATCGGTTATCTCACGTTTTAGTCGATTGATTTACATGTTACACTCAAAGGGAACCCGGGGTGGTGCTATTCTAGTCAGCCGGCATGGATCAAAAATGAAGTAATTGGTAAAAGAACGCTGATATCACAAACAAGTAAACGTGATTGTTGCAGTACCTGTCTTCGAAGTGCTCGCTCCAGCACCATCTGAACTCGCACCTGAACATCAAACTGCCCAAGGACAAGCTGTGCTCGGTCTGCGGCCGCGGATTCTCGGTAACTATATATTAGAGATGGGCCGACTATTCAGCACTATTTATAGTCGCCGATTAGTCGGCAAGAAATGCCGAATATTCGGCATTTAATTACCTACAGAAAAATACAGGACTAAGGAAAAAACCATTTTAAAACAAACTTATTTTATGCAAGTTTTTATTCAAATACAATAGACAAAACAACATGAATTGCACCGCTCCGAATGCACCCGAACTTAGCTGAAAACCTACGATCGGCAATGCCGACTAGTCGGCCGATTAATCAGTCGACTGGCTAGTCGGCAAAATCCGTAGTCGGCCCATCTCTACTTTATACTTTTAATTTATACCAGGCCTGTAGCAGAAGCAATAACATGGTAGCTTCTACACCAGGGATGTAGCAATATTACTGTTACCCTAATGAAAAAGGGTACCATTGACGACCAGTATGGCCGATAGTACTGGGTTCAAATCCTAGTCAGGGCATTTATTTGTGTGATGAGCACAGATATTTGTTCCTGAGTCATGGATGTTTTCTATGTATTGAAGTATTTATATGTATCTATCTATTATATATATCGTCTAGTACCTACAACACAAGCCTTACTGAGCTTACCGTGGGAACTAGGTCGATTTGTGTAACATTGTCCCGAAATATTTATTTTATTTAGCCTACATTTTACAAGTTTTAGTTTAATTTTTTCTTCGCGGTAGTGAGGTGAAAAATTATGTGTTTTATTCGGTAGCAAAGTGTGTTCCCCTCTCGTGCTTTGAGACCCGAGCTAGCGAAATATTCCAAAATTGAACCACGAGCATAGCGAGTGGTTCAAATAGTGTTGAGGGAATATTAGCACGAGAAGGTAAACACTAACTTTGCCCTCTTGTATAATAAAGAACTATTGTTTGCAGACTAGACGCATGCTGCGGTTCCACTCGTACACGCACACGGGCGAGCGGCCGTACGCGTGCCCGCACTGCCCGGCCGCCTTCACGCAGCCCAACCCGCTGCGCCTGCACGCGCGCCGCCTGCACCCGCAGCTGCCCGTGCGCGTGCACAGCGACCCCAAGCACATGCAATAGACCACTCACTTACTTACACTGTGTTTTATTCACTTTTACCTGCCTCAATGTCTACTGTAATCGAGATATAATAATATAATAATAATAATAAACATTTCGGGACATTCTTACACAAATCGACCTAGTCCCACGGTAAGCTCAATAAGGCTTGTGTTGCAGGTACTAGGCGACGATATATATAATAAATAGATACATATAAATACTTAAATACATAGAAAACACCCATGACTCAGGAACAAATATCTGTGCTCATCACACAAATAAATGCCCTGACTGGGAATCGAACCCAGGACCTTCGGCTTCATAGGCAGGGTCACTACCCACTAGGCCAGACCGGTCGTCTAGATGAGAGGATTCTAAAGAATCTAAACTCACACTATATTAACTTTTTTTTATATAAGAACGGTGGCAAACAAACATACGGCCCGTCTGATGACCCCAAGCACATGCAATAGACCACTTACTCACTTACACTGGGTTTTATTCTTTTTTTTTTTTATGATAAAGGTGGCAAACGAGCAGACGGATTGCCTGATGGTAAGCAATTACCGTCACCCATGGGCACTCGCAACACCAAGGGAGTCACAAGCGCGTTGCCGACCTATAAGTGGGTTGGAGCTCTGGGAACCTTACTCACCATCAGGAACACAACACTACACGTGCTATTATGGCTGTGGTCTTCTGTAAGGAGGAGGTGCATCCCCAGTTGGGCTGCCCCAGACTCAAGCGTGATAGTACTTCGCTGTGCCCTACCACTCATTGTTGGACGTAGTTTAAGGACATACCCGGGTCCAGAAACGAATCGGGGTCACTTTCACCTGTCCCGATGCCTGTGATCATCGAGAGGAGAGGATTCTAAAGTACTCGACGGTTTAGACTCTTTAGAATCCAACGACTGTACATACTGTAGTCCTTAGGGACAAGCTCGGCAGGGAATTGAAGTCCCTACTGAGTTTAGGCTTCCAGCACTGTATAATAAAGAGTACTAACGTACAGTAAGGACACTCCCTGCCTCCCGTTGAAAGTACCGCCCACCCCCTCTCGGTTACCTCACAGTTACCGGCTGGCAAAGACGCGACAACATAGTGCGCAGAGCGCTAGCCACGTAAATTATTCAAAATGCATTCATTATATTTAATCATAGAATCTGGTTACAACATTTCATGAGAATCGGTTAAGAGTTGTGACCTATAGAAAACATCCGGACATACAAAAGCAAATTACTCGAGTCAAAACAAAACGTAGACGTCAATAATAATCTCAGAAAATAGAGTAAAACGTTTTAGTTTATAATTGATTTCATGTACACAAAATTAATTCGACGCCGTTATTACAAGGTCATCTTACATTGCGCTCCCGAATCTTTTTTATGATATAGGAGGCAAACGAGCAGATGGATTGCCTGATGGTAAGCAACTACCGCCGCCCATGGACACTCGCAACACTAGAGGAGTCACAAGTACGTTGCCGGCTCTTTTCTTGAAGGTTTGGAGGTCATATCGGTCCAGAAATACTGCACACGACAATTCAATCAGTTTTGCTGTGCGAGGACGGAAGTTTCTAGAAAATTCGCGAACGCAGTACGCAAAATAGCGGCAACCCTAGTGTCTTATCTCACTCACACAGGCATGGTACGCGCTCACCTACACGAGCTTGGACTGTGTGCATAGCAACGCGTTTGTTTCATACATTAGATCGCCACTGTCCGAGGTGTGCTTCATTGTTTGATTGGTTGAGGTCTCAACCGAAACTGAGTGGTGTAGGTATGCTTGGAGTTTTGTGGCTGGTTCACTAACCCTAGCCCGCTGAAAACTTAGTAAATTATACACCGATATATCAATTAATAAATATGTATATTGCAAATAAGAAATCGAAGGAAACAACATTTACAAATTTAGTCTTACACGGACCAGACTATACTCCTCGCGGCGAATCATGATGATCTTCCAAACGAAGTAAGTTTTGCAGGGCGTAAACGTAATATCTGATTGAGATAATTTCTTGTAAATGTTAAGAATTGTTACAATTCCAACGGAAAATTCTTGTAATGGCATATATCTACCTAAAATGAAAAAAACGGCATTTTTAGACGCCTCCAATTCGATTCTAATGTAACGGTGACGCCACTACAAGTTTGTATCGTTGGAATAACTGTCAGTGTCATAGGGATCATGATTCGCCGCGACGAGTATAGAAAATATAATGAGTAGGTATATCAGCTCATAGTCCGAAACGCAAAATGACAGAAACACAATATTATTCAAGATCACAAGCGGACCCCTAATTTTGGGTGCTTTGACCGATACAAAACGGACATAACCTAAACCTACATATAGGAAAGTAGGTTTACTTTTTCGCATCTGGTGCTTTTCGTATATGGCTAATGTTGTTTCATTATCAACCGTATTGCTAGCTACTAACTAGGTCCAACGACTTCGACAGTTTTCTTCGAGGGGTATATTTTGTGTACCCGTTTCTTATCTGTAGAGAGTCAAACTGCAGTGTCTAGTTAGTTATTGCATTTTCAACCGTATTGCTATTAACTTTAGGTTCAAAGACTTCAACAGTTTTCTTCGAGGGGTATATTTTGTGTACCCGTTTCTTATCTGTAGAGAGTCAAACTGCAGTGTCTACTTAGTTATTGCATTTTCAACCGTATTGCTAACTTTAGGTCCAACGCCTTTTCTTGGGGGGTATATTTTATGTACCCGTTTCTTATCTGTAGAGAGTGATATCATAGACTGCAGCGTCTACTTAGTTATTGCATTTTCAACCGTATTGCTATTAACTTTAGGTCCAACGACTTCAACAGTTTTCTTGGGCGGGTATATTTTGTGTACCCGTTTCTTGTGCGTGTAGAGAGAGGCGCTCTGTCGGAAGGTGCATCCACACAGCTCGCATGAGAGCGGGCGTTCACCGGTGTGGATAAATTCGTGCTCGCGAAGACCTTTCTTATCCTGAAAAAAAAATGGAGTTTAAAATTTAAGTTACTTTAACATTTGTGACGTCGCGCGGCAAAAGGTATCTTATGGCAGTTGGCGCTTACGTTGCGAAGCATCATATTAGTATTGAAGCGTCGTTAACAATAGCGTAAGCGCCAAACGCGTAAAAGCGTAAGGTGCCTTTTGTCGCGGTACGTCACATTTTATAAATAACGTTTAACTATTTTAAGACTGTGACGGCGATGCAAACGACGCCATATGCTTTTGGCACTCTTAGTGCTTGAGAATGGATGCCATTTTCTCCGTAATGTGTGGCGTATGTGAATATATAATGACGATTTATTAAGGGTTAACCCTTTGAACGCCAAGCACCACTAAAGTGGTCGCGTGATGTCGTGCCTGCGC
This sequence comes from Grapholita molesta, assembly GCA_022674325.2. Classification (NCBI taxonomy): domain Eukaryota; kingdom Metazoa; phylum Arthropoda; class Insecta; order Lepidoptera; family Tortricidae; genus Grapholita; species Grapholita molesta. The sequence goes on from CP053147.2 coordinate 3,837,591, forward strand.
CACCGACCACTAAAGTAGCTATGGCGGATGTCAAAGCAATGCTGCTGACAGATAAGGTTTATATTTGTTATTCACAAGTCATACCATGGCGTACACGTTACATGTTGACGCGAGAAGAAAAGCGTTCAAAAGATTATAAGCTGTGCTCGGACAAGTCATAGCAAAACAATCGCAACACGGCAATAGAAAAAGATTAATAGAATTGTATTATGTACAGTATTATTTAATTATATTTTTCAATGACATTTATTAAGTGGAAGTGTGGAAGTATTTCCATTAACATTTGTTTATGCTGGATGGTTGTATTGTATTCGTATTAAAATATTTAAAAATAACAATTATTAAGCAAATAATTGTATTAATTTAAATTGTCACCACAAAACTGTTTTAATCGTGCCACTTTGGAAAATTCCATGATAGATATGTGACTAAAAAGGTCAAATGTAAAATTAATTATAATTTAGATAATAAGAATCTTAAGTCTTGTTTCAAGTCCATATTTGTTTCTGCGATGACTTGTCCGAGCACTGGTTATAAAAAATGGCGGAAAGCTCAAATCTTAATAGTATATTACGTACCTAGGGCGGTAAAACAAAGAATGGTTCAGATCGCGGGTATTTGTGGCCCGAACCGGAGGTAAGGGCCATAAACAAGCGATCTGAGGCCTTCTTTATTACCGCCCGTGGTGCGTACATAGTTTTACGTCTTCATATGGGTGTAAAGTGAGATTTTCAGACGAGCCCTAGGGCGGTAAATCTCTTACCGCCCAGTATGACATAATAGTACATTGTGTATTAAGGGCGGTAAACAAGGAATTAGGAACGAGTGTTAAATTCAAGTCCGACGCTGAAGACGAGGGCTTAATAAACACGAGTTCGTAATTTTAGTACCGCCCGTGGCACACACAATGATTTTCATCTTCATTTATAATTCATACACATTTCATACAAAGTTTTTAAATGTTTCACCAGTTGATTTGCATGAGCCAATATGGCGTATCGTATCCATAGATAAAGCTAATGTCGTACACGCCACTACCCGCTAAAATATATAAATAAATGGACAAAAATGACAAGTGAAATGACAAGACATGTTTAAATTAACGTTAAATAATTTATTTTAGTTATTAGGGTCAGTTTTAAATGAAATTTTAACATTTTAAAAATATCTTATGCAATGAAATTGTATACGACCTTTTTGCTTTGGACCTTAAAATTTGTCTAAACTTTAAACGACGTATTCAAATTAAAAAGTTACTTTACAGCCCTAGGGCGTAATTTAAGCCTTACGGCCCGATTTGTTTACGTGTATTAACATCTTTTATTAGCAAGTGTGATGAAAATAATGTCAGGGCCGTTATAACGGCGGCGGCGGTGGAGGCTCACCCGGAAGGCGCGGCCGCACAGCGGGCACACCTTGTCGCGCGCGCCCTCCCGCAGCCCGCCGTGCGCGCGCCGCACGTGCCGCGTCACGCAGCGCCGCGTGGCCAGCGCCTGCGACAAGCGGACGACACGGTCACGACACGGTTCACGACCGGACTGGCCTAGTGGTCACACACCACTGGCTGGTGGTGCTACTTTTATTACTTATTATTTATTAGGAGAACCAACAGCTACAAATCATACAATGGACTTATATATAATAGCAGAGAGCCAATTACAGGTTCCCGCCGGTAATAACACACTTAAAATCGTTGTGGTGCTCACATATTGCACATCATCGCACCACCAACAAAAATGTGATTACAAATCACATAGACCATGACTAACCTAAACAACCACTCACAAACTATGATCCGACTTACGATCCAAGGCACGCTCACTCAAAGAACCGATCAGTCATCCCGCGCCTCACAGCCGGGATGATGCTGTTAAAAATGTCGATATCCAACTCTTTCGTTATGTTGTTTAGACTTTTACTAGCACGCATCAGGAAGCTATTCTTCCTATAGTTACGCGAGGAAAAGGGAATTGAGAGGGGAGGGTTGTGTCTTTTTGAAACAGATATGGCGGTAGACACGTAATAGTGTATGCAGTATCTCGGCGCGTGACGATAGGTTCATAGTATTTTATCACGCGCCGATTCTGTAAGATTATGATTGTACATATGTAGATTAAGAACGTAATAATAAGGAAGCACACATGTACATATGCACTAGTAAGTAAGGAATAAATTAGTCTAAGTCAACCAGCCATTGGTGTCTACTCATCATGCCGCTGCCCCTACACAGAAGTTATATCGGATGTCACAGCAACCCAACGGGAAAAATGAGCGACGTACATCAAAATTAATAGTAGATTGTTTGACAAGGGGCTAAAGTAGGCCATAATACTACGAGATGATTATTTTCCCGAACGAAGTGTGGGAAAATTGTTCGAGAGGTAATATTGCGTTTAAACCCGAGTTATACATACTAATTTTCACTTCGATTGCGAGAAAATAAATTAACAAATACAATTTTATTCGCCCGCAATGAATTAAAAGTCTAAAATGTTTAATTTGGCAGTCTTTATATTTTTTTCACTGCTTTGATACAGATAGGATATATCTACGCCGTGAATAAATGCCATAGACAACGTGTAATTGGGGCGTCAAAGAGTTTGCCAACGTTTTTAAACTTTTTTTTTAATGCTTGTGAAGTAGGAACTAACAGACAGAATACCGCAATATTAAAATCGACCAATGAGGAAACGCAATCAAATTCTCAAAGCATTAGGTGCTAATTCCTAATGCTTTGAGAATTTGATTGCGTTTCCTCATTGGTCGATTTTAATATTGCGGTATTCTGATTGGTTGATACTTTATACAAAGTTTTGTTTAATGATTTCACATTTTTAAACAGTATTCCCAGTTCTCACCAAAAAAAACTAGTTACGATTAACTTCGATATGTGTCGTGATTGGTGGATTTAATAAGGTGAAGTGTTCTGGTTCGTCAATTTAAAACGTTTTGTCATAAATATGTATACATATTTTGCCAAGAGGCTAAATGTACTACTTCAGTCCGCCTTGGCAAGCATAATATGAAACACTTTTAGAGCATGAGAAGTGAAGAAAAGGTTTATTTGCTCATGTCCCACTTGTCACGTGCTGCACTAATCGTATTTGTTTTGTTAAATAAGTATTATACCAAACTAAGAACAAATCAAATTATTTTTTATGAAATATTTTGGTTAGCTTTAATTTTTAAGTAGTAATACTACTATATAAATTAAAAGTTGAAATAGATAACATATACTTAAGAACAAACGACGAGGACCTCCGGTGTTCGAGACGGGATTCGAACCCGCATCTCCAGCTATCGCGGCTGACGCCTTAACCAATTCGGCGTACACAGCGGACCCCGTCAAAATTAATCAAGTATATGTGATCTTGTTTATTTTAACGGTTTTAGGCACCGTTTTACCAGCTCTAATGTGAAACACTACGTGTTTGCACCTCCTATATGAATATCCTTTTTTTTTCTTAAGTATATGTTATATTTCAACTTAAGTATTATAGCATTAAAATTTCCCTATTATGAATTATTCCCGAATATATGAAGCCGATGGTCCTGGGTTAACTCAGTCAGGGCATTTATTGGATGTAACTTATATCAAGCAAAATTCAAGTAATCGTGTTTCCGAATCGTATGATTAATTCAGTTAATCCTTAAATATGTAACTTATGACACACAAAGACTAAGATTAAGGATTAACTTTTTTTTTATGACATAAGGTGGCAAACGAGCAGACGGATTGCCTGATGGTAAGCAATTACCGTCGCCCATGGGCACCCAGGGGAGTCACAAGCGCGTTGCCGACCTTTAAGGGGGGTTGGAGCTCTGGGAACCTTACTCACCATCAGGAACACAACGCTACATACCTGAAAGGTAGCAGTGCTATTATGGCTGTGGTCTTCTGTAAGGAGGAGGTACTTCCCCAGTTGGGCTTCTCCAGACTCGAGCGTGATGGTCATCGCTGTGCCCTACCTCTCATTGTCGGACGTAGTTTAAGGACATACCCGGGTCCAAAACTATACAAAAAAGGTATCTAACAAACGAAATTATGCTGTAATTTCTTCAGCGCAGCCTTAAGGCTTTGTTCTCCTTGTATTGTAGCTAGATGACGATACATATAATAGATAGATACATATTAGTACATTACGGACCCAGGGCGGTACAACAAAGAATGGCTCAGATTGCGGGTATTTGTGCCATAATAAACAAGCCATCATAGGCCTTCTTTATTATCGCCCGTAGTGCGTACATAAAGTGGTGTGGTGTAAAGTGAGATTTTCCGTCGCGCCCTAGGGCGGTAAATCTCACCGCCCAGTGTGACGTAAATATACTTAAATACATAGAAAACACCCATGACTCAGGAACAAATATCTGTGCTCATCACAGAAATGAATGCCCTGATTGGGATTTGAACCCAGGACAATCGGCTTCATAGAGTTTGACCAGTGAAAAAAAATTGGTTTACTCACTTAAAGCATAGACGATTGAATCATACCGTCTCTTTCTTTCGCTTGCACTACGACCCCAAAAAAAGGGATGAGTATAGTTTATTTTTTCTACTTCAAGAGTAACAATCGAGTAATAATGGGTTAGCCAGACTCTAGGCAAGGTCACTATCCACTAGGCTAAACCGGTGGTCGACTCGTCGAGTATTCTTCAGAAACCACTGCGATCGCCAACCCGCCTGACAGGCGCGACGACGTGGCTAAACCATTACCTTCCCGCAGACAGGACACTTGTGCTGCGTCTGTCCAATGTGCTGGTAGTTGACGTGGTCACGCAGCTCGCCGCGCGAACGGTACCCCTTCTCGCATATATTACATTTGTATCTAAAAACGCAGTCAAAACGCAGGTCATTATGAATAAACATGGAACAAAACAAAAAAAAATGAGTTTTAAACATATAAAATTGTATAGAAGCGGGTAACTCACGTTAAACTATTATTAATAATCTATGATTGTATTTTTATATGTTTCTTTTCTTACTATTTTCTTGTACTAATAACGATTTATATTTTTAAAGTCAATGATTATCATAGACCCCAAAAAAAAAGTTTAATTGTATACAAATAAATGGTATTTCTACATTAATAAAATGTTTTGAAAAATCGAGTATCGATATCGACATCACAAATATGTTTAGTTGATTACCCAACCCTATGAACTTGACAGCTACCATTTTGCACCTCCGATAACGGGTCTACTGATATCATCATATCAGCCGGTATGATGGCAGGATTCGAACCCCACACGTCCTGCTTCGTAAGCAGAGTCACAACTAACTGTGCTAGAATGTCTTCATTTGCATTGCGCAGCGAAAATCGAAGTTAGAAAATTTCTAGCATTTTCATCTTTTACTCCAGAGGCGTTAGAGTGACAGAGATGCTTCGTAATTCAAGATTAAGGGTCTGAAGAAGGGTTAAGAGAGAAAGAGACTAACTTGAGTATGTCCTTGTTGGCATGCGCCTGAGTGTACTTTAAGTGATGCTCGTACGACGCTCGGCTAACAAAACTAGAACATAAATAGATATAATAAATATTGCAAGACAACCTTACACAAATTGACTGCCCCACGGTAAGCTCAAGAAGGCTTGTGTCTTACTCAGCTAACAATATATACAGGATGTAATTTTTTACATGATGCAAAATATGTTTTTCGAACTCCATAATCAACTAGCAAGTGAAAGCTGTAAAGATTGATTAAGATTTATTTATTGTGTTTTAACACATTTGTTTTTTATTATTATACATTTTCTTTTTGTATTTTTTGACTTGTAAAGGATATTATGATATTAATATTATTATATTATATTATATTGATATTGATATTATGATATTAATACAGCTTTTAAAAGATATTTAAAATGTAAATTTAACTAAATTACTTTTCAAACTAGCATAAACCACAAAAAAATGTAATTGGCAGTTAATTACGATTCAAACAGTCTATTCTAATTACTAATTTATGTAGCCTAATAAACCGTTATAATATCCAGGAACAGCTGTTAAAAGTAAATTTAAATACAAAAAATAAAAATAAATATTTAAAATATTTTGTCTGATTTCAGCGAAAGTATGAGCATTCAATTGCAAGTTGTTTATGAATTTAGAAAAACATATTTTGTATATATAAAATTACATCCTGTATAATATACAAATACATAGGAAACACCCATGACTCAGGAACATATAGTTGCGCTTATCACACAACTGGGTTTTGAACCCAGGACCACCAAACTCACCTCTTAGCGCACTCTACGCACTCGAACTTCTCCCGTTTCTGATGGATCCTCGCGTGGATCTTCATCAGGTCAACGCGGACAAGCTTGCTACAAGATGGGCACTCCTGGCGGGGAAGCGGCGCAAGGTGGACCCTGCAGTTAAATTTTATGACCATAAATACAGATTAAAAGATTTAGGTGATAGGTCGGACTTGCATATGAAAACGTCGAATCGGCGGATACTTTTTTTTATGACAAAGGTGGCAGACGAGCAGACGGATTGCCTGATGGTAAGCAATTACCGTCGCCCATGGGCACCCGCAACACCAGGGGAGTCACAAGCGCGTTGCCGGCCTTTAAGGGGGGTTGTAGCTCTGGGAACCTTACTCACCATCAGGAACACAACACTACATACCTGAAAGGTAGCAGTGCTATTATGGCTGTGGTCTTCTGTAAGGAGGAGGTACATCCCCGTTGGGCTGCTCCAGACTCAAGCGTGATGGTACTTCGCTGTGCCCTACCTCTCATTGTTGGACGTAGTTTAAGGACATACCCGGGTGTATTTGCGTTGATGAATGATGAATTATAGATAGTTCCACGAGAGTTGAGCCGAATGGATTACGCACATTCTGATTGCAAAAAGAGTGAATGAATGGAATGAATGAGCGAATGTAAATTAAAACACTTAAAATAAATAAATAAATATTTCGGGACAATCTTACACAAATCGACCTAGTCCTACGGTAAGCTCAGTAAGGCTTGTGTTGTAGGTACTAGACGACGATTTATATAATAGATAAAATATACCCATGACTCAGGAACAAATATAACGAGGGTTGCGTGGTCAAACCCGATAAGTCGAGTAAATGGGATTTTGAATTTAGAACTATACGTGAATTACGTGAGATTGTTACTTCAATGAAATTCTATATCGATTTATCGGGTTTGACCACGCAACCCTCGATCTGTGCTCATCACACAAATAAATGTCCTTACAGGAATTTGGACCCAGGACCATCGGCTTTATAGGCAGTGTCACTACCCACTAGGCCAGACCGGTCGTCAAAACTATGAAAAACATGGACGGGCCGCCACTGATAGGAATGCTTACTGTTCGTGTCTGGTCAGGTTGTTTTTGAAGGCGAACTTCTTGCCGCAGCTGGCACACTTGTAACCCTCGCGGTGGTGTCGTTGTACGTGTTTCCAACGTTGATTCTTGTTTCTGTAATAAATCATAAAATAATAAATAGTAATATTATAATTTTTGACGACCGAAGCCGATGGTCCTGGGTTCGAATCCCAGTCAGGGAATTTATTTGTGTGATGGGCACAGATATTTATTCCTGAGTCATGGGTGTTTTCTATGTATTCAAATATTTATATATATATCTATCTATAAGGGTTCCGTTTTTTCATTTTGAGGTACAAAACCCTAAAATGAAGTCTCGCCAAGTTTCTTGCCGGTAATAATCTTCTCGGGGTCAGAGGTGTAGGGTTAGAACCAGTGTAGATTTTTCTTTGACATTCATAAGTGCATTGTAATATCCCTACATTGAAAATTTAAAGATGTTTTATCTTTTTTTTACATCCAGTTTCCAAGTTTTGAAGGATATTACTACGAGAGGGGGGGACAAATGTGTGTAACTTACTCGAAATTCTTGTTGCACTCCGGGCACGGGTACACGTGGTCTGTGAGCAGCCCCTTCTCCTCCGTGTTTACTTTATTGGGAGTCTCACTCTATAAATTAAAGTATTAGATATAGAGAGTAATATAAAAACTTATAAAAAGTCATCACTTTTATACAGTAACTTAATCAGCAATAATTTTTATCTTTTTAATAAATAACATATATTAAAGAAAAACTGATCAGGTCCCCGGTGTTTGATGCAGGATTCGAACCCGCGAGCCAGCGTTTTAAGTATGTCACCTATTTTAATTTTTAACCTCTAGCCGCCTATAGATCAAGATCAAGATCAACTTGCCAGGCCAAATGCGACTCTGGTTTGTCATAATTAAAATTCAAAATGGCATTCAATGGGAGACCTTTTTATAGGTCTCCGGGCGACTAGAGGATAGTATTTTTGTAATGATAGCTCTTAAAAATATGCCGTGTGATACCGGCTGATTAGAATAGCACAACCCCATCTCCTCCCGCGGCCCTCCGGCCGTTTTGGCAACCAAGTTTCGCAACCAGTTGTCGAAAAAGAATCAATAATCTTGTTACGTAACTAGTTGCTTAAAAAGAAATTATATTCCTGTTTCACATCTAGTTGCCAAAGAAGAATAGGTCTGGGATACTTAACCTTTAGGTGCATGATTTAATATTTTTATTAAGAAAAAATATATGTAATGGCTAAACACATTTAAAATACGAGAAAAATAAATTAAATAATCCTAGCTCGTTATTTCATAATATTTGCCGTGTGATGCCGGCTGACTAGAATAGCACCACCCCATCTCCTCCCGCGGGTGTCGTAAGAGGCGACAAAGCGAAAAATCCTACGGACGGGCAGCAGCGTCCGTCGAAACCCAATCTACAGCTACTGCGGTCGCCAACCCGCCTGCCAAGCGTGGCGACTATGGCAACTACCCCCAAGATGATACAAGTCATATTTTTGGGAGGCCTATGTCCAGCAGTGGACTGCATACGGCTGAAATGTACCTCTTAAAAATCAATCAATCAAAATATGTAATAAAAAAATAAATTGATTTTTTATGCCATACCTTTTTCCTCTTCACATGTTTGTGAATCTTTAAATGCTTGGTCATCTCCTGAGCACTGAAGCACACCCGGTCACAGAGAAGACAGGAGTGCTGTAGACAGTGCTCCGTCTTGTGGGCGGACACACTGTCGCTCTTGATGTAGGCTAGGCAGATGAGGCACTGTACGTGGTCGGGTTTCTGTGTATAATCAAATTTTTAATTAGATGGAGCAAACTGACAGCAGTTTACATACATTTGACAGGTCGTTTGACAACTTTATTATGAAAACTGCTGTCAGTTTACTCCATCTAATTAAAAAATTGATTATAGTTAACAAGTTTGTGCTTAAAATGAAAAAGGTTTTCCCAAATGTAAAAAATCGCATTAGTTCTATATTATCAGAGCCCGGAAAATCCATAGCAAAACAAAAGACTGTCGCAATCAAACTAGTGATAGAAACATTTTTTTATCGATATCGAGTTTATCGATGTCTTATGGAATACTAATTTTCTGGGGTGTCTATTATTTTCAATGAGGTTGATTAGGTCTTTGTCACCCGACTACGGCCAGGTCAAAAGGGAAGGGTTATTTCTTAATATGAAATATAAGTAACGTTGATAATATAAGTTACGTTGCGTTCTATATTAAATAACTCATATAAAATAAACCCTTAACTTACCACTTCTTTTACGTTTGGCGTGAATGATTATAAAATAATGTACCTTAACATGTCGGTATGTTTTTTTTAGACAAAACTTACTCGATATCGATAAAAAATTGTTTCTATCACTAGTTTGATTGCGACAGTCTTTTGTTTTGCTATGGATTTTCCGGACTCTGTATATTATTTTATACTAGCTGTGCCCCGCGTCATCCGCGGTTTGTTAAAATCAAATTTATAATTAAATGGAGTAAACTGACAGCAGTTTTCATACTAAAGTTGTCAAACGACCTGTCAAATGTATGAACACTGCTGTCAGTTTACTCCGTTTAATTATAAATTTGATTTTAGGGAAAAAACGTAAGTAGTTATTATAATATTGAGTAGTTATTATATTTATCTGAAAATAAAATTATTTTAATCATCATCATCACCCGAAGTCCACTGCTGAACATAGGCCTCTGCCAATACGACCCCCCGTTACCGGATTTGGGCTACAAGCATCCAGCGGTCTTTACCATATCGTCGTTCCACCTTGTGGAGGGTCTTCCCACGCTCCGGAAAATTATGAATGAATGAAATACTTTTTATTGTACACCTCAATTGAATCATTACAAAGAAAAATAGTAATGAAAAACAACAGTAGGGGTTAACAACGGGCGGTCTTATCGCTAATAAGCGATCTCTTCCAGACAACCTTCAGGTAGCGAAATCTTATCTAGTATCTATGTCAGTAGCTGTAGCATGAATAATTTAATAAGTTATTTTAACAAGTATAAATAAAATGTGTATCATACCTCCACATGTTTATCTTCGTTATGCCGCTCCAAGCTACTCCGAGTCTTAAACACTTCCACACAAGACTCACATCTGAACGCCGCACCAACAAAACCTTCTGTCATCATCTGTTTCTCTCTACTCTGTAACATCTCCTCTTCTGTCATTTCTGTGGTAACAACATAATCCTTATATTTGTACATCACCTTTTTTCTTTTACTAACTTTTTTTTTATTTGTCTTAAGTTCTGCTTCATTTATTTTTATCTTATCTTTCTCCTTATCACTATCTACATCCTCATGGCAGTCTGACAGACTGCCATGTAGTTCTGACAGCGGTATGTCATCAATGTCAGTTTCAGTCTTTATATCCGGGCCGCAGTCTATGAAATTGTCAGTTTCTTGTATGTCAGAGATGTATGTGTAGTCGTAGGTAGATTTATGGTAGTAGAGTAGACGGGAGAGGCAGTTTTTTAATGAAGTTAACTGTGGAATAAAACATTTGAGATTAATATGTTAGAGAGTAAATAAATAATAAATAAATATTTCTGGACAATCTTACACAAATCGACCTAGTCCTACGGTAAGCTCAGTAAGGCTTGTGTTGTAGGTACTAGACGACAATATATATAATAGATAGATACATATAAATACTTAAATAGAGAACACCCATGACTCTGGAACAAATATCTGTGCTGATCACACAAATAAATGCCCTGACTAGGATTCGAACTCAGGACATTGGCTTCATAGGCAGGGTCACTAACCACTAGGCCAGTCTTGTCGTATAGATAGTAGTAGGTCGAGAGTAATAGCAATTACGCAATTAGTGATGTTACAGAGCTCAGAACTCGGCTCTGGTTCCATTCAAACCCAATACAGCTACTGCAGTCGACAACCCGCCTGCCAAGCGTGGCGACTATGGCAACTACCCCCAAGATGATACGTCATATTTATGGGAGGCCTATGTCCAGCAGTGGACTCCATACGGCTGAAATGTATGTATGTAAATGTAAGATATAGGGACCCAGTATAATTTATATAGTAGTGATACTACTTAAATATCAAAGCAAATAAAATTTTTAAGCACAATACTATCGCGAGATTGAAACTTATTAATTGTGCTTCTATACAATGGGCTCGAGCAAGTGGGTAACTGCGTTGGTTAGCTTACGCGAACGGCTCATGATTATGCTCCTCATTATGGAGTGAAACATGTCGAGCAATATTCGATTAAAAAAACGTAAATTACCCGCTTCTATACAATTTACAAATAACAATATTTAATATAAAAAAATTTATACTCATCGTATAACAAAATACTGAACGCAAAAAAAATAAAAAAATAAAAAAAAATTATTTGTTCTCAGTTCAAATGAACTTATTAAAAAAATATCTGCAAAATACTCACATCATTCCTGCCTTCTGCTAGAACAGACAACTGTCTCTGCGCTACACAAGCCTGCCTCCTAAACCGAGCGATCCTCTGCATCACCGCTGCACATTCCCAGCATATGAACAGGCTTGATGCTTCCTTGTAAAACCCCTCCTGGTAATGTAATGTCCAGATTTAATCCAAAGATGTACTGGGGCCGATTTTTGAGCACTCAACAGTCTAATCGTAATACTTTAAACTCTCTCCAACATGAAGAAATGGTATTTAAGAAGCATGAATGTTAGAAATAAATAATCGTGGGTAAACTATACATTTTGTGCAAAAATGATGGTAAGAAACTTTTGTGTGTGATAATATTACTTCTCAAAGTTATGCTCCCATCGTGACATTTTAACTCTCAACACATAGAACTGGTATTTTAAACATGAATGATATAAATAAATAATCGTGGGTATCGAAACTATACATTTTGTGCAAAAATAATGGTAAGAAACTTTTGTGTGTGATTTTATTTGTTCTCAAAGTTTTGATGAGAGCATGAGTCCCAAAAATCAGCCCCCTGATTCACACTTTCAGCATTGCTTGAGTCAAGTATCATCATCATAATCATCATCATCATGTCAGCCATAAGACTTCCACTGCTGAACATAGGCCTCCCTCCTGGACCTCCATCCACCTCCTTGGTTGGAAGTAACCTGCGGTGCTACCGCGAAACACGATATTCGTAAATTTCGGACGCTCTCTGTCACTCTTATGATGCCTTAATTGGAGAAAGATGCTCGAAATATACGAACTTCGATGTTTGCGGTACCAGGCCTGCATCCAGGGTCTTCAAGTATGCTCATGCTTATTGTGATATTAGTGTTTCTCAAAAAAATGCATGTAACATTTTAAAAAAATGTGCTTTTTTTCAAGAGATCTATCGTCAGGGATAGTGCAATACCGCATAACTACAAATATTGATAAGAGTTTGAAATTGAAACAATGTAAAAAGCAACTGTATCTTATTGCATTTGTTGGTTACGCAGTATTTCACTAAATATCACAGACGCTATGTTATTTAGAATGAATAGCCCTTTCCATTCGAATCAACAAATAAAAATCCATATTTTTTAGTTTCTTTTTTGTGTTACCCTCATAACAGCCTTATCCATTTTGAAACCGGTGTCAAATGTTTAGTTTTAAGGCTCAGGCTTCTCTTATGTTGTTTCAAATAAATTTATTTTATGTCTTTTGAATATATGAGAGATTGTAAACGTAAGAAGAAAAAAAATTGGAAACTTAGAAAAATATCTTAGGATAACTCAGAAAAAATCCTAAGTTGCCCTTTTCTCTTTCGCCTACCTCAAGGATGGGTTGGAGTCAGTTGTTGAAAATCTAATTATTAGTTAGGATAATTTTTATTGTATAAATATACAAACCAAATTAATTTCTTAAAAATATACCAAATAGGCAGCAATGGCCTAGAGGCCTTAGCTAAATGACACACAGAATTAAGAGATATTATCGGAATCGGAATAAAAGGCGTTATATATGGATAGAAATGTATAAACAATTAAGTATTAAAGCTTTAAATTATTATTTAATTCATATTATTTAAATGTTTAATGGTAATTACGGAACCAAGCTAAGGAAAAAATCATAAATAGGTTCTTTAAACTATCTAATAATTAAAAAAAAAAAACAAGTTGGAATGTGACTTGTGTATAAGGCCCTGCGGCGCTACCGCGAAACACGATATTCGTAAATTTCGGACGATTGTCTCTGTCACTCTCATTACGCCTCAATTGGAGTAAAAGAGATAGATGCCCGAAATATACGAACTTCGATGTTCGCGGTACCGGGCCTGGTAGCCAAAGCATTAAAAAAAAATGTGTATAAGCTAGTGAAGGGGCCCTATTGGCAGAGCTCTTGGTTATTTTTTTTTAATATATGATACTTTACTCTGTAAGCTTCCGAGTCGTACGACAGCAACGAATAGAGGTTGTTTACACCGCCATTAATTCTACAAAGTTGCGACAACTTTCTATCATTGCTTAAACATGTGCAACATAGTGTTTTTAAAGCGATTTCTGCTGTGTCCTCCATTTTAATACATTGAATTAGTTCAATATTATTTATTTATGTTAATTTTAAGTGATAATACAACATATTAAACTAATAAATATACAGATATCCTAATATTTTCGCAATAACAAGCTGAAATTGTTTTGAGTGTTTTGACTCAAAAGTGGAAATGTCAAACCAATAGGAAAAAAAAAACATTGCGTTTAGTTTTCACATGGAAATTTTCAAGAGTAAACCGCAATTGTTAATAAAGTATTTAGATATAAGACTTTTTTTATTAGAAACAAGATTACTTTTATTATGAAATACAAATTATGTTACTATATTTATACGGAATGACATAAATGCGATATTTTAAAAAAGTACTATTTTCGTCGCTTAACATAGACTTTTAGTGACATCTAGCGGGCAATAGAAATAAATGAGTAAACCGTATCTTTCTCAAAATCACCCTTAACAGTGTCACTGTCCGATATACGTAGTGTTCTTAATAGTTTGTGCTTTCGAGCAAAATATTAATTGCAATTGTTTTTGTACTAATTAAATTATATTAAAATATGTGTAAATGTTTTCGATAGAATGTAAATAAAACAGTAGAGCTACTAAATAATTTTAATATCGCATTATAAATAAATCTAACATGCTTGCAGGGCACAATTATTCAAAGTGTCACTTATTTTCACTAAAATGAGAGTAATTTAAATGCACAACCTAAATAAATTTAAAGTCACGATGAAACGTGCAATTGGAGTGCAGGTACCCACACGTAATAAAATTAGAAACTTATTTACGAGTCATCAACGATTTATAAGATTTTTTAACATAGTTGTGGCGATACTCACAGAATAATAAAGGGACTAAATATTTTAAGTACTTATTATTTTGAATATTCATATAATTATAATTGAATGGCAGACAATACATTTATTGGTACTTACAAACAACCTTATAATAACAATTACTTGATCAGGATATTAATAAACAATCGCTAATTAAATAAGTAAAGGAAAATCGTATAATAATTTACTTTCTATGACGATATTTCAGACAAACTTGTCTTTTACCTACTCTCTGTGTTGATTCTACCTCATTGACTAGTTTATCAGTCTTTCTTATTAGTGCATAAACATCTAAATGTCTGCTTTTGGCCACATGAAGAAATTATACATGTTAACGGCTCTTACAGTGAATCAAATAAGGATTGATGGTGTGCACTAGACGAACATACATATAAATAAATATATAGATAACGTCCGTAACCCAGGATCAAATGTTAGTAACGATTATTGATTAACAATCAGACAATCTCGTTGGAAGCGTAAACTCAGTAGGAGTATTCCATTAGTACTAAATCAAGTGTGGATGCCGATTTTTGAGAGTCATGCACTCGAATTCAAAAAGCTATGAGGACGAAAATAATCGCACACAAAAGTTTCTCACATTATTTTTGGACAAAATATAGTTTGGATAACCAGGATTATTAATACCATTTCTTCGTGTTTGAAAGGGTTTAAAATGTCACGATTCGAGCGTCGAGTGCTCAAAACCGGCCCCTCGACTCTCTCGACAGTTTAAAGTTAAACTCTCTCAAACACAAAGCAATGCTATATGCGTGGGTATCGAAACTATACATTTTGTGCAAAAATAATGGTAAGCAACTTTTGTGTGTGATTATTTGCGTTCTCAAAGTTTTATGAATACAAGTGCACGACTCTCAAAAATCAGCCCCCATATCTCACATTGCTATCTTAAGCTGAAACGAAGTATTTAATTTCGTATGCATCCCGTACATACAGTATATACATTTTTCTTTTACATACTAAGCCTGTTTTCTCAAGATAGTGACGACATTCTTTCAATACAACTCACAATAAGTGTAAGATCCTTCTTATTTTAAAACACATATTACATAAATAGCTACATAAATAATTATAACAATACTTATTGTTAATAATGAAACTGAGTACAATATAATTATTTAAAGATTACCAGTTAAAGACATTTTTGAAATTTTCTTCTATTTTATCACGGTTTCATGGATTAACCTATTTTAATGTAAAATACTCTGAAACTTATAGATCCAATGGACCCAATAACCATTTTTAATATTTTAGTTTTCAATATTTTTTTCCTCGTGAAATTGTGACGGGACGTCACAATGTTCATTTATTCTATTCTCTTCAAAATCACGATGTTTTTACTCTGAAAAAGAAAAGAATAACAATAACATACCAAAGTAGAGCTTAAAGGTTAGGTCAACGCTCAAAGGCACTTTTTCGATTTCATTAAATTTTATGACTACATTAATCTACTTTTGTCCTTTCAATTTGAATGCAAAAATGCACGGCGATATTGCTGATTTCTGTAGATAAAAGGTGTAATGGTTTTCACCAAACATTATCGTCATATATTGTCATGGTAATATCTACCAGTTAACTACCGGGCTAAAGCTAGGACATATGGAAGTGGTGCAAGGAACATAGTTAAAAAAAATATTACGATTAATTAAAGAATTAACTAAAAACGCCTAATAGAATGTAGTCTATTCTGTATGATAAACCCTATACATAGAAAGACACAAATGTAAAGTATATTTTTTAAGAGATGAAAATTTGGGCTGGAACGCCATTATTAACATTAAATAATATACCTAATACAATTTTCCAAAACTAGTCTTATTTTTTGTAATAATTATGTACAGATACAGATACTTGGAATTTGTAGGTAAATAGATTGTAAGTATTTATTAAATCTAACCTTATAAACGCCAATAACGGAAACTGGAATACTAAGTGGTGTCTCAGATATATGCCACTGTAGAGTGTTATCAGGCCCGGTACCGCGAACGTCGAAGTTCGTATATTGCGGGCATCTGTCTCTTTTACTCCAATTAAGGGCGTCATGAGAGTGACAGAGACAATCGTTCGAAATTCACGAATATCGTTGTTCGCGGTAGCGCCACAGGTTATCCCGAGACATGTCTGAGCTATAGTTTGGCAGAAGAACTAAGCGGTCAAAGTATTTCTATTTTTTATCGGTAAATAATTTACTTTAAAATTCGTTAACAGTTCACTATTTTTTTATAGGTTCACTAAATAGTTCATACCTTCCAAAAGCTCCAACAACGACGAAGGACGACCTGAGGTATCGTGCGATACTGGCAGCGTCGGAGTGGATCCATCAGGCAGCACTGAGATCAATAAACTTTATTATAACTACTGAAGTTACTTCCATAATGGAGATTTTCTCTATCCTACTCTATGACAATATAATAACAAAGAAGTAAATAAGTAAGAGGTTATTTTACTAAAATACCACCTGTAGGGCTGCCAACTCTTTTCGGCTAATATAATAGAGTATTTTTTAAGTTCACATGTTATTAGGAAATGTTTGCTTCATTAAAAGAAATATGTAAACTCGACCCAATACATAATATATATTTTATACGTCTAAACTAAACAGACGTAAAATCGTAACTCTTTAATTGTGAACGATTAATTTATTATAGGAGCTTATTACGATACGTTATTTTTTTCTGTGCAGGGGCCGATTTTTAAGAGTCGTGCATTCGAATTCATAAAACTTTGAGAAAAAAAAATCACACATAAACGTTTCTTACCATTATTTTTGCACAAAATGTATAGTTTCGATACCTACAATTATTTATTTATATCTTTCATTCATGCTTCTTAAATACCATTTCTATGTGTTTGAGAGAGTTTAAAATATCACGATTCGAGCGTCGAGTGCTCAAAAATCAGGCCCCTGGTAAAAGCAGACACAATGGTAGATATATAGTCATACGTTACCGTATCGGACAATGCGCAGAGTTGGCTGCGAGATATCAGAGAAAGTACGGTACTCGAGTATTGCCTCGGGTCTGGAGCCAGGGGCGCGTGATATCGGCGGCTGGAATTTGAACAGACTATATCAGTAACCTACGCAAGTTTACCAAAAGAGTTACTATTTTTTTTTATTGAGTAAAAAAGAGAAATATATACATTGTTGTATACAAGACCCATCATTGGCAAAACCAGAGAGGTTTGTGTGCCGATGGGGAGTTCAAAAACAGATACAGATCTAATAATTATTCTATGATTATATAAGATCTTGGTCAGAGTGTAGCAAAGGGAGGCCCATATATAGGACTTAGAAAAAATTTTTTTTTTTTTGCTCGTTTTTACTATTTTTTTGATCAGAACATTAAAGAATATGTAAAAATAAGCATCTTTTACTGGAACTAACCTAACCTAACCTAACCTAACCTAACCTAAACCTACTTTTCTGACAACAGTTTATTTTCTCGAGGGTCGCAGTTCTAACCTAACCTAAACCTACTTTTCTGACAACAGTTTATTTTCTCGAAGGTCGCAGTTCTAACCTAACCTAAACCTACTTTTCTGACAACAGTTTATTTTCTCGAGGGTCGCAGTTCTAACCTAACCTAAACCTACTTTTCTGACAACAGTTTAGTTTCTCGAGGGCGCGACATTTATCTCGGTAATTATTAAGTTTAGAGAAAACTTGCCCATACAAAACATGCTTATTTTAGCGTCTTCTATACGATAGCATCATAAAAAATAGGTGTCATAATGATACCATTCCCATCGTTATTTTTTCAGTCCGAACACATGTGTCAATTTAGGAGCCAATATCTCGGTAATTATCAAGTTTAGAGAAAAGTTGCCCATACAAAACATGCTTATTTTAGTGTCTTCTATACGATAGCATCATAAAAAGTAGGTGTCATAATGATACCACTCCCATCAAATTTTTTCTGTCCTGCGTACCCAAATTTTTCTAAGTCCCAGGTACGGCCACCCTTTCCTACACCCCAACCAAGATCTTTTCTTTATAATTTTAAATAAATTAATATTTTTTTTTATCTACTTATGAGTTTTGCTTAATGTTTCATTTAATGTAGATGTATTTAATTTATACATATGGAAATGCTTTACTTACAATAAGAACAAAGGTATTTTGCGACATTGAGCGTCCTTCAGCGATGCTGGACAGGCGTTCCTGGGCCTTACATGCCTGCTGGCGGAAATGTACGATTTTGGACATTATTGCGTCGCATTCCAAACAAATTATTAATCTAGTAGGCTCCTTCTCACCGTCCTGAAATAACAATAAAATTATTGAATTGGTATTTACATTGTTAAAGTTTTTTATATGTTAATAATTGATATATTTTCCGTATATAAATCGATAAATTAGTAGGTAATTGACATATAATCAAAACTAGTGCGTAAAAAGTGTACTTTGTGCATAAATTTCACTTTTTAAGGCACTTGTTATGAAAAATTAGGTTCGATACACGTGTAAAAACTTCTTTAAGACTCGGGTGATTGTCACCCTCGTTTCACTCGGGCTCCAACTTTCACCCTCGTCGAAAAAAAACTTTTTTTTCACTAGTATCGAAATATACTATTACATTTAATCTTTCGACAGCCACAATCGCATTTTATTATAACATAAGAATATATTTTATCATTTTTTTAAATAGGTACTGAATATACTATTACAGTAACAATACCTGGTTTATCTTATAATATATAATAAACAATAAGAAATAGAAACGGTAGGAGAAATAAAAAATAAACAAATTTAATATTGTACCGAGGAATTATATTGGTCATCACAAAACAGCGAGAACAAACTGTTCCCGGCTCCGTCGATTAGACAAAGATGCAGTAACTTCTGGTCCTTCCTCATACAAACACAGCATTGCATGTTTTGCTCAGGACCCTGTTTTGGAGTCTCTGTCATTTCTTCTTATCTAATTACTCTTCACACTTGAAAAATAATTTTCATAAATGTGTATAACACTTTAAATGCCTTTAAAATAGCTATTAGTTAAGCATATATCACATAAACACTAAGATATATTCATTATCAGCGTAAAAAAATGTTTTTCCTAACTACAGTACAATGTTTTCCTTTATTTCGTTTACAGCTGTCTGCGCGTAATTAAAAATCGATTACATTGCGTTTAGTTTCTTCTTGTTAATATTGTTACTTGAGATGAAATAGAATAGCACAAATGTACACCTTAGCACATTTGACATTAAATTATAACCATACTTCGTAGTCTTAATAAATATAAAGAAGAACTCATCTTTACGGGGTTCAAGAAAAGTCTGGTTTCTGTGTTTTACTGTAGCATATATAACCGCTATCTAGCGGTGAGTAGCTGAATTACTTTTGACGTCTGGAGCATTGCTACCACAACACAGAACCAAATTCCTTGTCAATAAATGACAGTTTTCTTTATTACATTATCGTTCATTTTTGTGATTATTGTTGGATTATTGTCTTTAGATTGCCATATATTGCTATCATTTGATATCCCACTAACAGTAAACGATGGATATACTTTATTAGTCACTAATTTATTCAATAGTCAACTATTCTTCATAAAGTTTCCTAAGAGAGTTTGTGAAGTATTGATGTATGAATTGAAGAGTGTTGTGTTGTGCATAAACTTTTGTTAAAATGTACTCAATAAAAATAGAAGCAGAACAGGCTTTTTGCCAGGGATGCCTCACAGCAGACCGGAAACTAACTCCCTTGACAAACTATGAAATGTATTTTGCGATCTTAGGAAATAAACTAACTCTGGAGGTAAGTTAATATCACTGGTTCAAGATACCCTAGTTCACTTTATTGTTTTTAAGTTCTTAATATTCAGGCATATCTTATTAAGAGAGACATATTAAAATTAATAAAATAAATAAAAAATAAAATAAGCCTTTATTATTGACTTTAGTTTTACAAAAGTTTTACATTATAATTCTTAGATATCAATTTGCCCTTTGGCAAAGGCCTTCCCTAGAGTTCTCAATTCCTGTCTGTCCATATTAAGAGTCTCTTAATATGGTCATTTTTATACAGTTACTGGAGTTAAGTGCTGTTAAAACTTGCCGGATAAATCATAGAACACAGGGAAGATAGTAACAAAATAAAATATAAAAATTAATTATTAAATACCCCAATATTTTGACTATCTTGTTGTTCTATTTATTAAAATAAATAGAATTGCGAGTATATCGACAGTGGAAATTTCAAATGTCTTAAGTCGCATATAAAAGTATGTCCCTTACGACATTTGAAATTTCCACAGTCGATATGTTTATGATATTAAAATTGCAAGTGCAGCAATATCAAAATTTTATGCATTTTAAAAGTAAATTTTGAATTCAATAAGACATTAACGATGTTGAGTCATTTGTAACAAGTATTGGAATTACATAATCATTAATCCAGTACAACAATATTATTTATCTTTCCGATTAATTACGCCTACCTTTTTGTTTTATTTTTTAAGTCGGTTAAAAATGCATTCTAAAAATTACACAAAGGTTGTATGTCATTTATATCGATATCAAGTAATAAAATTAATTTAAGTTGTCCTCACACTATTAAACGTCAGTTCAGATTTGCCCCTTCAATCCGGTGTTTGACTATTGCATGTTTGAAAAAAGAATATTTACTAATATTCTTAAATTTTCCAATAAGGCTGGGCGCCTATGGCGACTTTTTGTAGCGATGCAGTCGCGCGTTTCGTAAACGCGCGATTGCATCGCTGCTAACGCGTTTTAGTCGCATTTGCAACGCGCTACTAACGCGCGACTGCATCGATGCAAACGCGCGATCGTGTCGGACGACGTCGAGGGAAGAAGGTGGGGGCGCGTGAGTGGAGAAAAGAGCAACTGCGTTTGCATCGCGACAGAAGCGCGACTGCGTCGTGGTTCGTGGGCGAGGGTACACAGCCAGCGACCGCATCGCGACTGTATCGATTCGAACGCGCGATTGTATCGCGATTGTTTCGCTGCAAAAAAGTAATAGACATGTATGTTGTTCCAGGAGTACAAATATCTTAATATCCTGCTATGCTGGGAGTGCCAGGCGTTGCTGCGGCGAGCACAACGATTCCGGAACACTGTGTTGCGCGCACAGTACTTGCTATCAGTCACTCATGTTGAGCAGGTAAAACATTACTTATACAGAGTCAGTGATTACAGATAGTTGGCAGTCCTCAACTGTGCGTTTTTCTAGAAACTTCCTGCCTCGCACAGCAAAACTCTGGAATAAAATGTCGTGTGCAGTATTTCCGAACCGATATGACATCCAAACCTTCAAGAAAAGAGCGTATAGAGATCTTAAAGGTCGGCAACGTACTTGTGACTCCTCTGGTGTTGCGAGTGTCCATGGGCGGCGGTAGTTGCTTACCATCAGGCAATCCGTCAGCACGTTTGCCTCCTATATCATAAAAAAAAAATTTCAACTAAATGCAATTATCCTTCAAAAGTAAAAGTAATTTATTTATGCAAAATTAATTCCATTAACAGTTGGGCCATTTTATTAAAAGTTGTATACTCATCTTTTTTTTAAATGAATTTTTTTGTGTGGTTTCAGCATGATAGGAGAAAAAATGTGTCCCAAATTTTCATACAATTTTAATTACTTCCATTCCGTTACCGCCATACGAGGTGTATGAAAAATAGTAACGGAATGGATTAAAAATGCTCGGGACACATTTTTCTTCTGTCAGGCTCAAAAGAACTAATGATTCTGAGTAGAAACCACACAAAAAAATGTATACAACTTTAAATATAATAGCCCAGTTACAAAATATGATAGTATAATAGTTATATATGCAGGGCATTAATAAATATATGAAACCACATACAAATTGAAATAAATGACATACATTCTCAAACGCCAGAGTCCATGTTTGTTTTGGAGTAAAAAAAATTTTGATGTCAATATTTTCCGATTTTATAAAATTAAAAAGTATATTTAATAACCATTTGTACAATCAATAAAAAAAAAAACTTTTTTTACAGATTACACCAAATAGTTTATCAGCACTCAATTATATATGTAAACAGAATTATGACTGCGTTATTGAAGAAACCATAGATAACAACCATGAAACAGAAATAGTCATAGACGACAAAGATATATTTATAAAAGAGGAATCACAGGATAACTTCGGAACTGATCATTTTGACAGCTACAGCGATAATTTAAAAGAAAAAATAACTAAAAATGTCTCAAAGAAAAAAGTATACAAGAAAGACAGAGAGAGGCGAGAATTAAAAAAAATAGATAATAAATTGGACTTAAATAACCCTGATAAGTATTTTAGTGAGGTATGTCTGAGCGAGAGGGAGGTAGAAGAGATATTGGAAAGGGAAAAAAGAGAGGGCGAGAGTCGTCCGCACGCATGTCATGTGTGTGGGTTTTGGTATGGGAACAATAAAGAGCTGATTGACCATAAAAAAAGTTTTCATAAACAGGTAAGAATTTTAATATTGTATTATAGACACAGTAAAAATTTTCAAATAAATAAATATTACAGGACTGAGCCACACTTGTGTTGAGGGTACTCAGCCAACGATATATACAAATACATAAATTACATAGAAAACGTTGTTCCTTTCTTTTAAAATACAATGTTATTTAAGCAGAGTTATTATTTTTTAGCTATTCCTTCGATTGGCATCTTAAAAGTAGGTGATTTTTTTTGACACTTAAGTTGGTTCGATTCCCAGACGAAGCAAGTCATTTTTAGAGAATCTGTGAATGCAGAATAACTAACTTTTAAAAATAACATAAAGTCTTCTTTCAGCAACACACACTTACACTACCTACGATACACTATCTTACACTATCTACGATACACTACCTTACACTATCTACGATATTTAAGGTACTTCCCCTTCATGTCCCATAAGTTTGGGACGCCATGTATATATTTTATCAAGTTTTATGTGTTATTTCTAGCTAGTGAAATCCTTAAAATCTGGACTTACAGACGTCCAGAGGCTACAGTGACTGCTTACTATCAAGCGGGCCGTGTGCTTGTTTGCCACCGTCGTAGTGTTTCTTTTAAATCAAGTTTTATGTGTTATTTACAGCGAGTGAAATCCTTAAAATGCGTCCAATGCTCATTATCGTTCAAGACGCTTTGGGACTTAGAGTTGCACTGCTGGCGATCTCACCCAGTCAACCGCTGTGCCCCGTGCGGGCGTATAGTTGCCCAGGCGCGGGACAGAAGTAAACATTTGCTCGTACATCGGTTCAAATATCGGTGTTTGAAATGCGAATTTGATTTTGGGTAAGTGTTTTTACATTTTCACGCGACATGTTTCGGAGAACCTATGCCTCCATTATCAAGCCCTAAGAGTGCTGAGTGTGTATGTTTATTTATATACATTGAAATAATTTGTAATATAAATGATATAAGAAAATGTTAGGTACAATCGCCATCAGATATATCGAAGCTGTGGAGGTCGTCACAAATATCTGAACATGCACTTTATCACCTTGATAAAGAGGCGTTGTTATTATATGTACATAATAATAAAAATGATATTTGTTTATAGGCCAGTAGAATTTATTTTAGTTTAACCAATTTATTTATTATCTATTATTAGAAAATGTGTTCTATTTACATGTAACCAGAAATTATTTTCAGTATAAGGTGGCCAGTAATTGAAAAGGCCAGTTACTGGCGGTTTAACTTACGTTGCACTTTTTTTATCTAACCTCTTAATTCCAGTGACAAGCAGCTATTCAAGCAACACGAAATGCAGTTGCATACCAAATACGTATGCGACCAATGCAACTACAGCACACACACTAAGAACAGACTGGAAAAACATGTCGTGTAAGTAATAATGCTATTTGACGCTAGAGGGCAGCACCAGCACAATTTTTAACCTTTTCGGAGCCATGTCATAACTGGAGTTGAACTTTATGCGTGTGCAAGTAAGTTTAATTTGCTCTGTGCTGTCGAGGACATTTAATATATACATTTTTAGCGTTGAAGCTGCGGTGCCAATATATACGTCTATGGCGTGGAAAAGATTTTTTAAATGGTCTAAAATAACATTTTGACCTCATGCGCGTAAAGTTCGATTTTACGATGCGTACGCTGTATTATACTCTGTCTGTTTAGGTAGTTAAAAAAAGGTAAACAATCTTGACGTGTCTTTTTATTGAAAAACGCTTTTTTTTAATCAGCGACTATTACTTACGAAAGCAAAATAATGTAAATAACCATATGTGATTCATAATTGTCACATACTTGTCATGATTTATTTTTCAAAACTGATTTTCAATAAAAAGTCATGACAAGATTGTTTACCTTTTTTTAATTACCTAAACAGACAGAGTATAGTGCGTAAAGTATTTTTTTCTCCTAAGACTAACAAGGAAAGGTACCGAAATGTCCAGCTGTGTTTTGATTTAATTTGATATATGTTAGAGAGTAGACTAAAATAACCGACGCGTATTTATACTGCCCTTAAACGAATTGTCTAAAAACGAACGAACTTGTCTATGAACTAAACTTGCCTATAAATTAAATTTTTCTCGCAACGCAAAAAGTGAAAAGCAGAGTGTATAACTCAGGCATAAATATAAACTTTTATCCTCGACTATATTGCCCCGGATAAAAATGGATCGCTTTATGCCCTTGTTGTACAATCTATAGATTATTTGTTTGCGTCTTTGCTGTTGAGATGTCTGAAGCTAAAAGCTTAAAGCTCGATCCCGTGTAAATAAAAGAGACATATATGTCATAGCCGGGTGATGAACTATACATATATGCCTCTCTTTTTTATTTACACGGGAGCGATTATCTTTAGTATTATCTTTTTTGAAATAGTTGATAGCTCATAGCTTACTAGCTCACGGTGGGACCAGTATCTTAGTAGTATAAAAAAAAAATCGGAATTAGGGTAAGTTCATATGAACGCGCGTTGCCGCGCGATAAAGCTGTTCAGATGATGGCGGATTGCACGCGACAGGCTATCGTCAACATTAAGTAAGAATGGACTTGGGAGCAATTTGCTTGTGATTAGCAGAGCCCGGATTTTTCACGGCAAAACAAAACACTATCGTAATCTAGCCAGTGATAGAAACATTCCGGGCTCTGGTGATTAGTCCTCCATTTGTCATAGCTCCGTGTGTCAGTCACGCCTCAAACCGCGCGGGTCAACTGAACAGATCGAAACAGGACTGTAGAGTGTAGTTCTTGTCACAGTACACAGCAACATAGATTTATTACGATCTTGAACCGCGCGCTGAGCAAACCGCGCGGCATCGCGTTCATCTGAACTTAGCCTTAGGGCGCTGCCTCATCGGGATGCCATTGCGACGCAACTCTTGACTCAGTTCGACGACGTCTTTGGAATGGACGTAGAAGATACCGCACATATTTATTATGTTCGTCGAAGAAGAATACAAAGTGAAAATAATTATTTAGCTATTATATTATTAAGCGAGCGTCCGGTTGGCGGAGTGAATGAGGTGCAGCTTATGCACATACATTTTAGTGGCGACGTTGCCAGTCTGCCCGAGCATCCAGTCGCCACGTAGCCGTAAATCGTGGCTACGTTTCCAAATTAGCGACGTTGCCAAGTGAGTGAGATCCGATGCATTTCTGTATGAATTATTTGGATACGTAGCTGGCGACGTCGCCCATCCCATCCCGGTGATGCAGAGCCCTTAGTCATAAAAAAAATGGGAATAAGCGGCGACGGCTGACGTGGCGCTCCGCCCTTAGCCGCCAGCACCTGCCGCTGGTGTGCGGGCAGTGCGGCGCGGCGCCGGGCTCGTGGGCGCGCCTGCGCCGCCACGCGCGCGACGCGCACGAGCGCCGCGGGCCCGCCTACTGCGTGGAGTGCGACCGCAGCTTCCCCACGCCCGCCAAGTACAGCCGCCACCTCAGCCAGTCCGCGCGCCACCGGCCCAAGAAGAAGCTCAGGTAACGGGCACGCGACGCCGGCCCGCCTACTGCGTGGAGTGCGACCGCAGCTTCCCCACGCCCGCCAAGTACAGCCGCCACCTCAGCCAGTCCGCGCGCCACCGGCCCAAGAAGAAGCTCAGGTAACGGGCACGCGACGCCGGCCCGCCTACTGCGTGGAGTGCGACCGCAGCTTCCCACGCCCGCCAAGTACAGCCGCCACCTCAGCCAGTCCGCGCGCCACCGGCCCAAGAAGAAGCTCAGGTAACGGGCGCGCGACGCCGGCCCGCCTACGGCGTGGAGTGCGACCGCAGCTTCCCCACGCCCGCCAAGTACAGCCGCCACCTCAGCCAGTCCGCGCGCCACCGGCCCAAGAAGAAGCTCAGGTAACGGGCACGCGACGCCGGCCCGCCTACTGCGTGGAGTGCGACCGCAGCTTCCCCACGCCCGCCAAGTACAGCCGCCACCTCAGCCAGTCCGCGCGCCACCGGCCCAAGAAGAAGCTCAGGTAACGGGCGCGCGACGCCGGCCCGCCTACTGCGTGGAGTGCGACCGCAGCTTCCCACGCCCGCCAAGTACAGCCGCCACCTCAGCCAGTCCGCGCGCCACCGGCCCAAGAAGAAGCTCAGGTAACGGGCGCGCGACGCCGGCCCGCCTACTGCGTGGAGTGCGACCGCAGCTTCCCCACGCCCGCCAAGTACAGCCGCCACCTCAGCCAGTCCGCGCGCCACCGGCCCGAGAAGAAGCTCAGGTAACGGGCACGCGACGCCGGCCCGCCCACTGCGTGGAGCGCGACCGCAGCTTCCCCCCGCCCGCCAAGCACAGCCGCCACCACAGCCCGTCCGCGCGCCACCGGCCCAAGAAGAAGCTCAGGTAACGGGCGCGCGACGCCGGCCCGCCTACTGCGTGGAGTGCGACCGCAGCTTCCCCACGCCCGCCAAGTACAGCCGCCACCTCAGCCAGTCCGCGCGCCACCGGCCCAAGAAGAAGCTCAGGTAACGGGCGCGCGACGCCGGCCCGCCTACTGCGTGGAGTGCGACCGCAGCTTCCCCACGCCCGCCAAGTACAGCCGCCACCTCAGCCAGTCCGCGCGCCACCGGCCCAAGAAGAAGCTCAGGGAACCCGCGCGCGACGCCGGCCCGCCCACCCCGTCGAGTCCGCCCGCAGCCTCCCCACGCCCGCCAAGTACAGCCGCCACCTCAGCCAGTCCGCGCGCCACCGGCCCAAGAAGAAGCTCAGGTAACGGGCGCGCGACGCCGGCCCGCCTACTGCGTGGAGTGCGACCGCAGCTTCCCCACGCCCGCCAAGTACAGCCGCCACCTCAGCCAGTCCGCGCGCCACCGGCCCAAGAAGAAGCTCAGGTAACGGGCGCGCGACGCCGGCCCGCCTACTGCGTGGAGTGCGACCGCAGCTTCCCCACGCCCGCCAAGTACAGCCGCCACCTCAGCCAGTCCGCGCGCCACCGGCCCAAGAAGAAGCTCAGGTAACGGGCGCGCGACGCCGGCCCGCCTACTGCGTGGAGTGCGACCGCAGCTTCCCACGCCCGCCAAGTACAGCCGCCACCTCAGCCAGTCCGCGCGCCACCGGCCCAAGAAGAAGCTCAGGTAACGGGCACGCGACGCCGGCCCGCCTACTGCGTGGAGTGCGACCGCAGCTTCCCCACGCCCGCCAAGTACAGCCGCCACCTCAGCCAGTCCGCGCGCCACCGGCCCAAGAAGAAGCTCAGGTAACGGGCGCGCGACGCCGGCCCGCCTACTGCGTGGAGTGCGACCGCAGCTTCCCCACGCCCGCCAAGTACAGCCGCCACCTCAGCCAGTCCGCGCGCCACCGGCCCAAGAAGAAGCTCAGGTAACGGGCGCGCGACGCCGGCCCGCCTACTGCGTGGAGTGCGACCGCAGCTTCCCACGCCCGCCAAGTACAGCCGCCACCTCAGCCAGTCCGCGCGCCACCGGCCCAAGAAGAAGCTCAGGTAACGGGCACGCGACGCCGGCCCGCCTACTGCGTGGAGTGCGACCGCAGCTTCCCACGCCCGCCAAGTACAGCCGCCACCTCAGCCAGTCCGCGCGCCACCGGCCCAAGAAGAAGCTCAGGTAACGGGCGCGCGACGCCGGCCCGCCTACTGCGTGGAGTGCGACCGCAGCTTCCCCACGCCCGCCAAGTACAGCCGCCACCTCAGCCAGTCCGCGCGCCACCGGCCCAAGAAGAAGCTCAGGTAACGGGCGCGCGACGCCGGCCCGCCTACTGCGTGGAGTGCGACCGCAGCTTCCCCACGCCCGCCAAGTACAGCCGCCACCTCAGCCAGTCCGCGCGCCACCGGCCCAAGAAGAAGCTCAGGTAACGGGCGCGCGACGCCGGCCCGCCTACTGCGTGGAGTGCGACCGCAGCTTCCCACGCCCGCCAAGTACAGCCGCCACCTCAGCCAGTCCGCGCGCCACCGGCCCAAGAAGAAGCTCAGGTAACGGGCGCGCGACGCCGGCCCGCCTACTGCGTGGAGTGCGACCGCAGCTTCCCACGCCCGCCAAGTACAGCCGCCACCTCAGCCAGTCCGCGCGCCACCGGCCCAAGAAGAAGTTTCAGGTAACGGGCGCGCGACGCCGGCCCGCCTACTGCGTGGAGTGCGACCGCAGCTTCCCCACGCCCGCCAAGTACAGCCGCCACCTCAGCCAGTCCGCGCGCCACCGGCCCAAGAAGAAGCTCAGGTAACGGGCGCGCGACGCCGGCCCGCCTACTGCGTGGAGTGCGACCGCAGCTTCCCCACGCCCGCCAAGTACAGCCGCCACCTCAGCCAGTCCGCGCGCCACCGGCCCAAGAAGAAGCTCAGGTAACGGGCGCGCGACGCCGGCCCGCCTACTGCGTGGAGTGCGACCGCAGCTTCCCCACGCCCGCCAAGTACAGCCGCCACCTCAGCCAGTCCGCGCGCCACCGGCCCAAGAAGAAGCTCAGGTAACGGGCGCGCGACGCCAGCCCGCCTACTGCGTGGAGTGCGACCGCAGCTTCCCCACGCCCGCCAAGTACAGCCGCCACCTCAGCCAGTCCGCGCGCCACCGGCCCAAGAAGAAGCTCAGGTAACGGGCGCGCGACGCCGGCCTGCCTACTGCGTGGAGTGCGACCGCAGCTTCCCACGCCCGCCAAGTACAGCCGCCACCTCAGCCAGTCCGCGCGCCACCGGCCCAAGAAGAAGCTCAGGTAACGGGCGCGCGACGCCGGCCCGCCTACTGCGTGGAGTGCGACCGCAGCTTCCCACGCCCGCCAAGTACAGCCGCCACCTCAGCCAGTCCGCGCGCCACCGGCCCAAGAAGAAGCTCGAGCAAGAGGACGAGAGGACTGTTACGAGGCCGGCAACCCCGTTTCACGCCGATTTATAGGTATATAAAACTCTTCTCAAAGATGAAATATAATGAATTTAAAAATTAATAGTATTTTAATATTAACATTAAAGCGCAGATTAAAACCTCAAGAAATTGCATAGTAAAACTGGTTATAGTAGCTGGACATTGCCTACGGTTTCTGAACGCATTATAAATATTACAAATGAAATGCCCAATTTAAAGTGACCCCTAAATGGCTCAACAATTAAAGTCCTCGACCATACTTATTCCAGCCTGCCGTGCCCCGAGTGTGGAAAGGTGTTCTCTCGTAAGAACTACATGAACAACCACATAAAGCTGTTCCACTCCAACGAGTCCAGACACCACTGCCCTCTTTGCGACAAGGTAATTTAAAAACACAACCAATATGGCGGCGCAGTTATAATCATAATCATAATCATAATTTATTAGCTTGTAAAACATAGGTAAATACAATAGGTAGGTGTTTCATACATGTATACATTGCGAACCACTATGTTCTTGCCTTTAGGCGTACAAGATGGTGAAGCTTATCCTAGTACATTACTTAAAAATACCCTGATACACCGATTCTTGCAATTGCAAAAAGTCGTGTAACATTATTTTGAAATGTATTATGTTCTCACAGTCTAATATGGGTTTTGGCAGATTATTATATATTTTGGGTGTCATTCCAAATATGCTTTTTGCAAGTAAGGCAGTATTGTATGAACTCGTACTTATTTTATCACAATGTCTGATGGTGTTAAGCTTTACAAAAAGACTAATATTATTTTTTACATAAACAGCGATTTCATAAATATATAGCGGCTTACTGTTACCGAACAAACAGCGGCTTACATGGTTCCGGAGGAAAAGTGTTACATATGACCCTTATATTTTTTTTTTGTGCTATAAACGCTCTTTTTCTCTCTGTTGAGTTACCCCAAAACATGACACCATATGTTATCACATAAAGAACTGTCAAACTTAAAACAAAAGAAAATTTCTATACTCTGTCTGTTTAAGTAGTTAAAAAAAGGTAAAACTCATGTTTTTTGTTAAAAATCAATTTTGTAAAATAAATCATGACAAGTATGTGACAATTATTAATCACGTATGGTTATTTACATTATTTTGCATTCGTAAGTCATAGTAGATTTTAAAAAAGTGTTTTTCAATAAAAAGACACGTCAAGATTGTTTATCTTTTTTGAATTACCTAAACAGACAGAGTATAGTTTCTACTTAAGCTTTTAAATTTCTGCTTAATGTCCAACCGAGACACGTTCTTGTCTCAATAGAGATTGTGCCCGAGAACTTAGGTCTCGGTCGAGATCGTGTCCGAGAACTTTGGTCTCAAGCGTGACCGTGATCGAGAAGCGCAGTGACAGTTGAAATGGTGACCGATAACTTCGGTCTCGGCCGAGAATCTCGGTTTCAACCGAGATTGTGATGAATCCCTACAACAAAATCACTTGTACCGTCAAGGTAAAATATATCGAAACGGAAAGAGTTTCAAAAATGTATACATGTCCTTTAATATTGAGACAATAAGGTCCATGTACACATATTTTGGCACTTCGCTCATATCTGACCTTACCTTTGGTCACGTCGGCCACAACGGTGGCATACAAGCATAAGCCCCGCCTGATGGCAAGCAGTTACCGCAGCCTATAGACGCATGCAACTCCAGAGGATTCACATTTGCGCGTTGCCTACCCTTTAAGAATATTTTCCTAACTAGTGCGTAAACAGTGCACTTTTCGCACGCTTCGCCTGCGTAAATTTCACTTTTTATGGCGCTTGCTATGAAAAATTGGGTTCGATACTCGTGTAAAAACTTCTTTAAGACTCGGGTGATTGTCACCCTCGTTTCACTCGGGCTCCAATGTTCACCCTCGTCGAAAAAAAATTTTTTTCACTAGTATCGAAATGTACTATTTTAGATGTAAGATGTAATTTATTAATTAGTTTGCTGTTTCATTCCAGTACTTCGTGAACGGCTGGGGGCTCCGCTCCCATCACAAGTTTGTCCACCAGAAAATTCCCATGCCGAAGAATAAAATATGCTCGGTCTGCGGTCGGGGCTTTGGGGTGAGTAACTTATAGACCGCCATAGAAGCAGTCCCTGGTTTAATGACATAATCGCCACGCTTGGCAGGCGGGTTGACGACCGCAGTCCACTGCTCTGAACTGAAGTCCACTGATTTGAATAAATTATGTTCTTTTTTTAAGTATTTATTCATTAAAAACAAGTTTACTAAAATTACACGAATTATTCAAGAAAAAATAAAGTAAAAATAATAATAAACTAAAGAAACTATTAAAATAGCCCACCCCGCGTCGTTCCAGGTACAAAGGTGCCCATCACACTAAATACAAGTTTCTTATTTATTTATTTACATACATTACATACAGTCATACATTTCAGCCGTATGCAGTCCACTGCTGGACATAGGCCTCCCACAAATATAACTTGTATTTTGGGGAGTAGTTGCCATAGTAACCACGCTTGACAGGCGGTTTGGCGACCGCAGTAGCTGTAGATTGGGTTTCTACGGACGCTGCTGCCCGTCCGTAGGATTTATTTATTTAGTCGTAACAAAAAGTAAATATTATTTCTAAACTACACACTAGAATTATTATAGATAGGTATTAAAATACCTACACCAATCCAGAGTTTACGAGTAAATTATATCATTAGATTTGTTTTTGAGTGTTGTATTTTGAAATGTTTCATATTAAATAAATATTACCGGACATCCTTACAAAAAATTACTGAGCCTCACGGTAAGCTCAAGAAGGCTTGTATATAATATACAGTAGTCATCAGATATATCGGACCGTACCGAGCAACTCTATTGTACAGTAAATAAGGTTGTAGGACATATTTATGAAAGGATTCTTTCGGTACGTATTTTTGCACTTGACTACACTCGCGTCTAAAATTATGGATGCACTTAATGTGCCATAAATATGTAGCCACGATTAACACGGGGAAAATTACATGTTGTATGTCTCCATAATTATTTTGAGATGTGGATATAGTGCTTTCAGATATATCGGAGCGGTGGAGGTGGTCACAAATATCTGAACTTGCACTTTATCGCCTTGACAACAGAGGCGTTGTTCAGATATTTATGACAACTTCCACAGCCCCGATATATCTGATGGCGACTGTACAAATACTTAAATACATGGAACACCCATGAATCAGGGATCGGAAACTCGGGAGCTATTATACCTACACCTAGCAAAATTCCGGAAAAAGCTAAGCAAGTATGGAGTCGGCTTCTTAAAAATAATATTTTTTATTATTTAAATCCCGGGATCCCGGGATTGTATGCAATATCAGACAATAGTTAATGCGTATCAATTGTCGTTGGGTTATGCCTTTTTTTAGTGAATTTCGTCAACATACAAGCCGTTTTAACGACATATAGAATGCATCAAAAAGACACGTGTAAGTCCGTTTAAGGGCTTAATTAATTAAAGGTATTGTGTTAAGATGTTAATATTGATAACATAATATCATGCCAATTTTTTAACGTGATTTTTTGTTATACAGTATACACGGTATTTTTGAGTGGTTTCTAGTATATAGAAATCCTAAAGTATAGGAGATACAGGGAAACCGTCTTAGGAAACATTAGGTATTTTTTTGTGAAAAGAATTATGGTATAGTTTCGGCAAAAGTCTAGTTTTTCTTATCAGAACATGATGCCCGTTATCCTCTTAAACGGATCATCAGTACTTTTGTCACACTTTGTTTGTGCTTAATGCATAAAGTATATAGGAACAACTAAAATAGTCTATTTATATACTTTTCTCAAACATGCAATGAAATGTCTTCGTTACGTGCGTCATAATAGGCTTCGAAGTATCACGTTTAGGGCGGATCGACTCCAGAGGACAGGTAACGAATTTCATATAAAATTGAAGGCCTAGGCCGGGAAGTAATATTTTTTTAATTTTTATGTATACCTGGCGTGTGTTCATGAAGCCTGTTCAAACAGCTGAGTTATATTTTTTTATCATATCAAAATAATCTCGCTTATTTCAGACGAAATGGTAGGAAGAGATTTATTTTATTTATCATGTAATTGAATATTCATATCATCAGGTTATTACATTATTATATTTATTATTCATGCTCTCAATTTTAAAATTGTATTGGCAACACCAAACACTACTCCACGCATGCGCGTTTTTGAACGCATTTTTGACTCAACCAATCACAGGACACTTTTACTTGTTTTAATAATGGCGGAATGGAAAAGTTTTTCGGCGTGTAAAACTCTGTTTATTAAGACTAAATAGTGGTAAATGGTGTGATTCAATGCTTTTGTGACTTAGATATAGTGTTACGGGTGTATAAAAATTGAATAATCTAACCGGGCCCGGTTTTATTTATCTATATTTTGTTATTGTGTACCGCCAAAGGCAGATGCCGTAGCGCCATCATTTAAAAGGTAAGTGCATTCTTTTTTGGTGGTTTTTCTAAATGTTGTATATAGTAATTATAGCCAGACTATTTATGATAGTCATTAATTATTACATCGAAGGCAAAAATACTACAAAGCGGGATTGGAGGGAAAATTAAAAAACTTATGTCGTGAAGCTGTTTTGTTTAGTGGTATTTTTTTATTTATTTCATTGCATTAGTTTGAGAAAAGCACTATACATGCCTAGCCGTGAAAGGGTCTTGAAGGCTTCGTATACTATCCGGCCTCCTTACAGTCGGCCGTATATACAACTCAGCCTTCAACCCCCTTTTTCCCGGCGGCTGCAGTAATGTACTATTAATACATTTTTATGGCTGTTATTCTAATTTTCGGTATTTCGGGTAATCCCGGGAAATTTATTAGTAAAATTAAATTGAATCCGCCTCCATACTAGTCAACATCGACGCGGCGTAGGTACTGAGCCCGAAGTTTAGGTATAATAGCTCCCGAGTTTCCGATCCCTACCCATGATTCAGGAACATATGTCTGTGCTCATCACACAAATAAAATGCCCTTACTAGGATTTGAACAATTAATCATCATCTTCCTTGCGTTGTCCCGGCATTTGGCCACGGCTCATGGGCGCCTGGGGTCAGCTTGGCGACTAATCCCAGGATTTGGCGTAGGCGCAGTATTTTACGAAAGCGACTGCCATCTGACCAGAAGGTCTGGGTTAGAAAACCCAGAGGATAAACTAGGCCTTCTTAGGATTAGTCCGGTGTCCTCGCGATGTTTTCCTTCACCGAAAAGCGACTAGTAAATATCAAATGATATTTCGTACATCAGCTCCGAAAAGTTCATTGTACAAGCCGGGGTGCGAACCTGCGACCTCGGCACTGCCGTACTATGATCAAATTTATAATTAAATGGAGTAATAACTGACAGCAGTTTTCATACTAAAGTTGTCAAACGACCTGTCAAATGTATGAAAACTGCTGTCAGTTTACTCCGTTTAATTATAAATTACAGGATAATTCTATTTGCAGTAATCGCATTTGGAAACGAGACGAAATCTGTACTTCTTTGTTTAAGAACAAGATAGACATTAGAGTGGTTTGTAAAGTGTAATTACTGCATTTAGCATTAACTGAGCAGCGGCAAGTCGCGCGCTGTTACTACTAGGCCAGCAGCGCTCGTTTTACAAAACTAATAGTTTCTTAATTTTTATTTTATTTTTTTATAGTATTGTGTTTGAATGTTCCAGACGAACCGCGTACTGGAGAACCACATGCGCACGCACACGGGCGAGCGACCGTTCGCGTGCGCGCACTGCGCCGCTGCGTTCGCGCAGCGGGTCGCGCTCAAAGCGCATCTTGTCGCCATTCACAAACAGAAGTGAAAAAAAAAAGAGTAGTGAAATAATAATGTCATAAAGGTTATCAAAAGTTTCATAGTAGCTTCTTAACCGATTCTTTGCGTCTTCCATTTTTAAAAACTTTTGTCTTCGAACAATTATTTCATGACGCGGCAGGCGTGCCTTACGCCATAGAACGTGACGTATCTCGTGTCATACGCCACACGTTAAAAATATTGATGATTCGCCTGTCATGCCATCGGCACTGAATCGGTTAACCAAGAGGAGAAAGTGCTCAAGTTCACCCGAGTTAAACACTTTACTTTTCATTTTGCCTATGGGGATAGTAAAGCTATTAAATAAATCGAATTGAACTATAGCCAAGCTTTATACCGGCCAGTTGCCATGGCCGACTAGGCCGTAAACAAGTTGGTCCCGGCAGGCAAATGTCCATGCTTTTATTAAAATATTTTACATATGTGGCACTCCACATGGAACGGTACCTATGGCGCTTGGCGCTTACGTTGCAAAATGTCACATTAGTATTGAAGCGTCATTAACAATAGCGTAAGCGCCAAGCGCTATAAGGTAACTTTCCATATGGACTACCACATATACGTTTTTAAACTAACATGGTCGCTCATAATTATTAACTTAAAGCGGGATAGTTACCATGTATGTTCATTTGAATGAGTTTCCCATATTTCGGCACTGTTACAAGCGCCGTCCTCACGGAATAACTGAAGTACTGCCAGGTTTAAAGAGGATAGATCGCTACAGTCTGTGGTTTGACTAACACACGACTCTTTGAAATAAGTTTTTTGTGTTTAAAGATTTATTTATAAAGAATGTATCAAATTAGCGCGGGATATCGAAAGGTAAATTATTTATTTAATCTTATATTAATAAAATAAAGTTGTGTTAGTTCCGACACTTATAACTCGAGAACCGATTTGAACGATTTTGGGTTCGTTGTGATCGTCTTGGTGACAAGTTTAAAAAAAAAAAAGAATACTTATGGTTGTACTTAAAAAATAATTCATTTCAAATCAGCGCGGGATATCCAAAGGTAATTTATTTATTTAAAAAAAAATGTGTATATTTAATTAGAATAAGATAGATTTAGATACAAGATACGCTTAAATTATATATAGATGAAAAACTTAACTGAAGCACCATGTCTATGTAGTCGTGCAGAGAATTAATATGGAGCTTACGTCAACATTTGAATATAGAACGCCGACATGCGTGTACACACGTTACTACATAGGTCAGTACCCTTACCATGAGTTGTGACTGAGGTTTTCGATAACGAGTATCGAGTTTACTATCTGTGCATCTCGCTTGTACTATTTTAGTGCGAACGAGATACACATCAGATAGTAAACTCGATACTCGTTTTTTTTTTTTATGTCATAGGCGGCAAACGAGCAGACGGATTGC
This sequence comes from Grapholita molesta, assembly GCA_022674325.2. Lineage (NCBI taxonomy): Eukaryota > Metazoa > Arthropoda > Insecta > Lepidoptera > Tortricidae > Grapholita > Grapholita molesta. The sequence goes on from CP053147.2 coordinate 3,874,746, forward strand.
CTGATGCCACCCGCAACACCAGGGGAGTCACAAGCGCGTTGCCGGCCTTTAAGGGGGGTTGGAGCTCTGGGAACCTTACTCACTCAGGAACACAACACTACACACCTGAAAGGTAGCAGTGCTATTATGCCTGTGGTCTTCTGTAAGGAGGAGGTACTTCCCCAGTTGGGCTGCCCCAGGTTCAAGCGTGCTTTAGCTAAGTTTTTCACCTATACTTAGGTTAACCATTTAAGATCATAAAAGTCCATTCTATTAAGTAATGTAAATATGAAAGGTGTGTATGCCTAACTTGAGCGTCTAGCGTACAGTCCACCAATTTGATTTCCTTGTCACAGTGAAAATCTATATGAAAGACTCAAAAGATCTCTTATTAACGTCAATGTGACAAGGTTCGAAGTGGCCTAGAAATCAAATTGGTTGACTATACACGTTAAAACTTTTCGACGCCATCGACTTGATATGAAGTCAGAACATTTCGTACCCCAGAGGAGCTGAAACTGTACCTCAAACGCGTTAGTTACGCGTAGCATAAGGCATTGGTCCCACCGCGAGCTAGTAAGCTATGAGCTATTTTAAGGGACAAAAGATAATCGCTCCCGTGTAAATAAAAGAGACATATACCGTGTGTTGCCTACAACTAGAGCAATAAATTAAAACGTAGATTCTTCTCCTTAAACCATGTAAATTTTGTTCAACAACTTTTAAAAATTATGTAGTTTGTAGATTTCTTATTTTTCATACAAACTAAATAGCATTTTTTTTATGGCTTTGTATCATTAGCCAGCGTCACGTTGTAAGAAATTTAAAAAAAAAATTTGATTCCGAAACTAGATATATAGTTAAATAGCATTTTAAATGTACGTTAAAATCAATCAAACTGACATTGCTTGTCACGATACTGACAAAGACAATTTCGAAGTACATTGCGTCTCCGAATAGAGTTTAAAGTGTTCTCAAACCCGAACTACGCGTACAAGTTATTTTTAAAAGTCGCTGAACAAATGTTGTTCAGGTGAAGGAGTACAGCTCCAGTTTAATTTATTGCTCCAGTTACAGGAAACACCCGGTATGTCATAGCCGGGCGATGTGCCATAAATATATTTCTCTATTTTATTTTATTTATAGAGCGATTATCTTTTGTCTCTTGAAATAGCTGATAGCTCATAGCTTACTAGCCCGCGGTGGGACCAGTGCCTAATTTCCATTCGCATTTTTCCCCACCCGAATTTTTACATATTCGGGTACCTATTTGCTATCTGTTACTCCGCGTTTAGACATGCTGGCTCGTCACTCGCCTCGCTATTCGTCGAAACGTTCGACAAGACTTTGCCTATAGAGCCCTGAGAGGTATAGCGAGACGTCCGCGTACACATGCGTGCTCGCGTTTCGCCTCGCCATTCGCCTCGCTACTCGCGCGAATGTGTGCCGGCAGCATAAGAATAAAAACGGAACATTCCGAGCTAGGGATGTGAAGAATATTTATAGTGTAAAAAATGTAATTATAAAAATCTGGATTTGTAAATAAAAATACGTACATATGTCAACTCTCGTTTTATTTATAGTAAAAATAATTATGATACATAATGTAAACTCAGCCTTCTTACACTAGCCTATCATTAATATAATGAATATAGGTATTCGAGGGTTGGGCTCTAGAGGGATTGAACACTCGGCAGGAATAGTTCGCGTCTAAAATTATGGATGCACTTGATGTGCCATAAATATGTAGCCACGACTAACACGGGGAAAATTACATGTTGTATGTCTCCATAATTATTTTGAGAAGTGGGTATAGTGCTTTCAGATATATCGGAGTTGTGGAGGTGGTCACGAATATCGGAACATGCACTTTATAGCCATGACAACAGAGGCGTTGTTCAGATATTTGTGACCACCTCCACAGCTCTGATATATCTGATGGTGACTGTACAGTTTAGCATCATATTATTATCAGCGTTTAACACGTTCAACCCGGATGATACGTAAGGTAACGGCACCAATAATGGACAAGGACCGATTATTGACGTTCACTCTTATTATAGAGGCTCCAATGATTGACGGTTTCAATTGACAGGTACCAGAGATGGACTTTCACAGTTGATTATCGTAACATTTATGTATGACCCTTATTTCTTATAATAAGAGTGAATGTCCAAAATGTTGGAACCTATGTAAACTACATGTTCTATATCTTACGACCGGTCTGGCCTAGTGGGTAGTGACCCTGCCTATGAAGCCGAAGGTCCTGGGTTCGATTCCCAGTCAGGGCATTTATTTGTGTGATGAGCACAGATATTTGTTCCTGAGTCATGGGTGTTTTCTATGTATTTAAGTATTTTTATGTATCTATCTATTATATATATCGTCGTCTAGCACCTACAACACAAGCCTTACTGAGCTTACCGTAGGACTAGGTCGATTTGTGTAAGATTGTCGCGAAATATTTATTTATTTTATTTTAAATGTTGTATTGGCTGGTTGTTAGTATAGCAACGATATTCAAAATGCTTTGACGTTCCTAACAACACAACTCAGAGGCATCTCACGGAATAAACACGCTTTTATCTGAACCAAGTGTTTTCCTCCAATACATCCTCCTCGTCAATTATAGGTGCCGTTACCTTTGCTACTAAACCTTTATGTTATGTAGAGCACTATGTTGAGACAATCATTTTTGCCTAAATTATGCTTGCTACCTTTTTTGGAAGATTATAGTTTCCAAATTCCAAACAAAGTTACAAAAGTACAGTCGACTTCATATAGCAGCAGTCATGGTGGCCAGATATCGAAACACGTTCTTACTGCTAAACAAAAAAAATATGTATACTTACAATGCAACAAACACATGTATCCAATACTTTACGCCGTGGTGAAAGTAACTAGAGTAATTCACTAGTAACTGGCCACTCTCCAATATCTGGCCACATTATACTAAAAATGAACTCTGTTTATTCGCGATTAAAATTCATTTTAGTGTGACGTTGGCAGTAATAGAAACCCCATTAGAAAATGTGTCCTATTTATAGGTAAACAGAATTCATTTTCAGTATAAGGTCGCCAGTTATTGTAGTCTGATTACCCTACTACTTTTGTCACATTAAATGTATAGATATTTTCTGCCATGACTGTACAGTCAGCAGCAGAAGTGGCTAAGCGTTTGAGGTGTTCAAAACGAGGTCAACACGTCTCTATTGTCAAGAGAATAAGAGCGCGTGTAGGTCATTTTGAACACTTCAAACGCTTAGCCACTTTTGATGCTGACTGTACCAATATATTTGGCTACATTGGTTGCTACTATTTGATGCTAACTGTACATCCTGACATGGTAATTCTATACATATAAAACAGTCCAAGCCAAAGTATAGCGAAATACTGTACAATATAATATGGGTGGCAACCCTAGAAAAAACTTAATTTGGTTATACAAAGACAAAATTAAAAAAAAAACGCTTTTACATTTTTTTTCATGTACATCTAGTTACGATTCTCTAAAAAAAGTTGATCATTTTTAGTAACTATCTTATATCAAGACACAAGGGAGCTTTCATTAAATACGTGGGTAAGATGTGATTGGATTAATCGCCAAGATTGCGAGACGTACTCAATGGAAGTCCCCTTTAGTATAAATAAAAAGCGTGATCCGAATGCTAATATGTGACTACCTACACTCAGCTTAAAAAAAACTGCCTTACTTAATGTGAAAAGGGGTATTTATCTTATTTTATATACATTTGCCAGTTCTCGTAAATAAATTTATACTTTCCTCTACATATTTTGCTAGGTTTACTATTGTTTATCAAATTTATAATTGGCTCGATATATTAATCAGCTTTTATAATCCACTTAAAAGAGTATACTTTGAATACCTTTTAACTTCAATATTTCGGCCATTTTGAGTAAGTTTTTTTTAACGCCTTCGACTCTGATACACGAACTCTGCCAATTCTAAAGGCTTAAGTCACACTCAATCGAGATGCCACGGTGGAACACAAGCGGGCATTAGAAAAAAAAAAATGCCCAATGGTCATACAGTTTTTGTTACTTTTATTCCGTTACCGCCTAATGAAGTCTATGAAAGATGGTAACATAACAATTTTTTTTCCACATTACCGAAGTTCGTAATTGTGTAAAAAGTTCAAGTAATAAAAAAATTGGCATATATGTATTACTGGTGGGAATTTATTTATTTCGTGATAACTTTTAAAAAATCTTGTACCTGACACAGATACTCCAAGTTGAAACGCAATAAGTCTATACTCATCCCATACATAGTTACGTCATTTTTCTTTTAAATGCCAGAATGAGTTGCTTCAAAGTAGTGATAATTTGTATACTGGCCATTTATATATTTTGCACAAGATACTTTTGCAGTCCAGTCTGGATTAAATCATTAGTAGCAACCAAAGTGACCAAATATATCTATACAGTCCCTATCAGATATATCAGAGATGTTGAGGTCAAATATATCTCAACATGCACTTTATCACTTCGACAATAGAGGTGTTGTTCAGATATTTGTACTGCCTGCACAGCTCCGATATATCTGATGGCAACTGTACCCATTTATTTGCATAGCAGTAAGGATCTGTTTCAATATATTTGGGCTTCAACTGCTACCTACCATCTATATGAGTTTGACTGTACAAAATTGCTATGAATGTTTATACAACTGATCCACATGTTCAACAATTGATAATAATATAAACTAAAATTCGAGACATTTCAATACGGACAAATTAATATTTCAATCTATTACCACCTCAAATAAATCACAATAGAAAATTGCAATATACAGTTAAACATCTTGCAATTAAAGATATATTTCTAAACACTATTTTGATTTCAGATTTTACTATAAACAATATGATTTATGTAATTATGAAAAAAAAACTTGATTATGTGGGTCCACTCCACACTGAGTCTTGCAAGGAAATAGCTGCGCGAAGCAGGCAACACCTCAAATAGCAATTGTACCAACATAATATTCTTTAATAAACTATTCATTGATGTTTTACTTGCTCAGAATATTTCTATAATCTTTAATGCTCAATATAAAGTTAAATAATTGCACTACGCCAAAATGTACTTGCCATACTTAATCAGATGTTTCATTAATAATCAATTATAGTATGACTTTTGGAATTGTATTTTGATAGCATAGATATAATTGTAATAGAAATATATGACACAATAAAATATTAAGGTCAATGTGGGTAAGACCGTCTATCTGGAAAGACCGTCTACCAAACAATTTCCTACATTATCTCATAGGTACTTAGTGTCATATGACGGACTTCCCTTAAAAATATAGTATGCCGGTCTTACCCACATTGACCTTATTCTGTAAGAATCTACAGCGCACTAATGTTCCAATAAAATTGTTTATAAGTATTACCGAAAATGGAATCTCATTTAACATATTCACTGCTGTACAGGGTTGATTTGACACTGTACAAGTATGTTTAATTGCCGCAGTAAACTATTTTCAGAATATCTTATCATTCAAATTATACAATATGCCTCCTAAATACTTAGTTGTATCTGCAGTTTATGTTAGTAAACAATGATCTAGCAATTTGAATGGAAAACGAATAATACCTGTGTCTGTCTTCCTAATGTAGCCATACATAATATGTTAACCTTTTCAATGCTTTTCCTCTCGTGTCAAAATATGACATATACGCCAACATATTGCATAGTGGAGAACAAATATAAACCTTATCTGTCAGCAGGACAATTGCTTTGACAGTGTCCACTATAGCCACTTTAAGGGTCAGTCGTGAGGCAGGCACGTCACATTGCGACCGCTTTAGTGGTGTTTGGCGTTCAGAGGGTTTAAGTGAGAAAACTGGCAGTTCATACTAGCTATTCATGCTATCTCCTAATGTTGAACTCTAGTATGACACGGGTGGCACCTGCTGCATCATGTTAGCGTAGACACACTGAGTCTCGATAGGCTTCATCGGAGGCATGGGCGGCGGAGCCATCATGTGCTGCACCTGCGGCATCTGTTGCTGCTGTTGCTGCTGCTGCGGCTGCGGCTGTGACTGCTGAGGCTGCTGCTGCATCACCTCTGGTGGCTTAATCTTCTTCTTCTCACACTTCTTAAACTTAATGCCAAGCTTATTCAACAATATTAACCTTAGACTCTCCTTACCCCCTCTGTAGTTCAACTCGTGTTTTGCCGCGGCTAATATTTTACTAAGAGTTGGAACTTCTTTTCTGACTGAGTAGCTGTTGACTATGCCGCGGAGCGCGCAGAGTTGGAAGTAGTCGAGCTGCACTTTAGTTTTTCTGACGCGTTTCTTTTTCGGGCCTGGAATTCGTGTTTGCGTTGCCTCTGCTCTCAGACCGTCCCTTTTAATACGTTTAATAGTGCTTTCTGAGAGGCCCGTGGCGGCGCAGGCTCGTTTTACGACATTTTCGACTGGAAACGAGTAGCCTCTGTTTTGTTTTTCGGTTTCGAAAAATTTGATAACCTTGAAAATGATCTCTCTCGCTTGTCCGTCGATCGCCTCTTTTTTCTTCTCTTTCTTGTCCTTCTCTTCTTTTTTAGTTTTAACCTTTGACTTTCCGCTGGGTAGCGATTGTACTTCTACGCTTATCGTGGCTGTCATCGGCTCTTGCATCTGTTGTTGCTGTTCTTGCGGTGTTTGTAATTGTACCAAGGCATTTTGTAAGATTGTGTGGTCCGGACGAACTGGGTTCAAAACTTGCACTTCGTGAACTTGAATGTTCATCTTGATTGTTAGATTATTCTCGACTTTGATTAGCTTGCTAATACTGCGGTTTCAGTAAAATCAGGCGCCAATCAAGTGATTTACGAACACAAACCGAACAATTAGTTCGAAGAGGGCAGACGCCATATTTACTAATTGACATGAATGAATGCCACAGCACAGCTTAGCCATAGATTACAATATTTAGACTTTGGAGTAACTAAACGCAAACAGTGGTACTAGTTGTTTTAGTTTTTATAACTAATCTTAACTTTTATTACTAAAACTTATAAATAAAGGACTTGACTGAAAATTGCACGCGCCTTTAAATTAAGATATTTGATATATTTCCATATAAACCAATACTTAAAGTAAAAAAATGTGTATTACAAGCGAAATAAAAGTGAGTTTCCTTAGTAACTATTCTGACAGCAGATTTTCAGTGAAAAAGGTCGAGGAACAGTCTCAAAACTCCTTTACCCCATCGAATATTTAGAATTGTTTCATTATATCTGAAAATGTTCTCCGGAAATATTTGTCAGGGCTGTTTATCACCTGATAGGCACCTCGAGTCAGTTGTGAAACACAAGGAATTATACGAACAGTTAATATTGACGAAAACAGCAATACCAGTAAGTAAATATTATTTGTGTTATCAATTTTATCACATCATGTTTTACATTTTGTTATTTTCTAATTATTTATTACATTGTATATATTGGGCGAAGATTCAGTTAGTGTTATTTTTGAGTACCTAATAATAGTAAGGCAAAAATAATAAAATATTTTTGTACTTACTTAAGATTTTTTTGTTTTAGGCTAATATACTGCTCTTTTGCTGGGAATGCGCAAAAATGTTACACAACATACAAAAGTTCCGCTTGAAAATAAGTAAATCGCAAAAACTATTAAACAGTAACTTGGTAAGTTATTATTTTTACGTACATTTTGGAGTAATAACTGAACCGGATCGAGCCACCGCACAGTGGCCCTTTTGATAAATTAATGATATGTAAGGGTACACTAAGCGGATGTTGCCTCTGGCCGTGTCATGGAACGCGCACAGACACATCACCCTTTTATGCCTTATTATTAACGACAATGTTTTCGGTTTATGACTTTTTTTTACAATTTTTTTATTTATCAATTCTAATGTAGGTATGCCACGAGGTTGAGTCATATAGATGTCAGATAGACCCAATAGTAATGATTATGTATGTACGCACATCAACACTCTTTAACTGTACATCGGTGGACTTTATGCCCTATATAATAAGGTCTACCAATGTATAGCTAGGAGTGTTGTTGACTGTACATATGCAATTTCGATAATCAATTTGTTTTGAGACAATGTACATTTCAGATCACACACAAATCCCTCTCAACCCTCACTGCAGTTATAGTAAATAAGTATGAAACAGTTATCAAAGAAGAACATATTATATCAGAAGGTGAAATAAAAATGGAAAATAATTATTGTGAAGACACAGATGAATTGAAAAATAATGATATTGAGATTAATGAACATGACCTTATTGTGAAACCAGAAGTTAAATATGAAGAGAATTATAATTTTGATGCTGAGGATACATATGCCAATGATTATGAAATGTTAGATGAGAACAAAGAAGTAGATTTGGCATCTAAAGATTTATTTGAAAATAATACAGCAACTGAGCTGAGTGAAAATGATGCTCCAGGAAAAAAGAAAAAACAACTAGTTTTTAAGGAAAAATTCCGTACCATTATAATGAAAAATTGTAAAAAAAGAAAGTTGTATGATAAAGTAAGTAAATTTTACTGTACTCAGTTTTATATATGATTCATAGAACAATAATATTTTTTTTAATAATTCATGTTTCTATACACATTGTCAGTTCAGGTTATGATCCTTAACTATAAAAAATGAGGGTATCAATCTCTGGCTTGAAACTCTTTTTCTACTTAGCTAACTGGTACCTAGCGTAACTAGATATCATACTTACAAGAAACATAAAAATTAAACTATCTTATCTATAAAATTATATAAATATTATTTAAATTTAACATTAATTTATTTTTATTTTATTAAGATTTTAAAATTATAATTTAATTAATTATTGATTTATAGTTATAAAGAATTATGTGCAATGTGTGGACCATTATAGTAAATAAATGATTTTATTTATTATTTTTATAAAATAAGAGTAAATTAAAACTAATCAAAATAAAAACAAGACTGAAAAAAATCTGCCCCTTGGTGCCGAGGACGCTGGCAGCATTACCTCGCTGTATAGCGATGCTTACACATTGAGCGAGAAAGCTGCCAGCTCTTCGATCACCAGTTTTATTTGTAAATTGTATCGTGGTTTTTTCTAATGTAGTGCATACCTTCAGGTGCAGATTAATGATGCCGCAGTAAAAGAGTCCATAGATAAAAAGAGAGAGAGGCTAAGTAAAAGGAAATTCCAATGCCAGCTCTGCTACTGCGGGTTTGGGCAACAGAAGTTCTACGACCGACATATGGCTGTGAAGCATGACAAGGTTGACTTTTATACTAACTATAGTCCTAGTCTAGTCGGTAGTGATCCTGCCTACGAAGGAGGTCCCTGGTTTGAATCCACGCTAAGGCATTTATGTTTTCTATATATCAATAGATACATATCGTCGGCTAGTAAAACATGCCTCGTTGTGTTTATAGATAAACTAGCTTATGCCCGCGGCTTCGCACGTGCAGAAGAACCCGCTTTTTAACTTGTTAGGGGATGAATTTCATAAAACGCTGAAATCACTTTTATTGTATTCGCTTTAGGTTTTACACAGTCCCCATACAAACTTTCAACCCCCTTTTTACTCCCTTAATGGTGGAGTTTCCAAAAATCCCTTCTTAGTACTCACTAACCCCCTAGGGACCCCCCTACGGTATTTTTTTTTTTTATGATATAGGCGGCAAACGAGCAGACGGATTGCCTGGTGGTAAGCAATTACCGTCGCCCATGGGCACCCGCAACACCAAGGGAGTCACAAGCGCGTTGCCGGCCTTTAAGGGGAGTTGGAGCTCTGGGAACCTTACTCACCATCAGGAACACAACACTACAGACCTGAAAGGTAGCAGTGCTATTATGGCTGTGGTCTTCTGTAAGGAGGAGATACTTCCCCAGTTGGGCTGCTCCAGATTAAAGCGTGATGGTCATCGCTGTGCACTACCTGTCATTGTTGGACGTAGTTTAAGGATATACCCGGGTCCATATAAACTACCTAATGTGAAAAAATCAGCTATCTAGGTTAAGCGGTTTTGGCTGGGCGTTGATCAGTCAGTCAGGACTTTCACGTTTATATACCTATATATAGATTAGCGAGAGCGAGGAATTGCATCTGAAGGAGTTGTAAGGGAAAAAGGAAATTTCAAATATAGAATGCCTATACACACACGTACAATACCACTACAGATGCAATTCCACGCTCTCGCTAATTTATCTATACTGTAGGACTAAATAGACCTACGATTTCTGTTACATTGTACTTTGAGAGAGTAGAAACTGAAAAACTTATCTTAAAAGTGCGCCAACCCTTTTTACCTTCAAATATATTGTAAGAACGAAAGAAGAAAGAAATATAACTTACCTTTCAGACTATCGGTCGCTTCCAGTGCGACATTTGCAAAGTGCGGTTCTCCACACAGTACAAACTGGAACGGCACGTGTCCGCACATTACGTGCAGTTCGTGTGCAAGTTGTGCACGGAGGCGTACAGCACGCTCGGCGAGATGCACGTGCACCTCACGCACGGTCCGCACGGCCGGATGAAGGAGTGTGTCGAGTGCGGGCTGCGGTTTGAGTAAGGATTTTAAAACAGTTTTTCTTGAAGGACATCTCAAAGGCGTTCTGACATGCCAATAAAACTGAGTTGGTAATGTTAGAAGAGTTTACTAATTATATAAACTCAATTATTACTAGACTAAATATTTAATACAACATTTAGATACAATATTTAAACAGAATCGAATCTCGGCTGGGCAGCGTTCGGGAAGCTATAACACATCTTTTCTTCCAATATTCCGTAGTGTCTCAAGACGAAGGTCTTCGACAAGTGTGTGTTGCCAGTGATAACTTATAGTTCTGAACGTTCACGTTCACGAAGGCTCAAAGTCACCCAAAGAGCAATGGAGAGGGCTATGTTGGCAGTATCTGCGTGATCGCATTAGGAATGATTTCATCCGCAGTAGAACCAAAGTTACCGATATAGCCCTCCGAATCGCCAATCTTAAGTGGCAGTGAGCGAGGCACATTGCGTGCAGAAACGGTAGCCGGTGGGGCGGAAAGGTTCTGGAGTGGCGACCAAGAACTGGAAGACGCAGCGTAGGTAGACCTCCCACAAGGTGCACCGACGACCTAGTTAGAGTCACGGGATACTTCTGCGTGCGGAAGGTGCAGGATCGGTCGTCTTGGGTCGTTCTGGGGGAGGCCTATATCTAGCAGTGGACGTCTTTCGTTCGGCTGACATGATGATGATGATGATTGAAACAGAATAACAAATAGGAAAAATTACATTTTATAAACCTAACTAATAAATAAACCTGCCCTGGGTCTCGTTCACTGGGCAGGGTGCCATATTCCCGCATTGGATCGCAATGCTTACCCTCTGTGCGAAATAGTGGCCAGCCCTCTTGTCACTAGAAGTCGAGACGCAATCTCTTTAGCATTTTGGCATATTATAGATATCAGAGGACAATTTTTTTAAAATTATTATTTACATATTAAAACACTAATGTATAATTCCGAGATAACAAAATAGTACAGGGTACGGTTTCATATGGGTATTAGTCATTATACATAGTAGTAATGTTTTCAATTTTAGATCAATGAATTTATATTGGGATAGATACTAGCTATGTTATGGCAATTTCTATAATCATTGTCAAGTCAAACCGAACTCTTGAAAGTTTCATAGTCCGTTGAAGTATTTGGTGATACAGGCCCCTAGGCCTTAGGAGGCTACGAAACGTTTATTTTTAATATATTAAATGTTATATATAATGCAGTTGCAGACAGCGGAGACAATATTTCGAGCACTACAGGCTGATGCACGAACAGTTTATCTGTGATAACTGCGGAAAGAAGTATTTGAAAAAGGAAACTCTGACACGCCATATTCGGTAAGAGACGGCCTACAGCGGCGTTACCGCGAACAACGATATTCGTAAATTTTGGACGATTGTCTCTGTCACTCTCATGACACCTTAATTGGAGTAAAAGAGAAAGATGCCCGAAATATACGAACTTCGATGTTCGCGGTATACCGCTCCAGAGCAAGAGTTAATTAGAAACCGGGACCGGTTTTCTAGCGTCGAGTAGGTACTTGAATCGGACATTTTAAACTCTGCCAGAAAAGAAGAAATAGTATTTAGAAACATGAATGATAGAAATGAATAATCGTGGGTATCGAATTTATGCATTTCGTGCAAAAATAACGATAAGAAAGTTTTATGTGCGATTATATTCTTCCTCGTAGTTTTTGAATCACGTGCACGTCTCTCAAAAATCGGCCCCCTGACTGGACATTTATTTACTGTATGTTCTTCACACTGGGGCGGTACCGCGAATATCGAAGTTCGTATATTTCGGGCATCTTTCACTTTTACTCCAATTAAGGTGTCATGAGAGTGACAGAGACAATCGTCCGAAATTTACGAATATCGTTGTACGCGGTAGCGTCGCAGGTTATAACGTGTTCGAAACGTCAGGATGTAATTTAAGTTGAGTACTTACCTATAGATACGCGATAAAATTGGTATAGTAATTATTTTAGGAAATGCCGCCAGCATCCTTGGTACAATGCCTCAAGTGCCAAGATGATTAATAACTAGTTAAGTACTTGTATTTTAAAGAATTGGTGAAAAATTAACTAATGCGAAATGAAAAATAAACTAAATATACCGGGTGCGGCCTGTAATAGAAGCAAAAAAAAATGGCATGGCTTCTGCACCGCGAACGTAACAACATTTGTCCTACAACTTTAAATAATTGGGTTATATATTACTTGTGATGTTTTCGAACAAAGTAAATAGTATTTTCAATGAACATCATCCAATAGTCCAGTTGACGTTTACTGTCAGCCTACAAACTTCATAGATTTCGCATTACATTGCTTGTTTGTAAAATCTTTTTTTTATTAATATTTATTAAACTATTAGTTATTTTCAAAAGTCGTAGAACTAATGTTGCTACGTTTGTGGTGTAGAAATGATGACTAAATTTAATGCTCCTATTACAGGCCACACCCGGTATATAGTTTTAGTTTCATGAATATTCACATATTTCAGCAACCACCACACCGGCCTACACTGCAAGGTTTGTAACAGAGACTTCGCCGACCGGACATCTTACGATCGCCACAACAACAGATGTCACGTGGAAGAGGCGAACGAAGAGAACTACTGTGTCGAGTGCAACTTGCAGTTTAAGAATCAGTCCAGATACAACGATCATTTGAAGACTAGCTCGAAACATAGGGTTAATCTAGCGTAAGTATATAAATATATATTTGGGGACAAACTTACACAAATCGACCTAGTCCTACGGTAAGCTCAGTAAGGCTTGTGTTGTAGGTACTAGACGACGATATATATAATAGATAGATGCATACATATACATAGAAAACACCCATGACTCAGGAACAAAATATCTGTGCTCAATAAATGCCCTGACTGGGATTTCAACCCAGGACCATCGACTTCATAGGGTCACTACCCACTAGGCTAGACCGGTCGTCAAAGATTATAACGGTATATAACTATATAACGCACCAACATAGATAACTTCTACACTAATATTATAAAGGCGAAAGTGTGTGAGTGTGTATGTTTGTTACTGCTTCACGTCTAAACGGCTGGAGCGATTTTAATAAAATTTGGTATGGAGTTAGCTGACACCCTGGATTAACACATAGGCAACGTTTTTCCCCTAATAAACCACGGGTAACACCGCGGGGCACAGCTAGTATAATAAGAATTGTCGACCGGTCTGGCCTAGTGGGTGACCCTGCCTATGAAGCCGGGATCATAACCCAGTCGGGACATTTTTTTGTGTGATGTGATGAGCACTGATATTTGTAGCTGAGTCATGAGCGTTTTCTATGTATTTAAGTATTATATATATCGTCGTCTATAACCTCCAACACTAGCCTTACTGAGTTTACCGGACTAGGTCGATTTGTGTAAGAAAGTCCCGAAATATTTATTTTGTTTATTTATTTAATAATACATATACACGTATTTATTATTTCCCTCATTTATTAAGGTAACAAGGTATTTAACCTGATTAGTGAGAATATAAGCCGGAGGTCTTAGGCATTGGTCCCACCGCGAGCTAGTAAGCTATGAGCTATCAGCTATTTCAAGGAACAAAAGATAAAGAGAGAGATATATATTTATAGGCATAGCACATCGCCCGGCGATGAACTACGATCGCCCGGCTATGACATATATGTCTCTTTTATTGACACGGGATCGATTATCTTTTGTCCCTTGAAATAGCTGATAGCCCATAGCTTACTAGCTCGCGGTGGGACCAATGTCTTAGGTATAAGATTATGTATGTTCCAGCATCCCATGTCCCGATTGCGATAAAACATACACGAAGAAAGTCCACATGACCAACCATCACGCACTAGTTCACCTGAAGATGACCAGGTTTTACTGCGCACTCTGCGACACGGTGAGTTCAATTTGGAACTAACTCATAACTCCGCGTTTAGACATGCTTGCTCGTCACTCGCCTCAATATTCTTCGAAATGTACGACGAAAACTTTGCTTATACAAGAACGCGATGGGCGGGACGAGACGAATAGCGAGACGTCCGCGTACACATGCGTGCTCGTGTTTCGCCTCGCTACTCGTGCGAATGTGTGGCGGTAGCATTATGCTAATGCTACAGTGACACGTTCGCACGAATAACGAGGCGAAACACGAGCACACGATTTTTTGTCTTTTCATATCCTGAGTCTAAGACTTAAATTTTGTAAAATTATTTCAGTATTTCTTGAACGGCTTCCGATTGCGATACCACCAGAAATACTTCCACGAGAAGCGACCTAAGCCAAAGCACAAAATCTGCAGCTACTGCGGGAAAGGATTTAATGTACGTATCCCATATCTATTATACTTCATTTAAAAATAATAATCACGTTAACGATTAATACGGTACTACTCACTATTATTTAGTCACTCGCGCGACATGTTTCGGAGAACATAGGCCTCCATTTTCAAGCACTGAGTGCTGAGTATCCGTTCGGTTCGCCGATCGCGTCGCCGGCCCGTCGCGCACATCGGCGAACCGAACGGCGAACCCCTTACCTAAAGGCCGGCAACGCGCTTGTGACTCCCCTGATTTTGCCCATGGGCGACGGTAATTACTTACCATCAGGCAATCCGTCTGCTCGTTTGCCGCCTATGTCATAAAATAAAAATCTAAAAAAAGCTAGAGGCATTGTACCAAGGATGCTGATATTTCCTCGTTGTATCGCAGCTAATAAATTGTGCGAGGAAGCCGCCAGCTCTTCGGTCACCTGTACCATAAACCAGACGCTTCGCGATTTCTGCTAAAAGTTTGTGCGCGCTGGGACCCCATGCACCTAGCGTCCCTACGCCCGTATTCTCTGCCCAAGCTCTTGTTGTCTTCGTAAAATTGTAAATGCAGATAGATTACTAGATCAATTTGTACCTATTCACAAAATTTTATTATGAAACAACAAAACACCCTAGAGCTTAAAGGGTCGCGCACTAAGCGGTTTAAGAGGAATTTCCTCACGCGAACGCTCCGGCTGTGGAATGAACTCCCTTGCTAGGGGCTACAGTATAAGGTTCTTCAAAAAAGGAGGGTATAGGTTCTTAAAGGGTAGGCAACGCGTATGTTAATCCTCTGGAGTTGCAGGCGTCTATAAGCTACGGTACCATATACCGCCCATGGACACTCGCAACACCAGAGGAGTCACAAGTACGTTGCCGACCTTTAAGATCTCTATACGCTCTTTTCCTGAAGGTTTGGATGTCATATCGGTCCGGAAATACTGCACACGATAACAATTGTTTGCCACAGTTGTGGTAAAAACATAAAACTACCCTATTGTTACAGAACAACCGGATCTTGGAGAATCACTTGCGAACACATACGGGCGAGCGTCCATTCGCGTGCGAACTGTGCTCGGCCGCGTTCACTCAGAAACAGGCGCTCGCTAAACACGTGTCCACAGCGCACGTTAAAGACATGCATTGAAAATAAATTAATACTACATGACATCCTTACACAATATAATTAAAAACTGTTGTGAGCCATGTACAGTCAGCGTCATATAGTTGGTAGCATCCAAAGTACTCAAATAGTTCGGTACGCCATACAATTTCTATGGTGTACCGAACTTTATGAGTACTTTGGATGTTACCATCTACATGACGCTGACTGTACTACTACTTAGTTACAAACCCGAAACAGGTCGCCTAGTGCGATATAATTACACATGAGTTTATCCGTTTGCAACTAAGTAGTATCCTTACACAAATTGACTGAACCTCATCTTTGTATTTACTTATTTAATACTTAAATACATATCTATGTATTGATGATATACATATATCTAAGGGTAGGTATCTACCTACCCTCAGAAACAAATATATCTGTGGTCTCTACCCGCTAAGCCAACTCTGTCCTACAGTCGCCATCAAATATATCGGAGCAGTCAAGGGCAACCACCCTGAACATGCACTTTATCGTCTTAACATAGAGGTGTTGGAATATTTATGACCACTTTGGCCACCCCGATATACCTGAAGGCGACTGTACCAAAAATATTGCACTTTAAGCGCCCAAGCGCCTGATTGGGAAAAGGAAAATTCCTTAATTAACGATTAATACGGTACTACTCACGTTTATTTAGTCACTCGCGCGACATGTAATATGTGACATCAAGAGCGGCGCGAACAGCGCGGCGCGCGTTAGTGCGCGACGGGCCGGCGACGCGAGCGGCGAACCGAACGGACACTCAGCACTCTTAGTGCTTGAAAATGGAGGCCTATGTTCTCCGAAACATGCGCGAGTGACTAAATAAACGTGAGTAGTACCGTATTAATCCGTAATAAATAAAAAAATATAAGAAATATATTTGACATTTAAGCGTGAAATCTGTTTTTCATTTTTTATCCTTTGTGCCTTTTATGTAAATAAATATAATTTACGATAATTAACACTTTCGAAATTGGGCTCTACGCGGCGCTTCGACATTTGCGCTACATACGGGGAAACCCATGTAATCGGCTACGAGGCTACTGTTACTGTGTTAATAAATAAATAAAAAAAGATAAAAGATCTTTATTTTTCAATGTAGGCACATTACATGCACTTATGAACGTCAAAAAAAATCTACACCGGTTCGAACCCTACACCTCTAACCCGAGAAGATACCGGCAAGAAACTACGGCGGGACTTACTTTTTCAATACAGTGATACATCAAATCTTAAAGTACTTACATAATTATGCGTAGTCCGATAAGAAAACATATCAAACAGTTTATTACAAGCTATGAAAATACTAAAATATAAAAGTAAAAATAATAATGTATAAACAAATTCGACTTCACAAAATAGACATACTTTAATATTCTTTCTTACCTGAACTATGTCATTTACATTATCTGGCAGTACATACAATTGTTGAATTAATTGCTAGGCGGTTTAGTTAGTTTCTGGTTTGGGCCATGCATATTTGTCTAAAATAAAACAATCTTCTTGAAATCATTATAATCAATAATCATTTCTGGCAGGTTTTTCTCAAATACACACACAAGACTTCAAGTTGTTGTTTTCTGTGTGTGCAACAGCTTGTTGTGTGTGTAGAGGGCGGCGGAGTGCGCGAACGTGGCGTCGCAGTGCGCGCATGCGTGCGGCCGCTCGCCTGTGTGGGTGCGAATGTGTGCGCGCAGAATTGCCATAGTCTGTGGAACGAAGCTCAAATAAACTTTTCATTTCTCATGCTCGTAAAGTTCTAGTTTAGGTCGTGCGTGGACGACATAAAGTCTAGTGTATAAAGTATTTTTTTTTCTAAAACTAAGATAATGAGGCTCAACAGCCAACACAATAAAACAACAAAATTAAATTGAACAGTAAAATTTCGTAGAACACTGAAATTTGTTGTTTAATTTTATTGTAGGTAATTATAATTATTTAAATTTCGTGTTTACTATAGTTAAATAAATAAAATCAAATGACCTTTATTTGATTTGCAGGATTTTTTTTTATGAGTAGACCAAAAAATGACGAGTATCCACGTACTAACTCTATGTTCACATGTTGAAATTAAAAAAGTTGTTAGCGGGAATTGTATTTTTTTCCTTAACGATGATTTTCTTGTTGAATTAGGAACGAAATCAACGAAATTTTTATTAAAATTGTATTACAACTGAAAAATTTCCTTGCAATCGAAATGAAAAGCAGAGTGTATAACTCAGGCATAAGTAACTATTTCTATCCTCGACCATGATGCCTCGGATTTGAAATAGATCACTTTATGCCCTTGTTGTACAATCTACTATTTAAACTTTTTTACATTCAGCTCCGACGACACAACGTCTGTGATCTTATAAAACCTACTCCAATGCCAGTGACACTACGTCTGTGATCTAAAATTATTGAATTCCTATGCCAGTGACACGTATTTGTGTTTCAGAAGATAGTTCTCCTATGCCGGTAACACGTAAGTGTGTTCAGATAAATTAGCTGGCCAATGCCGGCGACACAACAGTTGTGTTAAAAACGTTCGTGTTTCTATACCAATGGCACAGGAGTCAAAACTTGACTTATGACGGTGGCATAGGAATAAAAAAATCGGAAAATGCCAGTGGCATGCTCTGAGTGATCGAGATAATTTCTACCAGCATATTGTAAGGGTTTAGTAAAACGGTACCGGGGGCGAACGTCATTAGACATGCTGGCTCGTCACTCGCCTCGCTATTCGTCGAAACTTTTTCTATACAAAAACGTGATGCGAGGGACGAGAGGAATAGCGAGACGTCCGCGTACACATGCGTGCTCGTGTTTCGCCTCGTTATTCGCCTCGCTATTCGTGCGAATGTTTGGCGGTAGCATAACAAGAAAACATTAAAAGCAAAAAGGATTCTTGTCACAATGTGACCATCTTTGAAGTATATACTTTTAAACAACTAAAGAATTTTCCAAATCAGTTCCATGAATGATGTAGTTCTGAGTGAACATACACAAAGTACCGGCCAAGAGCATGTCGGGCCATGCTCAGTTAATCAAAAACTTACACTTTAGGCGGTTGTCACACTGCGTCCGGCGTGCGAGTCTTCTCCGAATCTCACACAAATCAATCTAGTCCTACGGTAAGCTTAGTAAGGCTTCTGTTGTAGGTACTAGACGACGATATATATAATAGATAGATACATATAAATACTTAAATAGATATAAAACACAACACAACACACAACAAACACTCAGAAACAAATATCTGTGCTTATCACACAAATAAATGACCTGACTGGGATTTGAACCCAGGACCATCGGCTTAATAAGCAGGGTCACTACCCACTGGGCCAGACCGGTCGACGTCGGACAACTTGTTTGTTTGTTTACACAAATAAATGAAAAAAAAAAAAGAATGTTTGTCTACTGACCGTAAACCCTCGCCCGCAGTGGTCACACATCTTACTGCGAGGCGGCCTCTTCTTTTCGTGAACGTAGTTTATATGCCTTCTCAGCTTCGCGTTATTCTTAAAGACCTGATAGTGAATACGGAAAATAATACTTTAATTTAAACTGCTCGAGTGGAGACCACGGACTAGCAAGCGCAGCGTAGGACGTCCACTCACAAGATGGAGAGACGACCTCATTAAAGTCGCCGGAAGTCGCTGGAGGCAGGTCGCTTCCAATCGGTACATGTGGAGGTGCAAGGGGGAGGCCTATGTTCAGCAGTGGACGTTTAATGGCTGAGATTATGATGAAATTAAACTGGGAATGTTTTAGGTGAGAAAACATATCAAACGTTTTGTTAACTTAGTTCTAAGCAGTTAGATATGAACTCGGGCAATTTTTGAGCGTCGCGTAGGTACTCGAATTGTAGCTATTTAAACTCCATCAGGAACGAAAAAATGGTATTATAGAAACATGAATGATAAAATAGTACATTTCGATACTAGTGAAAAAAATTTTTTTTCGACGAGGGTGAACGTTGGAGCCCGAGGGAAACGAGGGTGATAATCACCCGAGTCTTAAAGAAGTTTTTACACGAGTATCGAACCTCATTTTTCATAGCAAGTGCCTTAAAAACTGAAATTTACAAATGAAAATAAAAAAAATGTGAAATTTTAAAAAAAAGTGAAAAGAGCACTTTTTATGACTAATTAGGAAAAATAATAATCGTGGTTATCGAAACTATACACAAATGTGTCATTATGAATGAAAAGGGACCTTATTATCGATGGCGCTTATGCTTTTGTTAATAATGGCGCAGTACAAATCCAGTTCATTTCGACGTAAGCGCCATTGACAATAAATCGTCAATCCCTTTTCATAGATAATGCCACAAATAAATGGTGAGAAACTTTTAAGTGCGATTACTTTCGTCCTTTAGAATTCGAGTGCACGGCCCTCAAAAATCGGCCCCCCGGTAGTAGGTATTATATTTTTCTATGGTATTTATTTTTTGTAATTGTTTGACATGTTTTCTTATAGAATAACGCATTTTTATGAATGTACCTATTTTTTTGTACACACAGCAACACTCTTAACTGTACATCGGTGTACTTTATGCCATATATAATAAGGTCTACCAATGTATAACTAGGAGTGTTGTTGACTGTACTGTTGAAAAAATAATACAACTTATAAATACGGTTACTGTTTTTTTAAATATATAAAAAAATCAGTGAATATTCCTTATTGACTAAAATTCCTAACTGTTCCACTGTTTTAACACAACGTAACAACGAAATATGTGACATTATCTATGAAAACGGACCTTATTGTCGATGGCGCTTATGTCGTTGTTCAAGACCATACAATACAAACGCAACGCGATTCGACGTAAGCGCCAGCGACAATAAGGTCCCCTTTCATAGATAATGTCACATATTTGATTCCACCTACCTTATTGCATTCATCACACTTGTGTTTGGTGTTTTTAAGATGCTCCAACTCGACGTGCTCCTTCAGTTGGGCCTTCGTCATGAAACGTGCGTCGCACACACTGCACACACATCTGCGCAAACGATGGGTTGAGAATTTGAATTGGGAATATTACGTAAAACTCATCATAGAGGGCTCCACTAGCACAAGTGAACCGCCATTACCATAAGTCGGACTATAGCGAGCAGTTTGAGGGCAAGGTAAAGTTTACACAAAAATCTTAACTTACGAGTATTATAATGTACCTAATATTTGTAACATAGTTAATTAAATTAGTTTTGGACCCGGGTATGTCCTTAAACTACGTCCAACAATGAGAGGTAGGGCACAGCGTTGTACATCACGCTTGAATCTGGGGCCGCCCAACTGGGGAAGTACCTCCTCCTTACAGAAGACCACAGCCATAATAGCACTGCCACCTTTCAGGTATGTAGTGTTGTGTTCCTGATGGTGAGTAAGGTTCCCAGAGCTCCAACCCCCCTCAAAGGCCGGCAACGCGCTTGTGACTCCCCTGGTGTTGCGAGTGCCCATGGGCGACGGTAATTGCTTAACACCAGGCAATCCGTCTGCTCGTTTGCCGCCTATGTCATAAAAAAAAAAAAATAGTTACCCGTTATCATTTATTCATCTTTAATGTGTAAATACTCTTTGAAGCTGTGTTTGTTATTTATTCTCACAGCTGCAATTGTCTGAGTGACGGATAAAGCCAAACGAACTTTTTCGCCTTTTTACTTATGTGTAGTCCAAGTACGTTTATAAATAACGTAGTTAGTTGCTATGATATTTGGAATTTCACATTATAAATACTAGGTACCAAATACTCGAAAGTGAATTGATTGATTTGCGAATCTTACCTACCATTCTGACATGCCACGAAAATGCGCGCTGGAGTCCGACGTATGGCCATTACGCAACAATGTTATATCTACACTAATATTATAAAGGCGAAAGTTTGTGAGTGTGTATGTTTGTTACTTCTTCACGTCTAAACGGCTGGAGCGATTATAATAAAATTTGGTATGGAGTTAGCTGACACCCTGGATTAACATATAGGCTACGTTTTATACCGATAAAACCGCGGGGCATAGCTAGTATATTAATAATTATTTAGAGAAGTAAGGTAAACCGAAAATAATTTGTGCTGAAATGAAAGCGTAAAAAACAAGTTGTTTTGAATCGAGGTCATAGGTATATCGGAAAATTTAGTATGGTTACGTATTTATTTTAAAGTATTAATTTAATGTAAAACCGGTATTCGTAAATTTGGGACGATTGTCTCTGCCACTATCATGATGCCTTAATTGAAGTAAAAGAGATAGACGCTCGAAACATACGAACTTCGATGTTTGCAGTAGCGGGCCTAGATACCTCTGTTAGCAGTTGCATTTTATCACATAATCACTCTAGGCTCTTTTTGAAGTATAGACGAGATAGACTTTTGAGAAATTGCATAAGACATGCTTTTATATTCTTTCGCGGGACCATATGCATACAGATAAAAGTACCGGAGTAGAAAAAGATAATTATGTTCTTACACGCAAATATTGGCATATCGAGATTCTGATATACAATTAAATTGGACACTAATTTGCCAAAGTTATTCGTATTTTTCTTGATGGTAAGTGTTACTATTACACCCCGTTATCTTATGCTCAGTTTAGGGGCAAGTGATTGGGCAGTTACGATAAAAAATTAAGTTGACTTACTCACTCAATAACATGTCAAAAGATCTTGGGTCCGATTTTTGAAATATGTAGTCACCAAGTGATTTCCATAGAGAATGATTGAGAATCTCTATGAAGATTACTCGGTGACTATTTCAAAAATCGGACCCCAAATTGACGATATTCGATATTTATAATTGTCGCCCTCCGATTTGACTAAAAAGAGGAATGAATGTGTCTCTATAGCTTTCACTAAAGAAGAATTTTAGCTTGACAAATAACTTTTATAGATAAATGTGAATCGACTAATTATGTGAAGCAACATCACTATTTTAGATTGCCCCCAAAATGAGCATTAGATAACGGGGTGTAGTTACTATACATTCATCAAGTTTTGTTAAAGTTTTGCACCGTTAGTGCCACTGCTAATTAGTTACAACACATACTAACTTCTTATCGGCCTCATTAATATGTTTGCTGTGGGTATTAAGATGGTGCTTGAGATTATGCTCCGTGCGGAAGTGAGTCCGGCAGGGCGCGCAGTAGGCCCCGCCCGGGGCCCCGTGCGCGGACTCCATGTGGGACAGGAGGCCTGAACGCTGCCGGTAGCTCTTCGAGCAGTCCGCACACGAAAACGTGCGGTTGGAGACTCGGTGAACGGTGCTGGGAAATTATAAATAAATATTTCGGGACTATTACACAAATCGACCTAGTCCTACGTCAAGCTCGGTAAGGCTTGTGTTGTGGGTACTAGACGACGATATATATATAATAATAAATAGATACATATTGCCCTTGAGCCATTTTTTATGTCGCTTTTTGTGGTGGCCCATCTCGCACAGGGAGAGTTACCGTCTGCCAGAAATAAAATTGTATACCATTTTATCCGCAGACGAGATATATAATAGATAGATACATATAAGTACTTAAATACGTAGAAAACACCCATATGACTCACTAACAAATATGTGTGCTCATCACACAAATAAATGCCTTGACTGGGATTTGAACCCAGGACCATCGGCTTCATAGGCAGGGTCACCCCACTAGGCCAGACCGGTCGTCAAAAAATTCAAATAATTGTGTTAGAACACTTTAAAGGCATACAAGTGCCTGGAACTAGGAGGAATAATGGCTGGAGAACGCATCCGCGAGCGCCAGTAAGGGACAATGATATTCTGGCTTTTGTAGCCCAAAATGTAACAATTCACTATAGTTTTGCTTTACAGGACACTCTTTATAACAAAAATATTAGCTTATTCTGTATTACCTAATTCCCGTAATTTCGATTGAAAACACAAGAAAACTCCAATTGCATTTATTTGTATCCCTCCAACTTTGACAGTTCTGAAAGGTTCAATTTGGAGGGGAACAAAAATATGTGAGACTATGACAAGGACGGGCAAACTAGCGCCGTCTCTGCCATATCTATGGAAAGTTACATAAGACCATCCCGTTCGATCGCGGTATTATTGTTAGTACGCCTCGTCTATTTAAATGGTATGTCTATACCGTTCACATATTTTTGTTCCCTTTGAACCTTCCATTACTGTCAGATGTTGGAGGGATATAAACTAATACAATTGGAGTTTTCTTGTGGTTTCAACCGAATTTGCGGTAATTAATACGGAATAAACTTATATTTTTTCCCCTCACTAGCTCGTAAAGCGCTTGTTTATCTTTTAATACGAGAGGGTAAAAACGCATTTTATCCACTAGTGATTAAAGTAAGTTGACTTCTCATAGCTCTTATTGCTATGGTTTTAAAGTCTAAATTCGCGAAGTACAGCTCACTTGCCCCCGCGGCGGCGGCGGTAACTCGCACACGCACCAAGTTGAAAATCGAATTAGAACATTCGAAAATCGTACTGGCCACCACAAGCTAACCAAGCTAAAGGCACCTTTTGTAAAAATGTTGAATGTATCTAAACGCAAAGAAAAAGTCAATGCGATTTCAAAACGTTTTTTTGCATGTTTCACTTTCCTCGCTGTAGTGAGGGGAAAAGTTTTGTGTTACACACGGGTGCAATTGTAATTTACTTCTCGTGTATTGAAACACTCACTTTGCTCAGGATTATATTTTAAAACCACTCGCTTTGCTCGTGGTTAAACTAAAGAATCCATTCGCTTGCTCGAGTGTCAATCCCACACTCGCAGTTAAAATACAATTTTGCACCCTTGTATAACAAATAACTATTGTTATAAAGAGGACACTCTTTATAACAAAGCAAAAGCAAAACTATAGTGAATTGTTACATTTTGGGCTGCAAAACGAGAGTAGGTATATTTGTCCCTTACTGGCGTACGCGGATTCGTGCTCCAGTTATTATTCCTCCTAGCCTCGATATCGTAAGAGGAGATGGGGTGGTTATACCTCCATCGAAATAAGTTTACATATAATACTGATAAATACCAATCGAATTAAATACATATACTTAATCAAAATATGTATAGCTATACTCACTACATATGCATTTTGAGTCCGGATCTGTTCACAAAGGTCTTTTGACACTGGTCGCAGGCGACTTTCCCCTTGTGGGAGTCCCGGTGGTAGCGCAGATGGCGGTATGACCTGAGATACATTTTTGTGTGTATAGATGGCAGCGATAGATAATATATACAGATGACGTATGTCGATGTATAGGTGAAAAACTTAACTGAAGCACCATGTCTATGTAGTTGTGGGGGGTAAAGTTTTAAGTTTTTTTTATCTATGTATGCAGTATTTCTTGTACCTAAAATCGACATGTTTCCTAAGCACAGATCTTTGTAGGTCTTATAGTTTCAGGTTTTCCCATACTGACCAATCTGAATGGGCCACCCTGTATATATTCCGTCGCTGTTACTAATGGCCAAAAACGGCTCTTATGTAGAGATGTGGTCTCATACCGCCCTCAACCGGTTTTGGCTTCAAGTGCGTGACGGGCCGCGCGAGCGGCGAGGCGAACGGATACTCAGCACTCTTAGAGCTTCAAAATTACTAAATAAACGTGAGCAAAGCGTTTTTTAGTTACTTTCTTTTATAAAACATTACAATGACTCGTTAACCGATTCAGCGCGGATGTGTGGCGTGTGACACGAGAGGTGTGTCATCACATTATATGGTGTAAGGCACATCTGCCGCTTCATGGAATAATGTTCATACATACATTTCAGCCGTATACAGTCCACTGCTGGACATAGGCCTCACACAAATATGACTTGTATCATCTTAGGAGTAGTTGCCATAGTCGCCACGCTTGGCAGGCGGGTTGGCGGCCGCAGTAGCTGTAGATTGGGTTTCGATGGACGCTGCTGCCCGTCTGTAGGATTGTTTCATTTGTCGCCTCTTACGACACCCGCGGGAGGAGATGGGGTGGTGCTATTCTAGTCAGCCGGCATCACACGGCAAAATATAATAATTGAACAATTATTATAATTCAAAATAATTTTGAAAATGGAAGACGCAACGAATAGGTTAAACTTTAAATACTAGTAATATTTATTTTCTATGTATTTACTGGCGGGGTATAATAAAACGATTACTTACGACGTGGTAAACCCGCAGTCTCTCTCGCACGTATACTTGGTAGGCGAGGCAGCGTGCATCTTGTCGTAGTGCGACTGCGCAGACATCACGGTACTATATCGCGCCCCGCACACGCCACAGTCGACCCTACGGCACATGTAATAAGACCCATTTCTTCAAACTTTCGCAAACGTTATACTTAACATGGATAAGACTCGGGATTTATGGATATTTGTTATTGTAACTAATAATTTGACGACCGGTCTGGCCTGGGTAGCGAGCCTGCCTATGAAGCCGATGGTCCCAGGTTCAAATCCGAGTCAGGGCATTTGTGTGATGAGCACAGATATTTGTTCCTGAGTCATGGGTGTTTTCTATATAAGTATTTATATGTATCTATTTATTATATATATCGTCATCTAGTACTAGTACCTGCAACGCAAGCCTTACTGAGCTTACCGTAGGACTAGGTCGATTTGTGTAAGATTGTCCCGAAATATTTATTTTTTAAATAAACTTTTGTCGATGGTTAAGCTATATAAACAAAATGAAAATGTTAGCTATAGTAAAAGCTTATTTAAACCACATATATTTTAAAAAGTGTCTGAGATATAAAATAACTTAAGCAGAAGTGCAATTGTATGAATAAATGTGGCGTTATCTAGCAAAAGGGACCTTATTGTCGATGGCGCTTACGTCGAACCGCGTTCCGTTTGTATTGCGGCATCTTGAACAACGGCGTAAGCGCCATCGACAATAAGGTCCCTTATCATAGATAATGTCACAAATGTCCCACTAGTCACCTTCTTTAGTTATTTGACGATTTAAGTACCTAACTAGTATAAATATATCCATCTCGCTTTTTTTTTTATGACATAGGCGGCAAACGAGCAGACGGATTGCCTGATGGTAAGCAATTACCGTCGCCCATGGGCACCCGCAACACCAGGGGCGTCACAAGCGCGTTGCCGGCCTTTAAGGGGGGTTGGAGCTCTGGGAACCTTACTCACCATCAGGAACACAACACTACATACCTGAAAGGTAGCAGTGCTATTATGGCTGTGGTCTTCTGCAAGGAGGAGGTACTTCCCCAGTTGGGCTGCCCCAGATTCAAGCGTGATGGTCATCGCTGTGCCCTACCTCTCATTGTTGGACGTAGTTTAAGGACATACCGGGTCCACCTTCGATACCTTACCTTCGATAGTGCCGTCGCATATGCTGTTTAAATGACCCCACAGAAATGAGCACAGATTTACATATGGCACAGGTGTATCCTCCATTAGTCTGAAAATTATAATAAATTGCTATGGGTACAGTCAGCATCAAAAGTTGCTAAGCGTTTGAAGTGTTCAAAATGACCTACACGCGCTCTTATTCTCTTGACAATAGAGACGTGTTGATCTCATTTTGAACACCTCAAATGCTTAGCTACTTCTGATGCTGACTGTACTGCATAGGTAGGCCTCCCACAAGGTGGACCGACGGCCTAGTTAGTGTCGCGGGATACCACTGGATGTGGAAGGCGCAGGATCGGTCTTCTTGGGTCTTTCTACTCTATAACTAGCAGTGGACGTCTTTCGGCTGACATGATGATGATGATGATGATGGGTACTCGGCCAACAATATACATATAATATACAAATATTAAATACACAGAAATAATAAATTAAACACATACACTTCAGCCGTATGCAGTCCACTGCTGAACATAGGCCTCCCACAAATATGACTTGTATCACCTTGGGGGTACTTGCCATAGTCACCACGCTTGGCAGACGGGTTGGCGACCGCAGTAGCTGTAAATTAGGTTTTGAGCGTCCGTAGGATTTTTCCCTTTGTCGCCTCTTACGACACCCGCGGGAGGAGATGGGGTGGCGCTATTCCAGTCAGTCGGCGTCACACGGCAAACACCAAATACCTTTTTGATTTGATATACCTAGTCCTTGTTGGAACAGATGACTTTAATTTCATTAATATCTAGACACTTACCTCTGTATGTCTCTTTTCCATATGTTCTTTCAAGCTCTGCTCATGATCAAACCCGACAATGCAATTCTCACACTTAAAAAGCAATTTCAAATACTTCTCCTTCGCCGCTTCAGCTTTCCTCTCCTCCCACAACTCTGCTTCACTCAGCGACACCAATTTAATATTCTCTTTGTGTTTGTGTACAAAAAACGGAGTATTAGGATCTTTAACTTTAATTTCAGATAGTGGAACGTCATAATCTACATCAGAGTTCTCCGGATCCACTTCAATTTTGATAACTTCTGTTTTTATTTCGTAATGGACACTTGGTTTGATAACCAGTTTTTCAAGAGGCTCTGAATTCTGCGTTTGCACAATCTCTATATCAGCTTGAGTAAGTTTTGTGAGTTTAATAGCATTTTGCTCCTGTTTTGTAACCTGTGAGATGGAAATACATATGTGACATTATCTATGATAACGGACCTTATTGTCGATGGCGCTTACGCCGTTGTTCAAGATGCCGCAATACAAACGCAACGCGGTTCGACGTAAGCGCCATCGACATTAAGGTCCCTTTTGCTAGATAATGTCACATATTTGAAAGACACTAGATAGATCTTTATTGGCATCCAAGTACATTAACACATTCAGCCCTGATGACACAACATATGTACATCATAAATAATCTAACTCCTATGCCAGTAACACACATATGGGTCTAAAAACATTGTTCTCCTATACCTATATCAAATAACAGTGAAGTAAATCTTTTTATGACAGAGTTGGATTGCCTGATGGTAAGCAATTACCATCGCCCATGGGCACATGCAACACCAGGGGAGTCACAAGCGCGTTGCCAGCCTTTAAGTGAGAGTAAGAGTTCCCAGAGCTCCAACCCCCCGTTGGAGCTCTGGGAACCTTACTCACCACCAACACAACACTACATACCTTAAAGGTAGCAGTGCTACTATGGCTGTGGTGTTCTGTAAGGAGGACATACTTCCCCAGTTGGGTTTCTCCAAACTCAAGTGTGATGGTACTTTGCTGTGCCCTACCTCTCATTGTTGGACATAGTTTAAGGACATACCCGGGTCCAAATTTGTTGGATACTGTTCAAATTAATGAATGATGCGGGCAACACTAACAAAGCGCTTGTATTTCTAGGCATAATGAAGAATTTAGTAAAAAGGTAGGGGGGGCAACATGTATAAATAGTTAAATGGGGCTTAGCAAGGGCAATAGTTTAAGACCGTTCACTGCGGCAATGAGTTAACATCGCTTTTAAGAAAACTTGCTGAGGGTTTGATGGGCCCCATGCTGCAGCAAACGTGTTAAGGGTGAAACAGTTAACTGAAGGACTTTTATGCAGTTGTGCAAATTAATATGGAACTTACATCAAAAATTCAATATAGAATGCCACCATGTTTGTAGAGACATGTTACTGCCATGTGCTTCAGCTAAGTTTTTCACCTATACAATTAATTAAACAAAACAGTCTAACTTTATAAAATATTAGGGTGATTCTTCGGGCGTTTGAACCACTCTTATTACTCTGTCCAGATTTCTGTAGAAGTGCCTGCATTATATTAAGTAGGTTTTGGTTGTCCTTTAGCCAGCCTGGCTGTCTACCAGTAAACCAAAAATAACACCAAACTGCGTGATCATTTCTACAGAAATCTGGACAGAGTAATAAGAGCAGTTAAAACACCCATATAATCACCCATGAACTGTAAGCCTAGCATATGATTGTCACGACTGTATCTCACTGTGAGATAATTGAACAGGTGTGGGTAGTCTATCTAGGCTGGCCTGGCAGCATATAACTATACTAACTTTATGGACATAGTCTGAAATAAATCTATTGAATTGAATTGAATTGAATTGACTAAGTGTTTCTCACAGATTGCAGCTAGACCCTAGTTAAAATGAATTTATCTGCAATATCATTTTTTTCTTAATCTGTATTTATGTCTGTATTATCTGTGCTTCATAAATAAAAATTACTTTACTTGACTTTACTTTAAAAGCATAGGATCTGTAATGATTTAACACTTCCATCATGATAGCTATGTAGGTATAGGTATGACAATATTTCTACAATCTTTTCTGTTTTGCTCTAAGGTCGGCTGGTAGAGAATGCCTCATGCCATTAACTCCGCCTTTTGTACGTTAAGGTTTTCTTATGTGCAATAAAGATTAAATAAATAAATAAATATCACATATGAGATGAACAATATATTTTATTACCTGTTTCTTAAGATTACATAAACTTTTTTGCACCTGTCTCTTGAACTGATATATATCCAGAAGTGTCCCATGGCACGTATAGCAGACGAAACATGCTGAATACTCAAACTGTAATAATAAAATATGTTTTATGTCAATATAATACTGCATCATTGCACTCGGCGCACAAAAAAACAGCTTACTGTGAAAATGGCGGCCATCATGAAAATGCAAGTAACCAATTTAGTATGACACTAGTATAGTAAATCAAAAACAACATAAATGCAGCAGAAATTTAAGTAGGTTGATGCCATAATTTTACTAATCAATAAAGAATTGCTTTATTTACCTTAAACTCAAAGTTACTTTCGAAAAACTCTGTATGTTTACAATTTGCGAGAGACACTAGCGGGACATTTATACACATACAACAAATGCAGGAAGTTGTTTCTGTTGTGGCTTCAGGTAAGTTTTGATCTCCGCTAAATCCTGGCCTGTTCAAATTTGATTTATCATCCATTTTATAGTATTTTTTGGTAATTTAAAATATCAACGACAACAGACAGACTACGTTCAAGGGTATGCTTCATTATACGTAGCAAGTTTTCGTAATGTCAAATATACCTCTTGTTAGCAAATGAACGTGTGAACGTAAACCTAATATGTGCAAAATGAAACGCTTTGACTTCAACGTTTCGTTTCCAAGAAATTATTAATATATATTATTGACATATGCCAAATACCAAATCATTTGACGGAATAACAAACGCAGCTCATGCAGCTGCATAGATATACTAATATAACAGTAGTGCAGCTGTACTCTATTAGATTTATTATTGAATTTTTACTTTTTAGAGCGTTGTCAATGTCATATTATTTTCTAACAACATGTACAAAGATGGAAGTTTGCAAAAAATGGAACGGTATAAGTTAACCGTTTTGTATTTGCATGGTTGGATTGCGGAAGCCTTTAACATCAATAGTACCACTTATTACAATAATGACTATAATGAGACTCAATTATTTATAATCTTAGTAGATATATCATGCAAGCTCTTAAATTTATTTCTTTAATTTCCCATTTGTTTTCAAAACATTTTTTATAATTTTATTCTTTGTGAACTAAACGTGTTGACACTTCTTTTCTTATGCATTTCACAATGATGCTTTAAATTGTTTATTTATTTATTTATATTCTGTTCATTACTAAAAAATCGTATTTCAGATTAAAATAACACATTATGAATCTCAATTACGTGATGGCTGCCCATGTACATAATTTTTGTTGGGGCTGCTTGAGCGCCGACCGAAAAATGATAGCAGTAGAAGACTTTTGGGCAAAGCAATGTTTTTTGCAGATTTTACGAGACATTCCTGTAAGATTTCTGCATTTATTTAAAATATGTTTACATGCTACAAGATGAACTGCGCATTCATGCCTTTAAATAACATTTTTCATACAATAAAACGTAGCTATCGCTCAAGTATATTACGTGGAAAACTTAAGTATAAATTGTTTTGTTTAGGTATGTAAACTGGAGGAGGATGTTCCAGACTGCTTGTGTTGGGAGTGTGAGGCACTACTGCGCCGATTTGCAAAGTTTAAGGTTCAAGTTGCCCATAACTTTAACACTATGCACACATTTAAGATGCAGGTAATATACTTATTTTTTTAGCCTATATTATTTATTGTATATATTGTATAAGTACCAAGGCTAGCTAGCCTCTTATATGTAAGTTGTGTCTGACTCCCTTGACTTGATAATACAAACAATAACAACAGTTAAAACAAAATTAAAAAATTAAATTATGATATCTAATTGTCTTTAAAAGTTTTCTAGACTCTATGGCTATGTCAGGACTTGCACTAGCTTGCTTGGTGCCTAGAGCCTAGTGTGCCATAATGTCTGCGACCGGCCGCACTGCGTGCCCAGCATCTAGCTAGTCACTTAGCGTGTGTCCAAGTACACAAACATGTCGGTCTTTTGTGGCGATGCCACTAGGCTCTAGGTGCCATGCAAGCCACATGCCAGTGCGGACATAGCCTAGAAGTTTCATTCTTATATCTTAAAATTTTTGAACTATATTTATTTTAAAATAATATCTTTCAGAAACCCGACATGAAAATTCCATACAGTCAATCAAATTTAACCATTCACAAGTTAAATAACATAGACGTCTCTGAAATTATTCCGGAACCACTCATAGACTCAGAGGTGCCGATCACATATAAATACGACACAACACTGCACCATGACATCAAACTTGAAACCGAACAAGTCAAAGCTGAAATGGATTCAGAACTTGACAATGAAGACGATCTACTTATAAACTATGTACAGAAAAAGAAAAAAGTAAAAAAAAAGAAAAAGAAGACGGAGGAGTTGTATAAAGAGATTGAGTTAACGGTGACAGAGATTGAGGAGGAGAGGCGGGAGATGGAAATGAGCTTTGAGTATGTGAATGCTATGTTTAGATGTGAGAAGTGTAAAGTGTCGTTCCCTAATGCTGAGATGATGAAGGAACATGAGGCTAATAAGCATGAATTGGTGAGTGCTAAAATATCTATATATTTAAAAGAAAGTGGGGTTTGTTCAACCGCTTATAGCGCGAGAACGACTGAACCAATTAAAATGATTTTGGATTGGTTGGAATCGTCACAACCCTGATTGAGACATTAAGTACTAAAAAATCACAAATATCCCGTGATTTTTGAAAGCTATCACTACTTTTGTCGCTTTTTAGGCGGTACGCAGTTCGCCGGGTTAGCGAAAATATTAATAAAAGAAAGTTGTATCAGTTCCGGATTTTATAACTCGAGAACGGCTTTTTACGATTTTGGGTTCATTGTGATCATCTTGTACAAAAGTTTAATGAAACATTAAAAAGATCAAAAAGAAAAAAAACAATCAATCAAAAAGACCGCATTTATATAGACATTCAGGTACAAAGTTCGCCTGGACAGCCAGCATTATAATCAGTGATCTGCACTAAAACTTTAACAAAACTTGTTGAACTGAGTATAGTTATACTTACCTAATAATAACATTGGCAAATTACTGTCTAATTTAATTGTATATCGGTCTCTCGATATGCATATGTAACGTTGTACACCTGGGTCACAACGGAAGAACAGCGCTGGCTTTGCCAGCTACAATGCTGAGTTGTGAGCCTTTTGTGGCAAAAATGTTTGTTTAAATTCATGTTTATGGTCTTTTGTTTTGTGTTGTTTTGTCATGAATAAATGTTTTTTCTTTCTTTTTCTTTGTTTCTTTTTCATAACTATATTTGGGTGTAAGCATGTAATTGTTTTTGTGGCTCTTTATAGTCTTTTATGTCCGCTTAACGAGTTCTGTTAAAGTTTTGCACCCATAGTGCCGATCACTGATTAATGATTATAATATAAAAGGCTCGCACATTAGCCGCCATTTTGAAAACATAATTCTGTTCCGCACAATGGAGACTTCCTGGTGACGTTACTATATTATATTTTTTATTAAATAATATAAATAATAATAAATAAATATTTCGGGACATTCTTACACAAATCGACCTAGTCCCACGGTAAGCTCAATAAGGCTTGTGTTGCAGGTACTAGGCGACGATATATATAATACATAGATACATATAAATACTTAAATACATAGAAAACACCCATGACTCAGGAATAAATATCTGTGCTCATCACACAAATAAATGCCCTGACTGGGAATCGAACCCAGGACCTTTGACTTCATAGGCAGGGTCACTACCCACTAGCCCAGACCGGTCGTCATTCATTGTTTTTTTACTATCCAACCTGGGGCATATTTCTCGAACTCTTGTACAGTTAAGTGCAAAAATACGTACCGAAACAATCCTTTCATAAATACGTCCTACAACCTTATTTACTGTACAATAGAGTTGCTCGGTACATATTTTTGAAACTTTGGCAGTGCACGAATTTTTACACTTGACTGTAACTTGTAATACAAGTGGAAGTCACTTTTTGTCACCTGTTGTTAGAATGAGACTTCCGCTTGTACTACAAGTTACAAGTGTTGGAGAAATAGACCCCTGAAATCAATCGCACCATCCATTGATCGCACAAGTGAAAAAATTGAAATATTTTGACGACCGGTCTGGCCTAGTGGGTAGTGACCCTGCCTATGAAGCTGATGGTCCTGGTTTCGATTCCCAGTCAGGGCATTTATTTGTGTGATGAGCGCAGATATTTGTTCCTGAGTCATGGGTGTTTTCTATGTATTTAAGTATTTATATGTATCTATCTATTATATATATATCGTCGTCTAGTACCTACAACACAAGCCTTACTGAGCTTACCGTAGGACTAGGTCGATTTGTGTCAGATTGTCCCGAAGTATTTTAATTTATTTATTTATTGAATTCATCATTAGCGTCATTGATTAATTGTTGCTGAACGTATACTTACAAATTATGATGTAAACATATTTAGGGCCTGTTTCACAATCCCCAGATAAACTTATTTGCCAGTTAAAATTATTGCTATCCTTTTCAGCCTAATGCAGTCCATTGCTGGACATAGGCCTCCCACAAATATGACTTGTATCATCTTGGGGGTAGTTGTCATAGTCGCCACGCTTGGCAGGCGGGTTGGCGACCGCTGTAGCTGTAGATTAAGTTTCGACGGACGCTGCTGCCCGTCCATAGGATTTTTCCCTTTGTCGCCTCTTACGACACCTGTGGAAGGAGATGGGGTGGTGCTATTCTAGTCAGCCGGCATCACACGGCTATCCTTTTCTCCTATCATATAAAAGAAAAGGGCAGCAAACATTTATCTGACAAATATTCGTTAATTGGCGATTGTGAAACAGGTCATTAAAATAATATTTATTACAACATAACTAAGTTTCTGTTGCACAGAACGGTTATGTGACGGGCGTTATTCCGAGCTGTTTTTTTTTTTAATACAACGATGGTGGCAAACAAGCATTCGGCCCGACTGATGGTAAGCACGGTACGCCTTACCTACGGAAAGTTACATAAGACCATCCCTTTCGATCGTGATATTATTAGCACGCTCCGTCTAGTTAAATGGTATGTCCTTAAACTACGTCTAACAATGAGAGGTAGGGCACAGCGAAGTACCATCACGCTTGAGTCTGGAGAAGCCCAACTGGGGAAGTACCTCCTCCTTACAGATGACCACAGCCATAATAGCACTGCTACCTTTAAGGTATGTAGTGTTGTGTTCCTGATGGTGAGTAAGGTTTCCAGAGCTTCAACCCCCTTTAAAGGCTGGCAACGCTGGGTGACTCCTCTGGTGTTACATGTGCCCATGGGCGACGGTAATTGCTTACCATCAGGCAATCCGCCTGCTGGTTTGCCACCTTTTGTCATAAAAAAAAATGTCTATGGCTTACCCGGTAAAAACGTTATTCGGGTGATATGATGATGATTTATACCCATCTCCTGTGTCCACAGAACGCGGCCCACCACATATGTCCCATATGCACCTGTTCCTTCGTCTCGGAGATCTCGTACAACTACCACGCGAGCAAACACAGGCGTCGCTATGAGTGTTGTGTGTGCCTGTCGAGGTTGAAGAGCAAGCGAGCGGCGGAGAAACACTACACGAGTACCCACGGGTTGGTAATCTGCATGGGTACAGTTTTTTTTTAATACAACGACGCTGGGGACCCGAAACTACGTCCAACAATGAGAGGTAGGGCACGGCGAACTACCATCACGCTTGAGTCTGGAGAAGCACAACTGGGGAAGTACCTCCTCCTTACAGAAGACCACAGCCATAGCACTGCTACCTTTCAGGTATGTAGTGTTGTGTTCCTGATGGTGAGTAAGGTTCCCAGAGCTCTAACCCCCCTTACCTAAAGGCCGGCAACGCACCTGTGACTACCCTGGTGTCACGGGTGCCCATGGGTGACGGTAATTGCTTACCATCAGGCAATCCGTCTGCTCGTTTGCCACCTTTGTCATACAAAACCACAAAAAACGACGGTGACAAACAAGCATACGGCCCGCCTGATGATAAGCAGTTACTGTAGCCTATGGACGCCTGCAACTCTAGAGGAATCACATGTTGTCTACCCTAAAAGTTGTTGGAGCTCTGGAACCTTACCATCAGGAACACAATACTACATACCTGAAAGGTAGCAGTGCTATTATGGCTGTGGTCTTCTGTAAGGAGGTACTTCCCCAGTTGGGCTTCTCCTGACTCGAGCGTGATGGTACTTCGCTGTGCCCTAAATTGCTATAAGGAACCACCAGAGCATAGGGACAGCGTGCTTAACAGCAGGCACCTGCGATCGCCAACCAGCCTGCCAGTCGTGGCGGTTATGGCAATAAACCCCCAATCCCAACATGCTGTTATTAAATCCGTCCATATTTTGTGGTCTTTGGACACTGCAGATTAATATATTCCTTGACTATGTGGAGTCCCATTATATGTGGTAGTCCACATGGAAAGGTACCTTATGGCGCTTGGCGCTTACGTTGCAAAGTGTCACATTAGTATTGAAGCGTCATTAACAATAGCGTAAGCGCCAAGCGCCATAAGGTACCATTCCATATGGGTTATCACATATGTATGACACACACGGCTCATGTTAGCCTGGTGTCCGTTTGGCAAGTAATCCCAGAGGGTAAACTAGGCTTTATTGGGATTAACTTGGTTTTCTCACAATATTTTCCTTCACCGAAAACCAACTGGTAAATATCAAACGATATTTCGTACATACGTTCCATTGGTGCAAGCCGGGGTTTGAACCAGATGACTTTTGCCCCAAATCAGAACGCCATATAGCATTACACTGCGAATATAACAATAGTACAGTCGGCGACATATAGTTGCAGTCAGTATGGCCAAATATATCGATACAGTCCTTTATTTATATGTATAGCAGCAAGGATGTGTATCGATATATTTGGCCACACTGACTGCAACTAACTATATGACAATGTCTGTACTATTGTTATATTCACAGTGTATTGCCATATGGCATTCTGGTTTGGGGTAAAAGTGATACTCACTAAAACATATAATTCTGTTCACAGAACAGTTCAAAGTCAAGAAAACGGTTCCACTGAGGAACCTCCGAACAATACCAACGGGTAAGTGCATTTTTGCTGCAGTTATACTGTATGCAACAAAAAGAGTGGATCCGTTTAAGAGACGAAAATAATTTTTGGCGTGAAAAATGACCTCTGTATTGAGGTTTACAGTGGATTGGCTGACTTCCAAGCCCTGTCCATGATAATACAAAAAATCGCGTTAAATATTTTTTTTACCTCACTAGCTCGGAAACAACTGTTTTCTTTAAAAACAGATAGTTGCATTTTATTCACAATAGTGCAAAGTAATTTCATACAAATTGTATAATTGTATGATTATATTATTTGGTTGGATTTAATGTTTTTTAATGATGCCGGATCTTTATTTAGCATAATTCTGTATTAGCCGAATACTACATTGTCCGAAAATATATTGGTATACTATTATTGAGGCCGAATGTGTGGGTTAGGTTAGGTTACAACTGTGACCACAACAGAAAAACATGGTAGGTTAGGTTAGAACAGCAACTACGATAAAAATACACTTCCTCGAAAAAAAAATCGTAATAACACCATTCGGTCTTTCCAAATTATGCGTACCAACCATTCGCCTTAAGCCCCATTTAGACCATGCAAGCACTTCATTAGGTACATTGCGGGGTTATATACAGCGACCGAATTCGCCGTACGCAATGTAATGCAAATCGTATAC
This sequence comes from Grapholita molesta, assembly GCA_022674325.2. NCBI lineage: Eukaryota > Metazoa > Arthropoda > Insecta > Lepidoptera > Tortricidae > Grapholita > Grapholita molesta. Next base: position 3,912,747 of record CP053147.2, read on the forward strand.
AAGTTCCTGTCTTTTATGGGGCTTTAGATTAGTTCTGCATAATAAAATTCGGCGGAAAAGAATTATGCGAGATCAGTTTCTGCTTATATACAATTATGCCAACACTGGGTATGCGAATTAAAACTATTACAAAACAAATTATGCCTAAACAAGGGGAACCGTCAAGGCCATTACCTTATGGCATTGACATAAGATATGATCAGATATTATTGCGGTCTTGTTATCGTAAGATACTATTGCCGGTTGACGAAACCTGTGGTTGACCTATTCTTGTATCCTCATGACGTAGCCTGCGGCGCGGATTAATAATTCTTGTGTAAATAGTTACTTCAAATAAATAATTAGTTATTTTTTTATTATTCAGAAAGGTCTGCTAGCGAATATCTTCGATATTTAAATCGAAATAGAATAGAGAAATTTTGAATGCCGTTAAGTGTTCAATACGCTTGCGATAGATGTGTTTACACGTCTCCCATGATGACGTATACGACGAGGGATAAAAAAAAAATGACAAGTCTAAGCGGTACTCGTATAGCACAATTGGTAGTGCACTGGGCTAGTGATCCAGTGGTTGTGGGTTCGAGTCCCACTGCGAGTCAATATTTTTCTATTTTTCTTTTTTTTTAATATCGTAGTTATTTTTTATTAATTTCAGTGTTAAGTCGGAAGAGACGTATCCGTGTGAGCTTTGCGCTAAGACGTTCAAATGGAAAACCTCCTTGCGCAAACATGTGGAGACTCACCGGATAGCAGCCGGGCAGAAGCGGAGACCTTACTGTGAGCCCTGCAAGTAAGCCTGTCGTCCTACAGTTCAAATCTAGACTTAAAAGTATGTATTAACAAATCATCATCATCATCATCATCATATAATCCGAAAGTCTAACAGTTTGACGACCGGTGATGAGCACAGATATTTATTCCTGAGTCATGGGTGTCTTCTATGTATTTAAGTATTTATATGTATCTATTTATTATATATATCGTCGTCTAGTACCTACAACACAAGCCTTATTGAGCTTACCGTAGGACTAGGTCGATTTGTGTAAGAATGTCCGAAATATTTATTTATATTTATTTATATTTATTTATTTATTTACTTGATCCACCGATCAATCGTTCTCGCAGACGTCCAAGATACAGGCTCAGCCTAGTTTGGAGTCTGATGGATATTGTTAATATGTAAAAACCTGTTTTGTCTAATAAAAATAATTTGATTTTGAGTTTGATCCACCCTTATACAACTTCACACTTATGTATACACTAGTTGTGCCTTTATTAGGGAAAAAACGTAGCCTATGTGTTAATCCAGGGTGTCAGCTAACTCCATACCAAATTTTATTAAAATCGCTCCAGCCGCTTAGACGTGAAGAAGTAACAAACATACATATGGACCCGGGTATGTCCGTAAACTACGTCCAACAATGAGAAGTAGGGCACAGCGATGACCATCACGCTTGAATCTGGGGCAGCCCAACTGGGGAAGTACCTCCTCCTTACAGAAGACCACAGCCATAATAACACTGCTACCTTTCAGGTATGTAGTGTTGTGTTCCTGATGGTGAGTAAGGTTCCCAGAGCTCCAACCCCCCTTAAAGGCCGGCAACGCGCTTGTGACTCCCCTGGTGTTGCGGGTGCCCATGGGCGATGGTAATTGCTTACCACCAGGCAATCCGTCTGCTCGTTTGCCGCCTATGTCATAAAAAAAAATACATACTGACAAACTTTCGCCTTTATAATATTAATGTAGATATGTATACAATTGCTTTTGTTCCAGAATGTCGTTTACGACGACTTCCAACCTACAGAAGCACGTGAAAACCAGCTCCAAGCATCAGATCCAGTTGAAACTGAGGTAAATACTCTAATAAAGTTAAAAAAACGGCCAGGCTCATGTCGGGCCATGCTCGGTTCAACCGATTAAATACATAGTAGATTGTTTGACAACGGGCTAAAGTAGGCCATAGTACCACGAGATGGTTATTTAAAATTGTTCGAGGGGTAATATGGCGTTCAGAACCGAGTTATACATACTAGTTTTCACTTCGATTGCGAGAAAATTAAAATAAAAACATTTTAACAATTAACAAATACCATTTTATTCGCCCGCAATGAATTCTGAGTCAAAAATGTTTAATTTGGCAATCTTTGTATTTTTTTCACTGCTTTGATACAGATAGGATATATCTACGCCGTCAATAAATGCCATAGACAACGTATAATTGGGGCTTCAAAGAGTTTCCCAACGATTTATACTTTAATGCTTGTGAAGTAGGAACTAAAAAGCACCTAATGCTTTGACAATTTGATTGCGTTTCCTCATTGGTCGATTTTAATATTGCGGTATTGTCTGATTGGTTGATACTTTATACAAAGTTTTGTTCAATGATTTCACATTTTTAAACAGTATTCGCACCAAAAAAGAATCAAGAGTTGCGATTAACTTCGATATATGAATAGAAAATGTCACTCATTTAATACAATCATTGATTGATAGTTCGGGTGCCGTCGTGTTTCGATCGAAATACGAGTTTTACCGATGGCAAATAGTTTTGCACTACAACTGTAATACTACTATATTGTCTTAGACGGGTTCCGCTGTGTTCGAGTGGTCCAATAGGTTAGGAAGTCAGCCGCGATAGCAGGGGATGTGGATTCTAATCCTGCCTCGGACGCCTGAGGTCCTCGTTACTTGTTCTTAAGTATATGTCATCTACTTCAATTTAGAATGAAAATGAAATTAATGAAAACCATTATCATTTATTATTATTATAAGGTTTAAGATCATTTATTCTCATAAGAATTATTCAATTCACTTACAGAGATAAATACAGAAAAGTTTACAAAACTCGTAATTTGAGCGCACAAAGTAACTTAACTAGTTAAGTAACTACTAACTTGGAAACACTTAATTCTAAGTAACTTAAAGGTAGTTTTACAATTCAACTTATTATTTACCGCGCGCAAAACGGGCAGCGATAACGAGCGAGTATCGTATGCATACAAAACAAGTTTATTATTGTGAGCCTATTGTGTCCCATTGCTGGGCAAAGGCCTCCCCCCTCTTCCCCCAATCGTCCCAGTTTTGAGCTACATCTGGCCAGTCTCTCAAAAAGGAGTCCAAGTTATCCCGCCATCGCCGACGGGGTCTGCCGGATCCCCGGTTTGACTCGTGGGGTTCCCACTCCGTGGTTAACTTGGCCCACAAGTAATTCGGCATTCGGCAGACGTGACCAGCCCAGTCCCACTTTAACATGAAAACCATTAAGTAAAGTAAAATATTGTCATTTTTCTCGAATCATGGGTAATACTATTTTTTGAAACACACACTACATTATTGATATTATGTTTTATTTTATTTTATAAAAGACTGACCAGCGTTAGACCTCAGTCGCACCTGATGGAAAGTGACGACGCGGTCGAGGGTATAGCACGCTGGTTCAGTAACAGCCTCTTGCCTTGAAAAGACCCAAATTATATCTTATCGGGACATATCTTACAGTTCCTTATAATAGGCTTCGAAGTATGTGGTTGTAGGTTAGGCTAGACGAGAGGCAAGAGAGGTCGTTAAGGTTGTCATTGCCAGCCTAAAGCCGGCAAGGTCCACTTATTTAACTGTCTTTTCACAAAAACTTGGAGGATTTTGGAGATGTGTCATAAAAAAAATATTGGTGGTATTATGACATTCTGCCACTACACTATTAAAAATAATAATCAATTATTCGTTGATTTTGCTGTTTTATTTGGCATGTTTACTTTTAGTTTTTCTAGGAATTTAACTTTGGAGTATTTTTTTAAACTATTGCATTGCATTATTTTTTATTATGCAGAAACGTCTGCCAGCGAATATCTTCGATATTTAAATCCAAAGAAAAATAGAAAAAATTGACTCGAAGCGGGACTCGAACCCACATCCAGTGGTTGTGGGTTCGAGTCCCGCTTCGAGTCAATATTGCATTGCATGTTTGGGAAAAGCACTGTACATATCTTAGCGTGAATAGGGGTTGTAGTTCTCGTAACAATACATATACTCGGTCGGCAACCCCATACTTTACGGTCTCTGTAATAAATTAAAAGTAATAATGTACTATACATTATTACTCCCTATGAAGTATGGGGTTGACGGCCGAGTATATGTATTGTTACGAGCACTACAACCCCTTTTCACGCCGATGTATATACAGTGATTTTACGTAATGTATTTATAACAGGAAGTTAGAAGACACTCTGCCGGAAGACTCGACGAGTCCGGAGAAGCAGCAGGCTCACATAGAGGAGATAAAGTGTTCAGTGAACAGCGCGAGACAGCAGTACCCCTGCGCGCATTGCGGGAAGAGGTTTCAGTGGCGAGGGAACTTGCTAAGACATCTGCACAGTCACACGGCCCGGTGAGTGACCAATGAATAATAAATACTAGAGATGGGCTGACTACGGATTTTGTCTGTCGGCCGAATAGTCGGTTCTTGAATTGCCGGTTTTTTTTTTTACGACGGTGGCAAACAAGCATACGGTCCGCCTGATGGTAAGCAGTTACTGCAGCCTATGGACGCCTGCGACTACAGAGGATTCGCATGCGCGTTGCCTACCCTAAAAGTTGTTGGAGCTCTGGTAACCTTACCATCAGGAACACAACACTACATACCTGAAAGGTAGCAGTGCTATTATGGCTGTGGTCTTCTGTAAGGAGGAAGGTACTTCCCCAGTTGGGCTGCCCCAGATTCAAGCGTGATGGTCATCGCTGTGCCCTACCTCTTATTGTTGGACGTAGTTTAAGGACATAGTCGGCACTGCCGATCGTAGGTTTTCAGCAAAGTTCGGGTGCAATCGGAAATGTTCATGTCGCTTCGTCTATCGATGTTTTTTTATGAAAACTTTAAACATAAAATAAGTTTGTTTTAAAATGGTATTTTGTCCCTAGTCCTATATTTTTTCTGTAGGTAGACTAGTCGCCAACTATAAATGGTGCCGAATAGCCGGCATGCCCAACCAGTCGGCCACTAGTCGGCCCATCTCTATTAAATACACCCCGTTATCTTATGCTCAGTTTAAGGGCAAGTGATTGGGCAGTTACGATAATCTAAGTCGATAAAAAATGAAGTTGATTTACTCACTCAATAACATGTCAAAAGATCTTGGGTCCGATTTTTGAAATAGTCACCAAGTGATTTCCATAGAGAATAAATGAGAATCTCTATGAAGATTTCTCGGTGACTATTTCAAAAATCGGACAAATTGACTATATTCAATAATTGACAATATTCGATATTTATAATTGTCGCCCTCCGATCTGATTAAAGAGAGGAATCAATGTATTATCTCTATAGCTTTAGAATACTAGGACTACAAAATACCAGGACTAGGGAATACCAGGACTACAGAATACCGGGACTACAGAATATCAAGACTACAGGGCTAAGGTCAATATGGGTAAGACCGTCTATCTGGAAAGACCGTCTACCAATCAATTTCCTACATTATCTCGTAGGTATTTACTGTCATATGTCGGACTTCCCTTAAAAATAAAGTATGCCGGTCTTACCCACATTAAACTTATATACAGTTTTACTCATAGACATACCATTAACCTAGACGGAGCGTACTAATAATAATACCACGATGGAAAGGGATGGTCTTATATAAATAAAAATAAATAAAATAAAAATTGTTTATTTCAGACAGTATGTCCATAATATGTTAGTTGCGGTACAGACTTAGACTATGTTAGTATTACATGATTTTATTCACTATCACTACCTGGTTCTGCCAATGACAACCTCCACCCAGTACTTGGTCAGCGGGCAGTCCAGGCGCTCCTCTGATACCCTCAGCATGCTGTTGCTGCTGCCCCTTACCCGCCTTAGCATGGAGGCAATTCTTTTCCGCCTAATAGCGAAAAAGTCATCCGCCCCCGCCTCGGCAAACATGGCTGATGCACTGCAGTGCTTCGGCAGCCTCAGCAGCATCCTGAGGATGTTGTTGTACTGCACCCTTAGGGTGTTATAGGACCTCTGTGTAAAGCTTACCCACAGGCTGCACGTATAAAAAGTTTGACAATATGCTTTAAAGAGCGTCAACTTGACTTGATCGTTACACCGTGCAAACCTGCGGGCAACCATATTCCCCCTGACTGCCATCGCCCTTCTTTCCCTCTCCAGGTCCAGATCGTCATTTCGTTCCGCAGTTAGCATGTGGCCCAAATACTTAAACTGGTTCACTATCTTTAGGGGCTCGCCCCCCAGCATGATCTTAGGTGGGGTGCTTGGGTTATATTTTTTTGCCTTAAAAATAAGCACCTCGCTTTTATTCGCATTATATTTAAGACCATGCTGTAGAGCGTAGCCCTCGCACACTCTCAGTAGCATTCTAATGGAGTCAACCGACGGTCCCAGCAGGACCATGTCGTCTGCATAACTTATGTTATTGAAACAGATATCGCCTATATGACAGCCGACATGCGTCCTGCTGAGCCGTTCGATCAGCTCATTCACATATAGGCTAAATAAGACGGGGGATGACAACCCCCCCTGCCTTACACCACAATTCAGCCTGTACACATCAGATTCTACCCCAGCCCATCTTACGCGATTGACCTGGCTGTTGTACCAATATTTTAATAAAGCAACGCACTCCCTAGGTAAATTGGTTTTCTGCAGCTTGTCCCACAATATGTCATACACAACCAGGTCAAAGGCTTTGGACAAGTCCAGAAAACACGCATAAATAGGCGTGTTTCTGTCCTTGTAGTACCTGACAGCCTGCTTAACGCACAAAATCGCACTTTCAGTCGACAGACCTGGCCTGAAGCCGAATTGAGCGTCATGAATTTTAATATGTTTACAAAGCTGCGCGTTAATCAGGCTGTCAAGCACTTTCGCTAGTACAGTGGCCAAAGAAATAGGTCTGTAATTCCCCATGTCCGACAGATCACCCGTCTTGTTTTTAACCAACGGAATTACCACTGTACTAGTAAGTTGCTCTGGCAGATAGGCGTGCCTCATACACAGAGTAAAGAACATTGCCAGCACCCGCGGCAAGTGTACCCCCGCGTACTTGAGGTGCTCGATGCTGAGCCCATCATGTCCCGGTGATTTACCCCTTTGCATGCTTTTAATTATTTTATCAACCTCACTAGCTGTAAATTTGAGGGAGCATTCACCCGTGACAGTCTCAGCATCTCCCACCCCCGCAGTTGCACGCAGCAAGGGACTTACGGCAAATATCCGACTGAAATTATCTGCGATCGCCTTTCTGTTACTCTCCCCACGCTCACAGGGACCCCTGGCTTCGTGTTAAGTTTATTAGTGTTTTTCCAGAAAGCTTTGAAGTCTTTCGCCGTCCGGTTTGAGGCCAGAATATCACTCTTAATTTGTTCCTGCCTGTCCTGACACCATTTCAGCTTGGACTTAAAAAGCTTCCTGGCTTCACACATGTCCCTGTAGACTGGACCAAATTTAGGCCTGCTCGCAGACACCCACACTAGAAATTTCTCCCTGGCATCCCTGTGAGCATGAGCCACGTACCTATTCCACCCAGCCACCTGTCTACAGCGTTTCCCCTGCTTTTTCTTGCTAGACTTTTCTGATGCCTCCGTCAGGGTATCCACTATATAACTATGCATATTATCTAATACTATTTTATGATTAGAATCGCTACATAGCTTATCCGCGCATGACGTTAACTCAGCAGGAAAGTCCAGCAATTTTAACTTGCTGTCACAGATTGCTTGGTAGAGCTCCACTTGAGCTGCTTCTCTTTCACCCCAGAATACGCCTTCCTTCCGTGACGTAGAGTTATCGCATACAATTTCAACCTTTTCCAAGTCACACTCCAATACAAGCGGCAGATGATCGGACCAATACACGTCGTATTCAACCCTGATATTTCGCACTGTTTTTCTCGCTGCCTCTGTGACAATGCAGTGATCCAACCATCTGTCACACCCATGGGCTTCACTTGTAAAAGTATATGTCTTAGAGTCAGTGCCCAACAGCTCAAGATCTATACAATGCCACCTTTGTGTTTCACAAAACTGCAATAGTTCATTACAAAAAAGTTCTTTTTTAAACACAAAACTATCGTGAGATTGAAACATATTAATTGTATAAAAGCGGGTAACTCATGAAATGAAATGAAATGAAATGAAATGAAATGAAATGAAATGAAATGAAATGAAATGAAATGAAATGAAATGAAATGAAATGAAATGTTTATTTGCAAAGAATACGTTTTGTACATTGAGGTCTTAAAATGTTGGTACACAGAGTCAGTATTCAGTCGATATAAAATCAACATGCAAATTATAATAATTTATTAGATTAGCATACATGTCAGAGAAATTAATACATTTAGAATACAATAAAAAGTCAAAAATATAAAAAGACATTAAAATAATAAAATACTAGATCATGTGAAGAAAATTTGTTAACTGTGAAAATTTAAAAAGTCCTTGACACTATAAAAACAATGCTCTTGTAGCCATGTATGTAATTTTATATTAAATTCCTGTCCATAAGTGGTCCTCAAATCATTAGGAAGTTGATTGTACAACACAATACACATGTTGTAGGCATTTTTCTTAAAGATATCTGATCTACAAGCAGGTTGGTGGAGCAGATCCTGATATTGAGCCCTCAGTGCTCTCCTAGATGTTTCGTCCCTTTTCTTAAAATATTCTGTATGGCTTCTGGTAAGCAGACAAGCTTTTTGTATATACATTGAAGCTAAGGGAAGAATATTAAGTTTCCGGAAAAGTGGTCTACAGCTATCGTCAAATCGGGCTCCAGCTATCGCCCGCAAACAATCCTTTTGGACTAAGAACGCCCTTTGCACGTCAACCGAGTTTCCCCATAGTAGGAGACCATAGTTGAGGGTGGAGGCGACATAGCCGTGGTAGGCAATTAACGCGGCCCGCACTGACACCGAGTTTTTTAGATTTTTTAGAGCGAAAACAAACTTTGATAATTTAGAACAAATTGCGTCAATATGACATTTCCAGTTTAGATGTTTATCAATAAACAAGCCTAGGAATTTCGTACTTTCGGCTTCTTCAACTGAGGTATGATTTAGATTGATATCTAGGTGTATTGGAGCGGATTTGTAGGAATGAAATTGCATTAATGAAGTTTTTTTAATATTGATTTTGAGACTATTATAATCTGTCCAAGTCTGAACATCAACCAAAGCTTTTTTTATATCTGTTTCATAAGTTTCTTTTACAGATCCCTTCACTATTAAGGTTGTGTCATCTGCAAATAAAATACACTTTTGTGATGTTGCTAGGGGAAGATCGTTTATATAAATAAGAAATAATAACGGTCCTAAATTGCTTCCTTGTGGCACGCCTGTCCCATTGAAACGATACCGAGATCTGTACTTCTCCTTCATGAGATATCTTCTATTAAGGACCATTCTAGAGATTTCTGTACATTGCTCTCTGTTATTTAGATAACTTCTAATCCAATCAAGGACGTTACCTCTTATTCCGTAGGTGTCAAGTTTGGCAAGGAGTTTCGGGTGATTCACACAGTCGAAAGCTTTACTCAAGTCAAGGAAAACAGAAGATACATGGAGTTTATCATTAATGGCCTCTGATATGCTCTTGATAAATTCAAAACAGGCAAGCTCAGTCGATCGCTCCTTGCGGAAACCAAATTGTTCTGGTAATAGAATTTGGCGTGATGTTAGGTAGTCAATCAGTCTCACTAACATAGCCTTTTCAAAGACCTTCGACATAACCGGGACCATAGTAATAGGCCTATAGTTATTAGGGTCCTTGCGATCATCTTTTTTAAATAATGGTTAACAATTGAAAGCTTGAGCTGTTTGGGAAAGGTGCCCTGACTGAAAGAGAGATTAATTAAATGCGCCATGGGGCGGCATAAGTAAAAAGCATTGCTTTTCAGTAAGATAGTCGATATCTCGTCACAGCCACAAGATTTGCTGTTTTTAAGCGATTTTATTAGCTTAAATACTTCATTGTCGTCTACAGGCCTTAGGAACATGGAGTGAGGTTGGCTGTAGCAGGGCTTTAAACTCATCGGCATATGGGAACTTTTGTGTGATGTAGAGGTGTAGTTATTGACAGCTTCGATAAAAAAGTCATTAAGACAATTACAGATGTCCTGAGGATCATCGTAAGTGACATTGTTATACGTTATGGAATTAATATTATTTTCATGGTCAGTGCGAGATTTATTCTGATTAATTAAGTTCCAAGTTGCTCTACATTTGTTTTTATTTGAAATAATGTACTGATTGTTGAGATGCTGCTTAGATTTGCAAATACATTTTTTTAGAATGCGGCTGTACTCTTTAAGGTGGGCTTTGCTTTGGCTACTTTTATGAGATTCACCTCTACTAATAATTTGCATCTTACGTTTTACACGACAAGATTTTCTTATCCCTTTTGTTAACCATTGTACAGTTTTTCGTTGGTTATTTACCCTTACTTTTAGGACCGGAAAGCAAAGATTGAAGAATAGACATATTAGTTCATAAAACTGTGTAAATGCATCGTGTAGGTCCTCGACAATTAAAATTTCGGAAAAGGACAAGGCGGCGAGACATTCTCTGAACTTACGCACATTCTCACTGCAAAAGTCTCTTTTGAATTCGAACCAGGTTACAACCGAATTTTTCTTCTTTACATTTATTGTTAATATTTGAGCTGTGTCGTGATCAGATAAGTAAAAGCTTTGAGTCTGACCTTTTGCGCTCTTTACATTGGAAGCAATTTGGTCTATGCAGGCGCTGAGCCGGGTGGGGGTACGAATATGCAAGTCAAAGCCATAATTTGCTAAAGTATTACTAAGATCTTTTGTGAACATGGTATTCTTTAAAATATCAATGTTCCAGTCACCGCACAGTATTATTTTCTTTTTTTTGAATTGATTAGTTAATTTATGAAGCAGCCGGTTAAATTTGTGAATAAATACACCTACATGGGATTTGGTTTGCTCCGGTATTCTATAAATAACTATGATTACAATATTAAGACCTAAAATTTCTGTTCCACAACACTCGAAATAATGATTTGAGGCCAGTTCAGACAAGAAAGCGATTTCCTTTAATTGTAATGTATTACTTACAAGAATAGAAGTTCCCCCTCTGCTTTTATTTCTACAATAAGATGCAGCCAATTTATAATTGTCAAGTCTTATATTGTTTTGACAGCCCTGTTTAACGAAAGTTTCACTAAAACATACCACGTCAGGATCTTGATCGTTTTTATGTAACTCATCCAACGCTAATTGCACCAAATCAAGTTTATTTAATAAGCCTCCGATATTTTGATGCATTATTCGGAATTGGTTTGACGCGGCAAGAGGGTTTTCATAGGTTTAGGTACGAAAAAATTTAAAGGTTTCTCAGATGCTTCATACTCGTACAAACTTGAATTAATTAATCTGTTATCTGCGTCTATAATCAATATAAGGTTAGATATATCACCAAATATACATTTCATACCACGATTACTAATCCTTCCTGACCCATATTTAAACATACTGTAGTCATACCATAAATTTCAGTTACAGTCAAGCAGATATGCATACTTATGTACAAGATTATCGTTATATAGTAAATAATTAAATGTCTCTAATCTCGAGTTATACATATTACAATGGTGATCAAGCTTAAAGGTTGGATAACAAATGATTATGTTTGTGTGTTTTATATTTATCAAATTATTTCTGATGTGTAATACAAGATTAGCGTAATTTTGTGTTGTATTAAAATCTTCCTCTCCTATGAACACTATACAGTAATCATCTTTTGTAAAATGTGTTAGCTTGCTCTCTAGGTTATTAAACAATTGTTGCGCGCTCGCACCTGGGTAGAGATAATGACAGATCTCATTTTCCGCTCCTAACGTGCTCTCTGCAAGTTTAGAAATTGGATTGTATACATTTGAACTTAGTAAACATATCTTATTTCTATTTATGTTAATTATGCTGGCTCTATTAAGGGATCTAGTGGGGGAGCAGCTTGCTTCTTGTAATGTCTTAATGTTTTTTCCTTTATCTGCAGGTGGCGTTGATGACGTCGACGTAGTCTGTCCTTGACTGTTTTTCAAATTCAAACACGTACCTAATGACAAAGATTGCTGATGAACTTCGGTGTCAGTAGAAAAATTTAAGTTGGTTTTGTTGGTAATGCTGTTGCGCGTATGCTTTATTTTTATTCTTTGTCTTGGTACTTTTGCATATATGAGTCAATTGCTCTATTCTACGATCCCTTTCAGCCAGTGTTTTAGCAAGTGTATTATTTTCGGCTAATAGATTTTCTATTTCCCGATCTGCCGATTCGAGCTTTTCTCTAAGAGTATGAATGATTTGCTTCATTTCCTCCAACCCGCAACTGATATGTGTGCGTAACTCGGGTAGCTTCTATTTAAGTCCTGTTGCTTTTCAGATATCCGTGAAGAACTGTGCAAGTCTTCTGTCTCCGATAAAAGCTCGAAAGAGTTTTCTGTCGGTATGTTGACATTATATTTATCATTCGTATCATTTTCGTCTATAAGCGTGGATTTAAAAAAAGTGTATCTGTTTCCGTTTGAATTGAGCTTGACGAGAGTGGCCGAGGTATAGGTGGCTTTAAACGATTTTTTAGCAGTTGAGTATCTGGGGTAGTACATGCAGCTGAGTTACCAGCTTCATTTTCGGCTGGAATAGCCCGATTTTGTGTTATAATTTTATTTTTTCTTAATGTAACATTAGACGGTGATAAAGATGGATTTATTTTATTACGAGGCAGCTTATTTTTTCTTGTACATGCCTTGCATTTCCAATTCGCTTTCTTTATAGGTTCGAACATTCTATACAGCTTTTCTGAATAGCCATCACAATCAAAATGGAATGTTAAGTTGCAGCCCGAGCATACTACGCTCATTTTTGGGTCTGCTGATTGTTTACACTTAAAACATTCAGTCTGTGAATTGACAGATTTAGGCGTTTGTTTGTTTTTTTTTATCCATATGTTATATACAAGTGACACAGGTTTACGAAAGGAAAGGCACTTTTTTACTTCAGTACAATTCGGACCATCAAATTATAAGTGCAATTCGGACCGTGTTGGACAGTTGCTTGTCAAAGTCACAAACACGTTCAAAGTTAACAGATCATAAAAACTCCTTTTCAGTGTTTGCCTGTGTGCGTAGGTGCAACATATCGGGTTTCAAAACAAATTCAAATTGACAATCGGTTGGGAAGCACCGGAGAAAAACATTTGATGATAACTCACAATTTTGTTGCTAAACTGCAGGAATTCTTAGCACTGACTGAAGCACTCGTGATTTCTCATTTATTGATGATGGTATATTGAAGGATTTAACCGATTTATTAATTAATTGAATTTAATTTAAAATTAGCACAGTAAACAAACATACGTCTTGTCACTTCTCGTCTTCTTCGTCTTGTGTTTAATATACATGTCGAGCAATATTCGACTTATAAAACGTGAGTTACCCGCTTTTATACAATTAATACAAAAAAGTTCATTGGGATGCGCATTAAAGTCACCTAAAATGTACACTGCCGCAATACCTGGATTATCCTGACTAATGGCACTAATTTCACTCATACATTCAGTGAATAACGGTAAATTATCTGCGGAATTTACTGGCATGTATACACTAAATATTAACACCTCAGTATTTGGCCTTGATATCTTAATGGCCGCTAGCCGCACACTACCACACTTCACCACCGATACGTCCTTAAACACCGATTTCCTCCATAGTACCGCTACTCCTCCGTGCGGACGCCCAGTGAGTAAACCGGCTCCGCAGTCAACCGCCGTCGTTCCTGTGTACGCGAAATCGTTGTGTATCGTACCAAGCAGGGGCAAGTCGTGCCCTAACAGCCATGTTTCTTGTAACAATAGGACATCAGTTAAATCACACAACTCCCTTACCCCTTCTAACGACCTCTTTAGCGACTTACAGTTAAAACTTATCATCCTGCATACACTACTACTCATTTCGTTTCGAAAGTTTCAAATCTCCACTCTCATAGTCTTGGCTTGACCGCCTATCTTGCCTATCCCTGACGATAAAGCGCCTGAAATAGACACCCTGCGGCCACAAAGATTCATCCATAAATATATGTAATTTTGCACTCGAGACGAACAACTTATAAGAGTTATAATCCCTCTGTCTCCTTGTTTTCACTTTAACTAGGGACACTACTTCTTTCGTTTTGTGTTTAATATATTCTTTGATGTCTTTCTCAGACACGTCCTTATGCACATTGTATATAAATAAAGGTATCTTGTCCTCAGCCGCTTTAAACTTAAGATTAACGGCAGGTTCCGCATTACCTTTACAACCAATAAATCGGTTTCTATATTTTCTTTTTTGAGCCCTTTCCCATTCTTCGTCAACTTTTTGCGGTTTCCATTGCTCCCCATTCTTCAACAAAGCCGCAAATGTTTGTTTATCATTATTTTGCCCCGTTACGCATACCTGTTCCTTTGCCGATGACAGATGATTCACATTATTACCTATGTCCTTATTTTGCTGCACCGGAATTTCAACCTTATTGTCAGCTGACTCGGTCGATAGCGGCTCCACCTCATACCTCGGTCCCTCACTCGACCGGTTCGGCTCCGTACAATCGATCGGTAGCTCGTCTACGTCATCGTGTACTCGCGATAATGCCTCTGCGCCTCTAGTCGGCCAACTAATCTGCGCATGCGCTGCCGCCTGACCTAAGCACGGTGAACGCAAACCGGCTCGGTCGTTGCCCTCTCCCACGCGCGGTGATCTATCGCCTAGCGACAATATACCCACCGGACCGCTGTTTAACACGCATGCACCGCGCTTAGTATTCACGTTTACTCGCACTAGAGAAGCATATTTATCTTCATTCCACTTGCTTTCCAGGTCTTCCAACTGTTTGTTAGTGGCATATGTGCATTTAATTTCCTGTACTTCCTGTTTTAGCCTAGCTATGTCTTTCAATAAAGCCGATGCGTCTAAGAAATCAAACGTAACGGCCGGTAACTTGCTTAAATCTCTGGCTACAAAAGTAGGAAGTAGCTCGCATTTTACCTCTCTAAACACTAGCATTATATCTTCTAGTTCCCTCTCCGTTTTTCCCACATTTCGTCTTAGTATTTTCTTCTTTCCTGTGTCATTTAGGGCGTCAAACAGCAACTTTTTCGCCTCACTTATTTCTGCCTGATTAAAAGCAGACAGGCAAATACGTTTCATGCTTTCATTGTCCATCAAACCAGTCTTATTTTGCACGTAAGTCAACAGTTCAGATACACATAAGTTACAACTAACGCACTTTAACGTCTTTGAAGCCATTACGCCACGCAACACATATAACTTTCCATAATATGGCAGAGACAGCGCTATTTTCGTCCGTCCTTGTCATAGTCTCACATATTTTAGTTCCCCTCCAAACTGGTCCCTTCAGAACTATCAAAGTTGAAGGGGAACAAACAAATACAACTGGAGTTTTCTTGGGTTTTCAACCAATGTTGCGGTATAGGCTAATATTTTGGTTATAAAGAAATTTCATGTAAAGCAAAACTATAGTGAATTGTTACAGTTTGGGCTACAAAAGCCAGAATATCTTAGTCCCTTACTGGCGCTCGCGGATGCGTTCTCCAGTCATTATTCCTCCTAGGTTACCTCTATTTATGTCTAATGTTGTTCACAGAGCCAACGGCGAGCTGGTGTGTACGCCGTGCAACCGCACCTTCTCGTCCGTGGCCACGTACAAGCAGCACATGCGGCTGTCGCGCGCGCACGTCTCCGAGCAGGTACTGTCCCCGAGCGGGTACCGTCCCCGAGCAGGTACTGTCCCCGAGCGGGTACTGTCCCCGAGCAGGTACTGTCCCCGAGCAGGTACTCTTCCCGAGCAGATACTGTCTCTGAGCAGGTACTGTCCCTCAGCAGGTACTGTCCCCGGGCAGGTACTGTCCCCGAACGGGTAGCGTCCTGGGGGCTCCCCCCTGCCTGAGGCCACCACGCCCGCGTGTGCTCAGCATCAATTACCTCGTGTTGTTCCGTCATTTGACACGGCTCATGGTACTAGTTTTTACGAAAGTCAGAATCACATTATTAACCCACATTAATCACATTATTACCCGGCGTGTAATAATAAAATTCAGTACAACTTTATTCCCTGGTTTAAACGTTCGTGGATGGAAGTTGAGGGACCAGGTTGGAGAATCAGAACGCCGTGTGCTTCGTATCGTGTATATTAAAAGTGAAGTACTTACTCGCTAGCTATCTATTTAATTAAGAAATAATAATTGATTACAACGCCTCCTATTGGAGGTGTCAATGAATCAATTCCTTATCGACCGGGAGTACATATTATAGCCATCTAGATAATGATTTGTTATTGATAATATTGTATAGATGGTGCTGTTAATCGTATCCACGAGTTAACAGGCTATAATGATTTGCTTTCGTTAAAAAAAGTAAAGTTTACATGATATATAATTTCGAATTGCCGAGCAGGTGGTGTGATATGAATTCACTTCTCATAGCTCTTATTGCTATGGTTTTTTAAAGTCTATTTTCGCGAAGTACAGCTCACCCGCCCCCGGCGGTGACAGCGGGTACTGGCCACCACAAGCTGAATATTGTGTCTAATATTCATTACCATTTTTAATTTATTTTAATAAATATATAGTTTTTAGCATCCTTGGTTATTTTTTATTGCCTCGCAGGAGTTGAGAAAAGTAGAGTGTACGCCTCGGAGATAAAACAGTTTTTGCCTTGGGCGCGTTTGAATCCCTCTGCACTCTAAGTCTTAATCCACCTCGCTGCACTCGAGGGTTAAACCCGAGTCCTTCGTTGCGTTCAGGATTGAATATCGAGCCCGTGACATAAAACAGTGGTTTATCCCCTTGGTGTATAATCTACTAATGATGTTGTTCTTGTCGAAGGACTTCCCACACGCGTGCGGCGAGTGCGGCCGCCGGTTCGCCAACAAGACTCGCCTGCAGGACCACATAGACTGGGACCATAGGAGGCACTTCGCCCACCACTGCACCCTATGCCAGAAGGTAACGAAAAAAAAAAAGGGATCGATTATAGGACCCCTTTTTATACTATTTAAGACTGACCAGCGTTTCGCTATAACAGCCTATTCACATTATATCTTTCCGTGAAGTCCATTCCTTAGCAGTCCGCATTAGGAATGTTGGCAACTAATGCCAGAATTTGGCGTAAGCACTAGTTTTACGAAAGCGACTGCCATCTGACCTTCTCAGAGGGTAAACTAGGCCTTATTGGGATTAGTCCGGTTTCCTCACGTTTTCCTTCACCGAAAAGCGACTCATCATGATCATCATCATCTCTTCCATAAGACGTCCACCGCTGAACATAGGCCTCCCCCTTGGACCTCCACATGGTAAATATCAAGTGATGCATACATAAGTTCCGATGAACTCATTGGTACCGGGGTTTGCATCTGCGACCACCGGATTGCAAGACGCACCTTACCGTTAGGCCACCAGAGCTCTAATACCCAAGTACCCAATTATCTTCGGCAGGTATTCAAGAGTCACACGTCTCTGTATCTCCACAAGCAAGTAGTCCACAAGAAGGAGCATGCGGAACATCTTTGCGACCATTGCGGTAAAGCCTTCCCGGTAAATATAGCCTTATGATCATTATTTGTCCAAATATTAACTACGATATTTAAATCGAAAGAAAAATAGAAAAATTTGACTCGAAGCGGGACCACAACCACTGGATCACTAGCCCAGTACACTACCAACTACCAAATTTTTCTATCTTATCATTCGTGGTATACGTCATCATGGGTGACGTGTAGTCACATCTGCCGTAAGCGTATTGAACACTTAACGGTATCGAAGTCTCAATTTACATTGAGAATTCATCGATAACAATGTGCTACCCCCTTCTAAATTATTTTTTATTCTGCAAAAACGTCAGAAAAAAAATAGAAATATTTTTGACTCGAGTACATTTTTTCTATTTTTCTTTCGATTTAAATATCGAAGATATTCGTTAGCAGACGTTTCTGCATAATAAAAAAACAAATATTAACTAGTTAATAATATTGAGACAGCCAGACCAGAAACAATAACTAAACCGCCTAGTATTTAACACTCACAGTCCAGTGTCCCATACAACCGAAAAGGTACGCACAAAAATTTGACTCGCAGCGGGACTCGAACCCACAACCCACTGGATCACTAGCCCAGTGCTCACCAATTGTGCTATTCGAGTACCGCTTGGACTTGTCAAATCTTTGTTGTCGATATTATAGGGTAGCTTTTGTTTTTTCGCTAGTGGTCCAGTGGTTGTGAGTTCGAGTCGCGCTTCGAGTATTTTTTTTCTATTTTTCATTCTATTTAAAATTTAAATATCGAAGATATTCGCTAGCAGACTTGCGTAATAAAAAATAATTACCTATATGTCATCTAAATTTTTATAACTAAGATGTTAGTTTACAATAAGGATGTCACGTTTCCAGAACCACGCGAAGCTCCGCAGCCACATCATAGCGCTGCACACCTCGGAGTCCCCCTACAAGTGCACGTCTTGCGCGGCGCGCTTCAGCTGGCACTCGTGCCTGTCGCGGCACGTGCGCAGGGTGCACAAGCACAAGTAGGCCGCGCGAGGGACGTCACTGCACAAGTTACAGTCACACTGCAAGTTACGTCACTGCATATGTTACAGTCACACTACAAGTGATGTCATTGGAAACGTTACAGTCACAGTGCAAGTGACGAGACTACAAGCTACAGTCACAGCGCAAGTGACGTCACTGCACAAAGTACAGTCATAGTGCAAGTGACGTTACTGCAAGCTAAAGTCACAGTGCAAGTGACGAGACTGCACAAAGTACAATCACAGTGCAAGTGACGTCATTGCACAAGTTACAGTCACAGTGCAAGTGACGTCACTAATGCAATTAGTCAGAGTTCAACTGAGGTTATACAAGTCATGGTCACAGAGCAAGTGGCGTCAGTGCACAAACCAGTCGCCGTGCAACTTACCTCCCTCTTCCAATCACTCAAAGTGCAACTGACGTCCCTGTACACGTGACAGTGTCAGTGCAAGTGACGTCACTGCACAAAGTACAGTCATAGTGCAAGTGACGTCACTGCACAAATACCAGTCGTTGTGCGAGTTAGGTCACTAATCTAACCAGTCACAGTGCAAGTGACTAACTGGACTGCAGTCGAAGTTACAAATTTGGTTTTATAGAATTAAGTAATGATCAGTATTATTTATTTAATGATTTTATTTATAATGAAATTCTTAGTACTTACTTTTTACTACCTATTTTTAAAATTATAATTGATATGCTTTAATAAATAAGGTTTTACCACTTAGGTTAAATATTTTGATACAAATATGGAATAAATAATTGTGTGAGCGATGTTGTATTATTGAGCAATTTTTTTTTTAATAAGTAGGTTTATGCTGCAAATTCAACCTCGTTAGCCCCAAAGTGCATTATAATGTACACTCCCTTTCAATTAAATTTAAAACTTTATAAAAGGGAATAAAGCAGCATTTCCTTTCTATTTTACACTAATAACATTAAACCCAATGCATAACAAGGTCGATTTTAAGTATAAAACTGACCAAAATCACGTCGGGCCTTGCTCTATGTAGGGTCTTTCACTATAGATGGACTTAAAAAGGAAAGGTTTTTTTAGGTCCATCACAGTACATTGAACGGAGAAGTAAGGGGTCGTATTTACAATATACTGAACGGCACTTATGTATTTAGTCCGATGTCGCTTATGTCATTTTATGATTACAACATTTTATACAATAACTTATAAATTACTGATTTCATTGGTTATAGTTTTCTTTAAAAATGCTTAGTAAGCCTCACACCTTTTTCCGATTTTTATGCACCTTCGGTTCAGAAGTTAGAGCGGCTGAGACGCTTATTTTTTTTAACTTGAAACTATTCGATTTATCCTAAATATGTCCAATACAGATTAAATAAATAAAAACCAAGAACAAATAAAATTATTTTTTATTATTGATTTATAAATACTTAACACTATTAAATCCATTCTTATATTATAAATGCGAAAGTAACTCTTCTATCTGTCTGTTACCTCTTCACGCTTAAACCACTGAACCATTTGGGATAAAATTTGGTATGGAGAGAGTTTGAGCTACGAAAAAGGACATAGGATAATTTTTACCCCGCAATCATACTTTAATACTGGCATAGTTAGTCGACAAAGTCGCGAGGAAAAGCTAGTAAATTATAAATTATAGATCACATACTCTAAAAAAAGTTGACAGCAGATGTAGGTTCGAATCCTGCCTAGAACGCCTCGCTTTCTTAAGTATATTATATCTGTTTCAATTAAGAAAATAAAACCTACAATTGTGTCGCTTAACTTCAAACTCAGATAAATCTATTCGACCCTCTGCAAATATCTACGCTATTACCTTTTCATAATACCAAAATCGCATGATCTGACAGATGGATTTACCTGAGTTTGAATTATCCATCAATGTTCATCATATCTATCTTATCTTCAATGTCCATCGGATGTTTTTTCTTATAAGCCAGTTCAGCGAGTATCTTTTTAGCTTTCGGCGGGACATAAATTGGAGTTTGCTTTTTAACCACTCTCTTGCTGTAATTTCTACCTTTCTGTATATTCCGTGGAACATTCTTTTTACCCTTCAGTTTCGGATTCTGCTTTTTACCAATTACTCTAAAATCTGGCGTTTTAGAGCTTTTGACAGGTCTTGGAACTGGGATTGTTTTTAAAGAGCGGTTCATTTTTTTTGGTCTAGTCTTTCGTTTGATGGTTTTGGTAGGTTTATTGTTTTTAACTCGTAAAATTGGGACTGTAGCGCTGGTTATAAGTGGTGGAACTTGAGCTGTGTTCATAGTTACATTAACATCAGGTGGGACAGAAATGACTGTATTTATAGTTGTAGTTGTAGGTGCTATAGTAGTGCTGTCAGTTCCATTTTCATTAGCCTTAGGAACGATGGCTATATGTTCAGTAGTTCCATTAATTATATTTGGAACAGTAGTTGTGCCATTAGCGTCATTGATATCTTGTGGAACAGAAGTGTTTGTAGCAGTTTCATTATTGTTTTCTATAGGATGTTTTAGTTTAAATCTTTTTAGTCCCTTTAAAGTTACTTTACTAACTTGTTTAGTAGTTGTCGTTGTATTTTTCTTAGTTATTTCACTCTCATCATGAACTCGCAGTAGAGTGTTATTATTTTGAATGACTGTTGTAACATTTAGGTCTTCATTCATCGGGATAGTATTATATTTGATATCTTCATGATTAGTTTCTTTAACTGTAGATATATCCATTTTGGTTGTTAGTGTAGTAATATTAAAATTCGAATCATTTTTATTACTTACACTTTTCGTAATATTTCCAAGTGTTAAGTTATTCGTTAGTAAATTATCGTTAGTTTTAATAGTTGTATTAACATACGTATCTCCTTGAAATCGTCTTTTAATAGCGAGTTCAGCTAATCTATTAACTTCATCAGATATCTCAGTTCTGACTGTATAATTCATTTTATCATATTGTTTGATTATTAAACTGTGTACAGCAGATCTTATGACTTTAGTAAAATCATTTTCGTGTATGCAATTCTTTAGCTTATAAATAATTCTCTTCATTTTCATTTCGTCTTTTTGATCATAAAATTGATTAAGGAAATCGCCAAGTCTATTGAAACTGTTATCTGTTTTTTGGACGTTATCCATGTAATATTTAATGTACATTTTTGTTTGCACTGGATTTGTTTCAGACAATTCTTTTAATGTATGCTCCAAATGCCTTTTTACTAGAGGATTTTTAACTATTTCTGCAAAAGCAGATCCATCGTAAGTGAAATAATATTTAATTTCATTATACAGACTTTTGAAAAACGATTCTATTCTAGTGTACTCAAAGTCTAGAATTGCATGAACGGTGTCATTGAGGAATTTAGTGAAATATTTTTTTTGTTGTGTTTGTGTTCGTCGAATTTGGTCTTTATTTATTGGTAGTAAGGCATATTTCATTTTGTCTAGGAAGCTGCTTACATTTTGGAGTACATTGTCGATGTTCTCTTGCGGTTCGATGCGTATGCAGGTTTCTAGAACGAGGTTGATGCTGTTGGGTGCAATAGCTGTTGTGTAAGCTAAAAAAAAAACAAAAATTAGGGACAATCTTGCACACACAACTTAGTCCTACAGTAAGCTCAAGAAGGCTTGTGTTGTGACTCAACCAACATAATATACAAATACTTAAATACATAGAAAACACTAGTGACTCAGGAACAAATACATGTGCTCATCACACAGATTAATACCCTTACTGGGTGTGATTTAATTAATGCGTGGACATTAAGATTTTTACCACCAAATAATACGCGTCGACGTTTTGGGAGACTAAGGCACTGGCTCGTAAGCTATGAGCTATATCAAACAACAAAAGGTAATCGATCCCGTGTAATTACATGTCATAGACGGGCGATCGTAGTTCATCGCCGGGCGATGAGATATAAATATATATCTATATAAGTATCTCTCTTTTAATTACACGGGAGCGATTATCTTTTGTCCCTTGAAATAGCTGATAACTCACAGCTTACTAGCTCGGGACCAGTGCCTAAGGTTGTGTTGTGCAGTTTGCATCAATAACGTATGAAACAGCGCACTAAAAGTGTCCACCGTTTTATATTTGCTTCACAAATAGACAGATTTCTGCGTCATCAATGAAATGCTACAGAAACTATGAACATTGTAAAAAAAATTTTTTTGTCACCAATTTATATTTATATTTTTAGTTTTTAATTAGTTATGTTTGATGCCGGCTGAGCTGACTAGAATAGCACCACCCCATCTCCCGCGGGTGTCGTAAGAGGCGACTAAGGGAAAACCATACGGACGGGCAGCAGCGTCCGTCGAAACCCAATCTACAGCTACTGCGGTCGCCAACCCGCCTGCCAAGCGTGGCGACTATGGCAACTACCCCCAAGACGATACAAGTCATATTTGTGGGAGGCTTATGTCCAGCAGATGACTGCATACGGCTGAGATGATGTTATGTTTTTAAATAACGCCGCCTTGTCGGCGAAGAACTGCGCTGGCTTTGCCAGCTACATGCTGAGATTGCTGAGTTGTGACCCTTTTGTGGCAAAGGCATCGAGTGTACTACAGTCGCCATCAGATATATATGAGCGGCCAAAGTAGTCACAAATATCGAAACAACGCCTCTATTGACAAGGCGATAAAGTGCATGTTCCGATATTTTTGAATACTTTGGCTGCTCCGATATATTTGATGGCAACTATACAATCACCGGCAATAATATCTTAAGAAGTTTAGGCCGCAAATAGTTATTTGTTATACAGGGGTGAAAATAGTATTTTAACTGCGAGTGTGCGATTGAAACTCGAGTAAGCGAATGGATTCTATAGTTTAACCACGAGCAAAGCGAGTGGTTTTAAAATAGAATCCTGAGCGTAGCGAGTGTTTCAATACACGAGAAGTAAATTACAATTGCACCCGTGTGTGACACAAAACTTTTCCCCTCACTACAGAACTACAAAAAGGTTTTGAAATCGCATTGACTTTTTCTTTGCGTTTAGATACATTCAACATTTTTACAAAAGGTGCCTTTAGCTTGGTTAGCTTGTGGTGGCCAGTACGATTTTCGAATGTTCTACTTCAATTTCCAACTCGGTGCGTTAGCGAGGCTCGCCCGCGCCCGCCGGCGCCGCCGCGGGGGCAAGTGAGCTGTACTTCGCGAATTTAGACTTTAAAACCATAGCAATAAGAGCTATGAGAAGTCAACTTACTTTAATCACTAGTGGATAAAATGCGTTTTTACCCTCTCGTATTAAAGGATAAACAAGCTCTTTACGAGCTAGTGAGGGGAAAAAATTCTGACAGCACCTTATGGCATTGACAAGACCGATGGATCAAGACTGCAATCAGATATTATTTCGGTCTTGATATCGTAAGATACTATTGTCGGTGACTGTACCTCGCACTCATATATGTTTGTATTAATTGGTTATGTCTGCCATAAATAAATATTTATTCTTTCTTTAACAAGAACTGTAGAAAAATTTTCACTTGTAAAATAAACACACAGCATGACAGACTTTTGGTGTGTTCTTTCATATTTTACTGTTGATACTGACTGACTAGACGTCGTTATAGTTCATTCCTATATAGACTAAAACTAATGAGACATAAAAACTTTTTACTATTAACACTTTGGCGGACAGTACGCCTATAGGCGTCGCGTATGTTTTTGTTTCCTATGGTCTATGACAGATGACGTCGTTTACTGTCCAATTAGTGTCCATCAACGTGTTAAGAAGAAAAAAAACGGTTTCTTATAAATAATTTATTTAATTACCCCGATTCATGGTGGGCGTATTATTTTACATAATAACTACAAAACTTTAAAATATTATAAACGGCTAGAATTGCAGTCTTCGTAATAAAGTAATAACATAGACTATAAACTCGCATAAAATTATTATTTTAAAAGGTTCATATTTCACATACCTAATCTAATATAACGAACATATAAGACTTGGAATGACAATGTCTCTATATATATCTATATAAAACTAAGAACAAATCAATTTTTTTTATGAAATATTTTTGATTTGCTTTGATTTTTAAGTAGTAATACATATACTTTAGAAAAAACGACGAGGACCTCCGGTGTTCGAGACGGGATTCGAACCCGCATCTCTAGCTATCGCGGCTGACGCCTTAACCAATTTGGCCACCCGTACACAGCGGAACCCGTCGAAATTACTCAAGTATATGTGATCTTGTTTTTATTTTAACGGTTTTAGGCACCGTTTTACCAGCTCTAAGGTGAAACACTACGTGTTTGCGCCTCCTGTATGAATATATTTCAAGAAAATCTCACACAAATCGAGGTAAGCTAGTAAGGCTTGTTGTAGGTACTAGACGACGATATATATAATAGATAGATACATATAAATACTTAAATACATAGAAAACACCCATGACTCAGGAACAAATTTAATATCTGTGCTCATCACACAAATAAATGCCCCGACTGGAATTCGAACCCAGGACCATCAGCTTCATAGGCAGGGTCACTGCCCACTAGGCCAGACCGGTCGTCACAAAGTAGTTCCTCCGACATGCTGGCTATTTCTCTCTTTTAGTTACTATGTGGCGCTGCGCCATCTATGGATACATTATAGCGTTATTTTGACAGCGAGACATCTCCGTAGAACTAGTATAAACTTTATAGATGTCGTTAGTGTGTTTGCCAGGACGCGGGGAAACCCGGTTTTGTATAGGAGGATGGTAAATAATTAACTACCGACCGGTCTGGCCTAGTGGGTAGTGACTGCCTATGTAGCCGATTGTCCTGGATTCGAATCCCAGTCTGAACATTTATTTGTGATGAGCACAGATATTTGTTCCTGAGTCATGGGTGTTTTCTATGTATGTAAATAAATAAAATTACTATTTCGGGACAATCTGACACAAATCGACCTAGTCCTACGGTAAGCTCAGTAAGGCTTGTGTTGTAGGTACTAGACGACGATATATATAATAGATAGATACATATACTAATACTTAAATAATATAATTAAAACTGTTATGAACCGTATTACAACTGCTTAGTTACAAACGGAACTCACGTGTGATTGTAGCGACATGTCGCCCAGTGCGATATAATTACACGTGAGTTTATCCGTTTGTAACTACAATAGTAATTCTTAAATACATATAAAATAGGAAGAAATATCTGTGCTCATCACAAAAATTTGACGACCGGTCTGGCCTAGTGGGTAGTGACCCTGCCTATGAAGCCGAAGGTCCTGGGTTCGATTCCCAGTCAGGGCATTTATTTGTGTGATGAGCACAGATATTTGTTCCTGAGTCATGGGTGTTTTCTATGTATTTAAGTATTTATATGTATCTATCTATTATATATATCGTCGTCTAGTACCTGCAACACAAGCCTTATTGAGCTTACCGTAGGACTAGGTCGATTTGTGTAAGAATGTCCGAAATATTTATTTATTTATTTAAAAATGAATGCTGGGATTCGAACCCAGGACGCTTGCTTCATAGGCAAGGCACCCACTAAGCCACACCTATCTTGATTATGTAAAAGGGAATATTTACCAAAAACCGCGGTGAGCACTATAACACTTGTAATCGAACACATTTGGCAATATTGAGAAATAGCTAGTTTTATTACCTGATAAAGTAGCAATAAAAACGATTGTATTATACTTAGTATTTCTGCGTTCGTAGCAAATTCATTCCGAGCGTAAGGGGAGCATTCCATCGTTATGTAATCTACATTCGTACAATATTTTTTTTTTATGACAAAAGGTGGCAAACGAGCAGACGGATTGCCTGATGGTAAGCAATTACCGTCGCCCATGGGCACACGTAACACCAGGGGAGTCACAAGCGCGTTGCCAACCATTAAGGGGGTTGGAGCTCTGGGAACCTTACTCACCATCAGGAACACAACACTACATACCTGAAAGGTAGCAGTGCTATTATGGCTATGGTCTTCTGTAAGGAGGAGGTACTTCCCCAGTTGGGCTTCTCCGGACTCAAGCGTGATGGTACTTCGCTGTGCCCTACCTCTCATTGTTGGACGTAGTTTAAGGACATACCCGGGTCCAAATACAATATTCTTAGACAGTGCTGGTAGTTTCATTTGTTATTGGAGAGTGTGCACAAGAATTGCACGATATAATTCCGCCATCTCCGTTCCACCACCGGACGTCCAGACGAGGGGAGCGGTTCTATCCTTTCGATGTGAATATTCCATTCATTCGCACGAAGCGATTCGCTTCTACCTTTCTAATGAGGACTGCTAGGCGTTGGAATTCACTCCCTTCGTTTGTATTCCCGGAAACATATAATTTAGGTCTCTTCAAGGCAAGAGTGAATAGGCTGTTACTGAACCAGCGTGCTACACCCTCGACCTTGTCGACACAAATCCATGAACTACTTAAAGGCTACGAGCCCCAATGCAAAATAGCTCGTCTAGTCGCAATTCTGTATGCGTATTTTTTTTCAAAAACTAGTATTTCTACCCGAATCGACTTTGATGATTAATGGAATACACTAGACGCAATGTCACTAAAGCTAGCTTAGTTTTGAGTTGTACAAAGTGTACATCTCGTTATTTATTTTAAAATAATTTAATTATAAATATTACATCTCACACGCAAATAATTACGTCTGCTTCATATTTAAGGCAAAATAGGTCGTCTATTTAAAATAAAACCTGTTTACCAGGGTTCGTAATATAAAATATTATTTTCAAATGATATAAATACATTTATTTAAAACATCTAAATACGTAAAAAAACAATAAATCATTAAAACTAATTAAAACTAACAATAAATTTCAAATTGAATACGGAATATTCTCTGTCATGTAAAATGACAAACCACTATATAAAAGGGCAAATTCAGCCTAATTTGTTATTACTCCAAATCGTTTTTCTATCAAAATGGCACGAGGTAAGCCAGTGACTGAAGAAGTGCGGAAAATTATAATCTCCAGTAACAATAAAGGCAAATCTACGTACCAAATTGCCAAGGACCTTTCTATGCCAAGGTCTACAATCCAAACTATCATCGAGCATCATCGAAAACACGACAAAATTTCTTGTTTAAAGAAATCCGGCCGCCCACGAATTACTACTAAAGCAGAAAACAGGATTCTGAGGAAGATCATCAAGAAAAATCGTCGTGCAAGAGCTGGAGAACTTACGGTACTATGGCGTGACGCAATTAAAAAAAACATTTCAGTGGATACTTGCAAGAGAGTGATGAAGAGGATGGGCTACGGTTTTTACACTGCTAAAGAGAAACCGTTACTTACACAACGGCAGAAAACTAACAGGTTGAAATTCGCCAAAAAGTACAGAAATTGGACCGTCGATCAGTGGCGTAAAATTATATGGAGTGACGAATCTAAATTTGAAGTCATAGTAGGCGATGAACGAAGTAAAGTCATTCGCGAAAAAGGAGAGGCATTTCAAAAAGATTGTCTTAAGCGTAAGGTAAAGTTTCCAGCTTCCTTAATGATTTGGGGCTGCATGTCGGCACAGGGTGTCGGCTGTCTGCAATTTATAGATGGAACCGTCAATGCCGAAAAATACAAAAGCATCTTACAAGAGAGTTTGCTGCGGTCTATACGTAAGTTAAAGTATAAAAATGCGTATACTTTTCAACAAGATGGTGCCTCATGCCATACCGCTAAAGCAACGATGGCGTGGCTGAAAAAGAAAAAAATACCTACCATGTCGTGGCCATCCAGCAGCCCGGACTTGTCTCCCATAGAAACGTTGTGGTGGAAAATGAAGAAGAAGTTGCGAAAGGACCCGTCCAGATCAAAAGCTGATCTTAAAGAGAAACTTACCTGTGTTTGGAATGAAACAACCCCGGAAGAGTGTCGACAGCTGGTAGATACAATGCCGCTCAGAATTAAAGCCATTTTAGATGCAAAAGGAGACGCCACCAAGTGGTAGACGTTCTAATCTGCGTCGGTAACACTAAAGACGAACTTTTTTGCATTTTAGTACAATTGGTGAAACAATGTTTTTTTTATTACCAAGGAAAGTTCGTTTTTTTTTCATTGAATAAATAAAATACGATTTATAAAGTAGTAAAATTAAGTTATACTGTTTTTATATTGCTAATTCTTCCAAACACCTTCGTCCCCCAGAATTTTTAGGTTAACGTTAGTTTAGTACATTTTTTTCCTACCAGACGTACTCATTTGCATTGGGGCTCGTAGTTGACTGTTTTTTTATTCTATCAATCGATTATTTTCCTTCTAGGGATGAAATGTCTGTATGGGAGTAATGGCCTTAAAACTACAAAAAAGCCAGAAATTAGCGTCAAAGTCTGACATTCGTATTCGTAACTGGCGATCGAAGAGCTGGCCGCTTCCTCGCACAACGTATCAGCAGTGCAATACTGAGGAAATGCCGCCAATATTCTTGCAACAATACCTCAAGGGCCTTTTTTAGATTTTTTTTATTATGCAGTAATTAGTTAAGTACTCGTAGTTATTATAATCTTGTAATAAATAAATAAAAGGGTTTAGTACTTTAGGTTGATTTTATAATATTCC
The DNA here is from genome assembly GCA_022674325.2 of Grapholita molesta. Taxonomy (NCBI): domain Eukaryota; kingdom Metazoa; phylum Arthropoda; class Insecta; order Lepidoptera; family Tortricidae; genus Grapholita; species Grapholita molesta. The sequence continues at coordinate 3,941,865 of CP053147.2, forward strand.
AGAAAAAAATACGTTCGGAAAAATTACAGTACGCCAAATCAAGTTATGACAATTTATGTGAGTTGACATGGAACCACAAAAAAACACATCATAGAAACCCTCGCTCGGGCTCGAAGTGCAGCACAGCCACCTGCCGGAAGTCCTCTATGGTCTGAGGTTTATGTATTTCCGCTTCCTGTTTGGGCTTCTTGCAGAGCGGGTAGCGTTTAGATTTGATATTTAGATGGACCTGTAACGATTTGAAATTAATAAATGGCAGATTATCTGTCTGTTTAGGTAGTTAAAAAAAAGGTAAACAATCTTAACATGTCTTTATTTAAAATCAGTTTTGAAAAATAAATCATGACAAGTATGCGACAATTATGAATCACATATGGTTGGTTAGAAAAATAGAAAAAATTTGCCTTGCAGCGGGACTCGAACCCACAACCACTGGATCACTAGCCCAGTGCATTACCAATTGTGCTTTATGAGTACCGCGTAGACTTGTCAAATTTTTCTATTTTTCTTTCGATTTAAATATCGAAGATATTCGCTAGCAGACGTTTCTGCACTTAAAAAAAAAAAATTAATTATTGTAAATAACCTGTAACAATATCAAATTAATAATTAAAATGGCAGATTATACTCTGTCTGTTTAAGTAGTTAAAAAACAGGTAAACAATCTTAACATGTCTTTATTGAAAATCAGTTTTGAAAAATAAATCATGACAAGTATGTGACAATTATGAATCACATATGGTTATTTACATTATTTTGCTTTCGTAAGTAATAGTCGCTGATTTTTAAAAAGCGTTTTTCAATAAAAAGACACGTCAAGATTGTTTACCTTTAACTACAACAGACAGAATATAGGACTTGCTTTTATTTAAGATAATAGAAATACAGTACCGCCAGGTGGGCTTATAAGAAACTAGCTTTTCCTCGCGATTTCGTCTGCCAACCATGCCCGTCTTTAAAGTATGGTTGCGGGATAAATAATATCCTATGTCCTTTCTCGTAGCTCAAACTCTCTCTATACCAAATTTCATCCCAAATGGTTCAGTGGTTTAAGCGTGAAGAGATAACAGACAGAGAGTTACTTTAGCATTTATACTGTTAAGTATGGATCTAGACACGCGGTAGCGTGTCAAGCCAAGTTCAAGCAAACGAACTAGCTAGCCAGCGCCGAGTGTGATATAACACGTATCCACTTGGTGCCACTTTTGACGCTTCTATAACTCAAAATCTCTTTAACGTAACCACTTAGAACTACGCGTGTTTAATTATGTCTATGTATAAGGATATCTACACTAATATTATAAAGGCGAAATTTTGTGAATGTGTATGTTTATTACTTCTACACGTCTAAACGGCTGGAGCGATATGAATTAAATTTGGTATGGAGTTAGCTGACACCCTGTAACACTTAGGCTACGTGTTTTCCCTAATAAACCGCGGGTAAAACCGCGGGGCACAGCTAGTTTATGTTATAAAGGCCAAGCCAAATCTAAACTACTTTAAGATCTTACATTTTATAATATATAAAGCAAAGAAATAGATTTGAATACTTGTTCATAATGTTATTTTGTTCCTATAAATAATTGGATTTTGCATTGAACTTGGCACTCATTTAGGGCGAAGCCCAACAGCCAAGCATAATTTTTGTATTGAACTTGGCTCTCCTTTTTTACATGTGAGTGAATCAATTTTTTGTTGTCGTTATTCTGTCCCATCAACAGTGCCCGGAATTAGGTGAGCTAAAATACCTAATAGTACGGCTCCATGTCCGAACAAAAGTCAGTTTTATGGTCCCATCCTGAAGAAAGCATGAAACTTGGCATGAATGTAGCTGTCATGTATGTGCTTCAATGCAGATATGGAAGCATGTCGAAAAATTATTTTTTCCCCCCATTCCCCCCCTTTTTATCTCCCTCATTCTGGTTTTTCGAATTTTCTACAAAAACCATAAGACTGAGGAGTTTACTCTTCAGAGACCAAATCATCGTCGATAAATTACCTACAAAACGATACTACATTTTATAGTGGTAAGATTAATATATTTCTGTATACAGCCACCAACGTATTATGAAATTGTAAAAACAGGCACATTTTTTTCTTTCTTGCTCCATTTATAGGAAAACGACAAGAGTGGTGATAAAATAGTCTAAAGAAGTTATATACCTTATACATTAAGCTACGAAATTACACTTATTTCATAGTCGTAGAGGCATTATTTCCAGAGTTACAGCTTACCGCATCTGACTCAAGTACTCTTTTTTTTCCTTTTTACAATACTATCTTTACAGATTTAAAGCTAGGGTCTAGGGTTTCAAGCAATTTATCAAAAACACAGTAAATTACAGTTTTAATCATATATATATTTATATCAATGCATATCACAAGAATCTCCCCCACACTTACAGAGACCAGTACAGGGAAGACCAGACTTCCTACAAATGCATCGTCCTTTAATGCAGCTGCGGCATGAACACTTCGTCAATTCCTTTACGGATGATAACGTTTCTTTGTTTGTACTCCAAAATGGAATCCAAATACCGTCTTCTTTCATCCAACCCCATTTCTCAAAGTTCGGATATTCAGGATTTGGTATCAGACTTTGACCCCAGATCAATCCAAATCAATGAATAACGATTCATCAAGGGACGGGCAATGGACAGGCTGCCACCAACACTCGGTGCTCTTGAGCAGCATACAAAGCGAGCTTATTTGCAAGCAGGATTGATCTGGGGTCAAAGTCTGATACCAAATCCTGAATATCCGAACTTTGAGAAATGGGGTTGGATAAAAGAAGACGGTATTTGGATTCCATTTTGGAGTACAAACAAAGAAACGTTATCATCCGTAAAGGAATTGACGAAGTGTTCATGCCGCAGCTGCATTAAAGGACGATGCATTTGTAGGAAGTCTGGTCTTCCCTGTACTGGTCTCTGTAAGTGTGGGGGAGATTCTTGTGATATGCATTGATATAAATATATATATGATTAAAACTGTAATTTACTGTGTTTTTGATAAATTGCTTGAAACCCTAGACCCTAGCTTTAAATCTGTAAAGATAGTATTGTAAAAAGGAAAAAAAAAGAGTACTTGAGTCAGACGCGGTAAGCTGTAACTCTGGAAATAATGCCGCTACGACTATGAAATAAGTGTCATTTTGTAGCTTAATGTATAAGGTATATAACTTTTGTAGACTATTTTATCACCACTCTTGTCGTTTTCCTATAAATGGAGCAAGAAAGAAAAAATTGTGCCTGTTTTTACAATTTCATAATACGTTGGTGGCTGTATACAGAAATATATTAATCTTACCACTATAAATGTAGTATCGTTTTGTAGGTAATTTATAGACGATGATTTGGTCTCTGAAGAGTAAACTCCTCAGTCTTATGGTTTTTGTAGAAAATTCGAAAAACCAGAATGAGGGAGATAAAAAGGGGGGGAATGGGGGGAAAAAATAATTTTTCGACATGCTTCCATATCTGCATTGAAGCACATACATGACAGCTACATTCATGCCAAGTTTCATGCTTTCTTCAGGATGGGACCGTATTTTAAGTTAAGGACTCGTACTATAAAGTTCGCGAGAGGACATAATATAGAGTGGTTACAACCGTATGAAAATAATATTTTATTTGGATTCCAGGTATTCAATATTCATCCGGACACTGCAAGTAATAGTCGTAATGATGAAAAATGGTTACATTGCATCCATAAAGTTAACATTATAATAATAAATCTGAAAATGTGACATATATTTTAAATTAGTAATCTGTATTTTCCTATTTATTATCAATGCTTGTCAGAGTGGCGTATTAGCGTCAAAATAGTGAAAGCTACTAGTACTAAATAAATCTAAATATCTATCCATTTTTCATCATTACGAGTATTACTTGCAGTGTCCGGATGAATATCGAATACCCGGAATCCAAATAAAATATTATTTTCATCCGGTTTTAACCACTCTATATTATGTCCTCTCGCGAACTTTAGGTATTTTAGCTCACCTAATTCCGGGCACTGCCCATCAGCCAGGGGGCAACTGAAGAATAGATTGTTACAAGAAATGTGGCACTGCTCACTATGGAAAGGACATATAGCTTATACAAATATCTATGTTATGTGTATTTAGATGCAATTAAACTGTGGTTTGAAGAGTGACCCAGGGGAACGTAACCTTGGCAACGAAGGACTAATAATAGTTGATTAGCCACGTATGTTTTTGGTGGGATAACGTTTACAATGAAATGTACATACCTGCCGATTATGCTTGTACAAGTTGGACTGCTGGGAGAAGGTAGTTGGACAAAACTCGCAGATAAACGGTCTCTCGCCCGTGTGAGACCTTATATGGGACTCTAGTTGGACCTTGGTCTAGAAAAAAAAAAACGTTTATTTTTACATTACATACATATAGCGATGACCATCACGCTTGAATCTGGGGCAGCCCAACTGGGGAAGTACCTCCTCCTTACAGAAGACCACAGCCATAATAGCACTGCTACCTTTCAGGTATGTAGTGTTGTGTTCCTGATGGTGAGTAAGGTTCCCAGAGCTCCATCCCCCCTTAAAGGCCGGCAACGCGCTTGTGACTCCCCTGGTGTTGCCCATGGGCGACGGTAATTGCTTAACACCAGGCAATCCGTCTGCTCGTTTGCCGCCTATGTCATAAAAAAAAAACATTTCAGCCGTATGCAGTCCACTGCTGGACATAGGCCTCCCACAAATATGACTAGTATCATCATGGGGGTAGTTGCCATAGTCGCCACGCTTGGCAGGCGGGTTGGCGACCGCAGTAGCTGTAGATTGGGTTCCGACGGACGGTACTGCCCGTCCGTAGGATTATTCCCTTTGTGCTTCTTACGACACCCGCAGGAGGAGATGGGTGGTGCTATTCTAGTCAGCCGGCATCACACGGCATATTTTTACATTATTATTATTTATTTGTATGTCTCTTCCGTACACGGAACAATGGTGTTCCGGACATTTGGAAGGCGTACGCGGAGCCAGATCGAGCCAACGCGCAGCGGCCCTTTCGACAATTTAATGAAATGTAAGGGGTACACTAAGCGGATGCTGCCCCTGTCCGTGTCATGGGACGCGCACAGAGACAGCACCCGCCATGGTGTAAGAACTATTGAGTTTTAATGGAATCTAGTATGTACTAGGCTATTGGGTGGAAAGGATGGACTAGAAGGAGACGTTCGGTTTTTTATCCAATAGCCCAGTAGGCCTAATAAAATGGTATACAATTTTAGTTCCTTCAGACGGTGACTCGCCCTGTGCGAGATGGGCCCCCACAAAAAGCGACATCAAAGATGGCTCAAGGGCAACACCGGTGCATAGGGCTAAGGGTAGAGAGGTGTCACTGGACATATAGCCAACTCGCCACTTAGGTTTCCACATCTACCCTCGAGAACGCAGCTCTCGCGACCCCACTCTGGACGGCAGGTGAAGGCAAGCCAGAGGCAGGGGACCTGTCCCACCTATTATTATTTATTATTAAACGCTGGTGGCCAAGCGGTAAGAGCGTGTGACTCTCAATCTAGAAGTCGCGGGTTGAAACCCTGGCTCGTACAAATAAGTTATACCGTCGCTTTTTGGAGAAGAAAAACATCGCGACCAACCTCCCTCTGGATCGGAAGGTCAGAGGGTAGTCGCTAAAACTAGTGTCTACGGCAAATCCTGGGATCAGTCGCCGAGCGGAACCCAGGCTTCCATGATAACGCAATGAAGATGTTGATTCAGTATGTACAGTAGGAAACCCTAATCCAACAAGGCATAGTTTACCCTCTAAACTAGGCCTTATTAGTATTTGCCCGGTTTCCGGTTTCTTCAGCGACTGGAAAATTTGAAATGAGATTTCGTACATAAGTTCCAAAACCCTGATTGGTACAGTCGATGTCAAAGATGTTACTTTTTCACCTTAATACACAAAGAAATGTACTCCTACACGCGAACAAATTATGTAGAAAAATATGGCACTAAATGACATTTCTATCACGGTTTATGCTAATAATGCTAATTTATAATCTTCTTTTAGATAATATAACCTAACAAAAAAGAGCTCAGTGTTCTAATTATTAAGTATCAAACTTCACTATTGATAAAGTAACAACTTTTCAGTCATTGTTGACACTTGCACTGACAGCGGTTCAAAGAAGACTAACTAAATGTGCCGCCCAAGTTGTTCAAGCGGTTGTTTTTTAGAGCCATTTTTTTGGGGCTGATTGTGAATCTACGTTTATTATACATCGATGCATTAATCCTTTTAATAAGGTGCAAAAGTGTTTGAACCTACGACCTCCGGATTGCAAATCGCACGCTCTCACCGCTAGGCCACCAGCTACTAGACAATGAATACTAACCGGAAATCCTTTTCCACAATGGTGGCACATCTTGTTATTGGGCCGTCCTCTGTGCACGTTGCGTATATGCTGGTCCAGGCCCACGCGATTCTTTGAAGGCTGAAATGTATGTTTTTTTAAATATTTGTCACACCAAATTCGTAAAGTAGTAGAAATTGAAACTAAGAACAAATCAAATTATTTTTTATGAAATATTTTTGATTTGCTTTGATTTTTAAGTAGTAATACTACTATATACCTTAGAGCTGGTAAAACGGTGCCTAAAACCGTTTAAAAATAAACAAGATCACATATACTTGATTAATTTCGACGGGTTCCGCTGTGTACGGGTGGCCAAATTAGTTAAGGCGTCAGCCGCGATAGCTGGAGATGCGGGTTCGAATCCCGTCTCGAACACCGGAGGTCCTCGTCGTTTTTTCTTAAGTATATGTTATCTATTTCAACTTTTAGTAGAAATTGCTTAACACGTTCAGCCCCGATGACACAGCGTCTGTGATCTTATTAAACCTTCTCCAATGCCAGTGACACAACGTCTGTGATCAACAATTACCAAACTCCTATGCCAGTGACACGTATTTGTGTCAAAAAAGATTTTTTTTTTATGACAAAGGTGGCAAACGAGCAGACGGATTCCCTGATGGTAAGCAATTACCGTCGCCCATCGGCATTCGCAACACCAAGGGAGTCACAAGCACGTTGCCGACCTATAAGTGGGATGGAGGTCTGGGAACCTTACTCACCATCAGGAACACAACACTACATACCTGAAAGGTAGCAGTGCTATTATGGCTGTGGTCTTCTGTAAGGAGGTACTTCCCCAGTTGGGCTGCTCCAGATTCAAGCGTGATGGTACTTTGCTGTGCCCTACCTCTCATAAAATAAGATCGCGCCGGTATCACGTAAGTGTCCAAATAAATTTACCGCCGGTGACACAACAGTTGTGTTAAAAACGTTCGTATTCCTATACCACTGGCATAGGAGTAAGAACTTGACTTATGACAGCGGCATCGGAGTAAAAATTCGTATAATGCCAGTGGCGTGCTCTGAGTGATCGAGATAATTTCTACCGGCATATTGCAAGCATTTAGTAAAACAGTACCAGGGGCGAACGTATTAAGGCACTGGTCCCACCGCGAGCTAGTAAGCTATGAGCAGGGCCCGTAATTTTCATGCCGATGACATCAATTTGACGTCACGCTCCATATAGGATGATCCCAAATAGTTTTATTGTAAATTATAAATCACTAGTCGTCAATCGTTTTAATCATGTACAAATGACTTTAAAAGTAATCTATTTACACGTGGAAAAAATAATACCTACTTGATACGCGATCCAGGTTAAACTCCTTTTTTGTTAATTTTCCTTGTTCTCTTTCAAAATATTTAGTTTGCTAATGTGATTGTGACATTGCTGACTTTTGATGTTATATATTGATCATAACCGGAACAATAAACGTGGTTTACTATTAAAACGGATATCTGTAGCAAAACTGGTGTAAACATAACATAGTGCCTATTTACATTTATCTAACAATGCCTAACAAATTTATTAACAATAATTAGAATACAACAATATGTATTATTTTAATCTGACAGCTATAAGTCAATTAGACATAGGTTGTAAAATGATAAATTATGACGAATAATTCGGAATCATACTCTACGCAGCGTGACGTCATTTTTGCTTCGACGGCATGAAAATTACGGGCCCTGGCTATGAGCTATCAGCTATTTCAAGGGTCATAAGACCGATCCCGTGTAAATAAAAGAGATATATGTCATAGACGGGCGATGAGCTATGAATATATTGCTTACCATCGGCGACGGTAATTGCTTACCGTCAGGCAATCCGTCTGCTCGTTTGTCACCTTTGTCATAAAAAAAATGTTGTTGTTAGGCTTACCTTGTGACATATGTGGCACTGATAGGTCCGATGTAAATGCTTCTCCTCTATGTGGTCCCGGAGTTTCGTTTTATCCGCAAAACGCTTATTGCAGTGGTCACAAATGAATCTGTATTTAAAAAAGTATAGTAAGAAAAAAAAAACTAGAATTAAAAAAAGCTTTAAAGACGAAAATAATCACACACAAAAGTTTTTGCACAAAATGTATAGTTTCGATACCTACCCACGATTATATAATGTTTTGAAATAGTTATTTGTTATACAAGGGGGCAAAGTTAGTGTTTACCTTCTCGTGCTAATATTGAGACCCGAGCTAGCGAAAGATTCCAAAATTGAACCACGAGCATAGCGAGTGGTTCAAAGAGTGGAATCTTGAGCATTGGGAGGGTTTCAAAGCACGAGAGGGGAACACACTTTGCTACCGAGTGAAACACACAATTTTTCACCTCACTACTGCGAGGAAAAAAAAACTAGTTTAAAAATTTAAAAATGTATTGAAAATTGTTGGCATCCGTCATTTATCATTCAAAAACATTAAATAAAAGAACATCCAACCAGCTAACATCAAAATATATTCGATTAGTAATAAACAATTTGTATGAAAATACTTTGCACTCTTGTGAATAAAGTACAATTTTGCTATCTCAAATTCAAATTTGCTGAGTATTTTGCATAGTTTTACACCATCCACAGGTTGTCTGGAAGAGATCGCTTTTTAGACCACCTATTAAGTTTTTAATACCGGAAGGTTTTAATCGGAATCGGAACCTTCGCACACTTTTTTATTCATTTCTTTCGTACATCTCATTTTCTATATATTTATCTCGCTTTGGGGGCATGCGTGGAGCGGTAATTTTGAAAGAAGAATAATAAATGTGATACAGTCAGCAGCAGAAGTAGCTAAGCATTTGAGGTGTTCAAAATGAGGTCAACACGTCTCTATTGTCAAGAGAATAAGAGCGCGTGGAGGTCATTTTGTACACTTCAAACGCTTAGCAACTTTTGCTGCTGACTGTACCTGTCGAAAATCGCTTGCGGAAACATGAAAATTGCAGTGCAGTGAATTTATTAATTTAAATATATACCTCTAAGAAGCTCTTAAAAGGTAGTGGGGTGAGTGCGTAGGGACTTTATTAACCGACTTCAAAAAAAGGAGGTTCTCAATTCGTCCGTTTTTTTTAATGGTTGTTACCACAGAAGTTTCGCCTGGGTGAACCGATTTGGATGTTTTTTTTTTTAAAGCTGGTGCTTCCCGTTTGGTCCCATAGCAATTTGGTCGAATGGCATCCATGAAAAACCTAAGTCTGAAATTATTATTTTATTATATTTATAGTTTTCATCTTTTCTTTGAACACACAAAAACTGAAATCAGACTGTGCTAGGAGCCAATTACAATTTGAAATAGCGACTATATTTTAAGTGCAATAGTCAAAATTTCCCTCCAAGATGGAGAAGGTATATTCAGAACACCGCCTTTTGTCTACCACTGCACATAGTCTTAAGTTAACTTCTGTTCTTTATGTTATTGATTATTGGTAAATAATTAAGAATATTAAAAGTCGAAATAGATAACATATACTTAAGAAAAAACGACGAGGACCTCCGGTGTTCGAGACGGGATTCGAACCCGCATCTCCAGCTATCGCGGCTTCATAGATTCTTCTTAGTTTCATAGATGGCAGCACCATCTCTCTAGCTATATCAGAATCCCGAAAGGTATTCATACAGGAGGCGCAAACACGTAGTGTTTCACCTTAGAGCTGGTAAAACGGTGCCTAAAACCGTTAAAATAAACAAGATCACATATACTTGATTAATTTCGACGGGTTCCGCTGTGTACGGGTGGCCGAATTGGTTAAGGCGTCAGCCGCGATAGCTGGAGATGCGGGTTCGAATCCCGTCTCGAACACCGGAGGTCCTCGTCGTTTTTTCTTAAGTATATGTTATCTATTTCAACTTTTGATTTATATAGTAGTATTACTATTTAAAAAATCAAAAGCAAATCAAAATATTTCATAAAAAAATAATTTGATTTGTTCTTAGTTTAATAAAGAATATTGTATTGTATTGTATATCTCACCGGAGCTGTTCTTGCGTGACGTGCTTGAGGCTGTTCTTCATGTGTCGCTGGTAGGAGCACACGGACGAGAAGCTGATACCGCACGCCGCGCAGTAAGCCTCGGACCCCATCTTGTCCTGGCAAAATTAAAATATACCAGATTCTATATCCAAGGAAGATTTAAAGAATATGATGTTTTTTATTTATTCTAAGAGTTAGAATAAAATAAAAGTAATGAAATGTTGATGTAACTGGTGACCGAAGAGCTGGCGGCTTCCTCGCACAACGTATCAGCATTGCGATACAATGAGGAAATGCCGCCAGCATCCTTGGTACAATGCCTTTTTAGATTTTATACTGTAACTAGTTAAGTACTTGTAGTTATCATAATACGATTGTAATTTCTGTAAATAAATATGAAATGTTGTTCGAATTGAAAGTTTCTGTTTCTAATTAAGTAATTATTATTATTGGGTAGGTACAGTACCTACTAAAAGAGTGGAGATGGGTAACTCAGGAGTGAGTGATAGAAAAGATCTCTGTGTATTCTCTAACCCAGGGGTTCCCAAAGTGTGCGCCGCGGCGCCCTGGTGCGCCGTGGAAAGTTCCGAGGGGCGCCGTGAGTCGATCGTCTATTATTATCTATCTACAACGACGATAGATTCATGTTGTGGATGTTTAATTTTCTTCCTACCTCCCTCTAACTAAACTAATCTAACCTGACTACTATTATTGTAGGAAATGTAGGTAATTATTTTTTTCTACTATATCTTTTTGAAATAGCTAGGACAGGACGCCGTGACAAAATACTAATTTTGTAACTGCGCCGCAAGTTGAAAAAGATTGGGAATCCCTGCTCTAACCACTTTTCATATTCTACTCACTTTGGTGATCTAATGTTTAGTGACTTTAAAATATCAATTTAGACAACTTATTAGACCTCAAAGTTTATCACGTTCACAGACCCGATTCCCGACGGCTTGACTAATTTTTATATACCTGACCGGTTTACCATAAGCTCCTACAAAAAAGGAAAGCCATATTGGCTACTGTTTGCCTAAGAACTTTGGACCCGGGTATGTCCTTAAACTACGTCCGACAATGAGAGGTAGGGCACAGCGAAGTACCATCACGCTCGAGTCTGGAGAAGCCCAACTGGGGAAGTAGGTACCTCCTCCTTACAGAAGACCACAGCCATAATAGCACTGCTACCTTTCAGGTATGTAGTGTTCTGTTCCTGATGGTGAGTAAGGTTCCCAGAGCTCCAACCCCCCTTAAAGGTCGGCAACGCGCTTGTGACTCCCCTGGTGTTGCGGGTGCCCATGGGCGATGGTAATTGCTTACCATCAGGCAATCCGTCTGCTCGTTTGCCACCTTATGTCATAAAAAAAAAAAAGAATAATCCTAACTCGCCGTCACTGGTCCCCATACAAAATGTTTCGATTTTCACGTACGTCCAAGCAAACTACTTTCGTTCTGACCTATCGGCTATAGTGCCCAGGTGCGGGGCACGGACGTGGGATGATTCGTCGTGACCCATATATGGGCACTAGAAAAATGTGGTCAATTTTATAATCGACCAGTTGTTAAAAATAAAATTATAAGATATTGAATTACAATGCATTTTATTCATTTGAGATGCATGTTTCATGATCACTTTTGCTGCCTATAACCAACACAATCCATATCCAAACGAAAATAATTAAAAGTTTTATTTTTCAAAACAACCAGGTTCGATTCTCGAACAGAGTACATGACATAGGCGGCAAACGAGCAGATGGATTGCCTGGTGGTAAGCAATCACCATCGCCCATGGGCACCCGCAATACCAGGGGAGTCACAAGCGCGTTGCCGGCCTTTAAGGGGGGTTGGAGCTCTGGGAACCTTACTCACCATCAGGAACACAACACTACATACCTGAAAGGTAGCAGTGCTATTATGGCTATGGTCTTCTGTAAGGAGGAGGTACGTCCCCAGTTGGGCTGCTCCAGATTCAAGCGTGATGGTCATCGCTGTGCCCTACCTCTCATTGTTGGACGTAGTTTAAGGACATACCCGGGTCCAAAGTTTTTAAATCTATGTATGCAGTTTTTCTTCTCTCTAAAATCGATGACATGTTTCCTAAGAACAAATCTCTGTATGTCTTATAGTTCCAGATTTCTCCATACTGACCGATTTGAATGAGACACCCTGTATATTACACCCTGTATATTACCTTGACATGATGTTTCTCCATGTGCCGTTTCAAACTCGCTTTCCATCGGAACACCTTTTCGCAAACGGTGCAAGGGAACGCGTTCTGCAGCTCGTGGACCGCACTGAAATAAGAACCTTATCTTAATACCGCAAGATTGACAATTGCTTGACGGTTACAGAAATGATATCCTAGTAAAGCCTAGGACTCAATCCAGCTAGGAAGATCCAACTTCGAGAAGGAGGTCAATCGTCGAATCCGACTCGGCTGGGCAGCGTTCGGGAAGCTACAACACATATTTTCTTCCAATATCCCGAAGTGTCTCAAGACGAACCAGTGTGTGTTGCCAGTGATGACATATGGTGCTGAAACGTGGTCGCTTACTATGGGCCTCATAGGAAGACTCAAAGTCACCCAAAGAGCAATGAGAGGGCTATGTTGGGAGTGTCTCTGCGTGATCGCATCAGGAATGATTTCATCCGCAGTAGAACCAAGGTTACCGATATAGCCCTCCGGATCGCCAAACTTAAGTGGCAGTGGGCTGGGCACATTGCGCGCAGAACCGATGGCCGTTGGGGCGGAAAGGTTCTGGAGTGGCGACCACGAACTGGAAGACGCAGCGTAGGTAGGCCTCCCACAAGGTGGACCGACGACCTAGTTAGAGTCGCGGGATACCGCTGGATGTGGAAGGCGCGGGATCGGTCTTGGGTCGTTCTGGGGGAGGCCTATGTCCAGCAGTGGACGTCTTTCGGCTGACATGATGATGATGATGAAAGCCTAGGAGCTTATCTATAGTACTAATTGCTTCAATGAAATATTAATTTTATACGATTGGAACAGAGTTGAATTTCCTTCGATTTTAACACAAAAGAGATTATACTTTATTTCCTACACTATAAAGACCAAATTCGAGTAGCATTTTACTTGTATGGGCCTTAAGAGTAGGTATATGTAATAAAACTTGTGTATGTGTATTATTCCATCTGTATTCATGATTAACACACATATATGCCCTTGCTAGGAATCAAACCCGGGGCCCACGACTGAGTACTTGAGTAGCCTAAATAACTAACATAAATTTAAAATAAATATATAATAAGCTGAAGAAGGCTTGTGTTGTGGCTACTCAGCCAACGATAAATATAATATACAGCTACTTAAATACACCCATGACTCAGAAACAAATAACTGTGCTCTTCACACAAATAAATGTCATGTGTGTTTTCTATGTATTTAAGTATTTATATGTATGTATCTATTATATATATCGTCGTCTAGTACCTACAAAACAAGCTTACTGAGCTTACCGTAGGATTAGGTCGATTTGTGTCAGATTGTCTCGAAATATTTATTTATTTATTTAAATGTGTTTACACGTCACCCATGAAGACGTATACCACGAAGGATAAGATAAAAAAGTTTTACAAGTCTAAGCGGTACTCGGATAGCACAATTGGAAGTGCACTGGGCTAGTGATCCAGTGGTTGTGGGTTCGAGTACCGCTTCGAGTCAAATTTTTCTATTTGTGTTTCTCGATTTAAATATTTAAAAAAGTATACTCACAGTCTATGGTTCATGAGGCCGGCTCTATGGCTGAAGTTCTTGTCGCACTCGGGACACTGCACCCGCGCTTTGTGCGTGTCTTTATGGTACCGGTGTGAATCTATGGAACTACAATCATATAAATATAACACCTTGGCGGGTACTGCCCTTCTGCGCGTCTTATGATACGGACAGGGGTAATCTCCGCTTAGTGTACCCCTTACATTTCATTAGATTGTCGGAAGAGCCTCTGCGCGTTGGCTAGATCCGGCTCCGCGTACGGCTCCCAAATGTCCAGAACACCACTCAACAATTTAATGTAAGAGTACACTAAGCGGATAATGCCCCTGTCCGTGTCATGGGACGCGCTAATACTCAGCCAACTATATACACGGGGTAAAAAGGTTTTTTCTGAAACACGTACTACAATTAATTAACGATTAACACGGTTCTACTCACGTTTATTTAGTCACTCGCGCAACATGTTTCGGAGAACATAAGCTTCCATTTTAAGCACTAAGAGTGCTGAGTATCCGGCCGGTTCGCCGCTCGCATCGCCGGCCCGTCGCGCACTAACGCGCCCCGCTCTTGGTGTCAAAACCGGTTGAGGGCGGTCCGACACCAGAGCCGCTGTAATGGTAGGACGCGGGTTCGATTCGTCCACGGACAACGACTATAAGCACACCAAACTCGCTGTGTCCACTAAATAACCGTGAGTGGAACCGTGTTAATCGTTAATTAATATATTATGTCTCACGAAAGTCTAAATACAAACGCACTACAATGTTGACATTATAAAGAGTCGGCAACGCGCACGTGACACCTCTGGAGTTACAGGCGTCCATAGACTGCGGTAACTGCTTACCATCAGGCAGGCCGTATGCTTGTTTGCCACCGACGTCGTATAAAAAAAAATGTTCCTTACAAAAGACTTCGAAGTATATGGTTGCAGGTTTGGCTAGCCGAGAGGTGCGACAGGCCGTTAAGGTTGACATTGCAGGCCTAAGGCCGGCGGATTTTGGCCGTTAATAGTACATTACTACAAAGGTCGGGAAGAAAGGGGTTGCCGGAAAAAAAAAAATTGGTGGCTTTATGACATTCTACTACGCCTATTAAAAACAATAATTAATTTTAAGTGGGACTAGGTCGATTTGTGTAAGAATGTCCCGAAACATTTATATTTATTTATTTATTTTAAGTTAATTTAACTGTTATATTATTTGATATGTTTAATTTTAGTTTTAATAAAAATTAAATAATTATTTATCGGAGTTTTTTAAACTATTGTATTGCATGTTAGAGAAAAGCACTATACATAGCTCGGCGTGAAAAGGGGTTGTCGGCCTCGTAACAGTCTACACGTACTCGGCCGGCGACCCCTTACTTCCCGGGCCTTATAATTAAAGTTACTAAACATACTCACTTGGATATCTTCCCGCATAGATTACATTTGTATTGTTTGAGTGATATTTCGTGCGTGGAGTAATAGTGCTGTTGCATAACCTTCATGTCTAATGTGCGTTTTCGACATATACTGCATTCGTAACTGAAAAAAAAAGCGAAGGATAAAAATAATTTTCACAATCGGACGTCTTAGAATTGAACGTGTTTAAAAAAATACCCACGCGACAAGAGAACCTTCCGTTTTATGTCGTCGGTTATACATATACAAAATATTTGCAAAAGATATTATAACGATAGAAAATTTGATTATATTATACTGAGAAAACTTTTACCACAAGGGTACAAGGGCACTTTACAAGCTGAGTACATAAAAAAACCAGCTGTCCCGGCGAACTTTGTACCGTCTGAAAGCATATAAATGGGGACTTTTTGGCTGGTTTTTTTTTTCTTTTTTAAGCTTACTATTAAACTTTTGACTAAGACGATCACAACAAACTCAAAATCGGCCAAATCGGTTCAGTCGTTCTCGAGTTATAAGTGTCGGAACTAACACAACTTTTATTAATATAGATAGATAAAAGGGAAAAATAAAAACTACACCGGTTCTAACTCTACACCTCGGACCCGAGAAGCATAATGACTTTATGACCGGCAAGAATAGCACCACCCCATCTCCTCCCGCGGGTGTCGTAAGAGGCGACAAAGGAAAAATCCTTTGGACGGGCAGCAACGTCCATTGAAACCCAATCTACAGCTACTGCGGTCGCCAACCCGCCTGCCAAGCGTGGCGACTATGGCAACTACTCCCAAGATGATAACAAGTCATATTTGTGGGAGGCCTATGTCCAGCAGTGGACTGCATACGGCTGAAATGTAAGAAGCTCGGCGGGACTAATTTTTTTCTTACCTCTACACGGCGCCTGTATTAGCTATATACACAATGTGATATAAATTCGGGCGTATGATGATGATGATTAAATAAACTTACCGCCTCATATGCCTCTTGTAGTGCGCCGTGAAGGAATCCACTGAAGAAATGACCGTCTTGCATATAGGGCAGCTGTATTCGCCCAGATACTGAAAATATATTTACTATTAACTAATTAAAATAAATAATAGTCATTTTGTTTTACTACCGGAGCGGTTACTCATTTACAAGAGAATGGAGTATTTACCCTTTTCCGTACCGAGGAGCTGGCGGCTTCCCCGCACAACGTATCAGCATTGCGATACAACGAGGAAATGCCGCCAGCATCCTAGGTACAATGCCTTAAGGGCCTTTTTTAGATCTAATAACTAGTTAAGTACTTGTATTTCAATGAATCATCATCATCATCATGTCAGCCGAAAGACGTCCACTGCTGGACATAGGCCTCCCCCAGAACGACCCATGAAGACCGATCCCGCGCCTTCCACATCCAGCGGCATCCCGCGACTCTAACTAGGCCGTCGGTGCACCTGGTGGGAAGCCTACCTACGCTGCGTCTTCCAGTTCGTGGTCGCCACTCAAGAACCTTTCCGTCATTTTAATGTTTTTTTTTTATACAAGACTGACCAGCGTTTGACCTCAGTCGCACCTGATGGTAAGTGTCGACGAGGTCGAGGGTGTAGCACGCTGGTTCAGTAACAGCCATTCACTCTTGCCTTGAAGAGACCTAAATTATATGTTTCCGGGAATACAAATGAAGGGAACGAATTCCAATCCCTAGCAGTCCTCATTAGGAAGGTAGAAGCGAACCGCTTCGTGCGAATGAATGGAATATTCACAACGTAAGGATGAAACCGCTCCCCTCGCCACGTCGGGTGGTGGAACGGAGATGGCGGAATTAAATCGTGCACTGTGGACACTCTCCAAAATGTATCCTGTAAAACACAGACAAACTAGACCCGGGTATGTCCTTAAACTACGTCCAACAATGAGAGGTAGGGCACAGCGAAGTACCATCACGCTAGAATCTGGGGCAGCCCAACTGGGGAAGTACCTCCTCCTTACAGAAGACCACAGCCATAATAGCACTGCTACCTTTCAGGTATGTAGTCTTGTGTTCCTGATGGTGAGTAAGGTTCCCAGAGCTCCAACCACTGGTGTTGCGGGTGCCCATGGGCGACGGTAATTGCTTACCACCAGCCAATCCATCTGATCGTTTGCCACCTATGTCATTAAAAAAAAAAGTTGACTTACCGTAGAATGTTTGTTAGTCATATGGGATTCATAAGATTTGATATAATTGTACCCAATAATACAACTTGTACATTTGTACTGCGCCTTAACATAATTGTCTTTGGTCGCCTCTTTTTCTCTTTCAGCCAACATTTCCTCGTAGGACAGCTCGATGGTTATTATTTTGCCGTCTGATTTTTGTTTGTGGTTCTAGAAAAAAATAAGTTTCAGAAATTAGTTTTTTGGTACAAGCTTTTATAGCCGACTACTTTTTTTCCAAATAAATAATAAATATTTCGACAATCTTACACAAATCGACCTAGTCCTACGGTAAGTTCAGTAAGGCTTGTGTTGTAGGTACTAGACGACGATATATATAATAGATAGATACATATAAATACTTAAATATATACAAAACACCCATAACTCAGGAACAAATATCTGCTATGCTTATCACACAAATAAATGCCCTGACTGGGATTTGTACCCAGGACCATCGGCTTTATGGGCACTAACCACTAGGCCAGACCAGTTGTCAACTACTACACCAACTACTCATTGAGAGGATTCTATCGAGCCATAAAACACGGGTTTATCTTGTGTATTTCAGGAGTTGCTTTTGCAACCTTCTGGCTGCAGTATCAGATCAGCTCAGTGTCATAATATTGTATTGTCACCGAACTTACATAAGTGTGCTAAATTTCAGCTCAATCGGTTAAAGATGTCTGCTTTAAAATTGAGTAGCAAGATTTCACCCAAACATACATTTACATACAAGTTAAATAAAATCTTGTAATAAAAATTGGTAAGGCTAGTTGATAACGGTATTACTTAGTCTTAGTAATACCCTCTCGGTTGGAAGGTCTGATGGCAGTCGCTGTCGTAAAACTAGTGTCTACGCGAAATCCTGGCATTAGTTGCCAAGCGGGTTCCCCTGAGCAGTGGCAAAATGCCGGATAAACTAAGTAACAAACAAATACAATTGGAGTTTTCTTGGGTTTTCAAACAAAGTTGCAGTAATTAATACAGAATAAGCTAATATTTTTGTTATAAAGAGTGTCCTGTAAAGCAAAACTATAGAGGACTGTTACATTTTGGGCTACAAAAGCCAGAATATCTTTACTGGCGCTCACGGATGCATTCTCCAATCATTATTCCTCCTAGCCTTTTGCAGTTTATTTTTAGTATAATGTGGCGAGTTACTAGCGAATAACCCTACCTTAGTTTTATGCTTCAAACCGGCTTTCTTAACTCTGCATCTCTTCTTCCGTTTCCTGGCAACAACCGATTCCACCTTCACAATCTTGATATCTGGCTCTTCCACCACTGGATCTTCTAGTTCTGCTGGTGTTATGTCCAAATCTGCATCTAAATATGTAAACACTGTTAATAAATAATACGGTATTTAAATCGAATGAAAAATAGAAAAACTTGACTCGCAGCGGGACTCGAACCCACAACCACTGGAGCACTAGCCCAGTGCACGATTGTGCTATACGAGTGCCGCTAGCAGACGTTTATGCATTAAAAAAAAATGAATAACACGGCTTCACTCGGGTTTATTTGTGTCATTATCTAGGAAAAGGGACCTTATTGTCGATGGCACTTACGTCGAATCGCGTTGCATTAGTATTGTATCGTCTTGAACAATGACATAAGCGCCATTGACAATAAGGTCCCTTTTCGTAGATAATGTCACATTTTGGCACTCGCGCGATGTTAAAGCGATCTCCATTTTCAAGCACTGAAGGCTGAGCCCCTGTTTGCGCAGGCGGACGTCAAAACCGGTTTAGTGGCGCCAACGCGAACATGGGCTCAGCACTCTTTGTGCTTGAAAATGGAGACTATGCTCTTCGAAACATAGGTACAGTCGCCATCATATATCGGAGCTGTGGTGGTGGTCACAAATATCGGAACATGCACTTTATCGCCTTGACAATTGAGGCGTTGTTGATATTTGTGACCACCTCCACAGCTCCGATATATCTGATGGCGACTGTACATATAAATACTTAGATAATATCCATATCTCAGAAACACAATATCAAGCCTACAAATGAATGCTATACCAGGTTTCAAACCTAGGGGTCCGATGTTTGAGTCGTAGACTCGATTTCAAAAACTTTGAGGACGAAAATAATTGCATACAAAAGTTTCTCACTATTATGAGCATGATTGAATGCAGTTGGAAGTGATTTGATTTTAGTGCGTACCTGGGCCATTTTATTTAAACTTGCATTCTCAACTTTTTTTATTTTATTTGGATTTTTTTTTGTGGTTTCTACTCATTATCATGAGCTCTTTAGAGCCTGATAGGAGAAAAAATGTGTCTTAACCTTTTCATATTTTTTTATTACTTCCGTTCCGTTACCGCCATATGAAATATATGAAAAATAGTAACGGAATGGAATAAAAAAGCTTGCGACACATTTTTTCTCCTGTCAAGCTCGAAAAAATCAATTAAAAAAAAAATTTGAGAAGAGAACTGTAAATAAAATGGTCCACCTGATGGTCTGTTATAGTGACCCACATATAGGGCACGGATTTGTGAAGATGGTTCGTTGTGACCCGTGCATGGGGCACTGGACTGTGAACGTCATAGAGACGGGCATGGCGGGCTGGCCGACGCGAAGAAAATAAATATTTAAATATTTCAGAACAATCTTACACAAATCGACCTAGTCCTACGGTAAGTTCAGTAAGGCTTGTGTTGTAGGTATTAAATACATAGAAAACACCCATGACTCAGGAACACATATCTGTGCTCACCACACAAATGAATGTCCTGACTGGGATTCGAACCCTGGACCATCGGCTTCATAGGCAGGGTCACTACCCACTAGGCCAGATTGGTCGAGCTAGTTCACTATGACTATTATTTATACATACCTCTGTCATCGTCCCAGTCTATCTTAACCTCATCTTTAACGTACACTGTCAGCTCGGGGTCCCTCTGCGACTTGTCCACAACGTCCGAGGGGATGTTGATGGGGCTGTTCACTCTGATTATGAGCCGTGGAGGCCTACTTATGTCTGTCAGTAAGCATTCATACAGGGTCTGGAAATAATTGAATATCCTTAGAAATATTTTTTAATGTAAATTCATGATTAGTGAACATACTAAGATAAAGTTTTAGTAGCAGTAAAACACTTCATTGTACAAGTAATGACAGATAAATAATAAAAAAAAAGCCTTTTATTTTTTTTTATATTTCGGACATTCTTACACAAATCGACCCAGTCCCACGATAAGCTCAATAAGGCTTGTGTTGCAGGTACTAGACGACGATATATATAATAGATAGATACATATAAATACTTAAATACATAGAAAACACCCATGACTCAGGAACAAATATCTGTGCTCATCACACAAATAAATGCCCTGACTGGGAATCGAACCCAGGACCTTCGGCTTCATAGGCAGGGTCACTACCCACTAGGCCAGATCGTCAAATTTTATTTCCTTTCATATACAAAGTATTACTTAATTTATTTTATAATTTAATTTCTAGGAACCCCTTAGGTGAAGGCCTCTTCCAAGGACGTCCATTTTTCACGGTCTTGTACTACTGTTTACCAGCTTGGCCCAGCTATTCTTTTGATGAATGACAGATATGGCAGGGGAAAAAAAACAAAACATTTGTAAAAAGGCGGACTTGGATGAAATATCACAAAACAATAATGAAAAGAAAAAATTAAAACTTCACCAAATCTCTATAGCTTGGTTAATATGCTTAGTAGACAATTTATTAAGGATGGATGTCCATTGCTGGACTTATGTGTTAGACACCCAACCCATACAAGGTCAGCTGGTTTGTGAATGTCATCATGCCTCCCCCTTGGACCTCCACATATAATGGTTATATTATATGTTAAAATTCAATTTAAATTGTTCAACTATGGATTGCAAATGGTCTATAATAAATAATTTTTATTATATTTATAATTCTTCATTAACACATTCACTGCCACTGACGCACATTCTATACATTCTATACATTTTTGGAGGGAGTGGCAGCAAATGTGTTAATTATAAATAGGGTATCTATAATAAACATAAAAACAAATGCTCATACCAGGATTCATACTATCTATCTGAATATGCACCTTGAAAATAGAGGCATTTTTCATATAATTACAAAAACCTCCACAGTTCCAATATATATGATGGGGACTTTAAAATCATAAAATGTATCATATGCCAAAAAGGTACATCATAGTTGCTGCATATAAAACACCCTATCGCCTGTACAAAATGTAACCTATGATGACGAAATGAAAATGATTGATTGATTGATGAAAATTTTGATACTGTAACTTTAGGATACTTTGACCTCACAAGGTTACTTTATCCAGCCACGAAAACCAATTTTATTGAATTGATTTATTTTTTTAATCCTCGTTATTTGATTAATCTGTTTTAGTTTCTATGTTTAGTATTGTTTTTAAGAACTTTATTGATTAAATAAAATAAGAGTTCATGAGTTTTTACAACCAGTTTGGCCTAGTTGTTAGTGACCCAGCCTATGAAGCTGATGGTCCTGGGTTCCATTCCCAATCAGGGCATTTATTTGTGTGATGAGCACAGATATTTGTTCCTGAGTCATGGGTGTTTTCTATGTATTTAAGTATTTATATGTATCTATCTATTATATATATCATCGTCTAGTATCTACAACACAAGCCTTACTGAGCTTTACTGTAGGACTAGGTCGATTTGTGTCAGGTTGTCCCGAAATATTTATTTATTTATTTATGAGTAAACAAAGTAGCCTTGTAAGTTCAAAGTACCCTAACCTCCTAGTACATTAAAAATGCCAAAAAGCTTATCTGAGTATATCCCCAATTTACTTTAAATAACTTATGTATTATATAAACAAACAAACCTCATTTGTGTAAGTCTGAAGGATTCTGTAAGAGTCCATTACTTGTTCCTTGAAAGAAACTATTCTCCGCAGCATAGCCTCGCACTCCCAACAAATGTTTGGACATACGAGGGGCACATCACACAGCTGTAAATTAAAAATACATGAGAATGATTTATAAGACAATGATATATCTAAACATAAGAAAATTGCTGTAATACTTCAAAGAGTTTTAACCACATGTGAGAATTAACAGAAGGGCAGAACAAAGGATTAAGCTTCAATCAATCAATCTTTGTGAGTGTTATGGCTCCATCGATGGTGTCGATGATTCCGCCAACGTCGAGGTTAAGAGAGACACGTATTTATCGACTTGGTCCGGTGTTTATCGATGGCAAGCTCACTTAAAGGAGAATCTATAAAAAAAAAAAGAAAAAACAAACTTTTGTTGTTAGACAAATGCTATAGAAACAAATTATTAATTTGAATAAATTTAGCTATAGCATACACACAGGGGGAGTGGACTAAGGTTAATAGGAACTTAATGTTGACAGGACGAGGGATTTCGGAGGGAAGGATGTCATAGAGGGGAGAGACAATACGGTTACAGTGAAAAAACATGTGCTCAAGTGTACCTTCCGCCAATCCACACTCACACAACGAATGGTCACGAATGTGCATCTTGGCTAAAAACACGGGAGTGCATACGTGGCCCAGGCGCAAACGGATGATTACCGAAGTTAAATTCTTAGGAACAGATCTGTGAGCGAAAAACCAAGGTCTTGTCGGCAATTCTGGTTGCAGCATGCCGTAATTTTTACCAACAGTTATACGGGAAGATTGCCACCGAGTGTTCCAAGTGTCTCGCATTTGTAGCAAAGCAAGAGATTTAATATCACGGGGGAAACACTTGTCATAAACGTTACTACCTACAGAGATGGCTTCCTTTGCGTATAGATCCGCATTTTCGTTGCCTGAAATACCACAATGGCCCGGAATCCAAGCCAGAACGACCTTCATCCCTTCCCTATGGCATTTATGCAGCAATTCCTTAATCTGTAGTGTTACCGGAGAGATTTCTTTTGCATGGAATGGGCGTTTTGCAATATCTTGTAAGCAGCTCAGTGAGTCCGTTAAGATAAGTGATTTATTGAGGCGGTGGGAGTTAACATATGATACGGCTTCTAACAGGGCGATCGATTCCCCTGAAAATACCGAAGTACCGGCAGGAAGTTTGAAGTTTAAAATTATTTTGTATTTCGGTATCCACACTGCAGATCCGACAGGTCCATGCTCACTTAGCTTAGAGGCATCCGTATAAATAGTCAAATAGTCAGCCCACTTCTCAGAAATCACTCTGTTGAAAGCGTCATTAGCACCGATTTGATTCTTGGCAATGCCGAAACTGAACAGAACCGAAGGTTGGAATACTAAACTGTCATAATCCGTTTCAAAGATAGGATTCTTGTAAGTTTGAAAAACAGAAGCAGGGAGATCAAGAAACTTTTTGAAGCTATTAACTAGAAGAGGTAAAACTTTGTGCGTCCAGTACGGAGAAGCAGCAATGAGCTGATAAAGAGATTCGAGGATTGGGAAAAGAAGATGTGATGAAGTTTGGATAGATTTAAAAAAGAATCGGTCCGCTAAATATTGTCTGCGCAATGAGTAGGGTGGATCCATGCACTCTACTTGAAGAGCGTTTGTGGGAGAAGATTTCATGGCTCCAGTTATAATCCTTAAACATCTAGCCTGGATTCTATCTAACCTGGCCAGAGCCAGTTTGCTGCAAGGTTCTAGTACGAAACTACCATAGTCAAAATGACTTCTAATGATAGCATTATATATAAGCTTCTGACTATATGGATGAGAGCCCCATTTTACGCCAGACAAAGCTCGCAAAATGTCAATATTTTTTTCAGCCTTTCGAGATACGTAATTCAAGTGGCTGATACCTGACATCTTAGAGTCAAGAATAACGCCCAAAAATTTGACTTCATCTTTTATCATTACAGTCTGATCGTCAATGTGAATATTTAGGTCCGGAATTAATCTTTTGCGAGAAAAAACAACTACATTACTTTTTTCTGCAGACAAAGCGAGCCCGTGTTCAGTTAGCCATGCGTTAAGGTAGTGTAAGGCATTGTTAATAGATTGTGCAGACTCTGCAAAAACTTTAGAAGACGAATACAAAGCAATGTCATCAGCATATTGCAGAATCTTACAAAAGCAATTAACTGAAGTTTCTAAATCGGAGGTATACAAGCTATACAAAAGTGGACTGAGAACGGACCCCTGTGGTAGCCCCTTCCAAACCAGATTTGGAGGATTTAAAGTACCGTTCGATCGGACTACAATGGAGCGACCCATGAACATGTTACATATGATGTTTACGATTCTCATGGGAATACTCAGATTAAGCATTTTCTGCCTGAGTAAATGGAGATCTACATTATCATAAGCTGCTGTTATGTCCAAGAATGCGCCGATTACATGTTCGCCACGAGAAAGAGCCAGCCGAATATCAGATGTAAGAATGCTGAGGCTATCCATAGTTCCCATACCCCTTCTGAATCCAAATTGTGTTCTTGAAATCATATTTTTATTCTCCAAAATCCACTCCAGTCTGTTTTTAAGTAAATGTTCCATGATTTTAGCTAGAACTGACGATAGTGCGATAGGTCTATAAGACGCCGGTTCGGTTGGGTCTTTGCCTGGTTTTAAAATGGGTATAATGATCTGGGACTTCCAACTATCAGGAACTTTACCATTTAGGAATATGTTATTTAGGATTTCTAAAAATGCCATTTTTGTTGACTTTAAACTTTGGGTCAGAAAGGAATATGGGATACCATCTATACCTGGTGTAGAATCACGCAAGTGATCCATCGCACAACAAAGTTCGTCATAATTGAAAATTTCGTTCATTCTTTCAAACGGAGCGTATAACGAACAGTAGCCACCCAGACCATCCTGGGGCGGAACAAAAGGAGGAGCCAGTTTGGCAGAGAATCCATCGAGCCACGAAGATTTATTAGTGTTGACGTTATTATCTACTTGGGAATGACGAAAAGCCTTCATCTTTTTCCATACTAGTGTAGCGGGGTTCTCGGGGACAAAGTCTCGCAAAAAGACCGCCATCCTTGAAATTTCTTTTTGCGGAGGAGCCTCTTACTACGAGCGGTTATTCGTTGAAAAATTAGGTAGTTTTCTAATGATAAATCTCGTGCAAAAATAGACTCTACTTGATTACGTTCCTTAACAATGGCTGAACAATCAGCATCCCACCAAGCTGGGGAGGGTATTTTATGCCGGGCCGAATTCTTTAGGGGTATAGACCTGTCAGCAGACGTTAAAAGGCCAGCAGTAAATAAATTGTACACATCTAAGTAATTTGTATCTGTTATTTTAGGAAGGTTCTCCACGACCTCTGACATATTTGACCTAAATTTTTTCCAATCCGCTTGGCAAGTTCTATATTTGAGAATAGGAGTTTGTATGGGTAGTAGGGGAATGGATGAAGTCACTGTCGTTATTATGGGGAGATGGTCACTACCTAATGACAGCGTAGAAACCATCCAAGATAAAGATTGAAATATGTTTGGAGAAGCTAGAGTCAGATCTGGTACACTGGCATTTTGGGTTGGTGATACCCTACGCGTAGGCGTGCCATCATTAATGATGCAGAGGTTAACAACATCAAGAAGTTCTAAAAGAAATCTAGAAACCGAGTCACAACAATGAGAACCCCATAATGTATGCCGGCAGTTAAAGTCACCTAGTACTATAATGGGAACCGGTATAGCTAACAGAATATCCTGAAGTTCCTGAATTACATCACGGCTCGGATGCGCAATGTAAACTGATACAATGGACATATCTAGACATCGAACTGCTACAACATTCAGATTAGGAGTATGAGGTTGAATATTGATTTGAGCAAAGGATACATTTCTACTTACAAGAATAGCACTACCAGCCCAACCATCATCTCTGTCATCCCGGAGGCATGAATACCCAGTTACCCTAAAGATAGATCCGGGTTTCAGCCATGTCTCCGAAATGGCAAGGATGGCCGGGTGGTGTTTATTAATGAGTTGGATTATTTCTTGTTTTTTATTTTTAATGCTTCTAGTATTCCATTGAATTAGTTTGTAATTGGCCATCTTGAATTGCTTTATTAATAGCGGAACAAATTTGACCCTGCAGGGACTCTAGAACAGTGTACGGTAATATGTCGGCAAACTTGGACAGGACATTAAGTAACATCTGGGAAACAAGATCACCCAGATTTTCATTGGGCGTTAAAGATACAGAATCACTTAGGGCACAACCATTAGGTAGGGCTGATTGGGGAGTAAAAGTAATTTTCCTGTGTGCCTCAGCATCCAAAGACTTCCCATGATCTGGTCTGGTATGCCTTTCAATAAAAACAGTTTTTCTATAAGATTGATTTTGAGGGGCTGCTATGATTTGGGGGAGATTGTCTGAGTTAGATGGAGAAAGAGAAGGGTGAAGAGTGTTTTATATAATTAGTATTTGCTTTGGCTGCATAAGGTGTACGAACAGGAGGGTGTTTCCTGGCGGCTTCAATATATCCAATATTTTCTTCTGCCATAGCAGATTTAATTGATCTTTGTCGGAAGAATTCAGGACATTTGGGATCAGTAGAAGAATGAGGGCCAGAACAGAATAGGCATAAAACTTCACTTTTGGTAACTTTGCAGTCAGAAACTTCATGATTCTGAGCACACCGTGCACACCTTGGGTTGGACCGGCACTGGTCCTTTATATGTCCAAAACGGCAACATTTGTGGCATTGGATTATGGGAAGCTTATATGTATCAACTGGGATTGACATATTAAAACAATACACTTTTTCAGGTATTTTCTGGCCCAGTAGTGTAAGGACTACAGTGCCCGAAGGTTCCCAAACCCTTTTCCCATCAACTATTTTTTTTGTATTAAGCCTCCGGGCCTTGATAACCGGGCCTACACCCGTTGGGCATTCAATAGCTTCAGCTAGTTCCTCCAGAGTCCAATCTAATGGTATTTGCCTGACTACAACCATGCGGGACACTTGGAACCTGGGAATGATAGCTGTAAGTTTATGTGCTGACAAAATTGTGTGTGTTAAAAAGGAGTTAGCTTCTGAGGCAGTGTGGAAATATATGCACATTTTATTTTTACCTATGCTTTTTATTTCTTTAATGCCTGCTACTTTGCTATTGTAAATTATTTGAGCCATTTTTAATGCACGCATACGATTAGGGGCATTTGATTGGTCATTATCATTACGCGAGACATGAACCACGTATGGGCCAATGTTGGATTCTGTATACTTAATATCCGATGCACTTTCGTAACCTGGTTTGACGTACGTGTGTTGTATGGAGGCACTTGGCGGGCTCGACTTCTTGCCGTGAAGCTGTTCACTGAGTTCATTTTGTTCGTCAGAATTCGCACGACGTTTCTCACCTATTTTTCGATCACTGGAAGTGGACGCGGAATCCTCCATTTCCGACGACCCAAGACAAACAAACGTAAAACACTTACTTTCCACTACCCTCTATAACCACCACCCACAGAAATAACCTATTCTGTGTGAGTTTTAGAACAAAAAAACCGATTTTATCACAATTCAAACTCGGATACGTGCGTCAAACAACCACCTACCAAGCGGAATCCGGATTAAGCTTCATACAAAAATAAGAGGCGCCGTAATAGCAATACATAATGTAAAAAAACTTACTGGAATTTCATTTAAAGTGTCTAGGTAAAATTGCTTCATTTTCTCGTCCGTAACTTGCTGCAGGGTCCTGCCCACGCACAAGCACGCCATGCACAATAGTTTATCAACAACAGTGTGCTTGGTTTCCATGTTAGTAAGTATAATCAGACAAAAACTAGAAGTATTTACAGAATAGAAAGTTGATGTACGTTATTTCAATTTGGCACACCGAACGGTATTTTTATCACTTAGAAATGGACAGGAATACACTTTCTATTATATATGTACAATTTTCATAAACATATTTCATATTTAAATACTATTTAAGTGATAATTTACGAAAACATTTTCAAATTAAAAACATACAACAAAACAAATCGCCGCCATTATGAAAATAGTGCTGTACGTAAACGAAACGTCATTAAAATTGTTATGAAAATCGGTTTATCGATTTCTAGATTTGCTGTCATGAGGACATAGCTTTATAAGGAATGTTGCCAGATTATGATCTGACATTAGATTATTTTGGGGATTCCGGGCCACGGAATTGATCATATTTATTTAAATTTGTTAATGATACTAATCAAATTTGATAAAATTATCAATTTATTTTTGAAATAATTACATGTGTTATTTCCAAAACATGGCAGTATATGTTATGAAATTATAATTGGTATGGCAATATTGTGTAAAGCAGCCATTTTGTGGTGTCCCAGTATAGTTGCGTGGTCTTCTTAATTTTCGTCTATTTTACATGGAAGTATTACTTTTTGTTATGATTTGAAATTTAATCTTGTTTATTTCATTTAATAAGTTTGTTTACAAACTATAACTATGTCAGTGATGGAACAAGAGGTTGAAGGCGGGTACAGAGTCGTTTGTTGCACCTGCCTAAGTACAGATCGGAATTTAATTTCCATAAATGGCCTAGCTCCGGTGTATCAAATATTTCGCCTACTTATGTACGATTTCGCGGGTGACAGGGTAAGATTTCAAAAGTTTATACTAAGTTATTTACTTGAATTTTTGAAAATTACGAGAAGTAGCTTGAAAATAGCGTATGTATATTACATGTTTTTTACCTGCATGCAGAACATGTGTAGAATGTCCTAAATTGTTTAATGAGTTACCTAAAGTATTGCCTATGAAACAACAAGTCCATGTGTGATACTTGAAAAATACTACAATATAGTAGTCCGGATTATGAACAATAATGTTGTTACACTGAAATATATGTGTTCATTCTCTGTCAAAGGCAAAAACTTTAACTGCTGATCTGAATACATTAACTAAATATGTTATTTGCCTGAATTCCTTCAAATCCCAAACATCAGAGCCCATAGTGATTTCTCATGTACAGCCAGCAGCAAAAGTGGCTAAGCATTTGAAGAGTTCAAAATGACCTACACACACTCTTATTCTCTTTATTATTTATTATTATTTATTTATTATTATTTATTTAAGGAGTACCAACAGCTATTACATGAACAATAAGCATTAAAAATAAGAAAACAAAGAGCCAATTACAGGAACTCACAGATAGTGATAGAATAAAATAAAATGAAGAAGATGTACATTTGTGCCAAGCACTCATGTCACCGCACATACAAATAAAAAAAAATATATAAAACAGTAACATATTAACATAAAAATTGAAACTTAACGACTTCGCTAACTATCTATGCAGTCTATATATTATGAGATCATAAATCAGTACATGATGTTGTCACGCTCACTGAAAACAACGCTTTACTAGATTCTGTCTCACGCTCGGAATTTTGCTATTGAATATATCGATATCCAGTTCCCTCGACAACTCATTAAGGCTACGACTGGCGCGTTTTAAGAAACTGTTTTTTCTATAGTTAGATGATGCAAAACTAACTAAGATAGGAGGATGATACCTCTTGGAATAGAGGCATTGAAATAAAGTTTACTAAGTAGCTCAGGACAATCCGTTAACCCAGTAGTAATATTTAAAAGAAAAGTGATGTCGGCTATTTCACGGCGTTGCTTTAATGGGACAAGATGATGCTGTTTACAGATACTAATATAATCATTGGAGCTGTATGGACGTTTCAATTTAAAGCAAAGATATTTGAGAAATTTTTGTTGAATACATTCTATTCTATCAATATATGTATTGTAAGATGGATTCCAGATTTGTGAAGCATATTTTAGTTTACTTCTAACATAGGTACAGTATAATATTTTGAGAGTTTTAGCCTGAGTGAAATAGGTAGAACTTCGCATAATGAAACCTAGTGCTTTAAGGGCACCGCTAATTATACTATTAATATGGTTATCAAAAATAAGTTTCGAGTCATGTGTGACACCTAAGTCTTTCATTACTGGTAGTTTTTGGAGATTTTGGCCCTTTAATGAGTATGATGTGGAAACTAACTTACGCTGGCGTGAAAAAGTTACAGAGAAGCATTTGGAGGGATTCAATTCTAACTTGTTACTTTGGCAATAATCATCAAGTCGAGCAAGATCAGACTGTAATCGCATTGAGTCATGGCTAGATTTAATTTTAAGAAACACTTTCATATCATCGGCAAAGCAAAGAAGTTTAGAGTGTATGAAACATTTGCTAATGTCATTTACAAAAATATTAAATAGTAGTGGCCCAAGTAAGGACCCTTGAGGGACCCCGCTTGGTACTGTCACCCATCCAGATATGTAGTTGTTTACTACTACAGCCTGAGTCCTGTTTTCAATATAGGAAGAAAACCATCTAAGCAAATCTCCAGAAATACCTATATTATTTAATTTTCTCTTGCTTAGCAACTTCTGCTGCTGACTGTACTTACTTCAAACATACCAAAACATATTGACATTATAGACAGAACAATTGAAACAACATTTGAGCTAAACATCAGCAGCCTTATCACTGAAGATCAATATGGTCCAGAACTCGTGAGTAGTTAAAAATGTAAAACAAAGCTATGCAATATACAGGCCCGGTACCGCGAACGTCGAAGTTAGTATATTACGGGCATCTTTCTCTTTTACTCCAATTAGGGGTGTCATGAGAGTGACAGAGACAATCGTCCGAAATTTACGAATATCGATGTTCGCGGTAGCGCCGCAGTTATTTAACATAACAGTATGTTAAATAATAACTTTATATTGTATAGCATATTGTTAATGTTTTACAAGGGAGCAAAGTTAGAGCTTACACTCTCACGCTTATATTGAGACCCGAGCTAGCAAACAATTCCAAAATTGAACAATGGGCATAGCAAGTAGCTTAAAGAACGAGTGTGTAGTAGAGCGTTAGGAGGCAAACACACTTTGCTGCTGCTGCAGTGAAACACACATTTTTTCACCTCACTACTAGGAAAAAACACTCTCAAATATTGAAAAATATTTATTTTTGCATCCATTATATATCATTAAAAAAATTTATAAAACATCCAACCAGCTTATGTCAAAAAAATAACTGATTAATAATAAACAATTTGTATGAAATTACTTTGCACTCTTGTAAATAAAATGCATTTATGCTATCTGTTTTTAAAGAATAACAGTTCTTTCCGAGCTAGTGAGGTGATATTTTTTTTATCTATAGCGTATCATGTTGTTATAAACTGGGTAATGTCCTTAATTATACCTGGGAATTGTCTCTACACTGCGAGTAATCACTGCAGGACAACAATACTTTAGAGCACTGGAACATTGCATTTGCCAAGCCACCAGTTAATCATAGTGATTATGTAAACCCCTGATGTTCAGAGGGAGAGGGAGGGGTTCTAGGGAGGCAAATGTATAACAGTATATCAGTTGCTGATTGTAGTCACAACCTTTCAGTTTGACAACACCCTGTCCGACATGGAGCAGATAGTCTG
The DNA here is from genome assembly GCA_022674325.2 of Grapholita molesta. Taxonomy (NCBI): domain Eukaryota; kingdom Metazoa; phylum Arthropoda; class Insecta; order Lepidoptera; family Tortricidae; genus Grapholita; species Grapholita molesta. The sequence goes on from CP053147.2 coordinate 3,973,940, forward strand.
CTGGGAGTGCTTGGCTACCATGAAGAAGTTCATCAAATTTAAGCGGCAGGTGCACAGCGCTCAGGAACATATCCGTGTTCTTGCGCTCAGTGGCTCTCAGGAGGTACGCCATTTTTTTTTTGTTAATAGGCACTAGGCAGGTCCATATAACAGCAGGTTCACGAGGACATTGCTGCGTATATACAGTAGCTTGGTGAGTGTAGCCGTAGATCGGCAGTTGTAAGCCATGTCTACACTGCCAGAGCTAATGCGCGCGGAAAATTTTCGCAAGGCAGTTTGGAGAATAATGGAACTTTTTCTTTCAAGCCTTCATTTTTATATGTAATTGGGTGGTGAAGAAGTCAGAATGCTTGTGCATGTGGTAAATTTTCTTACGTATTATGTACACAAGCATTCTGATTCATTTGACGCTAATGGGATAAGCAGAAAGGAACTGTACTAACTACATTTTTATCTTAATACATAAGGCCCTGCTACTGTTATGCTTCCAATGCAATTTCTTCTAGACCATGGACCACACATACATGTCCCAATCCCTATCGAGCCTGGACACAACCACGAAGACAGAATATGACAGTATATTCTTCGACTACACAACCCGGGAAGAGTGGCCGCAGTATATAGCCATCAGCTCGGCACAGAATGTTAAACACGAGCAATACGACGTCGCACAAGCGGTCAGAGATAATATCAATTTGGAGATGGATTCTCATATGCTTGAAGGTAATCCAGCTAATATTTCTAGCTAGTTTTTTTTATAACAAAGGAGGTAAACGAGCTGAGGGATTGCCTGATGGTAAGCAATTACCGTCGCCCGCAACGCCAGGGGAGTCACAAGCGTTGCCGGCCTTTAAGGGGGTTGGAGCTCTGGGAACCTTACTCACCATCAGGAACAACACTACCTACCTGAAAGGTAGCAGTGCTATTATGGCTGTGGTCTTCCGTAAGGAGGTGCTTCCCCAGTTGGGCTGCTCAAGATTCATGCGTGATGGTACTTCGCTGTGCCCTTTCTCTCATTGTTGGACGTAGTTTAAGGACATACCCGGGTCTTTAGTGAAGAAGTTTGGTACTCAATAACGGTTGTATTTAAGTATTTATATCCCGGTAATGCGATCCCACGGTTTCTTTCAGCAAAGGAAGGGATATAGGATTAGTAATAAATAAAAAATGCGGTGTACAAAGATTTACAATGCTTAGTCGTAAACCTCTCGCTTACTTTATTTACCACGGCACTGTTACTAATAAACGGTGTTTGTAAAAATAAATAACCCACCCAAAAAATGTAAAGCTAATGATGCCGAAGGTCCTGGGTTCCAAACTCAGTAAGGGCATTCATATGTGCCCTGGGATTTGTTGGCAAGCATACCACAGGCTCCCATGAGCCATGGCAAAATCCGGGACAACAAATATATTTATTTCGCATATCATGGCGAGAAACTTACAAGAAAGAATATACGAGTAGATTTGTATACTTAATAAAATTATTTTTTTTTTTTAGTGCCAGAAATAGTACTAGAGAATCCAGTGACGGGTGTAATGTCCCATATTGTTGTGACCGGCACTGAGGATTTGGCGCAAATCGAAACATATAGGATGAAGGGCGAGCTGTCAGACTTGAATATAGAGTAAGTACCTCATTTCATTACATAAACTAGCTGTGCCCTGCGGTGTTACCCGCGATTTATCAGGGAAAAAAGCCTATGTGTTAATCCAGGGTGTCAGCTAACTCCATAACAAATTTTATTAAAATCGCTCCAGCCGTTTGGACGTGAAGAAGTAACAAACATACAGACTCACAAACTTTCGCCTTTATAATATTAGCAAGGATAGGACAAACGCCCGTCATTTTGAAAATATAACCCTGTTCCGTACCGTAGAGACTTCCTTATGTTAATAAAAAAATACTATTTTATACATTTATTAGACCATAATTTATATCCAGTGACAAATTAATTTATGATTGACATTCCGAAATTTACTGTCTCCAATAAAATAGAATGACCAAGATTTTTTCTAAATTTTCAGTTGTGAGTGTGTGAAATGTGAATTTATGACCCATTTATGCGTTGAAAAAGTCCGTTCACAGTCTACGACGTCATAGGGGCATATGTAATCGTTGACATTGGTATACTGTTCTTCCAAAATATTTTAACATCATAAAATAAGGAAGTCTCTGCTGTACGGAAAAGGGTTATATTTTCGAAATGACGGGCGTTTGTCCTATCCTTGAATATTAGTGTAGATGTACTTGTGTGATGACTTAAGTTATACTCAACTTTTTTCAACGCCTGCCAAGCGTGGCGACTATGGCAACTACCCCCAAGATGATGCAAGTCATATTTGTGGGAGGCATATGTCCAGCAGTGGACTGTATACGGCTGAAATGACGATGATGATGAATGGGTGGAAACTTCGGGATTATAAATTTATAAAGGAACCCTTTATAGTTTCACCATGTCTGTCTGTCTCTCCCTGGCTATGCTCAGTGATCGTTCAGTCTCTGATTTGGTATGTATACGAAAACTAACCACGCGAACTAAGTGACCAAATAAAAAAAAATTAACATTGGTTGAGTACCCACAACAGAAGCTTACTTGAGCTTACCATGGGGCTCATTCAACTTGAAGAATGTTCTGTAACTAAGAACAAACCAAATATATATTTTATTAAATATTTTGATTTGCTTTGATTTTTCCTTCGGCGTTCGAGATGGGATTCGAACCCGCATCTCCAGCTATCGCGGCTGACGCGTTAACCAACCCGTACACAGCGGAACCCGTCGAAATTAATCAAGTATATGTAATCTTGTGTATTTTTAACGGTTTTTGGCACTGATTTAGGTGAAACACTACGTGTTTGCGCCTCCAATATGAATCCCTTTCAGGATTCTGATATAGCTGGAGAGATGGTGCTGCCATCTCTCCAGCTATATCAGAACTCGAACGCCGGAGGTCCTAGTCGCTTTTTCTTACGTATATGTCATCTAATTTCAGTTTTTAACGTCCTGTAATATTCACTTTTTTTTTTTTGTAGATCAATGGCATCCCCGTCTAAGATAGAGACAGTAATAATATCACAACCGGCCAAGGAGAAAGAGGACAAAACTGAGGCACAGAAGTTAAAATATTACACAGAATTTATGAATGAAACTGAAATGCTTGCTTCCAGGTATGTTAAATTTACAACACAACGAATTTTTACCACTTCTACCATCGATGTATAATAAACCTAGATTCACAGTCAGCCCCAAAATAATGACTCTAAAAACAAACCGCTTGAACAACTTGGGCGGCACATTTATTTAGTCTTTTTTGAACCGCTGTCAGTGCAAGTGTCAACAATGACTGTAAAGTTATTACTTTATCAATAGTGAAGTTTGATACTTAACACTTTCGCAACCAGGCAAAATTTCAAACAATACCCCAGAAACCGACAGTACTCGCTAGTCGGGCAACGACGTGCAACTCAATGCCGCACGCCGCGAACCCGCTAGTCGGGCAAGCGCGGACGCTCAGGGCTGTGCCAAGTAACTTGCGTATAAGTACGTGGATAAAATTAAATCTGCTGTCTCATCTGTTTAGGCTCGTATTCGTAAATACAAATTAGGTTGTACGATTTACGAAAATTCTAACTCCTATTGATACATACCCGTGTATGCAATTTCACGTAACCAACTAATAAGAATTTTTATTTTGTAATCGCATTAGGTAAAGTAAATAAAAATACAAAGTGAAGTAATAAAATATAATAATCAACTGTACCAACTTTTCGACCACATAATAATCAGAAGACTTTCAATTTTTTCTGTTAATGGCAGTGGCAGCCCTGTGAAGATGCTTGCCCGCCTGTCGGGCACTTCGGCGTCGCGTGAAGGTTTAGCTCTTGCCCGACTAGCGGGTATGCCGGCATCTAAGTCAAGTTTACGAGTGCCCGCCAGTCGGGTTCTTGGTTGCGAAAGTGTTAATAATTAGAACACTGAGCTTCGCGAACCGCGACCTCAGCAGTAATTCACTGCTTAGCAAAGTGTGTTAGGTTAGAATTGCGACCTCAGCCGCAATACACTGCTAAGCAAAGTGGGTTAGGTTCGTACTGCGACCTCAGCCGTAATTCGCTGCTAAGCAAAGTGGGTTAGGTTAGAACTGCGACCTCGACAGTAATTCACTGCTAAGCAAAGTGGCTTAGGTTAAGTTAGAACTGAGACGTCTGCAGTAATTCACTGCTAAGCAAAGTGGGTTAGGTCTGAATTGCGACCTCGACAGTAATTCACTGCTAAGTAGGTTAGGTTAGAACTGCGACCTCAGCAGTAATTCACTGCTAATCAAAGTGTGTTAGGTTAGAACTGTAACCTCGACAGTAATTCTTATCTATATTAATAATTCCGTCGAGGGGTACGATAGACCCGAACGAAATCGTACTCAAATGAAACAGCGTAAAAAATGAGGAGTTTTGAATCGAGGACATATATCGGCAAAATTCGTATTGTCGCGCATTTTGCGTTTAAAAGTGTTTATTTAATGACAAATCGTCAGCCAAGTCAGGACACACTGCTCGGGGTGAAGGTGTATCACTCACTTCGGGTCTACCTTACCCCTCGAAGGAATTATTAATATATAGATATTCAGTTTCAATAGGGAACATATACGAACTATAAGTGGCAGAACCAAACAACTCTATGCAGATTACAAAGGAACCAAGTAATATTTACGAGCTGTCAAAACTTTTACACGTCTTATTATTCATAAATATGATAAAAGTTATTAAATATGGATTTCAACCCTTTAAAAACAAATTGGAACGTGGCCAAAATATGACAGGTTAGGTTAGAACTGCGACCTCAGCAATAATTCACTTCTAAGCAAAATGGGTTAGGTTAGGTTAGAACTGCGACGTCTGCAGTATTCACTGCTAACCAAAGTAGGTTAGGTTAGAACTGCGACCTCGACAGTAATTCACTGCTAAGCAATGTGGGTTAGGTTAGAACTGCGACCTCGACAGTAATTCACTGCTAAGCAAAGTGTGTTAGGTTAGATTAGAAATGCGACGTCTGCAGTAATTCACTGTTAAGTAAAGTGGGTCAGGTTAGGTTAGAACCGCGACCTCGACAATAATTCACTGCTAAGCAAAGTGGGTTAGGCTAGAACTGCGACCTCAGTAGTAATTCATTGCTAAGAAAAGTGGGTTAGGTTAGGTTAGAACTGCGACTTCGACAGTAATTCACTGCTAAACAAAGTGGGTTAGCTTAGAACCGCGACCTCAGCAGTAATTCACTGCTTAGCAAAGTGTGTTAGGTTAGAATTGCGACCTCAGCCGCAATACACTGCTAAGCAAAGTGGGTTAGGTTCGTACTGCGACCTCAGCCGTAATTCGCTGCTAAGCAAAGTGGGTTAGGTTAGAACTGCGACCTCGACAGTAATTCACTGCTAAGCAAAGTGGCTTAGGTTAAGTTAGAACTGAGACGTCTGCAGTAATTCACTGCTAAGCAACGTGGGTTAGGTCTGAATTGCGACCTCGACAGTAATTCACTGCTAAGTAGGTTAGGTTAGAACTGCGACCTCAGCAGTAATTCACTGCTAATCAAAGTGTGTTAGGTTAGAACTGTAACCTCGACAGTAATTCTTATCTATATTAATAATTCCGTCGAGGGGTACGATAGACCCGAACGAAATCGTACTCAAATGAAACAGCGTAAAAAATGAGGAGTTTTGAATCGAGGACATATATCGGCAAAATTCGTATTGTCGCGCATTTTGCGTTTAAAAGTGTTTATTTAATGACAAATCGGTCGGCCATATTTGACAACATGACAGTGACGGGTCACGTGCGTTCGGATACTTTGTCCGGAATTTTGGCCGCGTAGGTTTATTATGTCCGAGAGAAGCCGGGTTCTCATCTAGTACGTCTATAATTTCAGAGAAGAAGCGAAGCAGAAAGTGCAATACGCCAGTTCAGTGTACAAATGTGAATTGTGCATCATAGGTTTCTACACGCAACAACAGGTCGAAGATCATTTCATATCGGACCATAGAGCTGTGAGTATTAACTTTTAATAGGGTAACAATATGTCTGTCCTTGTCTTTCTGTACGTGTGTGAAACAAAAGTACTAGAAGCATTTTATTGAACACTAGCGGCCCGCACTTGCTTGGCAAGGCTAGATAGTAATAGGTATTTATGCTGCCTGATGGTAAGCAATTACCGTAGCCCATGGACGTCTGCAACTCCAGAGAATTCCCATGCGCATTACCTATCCTAAAAGTTGGAGCTCTGGGAACCTTACTCACCATCAGGAACACAACACTACATACCTGAAAGGTAGCAGTGCTATTATGACTGTGGTCTTCTGTAAGGAGGAGGTACTTCCCCAGTTGGGTTGCTCCAGATTCAAACGTGATGTTACTTCGCTGTGGCCTACCTCTCATTGTTGGACGTAGTTTAAGGACATACCCGGCGTGTTGTTTCAGAAAGCCGGGCACTCGCCGTGCAAAGTGTGCTACACGTACGTGCCGCACGCGAAGCTGCACGCGCACGTGGAGCAGCACTACCTGCGGCTCGTGTGCAAGCTGTGCGGCCGCGCCGAGCGCCTCGCCGCCGCCATGCGCGCGCACGTGGCCGCGCACCTCGCGCGCCCGCCCGCCGCGCTGCTGCACGTGCAGGGCGCGCCGCGCAAGGTGGGCACCGGGGGAGGGGAGGATGGGAGCACCTCCCGCCGCCATGCGCGCGCACGTGGCCGCGCACCTCGCGCGCCCGCCCGCCGCGCTGCTGCACGTGCAGGCGCGCCGCGCAAGGTGGGCACCGGGGAGGGGAGGGGGAGCACCTCCCGCCGCCATGCGCGCGCACGTGGCCGCGCACCTCGCGCGCCCGCCCGCCGCGCTGCTGCACGTGCAGGGGCGCGCCGCGCAAGGTGGGCACCGGGGAGGGGAGGGGAGCACCTCCCGCCGCCATGCGCGCGCACGTGGCCGCGCACCTCGCGCGCCCGCCCGCCGCGCTGCTGCACGTGCAGGCGCGCCGCGCAAGGTGGGCACCGGGGAGGGGAGGGGAGCACCTCCCGCCGCCATGCGCGCGCACGTGGCCGCGCACCTCGCGCGCCCGCCCGCCGCGCTGCTGCACGTGCAGGCGCGCCGCGCAAGGTGGGCACCGGGGAGGGGAGGGGGAGCACCTCCCGCCGCCATGCGCGCGCACGTGGCCGCGCACCTCGCGCGCCCGCCCGCCGCGCTGCTGCACGTGCAGGGCGCGCCGCGCAAGGTGGGCACCGGGGAGGGGAGGGGGGAGCACCTCCCGCCGCCATGCGCGCGCACGTGGCCGCGCACCTCGCGCGCCCGCCCGCCGCGCTGCTGCACGTGCAGGCGCGCCGCGCAAGGTGGGCACCGGGGAGGGGAGGGGAGCACCTCCCGCCGCCATGCGCGCGCACGTGGCCGCGCACCTCGCGCGCCCGCCCGCCGCGCTGCTGCACGTGCAGGGCGCGCCGCGCAAGGTGGGCACCGGGGAGGGGAGGGGAGCACCTCCCGCCGCCATGCGCGCGCACGTGGCCGCGCACCTCGCGCGCGCCCGCCCGCCGCGCTGCTGCACGTGCAGGGCGCGCCGCGCAAGGTGGGCACCGGGGAGGGGAGGGGGAGCACCTCCCGCCGCCATGCGCGCGCACGTGGCCGCGCACCTCGCGCCCGCCCGCCGCGCTGCTGCACGTGCAGGGCGCGCCGCGCAAGGTGGGCACCGGGGAGGGGAGGGGGGAGCACCTCCCGCCGCCATGCGCGCGCACGTGGCCGCGCACCTCGCGCGCCCGCCCGCCGCGCTGCTGCACGTGCAGGGCGCGCCGCGCAAGGTGGGCGCCGGGGGGGGGGGCGGAGGGGGGGCGCACCTCCCGCGGCCGTGCGCGCGCGCGTGGCCGCGCGCCTCGCGCGCCCGCCCGCCGCGCTGCTGCACGTGCAGGGCGCGCCGCGCAAGGTGGGCACCGGGGAGGGGAGGGGGAGCACCTCCCGCCGCCATGCGCGCGCACGTGGCCGCGCACCTCGCGCGCCCGCCCGCCGCGCTGCTGCACGTGCAGGGCGCGCGCGCCGCGCAAGGTGGGCACCGGGGAGGGGAGGGGAGCACCTCCCGCCGCCATGCGCGCGCACGTGGCCGCGCACCTCGCTTGCTGTGTGTCAGGCTGCACGCGGGGTGTCAGGCAGTGTGAGGTGTGCTGACGTTGCTGTAATAGCACGCGGGGTGTCAGGCAGAGGAAGATATATCATAAAACTTATGAACATTGACGTATATTAAGTGTATTTATGTACCTATATATGCAGTTTAAAAAAAAAAAGAAATATAAGTTTAGAAAAACTAAAAGTAAACATGCAAAAATAAAACAGCATCATGAACGAAATATTCATTATTTTTTTTATAGGCGTAGTGGCAGAATGTCATAAAACCACCAATATTATTTTAATAGCCTATTTTCAAGACGCTGTGTCACAAATTTATGTGAAATGACACTTAAAAAAAGAGGACCTAAAACAACCGTTCGGTCTTGTTAAACTTGCAACCACATACTAAGCTAAGTAACATAATGTTAACATTGTATTGCATGTTTGAGAAAACTCTATTATTATATTTGTTACAGAGTCGAAAGAAAAAGGAGCCTCCGTCGAATCCCCCCAAGCCGGGCGATTTGAGAAAACTACTTTCCAAGACCACTATAGAGGGTTACCAGTGCTTGGAGTGTGACATGTTCTTCAAGTAGGTACACGATTCACGCTCACACTGCTCACAGAGCTTATAGTGCTGACTGCTGGCCCGAATTAATTAATCACGAAAATGACATTTTGATTCGGGCCGTCATAAGTGCACTCTCAAAAATCGACCCGCTGGTACCAATTTTCAAGCCGAGTAAGTACTCACCGCTCGGGTTGAGGGTGTATCACTCACTCACGTGAGTTTATCTGTTTGTAACATGGCTCACAACAGTTTTAGATATATTAGTAGAAACGTTCAATATTAGCTTGAATTTTATATTATTTTTACTAGGAGGAATAATGACTGGAGAACGCATCCGCGAGCGCCAGTAAGGGACAAAGATATTCTGGCTTTTGCAGCCCAAAATGTAACCATTCACTAGAGTTCTGCTTTACAGGACATTCTTTATAACAAAAATATTAGCTTACTCTGTATTAATTACCGCAACTTTGGTTGAAAATCCGAGAAAACTCCAATTGTATTTGTTTATTCCCCTCCAATTTTGACAGCTATGAAGGGTCCCGTTTGGAGGGGAACAAAAATATGCGAGGACGAAAATAGCGCCGTCTCTGCCATACCTATGGAAAGTTACATAAGACCATCCCTTTCAATCGTGTTATTATTATTAGCACGCTCCGTCTAGTTAAATGGTATGTCTATGTATTTTTAGGAATTCCCGCGCTCGCAAGAACCACGTGGCTCGCTTCCATAGAGAAGGCTTGCAGTGTGACCACTGTAAAAAACGATTCGTCAACCGGACCACGCTGGCAACACATTTAAGGTAACTTTATTACTACTACATAACAGTAATAGCGAATTTTATGTCTTAAAATGAAAAAAAAAAAATATGTCAAAAAAATTGAGAAGCTAAAATTTTAATATTTTAAAACAATATATATGAGAACTTAACTGTCTATAAAGGACCATGTCTATATAGTTGTGTAGAGAATGAAAATGGGACTTATGTCAAAATATGCCGACAGAACGCCGACATGCATATACACACGTTATTACTACATATACATTATCAGAGCCCGGACAATCCATAGCAAAACAAAAGACTGTCGCGATCAAACTAGTGATAGAAACATTTTATTTATCGATATCGAGTTAGTTTTGTCTAAAACAAATCATACCGATATGTTTATGTACATTATTTTATAATCATTGACGCCAAACGCAAAAGAAGTGGTAAGTTAAAGGTTTGTTTTAAATGTGTTATTTCATCTAAAACGTAACTTAACTTATATTATCAACGTTACTTATATTTCATATTAAGTAATAACCCTTCCCCTTTGGCTTGGCCGTAGTCGAGTGATCAATCTCATTGTAAATAATAGACACTTCATAAAATTACTATTCCATAAGACATCGATAAACTCGATATCGATAAAAAAAATTATCTAACACTAGTTTGATTGCGACAGTCCTTTCTTTTGCTATGGATTTTCCGGGCTCTGTACATCATACATAGGCCAGGTGTTTTAGCTAAGCTTTTCACCTATACAATGGTATGAATAAACCTCATAGTTCTAGGTCACTCAAAAAGAAAAAAACTTTCCAGTAGGAATGATTGATTTCTGATTTTTGTATAATATTTATGCAATTTGAACTATAGCGACATTTTATTATGATATTAAATCGAGTCATAATTGATTAAGTATACTATTTTTATATATATATTTATTTTGATATGCTTGTTGATTGGTAGAAGGATTGCCTTTTGTACAGTAAGTTTTATTTCTAATAAATAAATAATGAATTTAAAATACATACAATAATGCTGAAATATAGTAGATTGTTTGACAAGGGGCTAAAGTAGGCCATAGTACCACGAGATGGTTATTTTCCCGAACGAAGTGAGGGAAAATTGTTCGAGGGCTAATATGGCGTTTAGACCCAAGTTATACATACTAGTTTTCACTTCGATTGCGAGAAAATAAAATAAAGTAACATTTTAACAATAAACAAATACAATTTTATCGCCCGCAATGAATTCTGAGTCAAAAATGTTTAATTTAACAATCTATGTATTTTTTTCAGTAGGTACTTTGATACAGATAGGATATATCTACGCCGTGAATAAATGCCATAGACAATGTATAATTTGGGCTTCAAAGAGTTTGCTAACGATTTAAACTTTTTTTAATGCTTGTGAAGTAGGAACTAAAAAGCACCTAATGCTTTGAGAATTTGATTGCGTTTCCTCATTGGTCGATTTTAATATTGCGGTATATCTGATTGGTTGATACTTTATACAAAGTTTTGTTTAATGATTTCACATTTTTAAACAGTATTCGCACCAAAAAAGAATCTAGAGTTGCAATTAACTTCGATATTTGTGTCGTGATTGGTGGATTTAATAAGGTGAAGCGTTCTGGTTGGTTAATTTAAAACGTTTTGTATATCATAAATATGTATACATATTTCCCCAAGAGGCTAAATGTACTACTTTAGTCCGCCTTGGCAAGCATAATGTGACACACTTTTAGAGCATGAGAAGTGAAAAATAAATTCCTTACTTACCAATTTTTTGTTATCACAGACTGCACGAAGGCCCACTGCCTAAAGAGGAGTGCCCCATATGTCACAAGATGGTGCGGGTCATTCAACTGAAATACCACATACAGAGGCACCAGAACAAGAGTCGGTACGAGTGTATCGACTGCAAAAAGGTAACACGGCTTCACTCACGTTCATATGGTCACTCGCGGGATTTTTCCGAGATCATAGGTCCATTTTCAAGCACTAAAAATATAGTGTATGAGGCATCGATGTATAATAAACGTAGATTCACAATCACCCTCAAAAAAATGGCTCTAAAAAACTACCGCTCGAACAACTTGGGCGGCACATTTAGTTAGTCTTCTTTGAATCGCTGTCAGTGCAAGTGTCAACAATGACTAGAAAGTTATTACTTTATCGATAGTGAAGTTTGATACTTAATAATTAGAACACTGAGCTCTTTTTTGTTTGATTATATTATGTAAAAGAAGATTATAAATTAGCATAAACTGGAACGTGATAGAAATATAATTTAGTGCCATATTTTTCTACATAATTTGTTCGCGTGTAGAAGTCCATTTCTTTATGTCAGTGGTATGAAGCAATTGATTTTACCATATTTCCTTTATTCCAAAGAATCATAATTATAATTTCTAGCATAAGACGTCCAGTGCTGTACATAGGCCGCCCCCAAATATGACTTGGAGCTGCCATAGCCGCCAAGCGTGGCAGGCGGGTTGGCGACCGCAATAGCTGTTGATTGGGTTTTTAAATGAATATTTTTGCAGATATTCTCTCACCTGGCGACGTATCAAGCCCACCTCAAATACTCGAGAGCACACGCATCAGATCAAGTCTTCAAGTAAGTATCTATATACAGAGGTATTTCTAACTCTTTCTCTTTTCTAACTCTTTGCACCACCTGTAATTTGTTAATTTTTCTACATCTCCTGCCACCCAAAGGTTGTTTGGAAGAGATCGCTTTAAGTTTATACTAAAAGTGGCATTTTACGAATGCATATGTCCGCTTTACTCACGTTTATAATAAATAAATAAATATTACAGGACATCCTTACACAATAAAATATATATACAAAGCACCCAGGAAACAATATCTGCATATAAAAAATAGCCCTCGCTGGGATTTCACCCCAGGACCATAGCCAGGGTGACTACACACATTTATCTTTAGGGTAGCGCATCGTTATCATAATAGGCCTAAGTGTCAACACATTTACGCTAGATGTCGCTAGGCGCCTCCTAAGCGCATTGAAGGATATGGTGGAGAAAAAAAAGCCTCTGGGCAAGCCTCTGTAGCTCAGCTAATAGAGCGATGGGCATGTATTCCAGAGTCGCGAGTTCGACTCTCGCCCGGGGCAGTTGGTTTTCCATATTTCCTTTACTTCTAAGAAACTGACATTTCAGCTGTAAGCAGTCCACTGCTGGACATATGCCTCCCACAAATATGACTTGCATTATCTTGGGGGTAGTTGCCATAGTCGCCACTCTAGGCAACCGTAGTAGCTGTAGATTAGGTTTCGACGGACGCTGCTGCCCGTCCGTAGGATTCCCTTTGTCGCCTCTTACGACACCCGCGGGAGATGGGGTGGTGCTATTCTAGTCAACCGGCAACTTAACGGCAAATAACTCTAAGAAACTTATTTATTCAGATTCCCGTGTCCCATGTGCAACAAGGGTTACCCCACCAAAGAGGCTATGCAGGACCACTTCAACTACCAGCACCTGGGGAAGACTGCCCACAAGTGTCCCGTCTGTGATAAGGTAACTGCAGTTGTAGTGTAAAACTATTTTCACCTCACTAGCTAGGAAAGAACTGTTTTATTCTTTATAAACAGATAGCAAAGTTGCATTTTATTCACAAGAGTGTAATCGAGTGGTTTTTTTTACTTGAGATAGTTGGATGTTCTTTTATTTAATGTTTTTGAATGATAAATGCCAAATGTTTTGAGTGCATTTTTAAAGTTTTAGAGAAAAAAAATCCTAGTGAGGTGAAAAAGTTTGTGTTTCACTAGGTAGTAAAGTGTCTCCTTGTGCTTTAAAACCCTCCCAATGCTTAAGATTCTTCACTCTTTGAACCACTCGTGGTTCAATTTTAGAATCTTTCGCTAGCTCGGGTCTCAATATTAGCACGAAAAAGTAAACACTAACTTTGCTCCCTTGTATTACATCAGAGGCCGGGAAAATAAGGATTTCCGGCCAAGTGGGTATGAAATATTGTCTTAACATTCCTTATAATAGACTCGGAAGTATGATTATTTGGGCGCGGCAACTGAAGGGGACGGAAATGGAATTTCAAATAACTTTATTTCTACGATTATCCATACAGAGGCAAAGATGGCGGGTGTCATAGCAAACAGCTGATGTTAATTTTTAATACATTTCTATTTCATTGTTGTGATTTTGCAAATTTAATTTTTTGAATCATTTCTTTTATTTCATTGTATGTTTGAGAAAAGCACTATACATGCCTCGTCGTGAACACGGATTTCCCGCCTCGTATCACGATCCGATATATACCCACTTGGCTGGAAATCCTCATTTTTCCGGCCTCTGATATAATGTCCTATTGTATGTGCAGTAATACAATTTTTTATTGCAGCCCATAGCTTCCCGCGCCAATGTGGAGAAACATATGATGCGAGTCCACGGCGAGAAGAAAGAGAAGCCGAGAAACCACGTCTGCCAGACATGTAGGAAGGCCTTCACTGTAAGTTTTAAATACAAAACTGTCGTAAGATTCAACCGTATAATTTTTATAGAAAAACATTCTTACACGTATCGACTGACCCCCAGTGTAAACTCAAAAAGTACATTTTCAAGTAAACAGAGTTCATTTTCAAGTATAAATTGGTATCTTACCATTCTTACCTACTTTGCGATCTTTTTTTCGGTGTATACACTTACCGGACGATGAGAAGTCGAGCAACCCATATCTATCATAACAGTACTATTCCTCACTTGGGAGCGGAGTGAAAGTGCATTTTTTTACACGCGATTATACTACTTATTGTCAACTACGGCCTATGGCCTTGAATAGTGAAAATGAACGCCTAATTATGCTACTACTCATGGATTGAAAAATATTTATACTATTTGTTTTTTCTTCTTCACTTGGGTGCAGACAGTAATCTAAATAAAATAATTTTGCTTTAGGGGTGTCTAAGTATTTCAGTTTTTTTATTGTGATATTATGTGGGCAAAATAATGATGGTTCAAGTACTAGTGACTCGGATGAATGAAATATTGTAAAAGGTTACCCTTACATTTTTGCTTATTAAAAAAAATATTATTACACACATTTTATTTTTTGAAAAAAAAAATTCAAATAAAATTGTGATACGATATCGTGACGCAAATATCAAGACTTTTCGGTCCACTGTTTTGTTTGAAGCACAGGGGCACTCTTCCAACTAGCTTTTGTTTGATATTTACAACCACGAATACCACGAAGGTTAGATAGAAAAATTTGACAAGTCTAAGCGGTACTCGTATAGCACAATTGGTAGTGCACTGGGCTAGTGATCCAGTGGTTGTGGGTTCGAGTCCCGCTGCGAGTCAATTTTTTCTATTTTTCTTCCGATTTAAATATCGAAGATATTCGCTAGCAGACGTTACTGCATAATAAAAAATAATTTACATAAAGATTTTAGTGGAAAAAGTAAATGTTCTATTCATATTTCCTAGACTATAGGAATTGGCCTAGGTGGCTAATTATTGTAAACTGGCCAGTTATAGCCGATTTATCCTATGTAATATTATTGTTTGCAGGATAAAAAGGCGCTCAACCAACACGAAGTCATCCACTCCGGCGCGCGCCCCCTCACCTGCGACCTATGTCAACAGAGCTTCAAGCAAAAAGCCTCTTTGTACACGCACAGAAAACGTGTTCACAAAGTCTTCCCCGCTAAGAAACAAGTAGAATTCATGTCTAAAGACCAGTAAGAGAGTAGATCAACTCGGGTACAGCACTAGGAGGAATAATGACCGGAGAACGCATCCGCGAGCGCCAGTAAGGGACTAAAATATTCTGGCTTTTGTAGCCCAAAATGAAACAGTCCACTATAGTTTTGCTTTACAGGGCATTCTTTATAACAAAAATATTAGGTTACTCTATATTAATTACCGCAACTTTGGTTGAAAACCCGAGAAAACTCCAATTGTATTTGTTTGTTCCCCTCCAACTTTGAAGGGTCCAGTTTGGAGGGGAATAAAAATATGTGAGACTATGACCAGGACGGACGAAAATAGCGCCGTCTCTGCCATACCTATGGAAAGTTACGACCATCCCTTTCGATCGAGGTATTAGCACGCTCCGTCTAGTTAAATGTTATGTCTATGGTACAGCATCATATGACAGCATCTATGAAAAGGTACCTTATTGTCGATGGCGCTTATGTCGTTGTTCAAGATAAAGTAATACAAACGCAACGCGGCTCGACGTAAGTGCCATCGACAATAAGGTACCTTTTTATAGATATTGGCTCATATAGTTTGTAGCTATCACGTGGCCAGCCATTTTATTTAAAGTTTTATCCAGGGACCGGACAACCCTTTCCGCGGCAAAAGCCATTAAAAGGGCAACCCTTAAACACGGCTAACACATTGAAAGACTTACCAGTTTGAAGTGCTAGCCCATATAATTGACTATCCCTTACCGTACGACTAAGCCAAACATAAAACTAGCCCTTTACAATCACTAACTGCTATCCTTTATGCCTTGCTATCCATTAAAAAGGGTCACCCTTATTACTTAGCGCTTTTTATAAAGCTTTCCCTTTAGCGGGCCGGTCCCTGGTTTAATCACATGCTCTTTCGACTCGATGGAAAATAGTTTTTCTCTATATAGGTGAAAAACTTAACTGAAGGACCATGTCTATGTAGTTGTGCAGGGAATTAGTATGGAACTTACGTCAACATTTGAATATAGAACGCCGACATGCGTGTACACACGTTACTACTACATAGGACAGGTTTAGCTAAGTTTTTCAACTACACATCTGTAGGTGACATAAATTCATTGAAATGGTTTCAAAAAGGGTGTAAAGATGTTTTTACGTGGTTGGCAACGCATGAATGATGCCTCTGTTTGTATTTAAACTTACATGAGACATGTTTAATAATTAACGATTAACACGGTACTACTCACGTTTATTTAGTCACTCGCGCGATATGTTTCGGAGAACATAGGCCTCCATTTTCAAGCACTAAGAGTGCTGAGTGTCCGTTCGGTTCGCCGCTCGCGTCGCCGGCCCGTCGCGCTGCGACAGTGCGCGACGGGCCGAAACATGTCGCGCGAGTGACTAGATAAACGTGAGTAGTACCGTGTTAATCGTTGATGCCTCTGTATTGTAAACGTCCATAGGCTGCGGTGACCGCCTACCATCAAGCGGGTCGCATGCTTGTTTGCCACCTTTGGGGTAAAAAATTCATGACTTTATTACATGCATCGCTTACTGAGTGAATCAACTATTTGTTGTTGTTATTCTGTCCAATCAAAGGCATAGTTTGTTACAAGAAATGTGGCACAGCGTACTACACGCTTGGTGCCCATTCTGGAAGGGACATATATCTACCAAAATGCATATTTTGTGTGTAGCTGCCATAACACTATGGTTTTAAGAGTGACTCAGGGGAACGTAACCATGGCAACTAGTGACAGAAAATAGTTGATTCAGCCAATTTTACCTCGTAATAACGCCCACCATACTAAAATATTTAATAGTTAAAACCAATCTTACTATGCAGTGAATAGGGTTGAAATTTGTTTTGTACGAAAACTAAAGAAACAAAAGAAATTCTACTCCATTTCCTTTTATAAACGATTTAAACTCCATTGAAAGCGCTTGTACAGTCAGCAGCAAAAGTAGCTAAGCGTTTGAAGTGTTCAAAATGATCTACACGCGCTCTTATGCTGTTGACAATAGAGATGTGTTCATCTCATTTTGAACACCACAAACGCTTAGCCACTTCTGCTGCTGACTGTACATTGTAATGTACACCGGGTCTTACGAGGTAAAAACAAAGGTATTGTCATACAGTCAGAAGTGGCTAAGCGGGCGAGTTTTTCAGAATAATCTTAAAAACTCGCCCGCTAATTTATGAGAGGTAGGGCACAGCGATGACCATCACGCTTGAATCTGGGGCAGCCCAACTGGGGAAGTACCTCCTCCTTACAGAAGACCACAGCCATAATATCACTGCTACCTTTCAAGTATGTAGTGCTGTGTTCCTGATGGTGAGTAAGGTTCCCAGAGCTTCAACCCCCCTTAAAGGCCGAAAACGCGCTTGTGACTCCCCTGGTGTTGCGGGTGCCCATGGGCGACGGTAATTGCTTACCACCAGGCAATCCGTCTGCTCGTTTGCCGCCTATGTCATAAAAAAAAAACACGCTCTTATTACCTTAACAATAAAGTCGCGTCCAGCTCGTTTTGAACACAGCTCTTGCTTAGTAAATTCTGCTGCTGACTACATAGGGTAAGTCTTAGAAAGTTCAAATTTGCTTCTGTAAATTTTATTATTATGACATATTGGTATCAAGTTAATAGGTACACGTTTGTCAGTATTCATCAAAATATAATACAGCACGTAGTTTTTCATATACTGCTTAAAGCCATACTAATCTAAATATTGATAAATAAAAGACGGCGTGTGAAACGTAGTACATTTATTTGTAGAATGACGGCCTCAATCAAACACCTTATGTGTACCCCATGTCTAATACATAACAAATATAACGCAGTTTTTCAAGCTCTCCACTTTCCAAATGGGACAAGGAAGATAGCTTATTTTTGGATATTTGTTTTCTGGCTAATTTAGTATCTGATCGAAGCTAAAAACACGATTATAGAATAGAAAAAAAAACAAAGTTAGGTGTAGTATAAAAGTGTTTTAAAAGGGAGCAAAGTAAGTGTTTACCTTTTGTTTGTTTTTAGTGTTAGTTTTTTCCTGCTTGAACTTTGCTGCCGAGTGAACACAATTTTTTTTACCTCACTACCGCAAGGAAAATATTAATTCTAAAACATTACATATTATTCTGTTTCATTCATTCTAAATCACAATTTAACAGTCCAACTGATAGGTTACGCCAAAAAACACTCAAAATTTGTATGATATTACTTTGCACCCTTGTGAATAAAATACAGCTTTGCTATCTGTTTTTAAACTTTTCACTGCCACTAAAAAGATCTCTGACGTGCGTCACACGCCAAAGTTTTTTGCAAACAAGCGAATATAGAACTTACCTCTCAGACTTCATATCAAGTCAATGGCGTCGAAAAGTTTAACCTTACCAGACGACAAAGAAATATGCTGTGCCCGTGATGCTAGGCTATGGCATTTTGTTTATGCAAAATTGAACTTTACGGAATCCCCCGTAGGTCCCTATTGCATTATCAAAGCTGACGTCCGGAGCCGTCGTTGGCGACCATGTCACGCCTTTCCGATGACGGCCCCAGCCGTCTTTGGCTGTAAAAACGTTGAATGATCAAAAGGTTTTTTTATATAGTGAGGTCTAAAATTTAATAATAATCTATATATATAAAGGAAAGTGGGGTTTGTTGAACCGCTTATAACTCGAGAACGGCTGAACCGATTAAAATGATTTTGGATTGGTCGTAACAGCCCTGATTGAGACATTAAGAACTAAAAATTGTGATTTTTGAAAGCTATCACTACTTTTGTCGCTTTTTAGGCGGTACGAAGTTCGTCGGGTCTGCTAGTGCGTTATAATCAGAGATCGGATAAAATTGCGACATTGTTTGCAATTATGTGGACATGACTCCAAAATCAATCAAAATGTTATTCAGTTAATTATTTTTTTACTTGACATATAATTTGATTCCTAGTCAATAAATACAAAAGTTTGTTAAAGTATAGGTTTATTAAAATAAATTGACAGTATTTTTTCCAAATTTTCTGTTGTCAGTCTTTTTCTAGTGTAAGTTTAAAATCGTTATTTATTTACATATAAATATTTGAAAAATGGCGTCCCCCATCTTTAAATACGAACCTTTTTGCTAATAATTATTTATATAATTCATCGTCGTCGTAACGTCATTTTTTAAGTTATTGTAGTATATACGTGCTTATAAGCACTTCATAAATAAACTATTATCTCCAAAAAATCAAATTATATTTCAATGAATAATTATTTAACATTTTGATTAATTTTGGAGTCATATCCAGATAATTGCAAACAATGTCGCAAATTTTTCCGATCTCTGGTTATAATCGGAAGCAGGTACTGACAATATGGTACCTTTAAATTGTAACCGACACATATATTTTAGTAAGCGCTTGTTATAATTATGACTACGATCATATATTAGATTATAATTATAGATATTTACTGAATAACTACAATCTGTTAAATGAAGTTAAATTAGTACGAAGGTAACACAAAACGAGGAATGACAATTTCTATGGGAGTTTTAAAAAAATAGTGCACCCAATTAGTGAAAGTTGTTAAGAAAAGTTAAATCACTGTCAGTTTCGTGACGACAATTAAGCGTTAAATTTCGATAAAAACTTTTTGATGTTGATTTTATAAACTTCAATCGATATTACAATCTAATTAAGGGCAAAAAGTAGATTTTCATAAAGATTTAATGCTTAATTGTCGTCACGAAACTGACAGTGATTTAACTTTTCTTAACAACTTTCGCTAATTGGGTGCACCAAATTTTAGCAAAAACAACGAAATCTATCATGTTTAGCATATCGGATGAACGCGAGTTTGTATAGAAATGATCATACCTTGTTGTTCCTTGAATAGTACCTAATTACCTATTATATGTATATTAAAATGTGACAATGGTATATTTACAAATAAAATGATTTTGGTACAGCATTCGTATTATTATCAAAAAATTATACTTAATGTTAAATTTACAATTAACCTTTAGACAGCGACACGCAGAAGTGTGCAATCCTGGAGTGTAAGAAGGTTCATTTTAGCTGGCTGGCTGTTTATGGCTCTTAAAAGGTTATACTTCTGGATGAGATTAGCTCAGGACCGGGACAAGTAGCGTACTAGAAGAGAGGCCTATGCTCAGCAGTGGGCGATAAAGGGCTCATATGATGATGATGATGATAACCGAGGTTAGTTATTAAATTTAAAAAAAGTTAAATGCATTTTTTTACTATTCATCATCATCATCGTGTCAGCCGAAAGACGTCCACTGCTGGACATAGGCCTCCCCCAGATATGTTGCCAGGGCCAGGAGTCGTCGGTAGCAGGATCCCATCAGGTGATTCTTAGCACCCCTGACTCCTTTTGTACCATGGCCGCTACCGGCATAACTAGGGTACCGGGGGCCGCCGGGGACTCGGGGCCATGGCTTTTGGGTGTTGTTCATAAGGGGGGTATATGCCATAATCGCCACGCTTGGCATGCGGGTTGGCGATCGCAGTGCTTCCACCGGAATCTAGGGATGCTACTGCCCATCCCCCGGTGGTCTTGGCCACAGTTTTAAAATATTATGTCAATAAATAAATATTACAGGACATCCGGACACAACTTGACTGAGCCCCGCAGTTACGGTCAAACTTGTCCATGCTGCGTTTGGGTGTATTTCAAATAGTTATTTGTTATACAAGGGTGCAAAATTGTATTTTAACTGCGAGTGTGGGATTGAAACTCGAGCAAGCGAATGGATTCTATAGTTTAACCACGAGCAAATCGAGTGGTTTTAAAATAGAATCCTGAGCGTAGCGAGTGTTTCAATACACGAAATTAAATTACAATTGCACCCGTGTGTACACAAACTCCCCCATTCACTACATGCGAGAAAGTGAAACATGCAAAAAAACGTTTTGAAATCGCATTGACTTTTTCTTTGCGTTTAGATACATTCAACATTTTTACAAAAGGTGCCTTTAGCTTGGTTAGCTTGTGGTGGCCAGTACGATTTTCGAATGTTCTAATTCGATTTTCAACTCGGTGCGTGTGCGAGTTGGGGAGGCGGGGACAAGTGAGCTATACTTCGCGAATTTAGACTTTAAAACCATAGCAATTAGAGGATAAAATACGTTTTTGCCCTCTCGTATTAAAGGATAAACAAGCGCTTTACGAGCTAGTGAGGGGAAAATTATATTTTTTTAGTTCAGGTTCTGAAATTGGTTGCTATTTAAGTTTCATGCATGTAACTTAAATAGCAATTGCTTATTTATCGTAACTGTTTGAAAAAATAAATCCCGCCGAGTTTCTTGCCTGTCATATAAGTCAAAATGCTTTTCGGGTCAGAGGTGTAGGTTTAGAACCGGTGCAGTTTTTATTTTTATCTTAGTTTTGTAGGTAACGTACTCGTACCAGACGGGTAAAGTTGTTACTGAATAAACGTTTGAGTTTGACTCAAATTAAATGATTATCTTAAGACTCATTGCAGTAGGCTAGAACATATCCTCCAGCATCCGAGACAGGATTTGAACCTGCATCTCCAACTCTCGCGGCTGACGCCTTAACCAACTGGGACACCCGAAAACAGCTAAACACGTCGTTTGTAAAATATCATCATCATCATCATTTCAGCCGTAAGTTGTCCACTGCTGGACATAGACCTCCACCAAATACGACTTGTGTCATCTTGGGGGGTAATTGTAAAATATATGTTCTTTTATTTATTTTTAACGCTTTTTGCTAAGTATATGTCATCTATTGTCAATTTATAAGTTATATGTACTTAAGAATCAAAGCAAATAAAATATTTAATAAAATAAAAAATTGATTTGTTATTAGTTGTATTTCATAAAACTACGCTATTGCATATTCGAACTCTCTCTCAGAAGACTTAATAATATTATCAATTTTCTGTCTTGTAACATGCAAATTCCTCCTCAACTTAAACACAATCGTGTCAGCTGTTTCATCTTTAATTTCTGGAAACTCAGCCATAATTCTGTCCCTGATTTCGGCGAACGTCGCATCCGGGACGCCATCTTGAATTTTCTCCCGCTCTTTTTCAAACGTCACATTATTTTGCTGGGCTTCGACCGTTTCTCGTAGGTCGTTCGCGAAATTAACTAAGAATTCTTCCAGATTTTGTTTTATTTGTTCCATGTTGTGTTCTGTTAGATTCTGGTATTGGGTGTTTACGTATTCAGCCATGACATTTTTGAAGTTCTGCATGTAAGAGACGACGTTGATGGTTTTTTGGAGTTGCTCTATGTTCTCTGTGGTCGGTTGTGGTTCTTCTTTTTCTTCTAACGGGAGGCATGTTGTGGATGCCAGTAGCCCTATCAATATTAGTAGCCCTGTAACAATATAAGGAATGACTTAATTTATAGGTTTGCAATGTACATTAATCCTCCTACAATAATTATAATAAATAAATATTTCGGGACAAACTTACACAAATCGACCTAGTCCTACGGTAAGCTCAGTAAGGCTTGTGTTGTAGGCTATGATATTGATAGACTAGGCGACGATATATATAAAAGATAGATACAAATAAATAAATACTTAACACATGCTCATCACACAAATTAATGCCCTGACTGGGATTCGAACCCAGGACTATAGGCTTCATACGCAGGGTTACTACACTGGTAACCCTGCGTATGACTACCCACTAGGCCCGACCGGTCGTCAAACAATCCTCTCTGATATGCCCAATGGTTGACTGGTAGAACCATTACGCATTAAGTCCTTTTATACTCTAAGTATATATTTTGTGCAATAAAGTTTAAATAAATAAATAAATGAATTAATAAAATATATTCAAAATCTCGGAAAACAAAAATAGTTAAGCCACGGACGGCTGTGGCCGTCATCAGAAAGTCGTGCGATGGACGTCAACGACGGCTTAGGACGTCAACTTTTGTTAATGCAACAGGGACCTACAGGGGATTCCGTAAAGTTCATTTTCGCTCAGCAAAATGCGATAACGTGGCGTAACGAGCACCGCATATTTCTTTTCACCTCGCTCGAAAAAAACTGGTTTATTCTTTAAACAACAAATAGCAAAGTTGCATTTTATTCACAAGAGTCCGAAGTAATTTCATACAAATTGTTTATTACTCATCGAGTGTTTTTTTTTACTTTAGCTGGTTGGATGTTCTTTTATTTAATGTTTTTGAATGATAAATTATAGATGCCAATAATTTTAATTACGTTTTTAATGTTTTAAAGTTACATATGTTTTCCTCGCGGTATTGCAAGGTGAAAAGTTGTGTGTTCCACTCGGTAGCAAAGTGTGTTCCCCTCTCGTGCTTTAAAACCCTCCCAAAAACACTAACTTTGCCCCCTCGTATAACAAATAACTAAGTCGTCTGGCGCTTAAAATGTTAAGGGCATTCAATATCGTGTTCTGATTGAATATGCCCTTGAACAGATCCCCACTAGGTAATTTAGTTATTGTATTGTTATATTTAGTACAGTCAGCCGCAGAAGTAAATCGGGCGAAGTGTTCAAAATGACTTAACAGTTTAAAATGACATGATTCGAGTACTCCACTTTTACAAACTCGCCCCCACCGAGGCATGAAAATGGAAGCTTCAGGCCCGGTACCACGAACATCGTCTTTTACTCCAATTAACACCTTGGCGACGGCAATTAGTTAACGTCGCAATTAACCATACTTGTGATGTCGTGGTGAAGGTCTTAAGCCGTCATGAGAGTGACAGGACTTATAATTCGAAATCAAAATACAAACAGACGCGGTCAAATCCCCTGGCACCACTACGTAAAAACAGCAGGGGTTGTGAATACCTTTTTTTTATGCTATAGGAGGCAAACGAGCAGACGGATTGCCTGATGGTAAGCAGCTACCGCCGCCCATGGGCACTCGCAACACCAGAGGAGTCACAAGTACGTTGCCGGCCTTTAAGATCCCTATACGCTCTTTATGCGATACACAAATTTTATTTATTTTTAACTTACTTCAAAAAAAGGAAGAGGTTATTATGTTCGACAGTATATTTTTTATCTTTTTATGGTTGTCCTACTAACCTTATTCTGTAGACTACTTGTGCACGCAAATAATTCACAACACATATCATAAAGACTTCAAGACGTTTAAATTACGCATCAATTATTTCAAATTGGCCTAGTTTATATTTCCATACCATTTATTTAAAAAGAACAATGAAAAACAACGACCAAATGAACAAGGTAGACAAATAATAATAGTAACGAAATATCTAAAACAAACTTAAAAATATACGTAAGAAATAACTTTTGTTAACTAACTTAAATTGACGACCGGTCTAGCCTAGTGGGTGGTGACCCTGCCTATGAAGCCGATGGTCCTGGGTTCGATTCCCAGTCGGGGCATTTATTTGTGTGATGAGCACAGATTTATGTTCCTGAGTCATGGGTGTTTTCTATGTATTTAAGTATTTATGTGTATCTATTTATTATATATATCGTCGTCTAGTACCTACAACACAAGCCTTACTGAGCTTACCGTAGGGCTAGTTCGATTTGTGTAAGATTGTTCCGAAATATTTATTTATTTATACAAGGTAGACAAATAACAGTAGTAACGAAATATCTAAAACGAACTTAAAAATATACGTAACAAATAACTTTTATTAATTAACTTAGGTAACAACTAACAATACATAACAAATAAATTTGGACCATGGGTCTTCTTCGCGCAAGCAGCATTCCCGCGCTAGATTGCGATGGCAATCCTTTGTGCGAGAAAGCTGCCTGCGCCGGGATCGCCAGATCCCCTTGAAAATGATGATGTTAATAGGCAAAACGATTTTTTGTTTATGATATAAATCGATTTCGTTGTGGGGATCAAATATCGCTATGGGATCAATTACGTAAAAGATAAACAAAAGTCAGAAACTAGAGTTAAAGTCTGAATCTCGCACTGTCCGCTCAAAACGCTCCTAACAAAATGATGCTTAACTATGACGTCACGCCAAGGTCGTCGCCCACTCTAAAATATGGAAAAATAATGCGATTTTTATTTTGATCGTAAAATAATACGTTTATGGATATATATAGTTACCGAACATTTTATTATTCAATTTTTTTAGACCTTAAAAGTTCATCATTTTAGGGTGATGCAAAATGCTCATAAAATATCTATTTAACTTAATTTTGTTAGAATCTGTAACATGTATAGTCATGCCTATTGGAGCCAGGGGAGTTAATGTTAAACTCAGTCAGAAGCGATAAACCGTATTTTACAAACATGAATGATAAAATCGTTGGTATCGATAACAAACATTTTATGCAATAATAAAAAACTTATAAGGACGAAATTAATTCCACTGAAAAGTTTTTCACTATTTTTGCACAAAATTGTTCAGATTATTAATATTTATTTTTTTAAATACTATTACTTCGATTTTCACATACTTTAAAGTACACTCAACGCTCAATAATCGGCCCTCTAATATGTAACAAAGTAGCCAACGGGGCAGTGTGTGGATTCCAATAACTTATCATCAAAAGAATAGGTAAAGCTAATTCGTTTTTATGTTGGGTCACTCTGTGTATCGTGATAAATAACATGAATAAAACATGAGAAGAGGGCCTAGGTAATAATGTACCCCGTCTACGGGGCATTTTCATACAAATTCAATTTTTTTTAATACAACGTGGCACGTGGTACGGTGGCAAACAAGCATACAGCCTGCCTGATGGTAAGCAGTTACCGCAGCCTATGGCCTCATGCAACTCCAGAGGATCCACATGCGCGTTGCCTACCCTAAAAGTTGTTGGAGCTCTGGGAAACTTACTCACCGTCAGGAACACAACACTACATACCTGAAAGGTAGTGCTATTATGGCTGTGGTCTTCTGTAAGGAGGAGGAACTTCTTCAGTTGCGCTTCTCCAGACTCAAGCGTGATGGTACTACGCTGGGCCCTTGTTGGACATAGTTTAAGGACATACCCGGGTCCAATTTCATAGCCTTATTTTTTTATACACCATCTTGCAAGGTATCTTGTAATTAGCCAGTATAGATATAATATACATATATGTATTATAGGATAGGATAATTTGAGTTATGGTTGTATTTACTGTCCTGCCTTTTTATCCACAATGGAAAAAAACCCGTATCAAAGTGCCCCAGTTCCTCAAATGTCAACAAGGCCGAGGGTGTAGCATGCAGTTCAGTAATAGCATATCAGCTATCGCTGGTCAGTCTTGTCTATGGATATTATAACAAAAACAAATACCCACGTCACAATTCGCCAGCAGAAATATGATCGACCTTAGCATACGGCATTTACAATAGCTTTAGTTTCTTTGTTATCGTGTATTGTTGCGGTCAGACAAAAAGTCTCAGAATATAGTCGCAAGATCTTGCGTCATTGTGGATATGAATAATCCATACTAACTCCGTCTGTCTGTTACCTCTATTCACGCTTAAACCGCAGAATCAATTGGGATGAAATTTAGTATGGAGAGAGTTTAATTTTTATCCCGCAACCATATTTTAAATACGGGGAGGCTGACTGACGAAGTCGTAAAGAAAAGTTAGTAGTTATAAATTGATTGACCCGATAGGAAGGCGACTTTTGACGCTGAAGCGATCGAATTAAAAAACTTTGAGGACTAAAATAATCACAATACAACTTTCTCAACATTTTATTTGGACGAAATATATAATTTCGATACTAATATTATTAATTTCTACCATTTATGTTTCTAAAATACCACGTTTTCATGTTTGACAGAGTTTGAAATGTCACGATTCGAGTAGGTACCTACTCGACGCTGAAAAATAAACTCCGGTCGATCTCCATAGAATTAAGGTCAATGTGGGTAAGACCGTCTATCCTATCAGGAAAGACCGTCTATCCTATCAGGAAAGACCGTTTACCAATCAATTTCCTACATTATCTGATCGGTATTTATTGTCATATGACGGACTTCCCTTAAAAATAAAGTATGCCGGTCTCATCCACCTACCTAGACCTTACTCATTTAATGCCCTTTTAGAAACTTAACTGAAATGACGTAGCCACAATATCGATTGTAGAAAAGCAGTATGTATGGGAATAACGAACGACAAGAGAGAACGACGAATATATTTTCCATATCCAAACTAATCGAAAGGAATATTGGCTATAACGTGTATGTTTACATAAACACGTTGTACTTAGTTGTTTATTCGATTTTCGTAAGTTCCACATTAATTCTCTACACAACTAAAATAGTACATTTCGATACTAGTGAAAAAAATTTCTTTTCGACGAGGGTGAAAGTTGCAGCCCGAGTGAAACGAGGGTGACAATCACCCGAGTCTTAAAGAAGTTTTTACAAGTGTATCGAACCCAATTTTTCATATCAAGTGCCTTAAAAAGTAAATTTTACGCACGCGAAGCGGATGGAACGGAGCACAACACTACTATTATTGTTCTGGTATATTTTTTTTCAGAGCTGTCAGTTTACTCCAGTTAATTAAAAATTCTACTTTACATAGACATGTTGTCGGCCGATTTTTGAGAGTCGTGCATTTGAATTCGAAAAACTGAGGCATAAAATAATCACACACAAAAGTTACTCACCATTTTTTTTGAACAAAATATATAGAGTCGATACACATGATTATAATTTTCTATCATTTATGTTTCTATAATACAATTTCTTCGTTTCGGACACAGTTTAAAATGTCACGTTTTGAGTACTCCACGCTTGAAAATCGCCCCCATAGTTCTGTATCCTTACCATGAGTTGTGACTTTGAGGTTTTCGATTACGTATACCGAGTTTACTATCTGTGCATTTCGCTTGTACTATTTTAGTGCGAACGAGATGCACAGATAGTAAACTCGATACTCGTTATCGAAAACCTCAAAGTCACAACTCATGGTAAGGGTACTGTAATTTTTCACAATATACCTAAGATGAAGTATTCTCACGATATCCTCTTTGTATGTGAAAGATTGTACTTGTAGTTTGTACTTTGTAACGAGTAGGTGAAATAGTTTTAAAATAATCAAGCACATTAAAAACAAATTGACCTACTACAAAGAGCATTAAATTATGCATTTCCTCGTGTTATCTGGTAGGAAACGATACTTTTAGAATTTAATTTATTTAAACATTATGAAATCAATAGTCACCATCAGATATATCGGAGCTGTGGAGGTGGTTACAAATATCTGAACAACGCCTCTATTGTCAAGGCGATAAAGCATGTTCAGATAAATTTTGTGATCACCCCCACAGCTCCGATATATCTGATGGCGACTGTACACGTCGATGATAACGTACAAAAGGCAAACTTAAACATATATAAACCGGTTCCCGCTGGCTTACCAGTTTTCTTCGGGCTATAAGCCCCGTCTTGCCTAAGAAAGAAATTTACCCACCGCAACTCTTGGCTATCCTTACACGGACATGTAACTTGATTTTTGAGAGTCGTGTACTCGAATTCAAAAACCTTTGAGGACGAAAATAAACACACAAAAGTTTCTCACAATTATTACACAAAATGTATATGTAACGAACGAATATTAATTTCCAGCATTCATTATGTTTCGGCGGACAGAACTGCGGCGCTACCGTGAAAAACGATATTTTTAAATTTCATGGAAGATTTCTGTCACTCTCATGACGCCTTAATTGGAAAAAACAAGAAAAATATTCGAAACATACGAAATTCGATGTACGCGGTGCCGGGCCTGGGGGTTAACTTTTGAGCGTCGAGTACTCGACTCGTAACATTTTAAACTATCAGAAAAACGAGAAATGGTCCTTTGGAAACTATTTCAACTTCAACTCTCAAATCTTAAGACCCCTTACTGCAAGTGTTGCACAAAATACTAAAAACGAATAAGTATTTGTCACTGAAAAGGCTTCTACTCTGTGCCTATCTGCCATTTTGGCCCCTGACGCTGCTCTTCCGTTGATTCTTCCGTAATAACACGAATGAAAATCATATATTATTATCCGATATTTCGTTAGCAGAAATTTACAAATTTGGTAAGAGAACCAAAAAGATTACATAATAAACAAAAGTAACAAAAACTACATCATAAATTCTTCGAAATATACTCGCTAACCTAAGCCCCCTAAGTCTGTCCCTTGCGGAAGGGCGCCCATAAGGCTGGCTACATTCCCCCGCTGAATGGCTATGTCTATTCTTTGGCCGAGAAATACGCCAGCCTTAGAAAAGCCAGTAGAAAAGTCTACCTCTAACATTTTTAAATAATTTATGATGAGCGTTCGGGCTCCACGACCCGAGAGAATCAACAGCAAATGCCGCAAATATGTGTTTTAGTTCAATTTTTTTTTAAATAACGTTTCACGAGATATTTAATTCGAAAGAAAAATAGAAAAATTTTACTCGCAGCGGGACTCGAACTCACAACCACTGGATCACTAGCCCAGTGCACTCGATTTAAATAACTATCTTTATTATACTAGCAGACGTTTTTGCTTACTATAAAAACAACGTTTCACAATATACTTACTCATATTCCAGAAGTACTGAATAAACCAAATATCCGTGTTCAATAGACCAGCACACTAGCTCAACTGCGTCCTACAGCGGGGAGCGAAGTATGCAAGATGTGATCACGCCTGAATATGCCTATTATGTTTTTCCACATACCTATGTGTATACAGAATATCTAGTTGAGAATGGAAAAGAAAATAATAGCAAACTGATTTATACCAAATTCCTTTTTATTATGCAGAAACGTCTGCTGTCTGTCGAATACCACACACGTTGAGTTCCACAGGTAGGTAGGTACCTACTCGAATAGCACAATTGGTAGAGCACTGAGCTAGTGATCCATTGGTTGTGGGTTCGAGTCAAATTTTTTCTATTTTTCTATCGATTTAAATATTGATGATTTAATTTAAAGTTGACACTCTGAGTCTCTTTAAGGACCTTTCAAAGAGACGATTCAGCCAGGAAATGCTACTAGCATCTTCGGTACTATGCAGGGGCCTTTTTTAGATTTATGTTAGTTTTAGTTAAATTTATTGTTAGTTTTAATTAGTTTTAATTATTTATTAATTTTTTTTTACGTATTTAGTT
Organism: Grapholita molesta; assembly: GCA_022674325.2. Taxonomy (NCBI): domain Eukaryota; kingdom Metazoa; phylum Arthropoda; class Insecta; order Lepidoptera; family Tortricidae; genus Grapholita; species Grapholita molesta. The sequence continues at coordinate 4,004,126 of CP053147.2, forward strand.
GTTTCTGGTAATAAACACATTTAAAGTTGACAAAGTAAATAACTGGTACAAATATAAGAAATAAATATAAGAGCTTGGGCAGAGAGTACCATTTTGTACCATTTGGCTTAGATACTCTAGTGGGGTCATGGGGTCCCAGCGCGCACACACTTTATTGCAGAAATCGCTAAGCGTCTGGTTGATGTAACTGGTGATCGCAGAGCTGGCGGCTTCCTCGCACAACGTATCAGCATTGCGATATAACAAGGAAATGCCGCCAGCATCCTTGTTACAATGCCTCAAGGATCTTTTTTAGATTTAATAACTAGTTAAGAGACTAAAAGGGTTAACAACGCCTACATTATTTTGGTTCTTTTCCGATTGCGGCGATCCACTTAACTAACCGATTATCTTATTCCGTACTTATAAGCTTATAACTCAGAGCAAAATGCAGATGTCGAATAACTTAACGATTAGGTTAGGTTCAGGCGTTAATATATTGATGTAAAATTAATATTATAAATTGATAAGTATTTTATTTTATTTGTTTAACGACATAGTTGACATATAATTAGAAAAAGGCCCGGAACCCGGGTATGCCCTTAAACTACATACGTCCAACAATGAGAGGTAGGGCGCAGCGAAGTACCATCACGCTTGAGCCTGGAGAAGCCCAACTGGGGAAGTACCTCCTCCTTACAGAAGACCACAGCCATAATAGCACTGCTACCTTTCAGGTATGTAGTGCTGTGTTCCTGATGGTGAGTATTCCCAGAGCTCCATCCCTCCTTAAAGGCCGGCAACGCGTTTGTGACTCCCCTGGTGTTGCGGGTGCCCATGGCAATTGACAATTGCTTACCATCAGGCAATCCGTCTGCTCGTTTGCCCCCAAAAAAAACAATGGAATTCACTCCCTTCGTCTGTATTCCAGGAAAGATATAATTCGGGTCTCTTCAAAACAAGAGTGAATAGGCTGTTACTGAACCAGCGTGCTAAACGCTCGACCTCGTCGACACTTACCATCAGGTGTGACTGAGGTCAAGTGGTCAAACGCTGGTCAGTATTTTCAAAAAAAGTTCCGCTTTGGTTTTCAACTTTTTAAACTGCAAGTAGAAATAGATGACATTTCACAACAATTCGGCCGAATTGGTTAAGGCGTCAGCCGCGATAGCTGGAGATGCGGGTTCGAATCCCGTCTCGAACGCCGGAGGTCCTCGTCGCTTTTTCTTAAGTATATGTCATCTATTTCTACTTTTAATTTATATAGTAGTATCACTACTTAAAAAATCAAAGCAAATCAAAATACTTCATAAAAAAAATCATTTGATTTGTTCTTACCTTTTTAAACTGCATTATCAAGCGATGGTTGTTAATGTCCAAAATGTGTTCAGCCGATTTGCGTTTTTTTTTTCTTAAACTAGTGTATTCTTTTGTCTATAGGAGTAAGACGATAACCTACTTTAAAGTAATCGTTCATAATGCATGGCATCCTCTGCTAAATTGATAATAGCAGCTGATTGAGCAAATGTGCCTCTATTAAACGCAGTCGACGCTAATCGGATTCAGGGACCAAGTTATTTTTAATATAAGGTATCAGAGATCTGTCCAAGAAATCTATCGTGTTTGGGACTTGGGTATTTAAAATAAATAAATAATAAATAAATATATCGGGACAACCTGACACAAATCAACCTAGTCCTACTGTAAGCTCAGTAAAGCTTGTGTTGTAGGTACTAGACGACGATTTATATAATAGATAGATACATATAAATTCTTAAATACATAGAAAACACCCATGACTCAGGAACAAATATCTGTGCTCATCACACAAATATATGCCCTGACTGGGAATCGAACTCAGGACCATCGGCTTCATAGGCAGGGTCACTACCCAAGGCTAGACCGGTCGTCGTATTTGGATCTATATATTCGTTTTTGTGGTCGCAGTACTAACTTAATCTACCCCGTTTTCTGGCAACAGTTCGTTTTCGTAGTTAGTATTTTCTTCGCTAATGCGCTAGCCCGGTAATGCGAACATCGAAGTTCTTATATTTCAAGCATCTTTCTCTTATACTCCAATGAAGGAGTCATGAGAGCGACAGAGGCAATCATCCATAATTTACGAATATCGTTTTCGTGGTAGCGCCGCTTGTGGCTAAGCGGTAAGTGTGCAACTTGCAATCCAGTGGTCACAGTTTCAAACCCCAACTTGTACTAATGAGTTTTTTGTAATTTATACCACGAAATATTATTTGAACATCGTCAGGAAAACGGACTAATCCCGATAAGTCCTAGTTTAACATTTGGGTTTAAAGGTCAGATGGCAATCGCTTTCGTAAAACTAGCGCGTACGCCAAATCCTAAGATTAGTTGCCAAGCGGACCTCAGGCTGCCATTAGCCGTGGCAAAATACCAAGACAACGCTAGGAAAATTTGATATAATTTTCTTAAGTTAGACAAGGAGAGGCAATTTTTTTTTAACTTCCACATCAATTTGGATCGATGGATATATACACAAAAAATATTATTTTTTTTCGGTAAAAATAAATAAATGGAACAGACATTTTTTTCGTGATAAATAATGCTTTTGTCCGCGTTACAATAGATAGCATAGGTTGTACGACTTGTACGATGTAACCGACTAACAAAAATCACGCCTAAATCCGCCCACAACTCCCAATTCGATTAAAAACGTGTTAAACAATTCCTTTGTCTATAAAGAACTCAATATGTCTATTAAACAAACAGGGTACCTACACAGAGACCTTAAAAAACGTCGTAACTCAAATAGTGACCTTCCGAAGAAAGTGGTACCCTAAAGCATTTGGCGCTTACGACGCAAACTAATACCGAGCGTTTTACAAATATTTGAACTATTGTAGTTCTTATAGCATTGACATAAGGCTTACTATCGGTGATCCTAAGGAGAGGCAAAGAGTTTGAAAATAACTAAATATGCACTTTATCACCTAGAAAATAGAGGCGTAACATCTAAGAGAAGATTTTCGATAGCGTATACGTAGGAAATACATTAAAATTGTAACTTTATGTCCATGTAGATAAAGTTCAAAATGGTTCTAAGCGGTGCGTTTGAGAATTAAAAAGGGAGTAAGTAACATTCTAGAGTTGAAAGGCGTATACGCCAACCAGCTAAGAATGATAAAGATGTTAGCAGTTCAAAGTTAGTTAGTGCGTTTTAGTTGTAAGGGGCGGGTCTATATATAAAGGACTGACAAGGCACGCACTAATTGTTTACAGGGGGACATTTATCTCGATTTGTAGGTGACAGCCGACTTAGGGGAGCATGGGGAACTGGGAAACGGATTTAAAAAAAAAGGATTTTTTTTTACTGGGAAATATTCAAATCTTTATTTCCAAACAAACATACAAAAAATTAAATATCATAAGAACAAAATAAGGTGACGGCACCAGTAATGGACAAGGAACCAATCATGAACATTAGTGCTTATTTCAAAGGAGTTAAGTGTTGTGTATTTGTTGGGACATATTCAATTTATAACTTTATGATTTTTGAAATAAGAACTAAGTGTCCATCATTGGTGCCTGTCAGCTAAAAGTGTCCAACATTGGTGCCATTACCTTCGGCAAAATAAAAGAAAAATAATAAATACATACCTTAATTAATTCATTTATGCAAAAGTGCCCATAATTTGTGTATTTTATTTTTCTTTCGTTTGTGTTTCTATGTTAATGCCGTGTAAATTGTGGGTATGAATAAATAATTAATCTATCTATCTATCTATCATAATGCTAAAGACTCAGAGTGGGGATTATCTCCCTTTTGTCTGAAACTATTAAACTAAATATTTATCTTATTTTAATTGTATGTTTATTAAATAAATAAATATTACAGGACATTAAACACAAATTGACTGAGTACCACGCTAAGCTCAAGAAGGCCTTGTGTTGTGGGTACTCAGCTAACTATAACCATATAAAATACACAAATACTTAAATACATAGAAAACATTCGTGAGTCAGTAACAAATACTTGTGCTCATCACACAAATAAATGCGCTTACTGGGATTTGAACCGTCGGCTTTATAGGCAGGGGGCACCCACTAGGCCAGACCTGGGGGCCGATTTTTGAGCAATCGACGCTCGAATCGTGACATTTTAAACACGAAGAAATGATATTTAAGATGCATAAGTGATATAAATAAATAATCGTGGGTATCGAAACTATACATTTTGTGCAAAAATAATGGTAAGAAACTTTTGTGTGTGATTATTTTCGTTCTCAAAGTTTTATGAATTAGAGTACACGACTCCCAAAAATCGCCCCGCTGGTCTTCCGTTGCAACCATTTGGTAAAATGCACGGCGCGGCAACAACCCGGCTACACAAATGAATCACTTACAAACAGATTAGTAGCACACAACATTGGTACACAAACAAACAGGGATAGAGATGATAGCATATTATGCAGTGATCTAACGCAGAATTGTGCAGCTAATGAAGAATAGATTTCAAAACGTGTTTCACCACTATTTTTGGTCATCACCCGGCAATCCCGGGGTCACGGCCGCCTCTTAGCTTTCTGTAAAGTCCAGCTACCACTTTACAAAACGCAAGGCCTACTACCGAACAACGTCATGCTCTAAGGGCAAACTTATATGTTATTTTACTTATTTGTTATACTACTTGACACTGGCGAAATCATCGATTGATTTATTGATGGAAGCTATATTTTTTTAAAAGAAGAAGAAGAACAAAGAAATAACTTGACATTGGCAAAATCATCGATTGATTTATTGATGGAAGCCATATTTTATTAAAAGAAGAAGAACAAAGAAATACAACAGAATTATCAACGCGATATTAGGTACCCTATTCATAAAAAAAACATACATACTTCGATATAGAACAGGAAGCTAGTCTAATTCTGCTCGTATTACTAATAAACCAATGAAGCTTTTTATGACAAAAGTATTGGTTTATTTATGAAGATATTTATAGTCCATACCATACTAACAGAAATATTGGCCGCTTTATATTCTACTATCCACGATATCGTTACGACACGGTTACGACTTCCTTATACTATTCAGCTTTACTTCCTGCCTGTTTAGGTATTTTATTTGATTTTTCCAGTTTCTACTACTGTTACATTCGCTATCTACATAACTACCTATATTATATGTTCAGATGTTCAAATTTATTTCAGTGTCGTATAAATAAATATGAGGCTCATCAAAGTGTATATATGGAGCATTGCATTATATGGTAGCGAGACATGGACACTGACGCAACGGGACAGGAATCGACTAGAGGCCTTTGAAATGTGGTGTTGGCGGCGTCTTGAGAGGATCAGCTGGAAAGACAAAATTACTAATAAAGAAGTACTAGAGAAAGTAAATGAAAGGAGGAACATTCTAAATACAATAGAAAATAGGAGAGGAAAAATGTTGAGACACCTTTTACGACATGACGATTACATCAAGACCATCTTAGAAGGAAGAGTAGAAGGAAAAAGGATGAGAGGAAGACCCAGAAGAACATATATTGACCAAATAAAAGGGAAAGTAAATGTCATGTCGTATCAGGATGTCAAAGAAAAGGCCCAGGACAGAACCGCATGGAAATTGCTCCACCGACAAGAGCCCAGCTCTTAAATTGAAGAAGAAGATAAAAATGTAGTCACATCTTGTAATGTTCTTTTTCTTCTAATATTTATTACGCCAAATAAACAATTTTTCTTTCTTTCTTCTTTCTTTCCTTATCAGCCTTTGATACCATTGATGTCCAGTGCTGGTCGTAGGCCACCCCCATAGACCGCCACATCGATCTCTCAGCATCGGGTTGTATATAAATCATCATCATCATCTCAGCCATAAGACTAGAATAGGACATGTACACATTTTGTAAGACGAGAATAGGCGTCCCCCCTGGACCTCCATAGGTTGTAAGCGATCTGCATCCAGCGTCTTCCAACGACCTTTATAAACTCGTCTGTCCATCTTGTGGGTGGACATCCTACGCTGCGCTTGCTAGTCAGTGGTCTCCACTCGAGCACTTTTCGACCCCATCTGCCATCTTCTCTGCGTGCAATGTGGCCTGCCCATTGCCACTTCAGCTTGCTCACTTGACCTTAGCTCCTCTATGTTATATGTATATAACAAAATTGAATACCGGTTAATTTGTATGAATATATTTTCCGTACACGGAACAATGGTGTTCCGAACATTCGAAAGGCGTACGCGGAGTCGGATCGAGCCAAAGCGCAAAGGCCCATTCGACAATTCAATTAAATGTAAGGGGTACACTAAGCGGATGTATGGATATTAGGTATTATTATGGTATTAGATCGCAAAGATAACAACGCTAAGATAAGAAGTGGATTATGGAATATTTACGTCACGTATAAAAGCGACCGATTTGCCCCAGCCTCCCCTATTCATTACCATACAGTTTACCCCGATTCTTATATAAAAAGGGTCCAAATAGTTTCTCCAACAGAAGCGAGAGAGCTCTTGGGCAAAATGTTTTTCCAAGCAAATACGGTTGTGTTTTTTATTGTGTTGAATGTCTTACTTATGGTTAATGGCGACAATTTTAAGGTTAGTAATCTTTTATATTAAAAATAAATATTTGGTGCAATATACACAAATCGACTCAAGCCTACAATAAACTCAATAAGGCTTGTGTTGAAAGTTTATACGTTTTAGACGATGATATATATAATATATAGAGGTTAAATAAATCGCCTATAACTGGCGACTTTTAAATAACTCTTATACTGAAATAGTTATTTGTTATACAAGGGTGCAAAATTGTATTTTAACTGTAACGTGGGATTGAAACTCGAGCAAGCGAATGGATTCTATAGTTTAAAATAGAATCCTGAGCGTAGCGAGTGTTTCAATACACGAGAAGTAAATTACAATTGCACCCGTGTGTAACACAAAACTATTTCAGTATAAGAGTTATTTAAAAGTCGCCAGTTATAGGGCAAAGGAGGGGAAAATGAATTTTGCCAACCTATAAATAGAACACATTTTATAATTGGGCTTTAATTATTGGCCACCCTTCAATAATCGGCCACCTCGCACAATAATGAATTCTAATCACCTATAAACAGAGTTTATTTTTAGTATAATATGGCCAGTTATTGGAGGGTGGCCAGTTACTAGCCAATTACCATATTCCTTTGATTTTGTCTGTCCTGTGGTCAAAAGTTAAAAAACAGCTTATGTGCCTATTAGTAATGTTTTTGCCACGAATAATAATAAATTGTCGTGTGCAGTATTTCCGGACCGATATGACATCCAAACCTTCAAGAAAAGAGCGTATAGGGATCTTAAAGGTCGGCAACGTACTTGTGACTCCTCTGGTGTTGCGAGTGTCCATGGGCGGCGGTACTTGCTTACCATCAGGCAATCTGTCTGCTCGTTTGCCTCCTATATCATAAAAAAAAAAAGATTATGATATAACTAAAAAATGTTGTCTTTGTGGGCTAGAGTAGAGTCAGCGACTGGCAGCCATCCCTCACCCCCTTCCTCGGCTTTAGATATAAATAAATAAATATTTCGGGATAATCTTACACAAATCGACCTAGTTCTACAGTAAGCTCAGTAAGGCTTGTGTTGTAGGTACTAGACGACGATATATATAATAGATAGATACATATACATACTTAAATACATAGAAAACACCCATGACTCAGGAACAAATATTTGTGCTCATCACACAAATAAATGCCCTGACAGGACCATCGGCTTCATAATAGGCTAGGTCACTACCCACTAGGCCAGACCGATCGTCATAATATCCCAAAGGTTGAATTAAATAAAAATAATTAAATATGGAAACCATTATATATTCTATAAAATAATAATGTTTTAGGATGAGAACATGGATCGGGTTGGACGGAACGGAAGAGCAAGAGTGGTGTTTACCCCCATAAGAGGAAAACGAATGTTTTCCGATAACAGGTAATGCAATGTAGGTTCTGTGGCGGATCAACGTTTTTCTTAGGCAAGCAGGAGCTAATGTGGCTTTGCTTTCTTCATGAGCCCGTGGAAAATTGGATGATGGTTAGTAAAGCCGGCGGGTGTCAGTACAGACAAGGTAAAAGATATGGGTACGGAAAAAGTTACAAAATATGTAACTTTTTCCGTACCCATATCTTTTACCGTAAAAGCGGGAAAGCGCCGAAATTTTTAAATGTAACAAATATAAGAGCCTGGGCAGAGAGTACCATTTTGTTCCATTTGGCGTAACGCTAGGTCCATGGGGTCCCAGCGCGCACAAACTTTTTGCAGAAATGGTAACTGGTGACCGAAGAGCTGGCGGCTTCCTCGCACAACGTATCAGCTGCGATACAAGAAGGAAATTCTGCCAGCAACAACAATGTTTTTTAAATTTAATAAGTACTCGTATTTTAATCATTGTAAATAATTATGTGTTTACGCGTCACCCATGATGATTGATGACGTATACGAAGAGGGATAAATAGACAAAAATTGACAAGTCTAAGCGGTACTCGTATAGCACAATTGGAAGTGCACTGGCCGATCCCATGGTTGTGGGTTCGAATCCCGCAGCGAGTAATTTTTTTTCTATTTTTCTTTCGATTTAAATATCGAAAATATGTATGTCACATTGAGACAATACGGTGCATGTATACATATTTTGGCACTTTGTTCGTATCTCTGACTTGGAGATAACTTTCATATGCGAACAGTCAGATGAGAAGGATATATCTTTACGTGTATACGAGTATATAGTTACTTAACTACTTAATATAAATAATAGATAGACATAAATATTCTTACACAAATTGATTGAGCCCCACGGTAAGCTCAAGAAGGCTTGTGTTGTGGGTACCCTACCTACTCAGCCAACGATATACATAAATATAAATATTTCGGGACAATCTTACACAAATCGACCTAGTCCTGCGGTAAGCTCAGTAAGGCTCGTGTTGTAGGTAGGTACTAGGCGACGATATATATAATAGATAGATATATATAAACACATACTTAAATACCTCCACTAGTATCTGTATTCATCACACAAATATATGCTCTTACGGGGATTTGAACTTAGGACCGTCGGCTTCATAGGCAGTGTCACTACCCCTAGGCCAAACCTGTCGTCAAAACTATATTAAATCTAAAAAAGGCCCTTGTATTGTACAGTCGCCATCAGATATATCGGAGCTGTGGAGGTGGTCACAAATATCGGAACATGCACTTTATCGTCTTGACAATAGAGGCGTTGTTCCAATATTATGACCACCTCCACAGCTCCGATATATCTGATGGCGACTGGACCAAGGATGCTGGCGGCGTTTCTTCGTCGTATCGCAATGCTGATACGTTGAGACGTCTAAATAAACCTCTTTAGTACAACCATAACCACGGCATTTTTTTAAATTTTTGCGTTTTCAGAGACACATTACTGAGGATGCTGGAGGCAGCTGACGCTTTGAAATATTACTACGACCAGCTGCCGTATTACGATCCGCAAGCTGATGACCAGGACACCAGAGGTACCACTTAAGGATAACAGTTGGTTCATAGTTGACAGCCCGTCTCCGACAAGTCACGGTTCCGTCACCGAGCCGTTCGTTCGACCACCGAGGCGTTCCGTGCCCGAGCCGCGTATCACTCGTTTATTACGCGTCACGTCTCCGTTCTGTGCCCGAGCCGATTTATGAGCACACGACGCTCGAATCGTGACATATTAAACTTTCTCAAACACGAAGAAATGGTATTTATGAAGCATGAATGATATAAGTAAATAATCGTGGGTATTTAAACTATACATTTTGTTCAAAATTAATGGTAAGAAACTTTTGTAAGTGATTATTTTCGTTCTCAAAGTTTTATGAATTCGAGAATCGAGTGCATGACTCTCAAAAATCGGCCCGCTCTCTGTCTGCGTACGCTACGCTCTAAGTGATCACGTGATTAATTCCATAGAAAGCATACAGCCCGCCTGATGTTAAGCAGTTACCGTAGCCTATGAACGTGTGCAGCTCCAGAGGATTGACATGCGTGTTGCCTACTCTTTAAGAACCTATACACTCATTTTCTGAAGAATCTCATACTGTAGTCCCTAGGGAATACCTCGGCAGGGGGTTCATTCTACAACCGTTCGCGGGAGGAAATTCCTCTTAAACCGGAGATGTAATAAGCCCTTTATTTTTCAAAGCACCAACCTCTTTAGTGCGTCATCTCATCACTTCACCAGGCTTCCTCTCACCGTCTTATTCTATTATGTCAAAATTCACGGTTCATTTGTTCCGCAGTGACCAAAAAGGTAATCTTCACTCCCAAGCTCGGGAGAAGTTCAGACGACGCCATGGAGAAGAGAGGCTATGAGAATGACTTCACGCCAAGGTTGGGCCGGCAGGCTGACGCGGTCACCGCGTCCGACGAAGTGTGAGTGACTCTTGACTTGTTCAGAGCGTATAAAATGATAGTATAGTAGCTAAAAGTGTCTGGTTCCCTGGAGCTTGGGACGGATGCTGATGTGGGATGCTACCTGCGTTAGTGCCGTCCCATCTCCAACGAACTGATGTAAGAGCGGGTGCAGCGGCGGAAAGCGCCGAAATTTTTAAACGTTACAGATATAAGAGCCTGGGCAGAGAGTACCATTTTGTACCATTTGGCGTAGAGACGCTAGGTCCATGGGGTTCCAGCGCGAACAACCTTTTTGCTGAAATCGCGAAGCGTCTGGTTTATGTAACTGGTGACCGAAGAGGTCGCGATGCCGCCAGCATCCTTGGTACAATGCCTCAAGGGCCTTTTTAGTTTTATACTGTAACTAGTTAAGTACTTGTAGTTATCATAATACGATTGTAATAAAGTGTCTGATTAACAAGAAATTCTTTTCAAGTAATATACATACATTAGGTCACGGGATGCCGCTGGATGTGGCAGGCGCGGGACCGGTCTTTTTGGGTCGTTTTGGGGGAGGCCTATGTTCAGCAGTGGACGTCTTTGTGCTGACATGATGATGATGATACATTAAATCTAATTAAATCAATCAAAGACTCATTGCCTTTGAGGCAGATTTATTTATAAAGTTAGTTAGTTAGTTATATAGTTTTTTTTATAAAGTTTGTATGTTCTATATGGGATGACAGCAGTGCCGCCATATTTCGACCGGTCTGTCCTCGTGGGTAGTGACCCTGCCTATGAAGCCGATGGTCTTACCGTAGGACTAGGTTGAATTGTGTAAGATTTTCCCGAAATATTTATTTATTTAATAAAATAGCGCCGTCTTTGCCATACCTATTGAAAGTTATATAAGACCATCCCTTTCGGTGGTGGTATTATTATTAGCACGCTCCGTCTAGTTAAATTTCATGTCTATGGTCGAATAACGACATAAGCGCCATCGACAATAAGGACTCTTTTCATAGATAATGTCACATTTGCTCTCTTGCTACCGCCACACAATCACACGAGTAGCGAGGCGAATAACGAGGCGAAACACGAGCACGCATGTGTACCCGGACGTCTCGCTATTCCTCTCGTCCTTCGCATCGCGTTTTTGTATAGGCAAAGTTTCGTCGAACATTTCGACGAATAGCGAGGCAAGTGACGAGCCAGCATGTCTAATCGCGGAGTCTTAATTTCCACTAATGTTAAACCTTTGTGCAGGTACCGACAGGATGCCCCAATCGACGGAAGATCCAAGTATTTCTCCCCGCGTTTGGGACGTACTGTGGATCTGACGCCCCGTCTTGGCAGGTCTTACAACTATGGTAAGTTCATGTTTAATTAAATAGATGTAACAAACCATACCACTATAATTATTAAAACTTCTGCAACGCAACGTCCGTTTCAATAAATTAATTTCAGATAATGTAAGTACCTTTTTTTTTCAGAACTATACCCGGGAAAAGCACGCATAGCCCGAAGCACCAATATAACGAAATTGTAGATGCCAGCTTTGATGGTCTACTGAAACCACCGCCTTTGTCTATTTGCCTCTTTATCTCTCGTATAAGCAAGCATAGAGAGGGTGATAGTCAATTTCGATGGCGGTAGGCCCTGTTGGAGTACCAAATACTAATATTGTGAATATAATACGAGTTTGTTTTATAATGTTTTGGGCGAAGTACTTACACTTAACATGTATACGTAAGATAGTCATTGAATAAATGAATGATGAAACAGTTATCTTTGATATCCTCGAATTACCCCACTAGAAAAAATAATATACTGCATTTTTTTTATGAGACGAAATGCGGGTAGTTTGAAAAACTCGTACAGTAAGAAGACGTTGCCCACCTCAGTCAAGCCGCAGCGGTCGAGGTGACAGCACTCCTGATTAAGTCGGCAAAAATATGGGTAACCATTTTATTAGGCATTTTGCAAGGCCCATCATGGCGTTAAAACTTAAGGCCATGCATTGAAAAATAATGCATTTTTCATGCACTCCATCGTCCGAATGGGCAAAGAAAGGACATTCGCATATATGTTTTTTGACTAAGATTTAATTTAGTAGCTGTCTATTATATATTTATATCGTTGTCTAGTACCTACAACACAAGCCTCGTAGGACGAGGTCGATTTGTGTAAGATTATCCCGAAATATTGATTTATCTATTATTTATCTATTTATTGAACATCAGATCAGATATATGATCGGAACTGTGGAGGTGGACTTTATCGCCTTGACAATACAGGCGTTAATAATTTGATCTGTTTATAGTTGAATACAGGCGTTTTTCAGATATTTGTGACCACCTCCACAGCTCCGATATATTTGATGGCGACTGTAGGTACCTATAGATGGTATCATGGTCCTTTTTTTCCTAAAACAACAGTTTTTTAACCCATGATATTCTGTTTTATGTACAGAATGAGAGAAGCGAAATGCATAAAAATATAACAGCAAAAATGCATAAATTCTTAGGATTTCGAGCTTTTCGCGCTACTCGATAAAATTTTATCATGGCGGCTCAGGTAAGGATGGGCGAACCGCTCGCATATTTAGGAATTTTCGTTCGTAGATATTATTAAAATATCATTTTTTTACAAATGTAATACGTATACGTTATAGAAAATAATACTATTTTAATGCAAACGAGATGCACAAATAGTAAACTCGATACTCGTTATCGAAATCCTCAAATTCACAACTCATGGTAAGGGTATTAGTGACGTTCACTTGGTTACGCAAAACTGTATACTAATTGAGACTGGTTACGCCATGGTGTCCCGGTGAAAAATAAGTCCTGTTCAATTTATAAGGATCCTTCCTAATGCGGACTGCTAAGGAATGGAATTCGCTCCCTTCGTCTGTATTCCCGGAAAAATATAATTTGGGTTTTTTCAAAGCAAAAGTGAATAGGCTGTTACTGAACCAGCGTGCTACACCTTCGTCGACACTTACCATCAGGTGCGACTGAGGTCAAACGCTGGTCAGTATTGTATAAAAAAAACAATACAAAGACAATCAAAGACTTGTTATTCTGCACATGTTTTAGAAGGCTTGATATAATCCAGATATCATATGCAATTATCATCATCATCTCTCCGACTGCACTCTTCGATGAACCGCTCCGGGGCGGCTGGTGACGATATGGTGCTTCCACGGACCAACTTCGAAGACCCTGGGTAATACGGAAAATTATGCATCATTTCAACCGTACAAGTCGTTCACAGCAGACGGATTGCCTGGTGGTAAGCAATTACCATGTGATGCCGGCTGACTAGAATAGCACCACCCCATCTCCCGCAGGTGTCGTAAGAGGCGACAAAGGGAAAAATCCTACGGACGGGCAGCAGCGTCCGTCGAAACCCAATCTATCTGCGGTCGCCAACCCGCCTGCCAAGCGTAACTAGCGTGACTATGGCAACTACCCCCAAGATCAGCAGTGGGCTGAATTACCGTCGCCCATGGGCATCCGTAACACCAGGGAAGTTGCAAGCGCGTTGCCGACCTTTAAGGGGGTTTGAGGTCTGGGAACCTTACCATCAGGAACGCACACACACACTTCAGCCGTAAATCGTCCACTGCTGGACATAGGCCTCCCCCAAATATGACTTGTATCATCTTGAGGGGTAGTTGCCATAGTCGCCAGCAGCAGGCGTGTTGGCGACCGCAGTATAGCTGTAGATTGGGTTGCGACGAACGCTGCTACACATCCGTTAGTTTTTTCCTTTTGTCGCCTCTTACGACACCCGCGGGAGGAGATGCGGTGGTGCTATTCTAGTCAGCCGGCATCACTCGGCAATAACTGTTTAACTACTACCAGGTAACACACATATACCTGAAAGGCAGCAGCTATGGCTGTGGCCTGCTATTATGGCTGTGGTATTCTGTAAGGACCTCCTCCTTACAGACGGATGGACCCGTTTTTACCCTTTGTGTAGGGAAATTATGTTAACTTTACCTTTCTCGCCCCTCGGTATACAGGGTGGTCGGAACACCTTGGCCTGGCGCAGCAGAACTGTAATGTTTGAGAGGTCGGCCTGCCACGCCCCCAGCAGGTGAAGCAGCCCTTTTTTGAGTGCTGCAAAATCTATTACCATGCCTGTTGAAAAATCATAATTAAATATGCATCAAAATCGGTCCTGTCGTTTAAAAGAGCTGTACCACAGATAGACACACCGGTTCAACTTATACACATATTCTCGTTTAGCGTCAGAGTTTAAAAGCTGGTGGGAGTCTAATGAGTTAATAGTGTATTATATAGAATGATGATATTGGTAAGGTTGACTGGTAGAAAATGCCTTTGGTATGAATGAAGTCCGCCTTTTGCCTATCAATTATTGCCAATCCTATCAACGGTGTGTCCTGACTTTGAAATCAAAAATGTTTTTGGAAAAATCTTGATTTTTTTTTGTGTTTTAGAATAGTTATTTCCGAAACGGTTTTGTGTTTAAATACAGGAATATTTTGTACGTTACAACAATGGCAAACTAGCATATGGCTCTTGGTAAGCAGTCAACGTAGCATATGGACGCCTGTAACTCCAGAGGTACACACGCGCGTTGCCTACGCTTTAAAGTTCAGATCTCTCCGGCGGCCTTACTCGATCATAGAGAAACAGCACTAATAACACTATGAGTAGAGTCTATTAGTGCTATTTGGGTGCCGTGGTAGAATGTGCGCGATCCTATGGCGCCCTCGCTAACGGCTAAGAGGGTGAAACGCCGGAGGGGGGTTTAGTGGGTAAGGATAAGCTCACATTGAGGAGGGTGGGTAAGAGCGGCCATAACCCCATTATGGTCTTCCAACAGTCAGCAATCTCAAACGTTTATTCAGAAAGCTTAGGGCACTTTTACAGCACACGATACGTATGTGCAAGGATTGGGTGGTGACGAACGCTCCTGCCCATCCGTCGGTATTTTCCATTTGTCGCCACACACGACACCCGCGGGAGTAACTCAGCAGGCACCACACGGCACTAAAGATAATTTTGAAATATTGCCAATATGCGAGACGAATATTTTTTGTTTATGATATGAATCGATTTGTTTCGTTGTGGGGATGAAATATCGCTATGGGATTAATTGCGTAAAAGGTAAACAAGAGTCAGAAATTAAAGTCTGAATCTCGCACTGTCCACTCAAAACGCTCCTAACAAAATGTTGCTTAACTATGACGTCACGCCTAGGTCCCAATCTAGTATGGAAAAATAATGCAATTTTAATTTTGATCGTAAATCGCGTTTATGTATATAGTTACCGTACATTTTATTTTTCAGAAAAATGAAGATCATTATTTTTCTATCAGACTGAAAATCATTATTTTTCTAAATTTAGCAATTTTTTTGGACCTTAAAATTTATGATTCTAGGGTCAATTATCTTTGAAACATAACAGTAATTTTATTCAATGTCATCGTTATTAAGATAAATTGCTCATAAAATATCTATTTACTTAACTTAATTTTGTTAGTCATACCTATTCTCGAATATACTTACTCCCGCCGATTCCTGAGATGGTGCCAACTAATCTCAGCACAGCGTTGAGGCTCCAGGAGTACAGACGGATCCTGACTTTGCTGATCTGGTACATGGTTGTCTTCTTCTCAGCCCGAGTCATAGTCGTCGTGTTCGCTTTTAAAAGGACCAGCAGTCTGCGAGCAGTTATTAAAATCACTTGTTGAGTTTTTTGGAATTTGTGTACGAAATATCATTTGATATGTACTAGTCGCTTTTCACTCAAGGAAAATATCATGAGGCAACCGGACTAATCCCGATAAAGGATGATTCACGTTACACCGTCGCCCTTCTTACACGTCGACCTCACGAGCCAGAGTCCACCGTCGACTCGCCGCGGCGGCCCGGGCCCGAGCAGCCCGACACTCTAATTAACACGAGCCTCGTTCCATCCAACCATTTATTGCGAGAAGATCATCACACGCCCGTCGATATCGCGTGGACATCACGTCGCCTTCACATCACCGGGCCGAGCGGAGCCTTTTTACATACCTGTAATGGCCGTCGCGCTACCGGCCCGTGCCGGGCCCGAGCTCGGCGGTCACGTGATTCATTCCATACAAAATGTCGTGACGGTGGCCTTTACTCGGATGCGGGCCGGTGTAACGTGGGCCAACCTTAAAGCCTAGTTTACGCTCTGGGTTGGGTTAGGTTAGGTTAGGTATCCGGGGAGTGTCACCGTCGAGTGCGATCGTGAACCAGTGGCACTCCCCCAAACGGCAATGCGGACGTCGCCGCTGGGTTTTTAGTGGGTATTCTCCTCCCCTCCTCTTGGCTAGCAAGAGGAGCAGCGAGGAGAGAGTCCCACATATCCCCTCACTACCATCATGGCCCTACCCCAGGCCCGGGGGGGATGCGCAATCGCATTTTCCAAGCGACAAAAAAAAAGAAAAGGTTAGGTTAGGTATACTAAAAAAAAAAACAAAAAGGTATACTGGAAGACTCCGATATCGGAGTAACCTTTCCCATCGAAATAACTCTTTGCTCCAGTTCTGTCACATTCCATGAAGAAGCGCTGCACATTCTCAACAGTTCCCCAGTCTTCGGTGCTTGGGGATTCTGATTTTTTCATAATGTGTGCAAACTTGTCAAATGGAATGTGTCCGGATCAAAGTCTGTGGGCACGTACGGTCAGGGACTTTAATTGTTGAGCTATATAGGGTTCACCTTACAGTGGGCATTTCATAGAGTAAGCATTAAACAAAAGAATCAGCTTGAACCGTAGGTGGTTCAACAATTAAAGTCGGTGACTGTACTACAATCACCTTTCGGTCAACTTCAGTTTAAAAAATATTTATTGTTTTCCGTAGTCATCATATTAGTAACTAATCCCAGTAGGCGTAGGCAATAGTTTTACAAAAACGACTGCCCTCTGCCCTTCCAACCAGAGTATAAACTAGGCCTTACTGGGGTAAGTCCGGTTTCCTCAAGTTTTCCTAGTATTTATTTCATATTACAGACTTACCGATGTACGATATCGTCATTCTCCTGGACCTTACGAGGCTTGCCTAATATTTTCTTAGCCCCTTTCAGATACGGCGAGACGTGTTCAGAACAATGCATCCACTCCTGTTCGGCATCCAAAAGGCTCTTATCAAAATTCCTTCTATAGAATATATGGAATGCCAGTTGAGAAGTGGATGCGTTTGAATTATTCGGGGTGCGAGCCAGAACTTTAGGCACGTCTGGTGCAGCTGTTGTTTTCACGTTAAATTTTAGTCTCTTAAGCATGTTTTGCAATCTTCCGTTCAGCTTCGAAGTCGGTTTGGTCCGCAGTAAGTAACTGGGTGACACAATATTGGGTGTGGCGACTGTTTTGAGCTGTTTCAATTTGAATTTATCGTCTTTTTTCAATACGTCGTTGTTCAGAATCGGTTTTATTGGGGCATATTCGTCTGATTCGTAGTAGGAGGGGGCAGGTTCGTCGTCTGCCGGGGAAGGGTTACGGAGGCTGTGTTTGATTTGTTTTTTTAATATACGTATACGATCCCTGATTTGCATAGTTGTTGAGAGAGTCGCTGAGTGTTCGTAGAATTGCATTGCCACTGCAAAAAAAAATAACAGCAGATAAATAATATATATTACAGGGCATTCTTAAACAAATCAACTAAGCCCCACGGTAAGCTCATGATGTGTTTTGGGTACTCAGCCAACGAGGTTTTATGAGAGGTAGGGCACAGCGATGACCATCACGCTTGAATCTGGGGCAGCCCAACTGGGGAAGTACCTCCTCCTTACAGAAGACCACAGCCATAATAGCACTGCTACCTTTCAGGTATGCAGTGTTGTGTTCCTGATGGTGAGTAAGGTTCCCAGAGCTCCAAGCCCCCCTAAAGGCCGGCAACGCGCTTGTGACTCCTCTGGTGTTACGGGTGCCCATGGGCGACGGTAATTGCTTACGACCAGGCAATCCGTCTGCTCGTTTGCCGCCTATGTCATAAAAAAAAAACGATGTATACATATAATATTTGTATACGTAAATACGTAGAAAACATCCATGACTCGAGAACAATAGTTATTCGTTATACAGGGGTGAAAAATTGTATTTTAACTGCGAATGTGGGATTGAAACTCGAGCAAGCGAATGGATTCTATAGTTTAACTACGAGCAAAACGAGTGGTTTTAAAATAGAATCCTGAACGTAGCGAGTGTTTCAATACACGAGAATTAAATTACAATTGCACCCGTGTGTAACACATAACTTTTCCCCCCACTACAGCGAGGAAAGTGAAACATGCAAAATAACGTTTTGAAATCGCATTGACTTTTTCTTTGGGTTTAGATACATTCAACATTTTTACAAAAGGTGCCTTTAGCTTGGTCATGGTGGGTCACTACCCACTAGACCTGTCGATAAATGTGGCAGACCCACGCACCTTTGCTTCATCACTAATTATCAGTGATACTACGTTATTACCTTACACTTCCCTCATAATGGTAAATTCATCAATCCTCGCGTTGTATTGTGGAAGATGATGAATTGTTTTCGTAGATATTTAGTTGTTTTTAATAAATAATATACTTGGTAATGGTAACTCACCTAAAAATACGAATATAATACTCTTCATGTTTCTACAAACAAAACCAAAACCAGCACACACTACGCGCTGAACATTCCAAAATTATAAACATAATAATTAATCTCATTGAAGCGTTATAAAACAAACTTTAATATGGTCAAGTGCGAATTCTTCGTCATTGGTAAGGAGAAATTCAGGAATTAGTTCATCATCATCATCATATCAGCCGAAAGACGTCCACTGCTGGATATAGGCCTCCCCCAGGACCACCCAAGAAGGCTGATCCTGCGCCTTCCACATCCAGCGGCATCCCGCGACTCTATGACTAGGTCGTCGATCCACCTTGTGGGACGCCATTCATAAGGCCATCAATATGCCACCGCCACGCTTGGCATGCGGGTTGGCGATCGCAATGCTACCACCGCACTCTAGGGTTGTTGCTGCCCATTCCCCGGTGGTCTAGGCCGTAGTTTTAGGACATACCTACAATACATACATTCAATTAGTTAGGTAGTAATGGATAAACCATCACGTGTACTTATATCGCACTAGGTGACATGTTTCGGGTGAGCTTTGGGGGCCGATATTTGAGTGTGTGCACTCGAATTCAAAAAACTCTTAACCAATTGGACCACCAGCCGAAATTCCACAAGTATAGATATATGCAATCGAGTTTTTTAAACAGTTTTTGGGCAAAGGTGAAACACTACGTGCTTGCACCTCCTATATCTGATAATTACACCCCGTTATCTAACGCTCATTTTGGGCAATCTAAAATAGTGATGTTGCTTCACATAATTAGACGATTCATATTTACCTATAAAAGTTTTTTTTTTTTTTTTATGACATAGGCGGCAAACGAGCAGACGGATTGCCTGGTGGTAAGCAATTACCGTCGCCCATGGGCACCCGCAACACCAGGGGAGTCACAAGCGCGTTGCCGGCCTTTAAGGGGGTTGGAGCTCTGGGAACCTTACTCACCATCAGGAACACAACACTACAGACTTGAAAGGTAGCAGTGCTATTATGGCTGTGGTCTTCTGTAAGGAGGAGGTACTTCCCCAGTTGGGCTGCTCCAGATTCAAGCGTGATGGTCATCGCTGTGCCCTACCTCTCATTGTTGGACGTAGTTTAGGGACATACCCGGGTCCAAAAAAAGTTATTTGTCAAACTAAAATTCTTCGTTAGTGAAAGCTATAGAGATAATAACACATTCATTCCTCTCTTTAATCAGATCGGAGAGCGACAATTATAAATATCGAATATCGTCAATTATTTAATATCGACAATTTGGGGTCCGATTTTTGAAATAGTCACCGAGTCTTCATAGAGATTCTCATTCATTCTCTTTGGAAATCACTTGGTGACTATTTCAAAAATCTTTTGACATGTTATTGAGTGAGTAAGTCAACTTAATTTTATATCGACTTAAGATTATCGTAACTGCCCAATCACTTGCCCCTAAACTGAGCATAAGATAACGGGGTGTACTGATAATGCTAGAGAGATGGTGCTACTAGCTATACGACTAAGAACATACAACCCATTGGACCCGGGTATGTCCTTAAACTAAGTCCAACAATGAGAGGTAGGGCACAGCGTTGACCATCACGCTTGAATCTGGGGCAGCCCAACTGGGGAAGTACCTCCTCCTTACAGAAGACCACAGCCATAATAGCACTGCCACCTTTCAGGTATGTAGTGTAGTGTTCCTGATGGTGAGTAAGGTTCCCAGAGCTCCAACCCCCCTTAAAGGCCGGCAAAGCGCTTGTGAGTCCCCTGGTGTTGCGAGTGTCCATGGGCGATGGTTATTGCTTAACACCAGGCAATCCGTCTGCTCGTTTGCCGCCTATGTCATATATAAAAAAAGAAAAAAACCAAGTCAAATGATTTAATAGTATTTTTTTTATTCATGCACATATTCTTTATTGTTTATGGGTTTGCAAGGTTTATTTTCAAAGCCCGTTCCTTCAGGTAGTACTCGCAGAGTCCCATGTCTACTTCCTCGTATTCTGAAAAGGATAAACGATGACATCATAAACGAATACAGTTTAAGTGAAAAACTTATCTAAAGCTGGCCTATGTAGTAGTAACGTGTGTGTACACGCATGTCGGCGTTCTGAGGCTCTAGTGTAAGTTTCTTTTGACGTAAAAAAACGTCTCGAACGCGTAAATGATAATGTTATTTATATAGGTAACTGTAACGCGATGGTGACGTTTTGTTACGTTAAAAACTTACATTCAGGACAGGACATGGAATTTTCATGACAAAACAAAAGACTGTCGCAAACTTACTAGTGTTAGACGCATATTTTTATCGCCACCACTGATACAATCGCCATCAGATCTATCGGAGCTGTGGAGGTGGTCACATATATCTGAACAACACTTCTATCGTCAAGGCAATAAAGTGCATGTTCAGATATTTGTGACCACCTCCACAGCTCCGATATATCTGATGGCGACTGTACTTCACTTACCCACTGTTGCCCCAATAGCTGTGGAGGTTACAAGTATCCGAATAACACCTCTATCGTCAAGGCGATAAAGTGCATTTTCAGATATTTGTGATCACCTCCACTGATACAGTCGCCTTCAGATCTATCGGAGCTGTGGAGGTGGTCACAAAATCTGAACAACGCCTCTATCGTCAAGTCAATAAAGTGCATGTTCCGATATTTGTGACCACCTCCACTGATATGTACATAGCCTTATGCTACCGCCACACATTCGCACGAGTAGCGAGGCCAAACACGAGCACATATGTGTACGCGGACGTCTCGCTGTTCCTCTCGTCCCTCGCGTCGCGTTTTTGTATAGGCAAAGTTTCGTCGAACGTTTCGACTAATAGCGAGGCGAGTGACGAGCAGTGTCTAATCGCGGAGTAAGGGCCTACGCTAGCTGACGCGGGAGCCCGCCGCGTGTCCATACAAATGTTAATCCGCCCGGCGGGCGGCGGGCGACTTTTATACGGGCACGCGGCGGGCGACCGCGTCAGCTAGCGTAGCCCCTAAGAATAAGGCGAGCATACCATCGAACGTTTTAGAAGCGCAGTTAGTAGCCTGCAGCGCGCACCGGTCACGAAACAACGTCACGTGGTTGTCGGTTAAACTGACAGCACAGACAAGGACGCCATCCGGCTCGCAGTCGCGGCATCCTTGTCGCACGTTCTTCACGAAGGCGCTGCAGAACTTCGTGTCTGTTTGGTCGTATTCTGCGAACAGATGCCGATAAAAAAATAGTTATTTGTTATACAAGCAAAGTTAGTGTTTACCTTCTCATGCTAATATTGAGACCCGAGCTAGCGAAATATTCCAAAATTTAACCACGAGCATACAAGTTGTTCAAAAAGTGCAATCTTGAGCATTGGTGGCGTTTCAAAGCACGAGAGTCCCCTCTCCCCTCACACTTTGCTACCGAGTGAACACACATTTTTTCACCGCATTACCGCGAGAAAAATTATAACTCTGAAACTCTAAAAATGTATACAAAATTATTGGCATCCTTCATGTATCATTCAAAAACATTAAAAAAAAGAACATCCAACCAGATAACATCAAAAAAGCACTCGGTTAAACAATTTGTATGAAATTACTTTGCACTCTTATGAATAAAATGCAACTTTGCTATCTGTTTTTAAAGAACAAAACAGTTTTTTCCGAGCTATCACTAGCTAGTAATAGAAATAAATAAATTAGTTATTTTTTTCTCACGCCTCACGGTGAAAATAATATTAAAGACTGTTTTTTGACGTCTACTCAGAATATAATTGTTTAGCAAATTTTAAATGCTTGCTGAGATTAAAACACAATAAGTAGACATATTGGATTAAACGATAGTGCAATACCGCGTAACTACAAGTATCGATAGAGTTCAAAATTCAAACAATCTACAAAGAAACTGTATCTTATTGCATTTGTTGGTTACGCGGTACCTATCCCCAAAGATATCGAGTCATTCTTTGCATTGAGGACGTCTTCAGATATGACGTCCACAGCCTCCCCCACAGACCGCCACAGGAAGAAACTCTCAGCGATCAGAGGCTCAAGTGTAAGTTTTATTTTGACGTAAAAAAACATCTCGAACGCGTAAGTGATAATGTTATTTCTATGGGAAACTCTAACGCGATGGTGACGTTTTGTTACGTTAAAAACTTACACTCAGAGGCTCTAGTGTAAGTTCCTTTTGACGTAATAAAACGTCTCGAACGCGTAAGTGATAATGTTATTTATATGGGAAACTCTAACGCGATGGTGACGTTTTGTTACGTTAAAAACTTACACTCAGGGCTCTGGGCTGGTCGCTTGGGGGAAGACTATGTCCAGCAGTGGACATACAGAGCCTTGAGCACCGTCGCAGGGTTGCTAGTTTGTCTGTGTTTTACAGGATACATTTTGGAGAGTGTGCACAGGAATTGCACGACAATTCCGCCATCTCCGTTCCACCACCGGACGTCCAGACGAGGGGAGCGGTTCCATCCTTAGGTTGTGAATATTCCATTCATTCGCACGAAGCTATTCGCTTCTACCTTCCTAACGAGGACTGCTAGGGATTGGAAATCGCTCCCATCGTTTGTATTCCCGGAAACATATAATTTAGGTCTCTTCAAGGCAAGAGTGAATAGGCTGTTACTGAACCAGCGTGCTACACCCTCGACCTCGTCGACACTTACCATCAGGTGCGACTGAGGTCAAACGCTGGTCAGTCTTGTTAAAAAAAAATCGACTGATATGATGATGATGAATAACCTGATGATTTTGGACCTGGGTATGTCCTTAAACTACGTCCAACAATGAGAGGTAGGGCACAGCGAAGTACCATCACGCTTGAGTCCGGAGAAGCCCAACTGGGGAAGTACCTCCTCCTTACAGAAGACCACAGCCATAATAGCACTGCTACCTTTCAGGTATGCAGTGTTGTGTTCCTAATGGTGAGTAAGGTTCCCAGAGCTCCAACCCCCTTAATGGTCGGCAACGCGCTTGTGACTCCCCTGGTGTTATGTGTGCCCATGGGCGACGGTAATTGCTTACCATCAGGCAATCCGTCTGCTCGTTTGCCATCTTTTGTCATAAAAAAAAAATGAAACAGAGTATACAGGAAAGACTTACTGAGGGAGCCCCTAAAATCAGCGCATTGGTTGCTGAGAATGATGTGGCAGCCACTTTGAAACCATTTGAACACCCGCTCTCGCCGGTTGACTCCGCACGCCACCTTAGATAAGTAGATTTTTTTAAGGGTCGTTTAAAAATAGATAACAATAACAAAACTCAATTTATTTATATTTTAAATAGCCGCGGGCGCAGCCGCAGAGCTAGCGGCCCTACACAAGAGGGCCAAATATTCGGCACTCAGCGGGTATTTGTTCGTTCCGCTGGCCGTCGAAACTTCTGGTGTGTGGTGTGGGGAAGCCAAGGTTTTCCTTAAGGAGTTGGGACGCCGCTTACGAGATAAGGGCCTCGACCCCCGCTCCGGGTCTTTCCTATTACAAAGGTTGTCCATTGCTGTTCAACGTGGCAACGCAGCGAGTGTAATGGGCACCTTTGTACCTGGAACGACGCGGGGTGGGCTATTTTAATAGTTTAGTTTATTATTATTTTTACTTTATTTTTTTCTTGAATATTTCGTGTAATTTTAGTAAACTTGTTTTTAACTGTATTTATTAATATTCAGCTTTCAAGAAACTCTTGCACAGTATAAAAACTATTAACAAATAAATAATCTGAAAGTTTTTTGTTAAATAAAAAGTGTCTTTTTCTCGTTTCTAATATCATTTGAAAGTTTATATCTTATGTAGTCATTTATTTAAAACATCAAAATACGTAAAAAAACAATAAATCATTAAAACTAACAATAAATTTAACTAAAAAGTTTTTAAATACAATTTGGAAATTATTTCGCTTGATGTTATTATGAAACTAAGCTTCGCTTCGATTTATAAAACCAAACTTGTATTTTTATGTCTTACATTATGTAACAGTACCATAAACTACTATTATCTACACACATAGCACAACCCCTCTTTGATGCGTTGAAAAACAGCAATTAACGACCATTTTGTTGATTTTATTACAACATATTTCTTATCTGTGTAAATATTATAAATTATTCGTTATTATATCAAAATCGATATCAAATCGACATAATAATGATACTTAAATTTCGAACGTGCCTGAAAACAAAGAAATTGGTTACTTATTATAGAAACTATGCTGCCGGCACACATTCGCGCGAGTAGCGAGGCGAATGGCGAGGCGAAACGCGAGCACGCATGTGTACGCGGACGTCTCGCTATACCTCTCGCACCTCGCCTCGCGTTTTTGTATAGGCAAAGTCTCGTCGAACGTTTCGACGAATAGCGAGGCGAGTGACGAGCCAGCATGTCTAAACGCGGAGTATGAGATTTAAGCTTGACTCTAGTTTGTCTCTGAATAAAAAAAAACGATTTTTGCTTGAAAAAAGTTATCAAACATTATATAAAGATGATAATTAGATTAATTTTAACAACACTACTTGACAGACAATTTTTATTACGGTCACGAAAATGACACTCTTAGAAACGCCTGTAAAGTTATTTGCTATACAAGGGGACAAAGTTAGTGTTTACCTTCTCGTGCTAATATTGAGACTTGAGCTAGAGAAAGATTCCAAAATTGAATTTCAAAGAGTGGAATCTTTAGCATTGGGAGAGTCTCAAAGCACGAGAGGGGAACACACTTTGCTACCGAGTGAAACACATAATTTTTCACCTCACTGCAGCGAGGCAAAAAAATACTCTAAAAATTTAACAAATATTCAAAATTATTGGCGTCCATCATTCATCATTCGTAAACATTAAATAAAAGGACATCCGACCAGATAATATAAAAAAAACACTCGATTAGTAATAAATAATTTGAAACAACTTTGCACTCTTGTGGATAAAATACAACTTTGCTAGAACTAGAAAAAACGTACCCTATGGTAATCGTTACAGTGGTAGGGGTCGCAATAGTCCATCCAAGCGGGCGTGAATGGTTGTTTGAACCGCTCCCGAAAATTGGTCGGCATTGCTGGCTTGTATATAGTCTCTGTAATATTAAATGTATACATTTATTTACAGAAATTACAATCGTATTATGATAACTACAAGTACTTAACTAGTTACAGTATAAAATCTAAAAAAGGCCCTTGAGGCATTGTGTGGATGCTGGCGGCATTTCCTCGTTGTATCGCAATGCTGATACGTTGTGCGAGGAAGCCGCCAGCTCTTCGGTCACCAGTTACATCAACCAGACGCTTCGCGATTTCTGCAAAAAGTTTGTGCGCGCTGGGACCCCATGGACCTAGCGTCTCTACGCCAAACGGTACAAAATGGTACTCTCTGCAATATTAATTAAATAATATACCGGGTGTTATAAAAAATGTGATACATAGATTATCAATAAGATTATCAAGCCGGCATCTGATCATGATTTGGAACAATTTTACCATGGGGTCAACTTTGTAAATTGTAAAAACAACTCTCTCATACATTTTCGTCGACTTACACTTGACCTTTTCTATGGAACAGCTCAATTTTTATTTAATTTTACAAACTCGACCCCATAGTAAAAGATGTTCAAAATCATGATCAGATAATCATAAAAAGGTATGATAATCTTGTATCACGTTTTTTATAACACCCAGCATACATAAGAGTATTAGGTGTACCTATAGGTGAAAAACTTAGCTAAAATATGACCTATGTAGTAGTAACGTGTGTACACGCATGTCGGCGTTCTATATTCAAATTTTGACGTAAGTTCAATATTCTCTGCACAAGTACATCATATGTTATAAGTACTACTACACCCTTCTTATAAGTACTGTAGGTAAGTTACCTTTGAAACGGTCCCGTATGAAATTTGGATTATCCAAATGCGCCGACATTCTGAAAAATAAAATAATACGTAGGTCATAATTTAAAATAAAACCACTTTGACAATCTAAGTGCATAGATTTGAAAACGACCAGAGTTTCATGAACAAATGCAGCTCCGTATATGTAGTAGTCCACATGGAAAGGTACCTTATGGCGCTTGGCGCTTACGTTGCAAAATGTCACATTAGTATTGAAGCATCATTAACAATAGCGTACCTTTCCATGTGGACTACACATATAAACAAACACGCTGCATGTATTCGGACCTTAGAATAATACCTTAACCCTTTGAACGCTAAGATCACCTAAAGATGTCGTGTGCTATCATGTCTAACACGCAGCCGGCACCTAAAAGTGTAATGGCGGACGCTGTCAAGTCAATTTTCAGCGCCAATGTTTGAGCTTCGAGTATTATGACATTCTAAACTCTGTCAGAAACGAAGAAATGTTACATAAACATGAGTGATAGAAATTAATAGTTAAAGCCGATGGTCCTGGGTTCGAATCCCAGTAAGGGCGTTTATTTGTGTTGCCCTCTGGTATTTGTTCCTGAGTCATGGGTGTTTTCTATCTATTCAAGTATTTGTATGTATCTATCTATTATATATATCGTCGACCAGTACCTACAACCTACAACACAGTCCTTACTGAGCTTACCGTAGGACTAGGTCGATTTCCCGTTACGTTAAGTTACGATATGCCGCGTGATGCCGGCTGACTAGAATAGCACCACCCCATCTCCTCCCGCGGGTGTCGTAAGAGGCGACAAAGGGAAAGATCCTACTGACGGGCAGCAGCGTCCGTCGAAACCCAATCTACAGCTACTGCGGTCGCCAACCCGCCTGGCAAGCGTGGCGACTATAGCAACTACCCCCAACCCCAAGATAATACAAGTCATATTTGTGAGATGCTTATGTCCAGCAGTGGACTGCATACGGCTGAAATGTATGTATGTATGTTAGGTCGATTTGTGTAAGATTGTACCGAAACATTTATTTATTTATCTATTTAATAATCGTGGGTATCGAAACTATACATTTAGTGCATAAACAATTGTGTGAAACCCATAGTTTTTTTTAATTCGAGTAGATAAGTACACGACTCCCAAAAATCGGCCCCTGATCATTTTCTCTTGCGACTCAAACAACAATTGTTACTTACTTTGAATAGTTGTACGGCGTCGGTTTTTTCCAAGCGTCCACATCTGGTGAAAATACAAAAAAAAAAGTTTTGTGTATGAACTATATGTATGTAGGTACTCGCAGGTATTGTACGTCGTAATATATGTATTGTAGTCAGTGAACGGAGAATTGAGAATGTCAGTGCAGAATATGGACTTCTCATCAACCGGAGTAAGACCAAACTTATGTTTGTTGCCCGTACGGACCAGACGCAGAGGACTTACGAGCTACGTGACCTGGATACGGTGCAGGAATTTGTTTACCTGGGGTCACTAGTTTGTACTAACGAAGGAAGGAAGTTATAAGGCGCGGGCAGATGGCCAAATCAGCTGTTAATCGGCTGGGAAAATATGGAAAAACCGAAACATCAAGCGCAACACAAAAATAAGCCTCATGCGCACTCTCCTTTTCTCCATATGTGTCCATATGTGTCTCCATGCAGCGGAAACTTGGACATTGAAAGCTCGCACAAGGGCGAGAATAGATGCATTCGAAATGTGGTGCTGGCGTAAAATGTTGGGCATCTCATGGACAGCGCATCGCACCAATGTGTCTATACTGAACGAGCTCAATATAAAAACCCGGCTCTCTACTATTTGCTTCAGAAAAAATCTCGGTTTCTTTGGGCACTTGGCCCGGCGGGAACCTGACTGTCTGGAGAAGTTCATGATCGGTGGCCAGGTTGAGGGCAGCAGAGGCAGAGCTACCTCTAATACCCACACGCTGGTTCGATGCCACTGAAGGAGTACTCGTGTTAAGTTCTAGGGCTCTATGCGGAAGGCAGAAGATCGGCCTGGTTGGAGAGCATTGCAAGCTAAAGCGACTTATGGTGATCACGACCCTCAGTCATGAGGTTACGACGAAGAAGAAGAAGAACGGAGATACAACATTATAACAATAATTTATTTTTTATTATGCAGAAACGTCTGCTAGCGAAAATCTTCGATATTTAAATCGAAAGAAATATAGAAATATTTTGACTTGCACCGGGACTCGAACCCCCAACCACTGGAATAACCCAGTACACACACCCATGATGACGTATACGACGTATAAATAGAAAAAAATTGACAAGTCTAAGCGGTACTCGTATAGCACAATTGCTAGTGCACTGGGCTAGTGATCCAGTGGTTGTGGGTTCGAGTCCCGCTGCGAGTTTTTTTTTCCTATTTTTCTTTCGATTTAAATATCGATTATAACAATAATTAAAACATTATAACAATAATATAAAGTTTATTTAAATAGCAAAAGACGGAAGAAAAATGAAAGAAAATATTATAATGTGTAAGTTTCTAAAATCTTTTTGAAAAAGTAAAATACGACAGAAAACGCGTTATTTTGTTCCAGTTTTACACTTTAAGTATTGGCGTAGGCACTAGTTTTACGAAAGAGACGGCTGGCTGTGAACTTCCTACCCAGAGGGTAAACTTATTGGGATTGGTTTGGTTTCCTCACGATATATCAAATGATATTTCGTACTAAAGTCCCAAAACACACATTGATACGAGCCGGGGTTTAAACCTGCGACATCCGGATTGCAAGTCGCACGCTTTTACTGCTAAGCTACCAACGCTCTGCCACGCGAGTAAAATACTAACCCTAAAATATTAAATTAATCCAATTCACTATTTAAAAGTCCACCTAATCAGCTAACGTTAAAAATACTCATAATCTGTAATGAACTTTGCACTCTAGTGAATAAAATGCAGTTTTGCTACCTGCGGCGATACCGCGAACAACGATATTCGTAAATTTCGGACGATTGTCTCTGTCACTCTCATGACACCTTAATTGGAGTAAAAGAGAAAGATACTCGAAATATACGGACTTCGATGTTCGCGGTACCGCTCCTGTTTTTAAAGAATAAAAAAGGGCTTTCCAAGCTAGTGTAGTGAAAACACATTTACTTACCATTATAAATGATCAGCTGAAACAAGACCAGCAATAACTTCTTCATTTTGGCAATAAACGGAGAACACTGATTGGTGGTTAATCTAGTATTTAATAATTAAGACTGATTGGATTTTTATAGCGCCATTAAATTCTATACAGCCTTGGCGAAGTTGATGCGACTCTAATATTACTTTATAATGTAATAAAAAAATTACCAATTTTTTTTTATACCACAAAGGTGGCAAACAAGCATGCGTCCCGCTTGATGGTAGGCGGTCACCGCAGCCTATGGACGTTTACAATACCGAGGCATCATTCACGCGTTGCCGGCCCGTAAAAACCTCTTTACACCCTTTTTGAAGAACCCCATACTGTAGTCCTTTGGGATGACCTCCGCAGGAAGCTCATTCCACAACCTTAGCGTACGCGGGAGGAAATTCCTCTGAAACCGTTGGGTACGCGACCATTTTGGTTTTAAAGTATGTGGGTGAACTCCCTGACGGTGGCGAGCGGTGCGATGATAAAAAGTAGCCGTGGGCATCATACCAAATTAGTATAAAGTTATTTAAATATAAATAAATAGATATTACGGGACATCTCAATAGATAAACGGGACAGACCCAAATAAAACTATTTTCATTTTCATCCGTACACAAATTTACTAAGCCTCGTGGTAAGCTCAAGAAGGCTTGTGTAGGTACTCAGATAACGATATATATAAGTATATAATACTAGATGTGCTCCGCGGGGTTGCGGTTTATTAGGCAAAAAACTTAGCCTATGTGTTAATCCAGGGTGGCAGCTAACTCCGTACCAAATTTTATAAAATAGCTCCAGCCTTTTAGACGTGAAGAAGTAACAAACACACACACTCACAAACTTTCGCCTTTGTAATACTAGTGTAGATACAAATACTTAAACACATAGAAAACACCCAAACTCAGGAACAAATATCTGTGCTCGTCACACAAATGAATGCTTACTGGATATGAACTCAGAACCATCGGCTTCATAGCAGGATCACTACCCGCTAGGCCGAACCTGTCGTCTTTACATTCAAATTAATTTATTGCAATGACATTAAGATAAGATAAGATAAGAAATATTTTATTACAGTCACCATATATATCGGAGCAGCCAAGGTATTCCAAAATATCGGAGCATGCACTTTATCGCCTTGATAATAGAGGCGTTGTTCCGATATTTGTGACCACCTCCACAGCTCCGATATATCTAATGGCGACTGTACATATCTAACAAAAAATACATCATAAATACAGAAATATATACTCACTAACCTAAGTCCACCAAGTCTGTCCCTTGCGGAAGGGTGCCCATAAGGCTGGCTACATTCCCCCGCTGAATGGCTATGCCTATTCTTTGACCGAGGAATGCGCCAGCCCTAGAGTCTCGGGTACATTGGAAAAGTCTACCTCTAATATTTTTAAATAATTTATGAGCGTTCGGGCTCCACGGCCCGAGAGACTCAACAGCAAATGCCGCAAGTATTTGTTTTTTTAGTTATTCTTTATTATTTGTAAGATCCATAATGGGTCCTTGTCCATTATAGGTGCCGTTACCTTAAGTAAATTACTTTGCACTCTTGTGGATAAAATGCAGTTCACTTTTATTATTTATAGAAGAGTAAAAACCGTGTGACGCCGGCTGACTAGAATAGCACCACCCCATCTCCTCCCGCGGGTGTCGTAAAATCCTACGCTCGGGCAGCAGCGTACGTCGAAACCCAATCCACAGCTACTGCGGTGGCGACTATGGCAACTACCCCCAAGATGATACAAGTCATATTTGTGTAAGGCTTATGTCCAGCAGTGGACTGCATACGGCTAAAATGTATGTATCTATATAAAAAAAACTCTTCTTTATGTTCATTTACATTTATAACAACCAATTTCAAATAACCTAGATAAATAAAACAATTATTCACATAAAAAAATATATTTATTTATATTTTTACATATACAAAATTAACCCATGGGCGACGGTAATTGCTTACCATCAGGCAATCCGTCTGCTCGTTTGCCGCCTATGTCATAAAAAAAAAAAAAAAACAATCCGGATCTGCCTGTCAACAATACAACATCAACCAGCTTATACAACATAACTAACATCATAAAAATATCTTAACTTATACATAATTGCGAAAAGCAAAGTAAATTAAAATGCATTAAGCAAATAAAATGTGACATTATCTATGATAAGGGACCTAATTGTCGATGGCGCTTACGCCGTTGTTCAAGATGCCGCAATACAAACGCAACGCGGTTCGACGTAAGCGCCATCGACAATAAGGTCCCTTTTGCTAATGTCACAAATTATTAATTTCTAACTAACTATCCACCATTACCATGAGTTGTGACATTGAGGTTTTCGATAACGAGTATAGAGTTTACTATCTGTGCATCTCGCTTGTACTGTTTTAGTGCGAACGAGTTGCACAGATAGTAAACTCAATATTCGTTATCGAAAACCTCAAAGTCACAACTCATGGTAAGGGCACTGAACCACGTCGCGCGAGTGACTAAATAAACGTTGTGTTTAACAAAACTGCAATATAAAATGTCAAAATCGATAAAAAAAGCCCATTAATTAATTAAATAACATAAAATAAACCTTAATCCTAACTAAATATCTGCACTCAAGAGAAAATTCTGGAGACAAGGCTGCATTTTTACATTGCGAACAAATTATTGTTAATATAACAAAACTACTTTGAAATATTAACACTAGAATTTGCTAGCACAGCAACTTTTTTTCTTGTCAAACTAACATTTTTTGGGTTCCTTGTTGCAATATAGACTGGACGCATACAAAAGACGCAGCCACCCTCAAGAGATTTGCAAAGACAAGAGAGCTGAATGCCATGCTGACCGCCGACGTCCATCAGACTGGGCATGGCACCAGAAGAAGAAGTTATAAATGTCAAATTATAAATATCATATATTTTGTGGTAGGGCACAGCGATGACCATCACGCTTGAATCTGGGGCAGCCCAACTGGGGAAGTACCTCCTCCTTACAGAAGACCACAGCCATTATAGCACTGCTACCTTTCAGGTATGTAGTGTTGTGTTGCTGATGGGTGATGGATGAGTAAGGTTCCCAGAGCTCCAACCCCCCTTAAAGGCCGGCAACGCGCTTGTGACTCCCCTGGTGTTGCGGGTGCCTATGGGCGACGGGAATTGCTTACCATCAGGCAATCCATCTGCTCGTTTACCGCCGTATGACATAAAAAAATAATAAAGGGAATTTAACATACGTTGACTTTGCTATTTGCACAAAGTTCAATTAGTGAGTAGTGGTTTTAGTAACTTTGTGGTCTTTTGTCACAATAGCAGAGTATAATTCGGCAAAATCTTTACAGTTAGCCGACAGAGTAAAATTCATCATCATCATCATGTCCACTGCTGGACATAGGCCTCCCCCAGAACGACCCAAGAAGACCGATCCTGCGCCTTCCACATCCAGCGGTATCCCGCGACTCTAACTAGGTCGTCGGTCCACCTTGTGGGAGGCCTATCTACGCTGCGTCTTCCAGTTCGTGGTCGCCACTCCAGAACCTTTCCGCCCCAACAGCCATCGGTTCTGCGCGCAATGTGCCCAGCCCACTAAAATTAGCCCAGTAAAATTGCTATCTTATTTTTCACAAAGTTAAAATTGCTAAATGGAGCCGACAGAGTAAAATTGTGAAAGTAGACTTTGAGAAATTCGCTATGCGGTTTTTCACAAGGATAACGCTTCGGCTTTGTCAATTACGTTGTCAATTACGTAATATTTTATCTCAAACACTAATAAATCGTATTTAAGAAGCATGAATGATAAGTATAAATAAATAATCGTGGGTATCGAAACTATACATTTCGTGCAAAAATAATGGTAAGAAACTTTTGTGGGTGAATTGCAAAAAAAATGTACGTAACACAATGGAATATTCACAAAAAAGTGACACATAATGATGAACGTTACACAAAGAAAATTATAAAGACCGTTCCATATTGAAATTTATACATACACGGACAGGGGGAAACTATTAAGAGTTCCTAGTAAACTACTAAAACCTTAAAACATTATTGTCATATAAACTTATTTCAAACCATTTGTTAAACAATCTTATTTTGAAAGGTACACAGTATATTATCAATGTGAACGAACCTTTTTAGGTAAAAATCTTTGTGTTACGTCACACAAAAACACACAATGGAAGTCAAAATCGACGCCGCCATATACCTAATCGCGTGTAAAATGAAATTAACCTCGAATTCAGGAATTCGCAAATTCCATGCCAATTGCCGCGTAATTTATCTATAGTATAATGAGGAAACAGTAGTAAAAAACAGTTAACTTACCTGTTTTAACTGCTATCCAAATTTCCAATTTTTTTGCGACAAAACACTGAAACACAACTTTTCTCCCCACAGGTCGAAAACCAATATAGCTGACGACACGTGCGTTGGCGCAGTCGTAGATTTAGTGTTGCCAGAAGTAATAATATAACGAATGCGTTCATATTTTGTCTATAAACGCGTGAAATAGCGTAACACAAGTGTGTAACACAATGGAACGAAATCTGTCCCCGATCTTCAACACACGATTAATTAAAAAAAAAATATGTTGAATCCTTTTAAAACCATTTGAATACAAGTATTAGTTTGTATTAAAGACATATATTTAAAAAAAACACGCTAAATCTACTTATAGATAAAGTTATGATTTTTTATTAACAGTGGAGTGTTGCGAGGACATATGCATTTTGTATGGGAGAAAAAATATACCTTTTCATAATTATTTTTTTAAATACTTTTTAAGCAATATTGTACTGTTACAGTGTAAAATTTCTATTAGCATTTAAGTGACAACATATTAAAGAGTGGTTAAAATGAGTGTAAATGTACTATTTATTTTTTTAAAGATATTTTAATGTTGAAGACATTTCATGGTTGTGGAAAGTACACTTTTTTTGATATTCACCCTTGTGTGTGATTATTTTTGTTCTCAAAGTTTTATGAATTCGCACGACTCTCAAAAATCGCCCCCCTATATCTTCACTTTCAAGTGAGTCCGTGACGCACCGTCTACGCAAACAGGGCTCGGTTATCTTAGTACTTGAAAATGGAGACCTACGTTCTCCGAAACATTTAAGGCGAGAGATTAAAAAAGTGAGTGAAGCCGTGTGTTTAATAAAACCACGTCTATCGCAATTTAATTGAACTATGTAGTAAATATACTTTCTACACTATTTTATGAGTTTTAGTATTAAGTCAATGTGGGTAAGACCGTCTATCTGGAAAGACCGGGTACCAATAAATTTCCTACATTATCTCATAGGTATTTAGTGTCATATGACGGACTTCCCTTACAAATATAATATGCCGGTCTTACCCACATTGACCTTAATTTGTTATATTTTTTTTATTAAATATAATATCACAATCCTCGCCGCAAAGCATCACACATATTATTACATATATATATTTTATCACACCATTATAATACGTCGTAACATTAACCGAAACCATTAACAAAAACCGGACCTAATCCCAATTAGGTCTAATTTTCTCTCTGACAGTCACTTCCGTAAAAAACTGTGTCTATGCCAAATCTTGAGACTAGATTACTGTGCGGACCCCAAGCTAAGAGGGATAATCTATAAGGTTATTTCTTTCTTATTAACTAGTTGACTTTTTAGCTTGTCGAAGGAAAACTGTCCCACACGCCTTAACTTGCCTTAAAACTATATCAATAAATAAAAAATATAATTTCAAGTTCATATAAGTCCATTGGATAAAAAAAAAAAAAGTTCATATTGAATTCGTTAGATAATAAAGAAGTAAACAAAAATGATTAATACTACTTAGTTACAAACGGATAAACTCACGTGTAATTATATCGCACTAGGCGACATGTTTCGGGTAAGCTCTGTGAGTGACTGATAGACACTTACCCCGTAGCGGTGTGTCATGACAGCTTGGAAATGGGTACCAGGGCTTACCCGAAACGTGTCACCTAGTGCGATATAATAAGGCTACGCCCACACTAGGAGCCACCTGCTTGGTACTTAGAGCCTAGCACGTCATCTAGCGAGTAGCTTAGTAAAACAAAAGTTCTTGAATGTTTCCGACCGGCACTGCGCGCTTGGCGCCTAGCTAGTCGCTTAGCGTGTGTCCAAGTAAACCAATTGTTTTTTTGTGACGAGCCGCGAAGGCTCTAGGCGCCAAGCAAGCCGCCTGCCAGTGCAGACGTAGCCTAAGAGTTGGCGGCTTCCTCGCACAACGTATCAGCATTGCAATATAACGAGGAAATGTCGCTAGTTTCCTTGGTACAATGCTTCAAGGGCCTATTTTAGAATTAATCTAGAGTTAAGTCATTATTATAATTCAATTCAATTCAAACTAAGAACAAATCAAATTATTTTTTATGAAATATTTTGATTTGCTTTGAGTTTTTAAGTAGTAATACTACTGTATAAATTATAAGTTGAAATAGATAACATATACTTAAGAAAAAATGATTTGTTCTTAGTTTCATTGATGGCAGCACCACCTCTCTAGCTATATCAGAATCCCGAAAGGTATTCATATAGGAGGTGCAAACACGTAGTGTTTCACCTTAGACCTGGTAAAACGGTGCCTAAAACCGTTAAAATAAACAAGATCACATATACTTGGTTAATAGCTGGAGATGCGGGTTCGAATCCCGTCTCGAACACCGGAGGTCCTCGTCGTTTTTTTCTTAAGTATATGTTATCTATTTCAACTTTCAATTCAATTCATTTATTGAAATTGTAATGCCTCTTAGCTGTATTTTACTTGAAAATAAAGATATTCATTATCGATAAATTAATATAAATGGGAAGTCCCAGTGGCAACTTTACTCGTGCCACAATAACTTCTATATCCTGCCACTAACCAAGGCACAGAACTGCGGCATTATCGTAAGGCCCACGGGCCTTCCTGTAGTACTAATTACTTTAAAGAACTTTGAACTTTATACAATTGGAACAGAGTTGAATTTCATGTTTCCTTCGATTTCGACACAAAAGAAATTACACTTTATTTTTATTTTTTTTATGACATAGGCGGCAAACGAGCAGACGGATTGCCTGGTGGTAAGCAATTACCGTCGCCCATGGGCACCCGCAACACCAAGGGAGTCACAAGCGCGTTGCCGGCCTTTAAGGGGGGTTGGAGCTCTGGGAACCTTACTCACCATCAGGAACACAACACTACAGACCTGAAAGGTAGCAGTGCTATTATGGCTGTGGTCTTCTGTAAGGAGGAGGTACTTCCCCAGTTGGGCTGCTCCAGATTCAAGCGTGATGGTCATCGCTGTGCCCTACCTCTCATAAACTACACCATACACTATACACTATAAAGAACAAATTCGAGTAGCATTTTAGCTGTATGACGCCGAGGCCCATGCGACAGTTTTCCATCAAAGCAATCCCCCGTTAAATATCAAATATTTCTCTCAAAACCTTCTTATCTAACTTCCCATCTTCAAACTTAGCTTTCTTAGGTAAAACATAATTTCTCTCCAAACATACAAATTCATTAGGAAAGCCTACAGTTTTCTTTGGTTTAAAGTAATTAATAAAATACATCAATTCCGTTTTGCTACAATGCGTACTGAAGCACACATCAATTTCATTATCAGATACTTTGGAAATAGGGCTGTCTTCACTGGTATAGTTGGTCCACTTTTGGGCAGAAAGATGTATGTTCAAAAACTTGTCATTGGTGGTATTTGGGGTACATTTTGTGTGGTCTTTCCTGTTCTTGGGCCAGCAGAGGTGGATCGGGGAATCTTCGTTTGTGACTCCGGGGACTAGATGGGAGAGGTGGCTGAAAAATAAATATCTTTGACTGCCCAGTTTGTCTGGAAATATGTGCTCCGGGTAGAAGCTTGTTGCCGCGTATGGGTTCAAATCATAGACATACCATTTAACTAGACGGAGCGTGGTAATAATAATACCACGATAAAAGGGATGGTCTTATGTAACTTTCCATAGGTATGACAGAGACGGCGCTATTTTCATCGGTCTTTGTCATAGTCTCACATATTTTTGTTCCCCTCCAAACTGAACCCTTTAGAACTGTCAAAGTTGGGGGGATACAAATAAATACAATTGGAGTTTTCTTGTGCTTTCAACCGAAGTTACCAAATGAATATAGATTAACATGTTTGTTATGAACAGTGTCCTGTTAAGCAAAACTATAGTGAATTGTTACATTTTGGGCTGCAAAAGCCAAAATATCATTGTCCCTTACTGGCGCTCAGGGATGCGATCTCCAGTCATTATTAAACCACAAAAATAGCTTAACTATATATGTGTGGCCAGAAGTTTAAACACCAAAACAAATGAAAATTGGAATTTACAAAATAACAAATTCAATTTGGTTAAAAATCCCTTTCGGTCGCGTGTATAAAGGAGTTTTTACGAGGTAAAAAATAAGAAAAAAAAATGTTCTCGTAACCAGTTACAAAGTACTAAAAATATTTGAATAGACTTTAATCGCAAAACACTAGGTAGGTTTGGTTAGTTTGGTGCCTTTAGATGCCCGGAGGGCAAACAGCTCAGAGATAGGAGCCCCGCAACGCAGGCATCCGTTAAAATCCACAAATGAAATCAATAATGGATACTACTGATTTCATACTACGAATTAATATCTATCGATCGCAACTGATTCCAGAAGTTTTTTTTTCTGTAGTAACTGGTTATGGTTACTTGTAAAATTCGTTCCGATCCGATCCAATTGTTAGAAAATGTCCATAACCCTTTTCCAGACATAGTTTATACGATCTATCGACCACATGCGTGTCAATTTAATTTCAACCTAACCTATTCGACTTTAAGGTTCATATTAAATTCGATTATCCCAAAAATTAACTCTATTTAAAATAAATAACCTATACGTAACTAATTACAATATATTTGGGAATTCTAGGAAAACCAACCGGATTCGTGGGGCCTTGAAAAGGGTTAGCATATATCTATACATAACTATACTCCGTCCATGATAACAAGCTAGTAACTCTGTACGCACGTAAAACTCAGAACGCACGTGATTGGTTAGCGATACTGGCAATAAATGTGCAACGGGTGAGTTTACATGTCAGTCTAGCGTTATTTCATAATATTTGCCGTGTGATGCCGGCTGACTAGAATAGCACCACCCCATCTCCTCCCGCGGGTGTCGAAAGAGGCGACAAAGGGAAAAATCTTACGGACGGGCAGCAGCGTCCGTCGAAACCCAATCTACAGCTACTGCGGTCGCCAACCCGCCTGCCAAGCGTGGCGACTATGGCAACTACCCCCAAGATGATACAATTCATATTTGTAGGAGGCCTATGTCCAGCAGTGGACTGCATACAGCTGAAATGTAACATATGTAAATGTAATGTATTTCATAATTCATTCGCCAAGCATCTAAAGGACTCGACAAATGACCGAAGAGCTGGCAGCTTCCTCGCCCAACGAATAAGTTTAGCTATACAGCGGGGAAATGCTGCCAGCATCCTTGGCACTATGCCGAAGGGGCCCAATTTTTTAAATTTATTTTAGTTTTATATAGGCTTAATTTTTGTTAACTTTCAATTTAATTATAATTATAGTAGTTAGTTTTAGATATAATAAATTTAAAATTCATAATATATATATATACAATTATATCCCTTCGACCGCGTACGTAACCGACCAAATATTATAACGACCAATTTTATAAAATACATATAGACCAATGATTAAATTGTCCCACGATACAAATGTCAAAATGATAAAATTGGAATAAGTACCTGGTTGCGAAACTCCAGTAATATTAACGCTAGTTGTGGAATAGGAATATTATTTCTTTTTAGGCAACTAGTTGCGTAACAAGAATGTTGATTCTTTTTTAACAACTGGTTGCGAAACTCGGTTGCCAAAACGGTCGGAGGGGAAGTGACGGCATGTAAGCCGAGCCGGACAGCGAGGTGCCATTGTTCACGCCCACTGCCTTTTTTTGTCCTTTTCATCTGCATACAAAAGTGCAAAAGAGAGGCGTCTATACTAGGTCGTTCTCGTGGACGGAGTATAAGTGTGAACCGAAAATGTATCTATATACATTTATATACATTTTTTAAGTTATACGTACGTATAACTATTTTTATTTTCGGTTCACACTTCTAACTTAACTTCAGACAGTTTGTATATATGTTTGGTTACAAAAATCAACTCACCAATAAAGCTCCTTCCACCGCACCTCTTCAACACACACCTTAACACCCAACTTTTTATAAATCGCATTAAAAACAAACTCATATCCAAACTTAGCCGACGTCTTAATAGCGACTCGCCCCTTATCCTTCAACCATTGTTCTATCTCCGCTAATGCCGCGTCCACACTGTCGCTCCGTTTCGGGAACGTAGTGTATCTGTCGTCTAAAAAAGTTGTGTCCGCGTAAATCGTGTCTATGGCTATTGGAGCGCCATTGTCGTGGAGTTGGTTGAATTTTGACACGTCGTTGACGCTTATTCTGAAATCACCTAAAATTGAGAAAACAACAATTTAATGTTTTTTTTTTTTTTTATGACATAGGCGGCAAACGAGTAGACGGATTGCCTGGTGGTAAGCAATTACCGTCGCCCATGGGCACCCGTAACACCAGAGGAGTCACAAGCGCGTTGCCGGCCTTTAAGGGGGGTTGGAGCTCTGGGAACCTTACTCACCATCAGGAACACAACACTGCATACCTGAAAGGTAGCAGTGCTATTATGGCTGTGGTCTTCTGTAAGGAGGAGGTACTTCCCCAGTTGGGCTGCCCCAGATTCAAGCGTGATGGTCATCGCTGTGCCCTACCTCTCATAAAATGTATTCAGAAGGCACTTGCAAATCAAGTCATAGACTTATAATATTACAGTAAAGCCCCATTTAGATCATGCAAGAACTTGTATACGATTTTCATTACATTGCGGGATTATATAAGTCCACCGAATTCGCGCTACACCGATAGCCCGCAATGTAATGAAAATCGTATACAAGTTCTTGCCTGGTCTAAATGGGCCTTAACTTAAGTTAATACTTCAGATAAGGCCATCCTCTGTTGCCCTGGTACCGCAAACGTCGAAGTTCGTATATTTCACGCATCTATCTCTTTTACTCCAGTTAAGGCGTCATGAGAGTGACAGATACAATAGCTTGAAAACGAAAAATAATAATAATCGCAGAATGCTCCACCGTTCTAAAAACGCTGCGGCAGCCAATACTCTACATATTAGGTAGATTATCTATATATATAAACGTGAATGTCCTGACTGACTGATCAACGCCCAGCCCAAACAGCTTAATCTAAATAGCTGATTTTTCACAATAGGTAGTTTGTATACCGTAAGCACCCACTAAGTAGGGATTTTTGGAAACTCCACCATAAAGGGGGTAAAAAGGGGGTTGAAAGTTTGTATGGGGATTGTGTAAAATTTGAAGCGAGAAACTTGAAATTTTGTATACACACTCCTTATTTGAATACAAGAAAAGTAATTTCAGTGTTTCTTGAAATTCATCCCCTAAGGGGTCAAAAAGGAGGTTCATCTGCGCGTGCGAAGCCGCGGGCAAAAACTAGTTAAAATATAAACGTAAATAAATAAATATTACAGAACATTCTTACACAAATTGACTGAGCCCCACAATAAGCTCAAGAAGGCTTGTGTTGCTGGTACCTAGCCAACTATATATATGTGGTAGTCCTCATGGAAAGGTAATACCTTATGGCGCTTACGTTGCAAAGTGTCACATTAGTATTGAAGCGTCATTAAAAATAATGTAAGCGCCGTGCGCCATAAGGTACCTTTCCATGTGGACAACCACGGGTTCCCTTTATTTGGCATAATTTGTTTTGTCCGAATCTTAATACGCAATCCAAAGTTTCGCATAATTTATTTACGCCGAATATTAATGTTGCCGAATTTTATTTAGCATAATACTGTATTAGCCGAATACTACTTTGTCCGAAAAAATATTGGCATACTATTATTGAGGCCGAATGCCCGAAGTGGGTTAGGTTAGGTTAGAACCACAACAGAAAAACAAGGTGGGTTAGGTTAGGTTAGAACAGCGACTACGACAAAAACACACTTCCTGGGAAAAAAACCGTAATAACACCATTCGGTCTTTCCAAATTATGCGTACCAACCATTCGGCTTATTTAAATTCTGCGTAATAGAATTCGGCGGAAAAGAATTTTGC
The DNA here is from genome assembly GCA_022674325.2 of Grapholita molesta. Classification (NCBI taxonomy): domain Eukaryota; kingdom Metazoa; phylum Arthropoda; class Insecta; order Lepidoptera; family Tortricidae; genus Grapholita; species Grapholita molesta. The sequence continues at coordinate 4,046,272 of CP053147.2, forward strand.
GAGATCAGTTTCTGCTTATATATATATGCGAATTAAAATTATTACAAAACAAATTATGCCTCAACAAGGGGAACCGACTACCACATATAGATTAAGATTTGTTTAAGCAACTTTATCAATGGTACCTGTGTACAGCACAGTGGTGTGGTCTGTTTTAAACAACAACATGACGGATCCAAAACTGTGCGCGGCCGGGATGGCTGTCACATACAGCTTGGTTTCCATCAGTCGACGCTTGCGGTCCTCTTTCAATACCACCTCTGTTGTTTCTGGAAAATTCATTGAAATAACAAACTTGTTTTCATATTGAAGTAAAAATGCACTTGAAGCAAGTAATGAAAACCACTTTAATAAAATGGTTCATAGTAGAGAGTGATAATGAAAAATATATTTCATTAATAAAAATTCCAATGGACATTTTTAAAATACAATCACCCATATATCTTAATATGAAATAAGTGTTAATAAAAATTTAGAATTCAGTATTATTTAATTAAGTACTAAAATGCCAACTGCCAATGTTGTGCCCATCCCAGTCTTTGTTGGGAACTCGGTACTCGAAGTTGTTGACTCGTACATTTACCTAGGACAAGTAGTCCAATAAGGTAGGTCCAACTTCGAGAAACAGGTAAACAGCCGAATCCAACTCGGTTGGGCAGCGTTCGGGAAACTACGTAATGTCTTTTCGTCCGACATACCTCAGTGCCTCAAGACAAAAGTGTTCAATCAATGTGTGTTACCAGTGATGACTTACGGCTCCGAAACGTGGTCTTTCACTATCGGCCTCATCTCAAAACTCAAAGTCGCTCAACGAGCTATGGAGAGAGCTATGCTCGGAGTTTCTCTACGTGATCGACTCAGAAATGAGGAGATCCGTGGGCGAACTAAAGTCACCGACAGAGCCCCCCGGGTTAGCAAGCTGAAGTGGCAATCGGCAGGCCACATTGCACGCAGAGAAGATGGCAGATGGGGTCGAAAAGTGCTCGACTGGAGACCACGGAATAGCAAACGCAGCGTAGGACGTCCACCCACAAGATGGACAGACGACCTCATTAAGGTCGTCGGAAGACGCTGGATGCAGGTCGCTTCCAACCGGTACATGTGGAGGTCCAAGTGGAAGGCCTATGTTCAGCAGTGAACGTCCTATGGCTCAGAAGATGATAATGATAATGATGATGATGATGATGATGATGATGATGATGATGATGATGATGATGATGATGATGATGATGAAGTACTAAAGAAACTATTTCACACTCATATGTTTATGAGACTATATAAACAAAATTTATATGATAGCACCACTTACCAATACCCAAAATCCTAATCCGTTTTACAATTTCATCAGTATCATAATTTCTCAATCTGCATTTAACCTCATACTTCACAATCGCCGCTGAAGTCTCTGTCATGTACATGAGGGCACCATTTTTCAACGTCTGTATAAACCGCGGATCGTACAAGCCCTGTGTGTGATCCGTGTGGGTGTGACTTAGGAAGTATGCTTGTACGTCTCTGTTAGTGAAGTTGTCTACGGATATATTTGGGATTTCTGATATATGGCCGTGGAATGCACAGCACGCCATGGCTGAAAAGATTAAGAACATTTTTTTATTACTGACTTTCTCTTTTGAGAGAAATAAAGGAAGACCATGGAAATGATGGGAGGATGACTTACCTAAACTCTGGAGAACAAGTATAGGTAGTTATAGGTATCGCCACGAGAGTTGAGGCCACGCACACATTCAACATTGCATGTAATGATAGCGAGGTTTTGAAATTAGTGTTCTTTTTTCGTACCGATAGCAAAATAGCAAACTGCAAGATTGACTAAAGATTTTTCCAATTTATTTAGTTACAATTATTTTTTTAGACAAAAATATCCGAACGTATTATTTTTTACTTTAAAAGTATTTCTGTATTTTGTTGTTTTTACGTACATTTTCATGACTTCGTCATTTCGTTATCAAACCTCTTCAGACAATTATCTATTGCATTATAATCGGAAGAAGATATGCCAAGTGACTAGTAAAATTATTAAAGCATATTTTTATTTTCTGGCTGTTTGTTTTACCTATTTTTCGAAAATATATAATTCGATCGTGCACTTAAATGTCATTCACTCATTCGTTCATTCGCTACCTTTTTTGTTATTAGTACTTTATGTAGCAGTGTGTGTAACCATTCACCTCAACTCTCGTGCCGATACCTATACACGAGAGTTGAAGTCACTCACACAACAACATCTCATGTAATGATAGATTACTCATTCATTCCATTCGTTCACTCTTTTGCAATCAGTACTTTATATAGATGTGTGCGTAATCCATTCGCCTCAACTCTCGTGGAACTACCTATACAATGGATAGAGAAAGATGGAAGGAGCTAGAGGAGGCCTATGTCAAAAGACAACCTGGCAAGGTTCAAAACTGAACATTATTTTTCCTAACTAGTGCGTAAAAAGTGCACTTTGCGAACGCTTCGCGTGCGGAAATTTCACTTTTTAAGGCACTTGTTATGAAAAATTGGGTTCGATACACGTGTAAAAACTTCTTCAAGACTCGGGTGTTTGTCACCCTCGTTTCACTCGGGCTCCAACTTTCACCCTCGTCCAAAAAAAATTTTTTTTCACTAGTATCGAAATGTACTAATTTATCAATCTATAATTCTATATACCGTGTGTCGCCGTCATAGTAGCTTTACTTTGGGGATCGGTTCTGCACCACGAACGTAGCAACATTTGTTCTACGACTTTTGAAAATAACTTATAGTTTACTTAATATTAAAAAAAGAAGATTTTTCATGTACTGCGAAAACTATGAAGTTTGTAGGCTGACAGTAAATGTCAACTAGACTATTGAATGCTGTTCATTGAAAATACTATTTAGTTTGTTCGAAAAAATCACAAGTAATAAATTAAATATTTTTTTAAAGTTGTAAAACAAATGTAGCTATATTTGTAGTGCAGAAGCGATCCTCAAAGTTAAATCTCTTATAACGGCGACACACGGTAGATTCTGTAACTAAAACTGTCAGTTAATAAAGGCTATTTTTATTTTATATTTATTTATTTACTGACTGACTGCAGTGGCTGGCTCTGGAAGAGGCCTTCACCTTAAATGATATAGTGTGAAGTAATATAACAAAAAAAATATACATATATAAATAATAAAGGATTTTTTATTTATAGTATACTTGCATTACCTAGAGTCCAACTATACTCGTCGCGGCGAATCATGATCCCTATTCCCACGACACAAAATTGTAGTGGCGTCGCCGTTACATTGGAATCGAATTGGAGGCGTCTAAAAATGCCGTTTTATTATTTTAGGTAGATATATGCCATTACAATGATTTTCCGTTGGAATTGTAACCATTCTTAACATTTACAAGAAATCATCTCAATCAGATATTACGTTTACCCCCTGCAAAACTTACTTCATTTGGAAGATATCGACTAGTGCAAACAGTATCAAAAACAAATGTTGATAATGGAAACAAGTGTACAAAATAAATAGTATGTTTTCACTGTCAGATGTACCTATAATCGTTTTCAGTTATACATATAGTAACGGTATTTTGATATTATGCAATTTTTTAGGATAGCACTATATTTAAGATGGATTTTTATTTTTACATTCGTTAAGCGTGACGTAAAATACTAGATGCTAAATGTTAAAAAGTTACATTTGTCGGCCATAAAACTTAAATCATTATTAAAACAATAACATAACAACCATAAGAAATGCAGATTATATTTTTAAAATCATGTTTACCGACGTGGCTGAATGCAAGTCACGCCTTTGCCTATAAAAAAGTTAAGTTACATCGACACGACCCATCACTAACATGAACTGTCATAGGGATCATGATTCGCCGCGAGGAGTATAGGTAGAGCCTGAATGCTTTTTACAATACCTTTATATATTTACACATAAATAAAAAACAAACAAAAAAAGATCACATAAGAAAGGATTTTTGCGATTTCAACCCTTAAGAGGTGAAACAGATGAAATCTCTACTAGGGAGGTGATTTTGGTTATTTATCCAGTAGTAATATACATAGTTCAAAATATTTCAACCTTTTTGGGAATGTTTGGGGATGGGTTATTTACAGAGAGGGTGACTGTCATGGATTCCTGCATATTACCCAGCTTAACCTACGGGTGCCAGACATGGGTCTTCACCGAGAATGTAAGAAGCAAAATATTAACTTGCCAACATGCAATGGAGAGAAGCCTTTTGAATCTCAAGAAAATAGATAAAGTTAGAAACACAAACATCAGATCGAAAACAAAATTAACAGACGCACTACAGTTCAGCTTAAAGCAAAAATGGAGATGGGCCGGACACTTGGCAAGATATAAAGATAAGAGGTGGACTATATTAGCAACGAAATGGAAAGGTCCTCTTGGGAAAAGAAATCGGGGAAGACAAAGAAAAAGATGGGTTGATGACATCATAGAAACCGCAGGAAATAACTGGGAAAATACTGCGGAAAACAAAGACAAATGGAAGAAGATGGAGGAGGCTTTTACCCTTAAGGGATCAAACATCAATAAAACACAACAAAAGATTAAAATTTTATAACAGATGTGCGAGATCAAAGCTAAATAATAAAAAAATATTTACAGAGAGCCTCTAAGACTTGTAAGACTTGTAAGAAAAGGCAGACAGTTTTGTCATATAAACATAAGTTCAAAATGCAAGGATAAGGATTTATAAAGTGACATGAAAAGGAATAAAGCATTATAAAGATTTTAACATTTGTACAGGAACCACACCACCCGTATATTGACTTTATACCTATACATATAAGTCCTTAAGTGGTACAGGAGCGAGATATAAATGTACGCAATTTACACATATCACCTAGTTTAAAAATAAGATATACCTGCTATACGAGCATTTAGGTGCCAGGGTTTTGTCTCTTACAATATCACAGACACGTCACCTCATATCGTCTTATCTTCGGCGAGTTGGATCAACATATGTATATATTAATTATAAACACTGCTTTAAAGTACAACTCTAATTTGCAACCTTCTTCACATGTTATTGTTATTATGAATGTTATGTCAAGATTGATTTTTTTTTTTTTTTTTTTTTTTTTTTTCGTCCATCTGGACAGGCTAAAGCTCTAAGCCATACTGCCTTGTCATAAGTAGTTTGTTTTCTTTTTCATAAGTTCAATCCGGTCAACGTCTTCAGTAAGTACTATTCATATTAGGTCAAATCCGAGTTCAATGTCTTCAGTTACTTTTATTTTCTTATACAATTTCAGTATGTATGTATCATCCATTAATTAAGTCAAAACCGTACGTTCAATCTCATAATCCAGTTTAATTATTGTCCTTTCCAAACAGTACAATCCTGAAATATTCTAGTAGCGATATTTAGATTTATTTTAAATATATACAATTTACATTTATATGTTATCTGCATTAGGTACTTAAAATTAATATATTGAATTAAAATATTTACAACTTATTTATGGTGTTATGTACAAATTTATACAAAGACATATACGTGGTAGGCTCTCTTAACAAATCTGGTACTGACAGCGGGATTATATTAGATGCCTCATAAATATTAAGCAGCTCATCCATCAGCACAAGGCGCTGAATGCCGAAGGACGGGCAAACGAAAATGATGTGGTCGAGAGACTGAACTTCATTCATTTGACAACGATCACAATAAGGAGAAGAAACTATATTTTTTCGATGAAGATGAAAATTTAGGCAATAATGACCAATGCGCATTCGATTGATTATAGTATAGAAATTTCTATGAACAAAATGTTTAAGCTTGCAGAACCATGGCGTACTATTAACAGGAACGTCTAACAAAGAATATATATAAGCTTTATTTTCAACTTCTCTACAAAAATACCAATGTTTTCCCCAATTACTAATCATGCGCTTTTTAAGATTAGATATCATATCCGTATACGGCAAAGCGACATCCAACTCCTTGATGGTTAAACTTGAGCATGAATCAGAAATATTAACAATGGTTCTGGCTAAAAAATCTGCATTTTCATTACCTAAGACTCCTATATGCGAAGGTACCCAAACGAATTGTACTACAGTGTCAGTTAAGGATAACTTCCACCATAATTCTTTAATAGTAAAAATCAGGTAGTTAATGTTAGCATTCATTTTGTTACTTGACAAACTTTTTAAGACACTCATACTATCACTGACTATTACCCAATTTTTGTTCAACTGCTTTCTTTACATAATATGTTTTAAAGCAAAAGGATGGCTGTTGCTTCAGCAGTGAAGATGCTAGCATATTTATTAATTTTGTATCCCACTCCCTTATTGATTTCGGTCTGGTAAATTGCAAAAGATACAGCATCATTATTTTTGGACCCATCAGTATAAATAAATTTATAATTAGTCCATTCTGACAATAACAGATAAACTTCCTCCTTAGAAGACAAGCTTGAATCGATTACAATATTCATTGCGGCATATTTACTTTGGAATGTGCCTGCATAACAAGGAAGAACATCATCGTTCAAATGTATATTAAACTCTTCAAAAGAATGAAAAAGCAAGAAAAATCTTGCAAAATAAACATATGTTGCTTATAAGGAGCAGATTGAGAAGCAATTAAATTGGTAAGAAGATCATTATTAGGCAAACTATGAAGCTTCAAGATAAATCTTTCTTTCAAATAACGGAATCGAACACTAATGGGTGGCAGTTTTGTTTCGATTTGCAAAGCAGCAATAGGACTAGTTTTAAAGGCACCTAGTATTGTGCGCATACATTTATTTTGTATTTTGTCCAAACTATTCACTAATTTACTATCTCCAGCAAAACAAAGAAAACCATATTCAAAGTGACTACGAACGAGAGATTTGTATAACACTAACAATATTTTGGGATCTGCTCCCCAAGTAGTCCCGCAAACAGATTTTAATACATTATAAGCCTTGTTTGCTTTTGTTGTTATATTATTAATGTATTTTGTCCATGAGAGTTTTGGAGTAAAAGTTACACCCAAAAATTTTACTTCACTATATATAGGCAATGGAATTCTGTTATACAAAATATTAGGTGTAGCTACACATTTACGACCGAAAATGAAGACTTTTGATTTAGTAGGATTAACATCTAAATTAAGGTATGAAAAGTATTTATATAAACTGGAAAGTGCGTTATTTACAGTAGAAGCTAATTGACTTAAATCCATTCCAGATGTATAAACTACTAAGTCATCTGCATATTGTAAGTTTTTACATTCGATCCCAAAATAAGATTCAATCGTCTAATATATAAGATAAATATTAATGGAGACAGAATTCCTCCTTGACATACTCCTAACGACGAGCATCTTGGCCCATATAAATGATTCTTAAATTTAACAAATACTTTTCTATTGGTCAAAATGCTTGTATCCAGTTTATTAATTGCCCAGGTATCCCTATCACTGACAACTCGTTACAAAGAACCGAAATATTAACACTGTTAAAAGCACCAGCAATATCAAAGAAAACGCATAAAAGATATTGATTATTATACAGACTGTGTTGAGCATCTAATACTAGCTGACAAATGCTTTCACGAGAAGACCGACCTCTGCGAAAACCAAATTGGTTGTAAGGTAAAAGACCATTTTGTTCTACATAAAATTCTAGGCGTTGTTTTAAAAGCTGTTCAAATATCTTTCCAATACAAGACGTAAGAGCTATGGGTCGATACGAATCCGGCAACAATTTATCTTTACCAGGTTTTAAAACTGGAACCAAACAATCAGTTTTCCATTCCTCAGGTATAAAGTTTTCCTTCCACATACGATTAAGTAAGTTTAAAAGATTATGAGACAATTTGGGGTTAATTTTTTAAAAGTATATATGGAATCCCATCTAGACCATGGGATGTATCTCTTCTAGAAAACAACGCAGAATGGAGTTCTTGATACGAAAATGGATCAGTCAAATAATTATTTCCAATATTATCAGTTTTATTATAATTTAACGGCTCATTCAAAACAAAGTCAGGAGTGTATTTACATATAAAATCTGGAATCCAACTATCATCAAGAGAATTATTAAGAGTAAATGATTTATTAAATTTACGCATGTACTTCCATACCAATGACAATGAGGTACATCTATTAAATGAGTTGCACAATTCCATCCAGCTGTTGGTTTTTCTGTTTTAAGTATTAGTTTTTTAAAGCTCGCAATCTCTTAAATTCAATATAATTTTCCTCAGAAGGGTTGTTTTTAAAATATATATAAGCATTCTTTGAGTTTTGAACAGCTTCTGAACACTTTGAGTTCCACCAGGGTAAACTAGGACACTTAGAATGTTTTGGTAAACAAGGTTTAGCAATATTATTACATTTATTAGTGGAGGTAGACTGTGGAATTGACTGTTCAGCAACAGAATGTATTATGTTACAAAACAAATTGTAGGATTCTGGTGGAGACATAGCATTAAAGTCAATATTTTTAAATTTGAATCCATTAATTGACTATATATTTTCCAATTAACTAATTTGTAATTATGCTGAAATGGTAAATGTACATTATTGCATTGTATATTATTCTGTAGATTACTTTCATTTCCAACAACCAAATTTATAATTACAGGCAAGTGATAACTGCTACCCAGAGGATAATCATAAACAGACCAATCACATGAAAGTGCCAAAGATGGAGAAACTAAAGTTAAATCAAGAGCATTAGCTCGCCAAGATGAAGAACCAATTGTAGTGGGACTGCCATTATTCAAAAGAACAAGATCATTTTCATCAATAACATCTAAAACATCCTTACCTCGAGGCAGGGTGTCGACACATCCCCAAGACATGTGATGAGCATTAAAATCGCCTCCAAATATCATAGGTTTAGGAATGGACTTAAGCAAAACGTCTAGATTATTTTTATTAAATGGTGGATTTGTATTAGATGGACTGTAAAACTAACGACACTTAATTCATTGTTATTAATTTTGATTTTCACACAAACATTTTGTAAAGAACTATCAAAATGAGTTGTAATTTGAGAATGTGTTATAATATTATGAATTAAAATTGCAACACCATTGTGGTTGTTCCCACAATCATTTCTAATAATATTGTACCCTTTGATAGAAAAAATTGATGTGGTTTCAACCATGTTTCAGAGATTATGGCAATATGTATGTTGTTATCATATAAAAATTTTGTTAAAACTAGCCTATTACTAATTAAACTTTGAGCATTCCATTGCACTATATGTAATGTATCCATAAAAAGGTTAAGGTGTTTTTTCTTAAAAGTGTTATCTAAAATTTCTCTAATGCTTTTAGAATTTTTGGCACATCAGGTTTTGAACATATTTCAAGCATTGCTTCAACTAATAAATTCATAAATTTGTCAGATTTAATTAAATTGGATATTTGAGTATCAATGTATTTTGAATTTAGCTGTGGAAATTGAGCTGCACTAAAAGATCAGAATATCTTGCATTTTTGCTTTTATTTTGTTTTCTTCTAGTTTTTGTTTTTAAGTGGACATGTGGTAGAAATTGCAATATGGTCACCGCCACAGTTAGCACATTGAGTTTTGGACTTGTCACATTGTTTAAAATTATGGTTGCCTGAGCAAATTGAGCAAGTTTCATTGTTTTTACAAAATTTAGCAATGTGGTTGAATTTCATGCACTTCAGGCACTGTTTAACAGGAGGAACATAAACTCCTACCTCATGTCTCCAGTGGTCTAAAGTAACATACTCAGGGAGCTGCGTTGAAGCAAATGTAACAGCAACTGTCTGTGTTGGAAGAAAGGAAACGTCACCTTGAGCGTCTTTTACCCGTCGCATGAAACGTCTCACACTAATAACTTTTTACTAGAAGCAATAAGCTGAAAGATTTTTTATTGGAATAATCGCAAGGTACAGATGTGAGAACCCCAGTGGCTTCTGTTTCGGCAGCCGGTATTGAACCAACCATCCTCAATTCGTTTAGGAGCTTTTCGTTCTTAAGAAAAACATTAGCGTTGTTAGGGAGGTCGAAAGTTATACCAATTTTGAATGCATTAATTGACCTCAGATGCATTACACCTGAAACACAATGTTTTCTGATGCCATTAGATATGGCCAACCTATCCTTATCTGTAATTTTAGTGTTATCTTCTTCGCGATTGAGGAAGACAATAAAATCTTTCTTCTGCGAGTTTTCGTCATAAAATCTGTTATAATTTCCTGCTTTATAAGGTGTGTACTTATCCTTTTCTCTTTTCTTCGCTAGTGGACGATCATTATTTTCAGCATCAGAATATGAAGTCGTCGATGATGATGAAGAAGGTAAGTCCTGATCTATTCCTTCTGTAAGAGACTCACCCGTAACTCGCGATCGTTTACGGCCGCTACGCCCCGTGCGCTTCCCCATTATGGGGAAACGCACTAACGTAATATGTACAAAACTAACACTATATAGACTATTTTACATAAGAAATATACAAAGAAATGTACAAATCTAGAATTTAAAACTAATTTACAAAATTTAATTTCAAAAGCGCGCCTATTCTTTTTAACGTTCCCGCCAAAAAAAAAACTGTCAAGATTGACAATTCTGATCTGTCATCTGTGACATGACGTTTAAAATAAAAGATTGCCACTGTTTGCTATTTTCTACTAATATAAAAAAACGTTGCGCGTTGATTAAATTATTTCACCTAATTTATCCTCATTTAAAGTGTGAGAAAAGTTCTCAGGAAAGGGGTAAAAACAATTTACACTATGAAATATCTAGTGTGTAGTCATTAAATAACTTTAACCAGAATAATTACTCAAATAATCGACTACAATTATATGAATATTGTGAATAGATACGATAAATACCCATACTTAAGGATATTTAAAAAAAAAGAAAGAAAGAAAGAAATAGAGAAAGAAAAATTGTTTATTTGGCGAAATAAAATTAATAGAGAAAAGAATATTACAAAAAAGTATTGGCCTGATGATAATCACATACAAACAAACAAAAATAATTAACAAAAACCGTTAATTTTAAAACATCTTCGGAAACTCACATAGTTAATTTGAATTGAGGACCTCTCTTTCTTTTTTTAAGTATTTTTTTAAAAAAGGTATATATATTGCCAGTAGCTTCACCTTTTACTTTTAAAAAGTCCCTGGAAGTCTCACTTGTCATGTTGCCAACTTAAAAAAAAACAATAATCAGGTTTTTGGTATCAAACCATTTAAATTAATTTTAATAGTGTAGGATAATGGCTCCACACTCCATAGCTACATTAAATCTGTGGGAGGAAAGGAAATATAAGAGTTACTTGTTATCTCTTTCATACGTTATATCTTCTTAGTAGTTTGTGCCTCTATGTATGCACTGGCTTAATTAAAATGATAACTTAACCACTTCATTTAGTAAACGGCGTCGTTAAAATGCTTGATTTTGCGTTTGTATTGGATTTTCTGATATTTACAGTTTTACCAATAGCGTGGATTATTCTATCAGTTTTTTTGTGTCGATGCCTAGAAGATAAGCGGTGAGTAGTAAAATGATTAATTAATGAGTAAATAATCACTCATACTGTATACATAAGTATTGTATAAGTACTTATATCTGTGGACTGACACTTTCAAATGGTTTCAAATAAAATAATCAAATCGAACAAAGGTCAACGACTCGACTCGACCAACTTTCATCTAATTTTATTTATATTTGTGTTAAGATAATAATAAAAACAACATCCGCGACCGCAACCAACCTTATTTAGATCGTTGCAATTAAGTTAAGAAGTTTAATCAAGGTTTATAGTGGTAATCAAAAACTTTAAAATGGCGTTAAGGTAGGTACCTAAGCAGTTTTTAAGTCTATACCAGAAAGGTCTACCTACAATATATGACTTTTGTGCGTCAACCTTATAAACTTTATGTCCGGGGCAAAAAAAAAAAAACAACGCATAACCTAAACTTAAGTTCATTTCTTTTAAGTTTTCAAGTTCTCAGATTTGTTAGAAAGTTTGTGTTTCGAAGTGTTTTTCTTCAATTCATTGTTGATATGTTTCGTGGTAAGATTCTATTGTTATTAAAATTACTTCCTAAGCACGTAACATTTTTAAATTAACGATATTCTTGTAAGATTAATAGATTTACTCTTATAAGATTTTTACCATATTGTTTTAATGGCTATGCTAGGTTTTAAATTGGTTGGTTTTACTGGATTGTAAATATTTTCCATCACAGTTTAAATCTCATGTCCATATAAAGCTATTGATCTTCTTACGAGTAAGCAAACATCAATTAAATACATAGGTATACCTATTTCAGTGTGAAGTTAAAGAAACTTGTTTCTAGTGAATTTTCTAGAAGTGACGCTAGTGTATCACAAAAAATAGTTGTTAATAATAACATTTTTGAGATTAGCTGTGGTGGAGTTATTTATAGACAGTTTCAATTATTTCGATATTTCATGCACTATTCAGACATAATGGTAACAATTTTTTTCATCACTAAAATTAATGCTGATACAACACTCATTTATGAAATGCTATTAGATATCAGTCCTCTCATTCTCTGTCTCTCAAGCAGTAGTCTAAAAAATAACTCTGGATATTCCTGACAAGTTTTGCTTATACTAAAATCTGTCTGAATTAATTTTGTATGTAGCCTTACACAAATGTACACAGACAGTCATGTAGACAAATTTTATAGTTGGTCTTATTGGAAGTTCATTAATGCTTATTAGTTTTTTGGCTCGATCAACTATTTTGTCACTCAATGCCATGGTTATGGTCCCCTGGGTTGCTTTATAAATCACTTTAAATGCAGATAATAAACATGTATTTTTGTGATAACTATAATGGGTCACCTACCACGTGTGAATGCAATGCCATATTTGAGCATTTCTCAAAAAGTTTGTACATTTGGATCACATCTTCGATTTTGATTAAAAGCGGTAGACTGTTAGAGCAAATCATGCTGAGCAAGATCTACCATATTTCCCAAAATGTCCCATAAAGTTTGTATGGAACTTTCCTATTTTGTTACCAAATTTCTATAGATTTTCAGTAAATGTACACACTTTTTGAGAATGAAACTGTTGTCTTGGCTGTTGAAACAAGATAACAGTTGATAATAGTTGATTAACTGGCTGAGAGAATCATACTAACTTCCTCTTACACAACTACTCCATCACAGCATAAAAGAGGATGTGAATAGTTATCATGTAAATTTTGGTTACCAGGCTCATTCGCAAATAATGTATAATTTTATATATTAAGGTGCTGTGCAGGGTAAAAAATATTTACAAGTTTATGTAGACTTTTAACATAAAAAATTTCAAGTTTTTTGTTTGGTGTGTTACATATATCTGAATATCTTCCATTATAATAATAAAATAGCCTTTTTATTCCGAAAGAAAATGTTTACAGTTTCATAGAAAATAAAGAAATTATGAACAATAATAACTTAGTTAAAAAAATAACCACTATTCACACACATGTTACAAAATGTCTATTTTGGTGTGCCTTACGGCAAAGGCCTACTCCAATTGACAGTTTGGTTCCCAAGGGACGGCAGTAGAGGTCGAAAACCAATAAGATGGGAAGACAACCTATAAATTACCAAAGGCCCCCACTGGTTAAGAGTAGCTGCAGATAGGAAACAGTGGAGAGAATTGAATATCTTCTATTACTTTATCCCTATTAACAACTTAAAATTACCTTATAGCTTTATCCAAAAACAAGTAAGTAATAATCATTAAATCTAATGAATAAAATAAAATTACTAAAGATTAATTTAATAATGGCCCCTGTGCCATAGTGCTGGCAGCATTTTGTTATACTGATAGGCTTAGAGAGGAAGCTGCCGGTTTTTAGGACTCTTGTGGCATCTCTGGTTCTCTAGGAGCACTTAATAAAACTCAAAGCAGGCCCCAACTGAGGGTCTTAACGCCAAATGGAATAAAAAATTAGTTATAATACATAGTTTTTCTTTTCAGGATACCATCAGAGACAACTAAAGAAGATAAAGAAAACAAATTAGATTTCATAGACAAGCAATTGCTTAAAGCAAAGAGCTATACCATAAATGATAGCATTAGGTTCGGTCATAAACAATATTTAATTAATGGTACAGTATTTCAGGAAACATTTAAAGAGATTGAATATCAAAAGTTTGAGTTGTATAAATTAAATATGGATGACTCTTATGCTGATAATTCTGGTGTGTCTATGGATGATGGTAAGTTTTTTTAAATTTAAATACACTAAGAACCCAATGGACCAATGGATCCAGGGGGAGTTCTATAACTTAAACAAATACTTTGCCTATGGGAAAAGTAATTTGTAACATACTTACCGATACTTTAGCTCGTAATAAGTGCATAATTAGCATGTTTTAGTTTTATGATTACTTAAGTAGTGTTCATTAATTTAAGGTTTAAGTGCTAGTGAAGTAATATGGCTAGATTTGTAAGTATATAAGTATGTTAATATTGCATGCCCAGATTGGGTAACTGTTGATACTAATGTACAGTCAGCGTCATATAGTTGGTAGCATTCAAAGTACTCAAATAGTTCGGTACATCATACAAATTCTATGGTGTACCGAACTTTTTGAGTACTTTGGATGCTACCAACTATATGACGCTGACTGTACCTAAATTTCACCTTTTGTACACACACAATTTGTCAATAAATATATTCTATTCTATTCTATTAATGTTTGACACAGAAAAGTACCAGTTAATGACCTGTTCAATTTGACAAGATCAATGCGGTTTTATAATAAGGTTGTAGAGTTCATAAATTTATGAGCAATACCGAATTCTTGCTGAATTGTGTGGTGAATATGTGGAACGCTACTAGAAACTGTTATTAGTGCACCATCAGTCCATAGGGTACGGTAACTTCTTGCCATCAGGTGGGCCGTACGCTCTTTTGCCCCCGTAGATGTAGGTATATAATAAAAAAAAAACTTTCAATAATAGACTGGACAATTATCTTAGATCTTTTAAAAAGTACATAAAAAATACAAATGCTGTGAGAGAGTGAGAGAGCGGTACCGCGAACATCGACGTTCGCATATCTTTCTCTTTTACTCCAGTTAAGGTGTCATGAGAGTGACAGAGACAATCGTCCGAAATTTACGAATATCGTTGTTCGCGGTAGCGCCGCTGATGAGTTATCCCTAGAGCTTTCACTAAAGAAGAACATTACTTTGACATATAACTTTTATAGATAAATATGTATCGAAAAATTATGTTAAGCAACATCACTATTTTAGCTTGCCCCCAAAATGAGTGTTCGATAACGGGGTGTAGCTATGAAGGTATGTATTATAGATATAGTTCTGGTGGTAAGACATTTTAAAGGCTTGGGCATATAGGCGCGTTTTGTGAGCGTGGCGGTAGCGCAGCGTGACACCGGTGTGGCTAATGTTTTTTTTTATGACATAGGAGGCAAACGAGCAGACGGTTCATCATCATAAATCATCATCTCATCCATAAGACGTCCACTGCTGAACATAGGCTTCCCCCTTGGACCTCCACATGTAACGGTTGGAAGCAACCTGCATCCAGCGTCTTCCAGCGACCTTAATGAGGTCGTCTGTCCATCTTGTGGGGTTGCCTGGTGATAAGCAATTACTGTCGCCAATGGGCACCACCAGGGGAGACACAAGCGCGTTGCCGGCCTTTAAGGGGGGTTGGAGCTCTGGGAACCTTACTCACCATCAGGAACACAACACTACATACCTGAAAGGTAGCAGTGCTATTATGGCTGTGGTCTTCTGTAAGGAGGAGGTACTTCCCCAGTTGGGCTTCTCCAGATTCAAGCGTGATGGTCATCGCTGTGCCCTACCTCTGTTTGGACGTAGTTTAAGGACATACCCAGGTCTAATGTAACGTCTAATGTAACTGTAAATGGTCTAATGTAACGAAATAAGGCACATATTTATTATTTGATGACCGGTCTGGCCTAGTGGGTAGTGACCCTGTCTATGAAGACGAAGGTCCTGGGTTCGATTCCCAGTCAGGGCATTTATTTGTGTGATGAGCACAGATATTTGTTCCTGGGTCATGGTTGTTTTCTATGTAACTATTTACGTATTTATATGTATCTATATATTATATATATCGTCGTCTAGTACCTGCAACACAAGCCTTACTGAGCTTACCGTAGGACTAGGTCGATTTGTGTTAGATTGTCCCGAAATATTTATTTATTATTTATTTATTTATATTCGCACCCCGCTGCGCCCCGCTAACAAAACGCGCCTATGTGCCCAAGCCTTAAAACCCGATTTATTTCCAGACACCGAACTCCAAGTGACACTAGAGCTCGTACCCAACGGTTTCATAATAAACTCCAACGTATTCCTGACTCATCAACAATGGCACACCGTCTATCTGGTATCAGAGGATTTCCGCCGCTGCGCCGTATGCGGAGTCTACTGTGATGTCGCAGATCATATAGCTTCCAGTCGCCATATTGAGAATATGGAAAGATACAAACCGTTGAATAAGTACGACTTGAGTATTACTAGGAAGGTAGGTGATAAAGGTTATTTGTTGATGTTAGAATTCTTTGTATTTAAACTTGAGTCATTTTAACACAATGTATCCACTTATATGTTTATATATGTTATGGACCAAGCGATAAGGACGGGCATTATTTGTAATGCCTGGGCATTATGAATAACTGGCTATACTGGGCCAAGTAGCAAGTGACTAGCTAAACTTCAATATTTATCACATCGTCTGGTCATTATGAATACTGCTACATGGGCAATTTGGTCGGGGAGAGAAACAAACTCGTGACACGTGTTAAACTGATTTTTTTTTGCTTAGCGAGTCAGCTGTGTTGTGAACGCAAAAAACCTAACACTCCTACTCGCTTCGCTCGTCGTCGTCTCTCTGGGACTCTGGGACTGAATTTCTGTTTTGCCCTAATATGATTGTCCAAGCTCAGTACTAATTGTACGAAAAAAATGATGGACCGAGGGTTTTCTCAAAAATGTATGCCTGAGCATTATAATAACTCATCTGTCATTTGGTCGATATTGTTAGCTTAGTATTCTGCCCAATAGGTGATAGACATTTTAAACACAAAATTATCGTGAGATTGAAACATATTAATTGTATAAAAGCGGGTAACTCACGTTTTATAAGTCGAATATTGCGCAGACTGCGGGCCGCAGCTCTACGCGACCGTGCACTCGACGCCGGCAACAGCTGAAGGCGGGAAGGCGAGAAACTACCCTCATTTTCAGCAATATTGTCAATAGTAGGGTTGCACACTACACTTACTACGTCCGTTGGCAAAGGTCCGTCCACACGGTCGCGGAGAGCTGCGGCCCGCAGTCTGCGTCGGTTAGCCAACGCGAATGGCTCATGATTATGCTCCTCGTTACGGAGTGAAACATGTCGAGCAATATTCGACTTATAAAACGTGAGTTACCCGCTTTTATACAATAGGTGATAGACATTATTAATAATGCCCGGTCAACTTAATAATTTGAATATTTATAATCAAATTGCCCTCTGATATTGGGCGTTTTTCATAATGCCCGGGCATTTTCAATAATACCCAATTTATCACTTAGTACCAATAAGTGACTGTGAATCACAATCACTACCACAATATTTATTTATTTATTTGAGCTGGTTAAAAATATTGATTTTTCTTTTTTATCAGATAAAATCTTACTACCACTGCGGCGTTTGTAACGAGCTGTTCAACGAAACTCAACAACCAGAACATTACTCAAGCAAAACCCACGAAAATAATCTATTATTCGCAATAAACAGAGTCTCCGATATTATGTACGACTCCGACATACATGATAACACACAGAAAAAGGATTCCTACTATTTCAACGCAAACTACGGTCAAGCATCTCATATGCTCGATGAACCTATAGATAATGATGATGATGATGATGAGTTTACCGATGATGACTGGGAACCGGTGAATCATCAGGAATATCGGGATGATGAGAATTACAGTGATGAAGAGTTATGTGATGAGCCGATGCAGAATTTGGAGTTTTCATACGCGTCTATGGCTAGGAAGCCGAAGGGTGATGACTTACCTGATGTCTTGGAGGTGGATTTGGGTAAGATGTTGCTCAATGAGCTATTTTAAGTAATATTACGGGTGCCGTGTGATGCCGGCTGACTAGAATAGCACCACCCCATCTCCCGCGGGTGTCGTAAGAGGCGACAAAGGGAAAAATCCTACGGACGGGCAGCAGCGTCCGTCGAAACCCAATCTACAGCTACTGCGGTCGCCAACTCGCCTGCCAAGCGTGGCGACTATGGCAACTACCCCCAAGATGATGCAAGTCATATTTTGTGGGAGGCCTATGTCCAGCAGTGGACTGCATACGTAATGCCAGTGACACAACGTATGTGATCAAAAATTAATGAATTCCTATGCCCGTGACACGTATTTGTGTTTCAAAAGATAGTTCTCCTGGGTGTTTTCAAAATTTGGTACAACCAGTTAGAGACAGTTGTTAAAAAAAAAAACTGTCAGTTTCGTGACGACAATTAAGCATTAAATGTTTATGAAGATCGACTTTTTGCCTTTAATTAGGTTGTATTATCGAATGAAGTTTATAAAACGAAAATCAAAATCAAGTTTTTATCGAAATTTAACGCTTGATCGTCGTCACGAAACTGACAGTGATTTAATTTTTTTTAACAACTTTCGCTAATTGGGTGTACTATTTTTTGAAAACTCTCGTCAATTAGATATTTTAAGTTCCATTACGGAGGTGGGGGTTCAAATCCTGACGGTGGATTTCTCGTCACTTAAGTATATGTTATATATTTTCAATTTACATTTTATATACCGGGTGTGGCCTGTAATAGGAGCAAAAATTTTAGGGATCGCATTGTGATCGGTCTGCACCACGAAAGTAACAACATTTGTTCTACAACTTTAAATAATTGGGTAATTTATTACTTGTGATTTTTTCGAACAAACTAAGTAGTATTTTCAATGAACAGCATCCAATAGTCTAGTTGACATTTACTGTCAGCCTACAAACTTCATAGTTTTCACAGTACATTGACTGCTTTTTATTATATTTAGTAAACTAACTTACTAGTATAAGCTATTTTCAAAAGTCGTAATACCTACCAATGTTCCCACGTTCGTGGTGTAGAAACGATGCCTAAAGTTAATGCTCCTATTACAAGCCACACCCGGTATTAGTGGTACTACTTAAAAATCAAAGCAAACCAAAATATTTAAGTGTCGCCGAGCTTTTCGTGCTACTCGATTTAATCTAATCATGGCGGCTCAGGTAAGGATGGGCCAACCGCTCGCGAATTTAGGAACTTTCGTTCGTATTAAAAAATATGATATTTTATACAAATGTAAACTTATACGTTATAGAAAAAAAGTAATTTTGAAATAAAAAAAGCTGTTGTGTGTATTTGCAAAATTCAAGTAATCGTGTTTCTGTATCGTATGATTTATTTAGTTAATCCTTAACTATGTAACTTATGACATGACGCACAAAGACTAAGATTAAGGATTAACTATACAACTATACTTTAAAAAATAAATATTCATTTATTAAAAACAAATATACTATACTATTATTTACTATTCTTAGTTGTATACATACATACATACATCAGCAGCGTCCGTCGAAACCCAATCTACAGCTACTGCGGTCGCCAAGCGCCTGCCAAGCGTGGCGACTATGGCAACTACCCCCAAGATGATACAATTCATATTTGTGGAAGGCCTATGTCCAGCAGTGGACTGCATACGGCTGAAATGTATGGATATCAGCCGTACAGGCGTACATTTCATTTCCGTTCAAAACGATTCTTGGGCGTTTTCAAAAAAACGTTGACCCAAACTTCATTCTTCCAGATGTGGACGTGCCAGGGCTCATGTTTCACCTATAAATATACTTGACAATTTCAGGCAATAAAAAGGTAACAGTGCGATTCAATTCGTGGAATATGTTGATCCGGACCACGTACAACCGATTCTACTGCATGGCGTGCAAAGATGTCTACCATGTTAGGAAGAGAGGCGAACACTGTAGGAGTGAAGAGCACTTGGGCCGGTTGGACGCTTGCACTGTTGTAGATCGGTATGAGAAGTTCTTTGTGAGACAAGTGAGTATTCGACCAGTAAAATTGCCAAACTTAAGTGGCAGTGGGCGAGGCACATTGCGCGCAGAACCGTTGGCTACCACGAACTGGAAGACGCAGCGTAGGTAGGCCTCCCACAAGGTGGACCGACGACCTAGTTAGAGTCGCGGGATACCGCCAGATGTGGAAGGCGCAGGATCGGTCTTCTTGGGTCGTTCTGGGGGAGGCCTATGTCCAGCAGTGGCGTCTTTCGGCTGACATGATGATGATGATGATGAAAATTACCAAAACCTGGACATAATTCGATAACTGTAATATTCTTTTTCTCAAACATGCAATGAAATATTGTCTTTACAATCCTTATAATAGACTCGGAAGTATGTTTTTTGAGCGCGGCAACTGAAGAGGACGGAAATGGAACTTCATATAACTTTGCAGGCCTAGGCCTAGGCCTGCAAAGTTATATGAAATGAGCTCGTTGTTTTAAGCGCGTACACGCGCGCACAGGTGCGGTTTTGTTTTCATGTGTCGAGCAAACACGCAGGAATAAGCGCGTACACGTGTGTTCGATTTAACGTAGCGCGTGTGAAGTGCGTATGCCAGAAATAAACGCTAGTCTGAATCCGGTCTAATACGAATTAAAAAAAAGATTATAAGCAATACAACCGGAAAGGTTCTGGAGTGGCGACCACGAACTGGAAGACGCAGGGTAGGTAGGCCTCCCACAAGGTGGACCGATGACCTAGTTAGAGGCGCAGGATACCGCTGGATGTGGAAGGCGCAGGATCGGTCTCGTTTTTGGGCTGACATGATGATGATGATGATGATCAGTGATCGGCACTATGGGTGCAAAACTTTAACAAAACTCGTTAAGCGGACATAAAAGAGTGTATAGAGCCATAAAAACAATTATATTCTTACACCCAAACATCGGCATATCGAGTTTCCGATATACAATTAAATTGGAGACTAATTTATTCGTATTTTTCTTGATAGTAAGTATTACCTCATCAATACCTCAGTTCAACAAGTTTTGTTAAAGTTTTGCACCGTTAGTGCCGATCACTGATGATGATGAATACATACATTGTCGCCTAACCTTAACTTTCATAAGTTTTAATCGCTTCTCTGTTTTCAGGTTGACGAAAAATGCTACCACTGCGGCCACTGCAACAACCTCCAACTAATGGATGCGATGGAAGACCACATCCATTCGTACCACACACAACCCACCACAGTCCAGGCTCTACTCGACTCTCCATCAAAAAAAATATCCAGCCCGGTCAAAACTAACCCTAAAACTAAAAATGAAGACACTAAAACTAAAAATGAAGATACTAACACTAAAAATGAAGAAACTAAAACTAAAAATGAAGTTAAAGCTTATATTAATCCGGCTATGGTTTATGATGGCTTAAAAGCGGCTAACAGCAACTTTGACGATCTAGTGATCTGTACTTTTGGGAGTAACATTCGCATATCCAAGTTGTCGTTTAATATAATATGTCAGGGCGTGAGTGACTTCTACTGTGGGCTGTGTGAGGTGAACATTGTAAGAGAACTGCTGGGATGTCATCTGATGGATGTGCAGCATCTTACCCGGTTGCAGCGGACTCCGTTCATACTGGCCTTCAATGTGCACTTGTTTAGACAGGTATGCAGTTTTGTGTCGTACTGACATTTGTGGTAGTCCATATGGAAAGGTACCTTATGGCGCTTACGCTATTGTTAATGACGCTACAATACTAATGTGACACTTTGCAACGTAAGCGCCAACCGCCATAAGGTACCTTTCCATGTGGAGTACCACATCTTATCAAACTTTTTTTTTTAATACAACGATTGGTTCCCAGGGCTCCAACCCCCCTTAAAGGCCGGCAACGCGGTTGTGACTCCCCTGGTGTTGCGGGTGCCCATGGGCGACGGTAATTGCTTACCAGGCAATCCGTCTGCTCGTTTGCCGCCTATGTCTAAAAAAAATACCAAAAAACTACGGTGGCTAACAAGCATACGGCCCGACTGATGGTAAGCAGTTACCGTACCCTATAGACGTGCTACTCCAGAGGATTCACATGCGGGTTGATTATTATAAAAGTTGTTGGAGTTCGGGGAACCGTATCATCAGGAACACAACACCACATATCTGAAAGGTAGCAGTGCTATTGTGGTTGTGGTCTTCTGTAAGGAGGAGGTACTTCCCCAGTTGGGCTTGTCCAGACTCAAGCGTGATGGTACTTCGCTGTGCCGCCTCTCATTGTTGGATGAAGTTTAAGGACATACCCGGGGTCCAAAACTTATATAGAAGCACACATCATTTACTTTAATTTTGATGATAGGTTTGGCCTAATGGGTAGTGACCCTGCCTATGAAGCCGATGGTCCTGGGTTCAAATCCTAGTAATTATTTGTGTGATGAGCACAGATATTTGTTCCTAAGTCATGGGTGTTTTAATGTAATAGCTTTTCCCCGCGACTTCGTCGGTCACCCATGCCCGTCTTTAAAGTACGGTTGCGGGATAAAAATGATCCTATGTCCTTACTTGTAGCTCTAACTCTCCATACCAAATTCCATATTCCTCCATACTATTTCATCCCAATTGGTTACGTGAAGAGGTAACAGACAGACAGACAGAGATAGTTACTTTCGCATTTAGAATATTAGTATGGATTTAAGTATATTATATATTAGGTCTCAATTTTCAAGAGTGCCGAGCTTTGTTCGCGGCGAAGGCACGTCACGATCATGCTCGCTGCTTTTTTTTGTTATGGTCCAGTCGCCATCAGATATATCGGAGCTGTGAATGTAACCACAAATATGTGAACAACGCCTCTATTGTCAAGGCGATAAAATGCATGTTCAGATATTTGTGACCACCTCCACAGCTCCGTTAAACCAAGTAATACCATTTCTATTACATAAGTGATAATTTAATTGTGTTTTTGTATTACTATCCCAAATATAAGTACAGTCAGCAGCAGAAGTGGCTAAGCGTTTGAGGTGTTCAAAATGAGGTTAACACATCTCTATTGTCAAGAGAATAAGAGCGCGTGTAGGTCATTTTGAACACTTCAAACGCTTAGCCACTTTTGCTGCTGACTACGAATATATATTCAATAACTAGTTATATTTCTTTACAGATTCGCGAAGCGCTGCATTGTGGATTATGCAACGAACTTATACAAATAATGCCAGAATTTATTATTAAACATAAATACCTTGAAAAACACATTGTAAGCATGTACAAGGCAGTAGGCACTTTCAAAAATGATAATAAATATCAGTATAATTTCTCAAGAGATCAAGTTAGAGATACACCTAAGTTATTAGATGCTAGCGTACCTAAACATATACCTAAAGCAGATAATATGACATTAGAAAGTAATGAGGCAGCCATTACAAAATTAGCAGTTAATATACCAGCGCCAAATATTAATACCAAAATTGTACCAGTCAATAAAAATATAAGTATAGCTAAGGTTAATAGTAACAAAAACGAACCGGGCAATATAAATAAAAACATTACCAAAAATGTACAATTAAATAAAAATATAGTTAAAGAAAATGAAATTAAACTTGAAGATAAAGAATTTACAGTTGTAAAACATGGTATTAAAGAACAAGAAAGTGATTTGGACGATTCTTATATCGAAGATTTTGATTTAGAAGAGTATGTGTACGTTAAATTGGGTAATAATTATATTAAAATAACAAACGCGTCGTACAATTCATTGATAGATGTCGGCGATGGCACTAAATATTGTTTTGTGTGTTCGTCCGTGGTCTGTGAGCTGAGGAAGCACGTTGAGAGCCGTGGGCATACGGAGAATATGGAGAAGATTAAATTTGTCGATAAATACAATGAAGATCTGTTGAGACAGGTGAGTTATTTTTATTTTACAATTAAAATACAATTAAAACTGTTGTGAGCCATGTTACTACTACTTAGTTACAAACGGATAAACTCACGTGTAATTATATCGCACTAGGCGACATGTTTCGGGTAAGCTCTGGTAGCCGAGTCAGGACACACCGATCGCGATGAGGGTGTATCGCTCACAGTGATCGGTGTGTCCTGACTCGGCTACCAGAGCTTACACGAAACATGTCGCCTAGTGCGATATAATTACACGTGAGTTTATCCGTTTATTTTTATTTATTTATTTATTTTAAAATTCAAAAGTACTTTATTCGTGATAAACTACATTAAACTATAATCATGTAACATAAAAGACAATTATTATATAAAATAAAGACGATGTCAATTAAAAAGTTTACCACGAAATGGACCCGCTTCAGCATAAATGCTGACCCAAGAGTCAGGGCTGATCTTCCGGCGGGACCATTTTTTTTTAGGATTACCAGCAGATAATACATCTTTTATGTTCTTAAATCTATGTTATGATTAGACCCCGATTTTTTGTCGCGATGTCACAATATTTTAACTTGGGGAGTAAATGGAACAGTGGAAAAAAAAGACATGAACAAAAAATAAGATAACCTAAAATATACTGATTTAAACTTTTACCGTTTTTACACATTATTACACATAATCCGACACAACGTCGTCTTCGAAACGTCGGAGGTAATTTTTAAAGTTGATATACGCGGTTATGTCCCGGTTATATGTGTAATAAAGCTGAAATATATTCGTGCACCAGAAAAAAAATACGGTAAAATATATATGCAACCAACTAAAATTTACATAGGATAGTAACAACAGATAATTAAGAAGGCAGTTCACATAGTTATATTGTAGGGAAAAGAGCAAAAAGAATATATGCCAGGGCGTTTCACCTAGCAGTTTCGATTTAAATTCTGTTATCCAGGGAGCCAAAATACTTCGATAGTGGATCACTATCGAATTTGAATTTTGTAGGGTTATCAAGATGATTGTAGATCAGAGTTAACATACTTTCAGACACGTTTTTCCTGTGAATGAACTCCAGCCTTATTTTTTTGAACCTTTTCGACGCCATTGACTTGATATGAAGTCTGAACATTTTGTGTCCCACACGCCATGACTTGATATCAAGCCGAGGCCTCGGATCTATATATATTCGGGGTCAATTATCATAACAGCTGAAAGACGTTCACTGCTGGACATAGGCGACCTCTAAAGCGACGTGTGCCTTGCATAAGGATAAATGCCATAATCGCCACGCTTGGCAAGCGGGTTGGCGATCGCAGTGTTCGTTTGGCGGACGTAGTTTGCACGCATACCCGGGTCAATAGAAAACGAAAATAATGTTAACAAACATGGCTGACTGACAACTGAATTTCTAAGCAAAAAAACATTTGAAATGGGACAAAATATTATTTTACTGGGATTTGAACCTATGACCGTCTGCTTCATAGGCAGGGGCACTACCCACTAGGCCCGACCGGACGTCAACACGTTACAGTAAACAAATAATTTCTAAATTATTTTTTATTGTGCAGAAACGTCTGCTAGCGAATATCTTCGATATTTAAATCGAAAGAAAAATAGAAAAATTTGAACCGCAGCGGCACTCTAACCCACAACCACTGAAACACTAGTCCAGTGCACTGCCAATTGTGCTATTCGAGTATCGCTTAGACTTGTCAATTTTTTTTTATCCTTCCGGGTATACGTCATCATGTTTAGTTTAGTTTAGTGTATTTTATTTCACGAAAGATAATTACATTACAAGTCGAACTTATTTGCAAAGTTATATTTCAACCATGATCGTCAATATTTCATATTCACAATGGAAATAATAGTTATAATATTGTACAATAATAAATATGTGTTCCCCAATAAGAATCGTCAAACAAAATTTAAATACAAGATAAAGCGTTTATGTACATACTTAAAAAAACAATATTTGGAAGTGCAGGATTGTACAACAATCCAATATTTTGAATAAAACATCTCCCATCTCCTCCCGCGGGTGTCGTAAGAGGCGACAAAGGGGAAAAACCGACGGACGGGCAGCAGCGTCCGTCGAAACCCAATCTACAGCTACTGCCAAGCGTGGCGACTATGGCAACTACCCCCAAGATGATACAAGTCATATTTGTGGGAGGCCTATGTCCAGCAGTGGTCTGCATACGGCTGAAGTGAATAAAACATATTACATTTTTTTTTTTTTTTTATGATATAGACGGCAAACGAGCAGACGGATTGCCTGGTGTTAAGCAATTACCGTCGCCCATGGGCACCCGCAACACCAGGGGAGTCACAAGCGCGTTGCCGGCCTTTAAGGGGGGTTGGAGCTCTGGGAACCTTACTCACCATCAGGAACACAACACTACATACCTAAAAGGTAGCAGTGCTATTATGGCTGTGGTCTTCTGTAAGGAGGAGGTACTTCCCCAGTTGGGCTGCCACAGATTCAAGCGTGATGGTCATCGCTGTGCCCTACCTCTCATTGTTGGACGTAGTTTAAGGACATACCCGGGTCCCAAAATTGTTCACATTGGTTCATTGTTCATTGTTCTGTTTCAGTTCTACCTAATGTACCACTGCAGCATATGCAACGTGGTTATCACACGGAAACAGCTCAACCACCATCTGTCCTGGCCCACGCACGCCCTCCAAACGGAAAACACCAAAATATCCTCCAAGAAGCGGAAAAACGAAATCAAAACTGGCACCAGACAAATCACAGTTGCCACACAAAAAGAGAATATTTATTTAAACGAACGAGAGGCAGATATAAAAATATATTTACATATTACTATAGAGAAGGATAATGAAGTCGAGCGAATGAATAAAATTGTGATTTTTAATGACAACGTTTTTAAGGTTACTTTTGATTTTTGGCACGGTTTGAGTGAAATGGATAGTGGGTATAGGTGTAAGGTTTGCCAGTGTGACTTCGATGCCAGAGAGCTCGGGCAGCATGTTGCCAGTGAGTGGCATGTGGGGAGTTTGGAGAAGATTGAGAAGCAGTATTCTCCGGCGCTTATAAGAAAGGTAATATAAAAAAATATACTTATACAAACTGACCTCTGACTTGAAGGTAGTTAGAGAATAAGCCTGTCCAGATCTTTGTGAATACTTGGCCCGCTTAGCAAATTCTGTTGCTGACGACGATATATAAATATTGTAAATAACACATTCTGTGTAAAAGAGACTTTCCTTTAATATTGCAAAATAATAAATTCTGCACTTATAGGTTCGCTTGCCTCAGTGTGGGAGCTTAATTGATAATAATTAAATAAATATATCGGGACAATCTTATACAAAGTCCTACGGTAAGCTCAGTAAGGCTTGTGTTGTAGGTACTAGACGACGATATATAGATAGATGTATAAATACTTAAAGAAAGGGGTAGCACATTGATATCGATGAATTTTCAATGAAAATAGAGACTTCGATGCCGTTAAGTGTTTAATACGCTGACGGTGGATATGTTTACACGTCACCCATGATGACGTATACGACGAGGGATAGATAGAAAAATTTGACAAGTCTAATCGATACTCGTAAAGCACAATTGGTAGTGCACTGGGCTAGTGATCCAGTGGTTGTGGGTTCGAGTCCCGCTGCGAGTCAATTTTTTCTATATTTCGTTCGATTTAAATATCGAAGATATTCGCTAGCAGACGTTTCTGCATAATAAAAATATATATAATAATAATAATTTGTTATTGTTTTATATATTATCAATATATATTTTCAGATCAACGACGCAACTTTAAACTGCATTATGTGCAACACTGAACTGTCCAACAAGAAGCACATAATAAAAGAACACATTCAGGGCAAGAAACATATAAAGAACTACGAAGTTATGCTCAAAGAGAGCTCGGTCGCTTACAGCTATACCGACTGCGACCAAGATGTTGTCACGCTGTAACTACAGCATAACAAGAACCTTCAGACCTAGGAGTATATAACCAATATGGAGTCGACACACGCACTAATTTCTATCGGATAAATTCTGCCGTTTTCTGCGGGGGTAACACATATAAATAATATTAACACTAATGCATTTACGTACGTCGCTACACACGCACACGACAAAATTATCAAACACTAGCATAAACTATATTCACACAAGTACAAGAACTATGACCGGCGGCCGAGTAATTTTGGCAGAGGGGAACGCCTGTTAATGGCTACTCCATATTGCTTATATCCTCCTAGCTTCAGACACCCAATATCAATAAAATGTATCAATAAATTAAAAGTTGAAATAGATACTTAAGAAAAAGCGACAAGGACCTCCGGCGTTGGAGACGGGATTCGAACCCGCATCTCCAGCTATCGCGGCTGCCGCCTTAAGCAATTCGGCCACCCGTACACAGCGGAACCCGTCGAAATTAATCAAGTATATGTAATCTTGTTTATTTTTAACGGTTTTTGGCACCGTTTTACCAGCTCTAAGGTGAAACACTACGTGTTTGCGCCTCCTATATGAATCCCTTTCGGGATTGTGATATAGCTAGAGAGATGGCATGGACCATACCATGCCATCTCTCTAGCTATATCAACTATTTCAACTTTTAATTGATATAGTAGTATTAGTATTACTACTTAAAAATCAGAGCAAATCAAAACATTTCATAAAAAACTTGTTTTGTTTTGTTCTCTTTTTGATTTGTCCTTAGTTTTGTATCAATAAATATTAAAAAAAAACAGTAGGATTTACTTCGGCGTGTCAAAAAAGCTATGCCAATAAAACATGGCGCATGTAATACTAAAATTGTCAAAATCGGCACCTATTTACAAAACAGTATAATATTCTAGCTAGACACACTATTACCTACAAATTATATTCCCAATTGTCCGATTTTTCAGTTAAAATCGTTTATTGTAGACGTAACTACTAAACAAACATGTACAAAAATAAAACTTTATTTTATTTGTATTTAAACTTACGTGAGACATATTTAATAATTAACGATTAATACGGTACTACTCACGTTTATTTTAGTTTAGTTTTAGTTGTTTATTTGAGTGTGCGACGCGAGCGGCGAACCGAACGGACACTCAGCACTCTTAGTGCTTGAAAATGGAGACCTATGTTCTCCGAAACATGCGCGAGTGACTAAATAAACGTGAGTAGAACCGTATTAATCGTTAATTAACCTTATTTTACTAAAGTTTAAATGTATTTCGGCTGTGAATTGCCATATTATATTTTTGGACCCGGGTATGTCCTTAAACTACGTCCAACAATGAGAGGTAGGGCACAGCGATGACCATCACGCTTGAATCTGGGGCAGCCCAACTGGGGAAGCACCTCCTCCTTACAGAAGACCACAGCCATAATAGCACTGCCACCTTTCAGGTATGTAGTGTTGTCTTCCTGATGGTGAGTAAGGTTCCCAGAGCTCCAACCTCCCTTAAAGGTCGGCAACGCGCTTGTGACTCCCCTGGTGTTACGGGTGCCTATGGGCGACGGTAATTGCTTACCATCAGGCAATCCGTCTGCTCGTTCGCCACCTTTGTCATAAAAAAAAAAATATAAACTTTCATATAATTTTACGGACAGTCAGCAAAAATGGTAGCAACCAATGTACCAACTATAACCTCGTAAAGCCCACGGCCCTTCCTGTAGAACTTATTACTTTAAAGAAATTTGCATTTTATACAATTGGAACAGAGTTGAATTTCATTTGTTTACTTCGATTTTGACACAAAAGAAATTATACTTTATATCCTACACTATAAAGAAGGTATTCGAGTAGCATTTTACTTGTATGACGGGCCTTAGGAGGGGTACAGAGGGTAGAATTTAATGCTTATTTGTGACATTATCTAGCAAAAGGGACCTTATTGTCGATGGCGCTTACTTCGAACCGCGTTGCGTTTGTATTGTAACATCTTGAACAAAGGCGTAAGCGCCATCGACAATAAGGTCCCTTTTCATAGATAATGTCACAAAATTGACACAATATAAGTTTAAGTTACGCTAATAGGGTCAACTTTTTTTTAAAACTGATGCTGACTGTTCTATATACTAGGTGTGACTGGCTGTGAGATCTAGGTAGACTTTAAATGTGTACAGTCAGCAGCAGAAATAGCTAAGCATTTGAGGTGTTCAAAATGAGGTCCACACATCTCTATTGTCAAGAGAAGAGCGCGTGTAGGTCATTTTGAACACTTTAAACGCTTATCCGCTTTTGCTGCTGACTGTACAAACATGATATTATATTGTAAGTAAAGGTAATAAATAAGAAGATTGAAGAATATTGGGATTGGGACATATTTAACACGTTCAGTCCATACAAAATGTTTTGATTTCCTCATACGTCCAAGCAAATTACTTCTATCGCTCGTCCGTGCTCCACTTGTGGGTCACTAAGAAACGCCCAGCTCTCTGATTATTACACTATATTACAATATTGTATATAGAATGCTGTTAAATCTAACAAAAATATTGACAGAAATTAGAATTATCTCTATAGTATGACCACTATTGAATGCAATTTCAAACACAAAACTATTGTGAGATTGAAACATATTAACACTTTGACTGCGGTTTGAGGCTAATTCGACTTGTACAAGATGGTTAATTGCGATGTTAACTAATTATCGCAGTCAAGGTGTTAATTGTATAAAAGTGGGTACGTAATTCACGTTTTATAAGCCGAATATTGCTCGACATGTTTCACTCTGTAACGTGAATGGCTCATGATTATGCTCCTCATTACGCAGTGAAACATGTAGAGCAATATTCGACTTATAAAACGTGATTTGCCCGCTTTTATACAATTAATGTACTATTTAATGCAGTTAGAAGTGATTTGATTTCAGTGCGTACCTTGTCGGTTATAGTGACCCAAGTGTGGGGCACGGACTTGTGAAGATAGAACGTCGTGACCCATGTATGGGGCACTGGTCTGTGAAAGTATTAAGCTATATGATCGGTTTTTATTTCGTAAATCGCTGTTTTAAACGAAAAAACCGGTTTTGCATTATCTAGCCATATTCTCATGTGACTGTAGTCAGCGTCATATAGTTAGCAGCAATCAAAATAGCCAAATATATATGTAATTATATATTACGAATATTGGCAACTGGCTTAACAATCGATGTACAGTCGGCAACAGATATATCGGAGCTGTATAGGTGGTCACAAATATCTGAACAACGCCTTACTGTTAAGGCGATAAAGTGCATGTTCAGATATTTGTGACCACCTCCACAGCTCCGATATATCTGATGGCGACTACATTTGTGTTTAGTAAGGATGTGTTACAATAATTATATTTAGCTATTTGCTATTAACTATACGATGATGATTGTAATGTATTTAATTAAGCTTTATTGAACAAAACACAAAAGTAGAAAAGGGACTTAATGCTACAAAGCATTCTCTACAGTGTAATATGAAGTTCATAGATATATTTTTGTCTGTGTCAATTTATTTTGTTTACCTTTTATCCATGCCTTGTTATTTTTTTATAATATTGTCTTCGGTTGCCGCGATAATTACTCATGCAATAAAACAACTAAAACGGATTAAATCGCGTATACTAATTTAAACTTCATCCCGACGTTTCGAACCCTTTAGCAGCCACCCGATGACCACGAACGCTGCTAAAGGGTTCGAAACGTCGGGATGAAGTTTAAATTAGTATACGCGATTTAATCCGTTTTAGTTGTTTTGTTATTTTTTGTTTTACATAAATATGGTTTTTTTTTTTACTTTCTTATAGCGTAATTCGCTAGTAATTGGCCACCCTCTAATAACTGGCTACATTAATACTAATAATGAACCCTGTCTATAAGTAAACAGATTTCGTTGTAGTACCATGTGACCAGTAACTGACTTACTAGTTATTGAATGGCTAATTACTGGCGCTTTACCCTACATTATGAATAAAACTAACACTGTATGGTTCCAAATTTACCATATGTGACATTATCTATGAAAAGGGACCTTATTGTCGATGGCGCTTATGTCGTTGTTCAAGACGATACAATACAAACGCAACGCGATTCGACGTAAGTGCCATCGACAATAAGGTCCCTTTTCATAGATAATGTCACATATTTCTACATTTTAATACCACTATTTAGCTAGTAAGTTAGTTATGTTATTATTATTTTTTCGTTTAATAATTATAAGTTTTAGTTTTTTTCAAGAATTTCATTAGACAATTGTAATATGCGATTTCTGTATTATATTAAGAGTATTTTTTTATTATTATTTGAATAAACTTTTTGTAAACTTGTATTTTATTTTTAATTTAACTGCCTCCCAGCCTACTCGGTAGTACTGCTTACGAATAGGAGATATCGCGTTATTATTTAAGTAAGTCTGATACAAAGAGAATTTTCTAGAAGATAATATATTTATAAGTATGTAAAATGTAATAATGTCTGACGAATTGCTTAGTTTTGAATGTTCTTAAGTCAATTTATAATAATATGATTGTTATAATAGAAATCACGTGATATTTTTGTTCAATCCTCTCTTTAAAAAAAATGGTGGTGTAATGCGCCAGTAATTGGCCATCCTCCATTATACAAAACGAACTGTTAGGCGATTAGAATTCATTTTAGTGTGACGTTCATTGAAAGGTAACCAGTAATTGAAATCCCATTAGAAAATGTGTTCTATTTGCAGGACATTAGTCATTATAACGTGGCACGTTATTGACAAGTCCCCAGTTACTGGGGATTTATCCTAAATTATAATTATAGATAACCTTCGTTTAACAGTTGAAATAGATGACATATACTTAAGAAAAACCTTTTTCACGCTAGACATATATATTGCCACCGCAGGTTCAACGTCAAAGATGCATATATATGTCCTCGACCACAGAGCAAATTAGACCTACGTGCACACGCATAAAGTTCAACTTCAGCTTTGTAATTTGGATGACGTGGCGTGTGAGCGTTAGCTTTTGAGTTTGACATGGCGCCGTAAAGGTTAATACGTGAAACGTATACACGCCTACCCTAGGGTAGAAGTGTAGCCACAGACAAATTGTATTGTGATAACACTCAATAAAATACAAAAAGTTCAAAAATATGTACCTACTAATTTATAATGTAACGTAAAGTACAAATAAAACGATTCCCACAAATAAAGCGATAAGTACATAGTGGTTAGGTACATAATTAAAAAGTTTTTTATTTTTTAATTTTATATTTTTTAACTTCTGCCATTACGTATTCTAGATATAAAGTAAATAATCAAAAGTACTAAGACGCGATTCAGTGCATAACCTTAATTGTAACCTCTATGTCGACTCCAAAAAAAAATCAGTTCACCCGATGACCACGAACGCTGCTAAAGGGTTCGAAACGTCGGGATGAAGTTTAAATTAGTATACGCGATTTAATCCGTTTTAGTTGTTTTATTTCCAAAAAAAAAATTTCGATCCCCAAGATTATTACTTTATACAGTGTGTATTTTTCATACGGGCGCATAAGTTGCCCACATACAGTATCCAGTAATACGACTCGTATCATGTTAATAATTTTGTTAAATAGTGCTATTACATAGTTGTAACGATTTTTTTAAGTCTGATCGGGCTGCAATGTACGCAGTACAAATTATTTTGACATGACATCGGTATGTTCATTACTATGGATGCAATACATTGCGTGCTTAATTTTTATTTATGAAATGAAAATAACCTAATTTTTTTAACTAATTGAATGTAAATAGGTTCTTAGTGTCCCATACTAATCGCCACTACTATACGCCCGTATGAAAAATACACACTGTATAATGTATGCTTCTAAAGTTAACCTTTTCCATGCCATAGATCGATATATCGGCAGGTCCAACGCCAAAGACTGATATATAGGTCACAGGCCACAGAGCAATGTAGACCTACGTCCACACGCATAAAGTACGATTTCAATTTTGAAATGTTCTGCCACCCCCACCAAATGTTTTGTACTAATTTAGTCTACTTTTTAAACATAGAATGGTAAGTACTAGATTGTTTACAGTCCAAAATTTAAGCTTTAAATAAATGTTTAATTTTAATATGAAAAACACTTTTATTTAACTTTCTGAACTCTTCTCGCGGGACCAAAATTACTTTCGGATTTATAATATTAGTATGGATGGATGATGAATTCTGACATTCGATT
Organism: Grapholita molesta; assembly: GCA_022674325.2. Classification (NCBI taxonomy): domain Eukaryota; kingdom Metazoa; phylum Arthropoda; class Insecta; order Lepidoptera; family Tortricidae; genus Grapholita; species Grapholita molesta. The sequence goes on from CP053147.2 coordinate 4,080,398, forward strand.
TTCAGGCGTATGTGGTAACCCCAAAAAACATTAAACCTTTTCCTAGCTTACATATTATTCTCTCTTTATTCATTTTAAATGTTAGGCTGGGTTTTTATAACATTTTTATAAAAGTAACATATAAAAATACATCTAAAACGTATCAAAACAATAAAAACCACCAGGGCGGGGCCCAGGCTGCCGGTGGTTAGGGCTGCAGAGAGAGGAACCGTCGAACTATGCGCGCCGTGTCCAGGATTACCGCCTTCTGAATCCCTTGATCCAACCACAACCACGTAGCGAGAATCTCTCAAGATGTTGGTCGAGACTTCGCTATGAGACTGTTCGCGGAAACAACTATCGGTACAATGATCGCCGAATCAACTTCCCACATGGCGGTTACCTCGTGAGCCAAGTCTAGGTACTTCCTGGACTTGTCCTTCTAGGCTTTCACGAGGTTCTCGTCACATGGGACGGTGATGTCGATGAGCATTGCCCGGCGCTGCGATAGATCTATCACTACATATTACGGTTTACGGACGTAACTCAGATTCGGTTGAGATCGTCTCAACCAATCTCGCTGGAGCCGTAAACTCAGTAGGAGTATTCCAGTGGTACAAGTCAAGTCTGGTGCGGAAGGGTCCTGGATTTTCCCCAGGCTACCTTCCTCCACTCAGCCCGATTGCTCTGTCGAACCAACATGTGCATAAAGCCCAAGTCAGGTTCAAAAAAAAAGGACGGTACGTCGACTGACGTGGCATAGTCGTTTTGTTTTCTTCATCTTTTGACGTCACGCTGTGAACGTGTTAATTTCATAATAATTTGCAATAAAAAGTTCAGCACATCTAATTCACAAGTTTATAGGCAATTATTTTAAAACCAATAAACACTTATAGTATTTTCTAATTTATTTTACTCTTTAATTGCTAGAAACATGAAATGCTGTATTATATTCCTCTCTTTAGGTAAGAATATTTTTTCACCTCACTAGTTTATATAATACATAATTATTTTGTAAATAAAAGTTGACATGGGGCCCGATTTTTGAGAGTCGTGTACTCGAATTCAAACTTGTAGAACAAAAATAATCACATACAAAAGTTTCTTACCATTATTTTTGCACATAATGTATATTTTCGATACCCAAGATTAATTATTTATATTATTCATGTTTCTTAAATACAATTTCTTCGTGTTTGAGTTTAAAATATCACGATTCGAGCGTCGAGTTCTCAAAAATGGGTCTCCTGCGGCGCTACCGTGAAAAACGATATTCGTAAATTTCGGACGATTGTCTCTATCACTCTCATGACGCCTTCATTGGAGTAAAAGAGAAAGATGCTCGAAATATACTAACTTGGATGTTCGCGGTACCGGCCCTGATCCGTGTGAGACCGGAGCCTTATAATTACAGGCCTAGCTGCTCAGTTGGAGGCCTCTGTGCTGCATAATCTCAAGAATAACAACAACTCTGACGGAGATGTGGCCGCGGACTCGGAGAAACGTGCTGACAGCGCGAGCAAGCGCTCTGACAACGAGGGGTAAGACGGGATTTACATAGGCATGTAAATGCCTGTATAGGGTGTAATTTATTACATGATACAATAGTACATTACATCAGAGGCCGGGGAGTATTTCCGGCCAAGTTGGTATATTCTGGATAGTGATACGAGGCTGGCAATCCGTTTACACGACGTGGCATGTATGTAAGTGCTTTTCTCAAACATACAATGAAATAAATGAAATTTTCAAAATCACAACTAACAATGAAATCGAAATTTATCGAATATAATTCGAATATAATATATCGAATGTAATTAACATCAGCTGTTTGCTATGACACCCTCCATCTTTGCCTCTGTATGGATAAAAGTCGAAAAAAAAGTTACTTTGTAGGCAAAATTATAGGTATGAAATTCCATTTCCGTCCCCTTTAGTTGCCGCGCCCAAAAAACGATACTTCCGAGTCTATTATAAGGAACGTAAAGACAATATTTCATTGCATGTTTGAGAAAAATATGTTTTTCTAATTCCATAAACAACTTGAGCATTCAATATGCTCCTACTGTCGCTGAATTAAGACAAAATGTTTTAAATCTTATATATATATTTTTTTGTAATTTATCTTACTTTTAACAGCTGTTTCTGGATATTAACGGTTTATTAGGCTATTTAACCTTTTGAACGATTTTTCTCTCGCGTCAAAATATGACGTGTATACGCCATGGTGTGGCTTGTGAAAAACAAATTTTACCTTATTTGCCAGCGGGATAACATAAAGGGTTAAATTAGTAGTTTGAATCATAACTGTCAATAACATGTTTTGTGATTTATATAGTTAGAAAAGTAATTTAGTTAAATTTACATCATAAATATATTTTAAAAGCTGTATAAATATCATAATATCCTTTACAAGTAAAAAAATACAATACACGTTTGGCCTTGAGGGTAGTGACCTGCCTATGAAGCCGGTGGTCTTGGGTTCTAATCCCAATAAGGGCATTTATTAAATAAGCTTTTGTTGTGGGTACTCGGCCACCGATAGATATACCGGGTGTGGTTTGTAATAGGAGCAATAATTTTAGGGATCGCTTCTACACCACTAACGTAGCAACATTTGTTCTACAACTTCAAAAAAATGTGTAATTTCTGACTTGGGATTTTTTCGAACAAACTAAATAGTATTTTCAATGAACGGCATCCAATAGTCTAGTTGACGTTTACTGTCAGCCTACAAACTTCATAGTTTTCACAATACATTGCTTCCTTGGAAAATCTGAGTGTCCATGGGCGGCGGTAGTTGCTTACCATCAGGCAATCCGTCTGCTCGTTTGCTTCCTATATGATAAAAAAAAACTTTTCTTATCAATATTAAGTAAACTATAAGTTATTTTCAAAAATCATAGAATACATGTTGCTACGTTTGTGGTGTAGAAACGATGCCTTAAGTTAATGCTCGTATTACAGGCCACACCCGGTATAATATACAGCTTAAATTAAGCTGCTTAATGATACCCCGTGAATCAAAGCAACTCCAGTTTATGGTCTTTTTAGACGAGCGGACAGCGAGCAAGACAAGGTGACAGAGAGAGACGCGATAGGTGACAATAAACACCGAAGAAGCGGCGTGTAAGTTCACAAAAAACGAGTAAAAAATAGTTATTTGTTATACAAGGTGCAAAATTGTATTTTAACTGCGAGTGTGGAATTAAAACTCGAGCAAGCGAATGGATTCTATAGTTTAACCACGAGCAAAGCGAGTGGTTTTAAAATAGAATCCTGAGCGTAGTGAGTGTTTCAATACACGAGAATTAAGTTACAATTGCACCCGTGTGTAACACAAAACTTTTCCCCTCACTACAGCGAGGAAAGTGAAACATATAAAAAAAAGGTTTTGAAATCGCATTGACTTTTTCTTTGCGTTTAGATACATTCAACATTTTTACAAAATGTGCCTTTAGCTTGGTTAGCTTGTGGTGGCCAGTACGATTTTCGAATGTTCTAATTCGATTTTCAACTCGGTGCGTTAGCGAGGCTCGCCCGCGCCCGCCGCCGCCGCGGGGGCAAGTGAGCTGTAGGTACTTCGCGAATTTAGACTTTAAAACCATAGCAATAAGAGCTATGAGAAGTAAACTTACTTTAATCACTAGTGGATACAATGCGTTTTTACCCTCTCGTATTAAAGGATAATCAAGCGCTTTACGAGATAGTGAGGGGAAAAAACTATTGTATCTAATTGACAAGAGTGCAAAGCAATTTCACAAATTGTTTATTACGAATCGAGTGTTTTTTGACACGTATGTTGGTTAAGTATTTAAATTAAAAGACGCAATTTTTTTGCTTATTCACATTATTTAATTAGTTACATATTTTAATGAGAATAAAATTAAAATTCGTACGTTTAGTACGATGTAATATCACTAGTCCTTGAACAACCGGTCACTTAATTATCAGTCACTTACGTGTATTTATCCTGCAGAATTTTCTCCGTTGGCTATAAAATGTAGCTAATATTTTTTTTAAAATTTACACTACGTATTAATTACCATAACCGCTAGATGGCGCTGTCCCACAGTTTCCTTCACCGGCAACAGTATCAGTTTGAATGTTCCCCAGGCCGGACGTCAACAATGTGATCGCGTTCGGCCTCGACACCGGGGTCCCGGACAGCAAGAACTCCATGGTGCAGGCCATCACGGACGCCTTCGGGGATATTACGAGCCTGCACGCGCGCTCCAATACGAAAGGCAAGCTGGAGCGTCGTTTGTATATCAGCTTTTTTTTTTTTATGTCATAGGCGGCAAACGAGCAGACGGATTGCCTGATGGTAAGCAATTACCGTCGCCCATGGGCACCCGCAACACCAGAGAGTCACAAGCGCGTTGCCGGCCTTTAAGGGGGGTTGGAGCTCTGGGAACCTTACTCACCATCAGGAACACAACACTACATACCTGAAAGGTAGCAGTGCTATTATGGCTGTGGTCTTCTGTAAGGAGGAGGTACTTCCCCAGTTGGGCTGCCCCAGGTTCAAGCGTGATGGTACTTCGCTGTGCCCTACCTCTCATAAAACTCGCTTTACTCGAATTCCAAAAAAATTAAGGACGAACATTCGCACACAAAAGTTTTTTCCATTATTTTTTCACAAAATCAGGTACGTATCCAGACTTTTGGTTCGTGGGACAAACGTTGAAACTACCATGTGAAATGTGTAAATATCTAAAGCTCATTTTGGGGGCAAGCTAAAATAGTGATGTTGCTTCACATAATTAGTCGATTCATATTTATCTATAAAAGTTACTTGGCAAACAAAAATTCTTCTTTAGTGAAAGCCCGAGAGATAACTCATTCATTTCTCTTTATACTTAATCAGATCGGAGGGCGACAATTAGATATAAATATCGAATATCGTCAATTTGGGGTCTAATTTTTGAAATAATCACCGAGTAATCTTCATAGAGATCCTCATTCATTCTCTATGGAAATCACTTGGTGACTATTTCTCTCTTATCTAAAATCGAAGCCATGATCTTTTGGCATGTTATTGAGTGTATAAGTCAACTTAATTTTTTATCGACTTAGATTATCGTTACTACCCAATCACTTGCCCCTAAACTGAGCATAAGATAACGGGGTGTAGTCAAAATCGCTGTGATCGCCATCTACTCTCAAAATTCTCGATATTTCGCTACTCGACGACCTCTCTACGATGACAGTATTGACAGTAATGCTAATAAAGTAACAGTAGAGACTCTACTATTAGTTCTTCTACTCTCTTTCTCTCTAAATAGGTGGCGCTACTAGTCCCAACTATCCCCCCCTCTGGATATCTCTCATCTTCCTCGCGTTGTCCCGGCATTTGCTACGGCTCATGGCCTGCGGTCCGCTTGGCAACTAATCCCAGGATTTGGCGTAGCACTAGTTTTACGAAAGCGATTGCCATCTGACCTTCCAACTAAACTAAACTAGGCCGGTTAGCCGGCGGAATAATCCGGTTTCGTCACAATGTTTTCCTTCACCGAAAAGCGACTGGTAAATATCAAATGATATTTCGTACTTATTTTCCGAAAAAACTCATTGTCATGTGTAAAATATCACGTTTCAAGCATGAATGATATAAATAAATAATCGTGGGTATCAGAACTATACATTTTGTGCAAAAATAATGGTAAGAAACTTTTGTGTGTTATTATTTACGATCTTAAAGTTTTATAAAATCGAGTGCATGACTCAAAAATCGGCGCCCAGTATATGATAATATAGCTCACTATTCAACCTTAACTTAAGAGGTTTCAGTGGCGCATCTTACTGTAAGTTCCCTGTAAATTTTTTTTATATAAATCCCAGTCATGGCATTATTTGTGTGATGAGCACAGATGTTTGTTCCCGAGTCATGGGGGGTTTTCTATGTATTTAAGTATTAATATGTATCTATTATATATATCGTCGTCTAGTACCTACAACACAAGCCTTACTGAGCTTACCGTAGGACTAGGTCGATTTGTGTAAGATTTTCCCGAAATAAATTTATTTATTTGTATAAATAATTAACATAAATTGACAGGTTATAAAACGAGGCCCCTAGCTCTGGAGCTGACGTCTGACTCCGTGCTCCGCGGCCTGGAGCGGCTCCTGGGCTCCCCGCACGTGAAGAAGGTCGCCCGCGACCTGGCACGGAAGGCCGCCGTTATATACCGGGCTGTGGAGAAGGAGCTTTAGTCTTCATTGACAATAAATTGTAGCGATCTATAATTTAGTCTTTGTTTACACATTCGCCCCGTACTGTTTTACTAAATGCTTACAATATCTTTTTCAAGTGCCCTCTCCATCCCGGAGATTGGGGCCTTAGGTCTATACCAGCAACGCCTCTATTGTCAAGGGGATAAAGCGCATGGTCAGATATTTGTGACCACCTCCACAGCTCCGATATATCTGATGAAGAAAGTATCTAATACAAAAATATGTTTTCTGGATCTATTCGTGATTACGATCAACTCTTACTATGGGGTCACAACCGAAAAATCAATAAAATTAAGAGACCTTGCTATACTAGCTGCTAGCTAGCTGTAGTTGTCAGTATGAGCGTGTCATTTTTCGGACTGTTTTTCAGTTATGGTTCCTTAGTAGGCAACGCGCATGTGAATTATCTGGAGTTGCAGGCGTCGTAGCCAACGGTAACTGCTTACCATCAGGCGGGCCGTGTGCTTGTTTGCCACCGTCGTTGTATATTAAAAAAAAGTAAAAGTTGATCGTAATCGTGAATAGATATAGAAAATATAACTTTGTAACACCATTTGAATACACACAGTATACCTACCATTCTACCTGTACCCTGTTGATAACGAGTATCGAGTTTACTATCTGTGCAACTCGTTCGCACTAAAATAGTACAAGCGAAATGCACAGATAGTAAACTCGATACTCGTTATCGAAAACTTCAATGTCACAACTCATGGTAAGGGTACTGAAGTCATGCGAATTAGTTTATCTGTACTGTCCACGTCTAACCAGTCTCTTATGCTCCTTGATATTCTCCTGCCACGTCCTTGTTTCCCTTCAATCTTACCTTCATGTATTATTTTTATCATATCGTATTTTCAGTTTCTATATATAATATGTTGCTTTCCTTTCTTTAATCGTTGTTACGATACAACCTTTATCTTCACTAATAATATGGGATATGTATGTCCTTAAACTACGTCCAACAATGAGAGGTAGGGCACAGCGAAGTACCATCACGCTTGAGTCTGGAGAAGCCCTAAGGAAGTACCTCCTCATTACAAAATACCACAACCATAATAGCAATGATACATGGCATTGCAGAAGGTGTAATAAGTATTTAATAAGTATTTCATACATAAATTCCGAAAACTCATTAGTACTAGCCGGGGTTCGTACGGATTGCAAGTCGCACGCTCTTACCGCTAGGCTTTAAAATTATGTTTAAAATATGTATACACACAAGCTGTAAAACTATGGACCACAGGAGAGACAAAATAAAACTTTGATCCATTAAGAACGTAATATAATATAACTATATTTTTCTGGTAGCTAAATGAAATCACAAAACAATTCGATTTAAAATATTTTTTATTAAATATCAGTACATTTTTTTACAATTTTAATCAAATTACAAATTTTCACGATCACTTATACACTAACGGTTTTCGTTAAATGAACTTATCAACTCGAAACATAAAAGATAATTATTTTATATAAATTATAATATTTATTCGACAAATATTATAACAATTTTTTTTAAGCGTTGATGTAGAAATGTACAATAAAGATTTTTTGTATTAAAGTCATCCAAAACTGCGCCTTCGAAATAAAAGCGATGTATGAATTAAACAAATAAAATTCCGATTAAATTTCCAAGTATTAAAAAAATATAACTTAACAAAAAATCATTAATTACAACTTCGAGTAATTGAATGTAAAATAACTTATTATAGGAATATACACGATTAAAACAAATTAAGCACCATAAAAAAATAAAAATAGGTATTTTTTATTTACAATTTTAAGTGGCTGAACTAATTGAAAATAAATTAAATTATGGCATATAAGACTCATTATAAAAATGTTCAGTAATTAAAAAAAAACTACTCAGACCAACTAAGACCCTAACATCGTACTTAAAAAATTCGGGCATGTTTCTCGTTTACTCCAATTAAAGCGTAATTGTAGTAACAGAGATAACCGTTTTGAAATTTGCGATGATCGGAACTTACCCGGGGTATCAGATAGTATAATAGTTATTTGCTTTACAAGGGAGCAAAGTTAGTTTTAAACACAAAACTCAGATTCAAACATATTAATTATATACAAGCGGGTAACTCACGTTTTATAAGTCGAATATTGCTCGACATGTTTCACTCCATAACGAGGAGCATAATCATGAGCCGTTTGGTTAGCAAACGCGAACGGCTCATGATTATGCTCTACGTTGGTAACTACCCCGTTTTTAGTAATAGTTCCACTTAATAGTTTTTTTTTTAATTACTGATTTAAACATTTTATGTCTTACTATATTTACAAAGAGTAAAAATTAAATTAGATAATTTGATACATTCCTCACATTCCACATTTACTTGTATATGAATTAATAATACGAATCTAGGAAACAATAGTACATTACATCAGAGGCTGGCAATCCGTTTTCACGACGAGGCATGTATAGTGCTTTTCTCAAACATACAATGAAATAAAAGAAATGCTTCAAAAAATTAAATTTACAAAATCACAACTAACAATGATATCGAAATGTATTAAAAATTAACATCAGCTGTTTGCTATGACACCCGCCATCTTTGCCTCTTTCCGTTTCCGTCCCATTCAGTCGCCGCGCCAAAAAAAACATACTTCCGAGTCTATTATAAGGAATGTAAAGACATTATTTCATTGCACGTTTGAGAAAAGGTAAATTATATTACTATTTTTAAACTATTGAAAAACTTATCTAAATATAAAATCTGGCCTATGTAGTATTAACCTTTTGAACGCCAAGCACCACTAAAATGGTCGCGTGATGTCGTGCCTGCCACGCCACCGACCACTAAAGTGGCTATGGCGGACGCTGTCAAAGCAATAGTCCTGCTGACAGATAAGGTTTATATTTGTTCTTCACAAGTCATACCACGGCGTACACGACGTCATATTTTGACGCGAGATGAAAAGCGTTCAAAAGGTTAATAACGTGTGTATACCTACGCATGTCGGCGTTCTATATTCAAACTTTGACAACTACAAAGCCTCTTGCCGCCCTGCGACCTATAAAAAGGTCTCCAACTGAATGCCATTTTGAATTTTAATTATGACAGATCAGAGTTGTATTTAGCCTGGCAAGCTTTGACTTTGGGCGGCTAGATAGACATGGTCCTTCAGTAAAGTTTTTCACCTATATGTATTATTGTCAGTTATAAATTCATATTATAAATTCATAGCAGAATGTGACACTCCTAAGGTCTACTCTAATGTGACATTTCTTGTTTAAAAGACAGACTTTTATATAATTGCCAAAACATAAAAATCATATTTTTAACAGTTTCGACAACTGTCGTATATCGGTAAAAGGGACCAGGGGGTTTAGCCTATATGCCAATCGATTGTAGAAACGAAAACGACATAAAAAATAGAGTGATAGATATAACGACAAGTTATCTAAAACTCAGGAGTTTTAAGGTATAATCCTGTCAAAAATATTAGGTTAGGTTTGTTTTATGATAATCTACCACCGGACGTCCAGGCGAGGGGAGCGGTCTCATCCTTACGTTGTGAATATTTCTATGCATTCGTACGAAGCGATGCGCTTCTGCCCTCCTAATTCGCTCCCTTCGTCTGTATTCCCGGAAATATATAATTTGGGTAGAGATGGGACGCTACCGGTAAGTTACCAAAGTTACTAAGGGGAATGTTCTCAAATGGTAACATACCTCATACTAAAATTTGTAACTTACCGGTAGCGTCCCATCTCTAAATTTGGGTCTTTTCAAGGCAAGAGTGAATAGGCTGTTACTGAACCCGCGTGCTACACTCGACCTCGTCGTCACTTACCATCAGGTGTGACTGAGGTCAAACGCTGGTCAGTCTTGTTGAAAAAAACTTGAAAAGTGTAGTTTCAGAAAAATAGCAGTTTGTGCGAAATTATTGAATTATGCCAAAGCATATATAATGTATGCCAATAATTTTTCTGTAAGACAAGTGAACGGATTCTTCTTGACTAGGCCCCGGTAGCAGTTATTCAGGGTTAGTCTTACACGGACTAGAACATAAAATGAGTACATCAGCTCATAGTCCAAAACCCAAAATGGCAGAAACACAAAATGACTACGACACAATTAGTCGACGGAGCTCCTACTTTCGTGTGCTTTGGCCCTACGATACAAAACGAACATAACCTAAACCTACCGATAGGACAGTGGGTTTACTTTCCCGTATCTGGTGTAATTTCGTATGTGACTAATTGTGTTGTAGCCATTTTGTGTTCTGATCCGTGTGAGACCGAAGCTTTATTAACCTTTTCGGCGTAATGTCAAACGCAAAAGATAAATCTCACACGCCACGTCATCGAAATGTCAAAACTGAAGTTGCTTTTATGCGTATGCAAGTAGGTTTAATTTGCTCTGTGGTCGAGGACATAAACGTATTCGGCGTTGAACCTGCGGTGCAAATATATACGTCTTTGGCGTGGAAAAGGTTAATAAGGTACACTATGGTCCCTTTTCCTTGATAACGACACAAAAATAACATTTCCCTAGCGCTTATAGTATATTAAATTAAAACTAAGATTTGTAGAATATGCAAGTGACTGGACACATTAAAAAAATATAATAAATCAGAATATATACAATCAACGAATATACAAAAAATAAGAAATAATTATCGATGTTTTCTTATTTATAGAAACTATATCTTGAGCAATTTTTTGTGAAAGCTACCAATTATAATTTATTATTAAACATTTAGGCATAATTACAAAAAAAAAATACATTTAAAGTTTTTTACTACATACAAACAACGAAAATGTATATTAAATTTAATATGCTCTATTAAGAATATGAACGAATTATGCAACTGATTATCCGTCCATTATAAATTCCATAGATACCTACAAAATATATATGGTAAGTTCATTGACCAAATATATAGCCCACCAAACGAAAACCAAAATTTGCCTGTCAAGGGAAAAAACTCGTGTATAAGCGAATTTTGGCATAGGTGTAGGGAAGGGGGTTTTAAACGACATACAAAAAGTCCTGAGGGGTGGGGGGGAAGCAAGCGGGGGGGGGGGGGTAAAAAGGTCCCTTTTTTTAGTTTTTTGCATTAAACTCGTAAACTGTGGCCTATAGCTAAAAATAGTCTGAAACACAAATAATGTACGTAAAATTCTCTACAAAAACGTTGTAAACATTTTTTCTCTGGGATCAATAATTTATGAGATATAAAGGGAAATAGTTGACCAATAAAGAAAACAACACATTTGTTTAAGTACGGCACGTATATTCCTATAGATAAAATCTCTAATTATTGTCTAAATCTAAAATATTGTCATCGTATGTATTATTCTTATTTTAATCTACTCAGTTAAGTTATTTTTGCAAGTGGAGCACTAGGATTTCCGGTTATCACGGCAACAGAGAGATTCCCAAGATCGAGCGAAGATTCGAGAATGGTTTAATGTCAATGCCCCATTCCCAAAGTTGAACTCGCTTATGTCGCTGTCGACGGGCATCCTGGGCTTTTTTTTTATACCAGAAAGGTGGCAAACAAGCATGCGGCCCGCTTGATGGTAGGCGGTCACCACAGCCTATGGACGGTTACAATACCGAGGCATCATTCACGCGTTGCCGACCCCGTAAAAACCTCTTAACACCCTTTTTGAAGAACCCCATACTGTAGTCCTTTGGGATGACCGCATCCGCAGGAAGCTCATTCCACAACCAAATTCTAAAGTAAACTGCCACAAAGCCTAGATATTGGAACCAAAACAATGCAAAGTTTCACAGGCAGCAAATCCGGTGACATCAAGCAATCTAAGAAGAACGTGGTTTTATCACTTGCCAGTATGAGCAGTAGCATTAAAATCAATGACAAGACAGTTACTATTAACCCTCTGACAAATTTCCAAAGAACTGTTATAGCAAAAAAGAACGAAGAAGATGTTGCAGACCTTTTGACCTATGAACTAACTCCATTCCCCATGGCTCTGTTCTTCGAGAGTGGAATACGAAAGGGGAAGAAGTCATCACTCTACGATGTATTGTCAGCAGAGAACAACGTTGCTCTTGATCTACATCAAAGCTTCAAAGTAGTAGATGGTGGTTTTCTACTACACCGTATGAAATGGAAACCGTCCTCCAGCGTTTCTTTGATTTGCCATCAATATATTACTTATGTACAGAAGCAAGAGATGCTGATGGCGTTATTGTCAGGTGCGGGTTGGAGATGGCTGCCTTACATCCAACTGTTGTTATTGGGGAGGATGTCGACTTAATAGTCCTCCTCAGAGGATTGACTCCACCACATATCAAAGTGTTATTTTTGAAACCAGGGCGTGGGAAGGTGGAGGACAAATTGTTTTCAGTGCAACAACTTCAATAGCTTCCATTTGCAAAAACAATTTTCCTTCTCCACAGCTTCTCCGGATGCGACACCACCTCTGCGATCCATGGAAAAAGCAACAAAGTGGGATTGGCTAAATTGTTCACGGCTAAATCAGACCTGATCCAAAAGATATCCAATATTTTCAGTGGGCCCTCGTCACCAGAAAGTATTGAACAGGCCGGCGAGAAGTTGTTTTTGTCGATATACCAAGCACCTATCCAGGAACAAAACCTCAATAAAAACTGCTACTCCGTTTTTTTAAGAGCATCAATGAGACCAAAATCAGATCTGGCCACTCTTCCTCCTACTAGAGGAGCTTCGAAGCAGCACTCGTTCAGAGTTTATCTACAGGTATCTTTAATCACACACGTTATGTATTATTTTGTCTTCAAAATACAAATATATATTTGACCTAAACTTATTTTGATCTTAACTATTGCAATTACAGATACAACAATGGCTCGGCAACCCCCTACAACCAACCCAATGGGGATGGACCAGAGGAGACGATGGCATCCTAAAGCCAGTGACAACCGACGACCCAGTGGCACCTGACTCAATTCTCAAAACTAAAAAGCTGGAATTCCCTGATCCAATGTCTGCGGTGTATGCTCCGGCTCCTGCACTAACGGAGCTCTTATCGAAGTAACCGCTGACGACGATGATTATGATAATATTTTAGATTTAGACAATAATTAGGGATTTTATCTTTAGGAATATGTGCCGTACTTAAACTAATGTGTTGTTTTATTTATTGGTCATCTACTTCCCTCTATATCTCATGAGGTATTGATCCCAGAGAAAAAATGTTTTAATCTTTTTTGTAGAGAATTTTACGTACATTATTTGTGTTTCAGACTATTTTTACCTATAGGCCACAGTTTACGAGTTTAATGCAAAAAACTAAAAAAAGGGACCTTTACACCCCCCTCCTTCCGTTAGCTTCACCCCCACCCATCAGTACTTTTAGTATGTCGTTTAAAACCCCATTCTTTACAACTATGCCAAAATTCGCTTATACACGAGTTTTTTCCTCTGAGTTTACTTCGTTTGGTGGACTAATAGTATCTCTGACCTAACTTGTCAGGGATGGTAGAAAAAAAACTACTATCTATAGTTTTTTTCTCAGGTAGAACTACCAACTAACCATACATATGTTTATCTACACACATAACATAACCTCTCTATGATGCGTTCAAAAACCATAAATAAAGACCCACATAATAGTAAACTATTTTGTTACAATTACAAAATATTTCTTATCTGTGTAAATGTTATAATTTCGTCATTACTGTAACAAAATGGATAAACCTAATAATGACATTTAAATTTTGAACGTCGTCTCTGAAAAACAAAGTAATTGGTTACTTACTATAACAAAGATAACAATTGGGCTTGAATCTAGGAGGAATAATGATTGGAGAATGAATCTGCGAGCTAGTAGGGGCAAACATATTTTGGCTTTTGTAGCCCACAATGTAACAATTCACTATAGTTTTGCTTCACAGGACATTCTTTATAGCAAAAATATTAGCTTATTCTGTATTAATTACCGTAACACAGTTGAAAACCTAAGAAAACTTCAATTGTATTTGTTTGTTCCCCTCCAACTTTGACAGTCCTGGGTCCAGTTTGGAGGGGAACAAAAATATGAGAGACTATGATAAGGACTCTCTGCCATACCTATGGAAAGTTACATAAGACCATCCCTTTCGATCGTGGTATTATTATTAGCACGCTCCGTCTAGTTAAATGGTATGTCTATGGCTTGTATCTAATATGTCCCAGAATTTAAAAAAAAACTACGGTTGCTTGTAAACAATTTCATTCGCCGCCATGTTTCTTTTGATATTTCGTTTGCGGTTCTAGATATTATAATTGAGAGCATATATTGTGTGTAGATAAAGTGTAGGTCAATGTGCATAATCAGGCATAAAAATACTAGTTCGATGTTATTTTGAAACGCAGCCTAACTTCGATTCATAAAACCAAACTTGTATAAGCCTTCCATTATGTAGTATTAACACAAACTACTATTATAATTAAGGAATGAACGTAAGTATAACTATAAGATAGTAATTATAACATATACAATATGATTGCAATATAAAAATTAGGTAACTTTTGCAATATAAGAAATATACGTATGATATTTATATTTAGGTATTTTACACTTAATTCTATCTAGTTTGACCACAGACAATTAACTAATTGGAGTGCGAAGTCAAACAAGTAATCGAAACTGGAAGATATCGCTAGCGATAAGACAGTTAATTTTTACTCGAACTAACGTTTTATAAATAGCGTGACATGTTTCGGAGAACACAGTTCTCCAGTTTCAAGCACTGAGGTCAAACGCTGGTCAGTCTTATATAAAAAAAAAAATGAGTGCCGAGCCTCCGTTCGCGGCGACTTTATACACGCGATTAAAAAAATTAAGGGAGAATAGTGTTGTAATGTCAAATGACGCCTTGGTACTTTTTTTTATGTGATATCACTATGCTTTTTTATCTTTTGTATTTCGTAAGAAAAAATATTTTCCATGAATTTAACTTGTCGATGATGTGGCGTGTGATGACAACTGATTACCATGTGGTGCCAGCTAAATAGCACCACCCTGTCTCCCCCCGCAGGTGTCGTAAGATGCGGCAAAGGAAAAAAACAATGACGGATAGGCATTCAGCAACGTACGTCGGAATCGATAGCTACTGCGGTCTCCAACCCGCCTGCCAAGCGTGGCATCTATAGCAACTACCCGATGATACAAGTCATATTTGGGATACAAGTAGTTTGCAAACTTTGACAGTTCTTTATGGAATGACAGCTGCGCCGCCATATTTAAACATGGCGTCGAATTTTTCGTTATACACGGGCCTTATTGTTTATGACTAGGTAATGACTTGTTAATTCTTCGCACATCTAATTAGTTTATTTGCCTATGTTTTTACTTATACAGTAATTCATTTGGTCTGTACACCTATCTACTAAAATACTATAGACATTTTCTTATATTCGTTTTCATTATTTTAGGTAACGAAGTAACCTGTTTGACCGACTTGGATAAAAAAATACGAACGAATGAATGTAAAATTACAAAAAACTGAAGGAAAATAATATTGCAGCTTGTAATTTTGTAGTATACACAAAAAAAATATGGTACAAGTGTAATACTAATTTGATAGATGTCGCTAGGCGTGTTTTAGGCGGAAAATGGGACAACCTGAGGCTCTAGTGTAAGTTACTTTAGAAGTAAAAAAACGTTTACGAACGCGTAAGTGATAATGTTATTTATATGGGAACCGCAAACGCGTTCGTGAAATAAAGTTACGTTAAAACTTACACTCAGGGCTCAGATATTACCTGCCTCATGCTACTGTGAAACTACCCGTTAAAATGATCGGACATAGAGGTTTAAAAGAGTCAGTCTTACACGGACTAGAACATAAAATGAGCACATCAGCTCATAGTCCAAAACTCAAAATGGCAGAAACACAAAATGACTACAACGCAATTAGTCGACGGAGCTCCTACTTTCGTGTGCTTTGGCCCTACGGGTGGAAACAAAACGAACATAACTTAAACCTACCGATAGGACAGTGGGTTTACTTTTCCTCATCTGGTGTTTTTTCGTGACTAATTGTCTTGTAGTCATTTTGTTTCAGTCATTTTGAGTTATGGACCATGAGCCGAAGTAGTCATTATGTGTTCTGGTCCGTGTGAGACCTTAGCGTTCAAAATATCAAAATTTCGTATGATGTAATATGTAGAAGGGCCTAAAACTGGAAAAGCAGCCAATGAGTAAGTCTTGACAGCCCAATAGGGCCCAATAGCCCTTTATGACGCGTTTGAAAGTCGATTAACTAACAGTATACCTAGGTGGTACAGTCAACAACACTCTTAGCTATACATTGGTAGACCTTATTATATAAGGCATAAAGTCCACCGATGTACAGTTAAGAGTGTCGCTGTGTGTACATTGTAAAGTTCAATTTGTTCGTTAAGAGAGCGAACAAAAACATACCCGGACCAGGCACGTAGAAATTTACAGAATATTTATAAAGCTTTACGCATAACTTGGCCTTTATCTCAATAAAGCATCTCTAAAGTTTAAAAGACGCGACACAAAATGGCCGCCGCAATCAAAATGGCGGCCGGTAACAAAGATGGCGCCGAGCATGGCAACACGTCGCTCGGGTAGAGGTTCGGCGGCATCGCCTCTTCGCCGCCTTTGCAGTATTCTCCACGTTTCTGGAATAACCAGAGAAAATATAAAAAAGTGAATCTATGGTACAATTTATTAGCCCATACCGTAAATACGTGGACATTGTCGAGAGTAATATAATTAAAACTGTTGTGAGTCATGTTACTACTAACTTATACCCCGACATTAAAAGAATAGAAATAAAAAAGTGACAACACTGTAGTGTCGTGTCTTATTTCTTAGACCGATTAGAAAGGGATGACGCTATACTCGCAGTGTTGCCACTTTTTAATTTCTACTCTTTTATGTCGGGGTGTAGTTACGAACGGATAAACGTGTAATTATAGCGGTGTGTCCGGACTCGGCTTAAAAATGGGTACCAGAGCTTACCCCGAAACATGTCGCCTAGTGCGATATAATTACACGCGAGTTTATCAGTTTGTAACTAAGTAGTATTGTCGAGAGTGTTGTGTGTTTCAGGTGCTTAGAAACCATTACTGGGGAACTTCAAATTTAAATTAGTGAAATATCTTCTACCCAGATGGGGACGTCCAAAAATCGTTGATCGTTTTTAGTCTTCTTTTGACACCCCTTCACTGATATTGGATTAAGGCTACATACTGCCACAATAGATCATAACTGGTCGATGCGACGCAGACAATAGACCAAAAAACAGCAATAATATTAAGGCTACATACTCCCTATGTCTATACCGGTCTGGCCTAGTGGGTAGTGACCCTGCCTATGAAGCCGATAGTCCTGGGTACAAATCCCAGTTAGGGCATTTATTTGTGTGATGAGCACAGATATTTGTACCTGAGAAATTTCTCTCTTTTCTTCTGAGAATTTTCTGTGAAATTTGTCTGTTTCTACGTATTTAAGTATTTATAATATTTAGATACAGTCAACGTCACAGATATGTTTACACTTTTTCACCTTAATCCTTTGTAATAAGGTGCAATAGTGTACTTAAACATATATTTGACGTCGACTGTACTAGACGACGATATCTATCTATTATATATATCATCGTGTAGTACCTACAACACAAGCCTTACCGAGCTTACCGTACTTGAACGATTTGTGTAAGATTGTCCCGAATTTATAAAAAAGATATATCAAAATCATTACAACTCCCCCCCCTACTTACACTGAACTCCTCCCCGCACACCTCTCGGCACGGCGGACACACCACCCCGCCCTTGTGCAGCCAGCCCCGCTTGATGATCCTGATCTGGAGCACCTGGCCCGCGTGGAAGCAGCTGTACGAGTAGTTACCCACCTGGAAGTGGAACCAACCAATCATATGAAAACAGGTAAAAAAAAAATAAGTTTTTTTTTTTATGACTAAGATGGCAAACGTGCAGACGGATTGCCTGGTGGTAAGCAATTACCATCGCCATGGGCACCCAGATAAGACACAAGCACGTTGCCGGCCTTTAAGGGGGGTTGGAGCTCTGGGAACCTTACTCACCATCAGGAACACAACACTACATACCTGAAAGGTGGCAGTGCTATTATGGCTGTGGTATAGAAAATATAGAATACTATGTCTGTAACACAACGCTGCCAGCCTTCTGGGTACCATAAACAAATATATAATATTAATATTTACCACTATATGCAGGCGGCCGCTCTCACATTTGTATTTATAACATCCCGAACCCCAGTGTTGCCATTCTCGAATCTGAAAAAAAAAAAATTATTACTTAATAGAAAAATAATTATTTGGGGTAATGGAATAATTAACTCGGGCGAGGCTGGAACTCGCAACTCCGGGATACATATCTATATCTAAAAATTATATATTCTTTAGCAGACTTCTATTTAAAGCAAAATCTAAAAAAAATATGATTACTTCACTAGGTTTCAGCCTATGAATTTATATATTTGGTAGACTGTTTAAAATAATACATTATGATTTTAACATAAAAAAAAACTATAATTAAATTAAAACTAAAGAACTAAAACAAGGTATATACAGATATTTACAAATAGGAGCCAACCCAGCGCTGCATGGAATGGTACCCAGAAGGCTGGCAGCATTCCCGCGCTGAATAGCGATGCTAATTCTCTGCGCAAGGAATGAGCCAGACCTCTGGTCACCCGTGGCATCTACAAGGCGCTAAGCTAGCTCCCTAAAAATAATGTGAGCTCCCTTTAATAATATTAACATATTACATCTTTATAATATAACATTTAATTAAATATATGTAAACAAAATTAATTACATATAATTCGTCTAAGTATTTATAAAACGTTTCGGACGAACTTAATTAATGAGTATGAGTATGAATTTAATTTTAATGTTAACAACGACTCCATAGCTCTCTAGTCTTACCGTGCTAAAAATACTCCGAGGCTTGATTATGACCATAAATACGTTCGCCTCTGTACCTGTATTATTATTATTTTTTAATCATAAATCATAAAATTTTATTTGTTGAACACAGGTACAGTGGCGTCTTATAAATATATTAAACAGTAAGTCTCACTGTGTTCCACCATGTGGCATACAAATATATACAGAGAACTTTAAACATCTAGTGTCTATACATTAACTATTTAACTTAAATACAGGCACAGATATATTTATATGAACCTATAATTACATAGTAACAAAGTTTCCAGAGTCCGATAAATATTCCTGGATAGAGTAGTATGCTTTGTTAACCAAAAAGTTAAATAACATTTTTTTTAATTGCTTTGCATCATCCATTATTAAAATTTCTTTTGGCAGTTTGTTATAAATTTTTGATGCCATTCCAAACCCATTCAGTATCTTTATAATTTTGTACAATAAATATTTATCTATTGATCTAAATAAATAATTGTGATAAACACTCTCACACTACATAAAAAGCAAACTAAGTGCATAGCCTATAGGAGCGTAAGCGATTCGCCTCAGCTTAATCGACGCCATACCAGCCGTCTCAAGGCTTGGGCAGATAGGCGCGTTTTGAGAGCGTGGCGCAGCGGGGCGTGAGAGCGGTGTGGCTAATGTAACGAGATAAGGCACACATTCGGACGGCAGCGTCGCGCCCCGCTGCGCCACGCCACAAAACGCGCCATATGTGACCAAGCCTTCATGCCAGTACGCCT
Organism: Grapholita molesta; assembly: GCA_022674325.2. Lineage (NCBI taxonomy): Eukaryota > Metazoa > Arthropoda > Insecta > Lepidoptera > Tortricidae > Grapholita > Grapholita molesta. The sequence goes on from CP053147.2 coordinate 4,100,283, forward strand.
AGCACAAGCGGAGCGAGGCAGTATCTCGAGCCGAGAACCCGTCCCTCTTTAAATAATATAGTTCGAAAAAACGTGAAACAATGTGACATTATCTATGAAAAGGGACCTTATTGTCGATGGCGCTTATGTCGTTGTTCAAGACGATACAATACAAACGCAACGCGATTCGACGTAAGTGCCATCGACAATAAGGTCCCTTTTCATAAGTAATGACACTCGATTTTAAGCTAAACACGGGCTTGCCTCTAGTACTCATTATTATAATGAAATTTGAATTTTATACAATTGGAACAGAGTTAAATTTCATTTGTTTCCTTCGATTTTGACACAAAAGAGACTCTACTTTATTTCCTACACTATAAATAATAAATTCAAGTAGGACATTATTTGTATGGAGGGCCTTAGGAGCGTATATAAGTAGATGTAGGTACATTGTCAATGTCTTGTATGTCCCTTGTTTGTACAATTGCTAGATTTCAGCTGAACATACAAAGATTAAATAAAAGCTTGTAATAAAAAGTGTATTAAATTTTTCGTGAAACATTGTAATATTTTATAATTGATAATCACGGCACACACACGGTTTTGACATCAAGCCATCAAGAGCGGCGCGGGCAGCGCGAAGCGCGTTAGTTCGTAACGGACCGGGGACGGGAGGCGAACGGACACTCAGCACTCTTACAGCCCGTTCACACAGAGTCTCCGTTTTACTGTTCCGTTTTTTTTCATTGATGGCGTATGGAGTTGTATGAGCGACTTCACATATGACACAGTATTCAGTATACAGTAAAAAATATCGGTCCGTTAAATTATGACATTCCGTTTTGTTATCGAATACTGGATGAACGGAATACGTATCCGTCATGTATCCGTACGTTTTTACTGCGTATTTATACATTAGGGAGACTATGTGAACGGTCTCTCAGTTAATGACGGATACGTTGAACGCTATACGGTGCTTATGTGTGAACAAAGCATAATTTTTTGTTGAATCCGTTAAAACGGGCACCGTAAATACGGAGACTCTGTGTGAACGGGAACATGTCGCGCGAATGACTAAACGTGATTACCAATTATAAAATTATAAAATAGTGCATGGAATCAGCCTGTCCGTAGGTACGGTCAGGGACTTTAATTGTTGACCCATTTATGGTTCACCTTACATTGGGCATTTCATAGAGTAAGTATTAAACAAAAGAAAATAGCTTGAACCGTAAGTGGCTCAACAATTAATGTCTGTGACTGTAATCTTCCATTTCAAGACAATATGTTATCATTTTGTTTGTTAAATCGATTGGCACCTAGGCTAGGCTGTGCTCAGTTTTTTCGTACCTCAAATGTGTCACCTATTATCCAGTCCCAAAAGCCCTGCGGATCACGTCAAAATTCACTATTTTTAATCTCGTTACATTTAACAAAGCCGAAGGATGGAGAGTCTGTACAGTCAGCATCATATACTTATTTGCAGACAGTATGGCCAAATATATCGTAACACATCCTTACTTCTATATAAATAAAGATGCTATGCTATTCTTTGTCGTGTGAAGCCGGCTGAATACAATAGCACCACCCCATCTCCTCCCGCAGGTGGCGTAAGAGGCGATAAAGGGAAAAGTCCTACGGACGGGCAGTCCGTCCGTCGAAACCCAATCTACAGCTACTGCGGTCGCCAACCCGCCTGTCAAGCGTGGCGACTATGGCAGCTACCCTCAAGATGATACAAGTCATATTTGTAGGAGGTCTATGTCCAGCAGTGGACTGCATACGGCTGAAATGAATATAAATAAAGATCTGTATCGATATATTTGACCAGTTCGGTTGCCAACTATTTGACGCTGACTGTACATAGAAAGTATTAAAAAAAGTTGACTAGTGGATACTTAGAATCGACAATAGATCACTTTCTAACAGTTTTTAGATTATTCGTTTATCTGTTCACACATCACGTGATCATAAGATAATATGTGACATTATCTATGAAAAGGGACCTTATTGTCGATGGCGCTTATGTCGTTGTTCTTGACGATACAATACAAACGCAACGCGATTGGACGTAAGTGCCATCGACAATAAGGTCCCTTTTCATAGATAATGACACATATTTACCAGTTACTGAGTTAGAAAAACCGGTTTTAACATTAAGCAGAAACGTCTGCTAGCATATTATAGATATTTAAATCGAAAGAAAACATGGTCACCCGTAATGACGTATACCCGGAAGGATAAAATAGAAAAATTTGACAAGTCCAACCGGTACTCGTATAGCACAATTGGAAGTGCACTGGGCTAGTGATCCAGTGGTTGTGGGTTAGAGTCCTATTGCGAGTAAAATTTTTCTATTTTTTCTTTCGATTTAAATATCTAGAAAAACCGGTTCTGGGTGCCGACACAGAAATCCCCTGTATTGTAAAGTAAATGATTATAGCGCCATCTGTGGAGTTTTTGCGACACTATTAACTACAAACTGACCTGACGACAAGACTTCTGCTCCCAAACTCGGTCGCTGTGGTCGAAGCACTTGGAGTGCGCCCCGTAGTTCTCCAACGCGAAATTAACTTCACTCTCTGTAACGAAATACGTTATTAAACATCAACGGATATCACGGTTGCTATTTTATCGACTAAAGGTTGACTCACGTCGTCAAGCCGAAGCTACCGTCGCTACATTTTGTATGTAATGATCAAGTGATCACCGAGCCCTCCGAGACACTCGGACCGGTCATGCGACGACCGTTACAGCTATGTAAAAAGGCTCCGCTCGGCCCGGTGAAGGGAAGGCGACGTGATGTTCACGCGATATCGACGGGCGTGTGAGAATCGTATACTCGCATCGAATGGCTGGATGGAACGACGCTCGTGTTAATGTCAATATTCGAGTGTCGGGTCGCTCGGACCCGGGCCGCCCCGGTGAGTGCGCCCGCTGGGTCAACGGAAGGCTCGAGCTCGGGAGGGCGACGTGTGGGAGACGGGACGGTGTAACATGAGTCCTCCTTAACGCACTTTCCATCACTTTCGCATTCAGATAATAGTTGGAGCGTGACAAATATTGTGATATATGATAAAAGCCCGACAATATTAAGCTACATAGTTGACCCCTATTTCGCCCTACACTTGCAATGCAATGTCAAAATTTTCAAATTAGGTGTCTAATGGATAATACATTAACCGCTTACCGTCGGGTGGGATGTATGCTTGTTGACCACCAACACATTACTGTTAACACAGTATACTTGCGAGAGAGATGTGCCCTTATAAAAAAAAATCTGCAGCCTTGAATCTATATCATACTAAAATTTCGTGACATTTGATTGAAACCACTTTTTACCTATGTTTGCATCGGGGTTTTTTTTTATGACATAGGCGGCAAACGAGCAGACGGATTGCCTGGTGGTAAGCAATTACCGTCACCCATGGGCACCCGTAACACCAGAGGAGTCACAAGCGCGTTGCCGGCCTTTAATGGGGGTTGGAGCTCTGTGAACATTACTCACCATCAGGAACACAACACTGTATACCTGAAAGGTAGCTGTGCTATTATGGTTGTGGTCTTCTGTAAGGAGGAGATACTTCCCCAGTTGGGCTGCCCCAGATTCAAGCGTGATGGTACTTCGCTGTGCCCTACCTCTCATTGTTGGACGTAGTTTAAGGACATACCCGGGTCCAAACCGGTTCCGGGTTTGTCAGGCAACATGTCAGGCTCGTGTACTTACGTGGGGTATTCTCCTCGTATTCGCACCGGCTTCCTCGTATCAGTACACTCTTGTGCCGCCAAGTAAACTCCTGGAGATACGGGCAGTAGTCGGCCAGCGACACAGACCCGCCGTAATGGGCCTCCTCGCCTGGGGCTACGTTCGGAAGCGTATCGAAGTGCTGGAATCCATCCATACTAATATCATAAATTTGCCGGCTGACTAGAATAGCACCACCACCTCCTCCTGCGGGTGTCGTAAAAGGGAAAAATCCTACGGCCGGGCAGCAGCGTCCTTCGAAACCCAATCTACAGCTACTGCGGTCGCCTAGCAAGCGTGGCGACTATGGCAAATACCCCCAAGATGATACAGGTCATATTTGTGGGAGACCTATGTCCAGCAGTGGACTCCATACGGCGAAATGTACGTATGATGTAAAAATGTAATGTTATAAATGCGAAAGTAACTCTGTCTCTCTGTTACTGTTCACTATTAAACCGCTGAACCAATTGGTATGGAGAGGTTGAGCTACAAGAAAGGCCATAGGATAATTTTTGTTCCGCAACCATACTTTAAAGACGGCCATAGCTGGTCGGCGAAGACTCGAGGAAAAGTTAATCAAATGAAATATAAGACATCTGCGTAAGATGACGCCCACGAGCACGCTTTACGGTTTATCAAGTATTCTAGTCGATAAAACATGGTCAAACCCTTTGACAGTTTGATTTTTGCTATGAAGAATTCCGCTCCTTGATTATAACATACCTGATAAGCCCTGGGCAGTATGTTGTCGTGGCGAACGAGGTTGCACAGAACGACAGCGGAACGTCGAGGCGAACACTCAGTCCTCAACGGGTCGCCTTTGATCCTCTCGCAAAATGGCGCCGGATTTTTGCGTCTGTGGAGAGAAATGAACCATAAATGTTGTGGTTTAGATTTACAGCAATAATAGCACAGCTACCTTTCAGGTATGTAGTGTGGTGTTCCTGATGGTGAGTAAGGTTTAGACTCTGGTATGTCCTTAAACTACGTCTAACAATGAGAGGTAGGGCACAGCGAAGTACCATCACGCTTGAGTCTGGAGAAGCCCAACTGGGGAAGTACCTCCTCCTTACAGAGGACCACAGCCATAATAGCACTGCTACCTTTCAGGTATGTAGTGTTGTGTTCCTGATGGTGAGTAAGGTTCCCAGAGCTACAACCCCCTCTCAAACGCGCTTGTCATGCCCTTGCCGTTGCGCGACGGTAATTGCTTACCATCAGGCAATCCGTCTGCTCGTTTGCCACCTTTGTCATTAAAAAAAAGCCTCGTCCGGCGCTGGTTTGTGATCCGACGTGGTGCTGTTCCATCTCTATGGTACAGTCAAGGCTGGTTCAGCTGCCAACTCGACCGAGCTCCTCAAGCGGCACAAATACGCAACCATGTGTGGGATTGAGACCCTGGGACCTTGGGGGAAAAGCGCCCATAGGATTTCAATGAGTGTAGCCGTAGGCTAGTACAGTTGACACGTGAGAGGGCTCGGTCATATTTTGGCACAGCGGATCAGTATTGCGATTCAACGGGGCAATGCTGCCAGCCTTCTGGGCACGCTGCCAGCAGACGGCGATTTGGGGCAAATATTCTATTTATTATAGTTTTATTCTCATAATTTTTAGCTTTCATTTATTAGCTGTGCCGGCGAACTTTGTACCGCGTGAAAGTCTATGAATGAGATTTTATGATTGTTTTTTTTTTTCTTTTTTAAGCATACTATTGGCCAAGCCGATCACAACGAACCTAAAATCGTCCTCTCTCTCGGAACTAACACAACTATCTTTTATTAATAAAGATTTTAAGTCTAGTTTTACATATTGTTTGTTAATGTTATGTTTTTACACATAAATATCTCAGTTAACCTTTTCGCCGTCACGTCACAAAATCTTTGACGTGCGTCGCAAGCGAAAATAAACCTCACCTCTCAGTACGTAGGTCCAAGACCTCGACTTGATATCAAGTCGTGGCGTGTGGGACACGAAATGTTCTGACTTCATATCAAGTATGGCGTCGAAAAGGCTAATAGTTATTTGAAATACCCATATATATGTTATGGACCAAGTGATAAGGACGGGCATTATTTGTAATACCCTGGCATTGTGAATAATGACTAGCTATACTGGGCCAATTGGCAAGTGACAAGCTAAACTTCAATATTTATCACATTGTCTGGTCATTATGAATACTGCTACATCGTCGTTGGGCAATATGGTCGGGGAGAGAAACAAACTCGTGACACGTGTTAACAACAGTTACCGATGGATGCAAGTGCAACTGGCACAAAGGCCTACAGCTATTTCTAAACTGATTTTTTTTTCTTAGCGAGTCAGCTGTGTTGTGAACGCAAAAAAACCTATCACTCCTCCTCGTTTCGCTCGTCGTCGTACCTACCGGTGACTCTGGGACTGAATTTCTGTTTTGCCCTAATATGATTGTCCAAGCTCAGTACTAATTGTATGAAAAAAATGATGGCCCGGGGGTTTTCTAACTATATCTCATCTGTCATTTGGTCGATATTGTTAGCTTAGTATTCTGCCCAATAGGGGATAGACATTATTAATAATGCCCGGTCAACTAAATAATTTGAATATTTATAATCAAATTGCCCTCTGATATTGGGCATTTTTCATAATGCCCGGGCATTTTCAACAATACCCAAGTTATCACTTGGTCCATGACATATACAATATAAAATAATGATTATGAATACCAACTTACTCTTCGAGTTCCTTCTCAGTGATGCTTGTAAATATTAACAAAGTTTTAGATACATGGCTAAATTATATGAGAAAAGAAAACACAAAGATATTTGTCCACTTATATAATCACTAGTTGTGCCCCGCGGTGTTACCCGCTGTTAAGTAAGGAAAAAACGTAGCCTATGTGTTAATACAGGGTGTCAGCTCAACTAAATTTTATTATAATCCCTCCAGCCGTTTAGACGTGAAGAAGTAACAAACATACACACTCACAAACTTTCGCCTTTATAATATTAGGGTAGAAAACAAAGCGCTACAGTAGCGCAAGAAATCCCAAAGAAAATGGAATGAGATAGATGGAGATTCCGCCATAACCCAAGTTTTAGATGAATAAATAAATCAATAATCAGATTTTATTATAACAATAATAAAACAGTTCTCACTATATCCAATATATTTGCTACAGTATACTTACTCCGTTGTGATATCCGAGTTATTGCTTGGAAGATAAATAAATAGATATATTCTGATTTCTCTTACAATTTTGAAACATATTGTTAAAAACCCGAAACCGACCACAGATACTTCAAAACGGAGTTCCATATGCTCCCATAATGTTTAACTTTCGATTTTTAAATCCATACCGATGTTTTTCATACTCGTTGGTAGACATATTGTCATTAGTCATAACTTCAAAAGTCATTTTCTTTTACCCGTTATCATTAGTCATAACTATTGAATTAACGCACCGAGTTGGAAATCAAATTAGAACATTCGAAAATCGTTCTGGCCACCACAAGCTAACCAAGCTAAAGGCACCTTGGTTTATTGTAAAAATGTTGAATGTATCTAAACCCAAAGAAAAAGTCAATGCGATTTCAAAACGTTTTTATGCATGTTTCACTTTCCTGGCTGTAGTGAGGGGAAAAGTTTTGTGTTACACACGGGTGCAATTGTAACTTACTTCTCGTGTATTAAAACACTCGCTACTCTCAGGATTCTATTTTAAAACCACTCGCTTTGCTCGTGGTTAAACTATAGGATCCATTCGCTTGCTCGAGTTTCAATCCCACACTCGCAGTTAAAATACAGTTTTGCACCCTTGTATAACAAATAACTATTATCTTATATGATGATAACATTATTGCCTTTAATTATTATATTTACTTAGTTGTATGTCTGATAACTATTATGACTATTGATAATTATGTCTTAAAAATGTATGGGTAACTATTTCTCACTTTCGAAAATCGGAATAATAAAATTATGGGAATCAAAGGGATCCCGTGCATTGAACCAGCTTGATTGATAGACTAAGACCCGTAGTTAAATATTACAAATGAAGATTAGTAACACAGAATGTACCTCAACCTTTGTGTGTTGAGCCACTGCTTGCAGGAGGTGGTGGCGAACGCGCAGCCGAGACCTCGGCCCCAGTCCAGCGGGGAGGCCACGGCGTAGTCCGCGCGGTACCAGCCGGTGTCCTCCATCAGCGCCAGGGTTATCCGGCTGAACACCGAGTTCTGGGTGTGTGTGCCGGTCATAGCTTCGTTCTAGAAATAATTGCTAGTTAATATTGAGAACGAACTATTCAATTCAATTTATTTAATATGGGCTTTTTGTTTGTTCATCCGGCGGGTATATTCGCGGAAAGCATAGAACGCAAAATGACTAGTGTAATATTTTGCCTACATCGCAAATGGTCTAGAACGCAAAATGACCACTTATTTATATCACTCTTATACCACTAGGTAGGTTAGGTTCGTTAGTTTTCTTCAAATGGCCTAAGGCCAAACGGTACAGAATAGGAGCCCCGCAATAGCGGGGCACCGTCGACTTCGCTAACTTAAAAATAAAGCGACGAAAGTGACGTAGGCATTTTGCGTTCTAGACCGTTTACGATGTAGACCTTTTGCGATATAGGCAAAATATTACACTAGTCATTTTGCGTTCTAGGCCACCCGCGTACCTATAACCAGTCTGGCGGTGGAGACGAGTGGTTGTTGGTGCTCAGAGGCAAGGTCTTCTTTTAAGGAGATAGGTAGTAGGTTGCGAAACAGAGGGCTTGATCCCCGCTCCGGGTCATTCCTAGTGCAAAGGTTATCAATCGCGATTCAGCGTGGAAACGCAGCGAGTGTCCTGGGCACCTTTGCGCCTGGAGTGACGCGGGGCGGGTTATTTGAATTAATACTTTTGTGTTCGTTTTGTTTTTTTTAAATATAATATACAAGGATCGGACAAGCGCCCGTCATTTTGAAAATATAACCCTGTTCCGTACAGCAGACTTCCTTAAAATAATAAAGAAATAGTATAACTTTTTTCCATGATATCCTCCAAAGACCTTTAAGCAGGACAAAAAATAAACATGTTCGAAAATATGAAGCCGGTTAGCTAAGGCGAACGGGTCTTGAAAAAGCTCAATATTCTAGTTAATAAGTCTATCGAAGTCTTAGTAAGTCTATTTTTGAGGTAAGAACAATACTTACCTCAAAAAGCCGTTTCTCCCAGTGCGTGAGCGCCGTTCCATCCCCGCCCTGGTCTTCCAACTCCGCCCCCTCCAGGGTCGAGCAGTTGAAGTGTTCCCGGACCTAGGAGGATTATAAACTATTAACCGATTCGTTGCGTCTTCTATTTTCAAAAACTTTTGTCTGTGGCGGCGAACAATGTTAAACAAACAAACATACTTAGTTCTTAATCATAACACAGGTACGTAGTACTTTACGTACGTTAGTATGGATTAGTGTAAGGATAAAGAGTGTTCTTTTTGCCAACAAACTGTTATACAGTTTGACGATTTAAAAAAAATATTTAAAAAAAATCCATGACGCGGCAGGCATGCCTTACGCCATATAATGTGATGACACTCCTCTCGTGTCATACGCCACACGTTAATGGTAGTTTATGTATCAGTGCATAATGAAAGGCATTACAAGAAGAGTGTGGGTTTATGAAACGAGCCGAAGGTGAGTTTCATAATAATATCACACGTGTGTTGTAACGCCTAATTGTGTATAGTAGCATACACTACTTTATCTACACACATATGATAAGTGTTTTAAGATGGGTCCAGGAACCGTAGAGAAATGACCTGCATTATTACTAGTGTTACTTGTAAACATTAAAAAGTCAACGAACAAAACAAATGACAACTTGGAATGGCGGCATTGCGTATTTCATATCTCAGTCAAATATTTTTTTAAACCATAGACAAGCGGTTGAACTATTCTATTGTTACTCGAGTTCTAATGTCGTTCGATTTATATTAAAAAAACATAACGAATTGGCGTTTCGTATCAATGACTGTTTTAATAACTATAGATACTAGAATAGACACCCCACTTGAATTTCACAGCTGTTCCAAATTTAAACTCATAACCTACGGATTTCAGTAGGTATGTTAACATTACATCTCCATTTATTTCTGATGGTTGGTAATGCTGGCCATTGCCTACGGTTTCTGGACGCATTTTAGAGCACTTATGATATGTACGTAGATAAAAACATAAAAACATTAATGACTCCCCTGTCGTGCCATCCGCACTGAATCGGTTAAGAATAAAAATATGGATATTTTTAGTAAGCATAAAATCTTATGTTTACAACAGAAATTATTTTAACCTTTGAACGCCAAAAACAATCTCGATAAGTAATAAACAATTTATATGAAATTAATTACTTTGCACTCTTGTGAATAAAATGCAACTTTGTATCTGTTTGTAAGGAATAAAACAGTTTCTTCCAAGCTAGTGAAGTGAAAAATAAAATACCACTCCACATACCACATACTCCAATAATAATAGTGAATAATATTCATATTCAATATATTTACAACCATCACTACGAATCTATTAGTTTCGGGTACAAGAAACATTTATTTCTAAAAGTGGAATAAATAAATGCCTTGAGTCTTTTGAATCTTTGGAATATATTGAGTTAATGTATTAAATGATTTTGTTTAAAAAGTTGCCATATAAAAGCCTCTTTACGGACTACCTACTTGCAAAATAAATGTATATTTGGAATAACCTCAAAAACGAACCTCTTTAACCACACGGGGTGTAACGATCATGTGGAAAGTCCTCTCGATGTAGCCTCCTCGGATCATCCATTTCTTCCTGGTGACGTTCCGCACCACGCGGTCCGACCACTTGTGGATCTGTAATCTGGAATTAATAGTACATTACATCAGAGGCCGGGAAAATGAGGATTTCTGGCCTAGTGGGTATACGTGATAGTGATACGAGGCCGGGAATCCGTTTTCACGTCGAGGCATGTGTAGTGCTTTTCTCAAACATACAATAAAATAAAAGAAATGCTTCAAAAAATGAAATTTCCAAAATCACAAGTAACAATGAAATCGAAATGTATTAAAAATTTACATCAGCTGTTTGCTATGACACCCGCTATTTTTGCCTCTGTATGGATAATCGTCGGAAAAAAAGTTATATGAAATTCCATTTCCGTCCCCTTCAGTTGCAGCGCCCAAAAAAACATACTTCCGAGTCTATTATAAGGAACGTAAAGTAAATATTTCATTGCATGTTTGAGAGAATATAATTTACTAAAAACATAACCTCCAAATAAGTAACACTACAGGATTCTGTCTAAGCTTAAGCTCTACCCGTTTAAGTTTATACTACGCAAAGGTTCCGGCTTGCCGTGTGATACCGGCTGACTAGAATAGCACCACCCCATCTCCTCCCGCGGGAGTCGTAAGAGGCGACAAAGGGAAAAATCCTACGGACGGGCAGCAGCGTCCGTCGAAACCCAATCTACAGCTATTACGGTCGCCAACCCGCCTGCCAAGCGTGGCGACTATGGCAACTACCCCCAAGATGATACAAGTCATATTTGTGGGAGGCCTATGTCCAGCAGTGGACTGCATATGGCTGTAATGTGTGTATGTAATGTAAACTTTCCAGCCGTAAATCGTCCACTATGGACATAGGCCTCCCCCAAATATGACTTGTATCATCTTATGTATTATTATGTTAGTTGCCATAGTCGCCGCTTGGAAGGCGGGTTAGCGACCGCAGTAGCTGTAGATTGGGTTTCCTCAACCGATGGCGCCCATCCGTCGCTTTTCCCTTTGTGCCACTTACGACACCCGCGGGAGGAGATGGGGTGCTATTGTAGTCAGATGGCACCATGCGGGGCGGTGTCAGATGTCGCATTATATGTATCATCAACTAGCTGTGCCCCGTGGTGTTACCCGCGATTTATTGGGGAAAAAACGTAGCCTATGTGTCAACCCAGGGTATCAGCTACTCCATACCAAATTTTAAGAAAATCGCTCCAGCGGTTTAGACGTGAAGAAGTAACAAACATCTACACATACACTTTCAACTTTATAATATTAGTGTCGATATTATGAATGATCATTTGTCATAGTCATAACAGAATTCATAATTTGGCATAAAGCAGTACATTATGCCAAGTGATGACACCCCAAAATAACAAGGATTCCGACTACCCTTGTTGTTTTTGTTTGATGTTCACTGCTTATACAAGGAAATTGAACATTTATTTCGCTTAAATAAGCGGCAGGAAATCATATAAAAATATTGCGAGATAAACAAACAAAGAAAAACTTACTCTTCGTCAAGAGGCGGACTTCCCGTGTCCGGCCGCCGCTCCATAAGCGGCTCGCCGTTGTCGTCTCTGGAACACAAGCATAGATATTTTTTTTATGATAAAGGTGGCAAACGAGCCGACGGAGTGCCTGATGGTAAGCAAGCACCGTCACTCATGGGCACTCGTAACACCAGGGGAGTTGCACGTTGCCGGCCTTTAAAGGGGGTTGGAGCTTTGGGAACCTTACACCATCAGGAACACAACACTACATACTTGAAAGGTAGCAGTGCTATTATGGCTGTGGTCTTCTGTAAGGAGCCTCCTCCTTCTTCCTTCCCCAGTCGGGCTTCTCAAGCGTGATGGTACTTCGATGTGCCCTACCTCTCATTGTTGGACGTAGTTTAAGGATATACCCGGGTCAATAAAATACCGAAGGATACCAAGGAGGAAGGAGCCATATTACATACTAGATGATGCCCGCGGCTTCGCCCGCATTGTAAGAGAATGTAACATATTGAGTCTTCCCGTGGGAATGAGATGTTTTCCCGTTGGAAAAAGTAGCCTATTTCACTCTCCATCCCTTCAACTACCTCCACTTAAAAAAATCACGTCAATTCGTCGTTCCTTTTTGCCGTGAAAGTCGGACAAACTAGTAGACACACTTTCACATTTCTTATATTATATATAGTATGGATTACACAACGGAATTATGAACTAAGAAGGAATATCTTTGATAGTCTTTGGTTGCTGCGAGAAGGAATCATGAAATAATGAATTAAAAAAGGCGAAGTGTTTTGGTCTTTCGAGAGTATTCGCAAGCATTAAGTGTCCAATTCCATAACGTGCCGGCGAGATAAGGGGCTCAGAACTTTTAGTGCTTGAAAATGAAGAACACCACGATACACACGTCGAAAATATGTGACGTGTGACGAAAGAATGAGACTTGGCCAGAAAAATGAGGGTTGGCTGGAAGAAAAAGAGGTGGCCAGAGGAATGAGAGTTGGCCCGGGGAATGAGAGTTGGCCAAAAGAATGATATTTGGCCAAGAGAGTGAAACTTGGCAAGGAACAAGAGTTGGCCAGGAGAATTTAACTTAACTAGGGAATGAGAGCTGGCCAAGTAATGACAGTTAGTCAGGAGAATGAGAGTTCGTCAAGATAATTTGCCTAGTGAATGCGATGCTTGATGGACAGCTGCCAAGCCATTAGAATGAGAGTTGGCTAGGAAAATGAGGGTTGACCAGGAACACAAGGGTTGGCCGGAAGAAAAAGAAGTGGCCCGGGGAATGAGAGGTGGCCAAGAGAATGACAGTTGGCCAAAATAATGAAAGTTGGCCAAGATAGTGAAAGTTGGCCAAGATAATGAAAGTTGGCCAACAGAATGACAGTTGGCCAAGATAAATGACAGTTGGCCAAGACAATGAAAGTTGGCCAAGATAATGAAACTTGGCCAAGATAAAGTTTGCGAAGAGAATGAAACTTAACGCCGAAATTAGTGCTGGCTAAGTAATGACAGTTAGTCAGGAGAATGACAGTTACCTGTAGAACGCAAACAGCGACACACTGAAGCCAAGTGCGTGCAGCATCTCATGCTGCACCGTGGACATGAGGCTCGGCAGGTCCCGGTACTTCGTGGACAGCTCCCCGGGACAGAAGTTGGCGTGCCCGGCCACGGGTCTGTGAGACAATAAATATGGTTTATCTACACACATATAACACAAGCCATAAGTGTAAAATATTTCATAATTTGATTTCGGTTTGTTATTTTATTTTTAAGAATGTAATAATCTAAAGCCTCCTGTCAGGCGTTTTAAAAAAAAGAGGAGATCAGCTGTAGTCTGTGGTAACGCCGCGCCGGCGTACGTGACAGTTGAAGTTGGCGCCGTTTGGCGGTCTTAGTTCATATAAGATCAATTGTGAAATAATAAAGTTAATGGAAGAAATACTGATGCTCATAAATTGTATAGTTTCTAACATAAGGTACCTTTTGCCATGCAACGTCACTATTTATCTTAGTACTAATATTTTGCGGGTTCTTTCACCTTAAGTACCTAGATATCGAGTATATAAATATATGAGCAGATAAATACGAAATGTGTAAGCATTTATACCTTATTGTCAATGTTATAAGAGTGTAGAGTATTAGCATTGCGATACAACGAGGAAATGCCGCCAGCGTCCTTAGTACAATGCCTTAAGGGTTTTTTTACATTTAATGTAGTAAATTCTATGTATTTAAGTATTTATATGTATCTATATATTATATATACCGTCGTCTAGTACCTACAACACAAGCCTTACTGTGCTTACCGTAGGACTAGCTCGATTTGTGTAAGATTGTCCCGAAATATTTATTAAAAAAAAAAAAATTGTTAAATACTATTGTAATTATTGTAAATAAAGATTTTAACCACTAACTAGATATATTTGAACCCTCGGTATTGCTCATATATGTATTAATATATAATACAACTTCGCGATGGCACAAGATTACAACAAACTTGCTACGAGCTATGCTACGCCGCGCGCCGTAGCATTTCGTACCCATACAGAATATATGTATCGTGTTGAATTTTACAACACAACTAGGTACTATATGGATAGAAAAATGCCAATGTAACATAAAAAAACTAAACTATTATTATAAATCTACATCGCGATAAAAAAAAAAAAAACCAATTCAGTGATATATTAAAGTCCTAAAATGACAAAAAAATGGTACTAATCCATTAGTAAAAAAAAATAAAATATAACAACTATCTATTATCAGGCTTGTCCAGCTTGTACCAAAGAATTTTTCGGAATTTATGTACTAAATATCATTTGATATTTACCAGTCATTTTTCGGTGAAACATCTCGAGGAAACCGGACTAATCCTAATAAGGCCTAGTTTACCCTCTGGTTTGGAAGGTCAGATGGCAGGCGCTTTCGTAAAACTAGTGCCTACGTCAAATCCTGGGATTAGTTGCCAAGCGAACCCCAGGCTCCCATGTGCCAAAATGCCGGGATAACGCGAGGAAGATGATGATGATGTTATCTACATACATTTACATTTCAGCCGTATGCAGTCCACTGCTGGACATAGGCCTCCCACAAAATATGACTTGCATCATCTTGGGGGGTAGTTGCCATAGTCGCCACGCTTGGCAGGCGGGTTGGAGACCGCAGTAGCTGTAGATTGGGTTTCTCCGGACGCTGCTGCCCGTCCGTAGGATTTTTCCCTTTGTCGCCTCTTACGACACCCGCGGGAGATGGGGTGGTGCTATTCTAGTCAGGTATCACACGGTACGGATGTTACCTACTTAAACGCAATAGTTTTTTTTTAATACAAGACTGACCAGCGTTTGATCTCAGTCGCACCTGATGGTAAGTGACGACGAGGTCGAAGGTGTAGCACGCTGGTTCAGCAACAGCCTAGTCACTCTTCCCTTGAAGAGACCCAAATTATATCTTTCCAGGAATAAAGACGAAGGGAGCGGATTCCATTCTTTAGCAGTCCGCATTACGAAGGTAGAAGCGAATCGCTTCGTGCGAATGAATGGAATATTCACAACGTAAGGATGCAATTGCTCCCCTCGCCTGGACGTCCGGTGGTGGAACGAAGATGGCGGAATTAAATCGTGCAATTCCTGTGACGTCAACAGTTACCTGTCCAACGCGCTCTCTTGTTGACAGTGCGACGCGTACGCCACGGTCAGCCCGCGGCGGCACCTCTCAGTTTCGACAGCGCTCACATAAAGCACGAAGTCCGTATCTTCTACGCCTATAGGTTCTTCTTCTTCTTGCTCTGTAAACATTATTTATTTAAACTTTATTGCACACAACAAACAAAAGGCGGACTTAACCTCGTAAGGCCCACGGGCCTTTCTTTAGTACTAATTACTTTAAAGAAATTTGAATTATATAAAATTGCAACAGAGTAGAATTTCATTTGTTTCTTTCGAATTAGACACAAAAGAGATTATACTTTATTTCCTACACTATAAAGAACGAATTCGAGTAGCATTTTACTTGTATGGTGGGCCTTAGGAGGTTGATGCCAAATATCATTCTCTACCAGTCAACCATTGGCATAAAATTGGTGCAGTAGCAACGTCAAGATAATATTGTGCTAGGACATTCATATTAAAAATAGATATAAATAAATAAATAATAATGATAGGACATCCTAACACAAATTGACATACAACAGAAATGTTCCTACGTTCGTGGTGTAGAAGCGATTCCTAAACTTATTGCTTCTATTACAGACCACACCCACTATAAAAACGGATAACACAGTTAAGGTTGTCTCACGTTACACCGGCCCGCGTCCGAGCCGAGACCGTCACGACATTTTGTATGGAATCACGTGACCACCGAGCCGCCCGAGTCACTCGGTCCGGGCACGGGCCGGTCGTGCGACGGCCGTTACAGCTATGTAAAATGGCTCTGCTCTGCCCGGTGATGGGAAGGCGATGTGTCCAGGCGATATCGACGGGTGTGTGATCGTCTAATCGCAACAAATGGCTGGATGGAACGATGCTCGTGTTAATGTCAATATTCGAGTGTCGGGCCGCTCGGGCCGCCACGGTGGGTCGACGGTGGGCTCGGGCTCGTGAGGTCGACGTGTTGGAAGGGCGACGGTGGAACGTGAGTCATCCTTAAATTTGTAATTTTCGAGAAATAAAGGTAAAATTTTCAAACTACTTAGAACTTAGATATTTAAATCGAAAGAAAAATAGAAAAATTTGACTCGGAGCGGGACTCGAACCCACAACCACTGGATCACTAGCCCAGCCAGCCGTTAAGTGTTCAATACGCTGACGGTAGATGTGACTACACGTCACCCATGATGACGTATACCACGAAGGATAAGATAGAAATATTTGACAAGTCTAAGCGGTACTCGGATAGCACAATTGGAAGTGCACAGGGCTAGTGATCCAGTAGTTGTGGGTTCGAGTCCCGCTCCGAGTCAAATTTTTCTATTTTTCTTTCGATTTAAATATCGAAGATATTCGCTAGCAGACGTTTCTGCATAATAAATAATTACTTAGAACTTACCTCAAATAAAACGTAGTTAGGACAATAAAAACTTTCACCAGAGCTCTCCGGCACGGCAGCTTGTAAGTTATTCCAAAGGCATCCTTCGTTGAAGCATTAGTTGTAATTGTTACAAAGTACCCTTTTATCGAAGTGAAGTTTGTAACCTAATTATTTGTTTCGGACCGTGGCTATCCCTTATCAGCTGTTTTTTTTTTATTATACAGTCAGCAGCAAAAGTGGCTAAGCGTTTCAAGTGTTCAAAATGCTCTTATTCTCTTGTCAATAGAGATGTGTTGACCTCATTTTGAACACCCAAAACGCTTAGCCACTTCTGCTGCTGACTGTACAACTACAGTGGCAAACAAGCATACGGCCCGCCGAGGGTAAGCAGTTACTTTAGCCTATGGACGCCTGTAACTCCAGAGGATTCACATACGCGTTACCTACCCTAAAAGTTGGAGCTCTGGGAACCTTACTCACCATCAGGACCACAACACTACATACCTGAAAGGTAGCAGTGCTATTATGGCTGTGGTCTTCTGTAAGGAGGAGGTACTCTAGTTGGGCTTCTCCAGACACAACGGACTTCGCTGTGCCTTCTTAGACATTGTTAGACGTAGTTTAAGGACCCGGGTATGTCTCCCCTGGTGTTACGGGTGCCCATGGGTGACGGTAATTGCTTACCATCAGGCAATCCGTCTGCTCGTTTGCCACCTTTGTCATAAAAAAGGACATACCCGGGTTGCCATGGTTACCAACTAAGAGACTAATTACCTGGTACGCCATTGGCGTCCGAGCCTTCCGTCAGCGCGTTGCCAGTCAACTCCGTGGTATCTTCGATGGTGACTCTTCGTCTCGGCAGCGCCCGGCAATTCTGTCCCGTACTGTTGCAGACGTAGCATTGCTGTATAAAAATATTAAGTTAATAAATATGAATCATCATCATATCAGCCGAACGTTTACTGCTTGACTTTCGACCCACAGTGAGCAGTACCCTTACCATGAGTTGTGACTTTGAGGTTTTCGATAACGAGTATCTGTACTTGTTATCGAAAACCTCATGGTAAGGGTACGGTATTCCGCCATCTCCATCCAGTGGATTACCGCGATTATTTGACTTTTTACAAGGCACGCAAATTGGGTACAATTTTTACTGATAACCAGTGCTCGGAGAAGTCATCGCAGAAACAGATATGGACATGGAACAAGACTATATAGAGTCGAAACTTAAGATTATTATTAAATTTAATGGAAAGTAAACAGAAATATTTGACTCGCAGCGGGACTCCAACCCACAACCACTGGATCACTAGCGCAGTGCACTACCAATTGTGCTATACGAGCGCCGCTTAAACGTGTCAAATCTTATGCTTCCTGGTATACGTCATTACGGGTGACGTGTAGCGACATCTACCGAAGAGTATTGAACCCTTTTTACGGCATCGAAAAAAAATAAGATTATTATTATCTAAAGCGGACATAATCGTAATTTAACATTTGGCCTTTTTAGTCGCACATCTGTCATGGATTTGTCAAAGTGCGTGCTTGAAATACTTTTGTGGTGACAATTAAAATTAATATAAGTATTTGCTTAATTGGTGCAAATAAATACAATGCAACCATCAGCATAAAAAAATGTTGGAATGGAAATAGGTGCATTCACACACTTATAGTGAATTTTGGGTTGCAGTAATAAATGACAATGAAAAATATAATTAAATAATACTGTACATATTACGATTCTATTAATCTTGTTCTATTGCCGTATTGCGATTGTTTTGCGATGACTTGTCCGAGCACTGCAGTGATAACTCCCGTAAATTCAATACGGGCGAAGAATTGAAGAGGCCTGTTGCTGAAAAATTTACAACTAATAGTATTAGCAGAACTCTCTCTAGTAAAAGGAATTGGAAAGGGACTTCCGGCAATTCCGCCGTGTGACGCCGGCTGACTAGAATAGCACCACCCCGTCTCCTCCCGCAGGCGACAAAGGGAAAAATCCCACGGACGGGCAGCAGCGTCCGTCGAACCCCAATCTACAGCAACTGCGGTCGCCAACCCGCCTGCCAAGCGTGGCGACTATGGCAACTACCCCCAAGTTGATACAAGTCATATTTGTGGGAGGCCTATGTCCAGCAGTGGACTGCATACGGCTGAAATGTGTGTATGTTCCGCTAATATCACAATTGTTATGCAACACATCCATATGAGTTTTACTAGTCTAATCATTGACTATAAAGACCTTTTTTAAACCATTAAATGATTTTTTTGTAAAATTTCCGAGCAATAATGTATATTACATTTTTGTAATTTATTAGTTTTTTCGAACAAACTATAGTAATTTCAATGAACAGCATCCAATAGTCTAGTTAACGTTTACAAACTTCATAGTTTTCACGATACGTTGCTTGCTTGGAAAATCTTTTTTTATTAATATTGAGTAGGTATAAGTTATTTTCAAAAGTCGTAGAACAAATGTTGCTACACTTGCGGTGTAGAAACGATGCCTAAAGTTATTGCTACACACACTCGATATACACCCATGTGTCTAATAAATCTTATAAGACAACATCAATATTTTCAATATAGGCCCGACAAATCCCTATTAAGGGCAAGGATAATTTAGGATTGAAAAATGTATTTATTGGCAGATCTATTTTTTTCCTGTACTAGCATCCCGCCCCAGCTTTGCACATGGGTAATACTTAGGCTACCCTAAAATTTTGGGAATTTAATATTTAATAACGATTTTTTGTTTTGTAGTTATACCTTTTTATTATAACCATAGTATAATCAGACGAAAACACTGGCGACTTGGAAAGAAAATGTTAGATTTTTAACACTTTGGCGGACAGTACGCCTATAGGCGTCGTGTATGTTTTTGTTTCCTATGGTCTATGACAGATGACGTCATTTACTGTCCATCAACGTGTTAATTGTTTTTTTAAGTTATCGAGTCGCTGGTGTAAATAGAAGTATACCGTATAAACTTAGAAGTATTTTTTTATGACATAGGCAGCAAACGAGCATACGGATTGCCTGGTGGTAAGCAATTACCGTCGCCCATGGGCGCCCGCAACGCCAGGGGAGTCACAAGCGCGTTGCCAGCCTTTAATCAACTCACCATCAGGCACACAACACTACATACCTGAAAGGTAGCAGTGCTATTATGGCTGTGGTCTTCTGTAAGTATGATTTATTACGACTTTAAACGTGACTACAATGGGGATACCGATTGACTAAGTACTTTTAGTTGTGAAGCACCTTCGAAGACATCAATGTACAGGTGGTATTCGGAGTTATCGCAATAATAATAGTCTCGTGGTATGAGGGCGAGATTAACTTCTTTGACATTTGACGTTTCTTATTAGTGATAAGAAACAGTAGCAATTAATACTGTCAATTTCATATTGAAAATAACATTTAATTTGTGTGGTAATAATAAAATTATGAATGTACCTATGTGTTTTTTAAAAATTGCAGAACATAATATGCTCATTACTCATTCTGAAGAGTATAATCAATCCTTGCAACTACTTCTTTTATTTAAAAACTACAGGATTTTCAACCAAGTAATGAAAGACGCTGTGTGTAAACCTCCCACAAGGTGAGACTTGGCAAGGTCGAGGGAAAGGGTTGTTTTGGCGATCCTTGGAAGGGGGACGTTGTATGTCCAGCATTAGCCGTATTGTTACTCTGAGCTGACTGACGACAAGTCTGGCCTCATGGGTACTAACCCTGCCTGTGAAGCCGATGGTCCTGGGTAATCCCAGTAAGGACATTGATTTGTATGATGAGCTTGATATTTATTCCTGAATCATTGGTGTTTTCTATGTATTTAAATATTTGCATATCATATATATCGTTGGCTGAGTCACAACACAAGCCTTCTTGAGTTTACCGTGTCAGTCAATTTGTTTATGTCTTGGAATATTATTTTATTTATAACTTTGCCTTAAACGGTTTTTGCAAGCATAACCAATAATGTGTAAAAGAGATACACGCCGGGATCTGTTTGTTAATGGATTTCTTCGGATTTAGGGCTTTAATAAATCCCGTCAAACAATATTAAATATATGAAAAGTATATTTGCCTCACTAGCTCGGAAACTCCGTTTTTATTCTTTAAAAACAGATAGCAAAACTGCAATGTATTCACAAGGGCAATATAGCAAATTATGAATCTAAGAACAAATCAAATTATTTTTAATGAAATATTTTGATTTGCTTTGATTTTTTTAAGTAGTAATACCTATGAAATAAAACAACTAAAACGGATTAAATCGCGTATACTAATTTAAACTTCATCCCGACGTTTCGAACCCTTTAGCAGCGTTCGTGGTCATCGGGTGGACTGAGGAAAAATATTAATTTACCTCCATCTTAAAAAAATTACTAAATGCAAACCTACCCACATATAAATTATTAAACATTATTATGTTTAATAATTTATATGTGGGTAGGTTTGATGACCACGAACGCTGCTAAAGGGTTCGAAACGTCGGGATGAAGTTTAAATTAGTATACGCGATTTAATCCGTTTTAGTTGTTTTATTTCATGAGTAATTATCGCGGCAACCGAAGACAATATTAGTAATACCTACTACTATATAAATTAAAAGTTGAAATAGATAACATATACTTAAGAAAAAACGACGAGGACCTCTGGCGTTCGAGACGAGATTCGAACCCGCATCTCCAGCTATCGCGGCCGGAGGTCCTCGTCGTTTTTTCTTAAGTATATGTTATCTATTTCAAATTTTGAATGTTTTTTTGCCGTTAGCTGGGATGGATGTAAATTTAAATAATGCTTTCAAGACAAGAGTGAATAGGCTGTTAAACCAGCGTGCTACACCCTCGACCTCGTCGACACTTACCATCAGGTGCGACTGAGGTCAAACGCTGGTCAGTCTTGTATAAAAAAAAACTAATATTTTTAGTACGATTTTTTTTTATGACATAGGCGGCAAACGAGCCGACGGATTGCCTGGTGATAAGCTATTACCGTCGCCCATGGGCACCCGCAAGACCAGGGGAGTCACAAGCGCGTTGCCGGCCTTTAAGGGGGGTTGGACCTCTGGGAACCTTACTTACCGTCAGGAACACAACTACATACCTGAAAGGTAGCAGTGCTGTTATGGCTGTGATCTTCTGTAAGGAGGAGGTACTTCCCCAGTTGGGCTGCCCCAGATTCAAGCGTGATGGTACTTCGCTGTGCCCTACCTCTCATTGTTGGACGTAGTTTAAGGGTATACCCGGGTCCAAAACTTTCGTCTGTGGCGAACAATTATTCCATGACGCGGCAGGCGTGCCTTACGCCATATAATGTGATGACACTCCTTTCGTGTCATACGCCACACATGTCATGACTCTACTGTCGTGCCATCCGCACTGAATCGGTTAAGCATATGTCATCTATATTTTTTTATTCCTCGTAACGCCCACCATACTAAAATATTTAATAGTAAAAACCAACCTTACTATGCAGTGAATTGGCTTGAATTTTCTTTTGTACGAAAACTACTGAAACAAAAGAAATTCTACCCTATTTCCTTTTACAAAAGATTTCAACTCCATTGAAAGGGAGTGTACATTGTCATGCACACTGGGCGTTACGTGGTTATACATTTCCAAATACTTAACTGACATACTTAATACCGAAACCAGACAAGTTAATCCATGTTTGAAGATCAAAAGGTCTTCGCTAAACCCCTTTTCATCTCCTGAATCATCTGTCCAGTCTGTTCGAAAGGACCAACATTATTAGTTAAATTATAGAATGTCTTAAAAAGGAAATCGTCTAATCCTATTTATTCCAAAGCTAGATTTTTCTGGAGTTTCTGCTTGGAATTTTGTATAACCTTAAATATCGAACTAATCTCACAGTGAGCTAAAAGGCTTGTGTTCTAGTTACACACACAAACATGACAAACATAAATAAATAAATATTTCGGGACAATCTGACACAAATCGTGTGATGCCGGCTGACTAGAATAGCACCACCCCATCTCCCGCGGGTGTCGTAAGCCGATGGTCCTGGGTTCAAATTTAGGTAAGGGCCCAGTAAGGGCATTTGTGTGATAAGCACAGATATTTGTTCTTGAGTCATGGGTGTTTTATAGTATATTTAAGTATATCTTAAGCCTCATTGACACACGTTACATTTTTTACGAATAAGTATATTTTAGTTAATAAATAAATCTACACTAATATTATAAAGGCGAAAATGTGTGAATGTGTATGTTTGTTACTTCATCACATCTAAGCGGCTAGAGCGATTTTAATAAAATTTGGTATGGAGTTAGCTGACACCCTGACTTAACACATAGGCTACGTTTTTTCCCTATTGAACCGCGGGTAACACCGCGGAGCACAGCTAGTAAATAATAAATAATTCCAGAAAATCTTGCACAAAAAAGTTAAATAGGTACTCGTAATATTGTTATCATTGTAAATAACAATTTTTATCGATCTTCCTAATCGGTACTCCCGTCCAAAACGACAGGGCCAGGATTTAGTCGACAGTCTTTCAATAAATGGAACGCATAGAGAACGGTGTCCGGATATCCGGCGGATGTACGTACATATGAAAGCATTTTTGTCTATTTTGGAAAGCGGAACGTGCTTTCTTTTGCAATTTTCGAAATGAATCTCTGTGTTTTCCGAAAAAAAAAACCGTATAAATAAATAAAATAAATAAATATTTCGTGACAATCTTACACAAATCGACCTAGTCCTACGGTAAGCTCAGTAAGGCTTCTGTTGTGGGTACTAGGCGATGGTATATATAATAGATAGATAGACATACATATAAGTACTTAAATACAGAGAAAAAACCACGACTCAGGAACAAATATTCGAACCCAGGACTTTGTTCTGAGGAATTGTTTGATGCCCACGGCTACTTTTTATCATCGCACCGCTCGCCACCGTCAGGGAGTTCACCCACATACTTTAAAACCAAAATGGTCGTACCCAATGGTTTCAGAGGAATTTCCTCCCGCGTACGCTAAGGTTGTGGAATGAGCTTCCTGCGGAGGTCATCCCAAAGGACTTCAGTATGGGGTTCTTCAAAAAGGGTGTAAAGAGGTTTTTACTGGGTCGGCAACGTGTGACAACTCGGTACGTTCATAGGCTGCGGTGACCGCCTATCATCAAGCGGACCGCATGCTTGTTTGCCACCCTGGTGGTATAAAAAAACTATCGGCTTCACAGGCAGGGCTGCTACGCACTGGTCGTCAATTAAAGGTATAATATTATCACGACTATTATATACTCACATTTAAATGGTTCTCCGGCACCCTGACTTCCCCACACATGGTCTCCGAGCTGCAAGAGTCGATGCAGTGTGAGCGTCCACCGCGCACGAACACTTGACGTGTCGGACACTTCCTGTGAACACAGACAAATCACATATAAATAAATAAATAAATAAATAAATATTTTCGGGACATTCTTACACAAATCGACCTAGTCCCACGGTAAGCTCAGTAAGGCTTGTGTTGCAGGTACTAGACGACGATATATATAATAAATAGATACATATAAATACTTAAATACATAGAAAACACCCATGACTCAGGAACAAATATCTGTGCTCATCACACAAATAAATGTCCTGACTGGGAATCGAACCCAGGACCATCGGCTTCATAGGCAGGGTCACTACCCACTAGGCCAGAGTGGTCGTCACCGAAACGTTCGCAGTTGACTCAACTGCCGCCCCGCTGCCGCTTAGCGGAGCGTGTGGCGGGGCGAGCAGCGTCAAATCCCTTCCAAGGGATGTAAGTGGTTTGCACTTACATTTAGTATAAGGCTTGTTGCCGCTCGACACGAGCGTTATAGGTGAAAAACTTAGCCAAAACATCTGGGGCCTATTTCTAGAATACTTATAACTTGTAATACAAGCGGAAGTCTCTTTTTAACAACAGGTGTCAAAAAGTGACTTTCCGCTTATATTACAAGTTACGAGTGTTCGAGGAATAGGCCCCTGGTCTATTTAGTAGTAACGTGACTGTTCATGTCGGCGTTCTACAGGGTGTCTCATTCAAATCGATCAGTATGGGGAAATCTGGAACTATAAGACCTACAAAGATTTGTTCTTAGGAACCATGTCATCGATTTTGGGGATAAGTAAAACTGCATAAATGGATTTAAAAAAAAATTGTTATTTTCTTGAAATCGACAACAGTTCTTAAAAATAAAATTAAAAGATATTGAATTACAGTGCATTTTATTCATTTGAGATATCATGTTTCATGGTAACTTTTGCTGTCTATAACCAACACAATCCAAATCCAAACGAAAATAATAAAAAGTTTTATATTCCAAAACAACCAGGTTCGATTCTCGAACAGAGTTCAAGTTTTTTTTTTAATCTATGTCTGCAGTTTTTTTTTGTCCCTAAAATCGATGACATGGTTCATAAGAACAAATCCTTGTATGTCTTATAGTTCCAGATCTCCCCATACTGACCGATTTGAATGAGCCACCCTGTATATTCAAATTTTGATGTTAGTTCCATATTAATTATCTGCACAACTACATAGAGCTGGTACAGTTAATTTTTTCACCTATACATGAGCGTACACAAATAAATGCCCTTACTGGTATTACAAACTGCTTTTAAATAACAAGGTACAACCAAATCGATTCACAGTATGGCGATTAGCGGGGCGGGGCGTGCGGCGTTTATCTTATTTCTACAAAAGTATGGGAGCCGCCGCAACTCGACGCTTGCCGCTGAGGCGGTATTTAATATTATGCTTTTTTGGCCTCAACCAACGGTAGCCTGTGAAGACGAAATGGTTTAGTTCTGACTCTGAACGAAAGTGTCTTTAGAACTAGACTAGAAAACCTACTAAATCCTAAGAGGTTGCAGCACGCTGGTTCAATAACAGCCTATTCACTCTTGCCTTGAAAATACCTAAATTAAATATTTCCGGAAATATATTAATCGGAACAATTAATAATTAAAGTAAGAATAAAATTCAACTAAAACTAACATAAATCTTTAACACCTTCGCGACGGCAATTAGTTAACGTCGCAATTAACCATACTTGCATCGGGTCGAATCGGACCGATATCGTGGCGAAGGTGTTAAAAAGGCCCCTGCGACATGGTACCGAAGACGCTGGCAAGGTGGTAAGGCTCTTACGCTGAGCGTTGTGGCTACCGATAATGTTGTGATTTAAAATTCACTGTGCTGCTCAATTCCTTAGAACTTCCACGCTACGCTGAACTCTCTGCTGATCGCTCCGCTTTGAGCACACAGGTCTTACGCTAATTACGTACTTAATCTATTTATTAAAAGCCAAAACCTCTCAACACCGTGATACCTCTACGCGTTCCTGAGAAAAAAGGGTCTTGACACGGACCAGTTTATCCTCTTAGGAAACCCTATAAAAAATACAGCGCAAAAATAGACTTTATAGAAGCAAAAAGTTATTTAAAAACACTCAAATTTATCATGACAGACAGACAGTAAAGAGTAATATCTCTGCTGATTAAAATGTATTTTTGGAACGCGCGAATGAATATAGAATTCAATTGGGGAATGTTTCCAGATTTATATTGTATTTTGTGCGGCCCATTATTTGCTTGCGGCGTTAAGAGGGCCTCAAGCAAATCCACATTAAAACCTTTTTATAAAAGATGTCGGTTATCTAATGATGGCAGAAAATATCTCGTTCGGACTAAAATAGTAAAAGCGAGATGCACAGATAGTAAACTCGATACTCGTTATCGAAAAACTAAACAATACAACTTCTTGCTGTTGAAGAGCGGGGCTTCGTGTCTCAGCCTTTAGCATTGCTAAGTATGTGTCATTCGCGAAATAAGTATTTTTTTTTTCATTTTTCTCTATGATAAAATACCTGTTAAACTTACCCTTTCTGTAACTTATAGCAATAAAAAGTTATCTATCTACTAAAGATGATAAGGGATTGACAACGCCTATAAGAAACCGAATTCCTTCGAACTGCTAGCTTTTTTTTTTTTATGACATAGGCGACAAACGAGCAGACGGATTGCCTGGTGTTAAGCAATTACCGTCGCCCATGGGCACCCGCATCACCAGGGGAGTCACAAGCGCGTTGCCGGCCTTTGGGGGGTTGGAGCTCTGAGAACCTTACTCACCATCAGGAACACAACACTACATACCTGAAAGGTAGCAGTGCTATTATGGCTGCTGTGGTCTTCTGTAAGGAGGAGGTACTTCCCCAGTTGGGCTGCTCCAGACTCAAGCGTGATGGTCAACAATACAATACAATACAATACAATCATTTATTGATAAAAAAGTATTTTACATGTCATTGTTTTTCAAGCGTGATGGTCAACGCTGTGCCCTACTTCTCATTGTTGGACGTAGTTTAAGGACCCGGGTCCAAATACTTTTGACGCCATCTGTCGAGTATCGTGTGTAGTTACTTTGCGGGCGTGTTCCACCGAAAAAATTATAGGCAACTGAGATCTATTGCGGGTTTGAAACACTAGATGGCACTAGTACCTTAGCCAGCAATGCGGGGACGATATATTGTATGGAGACTGCCAATCTTAGTCTTATATCATACTTGCTATCTAACAATTTGGAACATACATATTAGGCACTTTTTTATTTATCAAAATCGAAAGATCTCGTGAGTCATTCCGTGTTAAAAAAAAATATTAAGTAGAAATCATTAAATAATAAATATTTCGGGACAATCAGACACAAATAAAAAGTAAAGAAACTACGGCGCGACTTATTTTTTCAAAACAGTGATACTTCAAATCTTAAAGTACATAATTATGCATAGTCCAAAAAGAAAACATAATAGATCAAACAGTTTACGAGTATTACAAGATATAACTAAAAATAGTAAAATATAAAAATAATAATCAATAAATAAAAAGTCCCCGGTGCGCATAATCTGTCCCTTAAATTAATTATCAGTAAAACTTCATTTTAACTGAATCCAATAAACTCAATTAATTGAAATCAGTTTAAATACAAATTCAGATACATTCATAATGTCAGTCAAAAACCGTTGGGAAGTCCCTGGAAATTATTGAAATCTCCTTATTGTCTAATAAAATAAAAACCCTAACAACTTAACCTACTTAAACAAAATTAGAGATAAAAAACATGGCCCAAATCGCTATCGACGGGCAAGGTGCCCAGAAGGCTGGCTGTATACCCACGCTGGATAGCGATGGCTATCCGCTGTGCAAAATAGTAGCCAGCCCTCTGGTCACCCGAGGCCTCTATCAGGAGTTAAAAAGGTATAGTTCGTATATTTCGAACATCTTTCTATTTTACTCCAATAAAGGCGTCATGAGTGTGACAAAGACAATCGTCCGTGATTTATGAATATCGTTTTTTGCGGCAGCGTCGCTGTTCACGATCTAATTTTATCCTGTATTCGGAATCGATATAATAGAAAACGAAAAGAAAATGTCATGGTTATATATAATATACAAATACTGAATTTATTATTTACAATAATTACATTCATTAAAATTCACACGACACGAAACAATTCGTGAGGGCTCTGTCGGCGCGGCTGGTCAACACCACAGGGGACCCAAAAGCTGGCTCTTACCTCTCCCAGCGTATCGCCCTAGCGGTACACAGAGGTAACGCAGCCAGCGTTATGGGGTCCATGCCGCAGGGGGACTTGCTAGATGGGGTATTCTTTTTATAGTTATTTTAGCAGTAATTATTTATTTTATTTTAGATTTTAATTAGTATAATTTATTTTGATTTTTGTTAATATGTATTAATATAAGTTTTAATGTGTCACTACAATTACAAGTTATAAATATACATAGTATCTTAAAATACAAGTACTTAACTAGTTATTAAATCTAAAGGCCCTTGAGGCATTGTACCAAGGATGCTGGCGGCATTTATTCGTTGTACCGCAATGCTGATACTTTGTGCGAGGAAGCCATGTAATACTTAAATAGATAACACCCATGACTCGGGAACAAATGGTACCTGTGCTCATCACACAAATAAATGCCCTTTTAGGGATTTCAACCCTCATTATTTGGGGTTTCATTAGATTCAGTAGTACGTAAGAGAGCACCAAATATCCATCCATCCAAACTTTATAATATTAATATTCGACGACCGGTCTGACCTAGTGGGTAGTGACCCTGCCTATGAAACCGATTGTCCTGGGTTTAAATCCCAGTCAGGGCATTTAATTGTGTGACGAGCACAGATATTTGTTCCTGTGTCATGGGTGTTTTTTATGTATTTATATGTATCTATCTATTATATATATCGTCGTCTAGTACCTACAACACAAGCCTTACTGAGCTTACCGTAGGATTAGGTTGATTTGTGTAAGATTCTCCAGTCAGCGTCAATAGTTGATAGCATTCAAAGTACTCAAATAGTTCGGTACACCATACTAATTCTGTGGTGTAGCGAACTTTTTTAGTACTTTGGATGCTACCAACTATATGACGGTGACTGTACTACATTATTTATTTATATTAGTAAAATTGTTGAGGTAAATGTACCCTTAAACTCAAAGTTCACTTTAAAAACGTATCATTTTCTGCATCTATTCATTAAAAATTCAAAGGTTTTAAATTAATTACTTTGTAAAATAAGGCTTCAGAGCTCAAGAAAGTTTTTAATCAGATTTCACAAGAAATCAATGAAGATAATTCTTTGATGGGTTTTTAAGGGGTTTTTCAATTTAAACTCTGACGTAAAGAAATATGAGAGGCGTTTAGTCTGACTTCTATGTGTAGGTTGTACATCTATATCGTACCGCAACTGTAAGCCAGGGATAGACTAGGTGACAAATGTCCGACATTGTCGGCGAGATATCAAACGAACTCGACCGACAAGTCCGGCGACTTCGCCAGACACTTGCAGGCATAGTCATGGCTTGTCGGGCGATGTCCGGCTACGTCAATCTATGTCACCCGACGTCGCTGGCGATACGGGTTGCAGGACATTTGTCTATCCCTGGCTTTAATGTGGCAGCCAAACAAACGTTCAGTACCCTTACCATGAGTTGTGACATTGAGATTAAAAGCATATTTTTTTCTAATTGTAAATAAGTAAGATAACAAATACATGCATAACATTTATCTCATTAAACTGATCGGAAGCAGATAAGTAAAATATCCATTGAGCGTATGATGCACTGAGTTGTACACGTGATAGCGAACGTCTCTCTCTTTCTAACAAGCACAACTAAAAAAAAACTAAAATATTTTTTTTTTCAAGACAGATCAGAGACACACCTGATGGTAAGTACGAAGGGAGCGAATTTCATTCCTTAGCAGTCCGCATTAGGAAGGACGCGAATCGATTTGTGCGAATGAATGACGAATAAATGACGCACTTAAAGAATAACGCATTGTTATGTAATACATATGTATAAGATATCTTTTGTAATACTGTTTTGAAAAAATAAGTCCCGCCGAGTTTCTTGCCGGTCATAAAAGTCGAAATGCTTCTCGGGTCAGAGGTGTAGGGTTAGAAGTTCTTATTTTTTCATTAGAACCGGTGTAGTTTTTATGTTTTCTTCTTTTGTATCCTCGACGTGTAAACGTGCCCTTGTGGCCTACTTACTGAATAAACGTTTGAGTTTGAAAATGGAATATTCACAACGTAAGGATGAAACCGCTCCCCTCGCCTGGACGTCCGGTGGTGGAACGGAGGCGGAATTAAATCGTGCAATTCCTGTGCACAATCTCCAAAACGATCCTAACACAGGCAAACTAGCAACCCTGCGACGGTGCTCAAGGCTGCCACAAAGGTATGTGCCATAACACCTGTAGTTTACTGATATATCTTATCCATAATCAAAAAGATTACACCATATGGAGAACGCACGCATATGCAAAATATGAGGTACTAAATATGGGTAAGTAACATGCCCATTAAGTTTATTTTTAATTAATAGTTATTCGTTGCAAGAACGACCAATATTTGACGTCGGGTCTGGCCTACTGGCCAGTGACCCTGCCAATGGTCCTGAGTTCGAATCCCAGTAAGAGCATTTATATGTGATGAGCATTTTTGTTCCTGAGTAAATGTTTTCTATATATGTAAGCATTTGTATATTGTATATATCGTTGTCTGAGCAAGCCTTCTTGCGCACCGAAGGGCTTAGCCAATTCGTGTAAGGATGTTCTGTAATATTTATTTATGATACTTCTTGTGTAAGGTGAATGTGGGTACGATCGTCTATCTGGAAAGACCGTCTACCTACCAATGTCCTACATTATCTCATAGGTATTTAGTGTCATATGACGGACTTCCCTTCAAAACCCGGGTATGTCCTTAAACTACGTCCAAAAATGAGAGGTAGGGCACAGCGATGACCATCACGCTTGAATCTGGGGCAGCCCAACTGGGGAAGTACCTCCTCCTTACAGAAGACCACAGCCATAATAGCACTGCTACCTTTCAGGTATAGTGCTGTGTTCCTGATGGTGAGTAAGGTTCCCAGAGCTCCAACCCACTAATAGGTCGGCAACGCGCTTGTGACTCCCTTGGTGTTGCGAGTGCCCATGGGCGACGGTAATTGCTTACCATCAGTTAATCCGTCTGCTCGTTTGCCACCTTTGTCATAAAAAAAAAATATATATATAGTACGACGGTCTTACCCACATTGACCTTAATCTAGTAGTGTTAAAGTGTCAATTACGCTACATCTACGGATAGAAGGACTATAATCAAAAAGGCACCGCAAATAAAAATTCGCCCACAACATAATAAAACATTCTCCATACTCTGTTTGTTATCTGCCTCTTATCAATAGTTGATAATGATAACTTGTTCAGTTATCATTTAGTTGTTGTGGAAGTGAGTTTGACGTGTGATATCGTAAGGAATTTTTAATGTGCTCTATAATTTGAAGGTACGTGTGCATAGTATAGTATAATGGGTTCTATCCGTACAAATCCGTATCCGGTATCCGGTCATGGCTCGGATCGGATCCGCAACTTCGCCACACGCGGTCACGTATTCGGACAATTTTCTCTGTCACTCTCATGATGTCTTAATTGGAGTAAAAGAGAAAGATGCTCGAAATATACAAACTTCGATGTTCGCGGTACCAACCCATATATGGACTAGCAAGATCCCTCGGACGCCCGCAGGACTTGTCTTGGACAGATCCAAGCTTAATTACCCGCCATACATTGACCGTTTTGTTTGGCAGACAAATCGAAGTGTCACTGGTAGATCAATACGTACTCGTATGTGACTATAGCTATAAGTTTATCGGCCATCTATAGAATTAATAAAAAGATAGCGCAGTTATTGTGTCATACGGAACAATAACGCTTTTTATTTTAGTAAGTTGAAAGTGTTTTCTTAAAAACAGAAGTGTAATAACATTAACTCTTAAGATAAGATGTCATTTCAACAACTAAATTACCTTATTACAACTACTCTTAGATATGTGTTTGAAATGCTTCAAATCAATAGGCAGGATAAGACATTTTCTTTAAAAAAACGGCGCTGGTAGCCTAGGGGTAAGAGCGTGCGATTTGAAATCCGGAGGACCAATGAGCTTTTCGGTACGAAATCTCATTTGATATTTACCAGTCGCATTTCGGTGAAGGAAAACATCGTGAGGAAACCGAAACCCAATAAGGCCTAGTTTAATTAATTTGTTTAGATGTTATATGGATTAGTTGTCAAGAAAACAATCTTTAGCTCTCTATACGTACAGTAAGGTCTATAAGTACTTTGACCCTACAAAGTTACTTTGTCTACCCATGAAAACCACCCATTATTGAATTATGATACGTTTTCAAATCGTCACTATGTATTAGTTTAATCGTTTAATATTTTATAAAGATTTTTTTAATTCAATAAAATAGTCTTTCATGGATGGACAAAGTAACCTCGTCGGGTCAAAGTACCCCGACCTTTCGTACAGATGTGTACTTGGCATGGCGGTAAATCTTGGATGTGTCCGAGACAAATCCGGCGGGCGTCCGACGGATCTTGCTATCCCAAACTGACATCTAATGTCCGTGTCCGAGTGTAGCGAAGTTGCGGATACGATCCGAGGCCTGACCGGATACCGGATACGGATCTGTACGGATATATCATAACCTAGGTATAAACTAATCTTGCTATCCTAAGTGTAATGTTGGTGACTGGACTGTGTGACGGTACCAAGAGATTGCACCAAGGATGCTGGCGGCATTTCCTCGTTGTATCGCAATGCTGATACGTTGTGCGAGGAAACCGCCAGCTCTTCGGTCACCAGTAACATTAACCAGACGCTTCGCTATTCTAGCTAAAAGTTTATGCCACGCTACGCCGTTTTTACGTCGAACGGTATATAATGGTACTCTCAGACCATGCTCTTATATTTGTTACGTTACCAAATTTCGGCGCTTTCCACGGATGCGCTCTCTTTTGCCTCAGTTCGTTGGAGATAGGACGGCGCTAGTGTCTACGCAGGAAGCATCCCAAAGGCTGGCGTGGGCTACTTGGCTGGGCACTATCTGTCCCAAGATCCAAGGAACCAAAGACACCCCATCACCCCATGTTCTTTAAGAATAAGTTTTTCTTTTCAGTATACAATGGCAGCCCGGCCATACCAGGGTTACCCGTACACCAACCCGCACGTCACAGACGCGCCCTCGGTTGACGCGGCAACCGCGAGCCGGTGGAACG
Source organism: Grapholita molesta (assembly GCA_022674325.2). Classification (NCBI taxonomy): domain Eukaryota; kingdom Metazoa; phylum Arthropoda; class Insecta; order Lepidoptera; family Tortricidae; genus Grapholita; species Grapholita molesta. Next base: position 4,133,960 of record CP053147.2, read on the forward strand.
ACCTGCCCCGCCGTCCCGTCCAGCCCCCGACGCAGGCTATAAGTGTGATCTACGTGGATGTCCCGGAGGAAGGCAGCGAGGTGTCTGTGAGTATCCAGCTCGCACGTGACCAATGCCGATGGAACAACGCAAAGTATATAAATGAACTAAAGCATCACAAAAATATGCGATCATTATTATCAATGAGCGGAATTCTTCATAGCAAAAATCAAACTGTCAGAGGGATTGACCTAACTGTTTTATCGACTTATCGATATATATTTGTCACTTACCGAAACAAAGTTAAAGGAATGAAATCAGGTTTTTGGATATACTTACAAAAAAAATAACGGTGTCCCCAATTAGCTGACCGCCACTGTATTAGTATAATTGTAAAGAATAAAACAGAAAATAATTTTAATTTAAACTTATCATGAAAATTTTAAAACAAATATTGCTAAGAGTAGGTCACTAATTTTCGTTCAAAATAACAGTCGAAATCTAAATCTGTACTAAATATGTTTTCTTCATCTTCCCTGTAGTAAAATATATGGGAATGCAAGTTGCTTATCAAAGAGGTCAAATGTTACAGGATAATCTTTTAAGATGATTATGGATACCTAAGGCGATATTATTCCGTAACATCGATAAGTCGATAAAACAGTTAGGTCAATCCCTCTGACAGTTTGATTTTTGCTATGAAGAATTCCGCTCATTTATTATTATCTCACGAAATAGTTTACATTTGGTATTTTTTTATCGGAACAGGCCCCGCAAATATATGGGCGACTGGATTAGGTCTTGCCGGTATGTTGTGAAATATGTTTTGGACCCGGGTATGTCCTTAAACTACGTCCAACAATGAGAGGTAGGGCACAGCGAGGACCATCACGCTTGAATCTGGGGCAGCCCAACTGGGGAAGTACCTCCTCCTTACAGAAAACCACAGCCATAATAGCACTGCTACCTTTCAGGTATGTAGTGGTGTGTTCCTGATGGTGAGTAAGGTTCCCAGAAATAATCCCTCATGAAACGTATACAAACTGATGCTTGTGCAGTTTTAGATCAACGTATGATTGGCAGGTTCAATTATGTGCCGTTATTTAGACGATTAATTATAAATTTGTAAAATAATGCTAATCAGTATTTAGTTAAGGTTCAATGTTGTATGGATCATTTTGGAGACTGTGGCAAATTAGTTCAAAGTTCAGTCGTGGATAGTTTACGCATTTAGACAGCTATGGATGAAAGGCTTTTATAATATATATACGATTTTTACAGACACCCAACGTGACCGGTAAAAAATCCGATCCGGAACCGGACCCGGTGATCTACATAGACGTGCCGGAGAGCGGAGACAGCGACGTCGCCGGCCCGGCTTCGCCGGAACCTGAGCCGGAATATGTGCAAGTTAGTTGGGTTACTTACTTAAAGTTTCTTGCAGAATTAGAAAACGGTACAAAAAGCGATAATTTGTCTAGTAAACTTGCAAAGGATATTAAATTAAAAGTAAGAATTGGAGTCTATTTAAATGTAGTAAGTTAATAAATATTACAGGATATTCTTACACAAATTGAACTGAGCCCCACGGTAAGCTCAAGAATGCTTGTGTTGTGGGTACTCAGCCAACGATACATATAATATACAAATACTTAAATTTGTATGGGAAAAGTAACTGTGTTTCGAATGGCCACAGTTTTATGCGTGTCAACTGATAATCTGTCAACAAAAACTCATAATTAAGGTGATTTAATTAAGTATATTTTAATGACCTAGATTCTTCTTCGATATCCACAGTGAAAATCATTTTGATATCACATATGTGACATTATCTATGAAAGGGGACCTTATTGTCGATGGCGCTTATGTCGTTGTTCAAGATGTTACAATACAAACGCAATGCGATTCGACGTATGTGCCATCAACATTAAGGTCCCTTTTCATAGATAATGCCACATATAAGTAAAGTCATCTAATAAGAAGACCCTATCACACAGGATACTATATTCTACGATCCGTTCGAGAACCGCCGGATAGACCGCCAGAAATCGTCCGACACGCCGGATACGGACTCCGACGCCGGATCGTCGCGTCCGGCCCGACCACCGCATCCGGCACGGCCCGACACTTTGGATCTTCCCGGAGCATCGGGGTCGTCGGGTAAATATTTCATTTTTATAGGAGGTTAGCTGGTTTTTCTACAGCAATGAAAAAGTAAAATAAATTAAAAGAATAATGGGTTTCTATAGATATTTTAGATGCATCATCAACATCTGTATCTGTTCCAGTGCTTGTTCAATGATGCATCCAATTTACCAGCCATTATATATACCGTGTGTCGCCGTCATAGGAGCTTTAAATTTGAGGATCGCTTCTGCACCACGAATGTAGCATTTGCGTTACATTTGTTTTCCAACTTTAAAAAAAATATTTAATTTATTCCTTGTGATTTTTTCGAACAAACTAAATAGTATCCAAACCCCCTTAAAGGCCGGCAACGCGCATGTGACTCCCCTGGTGTTACGGGTGCCCATGGGCGACGGTAATTGCTTACCACCAGGCAACCCGTCTGCTCGTTTGCCGCCTATGTCATAAAAAAAAAAGTATTTTCAATGAACAGCATTCAATAGTCTAGTTGACATTTACTGTCAGCCTACAAACTTCATAGTTTTCGCAGTACATTGCGTGCTTGTAAAATCTTCTTTTTTAATATTAAGTAAACTATAAGTTATTTTCAAAAGTCGTAGAACAAATGTTGCTACGCTCGTGGTGCAGAAGCGATCCCCAAAGTTAAAGGTCCTATGACGGCGACACACGGTATACCTATCCGATTTATACAGCATTATATTATAACTGGACTTCTTTCATTTAGGTTACGCCAGTTCAACATACAACTCAATCCCAGACTTCCTCTCAAAAGAGGCGTCAATCTACGGCCGAGATGACGGTTTCATCCTCTCTCCCCTCCCTCTGTCCTCCATGCAGCACCCCGAGCCGCCGCCGGCGTACAGCGAGATTCATACGCCAGTAATCCACACGCCACAGACGACGGAGGAAACGCCGAGTACGCCAGCAGAGCCGCCAAGGACCATAGTCATAACTCAAGGTACAGTTTTTTATTTCTAGATATTACTGGCTATCCTTACACTAATTGACTGGGCCCCACGGTAAGCTCAAGAAAGTTTGTTTACGAATAAACTTCAAGTCAAATTGGTTGATTGTACACCAACGACAGCGAGTATTTTTTTTTCTTAAGTAAGTTTTTTTTTATTGATCATAAAAATGGATTTACAATGTTATCAAACACTTATCTGCCAAACTGAATTACAGTTTGTTGGCAGAAAACATCAACCCTCAATTACTAAATAACTTAACTTGACATAACTTTAAGTTAAGGTACATAACATAACTTTAAGTTTAATTACTTAGTAACAACATTGTTAACTATTGTATTTAGTTAGGTATTTATGCATTTTGTTTAGGACTGAAATCGGCCATGAGATACGAGTACATAATGTTACTTACAAACATTTAAAAACTGCTAAATGTTATTTTTAAAATAGTTATTTCAAGTCAAGAGAAACAATAATAGCCAATTTTACCTTTTCTTCATGAAAACTAGAACGGTAAGTATGGATGACTCACTTTACACCGTCGACCTCACGAGCCCGAGCCCACCGTCAACCCGCCGTGGCGGCCCGCGCCCGAGCGGCTCGACACTCGAATATTGATATTAACACGAGCGTCGTTCCATCCAACCATTTGTTGCGAGTAGACGATCATCACACGCCCGTCGATATCGCGTGGACATCACGTGGCCTTCCCATCACCAGAGCCTTTTTACATAGTCGTAACGTCCGTCGCCCTACCGGCCCGTATCCGGACCGAGTGACTCTGGCGGCTCGGTGGTCACGTGATTCCATACAAAATGTCGCGACGGTTGCCTCGGATCGGACGCGGGTCGGTATAACGTGAGTCAACCTTAAGTTAGTTAAGCCGGCGGAAACCGGCTTAAGACGCACCCCCGCTGCTGTACCTAGTCAGAGTCATATAGTTAGTTGCAGCCAGTATGCCCAAAAATATCGATACAGATCTTTATTTTACTTTTGTAGTAATTAAGGTACTGGCAGAATACCAGCGATGTGGCTTGCCGCATCACAACGCTGAGCCAGCGCCATTTCTGTGCCACGACACATGGCTTCTTGTCTTGTTTGTGACGCAAATCATACTGTTCTAGTTTTTAAGTTGCGTGACTTTTGTTTATTATTTGTTATTTTTTCAATGCCATTGTATGTTGTGGGGATGAATAAAGAAATTATCTATCTATCTATCTATCTATCTATCTATCTATCTATTTACATAGCTGTAAGGATGTGTATCGATGTATTTGGTCCTGACTGTAACTAACTATATGACGTTGACTGTATACCAAGTTATTCAAGTCTTGAAACTAAGGTTAAATGTGCCGTCGGAGATGTTTCGTTGCATAACTTGATTAGATAAACATCAAGTTATTTCTGTGAAATAGCTTTCCAACTATCCTTCAAATAATGTTGACTTTGATCAAAGTAGAACTAGTATTAAGTAAATAAATATAGCGTCTATACAGTGTTTGCAAGTCTGGCCTAGTGGGTAGTGACACTGCCTATGGAGACGATGGCTCTGGGTTCAAATCCCAATAAGGGCGTTTATTCGTGTGATGAACACAGATATTTGTTCCTGAGTCATGCGTTGTTGTTGTTGGCTGAGTACCCTTCTTGAACTTACCGTGGGGCTCAGTCAATTTCTGTAAGAATGTCCTGTAATATTTATCGATCAAGGCGATAAAGTGCATGTTCAGATATTTGTGCTCACCTCCACAGCTCCGATATATTTAATGGAAACTGTACCACGCACATACAACAGTCAGATTACTGGCGGTTAGGGGTACTCAGCCAACGATATATATAATATACAAAAACTTAAATACCCCATGACTCGGAACAAATATCTGTGCTCATCGCAAATGCCCTTACCGGGATTTGAATCGGCTTCATAGGGAGGGTGACTATTAGGCCAGACCTGGTCCGGTACCGCGAACTTCGAATATTTCGATGATCTTTCTCTTTTACTCCAATCACACCATGAGAGTGACAGAGAAACGTCCGAAATCTACGAATATCGTTTATCGCGGTAGCGCCGCTATCGTCAAATGTTAATTTTTCTATTTCAGGGTCCGAACTTATCCATTGCGAACCGTCCGTAGGCCTCCCGAGTCCGTATAGAAAAGTGCTGCTCTGCCAACATTGTGGTCGCAATGTCAACACCCTGGTCATATGGCAGACTGGTTTTATGACCCATGTCGTAGCCATCATACTGCTGGTGTGTGTGTAAGTATAGGCCAAAGATCATAGAACATTGACAATGACTATAGATTAGCGCGTTTGTGATGGCTGACCAGCGTTTGACCTAAGTCACACTTGATGGTAATCGACGAGGCCGAGGGTGTAGCACGCTGGTTCAGTAACAGCCTGTTCACTCTTGTCTTGAAAAGACCCAAATTATCTTTCCGGGAATACAGACATAATACAGATGTTTGGATGTCTGTTACCGCTCTTAGCGTAACGCCCGACTGAACGCTCGAGCGGCGTCGTGTCGCGTTTACATTAAACACATGTAAACGTATGGAAGTAGCCACATTGCACGCTGCTATCCCTTGGATGCTCGACGCTCGAGTGCGTTTTTATGCTTTATTGGACTCAATTAGCTGGCCTATGGACTCGAATGGTTTAGTTCTGACCCTGAACGAAAATATCTTGAGAGTAGAGAGAACTAGTAAGAGCCCGTCGGGTGATTGGTAGAAAATGCTTTCAGGCAGTATGTTGTATTGTATCGTGCAATAAACATTCAATAAATAAAATAAATAAACTGCTTTTAAAATTTTAGCCATTCCCTAAAAGAGGAAATGGTTTTAGGTCAATATTTATCTGCCTTCTTCTTCGTTAAGAACCAACTTATGTAAACAAGTACTTTTCTTTGATAACTAATTAATATTTTTTTATAGTCGAGGGGATACGTACAAATTTTACTAAAAAAATAAAGTAAAACTTTACAAATACCTACTAATTTTAAAGATTTCAAAGTATTTGTACTTAAATAGGATTTTTAGGTTTAAAAAAATATCATGTCTTAAAATTGTTAAGCTCAAATCATAGCAAAATCATTTTTTATATAAACTGAAGAAAAAAAAAGAAACATAAGATTCTGGCATGCTTAGTGCCGGTTCAAATGTTACTTAAGTTGTAAATAACTATAATTGCTAAATAAATATTTATTCATTCTTAACACCTCGGTTTCCAAAGTACCCTTTATAACATAATTACCTAAATAAGTAAATATACAAACTACAATGTACACCGACATCTACACAATTTTGTTTTTAATTTTGGCAAAGCTAATAATTATACATTATTAATTGTTTTGTAGTTACTTAGTTGGCTTTCATAAAGATAAATTGAGTCGCTTAAATTCAAACTCAGGTAAATCCATCTGTCAGATCATGCGATTTTGGTATTATGAAAAGGTAATAGGGTAGATATTTGCAGAGGGTCGAATGGATTTATCTGAGTTTGAAGTATAGCGATACAATTTTGATTTGTAATACACAAACTACAAATTAAACAACAATTGCAAAACAACAAATAACATTTAATGGAAGACCCTTTCCAATTCCTTTTATTACAAAGTTTCGCTAATATGGTTACGCAATCGACTTACCATTATAACTGATAGTGATTATTGAAAATTAAACAAATATTAATTTGTCTTCGTTACATATCAAATTGTATAACTACTTAAGAGACTGAGGATGCCACAGTCAAACTGTTTATTTAGTTTTGTGGGGAAATATTTTAAAGAATATTGTTATTATTGTACCTAATAAAAATAAATAAATAATAAATGGACCACGGGATTCCTAACGTAAAATAACCCGTAACGAATAGGCTGCCTAAAAAGCTGATGACTTTGAAATGGCTAAACCGATTTTTAAAATACATTTTTAAGATCAATCGCTCGAAATTTTCACATCGACTTATTTATAACGCGTCTATATTACAAACCGTTGTATTTTAGAAACAAATAGAACACAATAATACAAATTACGTCCAAAAATAATAGTAATACTGTGTGCGATTACTAATTTTCGTTCTCAAACTTTGAATTTCTACAATCGAATGTCAAAAATCGACTCCCTGATCTAAATCCGGTTACAAAATTCATTTATTCAAGTAACAAAGACTCCCAAATATAAACTTAAACTGACCACAGACCATTTTCTGTATTACAGGGTCAGACCTAAACCAAGAGGCCTCCATAGGCCTCCCGAGTCCCAATCGGAAACAATTGTACTGCCAGCATTGCGGGCACAGAGTCCATACATTGGTTATAAGGGAGACTGGCATTATGACGCACGTTATAGCCTCCATCCTTTATATTTTCATGTAAGTATACTTTCGGCCTCCATAGGCCTCTCGAGTCCAAATCGGAAAAATGTATGCTAGCATTGTGGTGACTGAGTCTATACATTGATTATACGAGAGAAAAGGCTTTTGACGCACTTTATTATCTCCATCCATATTTGAATGTAAGTATACTTTAGGCCTCATTATAAAATTTTCTTTACGCTGGTGCCCTAGCCGTAAGAGCGTTGGACTTGCAATCCAGAGGTCGCAGATTCGAACCCCAGTTTGTACCAATGAGTTCTTCGGAACTTATGTGCGAAATATTATTTGATATTTACCAGTCGCTTTTCGATGAAGGAAAACATCGTGAGGACACCGGACTAATCCCAATAAGGCCTAGTTTACCCTCTAGATTGGAAAGTCAGATGGCAGTCGCTTTAGTAAAACTAGTGCCAACGCTAAATCCTGGGATTAGTTGCCAAGCGGACCCCAGGCTCCCATGAGCCGTGGCAAAATGCCGGGACAACGCGAGGAAGATGATGAAGGTATTCTTTAGGCTCATGAAGAAATTTTTGGGCCCGGTTATGTCCTTAAACTACGTCCAACAATGAGTGGTAGGGCACAGCGAACTACCATCACGCTTGAGTCTGGAGCAGCCCAACTGGGGAAGTACCTTCTTACAGAAGACCACAGCCATAATAGCACTGCTACCTTTAAGGTAAGTAGTGTTGTGTTCCTGATGGTGAGTAAGGTTCCCAGAGCTCCAATACCCCTTAAAGGCCGGCAACGAGTAATTCCCCTGGTGTTGCAGGTGCCCATGGGCGACGGTAATTGCTTACCATCAGGCAATTTGTCTGCTTTTGCCACCTTTGTCATAAAAAAAATGACGCGCCATCTGTTGACTATATAGATATGTTCTTATTCCAGGTTGTGGCCCTTCGTGGTGTTAGTATACTGCACCAACGTGTTCAAATACAAGAACCACTACTGCCCCAACTGCAACAAGAAGATTGGCCACGAGATGCCCATCCTGTGCGTGACCATGACATACGAGTCTACAGACTCGGTTATCAGAACTGGCACTTAACTCATTAGGCTTGGGACTTTTGGTCCTAGAATCCATATGTCAAACAAAATAATATTTTCTCAAACATGCAATGAAATATTGTCTTTACATTCCTTATAATAGACTCGGAAGTATGATTTTTTGGGCGCGGCAACTGAAGGGGACGGAAATGGAAGCAGGCCTAGGCCTGCAACGTAACTATTTTTTCGACGATTATCCATACAGAGGCAAAGTTGGCGGGTGTCATAGCAAACAGCTGATGTTAATTTTTAATACGTATTTCGATTTCATTGTTAGTTGTGATTTTGCAAATTTCATTTTTTGAAGCATTTCTTTTATTTCATTGTATGTTTGAGAAAAGCCCTATACATATACCTCGTCGTGATAACGGATTCCCGGCCTCGTGTCACTATCCGTATATACCCACTTGGCCGGAAATCTTCCTTTTCCCGGCCCCTGATGTAATGTACTATTTTAGTCATAGTCGAGTTACGGATATTCGCCTAGGTACAGTCACGTCTAATAATATGTATACATTTGAGAACGTATGCCTGAGAAACAAGGATCGAAATCGTTCACATATTTTTGGAGCCAAAGTTCCCGCTTAATTTTTACAAGCTTTTTGCCAGGCCCACAAATCCGGTTGGTATTCCTGGAAATCCCAAAAATATTCTAAATAGTTACGTTTAGGTTATTTATTTTAAATAGATTTAATTTTTGGGATAATCCAATCTAATATGAACCTTAAAGTCGAATGCTTAGGTTGATATTAAATTGACACGCATGTGGTCGATAAATCGTATGCCTGGAATGGTTAATGGTTAACTTGCAAATGTATGTTTATACGGGTGGAATCTTGCAACTCTCTTTTCAAGCAGTCATCTTTAACCGATTGAACTGAAATTTAGCACACTTATGTAAGTTCGGTGACAATGCAATATTATGACACTGATTTGATCTGATGCTGGAGCCAGAAGGTAGCAAAAGCAACTCCTAAAATACACAAGATAAACCCGTGGTGTTTAGGCTCGTTAGAATCCTTTCGATGAGTAGATGACGATTGTGCAAAAAAAATACAGTCGGCAATAAAAGCTTGTAAAAAAAAATGTTATTTTTGACAGACACTAATTGTAAATTGTGAAGTTAGCACCAATTATCCACGAATATTGACATGAAAACTACTATCTATTTAATACTTTTATATCCAGTCTACATATTTTGGAGAAGAGGCGCGCAACTCGACTAGACATATATTACAAAAAAACATATAAATGTACAAATAAGAGTGTAAACAAAATGTAGTCATTAAAACAAATATTTATTTATTTATTTAAAAAAAATTTTTTTTTATAGCATCAATGATCGAGGAACGTATTAATGTAGATATATCGTATGATGGTAACAATAAAAAAAATGTAATAAAAAAAAACTATGTATTAATAAACATACTTTGATATCTTTTTTTTACTCTTTTACATTGTATTGATCAAATAGTACCCATTTAATTTAACTAAATTGAAAATTAGTAAATTGTTAAATAGCACATAAATAAATGTTAAAATATATATTTAATTTAGGGCCAACCTAAGACAAATCGACCTAGTTTTACGGTAAGCTCAGTAAGGCTTGTGTTGTAGGTACTAGACGACGATATATATAATAGATACATAGGTACAGTCAGCGTCATATAGTACCTACCATCCAAAGTACTCATAAAGTTTGCTACACCATAGAATTTATATGATGTACCGAACTATTTGACTACATTGAATGCTGTCAACTATATGACGCTGACTGTACATATAAATACTTAAATACATAGAAAACACCCATGACTCAGGAACAAATATCTGTGCTCATCACACAAATAAATGCCCTGACTGGGAATCGAACCCAGGACCTTCAGCTTCATAGGCAGGGTCAGTACCCACTAGGCCAGACCGGTCGTCACACCCATGATTAATATACTTTTTTTAATTTACACTCGGCCCGTTGGGTCCGGATACTCCCAGGCTCTTTAAGGATTTGAAGAAGAGGTTTTATTTATGATATAGGAGGCAAACGAGCAGACGGATTGCCTGATGATAAGCAACTACCGTCGCCCATGGACACTCGCAACAGAGGAGTCACAAGTTACGTTGCCGACCTTTAAGATCTCTATACTCTCTTTTCTTGAAGGTTTGGCGGTCATATATCGGTCCAGAAATACTGCACACGACAATTTATTCCAAAGTTTTGCTGTGCGAGGCAGGAAGTTTCGTGGTTGGGAGAAGTTACGCCCGAAGATCACCCGCTTCGGGCTGGCTCATACCTCGGACAAAGATTGAGTATAGCTATAGAGGGGAAATGTGGCCAGTGTCATGGGGACCATTCTTTGGGAAGCGATTTGGGAGACATCTGGGGGTCGGGTATTTAATGTGGGTTAACAGCACTTATGTTCATAGTTTTAAGTGTCTATTTAGTTATTTTTAATATTGTAATTGTTATATATTCATCTAATTAATATTGTCTTGTGAAAACTTGTTTTCTCAAACACACAATGAAATAAATAATGCTTACTATACACGCGTCGTCGTGAAAACGGATTCCCGGCCTCGTATCACTATCCGTATATACCCACTTGGCCGGAAATCCTCATTTTCCCGGCCTCTGATGTAATGTACTATTTTTGCAATGTTTGTTTGATAATAAATAATTGTACAAAACTCTATTTATACATATTTATTTGTAGTGTAACTAAGCGAAGTATAGCAACCTGAAACTACACGCACAACGTATCAGCATTGCGATACAACGAGGAAATGCAGCCAGCATCCTTGGTACGCCTCAAAGGCCTTTTTTACATTTAATGTAGTAAATACTAAATAGTTAAGTACTCGTAATATTGTAATTATTGTAAATAAAGTTTTATCACATACAAACGTTTATTCAGTAAGTAAAAGAAAAATATAACCCGGTTCTAATTCCGAGAAGCATTTTGACTTTTATGACCGCAAAGAAACTGGGCGGGACTTTTCAATAAAATATTACAAAAAAAAAACATAGAATAAAAATGCGTTATTCTATAAGAAAATAAATAAAATAAATATTTCGGGAAAATCTTACACAAATCGACCTAGTCCTACAGCAAGCTCAGTAAGGCTTGTGTTGTAGGTACTAGACGACGATATATATAATAGATAGATACATATAAATACTTAATTACAGAGAAAACACCCATGACTCAGGAACAAATATCTGTGTTCATCACACAAATAAATGCCCTGACTGGGATTCGAACCCAAGGACCATCGGCTTCATAGGCAGGGTCACTACAGGGTCTATAATATAATTTCGTATCTATTAACTTTGTTTTCTCAAACATACTACGAAATGTATGCGTTAATGGCACGAAATGATGCCAAGAAGTTGCACATTTATGGACTAGGCCGTGAATAAATGTATGGAGTTAGTATGAAAAGCACATTATTGTCCGCAGCTCTAACTTTTTAAATTTGCCAACTTAGATAAGACTGACGAAGGAAAAAATACATACATCCAAGTTACAATCTCTTTGAAAGCATAATTGGTATTATAATAATCAGTTAAACATGGTGCTGGAATAGCTTTTTCCAATGTCAATTCATTAAAAAAAAACGAAATCTATGAACCATAGATAGTTATATTTTTTACTTGATTGCCTTGTTGTTATTTTAATTTTATTATTTTCTTGAAATGTTTGAGAAAAGCACTATAAAGGCTCCGGCCTGAACAGGGATTAAAGGACTCAATTTATGCGCAACCTCGTCCTTAAATCCCTTACTTCACGGCCTCTGCAGTAATGTACTATTATATGTTTTAAGTTTAAATTTAATTGTTACTTGTTTTCATTTACTTCAGCCGCTGTTCTCGATAGCAACTTGGATGAAAATTTTCCCATGAATGTGCCATATTATATTACACAGGAATTTCTGAATCTTATAATTTCCTACCGAGTCTTCTACTAACCTGTTTAATTTAATGGGCCCTCCTGTTTTCCGGACCTTCAGTGCTTCTTCCCAAAACTTCACAGCCTTCGGGAGTATTGTGTTCTGAAAAAAAAAAACAATTGAATGAACGAATGAATGAATATTTGTTTATTCGTGGACACACAACACAAAGGTGGGTCATTCATTGCAGAAAATCGTTCATAGAAAAAACAAGTCTGTTACTACAAAATACCACTACCCTTACCATGAGTTGCGTCATTGACGTTTTCGATAACGAGTATCGAGTTTACTATCTGTGTATCTCGCTTGTACTATTTTAGTGCGAACTAGATACACAGATAGTAAACTCGATACTCGTGATCGAAAACGTCAATGTCACAACTCATGGTAAGGACTGTTTAAAAAACTGAAATATTAAAGATTCATATTAAATTAATAATAAGGTGTGGAAATGATGATGATCCTTGTTTAAGCAATTACCGTCGCCCATGGGCACCCGCAACACCAGGGGAGTCACAAGCGTTTCCGGCCTTTAAGGGGGGTTGGAGCTCTGGGAACCATACTCACCATCAGGAACACAACACTGTGGTCTTCTGTAAGGAGGAGGTACTTCCCCAGTTGGGCTTCTCCAGACTCAAACGTGATGGTACTTCGCTGTGCCCTACCTCTCATTGTTGCACGTAGTTTAAGGACATACCCGGGTCCAGAAATCGTACCTAATTGCTTAATCACTTGCCCCCAAGCTGAGCATAAGATAACGGGGTGTAGTAATTGCTCGTGAGATCGCGCAGGCACTCTCAGCATAGCCCTCCATTGCCCTTTGGGTGACTTTCATGGGAAAGCATAAAGTTAATTTTATTACTTTTAATTGGAATTTTTACCTCATAGTTAACTGTCGAAGTTTCATTGTTTGTGTACTACATGTCATGGACTGATTGTAGGAATTCAACGTTTTGAATTTTAATTTAAATAAAGTAAGATATATATCAACAATATATATAGAATCAATATCAATAGATATATATCAATCTATTCAACTGAAGTATTCAAAAGTGACCTCACAGCTCATAAAAGTCTGATTACCTTAAGTAATAAATATAACTATTAAAAAATAAAAATAACGTTGATTCTATATATTAACTATGTGTTTTTATTCCTTAAAGTCTCTTCCCTGCTCACAAAAGTATCTCCCCTGTTCATCTTGTCTCTACCCTGTACTCAGTATCTCCCCTGGTGTCTCGTAAAACGAGAATAAATTAAAAAAATGACTGATCATCTTAAAATCATATTAAAATCATCTGTCTTGATAAAAGTAGTGGTATAGTTATATAAATATTAACACTTTTTGCTGTACCGCTACTTCCATACAACCGATTACCTCTGAACAGAGAATCACCCCTATAGCCGCTCCTCCAGCTGCCCAGAGATCAAACTTGCCAGGCTAAATACAACTATGGTTTGTCATAATTAAAATTCAAAATGGCATTCAATGGGAGACCTTTTTATAGGTCTCCAGGCAGCTAGAGGGTAAAGTTTTTTTTAAATATTACTTACATTTATCATGTCGAATTTCTCTGGCTCTAATCTGAAAAAAAAAAGAAAAATTTACACCTTAAATTTTTATATAGTTATACTAATATTAGTGGATACTTTATTTAACAATAAAAAGCTGTTTACAAAATTCGCAAATACTAATGAATACAATTCTTAAGTACTGTCGCCATCAGATATATCGGAGCTGTGGAGGTGGTCACAAATATCGGAACATGCACTTAATCGCCTTGACAATAGAGGCGTTGTTCCGATATTTGTGACCACCTCCACAGCTCCGATATATCTGATGGCGACTGTATAAGTTTACGAATATAAAACTGGCTCTAGCTCGGAGCCGGACGGAAAGGTGCCCAGTTGGTTGGTGGAGTTGCCACGCTGAATTGCGATGCCAATATTGCCAATGCGCTGGCAATATTATAATTGTGAAGGTCTGGCATTTATACGGTAAAGCCGAATAAAATAAAATCTTAACAACCAATACCTTCATGGTTCACTATTATTATCTTGCAGAACATTTTTTACCATAGGTAAATATCCATATGGCATAAGAGGTCGGAATTCTCGTAGCATTTTTGAGCTGTCATAGGGACGTCTCATTTATCGACTATCTCAATTATCGATATAATTATGAATATCGATACACGACGAGAACACAACATATTAAACAAGATTAAAAGTAAAAGTAACCAAGAGGCAGTTTTACCGCTAAAGAGCGATCTCTTTTAGATAATTTTTGAATGGTTGAAATTACGTATCAAATAAAATAAATCCACAAATTACAAGAAACAATAAAATATTTTTTTTTTCATTACTATATTACTAATAAGGTCATTGGCTGCACGCGCTTCCATCCCGAAACCTTGGTTCTGCACTGGAGCCATCTGCTTTGCGGGTAGCCGTTTGCCTGCGCCTAGGCTTAAAAATATGCGAGGCTCACGCTTGCAGATGTGGACAGCGGGTGGACACGCTGGGACGACATGGCTTACACTGCCAAAAGAGCGCAGGGCGTCTTTACCGGCACGCCACACTGAATGACCTAGTCCGCCGTGCCCTCAGCACCGTCTCTCTCCCTGCAACATTGGAACCATCTGGCCTCTCCGCATTGGACGGCAAGAGACCTGATGGCTGCACTCTTGTACCATGGAGCCTGGGTCGCCCTTTAGCGTGGGACGCGACCTGCGTCGATACGCTGGCCCCATCCCACGTTGAAGGGTCTGCCCGGAAGCCGGGGACTGCCGCGGACCAAGCGCAGACACTCAAGCACCGCAAATATGCTTTCCTATCGAAAGAATACGAATTTGCGGTGCTTGCAGTAGAAACCCTAGGGTCTTGGTCAAGTGACACAAAAAAATTCGTAAAAGAAATGTCGTCCCGGCTTATAGTTGCCACAGGGGACTACAGGGCCGGATCCTTCCTGGCCCAAAAACTAAGTCTGGCAATCCAGAAGGGAAACGCCGCCAGTATTCTGGGCAGATATGGCGAGGTTTTTTATATTTAATTTTATTTTGTATGTTTAACACTAATTTATAGATAAGGATGTAATCAAAATGTTATTCAAAGTCGTAATTAATAACATAATATATATGATAATAAACATGATTAATTACTATGTATAATTTCCTAGAAATGTGTTCGCTCAATCGCGATAAGACTGCATGTTGTTTAATTATGGCCAGTTTCACAATTTCCAGTTAACAAATAATTGCTGTCCTTCTCTTTCATGTGACTGTAGAAAAGGATAGCAATAATTTTAACTGGCAGATAAGTTTATCAGGCGATTGTGAAATAGGCCCTTGCACTCGTATTCAATAAAAAATAAAATAAAATAAAAAATATAACAAAAAATAATATAAAATAAAGGCTTTACGTCACGTTTATTTACTCACTCACGCGACACGTTTCGAATAACATAGACCTTAATTTTCAAGTATTAAGTGCTGAGTGCCCGTTTGCATCGCCGCGTCTCCAGCCCGTTCCGCACGGGCGCCGCAAGGCTTCAAAATGGATGACTAAACGTGAGTAAACCCGTTATTTTAATTTATAAAATAGCTAGTCTATATATTAGGTTTGGCCTAGTGGACCCTGCCTATGAAGGCAACAGTCCTGGGTTCAAATACCAGTAAGGGCATTTATTTCTGTGATGAGCATAGATATTTGTTCCTAAGTCATGGGTGTTTCATATATGTAAGTATTTATATATTATGTATATCGCTGGCTCAGTACCCACAACGCAAGACTTCTTGAGCTTACCGTGGGGCTCAGTTAGTTTGCCTGCCTAATAAAATGGTATTTAATTTCCGGCAGACGGTGACTCGCCCTATGCCAGGTGGGCCCCCACAAAAAGCGACATCAAAAATGGCTCAAGGGCAATACCGGTGCAAAGGGCTTATTATTTATTATAATTTAGTTATTTGCATTACCTATAGACGGAATGATCATAAAATATGCTGATCCTAAGTGGCTGGTCTATACTGCGCTTCTTCACGATGTGTGCTGGCTCTATGTGCACCCCTGTGATTACCTGCGAAAGAAAGAGACGACTATAAGTATAACGATTTACATAATAAAAAAAATAATTTAATCTCCTTCTTTAAATGTTCGCTCAGTATTAGAACCGGTGATATACTAATAAGTGTACCATGTCTACGTAGTTGTGCAGAGAATTAATATGGAACTTACGTCAACATTTGAATTCAGAACGCCGACATGCGTGTACACACGTTACTACTACATTCTTAGACCAGGTGCTTTAGTTAGCTCAAGCACCTGATCTAAGAATGCAGCTTCCATCATCATATCGATTGATACGATAATAGTCGCGTACCCAACGGTTTCAGAGGAATTTCCTCCTGCGTACGCTAAGGTTGTGGAATGAGCTTCCTGCGGAGATCATCCCAAAGGACTACAGTATGGGGTTCTTCGAAAAGGGTGTAAAGAGGTTTTTATGGGGTCGGCAACGCGTGAATGATGCCTCGGTATTGTAAACGTCCATAGGCTGCGGTGACCGCCTACCATCAAGCGGGCGGCATGCTTGTTTGCCACCTTTGTGGTATTAAAAAAAATATGATGATTGAAGCCATATTTTAAAAGAAGCAGTAGGACAGTGCACACATCAGGGTTCATAGTTCAGTCAGTGCAATATCTGTCGAGTCCGCTAGTTTAAGATTATAATGTAGCATGAATGAAATTTAAATAAAAGTAGATAATGTACCACCGATAACGCAAGGTTTTTTTTTTATGACAAAGGTGGCAAACGAGCAGTCGGATTGCCTGATGGTAAGCAATTACCGTCGCCCATGGGCACTCGCAACACCAAGGGAGTCACAAGCGCGTTGCCGACCTATAAGTGGGTTGGTGCTCTGGGAACCTTATTCACCATCAGGAACACAACACTACATACCTGAAAGGTAGCAGTGCTATTATGACTGTGGTCTTCTGTAAGGAGGAGGTACTTCCCCAGTTGGGCTTCTCCAGATTCAAGCGTGATGGTATTTCGCTGTGCCCTACCTCTCATTGTTGGACGTAGTTTAAGGACATACCCGGGTCCAAAAACCTACAGTTTGCCCTACAGTCCGCGTCATATACTTAGTTACAGTCAGTATGGCCGAATATACCGATAAAGGTCTTTATTTATATAGCAGTAAGGACGTGTATCGATTGGCCATATTGACTGCAACTAACTATATAACGCTGACTGTACAGTAGCCAATATATCGGAGCAGCCTAGGTATTCAAAAACATCGGAACATGCACTTTAGTCTTGATAATAGCGGCGTTGTTTAGATATTTGTGACCACCTCCACAGCTACGATATATCAAACTCAAACTCAAACGTTTATTCAGTAAGTAGGCCACAAGGGCACTTTTACACTTACTTACTTTGTATCTGATGGCGAATATAATAAAAAATATGTTTAGTACAGTTTAGTAACAAGGAAATGACAACGGTTTAAAGTCTAGATCACTAACGACAAATTAATTGTAACGACAATTAAGGTCAATGGAATAATAAGTGCAGTCAAAGATTTCCTTATATTATATTTATAGCATGTTTATAGTCCAAGGATCGTAATACTCTCAAGTGCAAATAAATAAATAAATAAATAATATTTCGGGACACCACTGCGCGCTGCGGCTGCTACGCCACCCGCCGCTTCTCGCGCCGCACGAGTCAGTACCGCGCAATAAATAAATCATTAATATTTCGGGACAATCTTACACAAATCGACCTAGTCCTACGGTAAGCACAGTAAGGCTTGTTGTAGGTACTAGACGACGATATATATAATAGATAGATACGTATAAATAATTAAATACATAGAAAACACCCATGTCTCAGGAACAAATATCTGTGATCATCACACAAATAAATGCCCTGACAGGGAATCGAAGCCAGGACCATCGGTTTCATAGGGTCACTACTCACTAGGCCAGACCGGTCGTCTGGAGATTGTACGAAAAACTTTGGAAAAACTACATTTTTAACTGCACGAAATTAGTACCCTTACCATGAGTTGTGACATTGAGGTTTTCGATAACGAGTATCGAGTTTACTATCTGTGCATCTACCTAGCTTGTACTATTTTAGTGCCAACGAGATGCACAGATAGTAAACTCGATACTCGTTATCGAAAACCTCAATGTCAAAACTCATGGTAAGGGTACTGATATCGAGTGACATGACAATAGAAGTTTACAGAGGGTTTGTCTATGATTTAAAAAAAAAAAACATTTGGTTAGCTCAAAATATGTCTTATTGGGATTAGGCCGGTTTTCTCACGATGTTTTCGTTCCCCAAAAAGCGACTGGTAAATATAAAATTACATTTCGTACATAAGTTCCGAAAAACTCATTGGTACAAGGCGGAGTGCGAACCTGCGGCCTCCGGATTGCAAGTCGCACGCTCTTACCGCTAGGCCACCAGCGCTCTAAAATGTATATATACGTATACCTAAAAATAAATATACATTTTTTATTTATTTATTTAATGTTATGTTCTGTATAATTTATGGATTTCTTTTTCTGAATCCTTTAAAACTTGGGTATAACAGGATTTAATAGGAAAATTTGTAATGTAAAAAAGTACTTATAATTATATGTACCTATCTGTTTTTATCTTTTAATAGGCATATAACTTTTATACAGGGTGTCCCATTCAGATCGGTCAGTATGGGGAAAGCTGGAATTATGAAACAAAAACCTGTATATCTCACATAAAAACATAGTCTGAGTAGGTCGCTATTTATACATATACATATGGTTTATTGTTTGGCTGTTACAATATTAAATTTAAGTTTGTAGGACAAACGAGGGTCAAAACTGTCAAAACCACAAGCTCGGGCGTTAGTTCATATAGCCTCGTAACGCCCAGTGTGCATTACAATGTACACTCCCTTTCAATGGAGTTGAAATCTTTTATAAAAGGAAATAAGGTAGAATTTCTTTTGTTCCATTAGTTTTCGTACAAAAGAAAATTCAACCCAATTCACTGCATAGTAAGGTTGGTTTTAACTATTAAATATTTTAGTATGGTGGCCGTTACGAGGATATTAGTCCTAATGTAAGCAGTGGCGGTGGTCCTAATAGACCAGGTTTAAGTGATTGTCGTCTAAAATTAAGGCAAAGCGCTATTGATATTAAATTACTTTGCAGTAAATATATGTCTGCCGTGTGGTGCTGGCTGACTAGAATAGCCACTCCATCTCCCGCGGGTGTCGTAAGAGGCGACAAAGGGAAAAATCCTACGGACGGGCAGCAGCGTCCGTCGAAACCCAGCTACTGCCAAGCGTAGCGACTATGGCAACTACCCCCAAGATGATACAAGTCATATATGTGGGAGGCCTATGTCCAGCAGTGGATTGCATACAGCTGAAATATGTGTGTGTGTGTGTGAAATATATGTGTGTAATTTGTTGACTAAAAAGTAGAATAACATCTAAATATAAATAACTCAAAGGGGACTGACTGACTGACATAGTGATCTATCAACGCGCAGCCCAAACCACTGGACGGATCGGGCTAGGCATCTGCTAAGAAAGGATTTTGATCAATTCTAGCCCCAAGGGGATTAAATAGGGGATGAAAGTTTGTCAACCATGCATAAAGCTACTATGACAGGCATTTGTGGATATAACAGCTTTTTTCGAACAAAAAGCATGCATGCATACAAAACTACGTTATGAACGATAGTGTGCTAAAAATAACTTAAATACTTCTTAACGCGAGCGAAGCCGCGGGCAAAAGTTAGGTTCAGATAAAATAATAATAATTCTTTTTTTTTGTAATGGAACTTTTTAAAAGCGTAAACGTTGTTTTTAGTAATAAAGGAAAAATCAACTGCCCCGGGCGAGATCAGGACCTTCCTTTAATTTTTATTATCAAAACAACGAATGTTTAGCGATATTTTTGAATGTCCACAGTTTGGTATTATAATAAAATAAAATTAAATGTAAAAAACCTCGCCAAATCCCCCTGCCTCCGGTATGCTGCCCAGAATACTGGCGGCGTTGCCCTTCTGGATTGCCAGACTTAGTTTTTGGGCCAGGAAGGATCCGGCCCTGTAGTCCCCTGTGGCAACTATAAGCCGGGACGACATTTCTTTTACAAACTTTTTTTTTTCTTTTTTGTGTCACTTGACCAAGGCCCTAGAGTTTCTACTGCAAGCACCGCAAATTCGTATTCTTTCGATAGGAAAGCATATATTTGCGGTGCTTGAGTGTCTGCGCTTGGTCCGCGGCAGTGTCAATGTCACACTAATTTTATTGGATATTAAAATAAAACAACTAAAACGTATTATATCGCGTATACTTTTCGAATACAAGAAAAGTACAATAATTTCAGCGTTTTTTGAAATTCCTCCCCTGCGGGGTCAAAAAGGCAGAAACTTTAAACGTTGTGTTAATGTATTAGCGTTATCAAAAATCATCCTCTAAAGGTTCAAAAAGAGAGTTGAATTTTTCTACACAGATGGAGTCAAATTTTAACTCATGGGTGTTTTCTATGTATTTAAGTATTTGTTCATTATATATCTGTGACCCAAGTGAAAAAGGGCATAAGTGACGAACAACTAGTACGAAACATACTGTTTTTCACTAAGCCCACATATATATCGTGGGCTGAGTACCCACAACACAAGCCTTCTTGAGCTTACCGTGGGGTTCAGTCAATTTGAGTAAGTTTGTCCTGTATTTATTTTTCCCGTGGACAAGGGGGAATGGGGGTGCAAATGTACGAATTGTACGACTCGCCCGCCATTTAATTTGGTTGTCAATTCTCGTGAAGGGCGGATTTGTTTGTAAAGGCGAAAAAGGGTTTGTATGAGTTAAAACTTTAATTTAGAATATAATAGTGCTTTTCGGGGCCATAATTCAAAGTTCTTTGCAAATATTTGATGAAACTATTTGAAATAGAATTTAAAGTTAAAAAAGAATTAACTAAAATTGTCCCTTTACCCGACTGCACGAGAAGCAGGGTAATTTTTTTTTAGAGTACTCGTATGTACAGTCAGCAGCAGAAGTGGCTAAGCGTTTGCGTATTCAAAATGAGGTCAACACATCTCTATAGTCAAGAGAATAAGAGCGCGTTTAGGTCATTTTAAACACTTCAAACGCTTAGCCACTTTTGCTGCTGACTGTATGTTATATATATGTACTAGATGTGCCCAGCGTTTTATTAGGGAAAAAACGTAGCCTATGTGTTAATCCAGGATGTCAGCTAACTCCATACCAAATTTTATTAAAATCGCTCCAGCCGTTTAGACGTGAAGAAGTAACAAACATACACACTCACAAACTTTTGCCTTTATAATATTAGTGTAGATGAAAATATTTACTATTTTATCCAAAGTACATTATGTATCGAATACTTATCATAACATTCATAACTTGACGTAACTGGCGACCGAAGAGCTGGCGGCTTCCTCGCAAAACGTATCAGCATTGCGATACAACGAGGAAATGCCGCTAGCATCCTTGGTACAATGCCTCAAGTGCTTTTTTAAGATTTTAGATGGTTCACTTTTCGTACATATTCTACACATTATTTGAAAATAAAAGTATTTACATAACTTTACTTCCGTACTTTGTCCGCGCAAAGTTAATATTCCAATTTCCTTTTACTGAAAATTTAAATAAAATACATATTCCAAATTGCACAATTGTCTGTTACCGTGTAGAAAACGTGACTATTTAAGTATTTACATATTTAAATTATTCTCTTACAACTCAATATTGTTATATAGCAAATATCATAAAAAATCTAAGTCGTACCTATACTACCGACTGCCTCTACTTACTATCGATATTCAAATCTGCATTCGTTTTTCAATAAAATTTATTTTTACGACTGATTTTTAATAGTGTTGAGTTTTTTTCACGAACTACATAGTTTAAATACACATATTTTAAGAATGATATTTCCAGTATTTTTGGCAATAACGTGTTTCACAGGCAAGTTACTTTTATTTTTTAAAAGCTGCATTTGAGCATGGTCAAAGACACTTATGTTATAAGCTTACTTGACCAATAGGGAAAGTGATAGCGGGAATACAAAGGTATAAATAAATATTCCGAGACAAATATTCACATATTGACATAGTCCCACAATAATCTCCATAAGTGCTAGACCGCGATATACATATACATATATAAAAGTGGCTAAGCGTTTGAAGTGTTCAAAATGAGCTACACGCGCTCTTATTCTCTTGACAATAGAGATGTGTTGATCTCATTTTGAACACGTCAAACGCTTAGCCACTTCTGCTGCTAACTGTACAATAGTTATTTGTTATACAAGGGTGTAAAATTGTATTTTAACTGCGAGTGTTTCAATACACGAGAATTAAATTACAATTGCACCCGTGTGTAACATAAAACTTTTCCCCTCACTACAGCGAGGAAAGTGAAACATGCAAAAAAACGTTTTGAAATCGCATTGACTTTTTCTTTGCGTTTAGATACATTCAACATTTTAACAAAAGGTGCCTTTAGCTTGGTTAGTTTGTGGTGGCCAGTACGATATTCGAATGTTCTAATCGATTTCCAACTCGGTGCGTTAGCAAGGCTCGCTCGAGGCAAGTGAGCTGTACTTCGCGAATTTAGACTTTAAAACCATAGGAATAAGAGCTATGAGAAGTCAACTTACTTTAATCACTAGTGGATAAAATGCGTTTTTAACCTCTCGTATTAAAGGATAATCAAGCGCTTTACGAGCTAGTGATGGGAAAAAGAATATACTCGTAATACTTCAGCATTCGGCGTTGCGACACTAGGTCCGCGAGGACGCTCTGAGTATATTCAAAAACATTCTGAAGAGACTCAGAGATGCAATAGGAGAACGGAGGTAGATTAAAATTTTTGAGTTTATGTTTATATATTTTTATTCTATTTTTTGATCAATAAAGTCTTCAATACTCAAGTACATAGACATTTGAAAGCCTCCATAATCCATAACCCTGATAGCGGGCAATTTCACTTTCAGGGACACCCAATTACCTTAATTGTCAAATAAAAGTTAAATCAGTGGTCAGGTTAGTGACGACAATTAAGCTTGAAATATTTATGTAAATCATCTTTATTCGCATTTTTCTATTACAATAACACGTATTATTTATGGATTAAACATAAAACAGTAGATTATATTGAAATTTAAAGCTTAACTGACCACTGATTTAACTTTTATTTGACAATTAAGTTAATTGGGTGTCCCTGAAAGTGAAATTGCCCTAGCATAAATGGCAATACTTACCAGTTAATACTAAACACCATGGTATTAAAGCTAAACGACTGACCAGACCCCTATTTCACCACAGCGACAATTGTCACGATTCCCTACATATTTAAATTTTTGACGTTGAAGGTGTCCATTGGTTACATTGAACGCTTACCATCGGATGGCACGTCTGCTTGTTTGCCACCAACACGTTAGGTTCCAATAAAATACCGTTATTTTATATTATATCATCAATAGATAGGTAGTAGTTAGATGAAAGGCTCTTGACAATTGTCACGAGAAATACGACAATTGTCGCGAAATTCCGACAGAGGACTAATCACATGTCAAAAAATATCGAAATTTCTTCTGAGGATCGTGACAATTGTCAAGAGCTCTTCACCGAACTACCACCTACTTATTGACAATATAATAAAATATAACAGCATTTTATTAAAACTAACGTGTTGGTGGCAAACAAGCACACGTCCCAACCGATGGTAAGCGGTTAATGCAACCAATGGACACCTGCAACGTCAGAAATGTACATATGTCGGGAATTGTGACAATTGTCGCTTTGGTGAAATAGGGGCCAGACGAGTGACCAGAGGGCTGGCTTCTTGCTCAACGCATTTCAATTGCCATTCAGCGTGGCAACTCCGCCAGCCTTGTGGGCGCCCTTCCGTCCGGCCCAGGATTAGAGCCAATTTTTTATATGTAAATATGTTACCTATATTGTACAATAAATAATATGTTTAATTATGTAGTTGAGTTTTTATCTTTTTACTTACCTAATTTTGTTATGATGTTTAAAATAAAAATAAATCTCTTCGGTTATACCTTGTATGCATACATACATACATACATTTCAGCCGTATGCAGTCCACTGCTGGACATAGGCCTCCCACAGACATGACTTGTATCATCTTGGGGGGTAGTTGCCACAGTCACCACGCTTGGCAGGCGGGTTGGCGACCGCAGTAGCTGTAGATTGGGTTTCAACGGACGCTGCTGCCCGTATATTAAAACCATACCTTGTATATTAAAACATAATTATAAATAAACCTACAAGCATTAATCGTAAAAATTGTTAATATTTCCAGTTTTCGCCAGCACACTAAGATTCAACAAAGGAACAGATACAGTAGTTTGGGAAAACCACGTGTGGCCAAAACTACAAACAAAGCAAGGAAAACAAGATAAAAAATACATGTATTTGCAAGGGCAAAATAAACCGTTAACCAACGCCTTTGATGCCATAAACAAGAATTTTGATAAACATGAATTCAGCACTACAAGACCTCTCAGCAGTGAACTGATAAAGAATGTTGTAAACTGGAAGGATTTGTTCTCTAAAACTCTTGACGAGGACGATATGAAAGAATCTATGTTTGTTAATGATAATATTATAAAAGAAATTAACGGTATGAGCGATGAGGAAGACGTGAAGGATACCGTTACTCAAGACATAGAAGACAAGCACGATCATCATGATTTTTGGGCTCTCCTTAAACTGATGTAACGTTTTGTTGGAATTATAAACTGTGTTGTAGTCATGTTTTATTTTCACACTTATGTATGCTTGAGAGATGATATGAAAAAGGGTGTGAATGATGAGATGATGAGCAATAGAAGTATGGAAGGAGAAGACATGCTGCGCCGACAAGTAAATGGACCCGGGTATGTCCTTAAACTACGTCCAACAATGAGAAGTAGGGCAAAGCGATGACCATCACGCTTGAATCTGGGGCAGCCCAACTGGGAAGTACCTCCTCCTTACAGAAGACCACAGCCATAATAGCACTGCTACCTTTCAGGTATGCAGTGTTGTGTTCCTGATGGTGAGTAAGGTTCCCAGAGCTCCAACCCCCCTTAAAGGCCGGCAACGCGCTGTGACTCCTCTGGTGTCACGGGTGCCCATGGGCGACGGTAATTGCTTACCACCAGGCATTCCGTCTGCTCTTTTGCCGCCTGTCATAAAAAAAAATGGGACAAGGGCAAAGGAATAATGATCTTATGTGTGCTTGAAACAAATAGTTTTTTTATGATATAGGAGGCAAACTAGCAGACGGATTGAAGAGTGGTAAGCATCTACCGCTCGCAACGGACACTCGCAACACCAGAGGAGTCACAGTTAATTGGATTCTCTAGAAAAATCGTCACTTGGTGGTGCTTGAAACTAATAACGCCTTCGTTACTCTGTAGATAGTTTGAAAATTCATCATTAGAAATTAATTAATATTCTTTGCCACTGTCACTCTTGGACTGGAAAATACAAAACATTTTCTTTAATTCCGTTTTTGAATTAATAAAGTAAATGTCATACGAGAGAAATCGTTAATAAAAAAAAAAATACTTATTGCCTTGAAATGACATTTCATGCAGGAGACCAGAAACGTATAAGTGAATGAGCGAAGTGAAGTTGCTTTTTTACGTGAAACCGACTTAAAGGGTTTACTTTGCTTACTTTCAATGCAAGAAATGCAGGGTTATTTATCTACCACTTCGTAGCCAATACCTACGGCGTGATATTTCCTTAGTTGATCCATTCCAATGCGACAACGTGACCTAAACGTCTATGCCAAAGCTTAAAGATAAAAACATTGGAGTGTTTATCCCAAAAGGGGATAATTGACGTGGTGGGCCTACTGTACAGTCTAATGAATTTCACGTAATAACTAAAGATGCCATGATATAGAATTACACTGTTAAAGGGTTCGAAACGATGGGATCAAGTTTAAATTAGTATACGAGATATGATCCGTTTGTTTTATTTCTTAAATAATTATCGTGGCTACCAAAGATAATATAATATAGAACTATCTGTGCCCCGCGGTGTTACCCGCGGTTTATTAGGAAAAAAGCGAAGCCTATTTCTTAACCCGCGGTGTCAGATAACTCCATACCAAATTCTATTAAAATCGCTCCAGCCGTTTAGACGTGAAGAAATAACAAACATCACAAACTTTCACCTATATTAGTGTAGATAGAGCAAACAGAGTAGAAAAAAACATCTAAAAATATATTAAATCATTTTAAGCCCTGCCCCACTAGCGCTGAAATAGTCTTTAAAGCTCTATCAGCGACAAATGTCCTTAAACTACGTCCAACAATGAGAGGTAGGGCACAGCGATGACCATCACGCTTGAATCTGGGGCAGCCCAACTGGGGAAGTACCTCCTCCTTACAGAAGACCACAGCCATAATAGCACTGCTACCTTTCAGGTATGTAGTGTTGTGTTCCTGATGGTAAGTAAGGTTTCCAGAGCTCCAACCCCCCTTAAAGGCCGGCAACGCGCTTGTGACTCCCCCGGTGTTGCGGGTGCCCATGGGCGACGGTAATTGCTTACCATCAGGCAATCCGTCTGCTCGTTTGCCGCCTATGTCACAAAAAAAAATGTCTACTGGTGGTAACAGGCCTCCCCTATAGACAGCCGCATTGATCGATCGCTAGCACACTGCTGCCATCGACTCTCAGCAACCCGTACGCCGAGTGTGGACAACTAAATTTATTGTATAGAGCGCATTTACATTTTATTTACGATTTTTGTTATCTTTTTTTACTCGTCGTTGGGACAGATGTGAGCAGGTACCTTGTAAATTTGCTACCATTTTCGAATAAGAATAATTAGTAAGTCTAGAAAAAACATTCAGAAATCTCGTTGTCCATTCTTAACTACAATAACTAAATATTTATGTAGTTCCATTTATTCATGATATTTATTGCAAAACCCACCAGTGTATCGATATCGCAATATATAAAAATACCAATATGAAAATCATATCAATAAAAAACTTTTTATAGAAATGAAATATAAATACAGTACAGTATACAAACGTTAAATATACAAACATTAGTTGCAAAGTTTTTATAATTTTACGATGAAACTTCTTAAAATAATATTCATGTTATTATTGACATGTAAGTTAAACTTAATTAATTTTTATATTTTTTTATATCGACAGTGGAAATTTCAAATGTCGTAAGTCGCATATAAAAGTATGTCCCTTACGACATTTGAAATTTCCGCCGTCGATATGATACCTGCTTTATAGACCAGGGAATAAAAAAATTAAACACATATATCTAATTTAAAACTGCGCCTTAACGTTACTAACTAATACTGGCTAGGTACGGTCAGGGACTTTAATTGTTGAGCCATTTCGGGTTCACTTTACATTGGGCTTTTCATATAGTAAGTATTGAAAGAAGATAGCTTCAACCGTAAGTGGCTCAACAATTAAAGTCTGTTTCTGTACAAATTAAATTCTTAATTATTACGATGAATTATGAAGACCAGAACGTCTACCATGGTTGACATTTTATCGTCTATCGCGCTATCCGTCACTTTCGCACTCATATACTTGTTAGAGTGTGACAGATATAGTGACAAGTGACAAAACCCAAACCATGTTAGGCTAGCAGAACGGATAGCATGGGTGTCAAGTTATCGTCTATCGCGCTATCCGTCCCTTTCGCACTCATATACTTGTTAGAGTGTGACAGATATAGTGACAAGTGATAAAAACCCAACCATATTATCCAACCATCAAATACATATATACTTTGACATTGCAGAAAAAAAAATCAACTGAAGTAAATTTTAAATTAATTTAAAAATTATTTCGGATTCTAAACTACTATTTAACAATTATACTCAAAGTTAGAATAAAACAATAATCTTTATTTTAGTGAAACTTGGAACATCAAACAAAGACAGCAGAGAAGTCAGAATGGGCATCCTTGACAGACTAAGAATGAAAAGAAAGGAGACATTCTTCGTCACTCCACGATTTGAAATGAACAGTTTAACAAACGATATAAAAACACCAAAACCTACTAACTTAGATGACAATAGCAAAGACAGACAATATTACAACCAGGATACAACTTCCATAGAAACAAATAATTATGAAAACGCAGATGAAAAGGATAAATATGAGAATAATTACGAATATGACATCCATCGTAACATTAATGATATGATGGAAGTCTTGGCTAAACAAAATGAACTAGTTGACAAATTGATGGCACAACGCGATTCTGAAATCAACAAAAAGAAAGCTCAAATACAAAATACATTAAATGAACAGATTTTAAGACGAAACGGAAATGAAAAGAAAGAAGATGAAACAAAAAATGATGAAAAGAAAAAGGTTGAATCCAAATTGGAGGCTCTAAGGGAAAGTGATGATGATGCGTGTGTGATAGACGTTACATGTATTAGTCCAAATTCTAATGAGACGACTTCACCTACATAGCATTTAAGATTTAACAATTTTGTATATAATATTAGTTTGTAAGTTATGCCTTATAGATTACTTAAAATAAAAACATTTGATAAAAAAGAAACCAAGATTCTAGTAGATGAGAATTGTAAGATCAGTGACTATAATACATACACAGGTCTACCCGATGCCTCCGTCAAATACCGTGTGTCGCCGTCATATGAGCTTTAACTTTGGGGATCGTTTCTGCATAACGAACGTAGGAACATTTCTTCAACGATTTTTGAAAATAACTTACAGTTTATTTAATATTAAAAAAGGAAGATTTTTGTTTAGAATGTACTGCGAAAACTATGAAGTTTGTAGGCTGACAGTAAATGTCAACTAGACTATTAGAATGCTGTTCATTGAAAATTCTATTTAGTTTGTTCGAAAAAATCACAAGTAATAAACTAAATATTTTATTAAAGTTGTAAAACAAATGTTGCTACATTCGTGGTGCAGAAGCGATCCTCAAAGTTAAAGCTCCTATGACGGCGACACACGGTACGAGTAAGATAAATTAGAAAAGAAAAAGAGAGTGGGATTGCATCCGTAGTGATATTGTGTGTTTATAGGCATTCTATAATTGAAATTTTCATTTTTCCGTACAACCACAACATATGCAATTCCACGTTCTCGAATATGATCCGTAACTTCGCCACACAGCGTCACGGACATTAGACAAGTATGGGCTAGAAAGATCCTAAGGATTCCGAGCCCTTTTGCCGCCATATATTAATGGTCAGCTAAGGTATTATAGATTCCTGTCTGCGAAATAATTTCTATAAACCTCATTAAATTTGTGAACAGTTTCAAAGAGTTGTTTCTAATTCCAGACACACTTTGATATTGACTTGCAATGAACTTTCCAGGAAGAAAAACTTTCAACAATTTCTTCCCGGAAAATTCTCTGAATTAATTTTAACAAATATTAAAAAAAGTTTTTATACAGTAACGTCTGTTAACGTAACCATCATTCTTAGAAACAAAATAAATATGGAAAAATCAACTGCATCGGGCAAGACTCAAACTGGCGACTCTGGGAATGCCCATCGCTCTACCAAGTGAGCTACACAGAGGCTCGCCCACAGACTGGGAATTACTACAACATATTCTTCAATGCATTAGGGGGCGCCTAGCGACATATATTGTCAATTGGATAATATATAGTAATTCAAATACCTACTTACATTTGATATAACATATATTAAATCACATCACAGGAAAAATACATTGCGATATTTAGTTAATTACTTTATTACCGGCGTCACATTATCTCTTCATCTTGTCTTTTATTCTAAAAGTATAATTAACTCAGATTGGAGTTTGCTATCGTTGTTAGAACGGTAAATAGCGAGACAGTAAATTGTAGTTTTACGGAATGCACCACAATTTCGCTCTTGCAATCCAGATTTAAAAAATCCGCTAGCTTCCGACACCATGCCAATAAAATTAAAACTAAATATGAATACTTTGTAAGTCTTGTACATGTGAAAATCGTTCTTTGAGGTCACCTGTAGGGGCACAGATGAACAGTGTCACTCTTGAATCCATGAATAAGTCAACATTTCAATAAAGTATTCCAAACGTTTTAATTATATCATCTTTAGCTTGAAAGTATCTTGAATTTGTCTTTCTTTCTTTTCGTAGTGAAACGACATCTAAAAGTATAGTTTTAATAATGTACGTAGTTATATTGCTTGTTCCGTCTCTATGAAACTGATTACGCAATACAATTGTAATAAAATGAACAGAATTATTTACTTTTTCAATGCAATAAAACATAAAGGAAACAATGAAAAGTTTCCGAATGGTCATACGTTGAAGAGTTTTTGTAATGTTGTTTTCTACCTCTTTATCAATACTTATATTTTTATTGACATGTAAGTTACTTTGCTTGTTATCACATTACTTAATTTTAGCCCTAATTTATTTTCATAAAATCCTTTTTAGTTGACATATATACGACAATTGAAGCAACTAAATTTCTCTCTTCTCTCTGTAACTACTTATGTAGGTATTTAAAAAAAATGTAATATTTTGTGATCTACTACGTTTTTTGCGAGGAAATGGTGTGACCGTCCTCCCTAAGTAACTTGTCACTGAAGGATCTTAAATATTCCAGCCGTAAATAAATTCCCAATTGTGTTTCCAGTTAACGGGGGTGGAACATTTTACGGTGACAGGTTTCAAAAAAGAAAACAATATGACAGAAGACACAAGTTAGACAGATTAAAAATTAAAAGAAAAGAATCCTTTATCGCTACTCCGCCATTTCAAATGAGCTCAGCAACAATGAATAACGAATTAGTTACTCCTGCTTTTAGAGATTATGAATATCAAAGTGACAACGAGAAATATACTACCAGAAAGATATACGAGAACTATGATGACATTAATGATGTAAATGGAAACGAATATTCAATGGAAAAAAGGCAAATATGGAAAAACAGATATCCATCTGGTGTAGAAGCTCTTATGCATATAATAACTAAACAAAATGAATTGATTAAAAAACTAGTAACCTTATACCAAGCTGAAGTAAAACATAGAGAATTTCAAGAAGTTTTAAATTTAATAGATAAGAGAAATAACAAAGTAGTTTTAAGACGAGACAATCAAGCAACGACGCCTAATACGAACGGCGCCGACACAAATGCCAAGGAAACAGAATCTAACAAAGCCACTGAAACAACACCTTTTGATAACCAGACGGAAGCAGAAGAGAATAAGAAACCTTTATTTAAGGTTATCGATGAAGTTGCTATTAGAACGAGGTTAGCAAAAGACCCGTATATAAGAAGAGTACTAGCAGCTGCTAGGAGGAAAAAGGACGAGTATATGAAGAGGAGGAGGCAAGAGATAATTCTGGAACGCAAAGGGAAGTAAAGTTTACATTTCTTAGATTAAAGTTTACATATTAAAAATTTAAATAAACAAGGAATATATCAAAATGCTAATGTATCTGGGTTTTGCTAATGTACCGCGAAAGTCGAAGTTCGTATATTTCAAGCTTCTTTCTCTTTTACTACAATTAAGGCGTCATGACATGAGAGTGATAAAGACAATCGTCCGAAATTTATGAATATCATCATCATGTCAGCCGAAAGACGTCCACTGCTGGACATAGGCCTCCCCCAGAACGACCCAAGAAGACCGATCCTGCGCCTTCCACATCCAGCGGTATCCCGCGACTCTAACTAGGTCGTCGGTCCACCTTGTGGGAGGCCTATGAATATCGTTTATCCGGAATTTATCTCCGTGATGACGATGAGTGACTGACTGAATATACCGGGTGCGGACTGTAATAGGAGCAAAAATTTTAGGGATCGCTTGTACACCACGAATGTTTTTTTTTTATGACATAGGCGGCAAACGAGCAGACGGATTGCCTGGTGTTAAGCAATTACCGTCGCCCATGGACACTCGCAACACCAGGGGAGTCACAAGCGCGTTGCCGGCCTTTAAGGGGGGTTGGAGCTCTGGGAACCTTACTCACCATAAGGAACACAACACTACATACCTGAAAGGTGGCAGTGCTATTATGGCTGTGGTCTTCTGTAAGGAGGAGGTACTTCCCCAGTTGGGCTGCCCCAGATTCAAGCGTGATGGTCAACGCTGTGCCCTACCTCTCATTGTTGGACGTAGTTTAAGGACATACCCGGGTCCATTGGGAATGTAACAACATTTGTTCTACAACTTTACACAATTGGGTAATTTATTACTTGTGATTTTTTCAAACAAAATAGTATTTTCAATGAACAGCATCCAATAGTCTAGTTGACGTTTACTGTCAGCCTACAAACTTCATAGTTTTCGCAATACATTGCTTGCTTGGAAAATCTTTTTTTATTAATATTTATTAAACTATTAGTTATTTTCAAAAGTCTGTGGTGTAGAAATGATGCCTAAAGTTAATGCTCCTATTACAGGCCACACCCGGTATATGAGTCGGTTAACTTCAAAGTCAGATAAATCCATTGATAATTCGGTGATTTGAAAGGCAGATCAGCCCGAAGCAGGGTTTTCATCAAATGTACCTACATACGATGGAGCTGGCATAATCATGTAATTAGGATTTAAGTCCCTGAGTAATAAAGAGAAAAAAAAAGTTCAGTAACTTTTCCAATATACTCAATAAGGAGCTTATTGTATTAAACCTTGTTGCACTAAACGGAAGTTAGAACTTCTTTTTATTAAAAAGAGAGTTCCGCTTCTAATCTATATACTTTGTGCAAAGTTGTACGTAGAATAGAATAGAGTAAGACTTTATTTATGGGCACATACTATGTAAAGTCAACCAATTTTTTTTTTTATGACATAGGCGGCAAACGAGCCGACGGATTGCCTGGTGTTAAGCAATTACCGTCGCCCATGGGCACCCGCAACACCAAGGGAGTCACAAGCGCGTTGCCGGCCTTTAAGGGGGGTTGGAGCTCTGGGAACCTTACTCACCATCAAGAACACAACACTGCATACCTGAAAGGTGGCAGTGCTATTATGGCTGTGGTCTTCTGTAAGGAGGAGGTACTTTCCCAGTCGGGATGCCCCAGATCTAAGCATGATGGTACCTCGCTGTGCCCTACCTCTCATTGTTGGACGTAGTTTAAGGACATACCCGGGTGCAAACCCGGTCCGGGTCAGAGTCCGGGTCCGGGCCCGGGTTGATTTATGGGCCACTTCGTTCCGTGTCACAGTGAAAATCTATATGAAAGACGCAAAAGATCTCTTATTAACGTCACTGTGACAAGGTTCGAAGTGGCCTAGAAATCAAATTGGTTGACTATACATAAAACATGAAGCAAACGATCATAAAACGTTACAAGAAGTGCCACGATATGGCCCCCATGACAGCATATTGCTACCGTGTTGCCAGCATTATGCGCTGGTCTTCCGAAGGGGATATCAGGTGTGAGACACCATGACAGACAAAATAAAAAATAATAAAAAGAAAAACAAAAATAAAAGACAAATGAAAACAGAATTATTATTAACTGTCATCACACTCGTCGACCGATCTTTTTATGACAAACGAGCAGAGATAAATGATGGTAAGTAATTAGCGACACCAGGGGAGTCACAAGCGCGTTGCTGGCCTTTAGGGGGGTTGGAGCTCTGGAAACCTACTCACCATCACAATGTATTGGGCCTCGGTGGCGGCGCGACAATATTTTTCTTAGGCAAGACGGTGCCGATATGTCTCAGCCTTGTCTTCTTGAGCCCAAGGAAAACCGTTGAACTGCAGTAAAGTTAGTCAAGTCGGCGGGAATCGGCTTGTATAAACGCGCCGCCACTGATGGGCCTAATCTATACCCTTACCATGAGTTGTGACATTGAGGTTTTCGATAGCGAGTATCGAGTTTAAAAAAAACTCGTTCGCACTAAAATAGTACAAGCGAGATGCAGACAAGGGTACTGGTCATATATACAAATCTGTCTGCCGGCCCTTCCTCGGATCATCATCTTCGCAACCGTTCATGGCAGCCTGGTGTCCGCTAGGCAACTAATAAAGTCGCTCTCGTAAAACTGGTGCCTACGCCAAATCCTGGGAAAAGTTGTCAAGCGGACCCCAGGATCAATATACTAGGCACTGGTCCCACCGTGAGCTAGTAAGCTAGAAGAGAGATATATATTTATATCTTATCGCCCGGCGATGAACTACGATCGCCCGGCTATGACATATATGTCTCTTATTTACACGGGATCGATTATTTACCACAGCCATAATAGCACTGCTACCTTTCAGGTCTTTAGTGTTGTCTTCCTGATGGTGAGTAAGGTTCCCAGAGCTCCAACCCCCCTTAAAGGCCGGCAACGCGCTTGTGACTCCCCTGGTTTTGCGGGTGCCCATGGGCGACGGTAATTGCTTACCACCAGGCAATCCGTCTGCTCGTTTGCCGCTTATGTCATAAAAAAAAAAATCTTTTGTCCCTTGAAACAGCTTACTGGCT
This sequence comes from Grapholita molesta, assembly GCA_022674325.2. Taxonomy (NCBI): domain Eukaryota; kingdom Metazoa; phylum Arthropoda; class Insecta; order Lepidoptera; family Tortricidae; genus Grapholita; species Grapholita molesta. The sequence continues at coordinate 4,168,899 of CP053147.2, forward strand.
CGCGGTGGGACCAGTGCCTAAGGCTATTCTGGGCTGGGCTGTAGAATCAAAGCTATTACTAACCGCGTTTCAACAATATGTTTATTAACCTATCTATATGTTATACAACCGTTACACAACCCAATACGGGTGAAAGTGTTTACTAAATAGTTAACCTTTGACAGTAAAGTTCAGTCCGAGTGGCCATAACGAATTAGTTTTGCCAACAGTGACATAATGACATACTCGAAACTATTTTGTATCGATTTTTTTTTTTTTATGACAAAGGTGGCAAACGAGCAGACGGATTGCCTGATGGTAAGCAATTACCGTCGCCCATGGGCACTCGCAACACCAAGGGAGTCACAAGCGCGTTGCCGACCTATAAGTGGGTTGGAGCTCTGGGAACCTTATACACCATCAGGAACACAACACTACATACCTGAAAGGTAGCAGTGCTATTATGGCTGTGGTCTTCTGTAAGGAGGAGGTACTTCCCCAGTTGGGCTGCCCCAGATTCAAGCGTGATGGTACTTCGCTGTGCCCTACCTCTCATTGTTGGACGTAGTTTAAGGACATACCCGGGTCCGATGTCGTGGAAACGCTAAGTTTCGCCATCAGATATATGCAGGTGTGCAGGTGGCCACAAATATCTGAACGACGCCTCTATCAAGGCGATAAAGTGCATGTTCAGATATGTGTGACCACCTGCACAGCTCCGATATATCTGATGGCGACTGTCCATGGGGTCCCAGCACACAAACTTTTAGCAGTACCTGATCTCGAAGCGTCTGGTTGATGTAACTGGTGGCCGATGAGCTGGCGACTTCCTCGCATGCTGATAAGCATTGCGATACGAGGTAATGCCGCCAGCATCCTTGCTACAATGCCTCAAGGGCCTTTTTTAGATTTAATAACTAGTTAGATATTCGTATTTTAATGAAATTATTGTAAATAAAGATTTAATTATGAAAATTTACAAAACGAGGAATATATTCAATTGTTAATGTCTCTCAAGGTTTCTGGTCAAACGTCGAAGTTCGTATATTTCGAGCTTCTTCCTCTTTTACTCCAATTAAGGCGTCATCAGAGTGACAGAAACAATCGTCCGAATATTATCAATATCGTTTTTGGCGCCGCGGATCTTTGTGATTAAAAAGGGCCTTTTTTATTTAATCTACAGTAGTAATTGTAATCTTCATGCAGATGAGTAGGTATACATACCTAGGACAAACTATAATCCTAGGTCCAACTCCGAGAGATTAATCGTCGAATCCGACTCGGCTGGTCAGCGTTCGGGAAGCTACAACACATCTTTTCTTCCAATATCCCGCAGTGTCTCAAGACGAAGGTCTTCGACCAGTGTGTGTTGCCAGTGATGACTTATGGTGCTAAAACGAGGTCGTTTACTATGGGCCTACAAGAAGGCTCAAAGTCACCCAAAGGGTAATGGAGAGGGCTATGCTGGGAGTGTCTCTGCGTGATCGTATCAGAAATGATGTCATTCGCAGCAGAACTGATGTGTGACATTATCTAGCAAAAGGGGACCTTATTGTCGATGGCGCTTACGCCGTTGTTCAAGATGCCGCAATACAAACGCAACGCGGTTCGACGTAAGCGCCATCGACAATAAGGTCCCCTTTTGCTAGATAACGTCACATGTAGCCTCCCGGATCTGTAACATTAAATAGCACAGGACGACATTGTACGTAGAACACTGGCCGATGGGGCAAAAAGGTTCTCTGGCAACCAAGAACCGGAAGGTGCAGCGTGGACCGACGACAAGGTGTCGCAAAACTGGTGACAGTGGACTTTCTTCGGCTGATGATGATGAACAAACAAGAGCAATAACAAAATAGTATGTAATGTATGTAATGTAATGATAATGACCAAACTAATTAGACGATGTTAATTTTATGGGATTATGGCGTGTTTATATATGGTGTTTGTTAATTTCCTATCTACACCTATGTACATCTACAAAAGAAAGAAAGTCATAAAAGGAATAGGCACAGAAACTATAATACTGTAATTATTAAAAAAAATCTTATCCCGAGTATAATTTTTAATTACCTGCCATTTACAAATTCGAAATGACCCCAAATACATATTATTAACACTAAGTATTTTAAATTTTAATTAAAATATATGTTTTTTTTTCATTTTCAATCAAATTTAGTAGTTGCTACTTATTATTACTCTTCTACTCCCGTTGAAAAAAACAGTGTAGTTTTTAAGGTGTAGGAACGGTAATTAGGTACAGTAAGTATGGTTGGAGTCGTTTACAGGTTGTTTAAGGTATAGTTCTGTCAAAAATAAAATATAGCTTGCGTTGGAAGCTTCAATCCGTGGCGCTCCGAGACCCCATACAAAACGTTTTTTTGATTTCCTCATACGTTCAACCAATACTTCCATAGCATAGGGCCACTAAGAAACGCCCGGGTTAGAACTCTGATTATAACAAATTTATATAGCCTCGTAAGGCCCAGTGTGCATTACAATGTGCACTCCCTTTCAATGGAGTTTAAATATTTTATAAAAGGACATAGGGTACAATTTCTTTTGTTTCATTACTTTTCGTACAAAAGAAAATTCAACCCAATTCACTGCATAGTAAGGTTGGTTTTAACTTTTAAATGTTTTAGTATGGTGGGCGTTAGGAGGTTAAAATGCTGTTGAATCTAACAAAAATACTCACGGAGAAATCAGAATTTTCTATTTTTTTTTTTTTTATGACATAGGCGGCAAACGAGCAGACGGATTGCCTGGTGTTAAGCAATTACCGTCGCCCATGGGCACTCGCAACACCAGGGGAGTCACAAGCGCGTTGCCGGCCTTTAAGGGGGGTTGGAGCTCTGGGAACCTTACTCACCATCAGGAACACAACACTACATACCTGAAAGGTGGCAGTGCTATTATGGCTGTGATCTTCTGTAAGGAGGAGGTACTTCCCCAGTTGGGCTGCCCCAGATTCAAGCGTGATGGTCAACGCTGTGCCCTACCTCTCATTGTTGGACGTAGTTTAAGGACATACCCGGGTCCAAAATAGTAATATACAGTATGACCACCATAAATTGCAGTTAGGATTTCATTTCAGTGCGTACCTTATCGTGATCCATGTGTGGGGCACGGACTTGTGAAGATAGATCGCCGTAACCCATGTATGGGGCGCTGGACTGTAAGTGTTAAAGACCTTTCAAAGAGACTCAGAGATTGGCAGGAGACCGAAGAGCTGGCAGCTACCTCGCTCATTGTATCACCCTCACGGATCAGCGAGGAAATGCCATCGGTAGCATGCCGCAGCCTTTTTTAAATTAGGGACCTTATTGTCGATGGCGGTTACGCCATTGTTCAAGATGCCGCAATACAAACGCAACGGGGTTCGAAGTAAGCGCCATGGACAATAAAGTCCCTTTTGCTAGATAATGTCACATATTAGTATACATGATTTTAAGCCAACAAAGTCATTCACATTTCAACTATTACTTAAAACGGGATAGTTAACATTGTATGTTAATTTGAAGAGTTTCCAACATTTCAGAACCCTTACCATGAGTTGTAACCTTGAAGTTTTCGATAACGAGTATAGAGTTTACTATCTGTGCTTCTCGCTTGTACTATTTTAGTGCGAACGAGATGCACAGATAGTAAACTCGATACTCGTTATCGAAAACGTGAATGTCACAACTCATGGTAAGGGTACAGCAATATATCAATTAAGCTCAGTAAGGCTTGTGTTGTAGGTACTAGACGACGATATATACAATAGACAGATACATATAAATACTTAAATACATAGCATACACCCATGACTCAGGAATATTAATCTGTGCCCATCACACAAATAAATGCCCTGACTGGGATTGAATCCATAACCATCGGCTTCATAAGCAGAGTCACTAACCACTAGGCCAGACCGGTCGTCGAATATTAAACTATACAGACTAAAGCCCCTTAACCTCAGTCGTGAGGAGACATCACGCAGCCGGCTCCAAAGGATCGGCCTTCGCTAATTCTCATTGTCTTTGGTTATGAATAAATACATGTTTTAGATGAACTGAATTATAGTCGCTTCTAAACTTTAGAACGCTATTTGTATTATGATTATCATATTCAGAGGCTCTAGTGTAAGTTTCTTTTGAAGTAAAAAAACGTTTACGAACGCGTAAGAGATAATGTTATTTATATGAGAAACGCTTGTACTATTTTAGTGCCAACGAAATGCACAGATAGTAAACTCGATACTCGTTATCGAAAGCCGTAATGCCACAACTCATGGTACGGGCACATGGCTCTGTGTTTATATCGAATACCTACGGGCGAATATCTGAACGGTAGCTTAGGTTATTGTTTTGATGTGCGAGGCAGGAAGTTTTTAGAGAAACAGTAGAGGATTTCCAACTAGCGAAATGTTGTTTCTTCTTGAATGATAAGTGATCAAATTCATCATCTCAGCCATAAGACGTCCACTGCTGAAGATAGAGGCCTCCCCCTTGGACCTCCAGGTTGGAAGCGACCTGCATCCAGCGTCTTCCGACGACCTTAATGAGGTCTGTCCGTCTTGTTGGTGGACGTCGTATGCGGCGCTTGCTAGTCCGTGGTCTCTCGAGCACTTCTCGACCACATCTGCCGTCTTCTCTGCGTGCAATGTGGCCTGCCCATTGCCACTTCAGCTTGCTAACCCGGTGGGCTATGTCGGTGACTTTAGTTCGCCTACGGATCTCCTCATTTCCAACAGATCTATCTTCTCTCTGCATAACTCCTTGAGCGACATTTCGGAGCCGTAAGTCATCAAGCAAGTGATTAGATTACAATATTATATTTCTGCCGTTTTAGGTTAATTTCTAATAACCTTGGTTGTTAATAATCACTTTCCTTGGTCTAAAATTGTCTGTAATCTGCGCTGATCTCAAAATCGACGTTGAAAAGGTCACCGTGAGGCAACGCCCGACAATCAGTTCGCATTTCTGCGTACCGACTTAATTTAAAACGAAATAAGCCACATTGTATTGTCTATGATATACAACCTTTTGTTTTCAGCTTAATTTTGACTACCATACCATAGGCGTCTATTTTAAAAGCCGGGTATTGTACACAGATTACAGAAAAGGCGACGAGGGCCGCCGGCGTCGGTTTTCCTTAAATATATGTCATCTATTTAAATTTTCAATTTATATTAAGCATGAAGTCTTTATGAAGAAGATAAGTAATATCGAATGAAGTTTATAAAATGAACAGCTAAACCAAGTTTTTATCGAAATTTAATGCTTAATTGTCGTCATTGACTGACTAGAATAGCACCACCCCATCTCCTCCCGCGGGTGTCGTAAGAGTAAAGGGAAAAATCCTACGGACGGGCAGCAGCGTTTGTCGAAACCCAATCTACAGCTACTGCGGCCGCCAACCCGCCTACCAAGCGTGGCGACTATGGCAACTACCCCCAAGGTGATACAAGTCCTATTTGTGCGAGGTCTATGTCCAGCAGTGGACTGCATCACGAAACTGACAGTGATTTAACTTTTTTTAACAACTTTCACTAATTGGGTGCACTATTTTTTGAAAACTCCCTACTACTTAAAAATCAAAGCAAATCAAAATATAAAAAATAATTTGATTTGTTCTTAGCCCCAAGGTAAGCTCAAGAAGACTTGTATTGTGTACTCAGACAACGATATATATAGTTATAGTTATATACAGGGCGTCCCAAACTTATGGGACATGGAGGTGAAGTACCTTAAATATCATAGATAGTGTATTTTGCTGAAAGAAGACTTAATAAATAAATAAATAAATAAATATTTCCGGACAATCTGACACAAATCGACCTAGTCCAACGGTAAGCTCAGTAAGGCTTGTGTTGTAAGTACTAGACGACGATATATACATATAATAGATTGATACATAATAAATACTTAAATACATAGAAAACACCCATGACTCAGGAACAAATATCTGTGCTCATCACAAATAAATGCCCTGACTGGGAATCGAACCCACTAGGCCAGAGCGGTCGTCAAAAACTTAATATTATTTTTAAATGTTAGTAATTCTGCATTCATACATTTTCGAATTTACTTGCTTCGTCTGGGAATAGAACCGACTTTAATGCCAAAAAAACACTATACTTTTATGATGCCAATCGAAAGAATAGAAAAAAAAATAACTCTGCTTAAGTAACATTGTATTTTAAAAGAAAGGAACAATGGGATGCTGCTGTCCGTGTGTGTCAAACTTTTACGAATAAATACGAATTAAAACCATAAATCGTGAAGCAACTTATTGCAACCGATTAGTCGGTGTAACTGTTCGTGTCATTGCTGCATTGGATAATACGATAATTGTTATCTATGCAAATGCTTACGAAAACGATTCATAAAACCGGTCAAGCGTATATGTTCTATTTAAAGTTACTTATAGGATGAAAAACTTATCAGAGCTCTGAGTGTAAGTTTTTAACGTAACTTTGCGTCACGAAGGCGTTTGCGTTTCCCATATAAGTAACATTATCACTTACGCTTTCGTAAACGTTTTTTTACGACAAAAGTAACTTACACCAGAGCTTCTGCTTAACGATTTTTGACAGTAGTGCACCAATATCTTCATCACCTTATCTCTATAATTTAAAAACTTCGAGCAAACAATCACCTCGAATTCAAAAACTTCGAGGATAAAACTAATCTCATCAAAAAGTTTATCACCATTATTTTTGGTCGAAAATATTTATTTATATTCATGTTTCTAAAATACCATTTCATCGTTTCTGAGTGAGTTTGAAAAAGCCATGTGTCGAGCTACTCGATGCTCAAACATAGTTCCCCAATACCCTTACCATGAGTTGTGACATTGAGGTTTTCGATTACGAGTATCGAGTTTACTATCTATACATCTCGCTTGTACTATTTTAGTGCGAACGAGAGGCACAGATAGTAAACTCGATACTCGTTATCGAAAACCTCAAAGTCACAACTCTTGGTAAGGGGACGGAATTATTGAATATTCAATACCTTCCTGAACTTAAGATAAATACCCGGACGATCCTTAGCCATCAGGATAGCGTTATGAGTTATGAGAGGTAGGGCACAGCGAAGTACCATCACGCTCGAATCTGGAGCAGCCCAACTGGGGAAGTACCTCCTCCTTACAGAAGACCACAGCCTTAATAGCACTGCTACCTTTCAGGTAGGTAGTGTTGTGTTCCTGATGGTGAATAAGGTTCCCAGAGCTCCAACCCCGCCTTAAAGGCCGGCAACGCGCTTGTGACTCCCCTGGTGTTGCGGGTGCCCATGGGCGACGGTGATTGCTTACCACCAGGCAATCCGTCTGCTCGTTTGCCCCCTATATCTCGCCTCTTCCCTCTCCCTCTCTTGCTTTCTATTCTTCCTTCCAAGATGGTTTGAAAGAAATGGTCGTGTCGTATCAAATGTCCAATCATATTACCATGTTTTTGCTTATAGCACATTATAATTCTTTTCAAATAGCTTTAGGTCTGTCATTGTTCAACATATTTCACGTTCTGAGGTAATAATTTGTATGAGATGGCATGATAATGATGAAAGTAAGGTCTCGTGCTAGGCTTTGGTCTCCTATTTTGTGCTAAACGCGACGTCTGACGTCAGCGTCTACGCTAAACAAAAAAGACGCGAACATCGACGTGTGAAGACCACAACAGTACATCTATTATTAGAATTACAGTATGGGGTTCTTCAAAAAACTAGTGTACAGATTTATAAAGGGTCGGCAACGCGCACGTGACACCTCTGGAGTTACATGCGTCCATAGGCTGCGGTAACTGCTTACCTTCAGGCAGGCCGTATGCTTGTTTGCCACCGACGTAGTATTAAAAAAAAAAACATCTATAGGCAGGATTGTGACGCTGCTGTAAATGGCCGACAGCGTTTATTTATAGGAGACCATAGCCTTAGATTTTCGCCGGATTAGATAATTATTAACAGTGATCGGCACTATGGGTGCCAAAACTTTAACGAAACTCGTTAAGCGGACGTAAAACAGTGTATGGAGCCACTACCCTCACCATGAGTTGTGACATTGACGTTTTCGATAACGAGTATCGAGTTTACTATCTGTGCATCTCGTTCGCACTAAAATAGTACAAGCGAGATACACAGATAGTAAACTCTATACTCGTCATCGAAAACCTCAATGTCACAACTCATGGTAAGGGTACAGAAATAACAATTATATTCTTACTCACAAATATTGTCATATCGAGATTCCGATATACAATTAAATTGGACATTAATTTGCCAAAGTTATTCGTATTTTTCTTGATGGTAAGTATTGCCATACCTTAGTTTAACAAGTTTTGTTAAATTTTTGCACCGTTAGTGGCGATAACTGATTATTAAGACTCGTGTAGGCGACAGTACGACTCAGGGCGGACCGGTTCAGGGCACGAACCTTCACGCTTTGCCATCTACATACATACATACATACAATACAACGCAAATATCGGTAGCGGAAGAGCCATACAAACTTGTATGAAACCTTCGGTTTTGTCATTTAATAAAAGTTGTGTATGTTTTTTTATACAAGACTGATCAGCGTTTGACCTCAGTCGCACCTGATGGTAAGTGACGAGGTCGAGGGTGTAGCACGCTGGTTTAGTAACAGCCTCACTCTTGCCTTGAAATACCCAAATTATTCCGGGAATACAGACGAAGGGAGCGAATTCCATTCATTAGCAGTGTGTTTTTCTGAAGCTGATTGGATGGACTCTTTAAAATACTTACGGACGCCGGTAACTTGAGGACACGGGCGTTGCCTAGCTTGTAAGAACCTGATAATTGATAAACGATTGACAATCGTAAATAGGTTAAAAATTCATTTGAATATTTAGAGTCAGTATTTTCCTCATAGTGAGTTCGGTTCAAAGAATATTTATTGTCTAAAGAAATTACAAAAAAATCACTTAAAAGACAATCTATAACTACACGTTATCAAAATTATTGCAGCAAGCAAGCATGCAGATACATAAATATACTTTTTTATATGTTGTAAGGTTAGATGATTGAAAACCAAATAATCAGGTTTTTATGCTAGGGTTCAATAAGTAGGTAAGTAGAAAGTGCCTCAATGCAAAGAGTAGTGAATTTATTTATGATTTCAATCATCGGTGATTACAGTAAGTGTCATACAGCCAGCAGCAATCAAAGCAGTCAAATATATCTGTACAGACATTTATCTGTTGGTATAGTAGTAAGGATGTGTCACACGAAATATGTATATGACGCTGAGTGTACATACCGTTGATACATAAATAGAAATAGAAATTATTTTATTAGTAAAACACATACTGTTTACACAAAACATGCAACAGATAGGAAACATCTCAGCATATTGCTAGCATGTTGCCAGCGCTGGTCTTCCGATGATGATTCTACGGTAAGATCAGTAAGGCTTGTGTTGTAGGTACTAGACGACGATATATATAATAGATAGATACATATAAATACTTAAGTATATAGAAAACACCAATGACTCAGGGACAAATATCTGTGATCATCACACAAATAAATGCCCTGACTGGGATTCTAACCTCAGGTCAAATGTTGTGTTTCACTATGCATCGGCAGCTAAATTAGTTTTCTCTCGTGCCAAGAAACCGTCCGTGCCTCCTCTTATTCTTCCACGGGAGGGTAAACAATAATTTTGCTCCCTCGCAAAACAAATAAATATTCCCGTATCCTTGTCTATGTAAAGTTGACGATGATTTCCGGGTTAGAATATCTTATTTCCTTTCCCGGAAACAAAAACATTCAATATCAACTTAAACGCTTGGAAATAGGGCAAATGGAAATCCGAGGCTGCGCACGAGATAAAAGTGGGTTGTACATTTAATGTCTAAGGAAGAATAGGCAAAACTACGCTTTTTTTATGATTGCTGGACGATCCCAACGGATTGTCATGCCACAATGACCGGTTTTGCGGTCTTGGACCCGGGTATGTCCTTAAACTACGTCCAACAATAGGTAGGGCACAGCGAAGTACCATCACGCTTGAGTCTGGAGAAGCCCAACTGGGGAAGTACCTCCTCCTTACAGAAGATCACAGCCATTCAGTTTCAGGTATGTAGTGTTGTGTTCCTGATGGTGATTAAGGTTCCCAGAGTCCCCTTAAAGGCCGGCAACGCGCCTGTGACATCCCGGTGTTGCGGATGCCCATGGGCGACGGTAATTGCTTACAATCAGGCAATCCGTCTGCTCGTTTGCTACCTTTGTCATAAAACCCGCATCCATACGCTCTTTACCAGGTCGTCGGCCCACCTTGTGGGCGGTCTGCCCACTGCGCCATCTGGTTCGTAGTCGCCACATGAGAACGTTTACAGTTAGCGTGCAAGATATATGTATACATATTTTGCAACTTCGGCCGCATCGATGTCTTTGACCTTCACTGTACTAAATATAGCACAAATTTATGCCGGCTCGTTGCCTGGCAACCCCGCGAGATAATAAAGAACAGATGTACAGACTAAAGACTCCGCAATACACTTGGAGAAAATCAGTATTTTGCTTGAAACAGTGACGGGCTGTGAACCATTTCTTTTTTCTGAAACACACACCATTCTATACTAAAAGTAGTTAAGTATAGTTTTTAGTTTTATTTTCATCGTTATTAGTCTCAATTTCTTATTTCAGGTCTATTCAGGTCAGGTCAGGTCTTTATATAGTATAAATAATGTTTATACTAACATATGTAATTAGATCCCATCAAAGTTACGACTGTGTTGCCATTAAAATAAAACGTCCCATAAATAGATATTATATATTTTACGAAATAATGGACGTAAATACATAATCTATTATTGTAACGCTACCAGCCTTTTGGGTACCATGGACAGGTACTTGGGGTACAGTCAGCAGCAAAAGTTACTAAGCGTTCGAAGGGTTCAAAATTACCTACACGCGCTCATATTCTCTTGACAATAGAGACGTGTTGACCCTCAAATGCTTAGCTACTTCTGCTGCGGACTGTACATATTTTATTAAAATTTGTAATGTTTTATATAATGTATGTATGGGACGCTACTTGTGTAGACACCCTGGCGCCTTCCCATATTTCTGGCACCAAAGTTGATGCAGCCTCACGCATCCTCGGCGACTCCACAAAGAGATATCGGCGCGTCTTATAGAAGTTTCTGGTGACCAGAGGGCTGGCCACTATTTCGCCCAACGGATTAGCATTGCTATCCAGCGCGGAAACGCTGCCAGCCTTCTGGGCACCCTACTTAATGACCAGGACCTAGAGGTCAAATTTTTTATATATTTTTTATTGTTTCTATAAGTTTTTAGTTAAACTCAAACTCAACTCAAACTCAAACGTTTATTCAGTAAGTAGGCCACAAGGGCACTTTGACACGTCGAGTATACAAAAGTAAAAGAGAAAAATAAAAACTACACCGGTTTTAACCCTACACCTCTGACCCGAGAAGTATTTTGACTTTTATGACCGGCAAGAAACTCGGCGGGACTTATTTTTTCAAAACAGTATACAAAAAGTTAGTATCTTTATTATGTTTTTATCTTATATTTTTGTGTTAATAAAATAAATGATTTAACCTTTATATAATAATGTGTTATATTAAGTGTTAACTTTTGTAGAATTACACTAAGATAATAGTGGGTAATTCAGATCATGCTTGTAAAATGTACCCACAACTTCTCATGGCTTTATTTCAGCTATTAAAACACTTTAGATAGCTAAGGGTAATTTGGAATTACCTTTTGTTGTTACACCTTCAGTAGTTATGGAAAAGTAATTATTGTAAATTATTGTGGGTAAATCAGATTTGGGTTTAACTGATATACCCACAATAATCATGAGATTAATTGTGAATAATATAAAAAGTACTGTGACGCGTAACTCGGGTTCAATCTTGTGTAGTGGCTCACGGAGTTAACATTCAGTATTGGTGTGTTAATAAATTCAGTATCAGTACCTACTGTTGCTTGAAAAAATATATGGTTTTATTTAGACTTCATCATTATATACTAAATTCGTTGTCAAGAGTTTACAGCTTCAGAAGTGGGATCAAAACCCTGGCTCACTAGAAAAGTTATTTAGTTGGCACTAACGCTCGCGCTCTTAGCAGTTGATAATAAGAACATTAAATGTCCGTTACAAATGTCGGTTCCAGCCATGGACGGAGTACCCACTGAGCGACGGTTGGCGACGCCAGACGGTGACAGGGATGGTCAGCAGAGACAAAGTCGGGAACGCAGCCGTCCACTACACAACAAGGGCGGCCGCAGTTCCAGGAGGTCGCGCAGTCAGCAACGGCGCCACTCCTATCAACCATGTCGTCACCAGAGCGACCGTTCAAGATCGCGATATCAACAGACTGGGCAACGACCATCTCGCAGCCGATCTAGAGGTACGCGACGTTCGTACAACTACCGTAGAAGTAGTCGTAGGACAATTAGTGATCACAGATATTATGCAAGGGTTCGAGGTAGTCGAAGCGGAGGTCGCAGGTCTCGCAGTACTAACAGAAGAACTGTTGATTCTCCACATAATGCTAGGTCTCGTAGCCCTCATGCAAATAATTCTCGTCACGAATTAAAGGTCAGTGAGGGTAATAAATCACGTACTTGTATTTCAACTGCCAGACCTTTATTTAGGCGATCAAATACTAACAGTAGTACTCCAAGAAATACAGCTATGGATTTATTACCACCTCTAGTGCAAGAAAGTCAGAATAATGAAACTATAAATAACAGCAACAATCAAACCGGTAATTCTAATGGTGAAGACTCTGGGCGACGCGGGGAGCCTCAGGATGCAGCAGATGTGTTCAAAGAGTTTATTAGAATTATGAAAGCAGAAAATGCTAACGCAAAACCATCTGTGAGGTATCCTGTCGCTACTAGCGCAGTTCCAGAGTTTGATCCCGGCAAGAGTAGTCAAACAATTGATATGTGGCTCACAAAAGTTAATGAGTGTGCTGCTATTTATAATTGGTCTGAACCCGAAATATTACATTATTCTTTGCCTAAATTAAGTGGTGTGGCACAGCGATGGTATCAATCACTCCCTAGTATGAAATATACATGGGAGGAATGGCAGGTTAAACTAAAAACAGCTTTCCCAAGCACTGAGAATTATGGAATCTTATTAACTGAAATGCTAAACTTAAGAGTCAAATTTGGAGATTCACTTGAAAACTATTTTTATGATAAAATGATTTTGTTACATAGATGTAGATTGTCAGGAAAAGATGCAGTCGATTGTATATTGCTGGGTATTGACGATAGATCAGTGCGAACGGGAGCAGAAGCTGCACAATTTTCCGATCCGGATAAGTTATTAGTCTATTTGCGGAGTGTAAAGTCAATTAAGAGATCGGACAGAACTTTTCATAAGCAGGCTTCTGCTTTTGATTCGGCCCCTAAACCAAAATCATACATTAAAACAAGTAAAGATAATAGGGTTTTAAAATGTTACAATTGTGGAGAGGAAGGTCACCCAAGTTTTAAATGTAAGAAACCGCAAAATAAATGTGAAGCATGTTTAAAATTGGGGCATTCGACTGAATATTGCTTTTCTAAAAATTCTAATAATAAACCACCAATGCCAGAAGAGAAATCAGTTAAATTAATAAACGAACCCAATAAAGACGATAGTAAATACTATAAAACTGTCGTTATTAATAATAAAGAGTTTTCGTGTTTTATCGATTTTGGCAGTGCTGTTACTATGATGCGTATATCAGATGCAGATAAGTTTCCAAATATGAGTTTTGATGACCTTCCTATCCTTAATGGGTTTGGTAAGGGGATAGTAAAGCCTGTGGGCAAATTTACAACAGATATATCTATTGACGGAGTTAGCGCTAAAGTTCCTATTTTAATAGTGCCAGATGAATTTTTATCAGTATCTTTACTCGTAGGCCATACGTATACAGAACAGAGTCATATTACTTTCGTAAAGACGCATGAGACTTTGCGTGTTATTGATAGTAACATAAAAGCTGATAAAATATTGCTGTTTGCTAAAGAAGATACTCGGATTGAAGGTGTTAGTACAGTTAAAGTTTATTCTAAACCAATATTTTCGGGCGAGCTGCTAATTGAGCAGCAACTGAGACAGGCACCGCGTAAGGAATATGAGATATTTCGAGACTATTGCTGTATCGAAGATGGAGAAGGCGAAATAATCATTAAAGGGTTCCCTTCAAGACAATTTGTAGTGCCGAGGGACACGTTGTTGGTTCGTACTTATCCATCCAATGTATTGCAAGTTAATTTGATTGAGAATTGTGGTGATGATTCCGGTAAAGTAGAAATTCAACCGAAGGACTTGTTGGTCGATACTGATTTTGATTCAAATCGTTTAATAAAATTAACATCACTACTAACTGAATTTAGAGAATGTTTTGCTTTTAATACTAGTGAAATTGGATGTACAAATATTTCCGAAATGGAAATTCGGTTAAAGGATCCAACTCCAGTGGTCTATCGGCCCTACAGGCTGTCTCATACAGAGAGAGAAACTGTCAGGCAAATCGTTAGTGATTTAGAAAAGTGTGGAATAGTCAGAGTCATGTTCAGAATTTGCATCGCCAATAGTATTAGTTAAGAAAAAAAATGGCGAGACACGTATGTGTGTAGATTATAGAAAGTTAAATAAAAACACAGTCGAGGAACACTATCCATTGCCACGAATCGAAGACCAAATAGATAATTTAGCTGGATTTAAATACTATACAACTTTGGACTTAGCATCTGGCTATTACCAGATCCCTATGTCTGAAAATTCCAAGCCGTTCACAGCTTTTGTGACCCCAGATGGTCACTTTGAGTTCAACCGCATGCCTTTTGGGCTCGCTAATGCGCCATCAACCTTCCAACGTACCATCAATAAAATACTAGGTCACTCTCGGTTTAAAAATGCATTTGCTTACATGGACGATATTGTTATCCCGTCCACAGATATTGACACTGGGTTAGAGGATTTACGTCATATTCTTTCGTTGTTCAAGGAAGCCGGGTTGACGTTGAAGTTATCCAAGTGTCACTTTTTTCGAAAAAACATTGATTATTTAGGTTTCGATATTAGTGCAGATGGTGTTAAGCCTGGTAGTAGGAAGATTGATGCGGTTAAAAACTTTCCAAGACCACAGGACCAACATAACGTTAGACAGTTTATAGGTCTTGCAAGTTTTTTTAGGCGATTTGTCGAAGGCTTTTCTGTCATCGCTAAACCGCTCACACAATTACTAAAAAAGGATTCAAAGTGGCAATGGGGAGAAAACGAAGAAAACGCGTTTAACACGTTGCGGAAAGTATTAGTCGAGCGGCCTATTTTAGCATTCTATAATCCAACTTTTGAGACCCAAGTACATACGGATGCGAGTAAAAGTGGTTTAGGCGGTATATTGCTACAAAGAGAAAATTCTTGCTCTCCTTTTAAAGCAGTCGCATATTATAGTCGCCAAACCTCGCCTGAAGAGCAACACTTCACGTCTTATGACTTAGAAACATTAGCCGTTGTTTCCTCTTTGCAACGTTTCCGTGTTTACTTACTTGGATTACATTTTAAAATCATAACGGACTGTAACTCGCTGCGAGCAACTCTGGAAAAAAGGGATATGATACCCAGAGTGGCTCGTTGGTGGAATATCATGCAAGAATATGACTTTGATATGGAATACAGGCCTGGCACTAGTATGCAGCATGTAGACGCGCTCAGCCGAAACCCCGTGGATCCGGCTGCAGAGGTAGTAGAGCATGATGTCAGAGTATGTGAAGTTAGAGAAATAGGTGTCGATTGGATCACAACAGTTCAACAAAACGATTCCGAAATTAAACGGACTGTTGAGATTTTAAATGACCCCACATTAGATAAAGTCCCTGATATTAAGGCTAATTTTGTGGTAAAACGCGGTTTGCTCTATAGAAAAACAGAAAGTGGTGAACGTTGGGTTGTTCCTAAAGGAGTTAGGTGGCAGATTATGAAGTCTAACCATGATGATATAGGCCACTTTGGGTATGATAAGACGTTGCACAAGATTAGGAGTCAATATTGGTGGCCTAAGATGAATAAATTCATAAAGAAATATGTACAGAGCTGTTTAGAATGTGCATATGCAAAAGGTCAAGGGGGTAAGAAAGCCGGAGAATTGCATCCTATTTTAAAGGTGGAATCTCCCTTTCACACTTTACATTTCGACCACTTAGGACCATTCATAAAAAGTAAGAGAAATAATGTGTACTTGCTTGTCATCATAGATGCATTTACTAAATTTATCGTACTGGTACCGGTTAGAAATACGAAAGCATCTACCTCTATTAAAGCCCTTGAGCATTATTTTGATCTTTTTAAAACCCCAACAAGAATAATCTCCGATAGGGGTAGTGGGTTTACCTCCAAACGTTTTAAGTCTTTTGTAGCTTCTTTAGGAATAAAGCACGTGCTTAATGCGGTGGCGACACCGCGGGCAAACGGGCAGGTAGAACGCTACAACAGGACTATACTGGGAGCACTTACTGCTGCAAATTACGGCAAACCTGAAAATACTTGGGATGAGCAAGTTTCTAAAATACAATGGGGCCTCAATAATACAATCAATCAAGGGACGGGCAAATCCCCATCAGAGGTTTTATTCGGTCTTCAATTCACTGGACAGGGTGATGCTCTCTTAAGATCAGGTTTAGGAGATGATGAAACAGATATATCAAACCTCGAGTCAATACGTGATGAGGTGTCGGAGCATATACAGAAAAGTCAGGAGAAGCAGAAGGAAAGATTCGATAAGCATAGAAAGATAGTTAAATTTAATCTAGGAGATTTAGTAAGAGTTGAAAGAGAGATACCTGCAAGTGGCCAAAGTCGAAAGTTAGTACCCCGGTTTCAGGGACCATATCGTGTAACACAGGTATTTGATCGTGACCGATACGAGATTTGTGATACTCCTTTATCTAGGAAAAATAATCGTCCTTTCAAAAGTATAGTATCTGTTGACAAAATATTACCATGGCTCGTGTTTAATAGAGATGCAGAAAGTAGCGATAGTGATGTGACTTTGTCTGAGTAATTAATTATTATTTTAAATTTTGTGTTTAATATTGTATATGTAAATGTTTGCTGGAATCACTGATTAACTGTTTGGTTGATTTGATAAAATCATATTTTATTTATACTTTCTGTCAGTACAAGAAAACAAGAAGGATTTTCCACTACTGACAAAGACTCTTACGAGTCGGTAGAATCATACTTAACAGTATAAGGAAACAGGAAGGATTTCCCATTACTGATAGGTAACATGGAAAAGTTATTATGGATTCAATAGAATCAAAGTTGACGGTATAAGGAAACATGAAGGAGTTCCCAGTACTGATCACATAAATAGCTATAGTTATTATAGTTGTTAAGGGATTCGATAGAATTATATATTAATACATAAGTAAACCATAAGTATTAAGATAATAATCTGATGATTTAAACACGTGGTAGTTTCACGTATCATATATAAAGTAAAAACATATTAGGTGTTTTGTAATTTTTGTTTGAAATATATTACTAATGTATTGTTGGAATATGAATATGTGAGTTATAACAAAAATTTGTAGTTGACTGAAAATAATAATCATCAACAATAATAATAATTAATGTCATCAACTCGACCATGATTATGTATAACGCTTAATAGTAAAAATAGAGCCACGAGGACGTAGCAAAGCAGGAAGGCCGACTGTTAACTTTTGTAGAATTACACTAAGATAATAGTGGGTAATTCAGATCATGCTTGTAAAATGTACCCACAACTTCTCATGGCTTTATTTCAGCTATTAAAACACTTTAGATAGCTAAGGGTAATTTGGAATTACCTTTTGTTGTTACACCTTCAGTAGTTATGGAAAAGTAATTATTGTAAATTATTGTGGGTAAATCAGATTTGGGTTTAACTGATATACCCACAATAATCATGAGATTAATTGTGAATAATATAAAAAGTACTGTGACGCGTAACTCGGGTTCAATCTTGTGTAGTGGCTCACGGAGTTAACATTCAGTATTGGTGTGTTAATAAATTCAGTATCAGTACCTACTGTTGCTTGAAAAAATATATGGTTTTATTTAGACTTCATCATTATATACTAAATTCGTTGTCAAGAGTTTACATAAGGATGACCTTTTCTACTCTGTCAATTCTCTAAGAATTCCCTAGCAGTAGTAAGTAATCTGTGAGGTAAACTCAAGATATCGACACTAAACAGCATTTTACATGTAAATTACTATTTATACAGAAGTAATAGCCAATCAAAATGGCGACCGTGTACTGTCAGCTGTCAGAATATCTAAGTATAGATGAGGCCATGTCTTATCAAAAAGTCTTATTTCTTTATGTCCTCAGGGGTTATTTATCTAAGAAAACCAAACAAAAACAATTCCTATTGACAAAGATAAATAGTGCACAACTATTTTCAATCGGAAATACTCGGATTTCGATCAAAATTCGACGGCACCCGACTTTCAACGGGTGATATTTTCATATCCATTAAAATAGTACATTACATCAGAGACCGGGAAAATGAGGATTTCCGGCCAAGTGGGTAATATACCGGATAGTGATACGAGGCCGGGAATCCGTTTTCACGACGAGGCATGTATATTGCTTTTCTCAAACATACAATGAAATAAAAGATATTTGATATAAATAAAATTTGGGAAATCACAACTATTACAATCGAAATGTATTAAAAATTAACATCAGGTGTTTGCTATGACACCCGCCAACTTTGCCTCTGTATGGATAATAGTCTAATAAAAAGTTACATTGCAGGCCTAAACGAATTTGTTTGACAACTGCGGGTCGATTTTGAGAGTCGTGCACTCGAATTCCAAAAACATTGAGAACGAAAATAATTAGACAAAAAAGTTTTTTACCAGTATTTTTGCACTAAATGTGTAGTTTCGATACCCACGATTATTTATTTATGTCATTCATGCTTCTTAAATACCATTTCTTCGTGTTTGAGAGAGTTTAAAATGTCACGATCGAGCGTCGAGTGCTCAAAAATCGGCCCTTTTCATTCCGCGACTGTATAGTCAACCAATTTGATTTCTAGGCCACTTCGAACCTTGTCACAGTGACGTTTTAATAAGAGATTTTTTGCATCTTTCATATAGATTTTCACTGGTACGAAGTGGCCCATATATCAAATTGGTTGACTGTACAATACCGTACTCGTATCAAACCAGATTCTCGTCAGACAACTGACGATCACATAATCCCAATGACATAACTACCAATATAATGTAAACAGAAACAACCGGGTCTTTGAGCATTCTTTAAACGGGTTCAATAAAACAAGCATAGTACTGTTTACAACCGGTCTAGACCAGTGGTAGCGACCGTACGGAGCAGGTACCGGGTTCGAATCCCGGCTAGATTTATTTTTCGTGAAGGTGTTTTATTAGGTTAACACTTTATCTACGGATCTGTATACTCGTATTATTTATTATTTACGTCAACTGGGTTTAGGATGTCATTTATATATTTTTCATCACACTTGCTCGTCAATAGCGTTATTACTTGCGAGCGTACAGAGCAGTTATAGCTGTTTTACCTCCCACGGGCTGTTAAGTTTAGTTTTAAAATATAGAACCCATAGGTACTTCACTTCGGACTGAGGATGTTTCCAATCAGCCTAGGTGTATTTCATATCTTCAAAAGTTTGCTACCACCAACTTTTAATATCTATAAAACATATATGTATTTAAATTAAATTTGACTGCAATTTAATGTTTAGTTTAATTATATTTCATTTTGATAATTGATACAATTTGGCAGGATGTCTGTCAACTTCGAAAACAAAACGCAGTTATTAGCACTATCTGTGGAAGACATTGAAAAAAGTTGACCTCTTTATTGTATACTCTTGTTTAATTTTGGTTTTCAAAGTGTATTACTAATTTTTCCAACATTTTTTTTTATTCCCTCGCAAATGTGATAAGCATTGTGTGTATAACGGGCGTTAAGTGTATAACAAACTTACCTCCCTCGTCGCACAATGTAATGTCATAGCATTAAGTTCACCTTAAGTACATTAGTTAATATTTTGTGCAATAAAGATTAAATAAATAAATAAAAATGTAATTATATGTATCTGACGACGGGTCTGGCCTAGTGGGTAGTGACCCTGCCTATGGAGCCGATGGTCCTGGGTTCGAATCCCAGTCAGGGCATTTATTTGTGTGATGAGCACAGATATTTGTTTCCGAGCCTGGTGTTTTCTATGTATTTATATTTATCTATCTATTCTATATATCGTCGTCTAGTACCTACAACACAAGGCTTACTGAGCTTACCGTAGTACTAGATCGATTTGTGTAAGATTGTCCCGAAATATGTACATCTTCTTCATTTTATTTTATTCTATCACTATCTGTGAGTTCCTGTAATTGGCTCTTTGTTTTCTTATTTTTAATGCTTATTGTTCATGTAATAGCTGTTGGTACTCCTTAAATAAATAATAAATAAATATTTTTTTTGTATTTATTATTTATCTTTTTTTACCTGGCTTAGGCTCTATAAACCGTGTGCCAGCCGCAGACACAGCACGTTTACTGATCGAGTAGAGGTCGGCTGCAACGTGTCAGCTCAAGTATTCGATTCTGTTTTAAAACAAGATGTAAGCGACATGTAAACACGTGTAAGCTACCCGGACCGGTTGCTTAGTAGCAGGTTTGACAAGTGATCGGTCACACCACTTACGCATAAATTAGCATACACCTCGACTATTGTATAATCTAGACAGCTTCCATATCGCACACTGAGTAGCTTAAATATTTAAGTACTAGATGAAAATATATAATAATCTACCTTCGCGGGCCAACCTTCCGTTTCAAACAAAAGTTTCTGAACGCACCCCGCGCACCTGTCACTGTCAAGTTGTCAATCAATAAATTAAATATGGCGGACCGAATATGTCATTAAAGTAACACTTTTAAATGCAAAATACGCGACAATATGAATTTTGCCGAAATATGTTCTCAATTCAAAACTTTTAATTTTTTATACTTATTTATTTGGGTTCAATTTCGATCAGATCTAGCATACACCTCGACGGAATTATTAATATAGAAGAAGATAGATATATAGAAGATTATAACAGCTCTGTTAACTGTTAACTGACGTTTTCTAAGTCCAGTAACAGACTTAAAAAACATTTTTTTTTTGGCACATTATAACGCAGTTATGGACGTCAAAAAATAAAATCTACCACCGGTTCTAACCGATCTCTGACCCGAGAAGATTATATTACCGGCAAGAAACTCAGCGGGACTTTTTCAAAACAATAATACATCAAATCTTAAAATACATAGTCACGCGTAGTCCTACGAGAAAACCAAACAATAATGAAATATGATATAAGTATAAACATAACAGATAATAACAATATATAATATTAACATTGACTTCACGAAATACACATGCCTTTGATAAGGTATCAGCGGTGGAACTATATGATCTGCAGTGTGTGATGTGTCATATACGTACCTGTAACAATAAATAAAATTAAAAATATATTAGCTGTCATTCAAGATTTTCGTCTAAAAGTAGCAGAATCCTCGTTGAAATAGAAGTGTTAGTGGTGCACCCGGATAGCGGTTTTGATCGAAATATTATTTACATGTATAATTTTAATTGTATACTAAGTAGGTACTTATATATGGTCACGGCAGTAGCTACATGTTTGCGGTATTTGCGAATGCGCGCCGACTGTACAAAGAGATTGCGTTGCGTGAATACATACGAGAAAATGAATTTTAATAATTGATCATCATCAATTCATCATCAAATAAAACAAAATAAGTGAAAAATTTACAATAATTACAATATTCTGAAAACTACGAGTACTTAACGAGTTATTGCATTAAATCTAAAAAGACCCTTGAGGCATTGTACCAAGGATGCTGGCGGCATTTCCTCGTCGTATCGCAATGCTGATACGTTGTACGAGGAAGCCGCCAGCTCTTCTGTCACCACGTCAACCAGACGCCTCGCGATTTCTACAAAATTTTGCACGCTGGGACACCATGGACCTAGCGTTTCTGTGAATCACTTTTCATCTAGAGATAAACAAAGAATCTCTACAAAGCATAAGAAAAAAAATATTAACCCTACTTAGAAAAGAAAGTATTGCAGAATCTCTTATCTCGCAAATCAGCTGATTGTCAAGTATATATGCATTTATACGCCTTAATACCAATAAATAAAGTCCAAAATTGTACACATATGTATGAAGAAACCAAGTATTTTAATTACCTTTATATGTATAATTAGAAATCTAATGTTAACTTGAATTTCATCTTTGTAGAGCATAGCTGCCGCTCGCTGGAGCGTGAGGTCATGGTATCGTGGTTACCAAGTGTTGACGCGAAAATTATAAATTTGAAAATGTTATAACATGGTAGTTCCAACAGATTATTAGAGATAACAGTTATTCAATCGCACCAATCACATTATAGGTGAAAAACTTAACAAAAGTACCATGTCTATGTAGTTGTGCAGATAAATAATATGGAATTTACGTCAAAATGATGTGTTTTATGAGAGGTAGGGCACAGCGAAGTACCATCATGCTATGGGAGGTAGGGCACAGCGAAGTACCATCATGCTCGAATCTGGAGAAGCCCAACTGGGGAAGTACCTCGTCCTTACAGAAGACCAGAGCCATAATAGCACTGCTACCTTTCAGGTATGTAGTGTTGTGTTCCTGATGGTGAGTAAGGTTCCCAGAGCTCCAACCCCCCCTTAAAGGTCGGCAACGCGCTTGTGACTCCCCTGGTGTTGCGGGTGCCCATGGGCGACGGTAATTGCTTAACACCAGGCAATCCGTCTGCTCGTTTGCCACCTTTTGGCATAAAAAAAAAAAAAAATTTGAATACAGGACGCCGACATGCGTGTACACACACGTTACTACTACATAGGTTAGGTGCTTTTGCTAAGTTTTTCACCTATACCATCCCTTTATTACTTAGTTCCAAACGGATAAACTCACGTGTATTTATACTATTTATATTATATCGCACTAGGCGACATGTTTCGGGTAAGCTCTGTACCCTTTAGTTGTGACTGAGGTTTTCGATAACGAGAATCGAATTTACTATCTGTGCATTTCGTTCGCACTAAAATAGTACAAGCAAGATTGCACAGATAGTAGTTAACTCGATACTAGTTATCGAAAACGTCAATGTCACAACTCATCGTGAGGGTAGGTACCCATTGTCAAGCTGGTGAGGGTGTGTCACTCATTACATAAGTACGCACAACTATACTATTTCGATATATAAGTAAAAAAAAAAAAAATTTTTCAAAAAAAAATTTTTTTTATGTTGCATCTCCACAAGGATCTTTTGACTGCAAAACTCATAAAAATCACGTACACCAATTTTCATTACAATGAAACATTATTTAGAGGTCGCGCAAAATTGATCACTGTCCCAATAGTAAAACCTATGGAACTAATTTAAGCAAAGAAAAAATGACACAGTGACATTTTAATGGTTTAATTTCATTTATTTCTAGATAGATATAACAACATAAATATCAAACCGGCATTTTTATAATTTTAGGATACATTTATTTTTTGCTATTGTATGAGATATAATTTTTTTGAGTCATGTTTCGCAACCAGTAAATTACTAGCAACTGAGTTAAGATTTTGCACATACACTTCCACTTGCTAATAGAAAAAAAGGAGCCTTGTGGAGATAACATTCAAAACATTTTTTTTTACTTCATACAAATATGGACCACCCTAAAGTACACGTTACTTTATCCGTTTGTAACTAATTAATTAGTAATAACTACACATCGGTAACAACGTTCGAATTTCGCGGCACTGGGTAAGGGTAGCAAAAAGAAATTGTAAATAAAACCTGAATGCAAAATTTTCGATATTTAAATCGAAAGAAAAATAGAAAAAATTGAGTCGCGGCGGCGGGACTCGAACCCACAACCACTGGATTCAAATTTTTCTATTTATCTTTCGATTTAAATATCGAAGATATTCGCTAGTAGACGTTCTGCATAATAAAAAATAATTTGAATGCAAAATTGTTAATGCTCGCATATATACCTTCCTATTACCTCAGTCAACGTGGAAAGATCTTTTAGGAATTCGAAAGAAAGAAAGAAAGATTGACAGCAATATCTATAGTCAAATTTTAGTAATCTAATCCGTGAAACATTATTAACGTCTTTCTCTATTTAAAAAAGTAAATGTTAAAAATACTAAGCTACCTGGTTTGTATTTGTTTTTCTGCCAACCGTACATTGCCTCGAAATTAGTACCCGTACCATGAGTTGTGACATTACGGTTTTCGATAACGAGTACCGAGTTCACTATCTGTGCATCTCGCTTGTACTATTTTAGTGCGAACGTGACGCACAGATAGTAAGCTCGATACTCGTTATCGAAAACGTCAATGTCACAACTCATGGTAAGGGTACTAATTAGTAATATATTATGGGTCACTTGGCAACAGTTTTAATTACCCGTTTAGTTTTATTATTGGACCCGGGTATGTCCTTAAACTACGTCCAACAATGAGAGGTAGGGCACAGCGATGACCATCACGCTTGAATCTGGGGCAGCCCAACTGGGGAAGTACCTCCTCCTTACAGAAGACCACAGCCATAATAGCACTGCTACCTTTCAGGATGTAGTGCTGTGTTCCTGATGGTGAGTAAGGTTCCCAGAGCTCCAACCCCCCTTAAAGGCCGGCTACGCGCTTGTGACTCATCTGGTGTTGCGGGTGCCCATGGGCGACGGTAATTGCTTACCACCAGGCAATCCGTCAGCTCGTTTGCCGCCTATGTCATAAAATATATATATATATAAAAATTTGTGGTTCAGTTCGGGAAGCTATTGAAATTTGTCGCTATCCGACCTTTAACCGTGATTCTGGATAGTCAGTACCCTTACCATGACTTGTGACATTGACGTTTTCGATAACGAGTATCGAGTTTACTATCTGTACATCTCGTTCGCACTAAAATAGTACAAGCCCGGTACAAGCCAGATGCACAGATAGTAAACTCGATACTCGTTATCGAAAACGTCAATGTCACAACTCATGGTAAGGGTACTAATTACTAATATAATATGGGTCACTAGCAACAGTTTTAATTATATCATCCCCATATTGATGAACTGCGCAAAAATGGCGTATCAGTTTCGGTGATCAAATAGCAGCCGCGCGTGCTTGTATGCACTCCTAATTATTCCAAAAAGGGCGCTCTTTAAATGTGAATGAATAAATAACAAACCACATAGTTTTCACAAATAAAGCGTATATTCTAAGATAAATCATTCAATCCTATATGTAAATTAAGAAATACAAACGCCTACGTGATTCAGGAATTACGATGTACGGTACAGCGTCATCTAGCGTGAAATTGGGTCAACATAGCAACATCGTATCCGAACATGTTTCTGTTATTCTCGCCATTATGGCCGTTTGCTTTTTTAGAACGGTTTATAATGATGGTAATGAAGTCTCAAAATGCAGTAAAAATCACATCAGCCATCAACGCCATCTAGCGCCGAATTTGAAAACAAAACGCGGGATTTGTGTAACTTGGAAGGTCAAATGGCAGTCGCTTTAAATTAAATAAAAAACTTTATTGTTAAGAGAACAAGTGTTAAGATTATTTTGACCACCTAGCCCGCTTAACAACTTCTGCTGTTGACTCTAGTTTTGTGGGTTAGACATCAATTACAAATAAATAATAAATAAATATTTCGGGACAATCTGACACAAATCGACCTAGTCCTACGGTAAGCACAGTAAGGCTTGTGTTGTGGGTACTAGACGACGATATATATAATAGATAGAAATATATAAATACTTAAATACATAGAAAACACCCATGACTCAAGAACAAATATCTGTACTCATCACACACATAAATACCCTGACTGGGAATCGAACCCAGGACCATCGGCTTCATAGGCAGGCTCACTACCCACTAGGCCAGACTGGTCGTCAAAGAATAATATATAGTACAAAACATAATATATTGTACCTAATACCATTCCATCGCCGTAAAAAATGAGTCCACTTTCTTTGCCAGTCGGTTGAATAGTTCGTTTCACGGTTAAATGCTTCCACTTGGTCAGAAATATACTGATTCTCATTTCAGATCATTCAATTGCGCTGCAGATAATGGCTTAACACAACTAGACTCATTTAAACTGAAGTAAACCACATTTAGGCCAATCTTCAACTGGACTGGGCAGCGTTCGGGATGATATGACACATCTTTTCTTACTGCACCAGCGCTTCTATACAAATAAATGTGTCTTTGGATAATTCATGTTAATGTAACAAATGTAATTTTGACCGACATTCACAGAATTACACATCACAGATTATATAAAAATTTACAATATTGCTGAAAATGAGGGTAGTTTCTCGCCCCCGCCCTCAGCTGCTGCCAGAGTCGAGTGGTCGACGAGTGTGCGGCCCGCAGTCTGTGTCGGACAGCCAACGGGAACGGCCCATGATTATGCTCCTCATTACGGAGCAAAATATACCACAACGCTTATACAACATGAGTTACCCGCTTCTAAACAATTACAGGGTATTGTCTTATGTTGCGATAAGTACTAATTTTTTTTTTACAACGACGGTGGCAAACAAGCATACGGTCCGCCTGATGATAAGTAGTTCTCGTAGCCTATGGACGCCTGCAACTCCAGAGGATTCACATGCGCGTTGCCTATCCTAAAAGTTGTTGGAGCTCTCAGAAACCTTACTCACCATCAGGAACATAACACTACATACCTAAAAAGTAGCAGTGCTATTATGGCTGTGGTCTTCTGTAAGGAGGAGGTACTTCCCCAGTTGGGTTTCTCCAGACTCAAGCGTGATGGTACTTCGCTGTGCCCTTCGCTGTGCATTGTTGGACGTAGTTTAAGGACGGATCAAAAAATATGGGTTCATGAAACAAATCAACTGAAACGGATTATATTTCAGTCTACCACGAACGCTGCTAAAGGGTTCGAAACATCAGTTTGCTTACCATCAGGCAATCCGTCTGCTCGTTTGCCTCCTATATCATAAAAAAAAACCCTTACCATGAGTTGTGACATCGACGTTTACGATAACGAGTATCGAGTTTAGTATCTGTGCATCTCGCTTGTACTATCTTATTGCTAATGAGTATAAATAACATTATCACTTACGCGTTCGTAAACGTTTTTTTACGTCAAAAGAAACTTACACTAGAGCCTCTGGACAAAGTTTAAATTAGTATACGCGACATAATCCGTAATATTACAGGGTCTAAGTATTTTCTATGACAAGAAAATAATTTAAATTCTCATGCTTTCGATATATTGTTATTGCTTTTCATCAAAAACAGACAAAAGACGATTGCTTTTCATAAAATGGTAGATTTGTAAAGATTATTGAAAGATTTCTTAGTATATTTTAGTAAAATCTAAATACTTTTGTATCAAAGAAAGTAATATTGCTTTGATCTTGCACAATAATTTGGCTTCATTTTCTGTGCACAAATGTAATATTCTGTTTAGTTTATCAGCGTTTTATCTTAATATCAGTATAACTCGGTATTAAGTAAATTTCATGTTGAGAAAATTGCATAATAAAGCTTTTAGTCTAATGTTTTTAAAAATAGAAAAATATACATGTTCTTTTTGTTAATAAAGGATGCTAGTGAAGTAATGATGCGTTGGCGCTTGTCTTGGTTAGTAATAGTATTTTATGCAAACTTTATTATTTATTATTAGTATACAGTGCGTATTTTTCATACGGGCGTATATTTTAGGGGCGATTAGTATTGGACCTCAAGAACCTATTTACATTCATTTTGTTAAAAAAATAGGTTATTTTTATTTCATATATATAAATTAAGCACGCAATGTATTGCATCCATAGTAATTAAGATTAACGTACCGATACGTCATGTCATGTTAGTATTACTTGTCATGTCAAAATAACTTTGACTGCGTACATTGCTGCCCGGTCAGACTTAAAAAAATCGTTCCAACTATGTTATAACACTATTTAACAAAATTATTAACATAATACGAGTCGTATTACTGGATACTGTATGTGGCCAACTTATACGCCCGTATGAAAAATACACACTGTATACTGACTCGGAGAAACATGTATTGAATAACCGGTTTGTTATAACAAATATTTTGTCTATAATATATATAAATATCTAGCCTATTGCCTGATGGTAAGCAATTACGCCCATGGGCACCCGCAACACCAGGGGAGTCACAAGCGCGTTGCCGGCCTTTAAGGGGGGTTGGAACTGTGGGAACCTTACTCACCATCAAGAACACAACACTACATACCTGAGGTAGCAGTGCTATTATGTCTGTGGTCTTCTGTAAGGAGGAGGTATTCTCCAGACTCAAGCGTGATGGTACTTCGCTGTGCCCTACCTCTAATAAAGTGTAAAGTGAACTGGGGGGAAAAACTTAGGTCGCCTGGCCTATGTCGTACTAACGTGTCTGTACACGGATGTCGGCGTTCTATATTCAAATGTTGACGTAAGTTCCATATTAATTCTCTGCACAACTACATAGACCCGGGTATGTCCTTAAACTACGTCCAACAATGAGAGGTAGGGCACAGCGTTGACCATCACGCTTGAATCTGGGGCAGCCCAACTGGGGAAGTACCTCCTCCTTACAGAAGACCACAGCCATAATAGCACTGTGCCACCTTTCAGGTATGTAGTGTTGTGTTCCTGATAGTGAGCAAGGTTCCCAGAGCTCGAACCCCCCTTAAAGGCCGGCAACGCGCTTGTGACTCCCTGGTGTTGCGGGTTCCCATGGGCAACGGTAATTGCTTACCATCAGGCAATCTGCCAGCTCGTGCGATACGGGTAGTAGGTGAAACAATTAAACAACGTGAATGCCGATTAAAGACTCAACTTTATTGAATAAACACCTTATTTATAGTGTATACAAATAGCAAGGTATGCAATATTACTTACTTATGAACTAACTCCTTACATCTCCCACGGAAAAGAGAAAAAAAAAAAGAAATAACATGAGTTTTTTTTTTTTAAATAGGAGTAAAATAAAACTTAGTTCTATTTTTATGAACTAACATTGGTTTACCATTAATTTCTATTTCTACATTAGGTGAAAGATCTTTCAATACTTTATATGGGCCCAAGTATATACTTTCTAACTTATTACCTACTTCATTTTTTACTAAAATTAAATCATCGGGCTTATACATAGTTGGCTTCTTATTACAATCATATCTTTCTTTTCTTTTAATTTTCGATTTTATCAAATTATTTCTTGCCTCTTTTTGAGATACCTGTAGTCTATATTTTAATTCTTTAGGGTAGCTTTCATGATTATACAAAGGTTCTACAATGTCACCGGATAAATTACTAGGAAGTGAGCATTTTCTACCGTATACAAGTTCAAATGGCGTGTATTTAGTTTCAGTGTGAACTGAGGTGTTAAAAGAAAAGCTCCAAAAAGGCAACCAAGTGCTCCACGTTTGTGGATACTGTTCTGATTGTATGCGTAAAAAAGCAGCCAAATGCTTGTGTGTATTTTCCAGCGCTCCAATGCTCTGGTGGTGATAGGCTGTAGAGTTCAGTTGGTCTATATTTAGGAGTTTACTTACCTCTTTGAAAGTAGTTGATAGAAACTCAGTACCTTTGTCGGTTGCGATCCGTTTGGGAATGCCATATCTAAGTATGAAATTGTTAACGAATACTCGAGCGACTTCTTCACTTTTCTTTGAAACCAATGGATATGCTTCGATATATTTAGTTAGCTCGCACTGAACGGTTAGTATATAAGAATAATTATTATCATCGACTTCTACTGGACCAATTATATCTAAAAATATTTTTCAAACGCATACGTAGCTGTCGTTGTAATAACCATAGGCTCCTTTACCGGAATTGAATATTTATGTTTTGACATTTGTCACAACTCCTTACGAAATTCCGTATGTCTTCTTCCATGTTAGGCCAAAATAATATTTTTAACGTTATTATACATCCGTCTCATGCCCGCGTGGCCACTAGTAGGCAAGAGATGGAAGTCATTTAATATTACCTTTCTTTGACCTTTGTCCTCTACTCTTATTAAATCTTTTAAAATACATAATTTTAAAGTTGAACTGCAGTTTGACTTTTTAAATTCGTGCAATAATTTATCAATAAACACGTTGTTATTTTTATTTTTTGTAATATATATTACGTCGACGTTTATTTTTCTACAAAAAATATCTAGCTCTTTCACAAATTCGCCTGGCGAGAGTTGCGATGAAGAATCTAGAAATTTAATATATAATATTTTCTTGATAGAATCATAGAGAAATATTTTATTTTCACAAGATAATTGTACTTGCTTCCGTTTCTTAACTAACTCTTGTCTTGACAAAATTGTAATTCTACTGACTCCTTAGGTTTACTATGTGTTTCTACGATTCTCGGTTGATCAGTCCGATTATCTCTAGAATCAATAGTCTGCCTAGAAGTAGCAGAAATCTTCCTAGCCTGTGACCTCGTCACGACATGAATATTTTCATTCATTTCTTTTAATTCGTCGCTATTTAAACAAATACGTGACAAAGCATCGGCCGGTGCGTTATCCGATCCCTTTACATATTGGACTTTAAAATCGTACTCCTCTAGCGCAAGCCTGAACTTGAGCAATCGACTTGAAGGATCGCGCATGCCAAATAAATATACCAGTGGTTTGTGATCCGTTCTAATAATGAACTTACGTCCATATAAATAAGGTCTAAAATGCTTTATACTCCACACGATTCCTAGAAGTTCCTTTTCCACTGTTGGGTACCGTTTTTCGGCTTTATTTAAGGTCCTGCTGGCAAATGCTACTGGTCTATTGTCAAAATTACTTAGAGTAGCACCAAGCGCGTACCCTGACGCGTCAGTTTGCAAAATAAAAGTGTTTTGTTCTGATAAATCTGGGTATTGCAAAACAGGTGAGGATGTTATCGCTTCCTTGAGTTTTTCAAAAGATTTTTGACAGTTAACATCCCAGTGGAATTCTACATTTTACGAGATAAATGATTTAACGGCAAAGCTATTTGTGCAAAATTACGAATAAATTTACGATAATAATTTGTAAATGCAACAAATCTTTTCACTTGGTCAGAGTTCGTAGGTGTTGGATAGTTTTTAATTGCACTTATCTTTTCTGGGTCGGGTAACACACCGTCGGATGATACTACGTGCCCTAGGTACAGTATTTCTTTTTTCAGGAATTCGCACTTAATCGGGTTTAACTTAAGGTTGACTTTGCGTAGTCTTTTAAAAACATCCATTAAATTTAAATTGTGGTCATCTAGATTTTTCCCAAAAACTATCAGGTCGTCCAAATAAATTAAACATTTGTCGTATGTTAGGCCAGACATTGCTATATTCATCATTCTAGAAAAAGAATTCGGACTAGTTTTTAAACCTTGTGGCATACGTGTCATGCGATATTTTACTTCTAAGTTGCACTGATAATATCCGTTAGCCAAATCTAAATGTGTGAAATATACGCAACCTGATAAGGAATCAATAATTTCAGTAATATTAGGAAGTGGGAATTTATCATCCTGTATGCAGTTATTTAACTTTCGGTAATCAATAACAATCCGCCATTTTTCTCACCATTTTATCGACTTTTTAGGCACCAATAGAAGTGGGCTAGACCATTCACTCGAACATTTCTCTATTATACCCTCTCTAAGCATATTTTCTAACTGAGTATTTATTATATTTTTCTGAGCATGTGGCAATCTATATGGTTTCGTATAAATAGGACTAATATTTTCTTTCAATGTTATTGAGTGATTGTAAATATTTGTTGTTGTTAACTTGTCCCCGGGTAAATAAAAAATATCGGAAAATTTGGCACATAAGTTTTCTATAGATATCTGTTCTTCTTTGTTGAGGTTTTCTAAGTTTAAATGAGAAAACAAATTCTTTACACGATCTACACTTTTTGAGTCACAATTTTCAAAACAACAAATGTCATAATCACTCGCTCTATGTATGACTATTCTTAATTCATTTAATTTGATCTCGTTTTCGGTTGTGTTTAAAATTTTTATAGGTAATTTTCCATTGAAAGGTCGTACAATTGAGCTTGCTAAAAATATACCGTCTTGTAGTTCTGACGAACATACTACACAATCTTCTTGTAAGTCAGTGGTAACAAAATGCAATGATTCAGATCTCGGGGGAAGAATAAAATGAGTGTTAACATCTTGCAAAGGTATACAAACTATCTGATTATTACTTGATACTAATTTTAATTCCATATTCCATAAATCTATGTTAGACTGATATTTTTAAGGAAATCATAACCTATAATTCCGTCCCACTTAATAGGTAAATCTTGAAAAATATAAAATTTGTGTTGAAATATGTATTCACATTCCGATAATTCAATGTAAGCATATCCAATAGCTTGTTTTGTTCCACCTATTCCGTTAATAATTAAGTCGTCTTTATAAATTGGAATATCTAATTTCAAAGCGGTCGCTAACTTCAAAGCGCATAATGACGCTCCGGTGTCACATAACCATAATGGTCTGTAATTTTCACATTCAAATAAATTGTGCATGTATTTTCACAAGCAAATATATATTCGTTATTCACGAACAACTGATTAGGTCTTACATTTTTAACGGTTTCGTTCACAAAAATACGCTCGTTGCGATATCCATTGATTCCTCGAAAAGTGTTTGACTTACCTCGGTTTTCTTGGATGTTTCGGCCTCGATGACCGTTCTGGAACTGGAAGCCTCCTCTGCCAGCTCCTCGGCTTCTGTTGTATGCTCCTCCTGTCGCCTGGGCTGAGTAGTGCTGCGTCCTAGCACCTGAAGGGTAGTTTAGTTGCCCTCTGTAAGAACCTCGCCCTCGACTGTAGCCTCTACTGAAATAAGTATGTTTACGCTGGTTAAAAGTGTATACATCACCTGAGGTATTACTTGAGGTCGTCTCCTCGTCTTTCGCAGCTTGAATAGCATCCTTTAAAGATGTATAATCACGAGCCGCAATAATTGTGCTTACTCGACGATTGCGTAATCCGTCTGCGAATCTTTTAATTGCTTGTTTTCGTTAAGCCCTTTTAATACATTAAATGTATTTGAGTCACCGTCCGACTGTGCGATCGTGAGATCAACAAACATTTTCGACAATTGTTGACCATAATCATCTAGTGAATAATCTCCTTGTCGCAACGTTTGCAATTTATTTTGAATTGCAGTGGCTGATTTTTTAGGCAACAATAGTTTTTCATGTCGGCCACTAAAGTTTTGACAGTACTGTAAGACGAGCTTAATTTTAATTTTGCTACCTGCGTAAGCCTATTTTTCAAAACAAAATTTATAAGCTGTTGCTTTCCGTCATTTTTTAAAGTGGAGTCGTAGTATTCTATAGAGTCAATTAATTGATTTATGGCAATTTCGTCATCAGTCATCAATGGTATTAATGAAAGCGCAATTTTCAAATTAAACTCGTCCATCTTGCAGTTTTTCTTATCTGGAAACTTTGAACTTGTATAGGTTTTATTACAGAAATCCTCTATTTGCTTATACAAACTCCTAATATGCTCACAAAATGATTGAATATCAAACAAACTTTCTCCCGATATTTTCTTATTCTCAATTTCCTTCTGTATTTGTTCATAAACTTTTAGATACTCGGAATAAACTAAAAATGATTCTTCTAACTTTAAATTAAGTACCTCGGGGGTCCTTCTATCATAGCTAAGTTTAACTAAATTATCTTTAATATTTTTCAAGTCATCAAATAATTCTTGCAATTTTTCTAGCATGTCAAAATAATTAATGTATTTATTATACGATGTAAATGTTTCTTTGATTTATCAATAACCATCAATAACTAAAATTAAAAGAAGACAATTCTTTCGAAATTAAAAAATATTTAAAATTAACTTACATTACACACTTATTACCTTAGTTCCGATTTTATACGTATACGTACTAGATTTCGATGCACATTAACTTTTTATTTTTCCAAATACGCGCACTTCACTGTTGACACTGTAGGATCGCCGTAATGTCCTGTCCTGTCACTCGTTCACCTTGTCTGCTGTATAGGAAACACCTCGAGCGGGTCCGCAGTGATGGCAGCGGGTCTCACGGAGATCGCGATTAAAAGACCGGCGAAGATTGTATTGGACGATCAAATCCCTGGACCATTTATCGTGGCACTTCTTGTATATTTTATAGCAGCCGTAGAGTATCCCGATGGCAAGGAATGAGCAAATCACTATCATGACAATACTGATCGACGACAAGTGATATTTCATCTCATGAAAAGCAGCATCATTATTCGATTTTCCTGCGGCGTTTTGGCTGATGATGACATTTTCCTTCTCTACTCTTGAATTGCACATGTTGAGGTAGATTTGACGATAAAATAAGTGCGAGAAACGAGAGTGTCGGCGAACGTCCGATTAATGCACGTCCGCACCCGCGGCGGCGGCCGAACCCGACACCTCACGTGGCAGGGTCGCCATGCGATACGGGTAGTAGGTGAAACAATTAAACAACGTGAATGCCGATTAAAGACTCAACTTTATTGAATAAACACCTTATTTATAGTGTATACAAATAGCAAGGTATGCAATATTACTTACTTATGAACTAACTCCTTACACTCGTTTGCCGCCTATGTCATAAAAGAAAAAAAAAATAGACATGGTCCTTCGGTCAGATATGACATTTAAAAGCAGGTTGGCGACAATGTATTCGTACAATCGCAGGGACAATATTTAGGTTGAATTAATTTTTCTGAGTTGAATTGTGTATTTTGTGATTTGTTTAGTTGGTAGCAATTGAAGTACAGTAATAAGTATTTTAGTTATTATTTATAAGCTAGACAATGCTCGTGCTTCACCCGCATGGTTAGAGGAACATATAGAGTCTTCCCGTGGGAATGAGATATTTTCCCGCTGGAAAAAGTAGCCTATGTCACTCTCCATCCTTTCAACTACCTCCACTTAAAAAATCACGTCATTTCATCGCTCCGTTTTGCCGTAAAAGACGGACAAACAAACAGACACACTTTCGCATTTATAATATTACCTATAGTATGGATTTTGATTAGGTATGTATTCGACCGATACACGGGAAAATATTCGAGGGTTTCGTGGTCAAACCCGATAAGTCGAGTAAATGGGATTTTGAATTTAGGACTATACGTGAATTGCGTAAGATTGTTACTTCAATGAAATATTATGTCGTTTTATCGGGTTTGACCACCTAACCCTCGTATATAAACAAGTAAAATATATAAACTTGTACGACTATTTTACTTAAGCTAAGTTGTTTATAACTAATTTCTAAACAGATGTTATACTTTGTTCCTACACATGCGAGAAGAGTAACCGTGCACATAATCTCGCAATGAGATTTGCAACTACTGTAATCTAGTTATACTTAAGTTTTGCTGAAATAAATTACATTTCAGCCGTATACAGTCCACTGCTGGACATAGGCCTCCCACAAATATGACTTGTATCATCTTGGGGGTAGTTGCCACAGTCGCCACGCTTGGCAGGCGGGCTGGCAACCGCAGTAGTTGTAGATTGGGTTTCAACGGACGCTGCTGCCCGTCCGTACGACTTTTCCCTTTGTCGCCTCTTACGACACCCGCGAGAGGAGATGGGGTGGTGCTATTCTAGTCAGCCGGCATCACACGGCGTAAATAAATAGTGATATATATATTTCTTAATACTTATGTAACAATCAATCACAAAGGTAAGCCGTCACCGCATCCTATAAAGTTATTTAAATGCCTTTACAATTTATGTTTAAGAAAAACAAGCCAGTTCTAAAGTTTTGGGTTAATTCTATTTATTGATTCTAAGTTTTACGTTTCTACGATTATTATCTTAGACGCAAGTTTAACTAAACAAACAATCCAGTTTACTACGACTCGGGAGAAAATCGATAATCTCAAATAGTTTTATTGTTTTTACTTAATTAAAATAAGACATTTCTAATTTTTAAAAAATGCACAGGGATAATTATTGTAATTTTACAACCATTAAAAAAATCAAGACTTCAACTTTTTTTTTACTTATTTAAGGTCTATGTTTTTTCTACTCTGAATCACGAGGTCTGTCTAATTAATACAATAAAAAAACATATTTTCCTATAACATAAGAAATTGTTGCAATAATTATCAATCTATATATGAAACAAATACGCTAACCGACTGGTTTAGTTTAGACATCGTTTTCCTAAAAATCACAAGACCACAAAGAACTCTTTTTTTATTTCTTAAAAAAAGTAAAAATCCGAGGCAGGATTGAATTCAAATCTCAAGCTTTCGCGGCTGCCTCAATATTATATTATATATTATGTCATCTTCATCTATTCCATTTATATTTTATTTATGGTTGATTTTTCAAACGTCAGATAAGCATTAAGCATATATCTTACAGATACCCATAGAGTTATTCGATGACTAGGGTTTTTTGACGATTGAAAAATTATTACTTAAAATCAATACACAAAAATATAAGCTTTATGTTCTGGAACGGTAAAATTAAAAATGGCGATTCAGATCGATAGTAAAAGACAACGGAGCGACACTTGCAACAGCCGATAATATTAATAACAGCTTTAAAATCACGAACTTTTAGTTTAATATTTAAGAACGTGAAGCAACAGACCTAGTATTTGCCAAATCAGTTCATTTGATTATAACTCTCGAAGGTCGGTTACAACAGCAGTTCCGAAACACTTGCCATACAAGGTCAAAGGCTTGAGAAAAGTTGCCAACAAAGAATTTGAATAAAGATAGTTATGATGGTGTTAAAATGTACAAGTGATTATGGTTCCGTACGAAAAGGTGTTAAGTTTAGATGAAAAACTTAGCTAAAGGCTGGCCTAAGTAGTGGTAACGTGTACACGCATGTCGGCGTTCTATATTCAAATGTTGACGTAAGTTCCATATTTATTCTCTGCACAACTACATGGACATGGTCTTAAATTTTTCACCTATGTCTGACACATTAGTGAAAAGAACAGAGAAACGTATTCTCTGTCCCTCACACTTAAATGTCAAAATAAAACGTAATAGCCGCTTAATGACTTTTAATAAAAACGTTTGTAACAAATATTTAAATTAAAACTTCGGTAGAATATCTATTTTAGTTTATTTACTTTAATTATGTTTTTGTTGTATCTCTATGATGGATTAACTTTTGGAAGTCACAACTGCTTCATATTACTCGTAAAATCTCGTAAAAATTAATAAAAGCGCACTGTTGTCAAAATTTGGCAAAAATGTTTCGAATTTTAAATAAAAAAAAGTAAAACTTGTGTGATACTGTTGAAACTCAAGTCCGACTCGTACTTGACCGGTTTTCTTAATGTTGGTAATAGAATTAACACATTAAATATGAACTCATTTCTCACGGCAAGTCTAAGGTTAAGGGGCGCC
The DNA here is from genome assembly GCA_022674325.2 of Grapholita molesta. Lineage (NCBI taxonomy): Eukaryota > Metazoa > Arthropoda > Insecta > Lepidoptera > Tortricidae > Grapholita > Grapholita molesta. Next base: position 4,206,373 of record CP053147.2, read on the forward strand.
GAGCTTTTCGCGCTACTCGATTCAATGTAAACATGGGGGCTCAGGTAAGGATGGGCGAACCGCTCGCAAAATTAGGAATTTTCGTTCGTATTATTAAAAAAAAATATATTTTACAAATGTAAGACGTATACGTTATAGAAAATAAATAATTTTCTTATTATTAAAAAGCTTACGACCTTCTGTTGAGTATTTGCAACGTATTAACAGAAGCCTATCTTTTTTAGAGGTTACTTTGAATGTAATTTTTATATCGCAAAATTCAAGTAATCGTGTTACTTAATCGTATGATTCATTTACTTAATGCTTAAATATGTAACTTATGACGCACAAAGACTAAGATTAAGGATTAACTATTAAAAAAAATGTAACAAACGAAATATTGCTGTCGTTTTTTCGATTCGGATATTTTATTTGTGAAATGTTCGCTGATTTCTATGTAGATAAAGAAAGGGATGTAGTCGGCAAACTATCACAAAGAATCGGCAGTCGTTATTACGAAATTGACTACTTGACCTCCCGACCCAGAGGAAAAAGTAGGCCTGATTACCATGAGTCGGATAAGTTCAGCTGTCTCGCGTTATTTCTCTGAGGCTCTAAATTAAGTTTCGTCTCGAACGCGTTAGTGATAATGTTATTTATATGGGAAACTCAAACGCGATGGTGACGTAATGTTACGTTAAAAACTCAGTGCTCAGAGCCCTGAGTGTAAGTTTTTAACGTAATATTACTTTACCTGAATGTGTCTTCAAATTTTCATACATTTATTTTATTATTACTTCCGTTCCGCTATGAAATGTATGAAAAATAGTAACGGAATGCAATAAAAAAGCTTGGGAAAGTTTTTTTCTCATATCAGGCTCAAAAGAAGTCATGACTCTGAGTAGAAACCGTGGACATAAAACGATCCAAATTAAAAAAAAGTTAAGTATACAACTTTACATAAAATGCCCACAGACACGTTACTATAGGCCTCGTAATAAATACATTGTTCACCTACCAAAATCAATCTCGTTCGCTTTTTATGCCATAAACAATTAGACAATGACAGATGTAGGTGGACCGGCATGGGAACACATTCGTGACTAACTTCCGTATTTTTTTATATTAGAACATGAACAATATATTTAATTAATACATGAACAGATGTAAGATATCACACTATGTCTTATTATTTATGGTTATCCCACACTTGACAGAATAGGAACTAGGTTCGTAGGTTGACAAATGTTCATATAGTTGACTATCTTTAGACCGGCTAATTATGAAAAAGGCTTACCAAAGAACAATTCAGATTCCGCCTCCGCCACTGATAGATGGGCATTTTCAAAAAACGTTGTCCCGAACTTCATTCTTTCAGATCTGGGCGTACCAGGGCTCATTTTTCTCAGATCCTAATTTAAAAAAGTGTCCCGAAATTCCCGTTTCATTATACCACCCTATTAGTATGAACTTTCTACTGATGGTCACGTAATGGTAAAATTTTGTATGAATATTTTGGAACACTTTTTTTTATTAATCAGGTACGAAAAAGCTCGTGATTCTGAGAAAAATGAGCCTTGGCACGTCCGATCTGGAAGAATGTGTTTTTTGACGTTTTATGAAAATGTCCAGGTACTTAAAGAGGCCCAAAATGTATAGGTTGAACGCCGGCAGTAAGATGGTAACGGACCTATAGTCCATTTACACGTATAATTAGGTTTCATCGATTTGTTTTGTTCAATCAAATCTCAATAAAGAACCAAACAGCAAATACAAAATGGACCACGCGATTAAATTTCTAGCTAGTTCTTACTTCTTCGTATAAGTTTAGTGAAGATGTTACATGTCGATAACAAATCGAACATACATCACATCATTCAATCGGACAACACAAATCGATAACCGCAAGTTACCAACATATTTGGTAACTTTCGAAAAACGATTTCGTTGTTCAAAATTCGCATGTCATTCAGCCATATTCGCGGTACGCTCCTACGCTACAGATAATTAATAATGCTTACAAAATGTCATCCAGTGAAAGGAAGCAACAAAAACTCTATGAATTACCATAATTAAATAGTGAAGCATAGACATAATGTTCTATGATTATTTATACCCGATTTTCGAACGACCCCATGTCACCGGTTCGCGCCATATCACATTGCGTAATGCCAACGTAACGATCTTTATGTTATCTCATTCTGTTGGCAGTGAAAGTTCCCATGCGCTCCGGCGATCCATAAATTCTACAATAGGTATTCGAGATACGAATTAAGATAATCGATTTATATAAAGAGCGTTATGGTTGCTGATTTGACTTTTGTTGTCCTAACCTAGAAATTAATGGCGGGAATTTTGACATGTGAGAAGCGCGTTTAAGCAGACCATTATGTTAAATCGCAACTCGCTTTGATATGTAACACACACTAAAGAAATCAATTTCAAAGATGTATCCTAATTAGGGTTCCGTAGTCAACTAGGTAATATTTTCTTAGTCTTACTGTTTGACTGTCTGTCTCACTGCTAGAAAAATATTGGTTTGCATAAAACATTTTCATGTTTCTTGCTATGTACAGTCAGCGGCAACCAAAGTGGCCAAATATATCGATACAGATCTTCATTTATACCGATGTTTCCTGTAATAAGAGCAATAACTTTAGTGATCACTTTTACACCACGAACGTAGCAACATTTGTTTAACAACTTTAAAAAATTGTGTAATTGATTACTTTTGATTTTTTCAATGAAAAGCATCCAATAGTTTAGTTGACGTTTACTGTCAGCCTTCAAACTTCATAGTATTCACAATACAATACTTGCTTGTAAAATCTTTTTCCAAACTAGTGCGTAAAAAGTGCACTTTGCGGACGCCACGCGTGCGTAAATTTCACTTTTTAAGGGCATTGTTATGAAAAATTGGGTTGGATACACGTGTAAAAACTTATTTAAGACTCGGGTGATTATTTATCTAGTACTTAATGTACCTACAATTTTTATTCATATTTAGTTAATTATAAGTTACTCTCAAAAGTTGTAGAACAAATGTTGCTACGTTTGTGGTAAAGAAACGCTCATGTTATTGCTCTTATTACAGGAATCACCCGATATAGCAGTAAGGCTGTATTTGGCGATACTGACTGCAATTAACTATATGATGCTGACTGTACGTAAATTATACCTACTAGTAACTTGTAATTTCTAATAACAGCTGCCAGGATAATTTCCTGCGTTGCCTTTCTGCAACTACAGTTACACCCTGCACTTTCTCTAACTTCCTCTAAGCGATGTACAGTCAGCTGGAATTGCAGGCGGTGTAAGCAAATTAAATTGTACACTACCTCAAAATTTTCTGCTATGCGAACTAAAAGTTAAATTACGAACATAGGCAAGTGGCTCAAAAAACTACTTGTGAAAAAAGAGTAAAAACTATATATGAACTTACCTAACATGCATTGTAAAAGTAATGAAATAAAGGCATTTGTAGGTATTTGTAAAAACTCCTAGGTAACAACTGGTTGTGAAAAAAGAGTAAACACTCCTAGGTGACAATTGGTTGTGAAAAAAAGAGTAAAAACTCCTAAGTGACAACTGGTTGCGATGGCTTAAAGGACTAAATTCCAGATAAAAAAAAACAACTGGTTGCGAAAACAGCTAGAAGGATCCTATTAGCAACCGATGTCAATTGCTGGACATAGGGAACGACCCGTGATCTATGATCATCAGCTCATGGCGTAATCGCTACGCTCGGCAGGCGGGTTGGTCGCAAAATGTTCCACCTCTCAAGAGAGTCAAGAGACGCTGCTGACCATCCTCCTGTGGAACCATTGGTTCTGGTTTCGAGCTTACCGCGAACATATACTCTTGTAAATTTCGTCCATTACTTTAACTCCTAAGGCGTAATTAGAAGACATAGACAATCGTTAGAATTTCGGTTTTGACGGCCGGTCTGGCCTAGTGGGTAGTGACCCTGCCTATGAAGCTGATGGTCCTGGGTTCAAATCCCAGTCAGGGCATTCATTTGCGTGATGAGCACAGATATTTGTTCCTGAGTCATGGGTGTTTTCTATCTATCTATTATATATATCGTCGTCTAGTACCTACAACACAAGCCTCTGAGCTTACCGTAGGACTAGGTCGATTTGTGTAAGATTGCCCCGATTTTATTTAAATTTACAGTAGGCCATACCCAGGTGCCACAGATAATTAATACCAACTGAAGTTAATGCATTCAGCAGATAATAATTGCAATTGCATCGTAACTGCGCTTTCTCCGACTTCCTCAGACGTAATACACGCTATCTTTAAGTCTGTTCGCGTGGAGTGTAATTGTTGGGAAGGTGTAAGTTGTTCGCTCACTATCTTTTATAGATATTAATATAATAAAATTAAAACAGACAGACAAAGATAATATACTTTTTTATGGCAAAGGTGGCAAACGAGCAGATTGCCTGGCCCCTATTTCACCACAGCGACAATTGTCACGATTCCCGACATATGTAAATTTCTGACGTTGCATGTGTCCATTGGTTACATTGACCGCTTAATATTGGGTGGGACGTGTGCTTGTTTGCCACCAACACGTTAGTTTCAATAAAATGCTCTTATTTTTTATTATATCGTCAATAAATAGGTAGTAGTTTGGTAAAGAGCTCTTGACAATTGTCAAGTGAAATAGGGGCCTGATGGTAAGCAATTACCGTCGCCCATGAGCAAGCGTGTTGCCGGCCTTTAAGGGGCGTTGGAGCTCTGGGAACCTTACCATCAGGAACACAACACTACATACCTGAATGTGCAGTGTTATTATGGCTGTGGTCTTCTGTAAGGAAGAGGTAATTCCCCAGTTGGGCTGCTCCAGACTCGAGCGTGATGGTACTTCGCTGTGCCCTACCTCTCATTGTTGGACGTAGTTTATTTTCGCATTTATAACATTAGTATGGATTTTATGGATTGATATTAATGCCGCGGGTGATTCCGACGGATCTTGCTAGCCATCGAAGTTCGTATATTTCAGGCATCTTTCTTTTAAGCCAGGGATAGGCTAGGGGACAAATGTCCGGCGACAATTGTCGGCGAGATATCAAACGAACTCAACCGACAAGTCCGGCGACTTCGCCAGACACTTGCACGCATAGTCATGGCTTGTCGGGCGATGTTCGGTTACGTCAATCTATGTCACCCGACGCTCGCGATACGGGTTGCAGGACATTTGTTCCCTAGTCCATCCCTGGCTTTATCCAATTAAGGTGTCATGTGAGTGACAGAGACAATCGTCCAAAAATATCGTTGTACGCGGTAGCGCCGTTGTTACGTTAGTACAGTCAGCAGCAGAAGTGGCTAAGCGTTTGAAGTATTCAAAAGAGGTGAAAACATATCTATTGTCAAGAGAATAAGAACGCGTGTAGGTAATTTTGAACACTTCAAACGCTTAGCCACTTTACTCATACTCATACTCATATATCTTATTGCGTTTCATGTGTAATTACAAAAAGGTCTTAAAACTAGTTACAGTTTCAACATGAACCCTGCAAGGGTATAGCAATATAAATTTGACTAATACTAAATTAAATCTAATAGGTACATAACAACGAACTAGTAATACTATAGAAACCTGACTCGAGCTCAAAAATGACCCCACGGCTAGTGAAAAACCCTATAAAATGCCTTCTTGTGCGATAAAATGGTCCCGAAACAACTGCACAAAAACGCAAGAAAAACGATGGGATCCATTGGTTTGTGTAAGTTTAACCCTGAATGTGATAAACAATTATTTAAATTAACATATTGTTGTATAGACTAATACGCTGAACCAAATGTCGTAACTCTATACTAGTTTTATAATGACTTATGCCTTTATGATACAGAGTGACAGAATGAGGATTAGGTTATGCATCATTTATACTCACAAGTAAATTATTCATGTTATTTTCAAGTTACAATTCAATTTCATTTGAATATCATTAGACATATCGCAATGCCTTAAGGTCGAAAGTTGTATTTCAGTAATAGTATTGAAATGAAATGTCAAGACATATTATCTGTGATTGCTCTTATTCTCTTTGCGAAAAGTTACTATTTTCTACTGCGTACCCCGAAATTAGAAATTTGGTTACTTGCATCCCTACCTTTCGAAGATTGCAAGAACGAAAAAGATAAACAACTACTCAGAAGTCATCCGTTTTTACAAAAATTTTTTGACGTCCCAAAATTCAGTACTCCGCGTCAATTTAGTAAAACTATTGCCTAATTATCAAAACAAAACAATGCATGCGATATATCAAAGTATCATCCTGTTCTAGCTTGCCCTTATGTTTACTGTTTGCTATACGATATAGAATTTAATTTGTAACCCACCTAGGTAAGAAAATAAATTACTTGACTGTACTCACACTATTACGATTAATCTAAAATACATATGCACTACACGTTAATAATGTGTTACAACTTTTGAATTCAACTATAAACGGGGCTCAGTCGCACAAAAATTTACGAAATTTCACCTCCGATGTTCAAGAGCGACATAAACCACGTGATACTTCAGTAGGTACCAGGCCTCAGCCTTTCCTTACTGGGCAATGTCCTAACGCAAAATCGTGGCAGTGTTCTCCAACACGTTATTAACGATATATATATCTTCTTATAAAGTATGGATAAGAGTAATCTTAATAACAAAATCGTGTGTGTAATAATATTAATATGAATTGGTTCCATCTCGGTTAGTATCAACCCTGTAAGTTTGACAACGCCATAATATTGTAACGCCGCGCATGAGGTTTGACACTTTAAACTTTTATGAACCAATCACAACTTTTTTTTAATAGCGCGAAATTGTCTATTGGATAAACTCCAAGCTGCTCTGACATATTTATGAAGAGGGGATAGCAGTCAGTGTCAGCGCGCCTGGGGTCATTTTTGGAAGGCATTTTTGTATGGAGAGCTGTGTCTATATATATTCAGTCACCGGTACATAATAATTACTAAGTTATAGGAACCAGCTTGTAGGTACAGTTAAGCCCTTAAAAAATCGTCAACAGTGTAATATTCTTTGCCAATCAAGTATTGTTTTAATATCATTTTAAATCTATTTATGTTTGTTTGTTTTTGCTTCTGACTGTACTCTTTATTATACTGTGCCGTTCTACTGACGTATATTATCCGAGGCACGTGTATCGAAGTTGCAGATCAGATCGGAAGCGTGACCGACCGATATCGGCACGTGTACGGCTATAGCTAGCCTATGTTTTGATCGAGAAATGTATATATATATATATATGACGTGGCAAAAGGTACCTTATGACTGTTGGCGCTTACGCTATTATTATACATGAACGGGACTTAACCGCGTATATTAACTGTAGATGCATTATACATTCTCTCAATTTGAAATTCATTGCCGAAACATTGGCAGCACTAAAGAACTACACCACGCATGCGCGTTTTTCAAACGAACGCCAATCAGAGTACTCGGCTGCAGTTGTTAATTTAATGGCGGATTGTACAAGTTGATCGGTGTGTTAAACTTTGATAATTAAGAAATTAGTGGTAAAATAGTGTGGTCTAATAGCATTTGTGACTTTAATATAGTTTCAAAAGGTGTATAAACATTGAAGAAGTTACCCGGGCCCGGTTTCAGCATCTACATTTGTTATTGTGTGTCGTCGACGGCAGCCGCGACGCCGGCAACTTTAAAAGGTTTGTGGATTTTGTTTTGGTGGTTTGCATAATGCTGTATATCATAAATTGAAGCCAGACTATGTTAATAATTACAATTTCGAAGGCAAAAAATACTAAACATTAACTTTACAATTTACCTCCGTCGTTTCGAAGACGACGTTGTCCTCGTGGTCTCGGATTAAGACTGGCCAAAGTTCAACATCTTCTAGCCGCGCGAGTTTTTGAACTACCCGCACTTGATCTTGTTTATCAACTTGAACGTTTTGCGCACTAGGGATGTCACTCGGTCGACACACTACGCTTTCGCTACTGTTAACGACGCTTCGGTACTAATGTGTAAGCGCCGACCGCCATAAGGTTTTGCCTCGGAACGTCACATATTATGCCGCTTGCTGACTAGAATAGCAGCCCATCTCCTGCGGGTGTCGCAATATGAAACATTTTTAATTCAAACAAGACGCGACATTTTTAATTCTACAATATTGTTAAAATCTATATGGGCTTTCCTTATACCCCATATATGGGTCATTTTATTTAAAGTTGTGTACTCACCTTTTTTTAATTTGATTTTTTTGTGTGGTTTCTACTCGAAATCATGAGCTTTTTCGAGTTTGATAGGAGAAAAAATGTGTCCCAAGTTTTTTTATTCCATTCCGTTACTATTTTTCATATATTTCATATGACGGTAGCGGAACGGAAGTAATAAAAAATGCATGAAAAATGTGTCCCAAGCTTATTTATTCCATTCCGTAACTATTTTTCAGATTAGTCATATAACGGTTCGGAAGTAATAAAAAATGTATGAAAAGCTCTGGACACATAATTTTTCCTATCAAGCTAGAAAGAGCTCGAAAGAGAAAACCACACAAAAAATTCCAAATTTTAAAAAATGCTGAGTATACAACTTTAAATGAAACGGCTCATATAGATTATAACAAAATTGTAGAATAAAAAAATACAAAATCATAAACATTTTTACTTTTTCTCTTTTTTTTTCCTAGTGTCAAACAGGTTCCCCGCCAGATTCTCACCGCTGCGTTTAGTCACCGCACTGTGACCCAACACTGTCGCAAGAGGTCGTATTGCCGACACGATCGCTGTGGTCCGCGAATTATAATTGAAACTGCAAGTCACTCAGTTCTTGCGAATATTTAATGTAGTAGTCTAAGAACCAGATTTGTTACGGCGGCCGGACAGAAATTTTAAACTTAAAAAAATAATGGTTTTGAATTTCATTACGAAAACCAAACTTAATATTGTCTTTGGTTGCCACTAGGGATGGGATGCTACCGGTAAGGTATCAATTTTACCATGTGGAATATTACCATTTGAGAACATTCCCTGTAGTACCTTGGTAATTTACCGGCAGCGTCTTATCTCTAGTTGCCGCGATAGTTACTCATGAAATAAAACAACTATTTTTTTAGGATGGACGTATTTTTTTTTTCTCAGTCTACCTACTATGTCGTCTACTAGTAAACATACTATGTCGTCTAATTAATTCGTGAGATGTATCTATTTTTTGATTAGTTAGTAACTTAGATTTACAAATTGTAGTGCCCTTGCAGGGTTCATAGCTGAACTTCTTTGTGTTATAATAACTTGTGTACCTATGAATGCAATAAATAACTGATTACTGATTACCCGATGACCACGAACGCTGATAAAGGGTTCGAAGCGTCGGGATGAAGTTTAAATTAGTGTACAGTCGACTTCAAAGATATGTATACACTTTTGCACCTTATTACAAAGGATTAAGGTAAAATAGTGTATCTTTGACGTCGACTGTACACGATACCGCATCAGCGAGTCACCGTCTGCCGGAAATGAAATTATATACCATTTTATTAGGCAGACGTCATGTTGTAAAACTAGTCATAAGCTTTTTTTTCTTTAGTAATGGCATCTTGCTATCTCTGTATACTTGTATAGATGTATTAGGTACGTAGGTTAAGAAATTAGAACGACGAAACTGAGTCCTGACACAGGGTTTCCTGGCTCAGGACTCAGGGCCGTGATAAACATTGTAATTCTACCTTAAAACAATAAACACTTTCTATTTTTCTTTTGTCTATTCCCAGCCGGCACGTCACTGCCGATTTATATACCGGGTGCGGCCTGTAATATTAGCAAAAAAATTAGGGATCGCTTCTACAGCACGAATGTAACAACATTTGTTTTACAACTTTACACAATTGGGTAATTTATTACTTGTGATTTTTGAAACACACTAAATAGTAGTTTCAATGAACAGCATCCAATAGTCTAGTTGACGTTCACTGTCACCCTACAAACTTCATAGTTTTCGCAATACATTGCTTGCTTGGAAAATCTTTTTTTATTAATATTTATTATACGAGTACTATTTATATAAGTTTTTTTTTTAAGTCGTAGAACAAATATTGCTACGTTTGTGGTGTAGAAACGATGCCTAAAGTTAATGCTCCTATTACAGGCCACACCCGGTATAAGTAAAATATGTCACACATCTATCGTCTACGGCGCAGACTATATCGTCACTACTTTGAAAAAACCTTAACTCATTCTGGCAATCAGAAGAAAAATGACGTAACTATGTATGGGATGAGTACTGAGTTACTGCGTTTCAACTTCATCTGTGGCAGATGTGAGACTTTTTCAAAGTAGTGACGATATGTTTATTTTATACAATACGTGATAAGCCTAAGGAATGCCATCAATTCTTTCAAGCGACATCTGAGGAGTGTTTTAAAAATAAAACACTAAGATTTTCCAGATATGTAGAGCGTCTTTTTGAAACTAAATGTAACAAAATTAGCCATTAAAGACTTTTTTGAATTTGTTTTTAAAGTTTGGCTGAACGAATAGTTTAAGCTAAACTAAACAGACCATTCGTATTTTGCGAAGTCCATACGCCTTCTCAAATTCTCACTTGCGGCTGACGCCTAATTGGTCCATCCGGACAAAGCGGCGCCCGTCGAAATATGTAATTTTGTTTATTTTTAACGGTTTTTGGGCTCTGTTTAAAACAAATCAAAATATTTAATAAAGAACATAATTTGTTTTTTCTTAGTTGCATTAAACTGTGGTTCAAAATTCGTCTAAAAATTGTCTAAAATATAGAAAATATTACTATTTTTACTTAACAAGGTATACATTTTTATAACCTTTAACCTACTTAATCATAACAATGTAAAACATACTCCCAAGATATGTCAGATTGTTACAATAACAAAACGTTTTAGTATTAATAAAAATATGCAGCATATATAATTAAAAAGTTACGGCTCAATATAAACACAAATGTACGATCTTCATGACACTGGCTTCGGGCGTCGCCGCCATCAAGTCCATAAAGTAAAACGGCTTAAATGTCACGCATCCAGACCATAAAAAGGGGAAAAAAAAAGAAAAAAAGTGCGTTCAGAACAAGGAGGAATAATGACTGGAGAACGCATCCGCGAGTGCCAGTAAGGGACAATGAAATTTTGACTTTTGCAGCCCAAAATGTAACATTTCAATTGATATAGTTTTGCTTTATAAGTAGCAAAAATATTAGCTTATTCTGTATTAATTACCGCAACTTCGGTTGCAAACAGAAGAAAACTCCAATTGTATTTGTTTATTCTCCTCCAACTTTGACAGTTCTGAAGGGTTCAGTTTGGAGGGGAACAAAAATATGTGAGACTATGACAAGGACGGACGAAAACAGCGCCGTCTCTGCCATACCTATGGAAAGTTACTTAAGACCAAAATATTTAATAAAGAACATAATTTCCCTTTCTATCGTCACGCTCCGTCTAGTTAAATGGTATTGTCTATGATACAGCATATATAATTAAAAAGTTACGGTTCAATACAAACACAAATGTACGATCTTCATGACATCATCAAGTCCATAAAGTAAAACGGCTTAAATGTCACGCATCCAGACCATAAAAAAAAAGATAAAAGGTGCGTTCAGATTACACTTCCACAGTTTTAATTAAGGATTAAATACAATAAGACGATTACTAGTATCAAGATATACGTGCTTCTGTGAATGTACAAGAAATGCAATTTCCCTTATCTAAAGAATTTAATTTAAACTTGACTGGACAGAAAATAAAGTCGACAAAATAGAAGATAATACGGAACGTATTAATATCCGAAGCGTTCTTTTTTCGAATTCCATTCTCAGCGTAGTTAGGGTTGGCAACCGTCCCGATAGCAAGCGGGATACTACCCCGTTTTTTGAGAGTCCACCACTTAATCATACGCGCCACAAAGGGTCCACAGTCCAGAGACGCCACTAGTTAGGCAAAACTAGATTATGTTTATGATTTGTGGCATAAACTATTAAATATAACTTAAAAATAATAAAAGGACGTATAAAGTCAGACTACCTTGTATAAAGTTATGCATAGACATAAAAAAAACGCGGCTCAAGTTATTCGTTTTTTTTTGTGTCGTTTAAACACCGATATTCCAATTTAGTCACTAAACACTGTAACTAGTACTTAGCAATAAGGCGGAAGATGATTAACTTTTTTTGCATTGTAATTAAGTTGATGGCTAATACATGAACCAGTTATGCTGTAGTGTAAGCTCAAAAAGCGGCGGTGACCTTGATCACTTTTTCTGATCATCTATTTTAATATATTGACGACCGCTCTGGCCTAGTGGGTGACCCTGCCTATGAATCCAATGGTCCTGGGTTCGATTCCCAGTCAGGGCATTTATTTGTGATGAGCACAGTTATTTGTTCCTGAGTCATGGGTGTTTTCTATGTATTTAAGTATTTGTATGTATCCATCTATTATATATAACGTCGTCTAGTACCTACAACACAAGCCTTACTGAGCTTACCGTAGGACTAGGTCGATTTGTGTCAGATTCTCCGGATTTTTTTTTTTAATATAAAACAAAACATGCTACTTGTATATGTAATTAAAATAATTTGATATATCCTGTTGTAGTTTTTATATCCTTATACCGTAATATGATAACAAATGTCGCGCATATCTGTGCATTAAGATTGGCAACCCTAGCAGAAGTCCTTCAGTTTCTATCATAGAATAAACGTTGGATTGTAAACTTAATTCCTATAGCAATAAGGTTTACTTCTGATAAACATTATAACATAACGAACTTTTTCTCAATAAAATGATTTTTCTTATAGATATTATATTAAAATTGTATTTTATTACGATACGATGTAAACTTTAACTTGAACGGGTTAATGCCGCATTACAAGATTGTAAAACAACCCCAAGGACTGCCACAACGACCATCGTCTCTGTGCTCCGTAGCTTGCATTGTTACTTCAATCCAGGAAGCTAGATCGGTCGTTTTCTACGAATGTTTTCATTCACGTAGTTAAATCCTAGCATAGCTCTTACCATCATTGAGCGACCGCCTGATAAGTCTCATTATGGTCGACCATACTCATATATAATTCTTATTGTGTAGTATATAACACCTACTTATTATTAACACCCAGTACTTACACACTGTTACATTAACATAAGCAATTACTAATACAACCACAGACATGACTGTCAGTAGATCACGCGTGCCTACGGTAGGTACTACCAAGCCTCCAAAATCCTCTACATTCGATTTTAATAATTCGACACACTGTAGGTAAAAAATGCTATATTACTATTGCAATGATGTGTACTGAAAAGTGTAAATAAAAATTATATATTTGCATTTATATGTATACATTGTATATTAACGTAATCTGTTTACGTTTACAGAAATTAAATATTTACTTCAGGAATTTTCAAATTCCTAGCTGTTGGATCTCCTTAAATAAATAAAATAAAATGAATAATCACAATTAAAATACTAAAGAAAGTAACCAAGGCGTTCGAAAAGTATAAAGTATATACGGCATCGTTTATACTATAAAAGTATAAACCAACAAATACAAATATTTAATGGAATAATTTGTTGTTTAGTATACACATCCACTAACTCTCTCTATCTGTTTCCTCGCCCTTCCTCTTCACGCTTATACCGCTTAACCAATAGAGATGAAATTTGGTATGGAGAGTTTGTGTCACGAGAAAGGACAGATAATTTTTATCCCGCAACCATACTTTAAAGACTTACATGCTAGTATTTAATAGATGCTAGATGGGGTGGTATCCACGCCACCGGAGATAGGAACCAATGGAGGAAGACCGTGCGAGAGAAAGTGATGCAGAACGATCGGTCACGACCCTCATCACTGAGGAATACGACGCAAGGAGGAGGAGGAGATGGAGTGGTTTTACAGCTATTAATGACTGCTACTTACAACTCGACGCTGTTGTGCATGCGATATCTATTTACATACACATCTGTGACTTTTATTAATACAATCGTGCTAATAATATGATTGCATAATCCAATAATATTATGATTAACACGACAAACCGTTACATCAAACTTTGAACACGCTCGCTATTTGTAACAATCCGCTTTCACGGCGTATTTAAGTTTTTTTTTTTATGTCATAGGCGGCAAACGAGCAGAAGGATTGCCTGATGGTAAGCAATTACCGTCGCCCATGGTCATCCGCAACACCAGGGGAGTCACAAGCGCGTTGCCGGCCTTTAAGGGGGGTTGGAGTTTTAACACTTTCGCTGCAGCTTATATACAGTCAGCGTCATATAGTTCGTAGCATTCAAAATACTCAAATAGTTCGGTACACCATACTAATTCTATGGTGTACCGAACTTTTGAGTACTTTGGATGTTACGAACTATATGACGCTGACTGTACAAAGATAGGTGAAAAACTTAACTAAAGTAATTTTCTATAGGAACGCACCGAGAAAAAGCCGGAGAGAAACACTAGTGTGCACACGGTATAACGCCGGTCAGAAAATACTAGTTTGCACACACTCTAAGATTGAACAAGACATGTACCCCTACCTTACCATGAGTTGTGACATTGAGGTTTTCGCTAACTATCGAGTTTACTATCTGTGCATCTCTCTTGTACTATTTTACGAGGATGCACAGATAGTAAACTCGATATTCGTTATCGAAAACGTCAAATTCACAACATATGGTAAGGGTACTGGTGTCTTAGCGTCTGTACAGACTGCTATCAATCGCTTCAGGATTCTCACATTCTCAGACAATGAATAAAATTCCTTCCAAGTTTCAAGGAAAACATTTAAATACCTAATAGTGGACTGGTAGGGAATGTCAACGTTAAATTCGTCTCTTGTATGTTTTTATTTTGATGTTTTAGATGTATTCTATATGTAACTTACACAAAAATCTTATAAGACCTAAAGATGCGAAGCTTGGACGTTGATCCTAGAGGAAAATAAGCTCTTAGTGGTAGAAAGGAAGATCTTAATAAGAGTCCAAGATCCACGTCAAGTAGGTAAGTAAGTATATGAGCATTTCTCAAAAAGTTACCGAAAGTCTGAAATTTGGTACCAAAAAAGAAAAGTTCGATACAAACTTTATGGGACATTTTGGGAAATATGGTAGATCTTGCTTAGCATCATTTGCTGTATCAGTCTATCGCTTTTAATCAAAATCAAAGACGTGATACAAATGTACAAACTTTTTGAGAATTGCTCATATAAGACCTAACCCAAGACTGAAAAAGAATGGCGTAAATAGTAAATATACCATCGCGTCCATACATGCTGATTCACACCAGCTCTACTAACTTTTCCACTTTTAACTCATAAATAAAAGGCAAAGCCATATTGCCTTAAAAATATCCGCCGGCACTGGTAACGCACGTAATTTTAAATGTAAATATAATTTTGCCACCTACCTACAAAAAGGTTAAGTATAAATATATTTATCTCAATCAATACAATAATGAATGTTTACAACGACCTTTGCACTAATAAAGATCTAGAGATACATTTATACAACTGTAACACGCTTTGTTCCATTTCCTCATCGAATATGGCAATCTAAACATTTATTAGTAATCTACAAACATATCTTAATCATTTAAAAACACTTAACACCTGCAGTTAAGGTTTATAATCGCTTAAATTATATTTAAGTTAAATTTGTAATTAGAAAACGGTGTTTGAGGTTATAATTCTTCCCGCTCTTTTTATGTCCGCTTTTGTTGCGCCATAGTGCAATGCTTCCATAAAAAAAATCGGTTCACAAGAGTTCAAGTAGACTGTTATTTCCGGATCGTTGTCAAGGTTACCGTTATGGCTTACTTAACACTTTATAATTTTTGCTTTGTCGTAATGTCTACTAAACTCACTTGTAAAGGTATTTGAACTTTTAACATCAAATATTCAAAATATCCATACTTAAGAGTTTGGCTTTTAATATATAATTGAGCCTACTTAAACACGCATTACATATAAACTTCTACTTGAACACGTCACATTTCAACTTTTTAATAGTGCTGCGCCCTTCCAATAAAATTATCGATTTTTATCTGTCAACAAAAAAGTAACTTTATATTGCTCTATCAATATTTTATCTCTTTCTGAAGTTAACTACCTAATGAGTTTTCTAAAACAATTACGTATTGAATTGTTCGTGACAACTGATGAAAGGTTTTTCACGTAACATAATATGTAACGGATGGTTGTCGCTAACAATTGGTGGGAATAAGATGTTCGTGGGAAAATCAAAGATTTAAACGACTGTTCGCAGAGACTTGTAAATTAGGATTTGTAGTCTCCATATTGGAACTGGCAATAGTATTACTTATAACATACAAACAAGCTTAAAGTCACAAACAAATGTGAAGTCAAAGATGTTCATAGACAATGACTAGTGACTAGAAACACATTATTGAGATTGCATTCAATGTATTTTAATGAACATCTAAAATTTTGATAAGTTGTCATTCTCAACAATACGTTGCATAGACATTCTAAACTTCGCAATGTCTGACGTTTTTGAGGTGATTCGTTCGTTATTACGATTATTGATGAAAATCTTATTCGAAATGATATTTTTCAGTGGTACCTAATTTGGTTAATTTCATCACTTGGTAAGTTTCTTCAAGAATAGTTACAACATTATTTAAGTGATGAGTATTGTGTAATTCCAGAGAAAAGTGTGCGAGATGTGTTTGTTTACATGATAACTTAAGTAAAAATAGACTTTAGCTAGGCATTACAATAAATATTAACAACTCTACATTCAATCTGAAAGGCCCTTGAGGCATGATACCAAGTATGGTGGCGGCATTTTCTCGTCTTACTTATTGAAGATCCGAAAAATTTAACGTCCATGAGGTAGTACTTTTATAGAAAACGTGAAGCATCTGGTTGACGTAACCGGTGACCGAAGAGCTTGCAGCTTCCTCACCCAACGTATCTACATTGCGATACTACAGGTAAATACCGCTAATATCCTTGGCACAATGCATCAATGACCTTTTTTAGATTTAATTTAGAAGTATTTGTACAATTACTGTAACACTTCTGTATATATAGGTGAAAAACAAACTGAACCATAAAGGGTGAACACTATTAAATTGTCGCCTACATTTTTACTTTGCTAGCGTGTTGCATCGAACCTTTTTTGAATATTCTTTTAAAATTTTAAATTTAGAAGGCTCGTAATATATTAGACAACCATAAAATGTTCATTTGTTTTTTATTTATGAAAATGGCGTTACACGAAAAAAATGTTCGCGAATTAATTTTGCAAGAATTCAGTAAAAATCCTCATTTATCAACTTTAGATCTGGCAAAATCTTGTCAAACAACTCGGAGGACGGTTCAACGAACCCTAAAAAAAATTAAACAAGGTGAAACTATAGATAGGAAGCGGCGTGAAGGTCAACCCACCAGAAAATCTAATGTTAAGTTACAATCAAAGGTGTGCAAGCTATTTGATAAGAATCCGAGTATCTCTTCCCGGGATGTGGCGAAAAAAGTAGGCACTAGTCAAGCAAATGTCCAAAAATTAAAAAGAATGCGGCATTACAACATATAAGAAGCAAAAGGCTCCCAAGAGAACTGTGGATCAATATAATCGTGCGGTTAGACGTTCTAGGTTATTGTATACCTTGTTGATTGAGAAAAATGTTGCCTAATTATTGACGATGAAACCTACGTCAAGGCAGATTTCAAGTCTTTACCAGGTAACCAGTACTATTCCTCTCGTGACATCTCGAATCTTGACGAATCGGAAAAGGTGATCCCGGTAGAAAAATTTGCAAAAATACCTTGTTTGGCAAGCTATATGCCAGTGCGGCATGAGGAGCTCACCATTTATCACTACCGGGACAATTAACACCGATATTTATATATCAGAATGCTTGAAAAGAAACTGTTACCATTCATAAAGAAACACACTTCCTCAACATTGTTTTGGCCAGATTTAGCAAGTTGCCATTATTCGTCTCGAACTTTGGAATGGTATAAGGCGAATTCAGTCGAGGTAGTGCCTAAGGAGAGTAACCCACCTAACTGTCCCGAACTTCGCCCCATCGAAAAATATTGGGCTAATATAAAAACTAAACTGCGAAAAACTTGCCAACCTGCCACTTCATTACCAGATTTTCAACGAAAATGGATTAAATGCACAAAATTGTTAAGCGATGATTCCGTGCGAAATTCAATGAATCACGTCAAAAGTAATGTCCGGAAATTTTCTCGTCGTTCGATGAAATAGCCCTAATATTTTTTTAAATGATTTTACGCTGTATAAAATTAGTCATATAAAGAATTTTGAGCACTTTGGATTTTTATTTTGTCGTCTGTAGCATGTTCGACCTGCGACAATTTAATAGTGTTCACCCTTTATCTATATAGTTGTGCAGAGAATTAATATGGAGCTTACGTCAAAATTTGAATATAGAACGCCGACATGCGTGTACACACACGTTACTACATAGGCCAGGTGCTTGGCTAAGTTTCACACCCATTGAAAATAAAAATTAAAAAATAATTATTTGACACTATTAGGTATAATAAGAGGTTGGATAAAACATTCAGGCTCGGTACCGCGAACATCGAAATTCGCATATGTGGAACATCTTACTCTTTTACTCCAATTAAGGTGTCATTAGAGTGACAGAGACAATGGTCCGAAATTTACGGGTAGTTCGCGGTAGCGGCGCAGTGCACTAGATTTGATTGCAGGCTACGACAAAAGACACTGTCTGTCCTTCTCTACTATGCTAGTTTTATGGAAGATCATCAATTACATACATTTCAGCCGTATGCAGTCCACTGTTGGACATGGGCCTCCCACAAATATGACTTGGGGGGAGTTGCCATAGTCGCCACGCTTGGCAGGCGGGTTAGAGACCGCAGTAGCTGTAGATTGGATTTCGACGGACGCTGCTGCCCGTCCGTAGGATTTTTCCCTTTGTCGCCTCTTACGACACCCGCGGGAGGAGATGGGGTGGTGCTATTCTAATCAGCCGGCATCACACGGCTAGATCATCAATTAAGGTCCATATTTAAACTTTATAAGCTTCAATTAATCGCTTCAATTGTAATTGGCTATACCGATTCATTTAACGCAATTGCTCTACAATCAGAATGCCATGCGATTACCGATATGTCGACGGTAATGTACCAAGAACTCCTAACTACGAAAACTTAATTTTGCAGGAGACAAAAAAAACGTTTTATAATTTTACTAGCTTATGCCCGCGGCTTCGCTCGCGTTAAGAAGTACTTAAGTTATTTTTAGCACAATATCGTTCCAAACGTAGTTTTGTATGCATGCATGCTTTTTGTTCGGAAAATGCCGTTTTAATGCCTTAAGTAGCTTTATGAATGCAAAGTCTCAGCCTAATCGGTTTAAAATTGACATAGTTTCATACAAACTTTCATCCCCTATTTTATCCCCTTGGAGGTAGAATTGATCAAAATCCTTTCTTAGCGGATGCCTACGTCATAACATCTACCTGCATGCCAGATTTCATCCCGATCCGTCCAGTGGTTTGGGCTGTGCGTAGATAGATCACTATGTCAGTCAGTCAGTCACCTTTGAGTTATATATATTTAGATAGATATATTCATATTCCTTTTCCGGAGTTAGGACTCTTCAGGTCTAGCAGGTCAAGAGGGAAATGATAACAGACGGAGTTAGTTTGGATGAATTTTAACTTAAATTATTCAGTGACTTACTAATTCTGATACAGCATTAATATCTTTTGCCGTGTGGTGCCGGGTGACTAGAATAGCACTACCTCTCTTCCCGCGTGTGTCGTAAAAGGCGACAAAAGGCAAAACGCGACGGGAGACAGCACCTGTGGGCGACGCCTTCCAAGCGTTTCAACTATGGCAACCCCCCCAAGATGATACAAGTTATATTTGGGGGAGGCTTGTGTCCAGCAGTGGACGATTTATAGCTGAAATGATGTACCTATGATAATTATTAATATCTTCCGTTGAGTTCACAATGGTGAATTGCAAGCAATGAGTTGCTGCCATAGACGTACCATTTAAATAGACGGAGCGTGCTAATAATAATACCACGATCCACGATCGAAAGGGATAGTCTTATGTAACTTTCCATGGGTATGGCAGAGACGGCGCTGTTTTCGTCCGTCCTTGTCATAGTCTCACACATTTTTCTTCCCCTCTAAACTGGACCCTTCAGAACTGTCGAAGTTGGAGGGGAACAAACAAATGCAATTGGAGTTTCAACCAAAGTTGCGATAATTAATACAGAGTAAGCTTATATGTTTGTTATAAAGAATGTCCTGTAAAGCAAAACAATAGTGAATTTTTACATTTTGAGCTACTTTAAGATAATAATGCATCACTAGATAATCAAGTATAACAGATAACCCGAGGTTTATAACATAAAATCGGTAAGTACCATTATTACCGGTATTTCAGATTCCGGTGGCAACCCTAAGTATTCAGAGCTATTGCTTCCCATGCGAATTTAGTTTCAAAACCGGCAGCTAAGGAAGTGAAACCGGTAATTATTATAGCAAAAAGTTTTGTACATAAAGTAGGTTATACCTATGAGAATATATGAACGTAATATTACGATTCGAAGGTATAGGTGAAAAACTTACTGGTCTGTGTAGTAACGTATCTGTACATACATGTCGGCGTTCTATATTCAAATTTTAACGTACGTTCCATATTACTTTTCTGCAAGACTATAGGTGAAAAACGTAACTGAAGCACCATGTCTATGTAGTTGTGCAGAGAATTAATATGGAACTTACGTCAAATTTGAATATAGAACGCCGACTTGCGTGTACATACATTACTACTACATAGGCCAGGTGCTTTTAAGTTTTATTCCAACACCTATGTGTTATAATGATAAATTATACAGGATCATTAGGTATTAAGATCGCGCGGAACAATAGGTAGGTAGGCGGTATAGTTAGGTTTCAATTCTAAAGAAAAAATATATATAATTACTACTGTTTTGTGATGCGAGTCATGTCACTACACAGATGAACTTACGTGTACTTATATCGCACTAGGCGACATGACCCCGACCCTCAACCCAGGCTGTGTGCCCTGATCAGTCACATGTTTTCCTTACCTTTTTTCCTTATTTTTGTTTAGCCCTCTTAAACTAATAAGCGGTATCTCATATCATAACAATATTGAATACATACATATAAAATTATAAATAAGCATATAGTAAAAAAGCTTTCTCAAATACAATTCAAAATTTAAATAAATAATAAATAAATATTTCGGGACAATCTTACACAAATCAACCTATCCTACGGTAAGCTCAGTAAGGCTTGTGTTGTAGGTACTAGACGATGAATATAATAGATAAATACTTAAATACATAGAAAACACCCATGACCCAGGAACAAATATCTGTGCTCATCACACAAATAAATGCCCGGTAGTCGAATAAAAAATATATCGAGAAACCAACCGATCGGCCTATTATAGCAGCGTAGGTATTGTTATAGAACTTGGCGTAGCTTCTACATGGCTGTAGAAATTACTTGCACGTGAGACGCGAAAAGTAGCAGATAATTGTTATTTGCACAACATGGCGCCTATATTACGAGACGGTGACAATTTACTTAATACATAAAGATTTTGGTGGATTATGTTGGTTGTAGCAACTTCTACAAAGCATTTGTGACATTATCTATGAAAAGGGACCTTATTGTCGATGGCGCTTATGTCGTTGTTCAAGACGATACAATACAAACGCAACGCGATTCGACGTAAGCGCCATGGACAATAAGGTCCCATTTCATAGATCATGTCACATTTACGCAATTATACAATACGTACAGTCGCCTTCAGATATATCGGAGCTGTGGAGGCGGTTCAAATATTTGAACAACACCTCTATTGTCAAGACGATAAAGTGCATGTTCAGATATTTGTGCACAACTCCACAGCTCCTATATATCTGATGGAGAAGTGACTGTACATAGGATATCGGCACAATTTTAAGACTTGCTGTTATCTCCCTGTTTTAATTTTTACTAAATAAATATTTGGGATAATCTCGAATCGACCTTATATAGTAAGCTCAATAAGGATTTGTGTAGGAACATAAATTCATACATAGCCGTATGCAGGCCACTGCTGGACATAAGTCTCCCACAAATATGACTTGTATCATCTTGGGGGGTAGTTGCCATGTAGGTACCTACTTGTTATAAATTTATTTGAAAGTTTCAGCTGGTCAACCATGGCGCCACAGCGGCACCTCTGTAGGCCTAGCACATGAAGGGCGCGACACTCTCTCGAGCCGATAAAGTGTACCCGTCCCTCTTTGCATAATACAGTAAGAAAAAGACGGGTAGTCTATCTCGGCGCGAGATACTGTCGCTCCCGTCATGGGCTAGGCCTACTGGGCCTTAATTTTCTCTTAGTTTTAATGCAGACAACTGGATCCTGTCAGGGTGGACTTCTCTAAAAATGTTTGGAGATGTCAAAGCTTGAAGCCAGTTACCAGCTACCGGTTCCACAGCTACCAGTAGACGAGCACGCTCTGCTAAACTTTGGGCCGTGTCCGAAAATTCTTTTAGGGTGCATTTACAGACCGGTTCTGTTCCTGTGAATTAGCGGAAACCGGAAACTGGTCATTTAAGGTGATGGAGTATTATTTGCTAGTGGTTGGGCAGAAAATTTGGTTGAACTCTCTAACCACTGTGTGCTGTGGTATCACAATAAGAATCCTGGGAGGGACATACTGACGTATTCCCAAGCCATATCACATCATCAGCCTATCGCAGTCCACTGCTGGACATAGGCCTCCCCAATTTCACGCCATCGTGTTCGATTTTCAGCTGTTGGCATCCAGCTCCTGCCAGCCTTCTTGCGCAAGTCGTCACTCCACCTTGCCTGAGAGCATCCTACACTACGCTAGCCGAGACGCGGTCTCCATTCAAGAACTCGTTTACCCCAACGGTTGTCGGTTCTACAGCTAATACGGCCAGCCCACTGCCACTTCAACTTGCTAATACGGTGGGGTATGTCGGTGACTTTGGTTCTCTGCTGGATTACCTCATTACTGATTCGATCCCGCAGAGAAACGCCGAGCATAGCCCTTTCCATAGCCCGCTGAGTGACTTTCAACTTGTGAACCAGCCGTACCAGTGTCCTAGTTTTGGCTCCATACGTCATTCCCAGGGCGCCGTGGCGGACTGTTAAGAAGGCCTGGGTCCAGGCGCAGTTGTCGGGGTGGATGTTGAGGATGGTAATAAATAGTCTTAAGGGCGGAATCGAGGGGTTCGATAAGATGGGGATATCTCAAAACAGGAGTACATCTGAGTAAGTAAATTTAGGAACGAGTGGATAGAACTTTCATGATTAATGCAATGTGTGCCTTCATCTGTCGAAAACTGTCCGAATACGACTGATGAGTGTTAGATGATCGTTGATGAGAGGTATTTATTCCGGGAAAATGGAGTACTGTTAATTAAAAGTCAAAAATCAAATTTAACGACTCCATTTCTGCGATAATCCGATACACATTAAAATTATCGTTCCACCATGCATTATAAGCAGATTAAACTCATTAATTTACAGGCGTTGATACAAAATGTTATGTTTTTATATTAAACTTAAACAAATTTCATAAATCTCATAATAGTAGTTTATGTCACTGTTACTCTTGGGACCCGGGTATGTCCTTAAACTACGTCCAACAATGAGAGGTAGGGCACAGCGAAGTACCATCATGCTCGAATCTGGAGAAGCCCAACTGAAGAACTACCTCCCCCTTACAGAAGACCATAGCCATAATAGCACTGCTACCTTTCAGGTATGTAGTGTTGTGTTCCTGATGGTGAGTAAGGTTCCCAGAGCTCCAACCCCCCTTAAAGGTCGGCAACGCGCGTGACTCCCCTGGTGTTGCGGGTGCCCATGGGCGACGGTAATTGGTTACCATCAGGCAATCCGTCTGCTCGTTTGCCACCATTTGACATTAAAAAAAAACTTTTGGATGCTCGCCGTTTTAGAAGTCGTCATACGTCAAATATTTTCATTAAAAAAAAACACGGAGAATAGTAACATAATACCGTTGATGCACTGGATTCGCAGTGCATTGAGCACCCAGGCAGTTCCGTATCTACTGACTTTTAAATATTCATTTTTTTCACATGAATGTATAAAATAAGTCATATTTGTTATCATTTTCCCTCAGGGCTGCGGTTTCCTAGCCACATGTCTCACAATCAACTCCGTAAATCTGCCGTGCCTTTGATTTACCAAATCCTTTTCACTTCCTATTATATTATACCCATAACAATTTAAACCGGAAAATATGTTTATTCAGGCTTTTTCCGTGTATTCCTTTTATTACACGACTGTTACCGAACAATACAATATATCAAAAGGAAAGCGGATAAATGTCAAAACTGAATTCTTGCAACGCCGTATTGAATGCTAATTAGAGATTGAATACAATAGATAGCTCTAATAAAACCGTAAAATTACGATTCGCGAACGTTCATTTAAACACCGGTGATTTGGCGCTACGTCGATACGCTGGGTTAATTAAAAATCACACCAAAAACATACATGTAAAAAAAGGAGAGCCAAGTTCAATACAAAAATTATGCTTGGCTGTTGGGCTCCGCCGCAAAAAGAATGGAGATCTAAATGAGTGCCAAGTTCTATGCAAAATCCAAATATATGTTTATAGGAACAAAATAACATTATGAACAAGTAGTTATTAAACTCTATTTATTTGCTTTATTGGATACTTATAACAATTGCTGTTATTATAAAAAATGTGAGATCTTAAAGTAGGTTTACATTTGACTTGGCCAGTTTTACCATTACATCTTTTTTTTTATGACAAAAGATGGCAAACGAGCAGACGGATTGCCTGATGGTAAGCAATTACCGTCACCCATGGGCACCCGCAGCACCAGGGGAGTCACAAGCGCGTTGCCGACCTTTAAGGGGAGTTGGAGCTCTGGGAACCTTACTCACCATCAGGAACACAACACTACATACCTGAAAGGTAGCAGTGCTATTATGGCTCTGGTCTTCTGTAAGGAGGAGGTACTTCCCCAGTTGGGCTTCTCCAGATTCGAGCATGATGGTACTTCGCTGTGCCCTACCTCTCATTGTCGGACGTAGTTTAAGGACATACCCGGGCCCAAAACGTCATATTTTAATTCAGATAAAAACTAGCCAAGTAAAATCTAACCTACTTGATGGGAGTTTTGTGGCCGGTTCGCTAACCGTAACCGGCTAAGAAGATTCCGACAAGAAACTCATCTAAGCCCGACTATTGTCGGAGAGTACTTTAAGGAATGGAATTCGCTACCTTCGTCTGTATTCCCGGTAAGATATAATTTAGGTCTTTTCAAGGCAAGAGTGAATAGGCTGTTACTGAACCAGCGTGCTACACCCTCGACCTCGTCGTCACTTTCCATCAGGTGCGACAGATCAGTCTTTTTTAAAAAAAAAGAATAAATAACTTATATTCTATTCTATTCTTTAGTATTTTGGTTATTACGACTTCCTATCACCGAACCCTTAGGAGTTATATCCAGATTGTTTTTTTTTTATGACAGGCGGCAAACGAGCAGACGGATTGCCTGATGGTAAGCAATTACCGTCGCCCATGGACACCCGTAACACCAGATGAGTCACAAGCGCGTTGCCGGCCTTTAAGGGGGGGTTGGAGCTCTGGGAACCTTACTCACCATCAGGAACACAACACTGCATACCCTAAAGGTATCAGTGCTATTATGGCTGTGGTCTTCTGTAAGGAGGAGGTACTTCCCCAGTTGGGCTGCCCCAGATTCAAGCGTGATGGTCATCGCTGTGCCCTACCTCTCATTATAGGACGTAGTTTAAGGACATACCCGGGTCCAAAAATGTATAATTTATATTGTAAAACGTTTTTTCTTAAGCTACAAGCAAGATTTTCAATTCCGGTAAGCATGTACCGGTTTTGTGTTTAAATCAGTCGGATTATTTCGCTCTATTAACATATTCACCTTAGCTTAGCGGTTGAGAGAATTACCTTCCATTTCCAGTAATGAAGTCTCGTGTTAAATATAAATTGAATAATAAATTAATATACCGAATGTAAACATGATGTCAAACTTCAACAAAGCAACCGTATGTGTATTAAATTAAACTAGAAAGATACACTTAAATGTGAATTCAGGTAAATGAATTTAAATTTCACACCCATGTTCGGCCGGAAGATCTTGGTCCCGAAGCGACTACTGGATTGAAGCTGGAAAGTTCTGAAGAAGAAGGTTTTTTGAGTTCGAGTGCACGACTCCCTAATTTGATTTATGGGCCACTTCGTTCCTTGTCACAGTGAAAATCTATATGAAAGGCGCAGAAGATCTCTTATTAACGTCACTGCGACAAGGTTCGAAGTAGCCTAGACATCAAATTGGTTGACTATACCTTATATAAAGTAGTATTTCAAGAATGGCTTCACAAATTTCACTATTTTTACATACTTTTAAGAGGGCAGCTAGCAGCTAGCATCAAGTGACGCCATTATCCTCTGTCATTTTATAACCTCTGAGTTTACCGTGTTAATTCCTAAAATTCCACATTTTCTGTATGACTAAATCAAAGTCAGTAAAAAATTTCCATAAAATAATTTAACTTTTATGATGATTTTTTTAAGAGGTTCTTTTTTCAAAAAATAGTCTATAGATTCTTAAACGCGCATGTTGCAGGTGTCCATAGCCTACGGTATACTGCTTATTATCGGGTCGCATGCTCATATGCCACCGTCGTTGAATTAAAAAAAAAAACTGTTTTTATACCAAGTGATATTATATTAAATACTTGTCTACGCTGGAAACCAGTACCGGTTAAAAGTGAAAAGCTAAACAACGATACGGAAAGGTTAATAAACCTACGCACCGAGGAAAACGAGACGGAATAACCTCGGTTCAGAGAACTCTGTGGTCTATGCCTTAGAAAAAAGAAACACTTACCGCCACAAGCTAGGAGGAATAATGACTGGAGAACACATCGCGACCGCCAGTAAGGAACAAAGATGTTCTGGCTTTTGCAGCCGAAAATGTGACAATTCACTATAGTTTGGCTTTACAGGACATTATCAAAAATATTAGCTTAATCTGTATTGTTACCGCAACTTCGGTCGAAAACACAAAAAAATACCAATTGTATTTGTTTGTTCCCCTCCAACTTTGACAGTTCTGAAGGGTTCAGTTTGGAGGGGAACAAAAATATGTGAGACTGACAAGGACGGACGATAATAGCGCCGTCCGTGCCATACCTATGCAAAGTTACATAAGACCATCCCTTTCGATCGTGGTATTATTATTAGCACGCTCCGTCTAGTTAAATGGTATATCTATGGCTACAAACGAGATTATAACATCACAAACACTTATACCTTATGAAAAACTGTATTTCGGTCGAGGCGGTTATACTTTATGGTCGTGGTAACTGCCGTTGACCTTCAAATACATTACGTAAACAAATCCAAAATGTACCCTAACCATGAGTTGTGACATTGACGTTTTCGATAACGAGTATCGAGTTTACCATCTGTGCATCTCGCTTGTACTATTTTTGTGCGAACGAGATGCACAGATAGTAAACTCGATACTCGTTATCGAAAACGTCAATGTCACAACTCATGGTAAGGGTTCTGTTAGGTTAGTTAAATCAAAATATATTCCGTGTCTCGTCTATCAACTGAAATAAGGTATATATACATATACATGTAGGGATTGTTTCTAATGTATAAAATAGAGGGTATATACAGCACTTTCACAAAAATCTATTGTGTTATATCGCTAAAATCTATTTATTGATATTAATTACTTGCTACTTTTACACAAAAGAAATTACCCCAGTAAATTTTGACAATAACATCATCTTTGAACAAGATAATAGATTTAGTGTTAAATATATTTCAACTGTATTGTAAATTGTTATATTTGCGAATATCAATATTTAAGAATGAGGAGTGTGTAATCATTAGAATAACTTTAAAAATTCATAATATTTACTTATGTCAAATTATCAACAGACAACTGTCTACTTAAACACGCTTAATCTATGGCTTTTGTAGTGTTGCGCCTCACTAGCCTTATAGGCTATTACCGGTTTTTGTTTATTGCTAGAAAAAGTCCTCTAGTTTTTTATGTATACTTGAAAATATGTTTTTGCATTTAAAAAGTACGTCCCGCGCTAACTTTAATCGGATAACTACCCATATCGTAAACTATACTTCCTATACATATACCTCGGTTTTTTCAAGAAGTAAAATATCGGTCGATTTTGCATGCGTGTCATCATTTATTTCAGTAATCTCGTAATAGTAGTTTATGTATCTGTGCATAATGAAGGGCATTACAACAAGAGTGTGGGTTTATGAAACGAGCCGAAGGCGAGTTTCATAATAATATCACACGATTGTTGTAATGCCTAATTATGTATAGATACATACACTACTTTATCTACACACATATCATTAAGTGTTTTAAGATGGGTTCAGAAACCGTAGGGAAATGACTTATTACTAGGGTTACTTGTAAACATTAAAAAGTCAACGAACAAAACAAATGACAGCTTGGAACGGCGGCGTTGCATATTTCGTATCTCAGTCAAATATTTTTTTAAACCATGTACAAGCGAATGCACTCCCTATTCTATAGTCACTCGAGTTCAAATGTCGTTCGATTTATATTAAAAAAGCATAAACAAATTGGTATTTCGTATCAATCGCTGTTTTAATATCTATAAATACTATAATAGACACCCCACTTGAATTTGACAGCTGTTCCAAATTTAAATTCATAACCTACTGATTTCAGTAGGTAATGTTAACATTACCTACTGAAATCTTTCTGATGGTTGGTAATGCTGGTCATTGTCTACGGTTTCTGGACGCATTTTAGAGCACTTATGACATGTACGTAGATAAAAAGATTTAAGATTACATTGTTAACGTTATGGTGAAGAAAATAAGAGGAAAACAAGACAGCTTTTATATTTTTGTTCCTAAAAATAACACGATTTTTCTCACCCTAATAAAACGAACTGTATACCTACGGAGTTCCGCTGTAACAAACTTCGCCATTACAACTACATTCCAACACTTAGAATTTTAAACTATGAACTGTGATCCCTTTTGCTCGTGAGTTTGATCTATAATGCTTTATACTATAGCATTTTGGCATAGGTACAAGGTGGAGTGTGATCATTTTTTTTAAATATCTGCCTTAGGCTTAAGTAGTAGACGTAGGTGCCGGGTAAGTGCGATCATATAACTTTTGACATAACGGAACGGACCCATTTTTTTTTAAATATCCTCTTTATTTTCTTTATACGACAACGCCCATTTTCATATGAATGGATAGTAGGTATTTCATCTTTAAAAAGACAAATGTGTCAAATTAAATAAATAAATACATTTACAGGACCTCTTTACACAAATACACTCGAGCCCCATGGTGAGCTCAAGCAGGCATGAGTAATGGGACGAATGGGTACTCAGTCAACCATATACATACAAATACTGAAATATAAAATAAACATGTATGACTCAGGAACCTGTGCTCATCACTAGGGGCCGGAATTTTGCGTGCGGTTTTGGAAAAGTCTAAGGGAGAGAACACTAACGTTTATCGATGTATCGATAATTCGGTCGTGTACTCAAAGCCCAGAAAGAGTCAGTGAGATTAATTTATTTTTAATCAAATAATACTTGTATTCTTGCAATCAAATACATACTCGGGATATCAACTCTTTGTAGATACCTATCTTATATGTATTGACACCGGCATATGAATATGTTTGATGTTTAATTTATATTTTATACGTCATATTTTCGAATGAAAGAATAAATAGAATGTATCGCCGGAAAGTTTGAGTAATTATTTTTAAATAACGCTAATTATAAAATCGGTTTGTCGTTACGTCGATAAACGTTAGTGTTCTCTCCCTTAGACTTTTCCAATACCGCACGCAAAATTCCGGACCCTACTCATCACATATACTTACTTGGGATTTAAACCTACTTTCCGAATGCTTTACGAAAAACTTAGTTTAAATAGATTATTTTCAAATTCTAGCCCAATCCCCACGATACATAGTCAGTAACTTAACACGTGACTTCCCCGTGTAGCAAATTGTGATTTTACGATCTGTAACTTAGTTTGGCTCATAAATATTTTACGTCCTGGACAGTAAGACAATCATTAACAATTTACATTACAATAAGAATAAACTGAAACGAATTGTCTGTCAGTTAGACGACAAAATTGAAATGATGTATTCAATACATTAGCATTCTCTTTGTAAAACATTTACATAAATTTCTAGTGTATCTTAGATGGACCAGTATTTGACGCAGATGTTTTATAAACTTTAGCAATTGGAGTTTACTAGATCAGAATTCTGCTTCGTTGAGAAGCTTCTAGAATAACAAGCAAACAAGACTGAATGTTTACATAGACTTCGCTTCCAGTGCAAAATTGCTAGAAAATGACCCAAATATTCAACTGACAGTCATCCCCTTGTTTTCCTCGGTTTTACATATATTAGGGCCCAAAATTTTGCGTGCGGTTTTAGAAAAGTCTAAGGGAGAGAACACTAACGTTTATCGATGTATCGATAAACCGAGTTTTTTTATTAGCGTTTTTTTTTTAAATAATAACTAACTATCCGATGATGCATTTTGCTCTTTCAATGATTAGTGATGAAAAATGTACGAAATGTATGTAGATAATATAAAATAATTTTATATTAGACTGGTATGTTATCTACAAAGAATTGATAACCCCGAGAAGTTATTTGATTGCAATAATGCAAGTGTTATTTCATTAAAAATAAATGAATCTCAATGACTCTGAGTACACGAACGATTTATCGATACGTCGATAAACGTTAGTGTTCTCTCCCTTAGACTTTTCCAAAACCGCACGCAAAATTCGGGGCCCTATTTTTATATTATCCAATAAGCAAATTCCCGCTATCAAATAAAGTTTTGATTGCCTTAAATGTCATGCGTGACAACCACAAGCGCAGTTGCAGGAATATCTTTTATTTTCCGCCGTTGTGGACCAGTTTTTGTGGTCATTATAGAGACTTCATCTACACTAATATTATCTATTAACCTTTTGAACGCTTTTCCTCTCGCGTCAAAATGTGACGTGTACGCCATGGCATCGACTAGTGAAGAACAAATATAAACCTTATCTCTCAGCAGGACAATTGCTTTGACAGCGTCCGCCATAGCCACATTGGTGGTCGGTGGCGTGGCAGGCACGACATCACGCGACCACTTTAGTGGTGCTTGGCGTTCAAAAGGTTAATTATAGAGGCGGAAGCTTGTGAGTGTGTATGTTTGTGTTACTTCTTCACGTTTTAATAAAATTTGGTATGAAGTTCGCTGACACCCTGGATTAACACCTAGGCTACGTTTTTTCCCTATTGAACCGCGGGTAACACCGCGGGGCACAGGTAATTCGTCATATGTATATTAACTATCGCTGCAAGCAAGGTGTAACAACTGTAATAAGACAATATTGAAAACCTAACATCAACAAGGTTACGAAAAGAAATATTTGTTCCAGATTTTTCGTAGCGGGTTGAAGGCCAAATAAACTTCATTATGGCGGCACACAGTTGATACGTGCTCGTGTTAATAGCAACAAATTGAATAATGGGATGTAAAACTCCAGCAAAGCTACAGCCGCATGTGTTAATTCAATGAAATTAAATAGATATACTTAAATGTGAATATTATTTGTTTATACAGACAGTATTCCGAGCAGGGGCCGATTATTGAAAGTCGTGCACTCGAATTCAAAAAACTTAGGACGAAAATAATCGCACACAAAAGTTTCATAATTTTTTACGAAATGTAGTTTCGATTATAAATTTCTAGGATTAATGTTTTACCCATTTCTTCGTTTCTGAGAGAGTTTAAAATATCTTCAGAAAAAATTGCATTGTTTAATGACATGTTGACACTAATGAAAATAGGATTATAATTTTTATTTATTGGAGTTTATCAACAACGCAACAAGAATATACCCTATGTTCTTGTTGCGTCATCATCAGCTTCATAGAGCTAATTCCAATTTTAGAATTACAGGAAAAATGGAAAAAACTGCCCTAGGCGAGAGGCGACCTCGCGACTCTGGGATACATGGCCATCGCTCTACCAACTGAGCTTGGCCAAAAGCAGCGAATTTCTCCACCATATCGTTCAATTCAATGCGCTTAGGAGGCGCCTAGCGACATCTACCGTAAATGTGTTCACACTTTTTAGCGGTATCAGAGTCTCAAATAGTATTGAGAATTCACCAAATTTTTCACCATTACCAAATTATTATTATTTTTTTTTTAAAGCAGAAACGTTAATTCTTAGAAATAATATCCAATTTTACAGTTACACAAAATGCCCGGTTTTCGAAAGCGGTGTTTAGCGGTGTATTAGACACTAGATATTATAGATTTAAAGCCAAGCCTTCGAGTATGGACGATTGTGACTGTCACTCTCATAACGCATTAATTGGAGTAAAAGGGAAAGATGCTGGAAATATACGAACTTCGATGTTCTCGGTACCGCCTCATTTCAGTCCATAAATAGCGTATCGTTTTTAGGCGTAATTTAAAGATTAGCGTCAGTTAGCGAGTGTTCCTACTTGGTTGCTGCTAGGGAATGCGAACCGGTTTTAACCGAAATAGAATCGATATAACCGGTTTTTTTACTTTTTTGACAATTCGTAATCATTGTCTGTATTTATGATTTGTAACATGTTTATTTAGCTTATAAATAATAATTAGTCCAATACATGGCAATTGAAATTATATAATACTTATACAATAATACTTACAATAAAAATATACATTGACTATTTATGTACTGAGTCATTCATTTCTATCATTTGGCCAACTTTGAACTACAAGGTTTCAACTTTTTTTTAAATAATCATAGTAGTATTTCCTTTGATTACTGTATTCGTTATTGCCAATTACTACCAATACCGTTCACCTGATTATATATATATATATATATATATATATATATATATATATATATATATATATATATATGCGTCCTCCTACCTCCGTCATACCCGGTAATAAAAATTAATCTGATATTACATTACCTAGTTACTAACACACAGTTTTAGTTTTATTTTAAGGTACACGACTACAATATAGTCAAAACAAGGACCTCTCGAAACTAGAGGTCTAATTCGCTTTCGAACCAAATAACCTATATTTTCACTAAGTGCGTTCTAGCATACTTATGAGAATAGCACGTTACATAACTACGTATGTTTGCACATTAGTATGCTGGGGCTTAGGCTTGACATACTTTATACCTAAAAAGACCTTGTGTCATTGAAATAAGGTACATAATAGTCTGTTAACTAGTACAATCACCGGCAATAATATCTTTCGATATCTACACCGCAAAAATATCTGAGAGCACCTTATGGCTATGAGATATTTTTACCATCTATATTGTAAGATAGTATTGCTAGTGACTGTACTTAATGGCCTAGCGATGGGCCAGCGACATCAGCGACATGGCCATGCGATACTGGCGACATTCAGTTGTGATCTAATCCCTTTTGGCCCAATCCCTTTTACGTGCGGCCGAAAAACCTACAACCATCCATGTCCATCCCATCGCCATCCCGATTATCATAAGCACCCGACTACGCTCTCTACACGCTGGCCCATCTTAGTAGACCAGCATGATGGGCCATAATGTAGAAGAGCCATCATGGGTGTCCACTAGTCGCCACAGAAAGCGCTGAATCACACTGCAGCCAACACTTACGAATCACTAAGTTATTAAAGTGATCAGGAAGAGAACCAAAATGAAGGATGCACTGAAACATACCCCACGTTTATAATGGCAGTCCGGCCTCATGTCCAGATATACAGACAGGAGGACTAAGCATGAAACATGGACAGGATCAACAGGAAAGAGAAGGGAGGGAAGACCAGAGAAACCCTGGACCAACGACATAATAAAAAGGCAGGAAAGAGCAGCTGTTTGCTGACTGCTGCTGCTGGGAACAACGGAAGGAGCTGTGGAGGTGGTTACAAATATCTGACCAACGGCTCTATTGCCAAGGCGATAAAGTGCATGTTCCGATGTTTTTGACCAGCTCCACAGCTCCGATATATCTGAAGGCTACTGTATATACATAATATGTGAAAATGTTAAAGAGCTTCCGGCAACATGCGGCATTTTTGCGAATAAATAAGTTGTAGAACGCTTTTCCATGTAATATATTAGATATATACCTAGTTTGGCTGGACGACTATCACTATTGAGTTCAAGGTAAGTAATTACAATAAAAAATAACATTGTACAATGCAAAATTATATACACATCCATTTATCATTTAAAGGCAATTACATTTTGGAAAAAAAAAAATTGGCCAGTGATTTATTAGATACATCGGTTTTTGTGGTAAATACCGGTGTGGGTTCTGTAAAAAGATACGTTTTAAAACGATATTGAATAACTACATTATTTTTGTCCGCAAATTGGGGTCGGTAAGGTAGGTATATATTAAGCACTTTTTTTAAAATTGCCATCTTGGTCTTTTATTGGAATCTTTTTGACATTTGAACTGTTCAGACACGATCACGACTTTTGTAACCATAGACAGTGAAGCCTAATCATCAATAATAACGTCAAAATAACCATTAGATGCAACAAAGGAGCATTCTAAACAGATTTCTCTATGGACAGGTAGGTAATTAAGTAGGATAAGATAAATACGTAGAAGCTATTCGCAGGAACCACATCCTCATGGCTTATTTAAGATTTACGACAATTACCAAAACAGATACCGTAACAGGAAAATTAAAAATAGGTAATTTATTTTAAAGCATTTTCCCGCTTCGTGGTTAATAAATTGAACAGAGTAATATATATTTTCAGCAATATTTATTAGTACCTATACTTATAATAGTAGTTTTAATCACTGCTATATAAATATGGTAAAGCATAAAAATACAAGTTTAGTTTTACGAACCGAAGCGAAGCCGAGACAAAACCGTAAATCGGAAACTACGAACTTTTTAAAATGTATGTTTTAAAAACTTTAAGACATTATGATGATAAACCAGCTAAGTGCCTAAAAAGTGTAAAAGTTAAGTTTTTGCTATTGACCGTGATTATCAATCACTAGTAGTGACGTAACTGAATAGCAAATGACAAAAACCGTATTTTCCAAGTTGCGAACTTTCTAAGATCTATTTGTAATGTGTAAATGGTTTCTTTTCATTCAATTAACTACGTGTTACGACTTTCATTTGAAATTTAGTTGTATTTTAAGCTGTTTGGGATTAAATTAAACCTTTCGCAATTTTGATGTTATTTATATACCTGTACCTATAAGGGAGTTTTCAAAAAATAGTGCACCCAATGAGTGAATATAGTTAAAAAAGTTAAATCACTGTCAGTTTCGTGACGACAATTAAGCATTAAAATTCGATAAAAACTTGGTTTTGCTGTACATTTTATAAACTTCAATCGTTATTACAACCTAATTAAAGGCAAAAATTCGATCTTCATAAATATTTAATGCTTAATTGTCGTCACGAAACTGACAGTGATTTAACTTTTCTTAACAACTTTCGCTAAGTAGGTATACAAAATTTTAAAAACTCCCATAATCAAGTCTAAAGAGTGCTATAATAACTAATAATATCATCTTTATGTCAGTCGAAGGACGTCTACAGCTGGACATAGGCCTCCCCCTAAGCGGCCCACGGTGATCAGGTTTGAGCCAACTGCATCCAGTGTATTCACTGCATCCACTGGTAGGTACCTTAGTGGCCGTTACTCGAGAACCTTTAAGCCCCAACAACCATCGGTTCTGCTCGTATGTGTCCCGCCCACTGCGACTTAAGTTTAGCTATCCGGAGGCCTACCTACATATATCAGTTACTCTAGTTCTCCGTGAATGACAATATTCTGATGCACAGCATAGCCCTAATAATATAAATACCTACAAATTTAAAAAGTTTCTAAAAAGGTTTATCTAACCAGTCAATCTTAAGGTACCTACTACTAAATGTACTGTGATATTTAAATGTAAATTTGTGCCAAACAATTATAGTAAATATAATATGATTACTAGGTACTTTGTAACGTAGAATTCCGAAAAAAAACACTAGTATTAGATTAGTCCTAATTCGAAATTATACGCTGTTTTTAAGTATAATTACGAAATATAACCCAACTGAATACCTATACAAGCAATGAATTAAGTACACAAAACTGCGATCATAACTCATAATAGTCATAAACTACGGATTTGTTAAACTTCTTGACCACACGCAGTCGAAAACCGGTTTTTCAATCATGATAAAAACCGTAATTTTCTTTCGCATCACTAGTCACGGGAGCATTGAAAAGAAAAAAAATGCATCGATCACATTGTTTTGCAATTTGCATGCTGCATTCTTGTGTCTTGCGTGTTTAATTAATCGGTTGCATTCCGTTATCGAGTGACATGTGAGGCTAAAGACTTTCAGTTTTATTTAAGAAAGAAACACCACTTTTTTCTAATTATCGCAGTTATTTCAGGGCAAAAGTAGTTGGCTAGGAAGGTTATAATATACCTAAAACAAATATCGAATAAAATTCGGAATATTTACCGATTTTCGGAGGTTTAAGTAACATACCTAGACACTAGGTAAGTTAGCTAGGTACTTTACAAGCTTATTTTACTAGTGTAGTTGTTCGACATTAACACTTTCTAGATATGGTAAGTATAAAAAGTATCTGTTAGAACACAACCTAAGCCTGGATAATTATTTAATCTAATCATAAAACATTGGAAAAGTATTTGAAAGATTAGCATAATATTATATCATTTTATAAGCCATTCCAGACATATGTTATCTTAAACAAATCATAATAGCACATTAGGAATCTGAAGCATTGAAATGGTGTAGACATGGAAATCTGGAAAATTGGGAATCTGTAGGCATGGAAATCTGTACAATTGTGAATCTGTAGTATTGGGAAGCTCTGGTATTGGGAGTCTGTACAATTGTCAATCTGTAGTATTGGGAAGCTCTGGTATTGGGAGTCTGTAGAACTGGGAATCTGAAATATTGGGAATCTGAATAAATGGAATTATGTAAAAGAAATCTGTAGAATTGGGAACAATTCGTTAGAAAGCGCGAGTTTTATCATAAATACTAAACAAGAATAAATGCAAGTATACCTACCTATTCTATTATTAAACTTAACTAATTTAATAAAGCAATACAGAATCACTTCAAATTCCGCTAGAATGCGAATCGAACATAACCTAAACTAAATGTTTTTAAAAAATTTTTTTTTAAAAGAAAACATGTTTTGGATTCTTACTTCATCAGCTTTCGGGTGTTTATGGTTGCAGTGCACATGACGGTGTTCAACTTTAGTCACGGCTTTATTGGACAATTCATTTACAAAAGTATGGCAGAAAACACGATCCAAATTCACCAACAGTAGCACTAACAAACCAGACACTCTCACAAACATAACTTTAGTTATTTTCATCATTTTGTCGGTAATGACGACTTGTTTCACTCAATATATAAACAATGTTATTGTTTACATTTTACAACTTGAAACGCGAGTAGACGTGCAGTCTCTCCTAAATACACGGCGTAACTGTCTGACTAATTTTATTTCATTGACTTCTTGACTACTATCTGTTCGAAGACAATTTCGCTAATTCGCATAGATTTACTTGCAAACTGCTCTTTTACATTCGACTGTATTTCTTTTGCAAGACAGTTTACAATTAACTTTACAAGAAATGACGTTAATAGCGTCTACTCGAACGCGCAGGGCAGCTGTTAACCTGACAGCCATTTTTTTAATTCGACCGGTTCACTATCTCTTTTTGGCGCGTGGTTGTGAAAGAGATAACTATAAATGTGGGCGCTGAAGTTTAATTTTGCTGTACAAGTAGTTTTTAACACAAAATTATCAATTATTTGCGCGCCCACTAGATAGTACTCATTCTGGTGTTACAGAAAGCGATAACGTGAACAAAATACATACAGCTATCCAATACAAATGGCCGGAGACATATGTATAGTCAAGCAATTTGATTTCTAGGCCACTTCGAACCTTGTCACAGTGACGTTAATAAGAGACCTTTTGCGTCTTTCATATAGATTTTCACTGTGACAAGGTACGAAGTGGCCCCTAAATCAAATTGGTTCACTGTATATACATAAATACATAATATATACATAATACATAATACGGTTTCAGAGGAATTTCCTCCCGCGTACGCTAAGGTTGTGGAATGAGCTTCCTGCGGAGGTCATCCCAAAGGATTACAGTATGGGGTTCTTCGAAAAGGGTGTAAAGAGGTTTTTACGGGGTCGGCAACGCGTGAATGATGCCTCGGTATTGTAAACGTCCATGGGCTGCGGTGACCACCTGCCATAAAGCTGGCCGCATGCTTGTTTGCCACCTTTGTGGTATAAAAAAAAACAATATACAGATTTTGGAATAATTGTGGGCATAGACTAGTTTGAGTTTGTTTTAGGGTTCCGCAGTAACCCGAATTAAGATCCAAGGAATATTATTTAATTCTTGAATTAATATTCGAATTTTGAAATAAGGATAACATGAAATAATTTCGTGCAAGGAATAAAATATCTCGTATTTGGGAGTTTTTGGAAAAATGCACTCAATTACCGTGACAAGCAAAAAGTTAAATTATCTCAGTTTTCTGACATGAAATCTACATGGAAAATAACTATTGTTACACAAGGGAGCAAAGTTTCTCGTGATAATATTGAGACCGATATCAAAGGATCTAAAATTTAACTTCGAGTATAGCAAGTGGTTCAAAGGGTAGAATCTGGAACGTTGGAAGGGTTTCAAAGCACGTGACGAACAAACTTTGCTTCCGACTGAATACGAAGATTTTCATTCCACTACCGATAACGCGACGAAAATACTAACACGAAAACTGTATGTAACTGGTGATCGAAGAGCTGGCTGCTTCCTCGCACAACGTATCAGCATTGCGATACAACGAGGAAATGCCGCCAGCATCCTTGGTACAATGCCTCAAAGGCCTTTTGTAGATTTTATACTGTAACTAGTTAAGTACTTGTAGTTATCATAATACGATTGTAGTTTCTGAAAATAAATGTGTTTAATTTACACGAAAACATTAAAATTACATCCAACCCAGCTAACGGCAAATATTACTTTGCTCCCTTGTAAATTAAATGCAGTTATGCTACTTATCTGTTTTCAAATAATAAAAACGGAATTTTCCGAGCTAGTGAGCTGAATATACATAAGTGTAAGGTAATGATATATTATTAGAATTAGTATAGATATTTTTCAACAATTCACAGATTAAACTAAGTACTTAATGATATTTGACAAGTATGTAACGGATATTTGACGTATTGGACAAGCCACGTGGCCTGTCGCGTGATTTGTCCAATACGGACCGGATGAAGGGTGTAAATTGGCGGGAACAGTGTGACTTTAAAAAACAAAACAGAAGCGAGTACCGGAGCAGGGCATTAGGTGACGAACCAGAAGAAATACTATTCCTAGAGCTAAAATATATGATTATATAAAGTTGATGTGTTGTTTTTATCCTGACCAAGCGACCCAATATAAGAGATCATAAAATAAGTGTTGTTTTGTGTTTAGAACTTACTTACTGTGTCGTAATCGCGTATTCATAAGGCATTAGTTATTTAGGCCGCGTACAGTCACACTGACCGGCGACATTACTCACGCCCGCGGTTTTGCGCACTTTTGTTTTTACTAGTATGGAACTATTTTAACAGTTAATGTTGACGACAGGTTTGGCCTAGTGGAGAGTGACCTGCTTATAAAGCTAATGGTCCTGGATACAAATCCCAGTAAGGGCTTTTATTTGTATGATGAGCATAGGTATTGTTCCTGCGCCATGTGTGTTTACTTTGTAATAAATATTTTTATATAAAAGAAAGTGGGGTTTGTTCAACTGCTTATAACTCGAGAACGGCTGAACAGATTAAAATGATTTTGGATTGGTTGGAATCGTCACAGCCCTGATTGAGACGTTAAGTACTAAAAAATCATAAAAATAAATATGACCTCAATTGAATGGTCGCCATTGTGGCCATTATGTTTATTGAATTAAAATCATATATGTTTTAGCTAATTAAAAGCTATCATTACTTTTGTCGCTTTTTAGGCGGTACGAAGTTCGCCGGGTCAGCTAGTTATGTATATATATAGGTGGCTGAGAATCAGTGGCGGCGCGTTAATTTTTATCTTAGGCAAGACGGAGCCGATATGGCTTAGCCTTTTCTTCATGAGCCCAAGGGAAACCGTTGAACTGTAGTAAGTTAGGGAAGCCGGCGGGAATCGGCTTGTATAAACGCACCGCCACTGCTGAGTATACACATCAGTGAGTTCATTTTTGTAAGAATGTCCTATAATATTTATTTTAAGCCTATAGAATGTCCCATTGCTGGCAAAAGGCCTCCCCTCTTGATTTCCACTCTGCCTTCAAATAATCTTTATGGTGAAAACTTTCGATCGGTATTATAAAGACAAAGTAATGTTTTTCCTCGTAAAGTGGTTCGATTACCGGTTCAACCATGTAATTATGACTTTGAATGCAGTTTTTATTTGAATTTAAACTCAATGTCTTTTTTCAGTAAAATGCTCCATCCACGTGGCATAGCTTGGGACGCCCTGTATATATTTTAAATGTATTTTTATATATTACTTTTGTAAAAAACTAACTTAAGTCATACCTAATGATAATGATATATCATAAAGTACACAACAATTTTCAAATAATTATGTTCCTAGCCAAACTGCGATTTCAGTTTGTTGGCGAGATAGCGCTATGTAAAGTCCAGCTACCACTTTACAAAACGCAAGGCCTACTACCGAACAACGTCATGCTCTAAGGCCCCTTACACACTGCGACTTTTAGCAGCGATGCAGTCGCGCGTTTCTGAAACGCGCGACTGCATCGCGACACCAGCAATTTTGCATCGATGCTGTCGCGCGTTAGTATCGATACAGTTGCGCGTTAGCATCGATACACACGCGCGACAGTATCGCGACATCATCAATGAAATTTTTTTTGCATCGATGCTGTCGCGCGTTAGTATCGATACAGTAGCGCGTTAGCATCGATACACACGCGCGACAGCATCGATACAGACGCGCGTTAGCATCGATGCAGAATTGCAGACGCGGGGTAGTGGGCAGTTTGCTAAATCTACTGATAAAGCAGTTCTAAAAGCAGCTATCTGATTTTAGAGCTAGCTACTGACATATGATACATAATGACCACTTCTTAATCTTTCACTTTTTTTTATGACAAAGGTGGCAAACGAGCAGACGGATTGCCTGATGGTAAGCAATTACCGTCGCCCATAGGCACCCGTAACACCAGGGGAGTCACAAGCGCGTTGCCGACCTTTAAGGGTTTTGGAGCTCTGGGAACCTTACTCACCATCAGGAAGACAACACTACATACCTAAAAGGTAGCAGTGCTATTATGGCTGTGATCTTCTGTAAGGAGGAGGTACTTCCCCAGTTGGGCTGCCCCAGATTCAAGCGTGATGGTCATCGCTGTGCCCTACCTCTCATTGTTGGACGTAGTTTAAGGACATACCCGGGTCCAAAATGGGTGGACCAAATACTTCCTCTGTTTGCGTTTACGTTTCTTTTTTAAACGTAATAATATAGAGAGCGTGATTAAAACAGTTTCAATGAATGACTGATCAAAATACGTTTCGCGTCGAGGCTCACGTTAGCATCGATACCGTCGCGATGCTAACGCGATACAGTAGCGATGCTGCATCGCGATTGCATCGATGCTGCATCGCGATTGCATCGATACTGCATCGCTACAGTTCAATGGCCAGCTTCTGCATCGCGACAGCATCGCTACTGTATCGCGACAGTATCGCGACTGTATCGATGCTTAAAGTAGCGCAAGTGTATAAAGGTGGACCGTTTGCGACTGCATCGATGCTGCATCGCGACAGCATCGCGACTGCATCGCTGCTAAAAGTCGCAGTGTGTAAGGGGCCTAAGGGCAAACTTATATGTTATTTTACTTATTTGTTACTTTACTTGACATTGGCGAAATCATCGATTGATTTATTGATGGAAGCCATTTTTTTTAAATAAGAAGAAGAGATAGCGCTAATTTTAACGTAATAATATAAAGAATGAAGGCGTAGAGATGTGACGACCCCATCGCCCACTGGTTTTGTCCAGTGCAATCAGTCAACGCAGGGCAGCTTGTGGCGAGCTGTTGGAGAGTAGCGACTCCACGTACCTGAGCGCCCCTGGGGTGCCCTGTCGGACAGGTGGGACAGGTCCCCTGCCTCTGGCTTGCCTTCACCGGCCGTCCAGAATGGGGTCGCGAGAGCTGCGTTCTCGAGGGTAGATGTGGAAACCTAAGTGGCGAGTTGGCTATATGTTTAAAGTCCAGTGACACCTCTCTACCCTTAGCCCTATGCACCGGGCCCATCTCGCACAGGGCGAGTCACCGTCTGCCGGAAATAAAATTGGATACCATTTTATTAGGCAGACGTCCGGTTTTTTATCCAATAGCCCAGTAGCTAGTCCATCCTTTCCACCCAATAGCTTGGTACATTCTAGATTCCATTTAAACTCAATAGTCCTTACACCATGGCGGGTGTTGTCTCTGTGCGCGTCCCATGATACGGACAGGGGCAACATCCGCTTAGTGTACCCCTTACATTTCATTAAATTGCCGAAAGGGCCTCTGCGCGTTGGCTCGATCTGGCTCCGCGTATGCCTCCCAAATGTCCGGAACACCATTGTTCCGTGTACGGAAAAGACATATAAATAATGATGATAATATAATAAAGTCGGGCCTCAGCCAGCGCGGGAGCGCCGGCCATTTTGGAACCACCTGGCCTCGTCC
Organism: Grapholita molesta; assembly: GCA_022674325.2. Classification (NCBI taxonomy): domain Eukaryota; kingdom Metazoa; phylum Arthropoda; class Insecta; order Lepidoptera; family Tortricidae; genus Grapholita; species Grapholita molesta. Next base: position 4,249,318 of record CP053147.2, read on the forward strand.
GCAATGACGGTAAAAGACCCGACGGTATGACTCTCGTGCCATGGAGCATGGGACGGCCGCTGGTTTGGGACGCGACATGTGCCGATACTCTGGCGCTGTCCCATGTCCATGGCACGGCAGTCAAGGCTGGTTCGGCTGCCAACTCTGCCGAACTCCTCAAGCGGCGCAAATATGCAACCATAAACAGTGGTTGCATATTTGAGCCTTTTGGGGTTAAAACCCTGGGGCCATGGGGAGAAAGCGCCCACAGGGTTTTTAAAGAATGTAGCCGTAAGTTAGTCAAGTTGACGCGTGACCAGAGGGCTCATGTCTCGCTCAGCGGATCAGCATTGCGATCCAACGGGGCAACGCTGCCAGCCTTCTGGGCGCGCTGCCAGCAGACGTCGATTTGGGGCAAATTTTCTATTCATTTTTAGCTTTTAATTCTAATAAAGTTTGACTTTAGTACCTCTTTACCTGACGTATGCTCTATTATTTCGTTCGGGATATCAGACAGTGGATCAAGGCCTGTGTGAGGAAATCCAGGACCGTTCGGAAATAAGCCAGGGGAAAATCCAGAACCATTCCTACTAACTACTGGAATACTCCTACTGAGTTTACGCTTCCAGCGAGACCGGTTTTTTTTTATGACATAGGCGGCAAACGAGCAGACGTATTGCCTGGTGGTAAGCAATTACCGTCGCCCATGGGCACCCGCAACACCAGGGGAGTCACAAGCGCGCTGCCGGCCTTTAAGGGGGGTTGGAGCTCTGGGAACCTTACTCACCATCAGGAACACAACACTACATACCTGAAAGGTAGCAGTGCTATTATGGTTGAGGTGGTCTCTGATAGAATCGAGCTAATACTTACCTCGGTCAGTATTGTCCTAGCTACGTGTAAAGATTACATTATGGCGGCCGAGAAAGCCAAGTGTCTATTACGGCCGTTACGTCACCTTTAAAATAACGCTCAGCTGAGAACTATCTCACTTTCGTGTGTTGTATGAAAGCTGAGATCCTTAAGAAGATTAGTATTCTTATACATGTTTATGCATATAAATAGTTGCCCTTTATTATATTTATTATACAAGAGGAAAGCTGATGTTGAATTTGCTAGTGTTACGAGATTCTCAAGGCGCAAGATACTAAGGCCCACTCTACAAGTAAAATGCTACTCAAATTCGTACTTTATAGTGTAGTAAATAAAGTATAATTTATTTTGTGTCAAAATCGAAAAAAACATTTTTTGGACTATTTAATGAAATGTAAGGTGTACACTAGGCGGATGTTGCCCCTGTCCGTATCATATTTCCGGCAGACGGTGACTCGCCTGATTTATTATTATAATTGACAAGTTGTACCTACCTTTTCTGAGTCGGTTAACACTTCCCATATCACCGGTGCAATGTTATGTTATTTATTGTCAAAAAAACCACAACTCCATAAAACTGCGAACACACAACTATTAAGGCATTTTATTAAGTGCAACTTATCATTTTTAGAACTAGGTTTTTGCAGAAGTACCTACCAGTCGAATAATGTTGAAATTATCGTGAAAACAGTGCCTATTAGTACGTTATCAATATCTTACATGTCACGTCAATGTTCTTTTTTTTTTAGTAACATTATCAAACAAGGTTGGCTTATCCCAAAGACCATACGAAGGAAAAAAAAAGGTTGGCTTACTATTTTAATATTTTTAATAGACAAACTTTCTTTAACTGATGTTTCGTTTTAATCTTAACCTTGACTTGGCAGATCTTAAGATTGTAAATAACTCAAGGAATTTTTAATAAATATTATCATATCTATGGCCTACGTACGGTCGCCATCAGATATATCGAAGGTGTGGAGGTGGTCACAAATATCTGAACAACGTTGCTAAGCGTTTGAAGTGTTCAAAATGACCTACACGCGCTATTATTCTCTTGACAATAGAGATGTGTTGACCTCATTTTGAACACCTCAAATGCTTAGCTACTTCTGCTGCTGACTGTATAAGTAAGTAATACAATTATGGTTTTTTGACGCAAACCAAAGAAACGGATTAGCCGATAATGAAACTTTAGTACCTGTATATAATGATACCCTGCACAGACACTATGAACCCTCGGTACAGACCCAGAGGTCCGTCAGATTTCAAGGTCTTCATCAGACAGTCCACGAGGCCATTGAACTGCTTGTCCTTCCCCTTGCCTATGTCTACCATAGACATACCAATATATCCACTACAAATTGTGTTACTCGTATAGCACAGTTTGTAGTGCACTGGGCTAGTGATCCAGTGGTTGTGGGTTCGAGTCCCATATTTTTCTTTCGATATCGAACATACAATGAGAAGTTGGTCACCTTGTAGACGGAGGCATACTGTCCGTCGACAGCTTGGACGGGGCTGTCGGCGTGCTGCTGTCCAGGGTATATGATCATCCGGACCGGATCAGGGTGCTGGATACCAGATAGTGGTGTGTCAGTAGGGTAGGGTAGATGCAAATGTAGGGTAGGTTGCAACGGCATATAAAAGAATACTTTACAGCATCTTTACAGTAATACATAGACATACCATTAACCCTTTATAAGGCCCCGTTGACTGAGACATGGTATCGCAGAATTCGTTGCAGCTATCGGAAGCTTACAATTCAAAGCCTATTTTAAGAGCAACTTAAATTTCCAACAATTACAAGCGACATAGTGCCATAATATAAAGACTGCATGGTTGAATTTCCAAGTCAGCATATGTGGTCGATATAACGCCTCTGCCTTATAAAGAGATAAAGTAGACGGAGCGTGCTAATAATAATACCACGATCTAAAGGGATGGTATGGCAGAGCGCTATTTCCGTCCGTCCTTGTCCTAGTCTCACATATTTTTGTTCCCCTCCAAACTGGACCCTTCAGAACTGTCAAAATTGGAGGGGAACAAATACAATTGGAGATTTCTTGGGTTTTCAACCAAAGTTGCGGTAATTAATACAGAATAAGCTAATGTTTATGTTATAAAACTATATAACTAAGAGATCAAAGGGTGTACTTATATTAATATTATAAAAACACTTTATACTATTTAAAATAATAATTTATTTCACCATAAACTTCATAATATAAAAACAACACAAATACCCAACCGAAAATTAATGTGCACTCATTATATTTATACATTTGTAAGTCTTTAAAAACGTCAGTTCACGCCGAGCCGGCAACGCGAACGTGAGCTCGGCATTCTTACTACTTGAAAATTACGGTCTTTGAAACGAACGTGAGTGAAGCTGTAATTTAATAAAGTGATGCCCAATATATAATACCCAGGTATTTTACTTGAACTGCGACTAGTAACCATCGGACAACCTCGATCGCAAACCCGCCTGTCAAGCGTGACGATTACGCCCCGAACAATTATATTTATTGAGGTAATATTAAATATACTCGCTGTATATTATATGTGGTATTCCACATGGTACCTAATGGCGCTGGGCGCTTACGCTCTTGTTAATGACGCTTCAATACTAATGTGACACTTTGCAACGTAAGCGCCAAGCGCCATAAGGTACCTTTCCATGTGGACTACCACATATTGTTATATGCTGGTCGCATATTTGGACTCTGAATATAAATGCAAAGGTGACTACACCTCTTACGCTAAACTTTGAACTGGTTCGAGTCCCGACTAAGGATCAGATAGTTTATATCTTAGCAACGATATTTTTTAATTACTACGTTTTACAATTATTTGTCTCATGCAATTAATGGTTTTTCTATCTCGGTGCCAACTAGGTTCTCGAAGAATTTCTTCGACATTTCACACCTTTTGCTCACGCAGTGGGGACATCTGAAAAAAAAAGATATAAATAGGTCGATTTTTTTTTTGTTTTTTATGACATAAGCGGCAAACGAGCAGACGGATTGCCTGGTGGTAAGCAATTACCGTCGCCCATGGGCACCCGCAACACCAGGGGAGTCACAAGCGCGTTGCCGGCCTTTAAGGGTGGTTGGAGCTCTGGGAACCTTACTCACCATCAGGAACACAACACTAAAGACCTGAAAGGTAGCAGTGCTATTATGGCTGTGGTCTTCTGTAAGGAGGAGGTACTTCCCCAGTTGGGCTGCTCCAGATTCAAGCGTGATGGTCATCGCTGTGCCCTACCTCTCATTGTTGGACGTAGTTTAAGGACATACCCGGGTCATAGATAGATATTACAGCACATTCTTACACAAATTGACAGAGCCCCACGGTGAGCTCAAGAAGACTTGTGTTGTGCTAACTCAGCCAGCGATATATATAATCAATATAATAGACAAATACTTATATGCATATATAGACACCCATTAGGGAACAGTTATCTGTGCTCATAACACAAATACATGCCCTCACTGGGATTTGAACCCAGGACCATAATATAATAAATAACAAACAATTCTTCCTTTTATTTCTAACACTGTTATTTAGTTATTATTTATTTAGCAAAAAAAATATTTCTATCGATATTTATTTTTTCTCGTGTCGCGGCTCCGATTCCCGATTCAACTATTTAATTATTTAAAATTTAAGAATGTAGTTTTTTTTTTTTTTACATTAAAATAATGTCTTCTTTCAGTAAAATGTTCCATTTACAATATTAAAGGTAAAGTACCTTGTGGCATTTTTGCTTCTTTGCAAGATATTATTACATTCGATATTTAAATCGAAAGAAAAATAGAAAAAAATTGACTCGCAGCGGGACTAGAACCCACAACCTCACTAGCCCAGTGTACTACCAACTTTGCTATAGGAGTACTGCTTAGGCTTAGACTTGTATTTTTTTTCTATTTGTATTTGTGACAAGTCTAAGCGGTACTCGTATAGCACAATTGGTAGTGCACTGGGCTAGTGATCCAGTGGTTGTGGGTTCGAGTCCCACTGCGAGTCAATTTTTTTCTATTTTTCTTTCGATTTAAACATCGAAGATATTCGCTAGCAGACGTTTCTGCATAATAAAAAAAATATAATTACATGTGCTACAGATGATAGTACATTACCTGTTGAGGAACTGTCTGGACACCCTGGGCCCAGTTTTCATATGTGAGGAGACCACATCTGCTAAAGCTGATATGAATATGGGGTGATCGTTCGGCGCGCTAGCTCTTTCTACCTGTATCACTCCCGCCTGTGGAGGAAAGAGATAATATAACATTGTCATCGGTTGCCGCGATAATTACTCATGAAATAAAACAACTAAAACGGATTAAATCGCGTATACTAATTTAAGATAATATAACATTTAGACTCAAAGGGAATATAACACTGGCTTAACTGTAGGACCATGTCTATAATATTTCGGGACAATCAGGCAAAGTAAGCTCAGTAAGACTTGTGTTGTAGCTAGACGACGATATATATATAAATACTTAAATACATAGAGAACACTCATGACTCAGGAACAAATATCTGTGCTCATCACACAAATAAATGCCCAGACTGGGATTCGAACCCAGGACCATCGGCTTCATAGGCAGGGTACAGGATCATCGGCTTCATAGGCACCCACTAGGCCAGACCGGTCGTCAAGTATATTGGTCTAAGTTGTGCAGATAATTAATATGGAAAGTACGTCAAAATTTATGTAGTAAGCTAAATTGCCAGTAACTGGCTACCCTTCTAATCTAATCGGCTAATCGGTTTCAGAGGAATTTCCTCCCACGAACGCTCCGGCTGTGGAATGAACTCTCTGCCGAGGTTTTCCTTAGTGACTACAGTATGAGGTTCTTCAAAAAAGGAGTCTATAGATTCTTGAAAGGTAGGCAACGCGCATGTGAATCCTCTGGAGTTGCAGGCGTCCATAAGCTACGGTAGCTGCTTACCATCAGGCGGGCCGTATGCTTGTTTGCCACCGTCGTTGTATGTTTAAAAAAACTGGCCACATTATAGTACTCAAAATAATCTGTGTTTATATGGGATTAGAATTCATTTTAGTGTGAGGTGGCCAGTTATTGAAACCCAATTAGGAAATGTGTTCTATTTGTAGGTACACAGAATTCATTTTAAGTATACGGCGGTGGCTAGTTACCCGATTCATTGCGGATGGCACGACAGGCGAGTCATCAATGTTTTCGACGTGTGGCGTATGACACGAGAGGAGTGTCAGCACATTCTATGGCGTAAGGCACGCCTGTCGCGTCGTGGAATTGTTCGCGCCACAGACAAAAGTTTTTGAAAATAGATGACGCTACGAATCGGTTACTTGATATTTACCCTATACAGGGTGTAATTTTTTACATGATTAAAAATGTATTTTTCGAACTCCATAATCAACTAGCAAGTGAAAGCTGTAACGGATTATGATTAAGATAACACAATTGTTTTTATGCATTTTCTTTTAGTATTTTTTTTTTACATGTATAGGATATTACGATATTAAAATAGCTTTTATAAGATATTTAAAATGTAAAGTTTACTAAATTACTTTTCTAACTAGCATATATCACAAAAAAAATGTTATGGACACTTATGATTCAAACAGTCCATTCAAATTACTAATTTAAATAGTAGTGTTTTTGGATATTATAAACCATTATAATATCTAAAAACAGCTGTTAAAAGTAAAATAAATTACAAAAAATAAAAATAAAAAGATTCAAAATATTTTGTCTGAATTCAGTAAGAGTAGGAGCATTCAATTGCAAGTTGTTTATGGAGTTTTGTATCAAGTAAAAAATGACAACCTGTATAGCATGATTTGCCCCAGAATATAACCCGGATACTAACCTCTTTAGCCAATTCATCGCAATACTCGATGTCCAATTCGTGCAATGTCTCTATGTGCTCGTTCACAAACGCTATAGGCACGAGGATCAGGTGTTTCTTGCCTTGTTTCGAGTACGCCTATAACACAAGAAAAAATTCAAATACTTATATTTATTTTCCTAACTAGTGCAGTTTGCGTAAATTTCACTTTATAAGGCACTTGTTATGAAAAATTGGTTTCGATACTCGTGTAAAAACTTCTTTAAGACTCGGGTGATTGTCACCCTCGTTTCACTCGGGCTCCAACTTTCACCCTCGTCGAAAAAAAATTTTGCCTCACTAGCTTGGAAAGAACTGTTTTATTTTTTAAAAACAGGTAGCAAAGTTGCATTTTATACACAAGAGTGCAAAAAGTAATTTCGTGCACATTGTTTATCGTTTGTTTTTTTGGTTTTTTGGTTGGATATTCTTTTATTTAATATTTTTGAATGATAAATGATGGATGCCAATAATTTTGAATACATTTTTAAAGTTTTGAGAGTTAATTTTTACCTCGCGGTAGTGTGGTGAAAAATTGTGTTTCACTATGTAGCGTAGGCGCCTTGTTGACGTAGCTGGTGACCAAAGAGCTGGCGGCTTCCTCGCACAACCCAACGTTGAGATACAACGAAGAAATGCCACCAGCATCCTTGGTGCAATGCCTCAAGAACTTTTTGTTTATTTAACCATATTTGTACAATATAGTACAATATAAATAATTGTTATAATAAGTATTTGATAACATTTTTCTCACCTTAATAGCGTCGTCAGTATAAGGTTGCAGCCAGGGCAGCGGACCAACTTTGGACTGCCACACGAGCCGGTGCGGGTTGGGGACTTGCAGTTTGGACATGGTAAGCGCGACTGTTGCGGCCACTTCGTGGGGGTATGTGTCGCCGCGCGATACTGCCTAGGAAATATAGTTGTTATTGCAATTAAAATAAAACTCATTTTAGGATATTTTTTTTATCTATTTTCGCCGTGTCGCTTTTAGATGTAATTTCTGTTTATAAATTTTCATATATTTTTTATTACTTCCGTTTCGTTACCGCAACAATGTATAAAAATAGTAACGGAATGGAATAAAAAAGCTTGAGACACATTTTTCCTCTTATCTGGCTCGAAAGAGCTCATGATTCTGAGTAGAAACTACACAAAAAAAAAAACAAATTAAAAAAGTTACGTAAACAACTTTAAATAAAATAGCAGTAGACATATTTCGGCTGTTATGACCAATGCTCGGACAAGTCATCGCAAAATAATCGCAACATCGCGATAGAACAAGATTAATAGAATCGCATTATGTACAGTCAGCATTAATAGTAACGTATGATACAACGCACCAAAAGTATCTGCCATCCTGTGTATTTTTTTTACAAATGAGATATTTTCGACAGTTCGCGTTTCAAAGTTTCAGAAATCTGTCTTTCTTTGTGAAGTAATTAAAAAACGGTAGATACTTTTGGTGCGTTGTTTCATACGTTACTATTGATGCTGACTGTACAGTATTATTTATTTATATTTTTCAACGACATTTATTACTCCAATATTTACCAGGTGTGAAGGTATTTCCATTAACATTTTTTTTAATGCTGATGGTTGCATTGTATTTATTTGCACCATAATTAAGCAAATAATTGTATTAATTTAAATTGTCACCACAAAACTGTTTCAAGCATGACACTTTGACAAATATGTGACTAAAAAGGTCAAATGTTAAATTACCATAATATCCAGAGCCCGGAAAATCCATTGATAAACAAAAGACTGTCGCAACCAAACTAGTTTTAGTAACATTTTTTTATCGATATCGAGTAAGTTTTGTCTAAAAATCATACCAATATGTTTAGGTACATTATTTTTTAATCATTCACGCCAATCGCAAAAGAAGTGGTAAGTAGGGTTTATTTATATGTGTTATTTCATCTAAAACGCAACGTAACTTATATTATCACCGTTACTTATATTTCATGTTAAGTAATAACCCTTCCCTTTTGGCTTGGCCGTAGTCGGGTGACAAAAAGGTAATCAACCTCATTGAAAATAATGAACACTTCAGAAAATTTGTATTCCATGAGACATCGATGAACTCGATATCGATAAAAAAATGTTTCTAAAACTAGTTGGATTGCGACAATCTATTTTTTGCTATGGATTTTCCGGGCTCTGATAATATCCGCTTTAGATAATAATAATCTTAAGTCTCGACTCTATAGTCTTATTCCATGTCCATATCTGTTTCTGCGATGACTTATCCGAGCACTGGTTATGATGATGATGAAGCACTAGATTACCTTCAGTGGCAAGCTGTGAGCGGTGAATAGAATGAGGACATCATCTCTAACTGTCTCCTTAAACTTGGCCAGTTTCTCTTTGATCCTCTCGGCAAAGACCTCGGCTAGAAGAGGATGGGAGGCCCATCTCTCTATCATGCTGAATTGGATGTTCTTAGGAACGGATCTGCAACAATAAACATAGTACATTATTAACAGGCCGGGAAGTGAGGGGTTGCCGGCCGAATCAAATATATCTAATATGTATTATCTTCAGACATCGGATTCCGTGGGGGGAAACTTCTTGACCGCTAGGGACTTCCTATATCGATAAACTCATTTATTGATACTAGTTCTATATACTAGTGACCGCCCCCAATTGTGTGTGTTTTTCATAACTACTGTTCTGAAGACCAGTATGAAATTCATACATAGCGTCTAAAATAATCGGTAGGTTACACATAGATAAGGCTAATACCGATTGCGTTATAAAATAGTTGATACCCATTAATAAATAATTGAGTTCTTATTTTATTATATAATACTCTTTTAATAAAAAAATATTTTATAAGCAAACCTTTGTGTGATCACTAGTATTTAGAACTAGTATCGATAAATGAGTTTATCGACGTAGGAAGTACCTAGCTGTCAAGAAGTTTCGCCCCACGGAATCCGATGTCTGATTATCTTTAATATTATAAAGGCGAAAGTTTCGGAGTGTGTTTGTTACTTCTTCACGTCTAAACGGCTGGAGCGATTTTATGGAGTTAGCTGACACCCTGGATTGTTAATTGATTGGATTGTTAATCCAGGGTGTCCTATGTGTTAACATAGGTTAAGTTTTTACCCTAATATAATAAACCGCGGGTATCACCGCGTCCATAGTGTAAGTGTATAATAGTGTAAATATGTGGTACCTTTTATCTACCACATATTTTATTTCAGACGATATTCCATAACTGTTAGTGTACATTACCCCTTACAAACTAATGTTACGAGGCTGACAAGCTGTGTTCACGCCGATGTATGTAGTGCTTTAGTCAAATATGCAATGAAATGAATAAATTTAACAGTACATTTCTACAGAGGCCGGGAAGTTGGCGGGCGGGTATATGTAGACATGCACTATAACTACTTTCTCCAACATGCAGTACAATGTGGACATTATGTTCCTTATAATAAACTTCGAAGTATGTGGTTGCAGGTTCGACTAGGCGAGAGGCACGAGAGGTCGTTAAGGTTGACATTGCCGGCCCTTAATTGTCATGTCACATAAGGCCGGTAAGGTCCTCTTTTTTTTTAATAAATTAGTGACATAGCATCTTGGAGATTGGCCATTAAAAAATATTGGTGGTTTTATGACATACTGCCATTACGCCTATTATAACATTTTACTGTTCTTTTTCTTGGCATTTTTTTAACTTTTGTATTTGGTATTGTTTGTTTGAGAAAAACACTATACATACCAGGCGTGAAAAGGGCACTGGTCCCACCGCGAGCTAGTAAGCTATGAGTTATCAGCTATTTCAAGGGACAATAGATAATCGCTCAAGTGTAAATAAAAGAGAGAAATATATATATTTATAGCTCTTTGCCCGGCTATGACCTATATGTGTACACGGGATCGATTATCTTTTGTCCCTTGAAACAGCTGATAGCTCATAGCTTACTAGCTCGCGGTGGGACCAGTGCCTAGGCGTTGTCGGTCTCGTAACAATTTTCGCTATGGGGTCAACTTTGTAAATCGTAAAAAAAAACAACTCTCATACATTTTCGTTAATTTATACTTGACCTTTTCTATGGAACAGCTCAATTTTTATTTAATTTTTCATTTTTGACCCCATAGTAAAAGATGTTCATCATGAAGAGATGCCGGTTTGATAATCTTGTATCACCTTTTTTATAACACCTAGCGGACGATTGTCTCTGTCCCTCTCATGACGTCTTATTTGGGGTAAAAGAGAAAGATGCCCGAAATTTAGGAATATCGTTTTTGGCGGTAGTACCTCTGTATACTAAGTAGGCAACCTTCCCGGCCTCTGTGGTAATGTATTAATACCTAAAACTATCGTGAGATTGAAACATATTAATTGTATGGCTCATGATTATGCTCCTCGTTACGGAGTGAAACATGTCGAGCAATATTCGACTTATAAAACGTGAGTTACCCGCTTTTATACAATTAGTATTAATACCTGTTCTTGTAAAAGTCTGCTATCGCATTTAAGCTGGATCCCGTGGTAGCGCAGCTGTACTGAGGGTACTGCGAGAATATTATGGCTCGTTCCACACCGTCTCTGGAAGCAGAAATAGTTATTTGTTATACAAGGGGGCAAAGTTAGTGTTTACCTACTCATGCTAATATTGAGACCCGCAATATTCCAAAGTTGAACCACGAGCATAGCGAGTCAAAGAGTGCAATCTTGAGCATTGGGGTTTCAAAGCACGAGAGGGGAACACACTTTGCTACCGAGTGAAACACACAATTTTTCACCTCACTGCCGCGAGGGAAAAATGTACTCTGAAACTTAAAAAAAATATTCAAATTATTGGCATCCTACATTCATAAATATTAGATAAAAGAACATCTGATCGGCTCAATCAATTAAAGGTATCTGCTTCAAAATAGAATTGCAATAATTCACCGGAACATACCTTACATTGTAAGTTAAATACATACATACATATCAGCCGTATGCAGTCCACTGCTAGACATAGGCCTCCCACAAATATGACTTGTATCATCTTGGAGGGTAGTTGCCATAGTGGCGGGTTGGCGACCGCAGTAGCTGTAGATTGGGTTTCGACGGACGCTGCTGCCCGCCCGTACGATTTTTCCCTTTGTCGCCTCTTACGAGACACGCGGGAGGAGATGGGGTGGTGCTATTCTAGTCAGCCGGCATCACACGGCATAGTTAAATAAAAGCTTGTAAATAAACGAGCACTAACTCACTTTTCCAACTGGCTGAAAGTGTCTGCGGTGTAGGGGGGCACGTATCTGAACGCCACGTAGTGCTTGTGAGGTCCGGTCTCAGGAGACAACTCGTCCAATTTCTTTGTTAACAGCTCACCTGAAATATACAGTGTAATACTGTTATAACGACTCCCAAGGGGATATGAAGTTTTTTTTTCTAATTTATCTCTATATTAATAAAAGAAAGTTGTGTTAGTTCCGACTTTTATAACTCGAGAACGGCTGAACCGATTTGAACGATTTTGGGCTAGTAAGCTCGGGAATAGTAAGCTTAAAAAAAAAAAAATCAATCAATCAAAAATACCTCATATATAGACTTTCAGGCGGTACAAAGTTTTATCATAAAGTTTCTAACAATTAATTATGTTCTTCCCCAAACTGCGATTGCAGTTTGTTGGCGAGATAGTGCTCATTTTAACATACAATAATGCTATGCACTAAATACAAACTACTAAAATCGTACATGCCTGCCGATATTTTATGGTGACAAAAAAGAAATAACATTTGGAATCATTTATAACGTAACTATCCGGAAGACGAACTAAACGTATTGACATTTTAATTTTATTTACATTAAAATATGTAACTACATAATGAATGTGAAAGTAAACCAATATATCGACATATTTCGTAAAAAAATGTAATTTAATATAAATAATCAGCATATCTAGGCTAGGGCAGTGCGAGAGGCAGTAGGCAGTGTGTGAGGTGGCATAAGCTTAGGTGAAAAACTTAACGACTTACCATTGAAATAATGATAATAAGTGGAGTATCAGCCGAGGAGCTGACATTGTAGTATTTTTTACATGTATTCTAGAAGAGAAATCTTTACCTTGTTTATTAGTCCACTTCAAGATAGGAGATCCACCGCCAATCTCACTGTATTTCTTCTGGACTTCCTCCGTCCGTCTCTTGGCTATCCATGGCCCCAGCCTGCTTTGCACCGGCAGCTGGATCATGTCCCGGTCGGTCATGATACGGAGGAGATAGCCACCAACCTGGTGAATACAAATATTTATTGTAAAGTCTTAAGCCTATTATTGCAATGTGGTAGCTGGACACTTTTAAAGAAGGATAAATTTACAGAAGTTCTTTATGACCCATATTAAATATGTCAATGTGACATTCCATATTAATTCTCTGCACAACTACATACATACATACTAGATAAATGGTCCTTCAGTTAAGTTAACTATATGTTTTATAACATAAATGTGATATTGTGATTGTTGTATGTTAGCAAAGATTAAAGCATAAGCATTTCATGTATATGACTTAGTTGTGGGAGGCACACTTAAATAACATTTCTAACCTATTGTGGTTTGTTATTGGTTAAAAATATAATTTTCACACTACCAGCTTGTATATGGCACTTTTTTTCCCCGCTAAGAGGGAACAAAGTGGGACTTTTCTGTTCTAGGACATTTGCTTGACACTTTTGAAACCGGGCTCTATGCGGCGCTACGACATTTTTGCTATATACAGGGAAACCCATTAACGGGCTACGCGCCTACGGGCGGTGTGCCCGACAGGCGGGTTCTTGGTGTTGAAGCACCTAGTTTCATAATAACTGTTTTAGTTACCTGGTCTATAGTCTCTGGACCCCCCATGTTTAACATAACTATAGCAGTCTTTGGCTTCGTAGTGGTGGACATTCTCCGCGCCAAAGACGCACTTTTACCTAAAACAAAAAAATTACACAAATAAATAGAAAAATAGTTTAATCTATTTAGTGTCATACTATGCTCTTGACATACCTAGGAGGATATAACCAATATGGAGTAGCCATTAACAGGCATTCCCCTCTGCCAAAATTACTCGGCCGCCGGTCATAGTTCTTGAACTTGTGTGAATATAGTTTATGCCAGTGTTTGATAATTTTGTCGTGTGCGTGTGTTAAAGTGTTACCTCACCCCGGCGCCGAAAACGGCAGAATTTTTTCGATAAAAATTAGTGCAATAGTAGTTAAAATTCATACTAATATTATAAATGCGAAAGTGTGTCTGTTTGGTGTCGTCCGGCGCGACGAATTGACGTGATTTTTTAAAGTAGTTGAAGAAATGGAGTGACATAGGCTACTTTTTCCAGCGGGAAAACATCTCATTCCCACGGGAAGACTCAATATGTTACATTTTCCTCTAACCATGCGGGCGAAGCCGCGGGTATCATCTAGATCTAGTCGTTACATAGATAAGAAAGCCGGCCATTCCGGTAAAAATCATTTTTTCCGTCAATTTATGTCTAAATATTGTAAATAACTATAACATGAGAAAGAAACGGGTTAGCAGGAAGTAAATATTTAAATTAAGTTGTAACATAATTATCATACATTAGATATTAGTTAGAACTTACAAATTGAAGAAATCATTGTTATCTTTCGGCTCCCAACTTTGGAAAATGTTTGTAATGACTTGAATATAACTAAAAGATGACTCAAAACTTTTTGATATTGCTGTTAAATGTCATTCGGTACGAGAATTCATTAATAATGATTAAATTAATTTATTACGAAATTTACTTCATCACAAAAGTAAACCGAAAATAGAATGAATGGATGAATGGTTTAAAAACACCTTGACAATGACACAATGACATATGATTGTGACGTTCAGATATTTTTTTTTTAATAGATTTTTAGGCGATTAATTTAAGCACACAAAAGGTATACTCCTAAAATATATACTGTGCATGCTTCTGTCTGAATTTCCGTGTTCTAACATTAAGTTTAAAGAATATAATACTCATTCATTAGCTACGTCTGCTTTTCTTTTTACATGTATTTTTGATTATGGCAATAATAAGCTTATTTTGCAACATCATGGCAACGCCACTATTTCATTCACTCATTCGGGAATGGTACATATAATATTTATGACAGTCGACGTCAAGTATTATTTTTGTGATCATAATCGAAATTTTTGAATTTTCGTTTTTATTATTGAATCTTATTAAACTCCTTAGTTTAGCTTCGAATAAAAATGACCTGCCGCAACGCTTCTCATGCTGGCAGCTGGTACACGGAGAATGGTATGTCACATTGTATTATCTAATGGTAATTTGGTATTGTTAACGAAGACATGTCAAATAATGGTAGTGTAAATAATTAAATTCATCGATGTTTAATTTATTGTATTTGGTTTTGCCTGATTTACTTGAATCGTCTTGATTTTTGTATTGTATTGTTGAATTTTATACAAGTTTTTTGTCTGAATGACTACATAAGTCAAAAGTTCAGTGACCTTTTGTGACTCCTCTTTGTTCTGAAGCTGAGGATAGCCTTTCTGTTTTAATACATAAAAAAAGAAACCATTTCTTCTGTTTTTTTTATGAAGGAAAACAATGAAATCGAATAAATTGTATAATATTTAAGCTAAATTGAATGCTATATTAGTTATTTCATTGACTTCCGTTTTGATTTGCGTTCAGAAATTTGCTTTAGTAATTATCTGAGGAGCCAAAACATGAATCTTTCAGCTTTATGTTAGTAACCATTATTGTACAGCTTCGAAGCTAATATGAACATTTTCTGCGTGTTTGTTGCAAAACTTTCACCATATTTCAAATATTATGCTGTTAACTCTTTTAACTCTTGCGTGTTAGAATAGCCAGAATATATTTCCGAACGAACAGGAAACGTCGGTTGCCATGACACTATTCAAACGAGTGTCATTTTATCGTAAACAAACGACCATTACACTCCCTTTTTTTCGTAAATTTTCTCAATATGTCTGAAAAATTTAAAACTGTTCAATCAACGACTTCCAAAACGTACAAAAGTCGTCCTTCCACCGTCGGGCCACCATCGAGTACCACCCGTCGAGTACCGTCCACTACTACAAAAGATCGCATAACGCGGCCTACGAAGATAAACAAAAATGCTACAGTTACCGAGGCTGACATAACTTTGCGTCCAGAAGTTTCCGTACCTGATTTCGAGACGGAGAATAAGCAAGTGGCGTACGGGAAGTTTTTGCGTTTGATGTTAGAAGACTGTTTGTTGGACGAGAAGATTGAGAGGGAGGAAACGGAAGTTGACAAACAAATGGCGCTTCTGGC
Organism: Grapholita molesta; assembly: GCA_022674325.2. NCBI lineage: Eukaryota > Metazoa > Arthropoda > Insecta > Lepidoptera > Tortricidae > Grapholita > Grapholita molesta. The sequence goes on from CP053147.2 coordinate 4,265,356, forward strand.
GGACAGGTTTCAGAAAACTATATCGCAGTTGGACAAGACGAATCGAAGGTTGAAGGACATATCTTTTGTTCACGAACAAGATAGGTGAGTTAATATGTATTTTGTCACATAATTGACGGTCAATGGCCACTCAAACATAAGATAACATTAAGTTTATATTAAATGTTCTTTTCATAACAAATATTAATGTTATTTTCAATTTCTATCGCTTCATTTTCAATAATTACAATATTACGAGTATTTAACTAGTTACCACATTAAATATAAAAAATGCCTTTGAGGGATTGTACATACCAAGGATGCTGGTGGCATTTCCTCGTTGTATCACAATGCTGATGCGTTGTGCCTAGGAAGACGCCATCTTGTCTGTGACCAGTCTACTAGACGCTTTGCGATTTATGCAAAAAGTTTATGCATGCTGGGACCCTGTGGACATAGTGTTTCTATACCAAAGAGTACAAAATGGTACTTACTCTCTCTCTCATGTTATTATTTAACAAATTAAGACTATTAAGTTTCCATTTTACAAATATTTTCCATTTTGATATATATCAAAAATTAATATCTTTCATGATTATTTGTCTATTTAGATTACTTCAGCTTCGCCATCAAGACAATGCGAAAATCTTTGAAGCAACAGCCAACAGCGCTGCCCCGGACATCCTATCCTCTCTGTCTAATACTGAACAAGCACATTTAGACAAGCTTGTTACGAAAAATGTAGATTTCGGTTACGACAAGAACAGCGGATACAAGCAGCTTCTTGATGCTGTTCAGGACGCTATCGGGGCCTTGGAGGATATAAAGAAGCATTCAAACTTAGATACAAACAAGTTCAAAGAGTACGAGAACTCTAAAATGATGTCTGAACAGCTGGAGTTAAGTAAAATGGACCTGGAGTCGTTGAAGTCGGAGTTTGAGGTTAAGTTTCCAAAGTTCAGTGAGAAACTGCTGAAGGAAGCGTCGGAAAAGTTTGCTAAGATGGTTGAAGAGGGAGAGGAATGAATTTAATTTAATTATGTTTACTATGATTATATTTGTCTATATTATCCTCCTAAAAGCCAATGCTATGTTTAGTTTCCTAATTATCATGTGTTAATATTATTAAATGTTCCTAGTGATCACTATAACTTGCATGTTCAATGATGTTACTAGTTTTTACACTATCCTAGTTAACATTTGAGCAATGGAGGTTTTAAACTATAATTTTATTAAGAAATTTCCATATCAATGTTTATCATAGCGTAATTTAAAGATAGCACAAATACTTTTCATCTCACTAGCCACGGCCATCTCACATGGCCTCAAGTGCAGCTGAGCGCGGCAGATTCGCACGTCCACACTTACCAAATGTCGCGCGAGGAAATTGGCTCGCAAGGCCGTGCGTTCTGTAGGGACGCGGCTAATATCAGAGCAATAGTAGAAAACAACTAAAATCCAAGTAATTGTACGACAGAAGTAAATGAATTTTTAAACAATGTAATTTTAAAAAATAAAATATTCGTGTATTTTTATATAATGTAAATTATATCAGTTTTGTTGTAAGTTTTGATTGTTTTATTATTTCCTCAAACATTAACCTTTTCAACGGCAACAACACACATTCACTGCAACCCTCTTTTCTTACACATTTGCCAGCTGCACTTTGCTGTGTGCTCTAAACGCACATGTGAGGTAAACCGATTATTACACAGTGCCTTCGACACACATATGAGTTCATACTAATTTGTCATTAGTTTGTTGTTTTGAATATAGGAGTATATTAGACCTAAGTAGCACATTTCACAATTCAGAACTCATATGTGCGTCAAAGGCACAGGGTGAAAGTCTAAATATTATGCATAAAAAGAAGGCACTAGATGAAATTAACCTTTTGAACGCCAAGCACCACTAAAGTGATCGTGTGATGTCGTGCCTGCCACGCCACCGACCACTAAAGTGGCTATGGCGGACGCTGTCAAAGCAATTGTCCTGCTGACAGATAAGGTCTATATTTGTTCTTCACAAGTCATACCATGGCGTACACGTTACATTTCGACGCGAGAGGAAAAGCGTTCAAAAGGTTAAAGAAAACGCATATACGCGTTGGTGGCAGTGAATGCGTTATATCGACACCGCAGGTCGAACGCCAACAGGGGATTCGTGGTTCGATCCCCGGCGAGCGCTGACTTGTGCCCTGGCGCTAAGCTGGGGCCGTCGAAAGGCACCGTGGTAGAATGCTCGCGATTCTATGGCGCCCTCGCAAACGGCTAAGAGGATGAAACGCCGGAGTGGGGTTTAGTGGGTAGGGCCAATCTCCCCTCAGAGGGGACAAGAACGGCGAACCCCGCGTACCTACCCCCCAATATGGCCATCCCGCGGTCAGGGGAGACGTAATACCCACACCGACAACAAAAAAAAGTCGAACGCCACCGACTGATATGAATTTTATTTTCTAATAAATATACAAGAATTAAAAATAATGACGGTCTTGGGTGTCGATGGCGTTGTAGGAACATGGGATCTTCGTCGCGGGCTGAAGCTTTTTTTTTTTATGACATAGGCGGCAAACGAGCAGACGGATTGCCTGATGGTAAGCAATTACCGTCGCCAATGGGCACCCGCAACACCAGGGGAGTCACAAGCGCGTTGCCGACCTTTAAGGGGGGTTGGAGCTCTGAGAACCTTACTCACCATCAGGAACACAACACTACGTACCTGAAAGGTAGCAGTGCTATTATGGCTGTGGTCTTCTGTAAGGAGGAGGTACTTCCCCAGTTGGGCTGCGCAAGATTCAAGCGTAATGGTCATCGCTGTGCCCTACCTCTCATTGTTGGATGTAGTTTAAGGACATACACGGGTCCAAAGCCAATATTTACATAATATTATATGTTGTTACAGGCAACGAGCTGTCACGGCAGCTTGACCTCTGGCTGTCCAAAGCGGATCTCACCCACGGGCCCGCGAGAGCCATTATTGCACCGTTTGTATTTTCTTTTAAAACATACTTTTAATAAGCCTGCCGCGAAAATCAATATTTGCAAATTTCGGACGATTTTCTCTGTCATTCTCATGACGCCTTAATTGGAGTAAAAGAGTTAGAAATATACGAACTTCGATGATGCGGTACCGGGCCTGGTTCCTTTGCAGCTCTTTCTTAATAAGAGAAGATGGCATATCTTTGTTTTCTGTTGTGTATCTGTTTTTATAACAAAAAAAACACGATTCTATAGATACAATCGAAGTATCGTTTGCGAAAAACTTTATTGACTAGTGTTGAATAATGTTGTTCCAAATAATTACAAAATATATATATAGTACAGAAGACAGTACCCGTACCATGAGTTGTGATATTACGGTTTTCGATACCGAGTATCGAGTTTACTATCTGTACATCTCGTTGGCACTAAAATAGTACAAGCGAGATGCACAAATAGTAAACTCGATACTCGTTATCGAAAAGCGTAATGTCACAACTCATGGTACGGGTACAGAGCTAAACTGAGTTTAAACTCGCAACTCGCTAGTGGAGTTTTCCTTTGTTAAGCGTTATGCGTTCGTTAGCAGACATTTCTGCTAAAAAATAAAAAAAAAATCTCGAACAACGTCATAAGCATACGGGATAACTCGGGGCATCTATAACTGAGTGACCAAATATTTTATCGATAAAAAAATATATCGATGTTAATGACAACATGCAAATTTTATTAGACATATAAATATTATTTTAAATAAACGAAAACGGGTATTTACATGTTTATTAAAAAAAAATTTCATACGGGCGTATATTGTAGTGGCGGTTAGTATTGGACCTCGGGAACCTATTTCAATTCAGTTTGTTAAAAAATTAGGTTATTTTTTTTTCATACATAATAATTCAGCACGCAATGTATTGCATCCATAATAATTAACATACCGATGCGTCATGTCATGTCAGTATTACTTGTCATGTCAAAATAAGTTGGACTGCGTTCATTGCTGCCCGGTCAGACTTAAAAAAATGGGTAATACTATTTTATGACACTATTTAACAAAATTATTAACATAATACGAGTCGTATTACTGGATACTATATGTGGACAACGTATACGCCCGTATGAAAAATACACACTGTATTTGTTCCATATTCGTCGGTATTCATGATTGCTGTCTAGATGAAAGTATCCATTTTAAACTGCTAAACGTTCTATTACTATTTACTGATTTAAAACTCTAGTAATAGAAATTAGTGACGTATCGAGTAGTAATATACTGGGTGTCCTTATGTTATCGACAAAGCCGAAGTGTACATATGCGTTAGGATATTTAAGCCCAATATACGCGGTATCGTAGCAATTGAGGTAGCAGTTACCAAGAAATTAACAAATTTCGATTTTCTACTTTGGAACAACCTGTATGTGTCAGTAGCTCCTTGCCCTCATAGAACAGTATCAAACCATAATTCAACCTTCTTGATTAACTTTTTTATTTATGACACTAATAAGATTCTGACTCGTGACAAACATTGACAAATGTCATCATTGCCAAACAATTGTTCGAAATAAATAAATTACTTCTTTATTATTTGTTAAAAATGGCACGCCGTTATACTGCTGAAGACTATTTAAATATGATAATAATTTACGGTGAGTGTCACCAAAATGCTAACCTCGCGTTACGAACTTACAGAGAAAGGTACGGAGCAAATAGACCATGCCCCGTTAACTCTCGTGTTATTACAAACGCCATGGATAGGATTAGAAACAATCGGCGAGTGGACCCAAGATTTGACCATGAGGGCATAATTGCTCGCCAATTACGGGTTAGACAAGAAGATCAAATCCTGGACCATTTTCGACGTGTTCCAACATCGAGCGTACGGCGAGCAGAGCGTTCTGTATAACGTTCACCGAAATGCGGTACATTCGGTGTTGAAACGGGAAAAATGGCACCCTTTTAAGCTGTGTAAGGTACAAGCACTCCTACCCCGCGATAAACCGGTACGGTTTGCGTATTGTCGGTGGCTTCAGGACAACATCCGAGAAACTCCTGGATTTCTCAATGATGTATTTTGGACGGACGAAAGCACATTTACACGAAATGGTATGTGGAACCGTCACAATTATCACTACTGGAGTTTACAAAACCCACACGTGTGCCGTGAATCTGCTTTCCAGTACCGGTTTTCATTAAATGTTTGGGCCGGTATACACGGTGACAGCATTATCGGCCCAATATTTATTGATGGAACGCTGAATCGTGGTCGGTTTATGGAATTGTTAAATGGGCCTGTCTCTGAATACTTAGACGGCATCTGTCTAGAGAGGCTTCGCCGTGTGTGGTTTCAGCTAGATGGAGCACCGGCACATTCGGTGGTAGAGGCAAGACAGCGTCTCAACCAGATATTTGGAAACCAATGGATTGGGCGATTTGGACCTCAAAGATGGCCACCGAGATCTCCAGATCTGACTCCCTTGATTTTGCTTGTGGGGTGTGCGACAGGAAGAGGTGTATGCAACCGAAGTTACCACCATCGAAGACTTGCAAAACCGAGTAGTGGTAGCATTCGATAGATTAAAAGAAACTGCCTTACGAGATGGATTATTACGCAGAGTACGCCGCAACATTGAGCGCCGATTAAATCTTTGTGTTCAACGCGACGGCGGGCATTTTGAAAATTTGAAAATTTAAACTAATAAACCTTTTGTTTCGTTATTAAAATGTTTATTATTACTTGTTTTACTACTGTGGTTTTGCTCTTCAAAATGTAGGCAGTTAGGTGCATACTCGTAAATGGTTAGGTTGATTGTACAATAAGGTCATTTGGTAAATGATGACATCATAATCCCCGGAGATATTAGACACCGATGACTTTGATGTCACCCAAGTGAGATTAAAAAATACCCCCTGGTCTGCATTGTCACGCATTTTTTTTATTTGACGTGTCACAAACTGATTCATCGCATGTCGCTCAAGATCAAGGCATGTTTGGTCTCAAGTGTGGACGCACCTTTATGTTAAATCACGTGGTGTCAACATTGTCAACACAGACAGACACATACAGACTTGGCTTTGTCATGTTTATACCTAGATATTTTTCTAGCAGGAACGGCATTTGTTTTGTGCTTGCCACAATAAAAATATCGACAATCCTGCTATCGATAAGTACATACTACTTCAACTTCAAGATGTACACACAGTCTTATATCGGCTACCTACCTAGACGCCGCGTGTCACCGATCTTGAACAAATTAAACGTAATCCGTATACTTTTGATCCAATTTACGTTTATAATTTGCAATGAATAGTTCCAAATTGTTTTCTGAAGTAGGTATTTAAATATAAATAAATTGACTTTTATTATTGTTAGTTATTTTTAACCCTATTACCCCATATTTGTCTTTGTATTACCTGTATGGAAATTGAAGGGGTACTTATCGATAACAGGACTGTCGATGTTTTTATTTTGTCAATCACTTACAAGAAATCGTTCGTGCTAGAAAAATATCTAGGTATAGACTCATGTTACATGTTAGTGTGACACATCACGTCAGGATGTGACGCGAATATGTCACACTAACATGTTTTGTTTATAACAGTGTCAATGGTTAAATACAGTATGTTTCTTTTTGTTGTCGATTATTAAAAATAAGTTTTATTTGAAACTTTTATTTTTTTGTCTTTTGTTTTAATTAAGAAATATTAATGTTAGATCATTACTGGGTAGTAAACCTACATGGGGCTTCAGGCTTTGTTCAATAGCTGAGGACACCCTGTATATCGACATTTTTTTATCGATATCAAATCCTTAAAACTTGCTCCCAGATGTCCCAGGTCTGGTCATAAGCGCCATCGACCATAAATAAGGTACCCTTTTCATAGATAATGCCACAAATAACATTTGCCAAGCTATATATGTCATTAATGGTTACAACTTCCAGCCACGCCGGGTACTCGTACTGCGGCGCCTGCGCAGCCTTCGCATATCGGCAAGTCAGCCCTGTAGTTGTGTAAGTATGATTTTATTTATTTAATATTTATTGCACAAAATAAAAGTAATGTACAAAAAGTGAACTTAATGCTATGAAGCATTCTCTACCAGTTAACCTTTGGGCAAAGCAGAGAAGATTGTAGGCGGTGCATTTGCAAGAGTGTAAGTAATAACATTACCAAATAATATATAATACTTAAATACAGTAATACAAAGTCAAATATACATACATACGAGTACTATACTTAATACATATAGTAAAGTAGTGAGTATCTGTGTTTCTAAGCCCCATTTAGACCATGCAAGCATTTTGTATACAATTTATGTATTCAAAATGCTTGCATGGTCTAATAATTTGTAAATATTATATTGTAATAATTTTACCAATGAATTGCTCTGTATTAATTAATTAATGAATTAATTATTCGATTAAGATTATATTTGTATTTGACTATTCGAAAGTGCTTGTTGCTAGGCCTACTTGAATAAAAAAATGAAAATTAAATTAAATTAAATGAAAATTAAATTAATATTTCATTACATTGAGGGGTTCTATAAAGCGACCGAATTCGCCGTACGCGCATAGCCCCGCAATGTAATGAAAATCGTATACAAGTTCTTGCCTGGTCTAAAAGGGCTTTAGAAACACAGATATTCACTACTTTTGATAGCTGTCAGCAAAGAAACCACGCACAGATTTTTTTAAATGGAATTTGCTAGGACATTGTCGTATGTTATGGTGCGACTGAGGTCAAACGCTGGTCTGTCTTTTATAAAAAAAATATATATTAGGAGGGAGACTGTCCAGAGACGGAACACTTGTACTGAGAACGAGTTGGCTAGAAAAACTATGTGTAGGGATTTATAATTATTACACCTAGATATGTTTCTAACACGAATGATTCTAGTCATCTAGTCGTGACAGCCAAACGAATGCCCAAGCAACGATCATCATACCTAGATATTTTTCTAGAACGAATGATTTCTTGTAAGTGATTGGCAAAATAAAAACATCGACAGTCTGTTATCGATAAGTACCACTTCAACGTTATACAGGTAATAAAAAGACAAATATAGGTAAAAGTAAATAAAAATAACAAAACTATCAATTTATTTATATTTTACATACTTTGTAAAAGCGAAAATAAAGCTTACCTCTCAGTACGTAGGTCCAAGGCCTACCGCTACCTACCAGTAACACTGATAAGCCAAAGTTTTTTTTTAATACAACGACGGTAGCAAACAAGCATATAGGCCGCTCGCTGGTAAGCAGTTACCATAGCCTATATTTGTAAGAATATTCTGAGCCCTGAGTGTAAGTTTTTAACGTAACAAAACGTCACCATCGCGTTAGAGTTACCCATATAAATAACATTATCACTGGATTATACGCGGATGGCCTAGAACTCAAAATGACTAGTCATTGTCATTTGTAATATTTTGCCTCACTTACCCGTTCGAGACGTTTTTTTACGTAAAAAGAAACTTACACTAGAGCCTCTGACCCTGAGTTATTTGCAGCAAACGTATATTTATCCTGGGGCCCTCTCACCACGTGCGGCTCGGAGGCTGCGCCCTCTCGTCGCTCGACAAATACCAGACACCTCTCTACGATCTCACCATAGATAAACAAAGTAAGTTTTAAAAAATTATTTAACTGAGAAAAAAATTGTAAATAAATATTTCGGGACAATCTTACACAAATCGACCTAGTCCTACGGTAAGCCCAGTAAGGCTTGTGTTGTAGGTACAGTCAGCAGCAAAAGTTGCTAAGCGTTTGAAGTGTTCAAAATGACCTACACGCGCTCTTATTCTCTTGACAATAGAGACGTGTTGACCTCATTTTGAACACCTCAAATGCTTAGCTACTTCTGCTGCTGACTGTACTAGACGGCGATATATATAATAGATGTAAATATTTAAATACATAGAAAACACCCACGACTCAGGAACAAATCACACATCATCTCCTCACACAAATGCCCTGATTCGGATTCGAACCCAGGTTCATCGGCTTCACTACCCACTAGGCCAGACCGGTGGTCGAATAATAAATGATTAGTTACAATATTTTATTTTTTAATTATTCAATCTCAATGGTGAGTTCAATTATTTTTTTGTACAGTTTACACGGAGTTGGAGGCTACGCGGCAGTTCGAATGGATGGACGTACAGACAGACGAGGACGAACACTCTATAGAAATGCACCTGCCCTACATAGCCAAGGTCATGGAAGAGTGAGTATACAACTCGATTTCTATCGGCTTGACAGACTTTCAAGTAGGGCTCCTGGTATCTGTGATGTACGCCGACCCGTAGCTACGTGGTCTTAACACCGCCGGTACTAAGATCACGAATTTCACGAACACGGCCAGGTACGTGTCACGTACCTGCGTTCGCATCCGGATTCACGTGACACGCCGTGACACGTAGCCCGTACCTGCGTCCGTGTGTGGAGCTTCGGGCTCGATTCCGTTGGATACTTATCGCACGTTTCGTAATTTCGCCACGCACGGGAATATAATAAATAAGGACTAAGTTTTATTCTTAAGATACGTGAAGGCGTGATCACTCCTACACGGATCTACACGGATTCACGTACTCTAATTTCACGTAACCGAATGTCACGTGCGGAACGGACCAGAAAACCGTTGCCGTGATTCACGAAACCGGGCGCACGGCTACGGGTTCACGAATCACGGAGACGACCGCGAGCCCTACTTTCAAGTAATTTTAACCCTTAGGTGCATAAAGTTTCAATCAATTTGCTTCTAAAGTGCCTTATGTACAATCACACAGATGTAGCAATTGACACTCTGATGTGAGATGATGATGATAGACATATCACATTCTATAATTTACATTCGTTTGAATACGACTTGTGTCACTTCGGTTTTGATAATCGATAGGTATCATATTTGATACTGTATGCACTAAAGGGTTAAGAATGCTAAGTTTTACATTCATACATTTCAGCCGTATGCAGTCCACTGCTGGACATAGGCCTCCCACAAATATGACTTGTATCAACTTGGGGGTAGTTGCCATAGTCGCCACGCTTGGCAGGCGGGTTGGCGACCGCAGTAGCTGTAGATTGGGTTTCGACGAACGCTGCTGCCAGTCCGTAGGATGTTTCCCTTTGTCGCCTCATACGACACCCGCGGGAGGATATGGGCTGGTGCTTTTCTAGTCAGCCGGCATCACACGGCACATGCTAAGTTTGTTATTCTCCAATACTTCATTCCTAACATTGTAAATATTTATAGGTGAAAAATTTAACTGAAGGACCATAGATTCCATTTTTGAGCACTCGACGCTCGTATCGTGACATTTTAAACTCTTTCAAACTCGATGAAATGGTATTTAAGAAGCATGAATGATATAAATTATAAATAAATAATCGTGGGTACCGAAACTATACATTTTCCTATTGACCAATATTTCTTATTTATTGACTATATTAGGTCAATATCTTTTTTTATAATTTTCAGGTACAAAACCGGATTCACGATTATACCTATACTCGTAGGATCATTAACGCCTGAAAAAGAAGCCAAGTACGTATAAAACTATATAACAAAATATCCTTTATTATTTTTTTATTATGCAGTAACGTCTGCTGGCGGTATATGTGTTTACACGTCACCCATGATGACGTATACGACGAGGGATAGATAGAAAAATTTGTCAAGTCTCAGCGGTACTCGTGTAGCACAATTGGTAGTGCACTGGGCTAGTGATCCAGTGGTTGTGGGTTCGAGTCCCGCCGCGAGTAAATTTTTTCTATTTTTCTTTCGATTTAAAGATCGAAGTTTTGTTAAAGTTTTGCACCGTTAGTGCCGATCACTGCTTGTTTTTCTACTTTAATTTTGTATTATTCAGATATGGAGCCATCCTGGCCCCCTACCTGGCAGACCCTCAGAACCTCTTCGTCATATCATCAGACTTCTGCCACTGGGGCAGCCGGTTCCGCTACACCTGGCGGGACAACTCCAGGGGCCAGCTGTATCAGAGCATCGAGTGGTTGGACAAACAGGTCAGCTGGAAAAAAAATTAAAAGCAGAAGGCACTGCCACCGCGTGCCAGTAAGCTATGAGCTATCAGCTATTTCAAGGGACAAATGATAATCGATCCCATGTAAATAAGAGACATATATGTCGATCGTGGTTCATCGCCGGGCGATGAGCTATAAATATACATTTCTCTCTTTTATTTATTCAAGTAAGAAAGCATATCAAAGTATGTCTATTTTCTGAAGTCAAATTTGTTTATACATTATTATTTTTACTTTTATGTTTTAGTATTTTCTTTATATCTTTTAATAAACTATTTGATATGTTTTCTTATCGGACTACGCATAATGTACTTTAAGATTTGATGTATCACTGTTTTGAAAATATAAGTCCCGCCGTACTTTCTTGCCGGTATCTTCTCGGGTCAGAGGTGTAGGGTTCGAACCGGTGTAGATTTTTTTTTGACGTTCACAAGTGAATGTAATGTGCCTAATTTGAAAAATAAAGATCTTTCATGTTTATCTTTATCTTCAATCTCGTATATGAGAAACTTAAGTGTAGTGTACAGTCGCCATCAAATATATCGAAGCAGCCAAGGCATTCAAAAATATCGGAACACTAGCTTTTGCCCCCGGCTTCCCACGCGCAGAAGAACCCTCTTTTTGACTTCTTCGGGGATGAATATCAAGAAACGCTGAAATTACTTTTCTTGTGTTTGGATAAGGATTGTTTACACAAAATTTCAAGTTTCTAGCCTTATACACAATCCCCATACACACTTTCAACCCCTTTTTTACCCCCTTAATGGTAGAATTTTCAAAAATCCCTTCTTAGTGGGTGCTTACGGTATATAAACTACCAATCGTGAAAAAAACAGCTATCTAGGTTAAGCGGTTTGGGCTGTGGTCAGTCAGTCAGTCAGGACTTTCACATTTATATATATAGATGCACTTTATCGCCTTGATAATAGAGGCGTTGTTCCGATATTTGTGATCACCTCCACAGCTCCGATATATCTGATGGCGACTGTACGAGAGTTGGTAATTGTTTCGTGGATTGTCTGGTAGAAAGAAGATGATTGTTCCAGGGTATGGACATCATAGAGACGATGGAACCGCGTACTTTCACGGAATACCTCAACAAGTATGGCAACACCATATGCGGCCGCCATCCCATTGGAGTTTTACTACAGGTAAATATACGTACGTATAGGTAAATAGACGACCGGTCTGGCCTAGTGGGTAGTGACCCTGCCTGTGAAGCCGATGGTCCTGGGTTCGATTCTCAGTCAGGGCATTTATTTGTGTGATGAGCACAGCTATTTGTTCCTGAGTCATGGGTGTTTTCTATGTATTTAAGTATTTATATGTATTTATCTATTATATATATAGTTCTCTAGTACCTACAACGCAAGCCTTACTGAGCTTACCGTAGGACTAGGTCGATTTGTGTGAGATTGTCCCGAAATATTTATTTATATAATTACAAATTGTACGAGCTTTAATCATTTTATCCTCGTAAGGCCCACGGGCCTACCTGTAGTACTAGTTATTTTAAAGAAATTTGTATTTTATACAATTGGAACAGAGTTGAATTTCATTTGTATCCTTTGATTTTGACACAAAAGAAATTATACTTTATTTCCTACACTGTAAAGAACTAATTCAAGTAGCAGTTTACTTGTACGCTGGGCCTTAGGTGGATATAAATGATATTAACGGCTCTACTCACGTTTATTAAATCACTCACGCGACATGTTTCGGAGAACGTAGGCCTCCATTTTGAAGAACTAAGAGTGACGGGTAGGCGACTCGAGCGGCGAAGCGAACGGACACTCAGCACTTGAAAATGGAGGCCTATGTTCTCCGAAACATGTCGTGCGATTTGTATAAATTATTAAATACTAGATGATGCCCGCGTCTTCGCTCGCATGGTTAGAGGAAAATGTAACATATTGAGTCTTCCCGTGGGAATGAGATGTTTACCCGCTGGAAGTAGCCTATGTCACTCTCCATCCCTTCAACTACCTCCACTTAAATCACGTCAATTCGTCGCTCCGTTTTGCCGTGAAAGACGGACTAACAAACACACTTTCGCATTTACAATATTAGTATGGATTCAATTGTCATCATATCAGCCGAACACGTCCACTGCTGGACATAGGCCTCCCCCAAAGATCGATTAACCCCTCGCACCCAGTGGATTCCCGCAAACTTTACCAGAACCCTATTTCTCGAACACTTGTAAATGTAATGCAAGAATTCTATCCATTTCCAACATTTCCATCATCACCACATAGATGGTTGGCAGTCCTCAACTGTGCGTTTTTCTAGAAACTTCCTGCCTCGCACAGCAAAACTCTGGAATAAATTGTCGTGTGCAGTATTTCCGGACCGATATGACATCCAAACCTTCAAGAAAAGAGCGTATAGAGATCTTAAAGGCCGGCAACGTACTTGTGACTCCTCTGGTGTTGCGAGTGTCCATGGGCGGCGGTAGTTGGTTACTATCAGGCAATCCGTCTGCTCGTTTGCCTCCTATATCATAAAAAATAAAATAATAGTGGAAGTAGCTTTTTAACACGTGTTGCTAGAAAGAGACTTCCGCTTGTATTACCCCCCAAATAGGCCCCAGGTCGGTGCACCTTTTGGGGTCCGCCTACCCTGCGCCTTTCTGTATGTGGTCGCTACCCTTTAAGCCCCTGTCCACTGATTCTTCATGCAATTTCCCGCCCACTACCACTAGTTTAGCGATTCGGTTACTTATGTTCAATGCTCGGACAAGTTATCGCAAAACAGTCTCAACACGGCAATAGAACAAGATTAATAGAATCGCATTATATACAGTATTATTTAATTATATTTTTCAATGACATTTATTACTGCAACCCAAAATTTACCATACTTGTGTTAAGGTATTTCCATTATTTATTTTTTAACCTCGTAAGGCCTACCATACTAAAATATTTAATAGTTAAAACCAACCTTACTGTGCAGTGAATTCGGTTGAATTTTCTTTTGTACGAAAACTAATGAAACAGAAGAAACTCTACCCTATTTCCTTTTATAAAAGATTTAAACTCCCTTGAAAGGGAGTGTGCATTGTAATGCACACTGGGTCTTACGAGGTTAATGCTGATGGTTGCATGTATTTATTTGCACTATATTTAAATATTTAGAAATAACCATACTTAAGAAAATAATTGTATTACATAATTTAAATTGTCACCACAAAACTGTTTCAAGCATGCCACTTTGACACATCCATGACAGATATGCGACTGAAAAGGTCAAATGTATAATTACGATAATATCCGATTTAGATAATAATATTAAGTCTCGACTCTATAGAGTTTTGTTCCATGTCCATATATATTTCTGCGCTGACTTGTCCGAGCACTGCTTATGTAATATTCAATACACGTTATTTTTCAACAGGCCATAGCGAAGCTGTCTAACTCATCGAACGCCCCAAAGATGTCGCTAAAATTCCTGAAATACGCGCAATCGTCCCAGTGTATGACACCGCAGGATTCCTCCGTGTCGTACGCCAGCGCGTCGCTCGTGTTCGAATAGGGTACACGGGTTTATCGGGGTACACGTGTGTCGAGTCGGTGTCAAAGATTGTTATATCTTATTATAAAGTAGTAAGGTGCATAGTTGATCTTTGACGTCGAATGTACCATGAATGAAATGTATGTCCACAAAGTTTTCACACTCCAATCTTACTGAAGAGTGAAGAGTTTATTGTTTGTGTATAGATATGATTGATTATTAACAGAATAAGCTACATGCATGGTTAAGTAACTGAAGTAGGTACCCACAATCTAAGTACTATTTAAAATACATAGTATAATTTCCCCGAGTAACATTGGGTACCCGGTCACGCGTGTGCTAACTAACAAACTATTTTTATAAATTATAAACTTTAATAAATGGCAATATGTTACTGGGTTACTCAGCCACTCACGAAGAAACCCCACCCCACCCTAGTGGTTACTATAAATTTTAACCCAAAGAAACCGCAATTAAATTTATCCTCTAACCGCCCAGTGACCTATAAATAGATCTGTCGTTTTCATTTTAAATTTGTAATAATTGACAAATCAAAATTGCATTTTTCTTGGTTTTTATCAGTGACTAGAGGATAGCACAAGACTTACGACATGTACACGGGGTTACATGGGGTGAGGTTACACGGGGTATGGATACATGGGGTGGGGTTACACGGAGTGTGGATACACGGGGTGGGGTTACACGGGGTATGGTTACACGGGGTGGGATTACAAGCGTTATGGTTACACGGTGTAAGGTACACGGGGTAAGGTTACACGGGTCGATATAGTCACACCTAACAGTTAGGTCCTAACTTGTAACATTGAAGTATTAGTGTTTTAATGTGAAAACTTTGTGTCCATGTGAATACGTTTACTACACATGTACTTAGACGCCATCTTGTTACTGTACAAACATAAACAGCAAATCAGATTTTATATCTTTATTTAGGGTACCCGTGTAAGGTGAAAAACTTAACCCTTTTCCCGGCACTTCAAATCCAAATGGTTTTCCCAGAAATCTAATCATAAATAGTTAAGTTTCGGTTATTTATTTTAAATACAGTAAATTATTGGGATAGTCCATCTAATATGAATCTTAAAGTCGAATGCTTAAGTTGAAATTAAATTGACACGCATGTGGTCGATAAATCGTACTATGCCTGGAAAAGGGTTAACTAAACGACCAGGTCTATGGAGTAGTGTCAGTCTGTATAAAGGATTAGACGTCTGAATTTCCAGAATAAACATCAGACATTAAAGGTGAGATGTTAAATTTTATCAAATTTTCCTTAAATTTTTTTATTCCTAAATTTTAACGTTGGTAGTTTTTTTTAACGTAAAAACTACCTAACTAGTCCAAAATCTCCCAATAATGGTCTAAAACTAAGCTGAATATCATCTTTAAGGTGTGAGTATTTAAATTACTCAGTTAAAAGCCAACGGCTGTATAAATGAATGACCGGTCTGGCCTAGTGGGTAGTGACTCTGCCTATGAAGCCGATGGTCCTGGGTTCGATTCCCTGTCAAGGCATTTATGTGTGTGATGATCACAGATATTTGTTCCTGGGTCATGGTTGTTTTCTATGTATTTAAGTATTTATATGTATCTATCTATTATATATATCGTCGTCTAGTACCTGCAACACAAGCCTTACTGAGCTTACCGTAGGACTAGGTCAATTTGTGTCAGATTGTCCCGAAATATTTGTATTTTATATATTTATATATATGAATCAATCAAAGAAAAAACCAAAAAGAATATTATGATCAGAGCTCGGCGGTGGTGAGCTGTTTTCAGAGTTTGCACAACATGGACATGCCTTGTCATTCGATATATGGTGTAATTTGATAACTAAAAAAATATTTCTTTTCGGTTGTTGTCCGCTATGAGAATTGCGTCGCCATTCTGTTGTGTTATTTTATTATTTTTATAATTAATAAAGTTTTATTTTCTTTTATTTTAATATTTCTTTCTGAGGTGTATCTATATTAATATCTACATTTGACAAAAGTGACGTCAAACTGGCTCACCCCTGTCGAGCTCTGACTATGATTGATACTTAATTACGTATTAAAGATTTGGACCATATTTGCACTATTGGAAAGTTGGGGAGTTTTACGGTGACATATTAATTCTCTACACCATAGACACGGTTCTTTAGTTAAGTATTTCAATACACAAGTTACTAGTGTATTGAAATACTGCGGAATACTTAATCCGAATCTGTAAAATGTATCCTATTTATAAGTAAATGTATCTACATGTGTACATATTAATGAACGCCACGTGTACGCTATTATTTAGAAGTATAATAAATGGCAAAGTTCTTTATGTATAGTTTACAGGTTAGCGAATTATATATGAAACTTTCGAACGTAAGTCAACAAAGATATATGCCGTGCCCGTAATGTCTATCGCATTTTGTTGAGTGTATAGCTTCTTATAGGGTAGGCAACGCGCAGGCAGGCGTCCATAGACTACGGTAACTGCTTACCATCAGGCGGGTCGTATGATTGTTTACCTTTTTTTAACTACCTAAACAGGACACAATATAGTATATGTATAACTATACTAACACAATAGTTGTTAAACTCGTAAGTATGACATGACGGTTTTAGCCATTTATTATACTTACAAATATAAAATAAGAAAAATGAATTTATATATAAGGTAGCATGATAATATATTATCTAGTAATAGGAATCTTTTTACTTAGCATTTCTTTTAAAAAAAACCTCGAAAAACACTATAATAAGTACTGTCACAAAATTACTCAAGTATTTAACTATCTGTTAAAAACCTCTACCTCCTAAGTAAGCCTTTATTTAAATGCCTTAGGGCTTGTTTCACTACGGCCAGATAAACTTATGTGCCAGTTAAAATTATTGCTATCCATTTATCCAGTCGTATAAAACAAGGACAGCAAACATTTATCTGACAAATTCGTTAATTGGATTTGAAACACGCTTAGAGTAAGGCCTGAGTGAACGATTTGAGCGTTCGGCGTACAAATTAAACACATGCAAACGTACGAGACAAACCGCGCACTTCCCGCGGGAGCTCACCGCTACGCTACACGCTCAGCCGATTGCTCCGCTTTAAGCGTAGACACAGGCCTTACCATCTATAGTCCTTGTACTTTTCTATTGACATTTTAAGGATTTTCTTTAAACTCATTTTTATTACCACTTACTAGGTAAGTATAATGGCAGCTATTGTATGTATGTAATAAATATTATAGTAACGAGAATAAAGTCTTATTACCTTATGTTAATTTAGCAGACGAAATAGTGTACTTAGATTTATTTCGCACAAATAGGTTTTTTTACAAGCTGTGTATTAAATATCAGTTTTTCTGTTTGCAACACTAACGCATGGAAGCATTAATTGCATCTGTCATTGTAAATGCATATTCATTATATGAAGAAATGTGAATTATATAATTATATCGGAGCTGTGGAGGTGAAAAAAAAAGTGAATTGTCAGTTACTTTAAGTTAATACCGCATGTTTTTCAATATTTTTGTACATATGATTAAGCTATTCAAGTGGATTAGCATGGGCTATTTATTTCAAGCACCCTGAATTATTTTAGTAAATTTTTTAATTCCCATTTTTTTCATGAAATATACAATAATTACAATATTATTATAACTACTTACTACATTAAATCTAAAAAAGGACCTTGAGGGATTGCAAGCATGCCGGTGGCATTTCCTCGTTGTATCGCAATGCTGATACGTTGTGCGAGGAAGCCGCCAGCTGCAAGAAGTTTGTGCCAGCTGGAACCCCATGGACCTAAATCCCATTATATATTGTATTAGTGTATAAAAATATTGCGTTTGGTTGCCGCGATAAAATATTACTCATGATATAAAACAACTAAAAACGGATTATATCGCGTTTTGACAGTTCTGACCTAGTGGATAGTGACCCTGTCTATGAAGCCGATGCTTCTGG
Source organism: Grapholita molesta (assembly GCA_022674325.2). Taxonomy (NCBI): domain Eukaryota; kingdom Metazoa; phylum Arthropoda; class Insecta; order Lepidoptera; family Tortricidae; genus Grapholita; species Grapholita molesta. Next base: position 4,283,834 of record CP053147.2, read on the forward strand.
GTTAAAATCCCAGTAAGGGCATTTATTTGTATGATGAGCATAGATATTTGATCCTATGTCGTGTGTTTTCTATATGTATATAATAAGTATTTGCATATGAAGATATCATATCTCGTTGTCTGATACCTACATCACAAACTTTTTTGAACTTACCGTGGGGAACCGTAATTTTTTGTAAACATGTCTTGTAATATTAATTATTACTGAATTCAAATGAATTTCCGTCCTTCCGAACCCCACTGCAGCGTTTGTGGTCACCGAACAAACTCCGCAATTATCCGTTTTTTCGTTGTTTTATTTATTAAATTAGTAGTTTTTGTCTCCGATGTAATTTTTGGTCTCAAAAGCATTTATTTTCATCTGAACATCTCAATTATATTTAGTTTGCTAATATTCTTGTGTTTAATTTATTTTGGATACACTGAAAATACACATCGTTTCCAGTTACAGAGAATTACCTACTTAGGTTTACTGGTCTGTGTTTCCAGTACAAAATGGGTCCCAAAAATGACTTCAATATTCTTTTTTTTATGACAAAGGTGGCAAACGAGCAGACGGATTGCCTGATGGTAAGCTATTACCGTCGCCCATGGGCACCCGCAACACCAGGGTAGTCACAATCGCGTTGCCGGCCTTTAAGGGGGGTTGGAGCTCTGGAAACCTTACCATCAGGAACACAACACTACATACCTGAAAGGTAACAGTGCTATTATCGCTATGCCCTGTGGTCTTCTGTAAAGAAGAGGTACATACTTCCCCAGTTGGGCTTCTCCAGACTCGAGCGTGATGGTACTTCGCTGTGCCCTACCATCATTATTGGATGTAGTTTAAGGACATACTCGGGTCCAAAAACACTACTGTCAGTTACTGTGTAGTTCTACCGATAGTTATACCCTTACCCCCTTCCTCGGCTTTAGATATTAATTGTTATCCAATAAGCAAATTCCCGCTATTAAAAAATAAGTTGTCATTGGTCCATCAAAGATTTGATCGTATAAAAGAAAATGTTATACGTTGGAGCATTTTTTTTTTAGTGCCTTTGTGGACAAACTTTTGAGGGTAATTTTGCAGCCTTCATTCGCGATTATGTATATTATCAATTGCTGTTTGGATAACAGAAATAACTCTTTTCCTCACCTCTGCTAAATATACTGTGTGTCTCGACGCCAAAAGCTATGAAATGGAATCTTAACTACTTAGTTGATGCTGATACAGCTATATTTATTTATTTTTCTTCTTCGTTTGAGGACTTGTCGATTTGTTGTCAAATTAACCCACAATCGTTTCTTTTCAGAAATTAATTTGTGTAAACCTGTAATTCATATATGAATATAACTACAAAATAAAATTCCTATAAATTAATTCGCCAAATAGCGTTAATTTGTATTTTTTTTTTTTAATATATCTAACATTTGTATTTTATTGAAGAATCTTAATTTTATAATAGTTTCCATAACATAAAATAAACAAACAATGGACTCGGTTGAAAACAACATATAATTTCGTCTCTTCACTTGGATACAAAAAAGTAAATTCACACCTATTTTATTAAGAGCATTCCAGCATGTTGGGTACATTACGATACGCCATGATTTCCATACGTACAGTCAACCAATTTGATTTATGGGCCACTTCGTTCCTTGTCACAGTGAAACTCTATACGAATAGGCGCAAAAGATCGCTTATTAACGTAACTGTGACCTGTGACAAGGTTCGATTCTAAGTGGCCTAGAAATCTAATTGGTCACATAATTGGTCTGAGTGGACGCTGGAAGCGAAGCGTGTAGCGTAGCGGAGCGTGCAGCGTGTAGCGTAGCGCAGCTTCCGCGGTATGTCAGCGTGCGCGGTTGCTCTCGTACGTTTGCATGTATTTTACTTTAAGTACAGTCAACCAATTTGATTACTAGGCCACGTCGTACCTTGTCACCGTGACGTTAATAAGGTGTCTTTTGCGATTTTCATATAGATTTTCACTGTGACAAGGTACGAAATGGCATATAAATCAAATTGGACGAATGTACGCCACACGCCCGCGTCGAGCGTCCACTCAGTTCCTAGTGTAAGGAGATCCAAGCAAGCTAGGTAGTAAATTTTGGCGTGTCGTTATTTCATAACTTTGCTTTTTGATAGTAAAGCCGTGACGTGCCGGATAAAGTAGATGTTATGGTGGAATGCAAGTAGCTATTACAACTAATTAGTTGTCCCAGCAATTCATCCACCCATATCTACAGTCGGCATGCCCCCTCCAGTATCCGTGGGCTCTGCAGCACTCGTCTTTTTCCGCGAAACTTCGCTTGCAAACCTCGTTGCACGGGTCTACTCGCACAGCCGCCGCCATTACAGCGAACACAACGAGAAACAAAATGGCCGCTCTCAGGACCGCCATGTTGGTGCGTTAATTGACTACTGAACTGCAGTAGATGAAGTTATATTTAGTAAGTATAGCTCATGTTTAGTAATTACCATGTATTTATACGGCTGATAAATACTCGTTAAAAAACAGGTTTTTGTATTTAATTACATTTATTGTGGGTGTTTCTATCTCACGGATAACATAATTTAACACGTTCGCTGCGGCATCGGGCCTATCGACCCCTCATAAAGTATGGTTAACTGCTATGTTAACTAATTGCCGCAGCGAAGGTGAAGTTTGAATGATTAGTTTTTATATAAATGTATGGAAGGATAAGTAAAAAGCTATAACTATTGATTAACATTTTAATTCATTTTAAGAAATCATAGTAAGTACAGGCAAGGCCTTTCTCTTTTACTCCAATTAAGATCTCGTGAGAGTGACCGCGACAATCGTCCGAAATCTACGAATATCGTTCGCGGTAGCGCCGCTGTACATTGCAGTGGATATTTTTGAAGAGGCCGCCATTGCTGAATTGACACTTTTACAGAATATAGAACAAGTTAAAACTTGTTAAATTAACACATTTTTATTTTTGTTAATCAAAGTTGAAAACATGCCCTAATATTTGTCATAGTTTGTAGTTTCTTCACTTAAGTTGACTAAGTATTGCAGTATGCTTTACCAGAGTAGCAGCCCCGCGCTCCTTTGGGATACCCGTGTACCTTACAGCAAATTTGCTTCTCCTGGTCGGCAGCAGTGCACGCTTGGTTGCACTCCTCTACGTAAACTGCTGCGCTGGCAAAAAAAGCCAAAGCCAGCAGTAAAAAAAAAACCTTTGACAGTTGGGCAGCCATCTTGAAAGACTGTGGCGATATGTCAGAAGTTTCGTTCTACGGGAGAATTTATACTTTAATACTAGTTGTAAAGGAAAATGGGTATCTACTCTTTGCAGGGTAAATCCGAAATGATAATCATTTTCCTTGTACAATCAACGTCAAAGATATAGATGCGGTCAAAGTGCCATAATTTGTATACATGCACCTTATTGTCTTACTATTACGGTACATGTATACATATTTTGGCACTTTGGTTGAGTTGATATCATGACCATGCTTAATAGGTTAAGGAAAATTAGCAGGTGTTTATTTTGTAAAGCGATTGCTAATACATTCATTTGTTATATTATACTGATTGCATACAGCTATCTTTTGGGTTCCGTACCCAAAGGGTAAAAACGGGACCCTCTTATTAAGAGTCTGCTGTCCTAGGAGGAATAATGACTGGAGAAAGATTCATCTTTGAGTACGATAATAATCACACAAAAGATTTTTACAATTATTTTTGAACAAAATGTATAGTTTCCATACCCACGGTTATTAATTTATATCATTCTTGCTTATTAAAATCCATTTCTTCGTGTTTGAGAGAGTTTAAAATGTCACGACTCGAGTGTCGCGTGCTCAAAAATCGGCCCCCTGTGCGCCAATTTTTTAGCGTCAAGTACTCGAATCGTGACATTTTAAAATCTGTCAAAAACGAAGAAATGGTATCTTAGAAACATTAATGATTTTTGTGTAAACATAATTGTGAGAAACTTGTGTACGATTATTTTCATCCTCAAAGTTTGTATTTAAACTTTCGTGAGACATATCTAATAAATTAAACATTAACACGGCTCTACTCACGTTTATTTAGTCACTCGCGCGACATGTTTCGTAGAACATAGGCCTCCATTATCAAGCACTAAGAGTGCTGAGTGTCCTGACTGAGTGTGAGTGTGAGTGCGCGACGGGCCGGCGACGCGATCGCCGAATCGAACGGACACTTAGCACTCTTAGTGCTTGATAATGGAGGCCTATGTTCTCCGAAACATGTCGCGCGAGTGACTAAATAAACGTGAGTAGAGCCGTGTTAATGTTTAATTTATCCTCAAAGTTTTGTGAATTCGAGTGCCCGACTCTCTGAAATCGCCCCCCTGCATTTAGCCTTAAGTCTCAGTTGCTATTTAAGTTAATTGCATGAGTGTTTTTATATAGGTAGGTATTCTTAAAATACAATACATTAAAATTTACAATTAATTTACCAGTCACCAGGAGCGGTAGCGCGAACATCGAAGTTCGTATATTTCGGGCAGCTTTCTCTTTTATTCCAATTAAGGTGTCCTGAGATTGACAGAGACAATCGTCCGAAATTTACGAATATTAATTGTTGGCGGTAGCGCCGCAGTACCTGTGATCTGTTATAATGAATAATAATAAATGAAAATAAAATGGGTTTTATAACACTTTAATACCGACCATTCAGGCCATTAAAAAAAAGTCCAACAATTAGGTAAAGCAGTACATTCTGCCGTTCAGACAATAACGATAGCCCTTCGGATACCCTTGGGCCCTGCAACACTCATTCTTGCCCACTGTACTACCGTTCCTGCAGGCGTCATCACACTCCCAGACGTGACGTGCATCGCTGGCCAATACCGATACTGCTACCAGTAAAATAAAAAAAGTTAATTTAAAAAGTTTCAAGGCGGCCATGTTGATGGAGTGACAGTCATAGAATGCAACGTTGTGGTAATATGTATGCATTTATACTGTTTATGAAGGAAAAGTTATTGGGTCAATCCGCAGTTCTGTTTTCCTTGTTTTTACAGGGTTTTATTTAAATTGCACTCTTTTCTAGCTAAGGGGGGCGATTTTTGAGCGTCGAGTTTGTTAGAAATGTACAAATGGTATTTTAGTAACATGAATGATAAAAAATAATAATCGTGGGTATCGACACCATACATTTCGTGCAAAAGTAACGGTGAGAAACTTTTTTTGAATTCGAGTGCACGACTCAAAAATCGGCCCCTAGGTCTCAATATTAGCAGGAGGATAAATGGCTAAATCAACTATTCTTTGTCCTCCTTTGCTATGGTCACGTTCTCTTGGGTCACTCTTCAAACCACAGTTTAATTGCATCTAAATACACTAAACATAGTTAGATATTTGTAGAAGCTATAATATGTCCATAATGCCACCTACCAAGCGCATCAGTAGTACGCAGGGCCACATCTTGTAACAAACTATGCTTCAGTTGTCCCCTGGCTGATGGAACCAAATAACAACAACAAATAGATGATTCACTCAAATACTAACTTTCTTCCCTAATAAAACAAATAACTGTTAAAGTAGCCGTCTTAAAATACAACTAAGTCACGTAACGCTAGTAAAAAATATGTGTGCATTAATACTAGTTGTCCTCCGGGTCACTTTTAAAACCACCGTTTTATGGTATCTAAAAACATTAATCATGCATGGTCGTAGTATTGTGGCCCTTCCATAATGAGTCGGCTAGCAGACGCGGTAGTAGAACGCGGTGCCACAAATCATGCTTCTGCTGTCTCCTGGCTGACGCTGATATAATTACAACGCAGAATCGTTGATTAAACCAAGCCTATAAAAAAACGGGGAATCACTGAAAATGTATTTGATTCTTTGCTTTTACTTAAGAATGCAAAGGAAACTTACGATTTGTCGCTCACTCTTAGTGGTAACGCTCAGAGGCTCTAGTGTACCTAACGTAAAAAAAACGTCTCGAACGCGTAAAGTGATGATAAGTAATATTACGTTAAAGTCTTACACTCAGGGCTCAGATCCTTTTTAACCGACGAGAGATAATTCATAAAGTTACCGCGTATTTATTTAATTTTTACTGTCCATCAAAACTATCGTATTATGCAAGTCCAACTATCGATTTAGGGATTGAAAATCGGAATTCAAAAATATTGGGCATCTTTCTCCTTTACTCCATAAGACGTAATTAGAGTAACAGAGACATTCGTTAGAAAAAGCGTAAGCCTTATTGAGCTTACTATCGTAGGACTAGGTCACTCGTGTCAAATTAAAATATTAATGTAAATTAATATTGAAATAGGTAACTATATCCTTACAGTTGGAGATTCTACCCATCTGTATACATCGAGAAGGTCTAACTCCGCGTTTAGACATGCTGGCTCGTCACTCGCCTCGCTATTCGTCGAAACGTTCTACGAAACTTTGCCTATACAAAAACGCGACGCGAGGGACGAGAGGAATAGCGAGACGTCCGCGTACACATGCGTGCTCGCGTTTCGCCTCGCTACTTTACCTACTAACTATATAATTGAGTACCTACTAACGTTTCTTATCCTTATCGTTAAGTATATATCTTCGACATTGGCGGAATCATTGAACTAAGTAACAGTGGAAATACCAACCCAATCTACAGGTACTGCGGTCTCCAACCCGCCTGCCAAGCATGGCTATGGCAACTACCCCTCAAGATGATACAAGTCTTATTTGGGGTAGGCCTATGTCCAGCAGTGGATGATTTACGGCTGAAGTGTAGTGTAGTGTGTGTAGTAGAAATACCCTCCTAAATGTAAAACATACAATAAAACGTTAATGTAACACGGCTTTATCAAAATAAAGTTGAATCTACGACGGAAATCATTAAGGAAAAAAAGATAAGACTCATATCATTACATGTTAGGCACCCATTTGCTGCACAAATTGTACAACGCACATATAAGTAGCGTTTGGTACAGTCGCCATCAGATGTATCGGAGCTGTGGAGGTGGTCATAAATATCTGAACAACGCCTCCATTGTCAAGGCGATGAAATGCACGGTCCGATATTTGTGACCAGCTCCACTGCTCCGCGATTAATCTGGTGGCGACAGTATGTACCCATCTACAGTCAGTGCCATATAGGGTCCAGGACCAGGGGGGCGATTTTTGAGCACTCGACGCTCGAATCGTGACATTTAAAACTCTCTCAAACAGGAAGAAATTATATTTAAGAAGCATTAATAATATAAATATTAATCGAGGGTATTGAATTGAAACTATACATTTTGGGCAAAAATAATGGTAACAAACTTTTGTGTGTGATTATTTTCGTCCTCAGTTTTATGAATTCGATTCAGAAGTTAACACCTCGCAAAATGGTTAAACAGCAGAAAAACTACAAGGAAAATTATCTATAACGTCATAAAACCTACAGTCAATTATTAAGTGCCTGGTAGACAAAAAACCAAAACAACACATCCTTACTCCTATACAAATAAAGATTTGTAGGTACCAATATAAAAAAAAACGAAAAAGGACTCTTTAATCAATTAATCTTATTATAATGAAATATGTATTGACCTTGCACCTCGAAAGTCTAAGTTCTTTAATTTCGAGCACATTTCTCTTTTACTCCAATTATGGCGTCATGGGAGTGTAAGAGGCAATCGTTCGAAATTTACGAACACCTTTTTTCGTGGTAAGTGATAATGTAAATAATTTAGGGAGGTATACATTTCGAACTACTGAAATGTCAGACCCGAATATAATACATTTTATATATTACAAATGTAAGAACTTAGTGTTCAAAGAACGAGTAAACGTAGATATTAAATTAATAAATTATATTAAAAATACAGATCACATGATAATAACCCATATATTTTTAAATACGCCACAGTAACAAGGTACAAACAAGTTAATTAAAAACAGAAACTTTATAGATAAATCAGAATGCTTTACAACTCGAGAAGTAAAAACTAGGTCACAGATCTAAACCATGCCATAAACTTGACGGTTAAAAATTTTTATACAACCAACAAGAGTTATTATTATAAACAATAAATTTCACCATTTTCACACGTGGCGTACATCATATACCCCTGAAGTCTGCAGCAGAGATTCCTCGTTTCCTTAGGTCTTTTACAATACACATCGCATAACCTCTCCCTCATAAAACGGGCCTCAACTAATTCGGCCATCAGTAAAATCGCTATAAAAAGTATTAAAGTTATTTTGCTTTGCATTTTTATTGTTTTCATTTTAGTTTTATAAAATATTGCACTTATTAATTTAGATTGGTTTAGTTTTTCTTATCTAGTTTTCTTGCATTTTTTAAGTTTACTTCTTATTTGAAAATTTGACGTAAGCGGGTACGAGTTTTTTTTTTCTAATAAAGCATCGCGCTCCTGGCACATTCAGCCATGGGTACGTGTTTTCTGTTGAGCAAGTTTGAAGTTTGAACAAAGAAGTCCAAAGAGAATGAAACGAGTTCAAATGTTGAACATGCTTAAAGCAATCGTTTATGGTAATACATAATCAAAAATGTTTGCCTACTCAACGCTAGTAGCGGGGCGTAATTTTTACAACTGGACAAACCGGAGCTTTATGCTGCCGCCACACATTCGCACGAGTAGCGAGGCGAATAGCGAGGCAAAACGCGAGCACGCATGTGTACGCGGACGTCTCGCTATTCCTCTCGTCCCTCGAATCGAGTTTTTGTATAGGCAAAGTCTCGTCAAACGTTTCGACGAATAGCGAGGCGAGTGACGAGCCAGCATGTCTAAATACGGAGTAAGAAACGAAACGTGCGACTTGTAATCCGGAGGTCGCAGGTTCAAACTGCGGCTTGTACCAATGAACTTATGTACGAAATATCATTTGTGAAGGAAAACATCGTGAGTAAACCCTACTAATCCCAATAAGGTGTAGTTTACCCTATGGGCTGGAAGGTCAGAAGGTATTCCCTTTCGTAAAATTAGTACGTACGACAATAAAAGATAAAAAAAGACATTTATTCATAACGTGCACATACAATAAACAGAATACAAGATAAAGAATAAGTAAGACATCACGAAATGGACCCAACTCAGCGTAATGCTGGCTTGAGAAGTCAGCGCTGGTCTTCCGTTTAGCCCATTTGGTGATGTCACGAAAAATAACACAAAACAAAAAGGAAACAATAAAAAAATAAAGATAATGGCAAAACAGGCATGCAGACTTATTTTACTTTTTTTTTTCTTTAGGAATAGCTAGTGCCACAACATGGTAAGTTTGTGAACTGAACAATTCCTGGGATTAGTTGCCAAGCGCACCCCAGGCTGCCATGAGCCATGGCAAAATGACAGGATAACGCGAGGAGGATGATGAGGCCGGAGCTATTATGAGTTATGATATGACTTTTTCTCTTTACGGAAAACTACTCTAACGTTACGGCACCTATAATGGACAGTCGCCATCAGATATATCGGAGCTGTGGAGGTGGCCACAAGTATCTGAACATGTACTTTATCGCCACGACAATAGAGACGTTGTTCACATATTTGTGACCACCTCCACAGCTCCGATATATCTGATGGCGACTGGACATGGACCCTTTATGGCCGTTCACTCTTATTATAAACTAGCTGACCCGGCGAACTTCGTACCGCCTAAAAAGCGACAAAAGTAGTGATAGCTTTCAAAAATCACGGGATTTTTGTGTTTTTTTAGTACTTAATGTCTCAATCAGGGCTGTGACGATTCCAACCAATCCAAAATTATTTTAATCGTTTCAGCCGTTCTCGAGTTATAAACGGTTGAACAGACCCCACTTTCTTATATATATATATATAGATAAATAAATAAGGTCCATACATAAATGTTACGTCAATCAGCTGTCAACTATACGATCTTTGGCTTAAGAAGTGTCCATCACTGGTACTTGTCAACTTAAGCCATCCATCATTGGTGCCTCTACCTTATACTCTGTGATAATCTTTTTTTTTATGACAATAGGTTGCAAACGAGCAGACGGATTGCCTGATGGTAAGCAATTACCGTCGCCCATGGGCACACGTGACACGAGGGGAGTCGCAAGCGCGTTGCCGACCATTAAGGGGGTTGGAGCTCTGGGAACATAACTCACCATCAGGGAACACAACGCTACATACCTGAAAGGTAGCAGTGCTATTATGGCTGTGGTCTTCTGTAAGGAGGAGGTACTTCCCCAGTTGGGCTTCTCCGGACTCAAGCGTGATGGTAATTCGCTGTGCCCGACCTCTCATAAAATATATCTCTGGAAATCGGCGGCGTTAAAAACGATATTCGTAAATTTCGGGCGATTGTCTCTGTCACTTTCATGACACCTTAATTGGAGTAAAAGAGATAGATGCTCGAAATATAAGAACTTCGATATTCGCGGTACCAGGCCGGGTTCCAAAGAAGCGCCGTTATTATTTTATAAATAAATAATAAATATTTCGGGACAATCTTACACAAATCGACCTAGTCCTACGGTAAGCTCAGTAAGGCTTGTGTTGTAGGTACTAGACGACGATATATATAATAGATAGATAAATATAAATACTTAAATACATAGAAAACACCCATGACTCAGGCACAAATATCTGTGCTCATCACACAAATAAATGCCCCGACTGGGAATCGAACCCAGGACCATCGGCTTCAGAGGCAGGGTCACTACCCACTAGGCCAGACCGGTCGTCATATTTTGTATTGTATAATTATGTTTCTATGTTGTCCATACCCTCTAGCCGCCCAGAGATCAAAAATTGCCAGGCCAAATGCAACTATGGTTTGTCATATTTAAAATTCAAAATGGAATTCAATGGGAGACCTTTTTATAGGTTACAGGATGGCTAAAGGATAAAGATGCAAAATTTAATTTTAAAACGTCTGCTAACGAAAAACTTCTCAATAATAAAGGGAAATAAATAAATCATCAGCATCAGGCATCAGGTGAAACTAGAATCCGCGATTACAAGACTCAGCTACCGATATGCGAGAACACGCTTTGCCAGCGATTTTTTCAATCATATGCCGGTTACGGGTTTATAAATTATTTAGAGTAAATATTGCTAAGCGACTCCATAATGCGCATAGAAATGGTTTTAAACTGTATGACGATTGAATCGTAGATATATTTCAACTTACTGAAGAAACAATTTAATGGCGATTATCTATATAATGCATGTGAATCCTCTGGAGTTGCAGGCGTCCATAGACTACGGTAACTGCTTGCCATCAGGCGGGCCTTGTGCTTGTTTGCCACCGCCGTTGTACAAAAAATCTATATATACGGGAACTCTAGAACTTAAACATAAATAGTTCAGGCGTACTTAGGTACGAAGCTCCTTAGCTACTTGCTAGCTATATACCTGATTACACTTTGATTAGGCTGATATCACACTTGCGATTTGCGAGCGAGTTTTGTATGGAGGCGAATACGCAGCGAGTTCGCCGCGTACGAGTTTTGTATAGAAATCGCTTGCAAATCGCCCAAGTGTGATAACGCCCTTAGTGTTTAGTGCTAGTTCATACGTACATTTGCCACTTGTATTTAGTAACAAATGTATGAACTCGCACTAAACACTAATCAATGTGTAATCAGGCCCTAAGTCTATGTGAAGACTAGACTATTAAAGTAAAAAACAGTATTTTATTTTAAACGTTTTACTTGTTCGATTTGAATTTTACAAACAATACATCCTCCCCTTTTCACACGTTGCGTAAAGGGCATGTCCTTGTAACCGGCAGCAGAACATCTTCACCATTTCAGTCCGATTACAGAATGAGTCGCAAGGCCTCTGCCTAGTCCATTTGGCTTCGGTAGACGCAACCACAATCAGTGCTAATGAAAACAGTAGGATCCAGATATTTTTGTAGAACATTTTCTAAACTTTCCTCTGGGCACTTTTAAATAAAATTAATTTCTTCGATTTTAAATGTTATGAGTTTTTAATTTTCATGTTTACGGCGTTGACAATTTTATAGAATGTCAATTAGAAGTTTGCGTCATGCAAGTGTGCAACAAGCAATAATCAAGGAATTTTTAGTATATCTATGGCAATAATCAAGGAATTTCAATCAATTTTCTACATCTATGGCAATAATACAGAAGGTACCTATTATAGTTGTACCACATTCTACACATGCTTTTGGTACTGTTACACAACAGCATATGCTGATAGATATCATGAAACACACAAAAGCATTCTATTTAACCTTCTGTTGCAGGCATGAGTATTAACAATTACTATAATCAGAGTACAAAAATCGCTGCCATTTATTTGATTAAAGAATTAAGTAGTATTTTTTACTAATCCTGGAAATAACTACATATAGAATAATAGAAAGATAATAATAAACTTGGAACATCTTAAGAACCCAATCGATTTAAATCATCGATTACGATTTGAATTTCGTTTTCTGAACGCAGCGTAGCGATTTAGAAGTAAAAAAAAAAAAATTGTAGTTTAGATACGTCAATTGTCAGGCGGGAACGTTAAAAAGAATAGGCGCGCTTTTGAAATTAAATTTTGTAAATTAGTTTTAAATTCTAGATTTGTACATTTCTTTGTATATTTCTTATGTAAAATAGTCTATATAGTGTTAGTTTTGTACATATTACGTTAGTGCGTTTCCCCATAATGGGGAAGCGCACGGGGCGTAGCGGCCGTAAACGATCGCGAGTTACGGGTGAGTCTCTTACAGAAGGAATAGATCAGGACTTACCTTCTTCATCATCATCGACGACTTCATATTCTGATGCTGAAAATAATGATCGTCCACTAGCGAAGAAAAGAGAAAAGGATAAGTACACACCTTATAAAGCAGGAAATTATAACAGATTTTATGACGAAAACTCGCAGAAGAAAGATTTTATTGTCTTCCTCAATCGCGAAGAAGATAACACTAAAATTACAGATAAGGATAGGTTGGCCATATCTAATGGCATCAGAAAACATTGTGTTTCAGGTGTAATGCATCTGAGGTCAATTAATGCATTCAAAATTGGTATAACTTTCGACCTCCCTAACAACGCTAATGTTTTTCTTAAGAACGAAAAGCTCCTAAACGAATTGAGGATGGTTGGTTCAATACCGGCTGCCGAAACAGAAGCCACTGGGGTTCTCACATCTGTACCTTGCGATTATTCCAATAAAAATCTTTCAGCTTATTGCTTCTAGTAAAAAAGTTATTAGTGTGAGACGTTTCATGCGACGGGTAAAAGACGCTCAAGGTGTCGTTTCCTTTCTTCCAACACAGACAGTTGCTGTTACATTTGCTTCAACGCAGCTCCCCGAGTATGTTACTTTAGACCACTGGAGACATGAGGTAGGAGTTTATGTTCCTCCTGTTAAACAGTGCCTGAAGTGCATGAAATTCAACCACATTGCTAAATTTTGTAAAAACAATGAAACTTGCTCAATTTGCTCAGGCAACCATAATTTTAAACAATGTGACAAGTCCAAAACTCAATGTGCTAACTGTGGCGGTGACCATATTGCAATTTCTACCACATGTCCACTTAAAAAACAAAAACTAGAAGAAAACAAAATAAAAGCCAAAAATGCAAGATATTCTGATCTTTTTAGTGCAGCTCAATTTCCACAGCTAAATTCAAAATACATTGATACTCAAATATCCAATTTAATTAAATCTGACAAATTTATGAATTTATTAGTTGAAGCAATGCTTGAAATATGTTCAAAACCTGATGTGCCAAAAATTCTAAAAGCATTAGAGAAATTTTAGATAACACTTTTAAGAAAAAACACCTTAACCTTTTTATGGATACATTACATATAGTGCAATGGAATGCTCAAAGTTTAATTAGTAATAGGCTAGTTTTAACAAAATTTTTATATGATAACAACATACATATTGCCATAATCTCTGAAACATGGTTGAAACCACATCAATTTTTCTATCAAAGGGTACAATATTATTAGAAATGATTGTGGGAACAACCACAATGGTGTTGCAATTTTAATTCATAATATTATAACACATTCTCAAATTACAACTCATTTTGATAGTTCTTTACAAAATGTTTGTGTGAAAATCAAAATTAATAACAATGAATTAAGTGTCGTTAGTTTTACAGTCCATCTAATACAAATCCACCATTTAATAAAAATAATCTAGACGTTTTGCTTAAGTCCATTCCTAAACCTATGATATTTGGAGGCGATTTTAATGCTCATCACATGTCTTGGGGATGTGTCGACACCCTGCCTCGAGGTAAGGATGTTTTAGATGTTATTGATGAAAATGATCTTGTTCTTTTGAATAATGGCAGTCCCACTACAATTGGTTCTTCATCTTGGCGAGCTAATGCTCTTGATTTAACTTTAGTTTCTCCATCTTTGGCACTTTCATGTGATTGGTCTGTTTATGATTATCCTCTGGGTAGCAGTTATCACTTGCCTGTAATTATAAATTTGGTTGTTGGAAATGAAAGTAATCTACAGAATAATATACAATGCAATAATGTACATTTACCATTTCAGCATAATTACAAATTAGTTAATTGGAAAATATATAGTCAATTAATGGATTCAAATTTAAAAATATTGACTTTAATGCTATGTCTCCACCAGAATCCTACAATTTGTTTTGTAACATAATACATTCTGTTGCTGAACAGTCAATTCCACAGTCTACCTCCACTAATAAATGTAATAATATTGCTAAACCTTGTTTACCAAAACATTCTAAGTGTCCTAGTTTACCCTGGTGGAACTCAAAGTGTTCAGAAGCTGTTCAAAACTCAAAGAATGCTTATATATATTTTAAAAACAACCCTTCTGAGGAAAATTATATTGAATTTAAGAGATTGCGAGCTTTAAAAACTAATACTTAAAACAGAAAACCAACAGCTGGATGGAATTGTGCAACTCATTTAATAGATGTACCTCATTGTCATTGGTATGGAAGTACATGCGTAAATTTAATAAATCATTTACTCTTAATAATTCTCTTGATGATAGTTGGATTCCAGATTTTATATGTAAATACACTCCTGACTTTGTTTTGAATGAGCCGTTAAATTATAATAAAACTGATAATATTGGAAATAATTATTTGACTGATCCATTTTCGTATCAAGAACTCCATTCTGCGTTGTTTTCTAGAAGAGATACATCCCATGGTCTAGATGGGATTCCATATATACTTTTAAAAATTAACCCCAAATTGTCTCATAATCTTTTAAACTTACTTAATCGTATGTGGAAGGAAAACTTTATACCTGAGGAATGGAAAACTGATTGTTTGGTTCCAGTTTTAAAACCTGGTAAAGATAAATTGTTGCCGGATTCGTATCGACCCATAGCTCTTACGTCTTGTATTGGAAAGATATTTGAACAGCTTTTAAAACAACGCCTAGAATTTTATGTAGAACAAAATGGTCTTTTACCTTACAACCAATTTGGTTTTCGCAGAGGTCGGTCTTCTCGTGAAAGCATTTGTCAGCTAGTATTAGATGCTCAACACAGTCTGTATAATAATCAATATCTTTTATGCGTTTTCTTTGATATTGCTGGTGCTTTTAACAGTGTTAATATTTCGGTTCTTTGTAACGAGTTGTCAGTGATAGGGATACCTGGGCAATTAATAAACTGGATACAAGCATTTTGACCAATAGAAAAGTATTTGTTAAATTTAATAATCAGTTATATGGTCCAGGGTGCTTGTCGGTAGGAGTATGTCAAGGAGGAGTTTTGTCTCCAGTAATATTTATCGTATATATTAGACGGTTGAATCTTATTTTGGGATCGAATGTAAAAACTTACAATATGCAGATGACTTAGTAGTTTATACATCTGGAATGGATTTAAGTCAATTAGCTTCTACTGTAAATAACGCACTTTCCAGTTTATATAAATACTTTTCATACCTTAATTTAGATGTTAATCCTACTAAATCAAAAGTCTTCATTTTCGGTCGTAAATGTGTAGCTACACCTAATATTTTGTATAACAGAATTCCATTGCCTATATATAGTGAAGTAAAATTTTTGGGTGTAACTTTTACTCCAAAACTCTCATGGACAAAATACATTAATAATATAACAACAAAAGCAAACAAGGCTTATAATGTATTAAAATCTGTTTGCGGGACTACTTGGGGAGCAGATCCCAAAATATTGTTAGTGTTATACAAATCTCTCGTTCGTAGTCACTTTGAATATGGTTTTCTTTGTTTTGCTGGAGATAGTAAATTAGTGAATAGTTTGGACAAAATACAAAATAAATGTATGCGCACAATACTAGGTGCCTTTAAAACTAGTCCTATTGCTGCTTTGCAAATCGAAACAAAACTGCCACCCATTAGTGTTCGATTCCGTTATTTGAAAGAAAGATTTATCTTGAAGCTTCATAGTTTGCCTAATAATGATCTTCTTACCAATTTAATTGCTTCTCAATCTGCTCCTTATAAGCAACATATGTTTATTTTGCAAGATTTTTCTTGCTTTTTTCATTCTCTTGAAGAGTTTAATATACATTTGAACGATGATGTTCTTCCTTGTTATGCAGGCACATTCCAAAGTAAATATGCCGCAATGAATATTGTAATCGATTCAAGCTTGTCTTCTAAGGAGGAAGTTTATCTGTTACTGTCAGAATGGACTAATTATAAATTTATTTATACTGATGGGTCCAAAAATAATGATGCTGTATCTTTTGCAATTTACCAGACCGAAATCAATAAGGGAGTGGGATACAAAATTAATAAATATGCTAGCATCTTCACTGCTGAAGCAACAGCCATCCTATTTGCTTTCACCCATATTATGGAAAGAAATCAGTTGAACAAAAATTGGGTAATAGTCAGTGATAGTATGAGTGTCTTAAAAAGTTTGTCAAGTAACAAAATGAATGCTAACATTAACTACCTGATTTTTACTATTAAAGAATTATGGTGGAAGTTATCCTTAACTGACACTGTAGTACAATTCGTTTGGGTACCTTCGCATATAGGAGTCTTAGGTAATGAAAATGCAGATTTTTAGCCAGCACCATTGTTAATATTTCTGATTCATGCTCAAGTTTAACCATCAAGGAGTTGGATGTCGCTTTGCCGTATACGGATATGATATCTAATCTTAAAAAGCGCATGATTAGTAATTGGGGAAAACATTGGTATTTTTGTAGAGAAGTTGAAAATAAAGCTCATATATATTCTTTGTTAGACGTTCCTGTTAATAGTACGCCATGGTTCTGCAAGCTTAAACATTTTGTTCATAGAAATTTCTATACTATAATCAATCGAATGCGCATTGGTCATTATTGCCTAAATTTTCATCTTCATCGAAAAATATAGTTTCTTCTCCTTATTGTGATCGTTGTCAAATGAATGAAGTTCAGTCTCTCGACCACATCATTTTCGTTTGCCCGTCCTTCGGCATTCAGCGCCTTGTGCTGATGGATGAGCTGCTTAATATTTATGAGGCATCTAATATAATCCCGCTGTCAGTACCAGATTTGCTAAGAGAGCCTACCACGTATATGTCTTTGTATAAATTTGTACATAACACCATAAATAAGTTGTAAATATTTTAATACAATTTTTTAATTTTAGGTTCTTAATGCAGATAACATATAAATGTAAATTGTATATATTTAAAATAAATCTAAATATCGCTACTAGAATATTTCAGGATTGTACTGTTTGGAAAGGACAATAATTAAACTGGATTATGAGATTGAACGTACGGTTTTGACTTAATTAATGGATGATACATACATACTGAAATTGTATAAGAAAATAAAAATAACTGAAGACATTGAACTCGGATTTGACCTAATATGAATAGTACTTACTGAAGACGTTGACCGGATTGAACTTATGAAAAAGAAAACAAACTACTTATGACAAGGCAGTATGGCTTAGAGCTTTAGCCTGTCCAGATGGACGAAAAAAAAAAAAAAAAAAAAAAAAATCAAATTATGGCGTCAGGCGGGCGTCAGTTGAAGTTACTGTAATGTTCCACTTATAGTAAAGTGAAAATACAATAATACGTGACAGTACGAGTACAACAGTATTCGGCCTAGATATCTGTTATTGTAATGTGAATAATAAACCCCAAAAATGGGAAAAATCGGGGATTCTAACGCCAATACCTGCTCTGTACCGCAGTGCAAATCTAGGAGTACAAACGAAACAACACTTTTCCGCTTTCCCAAAGACGAGACGCTGAGGAAAAAATGGACGGAAGCTATGAAAATTGAGAGTAAAGTTACTCTAAACATGCAAGTTTGCAGCCGTCATTTTGTGAAGAGTGATTATATTATATCAGGTTAGTGAATTGAATAAAAACTATTTGCACAAGTTGTGGTATGTGGCACTGTGCTAATTTCTGCGCAATTCGCTTGATTTGCATTTTATTCATGACTTTAACGACTGCTTTATGTATTGAAATGCATCTGCACTTCAATTTATCTGTTTTGAATCTTTAGAATTTCAATCAATGAATCTTATTATTTTGCAATATAGTTACTAGGGCTAGTCTAGCATAAGTAATATATAATCGTGCCTGTGACTGTCGCACTGACTAAACAGAATACATTATGAAGACTTCAGTATCCCACCTATTTTTATTTACACAAGTTCATTTAGCAGATTCCAATAATGGCAATGGGAATAAATACGATTATTGATTAAATATATGTTTCTGCAATATAGATAATGCAGGGAACCGAGTCAGGAGGCTCAAAAAGACAGCAGTTCCATCACAGAACCTGCCATGGCAGTTTCCGAATAAGAGAGTCAGCCCCACTCTAGCAAAGGCCCGGATGGAGAGACTGAAGAACCGATCTCTTCAAAAGTAAGTAATTATCAACATTTTGTTTCAAAAAATAACACAAAAAATCCACCCTAGTCAAGTTATTAAAGAAAGTTGAGCACTATCAGTTTTGCATGAAATTTAAATAAAATCTTCATTTCATAAGTTAGAAGGTAAGAACTAAAATAATATAACAGCAAAAGGTTAATTTCTAAAAGCATTCATACTTAATTGTCAGGTTTGTTCAGTAAACTCTTATGTATTAGTTACTTTTTTTTAATGTTGTGGTATGGGGCCTATTGACCCCTCACAAGGTATGGTTAACTGCAATGTTAACTAATTGCTGTAGGGAAGGTGTTAAAATAAAACCTCTAGCTCAGCCAAGTCACAAGTGTCTATGGATCAGAATTAGTGCAAATCTTCCTTTTGTTAAAAGGGTAGTAAGGTTAAGTTAATGGTGGTTACCCAAGTGGTTTAACATTTTCCGGTGAGCAACCATAATTAAGTTCTAGTTGAAAAGTATAAGACAATGTCTATAAAGATTGCTCATCTGAAAGGGCTAAAAGTATTATCCTCTTAGGCCCACCATACTAATATATTTGATAGTTAAAACCAATCTTACTATGCAGATAATTGGGTTGAATTTTATTTGTACGAAAAATAATGAAACAAAAGAAATTCTACACTATTTCCTTTTATAAAAGGTTTAAATTCCATTGAAAGGGAGTGTACATTGTAATGCACACTGGGTCTTATAAGGTTAAGTTACTTAGCATCCTTTCATTACAGGGTAACTGAATCTCCAGACAACAAACCTGAAACGCCAACCAAAAAGCCTGATACCAGTAAAAATATAGAATCTAATAAAAAAACCGAATCAGTATCTAAACCTCCAGAAAAACCGAAAGATCCAGAAACAATTGAAGATTCAGAAACTGTCAAAAGTGAGATGAAAATTGAAATTGTTGAGGAAACTACTGTAAATGAATCTGTTGGTGCTAAGGCTGAGAAAGAAGCTAGTGATAAGATAGAAGAAGAGGCTGTAGAAGAGAATAGTGAAGCATCAGAGGCTAAAAAAGATGATAATGTAAGTTCTAACATCATATTAATTATTTTAATCAGTTATAAATGTAATTATTGCGTGCGCAATCTTTCTATAATTTATTAAAAAAAACTAGACATCATTTTGTTAAATTTACCTTAACACTGAAACTTTTTTAAATGTGGCTGTACACCGTCAGTCAGTGCCTTGCTGCGATCTGTGACACGAAAAAAAAAAGAAATGTCAAAGTCATTTAACTGTCAAAGTGCGTACCCCGCTGTTTGGCGTATTTTTAGCAACAACTTAACAAATCTTGTGATTTACGTGCCTTAGTGTTTATTATTAAGCGAAATGTTTACTTTAAGATGCCCGCCGGAGCCCCGACGAGGCTGCGACAGCGCGAGGGAGTTCTAAAATGCGAATTTTGCGGTAGAAAGTGCCTAACACCTCAGGCTTTACAGACTCATCAATATAATGCGCATAAGAACGTTAAAAACAATCTAAACATTATTAAAAAGGATTCCCCGGTTAACAATAAGTCTAAAACATCGCCGAAACCAAATCCAGTGGGATTAATTTCCGTAAAAAGCCCAGAAAACTTACTAGCTAGACCACCATCAAAAGACAAACCATTGCTGTCCCTAAACCCACGCGAGGTGGAGAAACTGCTGCAGGACGACAGTGATTACATGCCGACGGCGAGTGACTCCGATGTCAGTGCGCCGGACGAGGTAACCTCGAAACAGAATCAGAGAAAGACTGAATTTGAATGTCCGAAGTGTAAAAGACGGTTTTCAGTGTATTTTATGGCATACAAACATATAGAGAAGCATCATTCTGGAACGCCGAACGGAAGTAAATCGTAAGTAACCTCTTAATTTTTTTTTATGACATAGGCGGCAAACAAGCAGACGGATTGCCTGGTGTTAAGCAATTACCGTCGCCCATGGGCGCAACACCAGGGGAGTCACAAGCGCGTTGCCGGCCTTTAAGGGGGGTTGGAGCTCTGGGAACCTTACTCACCATCAGGAACACAACACTACATACCTGAAAGGTGGCAGTGCTATTATGGCTGTGGTCTTCTGTAAGGAAGAGGTACTTCCCCAGTCGGGCTGCCCCAGATCTAAGCATGATGGTCATCGCTGTGCCCTACCTCTCATAAAATACCTCTCATATAATTATTAGGATGAAGTCTATTTAGCATAAGTATCTAATTATGTTAACAAAATAAACAATTTGATGAACCAACGGCCCAGTGGGCAGTCTGTATTTTTTAAGGTTCATATTTAACAGAAGTTGTTTATGAGGCATATTGAATGTTGTTTAGACGTGTAACTATTTAAAAAAAATTGCACAAGTGAAATTTATTTTTTTACAAATTTGTAAAAGTCATGCTTGTATGCAGTTGTATGGAAAAAATAAACATGATCTTAAATATCTGGCTGCAATTGTAATTAAAAATAGTCATCTAAAGCATTTTGAGATTAAATAAAAATAAAATAAAAAAGGCTTTATATCCACATTATTTTTACATTACTAGCTTTATTTATCCAGTCTTTCCCTGCAGTTTCTTTTATGTCATCTACCCATCTTTTATATGGCTTTCCCACTTTCCTTTTGCCAATAGGGCCTCTCCATTTTGTTGTATTGTCCATCTGTTGTCTTTACACTGCGCAATATGTCCTTTTGAGATTACCCAAGCTAAATATTTGTTATAAATTTATTAGGATTTTCTGTACTGTTGTGGGGTTCTCCTTGAATAAATAATATCAAATATATTTGTTGTGTGGTTTTTCATAATTTATCATTTGAATAATAATTGTATTATGGCTACTTTTGGAACTAGTAATAGTGTTTACACCATTAAAACCTTTTCTTGATTTAATACTTGTTCTACGACTTTTGAAAATAACTAATAGTTTAATAAATATTAATAAAAAAGATTTTCCAAACAAGCAATGTATTGCGAAAACTATGAAGTTTGTTGGCTGACAGTAAACGTCAACTAGACTATTGGATGCTGTTCATTGAAAATACTATTTAGTTTGTTCGAAAAAATCAGAAGTAATAAATTACCCAATTATTTAAAGTTGTAGAACAAATGTTGTTGTGTTCGTGGTGTAGAAGCGATACCAAATTTTTTTGCTCCTATTACAGGCTGCACCTGGTATATTAAACGATAAATTTAAAAGTCATGTGAAGAAAAGGTTATAGTGGCATAAACAAATAGTTATTTTATATTTATTTTACTTATTCATTATATTTATGTATAATGTTACTGTAAAAAGCTGTTGTGGTATACACTACACACTTGACATTAATATGATAATCAATCAAATTAATTTCATAATTATACTTAGACAAAAATAAACGGGTGTGAGTGTAATGGGTACTTTTGTAAAGTCAGCAGCAGAAGCGGCTAAGCGTTTGAGGTGTTCAAAATGACCTACACGCACTCTTATTCTCTTCACAAAAGAGATGTGTTCACCTCACTGACTGTACCTGGTATGACGCGGGGGGCTATTTGAATAGTTTAGTTTTTTTTTTTCTTTCTGGAATAATTTATATAATTTTAGTGAAGTTGTTTTTATACATACTATTTATCTTATTGCAATAAACCCCTTAGAAAAAATAGTTTAAATTGGAAATATTCCTTCTAACTATTAATATTCCGTTTAACTTACCAGGACAAAGCTTCCGAAGCCGACCAGAATCCAAACGTGCACATTCTGCAACACAACAGTGGAAGGCAACACTCACCACTGCGCCGGGCCGCTAAAGCTCGTCATGGCCTTCATATGCTCGGGCTGCGAGCAGGAGTACAAGACACTCACC
The DNA here is from genome assembly GCA_022674325.2 of Grapholita molesta. NCBI lineage: Eukaryota > Metazoa > Arthropoda > Insecta > Lepidoptera > Tortricidae > Grapholita > Grapholita molesta. Next base: position 4,306,450 of record CP053147.2, read on the forward strand.
ATGTTCGACATGCACAAAAGCAGTATGCACAGTGACGGAGTACAGAGCATGTTCTTTTCCGCTTTAGATGGTAAGTGTTATACCGATATATTTTCTTATGTTTGGTATGTTTTCTTATCGGACTACGCATAATTATGTAAGTACTTTAAGATGTACCACTGTATTGAAAAAATAAGTCCTGCCGTAGTTTCTTGCCGGTATCTACTCGGGTCAGAGGTGTAGGGTTCGAGCCGGTGTAGATATTCCTTTGACGTTCATAAGTGCATGTAGTGTGCCTAAATTGAAAAATAAAGATCTTTAATCTTTTTTTTTATCTTTTATTTAGGTGCTTCAGACGAGTGGTAATTAATTAATACACTTCACAAACACTAAAATATATTTCTTCATTGTAAATTACATATACAGGGTGATTGGTAATTCGCCGTATTCCTTTAAAGGGCTCTACAGCTCATTTGAATGATTTAAGTCCAGTCAACCAGGGGTCAAAAGTCATTGATTTTAAATTATTTAAGTTTTTAGATTTTTTTTTTAATTCGCTCCTATTGACTTTAAACTAGTAATTGTGCAAAAACTATGTCATTTTCAAATAAAATAAAAACTTTTACCAAATAGCCAATGAACCACTGATCATGTGAAATAAAAAAAAAATGACAAAACATTCCACAGATTTCCAATTAAAAGGATTTGAAGTCAGAAGTTTTGGTATTATTTTCCAAATTTTGTAACATTTAAAGACATGACTAAAAATAAATGTATGACGCTTCGCGTACAAATTACAGAAATAATTTGCTCAGTTCATAAGCTATCCAAAATGGTATTTTTTTTGCGTGCGAAGCAGGGTTCTCATCTAGTAAAAAAATAATTTACTCTAAAAATAATAATTGACTCTTTCAGAATTCGAAGAGTGGAAGCAGAAAATGGAGAAACAAACCCAAGCCACGTACACCACACTAGACCAGAACGACACGAAGAAAATATACCGGTGCACGCATCGGACGCCGGCGGGTGCGGACAAGGGCGGCGCGCAGAGGATGTGTCCGTCCTGCGTCGTGGTGCAGGAGTTCACTAAGGGGTTCCAGGTATGACTAACACTCCCTAAGTCAGTTAAACCCCAAACCTTGCCGTGTGATGCCTGCCAAGCGTGGCGACTATGGCAACTACCCCCAAGATGATACAAGTCATATTTGTGGGAGGCCTATGTCCAACAGTGGACTGCATACGGCTGCAATGTATGTATGCACAGCGTAGTACCATCACGCTTGAGTCTGGAGAAGCCCAACTGGGGAAGTACCTCCTCCTTACAGAAGACAGCCATAATAGCACTGCCACAACTTGGGCATTCTCAAAATTGAATCAATTTTCTGTTCCAGGTTCACTATTACCCAAACCACTATGAACACACCCACCAGAAGTACAACCTCAGCGAGGCCTTCAAGAAGTACTCCATCACCTCGCTCATGAACCTAACCGCTAACCAGCTCCCCGACAGCGATGATGAACAGCTAAACAACCCGGATCTCTATCTGCAGTTCAAGAAGATCACCGAGAGACTTGTGAACGAAGCTGCCAGAATAAATGTCAACGGGCTGAAGAAATTAATGAGAAAGGCATTAGACATGATGGAAATCATCAACAGCTACGTCGAGGATGATGATGATGATGGCATCACCGGCTCTAACTCTGTCCTCAAATTGGATTCCGACAAAGACAACTTGCAAGCCGAAGTAAGACTAGCCTTGTCTAGCTTAAAACGGAAATCCGAGAGTAATAACACAACTGTAGTGAAAAAGAAAAAATCTGTCTTCCAAAGTACTGAAAACACGCCTAAAACCGTCGGTAAACTATCCAGCTCTTTCACGCAAGGGACCGAGAACGTTAAAAGAAAAGGATCGCTACAGTTCAATCAGTCGCCGACATTTATAGATAGTTTCCAAGACTTTGTAGGGAAAACTGTAAAAGATGACAAGAAAAAAAAACAAGAAAGCAAAAAGTCAACAGTGAAAACTAAGATCGGTCAGTTTAAACCTAAAACTCCGCCAAAAAGGGTTTCGTTCACTCTAAGCCCACAGAAATCGGTGTCGCCTAGAAACAGCAGTGTGAAAGAGATAGAATATGAAGTGAAAGAGCAGGAGAATGACTGTAATATATTGATATTAAAGATATAGGTTTTACGGAACTGTTTGAGACATATCTTTGAGAGTAAGGTGGTTTGTGAATATATATTTTTTAATGCCAGTACGTATTATATTAGAGATGCAACGGATAGTGGTTTGGCCGGATATCGAATATCCGCCGGAGTCATCGGCCGGATATCCGGCCGCATGATATCCGGCCAGAAGTTTAACCTAAACTGAAGTAAATCCAAACGCGCGCGTGCGTGTGCTGTGTTTATCTTTTTTTTTTTATTGCAAACATAGATAATGGTAAGATTAATCTCATCTTAATAAATATTTTTTATTATGTAGAAACGTCTGCTAGCGAATATCTTTGATATTTAAATCGAAAGAAAAGTAGAAAAAAGAAATTAAAAAGGTGAGCATTGTTATCGATGAATTCTCAATGTATATTGAGACTTCGATGCCGTTAAGTGTTCAATACGCTGACGGTAGATGTGACTACACGTCACCCATGATGAAGTATACCACGAAGGATAAGATAGAGAAATTTGACAAGTCAAAGCGGTACTCGTATAGCACAATTAGAAGTGCACTGGGCTAGTGATGGTTGTGGGTTTGAGTCCCGCTTCGAGTCAAATTTTTCTATTTTTCTTTCGATTTAAATCTCGTTTTAATAACTAATTATGCATTATTAAAAATAAACGTCGCTAGTCCGCAAAACATTACGAAAACTGGCGCGGCTAGATGTTGATGTCAACTTTAGCCAGTCTCCGAGATCACAAGAATAATGCCGTTCTCGAAACTTCCGAGGTAATTTTTAAAGTATACGTAATACGTGGTTAATGCCCGTTTATTTGTAATAATGTGTAGAAACCGTGAAAGTTTAGCCTGCGTTGATCATTATATACGTGTTAACGCACTATTCGTTATCCGGTCGAATACTACGCCACTATCCGGTATTCTGCTGAATACTAGGCCACTATCCAGTATTCGGCCGAAGACTGGGCCACTATCCGGTATCCGGCCGAATACTGGATAGTTGCCTTGTGGCCGGATAGGCCGGATACCGTATAGAAAATATATCCGTTGCATCTCTAGTTGATATTACTTAACCCTTTATAAGGCCGCAGTTATACAGATATGCTACGTGAAATTTAATTAGACTCCCATGTTTGTAATGCACTGGGGAACACATCTACGGCAAAAAAAAAACCGAAATCATTAATAAAAACATGTGGTCATTGTATGCACTCAGCCTGTTAGTGCACTCGAGTTTTCAGATGACCTGTTTCCAATACACCTATTCATTGACAGATACGTGACAGGCAATAGTTACATATTACAATATTTATCGATATAGCATGTAACCTTTTATAATTTTATTAATCTTAAGTGGCAAATGATACACTTTCCTGATACTACAAACAACGTAGTTCAGTTATTGCAAATATTGCAATTCACGATGGAGAGTGGATTTATCAAAAATAGACCTTATTATCATACCAATAACAGTCTCGCAACTCGCCATCGTGAATTACAAGAGCTATAATTAAAATATTAGATACAGCGACTTGTGTATTTTTAATAGTATAATGGAAACAGTGACAAATGCTTGCTTCCCTTAACGGGCACAGTGCATTAATTGACCACAAACTTTAGATTAATTAATTACACTAAAATTTAATTATGACCGAAAAATATAAATGAGAAAATAAAGCCTGATATATTTGCTATATAATACCATTATAGTTAAATAAAAAAGAGGATGTTCTTTCTTTATAAATGTTTATTAACTAAGTGGTTTCCAAATCGTCTCTGCCTTATAAAGGGTTAAAAATAATCGTTTTTATACTGGCGATACGTCATGGTGTAATATCGTGATGTACTTTTCACGTTTATATGCACCGTCACATATATCTGTCTCATTTGTAAAACCGTACACAGTGTCACAGAAATGTGACATCGTTAGCAAAGTAAAGAAATTAAAGCGATATGGGTGATTCAACTATTTTATGTTCTTGATGTGTCCCGTCAGCCAGGGGACAACAGAAGCATAGTTTGTTAGAAGACATGTGCCGCGTGTTATGACCATAAACTATTACGGAAGGGACATACACATCATCATCATCATCATATCAGCCGAGCGACCCACAATGACCGGTTTTACACCACCTTGTGGGGGGGCCGCCCACGCTGCGCTTTCCCGTACGTTCGAGAACCTTTCCTCCCCACCGCCCATCGGTCAAGGGACATAGTAACCTAAATAATTCATATTTATTTTCAAATGCTATTAAACTGTAAGAGTGACCCAATAGACCGTAGGTAACAAGTGTGTTAAAATAGTTGATTGACCCATATAGCAATTAAATTGAGTACTTTCATTTGTTGTGAATCCTACATAAGATCAGAAGTGTTGTATATAGGATAGCTTCAGAAATAATTTTTAATCTCTTTATTGTATGTTATCACTTATCAAAATCACAAGGATTATACTGTGTGTAAGTCTAATACGAGCGAAGAATTAAACCAGACATAGGATTTACCAGTATAATCATGAACCAAAAGGTTTTTCTTTAATTATACCTATTATACATATGTAATTAATTTTTGTAAAATTTCTGAGCAGTAATGTACTGCGAACATTACGCGATATGACCTTTTGAAAATGTCAACGAGTGTTTAACTCGAGTGTGTTGCATTACATTGCGGGCCGAATTTTTTTATATGGATAAAATTTTAATTGTACTTCTAAGCAAAAGTTATCTAAATATATTTTTTATGTCCTATTCTACCCTCTGTTGACAGATTCGCCCGTATAAGATTTACACACTTTTAACAAACAAGAATGATTGATATCATTATCATTAACAAACAGTTGTCAAGTAGCTAATTAACCTTTTCGGCGCCATGTCAAACGCAAAAGCTAGCTCACACGTCATCGAAATGTCAAAACTGTAAGTTGAACTTTATGCGTGTGCACGTAGGTCTAATTTGCTCTGTGGTCGAGGACATATATATACGTCTTTGGCGTGGAAAAGGTTAAAACGGAAATATGTGTCCACGTTTCAAAGTCCTTGTGATACCGGAGTAATTGTATTAGTTTTATATTATATAAGTTATGAGAAAATGAAGTTTGCAACAGAGATGTGTTTTAAGTGTGTACATATTTATAAATAAAGTATGATTGCTTTTATATTATTGATTTAGATTTATTTCACCTTCAGTTGGTCTACGTAATTTACTGACTTTTTATCAAGTCATTCGCGGTGAAAAGGTTAAAATTCGTAACTTATAACGTAACTATCTAAAATATATTTTGTCCAGTCGCCATCAGATATATCGGAGCTGTGGAGGTGGTCACAAATATCTGTACATGCACTTTATCGCCTTGGCAATAGAGGCGTTGTTCAGATATTTGTGACCACCTCCACAGCTCCGATATACCTGATGGCGACTGTCCGTGACTAGATTAGCACTTCGACATTTGGAGCCTAATTTCAGTGTGACCAATTTCCATATTATCTTAATAAATTATAGATTATAACCTATACGTTATTTAACCCTTTGAATGTCAAGCACCACTAAAGTGGTCGCGTGATTTCGTGACTGCCACTCCTGCGATTAAAGTGGCTATAGCAGACGCTGTAAAAGCAATTCTCCTGCTGACAGATAAGGTTTGTATTTGCTCTTCACTAGTAGATACGTTGGCGTACTCGTCACATTTTGACGCGAGAGGAAACGCGTTTAAAAGGTTACCCATTTGTTTTGGTACGGCCTGGAAAAGGGTTGACGTAGCTTACATTTCAGCCGTATTCAGTCCACTGCTGGACATAGGCCTTCCACAAGTATGACTTATATCATATTGGGGGTAATTACCATAGTCGCCACGCTTGACAGGCGGGTTGGCGACCGGACGCTGCCACCCGTCTGTAGGATTTTTCCATTCGTCGCCTCTTACGACACCCGCGGGATGGGGTGGTGCTATTCTAGTCAACCGGCATCACTCGGCATATACGTAGCTTGGAAAGGTAAAATAAAACATACACAGAACCAACATCGTTTATTGCAGAAAGTATTCATATTACACTTATACATTTTTTTCTTAACGTTGAACCTACCAAATCACTGGTTACAAAACATCTACTCATTGCCTATTCATTAATTGTTCAAGCATCTCTGTTGTAATTTTTAACCTCTTGAACGCTTTTCCTCTCGCGTCATATGTGGCGAAAAAGTCAACATCTCGACTAATGTGAAACGAATAAAAACCTTATCTGTCAAGGAATGTTGTTTTAACAGAGCCCGACGGGACACACGTGTCGTGGTAGGCACAACACTAGTGTATGGCAACTTTAGTTGTTTTTGGCGTTCAAAAGGTTAAAGTACAGATATGTTATAGATTATAGATAAAGCATAAAAAACTACGTAAAACCAAACACAATACATCCACATTTACTATTTCATGCATATTTAAAAACATGGGTAAAGACCGATTAGCAAAAGGTTAAAGATATTTTTAATCGAAGTAACAAATGTTGTTATTGTAGATACCGCGCTTGACACGAATCCGGAGTGCCAGCCGCAAACAACGAAAATCTAAAAACCGTTATTGCGTCTCTATCACTCGAATAACTGAGAGCGATAGATATGGAGATATTTCGTTTTCTAATAAGTGACTTGTTTAGCTCGCAATCTGAAGACATGATGGTTCGCTTTCAGAAGTTATTTCCAAAACACCTTATCCGCTCACTAAAATATAACTAACAAATGTGCTTAAAATAAGGTTTCATTTCCATGGACTTATTTATGCCTTAAAAATACGTCCTTGAAAATGAGGCAATACTACATCTAAAAGTAAACGCTTACATGTAAAAACTGGATGCTAATAAATTATTCATTTTGAACGATACTTTGGCGCCAATGCCGCACATTACAATAAATAAGATTGTCTATGGTGGAGTAGCACAATCAACTTTTTTTTAATTCGTAATGCTGCCGCCACACATTCGCGCGAGTAGCGAGGCGAAACGCGAGCACGCATATGTACTCGGACGTCTCGCTATTCCTCTCGTCCCTCGAATCGCGTTTTTGTATAGGCAGTCTCGTCGAACGTTTCGACGAATAGCGAGGCGAGTGATGAGCCAGCTTGTCTAAACGCGGAGTTACACCTGACTCACATTCGTTTCTTAAAATACATTTATAAAATATCTATGATCTTCGTGATATTGTCGTATTAAGAGTCAAATGTGGCACATTCTCCACAATGCGTATGAATAGCCTAATAAACTAAATTTGTTAATAACTATAGAATAATAAATTCCGTTTCGGTATAGTAGCTTAGAAAAACAGAAAGAATTTGGAGTAAAAGAGAAAAATGCACGAAATTTTGAACCTCTATGTTGAACTTGTATGACCAACCGAGAGCCACTTCGTTCGTTTCATCTCATTTCCTTTTGAAAGATGGATAAAAATATTAAACTGAATATATATTTTGGCAGTAAGCCCTCAATATGATTATTTTTGCTAATGCTATTGCCTTTAATGGCAAAACTATACGATCTAAGCAGAAATTTTCGAATTTAAGACACAATTTAAGATTTTAAAATTGTCCTTTGGTACTGGCCGTTGTCTAAGAAATTACTTTCATATAAACTCTGGTGTTCTTAAAAAATAAGACCGGAAATATATCAAAGAGCAATTTCATCATCAGGTTTTCTATCTGGAATAAATTTAAAGGCTTCACAAAGTTTCCCATGGCATTGTCCTTTAGTTCTCTTGGAATAGTCTTTCAAACATTTATCAGCTTGTTTCACAGCGTCCTTGAATTTAGCCGCCCCTTCGGGGTTGCTTAAACAATATTGTTCCAATTCTGCATTGTGATCATTCACGTAGTTAACTATATTAGACAGTCTGAATATAACTTCAGTCATGACGGCGTCACTGGCGGCGCAGGCCGGACACATTGTTTTATGCGGCCTGCATTTGCAACTGCACACCCTGTCGCCGTACAACCATTTCTTCAACTTGTCCCACTTAGATGATCTTCTTGTTCTATTATATGTTTTCGCACTCTTGTCCGGTGTTAAGTTCAATTCTGATACGTCGAGTTCGTTGTCCAACTCCCCGTGGGCCTCATTTCTATAATCAATATTAGAAGGATTGTTAGCTGTATTCATCATCACGTCGTCAAACTCTTTGTCTCCGAGTAATTTTATTAAGTAATTCCCTCTAGGCAAATTGGCACTGCAGTTTAATATCAACATGAATATTCCACTCGTCATATTTGAAGAGATAGCTGGGTTGTTCAGTACCTTATTAGAATCGTGTACATTCGCCTGTCTCTTCCTTTTCTGTGCTTTCATTTCGCTTTTATCTTGACTATCTTTGAAGCGCACCTGTTCAATAAAATTAATATGTACAATTCTTTACAGATGAATTAAGTCCTAGTGACTGCTATGGGTGAAATCTGGGTCGTGATCCAAAATGTCAAAAAGTGATAAAGACAATACTTATCATACTTAACTTTTCCCGTGGGACCAATATTGAATTCGCGAAAATAAAACATACTGATATTTTGGGTCACGACCCAGATTTCATCCTGTACTGTACTGTCTTTCATTGAAGTTTAGGTTTCGTGAAAATTAATACGGATAGCAAAAATAATACAACAAATATCTATATTGGTATCATCCATGACAGCAAGCAATAAACCTAAAAATATGTAATAGTTATTTGGTATACAATGGATCAAATTTAGTGTTTTTCTTCTCGTGCTAATATTAAGACCCAGCGAAAGATTCCAAAATCCAAAGCAGCAAAGCGGGTGGTTCAAAGAGTGGAATCTTGAGCATCGGGAGGATTCCAAAGCACGAGAGGGGAACACTTTGCTACCGAGTGAATCACAATTTTTCACCTCACTACTGCGTAAAAACTCTAATTAACTCAAACTTTATAAATGTATTGAAAATGATTGGCTAACATAATTTATAATTCAAGAACATTAAATAAATGAACATCCAACCAGCTAACATCAAAAAACACTCGATTAGTAATAAACAATTTGTATGGAATTAAAAGTACTTTGCACTATTGTGAATAAAATGCAACATACCTAACTGTTTTTAAAGAATAAAACACTTCTTTCCAAGCTAGTGAGGTGAAAATAATCAAGCGGCATATATATCTCCAAAATGTTTATAAATGTAAAAGAATTTTATGTCAGTGTTTTTTTGTAATAAACATGCAAGCGTGTTAGATTTACGTTTGTCTTATAAGTTAACATTATTTCATAGCAAAACCTTTAAAACTATGTAGTATAATTCCACCCCCTACATTCGATGCGTGGTCTTCGCTGAAACTGTTATGCTGCCGCCACACATTCGCGCGAGTAGCGAGGCGAATGGCGAGGCGAAACGCGAGCAAGCATGTGTACGCGGACGTCTCGCTATTCCTCTCGTCCCTCGCATCGCGTTTTTGTATAAGCAAAGTCTCGACAAATGTTTCGACGAATAGCGAGGCGAGTGACGAGCCAGCATGTCTAAACGCGGAGTTAAAAGTATTAACACTTATGCTTGCCTTTTCTTTCCGCCTCATATTTAAGAATCGATAGTAACAAACTGCCAGTATCCAGTTTGCGAGGATTAGTCATTGTCGATGGTTTTGTAACTGCTTGATGTACAGACACAATACTTGTATTAACCACTTCACTACTCGCACTACTATTTATAGCATTTTTCATTTTATATAGTTTATTTATAATATTATTCACTATATTTACTCTACTTGATGGTGTTGTAGGGACGTTATTGATTGAATTAATAGAAGGCTTGAGTGATCCCTTAACAATCTCAGTACTCTTATTTTGTTTATTAGATTTATAAGAGTCGGTTAAATGTTTTGGGTTACATTTGGTTGGGAGAGGAGCCCAACTATCATCTTTATCGGTAATCATTGTATTATCAACTATAGCAGCGTTTTTGTTGGTAGGCTTGGATGTATATGCCATCTCCATTTTTTTATGTTTTTCGTTATGTTTAGTTTTGCATTCTTTCTTTTCTTTAACGTATCCATCGCTTAAATTAAGTTTCAAGGTGAATACGAAAACACTTTCAGTAGCTGACACAGCTTTAGCATCAGGAACTTTAGTAACATAAGGTTCATTGTTATCGTTATTACTGTTCAAAGAATATTTTCCCGGATATTTATCAGATTTCTCTTCTAAACGTTTATTTAAAACATTTTCAATTTGTGTAGTCTCGTGTACTGTTGAACGTTTCTGTTCTGTTACGTTTAAATGGCTGAACACTACTTCATTATTCAAAGTTATATTATTTTCTGCAGATATATCTTTATTTACAGTCGATAGCTGATTAGAATTTTGAATATAGTTACTCCAGAAAGATCCGCTGGCATCAGCATTTAAAGGGCTATCGATGTTGTCTGTTTCTCTTTTCTGGAGTTCACTAATTAACTCAGAAGTCGTCTGCTTCTTGTGTGGCAGAAAATTTTTCAAACTCCATTTCCTTTTGATTGGTTCAGTAATATTTTCAAAAGGTTTTTCCGTTTCAGTAGTTGAAAGTTCTGTATTACAAATAATATTAACCCTAATCTTATTAATTAGAAATACTTCTGCATCAGTGGTTGTGGTTAAGTTGACTGGATTTGGAGTTTTGCTCCTTTTGTTTACATTTGAAACACATTTATCTACAACATTAACCAAGCTATCACATGTATCCTGCATCGTATCAGTAAAATGTAGTCTTAACTTTGTTGTGTTATTGTCATTATTAATATTAGAAGACAAGTGTTCTATTTCATCAATCAACTTGGTCAGCTCGTATTTTTCTGAAACATTTCCTGTATTAGCAATATTCCTTGAGACTACCTTATGGTACTTTCTGCCATTACATTCGCGCATTCTATTGCTTTTGGAGTATTTATCTAGTAATTTGTTTATTTTTCTCACTTTATCTCGAAGTTTCCTACCACCGCTTGGATTATTATAAAAATACGTTTGTACCTCAGTGCAGTGATCGTGCATATATTCGATCAAATTGTTAATTTCATACACAAGCGCCATAATAAGGTCATCGCCAACGGGACTTAATTCCAATATCCTTTTAGGTTCCAAACTTATTATATCATTTTTATTATTCAAATTTGTTTCTCTTTTATTCAATTTCAGTTCAGAATGTTTGTGGTGCAATTCTGCTGGATATTTATGCTGGCTATTTGCAGTCATCATGTCACTATGGACATTAACTTTATTGACATGATTAGTTGGTCCAGAACTATTGTTTTTAATGGTTTTTTCGAAAGTATCGTACAATTGCAGTAGATGTTCATTAAGTGCAGTAATAAACTCTTTACTAAATTGCTTGTTGGGACCAGTTTCCTTAACTGGCGCTTTATTTATATCTAAATTAGTTGGGAATTGTGAAAGCCGGTGCAAGATCAGGGACAAATTTATATTATTTGAGATAGGTTCTAACACGTATTCCCCATTGGGATTGGTCCGGTTGTCCCTGTATCTTTTCGAGAATACGTATACCCCTGATGTTAGCTGAGGCGCCGACGTCGTTATCACGGGATGACCATGTATAGAATGAATTTCATATTCTATATCCACTGGCCTAGAAAGTCTAGCTGTAAATATTTTCTTCAATTTTTCTAGAGATATGTTCACTTCATCACTTTTTGGCATAGTTAATTTGACTAGAACAGTATTGCCAAGATGATCATTCTTCAGAAGGGGTTTTTCTAAAGTGTTTCGTGCTTCATATTGGTTTTTCGTCAAATCCATTACCACTTCAAAAGCTGCTACATTTTTTACTTTGTGCTTTTTACTTGTCTCTTTCTTTATATTAGGTACAGGTACTCTCGTTTCAGCCACTTCCGGATGCGGGGTGACATTGTCGCACACCTGTTCAATAAATTATATCTTTACAGTTGTATCATTATTCAAGGTTGTTTTTTTATTGTGTTGTTTAATCCTCACGCCTCAAGTGATATATTGCTTTGGTCTGTACGAGACTAGATAACATAAAAAGGATTTTAACATCATAAACTTATAGTACGTTGTGATGTCGATTACACACAGATCTGATATAAAATAGATATTTTTTTTAATATATAAGCAAATAGATAAGATGATATATGTTAAAAATTAGATACTAACAAAAAATTAATCGATTGATAACATAAATAAAAAAAACATCAAACCTAATACAACCAAAATATAAATTGGTTGATTGTATTTCTATCAAGACACACGCTTAAATATATATTGAGTTGGAGCTTAAAAACACAATTAATGTATTTTGGATATGTCATAGTCATACTCATAATTGGTAGGCATTTTTTTGGATACGTTAATCGGAACCAACAAAATCTGTGGGATGTGAGTAATAACTATTTCCAATAAAGCTTATTTTATTTGATTTGTTTATAAAAAAATGTATTTCAGGGATTCTATAGGTGAAAAATTTAACTAAAGCACCTTATGTATGTAGTAGTAACACACACTTCTGCTTGTTGTAGTTCTATAAATTTAAATTTTGACGTAAGTTCCATATTGACGGTAGTTATGCAGAAAGCGACCAACTTTTTATTTTTGTCAAAGTAACTTACACTATAACTCAGTTGATTTGGTCGCTTTCTGCATTGACAAAAAAATTGAGTTTTTTTTTTATGACATAGGCGGCAAACGAGCAGACGGATTGCCTGGTGATAAGCAATTACCGTCGCCCATGGGCACCCGCAACACCAGGGGAATCACAAGCGCGTTGCCGGCCTTTAAGGGGGGTTCGAGCTCTGGGAACCTTATTCACCATCAGGAACACAACACTACATACCTGAAAGGTAGCAGTGCTATTATGGCTGTGGTCTTCTGTAAGAAGGAGGTACTTCCCCAGTTGGGCTGCCCCAGATTCAAGCGTGATGGTCATCGCTGTGCCCTACCTCTCATTGTTGGACGTAGTTTAAGGACATACCCGGGTCCAAAAGTGAGTTGTTTGTGAGGTGAGTTGGTCGTTTTCTGCATAACTACGGTCTATTAATGCTCCGCACAACTACATATACATGGTCCTTCAGTTAAGTTTTTCACCTGTACTGGTTTAATTTTTTAAACTCACGTAGATCCATTGCTTATTTTGATCTCTTTTCTTTCGTTTAGAAACTTCTGCTAAACTCTTCCATCTTCGAAATTTGTTAGTTTTAAGCCTCTGGTTATATCTCGCTGGATAAACAGAAAAACACATTTGAGCAATCAATTTATACCAATCATCATCATCTTCATATCAGCTGAAGGACAGCTATTGCTGGACATAGGCCTGCAAAGCGACCCTCTATGACCGGTTTTGTAGCACAAGAATCTACTACTCTACCAATCGAATATCAAAAACGTAGGGTATCCTCATTTTAAAATATTTTTCTCATTTCTATATCCAATATTTGATCAAATGTCTTTGAAGGATGCCCATTCCATTTATTAAAGGAGTTGCCATTTTTATTTCGTATAATTATATCAAAATTCAGTTATTCTAGTAAAATTTATGAACAACTGAAAGAAACGTTGTCAATGGGACCTTAATCCATACTAATATTATAAATGCAAAAGTCATCTGTTACCTCTACACGCTTAAACCGCTGAACCAATGGGATGAAATTTGGTATGGAAAGGACATTGGATAATTTTAATCCCGCAACCAAACTTTGCTGATGGGCATGGTTAGTCGACAAAGTGACGACGAAAAGTTAGTTAATTAATTAAGTAAATAATAATAATTTGCAATGCTCATCGATATCACCGTCCCATGTGACGAGAACCTCGTGAAGGCCGAGAAGGACAAGTCCAGCAAGTACTTAGACTTGGCTCATGAAGTAACCGCCATGTGGGAAGTTGATTCGGCGATCATTGTACCGATAGTTGTTTCCGCGAACGGTCTCATAGCGAAGAGTCTCGACCAACATCTTGAGAGACTCTCGCTACGTGGTTGTGGTTGGATCAAGGGTCAGATTCAGAAGGCGGTAATCCTGGACACGGCGCGCATAGTCCGACGGTTCCTCTCTCTGCAGCCCTAACCACCGGCAGCCTGAGCCCTGCCCCGTTGCCGGCGGCACTCTAGGTTAGGTTTTTTATAATGTTTTTATTGTTTTGATACGTTTTAGATGTATTTTTATATTTTACTTTTATAAAAATGTTATAAAACCTAACCTAAGATGTAAAATGAATAAAGAGAAATTTGAATAATACTTACACTTGGGTGAGTGTCTCTTGTTCATATTAGCAATATCCTTAAAAATATCCTGTAATTGATTTAACGCTGCAAAAACCAGTCAAGATTATTACCAGCCCATGCTCAGTGTAATAAACAAATAATATAGAAAGGAAAATTCCAAGCAAAAACACAATTAAATTAAAAATTATGTCCATATTGTTGCGAGCAATAACTCCACCAAAAAGCTTTTTCATAAATCCCGAGATGGTAGTGTGAAGAAGGTTTTATACAAATGAATTAGGCAATTTTCTTCACTGTTAGGAGTGCTACTTAGGAACAAAATGGTACAACATCTCGGGTTGATTCCCTTAAAAGTGTTAAAGTTTGGGATACCTTTAATTAATTAACCCACAAAACAGAAAAAACAGTAGAAGTGGCACACGCGGTGATTAGTATGAGAACCAATGTCGCCAAAACGCACACCAGCTCACGCACACAACAGTTTCTGATAGGTGATTGGTTCTGTCAACTTATTAAAAAAGTAATCTGTGCTACCACTGGTTACGATAGTTTAAACTTTAACAGAAATGTTAATTCGAAGTTGAATTACAATACTAATTTTTATTCAGTGACTTCTAGCGTCAAGTAGTGGAACTACAATATTTGTGGCATAGCAATTTGACAATAGATGTCAGGATTGGCGCATATGTTCTTTCTCTCTTACACTTTTGTAGTCTTAGCAAGAGTGAGTAAGATACCAGGTAGGTAGTACGTTACGGTTTAAAGATGCCATAGTGATGTCCAAGAGTCGATGTGATATAGATAAAAAATATATTCGTGGATAATGTATGTACGTAAATGCATATTACAAAAATCAGTAGTGTAAGAGATCTTGAAATGAAACCAAAAATCGAGGCTGTTGTATGAATTAGGTAGAAAAAAAAAATAAGTTCAGTATTGAAACTTTGTTAGATTGATTTTAAATATAATGTATAGTACACTGGAAATATTTTTCTAAATCGAGATATGACATATAGGTACAATATAGTTAATTTAATAAGGTAATCATTACATCAAGGCTGTTAAGGTTGGAAAAGACGACTAATCAATATTTTTTTAACGGAAAAATGGGGTAACTAATTACATAATAACAGACCCCGCATCATCACGGAAAGGCCCTGTTTCACCACGCTGACTGTAGTACTACGAGAAGTGTACTACAACACTACATGGAAATCAGTCTGTAGAAAAATGTTGATAATTTTTTTGAAGTTTTCTAATTTATATTCATCATCATCTTCATCGAGTTGTCCCGGAATTACGGACAAAGTAATCTTAAGACTCTTAAGAGATTTGGCGTAGATACTAATTTTTACGAAAGCAACTGCCATCTGACCTTCCAACCCAGAGGGTAAACTAGGCCTTTAGTCCGGTTTCTTCGCGATGTTTTCCTTCACTGAAAAGCGACTGGTAAATATCAAATGATATTTCTTACATAAGTTCCGACTAACTCATTGGTACAAGCCGGGGTTCGAACCTGATTCATATGAATAAATATAATAAATGCGTGCTTTTATCGTAAAAAATATGAAGGAACCTTATTGTAAACATACTATTAAAACTTATAAGCCTCCTAAACAAATATCGATGTATAATAACGAGACTTTTTGGACATTTTCTCGCACTAGTTCGAGTAGCGTACCACAGTTGACATGTTCGAGAATGTTCTACAGTTTAATGCTAATTGGATTTCAACCTTATTCTTTAGTTAAGTTGGAATTTATATTACGCGTACAAAAATGTTTTTCGGGAGGATAAATATGTCAATAAATTAATAAAATAATAATGAAATAAGATTAACTGATAGTAAATGATACCTTTATGAACAAAATTTAAACTCGATCTTTCGTTTACGTACTTTAAAATAGCGAAATAAGCCACATTTGTATGATTTTTGTTAGATTTCCTGGTGATCAGTTTTGCTTAGCCGCTCGTAGCTAACTGAGCGCAGTCTGTGGTACGACTGCGCGCTTCTGCGCTCACTGTTGCCACACACGCCACGCCTACATTACGCTTCTATAGTTTTTATTTTTCTGTGAATTAACCGTTCATATGAATTTAGTCTCTTGTTAAGAAATAATATTTTATGCAATAGTTGTATAAGAGGGTTCAAAAAAGGTGAGTGGCGTTTGTAACAATTTGAGGCGAAGGCGAAAATTGTTAATATAGACGCCATGAGCCTTTTTTGACCTCTTTATAGAACGTTGCATACAACATTTTTTCTACGACTAGGGATTACATAAAACGCAATATATAACTATTCCAAGAATGCTAACCAAACAGCAATACAGCATAAAAAAGAGCGGGAAGTTGGATAGTGCAAATGACAGCCGACAGACCGTAATCATAGACACGGTAATATATATCATTTTTTCAACTGTCATTTACTTACTTGCGTTTTTCCTTATGTTGGCAGCAATTTTAGTTCTGTTACCGAATACAAAATCATGTAAATTCAGTTGTTTGTTAGGTTGGCAGTTTTGATTTTCGTTGTAAATATAATGTTTTCTTATTATTTTATTTTGTGGGATTCACCGCGGTCCTACCGCGAAAAACGATATTCGTAAATTTTGGACGATTGTTTCTGTCACTCTCATGACGCCTTAATTGGAGTAAAAGAGAAAGACGCTCGAAACATACGAACTTCGATGTTTGCGGTACCGGGCCTAGATACCTCTGTTAGCAGTTGCATTTTATCACATAATCACTCTAGGGTCTTTTTGAAGTATAGAGTTTTGAGAAATTGTATAAGACATGCTTTTACATTCGTTCGCGGGACCATATAATTTACAGATAAAAGTACCGGAGTAGAAAAATCTACTAAACAATACTTACACATGTTGGTCATTGGTATTTTTCCATACCCTGCATAAGTTACGTCGTTGACATGCAAAATTTGAAGATTGTCTGGGGATTTCTGCCCAGTTTGCGCTACGTCGGGAGATGGATTCGAGTCCGATTCTTTTGAAATATAGTCTCTGTTATCTATCGTTTTAGCAGCGGGTGGAAAATCACGATTCTTAGGTACACTCGAATTTGCATAATTAAAAAGCTGATCATATCCCTTGCTTTCCACGGAATCGGAATTTGGTAAAATATCGAATAAATGCTTTTGTTCTGTCGCTGGTCTATCAGTATAATAAAGTTTTTCTGAGTCGATTGCATCGGTTGCGACATTGTCAAAGTTAAAAGTTCTTAGAGTTATATCTTTATTTTTTTTTGCTGGTCTAGTATTAGCTAGAAAGTTGTTATCTTTATCGTCCCACAGATTTAACGTCACATCTCTCACATCTACTCCATATTGCAACTTTTTCGTCATTGCCTTCATAGTCGATGAGAACCAATGTTTCAAAACGCTTCCTACATGTGCAACTTTCTGCGCTGCTCCTTCGTCTGGCGTAAGTGTATGTTGATTGTCATAAGTTATTTTTCCAGAACATGGGGGACCGTTTTCTTTAACTGGTTTCTTATTATCCTTATTTATTTTTGCTTTTCCCTTCTTAACAGTCTTGCTTCCTTTGATCGATATCATATTAGCGTCATCTTCATAGTCTTTACTCAATGATCTTGTAGTTGTTCTGTGGCTGAAGGATTGTTTTCTTTTCCAATCCTCAAGTAAACGACTGACAGATTTGCTATATTCGTCTAAATCGTAACGCATTGAATGTGATGATGATGGCCTTTTTGTTACCGTTGCATCAAACTCGGAATACTCTACATCAACTTTATTATTTATATTACCGGTGCTAGACTTGGCATTATTTATTTTAGCCTTTTTATTGGGTATGTTTGAATATTGAATAATATCGTCCTGTTTGGTGGGCCCGTCTTGACCCCAGGGGTTGGGTAGGATATACGGCGGTCTAGTTAACGCATTCACCTAAAAATAACATAGCGGTGTCGTTTTCAGGAAAAAGGCGGCGTATTTTGGTAAGCGCTTGTTTTGATAAAAAGTATTTTCCTGAGAACGACAAATGTAGTATTTGCATGTGGTATTGTATTTATTTCATAGATATAAAGAACCAACCTTGAATTTTTGTTGCGACGCCACTTTGTTTACATGGCTTTTTGGTGCCTCGTATTGCTTAAATTGTCCTGTGATAATGAAACAAAATGATAATTAGGTCACCAGTACCTACAGAGTAAACGAAGTAAATCGTTTATGGTAGTAATTCCAAATTTCGGTGCAAACGAGTATAATCTCCAATTCCATAGATGATAAGATTTCACGAAAAGAAAATATTTAAATCGAAAGAAAAATAGAAAAAATTGACTCGCGACGGGACTCGAAACCACAACCACTAGATCCAGTGGGTGTGGTTTCGAGTCGTCTTTCGATTTAAATATCGAAGATATTCGCTAGGAGACGTCTGCTGACTGAGTAATAAAGAAATAATTTTGAAAAGAAAATAGCTCCGAATAATATCATGTGTAATGACTCCGTAAGTAGACCTGTCAAAAAGTTATAAAATGTCATTTAAAACAAACCATCTGACTCTACACGCTCTAACTCTACAAGGCGTAACTTTACAAACTCAACTTAGTCAAAATATGTAGTACAATGAAACAATGGAGTCGGGTCTTACTCTTTTCATTATACTTACGCTATTATTAAAAGAATTAAAAGATTCTTACCTGGAGGACGATTTGTGTGAGGTAAATTTGTCAGTTTCTTAGCATGTGGTACCATTCCAGAAGTCGCGTTTTTAGAGGGATAACGATTATCCATCAATTTGTTATGTCGAGGCTTTTCATATATTGAATGTTTTGCTTCAGTGTATGATTCAGGTTTTCCTTTTTCGTATTTGAATAAATTAAAAGGATTTTCTGTACCATAATCATCGTTATAAGCGTTGCTATAATTTTCATCAACTGATTCCTTTCTATTAAGTATTTGCATAGTGCTTGCTTGAATCATAATATTTTTATTGTTTTCATAATCGCTTTCTTTTCTAGTTGTCGCTTTGGGTGGTTGTATAAGTTGGAATTCATTTGGCATATCAGGTTTAATGTTGTACCGATCAGATGGATTCTCATGTATGATTTCGTCTGGTGTGCCATATGGTGACGTTAGAATAGATGGGTCCTCAAGATTTAACTCAAAATCTTGCATTGAATTTGCTAATACTGGTTTTGTTTGCCAGCTACTGATGGGATTTTGAGCAAGAGTTCGATGTGGCTGCAAATAATTAAACTTTAATTTTAATCTAATGCCATACAGTTAAGAAACGGCACAGAGAAGTAAGATTTTAAAGTTCTTAAACAAAAGCATACTTGCGATGCGTACTGTATATCTGAGGCTAGCCAAGCTGTATAAAGTATATTTACCAAAATGGTGGAGATTTTGATAAATATACTTTATACAATACTTTCTAGGAATCTCCCAAACATCACATCAAACGATGCTTCTAGGTAAGTATCATATAATCTGTACATATATCCTCTAACTTCTAAAAGACCGTCTTACAAGAAGGAAAAAGATATAGTTGAGAAACTGAACTGAAGGAGTCTATGTGGTTGTGTAGAGAATAAAGAACTTAAATTCAAATTCAAATTTATAACAATACGCGTATAACAATACTTATAACACTATAATAACACAGGCGGTCTGGCCATTTTTCACCTAGGTCAATGTGGGTAAGACCGGCATACTATATTTTTAAGAGAAGTCCGTCATATGACACTCAATACCTATGAGATAATGGAGGAAATTGCTTGGTAGACGGTCTTTCCAGATATACTGTCTTACCCACATTGACTTAAATTTAAAACTAGTGTCGAAAATAAGATTTTAGTTTTGTTTCATGGTTCAATGAAAGAGAACAAAAATCAGTTCAACTTGGAAACTATGTCTAATTACTTTCGGTGTTACTAATTGGTATTCGAATTACTTTGTATAGGTGAAAAACTTAGCTAAAGCACCTGTCTTATGTCTTGTAGTAGTAACGTATGTACCTATACACTCATATAGGCGTTCTATTTTCAAATTTTGACGTAAGTTCCACATTGATTATCTGCACAACCACATACGAGCCCCAATGCAAATGAGTACGTCTGGTAGGAAAAAAATGTACTAAACTAACGTTAACCTAAAAATTCTGGGGGACGAAAGTGTTTGGAAGAATTAGCAATATAAAAACACTATAAGTTATAAATCGTATTTTATTTATTCAATGAAAAAAAAACGAACTTTCCTTGGTAATAAAAAAAAACATTGTTTCACCAATTGTACTAAAATGCAAAAAAGTTCGTCTTTAGTGTTACCGACGCAGATTAGAACGTCTACCACTTGGTGGCGTCTCCTTTTGCATCTAAAACGGCTTTAATTCTGAGCGGCATTGTATCTACCAGCTGTCGACACTCTTCCGGGGTTGTTTCATTCCAAACACAGGTAAGTTTCTCTTTAAGATCAGCTTTTGATCTCGACGGGTCCTTTCGCAACTTCTTCTTCATTTTCCACCACAACGTTTCTATGGGAGACAAGTCCGGGCTGCTGGATGGCCACGACATGGTAGGTATTTTTTTCTTTTTCAGCCACGCCATCGTTGCTTTAGCGGTATGGCATGAGGCACCATCTTGTTGAAAAGTATACGTATTTTTATACTTTAACTTACGTATAGACGGCAGCAAACTCTAAGATGCTTTTGTATTTTTCGGCATTGACGGTTCCATCTATAAATTGCAGACAGCCGACACCCTGTGCCGACATGCAGCCCCAAATCATTAAGGAAGCTGGAAACTTTACCTTACGCTTAAGATAATCTTTTTGAAATGCCTCTCCTTTTTCGCGAATGACTTTACTTCGTTCATCGCCTACTGTGACTTCAAATTTAGATTCGTCACTCCATATAATTTTACGCCATTGATCGACGGTCCAATTTCTGTACTTTTTGGCGAATTTCAACCTGTTAGTTTTCTGCCGTTGTGTAAGTAACGGTTTCTCTTTAGCAGTGTAAAAACCGTAGCCCATCCTCTTCATCACTCTCTTGCAAGTATCCACTGAAATGTTTTTTTTTAATTGCGTCACGCCATAGTACAGTAAGTTCTCCAGCTCTTGCACGACGATTTTTCTTGATGATCTTCCTCAGAATCCTGTTTTCTGCTTTAGTAGTAATTCTTGGGCGGCCGGATTTCTTTAAACAAGAAATTTTGTCGTGTTTTCGATGATGCTCGATGATAGTTTGGATTGTAGACCTTGGCATAGAAAGGTCCTTGGCAATTTGGTACGTAGATTTGCCTTTATTGTTACTGGAGATTATAATTTTCCGCACTTCTTCAGTCACTGGCTTACCTCGTGCCATCTCGATAGAAAAACGATTTGGAGTAATAAAAAATTAGGCTGAATTTGCCCTTTTATATAGTGGTTTGTCATTTTACATGACAGAGAATATTCCGTATTCAATTTGAAAATAATATTTTATATTACGAACCCTGGTAAACAGGTTTTATTTTAAATAGACGACCTATTTTGCCTTAAATATGAAGCAGACGTAATTATTTGCGTGTGAGATGTAATATTTATAATTAAATTATTTTAAAATAAATAACGAGATGTACACTTTGTACAACTCAAAACTAAGCTAGCTTTAGTGACATTGCGTCTAGTGTATTCCATTAATCATCAAAGTCGATTCGGGTAGAAATACTAGTTTTTGAAAAAAAAATACGCATGCAGAATTGCGACTAGACGAGCTATTTTGCATTGGGGCTCGTAGACATGGTTCTTCAGTTAAGTTTTTCACCTATACTCGCATTGGACGATGGGGTACTAAATTTACAGCCATCCAATACATTTCGAGATGCACGCTATCTGTATTATAAATATTAGTCTGTCATGTCATAATATATTTTTCCCCTCACTAGCTCGTAAAGCGCTTGTTTATCCTTTAATACGAGACGGTAAAAACGCATTTTATCCACTAGTGATTAAAGTAAGTTGACTCCTCATAGCTCTTATTGCTTTGATTTTAAAGTCTACATTCGCGAAGTACCTACAGCTCACTTGCTCCCGCGGCGGCGGCGGCGGGCTCGGGCGAGCCTCGCTAACGCACCGAGTTGAAAATCGAATTAGAACATTCGAAAATCGTACTGGCCAGCACAAGCTAACCAAGCTAAAGGCACCTTTTGTAAAAATGTTGAATGTATCTAAACGCAAAGAAAAAGTCAATGCGATTTCAAAACCTTTTTTTACATATTTCACTTTCCTCGCTGTAGTGAGGGGAAAAGTTTTGTGTTACACACGGGTGCAATTGTAATTTACTTCTCGTGTATTGAAACACTCGCAGTTAAAATACAATTTTGCACCCTTGTATAACAAATAACTATTTATTTACCTTAGCTGTTGGGTATAGTCCAGTAGAGGATGATTGTCCTTGTTTATTTATTACTCTCACTAAAAAAAAAGAAAAATATAAAGTTAGTTGTCAGAAGTTTAACCACCAGTCTGGCCTAGTAGGTAGTGACCCTGCCTATGAAGCCGATGGCCCTGGATTCAAATCCCAGTCAGGGCATTTATTTGTGAGATGAGCACAGATATTTGTTCCTGAGTCATGAGTGTTTTCTATGAATTTAAGTATTTATATGTATCTGTCTATTATATATATCGTCGTTGACGTTTTCGATAACGAGTATCGAGTTTACTATCCGCGCATCTCGCTTGTGCTATTCGCCTAGTACCTGCAACACAAGCCTTACAGAGCTTACCGTAGGTCTACTTGTGTAAGATTGTCCCGAAATATTTACTTATAGCAACTCCTAAAATACACAAGTTTAACCCGTGGTGCTTAAGCTCGTTATAATCTTCACGATGAGTTGATGAATGTGCATAAAAGTACAGTCAGCAACAATTTAAGTCGAAAGAAAAATAGAAAATTTTGACTCGCAGCGGGACTCGAACCCACAACCACTGGATCACTAGCCCAGTGCACTACCAGTTGTGCTATACGAGCGCCGCTTTGATGTGTCAAATTTCTCTATCTTATCCTTCTTGGTATATACGTCATTACGGGTGACGTGTAGCGACATCTACCGAAGAGTATTGAACCCTTTTTACGGCATCGATGTCTCAAATTTAGATTGAGAATTCATCGATGACAATGTGCTACCCCTTTCTAAAATTATTTTTATATTAAGCAGCGAGCGCCTCGCTCGTATAGCACAACTGGTAGTGCACTGCGCTAGTGATCCAGTGTTTGTGGGTTCGAGTCCCGCTGCGAGTCAAATTTTTATATTTTTCTTTCGACTTAAATATCTTTGATATGCTAGCAGACGTTTCTGCTTAATATAAAAATAAAAAAAAATTATAATTTCAGCAACAATTGTTCATAAAGGCACACGATAACTTTCTTCCTACCTAGCGTTAGTGTCCTTCAGCACTCAAAGCATTGTCGGTTGGCCAACATGTGTTTATCCGGTGACAATGCGCAACGACCGCGGCGATAACAGGCCCTGAAAGGGGTCGTCCATTAATTACGTCACATACTGGACTAAACGGCCAACGAAATACGACAGGTCAAACTGATTGGGAACACACTGAACCATTCCATGGTCAGTATGACACTGATATGAAATAAATTGAAAGTACAACAATAATGTTAAGCTCCTGTTTCGACATTTGTGAGAACAGAAGAGTAAATTTTTACTACGAGTGACAAGGGGGTCGAAAATTTAAAAATAGTTGTGACGTAATTTGTGGATGACTCCTAAATTTAGGGCTATATGAAAGCTCTTTTTTTCTCATATTAATAGAGTAAAGGGATACTCCAACTAAGGCGTAATTCGAGGGTCAGAGAGAATTGTTCGAAATTTGCGATTTTCGATATTCGCTTTAGGGTCTCAGGGCTGGTAACATCGATGTTCGTATATTTCGAGCATCTTTCTCTTTTACTCCAATTAAGGCGTCAGGAGAGTGACAGTGACAATCGTCCGAAATTTACAAATATCGTTTTTCGCTGTAGCGCCGCAATAACTACAAAACAGCGACTGAATGTACAATAGTCTTCGTTTCCAGCAATATGGCTCCTAAAAATGACACCAATATTCTACTGACAGTTATTCCCTTACCCCCTCCTCTGCTTTAAATATCATCCAATACGCAAATTCCCGCTATTTATCAAAGTTCTGATTGGCTAAAATAAAATATGATACGTCAAACCTCATGCGCGGTGCAATATTAGGCGATGACCATATACTCGTCGCGGCGAATCATGATCCCTATGACACTGACAGTTATTCCGACGACACAAACTTGCAGTGGCGTCACCGTTACATTATAATCAAATTGGAGGCGTCTAAAAATGGCGTTTATTAATTTTAGGGTAGATACATGCCATTACAATGATTTTCCGTTGGAATTGTAACAATTCTTAACATTTACAAGAAGTTATCTCAATCAGATATTACGTTTACGCCCTGCAAAACTTACTTCGTTTGGAAGATATCGACTAGTGCAAAAGTATCAAAAACAAATGTTGATAATGGAAACGAGTGTACAAAATAAATAGTACACTTTCAGTGTCCGATGCACCTATGTTTTCAGTTATACATATAGTAAGGTATTTTTTTCGATATAGCACTATGTTTAAGATGGATTTTTATTTTTACATTCGTCAAGCGTGACGTAAAATACTAGATGCTGTTAAAAAGTTACATTTCTCGGCAAAAAAACTTAAATAATTACTAGAACAACAACATAACACACATATGAAATGCAGATTATATTTTTAAAATCACGTTTACTAACGTGGCTGAATGCAAGTCATGCCTTTGCCTATAAAAAAGTTAAGTTACATCGACACGACCCATCACTAATATGAACTGTCATAGGGATCATGATTCGCCGCGAGGAGTATAGATAAACCATTTAACTAGACGGAGCGTGCTAATAATAATACCACGATCGAAAGGAATGGTCTTATGTATGTAACTTTTAATAGGTATGGCAGAGACGGCGCTATTTTCGTCCGTCCTTGTCATAGTCTCACATAATTTTGTTCCCCTCCAAACTGGACCCTTCAGAACTATCAAAGTTGGAGGGGAACAAACAAATACAATTGGAGTTTTCTTGGATTTTCGATCAAAGTTGCGGTAATGAATACAGAATAAGCTAATATTTTTGTTATAAAGAATGTCCTGTAAAGCAAAACTGTATAGTGAATTGTTACATTTTGGGCTATAAAAGCCAGAATATCTTTGTCCTTTGCTGGCGCTCGCGGATGCGTTCTCCAGTCATTATTCCTAATAGGCGATGCCAAACTAGACTTGAAGGACGTTAGATTCCGTCTTTTAAGGAAACATTTTTGTGGAGTCATTTTGCAGACTTAATTCGTCACCTATGATAGTCAGAGCCCGGAAAATCAATAGCACAACAAAACACTGTCGCAACCAAACTAGTGTTAGAAACATTTTTTTATCGATATTGAGTTTATCGATGTCTTATGGAATACTGATTCTCTGAAGTCTATTATTTTCAATGAGATTGATTACCTCTTTGTCACCAGACTACGGCCAAGCCAAAAGGTAAGGGTTATTACTTAATATGAAATATAAATAACGTTGATGATTACGTTGCGTTTTAGATGAAATAACAATAAAACAAACCCTAACTTTATCACTTACTTTGCGTTTGGCGTGAATGATTATAAAATACTGTACCTAAACATATCGGTATGATTTTTTTTAGACAAAACTCACTCGATATCGATCGATTTTCCGGGCTCTGATGATAGTATACATATGATATAAAAATCTCTGCTATAAAATAGTTCAGAAACTTACGTAAATCCCGTACTTTATCATATGTCTCCAAGTTTGCGATTGCATCGGCATTCGGTTGCTTCTCTGTCTTCTGTACTCCTGTAATACAACAATTAATAATGAAACGTACCGGGAGGCGCGGTGTGGGCAGAGCCTCCACAAGGTGGAATTAATGGCAAAGGATGGAAAATCGATTGGCACTACATATGTACATCTATTGCCTTTTATTTAATTTTAAGAACGACATATTTCTGTACTTTCTTTTTAACTTTTATTGTAAGTACCTAATTATGACGAGCTTCTAATGCTATTTATTTTGTTATGAGCTTATGCGAAATACACGTTACAATTACAGAATATATTTTTCCTAACTAGTGCACTAAAAAGTGCACTTTTCGCGTCTTCGCGTGCGTAAATTTCACTTTTTAAGGCACTTGCTATGAAAAATTAGGTTCGATACTCGTGTAAAAACTTCTTTAAGACTCGGGTGATTGTCACCCTCGTTTCACTCGGAATCCAACTTTCACCCTCGTCGAAAAAAATTTTTTTTCACTAGTATCGAAATGTACTATTCTGAAACAATTTATCTATATATCTACTATAAGCACAGTTTATATTCATGATCGGTCCCGCTTACCTGGAGTTACGGATTCCTTTGAACCAAACATTTTCGTTTCAAGCACAGGCTGATCCATCGTTTCAGTATTAACTTCGTAATTCGGCTCAAACGGTTTGGCGGTCATAGAATCGTGTTGTTGTTGCAATATGTGCAACTCATTCCGTAGACCTAAGTCTGCCACACGCGGTGTAGTTAGCTCGAATGGCACGTAGGAGTCAGGGTTATAACTAGCTGTAATGAAATAGCCTGAAGGTTTTAACCTTTTCACTGTCACGTCAAAAAAATTCTCACGTGTGTCACACCCTAAATGTCTTCGCAAGCGGAAATTAACCTTACCTCTCAATGCTTCGAATTGATATCAAGTGGCGTGTGGGACACGAATTCAAACTTAATTAAGCCAATGGCTTCGAAAAGGTTAAGTGAATGCAACAGAAGCATAGTTTGTTATGCTACCGCCACACATTCACACGAGTAGCGAGGCGAATAACGAGGCGAAAAACGAGCACGATGGACGTCTCGCTATTCCTCTCGTCCCTCGCATCGCGTTTTTGTATAGGCAAAATTTCGTCGAACGTTTCGACGAATAGCGAGGCGAGTGACGAGCCAGCATATCTAATTTCGGAGTTAGATGTGGCATGACGTCTTACTAACACGCTTGGTTAGGTGGTCAAATATGGAAAAGATGTATGGTTACCACAAAAATGCGTTTTTAGTGTCTTTAGATGCCACACACCGCGAAAAACGATATTCGTAAATTTCGTACGATTGCCTCTGTCATTCTCTTAACGCCTTCATTGGAGTAAAGCTACCGCCACACATTCGCGCGAGTAGCGAGCACGCATGTGTATACGCGGACTTTTTTTGAATGATATAGGAGGCAAACGAGCAGACGGATTGCCTGATGGTAAGGGGCTACCGCCGCCCATGGACACTCGCAACACCAGGGGAGTCACAAGTACGTTGCCGACCTTCAAGATCTCTATACGCTCTTTTCTTTAAGGTTTGGATGTCATATCGGTCCGGAAATACTGCACACGACAATTTATTCCAGAGTTTTGATGTGCGAGGCAGGAAGTTTCTAGAAAAACGCACAGTTGAGGACTGCCAACCATCTAATTCTCGCTATTCCTCTCGTCCCTCGCATCGCGTTTTTGTATAGGCAAAGTTTCGTCGAACGTTTTGCCGAATAGCGAGGTGAGTGACGAGCCAGCATGTCTAAACGTGGAGTAAAAGAGAAAGATTCTCGAAATATACGAACTTCGATGTTCGCAGTACAGGGCCTGCGGGCTTGTCTCTTACTGGCGCTCGCGGATGCGTTCTGCAGTCATTATTCCTCCTAGTTAGAACATGTGGCGGTGAATAGGTTAAAATTACTACAAAGTACTTACTCGGAATTTTGCTGTTAAAAATTGCGTCCTTCGGATTCGGCTCGTAATCATTCAAGTTCGAGAACTGTGTTGGGTGACTTTCAAACACGGGTTTCTCGTATTTTTCAATAAGTTCGTCTAATCCGTTGATTTCCGGATTTTTGTAAATTGGATACTTTAGGTTCGTATCGAAAACATTTGTGCCCTGATAAGCCTGGAACCTAGCTGTCACCGGTTTAGGTTTATCCATCGGTTTCATGTTTTTTGAAAATATCTGTTTTATTTTGTCCAAAAAAGAGTTTCCTGCTTTTTGAGCGTCGCGTTTCGATTTGTGTTTTTTGAACTTGAAAAAGAAATTTTTGAATGGGCTTTTAGTTTTTGAAGTTTCGACTATATTAACTTTTGCGAAAGCCACATTTTTGGTAGTTTGTTTCGATTTTGATGGTTTCGTTTTGAGTGAATGTGAGAGTTTGCTGTGATCAAACCTTCTTCGTTTTCTAGAGTTCTTTTTAGAGACGAAATATGAACGTTTCGACTTTTTACTAAGCCACGTTGGTCTTTGAATATCAATAAACCGCTTTTCAATGACAGTAGGATTGCTTGTAGTAAATGCTGTCGTTTGTATTTCTTCGTATTTATTCCCAAGCACGTCTGAAACTAACAAAATTTCAAATTATTGCAGTTGTTAATATCGTTATTTAGATTTTTAGTAATATCGACTTTGATCGCTGCTCTAAAACGAATAATACAAAAAGTATAAGCTAAAAGACTGGACCCGTTTAATTGATGCCGTATTTAGATTTAATAAAATACATGAAATATTGTTTAGAATGGAGGGTTGACTTGCTAGGGTGACCATTATATAAAATGCTGATAAACGCGACATATCTCAAAAAAACACAAATTATTTCCAAGAATTTTAACTAAATACGAATCTCGTAATTCATAAACTCAACCGACCTAAGTCTGGATCTTTGCATAGCCGTGCCAATTGTATCAGTGTTTCCGTTTCAGGCAGTTTGGGCAGCTTCTCTAATATAAACTTGCCAATATCATCAACATTATGATGCTTATGCGCCTCATATAACACGACGTCCGAAAAGTTCGAGTTCGCCATTTCTCTCTCGAAGTCCAAATAATGTTTGAATCCGTCCACAAAGGCTTTATAATAAAGCTTGTTTGTGAGGGTATTATAGATTCGGCTTTCAGGTTTGGGAGGATCTCGCCGGAGCATATTTAGTAGAGTCGCTCTGCGTCTTTGGCGAGTTTTCTGCGTTTCTAATGTAGTCGATGTGGCCTTAGTATTTTCCTTGCGTTCAAATCCTGTTTCAACTTTATTTTTCGGAAGTTTGCCCTTTTTAGAAAAATGATGCTTAAAGGAATCTTTAAGTTTAAATTTCTTTTTTACCGGCTTCTTTTTCTGTTCTTTCTCAGCCTTTGGTTCACCATTTCTCTCTTTTTTTTTGCTTCTTAATCTGAAAATGTCTAAGTATTCCGTTCCGTCAAATTCAGTTGTTGTGTATTCATCTGTTTCTCTACTCAAGATTTCTGGTCTAACTGTAAGGTCATTTTGTGTGCCAGGCTTGGTGACGAACATTCCAGGGGTTCCATACGGCCAGTTAGCTGTATGTTGCAATTTTTGTTGTTTTAATTTATAGGAGGCTTTCTCTAGGGGAGGTGTTGTCACAAGAAATGGGATTTTAAAAAGCCGCTGTTTTCTTTCGCTTCGAGGTCCCAATGTTCCTGAATAGGCATCTACAACAAAGTTACATAAACGTAATAAAATACTTAATCTAAATGTGAAATGTACCTATGTTTTGGAAAGTTTAATAGTTGTATTATATTGAATATACGTTTTGAAGTAATTTTTACTTAAGTATCATTAGTCATTTCATTCTTTCTTCGCTGTATCCATTGCTCGATAACTGCTTTTGTTTTTTATATTCAATATTGGTTAAAATGCACTCGAAAGCATTAGTATGTCTTCATTAGTTAAAAATCTTGGGAACATTATATAACAGATTTTAAGCTAACATATTCGTTCGCATTACAACTATTAAAACGGCATAGTTACCATATAATTATAAACACAAAACTATGACTGTTCTAATCGTTATGAAGTTGCGAAGCGAAATATGTCGAGCAATATTCAAAACGTGAGTTACCCGTTTCTATACAATTAATATGGTTGAGTTACACTCACAAGGAGCTTAATAAATTAAATAATAAATAATAACTAAAGTACCTGCGGTCTCCTGTCGAGTGTGTATCACATTATTTGACTTTGAATTAATAGCACGTTTAGATATAGTATCGCACCTTATCAGCACCATTGAATAAAATATACTGTAACAAATTTAATTAGTCGTAGTAGTAAACAATGTACAAAAAATATAGCGATATAGCACCCGGGTATGCCCTAGACTGTGACCAGAAATCACTGGAGAACGGGCAGCAAGAGCCTTTAAGCGTTAGCTCATACTGTGATAAGCAACCCGCCTGCAAAACGTGGCATTTATGGGGGTCTATTTGTATGTCTAGTAATGGACATGCGTGGCCGCTAATTTATATTCTGTCATGATTTAAGTAAGTGTCATTTACATTGTCACTTGGTCGTGTATATGTGACATCTGCGTTTAAACGGGTTTCCTCCAGTGAACCTCTGAGGAATTGAGATCTATTTGTGTATATTCGAAATAAAATTGTTTCTCAATTATTTTTTTAGTATGCAGAAACGTCTATTAGCGAATATCTTGATATTTAAATCGAGAGAAAAATAGAAAAATTTGCCTCGCAGCGGGATTCGAACCCACAACCACTGGATCACTAGCCCAGTGCACTACCAATTGTGCTATACGAGTACCGCTGGGACTTGTAAAATCTTTCCATCTGTCCCTCGTCGTATACGTCATCATGGGTGACGTGTAAACACATCTACCGTCAGCGTATTTAACACTAAACGGCATCGAAGTCTCAATTCATATTGAGAATTCATCGATAACAATGTGGTACCCCTTTCTAAATTATTTTTTTATTATGCAGAAACGTCTGCTAGCGAATATCTTCGATATTTAAATCGAAAGAAAAATAGAAAAAATTGACTCGCAGCGGTACTCGTATAGCACAATTGGTAGTGCACTGGGCTATTGATCCACTGGTTGTGGGTTTGAGTCCCGCTGTGAGTCAAATTTTTCTATTTTTCTTTCGATTTAAATATCGAAAATTGTTTCTGTTATACAGAAAATGTATTTTTTTGGAACAATCCATACTATCCATACTAGTCCATGCTAATATTATAAATGCAAAAGTAACTCGCTGTCTGTGTCTGTCTGTCTGTTACCTCCTCACGCTTAAGCCGCTGAACCAATTGGGGTGAAATTTTGCATGGAGAGAGTTTGAGCTTCGAGAAAGGACATAGGATAATTGTTATCCCGGAACGACACTTTAATGTCGGGCATGGCCGGCAGATGAAGTCGAGAGGAAAAGCTAATCTTATTTATATAAATCCACCATGTCCTACAGTAAACTCATTCA
The DNA here is from genome assembly GCA_022674325.2 of Grapholita molesta. Classification (NCBI taxonomy): domain Eukaryota; kingdom Metazoa; phylum Arthropoda; class Insecta; order Lepidoptera; family Tortricidae; genus Grapholita; species Grapholita molesta. The sequence continues at coordinate 4,338,119 of CP053147.2, forward strand.
ATAAGGTTTGTGTTGTAGGTATTAAATGGCGATATATGTAAAAATATTTATTTTGATTTATGTAGTCATACCTATGACTACTTAAATCAATATAGACAGCGTCCATAACACAGAAACAGATATTCGTAATAAACATACAAATAAATGCCCTTTTCAGGATTCAAACACGGGACCTCCTGTCTCGTAGGCTGGGCTGACTAGGCATACGCACAGGCCTGGTACAGGGTGCATCGAAGTTCGTAAATTTCGAGTATCTTTCTCTTTTACTCCAACTAAGGCGTCATGGCCAATAGTTCGAAATTTACGAATGTTGATTGTCGTGGTAACGCCGCATGCGTTTGAACATTTGGCTCTCTGTACCTTTTACTCCGCGTTTAGACATGCTGGCTCGTCACTCGCCTTGCTATTCGTCGAAACGTTCGACGAGACTTTGCCCATACAAAAACGCGATGCGAGCGACGAGAGGAATGACGTCCGCGTACACATGCGTGCTCGCGTCTCGCCTCGCTACTCGCGCGAATGTGTGGCGGCAGCATTACAGATATACGATTCTTATGGCATTAGTATCAGTGAAGGCTGTTTAGTAGGTAAGTTTGGTTTTATTTGAAGATACGTACAAGAATAGGTACATATCGAAAACAATTGAAAGGTAGCCAGATCACACTTTATATTTATTGTACATATTATTGACTTATTGTAGATGACGATCTTCTAGTGATCAGAATCAGAAATACTGTGCCATTTTCTTAAAGAAATACATGAATCTATCAATCTTTAAAGTTTTACTTACATAAGTATAAGGACAGCTATAGTTTATAATGAGAGATGATTATCACTATTTCAGTCTAACAAATAGCTTCGCCTTTACTTATATAAGAAAAACTCACCAGTGTGAATCCGGCCGTAAAGTTGTTCAGTCTTACAATGAGGGTAGGTCTAAATATTGTAAGTCAATTTGGATCATATCCGGCTAAATACAGATGTAAAACACTGTCACCTTTGCAGAAACACTTACCATAAAAAATTAATTAATAACATTAGAGCTTTTATATAAATTAAGTAAAATGTTTATTGAATTTTTATGTTTCATTCTTACAAATGTCAATGTTATTTTGATTTTACGTCATTTAGAAGAGCAAATGCGTTTGTTTGTGGTATTAGATTCTTCTTTCAATATAGGTCGATAGCGGAGAAGAATATTTGGAACTAATCAAAGCATATTAGTACTAGCGGTATAAGTAATACTGATTTTTTTATTAAAACGTAATAATTTCAATGAAACCTATATTTTTAATTATTCGAGTAGAGTAACGATTCGTAACGATTTCGATTGCCTCCAACTCAACTCGATCTTTGCACATAAATCATTGCCAGGCTTAAAAACTCAAAGTAATTCGATTGTCTATGGGAAAAAAATGATGTTTCATTAAAAATTATGAGCAATTAACGTCAAGCAACACTAAATATTAAACGTCAAAAAATCAAAAAAGCCGCAAAGGCGATCGTAGTTTATTTAGTTTTTAGTGTTATTTGTTTAATTATTATTAACATAAACTCCTAAAGAGTGCTCCAACCATAATTTTATCTAGTCTTAGTTGTATGTACGCTATTTTAGCTCGCAATTCCAAAGCAATGACCATGTTATTGTGCCATAAAACTGTTGATTGACGATCCTTTGTTTGCAACTAGCCCTTTTCTGCGGCCGTGGACCAACGATTAAGTGTTTTGTGGACTAGAATAACATTATTGCGCACTATTTTTACTTATACAGCTTCGGAAGCAGGTATTTTGTGGCTTATTCTCGCTAAAATCGTCGACCATAGATTGTAGTTTGTTGTAACATTTCGTAACACTCTACCTTGTGTTTTCTGCGAGAAACATGGCTGTATTGCTCAATTTCGGCCGTGGAAGCTTACCGAACAGCCTGAAACAGGGATTTGGCGCTAAACATATAAGATTCCAATAAGAAATATAAGGATGTCAGCAATAAGTACCAATCAAGTGTGGCCCAAGATTTCGACGGGTAACCTTGACGAGAAGTATGAGAAATGTCGAAATATTACAGAGGAGATTTACAAAAGGATTAACATTACATTTCAAATCAAAAAGCTGGAGATGGGGACTCAAAGTGATGATTCGGACCAAAGGTATTTACATATTATTTTCCTCTTGCATTATGCCATTCTAATCTGTATTTGTCTTCGATTTTAAATCAATATGGTAAACTTAGTAAAGGGATTAGTCAGCTCACAATTTACTGTAAATATTAGATTGTTCCATTCTCAATACAATATGTCAGCCAATCAATTGAACCAAGATAATAATTTTGTTATTGTGCTCTGTGGTCCAAGGGTCCAAATTTTGTTTTAAGAATTAGGTATTTTACCACATTATACTAATATGGCTAGTAGATAAATGTTGATAATTGTCACCAATCTACATGTTTTATTAAATTTTACTTATTAAACCAAGTAGAAGAGTTATCCCTGCTTTACAAATAAATAAAATAAAATAAATTGTCTAATGGACAAGATAGCAACAAACGACATGGAAAAGTTGTTTGACCCATGTAATCAGATGATTACTCAAAAATTTATACACATATTATTTGGATACTGATGCAAAAGTTATGTATAGTACTTCTACATGGCAATACTCTATACTTGGGCTCTTCCGGAAACAGCAATAAATGATTATATTTTTAAATTTCAAGGTTGGTGAATCTGTTTTTTGTGATCATTGATTATATTGTTCAAAATTTCTGTAAAATAAGATAATATATGTCATGTATATTGTAATTTTTAGTATATTTGATAGTTGGTCATTCATATATTCTTCAATAATTCGTAGAGAAAAGTGTTGCAAATTACAAAAGACTGTGTTTTGTGGTACCACAAATGCCTAAATGCTTATATGTAACATTATCTAGCAAAAGGGACCTTATTGTCGATGGCGCTTACGTCAAATCGCGTTGCGTTTGTATTGCAGCATCTTGAACAACGGCGTAAGCGCCATCGACAATAAGGTCCCTTATCATAGATAATGTCACATATACAGTTTGTAGCATCAGCAAATTAGCATTGAATGGGACATTGTCAATGTACAACAGTTTACATCTGTTAAAATAGTGTAGGTGTGCAAACACTTACACCCCAATTAAAAAAAAAAAAAAACAAATATTTAAGTTAGTAAATGGGCCCAAGAAAAAAAGTAAGTTAAAGTAAGTTACTCATACAAGTTGGCCGGGGCAGAGGCAGACCTAAAAGGAGATGGTGGGGTGACCTGGATGGTTTCTGTCGCGATTGGCGGGAGCATGCACTAGACCGCGACAAGTGGTTAAAGCGAGGCCTTTGCCCAGCAGTGGGACACAACATAGGCTATGTAAAAAAAAAAAAGATGGGCCCATATCCCCACAGCCAGTGGGCACTTGTAATTACATTTACATATAACAAAAATTGCTTCAGGGAGGCCCATGTCCATCAGTGGACATCTTTTACCTAATATGATTAAAATATACTACAACTATTTTAATTAAAATCTCTCAATTGGAGGAATACTAACAGTTACATCATAAAATTCATAAATATTCATACTGAAGGTGAAACTCATCTTGCAGCCTTGAACTCAGTTAATAATGCTAATATAAAAAGATGTTGACCTTGGAAATTGTCTATGGTACACCAGCATAAAAAAGTTAATATTGACAGTTTTCATGGTCATAGTTCTATGGCAGTTATATTTGACTATTTGCACGTTTTAAAATTTAAAACTATTCCATCTTTATTTATCTATCATTATCTAAATATATTTATGTAGTAATACTTTATTGCAGTAAATGATAAAGAAAGGTACAGGCCTGGTACCGTAAACGTCGAAGTTTGTATATTTCGAGCATCTTTCTCTTTTACTCCGATTAAGGCGTTATGATAGTGACAGAGACAATGGTCCGAAATTTACGAATATCTTTTGCGGTAGCTCCGCAGGACTTGTTACTCAATATTACACATAAACCGACTTAACCGCATATATTAAGTTTAAAAATGAACTCCGACGTTCCGAGGACGACTTCATCCTCGTGGTCAGAATTTTTGTTTCAATTTTTGATTACGAGGGATAAAAAAAATTGGCAAGTCTAAGCGGTACTCGTATAGTACAATTGGTAGTGCACTGAGCTGATGATCCAGTGGTTGTTAGAGTCAAAAATTTTCAAATTTTTTTTTAATTTTAATATGTTTTGACAGAAACTTATTTTGATTTTTTTTTTTCTAGTGATGTAATAGACAGCAACGAACTGAGCAACGAGACAGACCTGTTCGCGTGCGACAAGAGCAGCATATCGAGCTCGTCGGAGCCGGAGCCCGAGCCGCCGGCGCGGCCCGCGGTGCTCGTCAACATCAACAACAACGAGGAGAGGAAGAAGCAGGCGGCTGTCAGGCGGCCGAGGAAGAGGTTAGGACTCCGTAGTGTTAAGAAAAGCGCTCCGCTGTATGTCTATCTGTCTGTCTGTCCGTCCGTCCGTCTTTCTTTTTGTCTGTCCGTCTATCTGTCTGAATGTTTGTCTGTCCGTCCGTCTGTCTGAATGTTTGTCTGTCCGTCTGTCTTTTTGTCTGTCTGTCCGTCTGTCTTTCTGTCTGCTCGTCCGTCCGTCTGTCTCTTTGTTTGTCTGTATGTCTGACTGTCACCAGGCTGTATCTAAACTCGTATTTGGGCAGTTTTTACCTTCCCGCAACCTTTAACAATGAACATCGGCCATACATCTCCACTCCTAAGATCCACCATACAAATAATATTCTACTCGAATTTGTTCTTTATAGTGTAGGAAATAAAATAGAATCTCTTTTGTGTCAAAATCGAAGGAAACAAATGAAATTCAACTCTGTTCCAATTGTATAAAATTCAAATTTCATTATAATAACTAGTACTACAGGTAGGCCCGTGGGCCTAACGAGGGTATAGTCCAACATCGTTACAATTTGTGTCATTATCTAGGAAAAGGGACCTTATTGTCGATGGCACTTACGTCGAATCACGTTGCGTTTGTATTGTTTCGTCTTGAACAACGACGAAACAATACAAACGCAACGTGATTCGATCGTCGTGATTCGGTCGAATCGAGGTCATAGATAATGTCACATTTCATACCGATCACAATAAAGCACGCTCAAAATGAATGTTAGGTTTACATTAGACAGAATAAAAAATGTTGGCTTCCCCCCAGGTTCCGCAAGAGAGTGAAGAAGCGCCCCGTTGCGGAGCCCGACTCGGATGCGTCGAGCGACTCCGCGGCGCCTCTCAGCCGTATGCTCGGTGACCGCGTGGTTCCCAACATAGTCATCATCACTAAAGGTACTATACTTCATATCCATACATTTTGGACAACCGGTCTGGCCTAGTGGGTTGTGACCCAGACTATGAAGCCGATGGTCCTGGGTTCGATTCCCAGTCAGGGCACTTATTTGTGTCATGAGCACAGATATTTTTTCCTGAGTCATGGGTGTTTTCTATGTATTTAAGTATTTATATGTATCTGTCTATTATATATATTGTCGTCTAGTAGCTTACCGGTCGATTTGTGTATTATTGTCCCGAAATATTTATTTATTTATTAAGGGGCCATCCATATGTGACGTGTCAAATAAGGTCCTGAAACAGACTTATACTCAAGGACCTCAAAGTACACCAATGCGAGCAATTCCAAGACACATTACAAGATGGCTGATAGCTACACCCCTTTATCTAACGCTCATATTGGGGGCAAGCTAAAATAGTGATGTTGTTTTAAGACCCGGGTATGTCCTTAAACTACGTCCAACAATGAGAGGTAGGGCACATCGTTGACCATCACGCTTGAATCTGGGGCAGCCCGACTGGGGAAGTACCTCCTCCTTACAGAAGACCACAGCCATAATAGCACTGCCACCTTTCAGGCATGTAGTGTTGTGTTCCTGATGGTGAGTAAGGTTCCCAGAGCTCCAACCCGCCTTAAAGGCCGGCAACGCGCTTGTGGCTCCCCTGGTGTTGCGGGTGCCCATGGGCGACGGTAATTGCTTAACACCAGGCAATCCGTCTGCTCGTTTGCCGCCTATGTCATAAGAAAAAAAAAAACACATAATTAGTTGATTCAAATTTATCTATAAAAGTTATATTATAAATATCGAATATCGTCACTTTGGGGTCCGATAATTGAAATAGTCACCGAGTAATCTTCACAGAGATTCTCATTCATTCTCTATGGAAATCACTTGGTGACTATTTAAAAAATTGTACCCAAGATCTTTTGACATGTTATTGAGTGAGTAAGTCAACTTCATACTGATTTAAACTTTCACGGTTTTTATACATTATTACACATAAACGGGACTTTTTAAAGTATATAAATATATGCGGTTAAGTCCCGTTTTGTAATAAGTTAACTTCATTTTTTATCGACTTAGATTATCGTAACTGCCCAATCGCTTGGCCCTAAACTGAGCATGAAATAACGGGGTGTATAATACTGATAGCATACTTAATTTCTTCGGTTTCTCTGTTGCCCTCCAATTCGCGGTGGAGGGTGACAAATGTTTTTGTTGTACTTAGGGCCTTTTAGTAGTAAGCAATAATCGCAATGTGAAGCTATGACAAGGACGAACGATAATAGAGCCTTCTCTGTCATACCTATTGAATATTTAATAAGACTATCCCGTTCGAGTTTGGTATTATTATTATCATGCCTCGTCTATTTCCAATGATAAGTCTATGGTGTCAAAGCATAACGGGTCGCTGTGGGTCGCTTTGGGGGAGGCGTATGTCCAGCAGTAGACGTCCTTTGGCTGATATGATGATGATGATCATAAACACACTGGAATCACCAACCCGCTTGCCAAGTGTGCCGCATTTAACTCCCTATGAATTCACTCCCAGTGGCGGTCTGTGGGGAAGGCCTGTGTCCAGCAGTGGACTATAGGGAAGCATATTAAAAAATGTAATTTAAAAATATTTTCAGACGCGAAACCACGAATTAAAACACCAGAGCGGAAGCCGAACACCAAAGACAAGGAGCGCGATACCAGAGACAAGATAGACAAGGAAGCCATAGACAAGGAGAAGGGGAACGAGCTGAAGGCGTGCAGCATGTGTAGTCTATGCTTTAGGGGCGAGAGAGGACTCAGGTATGTCTTTGTTATTGACAGTAATACACTGTGTAACATAAGGAAACAGAATAATTTTACAGCATATTCCTGAGGTCAAAAGTAGGGCACAGCGAAGTACCATCACCCTTGAGTCTGGAGAAGCCCAACTGGGGAAGTACCTCCTCCTTACAGAAGACCACAGCCATAATAGCACTACTACCTTTCAGGTATGTAGTGTTGTGTTCCGGATGGTGAGTAAGGTTCCCAGAGCTCCAACCCCAAAGGCCGGCAACGCGGTTGTGACTCCCCTGGTGTTACGGGTGCACATGGGCGACGGTAATTGCTTACCATCAGGCAATCCGTCTGCTCCTGCAAGAGATCATAACTAGCCAGGCCAAATGCAACTCTGGTTTGTCATAATTAAAATTCAAAATGGCATTCAATGGGAGACCTAGGCAATAGAACAAATAGAATCGCATTTAGTACAGTATTATTTAATTTATGTTGATATTATTGCGTATTTTTTTAGTGTAATTTATTTTATTGTTTTTTTTTTATGACATAGGCGGCTAACGAGCAGACGGATTGCCTGGTGGTAAGCAATTACCGTCGCCCATGGGCACCCGTAACACCAGGGGAGTCACAAGCGCGTTGCCGGCCTTTAAGGGGCGATGGAGCTCTGGGAACCTTACTCATCATCAGGAACACAACACTGCATACCTGAAAGGTAGCAGTGCTATTATGGCTGTGGTCTTCTGTAAGGAGGAGGTACTTCCCCAGTTGGGCTGCCCCAGACTCAAGCGTGATGGTCATCGCTGTGCCCTACCTCTCATTGTTGGGCGTAGTTTAAGGACATACCCGGGTCCGGGTATTGTATTTATTAATGAAACTTATTACATTGTTTTGTTCACAGACGCCACATGAATATGACACACGTCACACCGGAAGACTCCCGGAAACGTGAAAGAGACAGTCCTTAAGGTGCACGCCGACTCTCGCTCCAACATCTACCATAACCTCCTAAGGCCCAACAAAATGCATATCCATTAATATGGAACATTGAAATAGATAATATATACACTTAAGAAAAAAACGACGAGGACCTCCGGTGTTCGAGACGGGTGTTTTTTTCTTAAGTATATGTTATCTATTTCAACTTTTAATTTATATAGTAGTAGGGTAAATCGCCAGTTACTGGCCACCTTATACTGAAAATGAATTCTGTTTACCTATAAATAGAACACATTTTCAAATGGGGTTTCAATTACTGGCCACCCTTCAATTACTGGCCACCCTTCAATTACCGGCCACCTTATACTTAAATGAATGTTGTTTATAGGTAAATAGAGTCCATTTTCAGTATATGGTGGCCAGTTATTGAAAGGTGGCCAGTAACTGGCGATTTACCCTATTACTACTTAAAAATCAAAGCCAATCAAAATATTTCATAAAAAATAATTTGATATGTTCTTAGTTTAATATGGAACATTGTTTAGTGTATGTCAAAGTGAAAGTATTGACAGTTCGGGTGTCGTCGTATTTCGATCAAAATCCGAGTTTTCCCGATGGAAAATAGTTTTGCTCCACATTTATATGTCATCTATTTAAAATTAATTGAATTGCTACAGTGGCCCTTAGGAGGTTATTAACCCGGCGAGCATGTGGTATCTTATACCGCATCAGTCTTATGTCAATAATGATAAGGTCTATTTTCCCGTGATATTTTTTCACATGCTCCCCGGGTTATGGCAGCATACATAGACTAACTTGTCGTTGTCGCGCGACTTAATAGTTCACTTTTAGACATTTTTAATCTCGCTTCAACATCTCGTCTGAACCGTAGCCGTGGTCCGAATCGGTTTTCTCTCACTGTGAGCGCGCTCACGGTTGGTCCGATAAAATCTTTCTGGAATCACAGTTATGTGACGTTAGTGATAACCATATTTGACAGTGAGCGTAAACGTCAAGTTGACGCCTGTCATTATATGCTTGACGACCGGTCTGGCCTAGTGGGTAGTGACCCTGCCTATGAAGCAGATGGTCCTGGGTTCAAATCCCACCCAGGGCATTTATTTGTGTGATGAGCACAGATATTTGTTCCCGAGGGTATTTTCTATGTATTGAAGTATTTATATGTATCTATCTATTATAGATATCGTCGTCTAGTACCTACAACACAAGCCTTACCGAGCTTACCGTAGGACTAGGTCGATTTGTGTAAGATTGTCCCGAAATATTTATTTATTATATACCTACAATTCATATTGACAGTTCCAATATCTCCCAGGCACACATATCTGTGCTCATCAAACAAATAAATGCCCCGACTGGGAATCGAACCCAGGACCGTCAGCTTCCCAGGCAGGGTCACTACCCACTAAGCCAGACCGGTCGTGAGCAGTGTGCGCGTGAATCGGACCACGGCTCTTATATGTCAGCAGGAATATTCCTTTGACAGCGTCCGCCATGACACTTAGCTGTCTGTAACCTCTAACCGCCCAGGACTCAAACTAGCCAGGCCAAATGCAACTCTGGTTTGTCATAATTAAAATTCAAAATGGCATTCAATGGGAGACCTTTTTATAGGTCTCCGGGCGGCTAGAGGTTAAGTGTTATTCGCGTTGTAAGACTTGGCTATTATGTCGCGCGCGGCAATTAGTTCTACGTAGTGTTAAAAGGGAAATATTCGTGACTTAATGGCGATTTATAAAAGACATATTTTTTAGAATTAAAGCGCATTTTTATCAACTGTCATTTTGCGAAAGCTATAAATGGTATGCGTGTAACAGATCGGAATGGCAATAAGTTACACGGCCTGGCTAAGTTCCCTGGTCTATAGACCATAAGGGCCTTATGATGATGATGATGATTTGTTGTTTTGTTTACTGAAGAAAATATTGCTTCAGGTAGCATTTCTTACTGTTTATCTAATTGATTTATATACTTTGCTAGTTCCTGTATATGAAGTGATAATTACTTTTCTCATACATGCGATGAAATAGTTATTATGTTTATTATATTACGCTGGGAAGTATCACGTCTCGGCTAAACGAGAGGTCTGTAAAGAAATTTCATACAAAGTTGCGGGCCTAGGCCGGGAAGTGGTTTTTTTTTAAATTTCCATGTGATCAATATTTGTGACACAACATCATGGTTATGGCATTCATTCATAATTTTCATTTTATTTATAGATTTTTTATTTATTAATTTCTTTGCATGTTTGAGAAGAGCACTATAATACATCGACGTGAAAATAGGTTGTTGGCCTCGTAACTTTCCGGTATATTCTACTCGGCCGGCAACCCCTCGCTTCCCGGTCTGTGTAGTAAATGTTAATTTCAGTTGATAAAAGTGAAGCTAAAGTCAAATTAATATTTAAATTAAACGGAAGAGTGAACGTCGGAATGTAATGCCGTCTCTTTTTACCATATCAAGGAGACCTTGTGTCGAAAGTGGACCGATATATGTAGCGATTTCGTTTTTAATCTACGTTAAGGTAACTGTGTCGACAACACCACGGGCCTATTTCAATAACTTGCAATACAAGCGGAAGTCTCTTTCTAACAACAGGTGTCAAAAAGAGACTTCCGCTTGGGTTACAAGTGTTCGATAAATAGGCTCAGGGGTTTTATGATTTATTGTTTTAAGTACAGTCAGAGGGATTATTATGTTCAGTCGGCAGCAGAAATAGTCACGACTTTATTGCTAAGAGAATATGAGTGTCAAGATAATATTGAACACCATGTCTGCTTAACAACTTCTGATGATGACTGTACATATGTACAGTCGCCATCGAATATACCGGAGCAGCTAAGCTATTCAAAAATATCGCACTTTATCGCCTTGATAATAGAAGCGTTGTTCAGATATTTCTGACCACCTCCACAGCTCCGATATATCTGATGGCGGCACATATTAGAATCACCGTAAAATGCTCACCGGGTAATTCGCTAGTAACTGGCCACTCCCCAATAACTGGCTATGCTAAGTGAACGATTGTAGGTGCTTAAAATTCATTTTAATGTGAGGTGGCCAGTAATTATAACCCCATTAGAAATTGTGTTCTATTTATAGGTTAACAGAATTTTCGTTTTTGAAAATTAGCCAATTACTGGCGATTTAACCTATATCTATTCAATATTGTATTATACAGGATGGATTCCATGTTGCCACCAAAATGGGAAAATCATTGGTAGACTTTTGTTTACATAAAAAAAAACATAAAGTAGATAAACACTGAAAACGAAATCGCTTACAAAGTTATATGCGCCGTCGGCAGCGACATAGCTCGTTCAGTTTTCGTATGTTTTGTACGAACTGGCATTAATTATATATATCGCCGATCGCTCGTTTAACTTTGTTGTAATTGTAAGGATGTTTTGTTTATTAGTATTAAGGAATTCGGTAAGATTTTTGGACGTTTTAAAATGGTTGAAGTGATATGTTTGTGGGATCGAAGCATCGGTGGTAACTTCGTGTTGGCTTGTTGTTTTTTAATGTTACATTAGGTAAAAAATTACGTGTCCTAAAATTATGGATAAATTCATATGGGCTTTTAGGTAAACTCTTCATTCGTATTCCCGGAAAGATATAATTTGGGTCTTTTCAAGGCAAGAGTGAATAGGCTATTACTGAACCAGCGTGCTACACCCTCGATCTCGTCGTAACTTACCGTCAGGTGCGACTGAGGTGAAACGCTGGTCAGTTTTGTAATAAAAAAATAAATAAACTTTTAAATGATAAAAGTGGTATAAGGCCAATTTCTAACCGGATGTTTTGACATACAGATTCAACTATACGGATCATACAGTTCATATTTCCATACACTTACGTCAAAATCAATATGGATTGACAGTTATCTCAATCCATTTCTTATTGCGGTTCAGCAATAAATAATGCTACAGTCATATTCTTAAATAATAATATGCATTATTCCTAAAACTTGTTCTAACACGAAAAACAACAGAATTAGTTACAATGGTCTTGTACCCTTAATTATACTTTTGAAAGTCATGGCTTTTGCGTATAACTCCAGAAGTGGACCATATTCGAATGTACTAAGGTTCATTTTAAACTATATTCGTTGACAGCTGGTGTTGTGGCTCTAAAGGTTAATAAAAAGTGCATTTACTGACGTAAATTTCCCTGATTAACATTTGCGCCCCATTTAAAAACCACTCTGTAAACCGTAGCGGTGCATCAAATTAAGATAAAACCGAAGCGATTAGTGCTTTGTCTTGTGAAAGCTGCTCAGCTGAAAATAGTCAAGCCGGCGCGAATCGGTGTATGCGTCGCCACTGTTAACACAAGGCAACACGGAGCGAACCCCGTGGCAGGGTCAAATATCTGTGATTGAAGGCATAATGTGATCGTAGTTTAGCTCGCTAACGCCGGGCATGCCATAGACAAGTGACTTTTTAATCGGGACTTTGAGTTCCATAGACTAAAGTCTAATTTTTTTATGTGACCGAGGCAATGTATGTAAGGGCCTACCGCGAACATCGAAAATGTTGTGCATCTTTCTCTTTTACTCCAATTAAGCCGTAATAAGAATGACAGATAATCGTCCGAAATTGCGAATTTCGATTTTCGTGGTAAACGTAAGGTTATAATATAATGGTAATTATCGGGCAAAAAAATTACATATTTATAATTTTTCAAAATTAACACATGAGCAAGATATACGTAAAATTGTATTGCTCTTATTCGCTTGGCATATCAATTTTATTAAGATGCTAAAAATTTGAAAATATTTATTTAGGAACATATTTTATGTAAGAGTCAGACTCGCACTTAATCGCCTTTTAAAAAGGCTATAATTAAAAAAAATAGCTTTGTCTATGGCAAACTTGTCGATATGAATAGAATTGGCCGTTTTTCAGTACAAAAATTCTATTTAAAAATTAGTGTTTTTAAAAATTCGTCAAGAAAAATGTCTATCTCTTTCTAGTTAGTAAAATAAGGTGAGACGGTTGAGGTGAGCGCTGATTTATTTGGGCTGGTAACACTACGATATATAAATCCTATTGTAGTAACATACACTTTTGCTGATCTAAATTGAACTTTATCACCGAGCATGAAAGACGTCCGTCTACAACTAGAGCAAACGATCAGAAAGAGACCATCTCACGAGTCACGAGACGTCTCACTCGCACGCAGAGCAAACTTAGGTTTAATCTTGGGCAACTTGATTTATCGGAACGATTTATCGTAGCGTCTAATGCTGCCCAAATAAGTCAGACATGTAGGTAGAACTTTTGGTACGACACTGTTTTATGGGTGTTAAAAATGTTTCGATTAATAAGAGTGTTTTTTGTTGTCTATGCTAAGGTGTTGCTTGTAAGATAAATAATTAACATTTAAGTTTCTCATACTTTATGTATGTTCTTTTTTTTTAATTATTGGTGCTAAGTAATTATTGATTTTATTGAATTAATATTGTATGTTTATTTCGCTCTGCTTGTCTGAACAGTGGGAGAAGACTCGAAGGGTACATAGATTAATAGGAACCATTTATTTTATCAATTTATCATCTACACTAATAGTCAAGGATAGGACAAACGCCCGTCATTTTGAAAATATTACCCTGTTCCGTACAGCAGAGACTTCCTTATGTTAATAAAAAAATACTATTTTATACATTTTATTAGACCATAATTTATATCCAGTGACAAATTAATTTATGATTGACATTCCGAAATTTAATGTCGCCAATAAAATAGAATGACCAAGATTTTTTCTAAATTTTCAATTGTGAGTGTGTGAAATGTGAATTTATGTCCCATTTATGCGTTGAAAAAGTTCGTTCACAGTCTACGACGTCATAGGGGCATATGTAATCGTTGACATTGGTATACTGTTCTTCCAAAATATTTTAACATCATAAAATAAGGAAGTCTCTGCTGTACGGAACAGGGTTATATTTTCGAAATGACGGGCGTTTGTCCTATCCTTGCTAATAGTATAAAGTCGAAGGTTTATGGGTGTGTGAGTATGTAATATAGAGTTAGCTGACACCCTGGGTTAACACATAGGCTACGTTTTTCCCTAATAAACCGGGGGAACGGCTAGTATTCAAATATAAGAATATACAGTCAGGTTCTCTGGTGTATTCTGAGATTTTTTTCAGATTAATCCCTGCCGCCTCCTTCTGCCATCTTCGCGGCAACATTTCCACCCCCACCACATGGATAGTTGGAAATCCTCTACTGTGCGTTTCTCTAGAAACTTCCTGCCTCGCACATCAAAACTGTGGAATGATTTGCCGTCAGCGGTATTTCCGAACCGATATGACCCTCATACCTTCAAGAATCGTACTCCTATCTTAAAGGCCGGCAACGAGCTTGTGACTCCCTAGGTCTTGGTTTCCATGGGCAGCGGTAATTGCTTACCATCAACCAATCCGTCTGCGCGTTTGCCACCTTTGTCATAAAAAAATACATGTAATCACAGACGTCGTGTCGTCGGGGCTGAACGTGTTATGCTACCGCCACACATTCGCACGAGTAGCGAGGCGAATAACGAGGCGAAACGCGAGCACGCATGTGAGAGGTAGGGCACAGCGATGACCATCACGCTTGAATCTGGGGCAGCCCAACTGGGGAAGTACCTCTTCCTTACAGAAGACCACAGCCATAATAGCACTGCCACCTTTCAGGTATGTACTGTTGTGTTCCTGATGGTGAGTAAGGTTCCCAGAGCTCCACCCCCCCTTAAAGGCCGTCAACGCGCTTGTGACTCCCCTGGTGTTGCGAGTGCCCATGGGCGACGGTAATTGCTTAACACCAGGCAATCCGTCTGCTCGTTTGCCGCCTATGTCATAAAAAAAAAACGCATGTCTACAGTCAGCAGCAAAAGTTGCTAAGCGTTTGAAGCGTTCAAAATGACCTACACGCGCTCTTAGTCTCTTGACAATAGAGACGTGTTGACCTCATTTTGAACACCTCAAATGCTTTGCTACTTCTGCTGCTGACTACGCGGACGTCTCGCTATTCCTCTCGTCCCTCGCATCGCGTTTTTGTATAGGCAAAGTTTCGTCGAACGTTTCGACGAATAGCGAGGCGAGTGACGAGCCAGCATATCTAATCGCGGAGTTCGAGCCCCACCCGAGGCAGTTATATATATGTTTCCATTATATCTATTGACATTATTTACAACCAGCCTATCGAGTCTTCTCGCTCTGTTTATTTGATTCTAGCTAGTCAAAAGTCTAATTGTGAACATGGAGGGTTAATATAGTAAATGTAGATAGTTAAGCATTATTGATTATTTGTGACATTATCTAGCTAAAGGGACCTTAATGTCGATGGCGCTTACGTCGAACCGCGTTGCGTTTGTATTGCGGCATCTTGAACAACGGCGTAAGCGCCATCGACAATAAGGTCTCTTATCATAGATAATGTCACATTTCTGTTTGACATTTGGAATCTGCTAGAACTGATACAAGTTTTATAAGACAAGTGTACAGACAGCAGCAAAAGTGGCTGAGCAGGTGAAGTGTGCAAAATGACCTACACTCGCTCTTATTCTCTTGACAATAGAGATGTGTTGACCTCATTTTGAACGCCTCAACCGCATAGCCACTTCTGCTGCTATACATACGAGTATTCATTTATGATTTTAATTTTTTTTTTTTTGACTGCTATCAGATTTATTTACTAGAAAAGTTAATATTTGACATCCAAAGCTATCCCGTTACACTTGTAAATTTTACTTGCGTAATAATGATAAGGTACAGTCATCATCAGACATATCGGAGCTGTGTAGGTGGTCACAAATATCTGAACATGCACTTCATTGTACAGATATTTGTGACCACCTCCACAGATCCGATATATCTGATGGCGACTGCACAAAGCGGTTTGCTTGAATGAGATAGTGATATATCTCCGTGTACACCATAAATACATTCTTACTTACGTAAGTAAAGCTTACAAGTCGAAGCTCCTTATATTATAAGGAGCTTTGTACAGTCTAGTGATTAAATATGTATTCCCTTGTTTACTCTGTCATTGCATTGTTAGATGTAAAGGTGTATATATATTTATGCTCTTGACTGCAACTCAAATCAGAGCACAGTTTTGACAGTTGTTGTTATAAAGCTTGTATAATTTATTTTCATTCGCCCACATACTACATGTGAATAATCAACAAATGGAACATTTAAGAAATGGAATTGACAATGTCTATATAAAAAAGTGTTATCCGCATCCTGGCAAACGCATTAGCCACATCTATCATGTTTAACACTTTCACAGTCCAGTGACCATATGTGGTTCATAAGTCCGTGCCCCATATGTGGTTCATAAGTCCGTGCCCCATATGTGGTTCATAAGTCCGTGCCTCACACTTGGGTCACTATAACTGACCACTGAAATCAAATCACTTCCAACTGCATTCAATCGTGCTCATAATCTACACGGCGAAAGTTTGTGAGTGTAATAAACCGAGGGTACCACCGCGGGGCACAGCGAATGATAATTCTGATTTCTCTATTAATATTTCTGTTTATGTTAGAATAGAATTCAGTAATATATATTGTAGTAATCCGAGTATATAAATGGGCGTTCCTTAGTAACTCATGCGTGGAGCACGGACGTGCGATGGAAGTGATTTGCTTGGACGACGTATGAGGAAATCAAAACATTTTGTATGAGGACTGAACGTGTTAACAGCAGGTCTCAGTGCTATAGCACACTAGTTCTATGGAGATGTCTAGCTGTCAAAATAACTCGACGTGTTAACAGCGCCATCTATGTATATATGGCGCTGTGCCACATAGTAACGAAAAGAGAAATAGCCAGCATGTCGGAGGAACGTGACTTTGTATAGTTGTCATTCCATGTACAGTTGAGGTGTTCAAAATGAGCTCAACACATCTCTATTGTCAAGAGAATAAGAGCGCGTGTAGGCCATTTTGAACACTTCAAACGCTTAGCCACTTTTGCTGTCTGTATGTTCCTTGTATTACACTAAAGAGTTGGAGCGTGGTACATCTTGCCCATAGTTAAAAGTAGTCTATGGTATTCTTTGCTTTTTAAATTGATCTCTCGTCCGTGTCATCAATCTATGGGTGCAATCGCAGTGTTGCCATATTACTATAAATGACTATTTTTAATTTGCTTAAGGAAAAGAATCTATTTTTATTTGTCATATGATTATATGCTACGATTAAGTATATTATATTAGTAAATGTTCCTTTGATGTTGGATTTTGTTTTTACTTTTATTCATAAGTGTCCACTTTATACCCTTTTAAAAACTGTAAGTTAAGTGTTTCTCGAATAATTGCCAGATTTAACACTTGACGACCGGCCTGGCCAAGTGGGTAAACCCTGCTTATGAAGCCGATGGTTCTGGGATCAAATCCCAGTTGCATTTGTAACTCAATTAAAAAATGTGTTCTATTCGTAGATAAACATAATTTGTTTTCAGTATAAGATGTCAGAAGTAGCCAGTAAGTGGCAATATACCCTATGTCTCAGTCAAAATAACATCGTCACTATTTTTTAACCCCCATTGCAAAAATGGGGGTTAAAAGTTTAATTATTTTTTCTTGAAAATGTCTGTCTGTGCATCATAGCTCTTAATCGGGAGGACCATTTAAAATAAACCTTATCTCCCAGTAAGTAGGTCCAAGGCCTCGACTTGATATCAAGTTGAGGCGTGTGGCACGAAATGTTCGGACTTCATATCAAGTCTATGACGGCGAAAGGGTTATAAGAAAGTTTGCTAACGACAGCTAGCCTCGACTTTCGTTATAGTTCTCGTATCAGTTTGTAGGGAGCAGGAAACTAACATATTGCAGGCAAAAGGGGAAGTTAAAAATGATTTCTTAAAAACTATTTAATTAATTACAAAAATCAGTATAACTGTTTTCATTAATCAGTCCATTAATATATTACAAAATACAAATAATTAACAACTATTCAGATATGTGTCATTATTATCTAGGAAAAGGGACCTTATTGTCGATGGCATTTACTATCACGTTGCGTTTGTATTGTTTCGTCTTGAACAACGACGTAAGCGCCATCGACAATAAGGTCCCTTTTCATAGATAATGTCACATATTTTCAAGACAACTTACAACTAGTATATAGTAATTTTTTTAATTAAACGGAGTAAACTGACAGCAGTTTTCATACATTTGACAGGTCGTTTGACAACTTTAGTATGAAAACTGCTGTCAGTTTACTCCGTCCAATTAAAAAAATGATTTTAGAACTCATGAAATAAAAGAACTAAAACGGATTATATTGCAGTGGTCATCGGGTAGTTGACCACGAACGCTGCTAAAGGGTTCGAAACGTAGGTATGCAGTTTACATTAGTATACGCGATATAATCCGTATTAGTTGTTTTATTTCATGAGTAATTATCGCGGCAAACGAAGACAATATTAGTATAATAGAACTGTTACTGCGGTTTCACGCGGTAGGTCCGTATCTACGAAGTAGGCCTCTGTTCGAAACATTTTTTTGTATGTATATGGGAGTTTTTAGAGAGAAGTGACCCTAATTAGCATGGATTGTAGAAAAGTCAAATTATACCATAATTCGTTAGAACTGACCATCTTTGGCCACATTATACTAAAATGAACTCTGTATATTACGGTCCGAATTCTAAAATGAATGTAAGGTAGCCAGTAATTGAAACCCGATTAGATAAACGATTTTTTTTATATATCATAATTGGTTTATATGTATGTTACATGTTTGTAGTTTTAATGTAGTTTATCACGAATAAAAAAATTGAAATTTTCTGTAAAAGGTGGCCACATTAGTTTTTTTTTAATGACATAGGCGGCAAACGAACAGACGGATTGCCTGGTGGTAAGCAATTACCGTCGCCCATGGGCACCCGTAACACCAGAGGAGTCACAAGCGTGTTGCCGGCCTTTAAGGGGGGTTGGAGCTCTGGGAACCTTACTCACCATCAGGAACACAACACTGCATACCTGAAAGGTAGCAGTGCTATTATGGCTGTGGTCTTCTGTAAGGAGGAGGTACTTCCCCAGTTGGGCTGCCCCAGATTCAAGCGTGATGGTCATCGCTGTGCCCTACCTCTCATTGTTGGTAATTACATTATAAATATCATTTTCCACCGACCACCTATAAAAGTTTAAGTTTCGGACGAAACTAGAGTCAAAGCAGGGGGCCGATTTTTGAAAGTCGTGCATTCGAATTCGAAAACTTTGAGGACTAAAATAATCGCACATAAAAGTTTCTCACCATTATTTTTGCACGAAATGTATAATTGCGAAACCCACGATTATAATTTTGTATCATTCATGTTTCTATAATACCATTTCTTCGTTTCTGACACAGTTTAAAATGTCACGGTTCGAGTACTCGACCGCTCAAAAATTCCCAAGGTTTCGGTAAAAAAAAAAAAATGATTCGATCGGACAATACTAAATATATATGTCGATCCAAGTGTGCTATGATACTTTCTAAACCGTCTTCAAATAATATATAAACCCAATAAATGTTAATCATCATCGCGTTGATAAGAGATGCTGTTGCTCTGGGTCTGATGAAAGATCTGGACCAGAGGCGAGGTGGGTGCGAGAGCACCGAGTTTTACCCACTCCTTCAAGGTGGACGCTATGTCCGCGCTTTTCAGCTCTATGGTCAGATTTATGTTCTTTTTTAACCTGAAAAAAAAAAAACAATATATGTATATTTTTTTATTTAAAACTCGTAAACCGTGATATAAAATATTTTGAGAAGTAAATACATACTGAAGAGAAATGACACAGTAAGGTCAGAGATATCGATACGAACAAAGTGCCAAAATATGTATACGCATGTATCGCCAGGACTATGGGCTTCATACGCAAAGTCAGTACCCACTAGGCCAGACTTGAGGCCTATTTCTCGAGCACTTGTAATACAAGCGGAAGTCTCTTTCTAACAACAGGTATCAAAAAGGGACTTCCGCTTGTATTACAATTACAAGTTACAAGGG
This sequence comes from Grapholita molesta, assembly GCA_022674325.2. Lineage (NCBI taxonomy): Eukaryota > Metazoa > Arthropoda > Insecta > Lepidoptera > Tortricidae > Grapholita > Grapholita molesta. The sequence continues at coordinate 4,358,201 of CP053147.2, forward strand.
TTCTAGAAATAGGCCCCAGATCTAAGCAGGGTATACTTAGCAGTGTTATTTTTTTTCATAGTGTTATTTTGGACGACCTGTTCAAGAATGTATTTAAGGAGAACGCAAAGATATGCGATCTCTTAACAGTTTTAGGCACTGTTCATTGTAAGAATATTACTTATTCTGTTTGTGTAAGAATATTACTGGTTTTTAAGTTTTTTATTCCTTATTTATTTAAGTATATATTTATATAACGTAAATCGTCACTAACTGGCCACCTTTTAAAATGAATTCTGTTTACCTATAAATAGAAAACATTTTTCAGTGGGGTTTCAATTACTGGCCACCGTTCAACGGCCAACTCACACTAAACTAAAATGAATTATAACCGCCTATAAACAGAGTTCATTTTTATTATGGTGTGGCCTGTTATTGGAGGGTGGCCAGTTACTAGCGAATTACCCTAGATGACCAATAATTAACGTATGCGACATCACTGTAGCAAAATCGGGACTGATATGTTATTTTTTTTTTTAATACAACGCCTGTGGCAAACAAGCATACGGCCCGATGATGATAAGCAGTTACCGTAGCCAATGCACACCTGCAACTCCAGAGGATTCACATCACGTTGCCTACCCTAAAAGTTGTTGGAGCTCTGGGAACCTTACTCACCATCAGGAACACAACACTACATACCTGAAAGGTAGCAGTGCTATTATGGCTGTGGTCTTCTGTAATGAGGTACTTCCCCAGTTGGGCTTCTCCAGACTCAAGCGTGATGGTCATCGCGGTGCCCTACCTCCCATTGTTGGACGTAGTTTAAGGACATACCCGGGTCCAAAATTATTCGCCTGGTAGGTACTTCCGCAAAAACCTAGTTCTAAAAATGATAAGTTGCACTTAATAAGATGCCTTAAGAGTTGTGTAACATACATTTAACTGGTGGTATGGGAAGTGTTAACCGACTTAGAAAAGGTAGGTACAACTTGTCAATTATAATAATAAATAGGGCGAGTCACCGTCTGCCGGGAATAAAATTGTATACCATTTTATTAGGCAGGCGTCCGGTTTTTTATCCAATAGCCCAGTAGCTAATCTTACCTTTCCACCCAATAGCCTAGTACTAGAATGTACTAGGCTATTATACCCGACAATCCCGGGTCAAAATTTATAATTTTGGTTACTACGGTATTCGCGACATTTGTATTTGGAAGTATTCAATTACCTGGATGGATCAAAGAACGGCTCCGAGGTCTGTATCTTGAGGTCCGTCATGAGAGGCGGGTTGGGGCCCATCACCTGCTCCATATACTCTTCATTGTAACCCCTGGTAATTAAAACAATAAAATAAAATAATTGATTTGATTAGACCTTTGGTATTTTAAACACCTAACTATCATGAGATTTAAAATCTAGTGGTTCTTAAATATATTATTGGGTACAGTGTATTCAGCCTGCTCTGAGCATGCAAATATTTTATTATAGATTTAAACATATTAATTGTATAGCGGCGGGTAATATTGCTTGACATGTTTCACTTCGTAACGAGGAGCATAATCATGAGCTGCTCGCGTTGGCTAACCAACACAGAATGATTATGCTCCTCGTTACGGAGTGAAACATGTCGAGCAATATTCGACTTATAAAACGTGAGTAACCCGATTTTATAAAAAAAATGGATTTTTGGTATGTTGCCATAGTCGCCGCGCTCGGCAGGCGGGTCGGCGACCGCAGGAGCCGTAGATGAGTTTCGACGGACGCCGCTGCCCGTCCGTAGGATTTTTCCCTCACGACACCCGCGGAAGACGGGGTGGTGCTATATTGACGACTGCTCTGGCCTAGTGGGTCCGATGGTCCTGGGTTTGAATCCCAGTCAGGGCATTTATTTGTGTGATGAGCACAGATATTTGTTCCCGAGTCATGGGTGTTTTCTATTTAAGTATTTATATGTATCTATCCATTATATATATCGTCGTCTAGTACCTACAACACAAGCCTTGAGCTTACCGTAGGACTGGGTCGTTTAATGTTTTTTTTATGACAAAGGTCGTAAATGGGCCGACGGATTGCCTGATGGTAAGCAATTACCAGGGGGGTCACAAGCGCGTTGCCAGCCTTTAAGGGGGATTGGAGCTCTGGCAACCTTACTCACCATCAGTAACACAACACTACATACCTGAAAGGTAGCAGTGCTATTATGGCTGTGGTTTTCTGTAAGGAGGATCGTCGCAAAGTCGTTGCACATTCGTAGAATTGGCGAGAAATTAGAGCGCCTCCTTTCGGGAACTCGTGCGTTCTGGTCTCTCGCCAAAGCTATCCAGGGGAATTTCTGCACGCAGTCTTTTCCACCTTTGCGCACGGAATATGACTCATTAGCTCATGACGCAAAAGACAAAGCCGATCTTCTGGGTAAGCTCTTTGCGTCTAACTCGACTTTGGATGATGGGGGAAACGCGCCGCCGACCATCCCGCGGTGCGAGAGCTGCATGCCGGATATACAGTTCCGGCACTGCTCTGTGCGTAAAGCTCTTGTTTCCCTTGACATCCATAAGTCGAGTGGGCCTGATGGGATCCCCGCAATTGTTCTTAAGATGTGTGCTCCTGAGTTGGCACCAGTTTTAACGCGTCTTTTTCGGCTCTCCTACTCTTCTGGCGTAGTCCCGATCTCGTGGAAGTCAGCTTTGGTGCATCCGATCCCTAAAAAAGGCGACCGCTCAAATCCCTCCAACTACAGGCCAATAGCTATCACCTCCTTGTTCTCGAAGATAATGGAATCCATTGTCAACTGCCAGCTCCTCCGGTACCTAGAGAACCACCAGCTGCTTAGTGACCGTCAATACGGCTTCCGTAGTGGTCGCTCGGCTGGTGATCTTCTAGTTTACCTGACACATCGTTGGGCTCAGGCGATCGAGACGAAGGGTGAAGCATTGGCAGTTAGTCTGGATGTAGCGAAGGCCTTCGATCGTGTGTGGCACGGGGCTCTTCTTTCGAAACTACCATCCTATGGGCTTCCCGAGAAAGTATGCAAATGGGTCAGCAGCTCTTTAGCAGACAGAAGCATTAAGGTGGTTGTCGACGGTGAATGCTCGGATTCCATGTCTGTGAATGCTGGTGTCCCTCAAGGCTGTGTGCTATCGCCCACGTTATTTCTCCTGCATATCAATGACATGCTGCAGACCAGCGGTATTCATTGCTATGCGGATGACAGTACGGGTGATGCTTGCTATACCGGCCGTGCCAACATTTCTCGGGAAAGTGTCATCGAGAGCCGGAACAAGCTTGTCTCTGAAGTTGAGACTTCCCTTAAAGAAGTCTCAGAATGGGGCCGAATGAACTTGGTTCAATTTAACCCCAGTAAGACACAGGTTTGCGCGTTCACGGCAAAGAAACTCCCGTTTGTCGTATCGCCTCGCTTTGAGGGCACTCTCCTAACAGCCACAGCCAGTATCGGAATTCTGGGTGTCGACATCTCTAGCTCAGTCCAGTTCCGCGGTCATTTAGAGGGAAAGGCCAAGTTGGCCTCGAAGAAGCTTGGTGTGCTCAACAGATCGAGGCAGTATTTCAGTTCGGCCCACCGCCTACAACTGTACAAGGCGCAAGTACGGCCACATATGGAATACTGTTCTCATCTCTGGTCAGGGGCACCCCAATACCAGCTTCTCCCTTTGGACCGCATCCAGCGGAGAGCGACTAGAATTGTCGGCAGCCAGGATATCTCGGACCGGCTTGACTCCTTGGCACTGCGTAGAGATGTGGCCTCACTCTGCTTTTCTACCGCATCTATTACGGAGAGTGCTCCGAGGAATTGTTCGGGTTAATCCCAGCTGCTTCCTTCCGCCAGCGCTCTACACGACAACATTTCCATCTTCATCACATAGATGGTTGGCAGTCCTCAACTGTGCGTTTTTCTAGAAACTTCCTGCCTCGCACAGCAAAACTCTGGAATAAATTGTCGTGTGCAGTATTTCCGGACCGATATGACATCCAAACCTTCAAGAAAAGAGCGTATAGGGATCTTAAAGGCCGGCAACGTACTTGTGACTCCTCTGGTGTTGCGAGTGTCCATGGGCGGCGGTAGTTGCTTACCATCAGGCAATCCGTCTGCTCGTTTGCCTCCTATATCATAAAAAAAAAAAAAAAAGGAGGTACTTCCCCAGTTGGGCTTCTCCAGACTCAAGCGTGATGGTACTTCACTGTGCCCTACCTCTCATTGTTGGACGTAGTTTAAGGACATACCCCGGTAAACAGACTGTGAACCGGTACATGTGGAGGTCCAACGGACAGCAGGCCCGGTACCGCGAACACCGAAGTTCGATATTTCTAGCATCTTTTTCTTTTACTCCAATTCACCCGTCATGAGAGTGACAGAGACAATCGTCCGTAATTTACAAATATCGTTCTTCGCGGTAGCGCCGCAGTACTGAGGATGAGTGGAGATGATGTTGGTGGAACGTTACTTGTAGGTGAAGTCGATGCCGTTGTCGGTGAGCAGCGGCGCGGGCCGGTACTCCGGGGCTCCGGCCAGCAGCGCCGGGTGCTCCGGACCGTCGCGGCGCGCGTGGACACGCAGCAGCGACGGGATGTCACGCCCGTGGAGGCACTCGTCCGTGTGTGTCTTGTAGCCTAGACCTGCGGACACCGGTGGCGGGGAAAACTTAGCTCGGCCTATGTAGGGTGATGTTTTTTTTTTTATGACAAAAGGTGGCAAACGAGCAGACGGATTGCCTGATGGTAAGCAATTACCGTCACCCATGGGCACCCGCAACACCAGGGGAGTCACAAGCGCGTTGCCGGCCTTTAAGGGGGGTTGGAGCTCTGGGAACCTTACTCACCATCAGGAACACAACACTACATACCTGAAAGGTAGCAGTGCTATTATGGCTCTGGTCTTATGTAAGGATAGCACTAATGTTGGACACTTTAAGCTGACAGGCACCAATGATGGACACTTAGTTCTTGATTAAAAAACCATAAAGTTACAAATTGAATATTAACCAACAAATGCACAACACTTGACTCGTTTTCTATTAAGCAGAAACGTCTGCTAGCCAATATCATCGATATTTAGGGCCCTCGCCCACGGCGACTTTTTGCAGCGATGCAATCGCGATACAGTCGCGATGCGGTCGCTGGCTGTGTACCCTCGCCCACGAACCACGATGCAGTCGCGATACAAACGCGGTACAGTCGCGCTTCTGTCGCGATGCAAACGCAGTTACTCTATTCTCCACTCCATTCCACAATTCGATTTAAACATCGTACGGGCGTTTTCAAAAAATTGTGCACCCAATTAGTGAAAGTTGTTAAGAAAAGTTAAATCACTGTCAGTTTCGTGACGACAATTAAGCATTAAATATCGATAAAAGCTTGGTTTTGATGTTCGTTTTATAAACTTCAATCGATATTACAACATAATAGAAGGCAAAAAGTCGATCTTCATAAAGATTTAATGTTTAATTGTCATCACGAAACTGAAAGTGATTTAACTTTTTTTTACATCTTTCGCTAATTGGGTGTACCAAATTTTGAAAACTCCCGTACACTTGAAACAAGCACTAATGTTCGTGATTGGTTCCTTGTCCATTACTGGCACCGTCACTGTAGTAGTAACCATCCATCCCATCCCCATCTTCTCCCGCGGCAAAGGGAAAAATCCTACGGACGTCTGTCTACAGCTACTGCCGCCAACCCGCCAAGATAATACAAGTTATGGGGAGGCCTATGTACAACAGTGGACTGCATACTGAAATGTAAGGTCTATTTATAGATTTTATTGTAAAATTACCTTCCACTATGGCCTTCAGCATGGTCTTGGCTCCGAGGGAGCTGAGCAGAGCGACGGGCCGCCCCGGGGGCACCGCGCAGTACAGCGTGGAGCCCTGCTTGGTAGCGGACACCAGCTGCACACTGAAGTACACCAGGTCCCCGATGTTCACCGACTCTACCTGTTGAACAATTTATATAATCATTACTAGTCCTATCTTGACGACCAGTCTGGCCTAGTGGGTAGTGACCCTGCCTATGAAGCGAACAGTCCTGGGTTCAAATCTCAGTAAGGGAATTTATATGTGTGATGAGCACAGATATTTGTTCATAAGTCATGGATTTCTATGTATTTAAATATTTTCATATGTATTTGTATATGTACCTACTTACAAATATGTACATAATATTCACAATTTATTTATTTATTATATACCTGCCTTGGAGACAAGTACAATTATTTACTTTTTCATAAGTAAACATCATAGATTTTCATTTAATTGTAATAAAAAGGCTTACAATAATTACATTCATTAAAATACAAGTACTTAACTAGTTATTAAATCTAAAACAGGCCCTTGACCCCTGGAATGCCGCTGTGAAATTTTTGCTGTTAAATCAATGACTTTGAACATTATGTTTAAAGTCCAAATGGCTTGTGACAGATACGGGACAAGGGGGACAAGGCATTCAAGGGGTTAAGGCATTGTACCAGTGTGCTGCCAGCATTTCCTTGTTGTAGCGCAATGCTGATACATTTTTTTTTTTTTTTTTTATAAAAGACTGACCAGCGTTTGACCTCAGTCGCACCTGATGGAAAGTGACGACGAGGTCGAGGGTGTAGCACGCTGGTTCAGTAACAGCCTATTCACTCTTGCCTTGAAAAGACCCAAATTATATCTTACCGGGAATACAGACGAAGGGAGCGAATTCCATTCCTTAGCAGTCCGCATTAGGAAGGTAGAAGCGAATCGCTTCGTGCGAATGAATGGAATATTCACAACGTAAGGATGAAACCGCTCCCCTCGTCTGGACGTCCGGTGGAGGAACGGAGATGGCGGAATTAAATCGTGCAGTTCCTGTGCACACTCTCCAAAATGTATCCTGTAAAACACAGACAAACTAGCAACCCTGCGACGGTGCTCAAGGCTTTGTAACCTTACACTCAGTAATTCAGGATCGCCAATGAGTCTGCGAGCACGGTGCTCTATTGAATCCAAAGCGGCCAGCTGATACTTGGCAGACCCGTCCCAAAGATGGCAACAGTACTCCATGCACGATCGAACCTGAGCTTGGTAAAGTGTTAGAAGCTGTTCCGGCGTGAAGTACCGCTTCACCCTGTGTAAGACCCCAAGTTTTTTAGCAGCGGATTTCGCTTTGGCCTCAATACATTGTGCGAGGAAGCCGCCAGCTCTTCAGTCAACAGTTAAATTTTTAACCAGTCACTATTTTAATTTATGAATATACTATAATATACTGACTGATGTAGTAAAGGAAGCTTGCAAAGGATCTATCCAAGAGTATATCCAGAAGCCGGAGAACCGTGCAGAGTGGAGAGCCTTGGTGCATAAATCAACGACCTCATGTTGCGACCCTCAGCCATGAGGAAACGAGGACGAAGAAAAAGAATAATATAAATTTTCTAATCATACCACAGTAGTCATATTCTTGGGTGCCTTGGCTTTCCGGAGCGCGTGGCGGACTCGAGACGTCATCGTGGCCGCGGACACGGGCTCTTCGGACAGCGGCTCCGACAGGGATATTAGGTGCCACACTCTGCTCTGTGTCGCTACCACTGCAATGAAAGTTCAATTTTAGTATAGTTAAGTGAAAAGTGTGTATGGAAGTTTTAATTAAGTTAAAATTGTCAGTTTAGATTACTTAGATTTGGTGCTCGTTTTATAAGCTTTAAGCAGTAATACAATGCAGAAAAGGGCAAAAAAAAAATTGTCCACAAAGAGTTCTTGCTTAATTATCATCACAAAATCAACATAATGAAAAGTTTTTAACGTCATGTTGGTGGCACACTTCACACACAAAAGTTTCTTACCATTATTTTTGCATGTAATGTATAATTTCGATATCCATGATTATTTATTTATATCATTCATATCATTTCTTTGTGTTTGAGAGTGTTTAAAATGTCACAATTCGAGTGGTAAGTGCTCAAAAATCAGATCCATGTCTGCATGATGGTAGGCAGACACAGCCTGGACACCTGTAACTCTGGAGATCATGTTTCCTAGCCTAATTAACTTTGCCACTTTGAGCAACACACAACAGTTTGAGCTCACGAAGAAATGGCATAGCCATACTGGCTGTGAAGAGTGGCTATGTCTGGTCTAAGAAAAAAATTGACTATCATTGGTGCCGTTACAACTAAAAATCCATACTAATATTATAAATGCGAAAGTAACTCTCTGTCTGTCTGTTACCTCTTCATGCTCAAACCGCTGACCCAATTGTGACGAAATTATTCTATGGAGAAAGTTTATGCTATGACTATGAGAAAGGACAGAATAATTTTTATCCCACAAACATACTTTAAAGACGGGGATGGCCGGCCGACGAAGTCGCGAGGAAAAGCTAGTATGGTTATATTTTATATGTCCCCCTGATTTTTTTATTATTCTATTTGAAATTTTATGGTGTTATATTGAATATTATATATCTATGAACCCTATCATATATCAAGTTATATTGTTTGAAATAAATGTTGTTTTTATTGTAATTATTTAAATAAATAACGGCAAATTGTAACGCTTCGTTTAGAGTGTACAGATTTATTTGTGTTTTACTTACATTTAAGTTTCAAGATATTCAACAAGTCATCATACTCTTCAGCGGGCAGGGACCGGGCTATATGTCGGCACAGGACTCTCGCAGCGCTCGCCGGCGTCATGGGCAGCCTCGAGCCGCGGATAGCACGCGAGACGTCGCCCCAGACAAGCCCTAGCTCCGGCAAAACAGCAACACAACACGCCTCAAGCGACATCTTAGAAATCGTCGCCTGAAGCTCGGATAACTCTGAAAACATGGTATTTTAACGAATTCTTATTGATGCTGTAGTAGATTGAGGAAGAAGAATACTTATAATGTATAAAAACTTGTTGTTATGCTACGTGAAACGTGGTGGTGTTTTGTTAACTTAGAATACAACTGTTAGTAAAACAATACCATTAGACATTTCTCGCACTTACTAGATTTAGGATCGGTGGTCATTTTGGTGACTTTTACAATTGTAACAATTAATTTAAAAATTAATTGTGATATCTTTAAAATTTCAAAGGGCAAGCTATAGACAAACAATAACGTACGAAACTGTCAACTGTCAAAACAAATAGCATAGATAGAGAAGAATTTTTTTACTGGTCGTGGCTTACGGTGCAGTTCGAATACAAAAATATTTGGCCATACTTGCTGATCACAAAATATAAAAGCCGCTATACATTTATTAAATGCTATTAATCAGTATTGTACTATGGTAATTATAGCACTTATATTCAATTTTTTACGTTTTAATGTTAAATCAAGATCTTGGCGTCTTATGATTTTTTACTGTGTATATAAAAAAAACTCCCGCCAAATTTTCATGCTTCCCTTATTGACAGTTTGATTGATATGGAGAGAATTTGAGAATACGATTTGGTTGACAAGTTAATGCATTTCTTTTTGATTTCTATACCTATTTTCTGTTACAGTTATGAATAAATAGTGCTTAGAAATGCTCCAATAAAAGAGATTTCAAAAATAACATAGTGAAATAGGGCTCAAAAAATGGTCCCTAAATATGTAAAAAAACGGGAGGTGGCTAAGCTTGTTACTGAAAACAGGCAGCCTTGTGTTTTCTGCAGTGAGGATGTCGACGATGAAGTGATTTTCGGCAAATTATACTCGTACGGTGATATACAATGTCATTACTTCTGTGTGGTAAGTATCACTTTTATCAAAAATCTTTATAACTATAGATATTACTCGTATCTAAAATTTATTATTTAGAACACTTGCAGGAAAAACAGCGTTGCCTATACATTAACCAAGTGTTATTCTCTTAATAAAATGTAGTATGGTGGTTTAATTCTTTAGTAATCAAGACTTGTATGACAAATATGAACTACAAAAACTGACATACAGTTATAATAAATAAATAAATAAATATTTATGGACAATCTTACACAAATCAACCTAGTCCTACGGTAAGCTCAGTAAGGCTTGTGTTGTAGGTACTAGACGACGATATATATAATAGATAGATACATAGAAACACCCATGACTCAGGAACAAATATCTGTGCTCATCACACAAATAAATGCCCTGACTGGGAATCGAACCCAGGACCTTCGGCTTCATAGGCAGGGTCACTACCCACTAGGCCAGACCGGTTGTCTAAGCTCAAAGGTTATATCCCTAAGTTCACTCTCGTCCAGCAGATCATTTCCAAACACTAATACATGGCTGCATACTACATTCAGTTATGATTACCGGTTTCCTCCTCCATGTCTGTGAATGCTGGTGTCCCTCAAGGCTGTGTGCTATCGCCCACGTTATTTCTCCTGCATATCAATGACATGCTGCAGACCAGCGGTATTCATTGCTATGCGGATGACAGTACGGGTGATGCTTGCTATACCGGCCGTGCCAACATTTCTCGGGAAAGTGTCATCGAGAGCCGGAACAAGCTTGTGTCTGAAGTTGAGACTTCCCTTAAAGAAGTCTCAGAATGGGGCCGAATGAACTTGGTTCAATTTAACCCCAGTAAGACACAGGTTTGCGCGTTCACGGCAAAGAAACTCCCGTTTGTCGTATCGCCTCGCTTTGAGGGCACTCTCCTAACAGCCACAGCCAGTATCGGAATTCTGGGTGTCGACATCTCTAGCTCAGTCCAGTTCCGCGGTCATTTAGAGGGAAAGGCCAAGTTGGCCTCGAAGAAGCTTGGTGTGCTCAACAGATCGAGGCAGTATTTCAGTTCGGCCCACCGCCTACAACTGTACAAGGCGCAAGTACGGCCACATATGGAATACTGTTCTCATCTCTGGTCAGGGGCACCCCAATACCAGCTTCTCCCTTTGGACCGCATTCAGCGGAGAGCGACTAGAATTGTCGGCAGCCAGGATATCTCGGACCGGCTTGACTCCTTGGCACTGCGTGAGATGTGGCCTCACTCTGCATTTTCTACCGCATCTATTACGGAGAGTGCTCCGAGGAATTGTTCGGGTTAATCCCAGCTGCTTCCTTCCGCCAGCGCTCTACACGACAACATTTCCATCTTCACCACATAGATGGTTGGCAGTCCTCAACTGTGCGTTTTTCTAGAAACTTCCTGCCTCGCACAGCAAAACTCTGGAATAAATTGTCGTGTGCAGTATTTCCGGACCGATATGACATCCAAACCTTCAAGAAAAGAGCGTATAGGGATCTTAAAGGCCGGCAACGTACTTGTGACTCCTCTGGTGTTGCGAGTGTCCATGGGCGGCGGTAGTTGCTTACCATCAGGCAATCCGTCTGCTCGTTTGCCTCCTATATCATAAAAAAAAAAAAAAAAAAAAAAAAATCTGTAATGTTAAGGCGCCTGTTCAGTCTTAGGCTGTTCTTACCTGGATATGGAAGATGCTTAGTTCTCCAATTCATGACTCCCAGCATCATAATTTGATTGTCTATGTTCATACACAAAATGGTAAAATATAAAATGTCTCTGACTGTATCCAGTTCTTTCTATTGCCTGTGTGCTTCTTTCTAGACATTATCTAACTTAAAGTGTTTGATCACAATAGATCAGAAATGGTCGCAGTAATACACAGGCTACTTTATTTTTTATACAAGACTGACCAGCGTTTGACCTCAGTCGCACCTGATAGTAAGTGACGACAAGGTCGAAGGTGTAGCAAGCCATGCATTATTATTGTAGCTTTATTTCCACTCTTATTTTACATTCTTATTCTATTTTATGTTGTATTTTGTTTCCTTTCCTATTTGTGGTCCCTATTTAGGGTAAAACTATTGAAAGCATCATTAGAAGCCACACTGGAATACATTGTAGACCTATTCAATGAAATACTGACATCCGAGGTGATACCAAAGCAGTGGAAACTTACCACCATTATTCTGTTGCACAAAAAGGGAGACAAGGAGACGATGAATAATTATAGACCTATAAGCCTTATGCCTAATTTATACAAAATATTTTCCAAAATAATCCTAGCACGTGTGACCAAAATATTAGAAGAAAATCAACCTATTGAACAAGCAGGATTTCAAAGCAACTATTCCACCATGGACCACATACATACATTAAAGCAGATAATTGAAAAATATAATGAATTCAAAAAGATATATTACATAGCATTTATAGATTATAATAAAGCTTTTGACTCCTTGAAACATCATAGCATCTGGGAAGCACTAAAAAAGCAAGGTACAGAAAGAAAGTATATAAATATAATACAACAAATCTACAAAAACAACAAGGCGAAGATAAAACTAGAAACTATTGGGGAAGAATTTGCAATACAGAAAGGAGTAAGACAGGGAGACCCCTTGTCACCCAAATTATTTACGGCTGTATTAGAACAGATTTTTAGAAATCTTGAATGGGAAAGAAAAGGTCTTATTATAAATGGAGAATATTTACATCATTTAAGATTTGCGGATGACATAGTACTACTAAGTGAGAATCCTAGAGAGATACAAGAAATGATCAATCAACTGGATGAGGAAAGTACAAAAGTGGGATTGACAATGAATACATCTAAAACAAAAATAATGACCAATGGTTTAAAGGAAAAATCCAACTACGATGTTCAATGGTAGAAAATGTTGATGAATACGAATATCTAGGCCAGACAATATCACCCACAGACCAAATGGAAAAAGAGATCATGAAAAGAATTGCTAACTCTTGGAAACGCTACTGGTCAATGAAAGAAATTATGAAGAGTAAGGAGATACCTGCACCAGATAAAGGCAAGATATTAAACATTTGCATAACACCATGTCTGTCGTATGGATGCCAAACATGGGCCCTAACTAACAAAATCACACACAAGTTAGAGGTATGCCAAAACTCAATGCAGAGGAGCTTGTTAAATTTAAAAATAAAAGATAAAATAAAACTGGTAGACATAAGACAGAAAACTAAGGTAGTGCCGATAACAAAAACTATTAGAAAACTTAAATGGAGATGGTCGGGCCATATGATCAGAGGACCAAACAAATGGTCACAGAAAGTAACACATTGGTACCCCAGAGATTCGAAAAGAAAAAGGGGCAGACAGATACGAAGGTGGGAGGATGACATCAAAAAGTTGGCTGGACCACTTTGGACTAGAATCGCACAAGACAGATCTAAATGGAAAAACTTAGAGGAGGCCTATGTCGATGGACAAGCTAGAGTATGAAAATAAACTCAAGAAAACTTATATACGTATATTTTAATTCAAAATGTATATCTAGTAATAAAGGCTATCTTTATCTTTATCTTTATCTTTATTTAGGGTAAAAGCCTCCCTCATCTTCTACTTTTCTCTATCATGAGTTTTGTCCATCCAGTTTTTGCCAGCCACCTCTCCTATGTCGTCCACCCATCTTTTTCTCAGTTGCCCTACACTCCTCTTCCCCAGTGGGCCAGTCCATTCAGTGGTTGCCTTGGTCCATCTCTTGTCTTGGTACCTTTTGAAACATGTCCTGCCCAGTTCCACTTAAGTTTTAAGGCATGTTGTAGGGCATCTGTTAGTTTTGTTTTCTTTCTTATACCCCTAACTAAATGTGTTACAATGAGTATTTATAATGTACATATTTCAGCTGTTATCCTGCTGCCTGGTGCAGAAGGGCAGGGATACGGAAGGCCTGTTTGGATTTCTCTACAAGGACATACTGGCAGAAGTGGAACGGAGCAAGAAACATGTATGTAACTACCAACCTCATCTTTTATAATTTAGTAGATGAAATGAATATTAAACAAGCCTTAATTATTTCTGGGTAATTAATTACAGGAAGCATAATTGTAATTGTAATTGTGATACGGGCGGGTTTCCGCAACTCGACGACTGGGCGCCTATTTTGCGTGATGGGAGGCCGGTTAGCTCAGCCAGCCCAACTCCTCGAGGAATCCAACCAGACCTTTAACGTCTCGTAGTACCTCGTGGAGATTACTCGGGGTACCGAGATATTTTGCCCTGTGTGTAGCCACTTCCCTGCACTCCAGCACCATGTGAGCGGCCGTCTCTTCTGTCTCCAAGCATCCTCGGCATAGGGGACTGTCTGTAACACCTAAGTTGAATAGATGCTTGTTAAATGGTCCTGTTATGACACTAGTTACCATTCTTAACTTGGTTTTGTTTAGATAGAGGAGTGTCCTGGTGAGCTTGCCGTTGACGCTAGGCAAGGCTTGTTTGGCCTGTCTGCAGCCTCTCTGACCTAGCCAGTGCGATATGTGCAGCTTCCCAGTGCGTTCGAGGAGTAACGAGCGTACCTTGCTGAAGGGTGTCGGGAGTATCGGTTCTGGGCCGATTGGTCCGGCTGATGACCCTTGTCTGGCCAGCTCGTCCGCTGCATCGTTGCCCCGTGAACCACTGTGTCCTTTGATCCACTGGAGAGTGATCGTGTTGTAGTGACATACCTCCGTTAGTCGTTCGTGACATTCTTGTATTAACTTTGATGTTATGATGTGGCTCTTTAGAGCCATTAGTACTGCCTTACTGTCGGAGAGTATACGAATAATTGTATTTTATACCTTTTTTCGAAGACGGCTTGTTTCTGGATCCTATCCGTGCCTGCCTTGAGCGTCGGATATTCATCGTAAACCTTGTCCAGGCATGTTGTATGTAGGGTCCTGAGATTGGACCCAATGTTGAGGGTCTGCAGCCTTACCGCTGAGAGGGCAGCCTCCTGTTGTATGTGGAGGTGAAGCGGTGAGAGGTTTAGCATGACCTCTAAGGCCGCAGTCGGTGTGGTACTTGTGCAGCCAGTTGTGGCCACGCATGCAAGTCGTTGTAATCTTTGTAACTTGTCTTGTACGGTGGTGAGGTTGGTCCTTGGCCACCATACCAGCGCGCCATAGCAGAATAGCGGCCTGATAATTGTTTTGTATAGCCAGAGGGTGATTTTTGGTGTAAGCCCCCACTTTACCCCAATCATCCTTCTGCATTGCCAGAAGATGACCCCTGCCTTGTCTATTCGATTGTTTAAGTGGTTGGCCCAGTTGAGCTTACTGTCTAGGATGAGCCCTAGATACTTTACCTCATTGGACAGTTGTAACTCAGCTTGGAATAGTTTGGGTTTGCTATAGTTGCCGAGTGTCCTTTTGTTGGTGAACAGTACCATTTCTGTCTTCCCGGGGTTTACAGATAGGTCGAATTCCCTACACCAGCGCTCCACAATTCTGAGGGCCGACTGTGTAAGGTCGCAGACTGTGCTGGCGAACTTACCTCTTATCAGTATCGCCAGATCGTCTGCGTAGCCTATTGTAAAGAAGTGTTCCTCATTAAGTTTGTTTATTAGGTTGTTGACTACAATGTTCCACAGCAGCGGCGAGAGGACCCACCTTGCGGACATCCACATACCGCAGTGACTGCCTGAGGCTCACCTGCATACCTTATAGTTCTGTTTTTAAGCATGTACATTATCCATTTTACTAGGCCGGGTTCCCACACACAGGAAGCATAAAACTACTTCAAATTTGTTTGCTGATATATCTTCACAGGACATAATTAGCATGACAGTATGAGGAGATAGACAACCTGTACCTATACATTTTTTTTTTCTCATACTCATATATTTTATTGCATTTCATGTGTAATTACAAAAAGATCTTAATACTGGTTAGACTTTCAACATGAAAGGGTATATAAAATATACTAATACTAAATGAAATCTAATAGGTTCCATAATAATCTAATAATTACTAAGACTAAGTTATAGGAACTAACTTGTACAGTTAAGCAATTAAAAAATTTTCAACAGAGTAGTATTCTTTGCCAATCAAGTATTGTTTATACAAGACTGACCAGCGTTTGACCTCAGTCGCACCTGATGGTAAGTGTCGACGAGGTCGAGGTTGTAGCACGCTGGTTCAGTAACAGCCTATTCACTCTTGCCTTGAAAAGACCCAAGTTATATCTTTCCGGGAATACAGACGAAAGGGAGCAAATACCATTCATTAGCACTTTTATATTGCGTCAATCAAATAGTATCCTGGTTAGATTTTTTCCTATAGGGCCTTTCCAAGCTGTAGCATAATGCAAACATTCGTATAATTTAAACATTCGGATTCGGATCAAATGATCTCTATTACAAAGTATCTTGGCCCCTGTTCCAGAGATGCTCGTACTGCGGTCGCGGCGGTGCAAGCCTCGGGTGCTCCGTGGCGTCTTGCCGCAAGCAGTTCCACCTGCCTTGCGGACGCCGCAAGAACGCTGTCTCACTCTTCTACGGGAACTATAAGTAAGTGTAGGGGTGATGGAAATATTGAGTGAGTTACGATTTTAAATTATGTATTTAAAGTTATCTAATGAATAATACTAAATTATTAAGATAATTAAATGTTTAAGATTAAGATAATTAAATGTTTTTAAATAATTAGCTAAATGCGTGATTAGGTAAGTAGATAATGAGAAATGCATTTGTAATTACAGTCCGTATGATTGATAGTTCTATTTAAGTCATTATGAATAATTGATAATAATAGTAGTTTATGTATATGTGCATAATGAAGGGCATTACAACAAGAGTGTGGGTTTATGAAACGAGCCGAAAGGGAGTTTCATAATAATATCACACGATTGTTGTAATGCCTAATTATGTATAGTTACATACACTACTTTATCTACACACATATTCATTAAGTGTTTTAAGATGGGTTCAGAAACCGTAGGGAAATGACTTATTACTAGGGTTACTTGTAAACATTAAAAAGTCAACGAACAAAACAAATAACAGCTTGGAACGGCGGCGTTGCGTATTTCGTATCTCAGTCAATTTTTTTTAAACCATAGACAAGCGAATGTACTCCCTATTCTACTGTCACTTGAGTTCAAATGTCGTTCGATTTATATTAAAAAAACATAACGAAGTGGCGTTTCGTATCAATGGCTGTTTTAATATCTATAGATACTAGATTAGACACCCCACTTGAATTTGACAGCTGTTCCAAATTTAAATTCATAACCTAAATCTTTCTGATGGTTGGTAATGCTGGTCATTGCCTACGGTTTCTGGGCGCATTTTAGAGCACTTATGACATGTACGTAGATAAAATATACTATAACATAAAAGGGTAAACATCACAATGCATAACTCATTCGTTATGCAAAGTTTTTCTATGAACCTACGTTGTAATAGAATATTTTTGCAAAACCAATTTGACCATTTTCATGTAATACTTTATCTCAATAGGTCAAAATACCTATTTATATTTCGATAGTAACTATACAACACTGTTGTATAAAACACCACATAATTTATATTCTTTGTTTCATTACTTTATCGACATTCCTTTTTATGCGTAACGCTACCTGCCCTATTGCTGCTCGGCCCGCTCCATAAGCCGTTCAGGTGTGAAAGAGATAGCACAATTCCGATGATTTATTACCTGACCGGCCAGATAGTTTTGCGGATAGTATAGTCCAATCTCCTTACAGAATACCACAGTGGTAATAACACGATTCTATTTTTTGTTTGCTGTGGTGATTCAAGTTCCTAGAGCTCCAACCAAAGCTCCTAACCCCTTTTGGCCAAGGCTGTACTTCTTATTCTATGATGTAATCTATATATATATAAATGAAATGCGTTTGTTAGTTACCCATAAACTCGACAATCGCTGAACCAATTTAGGTAATTTTGGTATTAAAACTTTTGTATTAGACCGCAGAAGGTATAGGCAGTGTAAAAACACGGAAATATTGTGATGATAATTAGAAAACAGTGATTCTTTATTCCCATACAAATTGTTCCTGCCTGTCAATCATTGACATTCCAATTTATAACCATAGACATAATAAGATAAAAAGAGAAGTTACGGGTGTTACGAAGTTCGACGGGTCATCTAGTGGTTTATAAATTACAGATCGTTCTGTGAACTCCACGCTCCAAAACAGAAGATATCGGAAGATGTAATGGCGAAGGCTAAAGGGAGGATCAAGATTGAGAAGCTTAAGAAAGCTGGCAAGTTACCGGTCACCGGAGAAAACCAAGCTGGTAAGACATTATCTTTGATAACCGGTCTGGCCTAGTGGGTAGTGAAGGGTCACTACCTACTGTCTGGCCTAGTGGGTAGTGAAGGGTCACTACCTAATATGCCAGACTGTTAGACAATATATATATTTATCTTAAATACATAGAAAACACCCATGACTCAGGAACAAATATCGGGGTCATCACACAAATAAATGCCCTGACTAGGATTTGAACCCAGGACCATCGGCTTCAAAGGCAGGGTCACTACCCACTAGGCCAGACCGACGTTTGGATTTGACGTACAAAAGTAAATTATTTTCCGTCCCCTTTTCACTCCTGAAATCTTTCTACCTACAAAGGTTCAGCCAAATTGGTTGCGCTTTTTAGCTTTTGGAGTTACTTTCGCATTTGTAATATTAGAATACGGATTTATTTTTCCAGAGAATTCTGAAGACCCGTCGTTGGTGTGTGTAATCTGCTATGAAGAAGTGCAGGCTTACCCGACTACGCAGACGTTTTGGCCTCCGTGCTGCGGTCGCGACGCGTGGCTCCACAGGACCTGTTTACAGGTATCTATAAAATCCCCATCTACATAAAACCTATATATTCCCGGAAATATATAATTTAGGTCTCTTCAAGGCAAGAGTGAATAGGCTGTTGGAGCCATCCAAGAAAACATCAACTTTATTTTGCTTACGTAACCCTATGGTAGCTACCAGAATAAAACGTATTAGCCTTTAAGAATCTTAAAGCCGAGTTATTATATTACATTGTTGATAATTAACTTCCTAAATTTACTTCTCGGTGGTATTAAAAATGTGGTGTCGCTTACGTAACGTTTTCATGGAATGCCCCTGTTACTGAACCAGCGTGCTACTTCCTCGACCTCGTCGACACTTACCATCAGGTGCGACTGAGGTCAAACGCTGGTCAGTCTAGTAAAAAAAAAAGAAAAAAAAATCTCTCCCGCGAGTGTCGTAAGAGGCGACAAAGGGAAAACTGACGGATAGACAGCATCCGTCCAAATTGTCGAAACCCAGTCTACAACTACTGTCGCCAAGGTGAGTATGACAAATCACCCCCAAGGTGATATTAAGTCATATTTGTGGGAGGCCTATAGGCACTGGTCCCACCGTGAGCTAGTAAGATATGATGCCCGGAATACACGAGGCTAGTTTTTCAAGCCAGTATAGTAAGCTAGCAAGCTAGTGCGTCTATCTTCGTGTATACAAAACTAGCTTAACTTTCAGGCTAGTAAGCTAGTGCTCAAGCCAGGATAGTTTTAATAGCTTGCCGTTCTATTTTTTGAGCTAGTAGCGTCCCCCACCACCGATTTCGCTAGCCTGGCTTGTGTACTGTCTTCGTGCGGCCGGTGAAGCTAGTATCCGTCCGGCTAGTGCTATGTGTCCATACACGTTTTTCTAATATATCTTCAAGTAATTCATCTAATACACAATTCACCTTCGACCTCGTCGTCACTTACCATCAGGTGCGACTGAAGTCAAACGTTGGTCAGTCTTGCATAAAAAAAAAAAAAAAATCTAATAAACATTAACATAGTTTTTTAAGTAATTGTTTCAATCATGCTATGTTATTTTTTACGAATTACGTTTATATTGACGATTTTTTTACAACACTTTGCAAAGGTACTGGCAATCGAACTGACTTAAAATTACTGGCATCATGTAGTCAGCACTAGCCCGTGTTCAAGCGAGGACAGTTTAACTAGCTTACTATACTGGCTTGAAAAACTGGCCTCGTGTATTCCGGGCATGAGCTGTCATAGCCGGGCGAACGTAGTTCATCGGCGGGCGATGAGCTATAAATATATATCTCGCTCTTTTATTTACACGGGATCGATTATCTTTTGTCCCTTGAAACAGCTGATAGCTCATAGCTTACTAGCTCGCGGTGGGACCAGTGCCGTAAAGTACATAATCCCTAGACGACGGACGACTTCGTCACTTTTTCATCACTATGTCATATATTTTCAATATAATATAAATACTTTGTTACAGAGAATGGCGTTAAGCGCCGGCATGCACTACTTAAAGTGCCCTCTGTGCAACGACAAGGAAGTGTTCTATGACGCTGTCTGCCAGCAAGGGTACTATTTACCAGATCGGTGAGACCATAGAGTATATTGAATAGTAGATTTTTTTTTTTCAAACAACCATACAGCCCGCCTGATAGTAAAAAATAAAAATAATATTGGTGGATTCACGACATTCTGCCACTACGCATATTAAAAACAATAATCAATATTACAAAAAAAAATACAAAATTTTACCTTCATTACTTAGGCGTTTTTTTTAACTATTTTTTTCATTTCACTATATATCATCATCATACCTCGGCGTGAAAAGGGGTTGCCGTCTTCGCGCTTAGGGCTCGGCCGTCTACGTATACTCGGCCGGCAACCCCTTACTGCCCGGCCTCTGTAGTAATGCACTATTGTTTGCAGAGATGCCGCGTGGGAGTTGGAGCAGAATGCGTTCGCGGAGATTTACAACCGGGAGTCTTCGTGCGCCGCTCCAGAGTGCAAGTGTCCGTTCGGACGAACTTACGACGAGTATGGGTGAGTAGATTGCACCCTTCATAACTAAATGGCTGAAACGGAACCCTTATAGTTTCGACATCTTCGTATTTATAACCAATGATCGGCACTATGGGTGCAAAACTTTAATATAAAACTTTAATAAAGAGCGGAAATAAAAGAGTGTATAAAGCCATAAAAACGATCATATTCTTACAGTATGGTCGAGATTCCGATATACAATAATTATATTGATATTATAACTATAGTTCAGTTCAATAAGTTTTGTTGAATTTTTGATACGATCACTGTGATAACTAAGAACAAATCAAATTATTTTTTTATAAAATTTTCCATTACGTGTTAATCCAGGGTGTCAGCTGACTCCATGCCAAATTTATTAAAATTGCTCTAGCCGTTTAGCCGTGAAGAAGTAACAAACATGCACGCTCACAAAGTTTCGCCTTTATAATATTAGTGTATATACGTGAAACGGGATAACTAAGAACGAAGAATTACTGAAGTACTGCGAGATGTAACCTATTTAGTGCGGACGGCACGACAGGCGAGTCATCAATGTTTTTAACGTGTGGCGTATGACGTAAGGCATGCTTGCCGCGTCATGGAATAATTGTTCCCCGCCACAAACTAAAGTTTTTGAAAATGGAAGACACAACAAATCGGTTAACGGTGGTCAAACCACATTCCGTATCGATCTACCCTCTTTCTGATGCGTTTGTTCGTATGGCAGACTTAATTAGTAAGATGTACAGTGTATATTGATGTGTTTTGACTGCTGCTACATAGTTTTGTAGATGAATACTTTTATGTCGTTGTGGATATTGTAGATGTGGATTTATGGTTTCCAGCATGTGGGACGTCCAGCTGTGCCTGCTGTGCGGCAGCTGGGGCATGCACGCGTTCTGCTCGGGCGGCGAGCGGCCGCTGTGCGCGTCCTGCCGCCCGGCCGCCGCGGACATCGAGCAGCTGGAGACCAGGCTGGCCGCAGGTGGGTACTCCGTGTGTGACTCCACATGTGGGACGTCCGGCTGTGCCTGCTGTGCGGCAGCTGGGGCATGCACGCGTTCTGCTCGGGCGGCGAGCGGCCGCTGTGCGCGTCCTGCCGCCCGGCCGCCGCGGACATCGAGCAGCTGGAGACCAGGCTGGCCGCAGGTGGGTACTCCGTGTGTGACTCCACATGTGGGACGTCCAGCTGTGCCTGCTGTGCGGCAGCTGGGGCATGCACGCGTTCTGCTCGGGCGGCGAGCGGCCGCTGTGCGCGTCCTGCCGCCCGGCCGCCGCGGACATCGAGCAGCTGGAGACCAGGCTGGCCGCAGGTGGGTACTCCGTGTGTGACTCCACGTGTGGGACGTCCAGCTGTGCCTGCTGTGCGGCAGCTGGGGCATGCACGCGTTCTGCTCGGGCGGCGAGCGGCCGCTGTGCGCGTCCTGCCGCCCGGCCGCCGCGGACATCGAGCAGCTGGAGACCAGGCTGGCCGCAGGTGGGTACTCCGGGTGTGACTCCACACGTGGGACGTCCGGCTGGGCCTGCTGTGCGGCAGCTGGGGCATGCACGCGTTCTGCTCGGGCGGCGAGCGGCCGCTGTGCGCGTCCTGCCGCCCGGCCGCCGCGGACATCGAGCAGCTGGAGACCAGGCTGGCCGCAGGTGGGTACTCCGGGTGTGACTCCACATGTGGGACGTCCGGCTGTGCCAGCTGGGCGGCGCCTGGGGCTTGCTCGCGGTCTTCCCGGGCGGCGTGCGGCCCCGGTGCGCGTCGTGCCGGCCGGGCGCCGCGGACATCGAGCAGCTGGAGACCAGGCTGGCCGCAGGTGGGTACTCCGGGTGTGACTCCACATGTGGGACGTCCGGCTGGGCCTGCTGTGCGGCAGCTGGGGCATGCACGCGTTCTGCTCGGGCGGCGAGCGGCCGCTGTGCGCGTCCTGCCGCCCGGCCGCCGCGGACATCGAGCAGCTGGAGACCAGGCTGGCCGCAGGTGGGTACTCCGGGTGTGACTCCACATGTGGGACGTCCGGCTGTGTCAGCTTGGTGACGCTTAGGAATATTTTATTGAAATACCGGAAGCCTTACATGGCGACCCTTTTTTGTCGCTGGGAAAAAGCGTTTACGCATCCCTCCTGGGCCTGGGGTAGGCCCATGATGATAGTGAGGGGGTATGTGCGACTCTCTCCTCGCTGCTCCTCTTGCTAGCCAAGAGGAGGGGAAGAGAATACCCACTAAAAACCCAGCGGCGACGTACGCATTGCCATTAGGGGGAGTGCCACTGGATCACGATCGCACTTGACGGTGACACACCCCGGCTACATGGCGATCCTGCCTCGTATCGATAATAAAGTATATAAATATAAGCATTTGTTTGAACTTCGGTGGCAGACAATGCCAGCCATTATCCAGTTCGCTCTATGTTTTGACCATTGTGTCCCCGACAGCGCGGCTGGCGGAGCAGGTCGGGCACCCGCGGCGCGCGCGCGGCCCGCGCATGCCGGCGCGCATGTCGCTGCGCCGCACCAAGGGCCGCAGGTACCACACTCACTAAATCCTATCGATAAAACGTGTAACGGTGTTTTTGGATATGCAGACGACAGCACAGTGACATGTACGTCGTATGCAAGTCGTGGCCAGATAATTAAGATCAGCAATCATCAGCAGTCATCAACAGTCTTTTAGTCTTTGATATGTCGTGTTGTATGCGCTACTGTATCGATAAAACATGTATTATATCGGAAATCGAAAAACTGAAAGTCCCTATTACATTTCAAAAGCGCTTCCGAATCTGAGAATTCCAGTCTGTGAAGAGTTAGGTCGGTTCGCTTACGCTAGTGGCGCCCTCTAAGGAATAATTACTATTAAAGAAGGAAGCGTCTCTAATTGCGCCACTAGCGCAAGCGAACCGCCGTAACTCATCACAGACCGGAATTTTCATAGCGGTTTTGAAATGTCATAGGGACTTCTAGTTTTTCGACTTCCGATAAACACGATTTATCGCATACAACACAACATACCAAAGATTAAAAGCGTGTTGATTGTTTTGTGTAATGTATATTTTTTTAATTTAAATCTTATAGAATTTATTTAATGCCCATATTAAATGTTGTTTAAACACGGACACGTCAGTATTTTTAAAAATATAATTGGCTCAAACGAAATTTATATTTTATCAAATTTAAAAAGTCATATTTCTATGCAATTGTATGGGAAAAATAATCTTGATCTTAATTATCTGGCCACGACTGTATGTACATGTCACTGTGCTGTCGTCTGCATAACCAAAGATACTTTTTGTAAATAAGTAGTAATACGTTGAGTATTGTAAGTTTACAATACATACATATATTGCAGCCGTATGTAGTCCACTGCTGGACATAGGCCTCCCACAAATATGACTTGTATCATCTTCGGGGTAGTTGCCATAGTGGCCACGCTCAGCAGGCGGGTTAGCGACCGCAGTAGCTGTAGATTGGGTTTTGACGGACGCTACTACCCGTCCGTAAGCTTTTTCCCTTTGTCACCTCTTACGACACCCGCGGAAGGAGACGGGGTGGTGCTATTCTAGTAAGCCGGCATCACATGGCAAGTTTACAATACCTAGTTAAACAAAATGTTATCCGTAAGGGCCATTTCAAAACCTAACAACTACGTCTAATTTCAGTGCTTGCAGTTCATCACAAGTTTTGCCGACACAAGAAATTGAAAATAAGACTGTATGTAAGTATTTCATATTTTATTACTCATTCATTACAAATTTTTCTATTTCTCGATTGTGCTCTAATTTTAACCTTTGTCACTTTTGCCGGTTCTAAATACACCTCTGAGAAGATTAATTCGGAAATAAACTCAGTTTCATCATCATCATATCATACATGGTTATTGCGTAGTCCTTCAAGAAGACATTTCTAGTTATGAATAAGTTTCTGCCAAGAATAACATTTTTGGTACAAGCTTTTATTGCCGACTGTACTTTTTTGCACATTTATCAACTACCCATCGAGAGGATTCTAACGAGTCTAAACACCACGGGTTTATCTTGTGTAGTTTAGGAGTTGATATGGCTACCTTCTGGTTCCACCATGAGATTAGTGGTGCAGTCTCCATCAGATATATCGGAGCTGTGGAGGTAGTCATAAATATCGGAACATGCACTTTATCGCCTTGACTGTAGAGGCGTTGTTCCGATATTTGTGACCACCTCCACAGCTCCGATATATCTGATAGCGACTGTACCATAATATTGCATTGTCATTGAATTTCATAAGTGTACTAAATTTGGTGACCTCTCTAGCCAAATGTGATATGAAGGTCAACGTCTCGACTACTGAAGAAACGAATATAATATAATAAATAGCTGGAAAAATGCGTTGACAGCGTCCGCCATAGCCACTTTTTTGGTCGGTGGCGTAGAAGGCACGAACGCGACATCTTTCGTGGTTCTTGGAATTCAAAGGGTTAATTAATTTCTGTCATGAGATCTGATATTTTTTTGACACTGCGAGTATCATGGTCTCATTTTGGCATTTATTTTTGTAGAGATTTAATTTTTACTTTTATAATTTCAGCCCAAACATCGAGCGAGACTGGCTCAAACCTGAAAACTCCAAAACCGAAACTTGTGACCCCCAACCTTCGGGAGTTGGAGGCTAAACTCCTCTCCCCCATCAAGATGCTGGAGCAGACTTACTTGGAGAAGGGGGGAGGGAGGGATATGGTGGTGCCCAAAGAGGTTTTGGAGAAGATCAGGTTGAAGTTCAGCAAGCCAAAGCCTCTTAGCGCTAAGAAGAAGATTGTTAAGTAAGTATAAAATAAATAAATATTTCGGGACAATCTTACACAAATCGACCTAGTCCACGGTAAGCTCAGTAAGGCTTGTGTTGTAGGTACTAGACGACGAATAGATAGATACATATAAATTCTTAAATACATAGGAAACACCCAAGACTCAAACAAATATCTGTGCTCATCACACAAATGAATGCCCTGACTGGGACTCGAACCCAGGACCATCAGGCAGGGTCACTACACACTATGCCAGACCGGTCGCCAAAAGTATACTTACCGACCTTCGAAATTCCTTCGAAAACATCCGTCGAAATTGAATCAGCAGCTGTGGCGGTCGCCAACCCGCCTGCCAAGCGTTTCGCCTATGGCATCTCCCGCCAAAGTGGTACAAGTTATACTTGGGTGAGGCTTGCAGCTAAAATGATGAACCTTACTTGACAACTGGTCTAATTATTTGGTAAATAGTAAGGGCATTTGTGTGATGAGCACAGATATTTGTTCATGAATTATGGGCGTTGTCTATAAAAAAAATTACCCTTCGCCATTACATACGTACAGTTTGCTGACTGTACATGTATACATATTGTTAGCTCTTTCGCCGTAACTATATTTTTGACCTCGAATGTATACCTCGTTTTTTTTTAGATTAGAACAACAGTCGATTATGACTACGTTTCAACAATTATATCAGTACTCATAATTCCGTAAATAAGATTTCAGATTTCATTGTTAATTTTATTGGTGAAGAATATTAGAGGCAAATATGACAGATATTAAATTGTTTTCTTTAACCTTCAAATACCGAGGTATACGTCTCACAGACGTCATGATTTTATTGTCAACTTTATGTAGGGGACTTAAGGTTGCGATTATTTGGACGAAAATCAGGTCGGTAGTTAAAGGTTAAAATTGCATAACGACGATCGCACCATTTTTCTAATCTAATAAAAAAATGAGCTAGCAGGGGCCTATTTCTCGAACACTTATAATACAAGCGGAAATCACTTTCTAACAACAGCTGACAAAAAGGGACTTCAGCTTGTATTACAATTAAAAGTTACAAGGGTCGAGAAATAGGCCCCAGATCTAAGCAGTATACTTAGCAGTGTTATTTTTCTTTTATAGTGAAATTTTGGACGACCTATTCAAGAATGTGTTTAAGGAGAACGCAAAGAGCAAAGATCCTGTCCGTGAGTGGCATTCGCCCAAGAAGTCTTGTGACGTCACTAATGATATGAACGAAGTAAGTATTTAAACTTTCGTGAGACATAGTTATCATTAACGATTAATACAGTTGTACTAACGTTTATCGAGCGACATGTTTCGGAGAACATAGGCCTCCATTTTCAAGCACTAAGAGTGCTGAGTGTCCGTTCGCTTCGTCGCTCGGGATGTCAAAACCGGTTGAGGGTATGTTCTCCATAACAAACAACCGTATTAATCATTAATTAATAAAGTAAGTAG
Source organism: Grapholita molesta (assembly GCA_022674325.2). Classification (NCBI taxonomy): domain Eukaryota; kingdom Metazoa; phylum Arthropoda; class Insecta; order Lepidoptera; family Tortricidae; genus Grapholita; species Grapholita molesta. Next base: position 4,384,908 of record CP053147.2, read on the forward strand.
TTTTAACAGGATTCGGATCAGGTATTTTCTCGTTCTTTTTCAGAGCAGTAACATAAATACGTCACTGTGATCAAAAATAGGAACTAATTGTAAATGTTTATCTATTTCGATTTCTTTTAGAATATCAAATTTGATGAATAACTTTAAAATATACAAGGTAAGGTAGAAAATTTATCCTCATCTGTATTTCTGGAAAGATATAATTTGGGTATTTTCAAGGCAAGAGTGAATAGGCTGTTACTGAACCAGCGTGCTACACCCTCGACCTCCTCGACACTTACCATCAGGTGCGACTGAGGTCAAACGCTGGTCAGTCTTGTATTAAAAAAACCTATAACAACCAACAGCGACATACTTATTGTCTCAAGAATAAGTTTTATTAATTAGAAATATACTAATTTGTTTTATTTTGATTCAACAGGCAGTAAAGAAAGTTATGAAACCATTATTTAATACAAACACATCTATATCTGAAGAAAATAAGGTTCCAGAAGATACTGAACTAAGAGATTTGTCAGTAATAGAAGAGAACACAAATAATAATAAAGCAAAAAAACAAAACCACCATGAAAGTGACAGAGATATTATAACAAGAGATACATCTGATATTGACGGGAACTCCAGTGATAAAGAAAATAATATAAATCGTGAAGACATCTTCAAAGATGAAAGCGATGGAGAATCATCAACCAGCACATTTGTTTTGCCCTCCGAGTTTGTTGCTGAAAGTAATGACGAGGACAGCTCTCCAATTATAGACACGCCTAAAAAACTCAAAACGGTCGATATAAAACGAGAGTCCATTGAAATATCAAAGAACAATGAAGTAGTTAACATTGATGTTATAAAAACAGGTACAGAGAGTCCAGTTAGAAATAAAATTATTGCTTTTAAATTCAGTCCATTGGACAATGAACCGTTCAATAAAGATGTTGATATGGATGTGGAGAGTTTTAAAGATCAATACTTAAATGAGGTAGATAAAGATAAATGTCAAAAACAAGACACAAACGTTGTGACAGGTAAGAAAAGGAAATTAGACGCGAAAGAACGCGTGCGCAAAAAGCGAAAACGTAATAATAAGAAACGCAATAAAATTAAACTAAAAATAGCATTGGACACAAAACTGAGCAAGAGAAAAAAAAAGATTAAAGAGATAAAAGATCTTCGGAAGAAGATGGTAAGGGAGAAACTTGGAAACATTAAAAGGGAGTTAAAGAAGAATAAGTCGAAGAAAAATGTTAAAAGTTACAAACAGTACGTGTTGAAATATTCGTTGTTGGAGCAGAATGTTATTGCTAAACCGGATGTATTACGCCAATGAAAAGGAAATATAATAAAGTTGAAAAGTCGCCGACTGATAATCTTGTACAAACGTCTATACAGAGCTTTTTCAAAACGAAGGAAAAATGAGGAAAATTTTAAGTTTGACTTAGGACTGTTTTACTAAAGGCTTACAATATACAGTTTGTATCAATACGAGAGGCAAAGTATTTAACCCGTTGGCCATGACGGATTTAATATGTAGGAAATTATACACCGATATATCAATTAATAAATATATTGGTAATAAGTAATCGAAGGAAAGAACATTTACAAAGACCGAGGAAAATATATGAGAGTGACAATAAAATAACACGTCGCATAGAGACGGTTGCTACAACCGGCCAGCTAGAGATTATAAGTACGAATATGTTTATACTTTTCCAACATAATATTATCTCTTTCTGTTAATGATTAGCGATTATCTTTTAAATCATCATTTTATTTATAATTTACAAGTTTTACCTTTTCCTAGTCGGTTAACACTTCCCATATCATCGTGTAAAATGTTATGTTAATATCATAACAAAAAACACATCTCCATGAAACTGTAAACACAACTATTAAGGCTTTTCATTAAGTGCAACTTGTCATTTTTAAAAGTAGATAATTTAGCAGAGTGTCAACCGAATAATGTTGAAATTATCATGAAAACAGTGCCCTTTAATACGTTATCAATATCTTAGATGTCACGTCAAAATTTATTGTTCTTAATAATATTGACAAACAAGGTTGGCTTACCATTTTCATTGACAAACTTTCTTGAACTGACGTTTCGTTTTGATCTTAACCTTGACTTGTCAGATGTTAAGATTGTAAATAATGAATAGATTTATCATTGTCTGAAGGAAGAAAATTATTTGAGCTTGTATTTCAATAATATATGTACATTCTTTCTTACACTATTACCGGTTTAATTTTTGTCTCTCGTTTTGATACATACTGAAATTATCTTGATCACTCAGAGCATGCCACTGACATTATACAAAATGTTTATTCCTATGCCGCTGTCAAGTCTAGTTCTTACACCCATAATACCATGGGCCTGGCCATGCGCACCAGGGGCCTGATTTTTGAGAGTCGTGCACTCGATTCATAAAACTTTGAGAACGAAAATAATCACACACAAAAGTTTCTTACCATTATCTTTGCACAAAATGTAGTTTCGATACCCACGATTATTATTTTCCATCATTCATGCTTCTAACCCATTTCTTCGTGTTTGAGAGAGTTTAAAATGTCACGATTCGAGCGTCGAGTGCTCAAAATTCGGCCCCCAGACTTGATTTGTATTACTGGAATACTCCTGAGTTTACTCTATCTGCGAATTTGGTTGAGGGGGTCTCAAACGAATCTGAGTAGTGTGCGGTGTCGAGCTAATGGGAGTTAGCTACGCGAGATCTCTATCTCTTAGAAGCTGTTACAATAATAATGTATAGGTGAAATACTTAGCTAAGCCTTTTTGGCCTATGTAGTAGTAACGTGTGTACACGCATGTCGGCGTTCTATATACAAATGTTGACGTAAGTTCCATATTAATTATCTGCAGAACTACATAGACATGTTTCTTCTAATAAGTTTTTCACCTACAGATCCTTTTTAAGGGCATTTTCTGTATCGTGTTCTGATTAGTAAAAAGAGAATAATTTATTTTTTGCTATTGTAAGGAAGGTTGGCTGAGTCACGACGACCTGCCACACACATAAAAAAAAAAACAAATGTATTTTTTTCGCTTTTTATAAATCCGGGGGCCAATTTTTGAGTGTCGTACTAAAATAATCACATAGTTTTGATACCCACGATTATTCATTTCTATTATTATAAAGGGTTCATTCAAAAATCATATGATCTTTTTTGGGGGGAGGGCGTCAAAGAAATATCACGATTGTTCACGATGGGGGAGGGGGGATTCCAAGACCACATAAGGCCAAAAACGATCTCATGATTTTTGAATGAGCCCAAAATACCATTTCTTCATTTCGTAAAATGTCACGATAAGAGTACTCAACGCTCAATAATCGGCCCCCAGAACTTGATATTGAATATACCCTTAAACGGATCCCCAATATTTTGTATCTTAATATTCTGTTTCTTAATTATTATTGTCTCTGTGTTTACTTTAATTTTTATACATATGTTTGTATACAAATAAGTATTAGGAATTATAAGTGCCTTTTTATTCAAAGTTATAACAATATTCTTAGACTATATAATATTTACTACTTCTATGACAATATTTTGAAATGTATACAGATGTTAGTATAGGTAAAAAACTTAGCTAAAGCACCTGGCCTATGTAGTAGTAACGTGTATGCATGTCGGCGTTCTATATTCAAACTTTGACGTAAGTTCCATATTAATTATCTGCACAACTACATAGGCTTTGGTTAAGTATTTCACCTATAACAGTTATTTTCAGTGATCGGCAGTATGGGTGCAAAACTTTAACAAAACTCGTTAAGCGGACATAAAAGAGTGTATCGAGCCATAAAGATAATTATGTTCTTACACGCAAATATTGGCATATCGAGATTCTGATATACAATTAAATTGGACACTAATTTGCCACAGTTATTCGTATTTTTCTTGACGGCAAGTGTTATTTGTTGTGTGTAATACATCAGTTCAACAAGTTTTGTTAACGTTTTGCACCGTTAGTGCCGATCACTGGTTATTTTACACAGTTAATCTAAACTTGATAACTAAGTATTGCACAGTTCAACGGTTTCCCTTGCAATAAAGCTAAGCCATATTGGCGGAGTGCCTAAAAAAATAGGTATAGAGGCGACACTGGGCATTTGAAGGGTTAATACTGTTAAACGTTTAAACAAGGTTATAGTTTTAAAACAAACTACTATTAAAGCTTGGTCACATAGGGCGCGTTTTGTGGCGTGGCGCAGCGGGGTACGATGCTGCCGTCCGAATGTGTGCCTTATTTCTTTTCATTAGCCACACCGCTGTCACGCCCCGCTGCGCCACGCTCTCAAAACGCGCGTACCTGCCCAAGCCTTTAACGAGTTAAGATATTTCCCTTTAAAAATCGTGACTATTTTGTTTGTTCAGTTAAGTTCAAAGATTCGGTTAGTGTGCCAAAAACGTATACTTAATATTAAAAATAACTTACATCTAGCATATTTTGACGTCAAGTCTGGCCTAGTGGGTAATGACCCTGCTTACGAAGCCGACGGTCCAGTGTTCAAATTCCAGGGTGTGATGAACACAGATATATTCACGAGTCATGGGTGCTTTCTCTGTATTCGTATATTATCTTTGTCTGAGTACCCACACCACAGGCCTTCTTGAGCTTACCATGGTGCTATTATTATTTATTTTGGCACTATTTTTGACTTTAGCTGTACAAGTTATGGCTGGTGACAGTGGTGACGGTACTTGTTCATCCATACATTTTTCATTAATTGTTTCATTCGCTTATGATTCGCTTGTAATAATACATTGCGAGTTGTGAGACGGATGCCAGTCAGCACTTTTTGAGCAAATTTTCCCTTTACTACATAAAAAATACGTAATGTTAATTATGTAATAATATTATCTGTAATAAATAGTTACTGTTAAAATTTTAATATTTATGTTAAGTTTAACGAATATACTTTTCAAATAAAAGGTAGAATCTACTTTGTAGTAGTTAGTGTTGCTATATGTAAGAAAAAAAAAACTATTTAGTATATTTTGTAATCGTTTTCCAATCTGATAAATAAATAATTGGACAATATGCAACTTTTTATTTATTCTAAAAAGGTACCAGGGGGGGACGGCATTTTCTACCTAACTAGAGCCAAACAGAAAAATAGCAAAGTGAAGCATTCATGAAGAATTAACATTTTTGCTATGGCTATTAGTTGACATTGCGACCACAACATTACCAATACTTGCATGGGGCCGAAACGACCCGATGCTTCGATAAACGTCTTAAGGCTTAAGACGTTTATCGCGGCATCGGGTCGGTAGTCTTAAGTTAAGACTTAAGCTTTAAACTGTAAAGTAAAACCACTTTAAGAATACTAGTTTCCAATATGTGTGTGGGAATAAAAAAAGTGTTTGGTAATTCATTATCTACATTGGGAATACGTTACAGACCGTTTATTAATAGACAAAATAACATTTTGTAAATATTTAAACATTAATCAATATAATGTAAGATCACAAAATATTTTTTTATTATTTTACAGTTTTTACACATTATTACAAACAAACGGGTCTTAACTGTGTCTTAACGGGACTAAACTTTAAAATTCAAGCCAGTCGTCATTCAGGACTATGTCCATGTCGGTCTCAAAACGCCAGAGATAGTTTTTAAAGTTGATATACGGTGATAGTTACCATTTCGATGCAATAAGGTCACAAAGTGTAGTGCTTAAGGTATGTACCACTATACAGTACATTACGATACAAATGCGAAGAATAGGGAATTGGCAACGAGTGGCAAAAAAATAAAACACGGTAGAAGGAAGTGTCGCACATGAAAATTTTCGATATAAATAAATAAATATTACTAGACAATCTTACACAAAGACTTTACTTATTCTATTTTATAAAAGAAAATAACGTCATTACTACGTTTTTTTAGTCACGCGCGCGACATGTAATTTTCTTTTATAAAATATTACAACGACCAGGAAAGTTTTCACGGAAGTCCACTGCTGGACGTAGCGGACGTAGGTGATAGACCACCACAGAGAGTGATCTCTAAGCATGGAGCTTCCATGGCGTAATCTACGCTTGGCAGGTGGGTTGGCGATCGCAGTATGTTCCACTGCTCTAAAAAGACGCTGATTTCGCCGACATCGTATATCCGGGTGCCGTGGTAACATGATAATGACTTGTTATTTGTCATTTAAATCACAATTTAAATCAAATATCTACATTTAGGTACATCTGTCCATACCACCAAAATTATATATAGAAACAGAAAACATTTATTCAAGGCAATTTACAAAAGAAATTAAAAACTAAAAATTATTTGACAAAACTGCCTCGAAATGGACTCTCATGTCTGATATATAAATCTGATTTTATTCATTCTATTTTATTTACTTACGTACTGTATTATATTTTATTTAGCATCAACTTATTACTCATTAGGCATTTATGAATACATCGAAACATTATACAGTAACAAATTACAAATTTCAATACATTTACAAACAGGGTTCCTCATAGTAGTTTTTAGTAGCTTTCTTCAATTGAGTATGGTAACACAGCGTCTTTGTTTGTTTACTTACTCCTACCTACCCAAACGAAAACAAGCTCGCTACGGATTCAGTTATTTTTACACTTTCTAGCGGTTGCTGTCCTTTAAAATAGAAGGAGTTATTTGTTAACGAAGTTATGTTACTAGTTTTTCTCAAGTAAATAAAAGTTTTCTATGTAATTAAGAGTGATTTTAACTAAAAGTTTGGATTTCTTTGTTTTAAATAAATTCAAAAGTGCTACAAGCTGAGCGACGTTGCCGTTCCGCCATACTAGTTTTGGGACAACGAAAAGTAATACTTGCGTTGATATTTTGGATTTATTTTTGATTTGCCAGATACTTTTACATAATTTCTGTGGAATTAACATTAAGTTATGCTCAAGTGTCTTGAAATGTGTTTTTCTGAACGTTCTCAAATTTCTGATGCAATAACCATTTGGCAACAGCGCACGGAATCGGATTGATACCAGACAACTAGATGTATTAGCAAAGCTCACGAAATTGTGACTTATCAACACAGATCTTCGGTTCATGAGGTGAGTTTATAATTTAGGCATATTTTATATATGTTTCTTAATTTAAATTTAATAAATTTATTTTAAAAGTATGTGAAATGGCAATTTTTAATTTTCCCGCCGGGTGACGTAATTCGGCCAGCTATCCTCCATCTTTTTTTGGACAGCCAGTCATCTGTCAAGCGTTCAGTCTTATTCATTCGAGGTGGAAATATAAAATTTATCCTCACATAGGGTGTTTTTAACGCGAAAAATCATCACGGAGGCATCCGGGTAAGTCAGAAATTGTCATTTCTCATAATTATTTCTATAATTTGTATATTATTTCGTATGAAATTTGTCTTTGTTCGGAACCTAACCTAACCGAGTTCTTACTAACGTAAGGACTCGTTTTTTGGGTCAACCAGTGTCGTCTTCGTCAGTAATTCAGCGGCAGCTTGGGTAAATTTGCATAATTGTCGATATGAGCCCCTTTTACGTAGGAGAAATCTGTTTAACCTTACTAAGCCTGCCTTACGAAGTACGTAGAAAGTCGCGCCTAGTAACAACTTATTCGTTTCGCGTTAACTCTAGAATTTTCGTCGTAGCGTTCGAGTAGTGTATACATTTTTGAAAGATCCGTTTAGCTTTCGAATTTGTAGTAAGTTTTAGAATATTCTAGAAATATCAGGGCTAAAATTGGAACGAGAACTTGTCCAAGCTTGTTTGAAAAACTTGCTCAACGTTTTATCATCTGTATATAGCACCTAACCTAAAATATGGGCATCAGTTAACAGTTCTGGCAAAGTATGAGAAGATTACAGTTCCTTTTTTTCAATTCCCCAAATTACATTTTTTTCTCAATAATCAATTCTTGGAGTGTATGAAAATTGATTCTATACATTATCACAATTATTTAGCAATCATTGCATAATATGTAGCTAAAAATTGTAATATAAAAAACAATCAGAATAATAATGAAATATATTGAATCTTAAAGCTATAGCTGACAGTACATCAATCGGCAGGTTAGTTGTCGGACTTGTCGGCTTAACTACACTGTCACACTGTCAGTGAAAGTGTTAACTGGAGTAAACTTTAGCAATGTTTCGGAAGTCAGTTTTAAATTATTTATTTTACTGTTACAATTGGTACAAGTTTTAGTATTATTTCTAAACTTGTGTACATAATATTGTCTTCGGTTGCCACGATAATTACTCATGAACAATTGAAACAGATTATACACATACCTATACTGATTTAAACTATATCCTGATGTTTCAAACCCTTTAGCAGCATTCATGGTTATCGGGTGGAGAGCCCAGTTGTTTTAACTATTTATAAAGTTGATTTAACTGTAATTAGTAAATTAACAGTAATAATACAAGCACATGGTGTAACATAGGAACTGCAACATCTGTTATCTCTAATAATCTAAACATCTGTAGATATAGGTCATCCATAAGTGTTAGATCAGTCCAGCTGTGTAATAAATTTCATAATTAAATTAAATGGAACTCTGCTTTGGTCATAGACAATTTAATTTTAACTCGTGACTATCCACCGTCATGCTGAGTTGAGGCCATTTTGTATAAGGCATAACTCATATGATTTTTAATATGTTTGTGCTTGCAGACAAGTTAAGTCTGTACAATGACCAGAAACACTGCTGAAGAGCTCAAAACATCAGATATTTTAACACCTTTGCTGCGGCAATTAGTTACCATCGCAGTTAATCATACTTTAAGGGCCAATAGGCCCCATGCCGCAGCGAACGTGTTAAATTCAGTATATGCTATATAATGTTTCATTTGTTTTATTTCATGAGTAATTATGGCGGTAACTGAAAACAATATTCAATTATTTCTATTTCAAGTGCTTTTCAAGATGTCTCAGCCTAGGTATGTGGACTACTTTTTAATTACAAAATATCCAACTAAACCAACATGTAGCAAAGTAAATACGAACATAAAGGCATGTTTGATCAGTTTCAATAATCAAATTCTAACATACTGATAAGTCTAATAAAACATTTAGGACGGTGTTACTGATAACACTGCTCAGAAGAGAAAGGCAGTAACTATGTATGAAATACAATTGTTTCTTTACATTTTGATTATAACACTGTAAAAACATTTTGTAAGCACTTTATCTGACCCCATTTTCTGCTACACATATAGCCAGCGTTGTATAGTTCGTAATAACATAGCAGCCAAATATATCAGTACACATTTGTGTAGCTGAGCAGTAAAGATGTGTTACGATATATTTGGCCACTTTGTTAATAATTTCAAATGTCATCGTTTCTCAATTAAAAAAAATAGACTACTGTATTTTTTTTTTTAGTTATGTAGGTAGTATCGAAATGCCAGCGTAGCTTAATCTGACTTTATCTACACAATCCTATTGTAATTATGTTTGAAAACCTGTTAAATATCTAATTTACTACGTAACATACCCAACGTAATTATTATTTTTATACTAAACCAGAAATAGCTAGGAATTTCCAACTAAAAAATATTCTTATGTAATACCACGTTATTTTTAAATAATATCTCAATTAATCTCAATAAGTCCCTTGAAACATTGTACCAAAGGATGCTGGCGGCATTTCCTCGTATCGCAATGCTGATACGTTGTGCGAGGAAGCCGCCAGTTTTGGTCACCAGCTACGTCAACCAGACGTGAATTCCACAAACCGCGTTATAAATCTGTAATTAAGTGAAACTATTTGTTGTCGTTATTCTGTCCCATCAGCCAGGGGACAACTGAAGCATAGTTTGTTACAAGAAATGTGGCCCTGCGTACTGCTGACGCGCTTGGTAGCTGACCCATTATATAAGGGACATATAGCTTCTACAAATATCTGTTTTGTGTATTTAAATGCAATTAAACTGTTTGAAGAGTGACCCAGGGGAACGTAACCATGGCAACGAGGGACAAAGTGTTGATTGAGCCAATACAGCAACATTAGTAAATGAAAGCGAAGAACGAAATTCGCAAAAAATATTTTACTCTGTCGCTCTTGCGATAGGGAAGAAGATAAAGACATTAAATTTTCGATGTTCGTGTTAATCACTCCGATTATCGGTGGACTTTATGTCCAGGCAATAAGGTTTGTAATCGCAAATGAATTGCGTACAATGGTACACTGAAAACTGCGACACAATGCGTGTTTATTCAGGTGGACTTATTACGCAGTTACGTTCGACTTCGACAAACATCGGTTTTCCGTGTTTGGGCATGTTGATATTTCAGGGGCTGAAAACACGAGGGGTCTAAAGGCTTGGTCACATAGCGCGCGTTTTGTGGCGTGGGGCAGCGGGGCGCGACGCTGCCGTCCGAATGTGTGCCTTATTTCGTTACATTAGCCACACCACACCCCGCTGCGCCACGCTCTCAAAACGCGCCTATCTGCCCAAGCCTTAGCCCCATTTAGACCATGCAAGAAGTTGTATACGATTTTCATTACATTGCGGGGTTATATAAAGCGACCGAATTCGCCGTACGCGGATAGCCCGCGATGTAATGAAAATCGTATACAAGTTCTTGTCTGGTCTAAATGGGGCTTTAAGCGAGAGCGCGCTATATATAGTTGTCTCAGTTGCACACTGGAGTGGTCTTGAACATCGTCAAATAGTTAGAAGCAACCAAAGGTAGACATATTTATGGGTAGGTTAGGTTAGTACAGATTTGTGTAGCAGTATGTAAGGAAGTAGATACAGTCACCGGCAATAGTATCTTAAGACCGCATAAATATCTGATCGCGTCAGGGCCATATAGGCTGTCAGAATTTTTTGCGGCCATGACATTGTAAGATATTATTGCCGGTGACTACTATTATAAGTTACTTATAACATCTTACGCACAAAAATCTTCTCTTAGCCTTTCTTTGGCTGCTAGTAACTGTGAGTATGTAGGTATATATGAAGCTGACTGTACTATCCAAATTCATTCATAATTATTTGTAAGTAACTAATAGTATTGGCACTCTCTTTCCAATACACGAAATAAGATAAGGACTACCGCTAATATTATTAATTGTGCAACATGCCCCTGATTGATATATATAATGATGAAAATGGTATTTAAATTTACGACCAGATATGACCCTGTACCTCACGTAGTCAGTCTCATCATTCGGAGTACTCAACCTCTATGGTCCATTGACCCTATTGTAACCTTTGTCTGAATCAGATAACATTGTAGGTCAGATATACCTACAGTTTCAAAAGTTACATTTATTCTTTTTTACGGGTGTCGTAAGAGGTGACAAATAGAAAAAAAACGGTACTGCGGTCGGCAACCCGCCTGTCAAGCTCGGCGCGTATGGCAACTTGTCCAAGATGATACAAGTCAAATTTAGCGGAGGCATAAGCAGCTAAGTCCAGTCGCCATCAGATATATCGAAGCTGTGGAGGTGGTTACAAATATCTGAATAACGCCTCTATTGTCAAGGCATTAAAGTGCATGTAAAGATATTTCTGACCACCTCCACAGCTGCTATATATCTGACGGCGACTGTACCTATCTCTTATATACCGCCATTACATTAGTTTTCAAATTGAAGCAGGTTCTGAAAATACTGCGATAAACATCGGTAGCCCCAAATATAAGTCTTTTCTAAAGTACAAACATGTTCTAATACTTGTTCCATCTCCATGGCAACTGCACGAAATAGGTGTAATGTGCAACCGGCCTTACACAGAGGTTAGGGATGTATGAAGGTCAACGCCCTTCGACCATGCACACAGCTGTTGCGTGCCACGCAACGCAATATGCACCTTAACGCATAAGAATTTAAGTTCACTGTCGATATTGCGATCGTGAACCTTCTCTGTATACAGTAAGGTTAAATCCCCCCTTTAAAAAATAATGAAAAACAAACAGCTCAGACAAAAATAGGACTTGTGCAGTTGTATTAAAGTTCAGTTTAGATTGTTTTATTTTATTAGTGTCAGTAACAGGTAAATAATAAAGAATGGTGGCCTGAACAGCGTTTGTCATTGTCGTGGAAGCGTTTACTTTACGGGTGGCATACGTGACATCTGGCATATAGCATACAGACCTGAAGACCTCCCGCGAATCCTATTTGCCTCTATCGTTCGTATAGACAAGAGCGATTGAGATACATTTTTGAATTTGGATTTTAACGGTTTTAGGCCTTCTGACGTGTGTACCGCTTCTGACGTATTTAGACAGCAAACAGTAACAGTGCTGCATATGTGACTTCTGTATACGTATGACGAGCGCCATAACAAGTAGATGGAAATTATAAAGGCATGGTTGGTATAAAAACAAAATACGTCACTTCTACAAAAACGTTTCTTAATGACGCATACATAATGCTACACGGTATTGAAGGACGTTCAAAAGCATTAAGCAAAGACTACGGTAAATACCTATAACATATCTATATAAATAAAGTAGTTTCACTCCTTTTCTTTCCACTTAAGAACGGCGGGACAGGGGGGCGATTTATGAGACGTGTACACTCGAATTCCAAAAACTTAAGGATGAATATATTCATGCAAGGTATGACATGGATCTTGCAAAAATGGTACGTAATACGTATGCAGAATTAAAAAAGTAAAATTGTTCTACTAACAATAATATGAACCTCTGGGGTCTGACATATAAAAAAATTGTTTGTGTTTTTTGGTATTAAAAGGCTAAAATAAAAATAAAATCAGATGAAATTAATATTTTAATTATACATGGGGGATTTGTCACAGTCGCCACGCTTTCAGGTTCGACGGACATTGCTGTCCATTCGTCAGTTTTTTCTCTTTGTCGCCCCTTACTACACCCGTTGGAGATGAGTTGGTTGCTAGTCTTAGCCGGAACCACACGGCAAATATAGATCGATATGTAATAAAAACAAGTATACCCACGGACGAAGAACAGGTCATTCTAGTAAAAAGACTTATTAGTTTTTAACACGTTTGCCCCCGGTACTGTTTTAATAAACGCTTACAATATGCCGATAGAAATTATCGCGATCACTCAGAGCACGTCACTGGGATTATACCATTTTTTTATACCCACGCCGCTGTCATAATTCAAGTTCTTTACTCCTATGCCAGTGTTATAGGAATACGAACGTTTTGAACACAACTGTTGTGTCGCCGGCATTGGCGGTAAATTTATTTTAACACACTTTCGTGACACAGGCATAGGAGAACGATCTTTTTAGACACAAATACGTGTCACTGGCATAGGAGTTCGATAATTTGTGATCACAGACGTGTGTCACTGGCATTGGAGAAGGTTTAATAAGATCACAGGCGTTGTGTCGTCGGGGCTGAACGTGTTAAGTTGAAGTCTCTATTATGTACTTATCTCTACCAGTGACTCCCACGGGCATTGTCTAGTCTAGAAATCTAGCTGCTCTTACGTGTGAATAGGCTATTAATGTATTATACGACGCCCGTATGTTTTACAAAGCAATTGTTTTTTGCGTCTAATGACTTCATAATGTGAAGCGGTTAATTTAGTTGAAAGCTCTTGATACAAATGTGACATTATCTATGAAAAGGGACCTTATTGTCGATGGCGCTTATGTCGTTGTTCAAGATGATACAATACTAACGCAACGCGGTTCGACGTAAGTGCCATCGACAATAAGGTCCCTTTTCCTAGATAATGAAACAAATGTGTTTGAATTAAAAACGGCGTAAGTTCCATAAAAAAAAATTGCAATTTGCACCTATACGCTATGGTCACTTATCTAAACGAGACTTATTCCGGAATCATTTGGTTTTGGTAGACTTTACTGCGCACAGAGGCTCCAGTGTAATTTTCTTTTGACGTAAAACGCTCGAACGCGTTAGTGATAATGTTATTTATATGGGTAACTAACGCGATGGTGACGTTTTGTTACGTTAAAAACTTACACTCGGGGCTCTGTACCCTTACCATTAGTTCTGACATTGAGGTTTTCTATAACGAGTATCGAGTTTACTATCTGTGCATCTGGCTTGTACTATTTTAGTGCGAACAAGATCCACAGATAGTAAACTCTATACTCGCTATCGAAAACTTCAATGTCACAACGCATAGTAAGGGTACTGAATTGCAAATTTAATTCCTCGTCTGCTTTTTTAATATCCTTTGGTGAGTCAGTCGATGTGCTCGCAAACCGGTTCCAAGGTATCGAAGAAGCCTTCGTTTATTTTATTATAATAAACTCGTATGTTGCACTGAGAATCAAAAGAAAAGGGTACTAACTACATATAGCACGCATATATAGTTACTATGTTTCAACTTGAAGTAGCAATGTGAGATATGTGGTTTTTAAATTAAGCGCTTTATTTTCGCATCTATTTTCCAGCCGGCTTGGCCGCTTCCGGACTCGTGTTTCGTAGAAGCTGAAATGATATATTAAAGTAAACTCATTATATAATACAGTAGAAGAATGTGTCGGGAGTAAAATAAGTAATTCTAGAATAAATACGCCTTAACCAATAGTAAGACAACAGCTGCGTACATAATTATTCCATATAAAGCTCTGTGGCCATGGATAATACGCAAAAAAAATATTTGGTAACATGTAGTAAGTACGCACGTTAATTATGTAGACTGGTTCTGTTGTCTCTCACGAAATATGTAAGTGGGACGGAGAGGCAGATAATCCATTTTTGATTTACAACTATTTGATTGATAGTTGCAGTTAGTATATTCTTATTGGTATACAAATAGAGATCTGTATCGATAATTTGGCCATACTGGCTGCAACTAACTATATGAAGCTAATTGAACAATACTTTACGCCATGAGAGTTTAGGTTACATATTTTTATCACAAAAATTAATCAAAATTTTCAATTATAATAATAAAAAAATATTTCGGGACAATCTTACACAAATCGACCTAGTCCTACGGTAAGCTCAGTAAGGCTTGTGTTGTTGGTACTAGACGACGACATATATAATAGATAAATACATATAAATACGTAGAAAACACCCATGACTCAGGAACAAATATCTATGTTCATCACACAAATAAATGATTCGAACTCAAGACCATCGGCTTAATAGGCAGGGTCACTACCCACTAGGCCAGACCGGTCGTCAAATATGCCTGTACATTAGTTCAAAATTAGTATTAACGAATATTAATCATTCAATAAAGATATCAACCTAATGGGCCCCGGTGTCTCATATTTTTTGCGCACATAAACAAGAGCTCAAGGTGAGAGATAACCGACAAAAACAATACTGTTATATACTGTATCGCTAAGTAATCTAACTCTCAAACGTATCTTATTAAAAGGTGAGCTATGACGATAGAATTACGTAGATACATATCACGCTCGCGATGCGTGGTTTATCGTACAGCCAGCAGCAAAAGTGGCTAAGCGTTTGAAGTGTCCAAAATGACCTACACGCGCTCTTATTCTCTTGACAATAGAGATGTGTTGACCTGATTTTGAACACCTCAAACGCTTAGCCACTTCTGCTGCTGACTGTACGTGAATATATGTAAAAATTTGTAAACGTAATATAGTCGCAAAACTGGCGTGAGATTCAAACATTATTTGTATAGAAGCGGGTAACTCACGTTTTATAAGTCGAAAATGGCTCGATATGTTTCCCTCCGTAACGGGGAGCATAATCATGAGCCGCTCGCGTTGGCTAACCGACACGTTCTTATACCTACTCTTAATAAAGTTGTGACAAGTTCATTTTGAATATCTCGCCCGTTTAGTAACTTTGGCTGCCTTACAACAAGCCTTACTTATTGTGGGACTAACTAGTCCCGGTCTGTGTATTATTGTCCAAATATTGATTTTATGTAACACGTATGTAACGGAACTGATAATGATAAATGTGACATAATCTATGATAAGGGACCTTATTGTCGATGGCGCTTACGCCGTTGTTCAAGATGCCGCAATACAAACGCAACGCGGTTCGACGTAAGCGCCATCGACAATAAGGTCCCTTTTGCTAAAATGTCACAAATGATTATGATAAGATTTCGTAACTATGATCCATGAAGTTATGTTGATTACAGCTGAATCGATATGATTTATATGATTTTCAGAAGTTTTCGCCATTTTATCAAGTAAGACAAATGGCTGATAAAAAACTTATAATATATGTCTGGTTTGTCCATCGCACCCAGAACGTCTACCAAGGTTGACAATTTATCATCTTTCGCACTCAAATACTTGTTAGAACGTGACAGATAGTGACAAGTGATAAAAACCTGACCATTCTAGGCTAGCGACAACATAGCCTCTAAACAACAGGTACAGTCAGCACCAGAAGCTAAGCGCGCGCGGTGTCAAATGAGCTAAACACACCTTTATTGTTAGGGGAATAAGAGCGTGTCAGGATCATTTTGACAGCTTGCCCGCTTAGCAACCTATGCTGCTGACTGTACTATAAGCCATAAGTCAATAAAAAATAAAAAATTGGACCATGTCTCTATTATACATTGTAAAATAATATTACACCACTCCCGAAATTTTGACCGGAAACAATCGGACGGACAGCACATAGAACAAACTACGATCGCCAACACGCCTGCCTTGCGTGTTGATTACGGCACTTGACCTCCCATGTTCAGACACAAGTGGCGTTCTATGTCTAGCAGATGATGTCTGTAGTAGAATTCTTAAATTGTACAGTCCCCATGGACCTGGTCACAAATATGGACAGTCAGCGTCATATAGTTGGTAGCATCCAAAGTACTCAAAAAGTTCGGTACACCATAGAATTAGTATGGTGTACCGAACTATTTGAGTACTTTGAATGCTACGACCTATATGACGCTGACTGGACAACGCTATTGTCGAGGCGATGAAGTGCATGTTCAGATATTTTTGACCTCTACAGCTCCGATATATCTGATGACGCCTATACCAAGAAGCAATAACTAGCTAATTCAATTTCCAAAAATGATCTTTCGGCAAAATACAATGAATACGCCTGACCCGAGCGTTTCGCAACCGCGACCTAATTCACGGCCCCCGTTGCGTTTGCGCACGTATCGACTACAAACGGCGCAATTAACGGAACATAAGCCTTATTTGCTAGAGCTTAAGGTCTAAATTTGGTCGTTTGTCTGCGGCCTTGTGTGGAGGCTGCGCTTCTTGCAGCACGTTCGCAGTAGTGCGTTCTGATTGGTTAATAAAGAGGATACATGCGACTTCTATTTTTAAAAATTTCTGACGGTTGGCAGTCCTCAACTGTGCGTTTTTCCAGAGACTTCTCTCGCACAGCAAAACTTTGGAATGAATTGTCGTCTGCAGTATTTCCGGACCGATATGACCTCCAAACCTTCAAGGAAAGAGCGTATATCCATTTTAAAGGCCGGCAACGTACTTTTGACTCCTCTGGTGTTGCGAGTGTCCATGGGCGGCGGTAGTTGCTTACCAACTGGCAATCCGTCTGCTTCCTAAAAAATGAAGTTATTTTTTAAATTTATTACTTAATATTTTGAATTTGTTCCGTGTACAGTTGCCATCAAATATATCGGAGTTATTAAGGTCGTCACAAACATCTGAACGCACTTTATCGCTTTGACAATTAAGCGTTGTTCAGATATTTGTGACCACCGTCATAGCTCCGATATATCTGATGGTGACTGTACGATAGTATATTTTTAAAGATCGCGGGAATCCGCTGGATGCAGGTGGCGCAAAATCGGTCACAGTGGGTCGCTATGGGGGAGGCCTATGCCCAGCACTGGACATACTTCGGCTTATACAATGACAAAAGCATGAAGTTTTCGTTTTTTTTTTTTTTTATGGCATAGGCGGCAAACGAGCAGACGGATTACTTGGTGGTAAGCAATTACCGCCGCCCATGGGCACCCGTAACACCAGAGGAGTCACAAGCGCGTTGCCGGCCTTTAAGGGGCTTTTGTTTCGTGTTAACAATCCAAAAATATTATCGTAACCTTGTATCATTTAATATTAACTCAATAACACGATTAACTGCCGCAAAACAAATACGTCAACGCTAAAAGGAAGTTCAAACACAATTTTGCTGGACTAAAGTAAGCCTTATCACAATTATATAAAGTCTATAAACAGCTAGTAATCAAACGTGTATCCATGACCCATGTATGTATCTGCACTTACTCAGCGAAAGCGCAAAAAGATGACATATATTTGTGTCTGCAAATAAAGGGTGAACACTATTAAATTGTCGCCTACATTTTTACTTTGCTAGCGTGTTGCATCGAACCTTTTTTGAATATTCTTTTAAAATTTTAAATTTAGAAGGCTCGTAATATATTAGACAACCATAAAATGTTCATTTGTTTTTTATTTATGAAAATGGCGTTACACGAAAAAAATGTTCGCGAATTAATTTTGCAAGAATTCAGTAAAAATCCTCATTTATCAACTTTAGATCTGGCAAAATCTTGTCAAACAACTCGGAGGACGGTTCAACGAACCCTAAAAAAAATTAAACAAGGTGAAACTATAGATAGGAAGCGGCGTGAAGGTCAACCCACCAGAAAATCTAATGTTAAGTTACAATCAAAGGTGTGCAAGCTATTTGATAAGAATCCGAGTATCTCTTCCCGGGATGTGGCGAAAAAGTAGGCACTAGTCAAGCAAATGTCCAAAAAATTAAAAAGAATGCGGCATTACAACATATAAGAAGCAAAAGGCTCCCAAGAGAACTGTGGATCAATATAATCGTGCGGTTAGACGTTCTAGGTTATTGTATACCTTGTTGATTGAGAAAAATGTTGCCTAATTATTGACGATGAAACCTACGTCAAGGCAGATTTCAAGTCTTTACCAGGTAACCAGTACTATTCCTCTCGTGACATCTCTAATCTTGACGAATCGGAAAAGGTGATCCCGGTAGAAAAATTTGCAAAAATACCTTGTTTGGCAAGCTATATGCCAGTGCGGCATGAGGAGCTCACCATTTATCACTACCGGGACAATTAACACCGATATTTATATATCAGAATGCTTGAAAAAGAAACTGTTACCATTCATAAAGAAACACACTTCCTCAACATTGTTTTGGCCAGATTTAGCAAGTTGCCATTATTCGTCTCGAACTTTGGAATGGTATAAGGCGAATTCAGTCGAGGTAGTGCCTAAGGAGAGTAACCCACCTAACTGTCCCGAACTTCGCCCCATCGAAAAATATTGGGCTAATATAAAAACTAAACTGCGAAAAACTTGCCAACCTGCCACTTCATTACCAGATTTTCAACGAAAATGGATTAAATGCACAAAATTGTTAAGCGATGATTCCAAAGTGAAATTCAATGAATCACGTCAAAAGTAATGTCCGGAAATTTTCTCGTCGTTCGATGAAATAGCCCTAATATTTTTTAAAATGATTTTACGCTGTATAAAATTAGTCATATAAAGAATTTTGAGCACTTTGGATTTTTATTTTGTCGTCTGTAGCATGTTCGACCTGCGACAATTTAATAGTGTTCACCCTTTATTGTGTCAAGTTTTCAGATATTTTTGGGCAATTGCGCAGTAAGCATAAGTAGCTTATGAGCACACCAAAAGTATGTCAACTACATACGTCATCGCGTTCCGTAAAACGGGGTAACTTTATTTCGGGGCAACTTCGATAGTCTTAACCCTATAACTGTCCGTGCATTACATGTAATGTAATGCGCCGTCAAACTATCTCTGTCAAGTCCAAGTGACGTCAGAAATGGATAGCTCTGTACATTAGTGCATCACCTATAATGCACGGACATATCGATTCAAGTCAGTGGGCCAAGGGAGGGACAGTTAAAGTGAAAAAAAATGACAAAATGCATAATTTACCAAATATTTTTTCGGGAACCGGTAGAATTATATGTACTCTTTCGTAGTACAAAAGTCTGTCGTTGGAAGAAACTGTAACTTGGCGTAAAACTTGATTTATTTAAAGTCGCCTCTGCATTAAAAACAAATAGATGTGAAGTATGTAAAAGCTTAAGTAAACCTACAGACCTGTCAGCGGCTGCGCTTTCATACAAGCCGATTCTCGCCGGCTAACTAGCACAGTTCAACAATGCTCATGTAGAAAACATGTATTCATTCCATCCACTCCGTCTTGCCTAAGAAGTTTAGTAGTAACTTGTCTGTAAGCATGTAGGCATTCTAATTCTACTTTTGAAGTAAGTTCCATATTCAGTCTCTACACAACTACATAGACATGGTCATTCAATTAAGTTTTTCAGCTATACTGTATCTTTGTTGTCATAAACATATCAATACGCCGATCAGTTACCCACGCAAACATGTAATTATCACCCGAATACTCGACAAAGAGTGACGTAAAAGCCTAGTGGCTGTTACAAATAGACGACTCGTCTTATTTTTAGCAATACGTAAAATGTGCAACGGAAATATGTGTCATTATCTAGGAAAAGGGACCTTATTGTCGATGGCACTTACGTCTAATCGCGTTGCGTTTGTATTGTATCATCTTGAACAACGACATAAGCGCCATCGACAATAAGGTCCCTTTTCATAGATAATGTCACATATTGAATAGTAAGCACGTAATACTTCCTTGGAAATTCTCATGATAATCAGATTAACTCACAACAAGAATAAATTGTATTATAACTATTATTACGGGGTAGTTATCATGTATGTTAATTTTTACAACTTTCCGATATCGGCACTGTTGAAAGCGCCATCTTGGAATTCTCGGTTTCAACGGTGGTCACACCACACAACGTAGCGATCTACCCTCTTTCTGATGCGTTTTGATTGCGGAATGTCACTTTCTCAACTACCGTCCGCATTGAAAAAATATATTTGCACATTGTACGTACAGTTATTTTAAAATACACAAGCATTTGTTTTTACAATAACATTACGTATTAAAAAACAGAGGTTCAAAGCCATGGACGTTTGCCCAAACTTTTTATTTTCACATCTGGGCGACTTGTTCACAAACTCAGGGCCACAGTGACACAATATGACTTGGAACCATAATGGATAATTGTAATTTGTTTTTGGTATCATTATAATTTGACAATCAGGATTCGACCTGTCAGAAGTGATTTATGATTTTGTCGGTATCACGACATACATAGTTGCCTGGGCCGGTACCGCGAACATCGAAGTTCGTGTATTGTGAGTATCTTTCTCTTTTATTCCAATTAAGGCGTCATGAGAGTGACAGAGACAATCGTCTGAAATTTACGAATATCGTTTTTTTTTGTGGATAAGTGATAGATTTGGCGACAAATATATACATATAAAAAAATCGGGTTATATGTATTTCGACCATTTTAGGCCCATTTATAACTCTATGATATTTGTGTCCTCCCAGAATAGCTGATATAAAATCTAAAATAGAAAAAAAAAATATATGCAAGAAAACTAAAACTAGCTGGTACGATGTTTGCGTCAACTAGTACCTATAATGTAAATGACAAAACTTTAAAAAAAAACAAACTCTGATGTATATTAAAAATAAAATATGTGCAATAGTTATCTGGCTACAAAATCTTAAAGAGATTAGTAGAAAACATGAGTTTCTAAGGCCGAGAGGCGAAGATTCTAGAAGTGGGCGAGGTTTACTGTGTTGTTTATGCCAGAAGACAGTTATTTTAGATTGGAAATAAAATATGAATAACCTAGAAGTTTGAAGGTGTCATGAGATAAATAGGAACAGAACTTGTATATTTTACTTTGGAAATAGGAGGAATTGTTTTTCGTATAAAAAACTGAGCCTGAGGCTCTAATGTAAGTTTCTTTTGTAGTAAGAAAACGTTTACGAACGCGTAAGTGATAATGTTATTTATATGGGAAACGCAAACTCATTCGTGACGTAAAGTTACGTTAAAAATTTACACTCAGGACTCCGGTCATTACGGCATTGCTCTTTGCGAACATGGATTGTTGAGCCGGTTAATTTAACAACAATTGGCTCGATTATCTCTGTATTTGACTACGTACTAACTTTATCTAATATTATAAACTTGTAATACTGATGGCGACTGTACACGCCTCAGCTTGTTCAGAAATATTCGAATACTGACTTTACATATGTTGATTCTATATACAATTACAATAATTACATCATATGATCATTTAGTTCTTTACCTATTGTGTTTATCATTTACTAGCTGTACCCCGCGGTTTATTAGGGAAAAAACGTAGCCTATGTGTTAATCCAGGGTGTCAGCTAACTCCATGCCAAATATTATTAAAATCGCTCCAACCGTTTAGATGTATAGAAGTAAGTCATACACACTCACAAACTTTCGCCTTTATAATATTAGTGTAGATAGAAAAAATGTACCTATATCCGACTCCTAAACACGAATGACCTAGAAATCTAAAGTCTAAATAGACGAACAACAAAACGGTCGTAAATATTTATGTCAACCTATTTGTAGACAATTGCCCGCGCGGCTCATTAGACTTGTTGACAACACTATTTAGGTTAATTTAAACTATCTACAGCGGTTCAGTTATTCTGCATATGAGAATAGTCTCAAGAAATGCCACATTCGTAACTAGTTTTTGCTATAGGAAATTAGACCTAACAGTTGTGGTAAATAGGCGAATTTTTGTTTTAACTTGTACCTTACGCATGACTACTTTTTTTTGTTTTAGTCTATTTAAACCACTGACTGACAGTTTGACTGAAGTGTGTTGACATTGACCGCCAGTGGCACTGCTAACGGACGAAGCATTCGTTTTGCTATACTTCTCTTGTGTTTATCTATTTACGTATGAAGTCTACTGCTGGACATAGGCCTCCCACAAATATGACTTGTATCATCTTGGGGGTAATTGCCATAGTCGCCACGCTTGGCAGGCGGGTTGGTGACCGCAGTAGCTGTAGATTGGGTTTCGACGGATGCTGCTGCCCGTCCGTAGGATTTTCCTTTCCCTTTGTCGCCTCTTACGACACCCGCGGGAGGAGATGGGGTGGTGCTATTCTAGTCAGCCGGCATCACACGGCTCATTTCTCAGATATAGTGAGAAATATTTTCGTTCAGGAAAACTAGGATCTTTATCTTAATATTAGCTAGAATATCAACATTTAAGTTATGGCATTACCCTACGTGATGATAAGACAAAAGAAAAAATCATGAAAGTAGTGAATTAGAACTTGTGTGTAAAGATAAAGAAAGAAATGTTACAAAATAAGATTAGATATTATTTTCTGTTTACATTGATTTAAGATAACTCTTTATTGTACAAGACGATAAAGACAAAACGGATAATAATAAAAAACAGGTACAGTCGTCATCAGATATATCGGAGCTGTGGAGGTGGTCACAAATAACGGAACAACGCCTCTATTGTCAAAGTGACAAAGTGCATGCTCAGATATTTGTGACCACCTCCACAGCTCCGATATATGTGATGTACAAAAGGTGAACTTACTTGTGTTTGTTTTCGAGATACGGGGCGCCTATTAAACTTGATTTACATACATTTTTCCATTTAAGAAAAAGAGAGTATAGTAAATTCGTTTCGTCTCTAGTATATTTTTTTAAACACGGCCACATGTCTATAAATAAATAGTTTGGGACAATCTTACACAGATCGACCTAGTCCTACGGTAAGCTCAGTAAGGCTTGTTTTGTAGATACTAGACGACGATATATATAACATAAATACTTAAATACATAGAGAACACCCATGACTCAGGAACAAATACCTGTGCTCATCACACAAATAAACTGGGATTTCAACCCAGGACCATCGGCTTCACAGGCAGGGTCACTACCCACTAGGCCAGACCGGTCGCCAAGTTGCTTTATATTAATAACTAAACTACACCTATGTTTTTTATAAATGGAACGATACAGTTTTTATCGCAATAAGATTATTACATCACATTGGACCTTGGTGCCGAGGCCCGTCAAGTTCAGATGGGTTGGCGTTCTAAAATAATCCGGCTTGCCGGACGTGCAGACGGTTTAACGGACAGGTGTCTCAGTAACCTTGCCGTGATACAATGGAACTGAACGGCTGAGATACCCAATCTGGTTTGTAGAGAGAATAGTATCTTTAACACGTTCAGCTCCGACGACACAACGTCTGTGACCTTATTAAACCTTCTCCAATGCCAGTGATACAACTTATGTGGTCTAAAATTACTGAATTCCTATACCAGTGACGCGTATTTGTGTTTAAAAAGATAGTTCCCCTATACCGGTAACACGTAAGTGTGTTCAGATAAATTAACTACCCAATGCCGGCGACACACAGTTGTGTTAAAAACGTTCGTATTCGTATACCACCGGCATAGTAGTAAGAACTTGATTTATGACAGCGGCATAGGAATAAAAAATCGTATACTGCCAGTGGCATGCTGAGTGATCGAGGTAATTTCTACCGGTATATTGTAAGCGTTTAGTAAAACAGTACCGGAGGCGACCGTGTTAACTCTGTCGCAAATAATCATACTGTTGTGTTGTGCAACTTAACCTCTGAACGCCCACCATACTAAAATATTTTATAGTTAAAACCAACCTCACTGCAGTTAATTGGGTTGAATTTTCTTTTGTACGAAAACTAATGAAACAAAAGAAATTCTACCCTATTTACTTTTATAAAGATTTCAACTTGTAATGCACACTTGGCCTTACGAGGTTAAGGTTCGAGCTATTCTCTTTTGTTTTACTTACTAGAATCCCCAAAGTAAAATAATAACGCCCTAAATCATAACAAATTCTTACTATACCTTAAATCTGTAGCTTGTACGTTTGTCTTCCGAAAGTAAACTTCTGTCGCTGGTGCCGAAAGAGAAATAAAATATAATATAATATTCAAAGGGTTAAATAACGTATAGGCTATAATTTATAAAGATTATGGGAAATGGGCACA
Source organism: Grapholita molesta (assembly GCA_022674325.2). NCBI lineage: Eukaryota > Metazoa > Arthropoda > Insecta > Lepidoptera > Tortricidae > Grapholita > Grapholita molesta. Next base: position 4,409,734 of record CP053147.2, read on the forward strand.
CTGAAATTAGGCTCGAAATTTCGAAATGCTAATCTAGTCACATACTAAATATATTTTACACTAACTGTGCCCCGCGGTGTTACCCGCGGTTTATTAGGGAAAAAACGTAGCCTATGTGTTAATCCAGGGTGTCAGCTAACTCCATACCAAATTTTATTAAAATCGCTTCAGCCGTTTAGACGTGAAGAAGTACCAAACATGCACACTCAAACTTTCGCCTTTATAATATTAGTGTAGAACGTTTTTCTTAGTAATTTTAAAGAAGTCATGGAAGTTTGACGATTTGACCCATTAGGAAACTAGTATGTTATCACGCGGGGCCGGTTATCTTTGTAAAACGAGGTTGTGTGTGTGGCCTTGTCGCGACAATCCAGTATTGTACCGAACTTATTAGCATAACTGTACACTCAAGTTGTTATTGAAAGAAGATAAAATGGGTTATTCTATATTAGAAACTTATATACGGTAGATTAAACCCTTTAGTTTATATTATTTTTTGACGACCGGTCTGGCCTAGTGGGTAGTGACCCTGCCTGTGAAGCCGATGGTCCTGGGTTCGATTCCCAGTCAGGGCAATTCATTTGTGTGATGAACGCAGATATTTGTTCCTGAGTCATGGGTGTTTCCTATGTATTTAAGTATTTATATGTATCTATCTATTATATATATCGTCGTCTAGTACCTACAACACAAGCCTTACTGAGCTTACCGTAGGACTAGGTCGATTTGTGTAAGATTGTCCCGAAAATATTTAAAAAAAAAAATATTTATATTCTGCTGTATATTTTCGTCGCAGTACAGTATCTTTAAATAAATGAAATGATGTTCGTCGCTAGTTTTCTGGCAACATTTTATTAATATTTTTTATTGCACAATACAAGATGGTACGTATGGCGTAATGCATTATCTACCAGTCAACGAACGGGGCACTAGAGCTAAGAAATATGTTAAATCTTCAATATTAAATAAATATATATTTCGGGACAGTCTTACACAAATCGACCTAGACCTACGGTAAGCTCAGTAAAGCTTGTGTTGTAGGTACTAGACGACGATATATATAATAGATAGATTCATATAAATACTTAAATACATAGAATTACATACATATATATAGCTTACATTCCTTGTGTAAATCCATGTCGTTGTGCGTTTTCCTAAATCTTAAAAAAAAACAGATATTTAGCGTCGGTTATCTTAAATTTACCTGTAGTTATTTTAAATTTTAATATAACAGATAGTAATGTTAATGACCAAAATACTTTAAACTTTTGACTCAATGCCAAAAAAGTGTTACGCGTGTGATGACATCATTCTGTAACGATTCGAGCGGCCGTCACTTCGATAGTATGGTGTAGTCACGGTTAAATCATCATTACAAATGCTTACCATAAAACCTTGGTAACCAGCAGTGGTAGACCCTTAGAAATGTAGTTAAAATTTCTGGGCATATTTTTCTTTGAGATCAAGTTTAAAACGCCGAATGGCATAGCTTTAGAAATGATCGTCCCTTTTCCACTTATTCATATCAATTCGCGCTTCCACTAAAAGGCTTGGGCACATAGGCGCGTTTTGTGAGCGTAGAGCGCAGCGTAACACCGGTGTGGCTAATGTAACGCAATAAGGCACACATTCGGACGGCAAACGTCGCGCCCCTCTGCGCCACGCTCACAAAACGCGCCTATGTGCGTTTAGGCTTTTACTGCCGTGGGACTGCCATAAGTCGATAGAATAAAAGATTTGTCCACGAGATAAGAGCTAAAGAGGTATGGTTCACTCGGTCCACGCATGCGGATTCTTCAACGTCTTTCGCTCTTACTGAGTAGACAGCCTCTTCTATCGGCCATTTTAGTTTCGGATTTCGATAGTCAAATATATAAAAATACCACAAGTAATCATTATCATTAAGACGTCCACTGCTGAACATAGGCCTTGCCCCTCCACATGTACCGGTTGGAAGCGACCTGCATCCATCGTCTTCCGGCGACCTTAATGAGGTCGTCTGTCCATCTTGTGGGTGGAGGCCTTACGCTGCGGTGGTGGTCTCCACTCGAGCACTTTTCGACCCCATCGGCTATCTTCTCTTAACAACTAAATGCCGACCTTGGCTTCTCCTGATCCATCGCTTCGTAAGCACCAAGAATCTATAACGAAGTAATGACGCATTTTTCCTTTTAAATCCATGTAGTATACGGTAAATTTGATGCCGTTGTAAATCGTACCTTAACCCGACCCAATGAAGTCCATTATGGCTGTAGCGTAAACAGTTATACGTTGTTTTAGACATGGATAAGCACGTCAAATAAGTTTAAAGGAAAATCCTTGCGATGACGTAGGGGATTTTCAGTTGATGCTGTATTTTAATAACGGTGAATGGCTAATGCCAATGATGTTAGAAAAATATTAACTTGATAGGACATTATTAAAATGATAACAATGTAAAACATTTTTTTTGCTTCTGTAAACTCAAAACCGCAAGCTGCTTACCACACATTAGTCGTGTATTATGTACATGTCGAAGATAACGTAAAATTATTCTCAAACCGCGTAGATAGTATCCATACGCGTTTCTCTCAGTCACGCCTTGTTGTTTTCTTTTTGATTTATGCGAAAATAATTATACTCTATTTACAGAGTAGGAGTTTATTACCAGAAAGCACGAAGATAGTTAATTTTACCCTCTTATTCATAAACGTTTATGATATGTAAATTAACTAATATTCGTTTCTCCTTATCTGTCACACTTTGACTTGTGTTTATTAGAAGAAAACAGAAGCAGACAAAAAACAAATTTAACTAATATAAACCTTTGAGGCGAGATTAAAAAAAAGGCTCTGTTTGTTTGTGTTTGCTGTTACCCTAATACCTATAAAGTATTATTTTTCAACGGTCGATACAATGTCATTAGATTAGTTCCGATTTTTTTTTAAGACAATGTTGTAAGCGAATCAAAGACAATTAATGCTGCCAAAGTCATGCCGCCGGGTTATTTAACTTTTTAATTATGGTTTACCCCGATGACAACCGGAGCAGTATAGCAGGGTTCAATCTCAATAAACACAAATATAAAAAATCAACTGCCCCGGGCGAGACTCGAATTCGCGACTCTGGGATATATTTTTGGCTGAACCAACTATTCTTTGTCCCTCGTTGCCATGGTTACGTTCCCCTGGGTCACTTTTAAAACCACAGTTTTATAACATCTAAATGCAAAAAACATGCATATTTCTGGTAGCTATATGTCCCTTCCATAATGTGTCACCTACCAAGCGTGTTAGTAGAACGCGGTGCCACATTTCTTCTAACAAACTATGCCTCAGATGTCTCCTGGCTGACCGGACAGAATAACAACAACAAATAGTTCACTCATTTACGGTAGATGTCGCTAGGCGCCTCCTAACCGCATGGAGGGAAAATTCGTCGTCTTTGAGCAAGCCTCTGTATAGATCAGTTGGTAGAGCGATACCAGAGCCACGAGTTCTAGTCTCGCCCGGGGCAATTGATTCTTCCTTTATTTCTAAGCTTTCATTAGCAGTTTTTTTTTAATGTCCGCAACCTACGCTAACGAGTTCGTTCCCTGTGACCGTCTATAGGAGAGTTCCGAGTCCAGCAACGTATGTTGTGGTTGTTAGGTAGATAGAAGAAACTTGCCTTCGGCAGTTTTTTTAATGAGGATACTTCTCAGAGGTATAACCTCGATTATATGCGTGGGCGTCTTCACCGCCATAAATGGTTACGATGGTATTGGCAAATTCGTGTTGTCATACTCATAATTTTGTTCTTCAAAAATATCATCATGTATAAAAAAAACGTGGACTTGGAAATAAAACATAAAGCGGATTATATATATTATAATATCTAAGCTATATATTTTAATGGAAAATATGCCATATTATTGTTTTATTTAAAATAGTCGTTAGTTTTTGACATTTTGACACATTCGAAAATCAAATTCTTATTGACAATAAAGGCGTTGTTCCGATATTTGTGACCACATCAACAGCTCCGATATATCTGATGGCAACTACAAATTCAATTCAAGTTTTGTACAATAGAAATTCAAGATGGCTCCAAATTCTACAACGTAAAAATTGCCCCGCCATACGGATTACCAAACTATTGATTTAGAAATCTATTCTCATTCTATTTACGTGTTATTTAATCTCATTATCACGTGGCTCACACTAAGTCACATGGTAAACATGTGACATGGTAGCTCTTATGTCTGTGCTATAAGGTTCACAATGGTCTGTTAACAGCGTAGTCTGATACTTAGTAGGTACGTCGACGTCAAAGATATGTTTACAGTTATTACCTTAATCCTTTGTAATAAGGTGCAAAAGTGTGAACATCTTTTTGACGTCGACTTTACAGTCACATTCGATTTGATTCTTTTCTAGGATATACCATGTTTTGTCATTAATTTATCCATATTATAGGACGGTACTTTAATGTAGTGTACCGTTTTACTCTTTAATGAGAATCTAGTTAATTGAGGCATTATATCTAAGCATTGTTGCTATGAGAATAACTTCAGTAAAGGCGTTTACAAGACGCATAATCACAGTTTATTATTTTGTAGTGGATAGTTCATTTTGCTGGTAATTTTTTATACATATATACAAAGTGTTTATTTATACAATCTATAACTCTGTGGTTGGCCTGACATTCATAATAATCATAATCCGCGTGACAGATTCGTCTAGAGTAACAATTAAGTATTTTTTTTACTTAGATATTTTTAAATTGCTTATTTGCTATGTAACGTCGCTTATTTACACAAACATTATATATACACGTGGAAGGGATTATGTATATTTAATGAGCATGAAAATGAAACCAAGATAATGATTCGAATTACACAATGTGTAATTATAATATTTGCATTTCAACAAACTTAACTAGTCGTTTGACTAAGGACAGCTGGTTTAGCAAACCGTGTGTAATTAAATTAAATTAAATTTATCGTTTTTTTTTCTATTTCCTATTATGATAAGTTGAGGAAGTTTACGGTTCACAATAATATAAACTATAAATAAAACAATGTTTGTTTAATTTTTTTTGTGTTTAGATAAATTAATTAACTATTTATCATCTGAATACAAAACATACTATATTTAACATCTGAAAACTATGTAACTCCAAGAAAATACAACTAAGAACGAATCAAATTATTATATTAAATATTTTGATTTTTCATCCTTCGTCTGACGCAACTTTTTCATAAGGAGGTATCATCATATTTTATTTAAGAGCTTGGCTCTTGTCGGTGGAGTAATTTCCATTCGGGCCCATTCTTTGCCTTTTCCTTCAACTCTATAAGTTACTACTTCAACTTTTTCTTTTAACTGCTCCATGTAAGAAGGTATATGTTATCTATTTTAAATTTAAATAAAAGTAGCACACTGCAGCGGATGTTAAGTTCAGTTTAAAAACTCTATTACAATCACCCTTCTCAGCCCACTGAACCGCCAATAAACTCCAGAAATAGAACGATTCGAAATTAGAACGGTGATCCGCCCGCCATTTTGTGTCTGTAACGGTCATTTTGTCATAACGCTCGTGTTGTATGGTAATAATGTCTAACGGTGGATTCTGCCGCTGTCGCGTTTTGCGGTATATGTATGCCTTTTTTGCATAAGTTTCACTCATCTTTTGTCTTCTGAAGTACTGTTAAAATGAAGAAATTACATTTGTAAAAAATAATCAATTATTGCATGTAAAAAATCATCTATACACAAGCAACTATTTTTAGTATGGCGAAGTTACATGATACGGTATGACATATTTTATTAAAAAGATTTCATTATGGTTTTAAAGTTTCAGTTCAAATTATGAAAGGCAATTGAAAAGAAATGCCATCGTACTTGAAATCTCTTATTCTGAAATACCATTTGCAAATCATGAGTTCAAAGCCTTTATACAAAGTTTATGTTGTATAAATATGTATGGCGCACAGAAAAGTGAAAAGAAAGTGAACAATAGTTATATAAAACGCACGTAACAGTTGAGCACACAAGTTACTAGTATAAGTTTTATGAGCTATTAAATGTGTAATATCAATAAACAATATTTTTTACCGATTTGAAGTTATTAAGGCATCTAATTAAGCTGTTTCAGTTGTTGTAGTTTAGTGTTTAGTAACTTTAGGCGTAAAAACTCGAAGCAACTCGTGAAGATTACGTATAGGTTTTTTTTTAATTTGACTGGTTAATATATTTTAGTAATTGTCGCCACCTTTGGCGTGTTTCTTCATAAATATTTAATTTCCATTTTGACAACATTAGCAAATTTTCTTCTAGAAGTATGCAGAGCTCAGAGCTCTGCCCCCAACTAAGTTTTCTTTTAACCCTCTTTTCACAGCTTTGAGGTTGAATTTCCAAAAAAAAATTACAACTATTAGATTTCAAGTATGTGTTCCATGTCACGTCTACTAGAGGCTGTGATGTGCATTGAAAGATGAAATTCCACTAATTCCAGTTGAAATATCTTCGACTCCTTCATCTTATTAATATGTAAATTAATAGTGTGACTAATTTGAAAGTGACAGTAAGAAAAATTTCAACGTCTGTGGAAACTGCCTTACGCAAGTTCTGTCCCACATACGGAATGAAATATTAAGACAAGTCATCTTAATGAATATAATACTCGCCTTATCTTAAGACTGGCGGATAAAATTTGTGTTCTGTAAAAGTCATGATTCATGAAACGTCTTACGAAGAGGTTTTTGAAATTCAACCTCTAAGGAGGTGAAAACGGGGTTGAAAAACGAATTCTTAGAAGACGACGCAGACAGTGGCTTTACATAAAGGCTCGGGCAGATAGGCGCGTTTTGAGAGCGTGGCGCAGCGGAGCGTGACAGCGGTGTGGCTAATGTAACGAAATAAGGCACACATTCGGGCGGCAGCGTCGCGCCCCGCTGCGCCACGCCACAAAACGCGCCCTGTTTGACCAAGCCTTAAGGCAAAATGTCTTATCTGATACTTGATAATTCGGTCTCTCATTATCTTACGAATAGCTCATGGTCATGGCTCAGACATGTCTGTATAAGATTTGTGTCAAGTCACAAGTCGTCAAATCCTTGTTGAAGAACGTTAATTATTAAAAAACCGTTAGGAACTTGTGATAAGACTGACAAACAAAATTGTTTTAAAAACGTGTACACCTAACATAACGGTATTTCTCTTATCATTTGTTTTTGTAGTTGACACGTTCTGAAGCGAGATTTACGCGCAAAAAATAATATGTCTTACTGTCAGAAAATATTTGGTTTTTTTTTATATACCTGATAATTTACTGTTTTTGAATCTGACATAGGTTCTATGACCGTTTTGGCACATAAGAGCGATCGGACTGTGTGGGGGGAAGGTGATAATTAACCCTTTTCCATGCCGCAGTATAATACAATCATTTCACATAGCCTTCAAAGCAAAGCTTTCTTGAGCTGACCGTGGGGTCAGTCTGTGCAAGAATGTCCTGTGAAACACGAAAGGACAGTACCTTAAATATCTTAAATAGCATATTTTGCTGAAACAAGACTTTACGTTATTTTTTAAAGTTACTATACTGCATTCGAAGATATTGAAAATTACTAGCTTCGCCTGGGAATCAGACCGACTTAAATGAAGGAATGGAAACAATTTTTTTTTTTCTTAAGAATATGTATTGAAAAAATAAAGGAACAAGTAAATTACTAGCAACAAATGTTTAGAATATCCGAATGCAGTATTACCAACTTAAAATACAAAATATCCTATCTAAATTTAACGTACTTTCCCTTCATGTCACAGTCTCGGGATGCCCTATGTGTTATTCATAAATAAATTATTTTTACTAGTTTACCTAGTAAACAACTTTCGCGTAGTAAAACAAACACCTCCATTAGCGGAGCTAATTGACAGCTGACTGTTGTTATGATTAACTTCGCTCGCATACTAGCATTGCTGGAATCGCTACTAGTGAAAGTGCTCTTGTTGATAATGTATGCGTATGCGGTTCTGGGAGAATGCACTTTAATGCTACTTGAAATAAAGCACACAATGGATTAAACTAAAGCATATTAGTCAGTTTTTAAGGAGCCAGAGGCAAGCAGACTGTTCAAATCCCAATTAGGACATTTTGTATTTTTTCCTGAGTTATGGATGTTTTCTAAGTATTTAAGTGTTTGTATATTATATATGTGACATTATCTATATCTTATTGTCGATGGCGCTTACGCCGTTGTTCAAGATGCCGCGATAGAAACGCAACGCGGTTCGACGTAAGCGCCATCGACAATAAGGTCCCTTTTGCTAGATAATGTCACATATATAGTTGGCTACAACACGAGCCTTCTTGAGCTTACCGTGGGGCTCAGTCAATTTGTGTAAGGATGTTCTGTGATATTTACATGTTTATTTTATTATTTATTTATTTAACACGTTTGTTTATGGCATAAAGATGAACAGGGTGTTTAGAGGTTCTAAATGGTTTAGGATCGTAAAAAAAGATGTATATGGCATAGTTATGTAGGGCAGTATGCCTTTGTACTATTTTGTGATTCGTTCTTGTGCACTTTTATTATTTCGTACAATCAATTGATACAAACAATATTTCTGATCCCGTTAAAGGTATAATTGATGTTCTGATAGTATTGACGCGAAATAAAAATGCGATTACAATCCTAGATTATATTTAACTGTATTTTTTGTCTTGTCTAGTATTTTTTTTTAATGATTGCAACACCTAAGTGCGGTTGTGCCATTACGGTGTAGGTATTGTGCCTATACGTGAAATCTTATCAACCTCTTAGACGTATTACGAAACCGTAGCTTATGTGTGGAAACCATTGTGATTATCTACGCGAAGATGTTATGGCGTGGCGTTCATAAACATCTGCTCGTTTCTTGAAACAGAGATTATTCGAGAACGAGAATTTTACTATATAATATAATAAATAGTATTTTGGGATAACCTATTAAAGTCTGTCATGCTGTGTATTTTTTTACAATATATCTTCTAAAGTTTCTATAGCATTTCATTGGATAAACCCGCAGAAATCTGTCTTTTATTGCAATTAAAAAAACTTTAGGTACTTTTAGTGCGTTGTTTCATACGCTATTATTAATGGTCACTGTACTAGACGACGATTAAATATATATATATATATATATATCTATATATAATACTAAGATACATATAAATACTAATATGGATAACATACTAAACTCAAGAATTCCTGATAAACACACAAGTAAATGCCCTTGCGTGTACCCGAACCTGGGAGTTCGTGTTTCGCAGGTAACGTTATTACCGACTAGGCCAGTTATTGCAGAGATGCCTTGCCTATGGTTAACAGGTTTAGTAAATAACGGTAGATTTAGCAATCCGATATGGCTATTACTGTGATGGCCGCTTGCACACATAAAGTCTGTTTGATTAGATGTTTGTGATTGTACAGTAGGTCACGGCGTTAGAAAAACTTTATGAAATACCATAGTTGCGGCATTCTTACTCAATCTAGTGATGCTCGCTCTGGATCTTACTTGATCCAACACGTCTCCATAGCAGTACCCTTACCATGAGTTGTGACATTGAGGTTTTTGATAACGAGTATCTAGTGTACTATTTGTGCATCGCGTTCCCACTAAAATAGTACAAGCGAGATGCACAGATGGTAAACTCGATACTCGTTATCGAAAACCTCAATGTCACAACTCATGGTGAGGGTACAGTTAAGGCATTAGGGCCTTTGAGTCAGTACAGTCAACCAATTTGATTTATAGGCCACTTCGTTTCTTATCACAGTGAAAAGCTACGTGAAAGACGGAAAAGATCTCTTATTAACGTCATCTGATCTTAAATGAAATCAGTTTATTGGTCACCCATCAATAACTGTATGCTAAAATAGGTTTGAATTATAGGCAAACATAATTCATTTTCAGTATATCTTGGTATATCCAGTTAGTAGCGATTTCCGCTAACTTGGACCTAGAGATGGGCCGCTACCGGTAAGTTACCAAAGTTACTATGGGGAATGTTCTCAAAACATTTCCCATTTCTACTTAGGAAACAGACACAATAGGATAGTGTATAGTAAAAGTCCTTGTAAATTTTCATAGTATAAATTGAAATTTCCGTACGAACTGGAGCGTTCATATCACGATCGGTGGCTGCCCTCGTTACGTAAACCCGTGATCTACGGTCGTGCGTAGTTAATATAACATTTATTATACTAATGATGGAACTTGGGGATGTCTTCAGTCTGTCCTATGAGACTTGAAGGGATAGTACCTTATCGTAGAAAGGATGTTTAGATGAAGTTCTTGACTTTATTCTTATTTAAACTGTATTCTAACACAGTGTCAAAAAGTGACTTCAGCTTGTATTACAAGTGTTTGATAAATAGGCCCCAGAGGCTCCCATGTAAGTTTCTTTTGACGCAAAAAAAAATGTTTACGAACGCGTCAGTGATAATGTTATTTATATGGCAAGCACAGACGCGTTCGTGACGTAAAGTTACGTTAAAACTTACACTCAGGGCTCAAATCGTTCTTAGTTCTACCTGCAAACGTTTTTTTAAAGTGGAGTACTGCAAGCGCAGGCGATGGTACTTCCTCAGTCCAGCAATATTACAAAATTAATATGTAGTCCACTTGGAAAGGTACCTTATGGCGCTTGGAGCTTACGTTGCAAAGTGTCATATTAATATTGAAGCATCATTAACAATATCGTGAGCGTCAAGCGCCATAACATAAGGTAAGGTACGGGTATGGTTTGCATGTGGACTACCACATATAAATGTATAAAACATATGGGCTATCATTTATAAAGGTATCGTAATTACCACTTATGTTAAAGACGTAGTTGCGGGCAGAAGCTATCAGTATCATAATATAATGGAATAGGAGCACTGATATCGGTAACGGTCGGTAACCTGGTTGCGTAAATCCGTGGTAATCAGCGGCTGCGCAGAACGTGGAACTGTAAATAGAATAAATTAATAACGGTATGATAGTGCATTTTGTGTATGATAACCTGCACGAGGGAATCATGCTTTGTATGTACAAAGATCAAACTTGATTTAGTTACATGGTATGTTTGTGGCAAATGTTTGGCACATCAGTGAGATGGAGGAACTGGCTACTTTTCAATATCTGGCCACTTTATACTGTTGAATTCTGTTTACCTACAGATAGAAAAAAAAAAATTAATTAATAAGTATAATAAAAATATTTAAACTAAAGGGGCATGTTAACAATTGCTAGTAACATTAGACATTATTAAAATATATTTTTTATTCGTTAGGCTATTTTATTGGAAACATAAGATTAAAAATTAACATTATATGGACCCAAACAAATATTAAGAGTAAAAAACATGTATTAATAACTAAATCTAAACTTACTATTCAAATAGAAAACAGAATATAATTAAACTTACTACTAAAATTATTAAGATTGTATTGTACACTATATACTAGCTGTGTTGATCACAAATATTTACATATAAATGTAATTATCTGTTAGATCATTTTATAACCTCGATATTTAAAACGAAAGAAAAATAGAAAAAAGAAAATATAACCTTTTGAAATAAAATAATTTGTTAAAAACTTATTTTGACCTTCATTCTTTTAAGTTAATATAATGACATCATGACTTTTAGTATCCAAGGTCTTCCCATGGCAATGGGGTACGAATATCTTTTTTCAAAGAGAAAAAATGAAACATAATTGTGGCATTATCTATGAAAAGGGACCTTATGCTCGATGGCACTTACGTCGAACCGCGTTATATTTGTATCGCGACATCTTAGAAAACGACATAAGCGCCATCGACAATAAGGTCCCTTTTCATAGATAATGTCATAATTTTGTTTAGTAGTAGTTTAACTGAACATGACTTGTTAGCTCAGTTCATTTTGCTAGCGTCACCGACTCATCAAAACATGATTGACGCTCTAGCGATACCCTCGGTGTCTCGTTTCGTAAACAAACCTATTTACGTCATATTACCGACAGCTACACATGAAACTGTATATAGGTACTAGACTACCTGCCAGAAATAAGTGGACAAATGAGAAATAAGGTATATTGCGTTTAGGGAGTAATGTTATTAGGATATACTTGTAGCTCGAACGAAAAACCTATTATCACAGTGTTTAAAACTTTACCGTCGACTAGCACATGATAGATGTAACTTCACTGTCATCTATACAAGCTTTTACCGCATAAAATCTAAATTATAGAACTATTTTGCTACTTAAGGATCGGTTTCATAATTATAAGATTAAACGAACTCACCTTAAGTGAAGTTCTATCTTAATTATACGAAGCTGCCAGTCCGAGACGTCTGTATGCACAGCGCTACTACATGTAAACACGTCTCTAACTGGCATCAGGTATAATTCAGCTACACGAAAGGGTTAGCTCACTCGTTAAGCGTCTAGATTAAAAAAGAAACGGGTGCAGGCGTGAGGACGCTGACGGACTACAGCTTCAAGTTCGGTTCGCTTGTAACCTAGTTGTTCTAAAAAAAAAGTTCAACTGAAAGTAAAATTAATAATATTATGTTAGATAAGAACATATGACGTCACTACAGAAGACACGTTTAGCCCCACGCCTGTAGATAATATACTATCTTCATTTGCACTGCTACAAGAAATTGATTTATTGCTATTTACGTCAGATAAGCAGATTATTTCAAAACATAGAAAATTTGAATTTGGACTTTCAATCCATAATAGAAGGGTGGCATCATCGCCGAATCCAAGCAACTTGAGGGTCTAACTAAAAAGTAAACAGTTTAAGGCTTGGTCACATAGGGCGCGTTTTGTGGCGTGGCGCAGAGGGCGCGACGCTGCCGTTCGAATGTGTGCCTTATTTCGTTACGTTAGCCACACCGCTGTCTCGCCCCGTTGCACCAACGCTCTCAAAACGCGCCTGTCTGCCCAAGCCTTACTAGTTCAACATACATTATAAGTATAAGTGTGTTATGCCAAATTGCACCCTCGTGCATATATAACAAAGCTGATAATGCATAGGAATCGAAGCTCCGATAATAAAAAAATATACGATGATTTCTTGTTTTTATGCTACAATATAATTAACCTTCGTACGTTCAATGTCACTACTGATTGTCATTAAATGATTATATTACATCTGAGGGCACATTATAAATCGAATAATACATGTATATATATCAGAAATACTTATAACATACATGCACTTAAATTCATTGATATATTGAATCAATTATTAATATAAAACGGGATTTATGTTTATTTTTCCACCTACTTTAATCTATCCAATATAAATGTTTTGGTAAAAAACCAAATAGAATAGATAATAAGAGTGCTGAGATGTTAGAGAAACATCTCGGGATTAAAGGAATACTTTTTAAAACATTGTTGGCTATGATTTAAATACATTTTTTTTCTGTCTGTAAGTCAGTACCTATAGGTTGTTTGTCTGTAAAACATGTAGAACGCTGTTCAATACGTCATATTTTCTATTGTCAAAGTACATTGCCTTTGCATTGTTTTGTTAACAAACGAGACTTAAGTTTATGAATGAAACGGCCGAAGACAATATTTCAAAAATTAACTTTACACTACTATCTTATTACGGCACTGGTTGATTCCCACAAAGCAAATCGTCATATACATTTTAAATTTTACAGATATTCATACAAAGTTCCAAACATTGTACTTTTCCCTGTCAAGCGACCCGTTACGAACGTTCGTTCGTTTAAAAGTAGTATTAAGGGTGCAAACCCAGTGTATACTAGAGGGTCAAGGGAAACCGGGCCTTGTTTACAGCCTTACAGCGTAGCTGTGCACTGTGTCTCGCTAGAGTTCAGTGCTTGCCCTACATCAGTGTTCAACCGCTGGTGTATAGTACTGACAATTAAAGAGAGCCAAGGCGGCTGAGCAATCGTCTTTCAACAAGACATTGACTCGGTAACCTTACTGAGCAAACCTACTCCCCACCTAAACCAAAAGGCATCCTTGTCAACTCATACCGTCCATTCAGCGTTGTTAAAGCCTACAAATCCTAAAACAAACCAAAGATATCCTAAGTACCCATCCAAAAAAGGGAGGGCTTCCTAGATTTATTCTCTCCAAACTGCCCTCCTGGTCACCGCTCAGTGGCCCCGGCCGCTCTGTGTTGACCGCTCTCTCTCGTCAGGTACTAGGGCCGCCGCGCCCGGTCGCGCACTCGGGACGGACGAAGGGGGAATCGGTGCAGGCACATACAACGACTTTACGCCGCTGCTGCCCACTGCACAAAGTTTAGGTGAGTTCTTGCACACTCCTTATATCCTGGTAGTTTCATTTCATTAACTCGCTCTTTGGACATCAAGAGGTTTACTAGTACTAGTTAAAATATTGTATAGTGTATAAGTCCAGAGCTATAGATGTTTCTGCCAACAGTTGACAAGAAATGAGGTGTTGTGTATACCCTAGCAAGTGCTAATTTGTTTATTACTGCTCAAGGTACACTATAAATACATGATATAGAGGCGCCTAGATATTTGTTGAGGCGCCAACGTTTGAAAATAAATGCATTAACTATTATTATCATTGGAATTTATTATTCGTGTCTACATTGCATAGCACAAATAGAATTGATGTTATGAAATGCTAAAATCGCCGAATAAAATTTAGAATGCCTTTAATTTTTTGTCTCTTTGCGGTATTCTAAATTAGTGTTTGTTAATCACGAAATCATCACGTCCCAAATCGAAATGCGTGCCACCGTGCCTAGAATTTAGGGGAATTGCGAAATCGTACGAATGACACGTTTTACTTAATTCTTTGTTAGACATATTGCATTTCAGAAACAATATCTGCATAGTGTACATCTAGTATTTTGAATACAGGCATTTCACACCTATTTGATATTAGCCTTTCTTAGCAACTGTTTGCGTAAGTCTTTAAATTTTTGTCTCTCTTTTAGAGTTGAATTTTCATTTCTTAGCTAATCAACTGTTTTTACATCAGTTGTCTTTATTTTTCATTATATAAGTGAGATAGAACTTGAAGACAATTTCCAGTTTCCACAAATATTTAATTTTTTTTACGCGGCGCTAAAACTTTCCAATTCGTCACACTTTAATTTGCATACTTATATGACGAAGAAGTCGACGAACATTTAAACCAGCGTGACATGAATTTCATCTCAATCTAAATCATCATCATCATCATTTCATCTGTACTGCTGGACATGTCCTCCCCCGAATGGGGGAGCTTGTATCATGGGGGGAGTTGCAATGCTCAAACTCGAACGTTTATTCAGTAAGTGGCCTACTTACTGAATAAACGTTCGAGTTTGAGGGCGCTTTTACACGTCGAGTATACAAAAGAAGAAAAATAAAAACACATAGTCGTCACGCTTGGCAGGCGGGTTGGTGGCTGCAGTAGCTGATGATTCGGTTGCTATCTCGACCACGAGATGGTGTTCTGATATTTTCAACCGGCACCACACGGTTCAATCTGAATACACTTGGGACTTAGGGCGGCGTTTGCGCGACAGAGGTGGTGATCCCCGATCCGGATCATACCTGGTCCAACAAATATCGCTTGACATCCAGCGCGGCAATGCTGCGAGCATTTATGGGATTGGATATTTAGTTAGCTGTAAGTTGCATCAATAATCTAATCTGTATAGTTTTAAGCTGACATGTATATTTCACAATTTATAATAATAAAGATTAACATGTCCAGGTGCCGATTCACCCTCCGCTCGCACAAAGCCCGACGATGCAGAGAGCGGGCGCGAGGCACCCGGATGCTAGCTCGTCCACCTCCGACGCCATGGAGGAGCTGTACGCTACGCTCAACGAGTACCTGCAGATGGAGCACAAGTTCCAGCCGAGACTGTGTCTGCCTAATGATTCTGAGGTATGTTACAACTATCAACCAATTTGGACCCGGGTATGTCCTTAAACTACGTCCAACAATGAGAGTTAGGGCACAGCGAAGTACCATCAAGCTCGAGTCTGGAGAAGCCCAACTGGGGAAGTACCTCCTCCTTACAGAAGACCACAGCCATAATAGCACTGCTACCTTTAAGGTATGTAGTCTTGTGTTCCTGATGGTGAGTAAGGTTCCCAGAGCTCTAACCCCCCCTTAAAAGCCGACAACGCGCTTGTGACTCCCCTGGTGTTGCGGGTGACCATGGGCGACGGCAATTGCTTACCATCAGGCAAATGCAAAAAAGGCAAAAAATGATTTCTAGGCCACTTTGAACCTTGTCACAGCGACGTTAATGAGAGATCTTTGACGTCTTTCATATAGGTTTTCACTGTGACAAGGAACGAAGTGGCCCAGCAATCAAATTGGTTGACTGTACACCCCGTTATCTTATGCTCAATTTTTGAAGAAGACACCAAATGACTTCCATAGACAATTGACGATATTCGATATTAATTGTCGCCCTCCGATCTGATTAAAAAGAGGAATGAATGATAAACATCTATGTTGGTTTTTTTCTGGGGATTGCCTCTGAGTTCTGACACGTTGGGACTGACATATTAAGGAGTTTTATGAAGAATCTTACAACCAATTGGAGAACTTACAATCTGACTCACCAACGTATACTGTTGACCTTGTTATTGTAACATTAATAATACTCAACACATAATATGCTTATCAATTAGGACAAATTTTGTATGGTGACGGCATTGTTTTCTTATACGAACCTATGGTATAGTCTAATGCCTTCCTACATTTGTAAAAATATTCATACGGAGGACAAACAGTTATTGATTGACCTTTACATAACTAGAACTCACTAAACTTCCCGCTTGGATAAGTTATCAGATATCCGCCCACTGTTAACAAATCTAACATATCCGCTACCCCAACCGGATCGCATAGGAAGCAATCAAACAGCATACTTTAAACCAAAATTATTCCAACTTTAACAAGCAAAACACAGCTCTATTATACTTGAATAACGCTCAATATCGATTGATCACATAAACCTATGAAGGGCAATGTTAAAAGCGACCTTGGGCATTCTCTATTTTGCATTAAATCGAGGTCTTACGAAGAGGATGCATACTAAATAAATAAAAAATTGCAAGTCTAATGAATATCGACGGTTCATACTACGTTTTATAATTGCGCAGAACTTTGTTTACGAATGCTGGCACACAATAAACCCGTTTGAATTTCGAAATTGAAAATCGTGGATAAGAATGTTCGCGAAAACAGTTGGTTTCTATTATGGAGGTCATAGTGTGTGCATATGTTGTTAAGATACCTTTAATGTGTTTGTTATAGCTTTATTGGCTATGATAATATGACCTTTATACGTTTAATTTTATACTTAACTGCCTTTATGTGATTGCAATAAATTGCATCTGTCATGATTTTTTTAGTGTCGAGTGCTCTCAGAAACGAAGAGATGGTATTATAGAAACATGAAAGATATTTTTGTGCAAAAATAATGGTGAGCAACTTTTGGGTGCGATTATTTACGCCCACAAAAGTTTTTGAATCCGAGTGCACTCAAAAAATGGTCCTCTGATTTTTCATATGTACAGGTTAATGTGGGTAAGACCGGCATACTATTTTTTTAAGGGAAGTCCGTCATATGACACTAAGTACCTATGAGATAATGTAGAAAATTGGTCTTTCCAGGTAGACGGTCTTACCCACATTGACCTTATCTGATAAATTTTCATGATCATATCGTGTCTGCGATAGTCGTGTGGCTGAATTTTAAATTATAAATGATGCATAAGCAATAGGGCGCTACAACTTCTTAATCTATCTCCAAATAATTAAATCGGGTAACCCACGTTTTCTAGGTCGAATATTGCTCGACATGTTCCGCTACGTAACTAGGACGTGAAATCACGTTTTAATATGTCTGAATCTCTTGATATAGAGTTTAAATCTACCCGGACCCGGGTACGTCCTTAAACTACGTCCAGCAATGAGAGGTAGGGCACAGCGATGACCATCACGCTTGAATCTGGGGCAGCCCAACTGGGGAAGTACGTCCTCCTTACAGAAGACCACAACCATAATAGCACTGCTACTTTTCAGGTATGTAGTGTTGTGTTCCTGATGGTGAGTAAGGTACCCAGAGCTCAACACCCCCCCCTCCCCTTAAAATCCGACAACGACTTGTGACTCTCCTGGTGTTGCGATGGGCGACGGTAATTGCTTACCACCAGGCAATCCGTCTGCTTGTTTGCCGTCTATGTCATAAAAAAACCACGAAATTGTCATTAAAATGAACTTTTTGTTGTTGACAGAACGGGGAAGTGACGACAGGGGCCCGAGACGGCGCCGCGCACGTGATGCGTTGCCTCAAAGTGTGGTACGACCTGCCGACCGAAGTGCTCATTGATGCCGTCAGCCTCTTTGACAGGTGAGCTATAGTTTGTACAGATACACACAGACATCATCCGCCTTTACATTTCAGCGGTATGCAGTCCACTGCTGGACATAGGCTTCCCACAAATATGACTTGTATCATCTTGGGGGTAGTTGCCATAGTCGCCACGCTTGGCTGACGGGTTGGCGACCGCAGTAGCTGTAGATTAAGTTTCGACGGACGCTGCTGCCCGTCCATAGGACTACTTTTACGACACCCGCGAGAGGAGATGGGGTGGTGCTATTCTGGTCAGCCGGCATCACATGGCAACAAACTTTTTTAAACATGTTTGTGAATAATATTTTTTTTGGTACAAGCTTTTATTGTAGACTGTTTTTTTTTTGCTTATGGAGAGCATTCTAACGAGCCTAAACACGACCTGTTTATATTATGTAATTCAGGAGTTGCTATGGAGCTACCTTCAGGCTCCATCATCAGATCAGTGGTACCTTAACCGATTCGTTGCGTCTTCCATTTTCAACAACTTTTGTCTGTGACGGCGAACAATTATTCCATGACGCGGCGGGCGTCATAGAATGAGATGACACTCCTCTCGTGTCAAACGCCACACGTTAAAAACATTGATGACTCGCTTAACATACCATCCGCACTGAATCGGTTGATATTGCATTGTCATCAAAGTTACATAAGTGTGCTAAATGTCATCTCAATCGCTTGAACAGCCTAAAATTCAGTTGCAATATTTGAAACGGACCTTATATGTGACTATGAATTCACATATTGTATGAAAGATTTTATGGGCTTGTTTTAGTTATAGTATAGCCTCCTAAGGCCCACCAATAAAATCCTACTCGAAAATGTTCTTTATAATGTAAGAAACAAAGCAGAATCTCTTTTGTACCAAAATCGCAGGAAACAAATCAAATTGAACTCTGTTTCAATTGTATATAATTCAAATTTAATTGTAGTAATTAGTACCACAGGAAGGCTCGTGGGCATTACGAGGCTATTTTAAACTTTGATTCGTTGTATAGGTTCCTGACCAAAATGAAGGTGCGTCCGTGCCACGTGCCCTGCATCACCGTGGCCTGCATGAACATCGCCATAGACCAGTACGCCGCGCAGACGAAGGAGGCTCGCAAGGTGTCCGTCGAGGAGTTGGGTAAGTCTTCACAGATATAGTGGACGGTGGTTTCTGTAGGTGCCACAGACAGACTGATCTTTGTGATTTCACGACAAAATTCCCCCATTATATTTTAAGATTGGCATTTGGATTGGATTTTTAGAAGCTCTCGCTTAAGTAGTCTTTTTTGTCAGAATAAAGACTATACATCACTTGATTATATACTTTTCTGGGCGATATACAAAGCCGACTTTGTCAAAAGCTTTCTGCAACATGAATGAGTGATCTTTGACACGTATGTTCTCCCTCCAGTGTCCATCTCCCAGTCGGCGTGCACGGCGGGCGACGTGGCGCGCATGTCCCGCGTGGTGGTGGACAAGCTGGCGCTGGCGCCGGGCTCGCGCGCCGCCACGGCCCGCGACTGGCTGCGCCTGCTGGCGCGCCTGCTGCAGCCGCACTGTCCCGCGCCGCCCGAGGTACTCACACACACACACAGTCAGCGTGGTGGTGGACAAGCTGGCGCTGGCGCCGGGCTCGCGCGCCGCCACGGCCCGCGACTGGCTGCGCCTGCTGGCGCGCCTGCTGCAGCCGCACTGTCCCGCGCCGCCCGAGGTACTCACACACACACACAGTCAGCGTGGTGGTGGACAAGCTGGCGCTGGCGCCGGGCTCGCGCGCCGCCACGGCCCGCGACTGGCTGCGCCTGCTGGCGCGCCTGCTGCAGCCGCACTGTCCCGCGCCGCCCGAGGTACTCACACACACACACAGTCAGCGTGGTGGTGGACAAGCTGGCGCTGGCGCCGGGCTCGCGCGCCGCCACGGCCCGCGACTGGCTGCGCCTGCTGGCGCGCCTGCTGCAGCCGCACTGTCCCGCGCCGCCCGAGGTACTCACACACACACACAGTCAGCGTGGTGGTGGACAAGCTGGCGCTGGCGCCGGGCTCGCGCGCCGCCACGGCCCGCGACTGGCTGCGCCTGCTGGCGCGCCTGCTGCAGCCGCACCGTCCCGCGCCGCCCGAGGTACTCACACACACACACAGTCAGCGTGGTGGTGGACAAGCTGGCGCTGGCGCCGGGCTCGCGCGCCGCCACGGCCCGCGACTGGCTGCGCCTGCTGGCGCGCCTGCTGCAGCCGCACTGTCCCGCGCCGCCCGAGGTACTCACACACACACACAGTCAGCGTGGTGGTGGACAAGCTGGCGCTGGCGCCGGGCTCGCGCGCCGCCACGGCCCGCGACTGGCTGCGCCTGCTGGCGCGCCTGCTGCAGCCGCACTGTCCCGCGCCGCCCGAGGTACTCACACACACACACAGTCAGCGTGGTGGTGGACAAGCTGGCGCTGGCGCCGGGCTCGCGCGCCGCCACGGCCCGCGACTGGCTGCGCCTGCTGGCGCGCCTGCTGCAGCCGCACCGTCCCGCGCCGCCCGAGGTACTCACACACACACACAGTCAGCGTGGTGGTGGACAA
Source organism: Grapholita molesta (assembly GCA_022674325.2). Lineage (NCBI taxonomy): Eukaryota > Metazoa > Arthropoda > Insecta > Lepidoptera > Tortricidae > Grapholita > Grapholita molesta. The sequence goes on from CP053147.2 coordinate 4,430,661, forward strand.
GCTGGCGCTGGCGCCGGGCTCGCGCGCCGCCACGGCCCGCGACTGGCTGCGCCTGCTGGCGCGCCTGCTGCAGCCGCACTGTCCCGCGCCGCCCGAGGTACTCACACACACACACAGTCAGCGTGGTGGTGGACAAGCTGGCGCTGGCGCCGGGCTCGCGCGCCGCCACGGCCCGCGACTGGCTGCGCCTGCTGGCGCGCCTGCTGCAGCCGCACTGTCCCGCGCCGCCCGAGGTACTCACACACACACACAGTCAGCGTGGTGGTGGACAAGCTGGCGCTGGCGCCGGGCTCGCGCGCCGCCACGGCCCGCGACTGGCTGCGCCTGCTGGCGCGCCTGCTGCAGCCGCACTGTCCCGCGCCGCCCGAGGTACTCACACACACACACAGTCAGCGTGGTGGTGGACAAGCTGGCGCTGGCGCCGGGCTCGCGCGCCGCCACGGCCCGCGACTGGCTGCGCCTGCTGGCGCGCCTGCTGCAGCCGCACTGTCCCGCGCCGCCCGAGGTACTCACACACACACACAGTCAGCGTGGTGGTGGACAAGCTGGCGCTGGCGCCGGGCTCGCGCGCCGCCACGGCCCGCGACTGGCTGCGCCTGCTGGCGCGCCTGCTGCAGCCGCACTGTCCCGCGCCGCCCGAGGTACTCACACACACACACAGTCAGCGTGGTGGTGGACAAGCTGGCGCTGGCGCCGGGCTCGCGCGCCGCCACGGCCCGCGACTGGCTGCGCCTGCTGGCGCGCCTGCTGCAGCCGCACTGTCCCGCGCCGCCCGAGGTACTCACACACACACACAGTCAGCGTGGTGGTGGACAAGCTGGCGCTGGCGCCGGGCTCGCGCGCCGCCACGGCCCGCGACTGGCTGCGCCTGCTGGCGCGCCTGCTGCAGCCGCACTGTCCCGCGCCGCCCGAGGTACTCACACACACACACAGTCAGCGTGGTGGTGGACAAGCTGGCGCTGGCGCCGGGCTCGCGCGCCGCCACGGCCCGCGACTGGCTGCGCCTGCTGGCGCGCCTGCTGCAGCCGCACTGTCCCGCGCCGCCCGAGGTACTCACACACACACACAGTCAGCGTGGTGGTGGACAAGCTGGCGCTGGCGCCGGGCTCGCGCGCCGCCACGGCCCGCGACTGGCTGCGCCTGCTGGCGCGCCTGCTGCAGCCGCACTGTCCCGCGCCGCCCGAGGTACTCACACACACACACAGTCAGCGTGGTGGTGGACAAGCTGGCGCTGGCGCCGGGCTCGCGCGCCGCCACGGCCCGCGACTGGCTGCGCCTGCTGGCGCGCCTGCTGCAGCCGCACTGTCCCGCGCCGCCCGAGGTACTCACACACACACACAGTCAGCGTGGTGGTGGACAAGCTGGCGCTGGCGCCGGGCTCGCGCGCCGCCACGGCCCGCGACTGGCTGCGCCTGCTGGCGCGCCTGCTGCAGCCGCACTGTCCCGCGCCGCCCGAGGTACTCACACACACACACAGTCAGCGTGGTGGTGGACAAGCTGGCGCTGGCGCCGGGCTCGCGCGCCGCCACGGCCCGCGACTGGCTGCGCCTGCTGGCGCGCCTGCTGCAGCCGCACTGTCCCGCGCCGCCCGAGGTACTCACACACACACACAGTCAGCGTGGTGGTGGACAAGCTGGCGCTGGCGCCGGGCTCGCGCGCCGCCACGGCCCGCGACTGGCTGCGCCTGCTGGCGCGCCTGCTGCAGCCGCACTGTCCCGCGCCGCCCGAGGTACTCACACACACACACAGTCAGCGTGGTGGTGGACAAGCTGGCGCTGGCGCCGGGCTCGCGCGCCGCCACGGCCCGCGACTGGCTGCGCCTGCTGGCGCGCCTGCTGCAGCCGCACTGTCCCGCGCCGCCCGAGGTACTCACACACACACACAGTCAGCGTGGTGGTGGACAAGCTGGCGCTGGCGCCGGGTCAGTCGTCCAGCCTCGGCAGAATGGTAGCGCTGAACGAGTTGATCAAGTACTAATTAAGAATTGATGAATTGAAAGAACTAAGGCCCTGCCTGTTAACTTAAAGTGTCCAACATTGGTGCCATCAGGCCATCACTCTACTGTGCTATATTTTAAATGAAATTTGAACTAATTTGAAACGTGAATACGTTATTCCAGGAGGCGGAGCTGATGAAGCTGCTGGAGATCGTGATCTGCGACGCGGCGTGCGCCAACGCGCGCACCAGCGAGCTGGCGCTGGTGGTGCTGTACCACCACCTGGAGCAGCAGCTGGTGGAGCTGGCGCGCGCCGCGCCGCTGCCCGACCACGCCTACCAGCTGTTCGAGGTCGGCTGCCAGCTGCAGCACTACTGCCACGTGAGTACATGGTGTTTGTACACTTGGAACGAAGCGAATTAAGTCATTAATGTCATTATATTGTTAAGTGGACGTCTTTTGGCTGACATGAGGATGATGATTTTAAATACTAGCTGTGCCCCGCGGTTTATTAGGGAAAAATGTAGCCTATGTGTTAATCCAGGGTGTCAGCTAACTCCATACCAAATTTTAATAAAATCTCTCCAGCCGTTTAGATGTGAAAAAGTAACAAACATAACACTTACAAACTCCTTTATAATATTTATATGTACTTATTAGTGACAATTTTTTGCCCATGGCTTTACACGCGCAGAAGAATACATGTAACCGGTAGCAATTATTGTTGTTTTTATTTTCATTAAATAAGGAAAACACAACGTTTAAAGTCTCGCTTGACAGTTGACTTGCATCTTCATGCAAACTTAACAAGACGGGCACATACGCCTCGCGGAATAACCGAATGAAGTAATAATGGTTGTGTACGCTTGCAGATGTCGGACGCGTCGTTGGTGAGCACCCGCAACCTGGTGCGCGGCGTGCTGGCGCGGTACGAAGCCCGCGCCGCCGCCCCGCAGCGCCAGCGGCTCGTGTGGCGCCTGTCCGAGCGCACGCTCAAGGTACACCACCCTCCCCACACAACCTGGTGCGCGGCGTGCTGGCGCGGTACGAGGCGCGCGCCGCCGCCCCGCAGCGCCAGCGGCTCGTGTGGCGCCTGTCCGAGCGCACGCTCAAGGTACACCACCCTCCCCACACAACCTGGTGCGCGGCGTGCTGGCGCGGTACGAGGCGCGCGCCGCCGCCCCGCAGCGCCAGCGGCTCGTGTGGCGCCTGTCCGAGCGCACGCTCAAGGTACACCACCCTCCCCACACAACCTGGTGCGCGGCGTGCTGGCGCGGTACGAGGCGCGCGCCGCCGCCCCGCAGCGCCAGCGGCTCGTGTGGCGCCTGTCCGAGCGCACGCTCAAGGTACACCACCCTCCCCACACAACCTGGTGCGCGGCGTGCTGGCGCGGTACGAGGCGCGCGCCGCCGCCCCGCAGCGCCAGCGGCTCGTGTGGCGCCTGTCCGAGCGCACGCTCAAGGTACACCACCCTCCCCCACACAACCTGGTGCGCGGCGTGCTGGCGCGGTACGAGGCGCGCGCCGCCGCCCCGCAGCGCCAGCGGCTCGTGTGGCGCCTGTCCGAGCGCACGCTCAAGGTACACCACCCTCCCCACACAACCTGGTGCGCGGCGTGCTGGCGCGGTACGAGGCGCGCGCCGCCGCCCCGCAGCGCCAGCGGCTCGTGTGGCGCCTGTCCGAGCGCACGCTCAAGGTACACCACCCTCCCCACACAACCTGGTGCGCGGCGTGCTGGCGCGGTACGAGGCGCGCGCCGCCGCCCCGCAGCGCCAGCGGCTCGTGTGGCGCCTGTCCGAGCGCACGCTCAAGGTACACCACCCTCCCCACACAACCTGGTGCGCGGCGTGCTGGCGCGGTACGAGGCGCGCGCCGCCGCCCCGCAGCGCCAGCGGCTCGTGTGGCGCCTGTCCGAGCGCACGCTCAAGGTACACCACCCTCCCCACACAACCTGGTGCGCGGCGTGCTGGCGCGGTACGAGGCGCGCGCCGCCGCCCCGCAGCGCCAGCGGCTCGTGTGGCGCCTGTCCGAGCGCACGCTCAAGGTACACCACCCTCCCCACACAACCTGGTGCGCGGCGTGCTGGCGCGGTACGAGGCGCGCGCCGCCGCCCCGCAGCGCCAGCGGCTCGTGTGGCGCCTGTCCGAGCGCACGCTCAAGGTACACCCCCACCACCACACACACACACGCCACCAGCGCACCTTACCTGCACGGGAACCGTTACACTACCCGACTAAAATCTCCCAACAGTAGTCCAAAAACTTAGTTGAATATACAACAAAAATACTCACACTTACACACACTTCAGTCGTAAATCGTCCACTGCTGGACATTGGCCTCTCCAAAATATGACTTGTATCATCGAAGGGTAGTTGCCATAGTCGCCACGCTCGGCAGGAGGATTGGCGACCGTAGCTGCTGTAGATTGGGTTGCGACGGACGCTGCTGCCCGTCCGTCGGTTTTTTCTTACGAGGAGATGGGGTGGTGCTATTCTAGTCAGCCGGCACCACACAGCCACCAATATAGCAATACATACATATATATAATATAAAAATACTCACGCACACTTTTACTATGACGTTCTTATCTTGTTGTCCAAATCTTTTTTTATAAACGACTGACCAGCGTTTGACCTCAGTCGCACCTGATGGTAAGTGTCGACGAGGTCGAGGGTGTGTGCTACCCCAGCTGGTTCAGTAATTCTTGCCTTGAAAAGACCCAAATTATATGTTTCCGGGAATACATACGAAGGAAGCGAATTGCATTCCACACCCACTCGGACACTATCGTGGATTATAATATGCTGTTACATTGTAACAACTTTTTTTTTCCTTAAATATTAATATCGATTATTGGTTGTGTGAGGTACTCACAGCGCCATCTAGTAGATCTCATGGAAGTTTGGACTAACGAGGTGGATATAACTTTCAAAATGGTTTCTCTATAAAAACAATTGTATTGTCCAGGTGTTGCGGCCCACGGATCGCCTGACGTCGTTGCTACCCACCATCGAAGAGCAACAGTTTGCTGTTGAAGCCACTCCCACCAGAAATAGGTAAATATTTCTTTTATGTCAGCGTTTTTCATGTAATATATAGGCATTGCTTAGGTGCCAAGTCACATTAATGTTGGCCTTAGACACTGGTCCCATAACAAGCTAGTAAGCTATCAGCTATTTCAAGGGACAAAAGATAATCGATACATAAAAAAAAAAAAAAAAACAACGTACTTTCTTATTACGGAGTGAACCGTAGTATCGCGATTACTTGTTATATATCTTGATACATGCCATTGTTTCTATTATGTAGATATCTTCTATCAATCAAAAATATGGTAACTTGTATATTAGATATATACAGACTTATGGTAATGAATGGCACCAATGTTGGACACTTTTAGCTGACAGGCACTAATGATGAACACTTAGTTCTTATTTCAAAAATTATAAAGTTATAAATTGAATATGTCCCAACAAATGCACAACACTTAACTCCTTTGAAATAAACACTAATGTTCATGATTAGTTCCTTGTCGATTACTGGTGCCGTCACCTTACTGCATTTTTAGTATAAAGAAGTGCTATATTTGTCATACAAGAGACTATTAGCCTAAATTGTACCACTAATATTATCTGAAAAACTCATGTTTTTTGTTATTCTACAGATCCGGCAGTGAAAGCAGCGAAAACGAAGAGACATCCGACTGGCCGCGAAGCCCCGTGCTCCCCGTGTACTGCGACCACTGAACACCTGCCAGGGACCTTGCTACACATATTAACTACATATAATATAACAAGAAACAGAAGTTAACGCTAAAGTTTGTTATTTGGTTTCGATCCCATGGCGACCCTGCCAATTGCATCGGTTAGAAAACTGTCAGTCAATAATTTGTGTCTTAGTTTTTTGTGTTTTTTTTTATGATATAAAAGCAAGGTCCCGCACTGGCCTAATGGCAACAGTTTTTTTACGACTGGCACTGTGCCAAAGTCTATGGTCGTTTAGCTAGGAGCTGCACTGTTACTTAAAAAAAAAGTAGACCAACATTTTCAAAATAATACTTTTTCATGAGTTGACCAAAAAGAAAATGTGTGAAACAGTGTGGTTCTTAGTATCTCAGTATCTTAGTTGGTATCTTAGTATTAGGCAGCTTGATTTGTCAACCGGATGAAAGCATGTGATCCCAATTTTGAAAACAAAGTCAAAAGTCCGTGATCCTGAAAGGTGTGTTTTGAGTATTTAATTAAATTGTGGTATTTTACAATATTTCACTGTGTGGGCAAACTAAAATATTTTTATTTTATGGCGGTTACATATTGCAGATCCGAACGCAACTGTGCCAAAGGATCATCGATATATTTTAAGTAAATGTAGTTAAGAGATTGTACTAAAAAAAAAACTTAATATATTAATAGGCCGAGCACAGTGAGGTATTGTAAGAGACAGCAGTAAGTATAGTTTTAAGTTAAGACATGGTTCATCGTGTTATAAACGAGAATAGGTAATTTTTCTACAAATTTACAGTTTTAAGATTAAATAGTGCAATTCAAGCCGATATTTGTCTTGACATTTTTGGAGTATTATTGAGTTTTGTTAGCGCATGCGTCCCGGACGTCGCTTAATCCAAACACGAAAGTCATACAGGCGCAAAAACATACTTAGATCGAAGTTAAATCATTATTTTATTCTCGTTGCGTTTGTATGCCAGTCGTTCTGTAAAATTGTAAACTAAATATCAGTCTTTATAAGCTTTATTAAATTTAATTGTAATTAATAGTTTTTATTTCGGGTAAGCGGCGGACGTGACGCCCATAGCTTTCTTACTGTGATGATTTTTATAAGAAAAATGTTGAAAAAAAAATTCCATATTGCGTAGTTGTAAGGATACCCGTGCGCGAGTACGTGAAGTAACGATATCCACCGAAATGAAGTGTACATGTGAACAGTAAATTATTTACTATTGTATAATAAATAATATATTTTTTTTCTCTTTAAATACCACTTGACTAACTCTATTAAGAGTTTCTAAATTTAATAACATTTAATCTAAAACGTTGGCATTATTATTTTCATTTATTTACATTATTTTATAGCTTAATAATAATTCTTGTATAAAATATTTCGATTATTTCATAATTATGTCTAGCTATAAACAAATAAATGACAAAAAAATTACAAATCTTTGAAAAAATAAAAAAAATGATCTCAGGTAATGTTTTCAGTCTGTCGCGAAGTATCATGAAAATAAAATAATAAAAAAAAACAAATGTGAAAAGCGTGAGCGGCGTGTCTATGGTTTGCATTTTCCCGCTATTTTAAAAACGCACGCCGCTCGCGTTTTAAAAAAAATCTTTCTAAGATTTTATAAAGGTAGCCTTAAACAAGAGTCATGTTGTGTGTAGAGAGTGAGGTGAAAATGTGTCTTAAAAATGTAAAAAAAAAAAAGTCCAAAAAATCTTAGTAGCTAGTGAAACTCTTGTGATTAAGTCTTATCAATAATTTTTCACTTTAGCATTTTTACTGGTGCAAAGGAGGAATAAATATTTATAAGAATTAATGAGAGACTTAATGTCTTCTTTCCTTTAATAATTTGTAATTATATGAATACGCGACTCGTTTTTTGCTCTTGAAAAATGAATGTTCTAAACGAAATGGTTTGAAACATGTTTTTACAAATTATTTCCTACTGTTCTTCTGAATGTGGTTAGCTTAAGTGTAAATTGGCATTTTGTGTGACTGAGGCGAATGCAGTCAATAAGTCGATCACTTTAACCAACACTACCGAATGCAAAATTTTCCATCTGTCGTTCTTACCTTCGTCAGTGAGACGAAATCTACAGAATTTATCGAGGTGGAGTTGGTTTTAAGTCGGTCGATTGAATATCTGTGTAAGCTTGAGTGTCAGTTTTATGGTAAAATCATGAAACGGAAAAAAAATATCTGCAATCTCGAATCAATGAGAGAATAAAAGTTGAGACTCTTTATTTTTGTGTTTTATTGTTATGTAGACTCCGACCACTGATGTTGCACTGTGTCGGACTCAATGACCTTGTGCCTATAGAAAGTTGTTTAACTAGTTCCATATTTAATATTTAAATCGAAAGAAAAATAGAAAAATTTGACTCGCAGCGGGACTCGATCCCAAAAAAAAAATTATATTATCATCGAACAACTTCCTTGAAACGAACTTAATCATTTTATTTTTTCAAAACAGAAGGCTTCTTGTATGTAGTAATAATATCCTAAACTCTTTGAAACTCCATTTTGTGTTTTAAAAGGCACATAATAAATAAAGATATACTTAATTTTTCGTGAACCTTTGCTAACTAGGAGGAATATTTAATGGAGAAAGCATCCGCGAGCGCCGCCAGTAAAGGACAAAGATATTCTGGACTTGGTTGCCCAAAATGTAACAATTCACTATACTTTTGCTTTACGGGACATTCTTTATAACAAAAATATTAGCTTATTCTGTATTCATTACCGCAACTTTTGTTGAAAACCCATTGTATGTGTTTGTTCCCCTCCAACTTTGACAGTTCTAAAGGGACCAGTTTGGAGGGGAACAAAAGTATGTGAAACTATGACAAGGGCGGACGAAAATAGCGCTGTCTCTGCCATACCTATGGAAATTTACATAAAACCATCCCTTTCGATCGTGGTATTATTATTAGCACGCTCCGTCTAGTTTAATGGTATGTCTATGTTGCCTACATACAGAAACTAGTTCCTAAAACTTAGCGCAAAAAAACTAGAATCCAAGTTTTAAAAACATAATCACAATGACAGTGACAGCTAACCTGTCAAATTTTTGTTAACTTGTGTAGTTGTGTGTTGTTACTGACGTTACTGTTGTTGTTTCTTGAGCTATTGTCGCCTTGTTTTTATATTTAATTTTATTTCAAAATTATGACTGAACTAAAACCACTAGTTACACTTCAATGCAAGCAACAAGTAATACGAGCCGTGCGGTTCAACGTCGATGGCACTTACTGTCTTACTTGCGGCGCCGACAAAAAAATAAAACTATGGAACCCACATCGTCAACTCCTACTTAAAACTTACGGAGGCCACGCTAATGAGGTCCTAGACGCCGCTGGGAGCTGTGACAGCAGTCAAATTATATCCTGCAGCGCTGATAAATCAGTTATCCTCTGGGATGTCACTACCGGTCAGCCTTTAAGACGATATCGCGGCCACGCTAGCTCCGTTACCAGAGTCAAATACAATGAAGAGTCTACCATGGCTGTATCCGGCTCTGTAGACAACACAGTTGCATTTTGGGACGTTCTCAGCCGCCGTCAAGAGCCTGTGCAAGTTTTAAAAGATGCTAAAGACACTATAACCTCAATACAAGTGACAGACTTTGAAGTGGTTACGTGTTCTGTGGATTCTCATGTAAGACGGTACGATATGAGGGTAGGAAAGATGTTTTCAGACTTTATAGGTCATATTATTACTTATGGGAGCTTAACTCATGACGGACAGTGTTATATACTGAGTTGTGCTGACAGTACAGTCAAATTATTTGACAAAGATTCTGGGGAACTACTGAATACATTCACCGGGCATGAAAGTAAAGACTTTTTGCTAGAAAATGCAGTTAATGCTAAGGACAGTCATATTATCTCTGGTTCTGCAACTGGGGAAATATTTTTCTGGGATTTGATAAGCAGTAATGTTACGTGTAAGTTGGTTCATAGTAAAAATAAGCCAGTAGTATCTTTAAGCCACCATCCTACTGAAGATTACTTGTTAACAGCGTGTGAAGATGAAATAATACTATGGGGTGATGTACTGCTACCTTAAATAATTTAATGTTACATAAATATAAGTAAAAAAAAATAAATTGTTTATTTCCATTCCATGTCCATTTATTTGAACGTAAATCGCATTAGACTGAAGTCAATAATTGCAAAAATATATTTTAAACATATTATAATAATTAAAAATCAACACAATATTAAAATCATCATAATTAAAAGAAAAAGAATCAAAAACAAAATTTTGTTGCATCTCTTCTGTTGTCAGAGCTTGGGCTGGCTCAATTTTTTTTTAATTGACTCTAATACACATGGATACCATTTCCTGTTTTATTTTAATCAAAAACATACATACAGTCAGCAGCAAAAGTGGCTACGCGTTTGAAGTGTTCAAAATGACGTACACACACTCTTATTATCTTGACAATAGGGATGTGTTGACCTCATTTTGAACACCTCAAACGCTTAACCACTTCTGATGCTGACTGTACCAGTGATGGGTACTATGGGTGCAAAACTTTAACAATACTTGTTAAGCGGACATAAAAGAGTGTATAGAGCCATAATAACAATTATATTCTTACATCCAAATATTGGCATATTGAGATTCCAATGTATAATGGAATTGGATACTAATTGAATTGGATATTATTTGAATTCCAATATATAATAGACGAACATGGAAAAATATTATGAAAACTATTTAAAAATAAACATGTAAATACCCGTTTTAATTTTTAACTAGAAAATAAATAATATTTATATGTCTAATAAAATTTAGATGTTGTCATTAACATCTATATAATTTTTATCTATAAAATATTTGGTCACACACTTATAGATGCCCCGAGTTATCCCAGGTATGCTAATCAAACATACCTGGGATAACTCGGGGCATCTATAAGTGTGTGACCAAAGGTCATATTTGAAAATAGAAAATTATATTTTGAAATGTTTTATTTTTAAATTTTTTACTATACTTAATCAATTTTGAATTTCCAAATACCTAAGGATAACCTTTTTTGTCACCACCATGCAAAAATTATAGAAATTGATAGCAAAATAGGAAAACAGGTCAAGTTTTAGAACAAGCTCCTGATTCTTAGTAGAAAACACATAAAATCAAAATTTACGTAAAATAACAAAACTTTGATGTGGCAATTTATATCTACACTATGATACACAGGGTTAAGCTACATTCATTCATCATATAAAATCAGCATATATTTGGTTAGCATGCCTTAGGCTAGTCCACACAGACCAGGCAGTCTTGTTGACATTTTTTATTTTATTTCTAGATTCTAGTGTCAAATCAGCATTAAATTTAATTTCAAGTATATCTTTAGTTAAAGTTTGCATTTCGTTTCTCCTTGTGTATTCTCATGTAATCTCATATGTTGCTTCAATTTACATATTTGTTGAAAGTTATAAGTGCAATGCTCGCATTTATATGGCCTTGTTGCATTATGCACTTCCATGTGTCTTTTTACGTCATAAGGTTTTTGAAATGTTTTCTCACAAATCGGGCAAACATGAGGCTTGTTTATATGCCTTTTTTTACTTAATTCTGTTTTATTAAGTCTATTTTTGTCATTTGTCTGACTTTCACTATGGAATCTCATATGAGACACTAACAGGTGTCTGGTTTTGAAAATGTTATTGCATTTTTTACATACATGCTTCTGCATATGTCTTTTTAAATAAGTGTAATGTTCAGTTTCATACAAACAAATGTCACATATATATTTTTGGGTGCGATGAGTCGCTTTATGACATGTTAAGTAGCGGGTGTGCAATGTTTTATACTCACACATAGTGCAAGCTTTGTAATTTACTTTCGAATCATGTATTTTAATATCATGGTTGATATATTCGGATTTAGTTGCAAATGAGTCATCGCAATTTGGGCAAGAATACTTTTTTACCTTACTTTGGTTTGCTCTAGATTTTGATAAATACCCATTACAATTCCCATTTTCATTTGAACATATATTTACGTTCGGACCGTTTGAAAATAATTTATTTTCAGAATGATTAGTGTCATGATATAATGTATGTATAAGTTCGTTTGTTTCTAAGTTTTTTGTAAGTTCTTGTGTATACAACGAAGAATACATCGTGTCATGTGTCGTAGAATCTGCTTCATAATTTTGAGGCTTCAAATTAACTGCTGTAATACATTGTACATTATCCTGTATTGCTGTTTGTTCGCCATTTTCTAATTCACATTCGACGGTTGGATAACTTTTGGCAAGCTCTTTCTCATCTTCGGATTCACAATGAACTGTCGAGAAAAATCTGGATTATCTATTATACTTTTATATATTATATTATACTGTTACAGTGAAGTGCCGGTGACGCGAACGCGGGTCGGCAGTCTTAGCGGTTGTAAATGGAAAATTATGACCTATATACATAGCATAGCTAGGTTATATGCTCTTAGCCTTATGAAGAGTAGAGGTGTGACTACACATGCTTTTTAATGAGGTTCAAATACCTTTTTTTTTTAAATATGAATTACTTTCAAGATATGTTTTAATCTCCAGTAAAAGGGATATAAGAACGGTGGTGGCCTAGCTGTAAAATAGTGCGACTTGCAATCCGGAGGTCGTAGGTTCAAACCCCGGCTTGTACCAATGAGTTTTTCGGAACTTATGTACGAAATATCATTTGATATTTACAAGTTGCTTTTCGGTGAAGGAAAACATCGTATAGGAATCCGGATTAATCCCAATAAGGCCTAGTTTACCCTTTGAGTTGGAAGGTCATATGGCAGTCGCTTTCATAAAACTAGTGCCTACTAACTACATAGTTGCCAAGCGGACCCCAGGCACCTATGAGCGGTGGTAAAATGACGGCACATCGCGAGGAAGGTGAAAAACTTACAAGTGTCATAAATAAATAAAAAAAACATTAAGGCCAAATAAGGTTTCATTCTATTCTTTGAAGATCTCCAACTTAAAAAATGATAATTAGTTATTTTAAAAAAGAACATATTAATTAGAAATAGAGAAAAAATTACGAAACTCGAACTCTCGACTGCCGGATACAAGCCCGTCGCTGTGCAATTTGAGCTACTGAGACTCACCCGTTGGCTGCGAATTAGGTATGGTTTCGTTAAGCAGACGTTAATACTCGCAAATTAATATACTATAATATACATACATTTCAGCCGTATGCAGTCCACTGCTGGACATAGGCCTCCCACAAATATGACTTGTATCATCTTGGGGGTTACTTGCCATAGTCGCCACGCTTGGCGGGTTAGCGACCGCAGTAGCTGTAGATTGGGTTTCGACGGACGACTTTTCCCTTTGTCGCCTCTTACGACACCCGCGGGAGGAGATGGGGTGGCGCTATTCTAGTCAGCCGGTATCAAATGGCTTACTATTCCATACTAATATATAAATGCGAAAGTAACTCTGTCTGTCTGTTACCTCTTCACGCAGATGAGATGACATCAAAGGGATATAGTTTAAATACAAACCTAGTGTTTCCATGTAGACGGGCGAGTGGTACATCGTCAGGTCTACATTGAGCTCGCTGGCGAACTCGCTGCCGTAGAACACCAGCAGTTCCGTGAAGCGAGGAACTATTTTTATAGTCCTAAGGAAATACTTATTTGTAATAGTACATTACTACAGAAACCGGGAAGTAAGGGGTTGCCGGCCGAGTATGTATAGCAGGGATTGTTACGAAACCGGCAACCCCCTTGTATAGTGCTTTTCTCAAACATGCAATAGGTACAGTAATTTAAAAAAAAACTCCAAGAAATAAAAGTTTAAAACCCCCGCTATGTTGTACTATTTGTATTTAACGCGGAATAACTAAAAGATTATCGTAGCGTAGTTCAAAAAGTGAAAACTTGAGTTATGATTGTTATTGCACGACAGTAAAGGCATTTTATATGTATTCTTTGAAAACAATTGGAGTTGTAGCAGCGCTAGTCCAGTACTAGCATGTACGCTACAGTGCTAATCCAGTACTAGCTTTGATGCTACGGTGCTAGTACAGTACTCGCCTGTAGTACAAACGGCCCCGGTACTGAAAAGCGAGCAGGTTCTGCTCGCTGAAATGTCTCGAGCAGTTTACGTAGCGCATCCAGTTTGACTTGTTCGCGTCCTGCGCGTCTAGGATGTGGGATGGTTTACGCTCGTCTTTGAAAATCTATAAAAAGGTAACATGAAATAGCTTAGAAATCTATAATTTAATGAGCAGTCTGGCCTAAGTAGTGGTTAGTGACCCTGCCTATGAAGCCGATGGTCCTGGGTTCGATGAGCACAGATATTTGTTCCTGAGTCATGGGTGTTTTCTATGTATTTAAGAATTTATATGTATCTATCTATTATATATATCGTCGTCTAGTACCTACAACACAAGCCTTACGAGCTTACCGTAGGACTAGGTCGATTTGTGTAAGATTGTCCTGAATATTTATTATTTATTTATTATAATTACTACCAGTGGCGGCGCGACTTACACGATTCCCGCCAAAATATATCGCTTTTCTGATAAAGTCGGTGAACAAATGTTACTCTTACTATGTTTATGGTGTAGAATCGACGCGTAAAGTATAAGGCATCAAAGTTAGTGTTTACCTTCTGGTGCTAATATTGAGACCCGAGCGTGAAAGATTCCAAAATTGAACGCAAAGCATAGCGGTTCAAGAGTGGAATCTTGAACGTTTTGAGGATTTCAAGAAAAGAGGAGAACAAACTTGATGCCTAGTGAAAGCATCTATGGCATCAACATTTCAATCAAAGAAGACCTCCAACTAGGTGAAGCTACGTTCTGTTCCGGGTCTGGTCGTTGTGGAAATCGTTGTAGAGGCCTTTGTCCAGCAGAATTATTTTATGTACGCTGGCCTCCAGGCTAGCACCATGCTGAGTCGGGACCATTTCGTGGCACTCTAGTTAGTCTGCTAGTTCTAAGTATGTAATTGTGTACGTATGCCTCGAATAAATGTTTTTTCTTCTTCTTCGAAGGGCCGGTGACGCGATCGGCGAACCGAACGGACACTCAGCACTCTTAGTGCTTGAAAATGGAGTCCTATGTTGTCCGACACATGTCGCGCGAGTGACTAAATAAACGTGAATAGGACCGTGTTAACCGTTAATTATTGTACCACTGACGACCGTTCTCGCCTAGTGGGTAGTGACCCTGCCTATGAAATAATGCAGTCAGGGCATTTATTTGTGATGAGCACAGATATTTGTTCCTGAGTCATGGGTGTTTTCTATGTATTTAAGTATTTATATGTATCTATCTATTATATATATCGTCGTCTAGTACCTATAACACGAGCCTCACTGAGCTTACCGTATGACTAGATCGATTTGTGTAAGATTGTCCAGAAATATTTATTTATTTATGTCTCACGAAAGTTTAAATACAAGCAGATTGGCTGATTAATAATGATTTTAATTTAAAACTTACCTGCCAACAGTAAGGCGAGGTCGCTTCGTCAGTCTTCACTCCGCGATAGGGTCCAAATCTGACTCCTTCAGGCAGAGTCAGGGTACTAAACACGCCTATCCCGGCACCTGTATAACCAACTTATTTGACCTCTAGCCGCCCAGAGATAAACAAATTGCCAGGCCAAATGCTATGTTTGTGTCACAGTTAAAAGTCAAAATGGCATTAAATGGGAGTCCTTTTTATAGGTCTCCAGGCAGTTAGGGGTTATAGCCGGATTAGTCGAAGTAAAGCCATGGCCAGAAGTATTGACCCATGTTTTTTATATGAAAAATCGATATTTTAGTGTAGGGGTGACGGCGCCAGTTATGGACAAGGAACCAATCATGAACATTAGTGCTTATTACAAAGGAGTCAAGTGTTGTGCATATGTAGGTAGATATTTAATTTATAACGATATGATTTTTGAATTAAGAACTAAGTGTCGATCATTGGTGTCATTTACATCTTTTCTGATTGATTTTGATTACATATTATCAATTAATTTAAACTGATTAGGTATTGGTCGTTGTGGTGACTGTTCTTTCCAACCGATCAAGTTCAAAATAATACTAGTATATAAAGTTTGTCATATTACGTAAATTGTTGACTTGATGACGGTTGGAACGAACGTATTTATATTAAAGCTAAACTGTGAGAACCTGTAATTGGAATTTATGTTTAGTTCTTATACAATTAAATATGCTTAAGCTGTTGGTTTTCCTCATCATAATAAATTAAAGAATTAAAACTACGGAACCCTACATTGAGCATAGCCCGACATGCTCGTGGCCAGTTTTTTTATAATTTAATACCTGGTATAGTGGAAGGAGCCAAGTGCAGGAAGACCCTGGGGATGGTCAGGGCAGCCCGAGGGACAAACGGCGGATGTTCCGTTGGAGAGGGCACCTGACGAGAGGTGAAGAACTTAACTGAAGCACCATGTCTATGTAGTTGTGCAGGAATTAATATGGAATTTGGCAGTTTTCAGAAAAAGTGCCCTAAATGTACCCAAAAGTACATAGGTTTGGTGCTTTAGCTAAGTTTTTGAACTAACAGAAGTTATTAGTATGTTATTAGCGAATAATACTGTGTGTACATTCAATACGAACAATTAATACATAGACAATGGTTGACTGGTGAAGAATGCCTTTAAGCATTAAGTCCGTTACTTGGATGGATGTGATGTATTGTGCAATGAAGTTTAAATAGGTACACAAATAAAACCATAGACATATTTATTAGTGTAATCATAACTAAGACGTATCTTTCAAAAGTTAATTACACTTTTTACAAAAATCTGTATTATAATATTTGCAGGTACAACGACAATATACAGTGTGTAAATCTTATACGGGCGAATCTCTTAACGGAGGGTAGAATAGGACATAAGAAATATATTTAGATAACTTTTGCTTAGAAGTACAATTAAAATTTAATCAATATAAAAATATTCGGCCCGCAATGTAATGCAACACACTCGAGTTAAACACTCGTTGACAGTTAGTTTCAAAAGCTCATATCGCGTAATGATCGCAGTACATTACTGCTCAGAAATGTTACAAAAATTAATTACACATGCATAATAGGTATAATTAAAGAAAAACCTTTTGGTTAATGATTATACTGGTAAATCCTATGTCTGGTTCAATTCTTCGCCCGTATTAGACTTACACACAGTATTTAGGCCTAAATTTAGATTTGCCTCTTATGATTAGGAAATTGCGAAAAGTTCAGTTTTACAGCCAAAATGGCTTGACTACTTGAAACAAAGATCGAACAAAGATCAATATCAGTTTAAAAGCTGATTTGATGAAATAAAAATATATAAAAAATAAATACAGGACACACATTGTCTGAGCCCCAACGGTAACCTCAAGAATGCTTGTGTTGTGAGTACTCAGCCTATGATATCTATAATATACAAATACTTAAATACACATATAAAACACACATGACTCAGAAACAAATATCGGGGCACAAATGAATGCCCTCACTGGGATCTGAACCCAGGACCATCGGCTTCATAGGCAGGGTCACTACCCACTAGGCCAAATCTGTCGTCAATATGAAATATTCGTTATCACAATATCATATACATAATTATAATATATGTTGATAATCACAAAATCATAAAATAAATGACAATCAAATTTAAACCTACCTTATCGTCAGGAATGACTAGAAGCGGCCCGTGGATAGAGCAGTATTCATACACGTAGTCACTACAGCTAGAACAAACTAAAGCAGACTTTAATTCCACAATTAGCTATCTCCCTCTCGCTCTTGGTTATACGAGCGATAAAGAGGCAAATAGACTAACGGACGAGCGACGTGGTTCGCGGCCGTTATATCAATTTTAATGGAGTTGAAATCTTTTATAAAAGGAAATAGGGTACAATTTCTTTTGTTTCATTAGTTTTCGTACAAAAGAAAATTCAACCTGATTCACTGCATAGTAAGGTTGGTTTTAACTATTAAATATTTTAGTATGGTGGGCGTTAAGAGGCTAGAGTGGCGACCACGTATATAAACAAACAAAGTACCGATGACCTTGTAAGAGCCGGTGGTTACAGTGTGCTGAAGACCGTTCACTGTGGCGGTCTATGGGGGAGGCTTATATCCAGCAGAGGATATTTTATGAATAAAAATGACGGCTTTACTCACGTAACTCACGTTTATTGAGTCACTCGCGCGACATGTTTCGGGGAGCTCTTAGTCAAAATGGAGAGCTATGCGAACTACTACTATTTAAATAAATGTGCCGTAAAAAACCGTCATTTACATACATAACATTTTATAACGATTCACGAAAGTTTAAATACAAATCCAGCAGTGTTAAAAAACCCTCAGCGGCAGGGTAACGTAGATGCTGGCAGCATTTCCCCGTTGTATCGCTATTATACTAATACTTATACCTTTTACTCAATTAGTTAATCAGGTTTGAATGCCAGCAAGTTATAATTAAATTTTCATGTTGCTTTTATTTCATGTATTAAATATTTCACCATTTTACGTGTTATTTATTTTAGCTCAAGATAATTCGATGGTAAATTTTTGAACGTTAATAACTAAGTATTTTTGGGAAATTAAGTGTTGTAAGTTCTAACAGTATTTAAAAAATGGTTAATTGGTAGGCATTCTATATTAATAAACCATTTTTCCTTAATTTGTAAGAATGAATAAACTTTTTGCCACTTTGTTAACTTATATTATCAAATAATAAGGATTAAAAATATATGTAAGAAAATAATATAAACTTACACAAATAATCGTCGAAACATGGCTCCTCTGGTTCGATATAACAAACTCGATTGCGATGACGCCTTGCACGACTCATTTTATAACTGAAATTATTATTTAGGTTTAAATTAAAAGTAAATTATTCAGAAACATTTATTTCGCCAATATTGGCGCCAAAATTTTTTTTTCTAAACCTTTTTTGGGTGCGTTCCAAAACACGTGACTGTAACGCCAAGTATTATATTTTTTGTCAAGTTATGTTGAGGCTTGTGTAGGCACAATTTGCTTTCGTATTTATTTTCATGTACGAGAACAATATATGTATCATATGATATTAATTCAAAAATTAGAGTTGCGGTTAATTGTTAAATGCTCTAGAGGTAAAGACAACCTCAATTCCACCTAAACGTCATTAAGTGTTTGTAGGTTTGTAGTGTTGGTACCGCGCGTTTTAAACTATTTCAACGGCGCTACCGCGAACAACGATATTCGAAAATTTCGGACGATTGTCTCTGTCACTGTCATGACACCCTTAATTGGAGTAAAAGAGAAAGATGCCCGAAATATACGAACTTCGATGTTCGCGGTACCGCTCCAATTCTCAAACAGGTTGACCTATAGGTTGACGTATATTAGCTAGAAAAATACACTTTAATTGAATATGAAAAAAAAGGGCGGCAAAGCAAATATTTTGACTTAATGTTACATAAAAAAATCGATGTACTTTAGTTTCGTAGCCAATTTTGATGAAACTCTAAATGTGACTGCTAGCTTCGAATTAAATGATTATCAAGTCGCGGCCTTGGACCTACGTACTGAGAAGTAAGGTTCATTTTCGCTTGCTTGCAAAAATCTTTGGCGTGTGACCCACGTCAGATTTTTTGACGTTCCGGCGAAAAGGAAAAACTGGCCCGGTACCGCGAACATTGAAGTTCGTATATTTCGGGCATCAACCCCTTTTACTCCAATTAAGGCGTCATAAGAGTGACAGAGACAATCGTCCGAAATTTACGAATATCGTGTTTCGCGGTAGCGCCGCTGATTCCTAAGTTGATCCGTTGTGGATTCCTTTTCGCAACAACACACGTTAAGTTTAACACATGTTTTGTTTAATTTTAAGCCTCTGTTATGTTGTTTCAAATATTTTTCTTTCTTTCTTTTCTAAACCCAATAACTATTCATTGGACAAAGAATAAAACAAATGTCAGTTAACATGATTTATTTCATCTTGTGCGGCTTCCGCTCTTTAGCTTTCTGCCTCTTCTGTAGGTGCGTTTGGATGTGGCGAATGAGGTGGCCTCGACTCTGCGAAGAGAACTTAAAGTTATTACTTTGCACATTAAAATAGAAGGGAACAGTAAGACAATGATGTTCTGTATAGTCCAAAAGTTACTAAGCTCGCGAAGTGTTCATATTGAACTTGACACTTTAGTTCAATTAAGTAATTATTTTTATTTTTTCTTTGGCAATAGGTATTTTTTTGTAAATGTTGGATATGTTTTCTTATAGAATAACGGATTTTTATGTAATATGTTTAAGATAACTTTTGTAAATAAGTCCCGCCGAATTTCTTGCCGGTCATGAAAGTCAAAATACTTCTCGGGTCAGAGGTGTAGGGTTAGAACCGGTGTAGTTTTTATTTTTCTTCTTTTGTATACTCGACGTGTAAAAGTGCCCTTTTGGCCTGGGAATAAACATTTGATTAGAGTTTTTTTTTATACGACTTTATTGTTAAGAGAATAAGAGCGTGTCTAGATAATTTTGAACATCTGGCCCGCCTAGGAACATCTGTTGCTGACTGTATTGTATAACAGCGATTGAATATACATAGTCTATCCTCGTAAGGCCCACAGGCCTTCCTGTAGTACAGTCAGCGTCATATAGTTGGTAGCATCCAAAGTACTCAAAAAGTTCGGTACACCATAGAATTAGTATGGTATATCGAACTATTTGACTACTTTGAATGCTACAAACTATATGACGCTGACTGTACCAATTACTTTAAAGAAATTTGAATTTTATAAATTTGGAACAGAGTTGAACTTCATTTGTATCCTTCGATTTTGACACAAAAGAAATTATACTTTATTTCCTACACTATAAAGAACGAATTCGAGTAGCATTCTACTTGTAGGGCTTTAGGAGGATATATTTTCAGTACAGTCAGCGTCATATAGTAGGGAGCATTTAAAGTAGTCAAATAGTTCGGTACACCATACAAATTCTATGGTGTACCGAACTTTATGAGTACTTTGGATGCTACCAACTATATGACGCTGACTGTACAAAATGGCTGCCAAAAATGTCCCCAATATTCTACTGACAGTTATCATCTTACGTTCCTCGGCTTTACATATTATCCAATAAGCGAATTCCCGCTACTAATAAAAAGCTGTCATTGGTCTATCAAAGTTTTGATTGGCTAAAATTTTGGACCCGGGTATGTCCTTAAACTACGTCCAACAATGAGAGGTAGGGCACAGCGATGACCATCACGCTTGAATCTGGGGCAGCCCAACTGGGGAAGTACCTCCGCCTTACAGAAGACCACAGCCATAATAGCACTGCCACCTTTCAGGTATGTAGTGTTTTGTTCCTGATGGTGAGTAAGGTTCCCAGAGCTCCAACCTCCCTTAAAGGCCGGCAACGCGCTTGTGACTCCCCTGGTGTTGCGGGTGCCCATGGGCGACGGTAATTGCTTAACACCAGGTAATCCGTCTGTTCGTTTGCCGCCTATGTCATAAAAAAAAAACAAAAAAATGACATACGTTATGCGCGGTTAGGTATCTTTTAGACTTCGCTTTTGTGGAGCAGTTTTTGTGTCATTATGCAGACTTCATACGTCTATGTATATTATCAATTGACAGAAAACTATTAAATAAATATGTTTCTGTAAATATATAGAATAATTAGGTTAAGCTATTAACTACTAAGAGCGCTGGTAGCCTAGCGGTATAATTATAAGAGCGTGCGACTTGCAATCCGGAGGTCGCAAGTTCAAACCCCGGCTCGAACCAATGAGTTTTTCGGAACTTATGTACGAAATATCATTTGATATTTACCAGTCGCTTTTCGGTGAAGGAAAACATCTTGAGGGAACCGGACTAATTCCAATACGGTATAGTTTACCCTCTGGGTTGGAAGGTCAGATAGCAGTCGCTTTCGTAAAACTAGTGCCTACGCCAATTCCTGGGATTAGTTGTCAAGTGGACCCCAGGCTCCCATGAGCCGTGGCAAAACGCGAGGAAGATGAAGCTATTAACTACTAGCTTAACCTAATTATAATCTTCCAACTGGTAAAAGTGGAGGTCCAAGGGGGAGGACTATTCAGCAGTCTTATGACTGAGATGATGATGATTATAGCATGATTAAATATGAGCTAATATTCACAGTGTACACGCGGCCACAGTAGTCGCATATCCTGTCGGTAGACTTAAGCCGCTGAGTTTTGTGGACGTTGCGGTGCTGTTTCATCTCAGCCTCTACTGCGAACTCCTGGAAATTAAACATGTAACCGATAAAAAAAAAACAAAAAATTAGATATAGCCTAGGAGGAATAATGACTGGAGAACCCATACGCGTGCGCCAGTAAGGGACAAATATATTCTGGCTTTTGCAGCCCAAAATGTAACAATTCACTATAGTTTTGATTTACAGGACATTCTTTATAACAAAATATTAGCTAATTCTGGTTAACTTTGGTTGAAAACCCAAGAAAACTACAATTGTATTTGTTTGTTCCCCTCCAAATTTGACAGTTCTGAAGGGACCAGTTTGGAGGGGAACAAAAATGTGTGAAACAAGCACGGACGAAAATAGTGCAGTCTCTGCCATACCTATAGAAAGTTACATAAAACCATCCCATTTGATCGTGTGGTATTATTATTAGCACGCTCCGTCTAGTTAAATGGTATGTCTATGGATATAGCAGGTTAAAAGTTTTGCGTCTGGGGGTTGGGGGGAGTTTTGCGTCTGGGGTAAGGGGAGAGACAAGTGAAAATCCGACAAAATGCTTGTCGCAGCACGTATAATGTAAACTTTCATGGTTTCGAGAGGAAAGCAAACCGGGATTCGAACCCAGGACCATCGCCTTCATAAGCTCGGTGAGCCTGTGTAATTTTTAAGTACTTAGCTAAGCTAAGGCAAGTGGCGTGCCATCGACGCGGACAGGACTCGGCACTTTACTTACCACTCAAATAAAAACAGGTGATCTCCAAAACATCGCGCGAGTGACTAAGCAAACGTGAGTGAAGCTGTGTGGTCAATGAAAAACCCTGGGATTCTTTTTTTATGACAATGGTGGCAAATGAGCTGACGGATTGCCTGATGGTAAGCAATTACCGTCGCCCATGGGCACCGCAACACCAGGAGACTACTTAGCGCGTTGCCGGTCTTTAAGGGTGATTGGAGCTCTGGGAACCTTACTCACCATCAGGAACACAAGACATACCTGAAAGGTAGCAGTGCTATTATGGCTGTGGTCTTCTGTAAGAAGGAGGTACTTCCCCAGTTGGGTTGCTCCAGACTCAAGCGTGATGGGACTTCGCTGTGCCTTACCTCTCATTGTTGGACGTAGTTTAAGGACATACCCGGGTCCATATTGGAATCTGTGTAACAAAATATACAGGGTGTCCTCATGCCGTGTGATGCCGGCTGACTACAATAGCATCATCGCATCTCTCTCGCGTGTGTCGTAAGAGGCGACAAAGGGAAAAATCCTACGGACGGGCAGCAGCGTCCGTCGAAACCCAATCTACAGCTGCGGTCGCCAACCCGCCTGCCAAGCGTGGCGACTATGGGAACTACCCCCAAGATGATACAAGTCATATTTGTGGGAGGCCTATGTCCAGCAGTGGACTGCATACGGCTGAAATGTATGTATGTTTTACCTTCGGGCAGTCGGGACAGCGGAAGACCTCCTTGGGGTGGTCGCTGAACTGCACGTGCATGCGGAGATGCGTTGCCGTCGCGAACTTCATGCCGCAGTGGTTGCATTCTATCCTGGATAAATAAATATTACAGCATAAGTACTTCCGAGTCTATTAAAGGGTGAACACTATTAAATTGTCGCCTACATTTTTACTTTGCTAGCGTGTTGCATCGAACCTTTTTTGAATATTCTTTTAAAATTTTAAATTTAGAAGGCTCGTAATATATTAGACAACCATAAAATGTTCATTTGTTTTTTATTTATGAAAATGGCGTTACACGAAAAAAATGTTCGCGAATTAATTTTGCAAGAATTCAGTAAAAATCCTCATTTATCAACTTTAGATCTGGCAAAATCTTGTCAAACAACTCGGAGGACGGTTCAACAAACCCTAAAAAAAATTAAACAAGGTGAAACTATAGATAGGAAGCGGCGTGAAGGTCAACCCACCAGAAAATCTAATGTTAAGTTACAATCAAAGGTGTGCAAGCTATTTGATAAGAATCCGAGTATCTCTTCCGGGATGTGGCGAAAAAGTAGGCACTAGTCAAGCAAATGTCCAAAAATTAAAAAGAATGCGGCATTACAACATATAAGAAGCAAAAGGCTCCCAAGAGAACTGTGGATCAATATAATCGTGCGGTTAGACGTTCTAGGTTATTGTATACCTTGTTGATTGAGAAAAATGTTGCCTAATTATTGACGATGAAACCTACGTCAAGGCAGATTTCAAGTCTTTACCAGGTAACCAGTACTATTCCTCTCGTGACATCTCGAATCTTGACGAATCGGAAAAGGTGATCCCGGTAGAAAAATTTGCAAAAATACCTTGTTTGGCAAGCTATATGCCAGTGCGGCATGAGGAGCTCACCATTTATCACTACCGGGACAATTAACACCGATATTTATATATCAGAATGCTTGAAAAAGAAACTGTTACCATTCATAAAGAAACACACTTCCTCAACATTGTTTTGGCCAGATTTAGCAAGTTGCCATTATTCGTCTCGAACTTTGGAATGGTATAAGGCGAATTCAGTCGAGGTAGTGCCTAAGGAGAGTAACCCACCTAACTGTCCCGAACTTCGCCCCATCGAAAAATATTGGGCTAATATAAAAACTAAACTGCGAAAAACTTGCCAACCTGCCACTTCATTACCAGATTTTCAACGAAAATGGATTAAATGCACAAAATTGTTAAGCGATGATTCCGTGCGAAATTCAATGAATCACGTCAAAAGTAATGTCCGGAAATTTTCTCGTCGTTCGATGAAATAGCCCTAATATTTTTTAAAATGATTTTACGCTGTATAAAATTAGTCATATAAAGAATTTTGAGCACTTTGGATTTTTATTTTGTCGTCTGTAGCATGTTCGACCTGCGACAATTTAATAGTGTTCACCCTTTATAAGGAATGTAAAGACGATATTTCATTGCACGTTTGATAAATGTACAATTATTATACACGGGTATGTCCTTAAACTACGTCCAACAATGAGAGGTAGGGCACAGCGATGACCATCACGCTTGAATCTGGAGCAGCCCAACTGGGGAAGTACCTCCTCCTTACAGAAGACCGCAGCCATAATAGCACTGCTACCTTTCAGGTATGTAGTGTTGTGTTCCTGATGGTGATTAAGGTTCCCAGAGCTCCAACCCCCCTTAAAGGCCGGCAACGCGCTTGTGACGCCTCTGGTGTTGCGGGTGCCCATGGGCGACGGTAATTGCTTACCATCAGGCAATCCGTCTGCTCGTTCGCCGCCTATGTCATAAAAAAAAAGCGGACGGTGGCACTGACTTGCGCTGGCGCTGGTGCGCGGCGCTGTAGAGCACGTGCGCGTTGTAGGCGGGCCAGGCCGCGAACTGCAGGCCGCACGGGCCGCAGCGCGCGCGCCGCCGCCGGCCCGTGCGCGCGCATGTGCGCCGCGAACGTGGCGCCGTCCGACCACGAGCGTCCGCAGTGCGCGCAGCGGTACAGCCGCTTGTTGTGGAGCACCCTGTATGACATCCATTTCGGGCCTTTTTATTCAAAGTTGTATACTTAACTTTTTTTTTTGTATTTTTTTTTATTAGTAATTAAGCCACAAGGACACTTTTACACATCGAGTATACAAAAGAAGAAAAAATAAAAACTACACCGGTTCTAACCCTACACCTTTGACCCGAGAAGCATTTTGACTTTTATGAGCGGCAATAAACTCGGCGGGACATAATTTTTCAAAACAGTATTACAAAAGATATCTTAAACATATTACATAAAAATGCGTTATAAGAAAACATATCCAACAATTACAAAAATTACAATTATTTCAACAGTTTCTACTCAGAATCATGAGTTCTTGGGACTGATACGAAAAAAAATGTGTCCCAAGCTTTTTTATTCCATTCCGTAGGTAACTATTTTTCATATGTTTCATATGACGGTAACGGAACGGAATTAATAAAAAAAATGTATGAATATTTTGGGACACTTTTTTTCTCCTATCAGGCTCGAAAGAACTCATGACATGATTCTGAGTAGAAACCACACAAAAAATACAAATAAAAAAAAAGTTGAATATACAATTTTAAATAAAATGGCCCTTTTATAAGTACTTAAAAACCCTAGATAAATTGAATTCAGTAGAGAACAAGTAATTTATTTCGCAAACACATGCATAAGAAGAAATAGGAAAGGAAACAAAAAATGAGAAAGCTTCACGACATGGCGTTAACTTAACATCATACTTAACATAAATACCGACGGATGGACAGTCGCCGTCGCCAACCCGCCTGCCAAGCGTGGCGACTATGGCAACTCCCTATAGATGATACAAGTCATCTCCAGGCCTACATGTCCAATAAATGGCCAGGGTTGGAAGTTGTACTTACGCCATGTGTCGAGTCAGGCTCGGTCTGGTCGCCAGCACGACGCCACACTCCTGGCATGAGAACCGTTTGTGATGCTGCCTCTTGTGCTTCCTGAACTTCTGTGGAGAGCTGCCACAAACATGGTTATAAGACTTGGGTACAGTCAGCAGCAAAAGTTGCTAAGCGTTTGAAGTGTTCAAAATGACCTACACGCGCTCTTATTCTCTTGACAATAGAGACGTGTTGACCGGTGACTGAATATATATAGACACAGCTCTCCATACAAAAATGCCTTCCAAAATTGACCCCAGGCGCACTGACACTGACAGCAATCCCCTCTTCATAAATTGTCAGAGCAGCTTGGAGTTTATCCAATAGACAATTTCGCGCTATTTAAAAAAAGTTGTGATTGGTTAAAAAAAGTTTTAAGCGTCAAACCTCATGCGCGGCGTTGCAATATTATGGCGTTGTCAAACTTACAGGGATGATACTAACCGAGATGGAACCAATTTATATAAGTTTTATTTTGACACGATTTTGCTATTAAGATTACGTTTGTAAGAAGGTATAGTAATGTCTTATTGGACAACACTCCCACGATTTTGCATTACGACATTGCCTCAGTTTTCCTCCAGTAGGTGCCACGGGATAATGTCGCTCGGGAATATCGGAAGTGAATTTTCGTAAGTTTTTGCGCGACTAAGTCCCGTTTATCGTTATACTCAAAAGTTGAAACATAATATGAATGTGTAGTACATATGTATTTTGGAATAATCGTAATAGTGTGAGTACAGTCAAGGAGTTTAATTTCCAACCCACTAAGGTTCAATATCGTATTATCGTATAGCAAACTGTCACCATAAGAGCAAGCTAGAATAAGACGTTACTTTCATATATCGCATGCATTTTTGTTTACTAGGCAACAGATTAATAAGATCGACGTGGAGTACTGAACTTTGGGATGTAAAGACATTTTGCCAACAATAGACGACTACCGAGTCTATATTCATCTTTTTCGGTCTTTCAATATTCAAATGATAGTAACGCATATAGCTGGAACCGCTTTCAGATTTAGAAAAGAAAATGATAACTTTTCACAAAGAGGTTATCTGTAATATGCCATGGCAGATAGTAAGTATTTCAATCCTATTACTGAAATACAATTTTCGACCTTAAGGCATCGCGAATCTCTAACGACAATTCAATGATTGCCCATTTGGGCAGAAAATTAAATTCCGTGAAAAATATAATTTATAATAAATAATAAATCCTTTCCGCGGCCTCCGGGAAACTAGAATGATTATGACGAAAAGTTTACCAGCAGCACATTTATAGCGTAGGTATTTGCGTTTTTAAATAAAAACATATAATAGGAATTGCTCGTTACTTGAACATAAAATTAATAGTTTACTTACTAGTAGAAATGTTGCGTAACATTATCACCATTTTGTCACTCAGTATCATAAAGGCATAAGTCATTATAAAACTAGTATAGAGTTACGACGTTTGGTTCAGCGTATTAGTCTATATATCAATATGTTACTTTAAATAATTGTTTATCTTCTTCAGGGTTAAACTTACACATTCCAATGGATCCCATAGATTTTCTTGCATTTTTGTGGAGTTGTTCAGGTACCATTTTACCGCAACAGAAAGCATTTTATATGGTTTTTTAATTTAACAATTTTATATTAGCTGACATCTTATGTCATAGAAAGCTTCTGTACTACTAAAGCTGTCAAACTCCGCCGTGGCTCAGTCAATCGTTCGCGGCACACTAGCCGTGGGGTCATTTTTGAGCTCGAGTCAGGTTTCTATAGTATTACTAGTTCGTTGGTGTTGACCTCATTTTGAACACCTCAAATGCTTAGCTACTTCTGCTGCTGACTGTACCTTGGGTAGGCTACGCCCATACAATACAGGATGATTCGAAAATGAAAAAATAAAATAACAATCTTTTTTAATTTGTTTTTATATTAAGCAGAAACGTCTGCTAGCATATCACAGATATTTAAATCGAAAGAAAAATAGAAAAATTAAATATTGAAATATCTATGATATGCTAGCAGACGTTTCTGCTTAATATAAAAACAATTTAGAAAGGGGTAGCACATTGTTATCGATGAATTCTCAATCTAAATTTGAGACTTCGATGCCGTAAAAAGGGTTCAATACTCTTCGGTAGATGTCGCTACACGTCACCCGTAATGACGTATACCAGGAAGGATAAAATAGAAAAATTTGACAAGTCCAAGCGGTACTCGTATAGCACAATTGGTAGTGCACTGGGCTAGTGATCCAGTGGTTGTGGGTTCGAGTCCCGCTGCGAGTTATTTTTTTCTATTTTTCTTTCGATTTAAATAAATATCAATCTTTTTTATTTTAAGTATTAAAAAATTAAGTTTTCAATTATTTACATATGAATGCTCCCGCCAAATTAGATGTCACCAACTCATCAGTCCGGTTACCTACTTTTGACAATTTACTTTCTTCATAATCAAAGATCTGTCATAATAATAAAGAGGATTTATGTTCGATTTAATTCCGCCATCTCCGTCCCACCACCGGACGTCCAGACCAGGGGAGCGGTTTCATCCTTACGTTGTGAATATTCCATTCATTCGCACGAAGCGGTTCGCTTCTACCTTCCTAATGCTGACTGCTAGGGATTGGAATTCGCTCCCTTCGTTTGTATTCCCGGAAACATATAATTTAGGTCTCTTCAAGGCAAGAGTGAATAGGCTATTACTGAACCAGCGTGCTACACCCTCGACTTCGTCGACACTTACCATCAGGTGCGACTGAGATCAAACGCTGGTCAGTCTTGTTTAAAAAAAAAACTAATTGTTGATTGACCATAATTTTGACGCCACCTAATTCCGGCCGTATGCTGTAAAAAAAAACTCACTCTGTGGTGTAATAGCACTCGGCACAGCGCAGACTGGAGTCACCGTGTCTCTTCTTGTGATGATGCAGAGTATCCTCGTAGCGGGAGTAGCGGGCGTTGCACTTCGTACAATCGTACCTGTGATACAGATATATAAATAAACTAGCTTTTCCTCAAACATGCAATGAAATATTGTCTTTACATGCCTCGGAAGTATGTTTTTTTGGGCGAGGCAACTGAATGGGACGGAAATGGAATTTCATATAACTTTGCGGGCCTAGGCCTGCATAGTAACTTTTTTTCGACGATTATCCATACAGAGGCAAAGATGGCTGGTGTCAAAGCAAACAGCTGATGTTAATTTTCAATACATTTCGATTTCATTGTTAGTTGTGATTTTGCAAATTTCATTTTTTGAAGCCTTTCTTTTATGTCATCGTATGTTTGAGAAAAGCACTATACATGCCTCGTCGTGAAAAAAACTCATTTTCCCTGCTGTCTAAGCCATGTCGCTAAATGATCTTCGGATCATGTTCCGGCATGAAGACAGTAGCAGCCATTTTTGGGAAGGCGGGTCTGAACGGTATTGCTCTGCTTGCAAGCCGGTTTCAGTACCATCTGTTTGTTGCACCGGATGCCTGGTCGCGGAGGGTAGCGGGATCCGAAGCACGGTTCTCCGCTGGCCGACCGCAGGTAGTTGGGGGCCCAAGTAGGGACTTAGCTAACCCCGAAAGGCTGCCCCGCCAACTGTGAAAAATCCCGGAGATGTGCTGTAGTGCCGGTTTGCGACCGGAGAGAGGACCCGACAGCTGTCTTCGGGGGGGGTTCGGGCGTCCCCGCAGTCTCCAGACCAGGCCTCCAATGTGTGGCAGACTGTTTGTGTGCTGCTGGGTGAGCAGCTTTGCACCTGTTCAACTGCCGCCTTCCCCGCCTATTCACACTTAAATATATGGCTAAAGTAAAAAAATCGAGCAAGTGTTCACAGCGGAAGCACATCCTCTCCTTTAAAGTGCACCTCTCGAACATCCGAGGCTTGCACTCTAATCTCGTGCCAGTCCACCACCATCTCGAGACTGAGAAGCCCCACTTGCTCTGCCTCACCGAGACGCAGATCAGATGTCCCATGGACGCGTCGTATCTGCACTACCCGGGATATGCCCTGGAGCACTCTTTTGTGCAGAAGGCTGGCGTGTGCATGTATATTCGCGATGACATCTGTTATCGGCGTCTCCGTAACCTTGAGGACCGTAACCTTTCCTCTTTATGGCTTCTGGTGGACCTCGGCGTTGAACAAATTGTTTACGCCGTGGTTTACCGATCGCACAGCGGTGACCAGGAGACAACCAGGCTCTTTGAACAACTTAGTGATGCGGCGGGTGTGGCTCAGCAACGGTACCCGAGTGCGCAATTGGTTTTCTGGGGACTTTAACGCTCATCACGAGGAGTGGCTGTGCCCATACCAGTTCACTGACCATGCAGGGAGAGAGGCACGCAAGTTTGCGTTATCGCTGGATCTCTCTCAGCTGGTCGACCAACCCACCCGCATTCCGGATGTTGCGAGTCACACGCCTAATTGCCTGGACCTTCTGTTGACTACCGATCCGGACAGATACAACGTGTCAGTGTCATCCCCGTTGGGAACTTCTGACCACTGTCTGGTGAAATCTGTGTCGCACCACTCACCTCCTGTCCTTAGCCCGAAGGGCATGCGCCGTGTGTGGCGATACAAGTCAGCAGATTGGGATGAGATGCGGCATTTCTTTGCATCATATCCTTGGCTGCCAACCTGTTTCAATAGTGATGATCCGTCGAGCTGTGCAGCAGCTGTCACTGATGTGTTGCGTCGGGGTATGGAATATTACATCCCCTACTCCGACGTAGCTGTTGGTGGCGCAGCTCGCCCGTGGTTTAATGCTGAGTGTGCTCAGGCGGAAGCGCTTAAGCACGTGGCGTATTTATCATGGGTTGATGCTCGTAGTTGTAAAGCTCCGGATGTACACGTAAAGAAACAGTCCTATAACAAAGCTGCCAAGTACTGCAAGAAGGTCATGCAGAAAGCTCGATTCCTCCATGTTCGTCGTGTCGGGGCCAAACTTGCTGCATACCCATCTGGGAGCAAAGCGTTTTGGTCTCTCGCGAAATCGGCTGAGTTGAATTTCTGTCGCCCATCACTACCTCCACTGCTGAAACCGGACGGTTCACTGGCCCACACTGCGGAAGAGAAGGCGAACTTGTTTGCCTCTCTATTTGCGGAAAATTCACATTTAGACGCTGGTAGTGCCATGCCTCCTTCTTTGCCCCGCTGCGAAGTATCAATGCCAGAGGTGCGTATTCAGCAAAGGGAAGTACTGAAGTCACTACGCTGTCTAAATGTGAATAAGGCTAGTGGTCCCGACGGTATCCCAGCAGTCGTTTTAAAAACGTGTGCCCCTGAGTTGTCTCCTGTTTTGACGCGCCTGTTTCGTCTTTCCCTAAAGTCGAGAAAAGTTCCCGAAGCGTGGAAGCTTGCTAACGTGCAGCCTGTGCCTAAGAAGGGTAGCCGTGCGGACCCATCGAATTATCGTCCCATTGCAATCACTTCCATACTCTGCAAGATTATGGAACGTGTATTGAACAACAAGCTCCTTGCGTATCTTGAAGGTAACGATCTCCTTAGCGACCGGCAATACGGCTTCCGCCGAAAGCGGTCTACTGGGGACCTTCTAGTGTACGCTACCCACATTTGGAGCGAGGCCATCGAGAAACGCGGCGAAGCTCTCGCCGTGTCTCTCGACATTTCCAAGGCCTTTGATAGGGTTTGGCATGACGGCCTTCTGGGCAAGCTCTCTGCGTACGGAATCTCTGCTGGTTTGTGCTCTTGGATTTCTGATTTCCTGAGGCAGCGATCTATTAGGGTCGTAGTGGATGGTTGCTCATCGGATCGCGTTGCAATTAATGCCGGAGTGCCTCAGGGTTCAGTTCTTTCAGCTACCCTCTTTTTGCTGCATATAAACGATTTGCTAAAGCCCGGTATCTTTGGGTATGCAGACGACAGCACGGTGACTGAGAGATATATTCCTGAGGCCCAAACTACTAGTGGAGAGACCGAATCCTTTAGGGAAGCTTTGGTTGAGCGAACGAACCTGACCTTGAAGGCCGTTGACGAGTGGGGCGAAGCCAACTTGGTCAGGTTTAACGCTTCCAAGACACAGGCGTGTTTATTCACAGCCAAAAGGAGCCCTTTAACTTGGCCCCTGCTTTCCAGAATGTTTCATTAGCAATTTCCGACCCCCCCGAACTACCTGGGCCGAAATTAACTACTAAACCGAACTTCGGGGCCCCCATTGAGGCCCAAGCGAAATCCGCTGCTAAAAACTTGGGGTCTTACACAGGGTGAAGCGGTACTTCACGCCGGAACAGCTTCTAACACTTTACCAAGCTCAGGTTCGATCGTGCATGGAGTACTGTTGCCATCTTTGGGACGGGTCTGCCAAGTATCAGCTGGCCGCTTTGGATTCAATAGAGCACCGTGCTCGCAGACTCATTGGCGATCCTGAATTACTGAGTGTAAGGTTACAAAGCCTTGAGCACCGTCGCAGGGTTGCTAGTTTGTCTGTGTTTTACAGGATACATTTTGGAGAGTGTGCACAGGAACTGCACGATTTAATTCCGCCATCTCCGTTCCTCCACCGGACGTCCAGACGAGGGGAGCGGTTTCATCCTTACGTTGTGAATATTCCATTCATTCGCACGAAGCGATTCGCTTCTACCTTCCTAATGCGGACTGCTAAGGAATGGAATTCGCTCCCTTCGTCTGTATTCCCGGTAAGATATAATTTGGGTCTTTTCAAGGCAAGAGTGAATAGGCTGTTACTGAACCAGCGTGCTACACCCTCGACCTCGTCGTCACTTTCCATCAGGTGCGACTGAGGTCAAACGCTGGTCAGTCTTTTATAAAAAAAAAAAAAAAAGGACTCTGATGTAATTTACAGTCGCCATCAGATATATCGGAGCTGTGGAGGTGGTCAAAAATATCGGAACAACACCTCTATTGTCAAGGCGGTAAAGTGCATGTTCCGATATTTATGACCACCTAGACAGCTCCGAAATATCTGATGGCCACTGTACTATTCCTCGCGACTTCGTCGGCCAGCCCAGTCTTTAAAGTATGGTTGCGTAATAAAAAATATCCTGTTTTTTCTCGTAGCATAAACTCTATCCATACCAAATTTCATCCGAATGACCGTAAGATAATATTAACCAAAAGTTGAAATAGATAACATATACTAAAGAAAAAAAAAAACGGTGCCTAAAACCGTTAAAATAAACAAGATCACATATACTTGAGTAATTTCGACGGGTTCCGCTGTGTACGGGTGGCCAAATTGGTTAAGGCGTCAGCCGCGATAGCTGGAGATGCGGGTTCGAATCCCGTCTCGAACACCGGAGGTCCGCGTCGTTTTTTCTTTAGTATATGTTATCTATTTCAACTTTTAATTTATATAGTAGTATTACTACTTAAAAATCAAAGCAAATCAAAAATATTTTCATAATATTAACCAGTTACCTACTAAGTTAGATAATAGGTATGACTGCACATGTTACAAATTCTAACAAAATTAAATTAAATAAATAAATATTTCGGGAAAAGCTTACACAAATCGACATAGTCCTACGGTAAGCTCAGTAAGGCTTGTGTTGTAGGTACTAGACGACGATATATATAATAGATACTAATAAATGCTTAAATACATAGAAAACACCCATGACTCAGGAACAAATATCTGTGCTCATCACACAAATAAATGCCCTGACTGGGATTTGAACCCAGGACCATCGGCTTCATAGGCAGGGTCACTACCCACTAGGCCAGACCGGTCGTCAAATTCTAACAAATATATATTTTATGAGCAATTTGTCTTAATAACGACGATATTGAATAAAACTACTAGAATCTTTCAAAGATAATTGACCCTAAAAATGATAAACTTTAAGGTCAAAAAAACAAGTAAAATGTACGGTAACTATATACATAAACGCATTATTTTACGATCAAAATAAAAATTGCATTATTTTTCTATACTTTAGAGTGAGCGACGACCTAGGCGTGACGTCATAGTTAAGCATCATTTTGTTAGGAGCGTTTTGGGCGGACAGTGCGAGATTCAGACTTTAACTTCGACGACCGGTCTGGCCTAGTGGGTAGTGACCCTGCCTGTGAAGCCGATGGTCCTGGGTTCGATTCCCAGTCAGGGCATTTATTTGTGTGATGAGCACAGATATTTGTTCCTGAGTCATGGGTGTTTTCTATGTATTTGTATGTATCTATCTATTATATATATCGTCGTCTAGTACCTACAACACAAGCCTTACTGAGCTTACCGTAGGACTAGGTCGATTTGTGTAAGATTGTCCGGAAATATTTATTTATTTATTAACTCTAATTTCTTACTCTTGTTTACCTTTTACGCAATTGATCCCATAGCGATATTTGATCCCCACAACGAAACAAATCGATTCATATCATAAACAAAAAAATATTCGTCTCGCCTATTGATTTCATAACGCGCCTTAAAAGTGGATGTGGTCTAAAATGAGCCATAATACATGTTAATAAAGTCGATTATCGCGTGTTACCTGGTGAGATGTCGGAACATGTGTGCGGAGAGACTTCCGGGCGGGTGTAGCACCGCGAGGCACACGTCACACGTAACACTGCCTACTTTCTGGAACAATCATTTTTTTTTTTTATGACATAAGCGGCAAACGAGCGGACGGATTGCCTGGTGGTAAGCAATTACCGTCGCCCATGGGCACCTGCAACACCAGGGGGGTCACAAGCGCGTTGCCGGCCTATAAGGGGGGTTGGAGCTCTGGGGACCTTACTCACCATCAGGAACACAACACTACATACCTAAAAGGTAGCAGTGCTATTATGGCTGTGGTCTTCTGTAAGGAGGAGGTACTTCCCCAGTTGGGCTGCCCCAGATTCAAGCGTGATGGTCATCGCTGTGCCCTACCTCTCATTGTTGGACGTAGTTTAAGGACATACCCGGGTCCAACCGATCATCATCATTGTAACCGATTCAGTGCGGATGGCACGACAGGCGAGTCATCAATGTTTTTAAAAAATCAAAATGCTTCTCCGTTCACAGGTGTAGGGTTAGAACCGGTGTAATTTTTACTTTTTTCTTTTACTTTTGTATACACGACGTGTAAAGCACTGGTCCCACCGCGAGCTAGTAAGCTATGAGCTATCAGCTATTTCAAGGGACGAAAGATAATCGCTCCCATGTAAATAGAAGACAGAGATATATATTTATAGCTCATCGCCCGGCGATGAACTGCGATCGCCCGGCTATGACATATATGTCTCTTTTATTTACACGGGATTATCTTTTGTCCCTGATAGCTCATAGCTTACTAGCTTTCGGTGGGACCTGTGCCTAAAAGTGCCCTAGTGGCCTACTTACTGAATAAAAGTTTGGAAAAACAAACTCACCGGTCCATGTATCCTCTTCATATGATCCTGTATGTTCTCCTCATAGTTGAAGCCTATGATGCAGCTCTCACAGCGATAAGGCAGCTGAAGGTAGCCCGGGGACTGGGCCAGTTTCAATCTCTCCAGCACTAACTGCTCTCTCGTCAGTGTGACTGTTCGGACGGCTACTTCTTTCTTGTTTGTGGTCGGTGCTGAAATATAAACTTAAATTAAAATTAAAATTTTTTTTTTTTAATAAAACGACGGTGGCGAACAAGCATACGGCCCGTCAGATGGTAAGCATTTACTGTAGCCTGCAACTTCAGAGGATTCACATGCGCGTCGCCTACACTTCAAGAACCTTTTGAAGAATTTCATACTGTAGTCTCTAGAGAAAACCTCCAAATATGTACAATAATTTTCTTCACATCAACATCAAAAATGGTATCTTATATATATATTTTTTTTTATGACAAAAGGTGGCAAACGAGCAGACGGATTGCCTGATGGTAAGCAATTACCGTCACCCATGGGCGCCCGCAACACCAGGGGAGTCACAAGCGCGTTGCCGACCTTTAAGGGGGGTTGGAGCTCTGGGAACCTTACTCACGATGGTGGGTTCCTGATGAGGAACACAACACTACATACCTGAAAGGCTCTGGTCTTCTGTAAGGAGGAGGTACTTCCCCAGTTGGGCTTCTCCAGATTCGAGCATGATGGTACTTCGCTGTGCCCTACCTCTTATTGTTGGACGTAGTTTAAGGACATACCCGGGTCCAAAATATGTTATTTACGAGATTATTAAGAGATTGCTGAAATCATTGATGTTACGTAGCCAAAAATCGACTTTTATTTCTCGAATCTTAAAAATAAACGAGGCATAGTGTAGGGTGTTTCGAAATTTTGGGCCGATTTTTACGATATTTCAATAGGTTCAATTCACGAGCTAAATCTCCTCGCGAGTCTACTCAGACGGTATGGACTTTACTAACAAAAATTAGTAGATTGTGTCACAAGGGAGCAAAATGAAATATTTACAGCGAGGGCGTATATTGAATCGTAAACGAAGAGAAGGCGTCTACAATAGAAACCCGGGCTCACGGAGGATTCTGAAATAAACACCTGAGCGCAATGAGGGATTCAACTGTTAAAAAAATATCACAGTATTAGGTAGCAAAATTCTACCTAATATTTTGACACATACATCCTTCTTGAGCTTACTGTGGGGCTCAGTCAATTTGTGTAAGAATGTCCTGTAGTATAATTTATTTATTTATGTATTATACTGCTTTCACGCCACCTTTGAATAAAATTAATTGTACCGGCACAGTATTTTGCGACCAACACTTCAATTGACATTTAATTTTGTTTGAATTGTATTTCACTCTTACATCATAAGCGCAAGTGAGAAAGTAGAAGCAAAACGTTTTACGGCCCGGCCTCGACATTGCGCGAATTGTGGCGCGTCAAGCGTTTTATCTATTCATTGCGTGTGATCCGAACTAATCGTAATGCATTGCGCGTCTAGACCGCGCAACGTACAGATAAAAGGATTGCCGAGCCGCAAGTCGCACAATGTAGTGGCCGGGCCGTTATTGCCGCCATTTTGTTTCTTCCTAGCACGAAAAAAGTTATCCGAGTTGGTGGTGTGAAAACTACCTTTTTCCTCTTGCTTGTTCACAGGCAAAATCTCAATTTCAATTTTCTCCCTCTCACTCTCAACCGGTTCCGCCTTAATTTTCACCACTGGTAACGCCGGCGCCATAGACTCGGCTTCTTTTTTCACATTATTACTTATCTGTGGTTGGGGTTGCCACTTCTCTGGCGTGTATTTGACTGGCGGTAAATAGATGTTTACTGTTTTTTTATGGGTTAAATTATTCTTGTTCTGTTTCTGAGAGTTTTCAGGCGGTGTAGTATCATGCTGAAAAGAAACCAAATATAGGTCAATATTGATAATTTAGCTAAAGTAATAATTATTGTCCCTGTTACAGTACAGACAGCTGGTCCCTGGTGCAGCGATTCTAGCTCTTTAGGGATTTGGATCAGCTGAGGGAGAGGTGTACATTTTTTAATACAAGACTGACCAGAGTTTGACCTCAGTCACACCTGATGGTAAGTGTCGACGAGGTTGAGGGTGTAGCACGCTGGTTCAGTAACAGCCTATTCACTCTTGCCTTGAAAAGAACCAAATTATATCTTTCCGATTCGCTCCATTACAAATGTGCGCGCAGCGTCGCGTCTCGGCGTGTACTGACACTAAGTATGACATCACAAGTCTTTTAAGGTTGTTGGCATGCCCATCATGCCCAATGCATCAGAAAATCAACACCCAGCCCGATTCTGGCCAGGTGTCGCTACACTACATCTACTTAATATTTGTTTTTAAATAGTATGTATAACTATAGAAAAAACAGTTTAATGGTAATCTTGGGTACTTACCTCTGTCAAGGCTTGGAAACTCTTGAGCACTTGCTGCCTGAATGCCTCTATCCTTTTTAGTACATTGTGGCAATTGTAACACACTACCTTCTTAGTTGGCTCGGCCTGTAATAATAAATAAAAAATATATAAATACAATAAAATTGCTATATTTCAGACAATATTCCATAACTCTAGCTCATTATTTTTTCCTGTTCTCAAACATATACTCAAACCAGCCAGTAACTAGCAAGTTGCTTGAGCATCGCTATCTGTATAAGTTAGAAGGTTAAGTAATTTTTTAATACTTTGGATAATAATTTCTAAGGATAACTTGAAATTGGGTAGCTAAAAAAAATATGTATAAGTTATTTTAGACTACTCTACATATTTAAAAATAGATCAAAGCGGAGTTAGACGGTTGGGTAACTTTCCTTTTTAACTTTTTGTAAAAGATGTAATACATACAATAGAAAAGAGTATATGGGCCTGGGCAGGCCACATATATCGTACAACAGATAACAGGTGGACCAAATATGTCACAGAATGGCTACAAATAGACACACCGAGGAAACGAAAAAAACCAAATACAAGATGGAGAGATGAGCTACGTAGTTTCGATAGATACTGGTGGAGAACAGCACAGAACAGGAAGTTATGGGAAAAACAGAGGGAGGCCTTTTCCGCACTCACGGCATACAAATAAACATTCTAAACTGTAAAACCAATGATAATGCATGAAATAAAGGCTATTACTATTACTATTATTACCTTTCCTTTTTAGTGGAAGGCACAATCTCTAGCCTGACTTTACATGCTTGAACAGCATTGAGAATAGTGATTGTAATTAGAATCATATCTGAATTTACATAAATATCACAGAACTTTGTCTATGGGTCATGTAAATCAATTAGGTTCACATATTTCCTGTAGAAATAGTTAAAGTTATGGGCTTTAAAGCCAAATATTCAACACTACATAACTAGCAATCACATAAGCCATTAACCACAGAAAAGACAATTTTTGTTAATTCCCATAAAAATAATGTAACATATTAAAGCTAAACATGATAATCTAAACTTCTGGAAGAATTATTCATGCTGAGTGATGTGACAAAATGACCTAGGACTTTAATGACCTGAAACTGGTAAAAATGTATCAATACTGTCTATCTAAATATCATTGGAAATATTTGATATCTGAGACGCTAACACTTATCCCACCATCAATAAGATTCCATTATATTCAAGCAACATAAGTGTGTTGCATTGCATTCCTCATCTTCTTAAGATATTAGCATTATAAACTTGCGTTTCAAAAAAATAAAGGCAAGACTAAACCTAACCCGATTTCTCTTAAGGTCAAGATATTTATCAGTTTGTAGAGATCATATGTGCATTGGTAGATGAATAATAGCTGTTTCACTTACCACAGTTTGATAAAAACTTTGCAAATATGTTTCATGTTTACAAGTCACTATGTTGATAAGGGGTACATTTGAGTCTAAACAACATATACACGCAAGTGTTTCGGATTGAATAGTCTGTGTTATATCTTGGTTAAGACCGAAATCTTTGAAATTTAATAATAAGAAGCGCGACATTTTATTTATATACACAGTAACTGCTTATTTAAGATATACATATCGGCTACTATAGTGCAACAATCTAACTGGGATTAGGATCGCTATCTAAAGTGAAAACAAATGTCAAATGAGTTTGTTTCGGATTCGTACATTTTGGCCGATTCCTTTAAACTTGGCAAGTCATGTTTCGCCAAGTAAGTAACTGGAACACAACACTGTTATTCAAAAAATCATTCGTCTGTAGCGATGTGGAACGCATCCTTATTAACTGTCAAAAATCTCACCTACGTCGCGCTGTATTTTGTAAACTTTATCAATGTTATTTATCATATTTACCACTAATTGCTGTTTTATTGACTTATTGCGATATCTTGCTCAATTTAGAAGCAATCTGCCTCGGTGCTAATTCAATAAACTCAAAACGTATAGTATAAAGTTACGTTGCATTGTTTAGTGTTATTGCAATAGAAAATGTGTTCAAATAGTCCATACAAGGTGTGCTAAAGCTGGGCGCGTCATCGCTTGTGTGTCCAGGCAGCTATTTATAACATAAGCAGCTCTAATTTCTTCTAGAACGTAAGTGTAAAGCACCTTAATTAGCTGTGAAGGTTACATGCTGACATTGCTGATACAACTTTGTTACAAAGATGTTTTTTCTGCGCCATACATAGGCATTTTTTCTATAGTGATACAACACTTTGCTCGTTCGGTGGTAAAAAAACATTGCTGTTTTTTATTAGCATCAGATATAGGGTTAGTATTCTTATATTACTCATGACTCATGACTATCTTTCAATGTCAATGCTAAGTGTTTTATAATCTGTTGCTTTTAAGTTTACATTAAGTCTATTATGAGTGAATTATGACTTGAGAATGTATTTTTTGTTTTTAGTTCTTTAACATTGTTTCGTGCATAATATCAATAGCTTATTATGCAGTGATCTAATTCAGTATTGTGCAGCTGATGAGGAGTAGATCTCAAAATGTGTTACACCACTATTTGGTCAACACCCAGCAGTCCCGAGATCACAGCTGTCTTGTGGCTTTCTGTAAAGTCTACGAAACAATGCACACTACCGGACAATGTCATGCTGTAAGAGCAAACTTAATATGTTATGTTACTTAACTTACATTCTTAATATCATTTGAAATATTGATAGAAGCCATATTTTTTAAAAGAAAAACTTAGCTGTGTGACAAAGTGTGTCAGTTTAGCTTTATTATGTATCTATAGAAAAAAAATAGTGTTTGCAAGATATTTGATAAACTTGATTTTAGTTTATATTTTAGACAATATTATACAAATCAAACTGGTATAAGGTTGTAACTTCCCACATTATTATTGACACCCATTAGGATCTGATGATAGGATCCAAGAAAATATGAGAAAATGTTTAACGCTGGGATCGAATACTGGTATTATTTTCATACAAATTAACCGGTATTCCATTTCGGTATCTTGGTTCTTATTGCATATTTTTTCAATTTTTTTTGCTAATCAGATAAAGTATTCTTCTTACCTAAATACCATTTAAAAATATAATGGTTTTATTTTTATTTTAACGACAATATTTAGGTTTTTAGTAATACCGGTAACAATCCCTGGTTTAATGTGCTTGATTTATTTCTTAAACTATTTTAGTATTATAACATAATTTTGCTGAGCTAATGATGGATGAAATCCTTGAATTGGTTCTTAATAGTTGACTGCTTATTTTTATGCTTTAAATTATATTCAAAAGCTATTGCTTCTTATGATTGAAATTCAAATAATAAATAATAACCCTTTTATCAGCTTGGGCCTGGCCCTTTGCCGCACCCTAGGTTAGGTTAACTGGACTGCTGGATGTAGGCCTCCCGCAAATATGACTTGTATCATCTTGGGGGTAGTTGCCAATTCGCCTTGGCAGGCGAATTGGCGACTGCAGTAGCTGTAGATTGGATTTCGACAGACGATTTTTCCTTTTGTCGCTTCTTACGACACCCGCGGGAGGAGCTGGGGTCTATACTAGTCAGCCGGCATAACACGGCAAATAAAAAAAAAATTATAATACCGAGCCTAAGACCCAAAATGAATAGCCTTTTTTATTCCATGATAAGTAATGAAGCAAAGAATGAAAGAAGAATGAAGGTGGCCTCCTACTCATTTCAACGTTTGTCCGTTTCTAGTTTCCGTCAGTCCTCGCCCGCTGCTTTCCTTACATGATCAGCGGCGTTACCGCGAAAAACGATATTCATAAATTTCGGACGATTGTCTCTGTTACTCTCATGACGCCTTAATTGGAGTAAAAGAGATAGACGCTCGAAATATACGAACTTCGATGTTCGCGGTACAAGGCCTGCACATCACATCCTTGCCTTACTTCTTTTACTTTATTTTTCTTTTCTTTTATATAGGATCACCTATTTAAATTTGTAAGTAGTTTCTGAATTATCCTTAATAATGCGTATGTAGTTATACGAGGCTGGTCTTATTTTTATTAAGCTTGCGCTCAAGAAGTCATTTATTAATGAAATCAAAATATGTCGAATCTTATCCTTCTGGCATTCAAATAGATTAAAATTTTACTAACACTACTTTAACTTGCCATATGTACAAAGTGTTAAAAATATTTTTCTTGTATGTGTAGTCGGGATGTCTAGAAATAAAAGGATACGACCTAAAACAATTTGCGTAAATAAATCATATAATAATAAAATTGTCAATTGGACCCCTATCTGCGAATAAACCACTCTGTGGTTTGGTAGACACTGATGTTGAATAAACATAATTAAATTAAATATATTTTCAGATCAAAATGGAAACACTGCAGACAGAAATGAATGAAACACGACGCGACAAAATGAACAACGAATTGTCCTCCACGTCGAGCGAAGACTGCACACCGGTCGCCACAGTCAAACTCACCAGATACTACAGAAACAATAATAATGAAGCCCTATCCGACAACGAATCTGGACACAGACCACGCATGCAGCCCCGGAGTCACTACAAGAGCATGGGCAACATCCACGACATGAAAGACAACCTCACCACGGTACAAAATAGCTTAAGCAACATAGATCTAAGTTTACACCGGGAAGAAATCAAAAAATATGACTCGCTACAAATACCCATAGTTGGTTACGAGGTCATGGAGGAACGAGCTAGGTTCACAATTTACAAGTTGAAAGTAGAAGATGACAAGCGGGACCAGTCTTGGCTAGTCTTCAGAAGATATACAGACTTTGTTAGGTTATATTCTAGAATTAAAGTGGAGCAGCCTAATATTCTGCTGCCTTTGCCCGGCAAGCGGTGGTTTAGGGACAACTTTGACACAGCGTTTTTGGAGGAGCGAGTGAGGGGATTACAAATATTCGTGAATGCTGTGTTGAAGAAGTTACCGAATCACCCGGTGATTAGGGAATTTTTCTGCTTGGATGAGCCTCCGCAGGTCTTTAGTTACCAACCTGAGGTGCAGGCTGTGTACGGAGCCCTGGAGGACTCCATAATGATGCTAAAAATGCAGATAAAGCAGAAAGATGCGACGATAATGCATTTGCAGAAGCGTGTGGCGCAGTTAGACGCGCAAGTAAAGAATTGCCCCAATTGTAGTACAAATGTTAATAATAATAGTATGTGATAGGTATTAAGATGCATTACTATTAAATGTATTATCATTATTAAAATACAAGAGCGTTCTGTTTATTTGTAAACTCCGTCAAATGTTCATGTATTAAAAGTTTGTGGCAAACTTTTTGACGGAGGTGTGTATGCAGACACAACTTTGAGCATAAAGATGGCGCTGAAATTTGTTTGATGTGACATTTCTTTTTTTTTAATGCCCCATAGACAAGTAAATCGCGTTAAATAAACCAATGATGTTAAAAACAACGTTTACTATGATTGGATTTAACAACCATGTCTTCATGTTCATGAATAAGGGGCTTAATAAACAAATTGTAACAGAAATCTTACGAGTTTTTTGTGTTAACTCGGATATACAATGAGATGTTTTATTAAAACAACTACAACGCCATCTAGGAGCAGCTATGCGCGTTTATTGTAATCTCCTATTTAGTAATATACCTAAGCTCTATATTAAATTATTTTCAAATTATTCATATTGTTTTAGATTAAGTCAGCTTTTAAGTAAGAAATATTTAAACAGGGTTTCGATGTATGTAGTTAAGACTTAACTTCATAATTAAATAATTTTAGTACAAAAAAATAAGATCAAAGACAATTTTATAATAAAAATTATTAACTTCTCATTCATATATTGCTTGTTCTAAACTGCTAACCTATTTTGATAATATAACCGAATATATTAATTTTACTGATGTAATAGTACAAAATAAATTTGTTTAATTTTTCTTTGCTGTCAAA
The DNA here is from genome assembly GCA_022674325.2 of Grapholita molesta. Taxonomy (NCBI): domain Eukaryota; kingdom Metazoa; phylum Arthropoda; class Insecta; order Lepidoptera; family Tortricidae; genus Grapholita; species Grapholita molesta. Next base: position 4,474,556 of record CP053147.2, read on the forward strand.
ATCAAAATGTATGAAGCGCGTTCGCTTTTATGACGTAGAAGAGTTATTAATGTTTTATAACATTAAAATATCCGAGACATTAAAAAAAACATACGAGAGGATGTCTACAGTAAGTTTTGCATGGTGGCGTTTGGCTAGTGTAGTCGGACACTATTTATTGTAAGAAATCTGACATTATTATTGCAATTTGTATATATATTCATCAATAGAAAACGAAAATATTGTAAACAAATATGACAGCTGATTGACAACTGAGGCGCTACCGCCAAAAACGATATTAGTAAATTTCGGGCATTTTCCTCTTTTACCCCAATTGAGACGTCATGAGAGTGACAGAGACAATCGTCCGAAATTTACGAATATCGTTTTTCGCGGTAGCGTCGCTGATCATGTAAGGAAAGCAGCGTAAAAAAAAAACATTTGACACATGTCAAAATTTTATTATACAAGTTCGTTTGCAGTTAATATACAGGTAAGAATCGTATATTTTAACAAGAATTTAATGACAATTAATCCATGGTTTTTTTATAAGTGCGTAATTTCGAAGTTATGTAGATTTTTTTACATTATTTTCGATTTCTATTAACCCCGAATATAACTTAAAATCGTTTTTCATTATTTTTTATTATGCAGAAAAGTCTGCTAGCGAATATCTTCGATATTTAAATCGAAATAAAAACAGAAAAATTTGACTCGGAGCGGGACTCAACCCACAACCACTGGATCACTTAGCCCAGTGTGCACTGGTCTAGTGATCCAGTGGTTGTAGGTTCGAGTCCCGCTCCGAGTCAAATTTTTCTATTTTTCTTTCGATTTAAATATCGTTTTTCATATTAACATAGCTGTAATTTAACTCTGGTTATCCTCACCTCAGTCATACTTTTCATACATTTTTTTTTATGGTTTAACAGAGTATAACACAAGATTATTTTAGTTTAAGTATCTTAGTTATGAATTATTATATTTAACACGTCCGCCCCGGCACTGTTTTAGTAAACGCTTACAATATGCCGGTAGAAATTATCTCGATCACTCAGAGCATGCCACTGGCATTATACATTTTTATTCCTATGCCACTGGCATAAGTCAAGTTCTTACTCCTACCAGTGGTATAGGAATACGAACGTTTTGAACACAACTGTTGTGTCGCCGGCATTGGCGGTAAATTTATTTGAACACACGTGACACCGTCATAGGAGAACGCTCTTTTTATACACAAGTACGTGTCACTGGCCTATGCTCTTGACACATATTTGTGACACGTATTTAACTCCTATGAGTTTGATTATTTTTGATCACAGACGTTGTGTTACTGGCATTAGAGAAGGTTTAATAAGACCATATGCTGCCGGCACACATTCGCGCGAGTAGCGAGGCGAATGGCGAGGCGAAACCCGAGCACGCATGTGTACGCGGACGTCTCGCTATACCTCTCGCACCTCGTCTCGCGTTTTTGTATAGGCAAAGTCTTGTCGAACGTTTCGACGAATAGCGAGGCGAGTGACGAGCCAGCATGTCTAAACGCGGAGATAGACGTCGCTGAAAAGTGTTAAAAATAATACAGGCAAATATGAAAAAATGTATTATATTATATACTTTAACCAAAAACTTTACTAGTTATCTTGTTGTAAATATTTCTATTATAAATTATAGTTCTGATAGGTGCTACACGTCACATTATAGATACAGCATTTACAACGCATTTTAATTTAGAACATAAGAATATAACTTGTTAAGAGAAAAATGGCTACGGTGAAACAATAAGATATGTAAACTGTCATTATAGTCTCCTAAAGCTAACTGGTCTACGTGTAGTACTAATTACTTTATGCTGCCGCCACACATTCGCGCGAGTAGCGAGGCGAATGGCGAGGCGAAACGCGATCACGCATGTGTACGAGGACGTCTCGCTATTCCTCTCGTCCCTCGCATCGCGTTGTATAGGCAAAGTCTCGTCGAATGTTTCGACGAATAGCGAGCCAGCATTGTCTAAAACGCGGATAAAAGAAATTTGAATTATATAAAATTGGAAGAGAGTTGAATTTTAATGATGTTAGTTTAATGCAAGCTGCATTAAACACTTTTCCTCGAATTTCAGGTGGTCGAACTATGACCTGACATATCGTTGTGACTTATAGTATTTTATTGGAATGTACAAGCAATAATTATCATAAGATGTGCCTTATGTTAGTTGGTTTAAAGATATTAAACATTTGAAAAAGTATTGAAATTTGTTTTTTATTTGTATGGAAAAGTAATGGGTGTCGATAATCAAAAGTATATGTTTTAATAATGTATATGTCGCAGTCAAAAGTGAGAACTGGTCTAAAGAACTTTTAACCGACAAAAACAAGCAAAACTAGTTTTGATTGAGCATGTTAGGTTAGGTTTTTTTTGAGAAGGGGAGGAAATCTTCATTGAATACCATAATTTTTTTGGGTATGCCATTAGGCCGTTCCTGATGGCATACCCGACTCGACTGGGAATGGCATTCCGCCCTAGGATGGAATGCCATTAGGTTAGGTTATGTTAGGTTCACATTATAATAAATACATATATATAAATTATAATATATGGAGATTACCTTTTCTGTTATTACGAAAAACGTTAGATACTTACTAATAAAAGGAATCTGCAGTGAATCTGCATCAATGTCAATGTAGTCAAAAAAAAAATGTAGATACATAAAGAAATACCGGTATCCGATCCCTAGTATATTTTAATAGAAATCCACAACATTTACATAACTTGATTATGTTTACAATATTTTAGTTACAATTAATGTACACGCAGTCTCGATTTCATGAAGTTCAAAACATAAAAAAAGTTCATAAAGGGCGCAAGCCTAAACAGAGGGCCCAATGCTTTGGCCTACCGCGACAAACTTCGTGTATCTCTCTCTTGTACTTAAGGCGTAATTAGAGTGACAGAGATAATTGTTCGATATTTGCGATTTTCGGGTTATCTGTTAAAAATGTTGTGTAAAGAATGTTAGTATCACGTGATTTTTGCTGTATCTGTAGCTGTAGTTAAAATGGTAGAAAAACACTTCAATTAAATAAGAAAAAAAAAAGGCGGCAAGACTGCAATGTGAATGACTTTCCTTTTGTTGTAAAATATTTTCGTGCTAACTAAGGCTAAACATTTTGGCATTATTATACTTACTTTTTGCTAGTTTCGTGTTAAATTGAACTAATTCCAACAGTGTATTGTAATTATATTTACTCGTTTCATGATAAACATTTGTTCAAGACAATAATTGTGGTTCCTCCCACAACCTTAAATACGTGTTTTTTTATCTGAAATTAATGCTAATAAATAATTGTTAAGTGGTCCCAAGAATTTAATAGGGAACGTGGAGACTACAAAAATATAATCAATCAACAATAGAACCAGTGTTAACCATTTTGGTAATTAAGTATATCAAGAAGATGGGTAAGTAAAGTACACTATGAAATATCTACATACTCGTATGTGGTAGTCTACATGGAAAGGTAGCTTATGGCGCTTGGCGCTTACGCTATTGTTAATCACGTTTCAATACTAATGTGACACTTTGTAACGTAAGCGCCAAGCGCCATAAGGTACCTTTCCATGTGGACTACTACATTAAAAGTCCGTTCACCAACGTCTTGTGTCGTGACGCTCGGTACCGTCAGCATTTGATACCTACTCGTATATTTCGAGCATATTTTTTTGTTTTATTTATTGAGTATTCTTTCTCTTTTACTCCAATTAAGGCGTCATAAGAGTGACAGAGACAATCGCCCGATTACGAATATCGTTTTTCGCGGAAGAGCTATTGTTTATGAAAACGAATTCAATATCTCTATCGCTCGTAGAGATGAGCTAGCCTAATATCACAGCCTAACGAGTATATACAGTCGGAAAGGTTCTATACAACCGGACCGTTCAACGCCTCGACTGACGACTTGCGCTCGAGGGTCAGGGTTGTCAAAAAAATTGTTGTTAAAATCGATGTTTTATTTGTTGTTCTTACAAAGAAATTAATTGTTAGCGCCATCTTAAGTTTTTGTATATTAAGTAATCTAATTAATTTGAAATTCGATTTCTTAATATTAATTAAAGGCCCATTTATTTGACCTACCTACAATTATGTGAGTGCGAAAGTGACAGATAGCGCGAAATACGATAAAATGGCGGTGAAATGAATACCAATGGCTGGCCTGCTACATCGAACTTCGTATACCTATTTCTTTTACTCGATTTAAAGGAGTCATGAGAGTGACAGAGACAAGCGTCCGAAATATACGAATATCGTGTCTCGCGGTAGCGCCGCTGTACCTGGCCCGGTACCGCGAAATTCGAAGTTCGTATATTGCGAGCATATTTCTCTTTTAATCCAATTATGGCATCATAAGAGTGACAGAGACAATCGTCCGAAATTTACGAATATCGTGTTTGTACCTGTATCTACTGGGTAAAATGATAATGTCCACATTCACAAATATATAATTTATTTTTTACATTTTTACATTGCTCAATATAAATAAATACTCATTATATTTCAATCACAAACAAACAAAAACAAAATTAGAATCTTTTAAATTTTCTTTACGTTTAAATTAATATATAAAATATATATGTATTTAGCTTTAACAGGTTATATAGCAAGATCGGTAATCGTTCGTCGTTCGATGTCTCTAGGGGTTAATGTCAGTGGCGAACAGAACTGTTCTAGACTCCTATCCAGCGGCGGACATTCCATGGCATGTCCTCGATGTTGTCATAGCACATGCAGACCTTTCCATGGCCTGGTCGACCTGGTTTACATGGCTTCGGGCGGGATGGCTGCTGCGGTTGTTGTGGTTGTTGTGGTTGCTGTGGTTGTTGTGGCTGTTGTGGGTTCTGTGGCTGCTGCGGCTGTTGTGGGTTCTGTGGCTGCTGCGGCTGTTGTGGGTTCTGTGGCTGCTGCGGCTGTTGTGGGTTCTGCGGCTGTTGTGGTTGTTGTGGGTTCTGTGGCTGCTGCGGCTGTTGTGGGTTCTGTGGTTGTTGTGGGTTCTGTGGCTGCTGCGGGTTCTGTGGCTGCTGCGGCTGTTGAGGTTGTTGTGGTTGTCCAGGCTGCTGCGGCTGCTGCGGCTGTTGTGGTTGTTGTGGTTGTCCTGGCTGCTGCGGCTGCTGCGGCTGTTGTGGGTTCTGTGGTTGCTGCGGCTGTTGTGGTTGTTGTGGTTGTCCTGGCTGCTGCGGCTGTTGCGGCTGTTGTGGGTTCTGTGGCTGCTGCGGCTGTTGTGGGTTCTGTGGCTGCTGCGGCTGTTGTGGGTTCTGTGGCTGTTGTGGGTTCTGTGGCTGTTGTGGGTTCTGCGGCTGTTGTGGGTTCTGTGGCTGCTGCGGCTGTTGTGGGTTCTGCGGCTGCTGCGGCTGTTGTGGGTTCTGTGGCTGCTGCGGCTGTTGTGGTTGTCCTGGCTGCTGCGGCTGCTGCGGCTGTTGAGGTTGTTGTGGTTGTCCAGGCTGCTGCGGCTGTTGCGGCTGTTGTGGGTTCTGTGGCTGCTGCGGCTGTTGCGGCTGTTGTGGGTTCTGTGGTTGCTGCGGCTGTTGTGGGTTCTGTGGCTGCTGCGGCTGTTGTGGGTTCTGTGGCTGTTGTGGGTTCTGTGGCTGCTGCGGCTGTTGTGGTTGTCCTGGCTGCTGCGGCTGTTGAGGTTGTTGTGGTTGTCCAGGCTGCTGCGGCTGCTGCGGCTGTTGTGGGTTCTGTGGTTGCTGCGGCTGTTGTGGGTTCTGTGGCTGCTGCGGCTGTTGTGGGTTCTGCGGCTGTTGTGGGTTCTGTGGCTGCTGCGGGTTCTGTGGCTGCTGCGGCTGTTGAGGTTGTTGTGGTTGTCCAGGCTGCTGCGGCTGCTGCGGCTGTTGTGGTTGTTGTGGTTGTCCTGGCTGCTGCGGCTGCTGCGGATGTTGTGGGTTCTGTGGCTGCTGCGGCTGTTGTGGGTTCTGTGGCTGCTGCGGCTGTTGTGGGTTCTGCGGCTGTTGTGGGTTCTGTGGCTGCTGCGGGTTCTGTGGCTGCTGCGGCTGTTGAGGTTGTTGTGGTTGTCCAGGCTGCTGCGGCTGTTGTGGTTGTTGTGGTTGTCCTGGCTGCTGCGGCTGCTGCGGCTGTTGTGGCTGCTGCGGCTGTTGTGGGTTCTGTGGCTGCTGCGGCTGTTGTGGGTTCTGTGGCTGCTGCGGCTGTTGTGGTTGTTGTGGTTGTCCTGGCTGCTGCGGCTGCTGCGGCTGTTGTGGGTTCTGTGGCTGCTGCGGCTGTTGTGGGTTCTGTGGCTGCTGCGGGTTTTGTGGCTGCTGCGGCTGTTGTGGTTGTTGTGGTTGTCCTGGCTGCTGCGGCTGCTGCGGCTGTTGTGGGTTCTGTGGCTGCTGCGGCTGTTGTGGGTTCTGTGGCTGCTGCGGCTGTTGTGGGTTCTGTGGCTGCTGCGGCTGTTGTGGGTTCTGTGGCTGCTGCGGGTTCTGTGGCTGCTGCGGCTGTTGAGGTTGTTGTGGTTGTCCAGGCTGCTGCGGCTGTTGTGGTTGTTGTGGTTGTCCTGGCTGCTGCGGCTGCTGCGGCTGTTGTGGGTTCTGTGGCTGCTGCGGCTGTTGTGGGTTCTGTGGCTGCTGCGGCTGTTGTGGTTGTCCTGGCTGCTGCGGCTGCTGCGGCTGTTGTGGGTTCTGTGGCTGCTGCGGCTGTTGTGGGTTCTGTGGCTGCTGCGGGTTTTGTGGCTGCTGCGGCTGTTGTGGTTGTTGTGGTTGTCCTGGCTGCTGCGGCTGCTGCGGCTGTTGTGGGTTCTGTGGCTGCTGCGGCTGTTGTGGGTTCTGTGGCTGCTGCGGCTGTTGTGGGTTCTGCGGCTGTTGTGGGTTCTGTGGCTGTTGTGGGTTCTGTGGCTGCTGCGGCTGTTGTGGGTTCTGTGGCTGTTGTGGTTGTTGTGGTTGTCCTGGCTGCTGCGGCTGTTGCGGCTGTTGTGGGTTCTGTGGCTGCTGCGGCTGTTGTGGGTTCTGCGGCTGTTGTGGGTTCTGTGGCTGTTGTGGGTTCTGTGGCTGTTGTGGGTTCTGTGGCTGCTGCGGCTGTTGTGGGTTCTGTGGCTGCTGCGGGTTCTGTGGCTGCTGCGGGTTCTGTGGCTGCTGCGGCTGTTGAGGTTGTTGTGGTTGTCCAGGCTGCTGCGGCTGTTGTGGTTGTTGTGGTTGTCCTGGCTGCTGCGGCTGCTGCGGCTGTTGTGGGTTCTGTGGCTGCTGCGGCTGTTGTGGGTTCTGTGGCTGCTGCGGCTGTTGTGGTTGTCCTGGCTGCTGCGGCTGCTGCGGCTGTTGTGGGTTCTGTGGCTGCTGCGGCTGTTGTGGGTTCTGTGGCTGCTGCGGGTTCTGTGGCTGCTGCGGCTGTTGTGGTTGTTGTGGTTGTCCTGGCTGCTGCGGCTGCTGCGGCTGTTGTGGGTTCTGTGGCTGCTGCGGCTGTTGTGGGTTCTGTGGCTGCTGCGGCTGTTGTGGGTTCTGCGGCTGTTGTGGGTTCTGTGGCTGTTGTGGGTTCTGTGGCTGCTGCGGCTGTTGTGGGTTCTGTGGCTGTTGTGGTTGTTGTGGTTGTCCTGGCTGCTGCGGCTGTTGCGGCTGTTGTGGGTTCTGTGGCTGCTGCGGCTGTTGTGGGTTCTGCGGCTGTTGTGGGTTCTGTGGCTGTTGTGGGTTCTGTGGCTGCTGCGGCTGTTGTGGGTTCTGTGGCTGCTGCGGGTTCTGTGGCTGCTGCGGCTGTTGAGGTTGTTGTGGTTGTTGTGGTTGTCCTGGCTGTTGCGGCTGCTGCGGCTGTTGTGGGTTCTGTGGCTGCTGCGGCTGTTGAGGTTGTTGTGGTTGTCCAGGCTGCTGCGGCTGCTGCGGCTGTTGTGGTTGTTGTGGTTGTCCTGGCTGCTGCGGCTGCTGCGGCTGTTGTGGGTTCTGTGGTTGCTGCGGCTGTTGTGGGTTCTGTGGCTGCTGCGGCTGTTGTGGGTTCTGCGGCTGTTGTGGGTTCTGTGGCTGCTGCGGGTTCTGTGGCTGCTGCGGCTGTTGAGGTTGTTGTGGTTGTCCAGGCTGCTGCGGCTGTTGCGGCTGTTGTGGGTTCTGTGGCTGTTGTGGGTTCTGTGGCTGCTGCGGCTGTTGTGGCTGTTGTGGGTTCTGCGGCTGTTGTGGGTTCTGTGGCTGCTGCGGGTTCTGTGGCTGCTGCGGCTGTTGTGGTTGTTGTGGGTTCTGTGGCTGCTGCGGCTGTTGTGGGTTCTGTGGCTGTTGTGGGTTCTGTGGTTGCTGCGGCTGTTGTGGGTTCTGTGGCTGCTGCGGCTGTTGTGGGTTCTGCGGCTGTTGTGGGTTCTGTGGCTGCTGCGGGTTCTGTGGCTGCTGCGGCTGTTGTGGTTGTTGTGGGTTCTGTGGCTGCTGCGGCTGTTGTGGGTTCTGTGGCTGTTGTGGGTTCTGTGGTTGCTGCGGCTGTTGTGGGTTCTGTGGCTGCTGCGGCTGTTGTGGGTTCTGTGGCTGTTGTGGGTTCTGTGGCTGCTGCGGGTTCTGTGGCTGCTGCGGCTGTTGTGGTTGTTGTGGTTGTCCTGGCTGCTGCGGCTGTTGTGGTTGTTGTGGGTTCTGTGGCTGCTGCGGCTGTTGTGGGTTCTGTGGCTGTTGTGGGTTCTGTGGCTGCTGCGGCTGTTGTGGTTGTTGTGGTTGTCCTGGCTGCTGCGGCTGTTGTGGGTTCTGTGGCTGCTGCGGCTGTTGTGGGTTCTGTGGCTGCTGCGGCTGTTGAGGTTGTTGTGGTTGTCCAGGCTGCTGCGGCTGTTGCGGCTGTTGTGGGTTCTGTGGCTGCTGCGGCTGTTGTGGTTGTTGTGGGTTCTGTGGCTGCTGCGGCTGTTGTGGGTTCTGTGGCTGTTGTGGGTTCTGTGGCTGCTGCAGGTTCTGTGGCTGCTGCAGCTGTTGTGGTTGTTGTGGTTGTCCTGGCTGCTGCGGCTGTTGTGGTTGTTGTGGGTTCTGTGGCTGCTGCGGCTGTTGTGGGTTCTGTGGCTGTTGTGGGTTCTGTGGCTGCTGCGGCTGTTGTGGTTGTTGTGGTTGTCCTGGCTGCTGCGGCTGCTGCGGCTGTTGTGGGTTCTGTGGCTGCTGCGGCTGTTGTGGGTTCTGTGGCTGCTGCGGCTGTTGAGGTTGTTGTGGTTGTCCAGGCTGCTGCGGCTGTTGCGGCTGTTGTGGGTTCTGTGGCTGCTGCGGCTGTTGTGGTTGTTGTGGTTGTCCTGGCTGCTGCGGCTGTTGTGGTTGTTGTGGGTTTTGTGGCTGCTGCGGCTGTTGTGGGTTCTGTGGCTGCTGCGGGTTCTGTGGCTGCTGCGGCTGTTGAGGTTGTTGTGGTTGTCCTGGCTGCTGCGGCTGCTGCGGCTGTTGTGGGTTCTGTGGCTGCTGCGGCTGTTGTGGGTTCTGCGGCTGTTGTGGGTTCTGTGGCTGCTGCGGGTTCTGTGGCTGCTGCGGCTGTTGTGGTTGTTGTGGGTTCTGTGGCTGCTGCGGCTGTTGTGGGTTCTGTGGCTGTTGTGGGTTCTGTGGTTGCTGCGGCTGTTGTGGGTTCTGTGGCTGCTGCGGCTGTTGTGGTTGTTGTGGGTTCTGTGGCTGCTGCGGCTGTTGTGGGTTCTGTGGCTGTTGTGGGTTCTGTGGCTGCTGCGGCTGTTGTGGGTTCTGCGGCTGTTGTGGGTTCTGTGGCTGCTGCGGGTTCTGTGGCTGCTGCGGCTGTTGTGGTTGTTGTGGTTGTCCTGGCTGCTGCGGCTGTTGTGGTTGTTGTGGTTGTCCTGGCTGCTGCGGCTGCTGCGGCTGTTGTGGTTGTTGTGGGTTCTGTGGCTGCTGCGGCTGTTGTGGGTTCTGTGGCTGTTGTGGGTTCTGTGGCTGCTGCGGCTGTTGTGGTTGTTGTGGTTGTCCTGGCTGCTGCGGCTGCTGCGGCTGTTGTGGTTGTTGTGGTTGTCCTGGCTGCTGCAGCTGTTGTGGTTGTTGTGGGTTCTGTGGCTGCTGCGGCTGTTGTGGGTTCTGTGGCTGCTGCGGCTGTTGTGGTTGTTGTGGTTGTCCTGGCTGCTGCGGCTGTTGTGGTTGTTGTGGGTTCTGTGGCTGCTGCGGCTGTTGTGGGTTCTGTGGCTGTTGTGGGTTCTGTGGCTGCTGCGGCTGTTGTGGTTGTTGTGGTTGTCCTGGCTGCTGCGGCTGCTGCGGCTGTTGTGGGTTCTGTGGCTGCTGCGGCTGTTGTGGTTGTTGTGGTTGTCCTGGCTGCTGCGGCTGTTGTGGTTGTTGTGGGTTCTGTGGCTGTTGTGGGTTCTGTGGCTGCTGCGGGTTCTGTGGCTGCTGCGGCTGTTGTGGTTGTTGTGGGTTCTGTGGCTGCTGCGGCTGTTGTGGGTTCTGTGGCTGTTGTGGGTTCTGTGGCTGCTGCGGCTGTTGTGGTTGTTGTGGTTGTCCTGGCTGCTGCGGCTGTTGTGGTTGTTGTGGTTGTCCTGGCTGCTGCGGCTGCTGCGGCTGTTGTGGTTGTTGTGGGTTCTGTGGCTGCTGCGGCTGTTGTGGGTTCTGTGGCTGTTGTGGGTTCTGTGGCTGCTGCGGCTGTTGTGGTTGTTGTGGTTGTCCTGGCTGCTGCGGCTGTTGTGGTTGTTGTGGTTGTCCTGGCTGCTGCGGCTGTTGTGGTTGTTGTGGGTTCTGTGGCTGCTGCGGCTGTTGTGGGTTCTGTGGCTGCTGCGGCTGTTGTGGTTGTTGTGGTTGTCCTGGCTGCTGCGGCTGTTGTGGTTGTTGTGGGTTCTGTGGCTGCTGCGGCTGTTGTGGGTTCTGTGGCTGTTGTGGGTTCTGTGGCTGCTGCGGCTGTTGTGGTTGTTGTGGTTGTCCTGGCTGCTGCGGCTGCTGCGGCTGTTGTGGGTTCTGTGGCTGCTGCGGCTGTTGTGGTTGTTGTGGTTGTCCTGGCTGCTGCGGCTGTTGTGGTTGTTGTGGGTTCTGTGGCTGCTGCGGCTGTTGTGGTTGTTGTGGGTTCTGTGGTTGCTGCGGCTGTTGTGGGTTCTGTGGCTGCTGCGGCTGCTGCGGCTGTTGTGGGTTCTGTGACTGCTGCGGCTGTTGTGGGTTCTGTGGCTGCTGCGGGTTCTGTGGCTGCTGCGGCTGTTGTGGTTGTTGTGGTTGTTGTGGTTGTCCTGGCTGCTGCGGCTGTTGTGGGTTCTGTGGCTGCTGCGGGTTCTGTGGCTGCTGCGGCTGTTGTGGTTGTTGTGGTTGTTGTGGTTGTCCAGGCTGCTGCGGCTGTTGTGGTTGTTGTGGGTTCTGTGGCTGCTGCGGCTGTTGTGGGTTCTGTGGCTGTTGTGGGTTCTGTGGCTGTTGTGGGTTCTGTGGCTGCTGCGGCTGTTGTGGGTTCTGTGGCTGTTGCGGCTGTTGTGGGTTCTGTGGCTGCTGCGGCTGTTGAGGTTGTTGTGGTTGTCCAGGCTGCTGCGGCTGCTGCGGCTGTTGTGGTTGTTGTGGTTGTCCTGGCTGCTGCGGCTGCTGCGGCTGTTGTGGGTTCTGTGGTTGCTGCGGCTGTTGTGGGTTCTGTGGCTGCTGCGGGTTCTGTGGCTGCTGCGGCTGTTGAGGTTGTTGTGGTTGTCCAGGCTGCTGCGGCTGCTGCGGCTGTTGTGGTTGTTGTGGTTGACCTGGCTGCTGCGGCTGCTGCGGCTGTTGTGGGTTCTGTGGTTGCTGCGGCTGTTGTGGGTTCTGTGGCTGCTGCGGCTGCTGCGGCTGTTGTGGGTTCTGTGGTTGCTGCGGCTGTTGTGGGTTCTGTGGCTGCTGCGGCTGTTGTGGGTTCTGTGGCTGCTGCGGCTGTTGTGGTTGTTGTGGTTGTCCTGGCTGCTGCGGCTGTTGTGGTTGTTGTGGGTTCTGTGGCTGCTGCGGCTGTTGTGGGTTCTGTGGCTGTTGTGGGTTCTGTGGCTGCTGCGGCTGTTGTGGTTGTCCTGGCTGCTGCGGCTGTTGAGGTTGTTGTGGTTGTCCAGGCTGCTGCGGCTGTTGCGGCTGTTGTGGGTTCTGTGGCTGCTGCGGCTGTTGAGGTTGTTGTGGTTGTCCAGGCTGCTGCGGCTGCTGCGGCTGTTGTGGTTGTTGTGGTTGTCCAGGCTGCTGCGGCTGTTGCGGCTGTTGTGGGTTCTGTGGCTGCTGCGGCTGTTGTGGTTGTTGTGGTTGTCCTGGCTGCTGCGGCTGTTGTGGTTGTTGTGGGTTCTGTGGCTGCTGCGGCTGTTGTGGGTTCTGTGGCTGCTGCGGCTGTTGTGGGTTCTGTGGCTGCTGCGGCTGTTGTGGGTTCTGTGGCTGCTGCGGGTTCTGTGGCTGCTGCGGCTGTTGAGGTTGTTGTGGTTGTCCAGGCTGCTGCGGCTGCTGCGGCTGTTGTGGTTGTTGTGGTTGTCCTGGCTGCTGCGGCTGCTGCGGCTGTTGTGGGTTCTGTGGCTGCTGCGGGTTCTGTGGCTGCTGCGGCTGTTGTGGGTTCTGTGGCTGCTGCGGCTGTTGTGGGTTCTGTGGCTGCTGCGGGTTCTGTGGCTGCTGCGGCTGTTGTGGGTTCTGTGGCTGCTGCGGCTGTTGTGGGTTCTGTGGCTGCTGCGGCTGTTGTGGGTTCTGTGGCTGCTGCGGCTGTTGTGGGTTCTGTGGCTGCTGCGGGTTCTGTGGCTGCTGCGGCTGTTGTGGGTTCTGTGGCTGCTGCGGGTTCTGTGGCTGCTGCGGCTGTTGTGGGTTCTGTGGCTGCTGCGGCTGTTGTGGGTTCTGTGGCTGTTGTGGGTTCTGCGGCTGTTGTGGGTTCTGTGGCTGCTGCGGGTTCTGTGGCTGCTGCGGCTGTTGAGGTTGTTGTGGTTGTCCAGGCTGCTGCGGCTGCTGCGGCTGCTGCGGCTGTTGTGGTTGTTGTGGTTGTCCAGGCTGCTGCGGCTGTTGCGGCTGTTGTGGGTTCTGTGGCTGCTGCGGCTGTTGTGGTTGTTGTGGTTGTCCTGGCTGCTGCGGCTGTTGTGGTTGTTGTGGGTTTTGTGGCTGCTGCGGCTGTTGTGGGTTCTGTGGCTGCTGCGGGTTCTGTGGCTGCTGCGGCTGTTGTGGGTTCTGTGGCTGCTGCGGCTGTTGTGGGTTCTGTGGCTGCTGCGGGTTCTGTGGCTGCTGCGGCTGTTGAGGTTGTTGTGGTTGTCCAGGCTGCTGCGGCTGCTGCGGCTGTTGTGGTTGTTGTGGTTGTCCTGGCTGCTGCGGCTGCTGCGGCTGTTGTGGGTTCTGTGGCTGCTGCGGGTTCTGTGGCTGCTGCGGGTTCTGTGGCTGCTGCGGCTGTTGTGGGTTCTGTGGCTGCTGCGGCTGTTGTGGGTTCTGTGGCTGCTGCGGGTTCTGTGGCTGCTGCGGCTGTTGAGGTTGTTGTGGTTGTCCAGGCTGCTGCGGCTGCTGCGGCTGTTGTGGTTGTTGTGGTTGTCCTGGCTGCTGCGGCTGCTGCGGCTGTTGTGGGTTCTGTGGCTGCTGCGGGTTCTGTGGTTGCTGCGGCTGTTGTGGGTTCTGTGGCTGCTGCGGCTGTTGTGGGTTCTGTGGCTGCTGCGGGTTCTGTGGCTGCTGCGGCTGTTGTGGGTTCTGTGGCTGCTGCGGGTTCTGTGGCTGCTGCGGCTGTTGTGGGTTCTGTGGCTGCTGCGGCTGTTGTGGGTTCTGTGGCTGTTGTGGGTTCTGCGGCTGTTGTGGGTTCTGTGGCTGCTGCGGGTTCTGTGGCTGCTGCGGCTGTTGAGGTTGTTGTGGTTGTCCAGGCTGCTGCGGCTGCTGCGGCTGTTGTGGTTGTTGTGGTTGTCCTGGCTGCTGCGGCTGCTGCGGCTGTTGTGGGTTCTGTGGCTGCTGCGGGTTCTGTGGTTGCTGCGGCTGTTGTGGGTTCTGTGGCTGCTGCGGCTGTTGTGGGTTCTGTGGCTGCTGCGGGTTCTGTGGCTGCTGCGGCTGTTGTGGGTTCTGTGGCTGCTGCGGGTTCTGTGGCTGCTGCGGCTGTTGTGGGTTCTGTGGCTGCTGCGGCTGTTGTGGGTTCTGTGGCTGTTGTGGGTTCTGCGGCTGTTGTGGGTTCTGTGGCTGCTGCGGGTTCTGTGGCTGCTGCGGCTGTTGAGGTTGTTGTGGTTGTCCAGGCTGCTGCGGCTGCTGCGGCTGCTGCGGCTGTTGTGGTTGTTGTGGTTGTCCAGGCTGCTGCGGCTGTTGCGGCTGTTGTGGGTTCTGTGGCTGCTGCGGCTGTTGTGGTTGTTGTGGTTGTCCTGGCTGCTGCGGCTGCTGCGGCTGTTGTGGGTGCTGTGGCTGCTGCGGCTGTTGTGGGTTCTGTGGCTGCTGCGGGTTCTGTGGCTGCTGCGGCTGTTGTGGGTTCTGTGGCTGCTGCGGCTGTTGTGGGTTCTGTGGCTGCTGCGGGTTCTGTGGCTGCTGCGGCTGTTGTGGGTTCTGTGGCTGCTGCGGGTTCTGTGGCTGCTGCGGCTGTTGTGGGTTCTGTGGCTGCTGCGGCTGGTGTGGGTTCTGTGGCTGCTGCGGTTGATGCGGGTGCTGTGGCTGCTCTGGGTTCTGTGGCTGCTGCGGCTGTTGAGGTTGTTGTGGTTGTCCAGGCTGGTGCGGCTGCTGCGGCTGTTGTGGTTGTTGTGGTTGTCCTGGCTGCTGCGGCTGCTGCGGCTGTTGTGGGTTCTGTGGCTGTTGTGGGTTCTGTGGTTGCTGCGGCTGTTGTGGGTTCTGTGGCTGCTGCGGCTGTTGTGGGTTCTGTGGCTGTTGTGGGTTCTGTGGCTGCTGCGGCTGTTGTGGTTGTTGTGGCTGCCGCGGCTGTTGCGGGTGTTGTGGCTGTCGTGGCTGCTGCGGCTGCTGCGGCTGTTGTGGGTTCTGTGGCTGCTGCGGCTGTTGTGGGTTCTGTGGCTGCTGCAGCTGTTGTGGGTTCTGCGGCTGTTGTGGGTTCTGTGGCTGCTGCGGGTTCTGTGGCTGCTGCGGCTGTTGAGGTTGTTGTGGTTGTCCAGGCTGCTGCAGCTGCTGCGCTGCTGCAGCTGTTGTGGTTGTTGTGGTTGTCCTGGCTGCTGCGGCTGTTGCGGCTGTTGTGGGTTGCTGCTGCGGCTGTTGTGGTTGTTGTGGCTGCTGCGGCTGCTGCGGCTGCTGCGGCAGCTGTGGCTGCTGTGGCTGCTGCGGCTGTTGTGGGTTCTGTGGCTGCTGCGGGTTCTGTGGCTGCTGCGGCTGTTGAGGTTGTTGTGGTTGTCCAGGCTGCTGCGGCTGCTGCGGCTGTTGTGGGTGTTGTGGTTGTCGTGGGTGCTGCGGCTGCTGCGGCTGTTGTGGGTTCTGTGGTTGTTGCGGCTGTTGTGGGTGTTGTGGTTGTCGTGGCTGCTGCGGCTGTTGTGGGTGTTGTGGGTTCTGTGGCTGCTGCGGCTGTTGTGGGTTCTGTGGCTGTTGTGGGTGCTGTGGCTGCTGCGGCTGTTGTGGGTGCTGTGGCTGCTGCGGCTGTTGTGGCTTCTGTGGCTGCTGCAGCTGTTGTGGCGTCTGTGGCTGGTGCGGCTGTTGAGGTTGTTGTGGTTGTCCAGGCTGCTGCGGCTGCTGCGGCTGTTGTGGTTGTTGTGGTTGTCCTGGCTGCTGCGGCTGCTGCGGCTGTTGTGGGTTCTGTGGTTGCTGCGGCTGTTGTGGGTTCTGTGGCTGCTGCGGCTGTTGTGGTTGTTGTGGTTGTCCTGGCTGCTGCGGCTGTTGTTGTGGGTTCTGTGGTTGCTGCGGCTGTTGTGGGTTCGGTGGCTGGTGCGGCTGTTGTGGGTTCTGTGGCTGCTGCGGCTGTTGTGGTTTTTGCGGCTGCTGCGGCTGCTGCGGCTGTTGTGGGTTCTGTGGCTGCTGCGGCTGTTGTGGGTGCTGTGGCTGCTGCGGCTGTTGTGGGTTCTGTGGCTGCTGCGGCTGTTGTGGGTTCTGTGGCTGCTGCGGGTTCTGTGGCTGCTGCGGCTGTTGAGGTTGTTGTGGTTGTCCAGGCTGCTGCGGCTGCTGCGGCTGTTGTGGTTGTTGTGGTTGTCCTGGCTGCTGCGGCTGCTGCGGCTGTTGTGGGTTCTGTGGCTGCTGCGGCTGTTGTGGGTTCTGTGGCTGCTGCGGGTTCTGTGGCTGCTGCGGCTGCTGTGGCTGCTGTGGCTGCTGCGGTTGTTGTGGGTTCTGTGGCTGCTGCAGGTTCTGTGGCTGCTGCAGGTTCTGTGGCTGCTGCGGCTGTTGAGTTGTGTGGTTCTGTGGCTGTTGTGGTTGTTGTGGTTGTCCTGGCTGCTGCGGCTGCTGCGGCTGTTGTGGGTTCTGTGGCTGCTGCGGGTTCTGTGGCTGCTGCGGCTGTTGTGGTTGTTGTGGTTGTCCAGGCTGCTGCGGCTGCTGCGGCTGTTGTGGTTGTTGTGGTTGTCCTGGCTGCTGCGGCTGCTGCGGCTGTTGTGGGTTCTGTGGCTGCTGCGGGTTCTGTGGTTGCTGCGGCTGTTGTGGGTTCTGTGGCTGCTGCGGCTGTTGTGGGTTCTGTGGCTGCTGCGGGTTCTGTGGCTGCTGCGGCTGTTGTGGGTTCTGTGGCTGCTGTGGGTTCTGTGGCTGCTGCGGCTGTTGTGGGTTCTGTGGCTGCTGCGGCTGTTGTGGGTTCTGTGGCTGTTGTGGGTTCTGCGGCTGTTGTGGGTTCTGTGGCTGCTGCGGGTTCTGTGGCTGCTGCGGCTGTTGAGGTTGTTGTGGTTGTCCAGGCTGCTGCGGCTGCTGCGGCTGCTGCGGCTGTTGTGGTTGTTGTGGTTGTCCAGGCTGCTGCGGCTGTTGCGGCTGTTGTGGGTTCTGTGGCTGCTGCGGCTGTTGTGGGTTCTGTGGCTGCTGCGGCTGTTGTGGGTTCTGTGGCTGTTGTGGGTTCTGTGGCTGCTGCGGCTGTTGTGGGTTCTGTGGCTGCTGCGGCTGTTGTGGCTGCTGTGGCTGCTGCGGCTGCTGCGGCTGTTGTGGGTTCTGTGGCTGCTGCGGCTGTTGTGGGTTCTGTGGCTGCTGCGGGTTCTGTGGCTGCTGCGGCTGTTGAGGTTGTTGTGGTTGTCCAGGCTGCTGCGGCTGCTGCGGCTGTTGTGGTTGTTGTGGTTGTCCTGGCTGCTGCGGCTGCTGCGGCTGTTGTGGGTTCTGTGGTTGCTGCGGCTGTTGTGGGTTCTGTGGCTGCTGCGGCTGTTGTGGGTTCTGTGGCTGTTGTGGGTTCTGTGGCTGCTGCGGCTGTTGTGGGTTCTGTGGCTGTTGTGGTTGTTGTGGTTGTCCTGGCTGCTGCGGCTGTTGCGGCTGTTGTGGGTTCTGTGGCTGCTGCGGCTGTTGTGGGTTCTGCGGCTGTTGTGGGTTCTGTGGCTGTTGTGGGTTCTGTGGCTGCTGCGGCTGTTGTGGGTTCTGTGGCTGCTGCGGGTTCTGTGGCTGCTGCGGCTGTTGAGGTTGTTGTGGTTGTTGTGGTTGTCCTGGCTGTTGCGGCTGCTGCGGCTGTTGTGGGTTCTGTGGCTGCTGCGGCTGTTGAGGTTGTTGTGGTTGTCCAGGCTGCTGCGGCTGCTGCGGCTGTTGTGGTTGTTGTGGTTGTCCTGGCTGCTGCGGCTGCTGCGGCTGTTGTGGGTTCTGTGGTTGCTGCGGCTGTTGTGGGTTCTGTGGCTGCTGCGGCTGTTGTGGGTTCTGCGGCTGTTGTGGGTTCTGTGGCTGCTGCGGGTTCTGTGGCTGCTGCGGCTGTTGAGGTTGTTGTGGTTGTCCAGGCTGCTGCGGCTGTTGCGGCTGTTGTGGGTTCTGTGGCTGTTGTGGGTTCTGTGGCTGCTGCGGCTGTTGTGGCTGTTGTGGGTTCTGCAGCTGTTGTGGGTTCTGTGGCTGCTGCGGGTTCTGTGGCTGCTGCGGCTGTTGTGGTTGTTGTGGGTTCTGTGGCTGCTGCGGCTGTTGTGGGTTCTGTGGCTGTTGTGGGTTCTGTGGCTGCTGCGGCTGTTGTGGGTTCTGTGGCTGCTGCGGCTGCTGTGGGTGCTGCGGCTGCTGTGGGTGCTGTGGCTGCTGTGGGTTCTGTGGCTGCTGCGGCTGTTGTGGTTGTTGTGGGTTCTGTGGCTGCTGCGGCTGTTGTGGGTTCTGTGGCTGTTGTGGGTTCTGTGGTTGCTGCGGCTGTTGTGGGTTCTGTGGCTGCTGCGGCTGTTGTGGGTTCTGTGGCTGTTGTGGGTTCTGTGGCTGCTGCGGGTTCTGTGGCTGCTGCGGCTGTTGTGGTTGTTGTGGTTGTCCTGGCTGCTGCGGCTGTTGTGGTTGTTGTGGGTTCTGTGGCTGCTGCGGCTGTTGTGGGTTCTGTGGCTGTTGTGGGTTCTGTGGCTGCTGCGGCTGTTGTGGTTGTTGTGGTTGTCCTGGCTGCTGCGGCTGTTGTGGGTTCTGTGGCTGCTGCGGCTGTTGTGGGTTCTGTGGCTGCTGCGGCTGTTGAGGTTGTTGTGGTTGTCCAGGCTGCTGCGGCTGTTGCGGCTGTTGTGGGTTCTGTGGCTGCTGCGGCTGTTGTGGTTGTTGTGGGTTCTGTGGCTGCTGCGGCTGTTGTGGGTTCTGTGGCTGTTGTGGGTTCTGTGGCTGCTGCGGGTTCTGTGGCTGCTGCGGCTGTTGTGGTTGTTGTGGTTGTCCTGGCTGCTGCGGC
Source organism: Grapholita molesta (assembly GCA_022674325.2). Taxonomy (NCBI): domain Eukaryota; kingdom Metazoa; phylum Arthropoda; class Insecta; order Lepidoptera; family Tortricidae; genus Grapholita; species Grapholita molesta. The sequence goes on from CP053147.2 coordinate 4,493,025, forward strand.
TGTTGTGGTTGTTGTGGGTTCTGTGGCTGCTGCGGCTGTTGTGGGTTCTGTGGCTGTTGTGGGTTCTGTGGCTGCTGCGGCTGTTGTGGTTGTTGTGGTTGTCCTGGCTGCTGCGGCTGCTGCGGCTGTTGTGGGTTCTGTGGCTGCTGCGGCTGTTGTGGGTTCTGTGGCTGCTGCGGCTGTTGAGGTTGTTGTGGTTGTCCAGGCTGCTGCGGCTGTTGCGGCTGTTGTGGGTTCTGTGGCTGCTGCGGCTGTTGTGGTTGTTGTGGTTGTCCTGGCTGCTGCGGCTGTTGTGGTTGTTGTGGGTTTTGTGGCTGCTGCGGCTGTTGTGGGTTCTGTGGCTGCTGCGGGTTCTGTGGCTGCTGCGGCTGTTGAGGTTGTTGTGGTTGTCCTGGCTGCTGCGGCTGCTGCGGCTGTTGTGGGTTCTGTGGCTGCTGCGGCTGTTGTGGGTTCTGCGGCTGTTGTGGGTTCTGTGGCTGCTGCGGGTTCTGTGGCTGCTGCGGCTGTTGTGGTTGTTGTGGGTTCTGTGGCTGCTGCGGCTGTTGTGGGTTCTGTGGCTGTTGTGGGTTCTGTGGTTGCTGCGGCTGTTGTGGGTTCTGTGGCTGCTGCGGCTGTTGTGGTTGTTGTGGGTTCTGTGGCTGCTGCGGCTGTTGTGGGTTCTGTGGCTGTTGTGGGTTCTGTGGCTGCTGCGGCTGTTGTGGGTTCTGCGGCTGTTGTGGGTTCTGTGGCTGCTGCGGGTTCTGTGGCTGCTGCGGCTGTTGTGGTTGTTGTGGTTGTCCTGGCTGCTGCGGCTGTTGTGGTTGTTGTGGTTGTCCTGGCTGCTGCGGCTGCTGCGGCTGTTGTGGTTGTTGTGGGTTCTGTGGCTGCTGCGGCTGTTGTGGGTTCTGTGGCTGTTGTGGGTTCTGTGGCTGCTGCGGCTGTTGTGGTTGTTGTGGTTGTCCTGGCTGCTGCGGCTGCTGCGGCTGTTGTGGTTGTTGTGGTTGTCCTGGCTGCTGCGGCTGTTGTGGTTGTTGTGGGTTCTGTGGCTGCTGCGGCTGTTGTGGGTTCTGTGGCTGCTGCGGCTGTTGTGGTTGTTGTGGTTGTCCTGGCTGCTGCGGCTGTTGTGGTTGTTGTGGGTTCTGTGGCTGCTGCGGCTGTTGTGGGTTCTGTGGCTGTTGTGGGTTCTGTGGCTGCTGCGGCTGTTGTGGTTGTTGTGGTTGTCCTGGCTGCTGCGGCTGCTGCGGCTGTTGTGGGTTCTGTGGCTGCTGCGGCTGTTGTGGTTGTTGTGGTTGTCCTGGCTGCTGCGGCTGTTGTGGTTGTTGTGGGTTCTGTGGCTGTTGTGGGTTCTGTGGCTGCTGCGGGTTCTGTGGCTGCTGCGGCTGTTGTGGTTGTTGTGGGTTCTGTGGCTGCTGCGGCTGTTGTGGGTTCTGTGGCTGTTGTGGGTTCTGTGGCTGCTGCGGCTGTTGTGGTTGTTGTGGTTGTCCTGGCTGCTGCGGCTGTTGTGGTTGTTGTGGTTGTCCTGGCTGCTGCGGCTGCTGCGGCTGTTGTGGTTGTTGTGGGTTCTGTGGCTGCTGCGGCTGTTGTGGGTTCTGTGGCTGTTGTGGGTTCTGTGGCTGCTGCGGCTGTTGTGGTTGTTGTGGTTGTCCTGGCTGCTGCGGCTGTTGTGGTTGTTGTGGTTGTCCTGGCTGCTGCGGCTGTTGTGGTTGTTGTGGGTTCTGTGGCTGCTGCGGCTGTTGTGGGTTCTGTGGCTGCTGCGGCTGTTGTGGTTGTTGTGGTTGTCCTGGCTGCTGCGGCTGTTGTGGTTGTTGTGGGTTCTGTGGCTGCTGCGGCTGTTGTGGGTTCTGTGGCTGTTGTGGGTTCTGTGGCTGCTGCGGCTGTTGTGGTTGTTGTGGTTGTCCTGGCTGCTGCGGCTGCTGCGGCTGTTGTGGGTTCTGTGGCTGCTGCGGCTGTTGTGGTTGTTGTGGTTGTCCTGGCTGCTGCGGCTGTTGTGGTTGTTGTGGGTTCTGTGGCTGCTGCGGCTGTTGTGGTTGTTGTGGGTTCTGTGGTTGCTGCGGCTGTTGTGGGTTCTGTGGCTGCTGCGGCTGCTGCGGCTGTTGTGGGTTCTGTGACTGCTGCGGCTGTTGTGGGTTCTGTGGCTGCTGCGGGTTCTGTGGCTGCTGCGGCTGTTGTGGTTGTTGTGGTTGTTGTGGTTGTCCTGGCTGCTGCGGCTGTTGTGGGTTCTGTGGCTGCTGCGGGTTCTGTGGCTGCTGCGGCTGTTGTGGTTGTTGTGGTTGTTGTGGTTGTCCAGGCTGCTGCGGCTGTTGTGGTTGTTGTGGGTTCTGTGGCTGCTGCGGCTGTTGTGGGTTCTGTGGCTGTTGTGGGTTCTGTGGCTGTTGTGGGTTCTGTGGCTGCTGCGGCTGTTGTGGGTTCTGTGGCTGTTGCGGCTGTTGTGGGTTCTGTGGCTGCTGCGGCTGTTGAGGTTGTTGTGGTTGTCCAGGCTGCTGCGGCTGCTGCGGCTGTTGTGGTTGTTGTGGTTGTCCTGGCTGCTGCGGCTGCTGCGGCTGTTGTGGGTTCTGTGGTTGCTGCGGCTGTTGTGGGTTCTGTGGCTGCTGCGGGTTCTGTGGCTGCTGCGGCTGTTGAGGTTGTTGTGGTTGTCCAGGCTGCTGCGGCTGCTGCGGCTGTTGTGGTTGTTGTGGTTGACCTGGCTGCTGCGGCTGCTGCGGCTGTTGTGGGTTCTGTGGTTGCTGCGGCTGTTGTGGGTTCTGTGGCTGCTGCGGCTGCTGCGGCTGTTGTGGGTTCTGTGGTTGCTGCGGCTGTTGTGGGTTCTGTGGCTGCTGCGGCTGTTGTGGGTTCTGTGGCTGCTGCGGCTGTTGTGGTTGTTGTGGTTGTCCTGGCTGCTGCGGCTGTTGTGGTTGTTGTGGGTTCTGTGGCTGCTGCGGCTGTTGTGGGTTCTGTGGCTGTTGTGGGTTCTGTGGCTGCTGCGGCTGTTGTGGTTGTCCTGGCTGCTGCGGCTGTTGAGGTTGTTGTGGTTGTCCAGGCTGCTGCGGCTGTTGCGGCTGTTGTGGGTTCTGTGGCTGCTGCGGCTGTTGAGGTTGTTGTGGTTGTCCAGGCTGCTGCGGCTGCTGCGGCTGTTGTGGTTGTTGTGGTTGTCCAGGCTGCTGCGGCTGTTGCGGCTGTTGTGGGTTCTGTGGCTGCTGCGGCTGTTGTGGTTGTTGTGGTTGTCCTGGCTGCTGCGGCTGTTGTGGTTGTTGTGGGTTCTGTGGCTGCTGCGGCTGTTGTGGGTTCTGTGGCTGCTGCGGCTGTTGTGGGTTCTGTGGCTGCTGCGGCTGTTGTGGGTTCTGTGGCTGCTGCGGGTTCTGTGGCTGCTGCGGCTGTTGAGGTTGTTGTGGTTGTCCAGGCTGCTGCGGCTGCTGCGGCTGTTGTGGTTGTTGTGGTTGTCCTGGCTGCTGCGGCTGCTGCGGCTGTTGTGGGTTCTGTGGCTGCTGCGGGTTCTGTGGCTGCTGCGGCTGTTGTGGGTTCTGTGGCTGCTGCGGCTGTTGTGGGTGCTGTGGCTGCTGCGGGTGCTGTGGCTGCTGCGGCTGTTGTGGGTTCTGTGGCTGCTGCGGCTGTTGTGGGTTCTGTGGCTGCTGCGGCTGTTGTGGGTTCTGTGGCTGCTGCGGCTGTTGTGGGTTCTGTGGCTGCTGCGGGTTCTGTGGCTGCTGCGGCTGTTGTGGGTTCTGTGGCTGCTGCGGGTTCTGTGGCTGCTGCGGCTGTTGTGGGTTCTGTGGCTGCTGCGGCTGTTGTGGGTTCTGTGGCTGTTGTGGGTTCTGCGGCTGTTGTGGGTTCTGTGGCTGCTGCGGGTTCTGTGGCTGCTGCGGCTGTTGAGGTTGTTGTGGTTGTCCAGGCTGCTGCGGCTGCTGCGGCTGCTGCGGCTGTTGTGGTTGTTGTGGTTGTCCAGGCTGCTGCGGCTGTTGCGGCTGTTGTGGGTTCTGTGGCTGCTGCGGCTGTTGTGGTTGTTGTGGTTGTCCTGGCTGCTGCGGCTGTTGTGGTTGTTGTGGGTTTTGTGGCTGCTGCGGCTGTTGTGGGTTCTGTGGCTGCTGCGGGTTCTGTGGCTGCTGCGGCTGTTGTGGGTTCTGTGGCTGCTGCGGCTGTTGTGGGTTCTGTGGCTGCTGCGGGTTCTGTGGCTGCTGCGGCTGTTGAGGTTGTTGTGGTTGTCCAGGCTGCTGCGGCTGCTGCGGCTGTTGTGGTTGTTGTGGTTGTCCTGGCTGCTGCGGCTGCTGCGGCTGTTGTGGGTTCTGTGGCTGCTGCGGGTTCTGTGGCTGCTGCGGGTTCTGTGGCTGCTGCGGCTGTTGTGGGTTCTGTGGCTGCTGCGGCTGTTGTGGGTTCTGTGGCTGCTGCGGGTTCTGTGGCTGCTGCGGCTGTTGAGGTTGTTGTGGTTGTCCAGGCTGCTGCGGCTGCTGCGGCTGTTGTGGTTGTTGTGGTTGTCCTGGCTGCTGCGGCTGCTGCGGCTGTTGTGGGTTCTGTGGCTGCTGCGGGTTCTGTGGTTGCTGCGGCTGTTGTGGGTTCTGTGGCTGCTGCGGCTGTTGTGGGTTCTGTGGCTGCTGCGGGTTCTGTGGCTGCTGCGGCTGTTGTGGGTTCTGTGGCTGCTGCGGGTTCTGTGGCTGCTGCGGCTGTTGTGGGTTCTGTGGCTGCTGCGGCTGTTGTGGGTTCTGTGGCTGTTGTGGGTTCTGCGGCTGTTGTGGGTTCTGTGGCTGCTGCGGGTTCTGTGGCTGCTGCGGCTGTTGAGGTTGTTGTGGTTGTCCAGGCTGCTGCGGCTGCTGCGGCTGTTGTGGTTGTTGTGGTTGTCCAGGCTGCTGCGGCTGCTGCGGCTGCTGCGGCTGTTGTGGGTTCTGTGGCTGCTGCGGGTTCTGTGGTTGCTGCGGCTGTTGTGGGTTCTGTGGCTGCTGCGGCTGTTGTGGGTTCTGTGGCTGCTGCGGGTTCTGTGGCTGCTGCGGCTGTTGTGGGTTCTGTGGCTGCTGCGGGTTCTGTGGCTGCTGCGGCTGTTGTGGGTTCTGTGGCTGCTGCGGCTGTTGTGGGTTCTGTGGCTGTTGTGGGTTCTGCGGCTGTTGTGGGTTCTGTGGCTGCTGCGGGTTCTGTGGCTGCTGCGGCTGTTGAGGTTGTTGTGGTTGTCCAGGCTGCTGCGGCTGCTGCGGCTGCTGCGGCTGCTGCGGCTGTTGTGGTTGTTGTGGTTGTCCAGGCTGCTGCGGCTGTTGCGGCTGTTGTGGGTTCTGTGGCTGCTGCGGCTGTTGTGGTTGTTGTGGTTGTCCTGGCTGCTGCGGCTGCTGCGGCTGTTGTGGGTTCTGTGGCTGCTGCGGGTTCTGTGGTTGCTGCGGCTGTTGTGGGTTCTGTGGCTGCTGCGGCTGTTGTGGGTTCTGTGGCTGCTGCGGCTGTTGTGGGTTCTGTGGCTGCTGCGGGTTCTGTGGCTGCTGCGGCTGTTGTGGGTTCTGTGGCTGCTGCGGCTGTTGTGGGTTCTGTGGCTGTTGTGGGTTCTGCGGCTGTTGTGGGTTCTGTGGCTGCTGCGGGTTCTGTGGCTGCTGCGGCTGTTGAGGTTGTTGTGGTTGTCCAGGCTGCTGCGGCTGCTGCGGCTGTTGTGGTTGTTGTGGTTGTCCTGGCTGCTGCGGCTGCTGCGGCTGTTGTGGGTTCTGTGGCTGCTGCGGGTTCTGTGGTTGCTGCGGCTGTTGTGGGTTCTGTGGCTGCTGCGGCTGTTGTGGGTTCTGTGGCTGCTGCGGGTTCTGTGGCTGCTGCGGCTGTTGTGGGTTCTGTGGCTGCTGCGGGTTCTGTGGCTGCTGCGGCTGTTGTGGGTTCTGTGGCTGCTGCGGCTGTTGTGGGTTCTGTGGCTGTTGTGGGTTCTGCGGCTGTTGTGGGTTCTGTGGCTGCTGCGGGTTCTGTGGCTGCTGCGGCTGTTGAGGTTGTTGTGGTTGTCCAGGCTGCTGCGGCTGCTGCGGCTGCTGCGGCTGTTGTGGTTGTTGTGGTTGTCCAGGCTGCTGCGGCTGTTGCGGCTGTTGTGGGTTCTGTGGCTGCTGCGGCTGTTGTGGTTGTTGTGGTTGTCCTGGCTGCTGCGGCTGTTGTGGTTGTTGTGGGTTCTGTGGCTGCTGCGGCTGTTGTGGGTTCTGTGGCTGCTGCGGGTTCTGTGGCTGCTGCGGCTGTTGTGGGTTCTGTGGCTGCTGCGGCTGTTGTGGGTTCTGTGGCTGCTGCGGGTTCTGTGGCTGCTGCGGCTGTTGAGGTTGTTGTGGTTGTCCAGGCTGCTGCGGCTGCTGCGGCTGTTGTGGTTGTTGTGGTTGTCCTGGCTGCTGCGGCTGCTGCGGCTGTTGTGGGTTCTGTGGTTGTTGCGGCTGTTGTGGTTGTTGTGGTTGTCCTGGCTGCTGCGGCTGTTGTGGTTGTTGTGGGTTCTGTGGCTCCTGCGGCTGTTGTGGGTTCTGTGGCTGTTGTGGGTTCTGTGGTTGCTGCGGCTGTTGTGGGTTCTGTGGCTGTTGTGGGTTCTGCGGCTGTTGCGGCTGTTGTGGGTTCTGTGGCTGCTGCGGCTGCTGCGGCTGTTGTGGGTTCTGTGGCTGCTGCGGCTGTTGTGGGTTCTGTGGCTGCTGCGGGTTCTGTGGCTGCTGCGGCTGTTGAGGTTGTTGTGGTTGTCCAGGCTGCTGCGGCTGCTGCGGCTGTTGTGGTTGTTGTGGTTGTCCTGGCTGCTGCGGCTGCTGCGGCTGTTGTGGGTTCTGTGGTTGCTGCGGCTGTTGTGGGTTCTGTGGCTGCTGCGGCTGTTGTGGGTTCTGTGGCTGCTGCGGCTGTTGCGGTTGTTGTGGTTGTCCTGGCTGCTGCGGCTGTTGTGGTTGTTGTGGGTTCTGTGGCTGCTGCGGCTGTTGTGGGTTCTGTGGCTGCTGTGGCTGTTGTGGGTTCTGTGGCTGCTGCGGCTGTTGTGGTTGTTGTGGGTTCTGTGGCTGCTGCGGCTGTTGTGGGTTCTGTGGCTGCTGCGGCTGTTGTGGGTTCTGTGGCTGCTGCGGCTGTTGTGGGTTCTGTGGCTGTTGTGGGTTCTGTGGCTGCTGCGGGTTCTGTGGCTGCTGCGGCTGTTGAGGTTGTTGTGGTTGTCCAGGCTGCTGCGGCTGTTGCGGCTGTTGTGGGTTCTGTGGCTGCTGTGGGTTCTGTGGCTGCTGCGGGTTCTGTGGCTGCTGCGGCTGTTGAGGTTGTTGTGGTTGTCCAGGCTGCTGCGGCTGCTGCGGCTGTTGTGGTTGTTGTGGTTGTCCTGGCTGCTGCGGCTGCTGCGGCTGTTGTGGGTTCTGTGGCTGCTGCGGGTTCTGTGGTTGCTGCGGCTGTTGTGGGTTCTGTGGCTGCTGCGGCTGTTGTGGGTTCTGTGGCTGCTGCGGGTTCTGTGGCTGCTGCGGCTGTTGTGGGTTCTGTGGCTGCTGCGGGTTCTGTGGCTGCTGCGGCTGTTGTGGGTTCTGTGGCTGCTGCGGCTGTTGTGGGTTCTGTGGCTGTTGTGGGTTCTGCGGCTGTTGTGGGTTCTGTGGCTGCTGCGGGTTCTGTGGCTGCTGCGGCTGTTGAGGTTGTTCTGGTTGTCCAGGCTGCTGCAGCTGCTGCGGCTGTTGTGGTTGTTGTGGTTGTCCTGGCTGCTGCGGCTGCTGCGGCTGTTGTGGGTTCTGTGGCTGCTGCGGGTTCTGTGGTTGCTGCGGCTGTTGTGGGTTCTGTGGCTGCTGCGGCTGTTGTGGGTTCTGTGGCTGCTGCGGGTTCTGTGGCTGCTGCGGCTGTTGTGGGTTCTGTGGCTGCTGCGGGTTCTGTGGCTGCTGCGGCTGTTGTGGGTTCTGTGGCTGCTGCGGCTGTTGTGGGTTCTGTGGCTGTTGTGGGTTCTGCGGCTGTTGTGGGTTCTGTGGCTGCTGCGGGTTCTGTGGCTGCTGCGGCTGTTGAGGTTGTTGTGGTTGTCCAGGCTGCTGCGGCTGCTGCGGCTGCTGCGGCTGTTGTGGTTGTTGTGGTTGTCCAGGCTGCTGCGGCTGTTGCGGCTGTTGTGGGTTCTGTGGCTGCTGCGGCTGTTGTGGTTGTTGTGGTTGTCCTGGCTGCTGCGGCTGTTGTGGTTGTTGTGGGTTCTGTGGCTGCTGCGGCTGTTGTGGGTTCTGTGGCTGCTGCGGGTTCTGTGGCTGCTGCGGCTGTTGTGGGTTCTGTGGCTGCTGCGGCTGTTGTGGGTTCTGTGGCTGCTGCGGGTTCTGTGGCTGCTGCGGCTGTTGAGGTTGTTGTGGTTGTCCAGGCTGCTGCGGCTGCTGCGGCTGTTGTGGTTGTTGTGGTTGTCCTGGCTGCTGCGGCTGCTGCGGCTGTTGTGGGTTCTGTGGTTGTTGCGGCTGTTGTGGTTGTTGTGGTTGTCCTGGCTGCTGCGGCTGTTGTGGTTGTTGTGGGTTCTGTGGCTCCTGCGGCTGTTGTGGGTTCTGTGGCTGTTGTGGGTTCTGTGGTTGCTGCGGCTGTTGTGGGTTCTGTGGCTGCTGCGGCTGTTGTGGGTTCTGTGGCTGTTGTGGGTTCTGCGGCTGTTGCGGCTGTTGTGGGTTCTGTGGCTGCTGCGGCTGCTGCGGCTGTTGTGGGTTCTGTGGCTGCTGCGGCTGTTGTGGGTTCTGTGGCTGCTGCGGGTTCTGTGGCTGCTGCGGCTGTTGAGGTTGTTGTGGTTGTCCAGGCTGCTGCGGCTGCTGCGGCTGTTGTGGTTGTTGTGGTTGTCCTGGCTGCTGCGGCTGCTGCGGCTGTTGTGGGTTCTGTGGTTGCTGCGGCTGTTGTGGGTTCTGTGGCTGCTGCGGCTGTTGTGGGTTCTGTGGCTGCTGCGGCTGTTGCGGTTGTTGTGGTTGTCCTGGCTGCTGCGGCTGTTGTGGTTGTTGTGGGTTCTGTGGCTGCTGCGGCTGTTGTGGGTTCTGTGGCTGCTGTGGCTGTTGTGGGTTCTGTGGCTGCTGCGGCTGTTGTGGTTGTTGTGGGTTCTGTGGCTGCTGCGGCTGTTGTGGGTTCTGTGGCTGCTGCGGCTGTTGTGGGTTCTGTGGCTGCTGCGGCTGTTGTGGGTTCTGTGGCTGTTGTGGGTTCTGTGGCTGCTGCGGGTTCTGTGGCTGCTGCGGCTGTTGAGGTTGTTGTGGTTGTCCAGGCTGCTGCGGCTGTTGCGGCTGTTGTGGGTTCTGTGGCTGCTGCGGGTTCTGTGGCTGCTGCGGCTGTTGTGGGTTCTGTGGCTGCTGCGGGTTCTGTGGCTGCTGCGGCTGTTGAGGTTGTTGTGGTTGTCCAGGCTGCTGCGGCTGCTGCGGCTGTTGTGGTTGTTGTGGTTGTCCTGGCTGCTGCGGCTGTTGTGGGTTCTGTGGCTGCTGCGGGTTCTGTGGCTGCTGCGGCTGTTGTGGGTTCTGTGGCTGCTGCGGGTTCTGTGGCTGCTGCGGCTGTTGTGGGTTCTGTGGCTGCTGCGGCTGTTGTGGGTTCTGTGGCTGTTGTGGGTTCTGTGGCTGCTGCGGGTTCTGTGGCTGCTGCGGCTGTTGAGGTTGTTGTGGTTGTCCAGGCTGCTGCGGCTGCTGCGGCTGTTGTGGTTGTTGTGGTTGTCCTGGCTGCTGCGGCTGCTGCGGCTGTTGTGGGTTCTGTGGTTGCTGCGGCTGTTGTGGGTTCTGTGGCTGCTGCGGCTGTTGTGGGTTCTGTGGCTGCTGCGGCTGTTGCGGTTGTTGTGGTTGTCCTGGCTGCTGCGGCTGTTGTGGTTGTTGTGGGTTCTGTGGCTGCTGCGGCTGTTGTGGGTTCTGTGGCTGCTGCGGCTGTTGTGGGTTCTGTGGCTGCTGCGGCTGTTGTGGTTGTCCTGGCTGCTGCGGCTGTTGAGGTTGTTGTGGTTGTCCAGGCTGCTGCGGCTGTTGCGGCTGTTGTGGGTTCTGTGGCTGCTGCGGCTGTTGTGGGTTCTGTGGCTGCTGCGGCTGTTGTGGGTTCTGTGGCTGCTGCGGCTGTTGTGGTTGTCCTGGCTGCTGCGGCTGTTGAGGTTGTTGTGGTTGTCCAGGCTGCTGCGGCTGTTGCGGCTGTTGTGGGTTCTGTGGCTGCTGCGGCTGCTGCGGCTGTTGTGGGTTCTGTGGTTGCTGCGGCTGTTGTGGGTTCTGTGGCTGCTGCGGCTGTTGTGGGTTCTGTGGCTGCTGCGGCTGTTGCGGTTGTTGTGGTTGTCCTGGCTGCTGCGGCTGTTGTGGTTGTTGTGGGTTCTGTGGCTGCTGCGGCTGTTGTGGGTTCTGTGGCTGTTGTGGGTTCTGTGGCTGTTGTGGGTTCTGTGGCTGCTGCGGCTGTTGTGGGTTCTGTGGCTGCTGCGGCTGTTGTGGTTGTCCTGGCTGCTGCGGCTGTTGAGGTTGTTGTGGTTGTCCAGGCTGCTGCGGCTGTTGCGGCTGTTGTGGGTTCTGTGGCTGCTGCGGCTGTTGTGGGTTCTGTGGCTGCTGCGGCTGTTGTGGGTTCTGTGGCTGCTGCGGCTGTTGTGGTTGTTGTGGTTGTCCAGGCTGCTGCGGCTGTTGCGGCTGTTGTGGGTTCTGTGGCTGCTGCGGCTGTTGTGGGTTCTGTGGCTGTTGTGGGTTCTGTGGCTGCTGCGGCTGTTGAGGTTGTTGTGGTTGTCCAGGCTGCTGCGGCTGTTGTGGGTTCTGTGGTTGCTGCGGCTGTTGTGGTTGTTGTGGTTGTCCTGGCTGCTGCGGCTGTTGTGGGTTCTGTGGTTGCTGCGGCTGTTGTGGGTTCTGTGGCTGCTGCGGCTGTTGTGGGTTCTGTGGCTGCTGCGGCTGTTGTGGTTGTTGTGGTTGTCCTGGCTGCTGCGGCTGTTGTGGTTGTTGTGGGTTCTGTGGCTGCTGCGGCTGTTGTGGGTTCTGTGGCTGTTGTGGGTTCTGCGGCTGTTGTGGGTTCTGTGGCTGCTGCGGCTGTTGTGGGTTCTGCGGCTGTTGTGGCTGCTGCGGTTGTTGTGGTTTTTGTGGGATGCCTGTTGTAGATTGTACAAACGTCATCTCTCGGAATATACGTCTCTATTATATCTAGTTGTTTCGTTTGTATTTAAGTATGAAATATAAGTTTAGGATTTGACTCAAAAAATTTAATTTATATCGTGATTTACTGTTTTAATTAGTTTATTAAAAAAAAACTAATATGCCTTACGTTTACAGCCATTAAAATGGCTATAGGTATTCGTACATGCACTAAAGTACATAATTTAATTAATAAATATATTTCACTATTTATCTCTCTATCGCTCTTGTTTATTTGAGCGATAGAAAGGGGAACAGTGTTGCTGGATATCAGCATTCAGATCCCTGCTATGGCCAGTGGCCGTTAGGACGTTACCTTTTCCGGATTTGTGCAATTTGTGAGACGATGATGAAGAGCTGGTAGAACTGCTTGAACCCTGGGAGTGAGTACGTATCCACCCTGAAAAACAAATTTATAAATTTTAGGGTTCCGTGCAAAAAAATGTAAAACGGAACCCTTATAACGGGACCAATTCGTGGCATTCTAGTAAACGTATGGCTCGATTAAATGTTTCTTCTTCTTCTTCGTTTTTTATAGCATCACTTCACTGTCATAGGTCACAGCCAATATCTCAAAATCTACTGCATCATATCAGATGATATCTGGCAGGCAGATCTACTCCTATGACCCAAAGACAGATGTGCAGAGTAAATTAATATATACTTTTAAAAGGTGTTTTTGGGACAAATAAGACCTAACTGTCATATATCAAATGAAAGGGCTTGTTAAATAAAACAACTAAAACGGATTAAATCGTGTATACTAATTTAAACTTCATGAACTTCATGATCTTCATGAATCTTGGTGTCCACCCGATGACCACGAACGCTGCTAAAGGGTTCGAAACGTCGGGATGAAGTTTAAATTAGTATACGCGATTTAATCCGTTTTAGTTGTTTTATTTCATGAGTAATTATCGCGGCAACCGAAGACAATATTATGAAAGGGCTTGTTATTAGGATGTCTAATATACTTTTGTTATTATTTTGAAATTATTGGTATTGATTTTATTTCTGAAAGAAGACGAAAAATTACCATTTCTCCCCCCTTATCTCCGAAACTACGAGCTTAAAATTTTAATGCATCTAATTTCATTGCTTGTACATTACAGTAAAACCTATAACAATTCTATCATTTCAAATCAAGGTGGTAAACTTACTTTTCTCTCTATTGTATTCAGTGAGAGCCGCGTGTAGGTTTGTGGTGTAATCTAATCTCTGAATCACAGTTGACAACCCTACCCACAACCTTAATAGACTTGTGACAGCGTAATCCCAGTCTAGTGTCCCTACTGTAACTTAGTGAGTGAAAAGTGGTTGTCTCTTTTGAGGGCTAGACCCGCGCCTGTCATTGGTTAAGTATTTAAGTTATTTTTAGCACATTATCGTTCAAAACGTAGTTTTGTATGCATATGCATGCATACAAAACTACTTTTTGTTCGAAAAATGCCGTTTTATCCACAAATGCCTACGTCATAGTAGCTTAGTAGCTTTATGCATGCAAAGTCTCAGCCCGATCGGTTTAAAATTGACAAAGTTTCTTACAAACTTTCATCCCCTATTTTATCCCCTTGGGGGTAGTATTGATCAAAATCCTTTCTAAGCGGATGCCTGCGTCATAACATCTACCTGCATGCCAAATTTCAGCCCGATCCGTCCAGTGGTTTGGACCGTGCGTTGATAGATCACTATGTCAGTCAGCCTTGAGTTAAATATATCTAGATTAGGAAAAATTTGTGTGACGTAAACTTACATTCTGATTGACTGCGAGGAACAAGTTTCATGGTAACAATCCCGTTATCCTCTGAAGTTATTATATCGTACTCTTCCTTACCATCTGTAAATTTGACATGAATACCTGATTTAGCAACAGCAACACTTGACCATCAGTAGACTTTATGCCGTGGCAATAGAGTTTACAAATGGTCGGTTAATATTGTGGGTATGGTTCAATGGTATGATTGTGTGGCCCTAGTGAAAAAAGGGTATAAGCCAAATCAGCACAGCGAAAAGGGGTACAAATGCTGAACATTTTATAAGACCAAAAATGACGTGACGTGAAAATGTGAATTATCCTCCAAAAATTGCCAGTTTTATCAAATGTTTTTTGTGTCACAAATATTTGTTATTTCTATTCAGAATCATTGCAAAGTCTATGAAAAAAAAAATCATGGTTACCGTCAAACAACAAAAAAGTAACCTATTTTTGTTTTTCTTATTAGCAAGAGATCGGGATACTGACTAGAAAAAAACATAAAATTTACTTGAAATTAGAAATTTTTAGAGTCTCGAATGTGGAATGAGTATGAATTATGTGTAGTAAATTAATATTCATCATAAATTATTTAAAAATATTAGAGGTAGAATTTTAATGTACCCGAGACTAGGGCTGGCGCATTCCTCGGCCAAAGAATAGACATACCCATTCAGCGGGGGAATGTAGCCAGCCTTATGGGCACCCTTCCGCAAGGGACAGACTTAGGGGATTTAGGTTAGTGAGTATATATTTCTGTATTAATGATGTGGTTTTTGTTAGTTTTCTGTAGTGCGATTATTATGAATAACAGTGTGAACTTAGGAAATTCAATTTTAATTAAGTGTCGATTAGTGTGATACTTACTTGGCATTTTGATGTCGACAAGCTTGTGTTTTTCTGTAAAAAGAGTATAGTCTGTACTCGTAATGTGTGTTGCCATTATACTAAAAGGTAATCACATCGAATTCCTAGTCTTTACTATCTACAATTATTTTGAGGTGTAAAGAATACATGTAAATTACATTATAAAATGTGTTCTTAAAGTTAAAGTCAGAATAAGTTTTTCCCTTCGTTTTTATATATAAAATTATTATGGTACAGTTAGCAGAAGTACCATAATAATTATGTTCAATATGAGCTTGACTGGACTTGATGTTAAGAGATAATTAAGAGCGTGTGAAGATAATTATGAACACCTAGCGCGATTAGCAACTTTTGCTTCTGACTGTACCCGCATAATACGATTAGGTCAAATGCCATCCATTCTATGTACATTTTCTTTAAGACTTTGTTTTTTTACCTGAGCCCTGCGTGTAAATTTTTATCGTAACAAAACGTCTCTATCGCGTTAGTTTCCCATGTAAATAACATTATCACTAACGCGTTCGAGACGTTTTTTTACACCAAAAGAAACTTACACTTTCGATTTTTGAGGACGAAAATAATGGCACGCATAAGTTACTCACCATTATTTTTGCATGAAATATATAAACCCGATACGCAGTTAGTTTCCAGCATTCATGTTACTAAAATACCATTTCTTCGTGACACCATTACCATTTTCATTGCCAGAAATGACGGTTTAAAATGTTTAAAACTCGTAAAAATGTCCCTGTCCCATCTTCACAGAGACTTTTTGGTATACCAAATCATCGATATTTAAATCGAAAGAAAAATAGAAAAATTTGACTCGGAGCGGGACTCGAACCCACAACCACTGGATCACTAGCCCAGTGCACTTCCAATTGTGCTATCCGAGTACCGCTTACACTTGTCAATTTTTTCTATCTTATCCTTCGTGGTATACGTCATCATGGGCGACGTGTAGTCACATCTACCGTCAACGTATTGAACACTTAACGGCATCGAAGTCTCAATTTACATTGATAATTCATCGATAACAATGTGCTACCCCATTCTAAATTAAAATAAATAAATTTTTCTTTCGATTTAAATATCGAAGATATTCGCTAGCAGACGTTTCTGCATAATAAAAAATAATGCCAAATCATATAAATAATATTTCAAATCCTCCGTCAGAATATTTGAAGTAATCCCCGGCACTATAAGTTAAACCTTTATTAGGCCCCATTGACTGAGACATGGTATCGCAGAATTCATTGCAGCGATCGGAAACCTACATTTCAAAGCCTATTTTAAGAGCTAGTTAAATTTCCAACAAGTACAAGCGACATTGTGCCATAATATTAAGACAGTATGGTTGAATTTCTCAGTACCTAAGCATATGTGGTCCATATATCGCCTCTGCCTTATAAAGGGTTAAACTTTGACTTACCCATGTCCACATCTGCCTCGTCTGGAGTACTTGTATCGAGTCCCTTCTCT
Organism: Grapholita molesta; assembly: GCA_022674325.2. NCBI lineage: Eukaryota > Metazoa > Arthropoda > Insecta > Lepidoptera > Tortricidae > Grapholita > Grapholita molesta. Next base: position 4,508,046 of record CP053147.2, read on the forward strand.
ACGATCGTAGAACTTTCGGAAGTTTCTGGAATATAAGATTTCAAATTAATTAGAGCGTTAGAAAACACCCTTTTCACACTACCTACTCGGATAAGGGATTTTTTTCGCCGCAGGTAATAACTTTTCTGTTTTAGAACATTCGTTTTTATCGGTGCCCATTAACAGTTTCGATTTTTGTATTTTCTATTATGTATAAACTATAATCAGATAATTGCCGTGTGATGCCGGCTGACTAGAATAGCACCACCTCATCTCCCGCGGGTGTCGTAAGAGTCGACAAAGGGAAAAGTCCTACGGACAGGTAGCAGCGTCCGTCGAAACCCAATCTACAGCTGCTGCGGTCGCCAACACGCCTGCCAAGCATGCTGACAATGGCAACTACCCCCAAGATGATACAAGTCATATTTGTGGGAGGCCTATGTCCAGCAGTGGGCTGAAATGTATGTGTATGTCAATCAGATTTGAATGCTAGGCGACTGAGAAATAGATGAGTGAGTCGTTATTAACAACGTTTAAAGAGCTCTCACTTAAGTAACAATGTATTAAAAAAAGCGTAACAGCCCGACACATATCGATGATATAAATATGTCTGAAAATCAGTGCTCTAGGGTTAAATACCATGGAGGTATTCCCTGGTATGTACTACTGCTCGCCCAGTCTTACCAAAACACCAGAAATATCCATAGAAACTCACCGCTGCTGTCCTGTGACTGCGAACTCTCGCTACTCTCAGTTTCCTCCACGTCGGTCTCACCGTCTTTGTCAGTAATAATCCATTTTGATTTTTCTGTAATCAACAAATTTTGGTTGTAAAGGTTCGTGAGTTCGACAACCGGCCAATGCATGTCGGGCCATGCTTGATTTAGGGTTACTTTTTCGATAAGTAACACAAACCCGTACCGATCATGTTCTAAATAGTTTTCCTTGAAAGTCTTTATTAATCCGTACATTCATGATTGCATATTGCGGTTCAATAGTTATAGGTGGAGGACATATTCTTTTTGACTTCCAGAGCTGTGATTTCCTGAACTATTCACTTTCTTAAACGACGGAACTGGTGACCGAAGAGCTGGCGGCTTCCTCCCACAACGTATCAGCATTGCGATGCAACGAGGACATGCCGCCAGTATCCTCGGTGCAATGGCTTAAGGGCCTACATTTAATGAAGTACTAGTAATATTGTAATAATTGTAAATAAAGAATACTTTAATAGCGAAACTGAATATCTACAGTTTGGCTTTGGGCTAGCAACTAGCAAGCTGTCACTGCTAAAACAAAAGGTCAGTTAACAGGGCGAGCGATGGTCCTGCATTGGCTAGTTGACTGTTTTTTATTCTATCAATCGATCCCTTTCGTTCTAGGGATGAAATGTCTGTATGGGAGTAATGGCCTTAAAACTACACAAAAGCCAGAAATGAGCGTCAAAGTCTGACATTCGTATTTCCCGCGAAAACGCTCCTTACAAAATGATGAGAACTTATGACGTCACTTGTTCCTAGCCGCGCTCTCTAAAGTATGGAAAAATAATTGAATTGCTATTTGGACCGCGAAATATTGCGTATGTATATAGTTACCTTACAATTAATCTTGCAGTAAACCGCGAGAATTTGATGGGTATCACGGTTATTTGAAATTTCACAAATTAAAAATGCTGTTAAATTTTGTAAACGTGATACATTTAAGTCAAATAAGTATTTATATTCAATTTTATTTTTAGTTATTATATTCGTCACTGTGAACCAATTTCACTTAATTTTGTATACCTTTCTTCTGTTCAGCTTGGCCACTCTTTTTGCTAGTCTCACTAGTGTGCTTAGTGACTCTGGTACCGTCCTTGCCTTGCTTGATAAGGTCAGAGGTTTCTAGAAAACAAATCGTATGGTTATATTTGTTACGAATCGTTAAAAACAGGAGGAAATTTCTCGGGACCTACTTTTTTGTACATTGGAATGGAAAAAGCTCGTGAATCTGAGTGGAAAAAAATGTTGATTGTGTATTTTTATTTTAGATAAAGGCTCTTCAGACATTAAAAAAAATATAAAACATTTCGAGATATTCAGAATGTAAAGTACCTATTAATAGGTATGTACTATATTGTGTGTAGTACAACACAAACACATAGATACATATAACATTATACATTGAATACTTAAATACATAGTTTACGACCATAACAAATATTCGTGATAAACACACAAATATCCTGGCCAGGATTCGAAACTTCTCATTCGTAGCATCATTGTATTGTATTGATGGCTTACCAGATTTCAGCTCAGCGCCAGCTATCTTCTTGTCCGAAGAGCTTTTTTCAGAAGTAATGACGAGTCCGTCACCAGTGACTCGCTGGCTATAGCTGGACGCTGTATAAATAAACAATAAATAACAATATAGCATTACTACAGAGGCCGGCAAGTTACAGGTTGCCGGCCGAGTATATTTAGACGGAAGTTACGAGGCCGACAACCCCTTTTCACGTATACACGTTAAAAAAAACTGACCACTGATGTTTACGAAGTTTATGACGGATGCCGTTTAGTATATTATATTTGTAGTAGTATATTTATTATATTTTAACGAATAAATATTGAAAAAAAAAACCAATAAATAAAAAAAACTAGAAAAGCGAAAATTAAACTTGCCAAATTAATTCAAAACTTATCAATAGTAGATTATTGATATTAATGGGCGTAGTGGCAGAATGTCATCGATCCAACCAGCAAATGTGATCAATATATTTTTTGATGGCAATATTTATTTTATTTATGTGGAATAGTAATTAAAAAAGGGGGCTTGCTGGCCTAGGCCGGCAATGTTTACCTCAGCGAATTCTAGTGACTCTAGCCAAACCCGCAACGACATACTTCGTAGTCATAAGGTACAAAATATCAACATTTTATAGCATGTTTGAGAAAATACATTTTATGGGATGATCTTGTACAAATCGATAGCAGTCTAATTTGTGGCATTATCTATGAAAAGGGACCTTATTGTCGATGGCACTTACGGCGTACCGCGTTACGTTTATATCGCGCAATCTTGAATAACGACATAAGCGCTATCGACAATAAGGTCCCTTTTCATAGATAATGTCACATTTATACTTTACAAAATTTACAGTTTAAGCTATTAGTTACCATCATCTTCTGACTTCTGCCCCGCCTTTGCTAACTTGGAACTCTTCTTGCTGATGAGAAGCTGTCCATCACCAGTTTTCTTCACCAATTCGGAGGATTCATCTGAAAATAAATACAATATGTGGTAGTCCATATACAAAGGTACCTTATGGCGCTTGGCGCTTACGTTGCTAAGTGTCACATTAGTATTGATGAGTCATTAACAAAAGCGTAAGCGCCAAGCGCCATAAGGTACCTTTCCATGTGGACTACTACATATAGGTGAAAAACTTAGCTAAAGCACTAGCCTATGTAGCAACGTATCTGTACAGTCGGCATCAGATATATCGGAGCTGTGGAGGTGGTTAGAAATATCTTAACATGCAATTTATCGCCTTGACAATAGAGGCGTTGTTCAGATATTTGTGACCACCTCCACAGCTCCGATATATCTGATGGCGACTGTACACGGATGTCGGCGTTCTGATATTTTAAATTTCGAAATAAGTTCCATATTAATTCTCTGCACAACTACATAGACATGGTCCTTCAGTTAAGTTTCTAACAAATATAATAGTACATTTCGATACTAGTGAAGAAGTTTTTACACGTGTATCGAACCCAATTTTTCATAACAAGTACCTTAAAAAGTGAAATTTTGGCAGTGCACTGTGGCAAAGTGCACTATTTACCCACTAGTTAGGAAAAATATTTAACTGTATTTTTTGTCGATTCCCATACACAAAACGATGGTGTTCCGGACATTTGGGAGGCGTACGCGTATCCGAAGCCAACGCGCAGAGGCACTTTTTACAATTTAATGAAAGGCTTTACTAAGCGGATGTAGCTCCTGGATTTTTATTATTAAAGTTTGTGGAGATCTTGCAACTAAGTTTAACCGATTGAACTGAAATTTAGCATACTTATGTAAGTTCGGTGACAATACAATATTATGGTACCACTGAAAAGATCTTGATGCTGGAGCCAAGAAATAGCCTTAATAACTATTAAAAAATACAAGATAAACCAAATTTTGTCTATGCTCGCTAGAATTTTCTCGATGCGTTGATGATTGTACAAAAAAGTACAGTCCAAAAGCTTGTACAGTCAGCAGCAGAAGTGGTTAAGTGGTTGAGGTGTTCAAAATGACAACACATCTTTATTGTCTAGAGAATAAGAGCGTGCGTAGATCATTTTGAACACTTCACCCGGTCAGCCACTTGCTGCTGACTGTACCAAAGATGTAATTTATTTAATCTTACCTAGGCTTTGTGCGCTCTGCTGTTTACTGCTTTTTTTCGAAGAGGTAATGAGGGACGATCCACCGCCACTTACTATAGGCAAACAAACAAACTTTTAATAAAAAAATATAACACATACATTTAGAAACCAGAATAATAATTAAATAATAATTTTTAACCGATACGTATTTAAAACCGTATTTAAAATTTGGAAAATTAGAATAGAGGACACAGTTCCGTACCCTTACCATGAGCTGTGACTTTGAGGTTTTCGATAACGAGTATCGAGTTTACTATCTGTGCATCTCGCTTGTACTATATTAGTGCTAACGAGATGCGCAGATAGTAAACTCGATACTCGTTATCGAAAACTTTAAAGTCACAACTCATGAAGGGTACAGGTAAGAAAGCATATCAAACGTTTTGTTAACTTCGTTCGCAGAAGTTATATTTTTTTTCTATGTTATTTAATTTTTGTAATTGTTTGATATGTTTTCTTATAGAATAACGCATTTTTATGTAAGTATGTTTAAGATATTTATGTTATATACTGTTTTAAAAAAATAACTCCGATGAGTTTTTGCAGGTCAAAAGCAAAAGTAAATTCTCGGGTCTCGGGTGTAGTTTTCATTTTTCTCTTTTACTTTTTATATAGATATTCGATGTATCTTTGCCCTTATGGTCTAATTACTGGATAAACTTTTCAGTTTGAGTTTAAGACAGTCATTTTGACGGCGGTCTGTTCTCGTGGGTATTTTATGACCCTGCCTATGAAGCCGATGTAAGACCTTCATTCATGAGTCATGGCTGGCTATATATATAAGTATATGTATATAATATATATCTTTAGCTGAGTACCCAAAATAGAAGTCATCTAGAGCTTACCATGGGGCTTAGCCACTTGTAGGTACAAGTTAGCACAGTAGCAGTAAATTACTTGGTACAGGAATTTTAAGCTAGAATTTTGAAAATAAAAAACTCTTGAATGGTGAGATTGTCTTGGCTCAAGGTACTTCTTGTGCAAAGCTATAAGTTGGACATAGACACATATATTAATTTAGTTTTTTTTTTCTCTATGTAGGTACTCTAAACGCATTTTGCTAATTCAATCGAGAAGTATATTCTATTGTCCAAAATTAGCTAAGGCACCTGAGGCTCTAGTGTAAGTTTCTTTTCACGTAAAAAAACGTTTACGAACGCGTAAGTGATAATGTTATTTATATGGGAAACGCAAACGCGTTCGTGACGTAAAGTTACGTTAAAAACTTACACTCAGGGTTCTGGCCTATGTAGAAGTAATGTGTACACGCATGTCGGCGTTCTATATTCAAATTTTGACGTAAGCTCTATATTAATTCTCTGCACAACTACATAGACATGGTCATACAGTTAAGTTTTTCGCCTATACGTCTTTCTCACGAACGCATTGTAGTTCATGAGTATTCGAAATAACGTAAGGTTAGTAAAAAATGGAAAACACAACTTTACTTACATTCGGAACTTTCAGAAGATTCAGAAGACGAAGATGATTCACTCGAACTCGATGAGAATGATGATGATGTTTCGGAAATGGCTGATGAAGCAGAATTGTCACAGCATTATGATATGATTAGATACTATATACAGATTAATTGAATATTCTTTAATTTTATCATGGAGTACTAGTTTAAGCATATATTGCATTAAGCATCCTTGGTACAATGCCTCAAAGGCCTTTTTACATTTAGTGTAATAAATAGTTAAGTACTCGTAATATTATTGTAAATAAATTCAAGCATTTAATTATGGATTTGAAAATTATAACCTCAAAATCCGCTTACGAAAATACGAACTACGAAAATTTTATTTACACGGGATCGATTATCTTTTGTCCCTTGAAATAGCTGATGGCTAATAGCTTACTAGTTTGCGGTGGGATCAGTGCCTCATAGTTAAAGACACCTTTTGTAGTATGTCTTGAAGGAATTTAAGCAAGTCTGGATAATAAGACAGACATTAGTATTGTGTTTAATAAAAGGTGAATGAACGTGTGAATGTACGTAATAAGTGTATGAGTGATTGAACATGTGTGAATCCTCCGTATAAATGTATGTGTTGTGTACTTACATGTTCTCGAATGTGTGTGTTTTGTAGAGTATGTGTGCCAATTGTCATAGGAGGGCGTATTCGGTATCGTATTTTCATTAAGATTTTTTTTCTAGTCACGAAAATTTTTGGACTCTGGAGGTTTGACTCACTTGTACGACCGGCCTATACATTTATTTTTTCTGTTAAAAATCTACTTTTTCCTAATCACAATTTTATATAGGTACCGAATATGCCCCTAGACAGATCACAATATTTTTTGACCTCCCTACATTGGTAGATTACTGCGCGCTTAGAGGGCTGGTTGTCCGTTTTACTTACACGAGTCTTCTTCTATGGGCGGCAGTAAGCTGGCCTTTGGCGCCGCTTGGGCACTCAGGATCTATAAAAAAAATATAATAAAAAAATTGACAACAAAAAATATTTCTTTATTGACCTCTAACGTGCCGGCCATGACAATGTGCGACTTACGGCGCGGCAAGCGTTTTATCTGTACGTTGCGCGGTCAAGATGCGTAATGCATTGCGGTTAGTTGGGATCACACGCAATGAACAGATAAAACGTTGCAATTCACGCAATGTCGTGGCCGGGCCGTTAGAAGTACGCACAGTAGTTCTTAACAGCTTGCCCTATTTTCAAATACTTGCCCTAGTTTAAATAAAAGCTTATTTTGTTGTAAAAAATGTAAGAGGGTCATTTGCTATGTGGCGATGGCTGAGAATGGCACCTACCTATCCCCTCCTGCGGGTGTCGTAAGAAGCGACAAAGGGAAAAAGCTGACGTATGGGCAGCAGCGTCCATCGAAACCGAATTAATGCCGGTCTCCAACCCGCGTGCCAAGCGTAGCAACTATGGCAACTACATATTTGGGGAAGGGGATACAAGTCATATTTGGGAACGCCTATGTCCAGCAGTGAACTTACGGCTGAAATGATAAAGCGATTTAAAAAAAAAACCGGAGAAGCTCAATTCCATCAAACTTTTCTCTAAAGCTTGATGGAGTTTGAAAAGTTCGATTGTAGATTATGCAAATAAAAAAAATAAAAAAAGAAAAGAAAAAAGACTTACACTGAGCGCACACACCAAGAGTCCCGCAGAAAGCAAACGCATCTTGCAGTCTTTAAATCTTCTTGACTATAAGACTGAAGCCGATTTGACTACAATAATCAAAGCAAAATCCCGGGTTTATATACCCCTTAGACAACGACATAAGTAAATAATAAGCAGAGCAATAAATAATTGCGAGTGTCAACTATATGTCATCTTTTGTTAATGCTTACCCATTAATAATCAAAGTAAACATGCTTTTGACATCTGTTATGTGGTGCATACAATGTGCATTTGATATAAACAATCATGACCTATGTCGATGGGCTAGCTTACAATCTATGGAACAATCCTTAGATCAGGCGCGTGCGTTGCATTCGATAAAGTCAACGTGTACTCGGCTGAAGACTGTAAATAGTTAGTTGTTATACGAGGGAGCAAAGTCAGTGTTTACCTTATCGTGCATTTAGCGAACGATTCCAAAATTGAAGAAGTCAAAGTGTGGAATTAAGTAAAAGGCTCATCGACTCAACTGGTGACCGAAGAGCTGGCAGCTTCCTCGCTCAACGCATTAGTATCGCGATACAGAGAGGGAATGCTGCCAGCATCCTCGGCACCATGCCGAAGGGGCCCAATTTTTTTTGATATATTTTAGTTTTATTTAGTTTTAATTTTTATAGTTTTAGTTTCTATACCTATAAGTTAGTTTATAGCTTTGTTCTATCATAATGTTATTTACTTCAAAAAATTAAATTTGCAAAATCAAGAGTGGAATTTTGAGCATTGGGAGGATCTCAAGGCACGAAAGCGGAACACACTTTGCTACCGAGTGCAACACACAGGTTTATTTGTATTAAGTCAATATAATACATGTTATAATGAGTCACATTGGACTGCTGCTAAGCGTGTTTTGCGGTATCTTTCGGGTACAACTGATTACGGACTCAATTTTATAAGGGGAAGTAATGAAGTAACAATTTCATCCGACGCAGATTGGGCGGGGGATACCAACGGCAGAAAATCTTATTCTGGTTTTGTGACTAAGTTTGGAAATTGCATTATAAATTGGCTCAGTCACAAGCAACAGAACGTAGCATATTCTAGTACAGAAGCTGAATATTATGCGCTAGGTAACGCTGTAAAAGAGGCGAAATTTATTCGTTATTTTTGCAGGAGCTTAAGTGTTGGACCCGGGTATGTCCTTAAACTACGTCCAACAATGAGCGGTAGGGCACAGCGATGACCATCACGCTTGAATCTGGGGCAGCCCAACTGGGGAAGTACCTCCTCCTTACAGTAGACCACAGCTATAATAGCGCTGCTACCTTTCAGGTATGTAGTGTTGTGTTCCTGATGGTGAGTAAGGTTCCCAGAGCTCCAACCCCCCTTAAAGGCCGGCAACGCACGTGTGACTCCCCTGGTGTTGCGGGTGCCCATGGGCGACGGTAATTGCTTACCATCAAGCAATCCGTCTGCTCGTTTGCCGCCTATGTCATAAAAAAAAATTAAAAAAAAAGTGTAGTGAATGGTCACAATCAAAGGCAATCACCATTTATAATGACAATCGCAGTACTTTAAAAATGGTGGAGAATGAGTGTTTTGCACTTCATTCAAGAATGTGTCGATCGCAACTTAATTTATTTAGATTATAAGGCTTCTTGTGAAGTAGAGGCAGATTTACCCATTTACAAAAGCTTTACCCAAGGTGAAACACAATTATTTCATTAAGTGTATAGGTTTAATATAACTTGATTAATTGTCACATTGTTCAATTTTGATATTGTACTCTCACTACATTATTAGTTTGCTCGAGTAACGGGCAGTGTTAGAATATAAACTCCTTCGTAGAAATGTTTAAAATGATTGATACTGGCTTTTTGTAAATGTCATTCAATGTTTTTGTCTTCGTTTGATTTTTCATATCAAAATACATATATAATATAATTTGCTTTGTGTTATTATTAAGTTCTTACATTTACATTAATGACTCGTCAGTACTAATGTGACACTTTGCAAAGCGCCAAACGCCATAAGGTACCTTTACATATAGACTACCACATTTCACCGATACAAAGAGGCGGAATAACTTCGTCAACATTAAAAAAAACAAAAAGTATGTAAAAGGGTTCGAATCGATTATTTGTAATGTTCAATGGCTGAAGAAAGCATGTCCTAGAACAGAAAAGTGCCACTTTGTTCCCTCCTAGCGGGGAAGAAAAGTGACTCATATGTATTTTTTTCTGCTTTTTAAATTTTATATGACTGTTTGACGTCACTATAAATCCAAAATGGCGGACTATATTAGAAATGGGATGTTGACGGCATTATCTCGATTATCATTTATGTTATTTTATGAAACTGGAATGGGTATCAAATCAAAGGACTTGCTGAGAATAGCTTGAAAAGTTGAAAAAGTGCACTCAAACTTCGCGTTTAGACATGCTGGCTCCGTCATTCACCTCGCTATTCGTCGAAACGTTCGACGAGATTTTGCCTATACAAAAACGCGATGCGAGGGACGAGAGGAATAGCGAGACGTCCGCGTACACATGCGTGCTCGCGTTTCGCCTCGCCATTCGCCTCGCTACTCGCGCGAATGTGTGGCAGCATAAAATCAACATGGTGAAATTTTAAAGGTGACGGTACTAAATGTATCAAATTGAAGGACTTATTGAAAATACGTTTACATAGAGATGGTGATCAAAAACATTTGTTTTTGGTGCCCTCTTGGGTCTTCGGAGTCCTCGTTATAGGCCGAATTTTATACAACTAGATGGGCAGTTCTCAGAGGTGGCGTTTTTTCGTGTGCGAGGCTATATTTGCGTGAATTTTTGGCCCAATATTTTTGAAAAAATTCATACACATATTTCAGCGTCTGTTATATCTCGACAAATAATAAAATACTCCATAACACCATATTCAATATTATAAAAAAAATAAAAAGTGCAGAAATTGACGTACAGTGGGCGTGTCCCGCACCCAAATTTGTTGAAACAAAAAAATATAATTCAAGTTGGGGATGTTGTATTAATTTTTAATATTGGTTCACATATTCTTAATTAGTTTAGTTCTACTATAATTTCACTGAAAATAATATATGAATTACCCTTATTAAATAAAAACATATTTTCGCCGTGTCCCGCGCCAACCCTTGATTTCGCTGGAGTTTACAAAACTTGGCGGTATCGCACAAAGCAATATACCAGGAACTCAATGCCGCGTCCACAGGTAGCTTCAGTTGCACCGCGTTCACCGACGCGACGAGAGCGGACGTATGCTCACAGTGTAATAACCGAATTCGAAAAGGTATCTTCATCATTCGGTGGGTTTGGTTTCGTGTTTTCTTGAATTCGGTGAACAAAATTTTTCGTTCAGTGTTTGTGCTTTTCTTAGTGCAACAGTGCCTAAGTCATGCCAAGAAGTATGTGATTTGGTTACCAGTGAGTCTTTTCAATACAATGGTTACTTTTTGTGTAATTGTTCAATAACGATAAAATTTGAATTCAGTGGGCGTGATTTCCGTGCATTCGGTGGGGTTTTAGGCCACCGAAATCAAAAAAGGTGCCACCGTGATCAATCTTGACTATAAAAACAGGTTAATTGTTTGTTTTTAAATAATTTGTATGTTATAATTGTATTCTAAACAGTTGAATATGTTGTTAATGTTAACACCAACGTTGTTAGTATACTCGTATATTTAATCACAACTTTAAAAATTTTTTTGTTATGCTATCTGCGGATATTTTTCCTATTTAATCACTTCAGTTATGATTACCGTTGACCTATATCTATCAAGTTCAGTGCCTTCTGATAAAGATTCTCCTTCTGGGCCTATAACAGACACTTAAGGTCATCAAAAATCTTGGAGCCGACTCTCTATTTTTTCAAGTCTTTATAGTTTCCGTCTGATGAAATTTTGGGTCCTAAATTACTGTTTAAATTATGAAGTTTAAAGTTCACACTAGCTAAAAGCACACTACTTTAAAGACACATGATAATGAAACCCACTTTCTTTTTAGTTAATCTTCAAAATACCTCGACAATCCCAGAAAAATTTGGCCATCAACTTTCCAGCCATTTTGTATTCAATGATGTTTAGACTCTGGTTCAAAATTATAAGCCCGGGTTTCATCTTCTTCAAAATTGATGTGCTGTGTTCACCACACCGCTATAAAAAGCTCCTCGATGCGTCGGTGTGCGCATTCTCGGCACCCATCTTGCATATAAAAGCTCCAGAAGGCTTGTGTTGCGGATGCGGGTGCTCGGCCAGCGATATATTAATAAGTACAAATAAGCTGTTTCTTTAAGGACAAAGATGTCATTGCGTCCTGGCATCACTACTATAAACAACTTTTAAACCCTACGCTTGCTGCTACACAGCTTCCGGAAATGGCAGCAAATGTAGGTCTCATACCTCCGATACAGCCACATGAGGTTAAGAAAGCGCTGCAAAAATAGGCCCCATTCCAATGGATACCTATCCAAGAGGAAGCTTGGAATTGCCTGCAAGAAACTGGTGTGTTGCTACTTTCTAATCTCTTCAGTAAGGTGTTGCTCTCTTCCAAAATGGCAGAGGCATGGAGATTGCACACTATCGTTCCGATTTACAAGGGAAAGGGAAGCAAGTACGAGTGCAACAACTACCAAGGGATCAAGCTCTTAAGCCATACTATGAAGCTTTATGAAAGAGTAATCGACAACCGAATAAGGTCGGAGTGCTCACTATCTAGACATTATTATGGCTTCGTATCTGGTTTATCAACTACCGATCCTAATATGTTTGCTCTGTCCACAATTGCCGAAGAATATCGCTCGAAGAAAAAACCGCTGTTCGTTGCGTTCCTGGACATGGAAAAGGCATTTGACCGTGCTCCAAGGGATACTATTTGGTGGAGCCTTCGAAAGAAAAATGTCCCAGAGCAATATGTCAAGACCATTGCTGACATGTATAGGGATGCACGATCAGTGGTCCGGACATCGGTGGGTGAGACCAAAGTGGTCAAAAAAAGGTGTTCATCAGGGCTCAGTACTGAGCCCCTTCCTCTTTTGCTTAGTTTTTGGACTCGCTTACTAAAGAAGCACAAGATTTGGCAAAGTGGACATTTATATACGCTGACGATGTCGCCATATGCACTGAAAGCCGTACCGAGCTGCAGAAACGGCTCGCTTCATGGAAGCACCAGTTGCAATCCGGGGGACTGGTGTTGAGTGTTGCCAAAACACAATTCATGTCCCTGAACGAATCAGATCCACGTGACGACAGTCCGATACCCATCGATGGGCAATTAGTCCAAATACCTGGGTGGTATAATGCACATGTCCGGAGACATCGAATGCAATGCAACATTCATCACGGAATAGCCGCTACATGGCAAAAATGGCGAGAAGTGACTGGTGTAACCTGAGACAAAAAAATGCCGGTCAAACTAAAGGGGCTGATCTATAAGACCATGATTAGACAAGTTTTAACCTATGGCAGCGAGACGTGGGCGGTGACGCAGAAGCACCTGCGTACCATCTCAGTTGCTGAAATGAAGATGCTGAGGTTGGATGTGCGGCGTTACCAGTCTCGATAAAATCCGAAACGAGTACGTGCGAGGAAGCCTGGGCGTGCGTGACATCGCCGACAAAATGCAAGAGAGTTAGGCTGTGATTCTTCCAAATTGACTAGTTTGCTTGCTAAAATCAGCTCGTATGAAACTAAGTATATACTTTATAATTAATGAGTTTTCAATGCAAGATTTTTCTGAGTTTAATAACTTTAATAAGAAAACTTTATATGGACAAGTATTTTTTGATAAAAACTTAGACATAAACACTTTTAAAGTGATTTTAACACAAATTTTGAACTTTTTTATGAATATTGATTTCAGTGGGTGGACTTGATTTCGGTGATTTAAAAAACTAAAATATCTTAAAAACCGTCAAGTCTACAAGGGGGCCTTTCCCGGCAATATTTTTTAAATTTAAGCCTGAATCTAGGATTTAATGTTTCACATCAAAAAAGTAAAAAAAAAATTGTTCCACCGAAGTCACGCAAAACAGCTCGGCTCGGAGAATCGCCCAGATGTGAAGCAAAGCAGGGCGCGCGGGCAATAAACCTTCACGGGCCAATCAAAACATTTCCGAACGCACCCCGCGCACCTGTCACTGTCAAGTTGTCAATCAATTGACGGTTGAACCTCAAAATGGCGAAGTCGTCTTGAAAATATATTTTTTTGCTATTTTTTCAATCGTAGTTTAGTGTGTAATATTGATTTCAAAACGCGTTTCACCACTATTTTCGTCATCACCCGGCAGCCCCCGGGTTACGGCCCCCTATTAGCTTTCTGTAAAGTCCAGCTACCACTTTACAAAACACAAAGCCTACTACCGAACAACGTCATGCTCTAGGGGCAAACTTATATGTTATTTTACTTCACATTGGCGAAATCGTCGATTGTATTATTGATGGAAGTCATATTTAAAAAAAAAAGAAGAAGTTGTCAATGAATAAATTAAATATGGCGGTCCGAATACTTCATTAAATTAACACTTTTAAACGCAAAATACGCGACAACGCTAATTTTGCCGATTTATACATATGTCAATACAAAACTTCTAATTTTTTACCGTTAATAATTTGAGTACAATTTCGTTCATGTCCCCTCGATGGAATTATTAATATAGATAAAGTGATTCCCTTCTACCTTCCTAATGTATACTGCTAATGAATGGAATTCGCTTCCTTCGTCTGTATTTCCCTAGGAGGAATAATGATTGGAAAACGCATCTGCGAACGCCAGTAAGGGACAAAGATATTCTGGCTTTTGTAGCCCAAAATGTAACAATTCCCTATACTTTTGCTTTACAGGACATTCTTTATAACAAAAATATTAGCTTATTCTGTATTATTTACCGCAACTTAGGTTGACAACCCAAGAAAACTCCAGTTGTACTTTGTTTGTTCCCCTCCAACTTTGACAGTTCTGAAGGGTCCAGTTTGGAGGGGAACAAAAGTATGTGAGACTATTACGTGTTACATAAGACCATTACTTTCGATCGTGGTATTATAATTTGGGTATTTTCAAGGCAAGAGTGAATAGGCTGTTACTGAAGCGTACTGCACCCTCGACCTCGTCGACACTTGCCATCAGGTGCGACTGAGGTCAAACGCTGGTCAGTCTAGTATAAAAAAATAATAATAGATAAAACATTTATTTTCATAATGCTGCATAAAATATAATATATATAAGTACAAATTATGGTATAAAAGAGTTAAATTACATCTACATTCGATTCATATTTTTACAAGGAGTATGGGTGTTTTTTTTTATTTGTTAGTTGTTTAGAATCTAAGTCCGATATAACGGCGGATATTCCACGGCATCTCCTCGACATCATTGTAGCACATGCAGATTTTTCCACGACCTGGTCTGCCTGGGTGTCCTGGCCTTCCTGGGTGCCCTGGCTTTCCTGGTCTTCCCGGGTGTCCTGGTCTTCCTGGCTGTTGTGGCTGCTGCGGCTGTTGTGGCTGCTGTGGCTGCTGTGGCTGCTGTGGTTGTCCCGGTTGGCATGGTTGTCCCGGTTGTCCAGGCTGTCCTGGTTGTCCAGGCTGTCCTGGTTGTCCTGGCTGCTCAGGTTGTTCTGGTTGGCCTGGTTGTCCTGGCTGTCCTGGTCCTCCTGGCTGTTGTGGGTTCTGTGGCTGTTGTGGTTGTTGCGGCTGTTGTGGTTGTTGTGGCTGTTGTGGTTGCTGCGGTTGTTGTGGTTGTTGTGGCTGCTGTGGCTGCTGTGGTTGTCCCGGTTGGCCTGGTTGTCCTGGCTGTCCTGGTCCTCCTGGCTGTTGTGGGTTCTGTGGCTGTTGTGGTTGCTGCGGCTGTTGTGGTTGTTGTGGCTGCTGTGGCTGCTGTGGCTGCTGTGGTTGTCCCGGTTGGCCTGGTTGTCCTGGTTGTCCTGGCTGCTCAGGTTGTTCTGGTTGGCCTGGTTGTCCTGGCTGTCCTGGTCCTCCTGGCTGTTGTGGGTTCTGTGGCTGTTGTGGTTGTTGTGGCTGTTGTGGTTGCTGCGGCTGTTGTGGTTGTTGTGGCTGCTGCGGCTGCTGTGGTTGTCCCGGTTGGCCTGGTTGTCCTGGCTGTCCTGGTCCTCCTGGCTGTTGTGGGTTCTGTGGCTGTTGTGGTTGCTGCGGCTGTTGTGGTTGTTGTGGCTGCTGCGGCTGCTGCGGCTGCTGTGGTTGTCCCGGTTGGCCTGGTTGTCCTGGTTGTCCTGGCTGCTCAGGTTTTTCTGGTTGGCCTGGTTGTCCTGGTCCTCCTGGCTGTTGTGGGTTCTGTGGCTGTTGTGGTTGTTGTGGCTGTTGTGGTTGCTGCGGCTGTTGTGGTTGTTGTGGCTGCTGCGGCTGCTGCGGCTGCTGTGGTTGTCCCGGTTGGCCTGGTTGTCCTGGTTGTCCTGGCTGCTCAGGTTTTTCTGGTTGGCCTGGTTGTCCTGGTCCTCCTGGCTGTTGTGGGTTCTGTGGCTGTTGTGGTTGTTGTGGCTGTTGTGGTTGTTGTGGCTGCTGCGGCTGCTGCGGCTGCTGTGGTTGTCCCGGTTGGCCTGGTTGTCCTGGTTGTCCTGGCTGCTCAGGTTTTTCTGGTTGGCCTGGTTGTCCTGGTCCTCCTGGCTGTTGTGGGTTCTGTGGCTGTTGTGGTTGTTGTGGCTGTTGTGGTTGCTGCGGCTGTTGTGGTTGTTGTGGCTGCTGCGGCTGCTGTGGTTGTCCCGGTTGGCCTGGTTGTCCTGGTTGTCCTGGCTGCTCAGGTTTTTCTGGTTGGCCTGGTTGTCCTGGTCCTCCGGGCTGTTGTGGGTTCTGTGGCTGTTGTGGTTGTTGTGGCTGTTGTGGTTGTTGCGGCTGTTGTGGTTGTTGTGGCTGCTGCGGCTGCTGCGGCTGCTGTGGTTGTCCCGGTTGGCCTGGTTGTCCTGGTTGTCCTGGCTGCTCAGGTTTTTCTGGTTGGCCTGGTTGTCCTGGTCCTCCTGGCTGTTGTGGGTTCTGTGGCTGTTGTGGTTGTTGCGGCTGTTGTGGTTGTTGTGGCTGCTGCGGCTGCTGTGGTTGTCCCGGTTGGCCTGGTTGACCTGGTTGTCCTGGTCCTCCTGGCTGTTGTGGGTTCTGTGGCTGTTGTGGTTGCTGCGGCTGTTGTGGTTGTTGTGGCTGCTGCGGCTGCTGTGGTTGTCCCGGTTGGCCAGGTTGTCCTGGTTGGCATGGTTCTCCCGGTTGTCCTGGTTGTCCTGGTTGTCCTGGTCCTCCTGGCTGTTGTGGGTTCTGTGGCTGTTGTGGTTGCTGCGGCTGTTGTGGTTGTTGTGGCTGCTGTGGCTGCTGTGGTTGCTGTGGTTGTCCTGGTTGTCCTGGTTGTCCTGGCTGCTCAGGTTGTCCTGGTTGGCCTGGTTGTCCTGGTCCTCCTGGCTGTTGTGGGTTCTGTGGCTGTTGTGGTTGCTGCGGCTGTTGTGGTTGTTGTGGCTGCTGCGGCTGCTGCGGCTGCTGTGGTTGTCCCGGTTGGCCTGGTTGTCCTGGTTGTCCTGGCTGCTCAGGTTTTTCTGGTTGGCCTGGTTGTCCTGGTCCTCCTGGCTGTTGTGGGTTCTGTGGCTGTTGTGGTTGTTGTGGCTGTTGTGGTTGCTGCGGCTGTTGTGGTTGTTGTGGCTGCTGCGGCTGCTGTGGTTGTCCCGGTTGGCCTGGTTGTCCTGGCTGTCCTGGTCCTCCTGGCTGTTGTGGGTTCTGTGGCTGTTGTGGTTGCTGCGGCTGTTGTGGTTGTTGTGGCTGCTGCGGCTGCTGTGGTTGTCCCGGTTGGCCTGGTTGTCCTGGCTGCTCAGGTTTTTCTGGTTGGCCTGGTTGTCCTGGTCCTCCTGGCTGTTGTGGGTTCTGTGGCTGTTGTGGTTGTTGTGGCTGTTGTGGTTGTTGTGGCTGCTGCGGCTGCTGTGGTTGTCCCGGTTGGCCTGGTTGTCCTGGTTGTCCTGGTCCTCCTGGCTGTTGTGGGTTTTGTGGCTGTTGTGGTTGCTGCGGCTGTTGTGGTTGTTGTGGCTGCTGTGGCTGCTGTGGTTGTCCCGGTTTGCCTGGTTGTCCTGGTTGTCCTGGTCCTCCTGGCTGTTGTGGGTTCTGCGGTTGTTGTGGTTGCTGCGGCTGTTGTGGTTGTTGTGGCTGCTGTGGCTGCTGCGGCTGCTGTGGTTGTCCCGGTTGTCCCGGTTGGCCAGGTTGTCCTGGTTGGCATGGTTCTCCCGGTTGTCCTGGTTGTCCTGGTCCTCCTGGCTGTTGTGGGTTCTGTGGCTGTTGTGGTTGCTGCGGCTGTTGTGGTTGTTGTGGCTGCTGTGGCTGCTGTGGTTGCTGTGGTTGTCCTGGTTGTCCTGGTTGTCCCGGCTGCTCAGGTTGTCCTGGTTGGCCTGGTTGTCCTGGTCCTCCTGGCTGTTGTGGGTTCTGTGGCTGTTGTGGTTGCTGCGGCTGTTGTGGTTGTTGTGGCTGCTGCGGCTGCTGCGGCTGCTGTGGTTGTCCCGGTTGGCCTGGTTGTCCTGGTTGTCCTGGCTGCTCAGGTTTTTCTGGTTGGCCTGGTTGTCCTGGTCCTCCTGGCTGTTGTGGGTTCTGTGGCTGTTGTGGTTGTTGTGGCTGTTGTGGTTGCTGCGGCTGTTGTGGTTGTTGTGGCTGCTGCGGCTGCTGTGGTTGTCCCGGTTGGCCTGGTTGTCCTGGCTGTCCTGGTCCTCCTGGCTGTTGTGGGTTCTGTGGCTGTTGTGGTTGCTGCGGCTGTTGTGGTTGTTGTGGCTGCTGCGGCTGCTGCGGCTGCTGTGGTTGTCCCGGTTGGCCTGGTTGTCCTGGTTGTCCTGGCTGCTCAGGTTTTTCTGGTTGGCCTGGTTGTCCTGGTCCTCCTGGCTGTTGTGGGTTCTGTGGCTGTTGTGGTTGTTGTGGCTGTTGTGGTTGCTGCGGCTGTTGTGGTTGTTGTGGCTGCTGCGGCTGCTGTGGTTGTCCCGGTTGGCCTGGTTGTCCTGGTTGTCCTGGCTGCTCAGGTTTTTCTGGTTGGCCTGGTTGTCCTGGTCCTCCTGGCTGTTGTGGGTTCTGTGGCTGTTGTGGTTGTTGTGGCTGTTGTGGTTGTTGCGGCTGTTGTGGTTGTTGTGGCTGCTGCGGCTGCTGCGGCTGCTGTGGTTGTCCCGGTTGGCCTGGTTGTCCTGGTTGTCCAGGCTGCTCAGGTTTTTCTGGTTGGCCTGGTTGTCCTGGTCCTCCTGGCTGTTGTGGGTTCTGTGGCTGTTGTGGTTGTTGTGGCTGTTGTGGTTGCTGCGGCTGTTGTGGTTGTTGTGGCTGCTGCGGCTGCTGTGGTTGTCCCGGTTGGCCTGGTTGTCCTGGTTGTCCTGGCTGCTCAGGTTTTTCTGGTTGGCCTGGTTGTCCTGGTCCTCCTGGCTGTTGTGGGTTCTGTGGCTGTTGTGGTTGTTGTGGCTGTTGTGGTTGCTGCGGCTGTTGTGGTTGTTGTGGCTGCTGCGGCTGTTGTGGTTGCTGCGGCTGTTGTGGTTGTTGTGGCTGCTGTGGCTGCTGCGGCTGTTGTGGCTTGCCTATTTGAAGAATAATGTTGATGAATACGTGTTGGTGTAAATGTCGACTCATATACTCAACTAGCTTTTGCCCGCGGCTTTGATCGCGTAGTCACATTATTCCCCTTGTGGGGCTGAATTATCTAAAATTCGCAAATAAGTGTTTAATCATGTATTGTTAGAAATACTGTGAAATTTCTTATAAAGTAATATTTTAACTATCAAACTTATCGTGTTCCTTATACAAACTTTGGACCATTTCACCCCTTGCCCCAAATTTTGAAAAATATTTTTTTAGTGCTCCTCTAGATCTTATAAGGAACCTATGTGCCAAATTTGGATTCTCTAGAACCGGCGGTTTGTGCTGCCCGTTGATATGTCAGTCAGTCAGTTCCTTCTTTATTTAGATAGGTTCTTAAAAATATTCCTATAAAATCTCAAGCTAATTTATTTGTTATCTCTCACTGTATGTTTGTTCTGTTGTATATAAATGTTACAATAAATAGTTTATATTGGTAGTTCCAAGAGCGTTGAAGCAAATGGATTACGTATACAACTATATGAAGTACTGATTGCAAAAAGAGTGAATGAATGGAATGAATGTAAATAAAAACATTTAAGTGTTGGTACTGGTACCAGCAAGGAAATTTTAGTATAACTGGAATAAGCCCTGTGAAAAATACCAATAAGTGAAACGTGCTTTATATGTATCTCATTAAGGTTTACTTTCGCTCGCCGAATATGAAGAAAAAAAACGAGCCGAGTAGGACAGCTAGTACACAGACCTCTGTCCCTTTCTGAATGATGCTATTCCAAGAATAATATTAGATCTATGGCAACCCAAAGTCAACTAGATGCTAGGGTAACCATGCTTGTACATGGACGAGGACAATTACACAACAGGACAACATTAATGTTGGTGTTGAGATAAGTACATTAAACCTATTTATGAAAATTTGTAAAATGTGGTTTCATTGTCATTGTATATTATAGTAGAGGGAATATAGCAATTGGGGCAAAGTAATTCCCATTTATTTTTAATTTTAGAAATCATCGTCATAACCTCTTTTACATTTAATTTCTTGTAATTTGATACCACAGACGATTTTTAATAAATTTTATAAGTATTCGAAGTTAAAATTTTTGGGAAACAAAAAAACGCATGTAGTATGTCAAATAGATACACAATGTGAAATGTGACGATTTTTAATAAATTTTATAAGTATTCGAAGTTAAAATTTTTGGGAAGCAAAAAACGCATGTAGTATGTCAAATAGATACAGAGCTGCCGGCGTGGTCTCTACACCGATCTAGTACATAAGAACACTATTGTATTTAATAGAATTTTCCTAACTTCTAAAATTAACGTGGTCACCCTATAGAAAGAGACAAAGGTCTGCGTGGTAACTATCTCACTAGGCTCGCTTTTTTCGGGCTAGTACTCGATCTAGTTATATTAGTATATCTATGGGTACCAGTTACTTCAGACGTTTTTAAGAGGTTTATTAAAGAACTTTTTGGTCTGTATTCACTCAATTCGCTGTTGAACTTGATATAGGTATAAAAAAAGAACTAATTTAAAAATCTTCCTATCATTACGCGATGATGTTTTTTTGTGCGTGACTTCAACTCTCGTGAAACTACCTATGCAAATTAACTTATGCCCATTTTGCTGTCGGTTTATTCTGGGTTGAATCAAATCAAAGAGGTTACTAGGCTTCTTAGAGTTTTTCATACATTGTAGTTACAACCACATAAACCCTGAATCGACATTGTGTTCACAAGATCCCGTCTAATCTATGAGAACAGAGATTTTTAAACGTAGTCGCAGGCCCCTATTTCACCACAGCGGCAATTGTCACGATTCCTGACATAAATAAATTTCTGACGTTGCAGGTGCCCATTGGTTACATCGACCGCTTACCATCGGCTGGGGCGTGTGCTAGTTTGCCACGTTAGTTTTAATAAAATGCTGTTATTTTTATTATATCGTCAATAAATCGGTAGTAGTTAGATGAAAGGCTTTTGACAATTGTCACGAGAAATACGACAATTGTCGCGAAATTCCGACAGAGGACTAATCACTTGTCGAAAAATATCGAGAATCGTGACAATTGTCAAGAGCTCTTCACCAAAACTACCTATTTATTGATAATATAATAAAAAAATAACGGTATTTTATTGAAACTAACGTGTTGGTGGCAAACAAGCACACGTCTCGCCCGATGGTAAGCGGCCAATGGACTGGAATCGTGACAATTGTCGCTGTGGTGAAATAGGGGCCTGGTCGTGTCTATAACCTACTACCACTTATTTCGTTCTTTCGGCTATTTGTCTCTTTACCTCTCGTTTTCGTATGAACTACAAAGAGTGAGTACATTTTTGGGTCTTGATGTCTACGGTAAGCGACAGGATTTCGTTCTTTACAATCTGTTTGGCGATTTTGAATTATTCAGAAGACGGCGGTGCACCACGTAACACCGACTTGAGATAAATTTTAAGGAACTAGAATTTAGTATTGTTAGTGTTAAACTATCTACTTACAATAAAAAAATCAAGTAGTAAATGACTGTTTCTTAATTACCTTTATTTCCCCTCCCTTCTTCTACGCCCCCTGAACTAACTGACCGTTCCCTATTTTCTAAAGAATCCTAATCTAAAGAACCCCAGTATAATTAAGAATTACTTAAAAAAGTCTTTGATGTCCAAGGGCTATTACAGAGCAGAGGATTATTTGACAGACAAACATGCATGGCCCACACCAGAAACCGCCTAGCATTTAATTTATGTATGTACTGTCAAATTATTTAAATGACACAGTTCAGGCAGACTTGTCACAGTGAAAATCTAGGTATATGAAAGACGAAAAAGATCTCTTCTTAACGTCACTGTGACAAGGTTCGAAGTGGCCTAGAAATCAAATTGGTTGATTATACTGTAAGATTTGATGTATCACTGTTTTGAAAAAATAAGTCCCGCCATAGTTTCTTGTCGGTGTCTTCTCGGGTCAGGGTGTAGGGTTGGAACCGGTGGTAGATTTTTCTTTGATGTTCATAAGGACATGTAATGTGCCTAAATTGAAAAATAAAGATATTTTTAACAGCTACGTCATATATTTTAGACGTCTAGGTATAGCAGGGAAGTAGACACATATTACATTTTGCAACAAAATTAAGTAAAGTTGGTTCACAATGACGAATATAATCAATCGAAGCTACAGGTGACCACAGGGCTGGCCAGTATTTCGCTCAGCGAATAAGCATTGCCATACAACGTGGCAATGCTGCCAGCCTTCTGGGCACACTACACATTGGTAGCGATCTAGGAGATATTTTTTATTTTTAAATAGGTTTAGTTTAAGTTCATTTTGTTTTTAAATTATTTCCTATTTTAATTGTGTTTCTGTTCTGTGTTCCTAATAAATTCTATTAATATAAATAAAATTGAATATAAATATTTATTGGATTTAAAGGTATCACGTTTACAAAATTTAAAAACACATTTTTAATATGCGAAATTTCGAAAAACCGTGGTACCCATCAAATTTTCGTGGTTAAAGGCAACCTATGTACGTTAAACGCAATACTTCGCGGTCCAAATAGCAGTTTAATTATTTTTCCATACTTTAGAGAGCGCGGCTAGGAAGAAGTGACGTCATAAGTTCTCATCATTCTGTAAGGAGCGTTTTCGCGGGAAATAGGAATTTTAGAGTTTGACGCTCATTTCTGGCTTTTGTGCAGTTTTAAGGCCATTACTCCCATACAGACATTTCATCCCTAGAACGAAAGGGATCGATTAATAGAATAAA
Organism: Grapholita molesta; assembly: GCA_022674325.2. Classification (NCBI taxonomy): domain Eukaryota; kingdom Metazoa; phylum Arthropoda; class Insecta; order Lepidoptera; family Tortricidae; genus Grapholita; species Grapholita molesta. The sequence continues at coordinate 4,530,842 of CP053147.2, forward strand.
AACAGTGAAATAGCCTATTAGTTCGTCTTACGCGTAATGAATGACCTTAAGGAGAAAACACTTGGTCACCGGACCGGTCCATAAGTTTGATGTCGCTCAGCGACTATGGAAAGCGAATAGTCTCGGAGAATTTCTATTGGCGAATTCGTAAAATAAAGTGATCTAGGTAAAAGATCAGCTAAGTGGTATAGGCAGTTCCAAGAGAGTTGAGGCGAATGAATTACGCAAACAACTATATAAATAAGTACTGATTGCAAAAGAGTGAACGAATGGAATGAATGAGTAATCACCTATCATTACATGAGATGTTGTTGTGTGAGTGACTTCAATTCTCGTGAAAGTACTTATAGTGATACTTACCCTTCTAAAAAATAACATATAATTTTTTTTTTTATAGCCGATGATGTTGACGAGTTCTGGAGTGGAAATTGCGTCTAGGTTAACGTAGCGAGGTTCGCTCCCTGGGTGGAGCATCGACCTGCCTTAGCAGGGGCTAGATGCGGGGACCCGAAGACCAGGCTCAATGGCGCCCTTTGGGACTGTCATGTCCAGCAGTGGACGGGAATTGGTCTATGATGTGTTGATACTATTTTAGATTAACTGTACCTGGCTGTCCTGGATGTCCTGGCTTTCCTGGCTTTCCTGGTTGTCCTGGCTTTCCTGGCTTTCCTGGCTTTCCTGGCTTTCCTGGTTGTCCTGGCTGGCCTGGTTGTCCTGGTTGTCCTGGCTGAGATGGTGATTCAGGTCCTCCTGGCTGCTGCGGCTGCTGCGGCTGTTGTGGCTGCTGTGGTTGTTGTGGTTGCTGCGGCTGCTGCGGCTGTTGTGGCTGCTGTGGCTGTCCTGGTTGTCCTGGATGTCCTGGCTTTCCTGGCTTTCCTGGCTTTCCTGGTTTTCCTGGCTTTCCTGGTTGTCCTGGCTGGCCTGGTTGTCCTGGTTGTCCTGGCTGAGATGGGGTTCCAGGTCCTCCTGGCTGCTGCGGCTGCTGCGGCTGTTGTGGCTGCTGCGGCTGTTGTGGCTGCTGCGGCTGCTGCGGCTGTTGTGGCTGCTGTGGTTGCTGTGGCTGTCCTGGTTGTCCTGGATGTCCTGGCTTTCCTGGTTTTCCTGGCTTTCCTGGTTGTCCTGGCTGGCCTGGTTGTCCTGGTTGTCCTGGCTGAGATGGGGTTCCAGGTCCTCCTGGCTGCTGCGGCTGCTGCGGCTGTTGTGGCTGCTGTGGTTGTTGTGGTTGCTGCGGCTGCTGCGGCTGTTGCGGCTGCTGTGGTTGCTGTGGCTGTCCTGGTTGTCCTGGATGTCCTGGCTTTCCTGGCTTTCCTGGCTTTCCTGGCTTTCCTGGCTTTCCTGGTTGTCCTGGCTTTCCTGGTTGTCCTGGCTGGCCTGGTTGTCCTGGTTGTCCTGGCTGAGATGGTGATTCAGGTCCTCCTGGCTGCTGCGGCTGCTGCGGCTGTTGTGGCTGCTGTGGTTGTTGTGGTTGCTGCGGCTGCTGCGGCTGTTGTGGCTGCTGTGGCTGTCCTGGCTGTCCTGGATGTCCTGGCTTTCCTGGCTTTCCTGGTTGTCCTGGCTTTCCTGGCTTTCCTGGCTTTCCTGGCTTTCCTGGTTGTCCTGGCTGGCCTGGTTGTCCTGGTTGTCCTGGCTGAGATGGTGATTCAGGTCCTCCTGGCTGCTGCGGCTGCTGCGGCTGTTGTGGCTGCTGTGGCTGTCCTGGTTGTCCTGGATGTCCTGGCTTTCCTGGCTTTCCTGGCTTTCCTGGTTTTCCTGGCTTTCCTGGTTGTCCTGGCTGGCCTGGTTGTCCTGGTTGTCCTGGCTGAGATGGGGTTCCAGGTCCTCCTGGCTGCTGCGGCTGCTGCGGCTGTTGTGGCTGCTGCGGCTGTTGTGGCTGCTGCGGCTGCTGCGGCTGTTGTGGCTGCTGTGGTTGCTGTGGCTGTCCTGGTTGTCCTGGATGTCCTGGCTTTCCTGGTTTTCCTGGCTTTCCTGGTTGTCCTGGCTGGCCTGGTTGTCCTGGTTGTCCTGGCTGAGATGGGGTTCCAGGTCCTCCTGGCTGCTGCGGCTGCTGCGGCTGTTGTGGCTGCTGTGGTTGTTGTGGTTGCTGCGGCTGCTGCGGCTGTTGCGGCTGCTGTGGTTGCTGTGGCTGTCCTGGTTGTCCTGGATGTCCTGGCTTTCCTGGCTTTCCTGGCTTTCCTGGCTTTCCTGGCTTTCCTGGTTGTCCTGGCTGGCCTGGTTGTCCTGGTTGTCCTGGCTGAGATGGGGTTCCAGGTCCTCCTGGCTGCTGCGGCTGCTGCGGCTGTTGTGGCTGCTGCGGCTGTTGTGGCTGTTGCGGCTGCTGCGGCTGCTGCGGCTGTTGTGGCTGCTGTGGTTGCTGTGGCTGTCCTGGTTGTCCTGGCTTTCCTGGCTTTCCTGGCTTTCCTGGCTTTCCTGGTTGTCCTGGCTGGCCTGGTTGTCCTGGTTGTCCTGGCTGAGATGGGGTTCCAGGTCCTCCTGGCTGCTGCGGCTGCTGCGGCTGTTGTGGCTGCTGCGGCTGTTGTGGCTGTTGCGGCTGCTGCGGCTGTTGTGGCTGCTGTGGTTGCTGTGGCTGTCCTGGTTGTCCTGGATGTCCTGGCTTTCCTGGCTTTCCTGGCTTTCCTGGCTTTCCTGGCTTTCCTGGCTTTCCTGGCTTTCCTGGTTGTCCTGGCTGGCCTGGTTGTCCTGGTTGTCCTGGCTGAGATGGTAATTCAGGTCCTCCTGGCTGCTGCGGCTGCTGCGGCTGTTGTGGCTGCTGCGGCTGTTGTGGCTGCTGCGGCTGCTGCGGCTGTTGTGGCTGCTGTGGTTGCTGTGGCTGTCCTGGTTGTCCTGGCTGTCCTGGCTTTCCTGGCTTTCCTGGCTTTCCTGGCTTTCCTGGCTTTCCTGGTTGTCCTGGCTGGCCTGGTTGTCCTGGTTGTCCTGGCTGAGATGGGGTTCCAGGTCCTCCTGGCTGCTGCGGCTGCTGCGGCTGTTGTGGCTGCTGCGGCTGTTGTGGCTGTTGCGGCTGCTGCGGCTGTTGTGGCTGCTGTGGTTGCTGTGGCTGTCCTGGTTGTCCTGGATGTCCTGGCTTTCCTGGCTTTCCTGGCTTTCCTGGCTTTCCTGGCTTTCCTGGTTGTCCTGGCTGGCCTGGTTGTCCTGGTTGTCCTGGCTGAGATGGTGATTCAGGTCCTCCTGGCTGCTGCGGCTGCTGCGGCTGTTGTGGCTGCTGCGGCTGCTGCGGCTGTTGTGGCTGGTGTGGTTGCTGTGGCTGTTGCGGCTGCTGCGGCTGCTGCGGCTGTTGTGGCTGCTGTGGTTGCTGTGGCTGTCCTGGTTGTCCTGGCTTTCCTGGCTTTCCTGGCTTTCCTGGCTTTCCTGGCTTTCCTGGTTGTCCTGGCTGGCCTGGTTGTCCTGGTTGTCCTGGCTGAGATGGGGTTCCAGGTCCTCCTGGCTGCTGCGGCTGCTGCGGCTGTTGTGGCTGCTGCGGCTGTTGTGGCTGTTGCGGCTGCTGCGGCTGTTGTGGCTGCTGTGGTTGCTGTGGCTGTCCTGGTTGTCCTGGATGTCCTGGCTTTCCTGGCTTTCCTGGCTTTCCTGGCTTTCCTGGCTTTCCTGGCTTTCCTGGCTTTCCTGGTTGTCCTGGCTGGCCTGGTTGTCCTGGTTGTCCTGGCTGAGATGGTAATTCAGGTCCTCCTGGCTGCTGCGGCTGCTGCGGCTGTTGTGGCTGCTGCGGCTGTTGTGGCTGCTGCGGCTGCTGCGGCTGTTGTGGCTGCTGTGGTTGCTGTGGCTGTCCTGGTTGTCCTGGCTTTCCTGGCTTTCCTGGCTTTCCTGGCTTTCCTGGCTTTCCTGGTTGTCCTGGCTGGCCTGGTTGTCCTGGTTGTCCTGGCTGAGATGGGGTTCCAGGTCCTCCTGGCTGCTGCGGCTGCTGCGGCTGTTGTGGCTGCTGCGGCTGTTGTGGCTGTTGCGGCTGCTGCGGCTGTTGTGGCTGCTGTGGTTGCTGTGGCTGTCCTGGTTGTCCTGGATGTCCTGGCTTTCCTGGCTTTCCTGGCTTTCCTGGCTTTCCTGGCTTTCCTGGTTGTCCTGGCTGGCCTGGTTGTCCTGGTTGTCCTGGCTGAGATGGTGATTCAGGTCCTCCTGGCTGCTGCGGCTGCTGCGGCTGTTGTGGCTGCTGCGGCTGCTGCGGCTGTTGTGGCTGCTGTGGTTGCTGTGGCTTTCCTGGCTTTCCTGGCTTTCCTGGTTGTCCTGGCTGGCCTGGTTGTCCTGGTTGTCCTGGCTGAGATGGGGTTCCAGGTCCTCCTGGCTGCTGCGGCTGCTGCGGCTGTTGTGGCTGCTGCGGCTGTTGTGGCTGTTGCGGCTGCTGCGGCTGTTGTGGCTGCTGTGGTTGCTGTGGCTGTCCTGGTTGTCCTGGATGTCCTGGCTTTCCTGGCTTTCCTGGCTTTCCTGGCTTTCCTGGCTTTCCTGGTTGTCCTGGCTGGCCTGGTTGTCCTGGTTGTCCTGGCTGAGATGGTGATTCAGGTCCTCCTGGCTGCTGCGGCTGCTGCGGCTGTTGTGGCTGCTGCGGCTGTTGTGGCTGCTGCGGCTGCTGCGGCTGTTGTGGCTGCTGTGGTTGCTGTGGCTGTCCTGGTTGTCCTGGATGTCCTGGCTTTCCTGGCTTTCCTGGCTTTCCTGGCTTTCCTGGCTTTCCTGGTTGTCCTGGCTGGCCTGGTTGTCCTGGTTGTCCTGGCTGAGATGGTGATTCAGGTCCTCCTGGCTGCTGCGGCTGCTGCGGCTGTTGTGGCTGCTGCGGCTGCTGCGGCTGTTGTGGCTGCTGTGGTTGCTGTGGCTGTCCTGGTTGTCCTGGCTGGCCTGGTTGTCCTGGTTGTCCTGGCTGAGATGGGGTTCCAGGTCCTCCTGGCTGCTGCGGCTGCTGCGGCTGTTGTGGCTGCTGCGGCTGTTGTGGCTGTTGCGGCTGCTGCGGCTGTTGTGGCTGCTGTGGTTGCTGTGGCTGTCCTGGTTGTCCTGGATGTCCTGGCTTTCCTGGCTTTCCTGGCTTTCCTGGCTTTCCTGGCTTTCCTGGTTGTCCTGGCTGGCCTGGTTGTCCTGGTTGTCCTGGCTGAGATGGTGATTCAGGTCCTCCTGGCTGCTGCGGCTGCTGCGGCTGTTGTGGCTGCTGTGGTTGTTGTGGTTGCTGCGGCTGCTGCGGCTGTTGTGGCTGTCCTGGTTGTCCTGGATGTCCTGGCTTTCCTGGCTTTCCTGGCTTTCCTGGCTTTCCTGGCTTTCCTGGTTGTCCTGGCTGGCCTGGTTGTCCTGGTTGTCCTGGCTGAGATGGGGTTCCAGGTCCTCCTGGCTGCTGCGGCTGCTGCGGCTGTTGTGGCTGCTGCGGCTGTTGCGGCTGCTGCGGCTGCTGCGGCTGTTGTGGCTGCTGTGGTTGCTGTGGCTGTCCTGGTTGTCCTGGATGTCCTGGCTTTCCTGGCTTTCCTGGCTTTCCTGGCTTTCCTGGCTTTCCTGGTTGTCCTGGCTGGCCTGGTTGTCCTGGTTGTCCTGGCTGAGATGGGGTTCCAGGTCCTCCTGGGTGCTGCGGCTGCTGCGGCTGTTGTGGCTGCTGCGGCTGTTGTGGCTGTTGCGGCTGCTGCGGCTGTTGTGGCTGCTGTGGTTGCTGTGGCTGTCCTGGTTGTCCTGGATGTCCTGGCTTTCCTGGCTTTCCTGGCTTTCCTGGCTTTCCTGGTTGTCCTGGCTGGCCTGGTTGTCCTGGTTGTCCTGGCTGAGATGGGGTTCCAGGTCCTGGCTTTCCTGGCTTTCCTGGCTTTCCTGGCTTTCCTGGCTTTCCTGGTTGTCCTGGCTGGCCTGGTTGTCCTGGTTGTCCTGGCTGAGATGGGGTTCCAGGTCCTCCTGGCTGCTGCGGCTGCTGCGGCTGTTGTGGCTGCTGCGGCTGTTGTGGCTGTTGCGGCTGCTGCGGCTGTTGTGGCTGCTGTGGTTGCTGTGGCTGTCCTGGTTGTCCTGGCTTTCCTGGCTTTCCTGGCTTTCCTGGCTTTCCTGGTTGTCCTGGTTGTCCTGGCTGGCCTGGTTGTCCTGGTTGTCCTGGCTGAGATGGTAATTCAGGTCCTCCTGGCTGCTGCGGCTGCTGCGGTTGTTGTGGCTGCTGCGGCTGTTGTGGCTGCTGCGGCTGCTGCGGCTGTTGTGGCTGCTGTGGTTGCTGTGGCTGTCCTGGTTGTCCTGGCTTTCCTGGCTTTCCTGGCTTTCCTGGCTTTCCTGGCTTTCCTGGCTTTCCTGGTTGTCCTGGCTGGCCTGGTTGTCCTGGTTGTCCTGGCTGAGATGGGGTTCCAGGTCCTCCTGGGTGCTGCGGCTGCTGCGGCTGTTGTGGCTGCTGCGGCTGTTGTGGCTGTTGCGGCTGCTGCGGCTGTTGTGGCTGCTGTGGTTGCTGTGGCTGTCCTGGTTGTCCTGGTTGTCCTGGCTTTCCTGGCTTTCCTGGCTTTCCTGGCTTTCCTGGTTGTCCTGGCTGGCCTGGTTGTCCTGGTTGTCCTGGCTGAGATGGGGTTCCAGGTCCTCCTGGCTGCTGCGGCTGCTGCGGCTGTTGTGGCTGCTGCGGCTGTTGTGGCTGCTGCGGCTGCTGCGGCTGTTGTGGCTGCTGTGGTTGCTGTGGCTGTCCTGGTTGTCCTGGATGTCCTGGCTTTCCTGGCTTTCCTGGCTTTCCTGGCTTTCCTGGCTTTCCTGGTTGTCCTGGCTGGCCTGGTTGTCCTGGTTGTCCTGGCTGAGATGGGGTTCCAGGTCCTCCTGGCTGCTGCGGCTGCTGCGGCTGTTGTGGCTGCTGCGGCTGTTGTGGCTGCTGCGGCTGCTGCGGCTGTTGTGGCTGCTGTGGTTGCTGTGGCTGTCCTGGTTGTCCTGGTTGTCCTGGCTTTCCTGGCTTTCCTGGCTTTCCTGGCTTTCCTGGTTGTCCTGGCTGGCCTGGTTGTCCTGGTTGTCCTGGCTGAGATGGGGTTCCAGGTCCTCCTGGCTGCTGCGGCTGCTGCGGCTGTTGTGGCTGCTGCGGCTGTTGTGGCTGTTGCGGCTGCTGCGGCTGTTGTGGCTGCTGTGGTTGCTGTGGCTGTCCTGGTTGTCCTGGATGTCCTGGCTTTCCTGGCTTTCCTGGCTTTCCTGGCTTTCCTGGCTTTCCTGGTTGTCCTGGCTGGCCTGGTTGTCCTGGTTGTCCTGGCTGAGATGGTGATTCAGGTCCTCCTGGCTGCTGCGGCTGCTGCGGCTGTTGTGGCTGCTGCGGCTGTTGTGGCTGCTGCGGCTGCTGCGGCTGTTGTGGCTGCTGTGGTTGCTGTGGCTGTCCTGGTTGTCCTGGATGTCCTGGCTTTCCTGGCTTTCCTGGCTTTCCTGGCTTTCCTGGCTTTCCTGGTTGTCCTGGCTGGCCTGGTTGTCCTGGTTGTCCTGGCTGAGATGGGGTTCCAGGTCCTCCTGGCTGCTGCGGCTGCTGCGGCTGTTGTGGCTGCTGTGGTTGTTGTGGTTGCTGCGGCTGCTGCGGCTGTTGCGGCTGCTGTGGTTGCTGTGGCTGTCCTGGTTGTCCTGGATGTCCTGGCTTTCCTGGCTTTCCTGGCTTTCCTGGCTTTCCTGGCTTTCCTGGTTGTCCTGGCTGGCCTGGTTGTCCTGGTTGTCCTGGCTGAGATGAGGTTCCAGGTCCTCCTGGCTGCTGCGGCTGCTGCGGCTGTTGTGGCTGCTGCGGCTGTTGTGGCTGTTGCGGCTGCTGCGGCTGTTGTGGCTGCTGTGGTTGCTGTGGCTGTCCTGGTTGTCCTGGCTTTCCTGGCTTTCCTGGCTTTCCTGGCTTTCCTGGCTTTCCTGGTTGTCCTGGCTGGCCTGGTTGTCCTGGTTGTCCTGGCTGAGATGGGGTTCCAGGTCCTCCTGGGTGCTGCGGCTGCTGCGGCTGTTGTGGCTGCTGCGGCTGTTGTGGCTGTTGCGGCTGCTGCGGCTGTTGTGGCTGCTGTGGTTGCTGTGGCTGTCCTGGTTGTCCTGGTTGTCCTGGCTTTCCTGGCTTTCCTGGCTTTCCTGGCTTTCCTGGTTGTCCTGGCTGGCCTGGTTGTCCTGGTTGTCCTGGCTGAGATGGGGTTCCAGGTCCTCCTGGCTGCTGCGGCTGCTGCGGCTGTTGTGGCTGCTGCGGCTGTTGTGGCTGTTGCGGCTGCTGCGGCTGTTGTGGCTGCTGTGGTTGCTGTGGCTGTCCTGGTTGTCCTGGATGTCCTGGCTTTCCTGGCTTTCCTGGCTTTCCTGGCTTTCCTGGCTTTCCTGGTTGTCCTGGCTGGCCTGGTTGTCCTGGTTGTCCTGGCTGAGATGGGGTTCCAGGTCCTCCTGGGTGCTGCGGCTGCTGCGGCTGTTGTGGCTGCTGCGGCTGTTGTGGCTGTTGCGGCTGCTGCGGCTGTTGTGGCTGCTGTGGTTGCTGTGGCTGTCCTGGTTGTCCTGGTTGTCCTGGCTTTCCTGGCTTTCCTGGCTTTCCTGGCTTTCCTGGTTGTCCTGGCTGGCCTGGTTGTCCTGGTTGTCCTGGCTGAGATGGGGTTCCAGGTCCTCCTGGCTGCTGCGGCTGCTGCGGCTGTTGTGGCTGCTGCGGCTGTTGTGGCTGTTGCGGCTGCTGCGGCTGTTGTGGCTGCTGTGGTTGCTGTGGCTGTCCTGGTTGTCCTGGATGTCCTGGCTTTCCTGGCTTTCCTGGCTTTCCTGGCTTTCCTGGCTTTCCTGGTTGTCCTGGCTGGCCTGGTTGTCCTGGTTGTCCTGGCTGAGATGGTGATTCAGGTCCTCCTGGCTGCTGCGGCTGCTGCGGCTGTTGTGGCTGCTGCGGCTGCTGCGGCTGTTGTGGCTGCTGTGGTTGCTGTGGCTGTCCTGGTTGTCCTGGCTGGCCTGGTTGTCCTGGTTGTCCTGGCTGAGATGGGGTTCCAGGTCCTCCTGGCTGCTGCGGCTGCTGCGGCTGTTGTGGCTGCTGTGGTTGTTGTGGTTGCTGCGGCTGCTGCGGCTGTTGCGGCTGCTGTGGTTGCTGTGGCTGTCCTGGTTGTCCTGGATGTCCTGGCTTTCCTGGCTTTCCTGGCTTTCCTGGCTTTCCTGGCTTTCCTGGTTGTCCTGGCTGGCCTGGTTGTCCTGGTTGTCCTGGCTGAGATGAGGTTCCAGGTCCTCCTGGCTGCTGCGGCTGCTGCGGCTGTTGTGGCTGCTGCGGCTGTTGTGGCTGTTGCGGCTGCTGCGGCTGTTGTGGCTGCTGTGGTTGCTGTGGCTGTCCTGGTTGTCCTGGCTTTCCTGGCTTTCCTGGCTTTCCTGGCTTTCCTGGTTGTCCTGGTTGTCCTGGCTGGCCTGGTTGTCCTGGTTGTCCTGGCTGAGATGGTAATTCAGGTCCTCCTGGCTGCTGCGGCTGCTGCGGCTGTTGTGGCTGCTGCGGCTGTTGTGGCTGCTGCGGCTGCTGCGGCTGCTGTGGTTGCTGTGGCTGTCCTGGTTGTCCTGGCTTTCCTGGCTTTCCTGGCTTTCCTGGCTTTCCTGGCTTTCCTGGCTTTCCTGGTTGTCCTGGCTGGCCTGGTTGTCCTGGTTGTCCTGGCTGAGATGGGGTTCCAGGTCCTCCTGGGTGCTGCGGCTGCTGCGGCTGTTGTGGCTGCTGCGGCTGTTGTGGCTGTTGCGGCTGCTGCGGCTGTTGTGGCTGCTGTGGTTGCTGTGGCTGTCCTGGTTGTCCTGGATGTCCTGGCTTTCCTGGCTTTCCTGGCTTTCCTGGCTTTCCTGGCTTTCCTGGTTGTCCTGGCTGGCCTGGTTGTCCTGGTTGTCCTGGCTGAGATGGTGATTCAGGTCCTCCTGGCTGCTGCGGCTGCTGCGGCTGTTGTGGCTGCTGCGGCTGCTGCGGCTGTTGTGGCTGCTGTGGTTGCTGTGGCTGTCCTGGTTGTCCTGGCTGGCCTGGTTGTCCTGGTTGTCCTGGCTGAGATGGGGTTCCAGGTCCTCCTGGCTGCTGCGGCTGCTGCGGCTGTTGTGGCTGCTGCGGCTGTTGTGGCTGTTGCGGCTGCTGCGGCTGCTGCGGCTGTTGTGGCTGCTGTGGTTGCTGTGGCTGTCCTGGTTGTCCTGGATGTCCTGGCTTTCCTGGCTTTCCTGGCTTTCCTGGTTTTCCTGGCTTTCCTGGTTGTCCTGGCTGGCCTGGTTGTCCTGGTTGTCCTGGCTGAGATGGTGATTCAGGTCCTCCTGGCTGCTGCGGCTGCTGCGGCTGTTGTGGCTGCTGCGGCTGTTGTGGCTGCTGCGGCTGCTGCGGCTGCTGCGGCTGTTGTGGCTGCTGTGGTTGTTGTGGCTGCTGTGGCTGTCCTGGTTGTCCTGGCTTTCCTGGCTTTCCTGGCTTTCCTGGCTTTCCTGGCTTTCCTGGTTGTCCTGGCTGGCCTGGTTGTCCTGGTTGTCCTGGCTGAGATGGGGTTCCAGGTCCTCCTGGCTGCTGCGGCTGCTGCGGCTGTTGTGGCTGCTGCGGCTGTTGTGGCTGCTGCGGCTGCTGCGGCTGTTGTGGCTGCTGTGGTTGCTGTGGCTGTCCTGGTTGTCCTGGATGTCCTGGCTTTCCTGGCTTTCCTGGCTTTCCTGGCTTTCCTGGTTGTCCTGGCTGGCCTGGTTGTCCTGGTTGTCCTGGCTGAGATGGTGATTCAGGTCCTCCTGGCTGCTGCGGCTGCTGCGGCTGTTGTGGCTGCTGTGGTTGTTGTGGCTGCTGCGGCTGCTGCGGCTGTTGTGGCTGCTGTGGTTGCTGTGGCTGTCCTGGTTGTCCTGGTTGTCCTGGATTTCCTGGTTGTCCTGGTTGTCCTGGTTGTCCTGGCTGCTGCGGTTGCTGCGGCTGTTGTGGTTGTTGGGGTTGCTGAGGCTGCTGCGGCTGCTGCGGCTGCTGTGGTTGCTGTGGCTGTCCTGGTTGTCCTGGATGTCCTGGCTTTCCTGGCTTTTCTGGCTTTCCTGGCTTTTCTGGCTTTCCTGGTTGTCCTGGCTGAGAAGGTGATTCAGGTCCTCCTGGCTGCTGCGGCTGCTGCGGCTCCTGCGGCTGTTGTGGCTGCTGCGGCTGTTGTGGCTGCTGCGGCTGTTGTGGCTGCTGTGGTTGCTGAGGCTGTCCTGGTTGTCCTGGTTGTCCTGGCTTTCCTGGTTGTCCTGGTTTTCCTGGGCGTCCTGGATGTCCTGAAAATGAAGCCAATATTGTTGAACAAGCAGTGTTTCATTTTAATCCTGATAGCGTAAATCGCTGTAATAGTTATTGTGTATTAAAATACCCATATTAATAATTCCGTCGAGGGGTACGGTAAACCAGATTAAAATTGTACTCAAATAAAAGAGAGTCAAAAAAATGTAAGTTTTGAATTGAAGCCATATATCGGCAAATTTCGTATTGTCGCGTATTTTACGTTTAAAAGTGTTAATTTAATGACATATTTGGTCCGCCATATTTAATTTATTGATTGACAACTTGACAGTGACAGGTGCGTGGGGTGCGTCCAAACTTTTGTTTGGCCCGTGAAGGTTCAACATCTAAGTTCGTATATTTCGAGCATCTTTCTATTTTACTTTAATTAAGGCTACATAAGAGTTATAGAGACAATCGTCCGAAATTTACGAATATCGTGTTTCGCGGTAGCGCCGCAGGGTTTTCATCTAGTAACTGATAAAATCTTGGTAACAACTGGCAGAAAGTGCTTAAATTGATGTAAAGAACGATTCCTTGACCTTCCGGCTGGTTTTCGCGGCTGCAATTTGAATGAAATAGAATAAGACTTAATTCGTGAGCACTGAAAACATACTATTTACATAAAACATGTAACAGAATATCATAAAACATTACAAGAAACCACGAAATGGCCCCATATCAGCATATTTGAGGTTTCCAACTACAGAGCTGTTGAAATGTATACCTAGATCCTAGACGCTCTGGCTGAAAGGAATGAGGGATGGGAGTACCGTTGAGGCCAGAACTGAACAACCTGATACGAGGGTTTTACGCATGAGCCGAATTTATCCGAGTAACTTCTGGATGTGCAAGAGATTCTGGAAGTCTTGTGTACTATAGTTCGGTACAGCGACTTCGTAAAGCTGGCCTTAAACTGTCACAAATCAAAATTAATTGTATTCAATTGATCTTTCAGTGTACAAGTGTGCGATTAAGTGTACCTGGCTGTCCTGGGTGTCCTGGTTGTCCTGGGTGTCCTGGCTGTCCTGGGTGTCCTGGGTGTCCTGGGTGTCCTGGCTGTCCAGGGTGTCCTGGCTGTCCTGGGTGTCCTGGTTGACCTGGTTGGCCTGGCTGTCCTGGGTGTCCTGGGTGTCCTGGGTGTCCTGGCTGTCCAGGGTGTCCTGGCTGTCCTGGGTGTCCTGGTTGACCTGGTTGGCCTGGCTGTCCAGGGTGTCCTGGCTGTCCTGGGTGTCCTGGTTGACCTGGTTGGCCTGGCTGTCCAGGGTGTCCTGGCTGTCCTGGGTGTCCTGGTTGACCTGGTTGGCCTGGCTGTCCAGGGTGTCCTGGCTGTCCTGGGTGTCCTGGTTGACCTGGTTGGCCTGGCTGTCCAGGGTGTCCTGGCTGTCCTGGGTGTCCTGGTTGACCTGGTTGGCCTGGCTGTCCAGGGTGTCCTGGTTGTCCTGGCTGTCCAGGTTGTCCAGGTTGTCCTGGGAGTCCTGGCTGTCCTGGGTGTCCTGGCTGTCCTGGGTGTCCTGGTTGACCTGGTTGGCCTGGCTGTCCAGGGTGTCCTGGCTGTCCTGGGTGTCCTGGTTGACCTGGTTGGCCTGGCTGTCCAGGGTGTCCTGGCTGTCCTGGGTGTCCTGGTTGACCTGGTTGGCCTGGCTGTCCAGGGTGTCCTGGCTGTCCTGGGTGTCCTGGTTGACCTGGTTGGCCTGGCTGTCCAGGGTGTCCTGGCTGTCCTGGGTGTCCTGGTTGACCTGGTTGGCCTGGCTGTCCAGGGTGTCCTGGTTGTCCTGGCTGTCCAGGTTGTCCAGGTTGTCCTGGGAGTCCTGGCTGTCCTGGTTGTCCTGGCTGTCCTGGGTGTCCTGGTTGACCTGGTTGGCCTGGCTGTCCTGGCTGTCCAGGTTGTCCTGGGTGTCCTGGCTGTCCTGGGTGTCCAGGTTGTCCTGGGTGTCCTGGTTGACCTGGGTGTCCTGGCTGTCCAGGGTGTCCTGGGTGTCCAGGTTGTCCAGGGTGGCCTGGCTGTCCAGGGTGTCCTGGCTGTCCAGGGTGTCCTGGCTGTCCTGGGTGTCCAGGTTGTCCTGGGTGTCCTGGCTGTCCAGGGTGTCCTGGCTGTCCTGGGTGTCCAGGTTGTCCTGGGTGTCCTGGCTGTCCTGGGTGTCCAGGTTGTCCAGGGTGGCCTGGCTGTCCAGGGTGTCCTGGCTGTCCTGGGTGTCCTGGCTGTCCTGGGTGTCCTGGTTGTCCTGGGTGTCCTGGCTGTCCTGGGTGTCCTGGCTGTCCTGGTTGTCCAGGCTGTCCTGGCTGTCCTGGGTGTCCTGGTTGTCCTGGGTGTCCTGGCTGTCCTGGGTGTCCTGGTTGTCCTGGGTGTCCTGGTTGACCTGGGTGTCCTGGCTGTCCTGGGTGTCCTGGTTGACCTGGGTGTCCTGGCTGTCCTGGGTGTCCTGGTTGACCTGGGTGTCCTGGCTGTCCTGGGTGTCCTGGTTGACCTGGGTGTCCTGGCTGTCCTGGGTGTCCTGGTTGACCTGGGTGTCCTGGCTGTCCTGGGTGCCCTGGTTGACCTGGGTGTCCTGGCTGTCCTGGTTGTCCTGGTTGTCCTGGGAGTCCTGGCTGTCCTGGGTGTCCTGGCTGTCCTGGGTGTCCTGGTTGACCTGGTTGGCCTGGCTGTCCAGGGTGTCCTGGCTGTCCTGGGTGTCCTGGTTGACCTGGTTGGCCTGGCTGTCCAGGGTGTCCTGGCTGTCCTGGGTGTCCTGGGTGTCCTGGGTGTCCTGGCTGTCCAGGGTGTCCTGGCTGTCCTGGGTGTCCTGGTTGACCTGGTTGGCCTGGCTGTCCAGGGTGTCCTGGCTGTCCTGGGTGTCCTGGTTGACCTGGTTGGCCTGGCTGTCCAGGGTGTCCTGGCTGTCCTGGGTGTCCTGGTTGACCTGGTTGGCCTGGCTGTCCAGGGTGTCCTGGCTGTCCTGGGTGTCCTGGTTGACCTGGTTGGCCTGGCTGTCCAGGGTGTCCTGGCTGTCCTGGGTGTCCTGGTTGACCTGGTTGGCCTGGCTGTCCAGGGTGTCCTGGTTGTCCTGGCTGTCCAGGTTGTCCAGGTTGTCCTGGGAGTCCTGGCTGTCCTGGGTGTCCTGGCTGTCCTGGGTGTCCTGGTTGACCTGGTTGGCCTGGCTGTCCAGGGTGTCCTGGCTGTCCTGGGTGTCCTGGTTGACCTGGTTGGCCTGGCTGTCCAGGGTGTCCTGGCTGTCCTGGGTGTCCTGGTTGACCTGGTTGGCCTGGCTGTCCAGGGTGTCCTGGCTGTCCTGGGTGTCCTGGTTGACCTGGTTGGCCTGGCTGTCCAGGGTGTCCTGGCTGTCCTGGGTGTCCTGGTTGACCTGGTTGGCCTGGCTGTCCAGGGTGTCCTGGCTGTCCAGGGTGTCCTGGCTGTCCTGGGTGTCCAGGTTGTCCTGGGTGTCCTGGCTGTCCTGGGTGTCCTGGCTGTCCTGGGTGTCCTGGTTGACCTGGTTGGCCTGGCTGTCCTGGCTGTCCAGGTTGTCCTGGGTGTCCTGGCTGTCCTGGGTGTCCAGGTTGTCCTGGGTGTCCTGGTTGACCTGGGTGTCCTGGCTGTCCAGGGTGTCCTGGGTGTCCAGGTTGTCCAGGGTGGCCTGGCTGTCCAGGGTGTCCTGGCTGTCCAGGGTGTCCTGGCTGTCCTGGGTGTCCAGGTTGTCCTGGGTGTCCTGGCTGTCCAGGGTGTCCTGGCTGTCCTGGGTGTCCTGGTTGACCTGGGTGTCCTGGCTGTCCTGGGTGTCCAGGTTGTCCAGGGTGGCCTGGCTGTCCAGGGTGTCCTGGCTGTCCAGGGTGTCCTGGCTGTCCTGGGTGTCCTGGTTGACCTGGGTGTCCTGGCTGTCCTGGGTGTCCTGGTTGACCTGGGTGTCCTGGCTGTCCTGGGTGTCCTGGTTGACCTGGGTGTCCTGGCTGTCCTGGGTGTCCTGGCTGTCCTGGGTGTCCTGGTTGACCTGGGTGTCCTGGCTGTCCTGGGTGCCCTGGTTGACCTGGGTGTCCTGGCTGTCCTGGTTGTCCTGGTTGTCCTGGGAGTCCTGGCTGTCCTGGGTGTCCTGGCTGTCCTGGGTGTCCTGGTTGACCTGGTTGGCCTGGCTGTCCAGGGTGTCCTGGCTGTCCTGGGTGTCCTGGTTGACCTGGTTGGCCTGGCTGTCCAGGGTGTCCTGGCTGTCCTGGGTGTCCTGGTTGACCTGGTTGGCCTGGCTGTCCAGGGTGTCCTGGCTGTCCTGGGTGTCCTGGTTGACCTGGTTGGCCTGGCTGTCCAGGGTGTCCTGGCTGTCCTGGGTGTCCTGGGTGTCCTGGTTGACCTGGTTGGCCTGGCTGTCCTGGGTGCCCTGGTTGACCTGGGTGTCCTGGCTGTCCTGGTTGTCCTGGTTGTCCTGGGTATCCTGGCTGTCCTGGTTGACCTGGTTGGCCTGGTTGTCCTGGCTGTCCAGGTTGTCCTGGGTGTCCCGGTTGACCTGGGTGTCCTGGCTGTCCTGGCTGTCCAGGGTGTCCTGGCTGTCCTGGGTGTCCTGGGTGTCCCGGTTGTCCTGGGTGTCCTGGGTGTCCTGGCTGTCCAGGTTGTCCTGGGAGTCCTGGTTGTCCTGGGTGTCCTGGGTGTCCTGGGTGTCCTGGGTGTCCTGGGTGTCCCGGTTGTCCTGGGTGTCCTGGGTGTCCAGGTTGTCCTGGGTGTCCTGGGTGGCCTGGTTGTCCTGGCTGTCCAGGTTGTCCTGGGTGTCCTGGTTGTCCTGGGTGTCCTGGCTGTCCTGGGTGTCCTGGTTGTCCTGGGTGTCCTGGTTGTCCTGGGTGTCCTGGTTGTCCTGGGTGTCCTGGCTGTCCTGGGTGTCCTGGCTGTCCTGGGTGTCCTGGGTGTCCTGGTTGTCCTGGGTGTCCCGGTTGTCCTGGGTGTCCTGGGTGTCCAGGTTGTCCTGGGTGTCCTGGGTGGCCTGGCTGTCCTGGTTGACCTGGTTGGCCTGGTTGTCCGGATTGTTCATGATGTCCATGTTGCTTCTTGTGTGCTAGTGACACATGTTGAAGATAATTATAAGGAACATATTTCACTACTTGCGATTATTTCTACATATAAGTATGTGTCGTTTTTGCAATAATACATGTAATTATTATTTATACGTATACTATACAAATTTCTTTTTCATTTTGTTATGCTGAAACACTGAAACTTTCAAAAATTGCTGACACTCTCACGTAGAAAACCCGAAAAAATTCGATATTCAAAAATCGATTCCCGGTATCGGTTTTGTATCCGGAAATATCCTTAGAGCATTTCCAAGTTTTTGTGAACTACCTGCACTTAATCCAAGTTTCATTTTTGACTTTTATTTTTTATCTGTTATCTCTGAAATCATGTATTCAATATTTGGATCATGGTTTCAATATCAATCTTCTTTAAGTCGACATTTATTTGTCTTTTTCTCTCATCCTGAGTATATGCTTGATTCTCAAGGTAACAAAGATATTTTTATGAATCCGGCTTATAGTTTCAAATATACTCACAAAGTCTGTTATATTGTTTTGAAATAAGAATTGGATCAGGCAGATTAAAACAAAATTGTGTCGACCGAACTACATTTTAGTATCTACTTACGTTTTTTGTTATCCACTTTGATTCCTTACTTACTTGTGACGTTCCGCTTTTAAAGTAATGGTTACGGCTTTTGTAGGATCTAGAAATTTCTGTACGTAGTATATATAACTTTTGTTTTGCTTACCCTTACGATGCGAGGAGTAGCTGGATTCGGATTCAGAACTGCTAGAAGACTTGCTAGATGATTTCGAGTGAGTTTTGCGGTACCCTGAAAAGGCGAAAACATTTCGTAACTAACCCTCTTCCTTGTCTAATGTATTTACTGATCTAATATACTCGTCAAGTTCTTTCTCTAATCTAATTTGCAGTTCGCGATAACTGACTAAGTGTGTGAAAACGTACAGTCACCATCAGATATATCGGAGCTGTGGTTACAAATATCGGAACAACGCTTGACAAGGCGCTAAAGTGCATGTTCAGATATTTGTGACCACCTCCATAGCTCTGATATATCTGATGACTGTACATCAAACGAACATTATCCTTAAATATGGCGGAGCAGATATCATTCCACACGATAATTTAAACTTTTACGAGGATTTCCAGTTGTAGGTACCTCAAAATGCCGAAATCGTCTTCAGAATATATTTTTAGTTTTTTGTTCATTAACGTTGTTTTTGTGAAATATTGATAGCTTATTATGCAGTTATCTAACGCAGAATGCTGTAGCTGGGTGATTATTCGGGCGTTTGAACCGTTCTTATTACTCTGCCCAGATTTCGGTAGAAATGATCACACAGTTTGGTGTTATTTTTGGTTTACTGGTAGACAGCTGGGCTGGCTAAAGGACAACCAAAACCTACTTAATATAATGCAGGCACTTCTACAGAAATCTGGACAGAAAAATAAGAGCGGTTCAAACGCCCGAATAATCATTGCTGCGCATATAATGATTTTTTTCATCACCCGGCAGTCCCGGGTCACGGCCTTCTCTTGGCTTTTTGTAAAGTCCAGTTACCACTTTACAAACCGCAAGGCATATTTACTCATGCTCTAAGAGCACACTTGATATGTTATTTTACTTATTTGTTACTTCACTTGACGTTGGCGAAATCATCATTGATATATGAATTGATATTGAAGCAATATTTTAAAAGAAAAAGATGCTTTTACGATTTGGGGCAACGTAATCTTCAGCAACTTTATATTTATTAACCTTGGGTTAATTTGCCCATCCAGAGGAAAATAGTCATTATTGGAATGACTATTTCTTTGATTATGACTGGTCGGAAAATACTAATCTTGAAAGTTTCGACGGTCCATTTTGTACGTGATAGATAAATGAAAATGTAATCTAGGTATTTTTTAGATTTTAAGTAGAATAGCAACGCATACACAGACAGAGGAGCCCAGATTTGTTTAATCTGTGTCTGATCAGACCCATTTACCTCCATACATTGCGGCTCAGACAGATCTAGTGAACATATTCGGACAGTGGCATAGGGAATTATAGTTACGTATATGTCGTATATTACGTATATGTTTCTAATGGGTAACAAGATGCAACATGCTGGTTCTGACAGGAATCAGAGGAAAGTACAATGCACATCCTCTGCTCCTGCGGACCACTAATGCATAAGAGAAATATCCACCTAGGCAGGTACTGAAACCTTATGAGGTACACATTACAGCCCAAAGAATCTGGAGCTTTCTGGACTCAACGGGAATCAGTAATGAGTTATAAAAAGGGCTGCCACAATAGATCATAACTGGTCGATGCGGTGCAGTCAATAACCCAAAAAACAGCAAATAATAATAATACGTATATGGCATATGGTTAGCGGATCAAACTTACACTCCGTTTTGGATCGCGGCACGAGTTTCATGACAACAATGCCATCTTCTTCTTCAGTAATAATGTCGTATTCTTCGTCACTTTCTGTGAATTTGATATGAATACCATATTTAGTGCTAATTAATTGCCTATATTTTAATTTTGTTAGATTTTCGAATGTGTCTTTACATTATTTTGATAGCAAATTGTAAATTATGTATACAGTCAGCAGCAGAAGTAGCTAAGCATTTGAGGAGATTCAAAATGAGGTCCACACGTCTCTATTGTCAAGAGAATAAGAGCGCGTGTAGGTCATTATGAACACTTCAAACGCTTAGCAACTTTTGCTGCTGACTGTACAAAATGTCTGTGTTATGTTGAAAAATGTTCTGTTCAGTATTATTTAAGCGTGTGTGTGTTTTTAATTACTACACCCCGTTATCTTATGCTCAGTTTAGGGGCAAGTGATTGGGCAGTTACGTTATTATAAGTCGATAAAAAATTAAGTTGACTTACTAACTCAATAACATGTCAAAAGATCTTGGGTCCGATTTTTAAAATACCAAGTGATTTCCATAGAGAATGAATGAGAATTTCTATCAAGATTACTCTGTGACTATTTCAAAAATCGGACCCCAAATTGACGATATTCGATATTTATAATTGTCGCCCTCCGATTTGACTACAAAGAGGAATGAATGTGTCTCTATAGCTTTCACTAAAGAAGAATTTTAGTTTGACAAATAACTTTATAGATGAATATAAATCGACTAATTATGTGAAGCAACATCACTATTTTAGATTGCCCTCAAAATGAGCGTTAGATAACGGGGTGTATTAATTACTATTATACTCACGTGGCAGTTTAATGTCGACAATTTTGTGTTTATCTGTAAAAAAAAGTTAAATATATGTGTGTGTTGTGTTTGTACTAAAAAGGTATTCATATCAAAATCAGTTTCAAGTATATTTATAGTTATGTAGAAAAGACATTATTAAATAAACTAAGAACAAATCAAATTATTTTTTATGAAATATTTTGATTTGCTTTGATTTTTAAGTAGTAATACTACTATATAAATTAAAAGTTGAAATAGATAACATATACTTAAGAAAAAACGACGAGGACCTCCGGTGTTCGAGACGGGATTCGAACCCGCATCTCCAGCTATCGCGGCTGACATTATTAAAGTTTATAAATCGAAAAATGGGGATATTTAAGAGCTGAATTATCAATTTTCATATATATATTCTCCGGATTAAGTGCAGCCACTTCTGAATTTATATGGATACATTTAACAAAATATGTAGCCAAGTCTCTTACAATGGCGTGGTCTTGTATACATGTTTTTGTCACAATGAATGTATACATATTTTCACCTGAACCTCCGAGTTGAACCTACCTAGATTTACTTGTTGCTCATCTAACTGGCTTTGCTCGGAACCACTCTCGATTGTGGTGGTTTCAGAGCTCTCTGAGCTCTCTGGAAATAAAAAAGTGTATTTTGAATGCCTCAACCATTTTAGAAAAGTATTACGGGTCCGAAAATGCTGACATACACGGACCAAACTTACCCTAACACTGACATAAATATTTAGGTTTAAAAACTGCATAATAAAACCGAAAAAAAATAACTAAAGTCGCTGCACATCTTAGATTATAAATGAATACTTATTTTTAGACATCATTTCGCAAATGACATAATCCCACAGTAACGCTTGTACTGTAGGTATTACGGATCAGAGATAAAGTCCACAACCTAGTACAGTTAGCAGCAGAAGTGGCTGAGCGGTTGAGGTGTTCAAAATGAGGTCAACACGTCTCTATTGTCAAGAGAATAAGAGCGCGTGATCATTTTGAACACTTCACCCGCTCAGCCAATTTTGCTGCTGACTGTACCCATGAACAAATGTTCTTGATAAACACAAATATATGGTCTTGTCTGGTTTTTAACCCTTCTCCTGCTTCATGCGTACTATAAACTGACTAGGCTTGGTAGCCGCCAATTACTTTGACTTTCCAAATTTCCTTCCATTCTGGATTCACCTAAGAATACCTGTAAGATATCATATAATGAGGATAGTATGAGCATTTCTCACCCTAATAAAAAAAAAATAAGTTACTATTTTTCGAAAGACGCTCATATAGGAAATTACAAACGATGCTTTTAAAAATCGATTCCTTTTTGGGAGAATCGATTGCACCACTCCCTGTTTACGTCATTGTTATCGTTCATATAAAAAAAACCTGCCAGTTGTCTATGAAATGATTGCTGCATCGCCATATTTAAATAAGTCCGTAAATTGTCCGTGACGTTACGCACCCACCCTGTCCGTCCTTATTCATTATCATTAATATTATATCGAGTTATACACAGTAAGTCTCAGAGGGCCAACCATGAAAATCGAAGTTTTAAACTTCGGGCATTTTTATATTTTAATCTAATTAAGGCATAAAATATTCGTTCGAAATGTTTGTTAGGCCCTCAGTTTTTTTTTTGAGATCTGTAACTGTCAAAACTGCTAAATTTCAACAGATAAAAAAAATTCTATACACTGTGGTGCGACCTTCTGAACCGATAGTATGGTCACCATTTTATCGTCTATCGCGTTATGTCTCTTTCGCACTTACATACTTGTTAATACGAGACAGCCCTAGTGACGATAGAATCCCAACCAGCTTAGGCTAGTAGGGGGTTCTCTACATTTCTGCCTGCGTATAAACTATACTTAATCTATTTGCGGGATGACTTGGACGCATTCTGCATACAGTGGCGGGATCACACAAGTGACAGGGTTGAGTGGGGAAAAAGAGGGGAGGCCTTTGCCCAGCAGTGGGACACAAACACAGGCTATTAAAAATAACAAAATCTATGAAAAGTTTGACGAAATTGTGTCTAAGCGCAGACATAAAATTGGAGACATATGTCTTGACGAATAGGTAAGTATCTCACCGCTACTCTGCTGAGATTTTGAGGACTGATTAATGTTTTCTTCTACGTCAGTCTCGCCGTCGTCTTGATTGGTGATGGACCATTTTGATTCCTCTGTGAGCAAAATAATTTATGAACATTTCTATATTAAATTAACTTATACCTACTAACACATTAAATAAACATGTCGGTACAATCTTACACATATCGACCTAGTCCTACGGTAAGCTCAGTAAGGCTTGTGTTGTAGGTACTAGACGACGATATATATAATAGATAGATACATATAAATACTTAAATACATAGAAAACACCCATGACTCAGGAACAAATATCTGTGCTCATCACACAAATAAATGCCCTGACTGGGATTTGAACTGTCGTCAAAGATATAATTAGAACTCACCAGCTTTATTCCTATGTCTAAAGTCCGTCAACTCATACTAAACGTGTCAAACTTTGACGGAGTTGAGGACCCTATTCTGACTCTTAGAACGTCAGTTTCATCAGTGACTATGTTGTTAAAAACTTTATCCCCTGTTCAACACTTAAGGGTTGATATTTCAACCTTCGTTTGTGGACTACTACATTTGTTAACAGTATAAGTGTTCACAATCGAGATGTTATATTCTAACTTACCCTAACTACAAAAGTATTATATCGTGCCTTCGGCGCTACCGCGAAAACCGATATTCGTAAGTTTCGAACGATTGTCTTTGTCACTCTCATGACGCCTTAATCCAATTAATAGAGTCAGTCATGATAGTGACAGAGGCAATCGCCTGAAAGTTACTAATATCTATTCCCTAATTATTAAGTTCGTGCATTAATTAAGCATTTTTCCATTATGTTTGTCATGTGTAGTATTTCTGTAAATTAGTCCAAATTGGTTTTACCTGATTTTTCTTCAGCTTGAGCACTCTTTTGGCTTTTCTGGCTGGTTTGCTTGGTTGACTTGCTACCATTCTTGCTTATTTTGGTCACATCGGAGGATTCTGGGGGAAGAAAAGATGCCATCATCAGATTGATAACATTTTCATTATCACCAAGGTTTTTTAGATATCACAATTATCAACTTAATTGACAAATATTTCTTTGATAACAAAATAAAAATACAACCAACCTAAACTAAACTAAAACAAAAATTCGCCCCGTGACATAGTCCCGTACATGCTGGCATCATTTCTCCGCTGCGCGGGAAAACTGCCAGCTCTACGGTCCCCGGACGCATCCGCCAGCCTTTTGGACAATACCCTAAAAAAATGCTGGGCATCGGGACCCGAAGAGCCAAACGTATCTACTCCAAAAGCTAGACAGTTCATTCTCACATCTCACAGCTTTCGAAAACGGAAAGGCAAGTGTAGATGGTACTCCGTCATATTTTCATACATATCGACAGTGGAATTTTCAAATGTCGTAAGTCGCATATAAAAGTATGTCTCTTACGACATTTGAAATTTCCACCGTCGATATTGTATGGGCAGACGGAGTTCAGACCCCATGGGATGGGTTTATCGGCTATCGCGCTATTCGCCACTTCCGCACTCACATACTTGTTAGAGCGTGACAGTTATTATGACAAATGTAAAGACCTGACCATATTAGGCTAACGGAGAACCCACTGAAAGAATGAAATCGGTTGTTGTAAGCTCACCGGATTGTTGCTCAGCGGCAGCTCTCTTCTTCTCTGAGGACTTTGATTCTGATGTGATCACGCTTCCATCGCTTTTGATTTGCTGACTCAACTGGGACTCTGAAAAACAGATGTATATAATTCAATATCTTGAAAATAAATGTGTGACTGTAATTATTGTAAAACGTTTTGGATCTATACGGAGTATCTCAAAAGACTGTAGTATAGGATAGATTGTTATGTATAAAAACATAATAAAGAATATAAAAACTCTAACAACTTAACCTACTTTTAATAAAATTAGAGATAAAAAACTTGGCCAAAGTCGCTATCAACGGGCAAGGTGCCCAGAAGGCTGGCTGATAGCGATGGCTATCCGCTGTGCAAAATAGTAGACTCTAGTTACCCGAGGTCTTTAATCAGGCGCGCCGACAGATCTTTATATATTGCTATGTATTTTTCATGAAATATAATTCTTTAATGTCTAGATATTTACTTTCAGATGATTCCTGCTGAGCCTCCTTCGCTGACTTGGCGCTCTTCTTACTGATGATGGAAGCACCATTGCTGATTTGTCGCAACAAAGATTCCTCTGAAAATTACAAACAATAACCAATTTAATACATTAAAACTCACTTATCCGACAACAGTTAATTAGCGGCGAACCGAACGGACACTCAGCATTCTTAGTGCTTGAAAATGTTCTCCGAAACATGTCGCGCGTGTGACTAAATAAACGTGAGTAGTATCGTATTAACCGTTAATTATTAAACAGTTAATTACGCAATCTAACGCAGTAATAGTATAGCGATTTTTAAGAGCGGCTACTTTGGTTAACTCTGGTAATATGTTTACAACTAATCTGCATTCAATAGGCATATATATACATTTTAGCTGTGTTTAATTGATACTGCGCTGCTTTTACAGCCATTTGTAAAGTCTTTACTTGTCAGTAAATAATTTGGAACTCCATTAAAATAAGAGTGAACTCCGTATAAACTTTTCAAAGTTAACATTAATCGATTCGTTTGATGTTAATTAGAGGCTTACCGGATTTCTGCTCAGCTGCAGCGCTCTTCTTCTCTGATGACTTTGATTGGGATGTCGTCAAGCTTCCATCGGCTTTGATTTGCTGGTTGAAGCTGGACGCTGTAAAAGAGCTTTATTTAAAATCTCATGTGACAAATTCGTATTGAAGACTAAATGTATTTCAGGGTTTATAAGTCATAACTAAACTTATTTGGACGTATAATTTTAAGCTGTAGTGACTGGCAATACTGCAGCAATTAGCTGGATGCATTGAGCCGCGACGAGTGACGAGAGCGAAGGAGGCCTTTGCCAGTGGGACACAACGTAGGCTAGGAAAGAAGACTGCCAATACTACATTGCATACGTGTAATTTGAAATAAATCATTTAATCGAAATTCTCTAGATTTTATGTAATTTGCAATCAGACAGAACTTTGGGAAACTTCTCTTAATTTGACGAAGTTGGTAACACTGTATAATTAGCTTTGGACAGTATTAAATTATTTTACAATGAATGAAAATAGATTTACCAGATTTCTGCTCAGCAGCAGCACTCTTCTTGTCTGAGGACTTTGATTGGGCAGTGATCACACTACCATCGCCTTTGATTTGCTGGCTGAAGTTTGACTCTGAAAAACAGGCATAATTTAAGGTCTGTGTAAGTAAATCAATGCCTTGGTATATAGCCGAAATGTGACAAAACAAGTTGAGCGATTACAAAAGCTTGCTACACGTAGAGTAGAATCAGAGTTTGCTGCCTTTTTCTACTGACAACAGATTCCCTTCAACATGCACTGAGGCTCAAATGGAAATGGGCAGGCCACATTGCTAGATTTAATGATAAAAGATGGACATTTAAAACAACAACATATGGCCAGGGCCCATCGCACAAGGAAAAAGAAAATCAGGCAAGCTACGAAGACGTTGGGCAGAAGATATTCATGAGGTTGCAGGTGAACTGGATGGAGTCAGCCAAAGATCGTGAATAATGGCACGGGTTGGAAGAGGCTTTTACCCAAACGGGGTCCATACAATAGTATGATTCATAGGACATATAAAGGTTAAAATTATGTAATAAATAAAGCTTTAATAATTCTACTGACAAATATGGTTGGCGCAACTACGATTTCTAGACTAGGTGCTTGAGATTCCGGTATTATTTGTCTATTTCTGGAATTTCGGTCTGGACATTTACCATCAGAGGATTCCTGCTTTGCCGCTTTCGCTGACTTGGCGCTCTTCTTGCTGATGCTGGAGACACCATTGCTGAGTCGTTCCAACGAAGAAGATGATTCCTCTGAAAATTACAAAGGCCTGATTTTATACATTGAAACATGCGTTGTTTTTCGGACGGACATATTAAGGTTAGCTACAATAATATTCTGTGACGACAGGTTTGGTGTAGTGGGTAGCAGTATTTTCTTAGGCAAGACGGAAGCCATATAGCTTTGCCTTTTCTTTGTAAACCCGAGGAAAGTTGTTGACTTGCAGGAGAGTTAGAAAAGCCGGCGGGAAGCGGCTTGTATTGACGCACCGCCGCTGCATGGTGGGTAGTGACCCTGCCTATGAAGCCGATGGTCCTGGTTTCAAATCCCAGTAAGGGCATTTATTTTTGTGAAGTGCACAGATATTTGTTCCTGAGTCATGGTTGTTTTCTATTTATATAAGTATTTGATTATTATATACTAGATTATGCCTGCTGGTTCGCACGCATGGTTAGAGGAAAATGTAACATATTGAGTCTTCCCGTGGGAATGAGATGTTTTCCCGCTGGAAAAAGTAGCCTATGTCACTCTCCATCCCTTCAACTACCTCCACTTCAAAAATCACGTCAATTCGTCGCTTCGTTTTGCCGTGAAAGACGAACAAACAAACAGACACACTTTCGCATTTATAATATTAGTATGGATATCTTTGGCTGAGTACCCATAACACAAGCCTTTAGCTTACCATGGGGCTCAGTCAATTTGTGTCAGAATGTCTTGTGATATTTATTTATTGGACTGTTTAATAAAGTGCTTTGGTTAGAGCATATTTACTGGCGTTTTTTTTCATGCTAGTCGTAGATAGTACCTAGCTATCTACGACTAGCATTGCCTGGGCACGTAGCGATGACCCAGAAGGTCAGTCCATCATACGCCCGCAGTGGTGGATATTTGTACATGATCATAACCAAATGTTACAAAACTTTAACAAAACTTGTTGAACTGTGGAATAGTAATACTTACCATCAAGAAAAATACGAATTACTTTGGCAAATTAGTGTCCGATTTAATTGTTTATCGGAATCTCGATATGCCAATATTTGGGTTTAGGAATATAATTGTTCTTATAGCTCTATACACTCGTTTACGTCCGCTTAATGAGTTTTGTTAAAGTTTTGCACCCATAGTGCCGATCACTGGTCACATAAGAAATTACCTTGGGAGCTCTGCTGCTGAGCGCTGCTTTTCTTGGAAGAGCTGCTCTGGACTACAGAGCCCAAGCCCTTCCCGTCGTTTGAAGAGTCTGAGCTCCAACTCGCTGTAGGTACCAAAATATACAACTTATTATAAAACAATCAGTTTTTGCTTTAAACATACTTAATTATCGCTAAAGGATTGGTTAGTGCTAGTTACTTATCAAGTAACAACGCGAATAGTCGTTTCTACAATTCGTACTCGAATTTACAAAATTAATTGTTTCTACAAAATTAAGTTGTTACTAGAAAGCGTAGTCACTAATACAAAACGTAGTCACTTTTACAAAGTTTTGGGATTTGCATTAATGGAAGTTTTTCTCAGTGCTGAAATCCCAGTCAGGGCATTTATTTTTATGATGAGCACAGATATTTGTTACCGAGTCATGGGTGTTTTCTATATATTTAAGTATTTATACTTATGTATCTATCTATTATATTTATCGTCGTCTAGTACCTACAACACAAGACTTACTGAGCTTACTGTAGGACTAGGTCGATTTATGAATAATTGTCCCGAAATATTTATTTATATCTTTTATAAATAATTATTTTATTAACGTGTTTTTAGGAGTTTAGGTGTTGGTACCATTTTTAGTGATGAAAACATCATGAGGAATATGCACACATCTGTGAAGGTATTAGACGATTAGACATGCTGGCTCATCACTCGCCTCGCTATTCGTCGAAACGTTCAACGAAACTTTGCCTATACAAAAACGCGATGCGAGGGACGAGAGGAATAGCGAGACGTCCGCGTACACATGCGTGCTCGTGTTTCACCTCGTTATTCGCCTGGCTACTCGTGCGAATGTGTGGCGGTAGCATTAAAATATTTTCGCAATGTTAAGAATCAAGACCGTTCACTTCGTTTTTTAGGTCGCCTACCGTAGAAATTCAAAAATTTCGTGCATCTTTTTCTATTCCAATCAAGGCGTAATAAGGGTGACAGAGACAATCGAGTGAAATTAACGAATTTTTGTTTTGGCGGTCCGGTAGGTAGGTCATTTATAATTTATCACTCATACCCTAGTTGCCCATAAATTATCTTAGATGACACTAAATTAATGAATTAAATAACTTTAATAGAAAAGAACTACTTTTAACGTAACATAATACCTATATATCGTTGTATAAAATAATTGTTGCTAATTCCAGTCAAAAGTTGCACGTTTTGGACATGATAATTTTGTATATTGCTAATATTTGAAGTTAACTGTATATTTATTTATTTACTTAATTTTTATGCTCAAATGATAAATAACCAGTACAAACGGTGGACTTAATGCTAAAAAGCATTATCTACCAGCCAACCTTTAGGCAAAGCAGAGATATATGTATACACAATGATTTATTACTTACACTCTTCTGAGGTCGAAGACGATGATTCGCTTGATGAACTTGAGGAGAATGATGATGATGATGAGATTGCTAATGGAGCAGAATAGTATAAAAAATGATTAAAAATATATTAAAATAATGAATATAACTATAAAAATATAATGCAAATGTCGCCAGCTATTATATAAGCCCTTTAGGTGTACAAGGTGGCTCATTTGTTAAACAATCTTGTAACTTTACTTTCATTAAAAAAAAGCCAATAATAAAAATACTAAATATAATAATTTCACTAGATTTTTGAAATTGAAAGCAGAATTGAATTAAATTGAAAAATAAAAAGCACTTATAATAGCAAAAAAAAAAACCTTCATTAAATTTGACTTTATTACGTGATTAAATTATAAGTTTAAATTTAATTCTAACTAATATATAAGTAACAATATAAACTAAATTAATAGATAAGTATCTATTTTCGTGGGTAGTCAACTACAATTTAAAATATTAAAATAGATAAATTAAAATA
Organism: Grapholita molesta; assembly: GCA_022674325.2. Classification (NCBI taxonomy): domain Eukaryota; kingdom Metazoa; phylum Arthropoda; class Insecta; order Lepidoptera; family Tortricidae; genus Grapholita; species Grapholita molesta. The sequence continues at coordinate 4,559,186 of CP053147.2, forward strand.
TGAATTCTGAATTGAAATACATGACATATAATTACACATTGAAATAGATAACCTAGTCGGTTTTTTATGTAATCTATTTCAAATTTTAATATATATAGCGGTATTACTACTTAAAAATAATTCATAATAAATAATTTGATTAGTTCTTAGTTGCATATGTATTAGGGCGGTCCACGGTTGTATGAAGTAAAAAAAAATGTTTTGAATGTTATCTCCACAAGGCTCCTTTTTGTGTATTAGCAAGTGGAAGTGTATGTGCAAAATCTTAACTCGGTTGCTAGTAATTTACTGGTTGCCCAACATGACTCAAAAAAATTATATCTCATACAATAGCAAAAAAATAAATGTATCCTAAAATTATAAAAATGCCGGTTTGATATTTATGTTGTTATATCTATCTAGAAATAAATGAAATTAAACCATTAAAATGTCCCCAGGTGACATTTTTTCTTTGCTTAAATTAACTAAGTTAAGCAAAGAAAAAACATTTTAAAACTCCATACATTTTACTATTGGGAAAGTGATCACTGATCAATTTTGCGCGACCTCTAAATAATGTTTGGTTGTAATGAAAATTGGTATATGTGATTTTTATGAGTTTTGCAGTAAAAAAATCCTTGTGGAGATGCAACATTAAAAAAAATATTTTTTGGACCAACCTAATATGTATTCTGTTTAGTTCACATTGTCCCAGAGTTAACTCAGGTTAAATTAACTAAATATACCTGATTTTTTAAATTTTAGTAAATTTAATCGTTAAATTAATAAATAAACATGATTTTTGTAATTGTGTATTCAGTGTATATGTATGTTATATTATGTGATAACTATCGATTGTAAGTGTGTGTGATGAGTGTTTATAGCGAATGTATGAATGAGTGTTAACATATCAAGGATCGTAAATTTTTTTTTCTTACAGCATTAATTTGTTTATGGAAATTCTGTAATATTTATTTATTTAGAATAATACCACCCCATCTCCTTCCGCGGGTGTCGTAAGAGGCGACAAAGGGAAAAATCCTACGGACGGGCAGCAGCGTCCGTCGAAACCCAATCTACAGCTACTGCGGTCGCCAAACCGCCTGCCAAGTGTGGCGACTATGGCAACTACCCCCAAGATGATACAAGTCATATTTGTGGAAGGCCTATGTCCAGCAGTGGACTGCATACGGCTGAAATGTATGTATTTATCCTGACTTTTCGAACTGCAGCATGTATGGACAGTTAGTTCACGATGTACTCAGTATTACGGGATATAATCCGTTTTTCTGTTATTTATTTTACTAATAAGCTTTAAAAAATGCTATTTTCAGTTATTTCTACTTATAATTACGAGTTTTGATTAGAACAGTATAAAAATATCCCAAATATTTGTCCTATTATGTTACTATTCCCCATATGTCAACTTTATACGGCGGTAACATAATGGAGTGTTTCAATAATCTATGGAACTTTCGGAAAGCCATTTTTCATCATATCTCGAATAAAAGGTCTTTGGAAGAAGCTGTATTAGTGGTTTGGTAGAAAAGCGGGAGACATCATTACTGAATTATTCAATCAAAGCTCAATATCAAGAAGAACATAGAAGATCCTTTTTAAGAGTCACCTACTCTTACCAACTTGTTGTCTAATGGCACTGTTCCTTATAATTCCAATATTATGTGTTGTACTGTACAGTCGCCATCAGATATATCGGAGCTGTGGAGGTGGTCCCAAATATCGAAACATGCACTTTATCGTCTTGTCAATAGAGGCGTTTTTCCGACATTTGTGACCACCTCCGATATTTCTGATGACGACTATATACAAGGTGTCGTGTAGTAGGTATCTAGGCAGTTGAGGGGTTGTTTAACCCGTTTACTACTTACACGTGAGGTCGTCTGACCAGCTTAGGTCATCCTGCGGTGCTGCTTGCACACTCAGTATCTGTAAAAAAAGTAGAATAATTTTTAAATCATATCTTCTTTTCTGGATTGTTCGGAGGAGTGGGTAAGAGAGAGCTGGGAAGACTCGAGAGTAATTCATCGGAAGCTGTTTGCTTTTCACCTCCACCAAAATACCAGCGCCATTGACATCGCTCGAGACCATTTCAGCTTCACGCCTTAATCACATTGTTTTGTAGTGTCCTTCTTTAAATATTGTTAATTTTTCTGTATTTACGACGTGTCGCCTGAATAAATGGAATAGAATATAGAAGAATATATATTATCTATTTTATTCTTTTGGCGTTGAGACCCTAGATCCTTGGGGCGCTCTGAGTCTTTTCAAAGATATTTCGAAGAGACTCAGAGATGCTACAGGGGACCGGAGAGCTGGCAGTTACCTCGCTCAACGTTTCTGTCTCGCAGTTCAGCGGGGTAATGCAGCCAGCGTCTTCGGCATCATGCCGAAGGGACCTTTTTTAGATTTAGTATAGTTAGTTTTTTGTCACATTATTGTATTATTATACTGTGTATACTGTATTTTACTAGTTACAAATAAATAATTTGATTAAGTCTATTCTATTCTTTTGGCTCCCCTATATGGCATTTCCGAGTTTTTTCAAAAGCTTAAGATGAACTCTTACGAACCAGGGATCGCAATATGGCCTATGGTATAGGCCCTATACCGATAGGGACAAATTATATTCGATCACTGTATTTCTATTTGTTTAGTTGTAACTATATGTAGTACCGGCGCTACGTTTGATAATTTAGGTGTCTCAAAACTGGCTTTTATAAGGTGCAAGCGGTTTTTTTTTCGAAGCCCGACTGTTTACAATAAATAAAACATTTTTTATACGTATTTTTGGGCCGGTGTACTATCTCAAAGGTAGACACACGTTAGAGCGGCCCGTCGCCGAGCCGAGGCCAGAGTCGCTACATTTTGTATGAAATGAATCACGTGATCACCGAGCCCTCCGAGCCACTCGGCCCAGGTACGGACAGGTCATGCAACGGCCGATACAGCTATGTAAAAAGGCTCTGCTCGGCCCGGTGATGGGAAGGCGACGTAATGTCGACGTGATGTCAACGTGCTTATGACGATGGTCTACTCGCAACAAATGGCTGGATGGAACGACACCCGTGTTAATGTCTATATTCGAATGTCGGGCTACTCGGGCCCGGACCGCCCCGGTGAGTGCCCGGTGGGTCAACGGAAGGCTCGGGACGGCGACGTGTAGAAGACGCGACGGTGTAACATGTATAACCCTTTAAACGGCGACAAGAAACCACTGCTGCACAAGCAGCGCCCATTTAGAAAGGTTTACTGCAATCGCCATGCAATTATTTTAACCGAAGAATACTGTAAATTTATTAAACCTAGTTCACACACACACACTGAATATGAAAGCATATTTAATGCTAAATAAATAAATAACTTACACTGAGCGCACACACCAACAGTCCAATAGAAAGCCAACGCATCTTGCAGTCTTTAAATCTTCTAGATTATAAGACTGAAGTCTATGTGACTCTATGCTTTTGACCTAAATAACCCGCCTTATATACCCAGAATCCAGCAAGGGTAAACATATTGTAATAAATTTAAATTGTCAACTGTTTAAATTTTCTTTTGTCCTTGTTTTGGTAAGTACCCATTAATAATGGTAAGTAAATATGGTGTTGACGTCCGCGTACTGGGCTTATGATGGTCGCGGGTACAGAGTGTGGCTATAGCTTTGATGACCCTGCTTTCGATTTTTTTACTTTGACTTTGATGGTAGGTCTTTAAGTTCGAGTAACAACAAGTCGATTGCCGCCGGCTTACCAAAATTTTCTACAGTTTCCCTTGGGCTCATGAAAAGGCAAGGCCATGGATGGCTCCATCTTGCCTCATAAAAAATCTTACGATAAGGGTAAGATTCTTACCTTTGACACTTGAATTGAAACTGGCCCACTATATTTGTGGCGCGGCGCTACCACGAAAAAAGATATTCGTAAATTTCGGAAGACTGTATCTGTCACTCTCATGACGCCTTAATTGGAGTAAAAGAGAAATATGCTCGAATTAAACGAACTTCGATGATGCAGTACCGGGCCTGATGTGGCAAGCTGGCGACTACGGACAGAAAAGCGCAGTGTTTTGACTTCTGTCCTTAACTACGTCCAACAATGAGAGGTAGGGCACAGCGAAGTACCATCACGCTTGACTCTGGGGCAGCCCGACTGGGGAAGTACCTCCTCCTTACAGAAGACCACAGCCATAATAGCACTGCTACCTTTCAGGTAGTTAGTGTTGTGTTCCTGATGCTCGTTTGCCGTCTATGTAAAAAAAACTAAATGGAGGGATTAGCTCTCACGGGTCTCGTCGTGTGGTGGAACTCTGTGGTGGTCTCGGAGGGAGGCCTATGTATATTCGTAGTGGACGTTGCTGATTATCAGTGTAACAATCTGTAGAAAGCTCTTAACCAGAATTTATATTCGTTTTCCTCAAAGGTACATTTCAGCCGTATGCAGTCCACTGCTAGACATAGGCCTCCCACAAATATGACTTGTATCATCTTGGTACGACACCCGCGGGAGGAGATTAGGTGGTGTTATTCTAGTCAGCCGGCATCACATGGCGTCCTCAAAGGTAAATGTCATCCATCATTATTTCCACCTTAAGTCGTCCACTGCTGGACATAGCTAGGCCTCCCCCAAATATGACTTGTATCATCTTGGTAGTTGCCATAGTCGCCACGGTCGGCAGGCGAGTTGGAGACCGCAGTAACTGTAGGTTGCGTTTCCACGGACGCTACTGCCCATTCGTCTATTTTTCTACTACCAAGCTAAGAAGGTAGACACGAAATACCAAATGGGCTCAACGGAAGATCAGCGCTGACTTCTCAAGCCAGCATTACGCTGAGTTGGGTCTATTTCGTGATGTCTTACTCATTCTTCATCTTGTATTCTGTTTATTGTATGTGTACGTCATGAATAAATGTCTTTTATCTTTTTTTTATCTTTATGTTTCTTTAAATATTATTGATAATATTTTAGAAAGAAAATAATGATTGTTAGGAAACTAGACTTCTTCTAATATGACCTTCTTTTAACTCTGCAATGGGAGTTCATGACAACCGCGTAAAACTTTGTGCATACTCTATACCAAATTATGGTTCTATTTATAGGCGACAGTTCTGGCCAACAGGTAGTGACTCTGCCTATGAAGCCGAGTGTCCGGGGTTCAAATCCTAGTCAAGGCATTTATAGGTAGTTCCACGAGAGTTAAGGCGAATGGATCACGCACACAACTCTATGAAGTACTGATTGAATGAATGGAATGAATGAGTAATTTCAAAATCTTTCTATCATTACATGAGATGTTGTTGTGTGCGTGACTTCAACTTTCGTGAAACTACCTATACTCGTGTGATGAGACTGATGAGTACAGATATTTGTTCCTGAGTCATGGGTCTTTTCTATGTATTAAGTTGAGATCCCGTGGCTAATATGATACGGGAGCCAACAAAAGGCCCCAATAGCTTTGAGGTCATAGCATATTATTGGACGGTGTGAATATTCTCGTTTATATGCTATTTCTCTCTTTTCAGTACTATTATGTATAGTCAACAAATTTGATTTCGAAGCTACTTCGAACCTTGTCACAGTGACGTTAATACAATCTTTTGTGTCTTTCATATAGAATTTCATTGTGACACACGCACACGAAGTGGCCCATATATCAAATTGGTTGACTGTACATACATATAGAACAAAAAATGTTCATTGCTATATTAAAGAAGAAAATGTTATTTTCAAAATAATTTTATTAAAGTGTATACAAGTATGGAATTTATATTTATTTGTGATAAGTAAAAAAATAGCGCGTAGCGCAGCGTCATCTATGGCTCCATGTTGAGTTATCGAGACAAATTCCTGGAGATGCACGATTGAGGAGAAGGCCAAAGCCATAATAGCACTGCTATCTTTTAGGTATGTTCCTGATGGTGAGTAAGGTTCCCAAAGCTCCAACCCCCCCTTAAAGGCGGGCAACGCGCTTGTGACTCCCCTGGTGTTGCGGGTACCCACGGGCGAATGTAATAGCTTACCATCAGGCAATCCGTGAGAAATATCAGGATGTCTTCATTTACAGTTTACATTTAGTTTTACTGTTTATTTTTTATATTTACAGTTAGTTTTAAAAGCCCTTCTGGTGTGTGCAATAGTTTACAATCATCCGTATTTGATGATTTTTATGTGATTTACACACTGTAATTTTTTTGGATGGAGGATTTTTTTTTTCGACCAGTTTCTTTCATATTATCTTTATTAGTTTTAAATCAATGCTAGGAAAAACATCTCAATACAAAGATAAAACCATTTGACTACATATGCTGCTAAGTGTTCGAAACGTCAGGAGTTTAATGTCAGTTCAGTACCCCATGAGTTGTGACATTGAGGTTTTCAATAACGAGTATCGTCGAGTTTACTATCTGTGCATCTCGCTTGTACTACCTATTCTAGTGCCAACGAGATGCACAGATAGTACTCGTAGACTCGATACTCGTTATCGAAAACCTCATAGTCACAACTTATTGTAAGGGTACACAGCACGCAAAATAATCAGAGTTTAGTTGTCCTATTTACCTTTTGTAAGTTTTTATAAATTACAAGCTTCGGGTCCGAGTTCTTCAGATTGGAACGGAAAGTAACTTTTTACTGACATTTTACAGTGCATTGTAAACTACCCAAAATTTTGATTTTGTTTATTTAATAAGGTTTTTTTGTCATATAACATTCATGTGGTGAAATCAGGGGCCAATTTTTGAGCACTCGACGCTCGAATCGTGACATTTAAGTCTTTTAAACACGAAGAAATGGTATTTATGAAGCATGAATGGTATAAATAAATAATAGTGGGTATCGCTATATATTTTGAGCAAAAATAATGGTAAGAAAGATTTGTCTACGATTATTTTCGTACTCAAAGTTTTTTGATTTTGAGTCCAAGACTCAAAAATCGGCCCACAGGGTTGCAGGCAGAGACGAGGAAACATCATCTTGGATTTGTAATTTTGTACCCTCAAACATACTAACCTACAATATTTCCAATATGATCTTATTTCTGGAACAAGCCATTATAAAATAAATTGTATTTATTCAACTGTTTCGATAAGTGTGTAGTTTTGAACAAAACAAATTGATTAATAGACTACGCATATAATGGGCAAACAAAGACATTGTTCTTTTCACAATGCCAACGACAAATATATCGTGTTGAGTTTATTTTGAAACTGACGCAGTTCGCGAAATAAAAAAAAGTCATAGACAAAGTCAAAGTTTTTTATTTGACAAAATCTTGGTACTTGCATTTGATGACAAGATTTAGGTGAAATCACAGCACAATTCAACAACATATTGGCATGCAAAATTTGCTTTTAAAATTAAACTATTTAGGAATGTACTTAATATACCGTCTCACTTATTGGAACCTTTTTAGACCCCCAGACTTTACGTGTTTCAGTTTCTCTCCGCCTCGGGGTCCCGATCTGCGCCCCACATGTTTGCCCCTGCGGAAGTGACGTAGACCGTCTTGGACACCACGGACTTTCCTGCCAAAAAAGTGCTGGTCGCTTCTCACGTCATGCTGCTCTCAATGACATCATTCGCCGGTCCCTTGCCTCGGTTAACGTGCCGGTAGTTTTAGAACCTACCGGCATTTCTAGAACTGACGGCAAGAGACCGGACGGTATGTCTTTGGTTCCGTGGAGTATGGGACGGGTGCTGGTGTGGGATGCAACCTGTGTAGACACACTAGCACCATCACATCTCCATCGGACCTCATTGAGAGCAGCGGCAGCGGCGGAGGCGGCCGAAAAGGCCAAGATAGGAAAATACAGTGGTCTCGGCGCTGAATACAATTATATCCCATTCGGCGTCGAGACCCTCAGTCCGTGGGGCCCCGGCGCTCTGAGTCTCTTTAAGGACCTTTCAAAGAGACTCAGAGACGCCACAGGAGACCGAAGTGCTGGCGGCTACCTCGCTCAGCCTATCAGTCTTACAATTCAGCGAGGAAATGCTGCCAGCATCTTCGGTACTACATATGCCGCAGGGGCCTTTTTTATATTTTAATTAGTTTTAATGATTTATTACGTATTTAATTGTTTTAAATAAATGCAACTTATCTTTTCAACGAGGGAAATACCATAATATGTACATTATTTCATAAATTACCATTACCATCAAATAAAAACGTAATACACAAATTGGTATCAAATTGGCATAGAATTTAAAATAATCATTTTAATTTGAAAAAGTCATTTAAACTGTAAATACATTTGTCAGTTAGCCGTGCTCGAAGCTTCATTAAAAATAATTTATTTGGTAAAATTCTTAAATGTAGAGGAATATGATTGTATATAGGTAATTGACACAATAAAAAAATATTTTCTGTATAAAACAGTGTTTGTTGGCTGGCTGCTTAATAATAAAAATGACTCTCATGCAATCGTGATTTTTGTACTGGTCTTTCAAATAAGTCAGAATTTTGTCTTACAAACTTAGCATGTTCCAAGATAAACATAGTTGTGAGTGACATTACCTTCAGACTTTTAAATGGTTTACATGGTTCTAGTGGACCACAAACGCATACAGCACGAATGCATCTATTCTGAATTAGGAAGACTCTGTTAACATCTGTTGAGTTTTTCCAAATTATAACCAGGTTCTTTTTTTTATGACAAAGGTGGCAAACGGGTTGACGGATTGCCTGGTGGTAAGCAATTACCGTCGCTCATGGGCACCCGCAACACCAGGGGAGTCACAAGCACGTTGCTGACCGTTCAGGGGGGTTGGAGCTCTGGGAACCTTACTTCACCATCAGGAACAGGAACACAACACTAGATACCTGAAAGGTAGCAGTGCTATTATGGCTGTGGTCTTCTGTATGGAGGAGGTACTTCCCCAGTTGGGCTTCTCCAGACTCAAGCGTAACGGTACTTCGCTGTGCCCTACCTCTCATTGTTGGACGTAGTTTAAGGACATACCCGGGTTCAGAGGCTTCTAATAGCTTTATATATATTTGTATAAGTACCCCTTTAGGAGTAACTTTCTAAGCGATTGCCTACTTTATATAATAAGCTGGTTGGAAGTTTTCAGCTTTATACAGTCATGTACAGTCAACCACTTGGTTCCTTATCACAGTGAAAATCTATATGAAACACGCAAAAGATTTCTTATTAACGTCTCTGTGACAAGGTTCGAAGTGGCCTAGAAATCAAATTGGTTGACTATACCTACATACTACATACAAAACGATTTAGGTTACAGGCTGGGCGTTGATTTAAATGTCAGTTGACAACCAAAACTACTAAAAAATAATTAAACAAAAATCAACCTTATTCTGGTGTTAATATGATTCACTATGACTATTAACTTGTGGTAGTAATTAATGAGTTTTGGTTGTCATCTGACGGTATGTCAGTCAGTCAGTATGTTGTAAGGTCAATTGAGATGTACTACTAAACTACCTTAAACTTTTTTTTGATTTTATTAACTTAGTAATTTTGCAATTTTTTTTTAATTTAAAAATGCTAACTTAATATTTATATCTTACTGAGCTTACCGTAGGACTAGGTCCATTTGTGTAAGATTGTCCCGAAATATTTATTTATTTATTATTTTATTTATCTTCAGCTGACCAAAGTATGGTAATGTCAGACAAGTTAAAGAAAATTAAATACCCTTACAGTACCATGGAAATAAAAACACACTTTCATTTAAAATTGTTTATTATAATAACGGCTGCGTTGTGCGAGGAAGCTGTCAGCTCTTCGTCACTGCGTCACCAGTGGAATCCAAACCGTAAAAGAGAAGGTAAAAATTTTATTTACAGAAATTACAGAATTATTAAATGCAAGTACTTAACAAAAAATTAAATGACTATAATTGTAATAATACAATATAACAAATTTATATATAAAATATTGACTCTAATTCTGAGCCAGACGAAGGGTGCCCAGAATAAGGCTGGCGAAGTTGCCACGCTGAATAGCAATCGACATGCGTTGAGCGAGAACAGAGCCAGCCCTCCGGTCACCCGTAACGTCGGCGAGTCGTTTAGCCATTTTTTTAATAGTTGGTGAGCTCCAGATCCCCATGGCCTCCACCAAACGGCACAAACATGCAGCGGATGCATGACGGATTGCCTGGTGGTAAGCAATTACCGTCGCCCATGGGCACCCGCAACACCAGATGAGTCACAAGCGCGTTGTCGGCCTTTAAGGGGGGTTGGAGCTCTGGGAACCTTACTCGCCATCAGGAACACAACACTACATACCTGAAAGGTAGCAGTGCTATTATGGCTGTGGTCTTCTGTAAGGAGGAGGTACTTCCCCAGTTGGGCTGCCCCAGATTCAAACGTGATGGTCATCGCTGTGCCCTACCTCTCATTGTTGGACGTAGTTTAAGGACATACCCGGGTCCGGGTATTTGCGCCGTTTGAGGAGTTCGGCAGCTTCAGCAGCGGCTCCGGTTCTTGAAGAGGTGGGAAGGTGTAAAGCTGTCTAGGCATGTGGCGTCCCAAACCAAGGGTCGTCCAAGCTCCCAGGGAACGAGAGTCATGCCATCTGTGGCCGCTGTCCGTCATCCCTGGCTGTTGGCTCGAGGATGGCTGGGGTTCCTGCACTAGTAAATGCATGGCGCAGGATGTCGTTGATGCATGCCGTGCTATTCGACCTGCACTTCTGTTACGCAAAGGCCATGCCGACCTGTATTGCTGACGTTTGCTAAGAGTGAAAGCTTGGGCATTGGAAGGGTCTCAAGGCACGAGAGGGCAACAAACTTTACTGCCGAGTGAAACACATTTTTTTCACCTCGAGTAAAATACTTAAAAAAATCAAATCTACTCCAAGTTATTAGTATGATACTAATCATCATTTAAGATTACATAGCATCCAGGTGTTTTAATATGTTTATATGTAATTCATTTATTGTGTCATACTCCATGACTTCACTCGCACGTAGCCCCGACGGAAGACCAGCGCTGGCCCCAGGTTGGCACCACGCTGAGTCGGGACCATTTCGTGGCACCCTTTAGTCTGCTAGTTCTAAGTATGTCATTGTGTACGTATGCCTCGAATAAATGTTTCTTCTTCTAACGGCAAAAAACATTTTTTTTTATGACACAGGCGGCAAACGAGCAGACGGATTGCCTGGTGATAAGCAATTACCGTCGCCAATGGGCACCCGCAACACCAGGGGAGTTACAAGCGCGTTGCTGGCCTTTAAAGGGGGTTGGAGCTCTAGCGTACTATTTAGGCTACCATGCCCGTCTGCAAAGTATGGTTGAGGGATAAAAATGATCCTATGTCCTTTCTCGTAGCTTGTTCTCCATGCCAAACATCCCAATTGGTTCAGCGGTAAGCGTGAAGAGGTATCAGACGGACAGAGAGAGATACTTTCGTATGATTGTCTTTGTCACTCTCATGACGCTGCGTGCAATGAGCCCCGCATTTAATTTTAGCGAGCCGCTAAACTCACTCGCTGAAATTGCTCATATGAATATATCAGGCATTTCCTAGAATATGCAATTTTGCCATGTGACGCCGGCTGACTAGAATAGCACCACCCCATCTCCTCCCGCGGGTGTTGTAAGAGGCGACAAAGGGAAAATCCGACGGACGGGCAGCAGCGTCCGTCGACACCCAATCTACAGCTACTGCGGTCGCTAACCCTCCTGCCAACCGTGGCGACTATGGCAACTACCCCCAAGATGATACAAGTCTTAATTGTGGGAGGCCTATGTCCAGCAGTGGACTGCATACCTACGGCTGATATGTATGTATGTAATGTGTAAAACTTCAAACAAATGTTCACCATTAAAATATGTACAGTCGCCATCAGATATATCGGAGCTGTGGAGGTGGTCACAAATATCGGAACGACACCTCTATTGTCAAGACGATGAAGTGTATGCTCCGATATTTTTGAATACCTTGGCTACTATATATTTGATGGCGACTGTACTTAGAGAAAATGTATTGGTACAATATTATTGACGACCTTTCTGGCCTAGTGGGTAGTGACCCTGCCTATGAAGCCGATGGTCCTGGGTTCAAATTCCAGTCAGGGATTTATTTGTGTGATGAGCACAGATATTTGTTCCTGAGTCATGGGTGTTTTCTATGTATTTAAGTATTTGTATGTATCTACCTATTATATATAACGTCGTCTAGTACCTACAACACAAGCCTTACTGACCTTACCGTAGGACTAGGCCGATTTTTGTAAGATTATCCCTAAATATTTATTTATTATTTACCTATTTAATATTCGTACTTCACTATCACTTCAGCCGTAAATTGTCCACTGCTGGACATAGGCCGCCCCCAAATATGACTTGTATAATCTTAGGGGTAGTTGCCATAGTCGCCGGCAGGCGGGTTGGCGACCGCAGTTAGCGGTATTGGGTTTCGTCGGACACTGCTGCCCATTCTTCGTTTTTTCTCTACACGCGCCAAAACATTTTGTTTTTATTTTGTCCGCGTGATTGCGTATAATTTCATTGTGGAACTAGAAAATTAAAATTCAACAAAAAATTAAGATTTTTATTTTGAAGACAAATAGGATCGCGTGAATCCGCTGTTGAAAGGATCAGAAAGAAGTACCGTACAGAGCCGGGGAGGCGATTTTGATAGATGTGAATTCAAAAAACTTTGAGTTCATCAGCGGCGCTGACTCTCGGGTCAGCATTTATGCTGAGGCTGGTCCATTTCGTGGTGAACTTTTTAATTTACACTTTTTTTAATATTATAATTGTTTTTATGTTACATTTTTGTAATGTTTTGTAATTAATGTAGTTTATCACGAATAAAATAAAAATTACAAAATGCTATTTTGTCTGTTGGCTCTCAATTTTTAACGTTTAAGCTTTCTAATTAAAAAAAACTGAGGGCGAAAATAATCGCGCGCTAAAGTTTTACATGAAATGCATAACTTTGATATCGACAATTATCATTTTGACCCCCTGTCCTCGGTATGACCCCAAACAGATCCGGAGGACTTATCCTTAGTTATACTATGGCTAAATATTTTATCTTTTTTTTTAAATAATAGCCTGTACCCTTACCATGAGTTGTGACATAGGGGTTTTCGATAACGAGTATCGAGTTTACTATCTGTGCATATCGCTTGTACTATTTTATTGCGAACGAGATGCACAGATAGTAAACTCGATACTCGTTATCGAAAAACTCAACGTCACAACTCGTGGTAAGGGTACGGAACTCTGAAGAGACGCTACCTTGTATAGCGATTGACGCAACTGTACGGTAACTGCTTACCATCAGGCGGGCCGTACGCTTGTTTGCCACCGTCGTTGTAATATGTCAAGCCAAGTTATATCAGCCTTGATTTTAAGTAAGTACGAGTAGATGCGACAGTATTTAATATTTAAAAGCAACTGAAATTCAAATCTAACACTAGCTTTATAATTTAGAATTAATCAAATGTATACAAGAAACTGCTATTTTTAATATAATAAAAAGAACATACATTTACAAATAATAATGGACTCAAAATCAATGTCATCTGGTAGGGTGCCCAGAAGGCTGGCAGCATTGTCGCGCTGGGAGCCGATTTTTTAGCACTCGACGCTCGAATCGTGACATTTAAACTCAAACACGGAGAAATGGTATTTAAGAAGCATGAATGATATAAATAAATAATCGTGGGTATCGAAACTATACATTTCGTGCAAAAATAATGATAAGAAACGTTTGTGTGCGATTATTTACGTTCTCAAAGTTTTATGAATTCGAGTGCACGGCTCAAATATCTCTTGGACGGCAATACTGATGCGCTGGGCAAATGACCCAGCCCTCTGGTCCCGTTGCATCGACAACACTTGGCAACCTCTTTATAGATTATATGCCCCTGGTCCCCACGGTCCAAGCGTCTCCACCAAAAACGTCTCAAACATGGATCCAGAGTCAGTTGCTACATGTTTTCACCGCTTTAGAAGTTCTGCTACATCTTGATTATATCTATATTTGTGACATTTTCTATGAAAAGTCACAATTGTCGATGGCACTTACGTCGAACCGCGTTGCGTATGTATCGCGTTTTCTTTAACAACGACATAAGCGCCATCGACAATAAGGTCCCTTTTCATAGATAATGTCACATAACCTCTAGCCGCCTAGAGATGCAAAACTAGCCAGGCCAAATGCAACTATGGTTTGTCAAAATTAAAATTCAAAATGGCCGCCCGGATACCTATAAAAAGGTCTCCGGGCGGCTAGAGGCTATTCTTCATTATAGCTACCAGCTATCTTTTCAGAAACCAGTGCTCCGTTTGTCCAGAATTCCTCTGCTGTACGTAGACAACTACTGGAGTCTTTCTCTTCCTTCCTATAGCTTCAACTAACTTCTGTCCATTCTCGTCCAAATGTAAATACATGATTTCTGGTCTCGCTGTACTTTCGTTATTAGTTTCTCCATTATTTTCTTTGTTATTTTCATTTTCTTCTAATAATCTATTATCTTTCTGGTTGTTTACTTCTAGGTTATCATCGAATACTTGTGGTATATTATCCTTCTGGACATGTAATTCTGGAGTTTCTGTACCTTCGATATTACCATCAGTATGATCTTCGCTATTTTCATCTACTTCATGTGTTAATTTATTATCTTTCTGGTTATTAACTTCTAGATTATCATCGAATACTTGTGGTATATTATCCTTCTGGGCATCTTCTTGTGGACTTTCTGTACCTTCGCCATTACCTTCTTCAGTATGATCTTTATTATTTTCATTTACTTTATGTGTTAATTTTTTACCTTTCTGGTTATTAACATCTAGGTTATCGTCGCTGACCTTTGGTGTATTATCCTCCTGGGTTTGTACTTCTGGACTTACTGTACCTTCGTCATTACCTTCTTCAGTATGATCTTTATTATTTTCATCTACTTTATGTGTTAATTTATTATCTTTCTGGTTATTAACTTCTAGGTTATCGTCGCTGACTTTTGGTGTATTATCCTTCTGGATTTGTACTTCTGGACTTGCTGTACCTTCGTCATTAACTTTTCTTGCATCATCTTTGTTATATTCATCTTTTTTATCTGTCAATTTAATATCTTTCTGATTATTTACATCTAGGGTATCATCGCAGACCTGTGGTTTATTATTCTTCTGGGTATGTACTTCTGGACCTGCCGTATCTTCGTCATTGCCTTCTCCAGTATTATCTTTGTTTTCTTCATCTTCTTTTTCTTTTAATTTATTACCCTTCTGATTATAAACTTCTGGATTATCATCGCAGATCTGTGGTTTATTGTTCTTCTGGTCATGTACTTCATCGTGTGCTTGTACATCTTTGTCATTATTTTCTATTTCTTCTGTTTGATCTTTAAGTTGTAGAATATCGGCATTATTACCTTCTTTTGTTCTATTTTCTTCTAATTCTTCACGAGAATGTTTCGTTTCTAATTCCTTTAACAAAGCTTGAATTTTTTGCTCAAGGGCTTCTATTATTTTATTGCTCTCCTCTTCTTTTCTCAATGCGGCGTCTTTAGCATCTCTTTCTCGCTGAACTTCTATATCTTTTTCAGCTTCCCTTTCCTTTTCTAGTTGCCTAGCCTTTTCTCTATGGTGGTCGATCTCGTCTAACTCATCGTCTGTTAGTAGACAGTCGTTGACTGAGAGTTGTAGCACTGTCTCTTTCTCTTCTTCATCCTCAGTGTGCTGCTCTATGGATAGCTTGAGGAGACGGATGTCGAAGTGTTCGTGCTCTATGGTCAGGGTGCTCAGGAACTGGCCGACTTTCTCGACAATCTGGTCGATTTGTTGCTCCTTTTCTGGTGTCATTTTGATGCAGTTGGGCCGTTGAGGTAGTTTCCCTGGAAATGATATAAAATACCTAATATTAAAACATATTTAATGTGAGTATACATTATGGGCTCTGTCACAACTGTACTAAAATACGAGTAGGTATTTTATTAAAAAAAAACTATCGACAGCATCAAGTCATATACTGGTATGAGTCTAAACTGTACCAAAGAGGGAACAGCTATTTCAACGTAGGGGTTACTCAATGACCGATGTAGGAGTCTGCCAGTCGATATTGGCGGACCTGTCCAAACCGGCAATATTTATTTATAGTTTTTTGACACCTGACCGATTTTCTTTTGTAATTTTATTTTTCTATTGTATAATAATATAATGAGGATGGTATAATAATATGTAGAGGTCTATAGTCTTAGAGACAAAGGCTCCTAAAGAATAAAGATAAAGAAAAAGTTATACACCAACTTATCAAAAAATATATGTTACAATCGATATTAATTGTTTCTTAACGGAGCCGACATAGTCTTAGCGACAAAGGCTCCTAAACAATAAAGATTAAAAAAAAAGTCATATAGGTACCTACCAATATATCAAAAAATATATGTTACTATCTATATTAATTGTTAATGCTTTCCAAAAAGTAGTTAAGGCAGCGATTTTGCAGACCTTGGTTTTTTTTTATGACATAGACCGGAAACGAGCAGATGGATTGCCTGATGGTAAGCAAGCCTGATATGTAATAAGTTTAATATAAAAGGTGGCAAACATGTTAAACAAATCCACCTGGTGCATCAAAATATTCAGTGTATTAGAGGGAAAGACTTATCCATTGAACTCTTTTTGAATGACTGTAATATTGACATTTTATGTGTATCTGAACATTGGTTAAAGAAAAATGAACTTATGCCCCAATTTAATAATCACCAGGTGGGTAGTTCGTTCACCAGACTTAGTTCCATACATGGTGGGTCACTCATTATTTTAAATAAACAATTTAAATTTAAGGAACGTAAAGACCTCGTAGCCTTGTCTGTTGAACGGACCGTAGAACTAAGTGCAGTAGAATTAGAGCAATTCATTGTCGTTTGTGTGTATAGACCGCCTTTAAGTAATTTTGAAGTTTTTGAAAGTGTAATGGAATCAATGCTTTTAAAGATAGTTTCTAGTTCCAGTAAAAAAATACTTATTTGCGGCGACTTTAATGTTAACATTTTGGAGAATACAACACTAAGTATTAGATTAGTGAATCTTTTTAAATCTTTTAATCTTAGCCACGTGTTTATGGAGCCTACTAGAGTTACTGCTACTAGCGCCACATGTATAGATAATATTTTCACAGATATTTTTCCTTTGTCCAAAAGTGTAATTGGCAAATTAGAATCAGATCACTTAGGCCAACTATTTGTATTTGAGGCATTGAGGGAAAATACCTTGAGAAAAAAGAGAACTTTTGTGCCGGTAACCGTGGACCGTGTGGCAAAATGAAACAAAGTCTCGTTCAGGCTCCACCCCTTTTGTCTCCCGACATGAGCCCTAACGACATGTACAATTCATTTTTCCACACTTTTATGAAACACTTTAACGCAATTTTCACCTCTAAATCGGTCATGGTTAGCGGTGCACCAGTTTTCAGTGAGTGGGCTACTGCAGAGTTGCATAGTCGTAGACAAGCACTGTATAATTTGTATGAGGAAAGGCGGTTCAATACGAGTGATGAATTTAAAGATTATGTCAAAGAAAGTTCGAAGAAATTTAAAATAGATTGTCAAATAGCTAAGCGTAATTATTTAAGCCAGAAAATAAAAAGTAGCACCGATATTGTCAAAGCCACATGGAATGTAATTAATATGGAGACTGGTCGATCAAAACACAGAATGAATGAATTTAAGTTAAAAATTAATGGCAGAAATATTGATTCCAATTTAGAAGTGGCCACAGAATTTGAAAAGTTTTTTACTGATATACCAGTATCCACAACCAAGCATTTAAATTCATCGCCCTTGTTAGCCGTTACCTTGTTAAAAGATAACGCCCCAAAATGTAACACTGAATTTATATTTGAGCATGTTAGTACCATAGATGTAGTAAAGGCGTTTAAATCAATTAATGTAAAAAAAACTTGTGACCTCTGGGGAGTCTCTGTCCACGCTGTCAAATCCCTTATAGAAATAATAGCGCCCGACTTGGTAGTTGTATTTAATAATAGTGTCGATTGTGGTGAGTTTCCTGATCTAATGAAATGTAGTAAAATAACTCCTTTATTTAAATCGGGTAGTACTTCTGACCTCACTAATTATAGGCCAATATCAGTACTACCTACTTTCAGCAAAATATTTGAAAAAATAGTGTTGAGCCAATTAGTAAGACACTTTAATGCCAACAATTTAATGCATAACAAGCAATTTGGATTTACGCGGGTCGCTCGACTACTGACGCTGGGGTTGAGCTGATCAAACATATTTTTGATGCCTGGGAAGAGTCATGGGATGCTTTAGGTATTTTTTGTGACCTTTCCAAGGCCTTTGATTGTGTCTGTCATGAAACATTGATCAGGAAACTGTACTACTATGGGGTCAAAGGATCGGCACTGGATTTACTTAAGTCTTACTTACAAGGTAGAATACAAAAGGTTGACGTGAATGGACAGCGCTCGCCGGGGTCATTGGTGTCAATGGGTGTGCCGCAGGGATCAATATTGGGACCGTTCCTTTTCCTTGTCTACATAAATGACTTGCCATACCTCACTGATACGCACCATGATATAGTATTGTTTGCAGATGACACCTCGCTTGTATTTAAAATCAAACGACAGCAACGAGCTTACAATGATGTAAACAATGCTATTTCGAAAGTAGTTGATTGGTTCAATGTTAATAATTTGCTATTAAATGAAAATAAGACAAAGTGCATTAAATTCGTAACCAGTAATGTAAAGAATGAGCTAGCAAGTGTCATTGTGAGAGGCGAGGAAGTGGAACTAGTTGATAGCACAGTTTTTCTTGGTATTACACTAGATTTAAAACTCCAATGGGGTCCCCATATTGGTTATCTTTCGAATAGACTGAGTTCTGCAGCTTTTGCCGTAAGCAAAATCCGTCAGTTAACAGACGTAAAACAGCTCGTTTAGTATATTTCAGTTATTTCCATAGTATTATGTCTTATGGTATTTTGCTATGGGGCAGTGCTTCAGAGATCGATACAATTTTTATTCTGCAGAAGAGGGCTATTCGAGGGATATATAAGATGAAGTATAGAGCCTCACTTAGAGATAAGTTTAAGGATATTAATATAATGACAGTGCATTGCCAGTATATATATGAGAATATTGTGTATGTACATAAAAATATTGTTAATTTTAGAAAGAATTGTGATATTCACAATATAAATACTAGAAATAAGCATAAACTCGCAGTACCCTTCACCCGGCTCCATAAAATTAAAAAAAAACATTTATGGGTAATTGTGTAAGGTTTTATAATAAGCTACCAATGAAAGTAACTGAATTGTCACTTAATAAATTCAAGAATTATGTTAAGAAACAACTTATTTCTAAAGCTTATTATAGCACACATGACTACATGAATGATAATACACCGTGGGAACAAAATTGAATTATAATGACTGTCCTTATGTGTTAACATTTGACATTTAGATTTTATTCTAGACAGTTCTAGACTAGTATTCATATACAAGATGTTTAATGTTTAAAATATTTTTTATTTTATTTTTGATACTATTGTGACATTATTATTGATATTTATAAATATTATATTGTAATAATTTTACCAATGAATTGCTCTGTATTAATTAATTAATGAATTAATTATTCGATTAAGATTATATTTGTATTTGACTATTCGAAAGTGCTTGTTGCTAGGCCTACTTGAATAAAAAATTGAAAATTGAAATTGAATTGAAATTGCAATTACCGTCGCCCATGGGCACCCGCTACACCAGGGGAGACACAAGCGCGTTGCCGACCTTTAAGGGGGGTTGGAGCTCTGGGAACCTTACTCACCATCAGGAACACAACACTACATACCTGAAAGGTAGCAGTGCTATTATGGCTGTGGTCTTCTGTAAGGAGGAGGTACTTCCCCAGTTGGGCTGCCCCAGATTCAAGCGTGATGGTCATCGCTGTGCCCTACCTCTCATAAAGTTTCATAAGAATAAAGTTTAGAATCGATTAATCAATTGATCATATAGATATTGACATGTTGACTTGCTAACTAACTTAAATGTAAAATAATTAAACTAATATTTACCTTGGCTAGGAAGCGCCACTGCTAAGCTCACAATCTGAAACAAAAAAATACTTAACATTAATATCTGTAAAACATATGATATTAGTGGTTGCTATCAGATATATCGGAGCTGTGCAGGTTGACAATAGGGGCCTTGTTCAGATATTTGTGAGCACCTCCACAGGTCCGATATATCTGATGGCGACTGTAAAGGATTTTATTACGGTTTGCACTTTTTTGCACAACCACCAACTACTCTTCGATAGGGTTCTAACGAGCCTCGGGTTAGAGGTGTAGGGTTAGATCCGGTGGTAGCTTTTGACGTTCATATGAATTGTAATCTGTGGGTCTACATTGAAAAATAAAGATCTTTTATCTTTACCATGTCTATGTAATTGTGCAGTAAGTCAAAATGTTTATATAGAACATAGAACCCATCCTATACTATTGATCTAAGGTGAAAAAGTGGATACCATATAGCTTTGCCTTTTCTCTGTGAACCCGAGGAAAGTTGTTCACTGGCAGGAGAGTTAGTAAAGCCGGCGGGAATCGGCTTGTATGGACGCACCGGCGCTGATACCTACATATTTGTGCCCTTGACTACACCCCGTCATCTTATGCGTTATAGTTTAGGGACAAGCAATTGGGCAGTTACGATAATCTAAGTGAATAAAAAATGAAGTTGACTTACTCACTTAATAAAATGTCAAAAGATAGAGAATGATCGAGAATCTCTATGAAGATTACTCGGTGACTATTTCAAAAATCGGACCCTAAATTGACGATATGCAATAATTGACGATATTCGATGTTTATAATTGTCGCCCTCCGATCTGATTAAAAAGAGGAATGAACGTGTTATCTCTATAGCTTTCACTAAATAAGAATTTTAGTTTTGACAAATAACTTTTATAGATAAGAATGAATTCGTTAATTATGTGAAGCGACATCACTATTTTATCTTGCCCCCAAAATGAGAGTTATATAACGGGGTGTACAGTCAGCAGCAAAAGTGGCTAAGCGTTTGAAGTGTTCAAAATGACCTACACGCGCTCTTATTATCTTGACAATAGAGATGTGTTGACCTCATTTTGAACACCTCAAACGCTTAGTCACTTCTGCTGCTGACTGTACTAGTAATGTCAAGGAACAGTATTAGTAAAATATATTTTCCTTTGAGCGTTAAGAACACTTAAAGGTGTCGTGTGCTGTCATGCCTGTACCGATACCGATGTTTAAAAATGTTATGGCAGACGTTATCAAAGCAATTTCCCTGCTGGCAGAAGCTATTTGTTCTTCAAGAGTTGAGATGTAGTCGTATATTGACGCGGCGCTTAAAAGTTTATAAATTGACGGACTAAATACATCTCAGCTATCTTTACTCCTAATGGGTAAACTTCATAACTGCATTATTCTATATTTCATAATTACTGACCGCGTATAATCATTGCCAAAGAAAGCATACCTATTTGTTTTATTCGCTTGGCCCGCCGCCATTTTTAATAGCGTAATAAAGACATAAAACAAAATCTACTTACAGACAAGAGAAATATAAACTCCATTTTGAACGAACGGACACAACACATGTAAGAACACAACTGAGTAAATTTGGTGTTCCGTAGAATACGTAGGCATAGATAATTGTATCAATATTGGTTTGGCTTCCATTCTAATGTGCCCGTTAACCAGGCGCCTGAGAACCGTACATCATTTTGTAATTTCTCTAGAAACTTCCTGCCTCACACATCAAAACTGTGGAATGATTTGCCGTCAGCGGTATTTCCAGACCGACACGACCCTCATACCTTCAAGAAAAGAGCACACACTCATATCTTAAAGGCCGGCAACGCGCCGTGACTCCTCTGGTGTTGCGGGTGCCCATGGGCAACGGTAATTCCTTTTTGAACCCTGGTATGTCCTTAAACTACGTCCAACAATGAGAGGTAGGGCACAGCGTTGACCATCACGCTTGAATCTGGGGCAGCCCAACTGGGGAAGTACCTCCTCCTTACAGAAGACCACAGCCATAATAGCACTGCCACCTCTCAGGTATGTAGTGTTGTGTTCCTGATGGTGAGTAAGGTTCCCAGAGCTCCAACCCCCCTTAAAGGCCGGCAACGCGCTTGTGACTTCCCTGGTGTTGCGAGTGCCCATGGGCGACGGTAATTGCTTAACATCCGTCTGCTCGATTGCCGCCTATGACATAAAAAAAAAAAAAACTTCAGGCGATTCATCAGCTCGTTTGCCACCTTTGTCGAATGCAAAACCTAAGCATTCGACTTTTACATTAAAACTAGCTTTTTTTGGCAAAACCCTTGGTTAAAACCGACTGCTCTCGCTAGGGATACGGGTGGACGGGTAAACTATGGAGTTGGCCCCCGAATGGGATACGGACGGAAGGTAATTGGTATATTTTTAGATTTCTAATATTTCAGCCATAAGAGTCTTTGTTATTGTTACGTAAAACCGCACAAGCTACGAAGCGATTCGCTTCTACCTTCCTAATGCGGAATGCTAAGGAATGGAGAAATTAGCTCCCTTCGTCTGTATTCCCGAAAGATATAATTTGGGTCTCTTCAAGGCAAGAGAATAGGCTGTTACTGAACCAGCGTGCTACACCCTCGACCTCGTCGTCACTTACCATCAAGTGCAGAAAACCCTACGGATAGTTGCGGCCTCGAAAAACGGTAACAGTTCCTCAAGAAATCTCTTCTAAATAATACAGTAAAGGTCTAGATAAAATGGCTATTAAAATATATACCTACATTATAATGACGACGTAATTATGTGCGTATTTGTTTGACTACAGCTGTAGACTTCATTCGTTATTATAGAATTCGCAATAATATGTTATCAAGAATATAGACAAAGAACTCACACATGGAAAGCTGTGTAAAGTATTATTGCTTATGATGGTACTTCAAGAATTTAGATGACGAAAGTAGTCGCAACCAATATATGAAACATATTGTTTAAATGCCCGCAATTATTAATTTATATCACTCATCATTCTAAAATACCTTTCCTTCTTCTTTGTTATACAATCCTGGCCAGCGTTTGACCTTAGTCACACCTGATGGTAAGTGTCGATGAGGTCGAGGGTGTAGCACGCTGGTTCAGTAACAACCTATTAATTTTATTTTTATTAACAGAGTTTAAAATGTCACGAATAGAATAGTCAACACTCAAAAATTACCCTCCAGGGGCGCAATGTCCAAAATCATTTCTCGTACCTATTTTCTCATTCTTTGGTCTATATGACCTACAGAATTGTTTTTTCCCTTTGAGCTGTATTTTTCTTTACAATTATATAGATATTATAGATTGATAGCGACGAACGATCAATAATTAGATACATAAGGCACCTATAGTTGATCCAGTAATAATTCGCAATCCGTATTTAAATTAAATATTAAGTTGCTCATAAACGCCTACAATAAATAAATAGCATAAACTAGGCTTGAGGATTAAAGATTAGTGCTAACTTTTATTCAGGCGCTTCAGATTACTTGGACTAGTACCGCCAGCGTCATATAGTTAGTTGTTGTCAGACTTGTCAGTATGGCTAAATATATCGATACAGTTCTTTATTTATATATCAATAAAATGTGTGTCGATATATTTGGCCATACTGACTGTAACTTTACTATATAACGCTGACTGTACTTATAAATAAATATAATATTACGAGAAGGAACAATACCTACTCAAAGTTGTGTCAAATACTTAGGTCTTCACCTAGATAGAAGGCTTATTTGGGCCAACCACATCAAAGGGAAGAAAAGCAAAGCTAATATGCAGTATAAGAGCCTTACTAAGGTTCATTGGAAGATCACCCCCTTTAATTCTAAGCAAGAAATTATTGGTACACAACTCTGGGGAGCAATAAACAATTTATATGTGGTAGTCCATATGTAAAGGTACCTTATGGCACTTGGCACTTACGTTGCAAAGTGTCACATTAGTATTGACGAGTCATTAACAAAAGCGTAAGCGCCAAGCGCCATAAGGTACCTTTCCATGTGGAGTACCACATATTAAATTACTATTTCCCTTTTGTTAATAAAATTACACTTTTATCTGTCTTCAAAAAAATAACAGTGAAAGAAAAAAAATATTAGGTAGTTACCAAACAATTAATTTTATATGAAGTGAACCAGTGAACTTCATGTAAAAAGGTGAGTCATGACTCATGACGATAATGGCAAATCGTGAATTGGAATATGTTTTTTTTTTATTTACTAAAGTTCATAAGTATTTAAATGATCGCAGAGAATTCTACGGCATTGAAAACAACTGGCATTTTTTGTGACGGGCCTTAAGGCGCTAAAACAAAATTCAAAAATAGAACTCCTTGCTAATCCGACCAACATAATGGCAGATGGTAGTTTTAAAAGGAAAAAAATAAGGATAATATCTATAAGTACAAAGATTTGATAATTGTTTCGCGCTACGAATATTATAATTGAATAAACACTAAAATGTTATTTTCCTAACCAGTGCGTAAAAAGTGTACTTTTCGCACGTTTCGCGTGCGTAAATTTCACTTTTTAAGGCACTTGCTATGAAAAATTAGGTTCGATACTCGTGTAAAAACTTCTTTAAGACTCGGGTGATAGTCACCCTCGTTTCACACGGGCTCCAACTTTCACCCTCGTCGAAAAAAAAATTTTTTTCACCAGTATCGAAATGTAATATTCTATACAGATGTCATGTTTAATTATCGTCACAAAACTGACATACTTTCACCTTAATACAAGTCACGGTGATTGATACACTTTTTTCTGAAAACTCACAAATACCTAACCTAATTTCGGGTACTCTTCTCCATTGCAAGGCTTTTTATTTTTACGTATCTGTAGACCTAACGTTTCGCAATTCGAAAGGCTATTTGCCTCTCTATCTTGCTTATTCATACGACACAGAGGGAGATAGCACATAACGGATCCGGCCCGGTACCGCGAACAACGAAATTCGTATATTTCGGGCATCTTTCTCTTTTACTCCAATTGAGGCGTCATGAGAATGACAGAGACAAACGTCCGAAATTTACGAATATCGTTCTTCGCGGTAGCGCCGCTTACCTGCTCGACCATAGTTATGCGCCGCAATTTTTTAAGTGAATGGCATAAAGGCATTGGCTATACATATTGGCCCAGTTGGATTGAGCTAGCATCCGCCCCGGTCATTGACCTTTAGGTATTACTTAAGTTTTTATCTGATACTGTGTGATGTAATCTTTGCTGTTGATCTTAGAGCAGCGAGCGAGCTGTACCCTTACCATGAGTTGTGACATTGAGTCGATAACGAGTATCGAGTTTACTATCTGCGCATCTCGCTTGTACTATTTTAGTGCGAACGAGATGCACAGGCCACAGATTGTAAACTCAATACTCGTTATCGATAACCTCAATGACACGACTCATGGTATGGTAAGCTTGGAGGAATAATGACTGAAGAACGCATCCGCGTGCGCCAGTAAGGGACAAAGATATTCTGGCTTTTGTAGCCCAAAATGTAACAATTCACTATAGTTTTGCTTTACAGGACATTCTTTACAAGAAAAATATTAGCTTATTCTGTATACTTTACCGAAACTGATTGAAAACCCAAGAAACCTCCAATTGTATTTGTTTGTCCCCTCCAACTTTGACAGTTCTGAAGGCTCCAGTTTGGAGGGGAACAAAAATATGTGAGACTATGACAAGGACGGATGAAAATAGCGCCGTCTCTGCTATACCTATGAAAAGTTACATAAGACCACCCCTTTCGCTCGCGGTATTATTATTAGCACGCTCCGTCTAGTTAAATAGTATGTCTATGTGACATTCAGATTTTCGATAACGAGTATCGAGTTTATTATCTGTGCATCTCGCTTATACTATTTTAGTGCGAACGAGTGCACAGATTGTAAACTCGATACTCGTTTTCGAAATCCTCAGTCATAACTCATGGTAAGGGTAAACAGTGATTTAAATACGTGTTAAACCACAATTGACTAGCATCTTTTATTAACTCCCTCGCTACACGCGTGCCTGCGTCCAAAGAGGCGTATAACTCATTTTATCTTTTGTTAGTCTTGTCTACCACGATACAGGTCTAGCCTTTTTTAGGTGGCAAACGATCAGACGGATTGCCTGATGGTAAGCAATTACCGTCGCCCATTAGCACCCGCAACACCAGGAGAGTCATAAGCGCGTTGCGGCCTTTAAGGAGGGTTGGAGCTCTGGGAACCTTACACATCAGGAACACAACACTTCATATCTGAAAGGTTGCAGTGCTATTATGGCGGTAGTTTTCTGTAAGGAGGTACTTCCCCAGTTGGGCTTCTCGAGACTTAAGCGTGATGGTACTTCGCTGTGGCCTACCTCTTATTCTTGGACGCAGTTTAAGGACATACCCGGGTCCAAACCTAGTGTTTAATTTAGACCTTAAATCATATTCTTTAGGCGCCTTCAAACTGTAGGTACTACTTATTAGAAAGAAATAGAAGCCAGCCAAACATTTTTTTCGTTATTACGTTTTGCCTTTTTTATGTATTCATTAATTATTCATTTAAATAACATTTGTACTGTTTACATTATTTTAATAGAATGACATTAGGATATGACATTTCCTATTTCTTTTAATTTATACAGCATCATAGACAAATAGGTTGAAGTATATAACACCTCCACCGCAAATCTCTATGATTGATGTCTTGATAATTCACTGGAAATTGTAGTGCTTAGAAGCTGGTCTGTGTGTCTCTTCCAAGTTTCACCGCTGTCCATAATGATCTCGTAATGTAACCGGCCCAATATTTTTGTTACAGTGCCAAATTCCCATTTATTACGTCCGTTAGCATAGTTTCTTGCCTGCACTCTCTGGCCGATAACAAATGACCGTACCGGGGGCGACCTTCTCGTAGGTCCTTGTGCTTCTGCTCTCGTCTCCGTCGACCCGGTTTTGAATTGAATGTGTAGAGCATTTCTTATAGGTCTGTCGAACATTAACTCATGAGGGCTCTTGCCGGTGCTAGTACTCGGTGTTCTAAGTAGACGTTCCTTAACCGCCATTATCTTGTCTTGTATGCTGCCAGGTTCTGAGTTCATGCTAGCAAGCGCCTTCTTTATGGTTTGCACATAGCGTTCGGCCTGTCCGTTGGTCGCCGGGTGGTACGGCGCCGATGTCTTGTGCAGCACCCCTCTCTTTGTAAGAAAATCATTGAACTCTCTAGACACAAACTGCCGTCCATTGTCGGAGACAAGAGTAAGCGGATATCCAAATGTAACAAATAGTTCCTGCAGTTTTTTTGTACACCACGTGCTGGTTGTTGTTGTAGTTGGGAAGATTTCGACCCATTTTGTGAAAGCGTCTACGATTATGAATAGTGACTGCCCTGTGTGGTTAAGTGGTCCAGCGAAGTCGATATGGAGTCGCTGCCACGGGCCTGTCGGAGTCTCCCAGTGGTGTGGTATCACAGGAGGGGGCTCGTTCTGATGTAGCCGACACTCACGACAACCTCTTACTACTTCTTCTATGTCCTTGTCCAGGTTTTTCCAATATACGTATCCTCGAGCCAATAGTTTCATTTTCACTATTCCGAGGTGTCCTGAATGTAGTTCATCTAACACGGGCTTTCTTAATGATTCTGGTATCATGACTCGTGACCCCTTTAAGAGACATTCATCTTGAATGGTTAATTCATTGTCGTTGTAACCGTATTGGCGTACTGTTGTGCCGGATGTTAGCGCTTGAAGAAGGTTGTTATATTCGACGTCCTTTAACGTCTCTTCCGCAATTTTCTTACGGTGAATGGCAATTGTGTTCATTTGATTTAATTGAAATGCAGTATGAACGTCGATGATATTCGGTGCTATTGTATCTACTGGAAATCTTGATAAATAGTCTGCATTGCTGTTGTCGTATGAAGATCTGTATTCGATTGTGTAATTAAACCCGGAGAGAAAGTGAGCGTAATGGAAAAGCCTCATTGTACTCATCGCTGGTAAAGTCTTGTGTGGATGGAAGATAGTTGTCAGTGGTTTGTGATCGGTTACAAGTATAAATTTCCTTCCGTAACAATAGTGAAAAAATTTTTTTAGACCCCAAAACAACGATGTTGCTTCTTTATCTATCTGGCTGTACTTTTTTTCACTACTTGTCAATGAGCGTGATGCAAAAGCGATGGGTCTGTCAGAGCCATCTGGTAAGCGGTGTGAAAGAACTGCACCGAGGCCTGTAGGTGATGCATCCGTAGCTAGGACCAGGGGCTTTTCTGGATTAAAGTGGGTTAAGATTCTGTCACTTAAAATTTCTTCCTTAATCTTGTTGAAACTTTCATCGCATTGACGTGTCCATGTAAAGATAACATTTTTTTTTAACAAGTTATTTAAAGGGGTAGCAATTGAGGCCAAATTCGGAATAAATTTGTTATAATAATTTGCCATACCTAAGAATGTTCTGAGTTCGTTAACGTTGCTTGGTGGTTTAGTATCCGTAATAGCCTTCACTTTGCTTTTGTTTTTATGTAATCCGTTTTTGTCGATAATATGGCCCAAATATTCGATGCTTTTCTTCATGAAATGACATTTATCTTTATTAAGCTTTAAGTTATTTTCCTGTAATTTTTGAAGTACTTGACGTAGTCTAGTCAAGAGTTGTATCTCTGAAGTACCTTGTACTATGATGTCGTCAAAAAAACATTTGACGCCTTCGATCCCTTGTAGCAACTGATCCATGAATTTTTGCCATATATTGGGCGCTATTTTAACGCCGAACATGAGTCTATTGACTTTGAAGGTGCCTTTATGTGTACTGAGTGTTTGCATCATGGCGCTTTCTTCGTCCATCATCATGTGTAAGTAAGCTTGACTCAGGTCCAATGTGCAGAATAACTCTCCTCCATTCATTTCTACTAGAATGTCTTCAATGATCGGAATTGGATATTGTTCATCCCTGATGACCTTATTAAGTGTGACTTTGTAGTCTGCACAGAGACGTATGTTCCCGTTAGGTTTGACAATTGGAACAACAGGTGTACCCCATTCCGAGTTGTCAACTTTCGTGATCACGCCTTGTTTACATAATCGCTCTATTTCTTCATCTACTTTTGCTTTAAGTGCGTATGGAATCCGTCTAGGTTTGACAAAAATTGGTGTAGCATTCTCGTTAAGGGTAAAACGACCTTTGAAATTAGGTATACACCCAAGGGTACCGTCAAACACGTTGCCGAATTCAGAGATAAGTTTTTCTAGGTCCGGGTGTGTATCTGTATTGACTTGATTGATGTTATTCAGGTCTAGGTTAAGTGCTCGAATCCATGTTCGCCCGAAAATAGCGTCCACGTCTGCTTTGATAATGTAAAGTTTTTCATTAAAAATTTGATTTTTATATTTGCACGTGACATACGCGACACCCAGGGGTGCAAATACCTCCTTCATGTAGGTTCTCATGGTAACGTTCGTTTTGTAAATTTTGCAACCAGTATTTAATCGTTGAAATTCTGCGTAAGACATGGACGATAATGCTGCTCCCGTGTCCACTTCCATTTGTGTGTCCTTGTTGTTAAGGGATATGTGTATTATAAACTTATCTGTATTGGGAGTACATATTAAGTTCATGTCCCAGGGTGTACTGTCGTCAACTGTATCAGACCTGATGTCCGCGACAAACTCCTCGGCGTGTTCAGGTTCTATTTGATTGTTAGTGTTGGTAACTTGCAGACATACTCGTGCAAGATGACCCTTTCTTTTACATTTGTTGCAGGTGTCATGAATGCTTCGACATTTGTTTGCTTGATGTTCGTGACTTCCGCAACGAAAACATCTTCCCTTTAGATCATGAATTGAAAGAGGTTTGTGGTTTGATCTCTGTTTGACGATATTATGTATAGGTTGGATTGTGCGCTGGTCTTGACTCGAGCAGTGTGCCGGTGACATGTAGGTGCTGTCTGATTTTGCAAGTTCTAAAGCTGTTGCTGTTTTTACTACTTGTGTGAAGTTGGTAACCTTTGTATCCTGTAATAGTTTTATACGAATTTCGCCATCTCGTAAACCTCGAATAAATTGAAGGGTCAGAAATTGATCACTAATTGATTTTTTACAGTGCCCGCATGAGAATTCGCAATCTTGGCACAATCTTTTCAATTCTGACGTATAGAGCATTACAGTTTCATGAGGTTCTTGAATGCGAGTAACAAATTTGTGTTGGCATGCCCAGATACTAGGTTTCGGGTCTATATATTCCTTCAGTGCTTTGACAACTATGTTGAAATCCAACTCGCACGGATCGTCGGGTGCACATAAGTCGTACGCCTTCTGATGTAGGTCAGGAGGTATGGAACTGAGGAGCATGAGCGTTCGGGTTCGTGAATTTTCGCAGTTGCTTAATTTCATGTAGGTTTCCAGTCTCCTTACGAAATTCGTAAAATTTTCACGTTCATGTAACGGTTGAAAATGTATTTTAGGTAGATGAGCGATTGAAGAGGCATTATCAAGAGTAGGTTCAAAGCTCCTTGTGTGTTGCGAAGCTGACACGTAGGTCGAGGGTGCATCGGTAACGGGAGGTGGACGTAAGGCATGTAACTTTAACTTTAATTGTAAAATATTTTCTTCCGTTGTGTGACGCTGTTCAATTTCTGCTTCTAAATTCTCAGTTTGTAATTCAATTTCACTTTGAATGTTGTCAAATTTTTTCTCGTAGTTGTCAAGGCTTGTAAGCCTTTGACGTATTTCAAAGTCCGATATATTATGTAGTTGTTGTAATTGTAGGTCTAGTTTTGTAAGTTGACCACGTACCGAGGCCCGAAGGCGTGTAAGCCGTTCAAGTTCCTCCGTCATCGTCGCCAGTTTTATGTATTCATTAATTATTCATTTAAATAACATTTGTACTGTTTACATTATTTTAATAGAATGACATTAGGATATGACATTTCCTATTTCTTTTAATTTATACAGCATCATAGACAAATAGGTTGAAGTATATAACAGCCTTAAATACCTAAACGAAACTAAGGATATACCGTTAGATCAGATATTCGTTTGTAATACCAATCAAACGACTTAAATACAATTATCTAAATAAAATACTTAAGCTTAAACTTCTCATTTTTAGGGTTCCGTACCTTAAAGGAAAAAACGAATCCTTATAGCATCACTTTGTTGTCTGTCTGTCAATACCCTTTAACTCAGGAACTCGTTGAAGTATCAAGCTGAAATTCATATCAAATACTCAGGACTACTGTCCCTTTGAGCCGTGAAAAAAATCAAACATTTATCCTAAGAAATCAAAAGATACAGCAAATTTTCGAATAAATACTTTACTCGCAAGGTAATCAAAACGTACACTCAGAAACTTGAAATTACGGCGCTACCGAAAACAACGATACCTATTCGTACGGACGATTGCCTCTGTCACTCTCATGACACCTTAATTGGAGTAAAAGAGAAAGATGACCGAAATATACGAACTTCGATGTTAGCGGTACCGCTCCTGGTACAAAGCAACGTTAACAACAATAATATTACTTTGCTATTCCGCTGTTTAATAACGTGCTAGTCAATCAGTGCCAACCCGTTATATTTACTTGCGTATTTTTTCATGCATTAATGTTCCCTCCCTCCCACCGCAAAATTAAATACGCAAATAAATATACCAAACCACCACCAATAATACCAAAACTCGACACGTGTTTCGCCTCTCTACGAGGCATCCTCAGGAGACGCTTGAGATGTTGTCGGTCTGACGTCCGCACGTTATTAAACAGCGGAATAGCAAAGTAATATTATTGTTGTTAATAATATGGACTTCCGCAAAGTAACGCCTGATTCAATTAATTACAAAGCAACGTCTTATAGCACAGTATAGCACAGATAAGCAATATATATAGCAAAGAAAAAATTACGAAGAGAGAACCTTTTAGGTTTATTTACGAGATAAAATGATGTATATAAAATCGATGGACGAGTCCGAATCGCACTTGGCCGGTTTTTTATCACACACATAAATAAATTTGCAATAAATCTCTTAGTATGCAATAAGCGTGTGTACATTAGATTATTGAGGACATAAGACGTTTTGTTATTAATGCATGAATAACCAACATGGCGCCCGGCGTGCTTGCGAAGGACAACCGGTAGATACTAATTTTCCTGCCGTGATTCGGATTTCCCATGGGTATTTCGATTAATTATTCATAATATTCAATCGTGTTGTTGGCACGTGTAAAAAGTAAAGATGCAAGGCTAGTTATCGGTCAAGAAACTATATCGTCCAAGGCTCTAGTGTAAGTTTCTTTTGACGTAAAAAAAAACCTTATTTATATGGGTTTATATGGGTAACTCTAACGCAATGGTGACGTTTTGTTAACTTTACGTCACGAATACGTTTGCGTTTCCCATATAAATTACATTATCACTTACGCGTTCGTAAACGTTTTTTTACGTCAAAAGTAACTTACACTAGAGCCTGCTGTAATAGTTATTGATTTACAAGGGAGCGAAGTTAGTGGTTAGGTTACCTTATAGTGGTATTTTCGTGGTAAAGATTCCAAAATTGGTTCCAAAAAAGTGGAATATTGAACGAAGGGTAGATTTCAAGGCACGAGAGATGAAAACTTTGCTGCCAACTTAACATTTTCAAATCACTACCGCAACGAAAATGGTGAAAATAATCAAACATTTAATTAGTTTATCCTTCAATATAACATATTTATAATTGTGGTCGCTTACTGTATCGAAGTCAAGGATATCTAAATGAAGGAATCTAATGTTTTTATTTTAACTCACTAAGGCTCTATATTCCGTTTAGAATGTTTATAAGCTGACCACCGGTCTAGTGACCCTGCCTATGAAGCTGATGGTCCTGGGTTCTAATCCCAGTCAGGGCATTTATTTGTGTGATGAGCACTATTTATTCCTGAGTCATGGGTGTTTTCTATGTATTTAAGTATTTATATGTATCTATCTATTATATATATAGTCGTCTAGTACCTACAACACAAGCCTTACTGAGCTTACCGTAGGACTAGGTTGATTTGTGTAAGATCGTCCAGAAATATTTATTTATTTATAAATAGAACGAGTGGATTGCGTTGGCGGAAGGTACTTTCGTATTTATAATATTAGTACCTATGTATGTCTCATATGTATACGGATTAGTCTAAAGGGTTCTGAGGAATTGTTCGGATTAGTCCCTGCCGTCTCCTTCCGCCATTGTTCTACGCGGCAACATTTCCACCCCCACCACCTGGATAGTTGGAAATCCTCTGTTCGTTTCTCTAGAAATTTCCTGCCTCGTACATCAAAACTGTGGAATGATTTGCCGTCAGCGGTATTTCCGAACTGATACGACCCTCATACCTTCAAGAAAAAATGTACTCTGCGAACGGTAAATAGCCAGTAACTGGCCACTTTTCAATAACTGGCCATCTTATACTGAAAATGAATTCTGTTTACCTAAAATTGAACACATTTTCTAATGGAATTTCAGTTATTGGCCACCCTTCAATAACTGGCCACCTTACACTAAAATAAATTCTAATCACATATAAACAGAGTTAATATTCAATATAATGTGGTCATTTATTGGAGGGCGGCCAGTTACTAGCGAATTACCCTACTCTTATCTTAAAGGCTGGTGTTACGAATGCCCATGAGCGACGGTAATTGCTTATCATCAGGCAATTCGTCTGCTCTTGCCACCTTTGTCATAAAAAAAGGGTTTATGCACAGTTTGCATTGCAAGCATGCAGCGGAAAGAAAACCTGTTATACAACTGCAACTAATCAACATGGTTCGGTAGCCATTTTGTGCAAAAAACCTGTCCGCCATTTCGTATCTACTCACCTGACCGCGATAGCCAATTTCATCTATAAGTACCTAAGGCCCGGGCACACCACGCCCGGTACCGCGAACATTGAAGTTCGTTGGGGCTCATTCAAAAATAAATCATGTACTTAATCGTTTTTGGGGGGGAGGGGGTCAAAGAAATATCATGATTGATCACGATGGGGGAGGGGGGAGCCCAAGACCACATCACGTTTACTTTAGTTTAGTTTTAGTAGTACTGTTTTTGGTGTGATGTAACATAATTTCGTTGACTTTGTAGTGAAAAGTGTCGACTCAAAAATCACTCGAAAACTACACGTGATTTTGACTTGAGGGCTAGCGTTAAGATCACCAAATATCACCAAGGGGGAGGAGGGGGTCATCATAAGGCCAAAAACGATCACATGATTTTTGAATGAGCCTTGGGTGATGGCACCAAAGTTGGACACTTTAAGCTGACAGGCACCAATGATGGACACTTAGTTCTTAATTCATAAACTTTATAAATTGAATGTTTACCAACAAATGCACAACACTTGACTCCTTTTTTTTTTATGACAAAGGTGGCAAACGAGCAGACGGATTGCCTGATGGTAAGCAATTACCGTCGCCCATGGGCACCCGCAACATCAGGGGAGTCACAAGCGCGTTGCCGGCCTTTAAGGGGGGTTGGAGCTCTGGGAACCTTATTCACCATCAGGAACACAACACTACATACCTGAAAGGTAGCAGTGCTATTATGGCTGTGGTCTTCTGTAAGGAGGAGGTACTTCCCCAGTTGGGCTTCTCCAGATTCAAGCGTGATGGTACTTCGCTGTGCCCTACCTCTCATTGTTGGACGTAGTTTAAGGACATACCCGGGTCCAAAATCCTTTGAAATAAGCACTAATGTTCATGATTGGTTCCTTGTCCATTACTGGCGCCGTCACTGTATATTTCGAGCATCTTTCTCTTTCACTCCAATTAGGGCGTCATGAGAGAGATAGAGACAATCGTTCGAAATTTACGAATAAACCTTTTTTTGCAGTAGCGCCGCAGAAACGTTAAATAGTGTGTCATGCTCTAAATGATCGTGACCTAGCATTAGCGATGTGAGACTTCGAAAGACTTAAGGGTTGGTCACATAGGCCGCGTTTTGTGGCGTGGCGCAGCGGGGCGCGACGCTGCCGTCCGAATGTGTGCCTTATTGCGTTACATTATACTAGTAACAGACGTTCCGATTTGGCTGGAGCCGACCGTCCGACCACGACCAAAACGGAAAGTGTGTAGGGCGGTCGGTCCAACATAATTATTATTATTACTGGTTGGACGTGGTCGGCTCGCCGGCGCATCCGACAAGCCGACCGTCCAACCAAAACGGAACGTCTGGAAGCTTTGTTCCGACCAAAAGCAGCTCAGTCGCATTTGCAACGCCGCCGACGCAGGACGTCAACATGGAGGATGACGGAGAAGGAATGAATGAAGCGCATACAGAACGCGAGATAATAATCAACATTTTAGAATTATACAAAAGGTTTCCTTGTTTGTGGGACTTATCCCATTTTTTAGAGGCACTAATGTAGCTGCCACAACTGTAGCGGCTATCGCCTGTTTTGAAAGGGTGGCCGGCATGACGGCCGTTCACTATTCAGAGCAAAGACAACTGTAGGGTACAGTTGTGGGGACGGATGGTGAGGGACCATGAGTTGTGACATTGAAGTTTTCGATAAGGAGTATCGAGTTTATTATCTGTGCATCTCGCTTTCGCTTGTACCATTTTAGTGCGAACGAGATGCACAGATAGTAAACTCGATACTCGTTATCGAAAACGTCAAAGTCACAACTCATGGTAAGGGTACTGACGGCTGGATAGCCAACCGTCGGAACGTCTGTAGCAATGTTGGAACTTTCCGTCTTGGTCGTGGTCGGACGGTCGGCTCCAGCCAAATCGGAACGTGTGTTACTAGTATAAGCCACACCGCTGTCACGCCCCGCTGCGCCACGCTCTCAAAACGCGCCTATCTGCCCAAGCCTTTACCTATTTGTTATGATTTGAACTCTCAAGATTTTTGATAATTAAAACCAAGTGCGGGTAGTTGGAAAGACTGTAGCGGTGTAGCGCCATTACAAAAAGAAGCAATTCTCTGTAGGCCTGTCCCGGTACCGCGAACATCGAAGTTTGTATGTTTCGAGCATACTCTTTTACTGCATAATAGGCGTCATGAGAGTGATAGAGACAATCGTTCGAAATTTACGAATATCGGTACTATAAGTGGGTACGAACGGAATAAAAATGGGTACCACAGCTTACACGTCGCCTAGTATAAGTACAGTCAACCAATTTGATTTATGGGCCACTTCGTACCTTGTCACAGTGAAAATCTATATGACAGACGCAAAATATCTCTTATTAACGTCACTGTGACAAGGTTCGAAGTGGCCTGGAAATCAAATGGTTGACTGTATCTATATGTGAGGTCATCCGTTTGTAAGAAGTATTAGAGCTCGTTCACACGCAGACATCCGAATTTATGCGGGAACTATTTTTTGAAGCATCCGATTTACTCGCAATAGTATTTGCACGCGTTCACACGAGCGTACGGTTGCAGAATTCGGTAAGAAAACGGATCCTGCATAAATTGCATAATGTGTCGTCCGATTTTGCGATTACAAATTGGCTTAGTGGCAACAGGGGCTACCGCGAACAACGATATTCGTTAATTTCGGAAGATTTTCTCTGTCACTCTCATGACACCTAAATTGGAGTAAAAGAGAAAAATGCCCGAAATATACGAACTTCGATGTTCGCGGTACCGCTCCAGTATTCCAATGTTTGCATTCACACGAGCTCGGATGAAAAATCCTGCAAAAACCCAGATCAGGACCGGATAATCTTAAAACTGGGCGGCCATGTGTACACACTGTCCGGATTTACAGGATCCGATAATGAGGATATGTTTATTTACAGAAATTACAATCGTATTATGATAACTACAAGTACTTTACTAGTTACAGTATAAAATCTTAAAAAGGGTCTTGTCTTGAGGCATTGTACCAAAGATACTGGCGGCATTTCCTCGTTGTATCGCAACGCTGATACGTTGTGCGAGGAACATTATAAATTGAATATTTACCAACAAATGCACAACACTTGACTCCTTTGAAATAAGCACTAATGTTCATGATTGGTTCCTTGTCTATTACTGGTGTCACCCTACGAGTAGTCTACTGCTTACAACATTAAATCTAAAAACGGCTCTTTAGACATTGTTACAAGGATGCTGGCGGCATTTCCTCGTTGTATCGCAAAGCTGATACGTTGTGCGAGGAAGCCGGCAGCTCTTCGGTCACCAGTTACATCAACCAGACGCTTCGCGATTTTTGCAAAAAGTTTGTGCTGGGACCCCATGGACC
This sequence comes from Grapholita molesta, assembly GCA_022674325.2. NCBI lineage: Eukaryota > Metazoa > Arthropoda > Insecta > Lepidoptera > Tortricidae > Grapholita > Grapholita molesta. Next base: position 4,596,390 of record CP053147.2, read on the forward strand.
TAGCGTCTCTACGCCAAACGGTACAAAATGTTTACAAGCAAGCAATTTTAAAAGCGTCTTTGGCATCCTCAAGGCCTGCGATCTCACAGTTTGTGGGCAAAGCCCTTAGGATATTTCCTATGAGATGAGACGTGCTATGAATAGACGCCAAAAAGGCTGGGGAAGCCACACTATAATTAGTAGATCTGACAAAACTTAATGCTTTCGGACTCGGGTATGTCCTTAAACTACGTCCAACAATGAGACGTAGGGCACAGCGTTGACCATCACGCTTGAATCTGGGGCAGCCCAACTGGGGAAGTACCTCCTCCTTACAGAAGACCACAGCCATAATAGCACTGCCACCTTTCAGGTATGTAGTGTTGTGTTCCTGATGGTGAGTAAGGTTCCCAGAGCTCCAACCCACCCTTAAAGGCCGGCAACGCGCTTGTGACTCCCCTGGTGTTGCGAGTGCCCATGGGCGACGGTAATTGCTTAACACCAGGCAATCCGTCTGCTCGTTTGCGCGTATGTCATAAAAAAAAATGCCGTGTGAACTGGCTCTTACTTTTTAATATCTACTTACCTACTCCATTTCTCAAAACTCTAAAACCGGTTCAACTTATTCCCGTGAATGCACGTTCCGCCATCCGAATCATTGTATTAGGTCAGTTTCTGCATACGAATTTTCATACGATTATCAACCTTGAAAATACTTAGATTGAGTTTATAATTGCATGGTAGTAAATTGAGTGTTGCAATCCTTTTAGAACCTGCAATGGTGGCAGGTACGCGAAAAAAAAGTTTTGAAGGTTATCTTTATCATATAGCTTTTATAGCACAGCCCTTTATAGGACTGAGGGAACATCTTTCCCAGCAATCATCATGACGACCAGTCTGGCCTAGTGGGTAGTGACCCTGCCTATGAAGCTGATTGTCCTGGATTCGATTCCCAGTCAGGGCATTTATTTGTGTGATGAGCACAGATATTTGTTCCTGAGTTAAGTATTTATATGTATCTATCTATTATATAAGTATATCGTCGTCTAGTACCTACAACACAAGCCTTACTGAGCTTACCGTAGGACTAGATCGATTTGTGTCAGATTGTCCCGAAATATTTATTTATTATTCATTTATCATCATCATGTCAGCCGAAAGACGTCCACTGCTGGACATAGCCTCCCCCAAAACGACCCAATAAGACCGGTCCCGTGCCTTCCACATCCAGCTGCATCCCGCGACCAGTATTTGAACTCCACCAATATTTGAACCTCCTTTCTAAGTAATAGAGGAGTTAAGAGAGTTAGAAGAAGATTTGCGTAATTTTTAACACCCATCAAATCAAATCAAATAATTTATTTGCTCAAATACAGTCAAGTGGTTCTTAAATACATTTTGTGTACAGTGTATTCAGCCTGCTAGTAATACTAAGCATGCAGCGCGCATACATGTATTATTACAATGAAATTAATATAAGACTGGCGTATAATATAAATTTACTTAGATTTAATAAAATGCATAAAAAATTATAAATAAATATTACAGAATTTAGGTACAGGACGTTCTTAATTCTTACACAAATTGACTTAGCCCCACGGTAAGCTAAAGAAGGCTTGTGCTGTGGGTACTCAGCCATATACATAGAAAAAACTTTAACTATTATCTGTGCTCATCACACAAATGAATGCCTTTACTGGGACCTGCATCATAGGTAGGGTCACTATCAACAGCTCAAAGCTACACTTAGCTAAAATCTAATTAAACCTTCCTAAACTATAAGGATGAAATCAATAATATAATTGCTATCATACGACTTATACAATAGTACTTTCGATACTAGTGAAAAAAATTTTTTTTTCGACGAGGGTGAACGTTGGAGCCCGAGTGAAACGAGGGTGACAATCACCCGTGTCTTCAAGAAGTTTTTACGCCTTAAAAAGTGAAATTTATTTTATTTGCGAAAAGTGCACTTTTTACGCACTAGTTAGGAAAAAAATATTACAGTAAATAATGTCAAGTCAGAATAAAAAAATATTACCATAGACAATAAACATATGAAACAGCCAATAGGCTAGTTGACTGTTTTTTTTTTATTCTATCAATCGATCCCTTTCGTTCTACGGATGAAATGTATGTATGGGAGTAATGGCCTTAAAACTACACAAACGCCAGAAATGAGCGTCAAAGTCTGACATTCGTATTTCCCGCGAAAACGCTCCTTACAAAATGAGAACTTATGAAGTCACTTATTCCTAGCCGCCCTCTGTAAAGTATGGAAAAGGAAAAATAATAATTGCTATTTGGACCGCGAAATATTGCGTTTATGAATATAGTTGCCTTACAATTAATTTTGCAGTAAACCGCGAGGCTTTGATAGGCACCATGGTTTTTTGAAATTTCGCAAATTGAAAATGCTGTTTTTATTTTGTAAACGTGATACATTTAAATCAAATAAGTATTTATATTCAAGTTTATTTTTAATTGATATAATATTCGTCATTGTGAACCAATTTCACTTAATTTTGTTGTAAAATTTAATATGTGTCAACATCTCTATGATGCCTTTTTGGATTTAACCATTCTTAATTTGCGCAAGCTATCCGCCGTGGCCATCGAGCTATTTTTATCCTAACTTAAACGAATACCTATGCAACAAGTTATCAACGGTAAAACCGCGCATAATATTATAGACACACAACCAAATTATAAAACCGCAGGAATGTACTCCCGGTCTTACTACGACAACGTTTTCAATTTGGCCGCGTAATATTTGTACGCACGTTGTTCTGTTTATTGACTAAGCTGTCTTTGTCTGCCATATGTGCTAATTGATGTTGCTTTCTCGCTCTAAGATTATATTAGGACACATGAATTTATAGATGTTGAATTGCTCAGTAGGCTTAGTCTTTAGCCTATATGAATAACGTACAGTCTTGGTTACTTTTAGTATTTTTTTTAATGAATTGCGTCCCCTTTTTCTAAAAAAAGGTGGTCAAGTGAACTCAAGTGGTTAAGAGAGTTGACGTTGACGTCATTCGCTAAAAATATGAGGTTGACATTTACATGTAATGTTGCCAGGCATTAGGGAAATACACAAATTAAAGGGAATTCCCATTACTTTGTGCTGTATGTGTGGTCTAAGCCAGAAAAAGCATTGATGAGACAGATTCTTAATTTGACATATTCTACACGTTTCAAAAATTAAAAGCAGTTAATTCAAACCAAGTCCCAGCTCCCTTTAAAAACATCAATCTTTAAGAATGTCTATCTTGATCTTGGCCATTTATAATTTTAGAGGGAAGTTTTTTCATTAAAATATGCTTTTTGACATGATCTGAACATTGTGATCATTTAAAATATATAGTACAATGACACCACTTATGAAAAAAACCTACCTAAATCCCAACTCCTTTTAAAAATATCAATCTTTGAAGATCATATATAATTTTAAAGAAATGTTTTTTTTTCTTTTTTTTTATATTATATGCTTATTTTTTATAATCTTTAAGATAATTCTAAGTCTTTTGTAACCCCTAAGTTTTTTGCATATTAAATAAATCTCAGGCTACTCTGGTATACTGTGACCTAAAGTGCCTATCAATAATACTTTGGAAAATATTAATGCATGTTGGCAAAGAAATCGTTCCATTTTAAATGAATTATGTTTTATGATAAAAAAAATACGTACAAACAAACGTAACATGAACCTAACATCACGAGATCGGGTGAGCCATAATACAGGTCTAGTACTAACTTACACTTTTAATTTGTATTGTGTTCATTTGTTCAAAATTTATTACATTTGTGCAAATGAAATTTATTCCGGAATAAACAATTTTCTTTTCATTTCATAAGTGTATTGCATACGAAATAACTGTGGGAATAAAATCGAATTGAGCTGGCAATACCAGTGACGCAAACAATTTTGACAGATTCACTTCGCACGTCGCGGCGTTGCGTGGTCTGTGCCTACTCGTGCGCAACGCAAACGCATACTTGTTGCAAATTCGTAATTAATTCCAGGAAAATCCACGATAATCGGTTGTGTTGTGAAAAAAAAAACTGGTTCAAAAACATTGGAGTGCAGTGTTGGTTTTAAGGATCATAGTCTCTACGCAGGTAAGCGTTAAAAAAAAACAAGATGTGGAGTTCGAAAGTTGAAATTGCAAATTTAATTCGCAGTCCGCGCGTCACTCGATTCATAGTGCTCAAAACAAGGCTTTTAAGACTTCTATGCGATCATAGTTTCACAGTGTAGTGCTGTTATGTAAATAAATAGGAGTTAGGTCATAATTGTTATGATAATTTTGCTTTGTTGCCTACGTTTTATCACTCGTTTAGGTATTTTGTTGATGACTTAAGTATTCGTCATTAAACTGACTAAATTACTTATAAAACTTTATTATTAGTTTATTATTTTAAATATTTCTCATAAAGTAGTGTCTACCAGTGTTATTAAACCTGTTTAGGCTTAGGTTCAACATTGCATATAACTTGTCTGTGGGAATTACCAGCTATCTGTCGAGTGTGTTTCATGTAGTTGTGAGGCATTTATCATTATCACATTAAACATGTTGAAATGTGGTGTTTACACTGAGGATTCTTGAAAGTTAGGATGGTCAACTAATAATTTGTATTTTCTCTGTTTGTGTACATTTTAGATAAACATTCAAAACATTATTATTTTTTTTTATTATTAGAGCTCAATTTATTCTACATAGTGCATTAATGATATTGCGTCTTGTGGTATTGTTTTCAATTCACTGATGTAGACCCCAAATTGAGGAGGCTTTTACCCGGGATTCAAAACATAGTTTAGTACTAATACTTAAGCTCCGGTATTGTATACTCAATAATTACAAATTGAATGGCACGAAATAACATTAAAACCAAAGGTATTGTATAACTAAACCTAGATTTCTGCTGATGTTTTGGAAGTGTGACTTCCTTGTAATGATATGATGAAGTTCTAATTTTGTAATTTGTAATTCCATATAAAAATTGTGAAAGTTAAAATCAGTATATTGAATACTTTAGCTTATATATGGCCTAGTATACATTCTGGGTTTGAAGGTCAGGTCAGTCACTTTTGTAAAACTAGTGCTTATGCCAATTCCTGGGATTTTTAGTCAAATGGACCCCAGGTTCCCAGGAGCTGCAGCAAAAATGCTGGGAAAATAGCCATCCAGAAAAGAGCCCATAATAACAAAATGGATTCCGTGTATTAATACAAAAAGGATAAAAGATAGACCTTGGAAAGGATACTGTTATTGTCCATACCAAAACAATACAGGTATTAAGCGTCTAGACATACGGACTGCATGTCATCCAAAGTTTGTATGGGAACTGCACACAGACTGCACCAAGTCTATGAAAATTGCAGTTAAGTTGCAGTCCGCCTGTCTAGACCCTAAAAGTCCTCACATTAAGGTTATTTGTCAGATAATTATTGATCTACCTTGAAAATATATGTTTACAATGCAGATATATGAAAAGTAAACAGCAAGTATTTAGCAATACTATGAGTGTCAAATCAAGGCTGTATGTTATATTGACATGCAGCAATTAGGCCTTATATGGATTATTCCAATTACAGTAAAATGTAGCATCTTGCTGAATGTAGATTATGCTTTACATTTTGTCCATACTTTGAAAAAATCTTATATCTGACACAGATACTTAAGTTGAAACGTAGTAACTCTGTAGGTACTCATCTCATATAGTTATGTCATTTTACTTTTGATTCCCAGACTAACCTTTCGATAACCAGTCTGGCCTAGTGGGTAGTGACTCTGCCTACGAAGCTGATGGTCCTGGGTTCAAATCCCTGTCAGGGCATTTCTTTGTGTGATGAGCACAGATATTTGTTCCTGAGTTATGGGTGTTTTCTATGTTTAAGTATTTACATGTATCTATTATATATATATCGTCGTCTAGTACCTACAACAGAAGCCTCATTGAGCTTACCGTAGGACTAGGTTGATTTGTGTAAGATTGTCCCGAAATATTTATTTATTATTTATAAGTTATGAGGTACATTGTACAGTTTTAGTGGTGGTTTAGACTATAGCATAAACAACCATATTCGGATTCAATAGATAACGAAAATAATGTAAACAAATCCATCTTCATAGCTTCGCATTAAAAAGCAACCTTTGTTTAATTGTCATTGGGTATACATTTATTATTCACATTATTGTTTAGTTTAGTTTATTATCACATTTTTATAATTACCTATATTCAGTGCAAACAAACATTTATCTATATTTTGACATGTGTCATATGTTTTTTTGCTTAAAAATTCAGTTGTCAGTCGGCCATGTTTGTTTACATTATTTTCGTTTTCTATTGACCCAGAATATAGATCTGTTGGAATGTCTAATTTCGGAAACAATGAATAGCATTAGATAATATTTAATCACAGTAGATACGTATTAGTAATCCGATAAAAACTTGTTTTCTTCTTCTTTCTTATTTAAAAAAAATATGGCTTCCATCAATAAATCAATCGATGATTTCGCCAGTGTCAAGTAGAATAACAAATAAGATCACTGCATAATACGCTATCAATATTACACACTAAACAACGTTTGAACAAAAAACAAAAAATATATTTTCAAGACGATTTCGCCATTTTGAGGTTCAACCGTCAATCCTCAACTTGTTTTAAATGTTAATCTCTTTTTTTCTCTAAATCCCTCTCGCTGAGTCGCTGACATTTCTCGGGGTTGCCACGTCTTTCTCTAAAGGCGACCTTACACGTATTCACGTATAAAGCGATCGTCACACAGTCAAGGTGAAAGATATAGATGCGGTCAAAGTTAAACTGGACCCGGGTATGTCCTTAAACTACGTCCAACAATGAGAGGTAGGGCACAGCGATGACTATCACGCTTGAATCTTGGGCAGCCCAACTGGGGAAGTACCTCCTCCTTACAGAAGACCACAGCCAAAATAGCACTGCTACCTTTAGGGTTTGTAGTGCTGTGTTCCTGATGGTGAGTAAGGTTCCCAGAGCTCCAACCCCCTTTAAAGGCTGGCAACGCGCTTGTGACTCCCCTGGTGTTGCGGGTGCCCATGGGCGACGGTAGTTGCTTACCACCAGGCAATCCGTCTGCTCGTTTGCCGCCTATGACATAAAAAAAAAAAAAGTGCCATAATTAGAATATATGCACATTATTAATTTACTATTATGGTACATGTATAGTCAAACAATTTGATTTATGGGCCACTTCGTACCTTGAAACTGTACCTATACATATTCTCTTTGGTTGAGTCGATATCTTTGGCCTTGAAATAATACAATAGAATGTACCTACCTTATAGAGAACATTAAATTACACTGTTTTAGCAATTAAATTGTATTTATTAATTGAGAATTATAATACTTCGAATACAAGTACAAGGAGTAGTTGCCATTGTCGCCACGCTTAGCAGGCGGGTTGGCGACGGACGCTGCTGCCTAAATACAAGGAGTAGTTGCCATTTTCGCCACTCTTGGCAGGCGGGTTGACGACGGACGCTGCTGCCTAAATACAGCTGGAATGAAATAAGAATATCTTCGATATTCAAATTGAAATAAAAATAGAAAAACTTGACTCGCAGCGCGAAGTATTTCTATTTTTCTTTCGATTTAAATATCGAAGATATTCGCTAGCAGACGTTTCTCGATAATAAAAATAATTTTGATATCAGAATGTTAACCTAATTAGAAATTAGTAGGTAAGGTAGCTGCAACCATAAACTGACGCATGCATGATAGCAACGCTAAGTATTCGTTTAATTATTTATTGTTACGCTATGTGGGTTGTTCACGTGTCATATGCGTGGTCCTTAAGGCTTGGGCACATAGGCGCGTTTTGTGAGCGTGGAGTGAGCGGGGCGCGACGCTGCCGTCCGAATAAATAAATATAAATATTTTGGGACAATCTTACACAAATAGCGGTACGGTAAGCTCAGTAAGGCTTGTGTTGTAGGTACTAGACGACGATATATATAATAGATAGATACATATAAATACTTAAATACATAGAAAACACCCATGACTCAGGAACAAATATCTGTGCTCATCACACGAATAAATGCCCTGACTGGGAATCGAACCCAGGACCATCGGCTTTCACTATCACTACCCACTAGGCCAGACCGGTCGCCCAACAAGTATGCCCAACAAAAGACTCGTGTCAGATAAACCCGTCTCTTTTTAACTGTCTATATTAGACAGAAACGGCTAATGTACATCGTGCACGACTAATAATTCCCTTTAATGGTATAATGATTGACGCAATACTACATATTTGTTTAATTTATCGAAGCTAAGGCAATTACGGCGCTCTGAACACAAGTATATTACTGTCTAGTGCTATTTAATACGACTTTACGACCATATTACGTAGCATTATTTATCTATGAGTATTATAACATTCTTCCTATTGGCAACAAATGAATAGATGTAGGGATTTTCCGTTACAAAGGGACGGTGCCAATTTTCAAAGCAGGATAAAATAAATTCTGTTAAATCTTGTAAGCAGATTTGATTGGAGCATTCAACGTACACTATCAGATATATCGGAGCTGTGGAGGTGGTCACAAATATCTGAACAACGCCTCGGTAAAGGCGATAAAGTGCGTGTGCAGATATTTGTGATCACAGCTCCAATAAATCTAATGGCGACTACAAGCCGATTCACAAGAGTTGCCGTGAGTTTTGTACTCAACTGGCAAGGTTTATATGTGATTCCATGACAAAAGGTACCTTATGGCGGTTGGCGCTTACGCTATTACTAACGACGCTTCAATACTAATGTAATGTGTTGCAACGTAAGCGCCAACCGCCGTAAGGTAGGTAACTTTTGCCGCGGAACGTCAATGTGACATTATCTAGCAAAAGGGACCTTATTGTCAATGGCGCTTACGCCGTTGTTCACGGTTCCGCAATACAAGCGCAACGCGGTTCGACGTAAGTGCCATCGACAATAAGGTCCCTTTTGCTAGATAATGTCACATATAAACATACGGTGCTAACTCGTGAATCGTCCCGTACCTAGTACCTAGGAGACATCATACCTAGAGACCATGCCGATAATGGCACCGATTTTTGATTTTTCATCTTGCGAAATCAAAAACTTTGATTACGAAAATAATTAGGTACACACAGAAGAGTGAATAAGCTGTTACTGGACCAGCGTGCTCCACCCTCGACCTCGTCGACACTTACCATCAGTGACTGAGGTCAAACGCTGGTCAGTCTTGCATAAAAAAAAAGTTACTCGCCATTATTTTGGCACGAAATATATAATTAACGATTAATCTCTGTCATTCATGTTGCTAAATTACAATGTCTTTGTTTCTGACAGATTTTAAAACGTCAGAGTAGAGTGCACGAATTTGGTCACATCATTAAGGGCTCATTCAAAAATCATGTCATAGTTTTTGGCCTTATTTTGACCTCAACCCTCAACTAGTGATATTTGGTGATTTTAACGCTAAAGAAAAGATCACGTGTAGTTTTCGAGTGATTTTTGAGTCGACACTTGTCACTACAATGTCAACGAAATTATGTTACATCACACCGAAAACAGTACTTCTAAAACTAAACTAAAGTACACGTGATGTGGTCTTGTACTCCCCCCTCCCCCCTCGTGACCAATCGTGATATTTCTTCGACCCCCTCCTTCCCAAAAACGATCACATCATTTTTGAATGAGCCCTAATAAGGGCAAATGAGAATATCCATAATGCGAATGAAAAAGTCTGTTATTGTAAAACATACATACGTAGTTAAAATGTATAGCAATAATTTCAATTTTCCTGTATCTCAAAAATTATAAAGCCCTTAATTGCGCCGTTGCACAAGTAAATAAAAATGTGCTAAAATCGTGAAAGTTGAAAGTTAAGAATACACATGGATGCAATAAATAATTATCATGGATTCCGCATCGCTGCAAAGTTATTCGATGATGCGATGTTTCACACGCTCACAGACTCAATTCGGAAGATTTTACACGTTCCTGTTGACTGTCCGGTGCTCCCAATGGGTCACGCATTTTTTTTAATGACTTAAGCGGCAAACGAATAGACGGATTGCCTGATGGTAAGCAATTACCGTCGCCCATAGGCACCCGCAACACCAGGAGAGTTACAAGCACGTTGACGGCCTTTAAGGGGGGCAGGAACACAACACTACATACCTGACAGGTAGCAGTGGTATTATGGCTGTGGTCTTCTGTAAGGAGGAGGTACTTCCCCAGTTGGGCTGCTCTAGATTCAAGCGGTCATAGCTGTGCCCTACCTCTCATTGTTAGACGTTGTTTAAGGACATACCCGGGTCCAACAACACCAGGGGAGTTACAAGCGCGTTGTCGGCCTTTAAGGGGGGTTGGAACTCCTTGCTTCCACTTATGGAGTCTAATCGCTATATTGATTTCACAATTAGATTGTGTTGGCTAGCCATACATCGAGAAATCAGTAGGCTTTACAGCGAACATCGAGTTCGAATCGAGCATCTATCTCTTACTCCAATTAAGGCGTTAGAGTGTGGCAGAGACAATCGAACGAAATCGTAACGCTCCTGTCCTCTTAAAGTTCTTTTACGGCCATACATTAATGGTTACATATACGGAGCTAGTTAAACATATTTGCCAGACGATATGTAACATTAAATAAGGGACGTTATCGTCGATGGCGCTTACGCCGTTGTTCAAGATGCCGCAATACAAACGCATAGCGGTTCGACGTAAGCGCCATCGACAATAAGGTCTCTATTGCTAGATAATGACACAATTATATGTCAAGCTATTGATAGTTTTATGTATACGGAGACAGAGAGGTAGGGCACAGCGTTGACCATCACGCTTGAATCTGGGGCAGCCCAACTGGGGAAGTACCTCCTCCTTACAGAAGACCACAGCCATAATAGCACTGCCACCTTTCAGGTATGTAGTGTTGTGTTCCTGATGATGAGTAAGGTTCCCAGAGCTCCAACCCCCCTTAAAGGCCGGCAACGCGCTTGTGACCCCCCTGGTGTTGCGAGTGCCCATGGGCGACGGTAATTGCTTAACACCAGGCAATCCGTCTGCTCGTTTGCCGCCTATGTCATAAAAAAAAAAGACAGAAGGCGTACTGCGAGTGACGTCATTCGTTCGATTATTTACCTCTTTATCGCTCATATAAGCAAGATCGTTCGAGATAGACAATTTTTGAATTTCGATTTTTTCTTTCCTTACCTTGGCCTTCTGTTACAGTTAACGTAGTAAGCCAATCGACAATGAGTTGTGACATTGACGTTTTCGATAACGAGTATCGAGTTTACTATCTGTGCATCTCGCTTATACCATTTTAGTGAGAACGAGATGCACAGATAGTAAACTCGATACTCGTTATTGAAAACGTCAATGTCACAACTCATGATAATGGTACAGAGCCCTGAGTGTAAGTTTTTAACGTAACTTTACGTCACGAACGCGTTTGCGTTTTCCGTATAAATAACATTATCACTTACGCGTTCGTAAACGTTTTTTTACGTCAAAATAAACTTACACGAAGGCCTCAGCGCTCATTTATGTGTACGTGTGTGAAAAAAACAACTTTGTTGGACTGGAGGGCAGGGACATACCTACCTCATGAGGAACGGCGACCACCTCTTCAGTACTGAGTTCGTAGCTTAAGCTCGTTCACTTTGTGCACGTAACATATTGCTAAATTTGATGATTATTGAGTTTCATCACTGAGATCCGAGGAGTACTCCTTTATTTCTGGGTTTTGAAAAGTTTTTATTAGCACAGTAGCGGTTTCATAAAAGTTTCGTTGCGCCCGCGGTTGGGATTAATTTCACACTGACACTTGAGATGAAATGAATGAAGGGGAACATAGGAAAAGGGTTACCAGGAATAATATACATAATGATGCGTTTAAGGTGAATGTTTTACACACAAAAATAAATGAACTAAAAATACGTAAATACTTTTAAGTAGAATGAATAAATAAAATTATAATAAAATCGGCGCAGCCATTTGTAATGGAATTTCAGCGGCGCCACCCCGAAAATCTCTGTCAATCTCGTGACGCCTTAAGTAAAGTTAAAAAGAAAGAGGTAGTTGTCTTAAAGTGTATTTTATCTTACTATAGCGTTTATTCCGCTTTATTATGATACATGGGTGATTATTTAATAAAAAGTTTTTATCCATATAACTTAAACTTCCTGCCTCGCACAGCAAAACTCTGGAATAAATTGTCGTGTGCAGTATTTCCGGACCGATATGACATCCAAACCTTCAAGAAAAGAGCGTATAGGGATCTTAAAGGCCGGCAACGTACTTGTGACTCCTCTGGTGTTGCGAGTGTCCATGGGCGGCGGTAGTTGCTTACCATCAGGCAATCCGTCTGCTCGTTTGCCTCCTATAAAAAAAAAACTTAGTGTTACTGTAAATTTTAACATGTGTCAAGGACCAAAGTGCTGGCCTTTTTAACACCCTGATATCAACTGCCCTCGAATTCTGTGCTATATATAGAACAATATGTTGTTTGTAACCCAAATTCGCTTCGCATTTGTGTGACCTTGCTCCACACACTGGTCGCATTCTGATTTAATCTGTTACTCTTTATACTACAACGGTAGCAAAAAAGCATACGGTCCGCTTGATATTAAGCTGTCACCGTAGCCTACGGACGTATGTAACGCCAGGGGATTCACACGCACCTTTAAGGCTCTAATTTCTGATGAAAGTGTTCCAAAGTTCCCGCTCACCAAACGGCAACTTGGTTGCTCGCAACATTTTTTTATACAACTACGGTGGCAAACAAGCATACGGCCGGTCTGATGGTTAGCAGTTACCGAAGCCTATAGACGCCTGCAACTCCAGAGGACTCACATGCGTGTTGCCTACCCTAAAAATTGTTTGAGCTCTGGGAACCTTACTCACCATCAGGAACACAACACTACATAACTAAAAGGTAGCAGTGCTATTATGGCTGTCTTCTGTAAGGAGGAGGTACTTCCCCAGTTGGGCTGCCCCAGATTCAAGCGTGATGGTCATCGCTGTGTCCTACCTCTCATTGTTGGACGTAGTTTAAGGACATACCCGGGTCCAAAACACACACACATACACCGGGTCCTCTCATAAAACATGCTGATTCAACAATGTAGCTCAAGTATTGTCGTATTTATATAACCTTAGGATCCAGAATCTATTCTCCACATTGACATATTTGAAAGTAACATGGTCGTTCCCGGGGTCTCTGGTAACCTGTTCTACACATTCTCGTTTTCCCGAAATCGATCGAACTTGTCTAACGGGTCGATTGACGTCATAACTGTGACGTCACGTACTAGGCGGTGCAGCACACTTTAGGAGATAGTGCTCCCTTGACACGGACTTTAGAGTAAATATTGCTACCGCGAAAAACGATATTCGTAAATTTTGGAAGACTTTGAAGGTGAAGGAAAGCATCGTGATGAAACCTAGGTTAGTGAGGTGTATGTGCCCGCGCCGGCCTGACAGTCAGTAATAAACTAGCTTAACTAGATACTGTTTATAGTATTCAAAGAAAACACATTTTTATATTAAGACATCTTTTATTTGAATGACAACCAACCTAAAATGACAATTGACCATAAACTCAAACACGTAACATTCCTCTCGTTATTAAATAAAATAATTAAGATTCAATTAACCTTGCTGGGGGTTTTACAACTCAACTGACAATTCTGGGTTGACAATTCTGGGTGGGCAAGTTGAAAACCATGATCTGTATAAGACTAGATCAGGAATGATCTAGTCTTTTTGGAATTGAATTGATCAGGAATGATCTAGTCTTATACAGATCATGGTTTTCAACTTGCCCACCCAGAATTGTCAACCCAGAATTGTCAGTTGAGTTGTAAAACCCCCAGCAAAACCATGATCTGTATAAGACTAGATCAGGAATGATCTAGTCTTATACAGATCATGGTTTTCAACTTGCCCACCCAGAATTGTCAACCCAGAATTGTCAACTACTATATTATCGTCATTTTCCTCTGCACTTTTAAATGACTTCAAGGAATCACTATCATCACTATCATAGTTTACATTATAAGATTTAGGAATAACATTTGTCTTAGTATTACTGTTTCTTAAAAGGTTATTATTATTTATATTTAAATGCTGCCTGTTCCTTCTATATTGTCGGCCATGCTCGTCCTCGACAATGTATGAACGAGGGAAATTGGCCTTATTGACAATAATTCCTTTTTGCCAACGTTCATCTGTCATTTTCTTCTTGAACATTATTGCCTGGCCCATCTCAAGTTCACTTAGCGGTTTAGCTGCTTTGTTGTAATGATGTTCTGCCTTATGCTGTAATTGTCTATCTAACATAAAGTTTCTAGTATAAATTTTGGGCCTTAAGTAATTAGCTCATACCGGACAACGGTCATTAAGATTTCGATTGAATAAAAGGTTAGCTGGGGAAGGGCTATTTTCCTTCGAGCTATTTCTGAAGTTTAGTAGGGCTACACGCTTTCTTTAAATTTTTTAAAAAGTGATTTAACAATTTTTACGCAAGATTCTGCAAGTCCATTTGATTTTGGGTAATCAGGAGACGAAGTGATATGTTTAAAACCATATGCAAGTGCAAATTCTTTAAACTCTTTACAAGAATACTGTGGTCCATTGTCGCTTACAATTTCTAAGGGACAACCATGTCTGGCTATAACGGATTTAATATTATTAATAACGGTTCTTGAAGACAAGTCATTTAACTTAACTACTTCAAAGAATTTGCTATAATAGTCAATAATTATTAGATAGTAATGTTTGTTGAATTCAAAAAGATCAGTGCCTAATTTTAGCCACGGAAGTTTGGGTATATCGTGGAAATGGATTGGCTCTTTAGTATTGTTTTTCCTGAATAAAGCACATATCTGACAATTTATATATAGTTATTTTATCTGACTCGTCATTCCAGGCCAAAAAATAACATTTTTAGCTCTTCTTAGGCATGTATTTAGTCCTAAGTGACCTTCATGAATGATTTCTAACATCATTTTTTGTAATGCAATTGGTATAACAATAAGATTATTTCTTAAAACTATTTGGTCTACTAAAGACAATTCATTGCGAAATTTCCAGAATGGTTTCACTAAATCATTTATAAATTGTCTTTAGAGTTAGGCCAACCATTACGAATATAATATTTCAAACAAGATAGAGAAGTATCTTCATTAGTTTCCATGGCAATAAGTTGTCGTTTGTTACTTGAAATAGGTAAAGAATCTAACGCGAGCTCAACATGACAGATAATTCCTTATTTAATTCTTCATCAAAGCGGTTAGTTTCATCATTATTATCATGTAAGAAAGAACGGCTAAGAAAATCTGATATATACATTTGTTTTTCAGGCACATATTTAACACTAATGTCATAACCTTGTATTTTAAGCATCATTCTTTGTAATCTAACAGGAACTAAGGATAGTGGTTTTTTGAATAAAATTTCCAAAGCCGAATGATCTGTCTCTACTAGAACATGTTTACCTAATATGTACTTATGAAACTTAATACAACCAAACACAATAGCAAACATTTCACGTTCAACTTGAGCATAACCTTTCTGACATTCAGTGAGCGCCTTTGACGCATATGCTACAGGTTGTCTGTCTTGTAACAGGCAAGCGCCTACACCCTCCGAACTACAATCTACGGACACAACTATATCCTTATTGCTGTCAAATAACTTGAGCGTTGGAGCGTTCGTTAATAACTCCTTAATCTTATTGAAAGCACTTTGATGAGAAGGAAGCCATGTGAACAATATATCTTTTTTAAGAAGTTCACGTAAGGGACTTGTAATGGTTGAATAGTTATAAATAAATTTTGACAAGTAATTTGTCATACCAAGAAATCGTTGAAGTTCTTTTTTATCATTAATGCATTTTAATTCAGTAATGGCCATAACTTTCATTGGATCAGGTTTTATTCCTTTATCACTCAAAATCATACCAAGAAAGGAAACTTTTTTACGCAAAATTTGAGACTTCTCTCTGTTAAACCTAACATTGCATTCTTGAGCTCTTTTTAATACATTTAGTAAAGCATTATTGTGTTCCTCAATAGTATCGGCATAAATTATCAAATCATCAACGTAAAATTGTAGATTCTCTATATCACTAAATGTTTCCTCCATGCGTTCTTGAAAAGCTTCTGTTGATACAGAAAGTCCAAATGGTAACCGTTTATATGAGTAATTACCAAATGGAGTAGAAAAAGTGCATAATTTTGAACTTTCTAGATCAAGCTTCACTGTCCAAAACCCACTGCTACAATCGAGTTTCGTAAAATATTTAGAACCTGCCAATTTGTCTAGTATGTCATCAACAGTAGGCAATTGTTTATGTTTTCTTACAATAAATTTGTTTAAGTATCTAGGATCAATACATACACGTATTTTATTATTTTTCTTTTTTGTTACAACAACAGAGTTGACGCACTCCACCGGATCCTCATTTTTCATGATAATGTCTTGTCTTACCATATTATCCAATTCTTTCTTAAGACTATCTCTGAGTGCTATTCGAACCCGACGAGGTGGATCTGCTTTGGGAATGGCATTTTCCTGTAATACAATTGTATAGGGTTTTTTAAAACAGCCAATACCGTCAAATAATTTAGTATACTGCGCCATCATTTGATTTGTGTCAATATTGTTTGCGATATTTACAGCATCTACCATATTTCTAGTAACCAATTTGAGTTTTACACATGATCGCAAGCCTAAAATAGTCATACAATCTGAGCTCACAATAACAAACTCGATATTATCATACTTACCATTCCTAAGATAAGATTTAATAGTGCATACACCTTTGACAGGTATGCACTTGTCATTAAGTGTCACTAATTTTAATCGCTTACTTACAATTAATTTTTCATCTAAATTAAGTGTTTTGTAAGTAGTTAATGACATACAGTTGACTTGAGCACCCGTATCTAATTTGACATTTATAGATTGATTGTTAATAATTAAGCTTTCAACCCACTCACACTCACTGTTACAGTCGATGGAACCTATGAAGAAAGTCTCCTCCTTGTCATCTTCAGCCTGACCCTCCATTACTGTTGCAACCTGCTTGTTTCTGCAGACTCTTGCAAAGTGATTTAAGACACCACACTTCTGGCACTTACAACCCATGGTTGGGCATTGATGAGACCGATCCCAGTCGTTTCCACACCGATAGCACTTCCTCGTATTAACGCTTCCAGATTTTGATGTATTTGTTTTGTTCACGTATAGTTTCGTCGCCTTGTTGACGTGGAGCACCGACGATGTGGCTATGTCGTTCGTTAGTTCTGTAACCTGTTTCTGAGATAATTCGGCAGCTCTGCACATAGTGACAGCCTTTTGTAAAGTGTGATCCTCCGTGCGTAATAATCTCTCTTTCATGGGTGAACTAGACAGGCCTATCACGATAACATCTCTTACCAGTTCCTCTCTTTTATCGTCGAAGTTGCAGGTCATGCTTTTGTTGTGAAGGTCAGTGAGAAAATCATCAAAGGACTCCGATGGCCCTTGTGTCCTTGTAAAAATTTTGTGGCGTTGCATCGTAAAATTAACTTTCGGAATAACGCGAGAGTTGAACCTCTTGAGGACCTCCTTATAGCTATATTTTTTGTCTTGTTCCAAATTAAAGGAGTTGTATATCTCTACGCCTCTGTCTCCCATATGGTGGAGTAGCAGCGCAATTTTACGTTCTTCGGAGACATGTTCGAGATCCTCAGCGAGTAAAAATATTTTAAATTTTTGAACCCATAATTTCCAGTTATCTGCCATAGAATCTGTAAATTCTAACGGTCGCATGTAGGCGGAGCGCCCTTGTGTATATGGTGGAACCGGCGATGTCGCCGATGTCGTAGAATCAGAATTTTTATTTGACTCACTCATCGTAGATGTAGGTAATAACTATTTTTTAGCTAAAATTACTAGTATTTTATACTTCTGACACCATGTTTATAGTATTCAAAGAAAACACATTTTTATATAAAGAGATCTTTTATTTGAATGACAACCAACCTAAAATGACAATTGACCATAAACTCAAACACGTCACATACCGGTTGTTTGCCATTTCGCACCCAATTACTTCTCAGTTACCCTCTGGGTTGGAAGGTCAGATGGCAGTCGCTTTCGTAAAACGGGATTCTGGGATTAGTTGCCAAGCAGACCACAGGCTCAGATGATCCGTGGCAAATGCCGGGACAACGCGGTACCCCGGTACTACGAAAAGTCAAAATCTTGGCGTTAGTTTGTAATTTTTCTTTAATTTTTTTTTAAATTTTTGGACTCGGGTATGGCCTTAAACTACGTCTAACAATGAGAGGTAGGGCACAGCGATGACCATCACGCTTGAATCTGGGGCAGCCCAACTGGGGAAGTACCTCCTCCTTACAGAAGACCACAGCCATAATAGCACTGCTAACTTTCAGGTATGTAGTGTTGTGTTCCTGATGGTGAGTAAGGTTCCCAGAGCTCCAACCCCCCTTAAAGGCCGGCAACGCGCTTGTGACTCCCCTGGTGTTGCGGGTGCCCATGGGCGACGGTAATTGCTTACCATCAGGCAATCCGTCTGCTCGTTTGCCGCCTATGTCATAAAAAAAAAATGAGTTGGCAAAAGCATGCAAACACTGTCAGATTTCGTACTGAACCATCTGAAAATAAAACCGATAGCTTCGAGTTCTTTCCAATACCGTGGTTAGTCTTTTCAGATGTACCTGACTTGTATAATCTTTCTAGATTTAGTTTTTAACTGTTGCTATCAAATGCTTCGTTATTCTGACAATAGATAACATTGTTATCGATAAACTCTATTTATAATCCTTTATCGATGTATTACCATGACTACACTAGATAAATCCTTACTAATATATAAATGTGCAGACTAAGTGGCGAACAAAGACTAAAACAGATATCATTATCATTTTAGCCGTAAGGTGTAACTGCTGTGCATAGTCCTCTCCCAAATATGACTTGTATAATCTTGGGGGGATTTGCAGTACGCTTGGTAGGCGTGTTGGCGACCGCAGTAGCTGTTTATTCTGTTACGACGGATGCTGCGTCGCGTCGGTATTTTCCCTTAAAACTTGGGCACATAGGTGCGTTTTGTGAGCGTGGCGCAGCGGGGCGCGACGCTGGCGCTGCCGTCCGAATATGTGCCTTATTTCGTTACATTAGCCACACCGGTGTCACGCTGCGCCACCGCCACGCTCACAAACCCCGCCTATGTCCCCAAGCCTTTAGTCGCATTAGACGAAAAGTGTGTATTTCCACCTTCCGTCCATCCAAAAGTCGGCAGCGCGCTTGTGACTTCCCTGGTGTTTCAGATGTCCATGGGCGGCGGTAATTGCTTACCATCAGGCGATACGTCTGCTCGTTTACCTTCTAATTTAATAAAAAATATATAAAGTCCATAACTCCTTAAATACGCCTAGGAGACGAGGCCATCTGCGGAGTCTTTGCAGTTGGAAGAGCGATGGGCATCCCTGAATAATGATTTAAACATACACGGTTTTTACAAATGTCTAATAATACACATAAACGGGACTTAACCGCGTATATTAACTTTAAAAATTACTTCCGAAATTAAACGTCACATAAGATACGGGGTTAAGTCCCGTCTGTGTTGCCGTGGCCTGCGGTGTTACCCGCTGTTAGAGAAAAAACGTAGCCTATGTGTTAATCCGGGGTGTCAGCTAACTCCATACCAAATTTTATTAAAATCGCTCCAGCCGTTTAGACGTGATGAAGTAAGAAACATACATACTCACAAATCTTCGCCAGTGTACAATAATGTAATGTACATCCCTGAGTCGCGAATACGGTAGCTTAGAGTCAGTTGATTTTTCAATTTCATTTCTAAGAACTATCGTTTTCGATATTTAAATCGAAAGAAAAATAGAAAAATTTGACTCGGAGCGGGACTCGAACCCACAACCACTGGATCACTAGCCCAGTGCACTTCCAATTGTGCTATCCGTTCCTATCCGTAACTATCGTTTTGTTAGCAGACGTTTTTGCTTAATACTTATAGGTAAATATAAATACTAAAGTACGACGTAAATACTAAAATTGCGATGACTAACTGCATCACATCCTGTGTTAATGCTATATACCTAAATAGCTGATAAGTTGATTAAATTGATAACGGCGTTCGCGAAGAGTAGGTACCTATTACAATGATGTCATGCCAGTCGATGTTTGTTGATATTGCAATTATCTAGAAAACGCTGCAATAACGTAATTAATCTGACAAGCTATACTTGTCAGTAGCTAGCTATAAATCTAAATCGATACCGTAAAACGGGGTGAGTTGGGTGGAAATCGAAGTTCAAACCTGGATAAAAGTTTATTGTTTTATATACAAAAAAAAAGTGTTTCGGAGGTATGAACTTCAGTTTTTTTATGAATTTGTGCAGTTCTATTTTATATTTTTAATGATAAACACGAAAACCCACCTCACCCCGTAGTGCCTCGTATTTGGGGTGAGTGGGGTTTTCATACAAAGGCGATTTTGGAAGATTTTTGGATCGATTTTTTTATTATGCGTATTACTATAGCTCCATTTTAAATTGGAATACAATATTTTTGTAGGGGTAGCCTTAAAATCCCTTCTCACCCCCCTCTCAAACCTTCTCTCCCCATTCGTAACTCACCTCTCCCCGCGAAACCTACTTACCCCGTTTTACGGTACATGCTATTTACTATGTATTTTTAGGAACAACTTTTTAGCTACTTTAAACATAATTCGTAAAATTTGTAACACGTTAATAAAACGACTAGTGTGACATATTGAACGATTTCCTTTTGAATATATGCTTTTCGATGGCGCTTACGCCCTTGTTCACGGTATCGCAATACAAACGCAACGCGGTTCGACGTAAGCGCCATCGACAATAAGGTCCCTTTTGCTAAATATTGTCACAATTATACATGAGCGGTGTCTCATCGGCTCTACAGAGAAGAAAACCTACATTACCCGGCTTGCCTAAGAAATAACCTAATACGCCGCTAAATACGCCTTAAGACCTTTGCTGCGGCAATTAGTTAACATCGCAGTTAACCATACTTTGTGAGGGGTCAATAGGCCCCCTACCGCAGCGAACGTGTTAACTAAGTTTTGTAATATAGAATGAAAAAAAAAAACTTAAACAAATTATGTTCAACAAAATAGAAACTTGACATTGAACATTGAATAATTTTCAGAAGAGTTCATTAGAATTGCTAAAAAGAGGCCTTCTAGATCTAGACGTGCGTACAAAATACAATACACTGTATTTATGTATTTCCTATAAGTCACCTATATATATTAAAAATGTAAGTTTGTATCAGTGTTCGGAACTGCGGGAGTAAAACTTTAGCAAAACTTTTGACAGAACCTTTAAATTGGCATAAATGAAAGAAAAAAACACAAGAATATTATTGGCAGATCAGTACTCAATTTAACTGTATATTAAAAAGATTTTAATTACACAAATATTATTATTTTCGTAGCTAACAACTACATAAAACGTCCATTTGGCAAGTTTGTTAAAGTTTTACTCCCGAAGTTCCGATCACTGGTTTGTACGGATGTACGTTCCAATTTATTCAAAAAAACTACTGAACGTGTTTCAATGAAACTTTTCAGTTAAGTGCCTTATGTAACAGAAGCTATAATTTGTGTCAAATTTTATCCCTTTTAGGAGCGAAAGGGTGACTTTTTCAGTGCATTAGATAAAGCATTATACCCGTATCGAATGTTTGCTTTTCAATTTTATCCAAGCGTTTACCCGACTATCCCAAAATAATGGCAATTTTTAGTGTCAATCTGTCAATACTGTAAGGCGGTACGAAGTTCGCGAGGTCCGCTTGTTTACAAATAATATACACCTAAAAACGACAGAAACTGTACAAATGCTATACTAGCTTAAAATCTAAAAAATAAATAAAACTAAATAAAATGCATTTATTTCAGACAATGAACGTCCATATTTATACTCCTGCATACAAATTAAAATCTTGTACATATTGTTAACTTATATACCTTTTTTAAAACAACAAAGGTGGCAAACAAGCATGCGGCCCGCTTAATGGTAGGCAGTCACCGCAGCCTATGGACGTTTACAATACCGAGGCATCATTCACGCGTTGCCGACCTATATGGCTTATGGTATTAAGTTCGTCTTTTGTTTTTTTTTTATGACAAAGGTGGCAAACGAGCAGACGGATTGCCTGATGGTAAGCAATTACCGTCGCCCATGGGCACTCGCAACACCAAGGGAGTCACAAGCGCGTTGCCGACCTATAAGTGTGTTGGAGCTCTGGGAACCTTACTCACCATCAGGAACACAACACTACATACCTGAAAGGTAGCAGTGCTATTATGGCTGTGGTCTTCTGTAAGGAGGAGGTACTTCCCCAGTTGGGCTGCTCTAGATTCAAGCGTGATGGTACTTCGCTGTGCCCTACCTCTCATAGTGCGATAAATATAAATAAATTATTTAAGTATTATGTTACCATTCTCCATCTTATAATTTGAGGTTATCTGTATATTGGCTCGAATTATCTGTTTATACACACAGTATCTACATGTCTAGGGTATAGTTCAGCTAGATACCGTCGTTGTGCAGTCGATAATTCATTATCTGTAGGGGTTTTCCAAGTAGTTACGTAAACTTCGATGTCTGCTTTTGTAAGTAAATATTGACATTTCGTTGTAGTTGGCAACACTGGATTAAAGTGTTTTGAGCATAGAGACGTTTTTTTTTATTCAAGTAGGCCTAGGCACTTTCGAATAGTCATATACAAATATCATCTTAATCTAATAATTAATTCAGAGCAATTCATTTGTGAAGTTATTACATAATAATTATAATATTATATAAAATAAGTGTATTTTCTTTCTTCTTTCTTTCTTTCATATTTATATACAATAAAATTGTCAAAAATATAATAAAAAAATCCTCTGTATAAATACTAGTCTATAAATGTCTATAATAAAATAAAAATGTCAATACTAAACTTATAAGAACCATAATTATAATTAAATAGGCCATGTGCCATAGTTATAATAGGGAATGGTCTCATTAAACTTTCAATAGGTATGACAGAGACGGCGTTATCGTGCGTTTACTACTAAAAGATCGTATTTAAATCGAAAGAAACATAGAAAAAATTGACTCACGGCGGGACTCGAACCCACAAAAAAAAGAAAAAAAAATCGTAATTACAATATAAACATTTGTTACCCTCCACCGGTTATTGGAGGGCAACAAAGACAACCGACTGTTTGAATTGACAGCGTCCGCCATAACAATTTTAGGCGTCCGTCGTCCGTGGCGTAGGCACGACAGCAAGCGACAGATTTAAGCGTTCTTGGCTTTTAAAGGGTTAAATCTCGGTTTGGGAAAGTAAGTAGTAGTAGTAAAGTACTTGGACCCGGGTATGTCCTTAAACTACGTCCAACAATGAGAGTTAGGGCACAGCGATGACCATCACGCTTCAATCTGGGGCAGCCCAACTGGGGAAGTACCTCCTCCTTACTGAAGACCACAGCCATAATAGCACTGCTACCTTTTTTTTTTTTTTTGGAACCTGACTTGGGCTTTATGCACACGTGTGGTGCGATAGAGCAGGCGGACTGTGTGGGGGGAAGGTAGCCTGGGGAAAATCCAGGACCCTTCCGCGCCAGACTTGACTTGTACTACTGGAATACTCCTACTGAGTTTTCGCTTCCAGTGAGATTGGTTGAGACGGTCTCAACCTGATCTGAGTGGTGTGTAATGGTATCGAGCTAATGGGAGTTTTATTGCTGGTTCGCTACTCCTAGCCTGCTGGTAAAGACTCCAGCAAGAAACCCAGCAGGCCCGACCGCTGTCGGAGTGACTCTAACCGGTACGCGGCGGTACCGTGTTGATAAAGGACTGAATGTGTCGGTGTTGTCGCGTGGTGGACGTCCCCGCCGGCGGGAACGCCGAAGTGTACGCGTTGTGTCCGCGGGGGACGGCGCCCGCACAGCGGCCCATCTTTCGAGGGTCGCTGTGAGTGCGTCGTCCGGGTCCGAGAGAATGTGTCTAGGCCGCCGGACCGAGCGGCCCCTAATCAGTGTGTGACGCGTTGTCAGTCCTGTGAGGGGAGGAGGGACGGGAGTGTAGCTCGCAGCCTTCCTAACTAACGGATTACGATGGTGGGGAGCGTTATCAAAGTAACGCCTGGAAGCCTGCTTAAAGAAACCATACACGGAGTTAAGCCCCGAGTCGTGGTGCAAACTGAGGGTCGTCTGGTACCACGGAGCACAAGTTGCCCTACGGAGAAAACGATTCTGAACTACCTGAAGCGGCTTGAGGCGTGACATACCCACGTGGGCAAAGACCACACTTGAGTATGTCATGATTGGACGAACACAAGTTTTGTAAAGTGTCAGCTTATTTCTAAGTGAAATTTTACTAAACTTGTTGATCATCGTTCCCAGCCTTCCTAATACGAACAGCGCTCTGTTACGCACCCTACGGATGTGGCTTCGGAAAGTCAGTTTACGGTCGAGAGTAACGCCGAGATATTTGACCTGACCCACGGAATGGGTTGGTCAAAGAGCCGTACCGGATCCATCTTCCTCTCCGCCGTGCGCGGGTTGAGAGTAGGATGGAAGAGTATCGCTGCACTCTTATCCGGATTCACTTCAATACGCCAAAGACGAAACCATTCACCGAGGTCAATGATTGCCTCTTGGAGGTATTTCCGAATAAGACTGTAGCGAACGTGCGTCGTATAGAGCGCGGTGTCGTCCGCGAACAACCCTAGTCGGACACTCGGGTGCCTAGGTATGTCGTTCGTGTGACATGTATTCATATAGCTCAAATAGCTTTTAAGATACCTATAAGCATAGTTATACGTAGCATGTTTAAGTAAAATGGCGGTTAAATACAGCAGAGAATAAACGTGACTACTTGATGTGTTCTTAAGTGTTTTATTTATAAATACATATTATTGGCGACGAGGGAAAACGTTAACACGATGGCGTTGATAGGAAGCATCGAAAATTATCGACAGGGAGGCGATTTCAGTGCATATATAGAAAGAATGGAGCAATTCTTTGTGGTGAATGATATAAAGGATGAAGCAAAGAAAGTAGCCATGTTGATAACATTAATTGGACCTGAATCTTACGGCGTGCTCAAAAATTTGTTGTCTCCGGATGTACCTAAAGATAAAACGTACGAGAAATTGGTAGATACACTTAAAGGTCATTATGTAGAAAAAAAGAGCATCATTGCATGGCGGTTCGAATTTTACAGATGTCAGCAAAAAGAAAACCAAACAATAAACGAATTTGTGGTTGAAATAAAAAGAGTAGCTGCTAAATGCGAATTTAAAACGTTCCTGGAAGACGCGTTAAGGGATAAGTTGGTATGTGGACTAAAAAATGAAAGCATAATTAGCAAACTGTTGGCGGAGGAGAAGTTGACACTGGAAAGGGCTATTAAATTAGCGACTTCTCTAGAAAGTGCAGCAAAGGATACGAAAAATATTCAACCAGAGGCAGAAAACATACAGATGCTTAGCCAAAAGAAAAAAATAGTTAACAAGACTCAGACACCCAACAGGCCAGGATTCAACTCGTACAACAACAACAACAACAATAATACAGGGAGACTGGAATGCAGATGCTGTGGTGGTTCCCATTACACAGACAGGTGTTACAAAAAAGATTGTGTTTGCTTTGTATGAATTGCTAAGAAACAAGGACATTTAGCTCACAAGTGCCGTTATAGAAATATAAAAAATGTGGAACAAGGACATGAACACAAACCCGAAGAGGACATTGTACTGGGCAGCATCAACAATGTATCTGAAGATGATAGTGCGATACTGCCCCTGTGACTAGGCAGTGAATTCCTGAAGATGGAAATTGACACAGGAGCTTGCAAGTCAGTGATTCATCGAAAGGACTATGAAACATATTTTCAGAAATATAAATTAAGAAAGTGTTTTACTAAGTTAAAAGCTGTGTCAGGAAACGCTTTAAAGGTGCTTGGAGCCATTGAGATAACACCAAGTAATGTGGAAAAAGAATTGTACTTAATAGTTATTGACTGTGATAATTACTTTAAACCCTTGGTAGGTAGAAACTGGTTAAAAATATTATTTCCTGATTGGCAAAAGAGGTTTAAGTATTATAAGATACGTTACATACAAAGAGAGGAGATAACTGGAGAAAAATAAAGTTAATTGAAAATGTTAAAAATAAATATAAATGTGTGTTTAGTAAAGATAGATCCTCTCACATTGTTAACATGCAGGCTCCCTTGAAGCTTAAGGATGGGGCAACACCCATCTTTCATAAGGCCTATTCCATTCCCTATGCAATAAAAAAGGAAGTAGAAGATGAGTTACTTAATTTAGAAAAGTCAGGCATTATTCAAAGAGTTACTCATAGTGAATGGGCTAGTCCTATAGTGATAGTTCAAAAAAATGATAAGAAACTAAGAGTGTGTGTAGATTATAAGGTGACATTAAATAAAATGTTGGATACAGACCACTATCCCTTGCCTCTTCCAGAGGATATATTTGCTGAGCTAGCAGGAGCAAAAATGTTTTGTGTAATTGATCTCAGTGGGGCTTACCAACAATTGTTATTAGACAAAAAATCACAGGAATACATGACTATAAATACTCATTTGGGGTTATTTAGGCCGACTCGTTTACAATTTGGGGTATCATCAGGTCCATCGGTGTTTCAGAGTGTTATGGACAGGATATTGCAGGGAGTGGATAATGTTAAATCCTATATTGATGACTTGATCATAACAGGTACAAGTTTAAAGGATTGTTATAGAAATTTGGAAAATGTGTTAGAAAAACTGAAGCAGTATAGAGTCAAGGTAAATTTGGACAAGTGTCAATTCTTTTGTAAAGAGATAAAATTTTTAGGACATATAGTTTCTGAAGAGGGAATAAAACCGTTACCAGATAAAGTTGAGGCCATTGCAAAAGCACCAGAACCAAAGTCAGTTACACAGTTACAGGCATATTTAGGACTATTAAATTATTATGGGAAATTCTTACCGAGACTATCAGATATTTTAGCACCTTTACATGCATTATTAAAGAAAAATGTGCCTTTTAAATGGACAAAAGAATGTCATGAGTCCTTTATGACAAGTAGGAAGTTAGTTACAGAATGTAAATTACTGGTGCATTATGATTGCAATAAAGAAGTGTTTGTAACTGCAGATGCAAGTCAATATGGTGTTGGGGCAGTTTTAAGTCATAAAATTGATAGTGAACCTATATGTTTTGCATCAGCTACATTAAATGAAGCTCAAAAAAATTATTCACAGGTAGAAAAAGAAGCTCTAGCAATTATCTTTGCTGTTCAAAAGTTTCATAAGTTTTTGTATGGCCGAAAATTTGTACTTGTGACAGACCATCAGCCTTTGAAGTTTATATTTGATCCTCTTAAGAAAATACCAGTTACAGCTAATGCAAGGTTACAAAGATGGGCTTTAATACTGTCAGGGTACCAATATCAAATAAATTATAGAAAGGGAACATTATTAGGAAATGCTGATGCTCTGTCACGATTGCCTTTATTATAAAATGCTAGTGTAGCTGATTGCATAAATTATTTTAACTTCAAAGATGATACTCCACTTGACTTTCAGGAAATAGCTAGATGTACACAAAAAGATGTTACATTGAGTAAAGTATATGAGTATGTTATCTCTGGGTGGCCAAATTCAATAGATGATGAGTGTTTAAAACCATATTTTACTAAAAGAGCTGAACTAGGAACGGAGCAGAAATGTGTACTGTGGGGAAATAGAGTTATTATTCCAAATAAACTAAGACATAAAATATTGGGATTGTTTCATGAGTCTCACCAGGGTATTGTACAATCCAAGATGTTAATGCGAGGTTATTGCTGGTGGCCAAACATGAATGAAGATATTGAGAGGGTCATTGCAGGTTGTAACACATGTCAGTCAACAAGAAATTTTACAAATCTAAGTCCACCAGTAAATTGGAAAAAATGTGACAACATCTTTGAAAGAGTTCATGTTGACTTTTTTGTAAAAGATTCTGTAACTTATTTGCTAATAGTAGATTCTACTTCAAAATGGCTTGATGTGCACATAATGCATGGTACTTCAGCTTTACAAGTTATAGAAAAATGTGTAAAACATTTGCTGTAATTGGTATTCCGGTATACCTTGTTAGTGATAATGGACCACCCTTTTCCTCTGAACAATTTGTTAAATTTTTAAAATGTAATGGATGTGTGCCATTAAAGAGTCCTCCATACCACCCTGAGTCCAATGGTATGGCAGAAAGGACAGTTCAGACCGTTAAACAAGCATTAAATAGATTATTAGTAGAAAATGAGTCCAAGTCCAGTATATTTTCTAAGGAACTTTTGTTGCAAAACTTTTTGTTTACATATAGAAACAGTCCAAATTCTACTGGCATGTCTCCAAATGAAATACTATTTAAATATAAACCAAGAACCCGTTTTGAATTAATTAAGCCATCAAATTCGTTATCAAAAAAAGTAATTATGGAAAATAATCTAAATAAACAAGTTTTGACTTTTAAAGAAGGAGAAAAAGTATGGTGTAAAAACTTAAAAGAAGGAAAAGGATGGGCCAAAGCTACTATTGTAAAGAAATTAAGTTCAGTTAGGTATTTAATTGATACAAATGGACTGCATAAATATTATCATGTGTCCGATTTAAGACCATGTACAGAACTATCTATGATTCCGATGGCAAATGGGTATAGTCCATCAGTGGAGGTCACAAATCCTCCTATAATAACAACGCCTTCACCAGCACATATAGCAGCAGAAATAGACACAAATGTGGATGAGGTGGAAGTTAGTCAGTATAGGGAGGAGAGTGAGGAGATTAGAGCCGAGCAGGGAGAACTTTCAGCTGAACCACCAGACAAAATGGAAATGGCAGAACCATTACAATCACCAGAAGATGGCCCAGGACTGAGAAGGTCTATGCGAATCAGGAAGGCCCCTGATAGGTTAGATTTATAGGTACCTACAACAGTTCTCTTTAAAAGGGGGACGAATGACATGTATTCATATAGCTCAAATAGCTTTTAAGATACCTATAAGCATAGTTATACGTAGCATGTTTAAGTAAAATGGCGGTTAAATACAGCAGAGAATAAACGTGACTACTTGATGTGTTCTTAAGTGTTTTATTTATAAATACATATTAGTGAACAACGAATAGAGCGTGGGAGAGAGAACGGAGCCTTGCGGGACTCCGGCCCTAATAGGATGCGGAGCTGATAACGTTCCCTCCAGTCTGTAACAAAAGCTTCTGTCCGTAAGGAAATCTCGTATTATGAGTACGAGTCTGTCCGGCATTCCGATCTGATATAGTTTATATACCAGCCCGTTATGCCAGACCTTGTCGAAGGCTTTTGCCACATCGAGAAAGATCGCACCAGTCTTCGCCCCGTTGAGTTTCGAGAAGCCGTCTAGGATGTGCTCCGTTATGCGGTGCACCTGCTGGACACACGAGTGCCCAGCCCTAAAACCGAACTGCTCGTCCGTGATGATCGAATTTTCCTCCGTGAAAAGGCGAATTTGGGTGAGGATGACCCGCTCAATAGCTTCGCGAGCGAACTAAGTAAGCTAATGGGCCTGTAGGAGGCTGGCGATTGTCGCGGTTTCCCGGGTTTCGCTATACCTATGACCGTTGCACATTTCCACGCGGCTGGAAAGTGACTGTTGGCCAGGGCGGCATTGAAGATGCCGACCAAAACGAGTATCAGATGCGCTGGCAGAAGTCGCAGAATACGGTTGGATACACCGTCCGCACCTGGGGCCTTCTTTACGCGGAGATACCTAACTAGATCACTGACTTCCTTAGCCGACACCGGTAAAAATGGTGAAGTTACTGGGAGGCGCGATCTCCTTTCCACCTCGGGATTTACCCTCTCGACGTGGGCTTCGTCGGTGGGCAGGAGGCTAGGCGAACACTGGGACTCTAAACTACTGGCTAGGCATTCGGCCTTCTCGTCGTCCTCGAACGCGGGGGTCGGTTGATCCGGGCGATCCAAGGGGGGAACGGTCCAAACAGTATCTGATTTGAGAAATCTAGCTAGTTTCCAGTACGCCTGGTGACTAGGCTTTATTTCCCCCATCAGATCCCTGAAAGAGTTCGCCCGAAATTCGGCAATTCGCTGCTTGGACTCTTTGCACAAGTCCCTCAGGATTTGACGATTTTCGGGAGAAGGGAAGTTAGAAGTGGTGCGGATGGCACGATTTTTCCTATTTACCAGCTCTCTCAATTCCGCAGGCAGGGGACGGCGTTGGATTTCCTCGGCCGACACCTCCCTGGAGAATTCGCTTTTTACAGCGTTGAGATGACTGGTGAATAGGTCGATCGCTTGGTCGGTCTGTTCAGTTGTGGTAATGTTGTCAGGGATGGCGTTAAGTAGGGGGGAGTCTGTCTTTAGGAGACCTTCGTGTACCCTGTCCCAGTCCACGAGTGTTCTGGTAGGGGCCGTGTGATCCGGGTGAGGCCCTAGCCGCAAGATGACCGGCCTATGATCGGAGTTGAGTTCGTGTAATACTTCTATAGAACGCATGGTGAGCCCTACATTCTTTAGGAGCATCATGTCGAGTATGTCTGGTCGTAAAGTTACATCGAAGGGATAATGAGT
Organism: Grapholita molesta; assembly: GCA_022674325.2. Lineage (NCBI taxonomy): Eukaryota > Metazoa > Arthropoda > Insecta > Lepidoptera > Tortricidae > Grapholita > Grapholita molesta. Next base: position 4,627,070 of record CP053147.2, read on the forward strand.
CGGCTCCAAGGGAGTGAGGAGATCGAAGGGGAGGCCCTCGAGCAAGAGACGATTGAGCCTAGTGCCTTTGGGGTTTGTCGCGACGCAGCCCCACGAGACGTGTTTGCTGTTGAAATCTCCGGCCACGATGACCGAAGGCCCTAAGGACGCTAAACTATCCAAGTCAGTCTGAAGAATGTCGAGTTGTGGTGAAAGGTAGGCTGACACAACCGATATTGGGGGATGACCGTCCATCGATATGCGGCAAACCGACACTTCCATATTTGTCAGGGAGGGGATCGAGACTTATGCAATGTAAGTTACCTTTATAGAATACGCAAGTGCCCCCTTTGGGCCTACCGTCGATCCTATCGTTCCTAACCATCCTATAGCCAGGGATACGGAAACATCTCATAAACGGCTTATAAAATGTTTCCTGTACTAGAAATATGTCAACGGAGTTATCGCGCAGAAAGTTTGTGACCTCATCCTTCATTCTGCTCAGGCCATTTGCATTGTAAGTACAAATGGTAAGCGAACTGGGTTTAAGCTTAAGGGCCGTACTATTCATACTGGTTAAGATCGACCAGACTGCCTAACAGGGAAGCGAAAAACTGTTTTCAGCGGCTGCCATATAAGCCATGAATCTCCTCTGGCCCTCAGGGGACAGAAGTTTCATGGCCGCAGTGGCGCCAGAGGGGACCTGGGGCGGGCCGGCCCGCTTTACTGGCGGGGACACCCTTAGTCGGGGCCCCCTGGGACTGGGGCGCTGAAGGCGCCGGGCGGGGGGCTGCGGTCGCTGAGGGCAACGGGGACCTAGGTCGGACACCTAGACCTACTGCCTTAAGGGCTGGGAATTCCCGTGCGTCAGTGGGCCGGGGAGCCATCTGCGTCTTGCCCTGCCCGCGTCCTTCTGGTTGCGTGGACCTCGGCTTCTCGGTCGTGTTCGAACGCTTTGGAGCGCAAGGGCACCCCCCCCAGTTGGCAGTATGCCCGTGGGGGAGCTTACGCTCCAAGCAGTTCGCGCACTTCCTACCACGCGGGTCCTTACAACTTTTAGGGCGGGGGCAGTCGCGCGACGAATGGTCGACACTGCTACCTTTCAGGTATGCAGTGTTGAGTTCCTGATGGTGAGTAAGGTTCCCAGAGCTCCAACCCCCCTTAAAGGCCGGCAAAGCGCTTGTGACTCCTCTGGTGTTACGGGTGCCCATGGGCGACGGTAATTGCTTACCACCAGGCAATACGTCTGCTCGTTTGCCGCCTATATGTCATAAAAAAAAAAAAAATAACGCAATGGGCATATATAGTTATGGTAAAGTCATTGACTCCTAATATACTGGAAATATAATCTGATATACTAAATTTCTTAATAACAAAAGAATAAAATATATCTGTCCCTGTTTGGGCTTGATAACACTAGTGTTAGAAAAAGACAGTATGATTCTGACTTTACGCTTCACTGCACGGCGAGGTCTAATGATAATAGCCAAATCAATTAACTGGCCAGTGACATAATTGGCATTTGAAATGCTTCTTAATTAATGGTTTGTTTGACTGATAGGTACCTAGTAGGACTTCTGGTTGAGTCTTAATATTTTTTTGTATTTTTTGTTCTTTAACGTTCTTTAGTGTTTAATATCGATAGCTTATTATGCCGTGATCTAACGCAATGGCGGCTAATGAAGAATTGATCTTACAACGCGTGTCACCACTATTTGGTCACCACCGGCAGTCCCGGGGCCGCGGCCGCCTCTTGGCTTTTTCCCAGTCAGGGCAAATTTGTGTGATGAGCACAGATATTTGTTCCTGAGCCATGGGTGTTTTCTATGTAGTATTTATATGTATCTATCTATTAATATTTATATATTTAATATTTAATAATTTTTTTTTTTAATATTTTGGGCCAATCTTACACAAATCGACCTAGTCCTACGGTAAGCTCAGTAAGGCTTGTGTTGTAGGTACTAGACGACGATATATATAATAGATAGATACATATAAATACTTAAATAGATAGAAAACACCCATGACTCAGGAACAAATATCTGTGCTCATCACACAAATAAATGCCCCGACTGGGAATCGAACCCAGGACCATCGGCTTCATAGGCAGGGTCACTACCCACGAGGCCAGACCGGTCGTCACCGGACCGGTCTATTATATATATATCGTCGTCTAGTACCTACAACACAAGCCTTACTGAGCTTATCGTAGGACTAGGTTGATTTGTGTAAGATTGTCCCGAAATATTTGTTTTAATTAAGTCTAACTGCGACTTCTTGTTAAATTCCCGTGCAGTCGATATCAGACAGTTCACAGTATTATATATACTCGTTAATCGCCCTTGATAAAGGTCGTACGGTCGCCAATTTAATCGATATGTTAGCTGCAATAAACTTATTGTTGCTCTTTGTTACTTATCGGCTATACACGAGCGGAACAGAGATAGACATATCCCTTTTGAATTCGCCCACAAATTGCAAGTCTGATAAGGACATTGCGTTGATTTAGTCACTTGCATGTATAGACATACCATTTAACTAGACGGAGCGTGCTAATAATAATACCACGATCGAAAGGGATGGTCTTGTAACTTTCCAGAGGTATAGCAGAGACGGCGCTATTTTCGTCTGACCTTGTCATAGTCTCACATATTTTTGTTCCCCTCCAAACTGGACCCTTCAGAACTGTCAAAGTTGGAGGGGAACAAACAAATAGAATTGGAGGTTTCTTGGGTTTTCAACCAAAGTTGCGGTAATTAACACAGAATAAGCTAATAATTTTGTTATAAAGTGTCCTGTAAAGCTAAACTATAGTGTATTTATTACATTTTGAGCCACAAAAGCCATAATATATTTGTCTCTTACTGGCGCTCGCGGATGCGTTCTCTTTTCTTCTTTCTCCTAGCTTGCATGACATGTTTCGTATTAGCAAGTTGAAGTGGCAGTGGGCTGGCCATATTAGCCGTAGAACCGATAACCGTTGTGGTAAACGAGTTCTTGAGTGGAGGCCGCGTCTCGGCAAGCGTAGTGTAGGACGCCCTCAGGCTAGGTGGAGTGACCACTTGCGCAAGATGGCTGGCAGGAGCTGGATGCGAACAGCCGAAAATCAGCTTGAAATTAGGGAGGCTTATATCCAGCAGTGGACTGCGATAGACAGATGATGGTTGTATGTTTCGGATTAGTTGCCGTTGCCGGCCTTTAAGGGGGGGAAACTCTGGGAACCTTACTCACCATCAGGAACACAACACTACATACCTGAAAGGTAGCAGTGCTATTGGCTGTGGTCTTCTGTAAGGAGGAGGTACTTCCCCAGTTGGGCGGCTCCTGATACAAGCGTGATGGTACTTCGCTGTGCCCTACCTCTCATTGTTGGACGTAGTTTAAGGACATACCCGGGTCCGAGTCTGGGTCGTCGCTTTTTCTTATGTATATGTCATTTATTTCAAGTTTCATCATTTATTTCCTAAGATACCATCATCTTCCTCACATTGAAGAATTGGCGTGGGCACTAGATTTACGAAAGCGCGACTGCCTTCTGATCTTCTAAACTTCTAACCCAGAGGGTGAACTTATTGGGATTAGCCCGGTTCCCTCACAATGTTTTCCTTCACTGAAAAGCGAATGGTAAATATCAAATGATTTTCGTACATAAGTTCCGAAACAGGTACTCATTGGGTACGAGTCGGGGTTTGAACCCGCGACCTGCAGATTGTAAGTCCATCAGCGCTCTCCGCAGTCCTAAGACTAGACTGTATGTCTACTGTACTGAATTCTCTTTGCTTACAACAAACTGTCTCGAGTGCTGAGCTTATCATTTCCTTATAAACTTCTGCATTTTCTGAATAATACGATTATTAGATAACTACAATCTCTTATCAGGATTTACTAACGGGAAAACAAACAATAGAAAAGTTAACAAGAACGGTAACGAAGAGAATACAATGAGAAATAATAGATTATATACAGAAATACTTATACTCTGTTAGTAGTTAAAAAAAGGTAAACAATCTTGACGTGTCTTTTTATTGAAAAACGCTTTTCAAAAATCAGTGACTATTACTTAAAAGCAAAATAATGTAAATAACCATATGTGATTCATAATTGTCACATACTTGTTATGATTTATTTTTCAAAACTGATTTTCAATAAAAAGAAACGTTGACGGTTGAACCTCAAAATGGCGAAGTCGTCTTGAAATAGTAGTTTATGTATCTGTGCATAATGAAGGGCATTACAACAAGAGTGTGGGTTTATGAAACGAGCCGAAGGCGAGTTTCATAATAATATCACACGATTGTTGTAATGCCTAATTATGTATAGTTACATACACTACTTTATCTAGACACATATCATTAAGTGTTTTAAGATGGGTTCAGAAACCGTAGGGAAATGACTTATTACTAGGGTTACTTGTAAACATTAAAAAGTCAACGAACAAAACAAATGACAGCTTATAACGGCGGCGTTGCGTATTTCGTATCTCAGTCAATTTTTTTTGAAACCATAGACAAGCGAATGTACTCCCTATTCTCCTGTCACTCGAGTTCAAATGTCGTTCGATTTATATTAAAAAAACATAACGAATTGGCGTTTCGTATCAATGGCTGTTTTAATATCTATAGATACTAGATTAGACACCCCACTTGAATTTGACAGCTGTTCCAAATTTAAATTCATAACCTACTGATTTCAGTAGGTAATATTAACATTACCTACTGAAATCTTTCTGATGGTTAGTAATGCTGGTCATTGCCTACGGTTTCTGGACGCATTTTAGAGCACTTATGACATGTAACTACGTAGATAAATACATATTTTTTTTGTTCAAACGTAGGTTAGTGTGTAATATTGATAGCGTATTAAGCAGTGATCTAACGCAGAATTGTGCAGATAATGAAGAATAGATTTCAAAACGTGTTTGACCACTATTTTGGTCATCACCCGGCAGTCCCGGGGTCACGGCCGCCTCTAAGCTTTCTGTAAAGTCCAGCTACCACTTTACAGAACGCAAGGCCTACTACCAACCAACGTCATGCTCTAAGGGCAAACTTATATGTTATTTTACTTGACATTGGCGAAATCATCGATTGATTTATTGATGCCATATTTTTTTTAAAGATGAAGAAGAAAAAGATATTTCGTGATTATTTACCTTTTTTAACTACCTAAACACACAAAGTATAAATAACTACATAAATAACAGGACAATCTTACACAAATTGAATGAGCCCCACGGTAAGCTCAAGAAGGCTTGTGTTATAGGTACACTCAAGTAAACTTGTTTTGTTTCTTTAAACTCAGCTACTCCATACTTCCATCATCATCATCTCAGCCATAAGACGTCCACTGCTGAACATAGGCCTCCCCGTTGGACCTCCACATGTACCGTTTGGAAGCGACCATCCAGCGTCTTTCGGCGACCTTAATAAGGTGGTCTGTCCGTCCTACGCTACGCTTGTTAGTCCGTGGTTTCCACTCGAGCACTTTTCGACCCCATCTGCCATCTACTCTGCGTGCAATGTGGCCTGCCCATTGCCACTTCAGCTTGCTAACCCGATGGGATATGATTAGTTCGCCTACGGATCTCCTCATTTCTGAGTCGATCACGTAGAGAAACTCCGAGCATACTTCCATGCTAATGTTATAAACTCGAAAGTAACACTCTCTGTCTCTCTGTTACCTCTATGCCCCTGAGGAGGTGTGTGAGTATAGTAGAGAGGCTACAGAATTTTATGCCATATTGTAGTGTAAGTAAATAAATATTTCAGGACAGTCTTACACATATCGACCTAGTCCTACGGTAAGCTTAGTAAGGCTTGTGTTATAGGTACTAGACGACAATAAATAGATATAATAGATAGATACGTAATTACGTATAAATACTTACATACATAGAAAACACCCATGAGCCCATGACTCAGGAACAAATATCTGTGCTCATCACATAAATAAATGCCCTGACTGGGAATCGAACCCAGGACCATCGGCTTCATAGGCAGACCGGTCGTCAAGTGTCTAGTGATTCGTTAATCGATTTGACGACCGGTCTGGCCTAGTGAGTAGTAACCCTCCCTATGAAGCCGATGGTTCTGGGTTCAAATTTCAAATCCCAGTAAGGCATTTATTTGTGATGAGCACAGACATTTGTTCTTGAGTCATGGGTGTTTTCATGTAAATAGTAAAGTATTTATATGTATCTATTATTACCGTCTAGTACCTACTACCCAAGCCTTACTGAGCTTACCGTAGAACAAATTCATTTTGTGTAAGATTGTCCCGAAATATTAATTTATTATTTATTTATTTATTGCTTATGGCAGCTATAAAAAACCTATTAATTGTATAAAAGCGGGTAACTCACGTTTTATAAGTCGAATATTATCGTTATGGAGTGAAACATGTCGATCAATATTCGACTTATAAAACGTGAGTTACCCGCTTTTATACAATTAATATGTTTCAGTTTCACGATAGTTTTGTGTTTAAAATTATAAAAAACCTAAGCTGCAGAGTAACAATTTGCTAAGCTACAATAATGTTTTTGGACCTGGTATGTCCTTAAACTACGTCCAACAATGAGAGGTAGGGCACAGCGAAGTACCATCACACTTGAATCTGGAGAAGCCCAACTGGGGAAGTACCTCCTCCTTACAGAAGACCACAGCTATAATAGCACTGCTACCTTTCAGGTATGTAGTGTTGTGTTCCTGATGGTGAGTAAGGTTCGCAGAGCTCCAACCCACTTATAGGTCGGCAACGCGCTTGTGACTCCCTTGGTGTTGCGAGTGCCCATGGGCGACGGTAATTGCTTACCACCAGGCAATCCGTCAGCTCGTTTGCCACCTTTGACATAAAAAAAAATGTAGTTCCGAGTCAGGTATACATATAGTCATACATAGTTACACACATACTATATGCCACGATCTGCAATAAACATGCCATCACACGCGGTTGGCATGATGCCTTCGTTGGCTGTTTACTAACAAACCGCCAGTCACACCGTCCTGGCCAATTTTTGAGCACTCCACGCTCGAATCGTGACATTTTAAACTCTCAAACACGAAGAAATGGTATTTAAGAAGCATACATGTTATAAATAAACGTGGGTATCGAAACTATATATTTTTTGCAATAATAATGGTACGAAACTTTTGTGTGTGATTATTTTCGTTCTCAAAGTTTTCTGAATTCGAGTGCACGACTCAAAAATCGGCCCCCTGAACGTAATTTATATCATCTTATATTGTGCAGAATGCAATAAAGATAAATAAATAAACGATATCTCATTAAGTGAAACGACTTTATCAATACACTTGGTGCCATAGTTTTGGTTCTATGGAACACTGTTAATACGGAATTTTTTGATTTTTCGGCGTACAATAAAAAAAAAATTGAGTACGAAAATAATCCCACACGTAAATATGTTACTATAATTTTGGCAAGTGATTTATAGTTTCGCTTCTCACGATTATTAAATCCTATCATTCATATTACTAAAGTACAATTTCTATGTTGTTAAAATCGAATTCATAACTCAAAAATGAGCCGTTGGTATTAATAATCAAATTAAAATTTTATTTATTTATTTATTTATTTTAAAATATCTAAGCATACTGTCAGCAGCTAAAGTTGTTAATCAGACGAGGTGTTCAAAATGAGATTGACACGACTTGGTAAGAGAATAATAGCGTGTCTAAATCGTTCTGAAGTCCGCTTAGCACTTTGTTTTATACTATAAAAAAAAAAGTTTATTTAGCGGAACACTTAAATATTACTACATTTGTGATACATGTCTATCAGACTCTAAACTCGGCCGAGTCTGTATCTTGGTAGTCAGCAATTAGTATTACAGAAAACTATGTATTTAGATTGACTGATACGCGACGGTGTAACATACAGACACGCGTTGTGAATAATTATGATAGTGGGCAGTGAAGCGTATACTGGGAATATCTGGAAATAGAACGTTTCCTAAATAGCTGTTACATTCCGGGTTAATTGCCTTTTGTCGAAAAGATTTTGTGTAGCTGTTATAAATTACCTGCCAAAATATTAATTAGGCGGATTGAATAGCTGTCAATACACAGTTATGCTGTATTATGGTTCAAATCTCAGTCAGGGCATGTATTTGACGACCGGTCTGGCCTAGTGGGTAGTGATCCTGCCTATGAAGCTGATGGTACTGGCTTCGATTCCCAGTGAGGGTATTTTTTTGTGTGAGCACAGATATTTGTTCCTGACTCATGGGTGTTTTCTATGTATTTAAGTATTTATATGTTTCTATCTATTATATATATCATCGGCTAGTACCTACAACACAAGCCTTTCTGAGCTTACCGTAGGACTAGGTCGATTTGTGTAAGATTGTCCCGAAATATTTATTTATTTGTGTGATGAGCACAGATATTTGTTCCTGGGTCATGGGTGATTACTACGTATTTACGTATTTTTACGTATCTATCTATTATATATATAATCGTCTAGGTACCTACAGCACAAGCCTTACTGAGCTTACCGTTGGACTAGGTCGATAGTCCCGAAATGTATGAAAAAAATATTTTTAAATTTTATTCTCGGTATTCTACGAAACTAGTTACGTTCTTACTATATATTTACATATTCACATTTAAGTAAGTTTTCTTTTGTTGCAGAATGTTATTAAGCTGAAATCAAAATGGGTACAGCAACGATGTTGAACACAAAACCTCCAATGGAGAAGGAGAAGAAACCCAACTTGTTGAAACTCGTCCGAACTCTATTCCAAAAGAAAAACCAAAAACATGAATACGAAAACGACAAAAAAGAGGAACTGAAACCAAAAACCCCAATCAAAGTCACGCCAGTCGCAACCCTTCTAGAAGAGTTTCAAAAGATATCTATAAAAGAAAAAGAAGATAAAAAGGAGGAAGAAAAGAATGAATTAAATAACTTTTCGTACACGAGAGACAGAAAGGATAGCGAAGATGACAAAGATTGTAAAGAGTTCGACAGAGTCGAACCCAGAAGCGACAGATTCGGATCACATTCCTCACAAGACAGCGGCTATTCCGAACCAGACAACGATTATCAAAACCAAAATGAAAAACGCGACACAGCTAACAATGAACATAAAGAACAAGATAAAGAAACAGAGTCAAAAGATAGTGAAGAAGATGTCATTAAGAAGATGGAAGATATGAAGATCAGTAAAAAGAAGATGCATACAGTGTTCTTGCCGAGGGCGCCGATGAAGACACTGCGAGAGGTTCCCGGTATGCATCCTTACAGCAGGGATGTGGAAAAGTATAAAGAGGTGAGTTCTAATTGATTACTGGATTTATAGGCGAGATTCTATTGAGAGGAATTAACGTTTTCTCGTGCATAAGGACCATAAAAACTGTAAATATATGAGATCAGCGTTACGAAAATACGCAAAACAAGATCTTTTTAACGTAGACGGAGATTTAGATTAGCATCTTTCCTGTGAATATTTTGAAATAAGGATTTAATCTACACACATATAAAAAACCCTCTACGTTACGTTCAAAATAGTAGTTTTTTTTTTTTATGACATAGGCGGCAAACGAGCAGACGGATTGCCTAGTGTTAAGCAATTACCGTCGCCCATGGGCACTCGCAACACCAGGGGAGTTACAAGCGCGTTGCCGGCCTTTAAGGGGGGGTTGGAGCTCTGGGAACCTTACTCACTATCAGGAACACAACACTACATACCTGAAAGGTGGCAGTGCTATTATGGCTGTGGTCTTCTGTAAGGAGGAGGTACTTCCCCAGTTGGGCTGCCCCAGATTCAAGCGTGATGGTCAACGCTGTGCCCTACTTCTCATTGTTGGACGTAGTTTAAGGACATACCCGGGTCCAAAAAATTAAAACAATTAATTATAAGTTTATGTTACTGTTAAATAATGGAGGTATACAATTACAAGTTAGGTTTGCCAGTTAATCCTAAATTATGTAGTAGTGTATGTCACACTACTTTATCTACACAAAATATTAATTCTAAATAATAATTTAGAAAACCGCAAACGAAAAGTCAAACGAATATTTGTAATTGCGGCGAACGAAAACTTTTTCCAAGTAACTGTACTTTTTTTTAATCAGAGACAACCTAGAGTCAAGCCGAATTCTCATCTTTTCTATAGAAGGTAACCAATTGCTTTGTTTTTCACAGACGTTCGAAATTTAAATGTTATTGTGAAGCAATTATAACATTTACACAGATAAGAAATATGTTATAGCAAATTAGTGTGCCGTTATTTCCTGTTTTTGAACGTATCATAGAGGGGCTATATGAAGTCTAAAGAAACTAATATTATAGCTTAATATTTGGTCCTATTTAAAATCCGCAGAAACATCAAAAGTGGACTTACATAACATGGACGTATCTATGTTCTCAGATGGGTTAACCCAACCTTTGGGGACATTTTATGGCTGTGTGTAATGGGGCATTGTTCTCGTGTTTAATTGTGTTTCGCGTTTAAATCTAAATTTGTTAAGTGAAAATAACTGAAAATTAATGAAATGTAAACATTGTGGCTTCTGGTAATATTACCTTAATTTGATCTCTGGGCGGCTAGAACACATATACTAGAACACAACGACCTTTAATTTTATTCACTTTACAATTTTTATAATATCTATTCAAGTCATAGTATCTATAGTACTTACAAATTCTTATCTTGTAACTTAACTTGTACACAGTTTTAACTTTCAATACTTCATTCCAAAGCTTAGCAGACTTTCAGGTAGATTTTATTGTAAGAGGAACTTTAAACCAGCCATTTTTGCAGGTGGTGAACCCAAATATGTTCTCCGGTGGTCAAGTGTACGTCAAGCCAAACACAGACCTAGCTGAAATATCCAGAGCCATCTCCACAATTGAGAACAACGTCCAGAACTTTCCATTAAACAACGACCAACAAAATTTCCTCTTAGACACGGGCATCGAATTCATTACCCAAGAGACGAGCCCGAGAAACGAATCAGAATTGCCTGAGGACGTCCTCTTCTGCATAGAAGAATTAACAGAGAACATGATTAATGATACTCTTGCTTTCAAAGAAACGTACGCAGACATATCTAATACCCTTCTTAATTTCGATTTAGAGAGTAACTATCAGGTTACAAATCAAGTCGAACCTCAAAGCCATACCTTCCCCACACCGCCTTATTCCGAAAACGCATTAAGTCCTCTGTCTCTCAACCTTGGGTCACCTCCTCTAACCAACTCACCTGCATACTCCTCATCCCCTGGTAGATCTCCTAACTACAACGACTTGGAGCAATACCAGGAAATCTCCGAAGCGTTTCAAGAGCTGCCAAACTTCGATAATTTGGACAAACCAGTTTTGGAGAAGAAAAAATCGAATACTTCTTCTATAATGTCGATGAAGCAGTACAAGGATTTGCAGAAGGAGCTGTCGGCAGGTTTCTCCAAGTTCGAGTGTTGTGTGATAAGTCGGAAGACTTGTAAGGAGATTTTTGAGGAGTTTGCGAAGAAGTTGAGGCTAGAGGAGAGGAAGGCGTTGTGTGTGAAGTTGGCGCGACTGGATACGCAGGCGGCGTACGGGTGAGTCATAATTATGTTTATAAATAATATTAACACAAAAAAAATCTTGTCATACACATATGATACTTTTAGTAGCCATTTTTTTTACTATCCTTCCAGTCTGACCTTGATACATTGGCAGTTTTGTGTGCTAAACACACGGTCATATCTTCAAAAACAAACGTATAATGTCCTTTAAAAATAAGTTGTACATTATATATAAAAGAAAATGGGGTTTGTTTAACCGAGTTATAACTCGAGAACGGCTGAACCGATTAAAATGATTTTGGATTGGTTGGAATCGTCACAGCCCTGATTGAGACATTAAGTACTAAAAATACCACAAAAATCCCGTGATTTTAGAAAAAATCACTACTTTTTCGCTTTTTAGGCGGTACGAAGTTCACCGGGTCAGCTAGTTGTTTATAATATTCAAAGAAAACACACTTTTATATTAAGACATCTTTTATTTGAATGACAACCAACCTAAGTATTTTGTTTTCTTAAAGTTGAAGGAAATATTAATTACAGATTATGTAATTAATTATTTTAATATTTATTGAAAAATTAAAGAAGGTAAATCTAAAAAAGGCCCTTAAGGCTTTGTACCAAGGATGCTGGCGGAATTTCCTCGTTGTATCGTAATGCTGATACGTTGTGCGAGGAAGCCGCCAGCTCTTCGGTCACCAGTTACATCAACCAGACGCTTCGCGATTTCGGCAAAGAGTTTGTGCGCGCTGGGACCCCTTGGACCTGAAAATCTAAATTTGATTATACTTCCTTAGTAACAAATATATACAGAGAGAATTTCCAGTATCACTTTTTAGCAATTCTGCCAAACCAGATTCTATTTTATTAAGCACCGTATAACATTCTTAAATTAGTGAATGTTTATTTTAATCCCCGACGGCTCGCGGCGCTGACGTAATGCTACGTTTTCCTCCCAAGTATGATAATGTGACCTCTCGATTTGAAGCGGAATATATAAGTGAATTGGTTCATAAAATACATGTTTTAAATTTCGTATTCAAGTTAAATACATAAATCCATACTTTTTGTATAACATTGCGAAAGTATCTCTGTCTGTCTGTCTGATCTGATGACTTTCTGTTCATTAGAATGACTGAAATCACTACAAGTGGTACTATAAAGTGGTAGTATAAAAGAGACAGATATGAACCCGGGTATGTCCTTAAACTACGTCCAACAATGAGAGGTAGGGCACAGCGTTGACCATCACGCTTGAATCTGGGGCAGCCCAACTGGGGAAGTACCTCCTCCTTACAGAAGACCACAGCCATAATAGCACTGCCACCTTTCAGGTATGTAGTGTTGTGTTCCTTATGGTGAGTAAGGTTCCCAGAGCTCCAACCCCCCTTAAAGGCCGGCAACGCCCTTGTGACTCCCCTGGTGTTGCGAGTGTTCATGGGCGACGGTAATTGCTTAACATCGGGCAATCCGTCTGCTCGTTTGCCGCCTATGTCATAAAAAATAAAATGTATTTATAGCTCATCGCCCGGCGATGAACTATGATCACCCGGCTATGACATATGTCTCTTTTATTTACACGGGATCGATTATATTTTTTTCCTTGAAATAGGTGATAGCTCATAGGCTCATAGCTTACTAGCTCGCGGTGGGATCAGTGCCTAAGTGCCCTGAAAAGTTATAACAATATACAGAGTGGAAAGATCGAATGCCACATGGATGGCAACTGCCTTAAATATTGTAAATAGCACATTCTGTGTAAAGAAGACTTTTATTTGTTTATAAAGTCTTTAGTGATTTATGAAAAATCGCTTGCTTCAGTCGGGACACGTTTCAGTCAAATGTGACAAAAATAACTTGCCTTGATTACTGATTAATTTTATATTTGCTACTTAGAGAAAAATGAACACTTTCAATCTGCATCATAATTAAAATAAATAAATATTTCGGGACAATCTTACACAAATCGACCTAGTCCTACGGCAAGCTCAGTAAGGCTTGTGTTGTAGGTACTAGACGACGATATACATAATAGATAGATACATATCAATACTTAAATACATAGAAAACACCCATGACTCAGGAACAAATATCTGTGCTCATCACACAAATAAATGCCCCGACTGGGAATAGAACCCAGGACCATCGGCTTCATAGGCAGGGTCACTACCCACTAGGCCAAACCGGTCGTCATAACATACGGCATGTTATTAATAGCATATTCAGTGAACAGCATCCAATAGTCTTTTTTCTTATAGTTGACATTTACTGTCAGCCTACAAACTTCATAGTTTTCAATACATGGCTTGCTTGAAAGTCTTTAGCATTAACGGTTGAACATCAAAATGGCGAAGTCGTCTTGAGAATATTTTTTGTTTTTTTGTTCACTGTTGTAAGTTTGGGTGTACTATAGATAGCTTATTATGCAGTGAGGTAATGCAGAATTGTGCAGCTAATGAAGAACTGATTTCAAAACGCGTTTCACCACTATTTTGGTCATAACCTGTCAGTCCCGGAGTCGCGGCCGCCTCTTGGCTTTCTGTAAAGTCCAGCTACCACTTTACAAAACGTTAGGCCTACTACCGAACCAGGTCATGCTCTAAGAGCAAACTTGATTTGTTATTTTACTTATTTGTTACTTTACTTGACATTATCTAAATCATCGATTGATATATGGATGGAAGACATATTTTAAAAACAGTAAGTCTTTTTATTAATATTTAGGAAACTATAAGTTATTATTACAAATAAACGGAACAGAACCGCGTATACTAACTTCAAGTTATTTTCAAAAGTAGTAGAATAAATGTTGTTACGTTTGTGGTGTAGAATCGATGCCTTAAGTTATTCCTCTTATTACAGGCCACACCCAATATACCCGTATGCGTATTAAACTAGATTAGGTACCTACACAATAAGAACTATTAATAAAACAACACTGTAAACTAATTAATATAATAACAATATTAATTGTTATTTTACCTTGTTCCTCGGGATATTGTTAAATTAAGCATTTCAGTGATTACATCCTAAAATAAGGAAAATATTATGTTTTTTAGAATATCTTTTTGTGGGATGTCCCGAAACGCTTTTTATAGGATGCTGTTGTGGTCAATTAAATTGTCCTTTAAACCCTTCAATAGTAGATACTGGTTGTCGACAGGCAACTGTCCCAGTCGCCATTACATAGCTCCTGAAATTGGTCACACAGGCTAATCATTTAACCTACGAAAAAAACTACGCCCAAGAAATTCAATCGGATTTTTTAACCTTCGTGTATCTGTAGGGACTACAGTATGAGGTTCTTCAAAAATGGAGTGTATAGGTTCTTAACCCTTTGACCGCCATCGTCTCATATATGAGTCAAAGTGACAACGTAAATGACACCGTCATATATTATGACAGTTCAAAATTGAACTTTACATTTTTGACGTTCGGCGGTCAAAAGGTTAAAGGGTGCAAAGCGCATGTGAATGCCCTGGAGTTGGAGGCGACTGTCGAGGTTTAGGCTATAGGTTTTATAATATTTTACTGTTCAATGCCTTTATTTTGAATTCTGTTTTTGTACTTATTCTTTCAGTTGTCATTATATCTTTGCGGTTGCCTTTTAGTTGTCAGTTCATTTTTAATATACTCTAAAGCTATCGAATTCCCCACAGCGACCACTTGCGCAGTTTAAGATACCTAATGATTCTGTGCTTTCGTTTGTGTCATTTAAACCGAGACCCCAGAACATAGACCCTTATTCTTTTCATAAGTGAGCTTAGGCATGGTTTGAGACAATGCTCAGGTAACTGCAATATCAATAGGCTGGGATGGCTACCTGCGCGCTAAGAGTGCGAAAATGAACCGCGCGAAGGAATAAGGTTGAAAATAGATTGGGTAAAGGCATAGAATATGGCGGCTACCCGTTTAGGATGTCAATTTGAGTATGGAGAAGAAAGGCTGGGCTTTCTATAGAAACTTATGTTAAAAGCGAGTCGTTGTTCGTCAGTAAGGGACTGAATTTAAATCTTGTCAGCTTCTTAACACATTCGCTGTCACCCCCTCCGAAAATGTATGGAAATGAACACACATGTGCGTCGGTGGCAGTGAATGCATTAAGGTCATCGGTATACTGTGTGGAAGTCTAATACGGGTGAGGAATTAAACCAGACATAGGATTTACCAGTATAATCCAAAAGGTTTTTCTTTAATTATACCTATTATACACATGTAATTAATTTTTCTAAAATTTCTGAGCAGTAATGTACTGCGAAAAATACGCGATATAAGCTTTTGAAACTAACTGTCAACGAGTGTTTAACTCGAGTGTGTTGCATTACATTGCGGGCCGAATTTTTTTATATGGATAAAATTTTAATTGTACTTCTAAGTAAAAGTTATCTAAATATATTTCTTATGTCCTATTCTACCATCCGTTAAGAGATTCGCCCGTATAAGACTACCACACTGTATAATGCATTAACGTCCGAATGAAAAGTATAACTTATAAAAATAAAATAAGTAGGTATATTTAATAATAAAAAACAAAAACTAGTTCCAAAAAAATCCATATGTGGCGCCTCTGTCTGTGCGATATTGGTGCTGGTGTGAAATTGATTTTCCTTTGTTAAAAGCTGAATAAATAGTTATAAACAGAATTCTCGTCCCCAATAATTTTGAAGCTGATATGTTTAACCGATTGAGCTGAAATGAGCACTGATCTGATCTGATGCTGGAGCCAGAAGGTAGCCATAGCAACTCCTAAACTACACAAGATAAACCCGTCGTGTTTAGGTACGTTAGAATCCTCTTGGTGGGTAGTTGATGAATATGCAAAAAAAATAGGCAACAGAAGTTTGTACTAAAAATGTAATTTTTCACTTATTTTCCTTAGCCTGCATTTACTGTGCAATATAAAACAACTAGAATCTTTAAAAAAATGATATTATGTTTGCGCGTTCACAACTGAGATTTTGCGTGACCGCAGCGAGTGACTGTGACTACACAATGATAAATACGTAGTTATATTTACGTCTTTTACGCTAAAACTACGTTTTCCCCACACTTACTCAATGCCACGTAATTTCTACCATGAATGAACTGTTTTCTGTTATCCTTATTAAAGTACATAGTTACCTAAATAGAAGCGGCGGCGGGTCAATTATTTTCTTAGGCAAGACGGAGGCCATACAGCTTTGCCTTTTCTTTGTGAACCCGAGGAAAGTTGTTGACTTGCAGGAGAGTTAATAAAGCCGGCGGGAATCGGCTTACCGCCGCTTAGCGACATCATTCATAGGAAATGACCTTCTGAAAAGACACTCCTCAATTAAAACTGTTGTGAGCCATGTTACTACTACTTAGTTACAAACGGATAACTCACGTGTAATTATATCGCACTAGGCAACACCCTCAACGCGATCGGTGTGTCCTGACTCGGCTTGAAGATGGGTACCAGAGCTTACCCGAAACATGTCGCCTAGTGCGATATAATTACACGTGAGTTTATCCGTTTGTAACTAAGTAAGACACTCCTCATCTATTATCTTGTGCGTGCCGTAAAAAGAGCACAACTTTCTCCTCCCGCGAGTGTCGTAGGAGGCGCAAACGGTAATACTGACGGATGGGTAGTAGTGTCCGTCAAAACCGAACCTTAAGCTACTGCGGTCGCCAACCCGCCTGCCAAGCATGGTGACTAAGGCAACTTCCCCTCGAGATGATACTAGTAATATTTGGGGGAGGCTCGCTGATATGTTGCGGGAGGAAGTCGCTAGCTTAATAATTAAAACTGTTGTGAGCCATGTTACTACTACTTAATTACAAACGGATAAACTCACGTGTAATTATATCGCACTAGGCGACGTTTCGGGTAAGCTCTGGTGAGGGTGTAACGCGAGCGGCGTGTGCTGTAAATGGGTACCAGAGCTTACCCGAAACATATCGCAGTACAGTCGATGTCAAATATATGTAAACACTTTTACCCCTTAATGCTCTGTGATAAGGTGCAAAAGTGTAAACACATCTTTGACGTCGATTGTACAAAAAATGGTACGACGGGTGTTAGAAGGATAAATAAGTATATTACTAGGAGGTAAACAGGCAAATGTCGTTCGTGAAGGGAAAATGCTACTACATATTCTTAAACATAGTCACATATTATGTACGTACAAAAACGGATAAACTCACGTATATTTATATCGCATATAGGTATATCAGTATATGCTTTCCTATCGAAAGAATACGAATTTGCGGTGCTTGCAGTAAAAACTCTAGGGCCTTGGTCAAGTGACACGAAAAAATTCGTTAAATAAATGTCGTCCCGGCTTATAGTTGCCACAGGGGACTACAGGGCCGGATCCTTCCTGGCCCAAAAACTAAGTCTGGCAATGCAGAAGGGCAACGCCGCCAGTATTCTGGGCAGCATACCGGAGGCAGGGATTTGGCGAGGTTTTTTACATTTAATTTTATTTTATTATAACAGCAAACTGTATGTTTAACACTAATTTAGAGTATTACTTCTACTTCCTATCAGCGATTGATAATATATAAGTACAGTCAGCAGCAGAGGTGGGGACAACTGGGTGCAATTGGGGTCGATTCCAAAACTGACCACAATTTTTTTTCAATTCATTTATGCAGTTTTTCTTGTGACTAAAATCGATGACATGGTTCCTAAGTACAAATCTTTGTACGTCTTATAGTTTTAGGTTTCCCCATACTGACCGATCTGAATGAGACACCCTGTATATTAGTCATGGAAATGGAGTGTCAGATATCGAAGTCAATGGTCGAAGACAAAATCTCACACATAAGCCCTTATATATTCCGACCGGCCTGGCCTAGTGGGTAGTGACCCTGCCTGTGAAGCAGATGGTCCTGGGTTCGATTCCCAGTCATGAGTCAAAAGTCAATGAGCACAGCTATTTGTTCGTGAGTCATGGGTGTTTTCTATGTATTTAAGTATTTATATGTATCTATCTATTATATCAATCGTCGTCTAGTACCTACAACACAAGCCTTACTGAGCTTATCGTAGGACTAGGTCGATTTGTGTAAGATTGTCCCGAAATATTTATTAATTTATATATTATTTTATTTTGCACGTAGTTAGGAAATTAAAAGCTTAGACTGTCATGTTGTTATGACGGTGGGTACCTGTACATTTGCATGTAATGTGATACTTTACGAACACGTGATGAAAATGTCATTATTGTAATAGACAGTTAAGCCGCGGGGACAAATAATTAGGTTAATGGTTACTTAATAGATTGCTATGTAATTGTAAGCATTTATTTGTATCTTTTCTTAAGTATATGAAGGTCTTCGATATTTATCGAAAGAGAAATAGAAAAAAATGACTCAAAGCGGAAGCTGGATCACTGGCCCAGTGAACTACCAATTGTGCCATCCGCTTAGACTTGTCAAATGTTTCTATTTTATCCCTCGTGGTATACGTCATCATGGGTGACGTGTAGACACATCTACCGTAAGGGTATTGAACACTTAACGGCATCGAAGTTTCAACTTAGCATAATTATGACAGTGGCGACTATGGCAACTACCCCCCAAGATGATACAAGTCATATTTGTGGGATGCCTATGTCCAACAGTGGACTGCATACGGCTGAAATGTAAATGTATGACGGTGTCGGTATATCTACACTAATATTATGAAGTCGAAAATTTGTGAGTGTGTGAGTGTGTATGTTTGTTACTTCTTCACGTCTAAACGGCTGGAGCGATTTTAATAAAATTTGGTATGGAGTTAGCTGACACCCTGGATTAAAACATAGGCTACGTTTTTTCCCTAATATAACGCGGGTAACACCGTTGGCCAACAACATTTCGACGATAGGTCTGGCCTAGTAGGAAGTGTAGTGTAGTGTGTGATGTGATACCTCGGCCACACACTCGACCAGCGGCGTGGGAAGTAGCGAGGGAAGTAGGCAGAGACATAGTGTGGCCGCGCTACTCGTCATGCCGCTCGTCATGCTCCTCGTCATGCCCACCGCTCCCTATTTTGTCGGTTTTTTGGCGCGAGTCAAAGGGCCGGCAAGGAGCGTCGCGATTAATCGCGCGAGTAGGGCAGTGTGTGGCCGGAGAGGGCAACATCGCGGCAGCGCGAGGAGCAGCGCGAGTGGCAGCGCGAGGGGCATAGTGTGGCAGCGCGAGGGGCATAGTGTGGACGAGGTATAATGTGGTAGTACAGTGCCTATGAAGCCGACGGTCTTGAGTCAAATTGTAAATTTAGCTAAGTAAAACGTATATTTGCTCGAAGAACCGATGATCAATAGGGCAGAAAGGTTCTTAAGCTGTCATGCTAGAAGACGTAGTTCGGAAACCCTCAATTTGGTGGACCGACGATCTAATCTAACTCGTCTAAGCGGTAAACTATTCAATGCAGCAGTAGACTGGCTGATCATGATGTAAATGTATCTCCTTCCGCGGGTGGCGTAAGAGGCGACAAAGGGAGGAATCCTACGGACGGGCAGCAGCGTCCGTCGAAACCCAATCTGCGATCGCCAACCCGCCTGCCAAGCGTGGCGACTATGGGAACTAAAGATACAAGTCATATTTGTGGGAGGCCTAAGTCCAGCAATGGACTGCATACGGCTGAAATGTGTGTATGTAATATAATATGAAACAATATATAAATAATTTTGACGACAAGTTTGGCCTAGTGGGTAGTGACTAGTGACTCTGCCTATGAAGCTGATGGTCCCGGGTTTAAATCCCAGTAAGGGCATTTATTTGTGTGATGAGCACGGATAGTTCCTGAGTCATTGATGTCTATTATACAGGGTGATCAATCCAAATGGGTCAGTAGGGGGAAGTCAGAAACTATGAGAAATAGAGAAATCTGTTCTTGTTCTTAGGAACCATGGCTTCGATTTTAGATTTAATAATAATGGCATTCAAAGTTTTTAAGAATAATTTACAATTAGGTTACAATATTGAACATTACATACGAACAGTACATAGGGCTGAAATGTAAGCTAATTTCTGTTCTATTTGTTCCAGGGTCCTCCAACAAGTCTTGCTGAGTCTTTCGTCAGACGGCAAGCAGGAAGACCTGCAGTATGTGCTGTTCAGTCTGCTGTGCGAGAGGGTGCTGGCGCTGCGGCCGGAGCTGTTCCTGGGAGACTTCGGTAAGATGCTGTCTCCACGGCCTTGAAGACCTGGGGAGTCACAGGCGCGTTGCCGGCCTTTAACGGGGGTTGGAGTTCTGGGAAGCTTACCATCAGGAACACAACACTACATACCTGAAAGGTAGCAGTGGTTTGGAAATATCATTTGATATTTACCAGTCGCTTTTCGGTGAAGGAAAACATCGTGAGGAAACCGGACTAATCCTAATAGGACCTAGTTTACCCTCTGGGTTTGAAGGTCAGATAGCAGTCGTTTTCGTAAAACTAGTGCCTACGCCAAATCCTGGGATTAGTTGCCATTCGGACCCCAGGCTCCTATGAGCCGTGGCAAATGCCGGGACAGCTCGAAGAAGATGATGATTCTTTTGACGACCGGTCTGGCCTAGTGGGTAGTGACCCTGCTTATGAAGCCGATGGTCCTGGGTTCGATACCCAGTCGGGGCATTTATTTGTGTGATGAGCACAGATAATTGTTCCTGAGTCATGGGTGTTTTCCATGTATTTAAGTATTTATATGTATCTATCTATTATATATATCGTCGTCTAGTATCTACAACACAAGCTTTACTGAGCTTACCGTAGGACTAGGTCGATTTGTGTAAGATTGTCCCGAAATATGTACTCGTATGTAAAAATATGTAATTGCTCATAAAAATATCTATTTAACTTAATTTGGTTGGAATTTGTAACATGTGTAGTGTATTAAAAGTTTTTTTAACACTGAACCTGCCTCTTCCAGGACTCGGTCTTCTGAAGTCAGCAGCGCTCCGGTGCCCCGGTAGACCTATCTTCACCAGATACTTGGTGCAGTGCGTCAGGAATGCGCTCCGTCTCAACCCCTCCTTCATGGAGGGGAAGGATAGTGTCTTCCATGAGGTCAGTGTGCAAGTTCAGACATGTCTCCGAGTCTT
The DNA here is from genome assembly GCA_022674325.2 of Grapholita molesta. Lineage (NCBI taxonomy): Eukaryota > Metazoa > Arthropoda > Insecta > Lepidoptera > Tortricidae > Grapholita > Grapholita molesta. The sequence goes on from CP053147.2 coordinate 4,648,627, forward strand.
CGGTATCAGTCTTGTATAGACTATTAGCAAGTTGAAGTGGCAGTGGGCTGGCCATATTAGCCGTAGAACCGATAACCGTTGGGGTAAAGTTCTTGAGTGGAGACCGCGTCTCGGCAAGCGTAGTGTAGGACGCCCTCAGGCTAGGTGGAGTGACGACTTGCGCAAGATGGCTGGCAGGAGCTGGATGCAACAACCGAAGATCGAACACGATGTCGTGAAATTGGGGAGGCCTATGTCCAGCAGTGGATTGCGATAGACAGATTATGCGTGGACAAGACTAACCTCAGTTTGACCTCAGTCGCACCTGATGGTAAGTGACGACGAGGTCGAGGGTGTAGCACGCTGGTTCAGTAACAGCCTATTCACTCTTGCCCTGAATAGACCCAAGTTTCATCTTTCCGGGAATACAGACGACATGGGTAGTCAGTAGTAATCCCAATAAGGCCTAGTTTACCCTCTGGGTTGGAAGGCCAGATGGCAGTCGCTTTCGTAAAACTAGTGCCTACGCCAAATCCTGGGATTAGTTGCCAAACAATTTGACAATCAGCACAGTAAACAATTTGACAGTCTAATTATTCTTTAATATCGATTGAAGTTTATCAAATGAACATCAAAACCAAGTTTTAATCGAAGTATAACGCTTAACTATCGTCACGAAACTGCCAGTGATTTAACTTTTGTTAACAACTTTCACTAATTGGCTACATTTTTTTAAACTCCCTAAAATATCAATTATTTCAATCTTTTCTTTTATATAGTAGTATTATTTGAAGGGTCCACGGAAAGAACATGTCTAGTCACTTTGTCAACATTTCGAGATATTGCGGTTTATGAATTTGGAATGATTCAATTAACCATGCTATCTTCGCATTCACATGATTTTCAAGTGCAAATAACTAGTTTAATAATCATGTTTACAATTATATCAGGTGTAGGTAATAATAGTTTGTAGAAAGCTCTACATTTTGAGATTAAAATCTCATTTTTGGTAAAAAAAAAAGTGATTAGACATGTTCTTTCCGTGGACCCTACTTATAATTCAAAGCAAATGAAAAAATATTTCATAAAGTTGGCTGTATTTGATTCCAGACGGATGCGCTGGGCGACACGCTGGTGACAGCCTGCGCGCGCGCCGGCGACGCGTACGCGGACGTGCTCAATGAGATCGTCAGCGAATCACCCCCTCTCTTCCGGCAGGGGCACGCCAACACTGAAGGTACGCCGTTACAAGTAGTCTACTGGATGCTGTGTTAATGTGGGTCGCTTTGGCACTGGTCCCACCGCGAGCTAGTAACCTATGAGCTATCAGCTATTTCAAGGGTCAAAAGATAATCGATCCCGTGTGAATAAATGAGATATGTATGTCATAGCCGGGCGACCGTAGTTCATCGCCGGGCGATGAGCTATAAATATATATCTCTCTTTTTTATTTACACGGGAGCGATTATCTTTTGTCCCTTGGAATAGCTCGCGGTGGGACCAGTGCCATTAGGGGAGCCTTACGTCCAGCAATAAATAAATATCTCGGGACAGTCTTACACAAATAAACCTAGTCCTACGATAAGCTCAGTAAAGCTTGTGTTGTAGATACTAGACGATGATATATATAATAGGTAGATACATTATAAATACTCAAATTGTCTTAAATACATAGAAATCACCCATTACTCAGGAACAAATATCTGTGCTCATCACACAAGTAAATCCCCTGACTGGGTTTTGAACCCAGGACCAGCGGCTTCATAGGCAGGGTCACTACCCACTAGGCCAGACCGGTCGTCAAATGCAATGGACGTTCTCCAACTGTATGATGATGACGCTTTATTTCTTGCTGCTATTTTTTTTTTCTAATCAATGTTATCAGCCATAAACATTCACTGAACACAAGCGTCCCGCATAAACCGCCACAGTGAGCGATTTCTGTGCATCATAGTTGCCACGCTTGGCAGGCGGGTTGGCGATTAAAGTCAAAGAAATATCACGATTGATCACGATGGAGGAGGGGGGAGTAGATAGATAGATAGATAGATAAATTCTTTATTCATACCCACAATTTACATGGCATTAACATAGAAACATAAACGAAACATACAAATAAAAAAGGCATGCATTTTTAACACCATTATTTTAACCATAAAATCAAAATGGAGCCATGTGTCGTGGCAAAGAAAAGGTGCTGGCTCAGCATGTTGATGCGGCAAGCCACATCGCTGGTATTCTGCCAGAACCTTACTACAACAGCTGTGCAACGCTTAAATTAATAATTAATGAAATAGGTGCTCAAAACAACCGTACTAGTTGGGCGTGTATTACGTACATTATTGTTTGTATCAGTGTATGTGTATGTGTGTGTGTGTGTGTGTGTGTGTGCTTTAAGTAGGTCTTCAGTAGCATTGACATTTGCTCGAAATAATAATATAAAAAAAAAGAAACAGTTTAACGCAGAATCAATGTGGAAAAAAGTTAATTTTTTAAAGTATATGAAACGGGGGTCAGAAAAGAAAGAGAGTCTATCAGATCTAGCATTTTTGCTTATTGTTGGTCTTGAAGGTAAAGTTTATATTTTAATTTAAAATTTGCTTTGCTCTTTAATTGACGAATCGGTGGCGGTATATTATTCCAACACTTTGTTGCGCGGTAACGAAAACTCCCCTTAAAAGCGGCGGACCGGTGTTGGGGAACCTGCAACACTATTGCTCGCGAGGCTCTAATTTGGTGGTGAGTGCAACTTTTCGAACACCATGTGAGTTTCTTATAGAGATACGATGGCTGTTTGGTTTGAATAGTGTCAAACAGCAGGCAAGCGAACATAAGCTTTTGACGAGCAGCCATTTTTAACATACCTGCATTATTCAAAAATGGAGTGACGTGACTCCGTGGAGGTATTTTAAAGCAAAATCTGGCGCAAGCATTCTGGACTCTTTGAATAAGACGCCACGAACGTGCAAGAAGACAAGAGCCGTAAGCCACGATGCAGTAATTAAGCTTCGACAAAACCAGGGCCTCACATAGCCTCATGCGCAGAGCAACAGTAAGGAAATTTCGAATATTGTATAAACATTTTAAACGGTAAAAACAATTACGCACAATGCCCACTACATGACTTTCGAATCGCAAATTTGTGTCTAACATGAGCCCAAGGTTTTTTGCTTCATCGACACGATCCACTCTCACATCATCGATTGTTATGTTTGGCTGTTTTGAAATGATGGCATTGGTTTGATTTAAAGAACCGAGAACCATGTATTTAGATTTAGTAGGATTAAGGACCAGACAATTTGCAGAAGACCAATCTGAGAGTCGTTTAAGATCCTCATTTAACTTTACAATCGCGGAACTGAAATCTCGAGGGTGAAACGATATGAAAACCTGTAAATCGTCTGCGTAAAGGTGGTACTTACAGAATTTAATGCAATTTATGATATCGCTGCTATACAAGATGAATAAGAGAGGCCCCAATATCGATCCTTGCGGTACCTACTCCTCTTTGCACAACGAGTGGATCAGACGCTGAGTATGAACCATCCTGTTTTGACAGTTTAACTATTTGCTTCCGGTTATCAAAATAACTATGGAACCAACGAACGGCTTTCTTGTCCAAACCATAAAACCGCAGTTTAGAGAGTAAAAGTGGGATATTTATACAAACGAAAGCCCTGGAAAAATCCAATAATACCATTATCGTGCCGTGCCCAACATCTTGCGCAGCCAGGACCTCATCAATAACATCTATAAGAGCTGTATTAGTGCCTCGTTTTTTCCTAAAACCAGACTGCATTTCGGGTAGTATGTTATTGTAAGCTAAATATTGAGAGACTTGATCATAAAGTACTTTTTCTAGGATCTTAGATAAGTAAGGCCGTACACTAATAGAGCGCAGGTCTTTCAGATCCTTCGGATAATTTATTTTTGGAATCGGCCGAATTATAGCTGTTTTCCAAACTGACGGTACTTCAGACGTTAAAATGGAAGTGTTTATTAATTTAGTAATTATACTTAAAGTCTCTGGAAGAGTCATTAAAATCATATCAAATGTAATTCTATCGTAACCTTCAGCATTAGATTTAGTGTTAAGTAACAGTTTTGTGACTATAGTCTCATCCACAGTACTCAAAGTGAACGTGGAGGAGTTGTATCGGTGGCTATCAAAGAACGCTAGGTTGGTATTGTTCACGATATCATTACCTGGAGCATTTAAAAAACTTCTGTTCATATTTGAAGGATCGTTAAAATCATGTGGCAGATCAGGGTTATTTTTAAAGTTTGGAATCACATGACGTTTCAAATTTTTCCACAATTTTTTAGGATTTCTAATATTAACGTTAATATGTTGCTCAAAATAAGCCTTTTGTTCAAAGTGCAAACTAGTGTTCACTAAATGTTTTAGATTTTTGTAGTTTTGTTTATCCGACTCGCACTTACTTCGTTTAAACTTTTTTTGGGCTTTGTCACGGATACTTATCATATAACATACGTTCTCAGTGAGCCAAGGCTTAGGTGACGCTTTTATTATTTTCTTTTGCATTGGAGCAAAGAAATCGAAAATTCCTAAGATATAATCGTTAAACATAGCCAACCTGTCTTCAATCCCCTCAAAAAGTAAAATAGTATTCCAATTTATTTGTTTTAGGTAAGTATTAAAACTAGATACGTTAATTTTGTTTAACGATCTACTATAATAAACATTTGGCGGGATTTTGCACGTTTTGAAATTCAAGCTTACGAAAACCATTGCATGGCCACCCAGTTGCTCAACATGATCAACCTCAGCATTGAATATCGTGGCATCCGTACAAATAAGATCGATGAGTGAAGAACTGTGGTCTGTAAAATGAGTTGGTTCTGTTATATAATTAGTTATATTGTAACACTCTAAAAACTGTTGTAAACGCTTTGTTTTACAGTCATTTATCAATACGTTAATGTTAAAATCACCACTCAAAATAATACGGTCATATAGGGAAAATGTCGCTATTGTTTCACTTAAAGCATCAAGAAAAATATCTATACTGAGCCATGGTGGTCGGTAGGCGGTTCCTAAAATCAAACGAGTTGAATTTACTGTTGTTTTTAACCACATCTGCTCAACGTCGGAGATACGAGAGTGACTACAAGTTCGGACGTTTAAACCGTTCCTAATATAAAACCCTACTCCTCCACCACCCCTCCGCGTCCCAAGTGTGCGAGGGACGTGACGCAGCCTGTAGCCAGGTACGGACGGCGCACTCCCATCCTGGCCAGATTGTAACCAAGTTTCATTGATTGCCATTATTTCCGGCTTGTGTCGCTCCATCGCTACTGAAAACTCATTATGTTTTAATCTACTACATAAGGATCCTGCGTTAAAAAGACCAAATTTAAATTGCTTATGTTTCACTATTATGGGATATAACAAAACAATGAAATAACAATTGTGTATTTTTATTTGTGAACCAGAGCAGGATATTTTGTATGTGTAGAAGTGACCTTGAATGTGGTATTAATAGAATGTGAATAGGTACCTGTTTGAAAAAGTACATTATATTTAAATCGAGCAGTGCACATTTCGTTAGGCTGTTTTTTACAGATATACTAATATACAATTGAAAAAACGCTTCATAAAAATTTCTTAACATTAAATTGAATAAAACATCTAAATATTTCATTAGATATAAGCGCAAATTCATAATATTTAGAATTGATTCTACATACAAAAAATTCAAGTTTACATACATGAAATAAATTAGGGCTGATTGTTCAATTTCAATATTACACATGCACATACTCATTATCAATATTGTCATAGTGAGATCAATAACGCCATTGTTATACATTACAGTCGGTAGGAGGCGCCATAGAAAAAATACGGTCTAAATCGCTTTCTGTGTGGATGCGAAGTACTTTTGATGATTCAGATTTTCTGACATATATCCGTCCTTTTCTGCTCCATATAAACCGCCACTGTTCCAATCGGGTTTTCTCACGAGCCTTGCCGAACAAAGCCCGGTTCTTCTTGGTAAGTCGGTCGTGTATGTGGAATTTAGATGCCGCGTGATCAGGCAGGCCGATACCCTCGGTTGTGGCGCCGCGGCGCACCCGCGCGCCCTTAAGCAGCGCGTCGCGGAGGGCGCGGCGCGCCAGCCGCACCACAAGCGGGCGCGGGCGCGGCGGCGCGGCGTCCGGGGCCCCGGCCCGCGCCGTCTCGCGCACGGGCCCGGCCCTGTCAGCATACACTACGTCGCACTCCTGCAATCCCACTCCAATCTTCGTCGCCAATGCCATAACAATATGCACTGGCGACTCTTCCTTGAACTCTGGGACCCCCGAAATCTCAAGGTCATTTGTAAGCGTAGCCTGATCCTTCTCGTTCAGCTCTATTTCCAGCCGGCAGATCGTGTCGCGCAGTATTTGAGTATCAGGACTCTGACTGGACTTGCATTCAGCTAGTTGGGATTTTAGAGCTGCATTTTCTGTCTCAAGTGATTTAATTTTTTCAGTGACTATGCCGATGTTATGTTTAAGCCCTTTGATTTCAGCCATTAATGAGTTTGTGGAACGATTAAATTCTGACCTCAAACTATCGCTTTGCTTGTTCAACTCCGACCTGAGCTGTGTGAATTTTAATTCTAAAAGTACCGCAAATGCGTTGTATGAAATACTACTTTCTTCGGTATCTTCGCGCGGCTGTATTACTGATCGGATACCCGTCGTACAAGATTCGCTATCAAGGTCCAATAATGATGCGTCGCAGGACATATTAGTCTGTTGGGACTCCGACAGGTGCTCATTTCGGGCCTCGGTCTGGTGCAACTCCTCGGGCGCCTGACTTCCACTGGCTTGGGAACCAGTTTGGTTCAATCTTCGAACTGGGGTGTCCGTACCCCTTCTGCGAGACGTAATATTAGTGCACGAAGGACACTGCCATTCCCGTTTTAAATAAACCATTTTTTCCGCATATTCGAAGTCTGAAATGTTTACGCACTTGTAATGGTAACTGTGTTTGCAGAGAACGCACACAACTAATTCTGTATTCCTAATGAGGAAAGGACAAGCTACGCACTTCATATTGACAGTCAAATTGAAATTAATTCACCAATATAAATATCGAAATAAATGTACTTTACAAAAAATATTGCAAACACAAGACAAAAATGTTGGTAGGCGATGAATACAAATGTTCATTAAGATGTTGTGTCACTTAAAACTCGACTTTAAAACTATGCTGCTATCGATCATTTATCTATCGTAGCTCACTCGATAACCGGTAGGCGCGGCTTCTTATCGCAAAAGCTTTAAGCGCCGCCAAAGTTCATAGATCTTACGCGTTTTAGTCGAGAACACTTATTCTCTGTACAGATACCTTCGTTTCATTTCACAGTTTCAACACAAAGCTAAATTATTTTTCTATTTTTTACTAGTATCACTGTTCTATATTAAATGTTATATGTGGAACAGATGTTAAATTGTTCACTTAAACGTTTATTCACTGTTTTATCACCACAACTGTAGTTTTTGACACTTTAATTAATTTTAAAACGCACAGTATCACGCCAGCGATGTTAAGTGCTGCACCGCTTTCTACAAGACCACATCACGTGTACTTTAGTTTAGTTTTAGTAGTACTGTTTTCGGTGTGATGTAACATAATTTCGTTGACTTTGTAGTGACAAGTGTCGACTCAAAAATCACTCTACAACTACACGTGACCTTGACTGTAGCGTTAAGTTCACCAAATATCACCAAGGTTGGGGTCAAAATAAGGCCAAAAACGATCACATGATTTTTGAATGAGCCCGCTAAGCTAGGAGGATATAACCAATATGGAGCCGACACACGTACTAATTTCTATCGGAAAAATTCTGCCGTTTTCGGCGCGGGGGTGAGGTAACACACATAAATAATGTTAACACTAATGCATTTTTTACGTGCGTCGCTACACACGCACACGACAAAATTATCAAACACTAGCATAAACTATATTCACACAAGTTCAAGAACTGTGACCGGCGGCCGAGTAATTTTGGCAGAGGGGAACGCCTGTTAATGGCTACTCCATATTGGTTATATCCTCCTAGCCGCTACGTGCAGAATAATATACAGGGTGTATAATCGTCAATGATGGTTTTCAGGATACACAGCTCTCCACGTAGCCTGTAAACTACACAGCAAGGAGAACCCGCACCTGCGTACCGTGCACGTTCTATTGGAGCACGGGAAGGCGGACTTATGGACCGGGGTGAGTCCAGTCTCTAAATTTACTCCTCGGTTGGTTGAACAGCTGCAGAATGCAGTTTTGTTTATTTTTAAAAATTAAGGAAAGTCTCCTTTTATTAAAATGAGCCAACTTAAGGATTAAGTAGTTACCCTCCAAGGCCCATAACTTTTTTGCACCCTGTATATATTGTTTCATATTATATATGTATTATATTCCAGGATGTGAAAGGAGGCGACACCGCCCTTCACCTGGCCGTCAACTCTTCGACCTGCGAGCTCCACCTCATCATGGTGCTGTTCCGCCACGTGGAGCGAGCCAAGTGGAAGCAGCTGGCCCACGTCGCCAACCGGAGGTGGGTTCAGGAGACGTGGCTGTGACAGACGCACACATGTTAGGTTTTTTTTTATGACATAGGCGGCAAACGAGCCAACGGATTGCGTGGTGGTAAGCAATCACCGTCGCCCATGGGCACACGCAACACCAGGGGAGTCACAAGCGCGTTGCCGGCCTTTAAAGGGGTTGGAGCTCTGGGAACCTTACTCACCATCAGGAACACAACACTACATACCTTAAAGGTAGCAGTGCTATTATGGCTGTAGTCTTCTGTAAGGAGGAGGTACTTCCCCAGTTGGGCTGCCCCAGACTCAAGCGTGATGGTCATCGCTGTGCCCTACCTCACATTGTTGGACGTAGTTTAAGGACATACCCGGGTCCAAAGACACGGTTAAATAGTAATTAGTCAGCAGATATAGGTAGCACATACAGGGTGTTACAAAAATCCTGGTGATCCGTTTAAGGGCATATCCAGTATCGAATCGAGATCACGGAAATCATACCAATTTTTAATTTTAAACACATTAAAAAAAACGTATGACAAAAAAATTAATAAATTAGGACTGTTAAAAAAATGTTGCTTACCCCTGTAAGTCATGAGTGAGCAGGCGCGCACGCGCCGGCCATTGCCGCCGTCCCGCTCTAACGCGAACAAGAGTAGGACGGGCAAATTGATTGAAATAAGCGATTGATTTGTGTTCAAACACGAAACATGAATTGTTTTAGCCCTTAAAAGGGCTTTCAAAATGAAGATGTACCTACCTAGGCAAAACAAACTGCAATTAGGTGTGTAGTAATTAATTAATCACTGACCAAACGTGCTCGTTATGGATATTAAAAAGTCGCCTGTGCGACTGAACGAGCACTCGTCTGTGAACAGGATTTTAGCCAAAAAGTTTGCGCCCTCCTCCACTTTGTCCACCATCCACTGACAAAACTCGAATCTTGAACCGAGGTCACCCGGCAGTACATCATGCGCTCGTTGGAAGGCATGCTGGTTGTTATTTTTTAACACTCTCCAAACATCCAAGTGATTCGCGCCGAGGTCTAGCGCTACTGAGGACCTGATCTTCAAACCGCTCATCCTGCCTTCGAAGGCGGCCAGCATCAAGCTGCCTGTGTTAAACACTCGCGTATGTAACCGGGCAAAAGTACCTATTCCACGTAGGCACATTAACATGTTAAAGTATTCATTAGTACCTAAACTCCATTTTCTCACTTACAATATTGCACTAATCACGATCGAATAAACTTTAGAAGCGCCCTAGCAAACATCCGGTACCGATCGATGTTCAATTGTGACTAGTCGACATTTAAAATGTTCGAAAAACCTACATTAGCAAAATTCTTGCGATTTATTAGCATTCTCAGAAGCCGAAAAGCCGTAAGTAGTTTCGAAATTCAAATGGAGTTATGACTTTTTGGACTAGCACAGTAACGGTTCTCGGAAAATGGCTACCGCGAGTGCCGCGTCCAGCTAGTTGTAGGTAACTTACTCGTAAAGGCGGTTTACACGAGATCAAATACTTTCATCATCATCATCATCATTTCCGCTTTATGACGTGCACTGATGGACATAGGCCTCCCCCAAAGATTACTTGTATCATCTTGGGGGGGTGCCATAGTCGCCACACTTGGCAGGCGGGTTGGGGATCTCAGTAGCTGTTAGTTCGGTTTCGACCGACGCCGTTGGTTTTTTTCTCTTTGTCACTTCTTACGACACCCGCGGGAAGAGATGAGGTGCAATTTTCATTTCAAATGACAAACATTTTAGTATGTAAGTTAAATTCAAAACACCGTGTTAATCAAAGTTTGCGCAGACAGAAAAATATTTTATTTATTTAGAACGTTTTTATTGATTGTATCCGAAAACAGAACAGAAGTAGATATGCGTAGTTAGGTACTTAGCCCAGGAGTGGCAGAGACTTATTACTTACCCGCTTATTCATAAACGTCTCTCAAACCTACTTTAGTTAAATGTTTTGTCCTTATCAGTAATTTACAGATAGACAAAAACTGAACTGAAGTAGGTTTGAGAAACCTTTATGAATAAGCGGGTTAGTTTTTATTCTTCAGATTCTAAAATAAAAGTTTGATTTCTCGCATTGGTACATACGATCTGTCATTTTAGTAGGTACGAATAAGTCTGGTTTTGGAAAGAAATTACAATTCGGATTGAATTATGCAAAGGATTGTTGATTTAGATAAGGCGATTTTCTGAGGATCTGATAAGAAAAATAAAGTTTATGATTCCGCTTAAATTACTTAAATTAATAAGAGACAAAATTCTAGGCCCGATTTAAATTATCATAAATAACTTAAAAACCAAAAACTTACATAACACAAAAAATCCTAAAACAATTCAAATGTAAACAAAGTGAAAACGCGGCTTTATTCAATATCGCCTATTCGCCGGCCATCTTTGATTCGCCGCTAAAGCACGCCGCGTTGAAAGGGCCGCCGCGCGCCGTGTCGGCACTTTGACTGCGAGAATGAGACGTAATACCAAGACATCGTGACACATTTTGCTAGCGTTAGACAGAGATAACACTAATTAATCGGTTTGGTTCGTGTTCGGAACGTCGCAAGCGCACGTGGTGGGCGGGGCTAAGGCAGGCTACAAACTGTTTATGGAAATATTTTTATTGTTGAATTGCACAGTGGTAGTTTGAGCAAAGTAGGTAAATTTGATCTTTGAAGAGCGCAGAACTTTGCGGTGATACAGTAATGGGCGACGTTTTGTAAAATGTTAGCGGCAGCGGCGCTAAAGTTTGAGGCCCTTTCATGTTTATTGTCCAGTCCAAACGTGTCTGGGGCCCCTGGAAGTTAACGTTTAAAATGTTTATGGGAGGCTGTCCAGTCGCTTTGGTACAAGGTGGTCACGGACGTTACACCTTAGGGCTCTTATTAGTGACTATTTGCTAACGGATAACGGGCTAACACCAAATGGTTACCTTAGTACACGAAACTTTTGCGTTAATAAACACACACTAGCCTATTTAGCACTGCGCGTCGCCCGTTACAAAAATGGGCTCGTTATGCGTTGTGCTGTACAAGAGGCCATAGGGTGCAAATTGAGGTAGCGACCGTCGGCGTATCCAACTTAGGTCGAAAAGCGTGTAATTTTCTTTTTTAATAATTTTTTAGGGACTAACTGTTATTGTCGACTAGTAATTATGCCAGTACTAACTATTAAAATTAAATTACGTAAACATTAAAAAGCTAATGTGCGATCGGCCTAACGCCAAGACTGCCATGGGTCACCGAACTCACTCAAGTCAAACAGCTGATCGTGCGTAAGTATCGTAAACATTTTCTACGTCAGTTCGGATTTTAAGCAAAAAAGAAAACCTTGATAACTGTTTCACCCTGGCGTTTTTTATATATTTTTTATTTTTTACGTGTTCTACATTGATGTATGTATACCCCCTTAAACGGATCACCAGGATTTTTGTAACACCCTGTATATACTAATTTATTCCTTCATCATCTTCGCGTTGTCCCGGCATTTTCGCCACGGCTCATGGGAGCCTGGGGTACACTTGGCGCGTAATCCCAGGATTTGGCGTAGGCACTAGTTTTACGAAAGCGACTGCCATCTGACCTTCCAACCGAGAGAGTAAACTAGGCCTTATTAGGATTAGTTCGGTTTCACGATGTTTTTCTTCGCCGAAAAGTACGTAAGTTCCGAAAACTCATTGGTACAAGCCGGGGTTTGAACCTGCGACCTCCGGATCGCATCAATCATTAACTAAACAAATGTTTGTTTTCAGTTCGGTGACGCCCATTGAATACGCGCGCTCTCAAAGCAAGTCCATCAGCCGTCCGTACCCGCCGGAGGTTCTAGACTTTCTGAAAAAATGCCGTTGATCGACTAACACACACCGTTTCGTCAGAGAAGGTTGAAAAATGTATTCGAATCTTGAATTCAAAAATGTTAACAGACAAAAGAAACAGCCAATGTACAATTTCTTGTCTGTGGAGTTTTGGGATTGGTTGAACGACTGTGCGGTATTTTCATTATGCAATGACACTATATCACCGATTTATAATATACATAGATGATAAATGGAGTCTGCATAATTAATCCACAAATATTAGTCTACAATATTTCTAATAACCGATCATAGGTGTATTTTTCAGGAATTTTTACCCTCGTTAGACCTAGTGTGCATTTCAATGTACACTCCCTTTCAATGGAATTTAAATCTTCTGTAAAAGGAAATAGAGTAGAAGTTCTTTTTTCGTACAAATCAAAATTTCATCCAATTCACTGCGTAGTAAGATTGGTTTTAACTATTAAATATTTTAGTATGGTGTGTCTTACAAGGATACTACTAGCAGGGTTGCTAGTTATTTTTTTGACAGGATGCATTTTGGAGTGTGCACAGGAATTGCACGATTTAATTCCGCCTCCGTTCCACTACCGGACGTCCAAGCGAGGGGAGCGGTTTCATCCTTACGTTGTGAATATTCCATTCATTCGCACTAAGCTATTCGCTTCTACCTTCCTAATGCGGACTGCTAAGGAATTCGCTCCCTTCGTCTGTATTCCCGGAAAAATATAATTAGGGGCTCTTCAAGGCAAGAGTGAATAGGCTGTTACTGAACCAGCGTGCTACACCCTCGACCTCGTCGACACTTACCATCAGACTGAGGTCAAACGCTGGTCAGTCGAGTACGAGTATTTACGGAAGGCCAACTATGGTTGAAATTGTCCCAAAATTACGAATCCCATGTCCCTACGCGAAGGGTAATATAATATGTATAACTATTATAAAAATATTGGTGCAATGAAATGCCTTAAAATCAGGGTTTGAACAAGTATTTATGCGATATTAAAATATACAGAATTGATTCAAACTTTGAAATTCAGTGCCTTAATTATGCTGTATAGAAATGAGCATTACGTTAAAAAAATACCACTTTTACTAATTTTTGTTTGTTTACGTAAATTGTATGTTTTATCTACGCATGTTTTTGTACTTTTCTTTCTAATACACTAGGAACTTAATTTCTCCGAAAGTTTTGTTTCTGATGTTACCATCTTCCATATAATTTGCCGTAAAATGAAAAATTCATAAATGTATGGAATTTTGTGGGATATTTTTTTTTTTGTCTATTGGAGTGGAAAGGGGTCGCGATTCCGAGTAAATTCTAACTATTATAAAAAGAAACACAGTTTTATAAGTGGCACTTTTTTCGATAAACGTTAAAGTAAGTTATGTTTAAGTTTTGCTTTAGTAAACCATGACATAAGGTAATACTTATGAAATTATTTTTATCGTTTAAGCATACTTTATGCCGGGTTTAGAGTTGTATTGTCATTATAATGATACATAAGGTTAGTTTCCCAGTGAATGATTTTGCAAACTATATTCGAAGTCAATACAAAACGAAATGTAAACTAAAATGGCCGACAAAAAATTTGACACATGTCAAATTATCATTATAGGAGTTCGTTGGCACTAAATATATGGGTGACTAGATTTTGCCCGCGGCTTCGCACGCGCAGAAGAATACATGTAGCAATTATTATTGTTTTCTTTTCATTAAATAAGGAGTTTGAACACAACGTTTAAAGTATCTCAGTTGACATTTGACCTCATCTCCATACAAACTTTTAACCCTTTTTGACCCCTTAAGGGATGAATTTCGTTAAAAGCCGAAAGAGTCTTCTTGTATTGGAATAAGGAGTGTTTACACAAAATTTCATAAATGTTTTTTTTTTATATTATTTCGTTTTCTATTGACTCCGAATTATATGTTTAATTATGGATATGTTTTGTAAGTGTGAAAATACATTAACGTATTCATATCACAATATTTTGGACAAAGAGTTTTCTAGAATATGAAATGGCATTTCTTTTAAAAATTATTTTTCTATTTTTTTGTTTTTTAGAAATCAAATTGGACAGGTATAGATCTGTCTGAATGTGTTTTAATTTTAAAGATGGCGCTTATGTATTTTCGGAGGTTTTTAAATTTGTCGCTTATTTGTGATAGTTATATAAATAAGTTTATTAGATTACGAACGAACGATTTTCATTAGAAAAAAACCTAAAAGAACAAATTTGATATCAATGATTGTTTTGTATATATTGTTTGCTGTAATACGTAATAATCGAATATAAAATTATGTAATTTTTATATAGTAACTATTTTTAATTTGCATAAAATATTAATGAAATAACGAGATATACACACGATTTTTACTAAGTAACCTTAATATTAAATTCCATTTTTTTTTATATTACTTTTCCTTTAATATAAACACGACATTTTTTAATTATTTACAATGCGTAATATGACACAATTTCATTTTACTTGAGATTTACATGAACATAATAATGTCATAATATTAATTTTTAATATTTTCGATGTAAGATTATATGTTTTAAGCAATAATTACGAAGTCAAATTTACTTTGCTATAATATCTTTATCATCACAAGGCGTTTTGATTTTTTCTTAGTTTTATAAGGACTTAGATATTTCGTTACTGATGTTGTTAAAATTCTGCACACAAACGTATTTTTGCAAAGCTTAGTATAAGTTTAAAAACTTAGTATAAGATCGAAAATTGCATATGCAATTTTATTACTTATACAATTTTTTGTTACCTTAAAATGCACGAGCGTAAATATTTTTATTTGTGTTTTAAGTACATTTGATTTTCGCCAATACATTGGTTTATTAAAATAAGTTTTTAATTGTTCAATATCAATAAAGAATATTTGGACAAAATATTGTTTGTATTTGTATTGAAAAAGGAAAAAAAAAAACCTCTTATTTGAAGAAATCTGAATCACCCTGTTTTTTTTATTGATTTCTCGCTTTTGCATATTGATCTGATAACAGTTTAAAAATTAATCAGAAAAATGAATTAACCCCCAATGTAGAAATTAAAAATATTGTTTGTTAACTTTGCCCGCTTGGCAAAGTTGTAATAAGCAGCGATAAAGTGACGCCATCTCTTGGAAAACTATGTTAACTGAGGCCGTAACCAATAAAAACGAATATGATATACTAAATTGGAAAGTTAACGTTAGTAAGGGTGATTTTTGAGCACCGAATACTCGACTTGTGACATTTTAACCTTTTGAACGTATTTCCTCTCGCGTCAAAATGTGTCGTGTACGCCAACCTATCGACTGGTGAAGAACAAATATAAACCTCATCTGTTAGTAGGACAATTGCTTAGACAGACACAGCATAGACATACCATTTAATTAGACGGAGCGTGCTAATAATAATACCACGATCAAAAGGGATGGTCTTATGTAACTTTCCATAGGGCAGAGACGGCACTATTTTCGTCCGTCCTTGTCATAGTTCCATATATTTTTGTTCCCCTCCAAATACATTTTTTGCAAAAATAATGATGAGAAAGTTTTGCGTGCGATTGTATCTTCCTCAGTTTTTAAATTCGAGTATACGACACAGAAATCGGCCCAGTGTCATCCTGATTTTTTTTGTCGATTGCGTTTTCTACTATCTCTCACTGGTTATGAAAGATCGAACGAACAGTGATGTCACCATAACCTGTTCATCCAATTGAAGGATAAAGATACGACACCTTTATATTCTGTTTAGGTAGTTAAAAAAAGGGGAAACATCTTGACGTGTCTTTTTATAGAAAATCAGTTTTGAAAAATAACTCATGACAATTAAGAATCACATATGGTTATTTAGATTATTTTGCTTTCGTAAGTAATAGTCACTGATTTTTGAAAAGCGTTTTTCAATGAAAAGACACGTCAAGACTGTTTATCTTTTTAACTACCTAAACAGACTTTTAAAATAATTAAAAATACATTTATATAACTATATATATATATATATATATATATATATATATATATATATATATTCTTTTTTGGTAATGGGTTTTTTTTACCTAAAGGGAAGATATTTATTTATTAAAAACAAGTTTACTAAAATTACACGAACTATTCAAGAAAAAATAAAGTATGAATAATAATAAACTAAACTTAAAGTCTAGTGACACCTCTCTACCCTTAGCCCTATGCACCGGTGTTGCCCTTGAGCCATCTTTGATGTCGCTTTTTGTGGGGGCCCATCTCGCACAGGGCGAGTCACCGTCTGCCGGAAATAAAATTGGATACCATTTTATTAGGCCGACGTCCGGTTTTTTATCCAATAGCCCAGTAGCTAGTCCATCCTTTCCACCCAATAGCTTGGTACATTCTAGATTCCATTAAAACTCAATAGTCCTTACACCATGGCGGGTGTTGTCTCTGTGCGCGTCCCATGATACGGACAGGGGCAACATCCGCTTAGTGTACCCCTTACATTTCATTAAATTGTCGAAAGGGCCTCTGCGCGTTGGCTCGATCTGGCTCCGCGTATGCCTCCCAAATGTCCGGAACACCATTGTTCCGTGTACGGAAAGAACTAAACTATTAAAATAGCCCACCCTTTATATATTTTTTGTTTGCAATAAAGTATTTTTTTACAATAGTTATTTTTTTTATCTTATGCTACTTACTTCGTTGGGGACCGACGATTTGGCCTAAGTCGCGGGAAATCTTAGGGCGCCTTCCAGTAGTGGCGGATTTTAGTTGATGATGATGATGAAGTTAGTAGAACTACGTATATTATAGTAGCTTATACTACTATATTCGTAGCAGTTTTCCTTTACAAAGCGGGTAAATCCAAGTTTAGTAGGCAACTGTGACACGTACAATCGCCTTCAGATATATCGGAGCTGTAAAGATGGTCACAAATATCTGAACAACGCCTCTATTGTCAAGGCGATAAAGTGCGTGTTCAGATACTTGTGACCACCTCCACAGCTCCGATATATCTTATGGCTATTATACATTAAAAGGGATCATTAAGGTTAATAAAAAAAAATACTTGAAAGATTGCTTTATTTACATAGAAGGCACCAATGAAAATAATGTAACAAAAAAAGTATTATAAACGATAAAAATTACGTTATTTAATGAAATACACACGGTATATTCGCCATCAGATATATCTGAGCTGTGGAGGTGGTCACAAGTATCTGAACACGCACTTTATCGCCTTGACAATAGAGGCGTTGTTCAGATATTTGTGACCTCCTGCACAGCTCCGAAATATCTGTTGGCTGTACGTAAAATAATTTTTATCAAGCTTCGTGCAGGCAAGCTAACATTAATATTTATAATAACATATTAAATTTGTTATTTGTGAAAACAATGCGAGTTAATCCGTATACTTCTAAATTCAATTTTTGGTAGTAAATCGCTTGCGTAATTCTCATAATTGTAACAGCGGAAGACCCTTTCCTTGACATTCCGCGGCAAAAGGTACCTTATTGCAGTTGGCGCTTACGCTTGCAATGCATCACATTAGTATTAAAGTGTCGTTAATAATAGCGTAAGCGCCAACCGCCATAAGGTACCTTTTGCCGCGGAACGTCACATATATTATTTAAACTAGTACTTAAACTTTTCAATAGGTCCATGGTTAGAGCGTAAAATTATCAAAACGTTGTTCTCTGTCACATTTTAACTATATTAGTGCAAAAGTGACGGAAGACATAAATAATAAGGCTTTGGTCTCCTATTTTGTGCTACACGCGTTCGGACGTCAGCGTCAACGTTCCCGAACAAAAAAGACGCCAACGTGAGAGAGACCACAACAATACCTACATCTCTATAGGCAGCATTGTGACGCAAACGCTGTAAGCGGCCGACGGCGTTCATAGCAGACCATAGCCTAAAAGCTTGGGCACATAGGCGCGTTTTGTAAGCTGCGCGCGACGCTGCCGCCCGAATGTGTGCCTTATCTTTTTTTTTTTTTTTTTATAAAAGACTGACCAGCGTTTGACCTCAGTCGCACCTGATGGAAAGTGACGACGAGGTCGAGGGTGTAGCACGCTGGTTCAGTAACAGCCTATTCACTCTTGCCTTGAAAAGACCCAAATTATATCTTACCGGGAATACAGACGAAGGGAGCGAATTCCATTCCTTAGCAGTCCGCATTAGGAAGGTAGAAGCGAATCGCTTCGTGCGAATGAATGGAATATTCACAACGTAAGGATGAAACCGCTCCCCTCGTCTGGACGTCCGGTGGAGGAACGGAGATGGCGGAATTTAATCGTGTGTTACTAGTATTATGTAATCTCGTTACATAATACTAGTAACACACGTTCCGATTTGGCTGGAGCCGACCGTCCGACCACGACCAAGACGGAAAGTTCCAACATTGCTACAGACGTTCCGACGGTTAGCTATCCAGCCGTCAGTACCCTTACCATGAGTTGTGACTTTGATGTTTTCGATAACGAGTATCGAGTTTACTATCTATGCATCTCGTTCGCACTAAAATGGTACAAGCGAGATGCACAGATAGTAAACTCGATATTCGTTATCGAAAACTTGGTAAGGGTACAGTTGTCTTTGCTCTGAATAGTGAACGGCCGTCATGCCGGCCACCCTTTCAAAACAGGCGATAGCCGCTATAGTTGTGGCAGCTACATTAGTGCCTCTAAAAAATGGGACAAGTCCCACAAACAAGGAAACCCTTTGTATAATTCTAAAATGTTGATTATTATCTCGCGTTCTGTAAGCGCATTCGTTCCTTCTCCATTATCCTCCATGTTGACGTCCTGCGTCGGCGGCGTTGCAAATGCGACTGAGCCGCTTTTGGTCGGAACGAAGCTTCCAGACGTTCTAATTTGGTTGGACGGTCAGCTTGTCGGATGCGCCGGCGAGCCGACCACGTCCAACCAGTAATAATAATAATTATGTTGGACCGACCGCCCTACACACTTTCCGTCTTGGTCGTGGTCGGACGGTCGGCTCCAGCCAAATCGGAACGTGTGTTACTAGTATTAGCCACACCGGTGTCACCTGCGCTACCGCCACGCTCACAAAACGCGCCGCACAAATATTGTAAAATGTGACGTCACTCGATGTTCTATCATGGCCTCCGTTTGGGTTCTTATAATCCACAGATAAAAAATACAAAAGTTAATTTGCAAAAATAAAATACTTTTCATTAATTTTATTTCAAAATAAATATGTATAATTATTATTTCTACTTAATGAGATACATTTCATAATTTATTGGTCCAATTGTCAAATAGCCAATGTCGTGGCCGGGCCGTAAGGGTTCTAAGTACTAGCGTCGATAGCAGTTCATGCCGCCATTACAGTTGGCGTGGAAGGCATGACCATGGGCCTTGCAGCAGGCGTCCTTCTCAGGGTTGCTGCGGCTGCAGACCTGGTCGCATGGTGGTACACGCACCTGGAAACGAAGGAAGTTCTATAGCTGGCCACGAAAATAACCAAGGAGTTTCAGGGTATTGTTCCAAAACAGGGGACTTTGAGAGTTGAGCACTCAATTTCAAAAACTTTGAGAATGAAAATAATCGCACACATAAGTAGGTAGCAGTGCTATTATGGCTGTGGTCTTCTGTATGGAGGAAGTACTTCCCCAGTTGGGCTGCTCCAGATACATGCGTGATGGTACTTCGCTGTGCCCGTCTCATTGTTGGACGTAGTTTAAAGACATACCCGGGTCCGACCGGCGCAGTTTCGATACCCACGACTATTAATTTCGATCATTTATGTTTCTATAATAACATTTCTTCGTTTCTGACAGAGTTTAAAATGTCACGAGTCGAGTATAGGTATTGGACGCTAAAAAATCGATTCGTGCGGGCCGATTTTTGAGAGTCATAATACACTCGAATTCAATAAATTTTAACAACGAAAATAATCGCTCTCTAAAGTTTGTCATCATTATATTTGCATAAAATCTATAGTTTAGAAACTCACGATTATTAATTTATAATATCATTCATAAGTTACCTACTTATAGTTAGCCCTTCGGATCGCTAAACTTAAGTGGTAGTGGTCGGGGCACATCCGTGCAGAACCAATGGCTGGTGGGGCGGAAAAGTGGCGACCACGAACTGGAAGACGCAGCGGTCGTCGGTCCACCTTGTGGGAGGCCTACTTAGGTAGGCCTCAAGGGTAGGACGACCTAGTTAGAGTCGCGCGATACCGCTGGATGTGGAAGGCGCAGGATCGGTCTTCTTGGGTCGTTCTGGGGGAGGTCTATCTGCAGCAGTGGACGTCTTTCGGCTGACATGATGATGGTGAATTGTAAAATACCATTTCTACGTTTCTGACAGTGTTTTAAAATGACATGGATTCGAGTACTCGACGCTCAAAATCGGCGCCCAGCCCTGGCTTCCAGTGTTAGGTAGTGGCTTAGGGACAGTACCCGACTCCAACTACTTATACTACTACGTACTTACATTTGGAGAAGAGTATACATATGTGGTAGTCCACATGGAAAGGTAGCTTATGGCGCTTGGCGCTTACGCTATTGTTAATGACGCTTAAATACTAATGTGACACTTTGCAACGTAAGCGCAAAGCGCTTAAGGTAACTTTCCATGTGGACTACCACATATAGGTAGTCCACGTTAATACCTACAAGGTTTTATTCAATAAAAAACTGAAATAACTACATACCCAGTTGTTGATAGCCTCGGTGTTGGCAATCATTGCGCAGGCGACGATCAGCAGAATCAAACTTGTCTTAATGACGGCCATCTTGGATTTGTAGTGATCTGTGAAACTAAATAAATAAATGTATTTACTTTTTGTATTGGCAATATTTTTTTTATGATATAGGAGGCAAACGAGCAGACGGATTGCCTGATGGTAAGCAACTACCGCCGCCCATGAACACTCGCAACACCAGAGGAGTCACAAGTACGTTGCCGGCCTTTAACATCCCTATACGATCTTTTCATATCGGTCCGGAAATACTGCACACGACAATTTATTCCAGAGTTGTGCTGCGCGAGGCAGGAAGTTTCTAGAAAAACGCACAGTTGAGGACTGCCAACCATCTAAGTGGTGATGATGGAAGTGTGGTCGTGTTATTTCTCTACATTCTAATAAAGTGCCGCCGCACCATATCTAACCAGCAGCATCCTTGGTACAATGCCTCAAGGGTCTTTTTTTAAGTTTAATGTAGGTAGTAAGTAGGTAAGTACTCCTATTTATTATAATATTGTAAATAAATTATTCGGGACCATTTTACACAAATCGATTTAGTCCTACGGTAAGCTCAGTACTTAAGGCTTGTGTTGTGTTTACGACGATATATATAATAGATAGATACAAATAAATACTTATACTTATACATAGAAAACACCCATGACTGTGCTCATTACACAAATAAATGCCCTTGCTGGGATTCGAACCCAGGACCATCGGCTCCATAGGCAGGGTGACTACTTAGGCAGGATCGGTCGTAAAATAAATATGATTAAGTTTTAAAAAATAAAAAATACCGCGGCATAATAGTACCTAAGCTTCTATTTAAGTGCTACAACAAAAAACGATATTCGTATATTTTGAACGATTTTTCTGTCAATCTAAGTCTATCAACGCCTTACAATTCGAAGATTTCAAGGATTTTTCTCTTTAACTCCATTGGAGAGAAAGAGAAATATCCTTTCTCAAAAATCGATGTTCACGGTAGCTCTATATAGGCTGTATACCGGGTGTTATCAAAAACGTGATACAAGATTATCAAACCGGCAAATCTGTTCATGATTTTGAACATCTTTTACTAGTTTGTAAAATTAAATAAAAACTGAGCTGTTCCATAGAAAAGGTCAAGTACTTATAAGTTGACGAAAATGTATCAGAGAGTTGTTTTTTTTTACAATTTACAAAGTTGACGCCATAGTAAAAATTGTTCCAAATCATGACCAGAGCCCAGTGTAAGTTTTTAACTTTACTTCACGAACGCTTTTGCGTTTCCCATATAAGTAACATTTTCACTTACGCGCCCGTAAACGTTTCTTTACGTCAAAAAACTTACACTAGAGCCTTAGATACCAACTTGATAATCTTCTATCAAGTTTTTTTATAAAACCCGGTAAAATAACTGGTCTTACCTGTAAACGTTTAGAGAAGGTTATGAATAAAACAACCATCCATCTCCTTATATATATGGAGAGTTCACAAATAGGGAAAACCATTTTGAAACTCTTTTGTTATAGTTTCCTTATCGCCTTACTCATTCGTAATATTTACGCGGCTACACAGCTTAATAAACCTGTTATAAGAATCATTAGATAAGTAATCTACAAAATGTTTAAATTACCTTTAAGACACAATATGGCGTAATAGCGCTGGTGGCCTAGCGGTAAGAGCGACTTGCAATCCGGAGGTCGCAAGTTCAAACCCCAGGACCAAGGAGTTTCTCGGAACTTATGTACGAAATATCGCTTTTGTGAAGGATAACATCGTGAGAATACCGGATTAATCCCAGTAAGGACTAGTTTACCCTCTGGGTTGGAAGGTCAGATGGCAGTCGCGTAAAACTAGCGCCTGCGCCAAATACTGTGTTTAGTTGTCAAGCGGACCCCGGGCGTCCATGAGCCGTCGCAAAACGCATTCGGTGATTCTACGTAAAATATGTTAATAGGTCTTTTTTACTCCTAAATGTTCAATATATATTCGAGATTAATAGATACCATAGGACTAGAAAAATATAAGCAAATAAGTTATCATCGTCGTCATCATATCAGTCGTGCCCTATAATAGCACCACCCCATCTCCTCCCGCGAGTGTCGTTCTTGGCGACAAAGGGAAGAATCCTACGGACGGGCAGCAGCGTCCGTCGAAACCCAATCTACAGCTACTGCGGTCGCCAACCCACTTGCCAAGCGTGGCGACTATGGCAACTACCCCCAAGATGATATAAGTCATATTTGTGGGAGGCCTATGTCCAGCAGTGGACTGCATATGGTTTAAATGATCATATCAGCCAAAGGACGTTTCATATCAGGCATCCCCCAAAGCGACCCACAACGGTCGCAGTTTTGCGCCAGAAGCATCCAGTGGATTCCCGGCATCTTTATTACCAAGTTCCGCCATTTTTTTCCGTAGTCGACTCGTGACATTTTAAGCTCTGTCTGAAACGAAGAAATGGTATTATAGAAACAAGAATGATAGAAATTAATAATCGTCGGTACCAAATCTTTTCGAGTAATATATTTATTTGTGATAAGTAAAAAACACACACACACACACATTTCTGTCGTATGCAGTCCACTGCTGGACATAGGCCTCCTACAGATATGACCTGTATCGTCTTGGGGGTAGTTGCCATAGTCGCCACGCTTGGCAGGCGGGTTAGCGACCGCAGTAGCTGTAGATTGGGTTTCGATGGATGATGCCGGCTGACTAGAATAGCACCACTCCATTTCCTTCCGCGGGTGTCGTAAGAGGCGACAAAGGGAAAAATCCTACGGGCGGGCAGCAGCGTCCGTCGAAGTAAAAAACAGTATATTTTATTTTTTTATTTATTTATTATATATAAACATTAAACTCAAATAATAATACAATAATATGACTAAAAACGAACTATACTAAACACACACACACAGATGCGTTGAGCGAGGTAACTGCCGGTCCCCTGTAGCGTCTCTGAGTCTCTTCGGAATATCTTTGAAAAGACTCAGGCTCCAAGGAGCTAGGGTCTCAACGCCAAAAGGGACGAAGCAATATTCGGCGCTGAGACCTCTATAAATTAATGTGAAAAATAACGGTAAGAAAGTTTTGTGTGCGGTTTTCATCTTCAAAGTTTTTTTAATTCGAGTGAACGACTCTCAAAAATCGCCCCCAGGTGCTCTTTCCATTCTAGATGATCAAGCCAAACAATTTTTAATTTAAATCCATGTTTTTCAATAGAGGCTTCTAAAAACATAACAAAACGGACAAAGACAATACAATACAAGACATTGAAAGCACTTTTATACATTTTATTCATAAATGTATGGAATTTTGTGGGATATTTTTTTTTTTGTCTATTGGAGTGGAAAGGGGTCGCGATTCCGAGTAAATTCTAACTATTATAAAAAGAAACACAGTTTTATAAGTGGCACTTTTTTCGATAAACGTTAAAGTAAGTTATGTTTAAGTTTTGCTTTAGTAAACCATGACATAAGGTAATACTTATGAAATTATTTTTATTGTTTAAGCATACTTTATGCCGGGTTTAGAGTTAGTTGTATTGTTATTATAATGATTCATAAATGTATGGAATTTTGTGGGATATTTTTTTTTTTGTCTATTGGAGTGGAAAGGGGTCGCGATTCCGAGTAAATTCTAACTATTATAAAAAGAAACACAGTTTTATAAGTGGCACTTTTTTCGATAAACGTTAAAGTAAGTTATGTTTAAGTTTTGCTTTAGTAAACCATGACATAAGGTAATACTTATGAAATTATTTTTATTGTTTAAGCATACTTTATGCCGGGTTTAGAGTTAGTTGTATTGTTATTATAATGATACATGAGGTTCGATTCCCAGTGAATAATTTTCGTCATAAAAATTATATTCGAAGTCAATACAAAACGAAATGTAAACAAATATGGCCGACAAAACATTTGACACATGTCAAAATATCATTATAAAAGTTTATTAGCACTAAATATATAGGTGACTAGCTTTTGCCCGCGGCTTCGCACGCGCAGATGAATATCTGTAGCAATTATTATTGTTGTTTTCTTTTCATTAAATAAGGAGTTTAAATACAACGTTTAAAGTATCTCAGTTGACATTTGACTGCATCTACATACAAACTTTTAACCCTTTTTGACCCCTTAAGGGATGAATTTCGTTAAAAGCCGAAAGAGTCTTCTTGTATTGGAATAAGGAGTGTTTACACAAAATTTCATAAATGTTTTTTTTTTATATTATTTCGTTTTCTATTGACTCCGAATAAATGGATATGTTTTGTAAGTGTGAAAATAAATTACCGTATTCATATCACAATATTTTGGAAAAAAGAGTTTTCTAGAATATGAAATGACATTTGGTTTAAAAAATATTTTTCTATTTTTTTGTTTTTTAGTAAATCAAATTGGACAGGTATAGATCTGTCTGAATGTGTTTTAATTTTAAAGATGGCGCTTATATATTTTCGCAGGTTTTTAAATTTGTCGGTTATTTGTGATAGTTATATAAATAAGTTTATTAGATTACGAACGAACGATTTTCATTTGAAAAAAAAAACCCAAAAGAACAAATTTGACGTCAATGATTGTTTTGTATATATTGTTTGCTGTAATACGTAATAATCGAATATAAAATTGTGTAATTTTTATATAGTAACTATTTTTAATTTGCATTAAATATGAATGAAATTAACGAGATATACACATGATTTTTACTAAGTAATCTTACATATAATTTAAATCCACTTTTTTATTACTTTTCCTTTAAATATAAACTTGACATTTTTAATTATTTACAATGCGTAATATGACACAATTTCATTTTACTTGAGATTTACATGAACATAATAATATCATAATATTATTTTTTAATATTTTAGATGTAAGATTATATGTTTTAAGCAATAATTACGAAGTCAAATTTACTTTTGCTATAATATCTTTATCATCACAAGGCGTTTTGATTTATTCTTAGTTTTATAAGGACTTAGATATTTCGTTACTGATGTTGTTAATTCTGCACACAAACGTATTTTTGCAAAGCTTAGTATAAGTTTTAAAACTTAGTATAAGATCGAAAATTGCATATGCAATTTTTTTACTTATACATATTTTTGTTACCTTAAAATGCACGAGCGTAAATATTTTTATTTGTGTTTTAAGTACATTTGATTTTCGCCAATACATTGGTTTTTTAAAATAAGTTTTTAATTGTTCAATGTCAATAAAGAATATTTGGACAAAATGTTGTTTGTATTTGTATTGAAAAAGGGAAAAAAAACCTCTTATTTGAAGAAAACTGAATCACTCTGATTTTTTATTGATCTCTCGCTTTTGCATATTGATCTGATAACAGTTTAAAAATTAATCAGAAAAATGAATTAACCCCCAATGTAGAAATTAAAAATATTGTTTGTTAACTTTGCCCGCTGGCAAAGTTGTAATAAGCAGCGATAAAGTGACGCCATCTTTTGGAAAACTATGATATACTTAAAAGTTGAAATAGATAACATATACTTAAGAAAAAACGACGAGGACCTCCGGTGTTCGAGACGGGATTCGAACCCGCATCTCCAGCTATCGCGGCTGATGCCTTGACCAATTTGGCCACCCGTACACAGCGGACCACGTCGAAATTAATCAAGTATATGTGATCTTGTTTATTTTAACGGTTTTAGGCACCGTTTTACATTTTTGATATACTTATTGGAAAGTTAACGTGACTTTTAGTTAGAAAGGGTGATTTCACGCATAATCATGTACTTTAAGATTTGATGAATCAATGTTTTGAAAAAATAAGTCCCGCCGTAGTTTCTTGTCGGTATCTTCTCGGGTCAGAGATGTAGGGTTAGAACTGGTGTAGATTTTTCTTTGACCTTCATAAGTGCATGTAATGTGCCTAAATTGAAAATGACGATTTATAATATTTTTTGAGCACCGAATACTCGACTTGTGACATTTTAACCTTTTGAACGTATTTCCTCTCGCGTCAAAATGTGACGTGTACGCCAACGTATCGACTAGTGAACAGCAAATATAAACCTTATCTGTCAGCAGGACAATTGCTTTGACAGCGTCCGCCATAGCCACAATAAAGGGTGGCATGGCAGGCACGACAGCACGCGACCACTTGGCGTTCCAAGGGTTAAACTATATCAGAAACTAAGAAAAAATATTTAAGAAAAATGAATGATAGATACTTATCGTGGTTATCGAAACTATACATTTTTTTCAAGAATAATGGTGAGAATCTTTTGCGTGCGTGCTATTGTATCCTCCTTATTTTTTGAATTCGAGTACACAACTCAAAAATCGACCCATCATTCTAAAATAGTACATTTCGATACTTGTGAAAAAAAATTTTTTTTCGACGAGGGTGAACGTTGGAGCCCGAGTGAAACGAGGGTGACAATCACCCGAGTTTTAAAGAAGTTTTTACACGAGTATCGAACCTAATTTTTCAAGTGCCTTAAAAAGTGAAATTTACGCACGACTTGCTAAAACTGCACTTTTTACGCACTAGTTAGGAAATATTTATTTTCGTGTCGATTGCAAGATGGAACGAAAAGCCACGTCATCGTAACCTGTTCATCCAATTGAAGGATAAAGATACGACGCCTATAGTGGCACTGTCGCTACGTATATATTCGTCCATTCTTACAATAATATGCGATTATGACAATCCAAAACAACTTACGCCATAAACATTTAGTTTTTTCATGTATATCATTCTGTTACATCAAGAAATTGTGGCTTATTTTAACATAAAATATTCGTATAAGTCATTTAAGATAATTAAAAATATATATATTTTGTTTGCAATAAAGTATTTTGTTTACAACAGTTTTTTTTTTATCTTATGCTACTTACGTCATTAGGTCATTACCTTTCTTATGACTGACGATTTGGCCTAACTAAAGTGACGATTTGGGCGTCTTTTGGTATCAACCAAAATGAGTTTGATGATGATGAGGTGACCCTTAGAACTTGGTGTTTCCTAATTGTTCATAATATTTAGTTACAAATTATCTGAATGGATTCCAGGAAAAATAATACGCTTGTCTTTTTCATTATGCTAAACTTTTAAGTATTTGAGTTCTTGATTTTTTAAAGAATCAAATATAAAATTAAATTATAATAATATTAGACGCAGAGGTCTTTTTTAGATTAACTAGTTGGAAAGGGCTATTAATACTAACTTAATAGCCCTTTCGGACCGGATCGAGTATGAAAATGGCGACGATATTTAACTTTTTGTATTGTTAATAAAAGACAGTTCTTAAAATCTAATATCAGCTAACCCGCACGATCGTATCAGCCCGGTCCGAAAGGGAAAGTGTATTTTGTAAATTTAAATGTTTATATACAGCTTTATTTATCATTTCAGAAAAAAGTAATGAAGTGACGTCTTTATATTAAATTAATTAAATCGTTTTCTAAGTCGAATATTGCTCGACATGTTTCGGCTATAACGAGGAGCTTTTTCGAGAACAAGATGACGTTGTCTCTGGCCGGTTTTTCTGTTTTCCTCTTATTCTGTTTGTCCGGTTTTTTGACGACCGGTCTGGCCTACGGGGAAGTGACCCTGCCTATGAAGCCGATGGTCCTGGGTTCGATTCCCAGTCAGGGCATTTATTTGTGTGATGAGCACAGATATTTGTTCCTGGGTCATGGGTGTTTTCTATGTATTTAAGTATTTATATGTATCTATCTATTATATATATCGTCGTCTAGTACCTACAACACAAGCCTTACTGAGCTTACCGTAGGACTAGGTCGATTTGTGTAACTAAGATTGTCCCGAAATGTTTGTTTATTTATCTTTCTGTCCATATAAATATTTATTCAAGCACAATCATGTAGTGTTCGCGAATGAATACTATATTAGAACAGTCGCCAGTTATATCTCAGCTGTGGAGGTGGTCACAAATATCTGAACATGCACTTTATCGCCTTGACAATTAGAGGCGTCGTTAAGATATTTGTGACCACCTCCGCAGCTCCGATATATCTGGTGGCGCTGTACCTACGGTTCGATCCTAAAACATGCGAGGAATAAATAAACTTTTAACAAAAAATAAACCCGACTTCAAATAGGTACTAAAAAGCAACAAATAATTGTTTTCTTTATCACTTGATAAGTACTTTTGGACTATTTAGAACAAATCAACTCTCCAAACGACTCCAAAACCAAAAATAATTGTATATAATTGTCCTAAGAAATCGATTTGTTCTAAATAGTCCAAAAGTACTTATCAAGTGATAAAGAAAACAATTATTTGTTGCTTTTTAGTACCTATTTGAAGTCGGGTTTATTTTTTGTTAAAAGTTTATTTATTTTTAGCCTTTTAGTTACTCATTTTGTCACTGATTTTTAATAAATGAATATGGGCAGACAATGTCCTTTGTGCCTAACGAGGAAATATTATAATAAAAGGAATACATATAAACGTTGCAAAGAGACAAAATGTATGTCTAATTGAGTCGTGTTCGAAGCTTAGGACCGATTTGGACGCTAATAAACTGTCAAACCGAACACTTGACTACAGATCGTTAACTTAACGGAGATGATGAGACTCGAAATCGTCATCTGATACTTATCGTGGCACATAAGTGCCTAATGCAACGCCAGACACAGGCAATACTGCGATCTGGAATGTGGTGGAACACGACGGTCTCTAACCCGCTTGCCAAGCGTGGCGATTATGGCATTTACCCCCATGCAAGGCACACGAAAGCCGTGGCCTCGAGTTCCCAGGGGCCCACGATACCCTAGTTACTGTAGCGGCCAGTGTACCAACGAGGTCAGGTGTGCGAAGAATGGCGCTAAATCGGTCATTGTGGGTCACTTTAGGGGGAATCTATGTTCAGCTGTGGCCGTCCTTTGGTTATGATGATGATGATAAGAAAGTTGTTACCAGAGTGCATCACATGGCAGTGCAACTCCATTAAGCCCAAAAACGGCTACATTACCTACCCTTTTATATCATGTGGTTCCGTTGCCAGAATGTGGTACTTTCTGAACATAAATGCTTGACCTGTTGCCGAAAAATTAAATTTGTTATACGTTTTTATTGCATTTTTTAAGAGTCGTGAATGAAAATAACATTCAACCGAATTAATGTACCTCCTCCT
The DNA here is from genome assembly GCA_022674325.2 of Grapholita molesta. NCBI lineage: Eukaryota > Metazoa > Arthropoda > Insecta > Lepidoptera > Tortricidae > Grapholita > Grapholita molesta. The sequence goes on from CP053147.2 coordinate 4,678,802, forward strand.
TTTTAAAGTTGGTTAAAAATATGTACATGGTTACCAAAGTGCATCTTATGACGATTCCTTTAAGCCCAAACAGGACCCCGCTACACTATTTAATCATGGAGTTCCGTTGCCTACTTTCCGGCTACAATCATCAGATGAGGTTACTGGTAATATTTCATCAGTAATCCCTAAATTAACTTCGTCATAGTCACTTTAGTATCTCAATCTAAATATCTCACCGCCACCGAGGAACCGCACACCAGTCATTGTGGGTCACTTTAGGGGGGACCTATGTTCAGCTGTGGACGTCCTTTGGTTGTTATGATGATGATGAGAAAGTCGTTACCAGAGGGCATCATATGACAACCTCATTAAGTCCAAACACGGCCACTCTACACTTTTTTGCCTACTTCCCGGATCCAACCACCAGATCAGGTTAATGGTAACATTTCGTCACAAATATTTCAGTTGGCTTTGTCATAGTCGCTTTAGTATTTCAATTGAAATATCTCAGTGCCACCCAGAAAACGCAAGGAGTTTCCTATGACCACCTATGGTCTTCTTCATCAGTTCTTCTTCACCAAATACTATTTTCTGAATACAAATGTTTGACTTGTCACCGAATATACTAAAATCGTTATACATGCACCTATAAATTTTGAAGAGTTCTCTTAATTCCTCATGGATCCCATCATGAGATCTGAATTCTGGTAACAATGGGACCAACCTTGAAGTAGATGCTATGAAACAACCAAAAAATGTTTGTAATCGGTTCATAAATGACGGAGTTCTTAAGTAAAAAAACAACATGCCAACCGAATTGATAACCTCCTCCTTAAATTAAACATTAACACGGCTCTACTCACGTTTATTTAGTCACTCGCGCGACATGTTTCGGAGAACATAGGCCTCCATTATCAAGCACTAAGAGTGCTGAGTGTCCGTTCGATTCGGCGATCGCGTCGCCGGCCCGTCGCGCACTAACGCGCGCCGCGCTGCTCGCGCCGCTCTTGATGTCAAAACCGGTTGAGGGCGGTCCGACACCGGAGCCGCTGTAATGGTAGACCGCGGGTTCGATTCGTCCACCAACAATGACTCTAAACACACCGAACTCACTGTGTTCATTAAACTGTGACAACACTCCCTAAGGTTTTGATGTTTGCCATAGATGGCAGGCTTCCATGCTGGCGGTACAGCCCAACCACCATCACGATTAAAATTTGGACGACGCCCGATCTCAATCGCTTCGCGTATTTTGCGTGGTACGAAACATTTTTCACGCACCAGCAATCGCGCCTTATCGAAGCGAAGGAAATGGGACGGGCCCGCCTCATGAGCGTGCTCTGCCACCGCGGAGTTACTGCAGTCCATCTTCTTCACACTCCGTACATGCTCCAACAGTCTCGTGGACACGTTTCGTCCGGTTTCGCCTATGTACGACTTACCGCAACTACACGGTATCTCGTACACGCCTGGGTTGCCCAGCGGATCCTTATCTTTTGACATCAAGAGCGGCGCGGGCAGCGCGGCGCGCGTTAGTGCGCGACGGGCCGGCGACGCGATCGCCGAATCGAACGGACACTCAGCACTCTTAGTGCTTGATAATGGAGGCCTATGTTCTCCGAAACATGTCGCGCGAGTGACTAAATAAACGTGAGTAGAGCCGTGTTAATGTTTAATTTATCAGATATGTCTCACGAAAGTTTAAATACAAACCTCCTCCTTATTATGAAGTCGGTTAAAAAATAAAATACTTCTCATTATTTTTATTCAAAAACAAATATGTACAATTATTATTTCACTGAAAGCTACTTAATGAGACGCATTTCATAATTTATTGTTAAAACTGTCAAATAGCCAAGCGCAATGTCGTGGTCGGGCCGTAAACCCTAGGTCTCCTATTTTATGCTACACGCGACGTCTGACGTCGGCGTCAACGTTCCTGAACAAAAAAGATGCCAACGTCGACGTGAGACAGCGGTGCAATTCTATAGTAAACATTGTAACGCAGACGCTGTAAGCGGCCGACGGCGTTCATAGCAGACCATAGCCTAAAAACTTGGGCACATAGGCGCGTTTTGTGAGCGTGGTATGAGCGGGGCGCGACGCTGCCGCCCGAATGTGTGCCTTATTTCGTTACATTATTCACACCGGAGTCACCTGAGCGCCACGCTCACAAAACGCGCCGCACAAATATTGTAAAATGTGACGTCACTCGATGTTCTATCATGGCCGCCTGCCTTTGGATTCTTATAATCCACAGATAAAAAATACAAAAGTTAATTTGCAAAAATAAAATACTTCTCATTATTTTTATTTCAAAATAAATATGTATAATTATTATTTCTACTTAATGAGATACATTTCATAATTTATTGTTCCAACTGTCAAATAGCCAAGCAATGTCGTGGCCGGGCCGTAAAGGCCAACAAGCAAAGTTGTCGTATAAGTTCAGTCTTATACGACTTCAAGTTATATAATAGTTATGTAGCGGTATTTAGCTGACTGTCCCGTTATATAGACGTTTATCCTACGACTTTTTTGGCGCGTGACTAAAATGTTATATTATGAGGTCACATAAACGTTTAAACGACTAAATTTTACAACTTTTTATAACGAAGTCCTATACACGCTGAACTAACGTCCACATGACTATATTATAATATATACGACGTTATATAACGGTCTCGGCGTATAGGTTAAATAAACGTCTTTTTCAAAATAAATATGTATAATTATTATTTCTACTTAATGAAATACATTTCATAATTTATGGTTACAACTGTCAAATATATAGCCAATGTCGTGGCCGGGCCGTAAGGGTTCTAAGTACTAGCGTCGATAGCAGTTCATGCCGCCATTACAGTTGGCGTGGAAGGCATGGCCATGGGCCTTGCAGCAGGCGTCCTTCTCAGGGTTGCTGCGGCTGCAGACCTGGTCACATGGTGGTACACGCACCTGGAAACGAAGGAAGTTCTATAGCTGGCCACGAAAATAACCAAGGAGTTTCAGGGAGCACTCAATTTCAAAAACTTTGAGGATGAAAATAATCGCACACATAAGTAGGTAGCAGTGTTATTATGGCTGTGGTCTTCTGTAAGGAGGAGGTACTTCCCCAGTTGGGCTGCTCCAGATACAAGCGTGATGGTACTTCGCTGTGCCCGTCTCATTGTTGGACGTAGTTTAAAGACATACCCGGGTCCGACCGGCGCAGTTTCGATACCCACGACTATTAAATTCGATAATTTATGTTTCTATAATAACATTTCTTCGTTTCTGACAGAGTTTAAAATGTCACGAGCCGAGTATAGCTATTCGACGCTAAAAAATCGATTCGTGCGGACCGATTTTTGAGAGTCATGCACTCGAATTCAATAAATTTTAACAACGAAAATAATCGCTCTCAAAAGTTTGTCATCATTATACCGGGTGTGGCCTGTAATAGGAGCTTTAACTTTAGACATCGTTTCTACACCAAAAACGTAGCAACATTTGTTCTGCGACTTTTGAAAATAACTTATAGTTTAATAAATATTAATAAAAAAAGATTTTCCAAGCAAGCAATGTATTGCAAAAACTATGAAGTTTGTTGGCTGACAGTAAACGTCAACTAGACTATTGGATGCTGTTCATTGAAAATACTATTTACTTTGTTCGAAAAAATCACAAGTAATATATCACCCAATTATTTAAAGTTGTAGAACAAATGTTGTTACGTTCGTGGTGTCGAAGCGATCCCTAAAATTTTTGCTCCGATTACAGGCCGCACCCGGTATTTGCATAAAATCTATAGTTTAGAAACTCACGATTATTAATTTATAATATCATTCATAAGTTACCTACTTATAAATAGCCCTTCGGATCGCTAAACTTAAGTGGTAGTGGGCGGGGCACATGCGTGCAGAACCAATGGCTGATGGGGCGGAAAAGTGGCGACCACGAACTGGAAGACGCAGCGGTCGTCGGTCCTCGGGTCTCGGGGCCGAATACAATTTTGTACCTTTTGGCGTCGAGACCCTCGGCCCGTGGGCGTGGGGTCCAATCCAAGTGCCCATGCCTTTTTCAAAGATTTGGCCAAACGTCTTATCGACGTTACTGGTGACCGGAGAGCTGGCAGCTTCCTCGCTCAACGCATAAGCATTGCGATACAGCGAGGAAATGCTGCCAGCGTTTACGGCACCATGCCACGGGGGGATCTTTTATTTTAGATAGTTATTTTAGGTTTAGTTTTTAGTTATTTATATTTTTAGTATTTTATTTTATTTAAGTTTCCTTCTGTTTTAACTTGTTCATTGGATAAATAAATAGTTTCATACCTACAAGGTTTTATTCAATAAAAAACTGAAATAACTACATACCCAGTTGTTGATAGCCTCGGTGTTGGCAATCATTGCGCAGGCGACGATCAGCAGGATCAAGCTTGTCTTAATGACGGCCATCTTGGATTTGTAGTGATCTGTGAAACTAAATAAATATTGTGAAAATCAAATATATTACGTACATAAGTTCCGAAAAACACATTGGTACGAGCAGGGCTTTGAACCTGAGTCGTCCGGATTGCTATTCGCACGCTCTTACCGCTAGGCCGCGCTCTGACGAAAAGTGATGTACAGTCAGCAGCAGAAGTGGCTAAGCATTTGAGGTGTTCAAAATGAGGTCAACACGTCTCTATTGTCAAGAGAATAAGAGCGCGTGTAGGTCATTTTGAATACATTAGCGACTTTTGCTGCTGACTGTATATGTATACCTATACCTACAGTGTGAAAATTCAATACGGGCTAATAGGGGTATTTGACTGGACTTTTCTTCTAGATTATTTAAGTTTTATTTAGTTTTAATGTAGTTCAATTTCAATTTACCTTTTTTTATAATTTTAATATTTTTTATAATTTGTGTTGTACCTATTTTTGGGTTAGTTAAAAAAATATATAAGTAAAAAAATTTATTGCCAATCTAGACCGACGCCTAAGGGAGAGAGGTGGTGATCCCCGGGCCGGCTCGTACCTAATAGTGCAACAAATATCGCTGGCGATACAGCGTGGCAATGCCGCCAGTATTTTTGGCACATTTGCACCAGGTACCAGTCGTCTCGGGGAATGAGAAATTTATATGTTATGTTAGTCTTAGTTGAATTTTTATTATTAATTTAAATTATTGATTGTGTATGTATTTAGTTGTTTCTTGAATAAATAATTATGCATATAAATAAAATAAGTATGTTAATCCCCGTCCCATGTTCCTTGTCCGATTGCTTTCGATGTAGGTATATAAGAAATATTAAATACAGGACCATTTTTACACAAATTGGCCCACGGTAAGCTCAAGAAGTTGTATTGTGGGTACTCAGCCAATGAAAGGTAAAAAAATAATTACCTATGACTTAGTATTAGTGCTCATCAAACAAAAACTGCTTGTACTTGGATTTCAACCCAGTACCGTCGGCTTCGTAGGCGGGGTCAATACTTTTTTTTATAGGCCGGACCGGCCGTCAAATGAATATGAAGTTCTTAAAAATAAAAAAATAACGCGGCATACTAGTACCTAAATTTCTTTCTTAAGTCTCCTATGTAGTTAATGGAGTGCTACAACAAAAATAGATATTCTTATATTTTGAACGATTTTTTCTGTCACTCTAATCACTCCTTAACTGGAGTAAAAGAGAAATATGCTCGAAATTTTCAAAATTCGATGTTCACGGTAGCTCTATATAGGCTGTATACCGGGTATTATCAAAAACGTGATACAAGATTATCAAACCGGCAAATCTGTTCATGATTTTGAACATCTTTTACTAGTTTGTAAAATTCAATAAAAACTGAGCTGTTCCATAGAAAAGGTCAAGTACTTATAAGTTGACGAAAATGTATCAGAGAGTTGTTTTTTTTTACAATTTACAAAGTTGACGCCATAGTATAAATTGTTCCAAATCATGACCAGAGCCCAGTGTAAGATTTTAACTTAACTTTACTTCACGAACGCTTTTGCGTTTCCCATATAAGTAACATTTTCACTTACGCGCCCGTAAACGTTTCTTTACGTCAAAAAACTTACACTAGAGCCTTAGATACCAACTTGATAATCTTCTATCAAGTTTTATATAAAACCCGGTAAAATAACTGGTCTTACCTGTAAACGTTTAGAGAAGGTTATGAATAAAACAACCATCCATCTCCTTATTTATACGGACAGTTAACAAATAGGGAAAACCATTTTGAAACTCTTTTGTTATAGTTTCCTTATCGCCTTACTCATTCGTAATATTTACGCGGCTACACAGCTTAATAAACCTGTTATAAGAATCATTAGATAAGTAATCTACAAAATGTTTAAATTACCTTTAAGACACAATATGGCGTAATAGCGCTGGTGGCCTAGCGGTAAGAGCGACTTGCAATCCGGAGGTCGCAAGTTCAAACCCCAGGACCAAGGAGTTTCTCGGAACTTATGTACGAAATATCGCTTTTGTGAAGGATAACATCGTGAGAATACCGGATTAATCCCAGTAAGGACTAGTTTACCCTCTGGGTTGGAAGGTCAGATGGCAGTCGCGTAAAACTAGCGCCTGCGCCAAATACTGTGTTTAGTTGTCAAGCGGACCCCGGGCGTCCATGAGCCGTCGCAAAACGCATTCGGTGATTCTACGTAAAATATGTTAATAGGTCTTTTTTACTCCTAAATGTTCAATATATATTCGAGATTAATAGATACCATAGGACTAGAAAAATATAAGCAAATAAGTTATCATCGTCGTCATCATATCAGTCGTGCCCTATAATAGCACCACCCCATCTCCTCCCGCGAGTATCGTTCTTGGCGACAAAGGGAAGAATCCTACGGACGGGCAGCAGCGTCCGTCGAAACCCAATCTACAGCTACTGCGGTCGCCAACCCACTTGCCAAGCGTGGCGACTATGGCAACTACCCCCAAGATGATATAAGTCATATTTGTGGGAGGCCTATGTCCAGCAGTGGACTGCATATGGTTTAAATGATCATATCAGCCAAAGGACGTTTCATATCAGGCATCCCCCAAAGCGACCCACAACGGTCGCAGTTTTGCGCCAGAAGCATCTAGTGGATTCCCGGCATCTTTATTACCAAGTTCCGCCATTTTTTTCCGTACTCGACTCGTGACATTTTAAGCTCTGTCTGAAACGAAGAAAAGGTATTATAGAAACATGAATGATAGAAATTAATAATCGTCGGTACCAAATCTTTTCGAGAAATATATTTATTTGTGATAAGTAAAAACAAAACACACACACACACACACACACACACACACACACATTTCAGCCGTATGCAGTCCACTGCTGGACATAGGCCTCCTATAGATATGACTTGTATCATCTTGGGGGTAGTTGCCATAGTCGCCACGCTTGGTAGGCGGGTAAGCGACCGCAGTAGCTGTAGATTGGGTTTCGACGGATGATGCCGGCTGACTAGAATAGCACCACTCCATTTCCTTCCGCGGGTGTCGTAAGAGGCGACAAAGGGAAAAATCCTACGGGCGGGCAGCAGCGTCCGTCGAAGTAAAAAACAGTATATTTTATTTTTTTATTTATTTATTATATGTAAACATTAAACTCAAATAATAATACAATAATATGACTAAAAACGAACTATACTAAATCTAGAAAAGGTCCCTTCGGCATGGTGCCGAAGACGCTGGCTGCGTTACCCCGCTGAACTGCGAACAGATGCGTTGAGCGAGGTAACTGCCGGTCCCCTGTAGCGTCTCTGAGTCTCTTCGGAATATCTTTGAAAAGACTCAGGCTCCAAGGAGCTAGGGTCTCAACGCCAAAAGGGACGAAGCAATATTCGGCGCTGAGACCTCTATAAATTAATGTGAAAAATAACGGTAAGAAAGTTTTGTGTGCGGTTTTCATCTTCAAAGTTTTTTTAATTCGAGTGAACGACTCTCAAAAATCGCCCCCAGGTGCTCTTTCCATTCTAGATGATCAAGCCAAACAATTTTTAATTTAAATCCATGTTTTTCAATAGAGGCTTCTAAAAACATAACAAAACGGACAAAGACAATACAATACAAGACATTGAAAGCACTTTTATACATTTTACTTTACACTAGTACTGTCACGTTTAATAATATGTAGACAATGAATGTATCAAATACATGTATACACGACTCTACGCCGTTGTAAAAGAGTCGTGGCTAAATATTTTTTGTCACATTGCATGTATCCTTTTTTCAGCCGTGGCTATTCCAGATGTGTCAACAAGACTATTTACTTGAAAACTGTTGATATAAATACTATGTACAATGTCATTTTATTTACAATATAACAAAGAAAGGAACGGTAAGCAAACGTGTTTAATCAAAGTTACGGATGACTCACAGTGGACCGGTCCGTGTCCGTTCCGACGCGGTCAATACGTTATTCACTTCATGAATCACGTGATTACTAAGCCTTCTGCGTGGGCAGTCCCGGGTCTAGCTCGTAACGAAGACGGGACGGTCGCGTTATTGTAATAAACAAAGGATGTGCATTGTGCAACACGGAGTATCTCTATGTGATATAATCAGGAATGAGGATTGTAGAGAATTCGATAGCTTAAACAATGGGCTGAAAAAACTAAAAGGCGACCGTGGTTGAAAAATATATTGACAACTGTAAAACAATAGAATCACAAAAATATATAGACTACAAAACCAGAGACAATATGAAAAGTATAAAAACCTCGTCGACATGGTCCCCCCCGTGTAGCGAAGCTACACAACTTCGCCATTTTTTGCCATTCGTGCCAGTTTTTTTTGCGGGTCTGCGTAGCACGCCGCCTTTAGTGGCCACATCAACCACTCGCACTACACCGTCTCTGCCCGGATAAACTTTATCAATACGGCCTATGGGCCACACACCTCTAGGCATGCTAGGGTCTACGACTAGGACGACGTCAGCGACTTTCAAATTGGAAAAGTGACTTCCAGACGAAATCGTTCTTCGTGTGCCGCTGTCAGATAGAATTTTGCTTCGAATTCCTCGACGTGCAATGAAACGGCGAATGCTCATTATCGGCAGAATCAGCTGACAGACTCGTGACAATTTCAAGGTGGACTGCTCGTGTAGTCATGCAGGTAAAAAGAGCAATCCATCGCTTTTCTCGTCGACGACCAATTGTCACTTCAACGGGATCAAAATAGTCCAAACTGATGTTCGTGAACGGGCGCTTAAGGTGCTCTAGACGGACGTCTGGCAAGTCGCCTGTTGGAGGAATCTGAGGCTGTTTGATACAGTAAGCGCATTTTCTCCCAGTCATTCGCACTTCACTGCGGCAACGAAAAATCCAGAATCTGTTTTAGCTCATTAATCACCAACTCGTTAAATCCATGTGTGGCAAGAACGTGGTAATATTGGTTGAGAAGTCCATCTAGGATTACCGGGGCTTTGATAGCGTAATCAATGTCCTTTATGCGTTTTATGCGGTTATCCAACCCTAGGAGGCCATTTTCATCAATTCGCACCCTTGGGGCAATAAAGCCACATCTGCAAAATGACAACTTTACAGGAGAGAGGTTTAAAGATTCTGCCAATGAGAATTGGTCGATAACTTTTGTATGCTTGTAGATAGGTTTCTAAAATTTCGCAACTGCAATTATAAATATGGACTCTACTAAATAAGATCTAGTTGATTTTAATTACTTCATTATTTTCTAAAATCATGGGTTGCATGTGTACTTACGGCTATATTGCTTCAAACCACAACGGACGTAAATATACATCCATCCTTATTGCACGGATAGCTACATGACGCATGGGTACAACCGTCTTTGTTTACTGTCATATCATTTTAGAGATAGGACGTAAGTGTAATAACAACAACTATTTCATTTATATTTTTAATTATAGGGAGTAAAATTTTTGAAGAACGTAATAACAAACACACTTAGCGTGATCTATGAAGAAAACTTAGACCATTGTATTTGGGTACTCATCAAAAAACTTCTAAAACAATATTTGAAGTTCTGAACACCGCTACTGTTTCCACCGTGTGAGATACATCAAAAATATCTTCATCAGATGATTCACCCCAAAAGGTGTCTACCCTTTTAGCACCAGAAAAAACCTGTATACTTGATGCGTAATAGTGACACGCGAGCAATGAATTTGTTTAAATACATACATAGTTATCAAGACACCCGATTGCAAACTAAACCATCAGTCCATAATTATTAGTTATTTCTCACGATAGTTTTAATAACATAAAATTATTCATCTATTTTCATGAGGCACTCGTACGCATTTTAGTTAATGTCGTACTGAGTTTGTCGTATTTCAATTCAACATAACATGTGTGATTAAAGTATACAGACAGACATGCTACTTTTATCACACGAGTAATCCAAAAGAAGTTCCATTTTTTCGTACGATCGTGTCGAACTATAGAATGAGCTATATTTTTTTCATTCGCTACAAAGTAAAGTGAAATATATATATTTTTTGTAAAAAGTGTCAAGTTTGGTAATAAGCTTTTATTACCTACCGACTTATTATTAACACAGCAATAAAAGTGTGTCCTAAACATTTTGAACACCTTAAAGCCCACTTAAAAGCTACTTCTGCTGCTGAATTTAAGCTTACATATTCCATTTTCATTCTAGTAGTATTCTGTAGTATCTATTTAAAACCGTAATATAGTACTCGTCAAGACAAAAATGAAACAAGCCCAAACTCGCTAGGGTTGCATATTCTATTACAGACCTACTATGGCCTACCTACGATGGCGTGCAATTGGGGAGGCCTATGTCCAGCAGTAGACTGCTATAGGCTGATGATGATGGCCAGGGACCGGAACCGGTTACCAAGTAAGGGGTATTACGCTGGGTTTTGATAGGGTTGTTTTTAAATACCCTATCAGTTTGGTAAGCGTATCATTGATTTACCCGGATGATAGGGTAACCAATTTAATAGCCTTAGTTTGAGTAAGCGCTTACCAAATTCAAAAACCCTCAATAAGGTTACCCTATCAAGTGTTTTCAAATGCGTTTAAGCGATTTTAAACTCTAGAACTATCTGCCTACGTGGAAAAGAGACGCCCATAGAGTAACCCTATGAAATGATAAGTGCTAAACATTAAAGCTATTTTTACCCCATGCGACTCGGTAACCATGTGAAACCTGGGTAAGCCTATCCATAATGGTTTCCATATCGATAGGGTAACCGATAGGGCTACCCTATCGATATGATTAGACAAATTAAGTGGTTTTCCGGTCTCTGATGATGGCCTTCTTCTAGTTTCATGATTAGATAAGCTCTATGTCACCATAATATGACATAGTCATGTAATATATATGTTTCAGCTCAATCAGTTAAGTATATAATAGGTATGTCAAGTTACTAAAACTATTTATTTGAATCCGGGCATGGCTAGGCGATAAATAAGGTTGTGGTATGCACATTATTAAAATCTTATCGACTTTACGAATTTATAATTCACATACAAAAAAAAATGTATTAACTTATAATTCCAGAACACCTGTATTATTTGATTTGTTTACTTGTTGTTTAATGATAAAACTATAAATATTACACAAATATTAACAAAATAATTATGTGGTAAAACACTAAACATACGTAGGCATCAACTGGTTTAAGGAGATGGTTTTAGTAAGTTTACATATTGTATATACTTAAAATTGAGTTGCAAGATTTCACCCAAACAAACATACGTAGGTACACAGTCGTTAGTTACATACTAGCAATGTAAGTAAAGTAAAAGCTTGGAAATAAATAAAATGAGGTTAGTAATTACTTCATAACATTCATAAGTAATTCCAAATGATATATACATTAAAATTGAAAACATTTGATTTAAGATTGGACCATTTTTATGTGTTTAAAGTATTTAATAACGACGTATGTTTATCTATATCGTGTAAAAAAGACACATGTGTTCTTGCGGCTGGTAACATTTCGTGAAACAAAGGCATATGTGATTTTATAACTAACATTTTGTAGGTCTATCAAATTATGATACAGGCAGTAGTTAACATATAAAATACATTATTAGGACGTTTCTTGCCTAAAATATGTTAGTACCACATACAACCGTAAAAAACGACGTAAGTGCAGTAAATTTTTAGAGCAACATAGCCGCAAGTGCATAAAAATACCATAATCCAATAAACTAATTTAAACAATAAATAAGTCAATTACTTGTATCTCTGCTCTTTCCCGAATCGATTTTAACCAATATTTGTGAGATATGCGAAACATTCTCCTCGCCCGGCAACATGGACGCAACCGATAATACGCCGGCGCGCGCGCAGCTACGGCGCTTGCGTTTACCTCGGGAAACAAGGACGGATGTGCCGAACGGGCCTTGTTGCACGTTATCCTAATCACATGCGCCTTTTTCCACTTGATTTATTTAAGGAACTAATAAAGATAAAAGAAAAAGGATTTCTGTTTTGGATAGAATACATCATTTGTATAAGTTTCGCGTAATAAAAGCGATTTGGTCGGAAAGTCACATGTGGCTTTATTGCTCCAAGGGTACGAATTGTTGGGCAGAGAGGATTCAATTTGCTTGATTTTAGTAGCGGCTTGGCATTTCGAAGCAAGGCGAGTTCTTCGCCGAACGAATCATTCTTTGCTTGTTGAAAAATAGCAATTTCGGCTTTCTTCATCTCTGTAGCGGACAGCGACGGAAGCTTGGATGAAGAATGGTTAGAAATGTTATTTGAATTTGGATCATTATGTGCCAAAGAGATCGAAACTTGTTCGCACATTGGATGACGCGTGCAGTTGCACGAACAAAACGTAACCATGCACTGAAACGTGCAGGATCTGGTACAACCGATGAAGGTTTATCCAGACTGATGTGTCCTACATGCACCTTACAAGGTTTAACTCTTCTAAGGTGGATGCAGTTATAGGTGCAGATGGTTCTTTAGGCCACTTGCTGGACGGCAGCAATAAAAAATTCGGTCCAGAGAACCATCGCGTTAAATCAACCTCGCGATCTTTTAGTCTTGTCGCGTCGTCTGCTACATTCAAACTACCTGGTACAAACTTCCAGTCACTCACGTTGGTTATTTCGGTAATTTCACCCACACGGTTTGCAACAAATGGTTTGAATGTTCGTGCGTCACTTCGGATCCAACTCAGAACTGTGGTTGAATCCGACCAAAAGTAAGTTGAATCTGGGATAATGTTATGAGCGGTACACACCGTGTTGGCAAACCGAGCAGCAATCAAGCCTGCTTGGAGCTCAAGTCTTGGTATGTATGTGGGTTTCAGGTGACAGCTTTACAGAACCGGTCGCGAATGTAAAGCGCCAGTATGCGACACACGCGTATGCTTCCTCACTATGTGTGCAATTGTCTGTCTGTAACAGTATCATCTTGGAAACCACACCTATACCAACGAGGAATTTTGACGTTTTTAATCAAAGCCAGTTGTTGAGATCAAGCCTACCACTTTTGAAAAGCGCTGGTGGCAGCTCAGTATCCCAATCAATACCAGGGTCATAAACCCTCACTAAATAGGACAAAACCTTGTCATCTACGGGAATTGGAGAACTAGTGCGTAATCCAAAGGTGTCGCTTTTAAGATAACAACTCAGTCCTAAAGATCTCACAGGGGCCTCAGGGTCCACGTGAACAGTTTCAGTTGCAGGAGCTGTTAAATTCTCTGGCACGGAAGCTGGGACGTTATAAACCCAACCGCGCATGGGAAAATGAGGTAAATACCACCGTAAGGATTTGTGTGTATCATTTGTGTTCATCATTATATCGTGGTATGTCTCCTTTGAGCAATCTTCCGCATAACCTTTTGACATCATGTTATTAATGAAAGCACAATAATCTTTCTTAAAGTCTAAATCCCTAGTCATGCGTCTTTCCAAACCATGGAACCTCGAAAGCGCATGAGGATAACTGTCAGGTATGTTTGGCGTGTCCTTACGCCAAAGTAGGCCTACTTCGAACCTGCCTGACGGTAAACGATTAGTCGTAGTATCTAATATCTCTAAAGCGTGTTTATCCTCCTTGGAACACAAATTTTCTGGCTTAGAAATACCTATAGCATCAAGACGAAAATAATCCTTGACGAGTTTATCCATGGATGAATCACCATCATCTTTAGTTGAGACGTGGTTAATAAAATAGACGGATTTTGTTAAGACATTGGCTTTTCCATGTAATACCCAACCTAAAGCAGTGCGTGTGGCAACTGGTGCAGTTTTAGTACCATCCCTAAGTTCACGGCAAATTGTTAGATACCAGTGTTCCGCACCGAGCAAGACTCTAGGTGTGGCGTCAGATAATGTAAGAACATCCACAAGATCAGTCAGATGAGAATATTTCGCAATATCACTTTGGTTGACAGTTTGTGTAAATAATGACAGTGAATCTACGGCCTTGGCGTTATTCACTAAGAATGGTTTAGAACATTGTTTACCTTTAATTGAAAAGCTTACGTATTGCACAGGTTTGTGTGTTGACATACCACAGGCTCCGTCAACCTTGATAGAATGCATGGGGCCAGTCGCTCCAATGTGACGTGCCACCTCCCAGTCGATCAAAGTTGACATGGCACCGTCGTCAAGCAATGCATATGTGTAATATTTTCCTTGAGGTCCACTAACTTCAACAGGAATAACTTTTAAAAACACTTGGGAATTCTGAGATTGCGTGGTAGATGTTTGGTCGTTTGAGTGTGATTCGGTAACGTTAGAAATTGTAGCAATATTATTTTCATGTTTAGGTGTATTGTAGGAGGACGATGGAAACTCGTCAGCAGTTTTAGAAACCTGGGGTAATGACGCTGAATGCAGTAGCGGGTGATGGAAATGCACGCACCCGTCAACGCCGCATCGACCAACCATACACGACTTACAACGATGTGATTTAGTTTTTAAACACTTATAGCATATTTTAGTTTCACGCAACCAAAGCCACTTATCATCTAATGTCAGTGACTTAAAATCTTCGCAATCCGTTAGTTTGTGTTTTTTATTACAATAACGACATAAATCAGTATTTGTGTGACGTATAGATGCCACATGTATGTTTTCACTTTGTATAGGTTTGTGTGTGAAATTATCATTGTTGACTGTACCATGACCTTTATTTGGCCAAGAACCTGAATTAGCACCAGTTTGGCTACCTAAAAAGGGCATAAATGTGCCAGCTCGCCTACCTGAATTGGGCATAAACGTGCCAGCTCGCCTACCTGAATTGGGCACAACGTTGCCAGGTTGCTTAGCATAGTCATGTACTAAACCAAAACGGTTGTGTTTTATAGCTTCAATATCCAGAAATTCAGAAAGTAATTGTATTTTGGGCACTTGTCTATCACTTTTATACGCAAAATCTTTCCACTGACTGTACAATATAGGTGTCAGTTTACTTAACACAGAGTGAAATAATTCTACGGAATAAATATGTTCTATTTGATCTAAATTTCTAATTACTGCTATGCAATTGCGCAATCTACTAGCAAAGTTACCTATTTCTTTTTGATCAAAGCTTATCTTTGGCAGATCCCGTACGAGACCAATCTCGTGAAGCACGATCATTTCAGGAAGAGCAAAAGTTTGCTCCAGCACGTCGAGAACTTGTTCAGGGTGCTCCGCCGTGTACAACAACGACGACACACTCTCTAGGGCTTGGCCGCGCAGCGCGCCGCTCAAACGTACAAGATTCTCTGTGGGTGTAAACAAGTGTTGAGTATCACGATAGACACGCTTAAACATCAACCACTCTGTAGTCTTACCCGAAAAAGGAGTGAGTTGAAGTTTATGAGAACATCTCTGTGAATAAAATATAGGTTCGGGTTGTTTTGACAGCGCTTGACATTTATTTTCACCAAGCGATTGCGAAAATGACTGTGCCTTATTCACAGAGGTTTGCAAAGGGTTTGAGTAGTCATTGACGGGCATTTCAAACCTAACTGGTTTTTTGCAAACATCACGTTGACATTCACGATAATCATGATTGTGATTGTAATGGTTATGATTGCGATGCGATGCAATCACATCATTCGCATGAAACTCATCATCTATAATATTTTGTTCCTGTGATAAATCTAGGTTTAGTGGCTTGTTCATCTCATTTACTTGAACATAAGTAGGCTCTAAACCTAAATTTATTTTTTGTACAGGGGTAGTAACCTCCGCTTGCGTAGGCGGGATTTGTGGTACAATACTATTAACGTTATTGTTAATAGGGTGATGCACACTGTGGTTCACGTCGTGAACCCACGATGCGGTACGCAAATAAGAGTGACTTACTGTCTGGGTAGTGGATTGTCTGTCAGCTCCTTGCGCTGCTAAACTTGCCTCAATTTCGAGCACTTCCACTTGTTTTGTCTGCTCCAAAAGTTTACGCTGAAAATTAAGTTGCAGACGCGCGACTTCCTGTTCGCGCTCAATACGTTGTCGCGCAAGCTCCTGCTCGCGCTCGAACAGCTGCTTCTCCCGTTCCAGGCTGCGACGAGCCAACTGTGCCTCCGCGGTCAGTCTTAGTGCCTTTACAGTGGCAGACGACCGCGAAGACGACCCGCGTGACCTGGAACTAGGGGAAACAGTAATGGGCTGTTCGGAACTAGTTGTAGGGGGCTGAAGAGGCGTCCCAGAACTCTCAGGGACAGCGGCTGCAGGAGCACTTGTGGCTTTAGTCGCAACTGTGCCCAAATTAGGGGCCCGACCGAGCCCTCCCGCGGCGCTGTCTGAGTTTGCCCTTTCAGCATCCTTTGCTGGTGTGGTCAGCCATTTAGTTTTAGATCGCGTCAGCATCGCGGTGAGAAGGACCAAAAATGTAGAGAATTCGATAGCTTAAACAATGGGCTGAAAAAACTAAAAGGCGACCGTGGTTGAAAAATATATTGACAACTGTAAAACAATAGAATCACAAAAATATATAGACTACAAAACCAGAGACAATATGAAAAGTATAAAAACCTCGTCGACAAGGATATCTGTAGACTTACTAAAGTAACCCGGACCCGGGTGTGTCCTTAAACTACGTTCAACAATGAGAGGGCACAGCGAAGTATCACCACGTTTGAATCTAGAGCAGCTCCACTGGAGAAGTACCTCCTTTTTACAGAAGACCACAGCCATAATAGCAGCATACCAGAAAGGTATTTACTGTTGTGTTCCTGATGGTGAGTAAGGTTCTCAGTGCTCCAACCCTCCTTAAAGGCCGGCAACGCGCTTGTGACTCCACTGGTGTTGCGAGTGCCTATGGGCGACAGTTATCGCTTGCAATTTGTCATAAAAAACTGCATAAATAATACAATTAAACATAAATAACAATTTCGGCAAACATAAATAAATATTTCGGGACAATCTTACACAAATCGACCTAGTCCTACGGTAAGCTACTGAGGCTTGTGTTGTAGGTACTAGACGACGATATATATAATAGATATGCTCTGTTGAAGTGGCAATGGGCAATGCACGTAGCCCGAAGAGTCTATAGCCGTTGGGGCAGAAAAGTGAAAAATTCCTAGAGTGGCGACCCCGTATAAGAATGCGTAGTATCGGACTTCTACGGAGTCGGTGGCTGCAATTTGCTGAAAAGCCTCCATGTGGCGTTATATGGGCGACGTTTATGTCCAGGCTGTAGACGTCCGCAGCTGATATATAGTACGGCTCGGGTCTTCTGCGGTGGAGGCTCGATTGTGAAACGGAACGGTGACGTATCGGGGCCGGGTCGTTCTACCACAACTACTTCTTAACTCAAAAGCAACCAGTGTTATTTGTACGTATAGAAACTAATACGTCGACATTTTACAATCAATTGCATTAAGAAACTATCGTCAAACTAAAGTGTTTTAAATCACTCAAACACGAAGCCCTCAGTGTAAGTTTTTAACGTAATATTACTTTACCATCGCGTTAGTGTTGCCCATATAAATAACATTATCACTTACGCGTTTTTTTACGTCAAAAGTAACTTATACACTAGAGCCTAAATCAGTTTTATTAACAGCAACCAGTACAAAGCAACCAAGTTAAGTAATCTCCCCGAGGTACTACGAGACGTTAAAGGTCTGGTTGGATTCCTCGAGGAGTTGGGCTGGCTGGACTAACCGGCCTCCCATCACGCAAAATAGGCGCCTGGTCGTCGAGTTGCGGAAGGGTTTCCGGGCCCGTACTGCAATACAATACTTAAAACCCACGCAAGTCAACCATGTTCAAGATGGTAGTACTGCTCGCCGCTGTGGTTGCCGCCTCCCCCCAACTATGGTATCCCGTGTCTCAGGAGTGGTGGGTGAGGGTGCCCCAGTGTGATGAAGTTTGCAAGCGTATCGAACGAGAGCGTAATACTTGTTGCTATGCGAATGGGTACAATGGGTACAGGGACTGCAATAGTGGGAATCTGATGATGTGCGGCCCTAAAAAGTAATTAACGCATAAGCATTGCGATGCAGCGAGGAAATGCTGCCAGCGTTGAAAGCACCATGCCGCAGGAGGGATTTATTTTAGATAGGTATTTTAAGTTTAGTCTTTAGTTTTTTATAGTTTTAGTTTTAGTATTTTAATTCATTTAAGTTTCATATTACGTATATAATATTGTAATTTTATGTAGTTAACAAAAAATTGTCAAGTTATTATTAATTAACTGTACAGTCAGAAGCAGAAGTGGGTAAGCGGTTGAGGTGTTCAAAATGAGGTTAAAACATCTCTATTGTCGAGAGAATAAGAGCGCGTGTTCAATATGACCTCATATTGAACACTTCTCCCGCTCAGCTACTTTTGCTGCTGAGCCCTGAGTGTAAGTTTTCAACGTAACTTTACGTCACGAACGCGTTTGCGTTTCCCATATAAATAACATTATTGGACAAAAATCCCAAAACATTCCATACATTTTTGAAATTTCCTCTTTTGTCACCGCCAAACAAAATCTATGGAGTATGGTGTGTGATACATGCTGTGAAAAATGTCACTAAACAGTCTCACAACAACACTCGTCTGTCGTTCACGTCAAATAGAAAAAAAAATGTCCTACTAAAGATTTTGAGTAGAAAAACACATAACATTTATGTAAACTTTGTAAACTGGCATTTTTTTTTGCCTGAGTTTTTTTATAGAAGACTGACCAGCGTTTGACCTCAGTCGCACCTGATGGTAAGTGTCGACGAGGTCGAGGGTGTAGCACGCTGGTTCAGTAACAGCCTATTCGCTCTTGTCTCGGGAATACAGAGAAAAACCTATGTGTCATTTTGTTGTAATAGTTTTAAGTACACCCGAAATGGGCAAAGTGCTGGACCTTAGTATAATATATATAATTTGCGACCTAAATGTACAAAGTTTTGACAATAAAATACTCTTACTGTTGGCGACTGGCTATGTTGTGCCCTTTATTTTTATATTGTTCTTTATTTAAATTATGAATATTTTGTATGACATTACTACAACAATTCTGTCTACCTTTGTAGTGAAAGTAACAATTTATGCTTGCTGTAATTTTGGTTCTTATTAAAAGTCTGAGTTACTCATAGTGTTTCCATCAAAAGCCCATTAACATTATACAGTAAGAAAGCATATTAAAGTATGTCTATTTTATGTAGTAAAATTTATTTATACATTATTATTTTTACTTTTATATTTTCAGTTATATCTAGTAATAAACTGTTTGATATGTTTTCTTATCGACTACGCATAATTATATAAGTTCTTTATGATGTATCACTGTATTCAAAAAATAAGTCCCGCCGTAGTTTCTTGCCGGTATCTTCTCGGGTCAGAGATGTAGGGTTCGAATCGGTGTAGATTTTTCTTTGACGTTCATAAGTGCATGTGTGCCTAAATTGGAAAATAAAGATTTTTTTATCTTTTTTATCAGTCCAGTCCACTCGCTATCGCTTACTCTTACTTATGTTCTAGTAACAATACATCTGTCCTCTTTCACACGAGGCGTATGTGACATGCCCGTGCGCACGGCAGCATTGTATCTTCTCCCTCTCAATTCGGTTGCAAACCTCATCACAAGCCCTTTCCCTCGTCCAAGCATTGGTTGCCACTGTTCCGGCTACCAGCGTCGCTAACACGATCAGAAATATCGTTTTCGAGAACATGGTTGACGATTAATGTGAAAATAAAATGGTTGCCTTTTATACTTCCTTAATTCATGTAAAAATGCTAATAGGTTTGATAAGGTTTAATCGGTTTTTGGGGTATTCATTAAATATAAACTGTGTGCTGTATCTTTAGCTAATGAGGTAATAAATTAGATACGTAGTTTATAAAATAAAACAACTAAAACGTATAGCCTAAGAGCTAGCGACCAAATCGGGCATGTGGCTTCAGCTGTATTGAAACTCCGTTAGCTACTTCCCTGAACAACCTTTTCCTATAATCTTCGTGCTGGCAGGCCGCGGGCGGTGGGTGCGGGTGTAGTGGGGTGGGGAAAAGAAAAAAAGAAAAAATGTAACCTCAGCGACTTTAATTTTTTTTTCAAGCGGTTGATCTGTACTCCCTGTGGTGGGAAGGGGTTGCCAGCGTTAATTAAAAGTACCAAAATAATAATAATTTTCGTGTGGGCTCAGCTGTGTTGGCTTTTTTGTGACGTGAGATTAATCAATATATAAGCCACAAAAAATAGCCATGCAAAAATATCATATCGTCTTGGTCATGAAAGTAAAAATGCTTCTCGGGTTAGAGGTGTAGGGTTAGAACCGGTGTAGTTTTTGTTTTTTTTCTTTTGTATACTCGATGTTCAAAAGTGCCCTTGTGGCCTACTTACTGAATAAACGTTTGAATTTGAGTTTGACTCCAGAGGATTCACATGCGCGTTGCCTACCCTAAAAGTTGTTGAAGCTCTGGGAACCTTACTCATCATCAGGAACACAATACTACTAAATACCTGAAAGGTAGCAGTGCTATTATGGCTGTATTTCTCTGTAAGGAGGAGGTACTTCCCCAGTTGGGCTTCTCCAGACTCGAGCGTGATGGTACATCGCTGTGCCCTACCTCTCATTGTTAGACGTAGTTGGGCATTTTCAAAAAAACGTTGTCCCAAATTTCATTCTCCCAGATCTGGACGTTTCTGGGCTCATTTTTCTCAGAATAACGAGCTTATTCAATAATGAAAAAAGGTGTCCCAAAATTTCCATACAAAATTTTTAAATTTTTATTTTCCATTACGCAACCATCAGTAGAAAGTTTATACTAATAGGGTGGCGTAATGGAACGGGGATTTCGGGACACTTTTTTTTTAATAATTAGGGTCGAAAAAGCTCGTGTTTCTCAGAAAAATGAGCCCTGGCACGTCGAGATCTGGAAGAATGAGGTTTGGGACAACGTTTTTTGCAAACGCCCAGTTTAAGGACACATCCGGATCCACAAGTTTCATGCTTTTAACGCAATAAAACCACTGATAACACGGCAAAATTATCGAAACCAGTTTGACAACTTTAACAAACAATATAAAAGCAAGCAGCCGAGACATTTTCCAGGGTTTCTAGACAAGAGCAACCATGTTTTCCAAAGCTGTTTTACTTCTGGTAGTTGTACTTATTGTGTCAGAAGCAGTGGCTCAGAAGAAGTACAGAGTTCAGGATTGTGACGAATACTGTGACGGAAGAAAGGAAGAAAAGACGATGTGCTGTTTGGAGAACAGATATGTTGACTTCTCTTCGTGTAAAAATGGAGAATTTTACTGCAAATAGGATCGGAGTCTACGTTGTCTGCGGGGCTAAATTATTGGCAATCTTTAAATAAAACTGTTTATTTTAGTATAATAATATTATATAGTTATTTAAGGTACTTAACTACTCAAATGATTGTTAAGTAAAGGTAGGTTTACGAGTAGGTAAATAAAATAATTATTATAAATTGGTTATATTTATTACCCACTTTTACTATACTATTTACTATATAATAGTATATAGGTGTAGTAGAAATATTTTCACCTTACAAGCTCGGAAATAAATTATTTTATCAAAAAACAGATAGCAAAATTGAGTTTTATTCAAAAGAGTGCATAGTATGTATACTCTTACAAATTGTGTGTCACGAGTGTTTTTTGACTTTAGTGGATGGGTGGATTGTTACGAGTAAATAATGTTTTTGACATTTTTAATTTTTTTGGTTTTTTTCTCAGGTGAATAAAGTGAACATTTTTGTTTTACTCAGCCGCAAAGTATGGTCCATATATCTATTAGATTGAACACAATCAAGATTACAATTTTGGATTCAAAAATGGACTCGAATTCAAAAAACTTTGTAGGCAAAATTTATCGCACGCAAACTCGACATTATTTATGTTTTGTTTAGGTATCTTTATAGATCGGCTCCCTGGCTGGTAATCAGTTGATTTGAGTAAGTAATTACAAAAATAATACTATGAACTATTTTTAGGTAACATATCTTGTGTTAATGTTACTTAGAAATATAAGGTTTATTGGTTGTATAAAATAAGTCTGGGTAGTTTTACTTACAAAATGCATATTTCGTAAAATTCTTCTATTTTTTCTACCTATATATCGCAAACAAATACTTAAATACATAGAAAACACCCATGACTTTAGGAACAAATAATGGGATTAGAACCCAGAACCATCGGCTACATAAATAGGTAGAGTCGATCATTGTACTGATAGTTGTTTCCACGAACGGTCTCATAGCGAAAAGTCTCGACCAACATGTTGAGAGACTCTTGCTACGTGGTTGTGGTTGGATCAAGGTTCAAATTCTGAGGGCGGTAATCCTGGACCCGGGTATGTCCTTAAACTACGTCCAACAATGAGAGGTAAGGCACAGCGAAGTACCTACCATCACGCTTGAGTCTGGAGAAGCCCAACTGGGGAAATACCACCTCCTTACAGAAGACCACAGTCATAATAGCACTGCTACCTTTCAGGTATGAAGTGTTGTGTTCCTCATGGTGAGTAAAGTTCCCAGAGCTCCAACAACTTTTAGGGTAGGCAACGCGCATGTACATCCTCTGGAGTTGCAGGCGTCCATAGGCTACGGTCACTGCTTACCATCAGGCGTTTCAGGTATGTGTCAGTGTTGTGTTCCTGATGGTAAGGTTCCCAGACGTCCAACCCCACGCGGAAATATTTCCACCCCACCACCTAGATAGATGGAAATCCTCTACTGTGCGTTTTTCTAGAAACTTCCTGCCTCGCACATCAAAACTGTGAAATGAGTCGTCAGCGGTATTTCCGGACCGATACGACCCTCATACCTTCAAGAAAAGAGCGTACTCCTATCTTAAATGCCGGCAACGCGCTTCTGACTCCCCTGGTGTTGCAAGGCAATCCGTCTCCTCGTTTGCCACCTTTGTCATTAGTCTGGCAGTTCATATCTCTGCGGCTTGGTCTCCTTCCTTATCCAACCTTTTCAACATGTTCACAAGAAAGACGCGACATTAAATAATTTCTGTAGGACTCAGAAATGTGCACGAGGAAAATTCGCTATCGTTCTATTATTCATATTTAACTGACAAAGCCTTAAGAAGTCATGATGATGATGAATGATGGAAACAATTGTGATGCAAAACATTTGAGTCATAGCCTCGTAAGGCCCACGGGCCTACCTGTAGTACTAATTATTATAAAGAAATTTGAATTTTATACAATTGGAACAGAGTTGAACTTCATTTGTTTCCTTCGATTTTGACACAAAAGAGATTCTACTTTATTTCCTACACTATAAAGAACAAATGCGAGTAGGATATTATTTGTATGGCGGGCCTTAGGAGGATATAATATAACAATGAATGATGGTCAAGTCATAGCTATACTCATTCCAACTTATTCATAAAGCTTAAAATATAGGTAAGTTCATACCGATAGATGCCGTTAGCAAGTACTATAGATAGTAGTACCTCGTCGCCACTTACCATCAGGTGCGACTGAGGTAAAACGCTGGTCAGTCTTGTTTAAAAAAAAGTTCAACGACATTTGGGCGGGCGGGCCAGATTCGTATTTAGCCAATTGAGCATTTAGTCTAAATCTTAGTAAGTGTGATTCTGGTCTAGTCAGATTTTTAAGAAGTCTACTTCCGAATGTAGACAGATTTGAAATACGACGGATGATATGCTGGTCATTTTCTAATTAAATCAATTTCTGAGTAGGTCAGACTAGTAGAACGTGACAGACTAGATTTTTACTACTGGAATACTCTTCAGTTTACGCTTCCAGCCAGATTGATTGAGGCGGTACCAACCGAATCTGTGTGGTGTGTGATGCTGTCGAACTACGACGGAATATTCCTGTTTATTTTTGTTGTGTTAATTAAGGGTTTTTTTTTTTTTTTTTTTATGACAAAAGGTGGCAAACGAGCAGACGGATTGCCCGATGGCAAGCAACTGCCGTCGCCCATGGGCACACGCAACACCAGGGGAGTCACAAGCGCGTTGCCGGCCTTTAAGGGGGGTTGGAGCTCTGGGAACCTTACTCACCATCAGGAACACAACACTACATACCTGAAAGGTAGCAGTGCTATTATGGCTGTGGTCTTCTGTAAGGAGGAGGTACTTCCCCAGTTGGGCTGCCCCAGATTCAAGCGTGATGGTCATCGCTGTGCCCTACCTCTCATATTTGGACGTAGTTTAAGGACATACCCGGGTCCAAAATAGGGTTAAATAAAATAAAATATAAATGAACATAGAAAATAGATCGAAACTTTATTCATTTCTACAACTTACATGGTAGTAGGTATTAAAACAGAGAAATAAACAAGAAACTGGAATAGCTTTAGATGTGTATATTATGTAATTTATGTAGGTATATTCATTATAGTTAAGGATTAATAATCAAATGCATACGGGAGAAATTTAGCTTTGAAGTTTCTGTTCCACGGAATCCTAAACGCAATGCATGTTTTCCTGCGTTATCTAAACACAGGTAGTACAGTACCCTTACCATGAGGTGTGACATTGAAGTTTTCGATAACGAGTATCGAGTTTACTATCTGTGCATCTCGTGCACTGTTTTAGTACGAACGAGATGCACATCATGCACATACTGTAAAGTCGATACTCGTTGTCGAATTCTCAAAGTCACAACTCATGGTAAGGGTACAGGTTTTCCTTAAGCGTGACTATAAAACTGCAGTGATGCCGTGCATCCTCAGTCTTTCGTCTCATCATGACATCTTACAAACTCCTGTTTTTGGTAGGGTTGTTGGTCCTTGCTGTTGGCGTACAGTACTCTGAAGCTTTTGTGGATGCTTGCAATGAAGTTTGCAGCAGGTACTAAAATTAATACTTGTTTTAACAGTTTAATTTCTACGGAGTTTCGAGGCTTAGTTCGATACTATTACAGTCGCCATCAGATATATCGGAGCTGTGGAGGTGGTCACAAATATCTGAACAACGCCTCTATTGTCAAGGCGATAAAGTGCATGTTCAGATATTTGTGACCACCTCCACAGCTCCGATATATCTGATGGCGACTGTACATACCACTTTCGGTTGCGACCGTCTCAACCAATCCCCACATAGTCCGATCGCTCTAATGTGCCGAAATGGTCAGAGCCTAACTCAGGTTCAAAAAAAGGAGTTTCGAGGGCTGTAGAGGTGAAAAAATCTTAGGGGCGACCATGAATAAAAAAGCGCGCGTACAGTGGCTGGGTAACTCCCTCCCTAGAAACCCCATGCTCAGAGTGTGGCGAAGTCTAGAGGTAGAGGCAGTGGTGGCGGTTCTATTTTTTATGCAACAGAACCAATAGGGTCTTTCCTTCATACTGAGCTGTGAAAAAAATGTTAAGAAGACGGGATTCGCGCTGGTAATCACGCGCCGCCGCTATTACCTACTACATTTTTTTTTATTTATGACAAAGGTGGTATTTCTTGCAGTCAAAAATTATCGAACGAGCTAAAATGTTTTTTTTTATTGTTCAGGACCAAAGCCGAGTGGGACGAATGCTGCAGGGCCCACGGCTACCCAAAAGGCGCAGTGGACTGCCGGTACCATGGACGAATGAACTGCTGGACATGAGATAATCACACCTCTTCCTTCTACTTGAATATAATATCTTATGAATATCTATCTGTTTCATTTATCTCAGTATATTTTATTTTCAAAATATATACAAGGAAATATAAATGCAATATATAGGGTATTGATCATTATGAAAAAAAAAAACTGGAAGACACAAAGATTTGTACTTACGTACCCTCTAGCTATACCGCGAATATCGAAGTTCGTATTCGTATATTTCGGGCATCTTTCTCTTTTACTCCAATTAACGTGTCATGAGAGTGATAGAGACAATCGTTCGAAATTTACGAATATCGTTGTTCGCGGTAGAGCCGTCGTTGATTTTAGGAACAAGAAATACTGCATTATGTAGATAAAAAAAAGAAAGAGAATCGAACCAGGTTGTTTTGCAGAATATCGCTTTTAGTTATTTGCATTTTGACATGGGTTGTGTCGGTCATAAGCAATAAATGTTACCATAAAAGATGACATCTAAATGAATAGAATGAATCGTAATTATTTTTAACATTTCTTTTATTTTTAACAACTGGGGTCGATTTTCGAACTGAATACAAGTTTTTCTTTTAAATTTATTTATTTATGATCAATAAAAAATATAAGATAAACACATAATAAAGATACTAACTAAACACTTAACTATAAATAAAAAAATTGACCTAGGTCCTGGTCATTAGGTAGGGTGCCCAGAAGGCTGGCCGCGTTACCGCGCTGGATACCAATACTCAAGGGAAGTACCTCCTCCTTACAGAAGACCACAGCCATAATAGCACTGCTACCTTGGCCGGCAACGCGCTTGTGACTCATCTGGTGTTGCGGGTGCCCATGGGCGACGGTAATTACCTACCACCAGGCAATCCGTCTGCTCGTTTGCCGCCTATGTCATAAAAAAAACATAAAAGTTTCTCACCATTATTTTTGAACGTAATGTATAGTTTCGATATCCACGATTATTAATTTGTATCATTCTGTTGCTAAAACACCATTTCTTCGTTTCTGACAGTTTTTTTTAAATGTCACGATTGTAGTACTCGACCAGTAAGGGACAATAATATTTTGGCTTTTGCAGCCTAAAATGTAACAATTCACTATAGTTTTGCTTTACAGGTAGCTGTATAGCTAAAATATTAGCTTATTATGTATTAATTACCGCAACATCGGTTGAAAACACAAGAAAACTCCAATTGTATTTGTTTGTTCCCCTCCAACTTTGACAGTTCTGACGGGTTCAGTTTGGAGGGGAACAAAAATATGTGAGACTATGACAAGGACGACGCTGAAAAATTGCCTCCCTACTCCTAAACTTCGTACTTATACGAAATTTCATGTATGATTTTGACAGTTGAGTCTAGAGTTGCCAACTATACTGTTTTAAACAGTATTATACTGTTTTTCACTAAATTATAATTTTTAATGTTTAACAAAAATAAAGTATACAAAATACTGTTTTCAGCATCAAAAACAATAAATAAATAAAATATTGTAAGTTTAGTTATTATACGTTTCTAAAATACTGTTTAATAATCTTTATAGACCTGAATATGCTTTATTTCTTGTAAAAAAAGTGTAATTGAGTCACTAGTATTTTGGAATGACCAAAAGTCGGCAACCAATGTTTGACATATTAAACTTGCAGGCACCAATCTTGACGACCGGTCTGGCCTAGTGGGTAGTGACCCTGCCTATGAAGCTGAAGGTCCTGGGTTCGATTCCCAGTCAGGGCATTTATTTGTGTGCACACCACAGATATATGTTCCTGAGTCATGGGTGTTTTCTATGTATTTAAGTATTTATATGTATCTATCTATTATATATATCGTCGTCTAGTACCTACAACACAAGCCTTACTGAGCTTACCGTAGGACTAGGTCGGTTTGTGTAAGATTGTCCCGAAATATTTATTTATTTTATTTATTTATTTAATTATGGACACTTAGTTCTTAATCCAAAAACATTATAAATTGATTGTTTACCAAAAAATGCACAATCCTTTAAAAGAAGCAGTTATGTTCATGATTGGTTCCTTGTCCATTACTGGCATCGTCGAATTCCTTGGGTTAGTTACCAAGCAGATTCCAGGCTCCCACGAGCCGTGGTAAATTGCCGGGACAAAGCGAGGAAGATAATAATGACCAAAAGTGCTTTAATATCTTTTTACACCGTCGGTTAACGAGGAAAATGCTTAAGTACCTTTTAGAAGTGGGAATTTCCATCATAATACCTACGTTTTTTTATCTTTGAGTTAAGGAAAAACAAACGGTTTGATAAATAGGTGCAGGCAGCAGCAAAACTTGCTAAGCGTTTGAAGTGTTCAAAATGACCTACACGCGCTCTTATTCTCTTGACAATAGAGACGTGTTGACCTCATTTTGAACACCTCTAATGCTTAGCTACTTGTACTGCTGACTGTACCTCCTAATTTGTTATGACAATAAAGGAAAATAACGAATAACAACTAATAACGGGTCCGTACGAACCTATTTCCGCCGCCTTTACTATCCCACAGTTTTTCTTCTTTTTTTTTTAATACAACGACGGTGGCAAACAAGCATACGGCCCGCCTGATGGTAAGCAGTCACCGTATGGACGGCTGAAAGTCCAGAGGATTCACATGCGCGTTGCCAAACCATTAAGAACCTAGCCTCCTTTTTTGAAGAAGCTCATACTGTAGTCCCTAGGGAAAGACTCGGACTCGTGAAGAAAGTCAACCGTAGCGCCACTGCGGTAGGTAATGACCCTGCCTATAACGCCGACGGTCCTGGGTTCAAATACTAGTAAGGGTATTTATTTGTGCGATGAGCACATGTATTTGTTCCTGAGTCACTGGTGTTTTGAATGTATTAAGTTATTTCTATATTATACAGGGTGGCCTATTTAGATCGGTCAGTATGGGGAAATCTGAAACTATAAGACATACAAAGATCTGCTCTTAGGAACCATGCCATCGATTTCAGGGAGGAGAAAAATTATATGCACATACATACATTTCAGCCATTACATCCAAAGTGACCTCTGAAAAAGAATGGATACCCTTAATACGTCGTAAATACTCAACAGAAAGGTATAAGTTTTTTAATAATAACAAAATTACTTATCTTCTATAACGTATACGTCTTACATTGCAGCCGTATGCAGACCACTGCTGGACATAGGCGTCCGACAAATATGACTTGTATCATCTTGGAGGTATTTGCCATATTCGCCACGCTTGGCAGGCGGCTTGGCGACCGCAGTAGCTGTAGATTCAGCTGACATCACACGGCAACACAACTGAGTTAGAGAATCGAGGCTAGTTGTTAATAATAAAATTAAAGGATATGAAATACAATGCATTTTATTAATTATCGATATCACGTTTTTGGTTCCATTTACTGCCTATGACCTACACAATCCATATCCAAATGGAAATACTTAAAAGCTTTATTTTCCAATACGACCTGTTTCGATTCGAGAACAGGGTTCAAGTTTTTTTTAAATCCATGTATCCAGTTTTTCTTGTAACTAAAATCGATGACATGGTTCCTAAGAACAGATATTTGTAGATCTTATAGTTTCTTATTTCCCCATTCTGACCGATCTAAATGTGCCACCCTGTATATATCGTTGGCTGAGTACTCACAACACAAACCATCTTGAGCTTACCGTGGGGCTCAGTCAATTTGTGTAAGAATGTCCTGTAATATTTACTTATTTGAGCTCAGATTATACTGGTCGAGATACGCTGCATCTGCAATATAGTTGCACAAAATAAACAAGCATATTAGTTTCCCTATCCCCAGACCACTTCAGTTCTGTCTAGATAAAGCATATGAAATTGTGCATTCATTAAAATTTTCCTTCCAGTCTTCACGACTCACACAATATACAGTCCTCCCCCGAATATGACTTGTATCATCTTGGGAGGTATTCGCAATAGTCACCATCTTTCCCAGGGGTATTTTATCAAAACAATTTTTTATTTTTTAAGTAAATCTTATCTTAAACTACCCAAATCGTGGTCACCTTTTGACATACGCAGTACGGGAAGCGACAAGACGTCACATGGGGTGACTAAATGGTACCCAAACAATATTTGTTTCCATTTACCGTGTGAAAAATAATTATAATTGGTGATACAAAATTAATTATTAAGATAATTAGCTTCACCTATGATTTATGTGGCCTTTCTTTCTTGCCCGGAAATCATCCTGTATATATACCTAACTGAAGTACCTAGCAAAGTTGCTACATGGATTGACAATGGGAGATCTTCGCATAATCCCAAGCAACTTCATGAAGCGGAATCCATTTAAAGTAATCTGTCCTTTCAAATCATATATAAACAGCGACACATCTCAAACCGACCATAACCAATCAGCTCTCCAAGATGGCGTCGTTGCGAGCGGCCATTTTGATTCTCGTCGTGTTCGCTGTCATGGCGGCGGCGACGCGGGTAGACCCGTGCAATGAGGTGTGTAATCGAAGTTTTGCGGAGAAAGACGAGTGCTGTCGAGCACATGGATACAGCAGGGGCCATGCCGACTGCAGATACGGTTGGATGAATTGCTGGCCGAATTAATGTTGCTAGCTTATAGAATTAATAAAGGGTTTTACCTGATTGAGTTGGTTGTAATTATTTAGATACCTTTACTTTAAGCCTCGGCCTCGATCCTTACTATAATGTCGGCGAATATGCTGAAAATAATTATATTCGATTCCGGAAGGTACAAGCGATTCGCTTCTACCTTCCGGAATGGAATTCGTTCCCTTCGTCTGTATTCCCGGAAAGATATAATTTGGGTCTCTTCAAGGCAAGAGTGAATAGGCTGTTACTGAACCAGCGTGCAACACCCTCGACCTCTTCGACACTTACCATCAGGTGCGACTGAGGTCAAACGCTGGTCAGTGGCGCTACCACGAAAAACGATATCCGTAAATTTCGGACAATTGTCTTTATGACTCTCATGACACCTTCATTGGAGTAAAAGGGAAAGATGCTCAAAATATACGAACTTCGCGGTACCGGGCCTGTTTTGTAATTAAACAAAATGTGAAGAAAAGCACGACGTTTATTAATCATTTATTTTTATTTTTTACACAACGGATCCTTATGCCGAGTTATTGAGGTTTAGATGTTGGCTGTCCCCATGGCCCCTTCAGTAGCAATACATCCCTCCAGAACAGGATGCATAGGTGGCGTGCCCGTGCGCACGGCAGCACTCGGCCTTCTCCGGATCACTTCTGTTGCACACCTGGATATTGAAAAATGTTTTCAATATTTAAATCGAAAGAAAAATATAAAAATTTTGACTCGCAGCGGGACTCGAACCCACAACCACTGGATCACTAGCCCAGTGCACTACCAATTGTGCTACACGAGTACCGCTTAGACTTGTCAATTTTTTCTATTTATCCGGCGTCGTATACGTCATCATGGGTGACGTGTAAACACATCTACCGCCAGCGTATTGAACACTTGACGGCATCGAAGTCTCAATTCATATTGAGAATTCATCGATAACAATGTGCTACCCCTTTCTAAATTATTTTTTATTATGCAGCAAATCTCGCAAGCGAATATTTGTGATATTTAAATTGAAAGAAAAATAGAAAAATTTTGACTCGCAGCGGGACTCGAACCCACAACCACTGGATCACTAGCCCAGTGCACTACCTTATATAAAAACTCTACATTTAGTGAATTTTTTTTTTTTATACAAGACGAAGGTCTTCGACCAGTGTGTTGCCAGTGATGACTTATGGTGCTGAAACGTGGTCGCTTACTTGGCCTCATAAGAAGACTCAAAGTCACCCAAAGGGCAATGGAGAGGGCTATGTTGGGAGTGTCTCTACGTGATTGCAGGAGTGATGTCATCCGCAGTAGAACCAAGGTACCGATATAGCCCTCCGGATCGCCAAACTCAAGTGGCAGTGGGCGGGGCACATTGCGTGCAGAACCGATGGTCAATAAGTCACTACGTTGTAATTATTTAAATATAAATATTTCGGGACAATCTTACACAAATCGACCTAGTCCTACGGTAAGCTCAGTAAGGCTTGTGTTGTAGGTACAAGTCGACGATATATATAATAGATAGATACATATAAATATTTAAATACATAGAAAACACACATGACTCAGGAACAAATATCTGTACTCATCACACAAATGCACTGACTGGTATTTGAACCCAGGACTATCGGCTTCATAGGCAGGGTCACTCACTAGGCCAGACCGGTCGTCAAAATTAACCAGTGGACTATGGTCATCTGATTATTGGGTGTGTTCAACACTGAATGGGCTACAAAATTAAAAGCGGCATGCAAACCTCGTCACACGGTGGCACTCTCGTCCATCTATTGGTTGCCTCAGTTTGAGCTACCATGGCTAGGGCAACCAGAGCGAAAAGTATGGTAATTTTCAAGGACATTTTTGGTTATCTCTAGTCGCGTTAAAATGATATGGATATGGTATCGAGTAGTGATAAAATCGTTGTGTTACTATAGGAAGGGCTTTGTGTATATATAGCTTTGTTAAAGTTAAGGAAAACAGTCGCGATGTATTCATACAAGGTGACATTTGAAACGTGATCAGAAATAACAAGGACTCGTTAAATATAATTAGAAGCTAATTTGTACTCGAATGTGTTATTTACTCGAATCATATTTGACCATAACCTTTTTTAATAATAGTACCTACTTAGTCATGAGTTTGAAATAAACGGGCTATAAACAGTAATCGGCTATTTGGAATCGTTTTCTCCGTAGGGCGACTGGTGCTCCGTGGTATCAGACGACCCTCAGTTTGCACCACGACTCGGGGCTTAACTCCGCGTCTGGTTTTTTTAAGCAAGCTTCTAGGCGTTACTTTGATAACGCTCCCCACCATCGTAATCCGTTAGTTAGGAAGGCTGCGAGCTACACTCCCGTCCCTCCTCCCCTCACAGGACTGACAACGCGTCACACACTGATTAGGGGCCGCTCGGTCCGGCGGCCTAGACACATTCTCTCGGACCCGGACGACGCACTCACAGCGACCCTCGAAAGATGGGCCGCTGTGCGTGCGCCGTCCCCCGCGGACACAACGCGTACACTTCGGCGTCCCCGTCGGCGGGGACGTCCACCACGCGACAACACCGACACATTCAGTCCCTTATCAACACGGTACCGCCGCGTACCGGTTAGAGTCACTCCGACAGCGGTCGGGCCTGCTGGGTTTCTTGCTGGAGTCTTTACCAGCAGGCTAGGGGTAGCGAACCAGCAATAAAACTCCCATTAGCTCGATACCATTACACACCACTCAGATTCGGTTGAGACCGTCTCAACCAATCTCACTGGAAGCGAAAACTCAGTAGGAGTATTCCAGTAGTACAAGTCAACTCTGGTGCGGAAGGGTCCTGGATTTTCCCCAGGCTACCTTCCCCCCACACAGTCCGCTTGCAATATCGCACAACACATGTGCATAAAGCCCAAGTCAGGTTAAAAAAAAAAGCTATTTGGATTCTCCCTCGCGACATAAAAGTTAATATAGATACGTCAGTTTTCCGCGATACCGAACAAATCGTTCAAAAATAATACAATTTAAATTGTCTATAAGGGATTTTTTACTTACTCCAATTGTTTCAGTAAGTTGAACAGTTTACGATTGTAGGTAATTACCGTATAATCTAATAAATAACTATGGTAAGACGCCTTTGGCACTCTTTACTGACGGGACTAGTTTCCTATATGTAAGACTGTCGCAATTTTTTTATTCATAATATAATATCAATACTACTTATTCCACCCTGTATATGAGAAGATAAAAATAGAAACAGTTAATGTACCTATCCATGTCATAATTGTTCTGCACACAGAATATTATCTGTATTAGATGTTTTCCTTATAGATACAAAACACTTCTCTGCAGGTTTTTCCCGTTTAGCACTTATTTTTTTCCTTGTTTAGGCCATTATTTAGTTATATGAGTTTACTCCATTTTGTTTTGTTCAAATCTGAGACTTGTTATGTATGTCAATAACCTATTTATGGTTTGATACTGACTGGAAAAACGACCAGAAAAACCTGTGTTGTTACGTCGGACCTGAGCTCTAAGTAGGTAGTCTATATATCTATCTATATCTATATCTTCTATATATATCTAAATATATAAAAGAAGAAACTGACTGACTGACATATCAACGCACAGCCCAAACCGCTGGTCCTAGAGAATCCAAATTTGGCACGTAGGTTCCTTATTATATATATTTATATAAAAGAAAGTGGGGTTTGTTCAACCGCTTATAACTCGAGAACGGCTGAACCGATTAAAATGATTTTGGATTGGTTGGAATCGTCACAGCCCTGATTGAGACATTAAGTATTAAAAAGTCAAAAATCCCGTGATTTAGAAAAATTAAAATGACCTCAATTGAATGGTCACCATTGTGGCCATTATGTTTATTGAATTAAAATCATATATGTTTTAGCTAATTAAAAGCTATCACTACTTTTGTCGCTTTTTAGGCGGTACGAAGTTCGCCGGTTCAACTAGTTAAATATAATTGACAACATTTCATATTTTAAACGCATTGCATTATAAGATTATAATGCATGTATGTTTAAGATTTTTTCCCCTCACTAGCTCGTAAAGCGCTTGTTTATCCTTTAATACGAGAGGGTAAAAACGCATTTTATCCACTAGTGATTAAAGAAAGTTGACTTCTCAAAACTCTTATTGCTATAGTTTCAAAAAGTCTAAATTCGCGAAGTACAGGTCACTTGCCCCCGCGGCGGCGGCGGGCGCGGGCGAGCCTCGCTGACGCACCGAGTTGAAAATCGAAGTAGAACATTCGAAAATCGTACTGGCCACCACAAGCTAACCAAGCTAAAGGCACCTTTTGTAAAAATGTTGAATGTATCTAAACGCAAAGAAAAAGTCAATGCGATTTCAAAACGTTTTTTTGCATGATTCACTTTCCTCGCTGTAGTGAGGGGAAAAGTTTTGTGTTACACACGGGTGCAATTGTAATTTACTTCTCGTGTATTGAAACACTCGCTACGCTCAGGATTCTATTTTAATACCACTCGCTTTGCTCGTGGTTAAACTATAGTATCCATTCGCTTGCTCGAGTTTCAATCCCACACTCACAGTTAAAACACAATTTTGCACCCTTGTATAACAAATAACTATTGTAATACTGTTTTGAAAAAATAAGTCCCGCCCAGTTTCTTGCCGGTCTTAAAAGTCAAAATTCTTCTCGGGTCAGAGGCTTTTATTTTTCTCTTTTACTTTTGTATACTCGACATGTAAAAGTGCCCTGGTGACCGA
Organism: Grapholita molesta; assembly: GCA_022674325.2. Taxonomy (NCBI): domain Eukaryota; kingdom Metazoa; phylum Arthropoda; class Insecta; order Lepidoptera; family Tortricidae; genus Grapholita; species Grapholita molesta. The sequence continues at coordinate 4,713,992 of CP053147.2, forward strand.
AGTGCTGGCGGCTTCCTCGCACAACGTATCAGCATTGCGATACAACGAGGAAATGCCGCCAGCATCCTTGGTACAATGCCTCAAGGGCCTTTTTTAGATTTTATACTGTAACTAGTTAACTTGTAGTTATCATAATACGATTGTAATTTCTGTAAATAAATGTATTTCTTTCTGAATAAACGTTTGAGTTTGAGTTTGAAACACTTGAAATTTTACATGTTATTCAGAAGCATTTTGCTTCCTGAACACTGCAATATATTTTTCTAAGGGATCTAACCGTGTTTGTATGGAGCATCGGCCCCAGAAACCAAATTGATTGCCGTTTTAAGAGAGATAAGAGAGATAAGAGATCTTTATTCCAACCCAAAATACATAAATATGCACATGGACCCTGATAGGGTGTAGCAACATAGGTGTTAGTGTAAAAAACATTTGAGCATTAACATTATTACAAACATTATACAAATCAACATTATATAAATCTAGGTAATAACTTCTGTAATTTTCACATTTAACTGTTTTTATCTACGTACATGTCATAAGTGCTCTAAAATGCGTCCAGAAACCGTAGGCAATGACCAGCATTACCAACCATCAGAAAGATTTCAGTAGGTAATGTTAACAATTAACATTACCTACTGAAATCAGTAGGTTATGAATTTAAATTTGGAACAGCTGTCAAATTCAAGTGGGGTGTCTAATCTAGTATCTATAGATATTAAAACAGCCATTGATACGAAACGCCAATTCGTTATGTTTTTTTAATATAAATCGAACGAGATTTGAACTCGAGTGACAGTAGAATAGGGAGTTTTAAAAAAAATTGACTGAGATACAAAATACGCAACGCCGCCGTTCCAAGCTGTCATTTGTTTTGTTCGTTGACTTTTTAGGGTTCCGTAGTCAACTAGGAACCCTTATAGTTTCGCCATGTCTGTCCGTCCGTGCGTCCGTCCGTCCGCGGATAATCTCAGTGACCGTTAGCACTACAAAGCTGAAATTTGGTAGTAATATGTATATCAATCACGCCGACAAAGTGCAAAAATAAAAAGTGGAAAAAAATGTTTTCTTAGGGTACCCACCCTATACGTAAAGTGGGGAGTGATTTTTTTCTTCATTCTAATCCTACCGTGTGATATATTGTTGGATAGGTATTTAAAAATTAATAGGGGTTTACTCACATCATTTTTTGATAATGTCAATATTTTTGGAAATAATCGCTCCAGAAGTAAAAAAAAGTGCGCCCCCCCCTCTAACTTTTGAACCGCAAGTTTCAAAAATATGAAAAAAATCTCAAAAGTAGAACTTTACATAAACTTTCTAGGAAAATTATTTTGAACTTGATAGGTTCAATAGTTTTTGAAAAAAATCTATATATATAAAAATGAACCCCTATTTCTCTTGGTCACGCTATAACTTGCGAACGGCTTTACCGATTTGGCTAATTTTGGTCTTGAAATATTTGTAGTAGCTCAGGGAAGGTTTAAACGGTGAGAAAGTATGAAAAAAGATCGAGTAATATACTAAAATACGAAAATATTGTTCCCCCATACAAACTTATCAACTCGAAAAAACTGTAAACGCCGCAGGATTTCATACATCTTACGCGTTTTTGGTAAAATGACCTCTGCTTTCACTCGAGAAAGACGGAAGTGCCGCAGGATTGCATATATCTCAGGCTTTTTTGCGAGCGTAATAGGTACTTTATAATATTCCAGCACTAAAGTCGCTAAGGCGATAGTTTCTTACAAATTGTTAATAAATTAGCCCTTATTCCCTAAGATATGGCTGTCAAAATCTCTATTGGATGACAAGACACTTCATCGCTTTAGGCCCGGTACCGCGAAGATCGAAGTTCGTATATGTCGAGCATTTCTCTTTTACTCCAATTAAGGCGTTCAGAGTGACAGAGACAATCGTCCGAAATTTACGAATATCGTTGTTTGCGGTAGCACCGCCGTTTTATGTATAATTTCGCGTTTAGAAATAGTTTTAACCGTAAATAAGAATCTGTACTAATATTCATCGCCCAATGCGACCGTCCCCTCCGTTGTCTTAATACTTCAAATGGGTACTGAGTGTGAGTGAAGTAGTAAGACAAATACGAACATTTCCGAGAAAATACGATAGGAAAGGATTTAACACTACATCTGAGCCCCGAGTGTATGTTTTAACGTAACGAAACGTCACCATCGCGTTAGTTACCCATATTATATCAGTATCACTTACGCATTCGAGATATTTTTTACGTCAAAAGAAACTTACACTAGAGCCTCTGTACTTTAAGCTCGCGCGCATAGTTTACTTAATGAGCCGATAGATGTCGCTGTAGGTGGAACGCTGATACCCTACATTGCGGTTTTAAGATTCTTTCTGAATAATGGGGTCGGAGCATACATGCCTATACTTTAGGTTGAAGCTGACTGGCTGACTTCAAATGACGCTGGCTGGTTATCACCCCTTCTTACTACTCATGGTGGAACTGAAATTGACAACATTTTTTCGAATTTTCCATGTAAAGTTGGGATCTATAACTCTTTCTTTAGTTGTCAGCCTCCTTTGTGGGCCCGTTTTTAGAGTTCTGTACTTAATATTAATATGTCAACAACAATGTATCAAATAGCCCATTTTTAACTCTTAAGTGGAAACACTTACTGTGATGGACGAAAAACTACGGAACCCTACACTGAGCGTGGCTCGACATGCTCTTGGCCGGTTTTTAATGTTTACAAGTAACACTAGTAATAAGTCATTTCCCTACGGTTTCTGAACCCATCTTAAAACACTTATGTGTGTAGATAAAGTAGTGTATGTAACTATACATAATTAGGCATTACAACAATCGTGTGATATTATTATGAAACTCGCCTTCGGCTCGTTTCATAAACCCACACTCTATTTGTAATGCCCTTCATTGTGCACAGATACCTTAAACTACTATTATGTTTACTAGTTTTTATAAAGTATTATCCTCCATAAATTCTGTTATTGTGTAATAACACTTTTCGACCAGTTTATGTCTTAGGCTGTTTATAAAGAGGGAGTCTCTCTGTACTTGCCAATTTATTACCTCATATCACTTTACAAAACGCAAGGCCGAACAACGTCATACTCTAAGAGCAAACTTATATGTTTTAAATACAAGACTGACCAACTTTGACTTCAGTCGCACCTGATGGTAAGTGACGACGAGGTCGAAGGTGTAGCACGCTGGTTCAGTAACAGCCTATTTTATTTGACATTGGCGAAATCATCGATTGTATTATTGATGGAAGCCATACTTTTTGTAAAAGAAGAAGAATAACGATATAAGTTTCATACTAGTAGTATGAAACTATCGTCCAAACGATAGAACTAGTAGTTTTTCACTACGGCAACTGTTTTACTTATTTATATAACCTAATAAAAGTGTAATAAACTCCGGGTGTTTAATCCCTGCCGCTTCCTTCTGCCATCTACGCGGCAACATTTCCACCCCCACCACCTGGATAGTTGGTAATCCTCTACTGTTCGTTTCTCTAGAAACTTCCTACCTCGCACATCAAAACTGTGGAATGATTTGGCGTCAGCGATATTTCCGGACCGATACGACCCTCATACCTTCAAGAAAAGAGCGTGCTCTTATCTTAAAGGCAGACAACGCGCTTGTGACTGCCCTGGTGTTCATCACTAGGGCCACAGGTTTATTTATTTATTTTTATGACAAAAGGTTGAAAACGAGCTGACGGATTGCCTGATGGTAAGCAATTACCGTCGCCCATGGGCACCCGCAACACCAGGGGAGTCACAAACGCGTTGCCGACCTTTAAGGGGGTTGGAGCTCTGGAAACCTTACTCACCATCAGGAACACAACTACATACCTGAAAGGTAGCAGTGCTATTATGGCTGTGGTCTTCTGTAAGGAGGAGGTACTTCCAGTTGGGCTTCTCCAGTCTCAAGCGTGACGGCACTTCGCTATGCCTGGTACTCTCATTGTTGGACGTAGTTTAAGGACATTACCCGGGTATTCATTTATTTATATAACCCAATAAAAGTGTAATAAACTCCGGGTGTTTGTAAACAAAACGTGTGTCGTGTTTACAGCCAACGACCAACCGGTTCCAGTCAACTTCATTTGCATATTTTTTTATCAAAACAAGTTTACCCGCCCACCAGTCTCTTCCACACAGATAAACAATTTAATATAGTGACTTATGAGTTGATGAGAATTCATTTGGATATTTTCTGTTATCTGCAGTCATAGAAATAGTACTGTGTATATGCGTAATAAGGTCCAAAAATTCTTGGGTCAGTTATCACAAAACACAGCTAAGCCTCGCTTTTACTTAGAAATAAAGGAAAAATGAAAAAATCAGCTGCCCCAGGCGAGACTCGAATTCGGGACTCTGGGATACATGTCCATCGCTCTCCTAACTGAGCTACAGAGGCTTTGTGATAGGCTGCGAATTTCTGCACCATATCCTTCAATGCGCTTAGGAGGCGCCTAGCGACATCTACCGTAAAAAAATACAGTTAAGCCTCGTTTTATAACTTCAACCCTTAACCTTTTGAACGCCAAGTACCACTAAAGTGGTCGCGTGATGTCGTGCCTGCCACGCCACCGACCACTGAAGTGGCTATGGCGGACGCTGTCAAAGCAATTGTCCTGCTGACAGATAAGGTTTATATTTGTTCTTCACAAGTCATACCATGGCGTACACGTCACATTTTGACGCGAGAGGAAAAGCGTTCAAAAGGTTAAATCTTAAGACCCCTTTTTATGTAACTGTTGCACGAAATAATATTTTATACAAAATAAAAGGAACCTAAATTTGTTAATCTACGCGTTTGTCAATTTCTAAACGGACGATGTTACGATACAAGCGTGTGGGCTCCACAGAGGTTCTAGTTTAAGTTTCTTTTGACGTAAAAAAACGTCTCGAACGCGTAAGTGATAATGTTATTTATATGGGAAACTTTTACGTGATGGTGACGTTTTGTTACGTTAAAAACTTACACTCAGGGCTTAGCAAGCGGCTCAGGGAGGCAACAGGCGATCCTCGCGCAGGCAGCTTTCTCGCACAAAGTATTGCCATCGCAATCCAGCCCGGAAACGCTGCCTGCGTGATGAACCTGCCTAAGGGTCCAAATTTAGGTTATTTTTAAGAGCAGTTTTAAGTTATTTCTAGCGGTTTTAATGTTAGTTTTGTTAGTCCTTGATACTTGTTCTTTCCGTACATGGAACAATGGTGTTCCGGACATTTGGGAGGCGTACACGGAGTCAGATCGAGCCAACGCGCAGAGGCCCTTTCGACAATTTAATGTAAGGGGTACACTAAGCGGATGTTGCCCCTGTCCGTATATACATGTTTATTCCCGTATTTATTTAGTCTCTTAGGTTAAGTTTTTTACAACATTTTTATGAAAGTAAAATATAAAAACACATCCAAAACATATCAAAGCAGTAAAAATATTATAAAAAACCTAACTTAGGGTGCCGCCGGCAATGGGGCAGGGCCCAGGCTGCCGGTGGTTAGGACTGCAGAGAAGAACCGCCGGACTATGCGCGCCGTGTCCAGGATTACCGCCTTCTGAATCTGACCCTTGATCCGACAACAACCACGTAGCGAGAGTCTCTCGAGATGTTGGTCGAGACTCTTCGCTATGAGACCGTTCGCGGAAACAACTATCGGTACAATGATCGCCGAATCAACTTCCCACATGGCGGTTAGCTCGTGAGCCAAGTCTAAGTACTTGCTGGACTTGTCCTTATCGGCCTTCACGAGGTTCTCGTCAAATGGGACGGTGATGTCGATGAGCATTGCCCGACGCTGCGATCGATCTATCACCACGACATCAGGCTTATTGGCTACAATAGTCCTGTCCTTGATAACAGATCGATCCCAATAGAGCGTGGCACGACCATTTTCGAGAACTGGCGCAGGTGTGTACTTGTAGTACGCCACTTCGTGGTCCGCTAGTCCATACATAAGAGCAAGCTGCTGGTGTATAATCTTGGCTACAAGGTTATGTCTGTGCAAGTACTCGCCATTAGCAAGATGTTTATTATTATTCTTATTAATAAAAGATTCTTAACCAAAACAAAAACCCGGACCCGCGTATGTCCTTAAACTACGTCCAACAATGAGAGGTAGGGCACAGCGATGACCATCACGCTTGAATCTGGGGCAGCCCAACTGGGGAAGTACCTCCTCCTTACAGAAGACCACAGCCATAATAGCACTGCCACCTTTCAGGTATGTAGTGTTGTGTTCCTGATGGTGAGTAAGGTTCCCAGAGCTCCAACCCCCCTTAAAGGCCGGCAACGCGCTTGTGACTCCCCTGGTATTGCGGGTGCCCATGGGCGACGGTAATTGCTTACCACCAGGCAATCTGTCTGCTCGTTTGCCGCCTATGTCATAAAAAAAAACCCAAAACAAAAAAGAAAATAGGTACAAAGCTAGTATTGGCATATCAACATGTTTTTAAACGAGTTTGAAAACCGACACGCACTTATCCTTGCACTGGAATTTCCATGAGCTGTCACCCGTGGTACGGCGAACATCGAAGTTCGTATATTTCGAGCATATTTCCCTTTTACTCCAATTACGGCCTCATGAAGAGTGACAGAGACAATCGCCCGATTACGAATATCGTTTTTCGCGGTAGCGCCAGTTTCCGAACTGGTTTGATACACAATAAAATGAAGTAATGCCTGTGACTTTGCTCGCTCGATTAGATTTGGTTGAAATAAACATGACCGGTATTATTATAATAAATAAATACATATTTCGGGACAATCTGACACAAACCGACCTAGTCCTACGGTAAGCTCAGTAAGGCTTATGTTGTAGGTACTATACGACGATATATATAATAGATAGATACATATAAATACTTAAATACATAGAAAACACCCATGACTCAGGAACAAATATCTGTGCTCATCACACAAATAAATGCCCTGACTGGGAATCGAACCCAGGACCTTCGGATTCATAGGCAGGGTCACTACCCACTAGGCCAGACCGGTCGTCAAATAAGTATTCTTGACAGATAAGTGAACTTTTTATACCCCCCTTAAAGGCCGGCAACGCGCTTGTGACTCCCGTGGTGTTGCGGTTGCCCATGGGCGACGGTAATTGCTTAGCCAGGCAATCCGCCGTGCCGTTTACCGCCTATGTCATAAAAAAAAATATATAGTTACGTCTGCTAACGAATATGTTCGATATTTAAATCGAAACAAGAATAGAAATTATACGCTATGGAATATTGAAGATATTCTCTAGCAGACGTTTCTGCATAATAAAAAATAATTTAGAATGGGCTAGCACATTGTTATTGATGAATTCTCAATGTAAATTGAGACTTCGATGCCGTTAAGTGTTCAATACGCTGGCGGTAGGTGAGTGTACACGTCACCCATGATGACGTATACGACGAGGGATCAATAGAAAAAAATTGACAAGTCTAAGCGGTACTCGTGTAGCACAGTAGTGATCCAGTGGTTGTGGGTTCGAGTCCCGCTACGAGTCAATTTTTTTCTATTTTTTTTTCGATTAAAATATCGAAATTTTTTATCAATTTAAGGTCAACCGTTTTCATTTGATGCGCTTAGAAATAAACAAACACAAAAGTTCACCACTGTTGAAACGTGTTCGGTTGTCCATTCTAAGTTTCCCCAGTTAACTTTTTTATGCGTTTTCTTATAGAATAACGAATTTTTATGTATTTACAAAAAAAATGTAATGAAAAAATAAGTATCGCCGAGTTTCTTACCGGTCATAAAAGTCAAAATGCTCGGGTCAGAGGTGTAATTAGAACCGGTGTAGTTTTTATTTTTCTCTTTTACTTTTGTATACTCGACTTGTAAAAGTGCCCTTGTGCTTGGACTTGCACTTCACTACATAGTATAAAACAAAGTCTATTTCTCTGTCCCTATATCCCTATGTATGCTTAAATCTTTAAAACTACGCAACGGATTTTGCTGCGGTGTTTTTTAATAGATAGAGTGATTGAAGAGGAAGGTTTACATGTATAATAACATCCATCAAATAGTGGAGAAATACTAATATCAGCATTGCATCCGTACGAAACCGGGGCGGGTCGCTAGTACCTACTGAATAAACCTTTGTGTTTGAGTTGCGTGGTCATACCCGATAAGTCGAGTAAATGGGATTTTGAATTTAGAACTATACGTGAATTACGTAAGATTGTTACTTCAATTAAATATTATATCGATTTATCGGGTTTGACCACGCAATCCTCGATATATTCTAATTTTCCTTATTTATTTTATAACTTTCTATGAGAAAATTCACAATTTTCGAAACTTTTTTTCCGTATATAAATTATGTATATAAGTAGATAAGATAATTATAATGTTCTTCATTTTGACTAATTAATCAGTAATTCACAACTCGTTCGATAACGAAGTAGTATTTAAACCGAAGTTTCTCATAATTTTCACTTAACTTTCTTCCATTGTTCGTTTCAACACGTAAGTTTAAAGTTAAGTAACGTAAACGTAACGTTAACGTAACGTAGTTAAATAAAGTAAGTTAATAATAATAAGTATAAAGTTAATAATAAGTTAAATATTTTGACGACCGGTCTGGCCTAGTGGGTAGTGACCCTGCCTATGAAGCCGAAGGTCCTGGGTTCGATTCCCAGTCAGGGCATTTATTTGAGGCATTGATTTATGAGCACAGATATTTGTTCCTGAGTCATGGGTGTTTTCTAAGTATTTAAGTATTTATATGTATCTATTTATTATATATATCGTCGTCTAGTACCTGCAACACAAGCCTTATTGAGCTTACCGTGGGACTAGGTCGATTTGTGTAAGAATGTCCGAAATATTTATTTATTATTTAAATAAATAATTTGGGTTAATAAATAAATCAAGCTAGCCTAATATTTATTTATTTATTTGTAAAGCAAGGCAGTTTCATGAATTGATAGCGCATATATCCAGTATGATATTTAAACAGTAGTCAATATTAGTGTGGTCCAAAAAAATTTTTTTAAATGTTGCATCTCCACAAGGGTCTTTTGACTGCAAAACTCATAAAAATCACATACACCAATTTTCATTACAATCAAACATTATTTAGAGGTCGCGCAAAATTGATCACTTTCCCACTAGTAAAACCTATGGAACTAATTCAAGCAAAGAAACAATGTCACCTGGAGACATTTTAATGGTTTAATTTCATTTATTTCTAGATAGATATAACAACATAAATATCAAACCGGCATTTTTATAATTTTAGGATACATTTATTTTTTTGCTATTGTATGAGATATAATTTTTTTGAGTCATGTTTCGCAACCAGTAAATTACTAGCAACTGAGTTAAGATTTTGCACATTTTTTTTTACTTCATACAAATATGGACCACCCTAGTCAATATGGACCCGGGATTTTAGACCCGGGTATGTCCTTAAGCTACGTCCAACAATGAGAGGTAGGGCACAGCGAAGTACCATCACGCTTAGATCTGGGGCAGCCCGACTGGGGAAGTACCTCCTCCTTACAGAAGACCACAGCCATAACAGCACTACTACCTTTCAGGTATGTAGTGTTGTGTTCCTGGTGGTGAGTAAGGTTCCCAGAGTTCTCACCCCCTTAATTGTCGGCAACGCGCTTGTGACTCCCCTGGTGTTACGTGTGCCCATGGGCGACGGTAATTGCTTACCATCAGGCAATCCGCCAGCTCGTTTGCCACCATTGTCATAAAAAAAGGTAGTTTCATGAACTGATAGCGCATGTATCCAATATGATATTTAAACAGTAGTCAATATGGTTTTTGCGGTTTTTGTGTTTGTCAAGTTTATATGGTCGAGATTTTATCATTTATCATAATATCTGTCACGCTCCAACTAGTATGTGTGTGCGAAAGTGATGGATAGCGCGATAGAGGATAAAATGGCAAAGTTTTATAGTATATTACATTGACTTACGAAAGTTCAAACACGAATAGTCTTAGTGCTAGGAGGAATAATGACTGGAGAACGCATTCGCGAGCGCCAGTAAGGAACAATGATATTTTGGCTTGTGCAGCCCAAAATTTAACAATTCACTATAGTTTTGCTTTACATGTCACTCTTTATAGCTAAAATATTAGCTTATTCTATATTAATTACCGCAACTTCGGCAAACACAAGAAAACTCCAATTGTATTTGTTTGTTCCCCTCCAACTTTGACAGTTCTGAAGGGTTCAGTTTGGAGGGGAACAAAAATATGTGAGAATATGACAAAGACGGACGAAAATAGCGCCGTCTTTGCCATATCACATGGGAAGTTACATAAGACCATCCCTTTCGATCACATTTCGCCGTATGCAGTCCACTGCTGGACATAGGCCTCCCACAAATATGACTTGTATCATCTTGGGGGTTAGTTGCCATAGTCGCCACGCTTGGCGGGTTGACGACCGCAGTAGCTGTAAATTAGGTTTCGACGGACGCTGCTGCCCGTCTGTAGGATTTTTCCCTTTGTCCCTGACGACACCCGCGGGAGGAGATGGGGTGGTGCTATTCTAGTCAGCCGGCATCACACGGCGCATTATTATTATTAGCACGCTCCGTCTAGTTAAATGGTATGTCTATGTCTTAGTGTTATTTCTCCACAGGAAACTCCTAAATCCAAGATGGCGTCCCTGAAGACTCTCCTTACCCTGGCAGTGTTAGCTCTGGTCATGTCCAGCGTGATGGCAGTGTGGGTGCAGCCCTGTGACCAGGTTTGTGACCGTATCCAGCCTGAGAGGAACGAGTGCTGTCGCGCTCATGGTCACGGCTCCGCCTTCTGCTGGAGGGGCAGGATGTGGTGCAACGACTAGGTCACATGTGGGGAGAGATTTATTTATGTTGAATTGACAAATAAATAAATGATTACACTGAAATGCTTTTTTTATACAAGACTGACCAGCGTTTGACCTCAGTCGCACCTGATGGTAAGTGACGACGAGGTCGAAGGTGTAGCACGCTGGTTCAGTAACAGCCTATTCACTCTTGCCTTGAAGAGACCCAAATTATATCTTTCCGGGAATAAGGACGCATTAAGAAGGTAGGGAAGGAATCGTCAGTTTTATTTGATCTGAATAAACGTAGATTCACAATCAGCCCCAAAAAATGGCTCTAAAAACAACCGCTCGAACAACTTGGCCGGCACATTTAGTTATCTTTGAACCCCTGTCAGTGCAAGTGTCAACAATGACTAAATAGTTATTAGTTATACAAGGGTGCAAAATTGTATTTTAACTGCGAATGTGGGATTGAAACTCGAGCAAGCGAATGGATTCTATAGTTTAACCACGAGCAAAGCGAGTGGTTTTAAAATAGAATCCTGAGCGTAGCGAGTGTTTCAATACACGAGAAGTAAATTACAATTGCAGCCGTGTGTAACACAAAACTTTCCCACTCACTACGGCGAGGAAAGTGAAACATGTAAAAAAAGGTTTTGAAATCGCATTGACTTTTTCTTTGCGTTTAGCTTTTTGGTTAGCTTGTGGTGGCCAGTACGATTTTCGAATGTTCTAATTCGATTTTCAAGTCGGTGCGTGTGCGAGTTACCGCCGCCGCCACCGCCGCGGCGGCAAGTGAGCTGTACTTCGCGAATTTAGACTTTAAAACCATAGCAATAAGAGCTATGAGAAGTCAACTTACTTTAATCACTAGCGGATAAAATGCGTTTTTACCCTCTCGTATTAAAAGACAAACAAGCGCTTTACGAGCTAGTGAGGGGAAAAGTTATTACTTTATCAATAGTGAAGTTTGATACTTAATAATTAGATCACTGAACTCTTTTATATTTGAAATAGATGACATATACTTAAGAAAAAGCGACGAGACCGAAGACCTCCACCTCCCGCATCTCCAGCTAATGATACCTAATATATGTATAGCAGTATTACTACTTCAAAATCAAAGCAAATCAAAATATTTAAAAAAAAAAAATTAGATTTGTTCTTAGTCTCTTTTTTGTTTGTTTATATTATCTAAAAGAAGATTATAAATTAGCATTATTAGCATAAACTGGAACGTGATAGAAATGTCATTTAGTGCCATATTTTTGTACATAATTTGTTCGCGTGTAGGAGTCTATTTCTTTATGTCAGTGTACACTGTACAGCTTGTAGACATTGCTAAGCTGGTGCCAATTTTGAGAGTCGTAGACTCGAATTCATAAAACTTTGAGAACGAAAATAATCACACACTAAAGTTTCTTACCATTAATTTTGCAGAAAATGTATTCTCGTCTTTGAGAGAGTTTAAAATGTCACGATTCGAGCGTCGAGTGCTCAAAACCTTGACTGCTCAAAACCGAGCGTCGAATGCCCTAAAATCGCCCCCCTGGGGTCTCCAAATCTCTGGGGGTCTGGGCTCTTTTACTTTCTTAACAATAAAGAAGCGTCAAGCTCATTTTGAACACTTCGTTTGCTTAGTAACTTCTGCTTAGCAGTTATATTTATTTTATTACTAATCTAAGGCTCGCCATACTTAAAGATTTTATAGTTCAAATCAATCTTATTAAGGCTGCACTGAAAAAATGGCAGAAGAATTTCGTTTGTTAGATACCTTTTTTGTATAGTTAATCCTTAATCTTAAGCTTTGTGCGTCATAAGTTACTTAAGGATTAACTAAATAAATCATACAATTCAGAAAAAAGATTACTTGAATTTTACTTTATAAAAATTACATCCAAAGTGACTAAAATTATCATCGATGACTTTTATGTCACCATTTTCCAAAAGCCGTATTTTTGAAAGTCACACAGTGTTTACCAACATGCAGAAATGTTACAATGTCAGTCAGAGACTATCTTCCCGTTACGTTCCTTTTTACGCAGATTTTATAGTGTTGTCCTTGATACCGGTTTTTATTTTCTCATACTATAACTTGAAATAGATTCATCAAATTAGTCAAACGTAAAACGTAGCGTATCTGTCAGTGTCATGTAAACGAAAATTAAAGTTGTGAATTTTTTTACTTTGGCACTTTTGGCAGATGTCACATACATCAACTGTCAAAAACAATCGCATGGTGATGATATCATATCATAGGTATGACAAATGTAAGTCACCGATGAGTTTCAAAAATACGAACTTTCGGAAATCACTCACATCGGTGAGAATTAGCCACTTGGTGAGATTCAAAAATCGCACTCCTGAGCCGCTATGATTAGATTAAATCGAGTAGCGCGAAAAGCTCGGGGCCCCCTTAAACAATGAAGGATGAATTTTCATTTGGTCGGCAATGAATAAAATAAAATAAATGCTATTTTGGATTTTAATCTTGACTAGGGCCCATCGGCGTCTATCTGTGCTGTTGGACGTATCTGTATACGCATGTAGGCGTTCTATATTCGAATTTTGATGACATATGTTACAAATTCTAACAAATAGTATATTTCGATACTAGTTTTTCGACGAAGACACGACGAAATTTCGACGAGGGTGAAAGTTGGGGCCCGAGTGAAACGAGGGTGACAATCACCCGAGTCGTAAAGAAATTTTTACACGTGTATCGAACTTATTTTTCATAACAATGTGCCTTAAAAAGTGAAATTTAAAAAAGTAAAAGTGCACCTTTTTCGCACTAGTTAGGAAAATTATGTTAAATAAATATCATATGTGCAATAGACCAAGACACCATGGTTTATGTGGTCAAAAAAGTGCAGGCCGTTATTCTAGACACGCAACGCTTAATGACATAATCCGTCGGTCTCTTGCCACCATCAATGTGCCTGCTCTTCTTGAGCCGACCGGCATTGTCAGAGATGATGGCAAGAGGCCTGATGGGGTGTCTTTAGTTCTTTGGTGCTTGGGACGGATGCTGGTACTACCTGCGTAGACACACTAGCACCCATCTCCAACGAAGTAATGAAAAAGCGATACGACAATATATACGATAATATATGTATATATATAGCTTATTATTTTAATAAATTAGCAATAACACTATAAACCTTACGTGATAATTGGTGTTACATTTCTTAAGTAGGTAAGTACCATGCATTTACAATACAGAATTCGGTATAAATATGTAAAAATTACAGTTGTCAAATGGTAAAATTTGTTGATAAACAAAGTCATTAATAATGAACCAAAAAAATCATTAAGACATCATTAAACTTAAATTACGTGTGATTATAATAATAAGATCTTTGAATGCTAATAACTGTTAGCAGCAAATTATCCTGTCTATTATATTTCAATTTGCATTTATGTCCCATAATCTTGCGACGTACAGTCAGCAGCAGAAGTAGCTAAGCATTTGAGGTGTTCAAAATGAGGTCAACACGTCTCTATTGTCAAGAGAATAAGAGCGCGGATAGGTCATTTTGAACACTTCAAACGCTTAGCAACTTTTGCTGCTGACTGTACCTAATCCTGTATACGAGTATACTTATAATATCAACATGTTGTCAAACAAGTTTAGCAACCTGCTTGCACTTATCCTTAACACGGGGAAATCCACAGAGAAATTACACGCATGTCCTTCAACAGGTGTGATACGCAATAACTTGTTCCTCAATTTCCTCATTATCATACTTAGATTTTTTTTCTAGCAAAAACGACATTTGCTTAGTGCTTGCCACTATAAAAATATCGACAATCCTGTTATCGATAAGTGCATACTGCTTCAATGACAAGATGTACATAGACACAGTCTTATAGCGGCTATAAACTACCTAGACGCCGCGTGCCACCGATCTTGAGCAAATTCAACCTAATGCGTAAACTTTTGATACAATTATTATTTCCAAATTGTATGTAAAATATCAATACATTGATAGTTTTGTATGTCTTCTCCGTACGCGGAACAATGGTGTTCCGGACATTTGGGAGGCGTACTCGGAGCCGGATCGAGCAACGCGCAGAGGCCATTTCGACAATTTAATTAAATGTAAGGGGTACACTAAGCGGATGTTGCGCCTGTCCGTATCATGGGACGCGCACAGAGACAGCACCCGCCATGGTGTAAGGACTATTGAGTTTTAATGGAATCTAGAATGTACCAGGCTATTGGGTGAAAAGGATGGACTAGCTACTGGGCTATTGGACAAAAAACCGGACGTCTGCCTAACAAAATAGTATCCAATTTTATTTCCGGCAGACGGTGACTCGCCCTGTGCGAGATGGGCCCCCACAAAAGGCGATACTTTTGTTATCTATTTAAACGCACCCTATCATCCTCTATTTGTTTTTCTATTACCTGTATGACGAATGTATTGAAGTATCGATAACAGGATAGTCGATTTTTTTTTGTCAATCACTTACAAAAAATCTTTCGTACTAGAAAAATATCTAGGTGTACCCATTTTTTTGTATTTAAACTTTCGTGAGACATATTAGATAAATTAAAAATTAACACGGCTCTTCTCACGTTTATTTAGTCACTCGCGCGACATGTTTCGGAGAACATAGGCCTCCATTATCAAGCACTAAGAGTGCTGAGTGTCCGTTCGATTCGGCAATCGCGTCGCGCGAGTGACTAAATAAACGTGAGTAGAGCCGTGTTAATTTTTAATTTAGGTGTACCCATTGTTTTGCATGCGTGTTAATTCAGTGTACCCATTTTTTTTAATTCCAATTATATCTGAGAGTTCCTGTAATTGGCTCTCTACTTCTTTTATGTATCTATTGTAATTTTTATTGCTGTTGGATCCCCTTAAATAAAAAATAAATAATCACCGGTATGGAATTTCTTTTCTCGAGGGATTAAAGTATGGGGTTCCCTTTATTTGGCATAATTTGTTTTGTCCGAATCTTAATACGCATACCAAGTTTTTCATAATTTATTTACGCCGAATGTTAATGTCGCCGATTTTTATTCAGCCTAATTCTTTAGTAGCCGAATACTACTTTGTCCGAAAATATATTAGCATACTATTATTGATGCAGAATGTCCTAAAGTGTGACCACAACAGAAAAACAATTTCGGTTAGGTTAGGTTAGAACTGCGACCACAACAGAAACGCACTCCGCGCTCCGGGTAAAAAAATCGTAATAACACCATTCGGGCTTCTCAAATTATGCGTATCGACCATTCAGCTTAGTTTAGTTCTGCGTAACAGAATTCGGCAAAACAGAATTTACAATTATGACAACTCTGGGTATGCGGTTTAAAATTATGACATAACAAATTATGCGTAAACAAGGGAAACCTAAAGTATGGGGTCCTTCAAAAAAGAGTGTACTGATTAATAACGGGTCGGCAACGCGCATGTAACAGCTCTGGAGCTATATTTCTAATGATTTCGAGCATCTTTCTCTTTTACTCCAGTGAAGGCGTCATGAGAGTGACAGAGTGACAATTAATCGTCCGAAATTTGCGAATATCGTTTTTCGCGGTAGCGCCGCAGGTCTGGCCTAGTGGGTAGTGACTAGTGACCCTGCCTGTTAAGCTGACGGTACTGGGATCAAAATTTGAATCTGGGCTCAATTAATGTGCAGTAAAATTGTCAAGGACGAACAGCACGCAAATTTAGAATTTACCTTCGTATCATTAAAAAAAAAATCGATACATAAGACGTATATGTGCCGTGTGATGCCGGCTGACTAGAATAGCACCACCCCATCTCCTCCTGCAGATGGGGTGGTGTGTCCGTCGAAACCCAATGTACAGCTACTGCGGCCGCCAACCCGCGTGCAAAGCGTGGCGACTATTGCAACTACCCCCCAAGATGATACAAGTCATATTTGTGGGAGGCCTATGTCCAGCAGTGGACTGCTTACGGCTGAAATGTAAGCCGTATACGTTATAGAAGATAAATAATTTTGGTATTATTAAAAAACTTATGACTTTCTGTTGCGTATTTACGACGTATTAAGGGAATCCATTTTGTATCAGAGGTCACTTTGGATGTAATGTCTATTAAGCAAAATTCCATTAATCGTGTTTCTGAATCATATGATTTATTTAGTTAATCCTTAAATACCTAACTTATGGCACACATATACTAATATTAAGGATTAACTATACATAAAAGGAATCTAGAGAGGAAGGATTTTAGAGAGGTAGGGCACAGCGAATGACCATCACGCTTGAATCTGGAGAAGCCCAACTGGGGAAGTACTTCCTTACAGAAGACATAATAGCACCGCTACCTTTCAGGTATTTAGTTCGTGTTGTGTTGTGTAGTTAGTGTTGTGTTCCTGATGGTTAGTAAGGTTCCCAGAGCTCCAACCCCCCCTTAAAGGCCGGCAACGCGCTAGAGACTCCCCTGGTGTTGCGGGTGCCTATGGGCGACGGTAATTGCTTACCACCAGGCAAACCGTCTGCTCGTTTGCCGCCTATGTCATTAAAAAAAAAGATTTAGCAAATGAAATTACTTTGTAATTTCTTCGAAGCAGTCTTAATCTAAACGATCTCATACTCCGTTTTTTTGCCTAATTGAACTGATACTTCGAAACCCGTTCGATAACGAAAAGGGTATTTAAACCTTTATTTTTGCATTACTTTAACACAACATTTTTCACCATTCGTGTAACGCAAGTAAGTTTTGAACATTTAAACAACATAAATTCATCATTTGAATCAGAAACTACCCATGGACCTAGCGTCACTACGCTATACGGTACAAAATGGCACTCTCTGCCCAGGCTCTTATATTTCTGCCCTGCTAATGCTAAATGCAGTAATTGGGCAATTTCACTTTCAGGGACACCCAATTACCTTAATTGTCAAATAAAAGTTAAATCAGTGGTCAGTTTAGTGACGACAATTAAGCTTGAAATCTTTATGTAAATCATCTTTATTCGCATTTTTGTATTACAATAACACGTATTATTTATGGCTTGAACATAAAACAGTATGTTTTTGTTTCATGCTTAATTGTCGTCACTAAACTGACCACTGATTTAACTTTTATTTGACAATTAAGTTAATTGGGTGTCCCTGAAAGTGAAATTGCCCAATTACACTTCATAAACCACTCTAGTGTCTATCTTATTCTTAAACAAATGAAGTACAGATTTCATCTCGTTTTCAAATGCGATTACTGCAAATATAATTAGTAGGGCAGATTTGTATACCGGGTGTTATAAAAAACTTGATACAATATTATCGCGCCAGCTTCTGGTCTTGATTTGGAACAATTTATACTATGGGGTCAACTTAGTAAATTGTAAAAAAACTACTCTCTTAAACATTTTCGTCAACTTATACTTGACCTTTTCTATGGAACAGCTAAGTTTTATTTAATATTACAAACTTGACCCCATAGTAAAAGATGTTCAAAATCATGAACAGATGCCGGTTTGATTTTTTTCATAAAAGACTAACCAGCGTTTGACCTCAGTCGCACCTGATGGTAAGTGACGACGAGGTCGAGGGTGTAGCACGCTGGTTCAGTAACAGCCTATTCACTCTTGCCTTGAAAAGACCCAAATTATATCTTTCCGGGAATACAGACGAAGGTAGCGAATTCCATTCCTTAGCAGTCCGCATTAGGAAGGTAGAAGCGAATCGCTTCGTGCGAATGAATGGAATATTCACAACGTAAGGATGAAACCCCTCGTCTGGACGTCTGGTGGTGGAACGGAGATGGCAGAATTCAATCCTGTGCCTCCAAAATGTGTCCTGTAAAACACAGACAAACTAGCAACCCTGCGACGGTGCTCAAGGCTTTGTAAACTTGTATCACGTTTTTTATAACATTCATTAATTTTTGTAATACTTCCATTTTTCTACAGGAATTCCAAGATGGCCGCCCTAAAGACTCTCCTAACCCTGGCAGTATTAGCCCTGGTCATGTCCAGCGTGGTGGCAGTGTGGGTGCAGCCCTGCGATGAGGTCTGTGACCGTATCCAGCCTGAGAGGAACGAGTGCTGTCGCGCCCATGGTCACGGCAGCGCCGTCTGCTGGAGGGGCATGATGTGGTGCAACAATTGAAGAAGTTATGTTGAATAAATGTTAAACTGAAAGTGATTATATTATTTTGTTCTGAAGTTACATATATATTTTATTTGTGAAAAGTATAAAAAATACAGTATATAAACATTAACTCAAATAATAAAATAATACAAAAATAGGACTAAAAACTAACTATACTAAATCTAGAAAAGGTCCTTTCGGCATGGTGCCGAAGACGCTGGCTGCGTTACCCCGCTGAACTGCGAGACAGATGCGTTGAGCGAGGTAACTTCCAGCTCTCCGGTCCCCTGTAGCGTCTCTGAGTCTCTTCGAAATAGCTTTGAAAAGACTCAGAGCGCTAGGGCCCCAAGGACCTAGGGTCTAAACGCCAAAAGGGACAAAGCAATATTCCGCGCTGAGACCTCTATATTTCTCAAACTTTCCATTTTCCGCCGCGGTTGCAGCGGCTGCCACCCTTAAGGAAGTAACTTGGTTATGAAGTTACTAGAGGTTTTATTTATTTAAAGGCAGATAGGAAAGGAGATGGCGGGACGATTTGGTTGCGTTCTGTGTAGAGTGATGGAGCTCACAAGTGACAGGGTTGAGTTGAGAGAGAGTGAAGGACACTTAACTTTAGGGAGAGATATACGAAAATATAAATATAAAATTACAATAGCAAATCGGTCAGATGTCAAAAAAACTATAAATAAATATTGCAAGTTTGGACAGGGGTTCCGCCAATATCGACTGGAAGACTCCTACATCGGTCATTGAGAAACCCCCAAGCTGAAATAGCTGTTCCCTCTTTGCTCGAGTTTTGACACATTCCATTAGGAAGTGCTGCACATCCTCAATCGTTCCGCAGTCATCGCAGTTAGGGGATTCTGATTCGTTCATGAGGTGTGCAAACTTGTTTAATGGAATGTGTCCGGATCGAAGCCTGTGGGCACGGACAATCTTTTTACGGTCAACTAAAGATAAAAGTAGTCTTCTTACAAATACAATGCGTATATAACAGTGCATGTTAGGTATGTATATAGAGTTAGTGTTAGTGAAATACAAAATACAAATATAAAAAGATTTCGTAATGAAATAGTGCGGGTACAGCTAGCAATGTACAAATTGCAGAACATTCCCAAAAAGCGGAAACGTTCTCGGGAATGTTCGTAGAACATTCCTGCAACATGAAATTTATTGTTTAAACAAGAGAATATACTTGTAATAGAGTTTAAATAGGCATAACTTAAAACTACATGTTATTATGCATATTTTATTGTCTATTAAAAAAATAAATAAATAAAAATGATTTATTTCAGGCCGCACTGCCCATATACCTATGATTAGCATTACATTAAATTTCAATTAAATAAATTAGAATTAAATTAAATTAAAATACAACTAAAATTAAATTAACAATTCATTTAAAATTAGAAATAAATTCAATTAGGTTAGAAATAAATTAAATTAGATTAGAAATAACATTTTACCATATAAACGTTAGTTTAGCGACGCTGGGTAGAAATCATCACTTGAATTGACCCGTGATGATTTCCACCCAGTGTTTTGTCATGGGGCAGTCCAAGCGCTCAGCAAACATGCTCAGGATGGTGTTGGAACTGCCGCGCACTCTGTTCAGCAGAGACGCTGCTCTCTTCCTTCTGATGGCATGAAAGCCGTCAGTGCGCGCCTCTGCGAACATACCCGATGCACTGCATCGTCGCGGCAGTTTCATCAGCATCCTGAATATGTTATTGTACTGGACCCTGAGCGTATTGTACGAGCGCTGTGTATGACTCATCCACAGGCTGCTGGTGTAGAAAGTTTGGCAATAAGCCCTAAATAATGTAATTTTTACCTCCTTCGTGCACCGAGCAAACCTGCGGGCAATCATGTTGCCTCGCACAGACAATGCCCTCCTCTCCCTCTCTATATCCGCATCATCTCGCAAGTCCGGCGTGACTATGTGCCCCAGATACTTAAACTGGTCTGTCACCTTTAGTGCAACGCCACCCAACACTACCTGAGGCACAACTGTCGGGTTGTATTTATTAGTGTTTGCTTTAAACACAACAATTTCACTCTTTTTAGGGTTGTACCTCAGGCCATGTTGTGCAGCATAGTTCTCACATTTACTAACCAGTTGCCTAATTGCATTGATAGAGGGACCCAGCAGCACCATGTCATCAGCATAACTAATATTATTGACACTGACACCGTCAATACGACATCCTACATTCATGCTGCTGAGCTCCTCGATTAGCTGGTTTACGTAAAGGTTGAACAGAATAGGCGACGACAGCCCCCCTTGCCTGACACCACACTCAAGCCTATACTCCTCGGACATCGTACTCAACCATTTCACCTGATTGACCTGGTTGCCATACCAGTATTTCAAAAGGGTAATACATTCTGCTGGCACTGTAGTACGGCTTAGCTTTTCCCACAATAGGTGGTAAGCAACCAGGTCAAAAGCCTTAGACAAGTCCAAGAAGCAGGCGTACACCGGTGTTTGTCTGTCCTTGTAGTATCCGATAGCCCGCTTAAGACACACAATTGCCGTTTCCGTGGACAAACCAGGTCTAAATCCAAATTGTGCGTCATGTAGCTTAATGTGTTTTTTAAGCTGTTCGTTAAGCAGGCTATCGAGCACCTTTGCGGTTACAGTGGCTAATGATATAGGTCTATAGTTTGCGATATCAGACACGTCGCCTGTTCTGTTCTTGACAATGGGCACCACAACCGTCCTCATTAGAAGATCCGGCAGATATGCATGCCGCAGACATAACGTGAAGAACATAGCCAACACGCGAGGAAGATGATCTCCAGCAAATTTGAGGTGTTCAATGCTGAGACCATCGTGCCCCGGAGACTTACCGCGCTGCATGGCCTTAATTACCGCCGCCACATCTTTGGCAGAGAAACTAATGGTACTGTCTCCCACAATGGCCCCACCAACTGAAACCCCCTCCTGCACGCTCGCAAGGGGCGACTTTACTGCAAACAGTTTTTTAAAGTTTTTGGCTATATCCTTGGAATCAACCACGCCTCCTATGCTCACAGGGACCCCGGGTGCGACGTTAAGTTTCTTTGTATTCTTCCAGAATCCTTTGAAATCTTTCGCAGCATGGTTCATAGCTAGGATATCACTTTTTATCTGCTCCTGCCTGTCTTGACACCATTTAAGCTTGGATTTAAATACCCGCCTACTGCGACACATGTCTTCATAGTAAAGTCCTGAGGAAGGCTATTACAGTCAGCTATTTGGTTGATAAGTGATAAGTTACCATTATAAGTTCTTTAAATTCTCATTGTAATTCAGAGAACATTTCGACTTTCGGACTTCACAATTATAGCCTTGGACCGGTACCGCGAACATCGAAGTTCGTATATTGCGAACATCTTTTTCTTTTACTCCAATTAAGGCGTAATGAGAGTGAGAGAGACAATCGTCTGAAATTCACGAAAATCGTTTTTCGCGGTAGCGCCGCAGATTTAAACTAAGTTACCGAACTATTTCTTGATGCTTGTCTTTTGTCGTGTCATATTGATGCGTAGACTTGTGTCAACGAGTGGGCAAGGAGTTTTAATATATACTGAAAGAAGTTTTTTGCATAATGTCAATAAGTAAAATGTGCTTTATAAACATCGCTTTAAGGTTAACTTTCGCTAGCCGAACATGAAGAAAAAAAACAAGCTGAGTGGGACGGTTAGTACACAGATCTCTGTCTCTTTCTGCATGTTCTGAATTAATCTGAAGATCATTGCAATAAGTAATTTTTTACCATGTTGTGTACAAAAACAAATGTGTTTTTAAAATTAATTTATATATACACTAAAATATTATGTACGACCGAACCAGGTGTTTGTTCGGGTACCTTATTTATATAACAATGCCAATGACTATAATTACGTCGATACACATGCATTTTACTGTCCGCCGATAAGATGATAATGATAACTGGAGTAAACTGGAGTGCAAACCCGTAAAATATTTATATTATAATGATTACATCAAACTATGGTGAATGTTCATGGTAAAAACCACGAAGTTATTAAGTAATTCGATAAATTCTCGTTCTCGAGAACATTCTCAGAAGTTACCGAGAAATTCTCGTGTGGAAAGTTTTGCAACTTTGGAAACTTCTCTTGCGTGCATTGCTAGGTACAGCTACAGCTTGCTAGATTTAAACCCGCCTTTGGTCAGCTAATTGGAGAGTTGTCTTTTCTTTCTTCTAAGATATAAAAGGCTTTTCGCGGACCACATCGTTCGACTAAATGTTTGACTTGTATCGCTTGTATACGTAGGATGCGAATTACGATAGAAAAACCGATCGACTTTTTTTGAATTTAGATTTTCGGATTAAGTCGTATGCGGTGCTGCCGCGAAAATCGATGTTGATTGTAAATTTCGAATGATTGTCTCTGTCAGTCTTATGGCGCCTTAATCGCACCCCAGCCTGGTACACCGAACATCGAATATTTTATGGGGATTACACCAAACGAACAAAGAGCTAGAACCAGAGCAGAGCATTCATTCTTGATTTTTTAGTGTAAACAAAAGCTCGTTTTCAGCGTTTACACCAAAAAAATATCAACGAGCAAGAACGCAGCCCAAGAACTGATTCAAGAGCATAGTCCCTCGAGCTCGCAAACGGCTAGAACGCTTTGATGAAACCGCGTAGGAAGCGAGCACGTCCGAACACGAAAGAATGCTCAGGCGAGTGTTCGCACGCTAGGCCGTCGTTTACAATAAGCGAGCGAGCATTCGTAGAATATCCTTAAATCTACATAATTATAATGAACAACGAAATAATGCTCTGTCTCTGTTTACACAAAAATAATTTCAGTGGGGATAGGATGAGCATTCGCTCGTTTGGTGTAAACCCACATTAAGTGAAAACGCAGCTTTAGAATCTATAAAGAACAACGGAAGAATGCTCTGTCTCTATTTACTAAGCGGACTGCTAAGGAATGGAATTCGCTCCCTTTATCTGTATTCCTGGTAAGAAATAATTTAGGTCTTTTCAAGGCAAGAGTGAATAGGCTGTTGCTGAACCAGCGTGCTACACCCTCGACCTCGTCGTCACTTACCATCAGGTGCGACTGAGGTCAAACGCTGGTCGGTCTTGTATAAAAAAAAATACATAAAAATAATTTCGAAGAGTGGGGATAGAATGAGCATTCGCTCGTTTGATGTAAACCCCCCTTTAGTGCGATTCAAGACGTTAAATTGAGACACGTGGATGTCCACTTTAGATCCCAACGTGGACACCTAGGTCACGTGTTATCCACCTAAAGTCAATTCTAGAGTTTTTAATACTATGAATCAGTATTTTAAACCGACTTCAAAAAAAGAAGGAGGTTATCAATTCGGTTGGCATGCGGTTTTTTTTTTTATGTGTGTTACTTCAGAACTCCGTCATTTATGGACCGATTTCAATAATTTTTTCGTTGTTTGAAAGCATCTACTTCAAGGTTGGTCCCATTTTTACCAGCATTCAGATCTGATGATGGGATCCATGAGAAATTAAGAGAACTCTTCAAAATTTATAGGTGCATGTATAACGATTTTAGTATATTCGGTGACAAGTCAAGCATTTGTATTCAGAAAATAGTATTTTGTGAAGAAGAACAGATGAAGAAGACCATAGGTGGTCATACAAAACTCCTTGTGTTTCCTGGGTTGCGCTGAGATATTTCAATTGAAATACTAAAGCGACTATGCCAAAGCCAACTTAAATATTTCTGACGGAATGTTACGATTCAACTGATCTGGTGGTTGAACCCGGAAGGTAGGCCACGGAACACACAGATAAAAAAGTGTAGAGTGGCCGTGTTTGGACTTAATGGACTTGTCATGAGATGCAGTCTTATAACCCTAACAAATGTTTTAACCGACTTTAAAAAAGGAGGAGATTGTCAATGCGATTGTATGTTCATTTTTGCGTAACAACCTTAGAACTCCGTCATTTATGAACGAATCTGGTAAATTATTTCGAAGTATGACTGCATATACTACAAGGTTGGTTACAAGTCAAACAATGGAATTTAGAAAATAGGAGTTGGCGGTGAAGTACTAATGAAGTAGACCATAGGCGGTCCTACAAAATTCCTAGTGTTTCCTCGGTGGTGGTGAAATATTTAGATTGAGATACTAAAGTGACTATGACGAAGTTAATTTGGGGATTACTGATGAAATATTACCAGTAACCTCATGATGATTGTAGCCGGAAAGTAGGCAACGGAACTTCGTGATTAAATAGTGTAGCTGGGTCCTGTTTGGGCTTAAAGGAATCGTCATGAGATGCACTTTGGTAACCATGCACATATTTTTAACCAACTTTAAAAAGGAGGAGGTCATTAATTCGGTTGCATGTTATTTTTTAGTGCATTATCTCCGAACTACGTCATTCGGGACTCTTAAAAAATGCAATTAAAACGTATAACGAATTAAATTTTTCGGCAACAGATCAAGCATTTATGTTCAGGAAGTACCACCTTCTGGCAACGTAACCACATGATATAAAAGTGTAGCCGTTTTTGGGCTTAATAGAGTTGCCATGTGATGCACTCTGGTAACAACTTTCTTATAATTATCATCATAACCAAAGGACGGCCACAGCTGAACATAGATTTTCCCCCTAAAGTGACCCACAATGACCGATTTTGTGCTATTCTTCGCACACCTGACCTCGTTGGTACACTGGCCGCTACAGTAACTAGGGTACCGTGGGCCCCTGGGACCTCGAGGCCACGGCTTCCGTGTGCCTTGCATGGGGATAAATAATCGCCACGCTTGGCAAGCGGGTTAGCGATCGTAGTGTTCCACCACATTCCAGATCGCAGTATTGTCTGTATCTGGCGTTGCATTACTTATGTGCCGCAATAAGTATCAGATGACGATTTTGAGTCTCATCATCTGCGTTAAGTTAACGATCTGTATTTAAATCGAAAGAAAAATAGAAAAATTTGACTCGGAGCGGGACTCGAACCCACAACCACTGGATCACTAGCCCAGTGCACTTCCAATTGTGCTATCCGAGTAAATTAAGTAAGAGTAAGTTTAAATATCGAAGATATTCGCTAGCAGACGTTTCTGCATAATAAAAAATAAATTAACGATCTGTAGTCAAGTGTTCGGTTTGACAGTTTATTAGCGTCCAAATCGGTCCAAAGCTTCGAACACGACTCAATTAGACATACATATTGTCTCTTTGCAACGTTTATATGTATTCCTTTTATTATAATATTTCCTCGTTTGGCACAAAGGACCACTGTCTGCCCATATTCGTTTATTAAAAATCAGAGACTAAATGAGAAACTTAAACGTTAAAAATAAATAAACTTTTAACAAAAAATAAATCCGACTTCAAATATGTACTAAAAAGCAACAAATAATTGTTTTCTTTATCACTTGATAAGTACTTTTGGACTATTTTTTAGAACAAATCAATTTCTTAGGACAATTATATACAATTATTTTTGGTTTTGGAGTCGGTGCCAGCCACTTTTTTCATTTCCATAAGCCATAGAAGCGCTACCGCGAAAAACGAAATTCGTAAATTTCGGGCATCGTTCTATTTTACCCCTATTAAGACCTCATGAGAGTGACAGAGACAATCGTTTGAAATTAACGAATATCGTATTTGGCGGTATTTCACTTCCCTTTCGGTACAATCTACACTATAATTCGTCGCTGCCTTGAAAAAATCTCGTAAATCATTCTGGCAATAAAAAAAATGACGTAACTATGTATGGGATGAGTACAGAGTTACTGCGTTTCAACTTACAGTATCTGTGTCAAGTACAAGATTTTTTCAAAGTAGTGACGATATATATGTATTATATATTTTCTTAGTCCATTTGTCAACAAATCAAAATCAAAACGCTGACATGCACGTACAGCGGTGTAAAAAATATGAGTTTCAATTGTATGTTGAGTAGTGTGGCTGGCACCGACTCCAAAACCAAAAATAATTGTATATAATTGTCCTAAGAAATTGCTTTGTTCTAAATAGTCCAAAAGTACTTATCAAGTGATAAAGAAAACAATTATTTGTTGCTTTTTAGTACATATTTGAAGTCGGATTTATTTTTTGTTAAAAGTTTATTTTATTCTCAATAGATTAGTGAAGTTTTTGGCAAGATCGGTTCAGCCGTTTTCATTTCATGCGCTCACAAACAAAATCCAAAAAGCGCTAGTTTTTTTTTATGATATAGGAGGCAAACAAGTAGACGGATTGCCTGATGGTAAGCAACTACCGCCGCCCATAGACACTCGCAACACCAGAGGAGTCACAAGTACGTTGCCGGCCTTTAAGATCCCTATTGGGACCGAGCGCGACGACAGCGCCACGTGACAGGCGGCCATTATGGACAATATTGTTACCGCTGTCAAACAAGAAGTAAGTAAATATTGTGAAAAATATTAATGAAATCTTGTGTTATTTTACTATATTACACAATTTTGGACAATGGTACTCAGTAACATTATTAAAACGATTAGAAAATGTTTACTGCAATATGGATTTGACAGCTCAAGTCAGCGACTAAAATGACAATTTTAGCCGTAGCGAGCGCTGTGATCGTTTAGGCTACCCCCTCCACCCGCTTTGCACTCTGCTAATACTACAACGTGGTCAAGAGGTAAGAGCGTGTGTGACTTGCAATCCGAAGGTCGCAGGTTCGAACCCCGGCTTGTACCAATGAGTTTTTCGGAACTTATGTACGAAATATCATTTTATATTTACCAGTCGCTTTTTGGTGAAGGAAAACATCTTGAGGAAACCGGACTAATCCCAATAAGGCCTAGTTTACCCGCTACGTTGGGAAGTAATATGGCAGTCGCTTTTGTAAAACTAGTGGCTATACCAGATCCTGGGAATAGCTGTCAAGTGGACCTCAGGCTCCCATCCCATGGAAGCTACAGGACAACGCGAGGAAGATAATTATAGCAAATAAAATTTGTTGTGTTTTTAAGTAGAGTGTATGAGAGGTAGGGCACAGCGTTGACCATCACGCTTGAATCTGAGGCAGCCCAACTGGGGAAGTACCTCCTCCTTACAGACCACAGCCATAATAGCACTGCTACCTTTCAGGTATGTAGTGTTGTGTTCCTGATGGTGAGTAAGGTTCCCAGAGCTCCAACCCCCCTTAAAGGCCGGCAACGCGCTTGTGACTCCCCTGGTGTTGCGGGTGCCCATGGGCGACGGTAATTGCTTAACACCAGGCAATCCGTCTGCTCATATGCCGCCTATATCATAAAAAAGGGTATAGGAATAGGTACGTTTATAAACACAACTCTTGTTACGTGATCTTGTTAGGTGAACAATCTTTCCAGACATAAATACGTGTCAGTTACACAACTTTTGATCATAGATGTTGTGTCATCGGGGCTCAACTTGTTAAGAGCATGGTCGTTATACTTGAGAAGTTAAGGATCATCAGGCTAGGAGGTCAATGTTAAAGACCAGGCATGGCATCTCATTTTGATTAAGAAAGTAATGACATTTTGGATCTGACATGGCATCTCATTTTGATTAAGAAAGTAATGACATTTTGGATCTGACATGGCATCTCATTTTGATTAAGAAAGTAATGACATTTTGGATCCGACATGGCATGGTAACGGTAATTGCTTAACACCAGGCAATCCGTCTGCTCGTTTGCCGCCTATGTTATAAAAAATAAATAATAAGTGTAAACAGTCAACTTATTCTCTAATATCTTCCATGTATAA
The DNA here is from genome assembly GCA_022674325.2 of Grapholita molesta. Classification (NCBI taxonomy): domain Eukaryota; kingdom Metazoa; phylum Arthropoda; class Insecta; order Lepidoptera; family Tortricidae; genus Grapholita; species Grapholita molesta. The sequence continues at coordinate 4,742,575 of CP053147.2, forward strand.
TATCTTCCATATCACTTTTGGTCCTCTCCAGCTTCATTATATATATAGATAGATTATATACATATATGTTCGCCAGATATAAAAAGATAGATCTTCAACCGCGCATGAGGTTTGACGTAGGTATGTCATTTTATTTCAGCCATTCAAAGCTTTGAAGGAACAATGTCAATTTTTTAATAGCGAGGTTGGAGCTCTGGGAACCTTACTTGCCATCAGAAACACAACACTACATACTTACCTGAAAGATAGCAGTGTTATTATGGCTGTAGTTTTCTTTAAGGAGGAGGTACTCCAGTTGGGCTTCTCCAGACTCGAGCTTGATGGTACTTCATAACTTACCTATCCAATTAAAAATTCATTTTACTGCTGTAACGTAGATATGCATATATTTATTCAATGTAATTCTGAATAATTTTAGATTAATTGTGTTTTTACTGAAATTATCTGTCGTTCACAAAACTCGTTCGATAACAAAATGCATATAAATGGATGTTTTTGTAATATTGCTAACACAACTGTCTTCCCCCATCCGTTTAACACAAGTAAGTTACATAAATTTGTCTTTAATGTTTCCGATACTTAAGAAGTAATATGTTTGAAGTACGCACTTCTTACTTAATAAAACACACAACAATACACAACAATTGGAGGTGTCCAACATGACCTTAACACGACATGGGTTTAGAGAATATGAGCGTGTCTGACTGTATTTTGTACTAATATTATAAATGCGAAAGTAACTCTCTCTTCCCATACCAAATTTCATCCCAATTGGTTCAGCGGTTTAAGCGTGAAGAGGTAACAGACAGACAGATCTGTCTGTCTGTTACCTCTTCACGCTTTTGTCTGTTTCAAATTTGGTATGGAGAGAGTTTGAGCTATAAGAAAGGACATGGGATAATTTTCATCCCGCAGTCATACTTCGATCTATACTGAAAATCTAGTAATATATAATAGTAGGCTCAACACGCAAATAAACACGCTTCTCGGGATTCTAACCTATAGTACGAAATCGAAGTACGAAAATTTCGTTAATCTTTCTCTTTAACTTCAACTAAAGTGTCATTAGAGTGACAGAGACAATCGTTCAAAATTTACTATTAGGATTTTAACAATCGTGGGTATATAAACAATGCATTTTGTGGCAAAAACTTTTGTGACTTTCAAATTGTTCCCCTAGTAATTTATCTCGTCACGATATACTGTCACGCCAATCTTTTGCTAGGTCGGCTGATTCAAAACGTGAATTATTAACCTCTTGAACAAATTAGAGTTCCCAAACTGCGAAGACTGCGGAACGATTGAGGATGTGCAGCACTTCTTAATGAAATGTGTCAGAACTCCAGCAAAGAGGGAACAGCTATTTCAACGTTGGGGTTACTCAATGACCGATGTAGGAGTCGACTCGATATTGGCGGAACCCCTGTCTAAACCTGCAATATTTATTTATAGTTTTTTGAGAACTGACCGACTTGCTTTTGTAATTAACTTTTTTTGTATTGTAAGTAATATAATCATCATTATATACCATGTAGAGGTCTAACGGAGTCATAGATACAAAGGTTCCTGAACAACACAAATAAAAATAAAAAAAACAAATTTCAGTCGAATCCAAGATGGCCGCCATCAAGATTCTCCTAATCCTGACTATACTAGCTGTCGCCATGGCTCTGGTGCCAGCAGAATGGGTGGGTGCCTGCGATGAAGTCTGTAACCGGAGCCAAGCGGAGAGGAACGAGTGCTGCCGAGCTCATGGCCTCGGCGGCGCCAGCTGCTGGAGGGGCAGGATGTGGTGCAACAATTAGATGTCATAAAAAAATTACATATACTTAAGGCTGCGCCGAAGATATAACAGCAGAATTGCGTTTGTTAGATACCTTTTATTTATAGTTAATCCTTAATCTTAGTCTTTGTGCGTCATAAGTTACATATTTAAGGACTAACTAAATAAATCATACGATTCAGAAACACGATTGAATTTTTTTTATAAAAATTACATCCAAAGTGACCTCTAAAAAATATAAGTTTCACTTAAACGTTGCAAATACTCAACAGAAGGTCATAAGTTTTTCTATAATAACAAAATTACTTATTTTCTATAACGTATATGTCTTACATTTGTAAGAATACGAACGAAAATTCCCGAATTCGCGAGCGGTTTGCCCATCCTTACCTGAGCCGCCATGAACTGAACCCCTTAAGGATTTGAACCCGCTAGTGTAAGGTGTGAGTGGTTGTTCGAAAGGATGACTCACGCTACACCGTGGCGTCTCCTACACGTCGCGGAGCCCGAGCCTTCCGTTGACACACCGGGGCCCGGGCCCGAGCGGCCCGACTCTCGAATATAGACATTAACACGAGTGTCGTTCCATCCAACCATTTGTTGTGAGACGATCGTCACACGCACGTCGGCATCGCATCGACATCACGAGCCTTTTTACATAGCTGTAACGGCTGTCGTATAACCGGGACCCCTCCCGCACCTGGTAAAAATATTACGAGCAAGCTTCGCATTGGGATTCACACCGTAGAAATTGGACTCATGTCAAGGTACGCTTCATACCAAAAGCAGGGAAAAAGGACTATTCTCAGCCAGTCCTTCAGACCTATCAGTCTAACATCCTTAAAACCATGGAAAGAATCATTGAACATAAGAACTCACTATCTGGTGGCAAGACCGCTTAGTCAAAATCAACATGCTTACCAAAAGAGAAACTCTACAGGTCTGAGCCGGGCTCGAGTGGCTCGGAGGGCTTTGTGATCGCGTTCATTCTATACAAAATGTAGTGACGGTGGCCTCGGTTCGGCGACGGACCGCTCTAACGTGAGTCAAATTTTAGGCGGTGTGGCGTGTGGCATATATGTGACATTATCTAGAAAAAGGGACCTTATTGTCGATGGCGCTTACGTCGAACCACGTTGCGTTTGTATTGCGGCATCTTGAACAACGGCGTAAGCACCATTGACAATAAGGTCCCTTATCATAGATAATGACACATACGTTAAATAAATGCTAAAGTATGGGAGCGACCGCCCACGCTCCACAAATTCCTTGGGAGCTGTACCCTTACCATGAGTTGTGACATTGACGTTTTCGATAACGAGTATCGAGTTTACTATCTGTGCATCTCGCTTTTACTATTTTAGTGCGAACGAGATGCACAGATAGTAATAAACTCGATACTCGTTATCGAAAACGTCAATGTCACAACTCATGGTAAGGTTACTGGACGCTTCGCTACTCTCATCGCTACACGCTAAACGTTCAGCTCCGAGCGATTCTATTGCGGTCAAAATTTCTCACGTATATGCAAACCTTAACTGTTAGACAATATCAAAACCAAAAGTATTTTTATAAAGTATAGGTGAACTAAGCTAAAGCATCTGGAGCGGTACCGTTAACAACGAAGTTCATATATTTCGGGCACCTTTTTTTTACTCCAATTAAGGTGTCATGAGATTGACAAAGACAATCGTCCGAACCTTACGAATATCGTTTTTCGCGGTAGCGCCGCTGGCCTATGCAGTAGCCACGTGTGTGTACACGCATGTCGGCGTTCTATATTCAAATTTTGACGTGAGTTCTTTACACATTCGGTGTCACCCCCTCCAAGTGTATGGAAATGAACGCACATTGCGTTGGTGGCAGTGAATGCGTTAATTAATACTCTGCACAACTACTTAGACATGGTATTACAAATCAGGAACTTGAACTTAAACGCGTATATTAACTTTTATTTGTAATTATTAACGAATATGCAAATAATTTTCTAGCAGGAACGATATTTGCTTAGTGCTTGCCACAATAAAAAATATCGACATTCCTGTTATCGATAAGTACATACTACTTCAACAATCATTGATAGACAATTCGGGTTTCTATATTCTAAGAATATAGAGAGGAACATTATGATTATATATGGTTGATGAATTATGTCGGCAAGAACTCTTGCCATGGTGCTGCCATCTAGTGAAAAATGCGATCGAGAGAACTCTCATTAAAATCCTTTACCGTTCACAAACGCATGTAATTTTACTAGCAAGAGATAAAAGCTTTTTAAATTAAAGAAAATAAAAAAATGATAGTGAAAGTTTAATTTATACTCAGATCCTAAAGTACCAGACCAGCGAACTGATACATTTGTCCCGTTTCTGGGGCCGATTTTTGGGAGTCATGCACTCACTTTTGAGGATGAAATTAATGGCACACATAAGTTTTTAACTATTATTTTTGCACTATATGTATAGTTTCGATACCCACGAATATTAATTTAAAAATCTATAATACCATTTCTTAGTTTCTGACAGAGTTTAAAATGTCACGATTCGAGTACCTACTCGACGCTCAAAGATCGGCTACCATGAGAGAATATTACGAGTAAAGTGTAATAAATAAATAAATAATAAATATACATAAATATTTCGGGACAATCTTACACAAATCGACCTGGTCCTACCGTAAGCTCAGAAAAGCTTGTGTTGTAGGTACTAGACGACGATATATATAATAGATAGATACATATAAATACTTAAATACATAGAAAACACCCATGACTCAGGAACAAATATCTGTGCTCATCACACAAATAAATGCCCTGACTGGGAATCAAACCCAGGACCTTCGGCTTCATAGGCAGGGTCACTACCCACTAGGCCAGACTGGTCGTCAAAATAGAAATAGAAGTTTGTATTTACTAATTTTAATAACTGTTAATTTGCTATGAATGAATACCCGGACCCGGACCCAGACCCGGGTATCTCCTTAAACTACGTCCAACAATGAGAGGTAGGGCACAGCGATGACCATCACGCTTGAATCTGGAGAAGCCCAACTGGGGAAGTACCTCCTCCTCACAGAAGACCACAGCCATAATAGCACTGCTACCTTTCAGGTATGTAGTGTTGTGTTCCTGATGGTGAGTAAGGTTCCCAGAGCTCCAACCCCTCTTAAAGGCCGGCAACGCGCTTGTGACTCCCCTGGTGTTGCGGGTGCCCATGGGCGACGGTAATTGCTTACCACCAGGCAATCCGTCTGCTCGTTTGCCGCCTATGTCATAAAAAATATATATACACTTTACTTTCTTGGTTCATTTTTCCAGTAAGCAGAACATAAATTATTCTTTATTTCAGTTTTTTCCCAATTAAGATTTTTATTTCGTATGTTGGTCATAAACAGCAGTTATAGTAAACAGAAGAAGAAGTTGGTCACACTTACGAAATAAAAATCTTCTTTCTTCTGTTCACGATACACCCCGTTATCTAATGCTGATTATGGAGGCAATCTAAAATAGTGATGTTGCTTCACATAATTAGTCGATTCATATTTATCTATAAAAGTTATTTGACAAACTAAAATTCTTCTTTAGTGAAAGCTACATTCATTCCTCTTTTTAGTCTAATCGGAGGGCGACAATTATAAATATCGTATATCGTCAATTTGGCGTCCGATTTTTGAAATAGTCACCGAGTAATCTTGATAGAGATTCTCATTCATTCTCTATAGAAATCACTTGGTGACTATTTCAAAAATCCGACCCAAGATCTTTTGACATGTTATTGAGTGAGTAAGTCAACTTAATTTTTTATTGACTTCGATTATCGTAACTGCCCAATCACTTGCCCCTAAACTGAGCATAAGATAACGGGGTGTAACCATAATTGCTCAAATTATGGAACGGAAAGGTAGGATGACGGCGCCAGTAATGGACAAGGAACCAATTATGAACATTAGTGCTTATTTTAAAGGAGTCAACTGTTGTGCATTTGTTAGTACACAATTAAATTATAACGTCTTGGTTTTAGAATTAAGAACTAAGTGTCCAACTTTGGTGCCATTACCCTAGGATTATATACAATCCTACAGAATTTATCCTTATTACTTCATCATCATCTCAGCCACAAGAAGTCCACTGCTGAACATAGGTCTCCCCTTTGGACCTCGACATGTACCGGTTGGAAGAGACCTGCATCCAGCGTCTTCCGGCGACTATAATGAGGTCTTCTGGCCACCTTGTGGGTGGACGTCCTACGCTGCGCTTACTAGCCCGCTGTCTCCACTCGAGCACCTTTCGGCCTTATTATAATTTATCTATTATCAATATCATCCTTTTATATATTTTTTTATTATAAGAATGTAGAAACAGTTAAGTTGCTTGGACACTAATTCCGGATCGGGGAAAGGAAACGGGGCTGAGTTGTGTTACAGTAATCATTTCGTCATTCTTTTTTACCATATCAAAGATACGGTCAAAATAAACAAGTTTGCTTTTTTATATATTACAATGATTTATTAAATATAAAAGCCTCAAAACATAAATATAAAACCAGTCGTTTGTACCCGGACTAGTAGGACCCGGGTATGTCCTTAAACTACGTCCAACAATGAGAGTTAAGGCACAGCGAAGTACCATCACGCTTGAGTCTGGAGAAGCCCAACTGGGGAAGTACCTCCTCCTTACAGAAGACCACAGCCATAACAGCACTGCTGCCTTTCAGGTATGTAGTGTTGCGTTCCTGATGGTGAGTGAGGGTCCCAGAGCTCCAACCCCGTGACTCGCCTGGTGATGCGGGTGGCCATGGGCGATGGTAATTGCTTAACATCAGGTGATTCTGCTATCTTTGTCGTAAAAATCAAGTCGTTTGCCAGCGTGAGGTTTTTGGATTGGCAATCGGAGTACCTATACTCCACCGCAAAAGACGCTGCTGCCCGTCCGACGGTTTCTGGTCGCAGTTTAAAAACAGTACCCGGGTCCATCGCTCAGTCTACTTCTCACACCAGCAGTTGACGTTGGCGAAGCTGCCGCAGTGTCCGCCGCGGTACCCGCGCCGCTTGCACTCCTTGTTGCAGTCGGAGGTGTAGTTTACGGCGCCCCACACGCAGCTGCCGATGTGCACGTCGGCCGCCACCGCGTGCTCCGGCTGCGACACCACCACCATGAGCGCCACGCACACCAGCAGACACATGCTTGACTTGGACACCATTGTGGAACTGCTGTCAGCCTGGGCTCAAGTTGAACTGTGACCGTAGCTAGTTGGGTCGGGTTTTATATCAGAAATTTGTTTGTCCAGAATCATAGTTATTGCGTATTTTCCTCATTCTATTCGCGCAATTGGGATGCAGCTTACGTTGTTAGCTTAGGTGGTTTTTACGTTACAGTATATAAGTGATGACTAATTTATGCTAAACGTCTTGAAATTCATGACTATATGGGGTTTGACTAATCAATTTTATGACACAGCTTTGAAATAGCCATATTTCAATCATTCCTTGTTTTTTTATACAACGATGGTGGCAAACAAGAATACGGCCGGCCTGAGGAGTAAGCAGTTACCGTCGCCTATGGACGCCTGCATCTCCAAGGGATTCATATGCGCGTTGCCTACCCTAAAAGTTGTTGGAGCTCTGGGAACCTTACTCACCATCAGGAATACAATATATAGAATATATGTATGACACCTAAAAGATAGCAGTGCTATTATGGCTGTGGTCTTCTGTAAGGAGGAGGTACTTCCCCAGTTGGGCTTCTGGATAAATAATACATTGTTTGGTTATACTACATCTATTAAGTTATAACATATGTTAGATACAAATTTCATTATGTGGCCATCGTGTTGGGTAAACTTTTTTTTACGCCAGTAGTAACATCAACGAAACGTGCTCCGAAACGCGTATCATTGTTTGTAAATATTACATTTTCCTTGTCATCCAAAACCGGCATTACACGTTTGCTCGAGATTTTTTTTTTAATACCACAAAGGTGGCAAACAAGCATGCGGCCCGCTTTATGGTAGGCGGTCACCGCAGCCTATGGACGTTTACAATACCGAGGCATCATTCATTTTATAATAACATGGTAAAGGAAAAATCTCAGACACTCGACTTCGGGATACGGTTTTCTATTGACATGCAGAAAATTTATTGGCGTAATCCTTTGGTATAATAAATAATTAAATATTTCGGGACAATCTTACACAAATCGACCTAGTCCTACGGTAAGCTCAGTAAGGCTTGTGTTGTAGGTACTAGACGACGGTATATCTAATACATATAAATACTTAAATACATAGATATACACCCCCGGAATTTGTTACATGAATTCTAATTATTACTAGTACCTACATAATAAAAATCAGGTTCCTAACTTAATGGGAAGGGGGTGCTCAAAGCCAATGAACATTTAGGGATTGTATGAAGATGTAAAAAAAATTGTCTAATTTTCTATTTTTCTCAATTTATCATATACAATAGTTCTATCGTCATTACAAAGCTAGTTAAATTTTATCAAAATATTGCTTTGTCATCTGTGTTAATTGGAGGTTCAAAATTAATATTTTGATTTTTACTGACTTCGTTCAATTTTACTTACCAAATACCTTGAAATACCATTTAATGTTATGTCCAAAATGTCATTACTTTCTTAATCAAAATGAGATGCCATGTCGGATCCAAAATGTCATTACTTTCTTAATCAAAATGAGATGCCATGTCGGATCCAAAATGTCATTACTTTCTTAATCAAAATGAGATGCCATGTCGGATCCAAAATGTCATTACTTTCTTAATCAAAATGAGATGCCATGTCGGCTCTAAAATGTCATTACTTTCTTAATCAAAATGAGATGCCATGTCGGATCCAAAATGTCATTACTTTCTTAATCAAAATGAGATGCCATGCCTGGTCTTTAACATTGACCTCCTAGCCTGATGATCCTTAACTTCTCAAGTATAACGACCATGCTCTTAACAAGTTGAGCCCCGATGACACAACATCTATGATCAAAAGTTGTGTAACTCATATGCCAGTGACACGTATTTGTGTCAGAAAAGATTATTCACCTAACAAGAGTTGTGTTTATTAACGTACCTATTCCTTTACCTTATGTCATACTTATCTCAAAGAGAAAAAAATGTTAATCCAAATAATTCTCTAAATCAGCTTTATATGAAATCCGACCTCACTCCAGCTATGGGTGATGTGGGAGTTGAGACATTCTACTATTATGTGTTTATCTTAAAAGTTCAAAATGGAATTAAAAATCTTAAACAATACAAACCAGTGGAACAATTATGCGGTACGAATTTCGCAATCTCAACTGTTTTTTTATTAAAAAAAATGAGGAAACATAACTTAGTCATTGATAGAAAGCTTTTTAAATATTTGTAAGTTTGTATTTGTACAAAAATAGGTACGTATTTTAAAGGTGTGGTGTGTGAGCGTGTGATCAGTGCCTACGGAAACCTAAAAAAGTTGTGAGTAATTCTGTCGGTAACGAAGAAATGGTATTTAAGAAATGATTGAAATGAATCATCGTGGAGACGCTAGCTCCATGGGGTCCCAGCGCGCACAAACTTTTTGCAGAAATCGCGAAGCGTCTGGTTGATGTAACTGGTGACCAAAGAGCTGGCGGCTTCCTCGCACAACCTATCAGCATTGCGATACAAAGAGGAAATGCTGCCAGCATCCTTGGTACAATGGCCTTTTTTATTTATCATAATACGATTGTAATTTCTGTAAATAAATGTATTATTTATAATCGTGGGCATCAAAATTATACATTTCGGACAAAAATAATGTTGAGAAAATTTCGTGTTGCGATTATTTTCATCCTCAGATTTTTGGATTTCTGGCGATTTTTGAATGGCCTGCACTCGAATTCAAAAACTTTTGAGGACGAAAATAACCCTAAACAAAAGCTTCTCAACATTATTTTTGCACAATTTGGATATTCATTTCGATATCCACGATTATTAATTTTTATCATTTTAATTTCTAAAATGTGCCGGGTGATGCCGGCTGACTAGAATAGCACCACCACATCTCCCGCGGGTGTCATAAGAGGCGACAAAGGGAAAAATCCTACGGACGGGCAGCAGCGTCCGTCGAAACCCAATCTACAGCTACTGAGGTCGCCACCCGCCTGCCAAGCGTGGCGACTATGGCAACTACCCCCAAGATGATACAAGTCATATTTGTGGGAGCCCTATGTCCAGCAGTGGATTGCAAACGGCTGAAATGTAAGTTTCTAAAATACCATTTCTTTGTTTCTCACAGAGTTTAAAATGTCACGACTCACTCGCACTCGACGCTCAAAAATCATCCTCCATTTGCACGTAAAACACGCCTCCCCTATAAGAGCGTATTACATATTTATGCGGCCTTTGTTGTACACATTATTATGGCTAATGACAAACTACCTACCCGGGAAAATGTGCCACGTAAACATATGTCTAATGCATTACTCATTGAGTTATTGTTTCACCTCTTTTACGATTCTGCGGCCGCGACTTCGCATACATCTTGTTTATCCAAACAGTCATTAAAATGAAACATCTGTTAGTAATTGGAAAAACCAAAAGTAACCCTATTATTAATTGAAAAATGCAGACTGGACTGCATGTGTTGGGATCCTAGCAATGGCATTTTGGAGAATTGGTGTGTTTATCGCAAATATTTGTTTCTGGGGTTCCTGGGTTATATAATATTTGTTCATCTGTATTCCCGGAATGAAATAACTTGGGTCTTTTCAAGGCAAGAGTGAATAGGCTGTTACTGAACCAGCGTGCTACACCCTCGACCTCGTCGACACTTACCATCAGGTGTGACGTGACTGAGGTCAAACGCTGATCAGTCTAGAATGAAAAAAAAATGTACGCTTAAGTTACTCATCACGCACATCATCATTATCATAGCAGCCGAAGGATGTACACTGCTGGACATGGGCCTCCCACAAAACTGCCTATATAGACCGGATTCCTGCGATCTTTACCAGATCGTCGGTCCCCCTTGTGGGGGTCTGCCTCTGCCGCGCCCGGTACGTGGTCACCAGTCGAGCTCGAGAACCCTTTACGCCCTAACGGCGTTCTGTTAACTTAAAAAAAACTAAACGACTAAGTTTAATGTTTTTTTATTTTTTATTTATTAAAGTTCCAAAATACTTAAAAGGTTCGCAGTGTTGCATGTTTACTTACTGCTAAAGTCATAAATGGCTTAATTACAGCAAGGGTTCGGACTTATACTAATTAATTTTACATAGCAAAAATGTTTACAAAATAAAATCGTGATTTTTTGAGATGAAATGTTATTTATTTAAAAACCACAAAAATATAAGATAAAAACATAATAAAGATACTAACTAAAAACTTAACTATAAATAAAAAATCTGACCTAGGTCCTGGTCATTAGGTAGAGTGCCCGGAAGGCTGGCCGCGTTTCCGCGCTGGATAGCAATGCTAATCCGTTGGGCGAAATAGTGGCCAGCCCTCTGGTCACCAGAAACCTCTATAAGACGCGCCGATATCTCCTTGTAGAGTCGGCGCGCACTTGGGCCCCACGGCCCCAGGGTTTCAACCCCAAACGCCGCAAATATGTAACTACTGCCCAGTGCGACATACTTGCGACGCTTGTGGTTCTCAGCTGAGGATGCAGCCGCACCAGCATCAACTTTTGTGCCCGAAATATGGGACGGCGCCAGGGTATCTACACAAGTAGAGTCCCATACGAGGGGCCGTCCCAAGCTCCAAGGCACCAATGTCATTCCATCGGGCCTCTTGCCGTCGTCTCTGTTTAGACCATTGGGCTCGAGTACTGCCGGCACTTTGGCACTAACGAGAACCCGACGGATGACATCGTTTATACTGGCATGCCGAGGGATTCTCCCAGCACTACGGTTGCATGAGAGGCCGTGGTGACCGAGACCGTCTACCAACTAAATTATCCAAATTTGATTTTAAAGATGGGTGTTCCCAAAAATGTGATCCACGAAGAATATAGGTAAATTTTGGTACAAAAAGACAGTGTTTAATGATACAATATGCCGAGTGTAAGGTAATTTTGGATAAACGATGTGAAGATGTCTTAAAATTTTAATTTATTTTTTTACTTTTTTAATTGATTTAGAGTTGGATAGGTATACATCTTGTATGTGTTTCGGGAGGCTATCTATTGTTTTAGCAAGTAGGAAATTGTTAGTTCTGATGCCGTAGACATTATTATATATTATGATGGCAGTATGAATCTAGGTGCATTAGGGGGGTATTTCTTAATCTTTTATTTCTGTGATATTCATTTAATTTATCAATGTGTATGTGTTCTTCTTTAAGGATGGACAATTTAGTTATATTTTGTACGGGAAGCACCTTGCAATGTTCAAAAAGGGTCGAGTAATCATTGTTACATGCTATTTTTACATTTTTGGCCACTATTGCTTTTAGAATACTTCTCTGGAGGTTGTAGATATTAGAAAGTTTATATTTATACGATCTTCCGTAGCTGCTGATACCTTATTACCGATTCAGGTAGAGCTAGGTATAACATTCTAAAGGTGCTGTACGGTAATTTATGTTTCAGAATAGTTAGCCGTCCTAATACCGATCTGAGTTTATTACTGACGTATTTTCAATATGCGGTTGCCAATGAAATCTACAGTCAATTAGAATACCGATGTACATATTTTCCTCTACAAAATCGATAAAACGGCAGTCACAGTTAACACTTTGTAAGTGGAGATAGCTATGCTCGTGTGCTTTTATGGCGGGACTGTGAACTGATTTTGAGAAGAACGTATGTGCATAGCCTTCGTTTTAGTTGCATTTAGGATTAGCCCCACGTCATGCGACCATTTACACAAGGTGTCGAATATGTCCTGTATTTTTCGTTCGGCAGTCTTGAATTCCTTATCAGAGACTACTATACACGTGTCGTCTGCAAAGCAATTAAACTGTGAAGAGTGACCCAGGGAAACGTAACCATGGCAACGAGGGACAAAGAATAGTTGATTGAGCTAATTAACACAATGCGAATTGGTGAATTATACGAAAAGATATTTTATGTCCATAAATGGAACGGTATCAAAACGACTGGATTCTCAAAATGACCAGAACCGCATAAAGACTTGATCGCAAAACGACCACATCTGCAAAAAGCCATTATCTCGTAATGACTTTCTAGTAAAACGACCACAAAGTCTGAATGTCAGAACGGCTTACTATCAGATGGCCTGTTCGCAAAAAGACCACCTCGCAGAAGGTATAGATCTAGAATGCCGTAATAGCAGAATAACTAGATCGCAAATGTATGCCAGTTATAGTGAATCATATCCCGAAGTCGAGTGTCTGAGATTTTTCCTTTACTATGTTATGATAAAAATCTTGAGCAAACGTGTAACGCCGGTTTTGGATGAGAAGGAAAATGTCATGTTTACGAACAATGACGACCAATCTGGCCTAGTGGGTAGTGACCCTGCCTATGAAGCTGATGGTCCTGGGTTCGATTCCCAGTCGGCGCATTTATTTGTGTGATGAGCACAGATATTTTGTTCCTGAGTCATGGCTGTTTTCTATGTATTTAAGTATTTATATGTATTAGATATACCGTCGTCTAGTACCTACAACACAAGCCTTACTGAGCTTACCGTAGGACTAGGTCGATTTGTGTAAAATTATTCCGAAATATTTATTATTATTATTATATTTATTTACTGTGTTGCTTCTGATAATAAAGTCCTTTTACAAACAAAACAAACAAACTACTAGCGTTGCCCGCGGTGTTGTACGCATTCAAAGTCACCACAGTTTCAAACTTCGGTGCCCGGATACTTATTGTCCCCGGAACAGCTTAACACATACGTTCATTGCATCCGCTGGACCTTTTTGGCAAACATGTTTGGAGGACAACACTGTTAATGTATAAATAATAAAATAAATAAAATATATATTTCGGGACAATCGACCTAGTCCTACGGTAAGCTCAGGAAGGCTTGTGTTGTAGGTACTAGACGACGATATATATAATAGATAGATACATATAAATACTTAAATACATAGAAAACACTCATGATTTTGATGATTTGTGCTCATCACACAAATAAATGTCCTTACTGGGATTTGAACCCAGGACCAAATGCTCCATAGGCAGGGTCACAACCACTAGGCCTAAATTGTCGTCAATATAAATTAAAGATAATAATTTTATATACTGTTTGTTACGCATAACAGAAATATACAATTAAAAGCAAGAAAATGCCATAAAAAGCTTTCAAAGTTCTGTACCTTATCAAACCACATGTAGTCAAGTGAATTTGGAATAATTTACGAGATTATCCAAAAACATTTAATAGAAAAAATACGAGTAATAATATGCCGGCCGTTGGATATCATGTTATTATTATGGTCCCGACCTTTACTGATTAGTATTTGAATTTCATACATGATTGCAAAACAAGGAAAACGCCGTGATTTTTGCATTAGGTACTTCTCCATCTTGTTTGCGATCGACTATATAAACTGCGACGTCCATACGATCATCACAACGATTCCAGACTTCACAGTAAACGCATCTAAATCCAAGATGGCCGCTATCAAGACTTTGTTGGTGCTCGTAATTCTGGCCATCGTCATGGCCAGCGCGGTGGCAGTCCGCGTACCCCCTTGCGACCAGGTCTGCAACCGCATTCCAGCTGAACGTGATGAGTGCTGCCGCGCCCATGGCCACAGCCGTGCCAGCTGTTCTGGAGGCCGGATGAACTGCTTCTAAGGGGTCGGACACTACCAAAGTCTACATCTGAAAACTTACATATCAACTGTCTGCGTGTTTGTCTTCGAAAACTGACGTGAATGCTATTCATCATGACAAGTCTTCGATAGAATATCTGTTCTTCGTGTTACATCCAACACCTATGGATCCTGGAAGATCGTCTCTCTACTGGATTTGAAGACTGAAGTTTCAGATGTATACTCAGGAAAAATCAAGCTTTCCTGATTGGTTGTTTAAAATGTGTCCGTTAAAATCCCTGCTACTCTATTGGCTACTTCGTTATATGTGATTTGATCGTGTACTTATATTTTTTCATTCAAAATGTCTTTTAATACTAATAATAAATTCGTAAGTTAGTAAATTTTGTTTCTCTTTCATCGTATAGCTCACAAACGAAGCTTGTTAAAGCAAATGCATATTTAATTAGTCCTAATGGAGTAAAATACAGTGAAATTAAAGTCCTTTTTATTGGACCCTGGGTGACTAGAGGTAAAAGCTAGTTTTATCAAAGAAATCAATTATCACCAAGATCATATCAGTTTATCATTTTTCAAATTCGTCCGTAACTCTTACAAAAATATGTGTTACTAACAATGGGCTTCGTAGCTGTACGGTAGGTACCTATGAGTGGTGGAATCAATTTTTGTAGGCAAGACGGAGGCAATGTGGCCTTTTCTTCATGAACCCAGGAATAACTTAAAGCCGGCGAGAATGGAAAAGGGTTGTCCATAACGTTCAAACCGATATATAGTGTCTAAAATTTGGTCTTTTTAAAAATAAAAGGGGCAACTTGAAACAACGTAAAACTTATGTTTAAGACTATTTTTTTTTATGCTTAAGGTGGCAAACGAGCAGACGGATTGGGCGATTCTTTCTGAAGACATAAAAAACCGGACAAGAGCGTGTCGGGCCACGCTCAGTGTAGGTTTCCGTAGTTTTCCGTCTGTCATAGTAAGTGTCCACATTTAGGGCCTACGCTAGCTGACGCGGGCGCCCGCCGCGTGTCCATACAAATGTTAATCCGGGCTGCGGTCGGCTGGCGACTTTTTATATGGCACGCGGCGGGCGTCCGCGTCAGCTAGCGTAGGCCCGTAAAGTTCAAAAAATGGGCTATTTGTTATATTGACATGTCAACATATTAAGTACAGAACTCTAAAAACGGGCCCACAAAGGACGGTGATAACTAAAGAAAGAGGAATCTACAAGTTTATTATTATAATATAGTAGTATCGACTTATTTGACTGCACAAAATCTACTTTAAAAAAAAAGTTCAGTCTATGATACTGAAATCCATAAAAAGCGACACTTGACAAAATCTTACGAGTTAAATAAAATAGCATTACTTATACTTCTACGCACACACACACACACATACACACACACACACACACAATCACTCATTCTAAACACTTTCTCACACATGTTATGCAAACAATGTCTTTTTTGTATAAAAAGTTAGTTGTTGACTCCTTTCTGTTTTTTTTTTTTCTCTTTTGTTATCTCTTGATTGCATGTTAATTGTATTTTTGTGGACATCTGTTATTGGCTATGTTTTCCGTTTATTATGCTATGTATTTTTTTTTTAGTATTGCTGTTGATGCCCCAAATAAATAAAATAAAAATAAATAAAAATAAATGTACCTATGTCTCTTCCGTACACGGAATAATGGTGTTCCGGATATTTGGGAGCATAATTTGACTAATATTAATTAGTCAAAAGTCGTTAAATAAAACACGATTTCAATGCTTATTTGATAAAGAAATTGAAATATGGGTTTACATAATATTGTAATTTCTGAACGCAACCGATTAAAGTTTTAAGTTATCACAATTATCCAACAATTATCAACGTAAATATCGGATTTGTCCTGTGCTAACCTCTTTGAACTCAACGTTTCAACTATAAAAATGAATGATTCTAGTAACAATGCCGATATGATTCCCTGAAAAATCGCGCGATAAGTTTTGTTTTATTGTTTTTCTTGCCGCTCAAATTTTCCTCGCTGTAGTGAGGTGAAAAATTGTGTGTTCCGCATGACTGCAAAATTATTTGGCGTCTCGTGTCTTGAAAGCCTCGCTACGCTCAGGAATCTATCTTTGAACCATTCGCCTCGCTCATGGTTCAATGTTAGCTTCCTTCGCTTGCTCAGCTTTCAATTTCAACACTAGCGCCAAATAACCACTTTGCAGCCTTGCATAACAAATAACTATTTCACCTCACTCGCTCGGAAAACCTTAGTTTATAGCGCGAAATCTGCGTGGAAAAGCCTATTTTATCCGCTAGCGTGCAAAAGTCATTCGAATTTCGAAGCCGATGATTGTAATTCTCTGTGGTGCATGTAACTTTTTTTAAGTATAAAACTCCTTCAACGCGTGACTGGCGCGCTACCTCGGATAACGATATTCGTAACTTTCGGACGATTGTCTCTGTCACTTTCATTGGAGTAAAAGAGAAAGATGCTCGCAATATACGAACTTCGATGTTCGCAGTACTGTGGTGAGTTCATAATAACCATAGATAATAACCAATCAGAATGTTTTTGTTTACAGATTTTTAACTTTTAAATTTTTACCTACACTTTATTTTATGTCAAATAGGTTTTATTATATATACTAATAGTACCTATTTGAGTTTAATTTACATATTTTGACTAATTAATCCGTTAAATAAAACACGATTTCAATGTTTATTTGATAAAGAAATTGAAATATAGGTTTACATAATATTGTAATTTCTGAACGCAACCGAATTTTTTTTTTATTAAAGTTTTAAGTTATCACAATTCACGTAAATATGTCGGATTTGTCCTGTGCTAACCTCTTTGAACTCAACGTTTCAACTATAAAAATGAATGATTCTAGTAGCGATGCTGATATGATTCCCTGAAAAATAGCGCGATAAGTTTTGTTTTATTGTTTTTCTTGCCGTTCAAATTTTCCTCGCTGTAGTGAGGTGAAAAATTGTGTGTTCCGCATGACTGCAAAATTATTTGGCGTCTCGTGTCTTGAAAGCCTCGCTACGCTCAGGAATCTATCATTGAACCATTCGCTTCGCTCATGGTTCAATCTTAGCTTCCTTCGCTTGCTCAGCTTTCAATTTCAACACTAGCGCCAAATAACCACTTTGCAGCCTTGCATAACAAATAAAATAACTATTTCCACTTTTTATTTTACCACTTTGTCGGCGTAATTTATATACATATTACTGCCAAATTTCAGCTTTCTAGTGCTAACGGTCACTGAGATTATCCGCGGACGGACAGACATGGCGAAACTATAGGGGTTTTTTGGATAAGTAATTTGGGTGGATCATACTGCGACCGCCAACCCCTCTGACAAGCGTGGCGATTATGGCATTGAGCACCAGATATCGCTCCCTATGCCGCCGTCTAAGGGGGAGTCTATGTCCAACATTGGACGAATAGTTTGACCCTTAAACGTTGCTACAACATATATTAGCATTGGAAAGTGGCAACGACGGTGGCAAACAAGCATAGGGCCCGCCTGATAGTAAGCAGTTACAGAAGCCTATGGACGCTTGCAGCTCCGAGTATTCACATGCGCATTGTCTACCTACCCTTTATTTAAGAACCTATACACTCGTTTTTGGAAGAACCTCATACTGTAATCCCTAGGGAAAACCTTAGCAGGGAGTTCATTCCACAGCCGGAGCGGAGGAAATTCCTCTTAAACTGCTTAGTGCGCGACCCTTTAGGTCCAGGGTGTGAGGATGAATGCACTGCCGACGGCGAACGGCGCGGTGGTAGAAAGCGGCCTTTGGCATCATGTTAAACAGTTCGTTGAGAGCACAACCCATTGTACAACCCATTGGACCCGGGTATGTCCTTAAACTACGTCCAACAATGAGAGGTAGGGCACAGCGATGACAATCACGCTTTAATCTGGGGCAGCCCAACTGGGGAAGTACCTCCTCCTTACAGAAGACCACAGCCATAATAGTACTGCTACCTTTCAGGTATGCAGTGTTGTGTTCCTGATGGTGAGTAAGGTTCCTAGAGCTCCAATCCCCCTGAAAGGCCGGCAACGCGCTTGTGACTCCTCTGGTGTTACGGGTGCCCATGGGCGACGGTAATTGCTTACCACCAGGAAATCCGTCAGCTCGTTTGCCGCCTATGTCATAAAAAAAAAAAAAACAAGCGGTAGAACACACATAGGGAGGAAAAGTCTCTCCTTAGACTCAAAGACTACTGACAGGGGGCTGGGTTTTGAGTCGTGCATTAAAATCCAAAAACTTTATGAGGCGGAAAATGATCGCACACATAATTTTCTCAATATGTCTCTTCCGTACACGGAACAATGGTGTTCCGGACATTTGGGAGGCGTACGTGGAGCCAGATCGAGCCAACGCGCAGAGGCCCTTTCGACAATTTAATGAAATGTAAGGGGTACACTAAGCGGATGTTGCCCCTGTCCGTATCATGGGACGCGCACAGAGTTTCTCAATATTATTATTAGACGAAATGCAATACCCACAATAAAAAAAAATCAGGATTGATATTTCTAAAATGCCATTTCTGGAAGTTTTCAAAAAAGGTTGTCCCAAACCTCATTCTTCCAGCACTGGACTTGCCAGGGCTCATTTTTCTCAGAATCACGAGCTTTTTCGATCCTAATTCCCGTTCCATTACGCCACCCTATTAGTATGAACTTTCAACTGATGGTCGCATAATGGAAAATTAAAAATTTAAAATTTAGTATGAAAATTTTGGGACACAGTGGGAAGCTCGTGATTCTGAGAAAATAGAGCTTTGGCACGTCCAGATCTGGAAAAATGAAGTTTGGGACATCGTTTTTTGAAAATGCCCGATCTTGGTTTCGAGTTTAGAATATCAAGTGTTGAGTAGGTTCACTTGACGGTCAAAAAAGCTTCCCTAGTACCGTAAAACGGGGTGAGTTGGGTGGAAATCGAAGTTCAAACCTGGATAAAAGTTTATTTTTATATGTGGAATATTGATTTATATACAAAAAAAGTGTTTCGGAGGTATGAATTTCAGTTTTTTTATGAGTTTGTGTAGTTCCATTTTATAACTTTAACGATAAACACGAAAACCCACCCCACCCCGTAGTGCCTCATATTTGGGGTGAGAGTGGTTTTCATACAAAGGTGATTTTGGAAGACTGTTGGATCGATTTTTTTAATTATGCGTATTACTCTATAGCTCCATTTTAAATTAGAATACATTAATTTTGTAGCGGTAGCCTTAAAATCCCTTCTAACACCCCTCTCAAACCTTCTCTCCCCATTGGTAACCCATCTCTCCCCGCGAAACCTACTCACGAGGAGTACTCAACACGTGATATTCGCTCTTATTCTCTTGACAATAGAGATGTGTTGACCTCATTTTGAACAACTCAAACGCTTAGCCACTTCTGCTGCCGACTGTACCATATAGCTACGAAACCCATCGTGCGAGGTCCGACACATATTTTTGTAAGAGTTATGGACGAGTTTGAAAAATGATAAACTGATATGTGCTTGGTGATAATTGATTTCTTTGATAAAACTATTTTTAACCTCTAGCCACCCAGAGTCCAATAAAAAGGACTTTAATTTCACTGTATTTTACTCCTTATTTGGACTAATGAAAATTGCATTTGCTTTAACAAGCTTCGTTTGTAAGCTACACGATGAAAGAGAAACAAAATTTACTAACTTACGAATTTATGTATTATTAGTTTTAAAATACATTTTGAATGAAAAAATATAAGTACACGAATCAAATCACATATAACGAAGTAGCCAATAGCGTAGCAGGGATTTTAACGGACACATTTTAAACAACCAATCAGGAAAGCTTGATTTTTCCTGAGTATACATCTGAAACTTCAGTCTTCAAATCCAGTAGAGATGATCTTCCAGGATCCATAGGTGTTGGATGTAACACGAAGAACAGATATTCTATCGAAGACTTGCCATGATGAATAGCATTCACGTCAGTTTTCGAAGACAAACGCGCAGACAGTTGATATGTAAGTTTTCAGATGTAGACTTTGGTAGTGTCCGACCCCTTAGAAGCAGTTCATCCGGCCTCCAGAACAGCTGGCACGGCTGTGGCCATGGGCGCGGCAGCACTCATCACGTTCAGCTGGAATGCGGTTGCAGACCTGGTCGCAAGGGGGCACGCGGACTGCCACCGCGCTGGCCATGACGATGGCCAGAATTACGAGCACCAACAAAGTCTTGATAGCGGCCATCTTGGATTTAGATGCGTTTACTGTGAAGTCTGGAATCGTTGTGATGATCGTATGAACGTCGCAGTTTATATAGTCGATCGCAAACAAGATGGAGAAGTACCTAATGCAAAAATCACGGCGTTTTCCTTGTTTTGCTATCATGTTTGAAATTCAAATACTAATCAGTAAAGATCGGGATCATAACAATAACATGATATCCAACGGCCGGCAAATTATTACTCGTATTTATTGTATAAAATGTTTTTGGATAATCTCGTAAATTATTCCAAATTCACTTGACTACATGTAATGTGCTTCTATAAAGTACAACACTTTGAAAGCTTTTAATGGCAATATTTTGCTTTTAATTGTATATTTCTGTTATGCGTAGCAAACAGTATATTCAATTATTATCTTTAATTTATATTAACGACAGCTTGGCCTAGTGGATAGTGACCCTGCCTATGAAGCCGATGGTCATGGGTTCAAATCCCAGTAAGGGCATTTATTTGTGTGATGAGCACTAATCAAAGTCATGGGTGTTATCTATGTATTTAAGTATTTTTATATTAAATATATCGTTGACTGAGTCACAACACAAGCCTTCCTGAGCTTACCGTGAGGCTCAGTCAATTGTGTAAGATTATCCTGTAATATTTATTTATTGTATTTATGTTATCTATTCATTTCTTTTAACAAATATACATTACAATATAAGTAATAAACCTTATAAACTAAACTAATAAAACCTAAAATAAAACAAAAACTTGCCCCTTGGCATGGTACCGTAGATACTGGCAGCATTTCCCCGCTGAATTGCAATACCAATTCGCTGCGCGAGGAAGCTGCCAGCTCTTCGGTCCCCGGACACATCCGACAGCCTAATTTATTCATTTTATATTTACTTATCTAAGTTTCGTGTGGTATTGGTACTTAATTTACTGCAGGGCCACTTTGCCAATTCTTAACTAAAAAAAACTGCTTACAGCGAGTGGGACTCACGCACCGAGGGTTCCGTACTACCCTGTAGGTATGTAAGCTAAAAGTATATGCTTTTCGAAATTTCTCGATTCCATTGCGAGTGTCAAAGTTGTGGTGTAAACTGTTGTATCTTTCGATTGCTTTAGCTTAGAAGTTTGATTTTTTCACAACTCTAGGGGACAATATAGACTTGATTATTTGATATAAATTTTAGCTCGAAACCTCTACGTGTTCCTGAGAAAAAAGGTCTTGACAGACAAACAAACAGATGGACAACAAAGTGTATGGGATCACAAAGTGTACAAGGTTCCCTTTTTTCCTTTAAAGGTACGGAACCCTAAAATTAAGCTTAATTAATGAACAAAACTACATAACACTAGGAAGTTCAAATGAATGTGTAGAAGTAGGTACGGTCAGGGACTGTAATTGTTGAGCCATTTAGGTTTCACGTTACATTGGGCATTTCATAGAGTAAGTATTAAACAAAAGAAAGTAGCTTGAACTATAACTGGCTCACCGATTAAAGTCGGTGACTGTACCTACTATTGTCATGCAGAATAAGATCCTCATTTTCCGGAAAATAAATGCTTATTTTTTATTTTTAATCCGGTTTTATTAAAACCTGCTACACAACGCCGTGAAGCCATGTTGAGGAAATTACTGATGCTTTAATAAACGACATAATTACAAACAAATAATTACGGATATTATCGAGATTATTACATACCTTTGTAAAGGAAAATACGTCCAGCATTTATGATGAGTAGGCTTAATTTACAATATATACCGGGTGTGGCCTGTAATAGGAGCTTTAACTTTAGGCATCGTTTCTACACCAAAAACGTAGCAACATTAGTTCTACGACTTTTGAAAATAACTTATAGTTTAATAAATATTAAAAAAAAAAGATTATCCAAGCAAGCAATGTATTGCAAAAACTATGAAGTTTGTAGACTGACAGTAAACGTCAACTAGACTATTGGATGCTGCTCATTGAAAATACTATTTAGTTTGTTCAAAAAAATCACAAGTAATAAAATACAGAATTATTTAAAGTCTTAGAACAAATGTTGTTACATTCGTGGTGTAGAAGCGATCCCTAAAATTTTTGCTCCTATTACAGGCCGCACCCGGTATACTACCCTTCAACTTACATACGAGTGCAGTATTGATGCGAAAAAAATGGCCGCCGTTAGAATTATGTTTGCTATCGCGAAACACGATATTCGTAAATTTCTAAATTATACATTTTGTATAAAAATTAAGGTAACAAATATAAAACCCTGGGCAGAGAGTACCATTTTGTACCGTTTGGCGTAGAGACGCTAGGTCCATGGGGTCCCAGCGCGCACAAACTTTTTGCAGAAATCGCGAAGCGTCTGGTTGATGTAACTGGTGACCGAAGAACTGGCGGCTTCCTCGCACAACGTATCAGCATTGCGATACAACGAGGAAATGCCGCCAGCATCCTTGGTACAATGCCTAAAGGGCCTTTTTTAGATTTTTTACTGTAACTAGTTAAGTACTTGTAGTTATCATAATACGATTGTAATTTCTGCAAATAAATGTACTTATCCTAAACTTAAAAAAAAAATGTAAGAAACATGTGAGCGATTATTTATGTCCTTACTGTTTTTTGAATTCGAGTGAACTATTCTCAAAAATTACCCCACTGTTCTTAGGAAACATGTCATCGATTTTGAATTTTGATCGTAAAACTGCATTTTCCTATATTTTATCTTTTTCCTATACTGTAAAACTGCCAAATATAGTCAAATAATGCAACTATGGTCCAAACCTTTAATGCATAATTGAGTATCAATCCTAATATTCTTTTTGTTTTTTTCTTTATAATGATTCGTTCGTGTTCATAAACGAATGTTAGCTTTTAACTACGTAATTTAAATAATACTCACACCTAAGGTGACGGCACCAGTAATGGACACGGAACCAATCATGAACATTAGTGCTTATTTCAAAGGAGTTAAGTGTTGTACATTTGTTGGGACATATTCAATTTATAACTTTACCCGGGTATGTTCTTAAATTACGTCCAACAATGAGAGGTAGGGCACAGCGTTGACCATCACGCTTGAATCTGGGGCAGCCCAACTGGGGAAGTACCTCCTCCTTACAGAAGACCACAGCCATAATAGCACTGCCACCTTTCAGGTATGTAGTGTTGTGTTCCTGATGGTGAGTAAGGTTCCCAGAGCTCCAACCCCCCTTAAAGGCCGGCAACGCGCTTGTGACTCCCCTGGTGTTGCGGGTGCCCATGGGCGACGATAATTGCTTAACACCAGGCAATCCATCTAAAAGTGTCCAACATTGGTGCCATTACTTTAAACGAAGATATCCAACTTAGTTTTGGACCATTGTTGGGAGCTTTTGGACTATTGTTGTGTAGTTTTACGGTATTAAAGATGTATTAAGCTCAAGTGATAAATCTACCTATTTTTCATTTAAGTTCTACCAGTTTCTACAACTTTTGCATCATGTTCTAGCCTTTTTCTAAATTGTATGTGCGACTGTATACAGGTTTAACTACTATCGACTATTAGAATTTAAAGTAAATGTCTTTGAAAGCTACAGGCACTAGTCTACGCTTTAAAATGAACCATCGGACATACCAGTAAAGTTCATTTCTGCGTGATATACGGAAAAGCAGCATGTCAATAATTTAGGTATTGTAAGAGTAGTTTCATTTGTATACACTATATCCAATTGCGTATGCAAACAACCACTTAGATTCAGCTGAGGCCGCCTCAAACTTTCTCGCTGGAGGCATAAACTTAGTAGGAGTATTCCAATCTAGGAGGAATAATGCTTGGAGAACGCATCCGTGAGCGCCAGTAAGGGAATGGTATTTTGGCTTTTGCAGCCCAAAAGTATATTTGTTTGTGTCCCTCCAACTTTGACAGTTCTGAACGGTTCGGAGGGGAACAAAAATATGTGAGACTGTGACAAGAACGGACGAAAATAGCGCTGTCTGCCATAATTGGAAAGTTACATAAGACCATTCTATAGTGGTATTATTATTACCACGCTCCGTCTTATTAAATGGTATGTCCATTGTAGGCAATCGGGCCGCAGATTAAGAAATATTTACACGTAGTGCTTTATATACAGTTTATTTACACACATTAACACACAATTAGATATATATTTACACCTTTGCTACATGTCATAATACTCCACAAAACACCACGTTGCCACGTTGAACAGCAATGGACAACCTTTGTAATTTAAATAGTCTTTTTAAAATGCTTATACACCGTGCTACTGACTATGGAGATATAAACTCAAGGCTCGATTCTACACAGTTAACTAATGTCATTTTGTTTTGTGACTTGAAAGAATACTGACAATTTAAATAACTTATTAAAGCTTAAAGTTCAATCCTGTCAGCATATCAAATATTGCACATTTCTTGTTTGACATTTGACACTCAAGCACCGCAAATATGCTTTCCTATCGAAAGAATACGAGTTTGCGGTGCTTGCAGTAGAAACTCTAGGGCCAAGTCTAGTGGTCAAGTGACACCAAAAAATTTGTAAAAGAAATGTCGTCCCGGCTTATAGTTGCCACAGGGGACTACAAGGCCGGATCCTTCCTAGGCCAAAAACTAAGTCTGGTAATCCAGAAGGGCAACGCCGCCAGTATTCTGGGCAGCATACCGGAGGCAGGGGGATTTGGCGAGGTTTTTTACATTTAATTTTATTTTATTATAATACTAAATTGTATGTTTAACACTAAGTTATAATAATATTAAACTAATCTATTACACTAGACAATAGTAGTTTATGTATCTGTGCATAATGAAGGGCATTACAACAAGAGTGTGGGTTTATGTTCATAATAATATCACACGATTGTTGTAATGCCTAATTATGTACTCGTATAGTTGCATACACTACTTTATCTACACACATGTCAAAAGTGTTTTAAGATGGGTTCAGGAACCGTAGAGACATGACCTGCATTTACTAGTGTTACTTGAAACATTAAAAAGTCAACGAACAAAACAAATGATAGCTTGGAATGGCGGCGTTGCGTATTTCGTATCTCAGTCAAATATTTTTTTAAACCATAGACAAGCGAATG
Source organism: Grapholita molesta (assembly GCA_022674325.2). Lineage (NCBI taxonomy): Eukaryota > Metazoa > Arthropoda > Insecta > Lepidoptera > Tortricidae > Grapholita > Grapholita molesta. The sequence goes on from CP053147.2 coordinate 4,768,387, forward strand.
AACCCTATTCTATTGTCACTCGAGTTCTAATGTCGTTCGATTTATATAAAAAAACATAACGAATTGGCGTTTCGTATCAATGACTGTTTTAATATCTATAGATATTAGAATAGAAACCCCACTTGAATTTGACAGCTATTCCAAATTCAAACTCATAACCTACTGATTTCAGTAGGTAATGTTAATATTACATCTCCATTAATTTCTGATGGTTGGTAATGCTGGTCATTGCCTACGGTTTCTGGACGCATTTTAGAGCACTTAATCATAAGTGTACGTAGATAAATAAAATTATGTTACCCGCAAAAACAAACATTAGCATTCTGTCAATTTGGCGCTGGACTGTGTACTTTGAAAATAAAATTGAACGTATGATAATAATAAAATTTAAAACGAACGTGGTTTTTAACTTCTAGCTGCCCACAGCTCAAAAACTGCCAAGGCAAATGCAATTCTAATGTTTCATAATGAAAATTCATGATGGCCTGTATTGGAAGACCTTTTATAGGTTACTGGGTAGCTAAAGGTTAAAAATGTGTCGCTTAACTTCAAACTCAGGTAAATCCATTTTGCTCTAAGGTTGATAAGCATTCAGATTATTATACATTTTTTTTAGATAATCAACCTTAAAGCAGAATGGATTTACCCGAGTTTGAAGTTCATCATCATCATAAACTTAAGAGTTAGACTCTTGGAGTATCTTCCAGCTTTTCCTATCTTGCGCCAGCTCCTTGACTTTTTGATACGAAACGACCCCAACCTTTTCCTTCACTTGATCCATGTAGCTGCGTCTGGGCTTTCCTTTCCCTCTCTTGCTTTCTATCCTTCCCTCCAAGATGGTTTTAAAGAAATGGTCGTGTCGTATCAAATGTATAATCATATCAAATCAAAAAAAGAGTTTGAAGTTAAACGACACAAATGCAGAACAAAATACGCTCAGTTTGGGGAGTAAAATCGAAATTTCCATTAAAATCCCCCTCAAAGACACTCTTTATATAAATCTCTGGCATTCAACTAAGGCGTTACCTATTTGATGCATTACTGCAATACATTATGAGTTCAGTTTTGTTATCTTTACTTGCACTCTTCTTGTTTGTAACAACAGGTACAGGTTCGCAATCGAATTGTAGTTTTACTTTAGTTTTGTTTTGTACATTCCTATAAAGCTTCTTGTTTTCCTCATTCGTTTCATCTGAATATGAATGTGTTGTAGCTCCGCCTTTTGGGTGTCGTCTAAAATCATTATTTTCTGTATTTCTCTGTACATTTCTATCGTTATAAGATTTTGAATGTTTTAAATTGTTTATCTGTATTTTAATTTCAACTCCATTACTTAAATCTTTCTCTATACTAATGTCTGTCATAGATCTTATGATAATTCCTTGTTTACTATCCCGTTTATTATATTTTAGATCTTTAGTATGGATTGGATTAACGAATTTATTTTCTTCACTTAAAATTCCGCGGTTTCTCCTCTCATAATTTTCTCTAAATGAAAGTTTGTTTGTAACCTTATCGTATCGCCTGGCATTTTTGTCTATTGGTGGGTTATTTTTCTTTGCTACTTTGGCAATGTTTTCAAAAACTACATTACCATGTGCTGTTCCGGCAATTCTGTTCATTGGATGTAACAAAACGTCATCTATGAAGCCTGAAATTTAACAAAGCCTTTGATTTTTTTTTTATATTAAGCAGAAACGTCCGCTGGCATATCATCAATATTTAAATAGAAAGAAAAAATAGAAAAAATTGATTCGAAGCGGGACTCGAACCCACAACCACTGGATCACTAGCCCAGTGCACTACCAATTGTGCTATAATATAATATGTCTATACCAGGAAGGATAAAGTAGAAAAAAATTACAAGTCCAAGCGGTACTCGTATGGCACAACTGGTAGTGCAGTGGGCTAGTGATCCAGTGGTTGTGGGTTCGAGTCCCGCTGAGAGTCAAAGTTTTCTATTTTTTCTTTCCATTTAAATATAAAAAAAAATTATGTTGTTAACTAAAATAAATGTATTAATTTTAAAATTATCTCCTACGCTTCGAGAACTACATTGTCCTCGTGGTCTCGTGATGGCGGTTCTCCCTCCGAGACCACAAGTTCAATGTCTTCTTGTAGTTGTACTACCTCTTACTATCTGCTCCCCAGTCTTGGTGCCATTAGGGTGTACAGTTATCTCCAGCAAAACCCTCTGCATAGCTTCTTCCTCGCCGACGTCGTAAGCGTCATCCATCTCATCCAACATCGCGTTGAAATCCTCGTCCAGCATCTTGCGTCGATTCTCCAATGAGATCTGAATTATGAAGAGCTGTCCTGAAAATGCCAAAATGTTTTCGATGAAGCGTTTCTAGATAAACATACGATAGCAACCAATCAATGATCACGTAGTTGAGATGAAAACTGGTAGTTTCTGCTTGTTTTTCGTTTTATTAGTTGTATAATTTTACACTGTAGTTACTTGAAGAAACTCGGATCAAATAATATTTTACAGAAAAAGATTTTGTGAAAGATTTAGTTAAATTTCTGCTTAATCGTGATTATTAATCTATTCATATAATAAAGTTGTAGACGGTCGAAAGTCTGTACATGGAAGATATTTCATTAAAAGTTTACTAGAATCGACAACAGAACACGTTCCAACAGTTTTTTTATGTGTATACTGGAACTTTTGTCTGTTTATGTGTATACTGTAGTTATTTAAAGAAGTTTAGATAAAAGAATGTTGTACATTAAGGGTTATTTTTAAAGATTTACTTAGATGTCTGCTTATACACGGTTGTTAATTAGTAATAAAATAGTATATCGTAGTTTTGTCAAATGTTACTTCAGTAAGGAAATTATTAATTATTCTGTAGTAATTTACATACGATCTTCTGCTCGCGACTTCGTCTTTTTCAGATCCCAAGGGAACGTATTATCGGGGTATTAAGTATCCTTTGTCTCAACTTAGACCTTTCTCTATCTGTACATACGCCATTAATTGAATCAGGCGTTACTTTGCGGAACTCCATATTATTAACAACAATAATATTACTTTGCTATTCCGCTGTTTAATAACGTGCTAGTCAATCAGTGCCAACCCGTTATATTTACTTGCGTATTTTTTCATGCATTAATGGTCCCTCCCTCCCACCGCAAAATTAAATTCGCAAATAAACATGGATTCCATTGTCGGACGTCAGACCGACAACATCTCAAGCGTCTCCTGAGGATGCCTCGTAGAGAGGCGAAACACGTGTCGAGTTTTGGTATTATTGGTGGTGGTTTGTTATGTTTATTTGCGTATTTAATTTTGCGGTAATAAGTAATATTATTGTTGTTAATGTACATACGCCAAAGGAAATCGGTCGCCCAACTTCGTCTAATGGATCGGACACGGACCGCACAAATCCGAGCTCTCGATTGACCGAGTGAGCTAGGATACGTCCGCCAGATCCATCCTCGGATCCAGAATATTAAAGTCTTTGAATGACATATCTCTAACCAATTATATATTTTTTAAGAAGAGTTAACAATAGGGATGTCAACACATATTATATTTTGCAACAAAATTTAGTGAAATTGGTTCACAATGACGAATATAATCAATTAAAATTAAAATTGAATATAAATACTTATTTGATTTAAAAATATGACGTTTACAAAATTGAAAAAGAACAGCATTTATAATTTGTAAAATTTCTAAAAACCACTCATCAAATTCTCGCGGTTTACTGCAAAATTAATTGTAAGGCAAATATAATACTATACTAATATAAATATAATATACATAAAACGCAATATTTCGCGGTCTAGATAGCAATTTAATTATTTTTCCATACTCTAGAAAGCGCGGCTAGGAATAAGTGACGTCATACGTTCTCATCATTTTGTAAGGAGCGTTTTCGCGGGAAATACGAATGTCAGACTTTGACGCTCATTTCTGGCTTTTGTGTAGTTTTAACGAAGGGGATCGATTGATAGAATAAATAAAAAACACATCAATAAAAAACATTGTTATCGATGAATTCTCAATGTAAATTGAGACTTCGATGCCGTTAAGTGTTCAATACGCTGACGGTAGATGTGACTACACGTCACCCAGGATGACCTATACTACGAAGGATAAGATAGAGAAATTTGACAAGTCTAAGCGGTACGCGGATAGCACAATTGGAAGTGCACTGGGCTAGTGATCCAGTGGTTGTGGGTTCGAGTCCCGCTTCGAGTCAATTTTTTCTATTTTTCTTTCGATTTAAATATCGAAGATATTCGCTAGCAGACGTTTCTGCATAATAAAAAATAATTTAGAAAGGGGTAGCACATTGTTATCGATGAATTCTCAATGTAAATTGAGACTTCGATGCCGTTAAGTGTTCAATACGCTGACGGTAGATGTGACTACACGTCACCCATGATGACGTATACTACGAAGGATAAGATAGAGAAATTTGACAAGTCTAAGCGGTACTCGGATAGCACAATTGGAAGTGCACTGGGCTAGTGATCCAGTGGTTGTGGGTTCGAGTCCCGCTTCGAGTCAAATTTTTCTATTTTTCTTTCGATTTAAATATCGGAAATAAAAAAACAGTCAACTAGCCAATTGAGTAACAAACATCTTCAAAAACTTTCGCATTTATATTATGAGTAGAATAAATAATTTACGTTGGAGATCCTTTATTGGTGCGCCCAGTATCGATGTGGCATACGCGACATACGCGCCCGTAGCCAATCCTAGCTTCATCAGTTTCCCGGTGTCCAACAAACTGGAATTACAAAATTTCTATTACGAACAGTAGACCAGCCCAGGAGCGCCTATTTCTCGAACCCTTCTAACTTGTAATACAATACTTGAAGTACCTCCTCCTTACAGAAGACCACAGCCATAATAGCACTGCTACCTTTCAGGTATGTAGTGTTGTGTTCCTGATGGTGAGTAAGGTTCTCAGAGCTCCAACCCCCCTTAAAGGCCAGCAATGCGCTTGTGACTCCCCTGGTGTTGCGGGTGCCCATGGGCGACGGTAATTGCTTACCATCAGGCAATCCGTCTGCTCGTTTGACGCCTATGACATAAAAAAAAAGCAGGGACCTATTGCATAACAAGTTGTAACTTATGATCAGGGATCGGATAAATTTGCGTCATTGCTCGCAGTAATGTGGATATGACTCCAAATTAATCAAAATGTTATTCAATTAATTATTTTTGAAATAAAATTTTAGTTTCTTATATTTATTATGAAAATGTTATTTAATGCATTTTCGTCAGAAGAAAAATAAGTTACGATGTTAAACTGACACGATTATAAATAAATTTACGATTATTGGTCAGTCTTGCATAAAAAAAAAAGAGCAATTTCGCAAATTTGTCCGAGATCTGCTTATGATATAAGCGAAAGTCCCTTTCCCGATTCCTTTTATTAGAGTTCCGCTAATATTATTAGTTGTACATTGTTATGCAATGGACCCCAGAAGTCACTTTTTTGTCACCTGGGGCATATTGAATAACTACTTGTAACTTATAATATTAGCAGAAATCCCTTTCCGATTTCTTTTATTAGTTCCGCAAACATTATTAGTTTTAAATTGTTATGCAATGGGCCCCTGTTGTCAAAAAGATACTTCCGCTTGTATTACATGTTACAAGTGTTCGAAGAATAGTCCCCGGACGTTTACCTTAAATGAATATATTTTATGGCTAAAATATCATTATTTACTTACGTTGTCAAATATTGATTAAATGGCATAATGATCTCATGTAAATCCTTCAATTTTTTGGAACCTAAAATCTTCACCAATTTCACCAAAAATATAGAAAATGGATCGTTTCCCACTTCTTCGTGAGCCGTTACTGTGTCTTCACCTTTCTTTTCAAATCTATCAGCAACTTTAGGTTGATATGGTTTAGGAGTCATTACACCCATCTCTTCAAATCTGTCTGTCTCTGGACGAATTCTCAAAACCTCTTCTGGTTTCAGCTCTTTATATTCATATAAAAGTGTTGGCCTAGAGGTTGTGGACTCTGGCATCGGAAATACCTTTGTATGTATCCATGGATATACTGAATGGGCATTCGTTTGAGATACGGTTTTAATCCAGGGCAATACAGGATCAACAGTAACATCAATTTTATCTATTTTTTCTACTGCTGGTGCTCGAAAATATGCGGTATTAAGCTCTCGAGTTTTCATTGTTTTTTTAATGGCTTTTTCAGTTGGTGTTGTGTTTGCTTTACTTTTCTCCTTGTATTTACTTGAAGATTTAACTTCTTTCTCTTTCTTCTGAGCAATCATACGTCCGAAATTAAAGCTGGCTTTCATAGAAGATAGCTTTTGTAATGGTATTTTAAATTTTTGCTTAGCTGATGCTAAAACTTTAGTAACATCATTAGCTCGCTTGCTCGTCAGATATGATATTATAAGTGGTGTAGTGGAGAGCTTCATATTTATTGGTTCAGATTGTGGTTCAGTTAAACTAATCGTATTTACTTTCTCTACTATCGGTGTTCTGAAATAAGTGACATTTAAGTCTCCGGGAGTTTTTGCATTTTTAATTGTTTCGGTTTTTATTTGTTTAGTGACTTTACTTGTTGATTTTGAATATTGGACATTAGAATTCACTGATTTACTTGGTATTTTGATATCGCGTTCTTGATTCGGAGGATAATCAATTTCATAGTTAAAGTTAACTTTCATATCAGCTAGTTTTCGTAACGGTAACTGAATTTTTTCATTATCTGTTGCTAATACATTTTTAATAACTTTGTCTTGCTTAGTTGTCGTATATAATTTATTGTTTTGTGTAATAGGAGCAGTTTTAATTAATGGTGATATCCAATGAGATTCAGTGACAGTATGAACCATTTCTGTAGCTCTTGTTTCATGATAACTGGCACGTAAGTTTTGCGGCGAATATTCACTTTCGATTAAAACTTTTTTTACTTTATTATTGGGTTTATCTAACGATCTTGCATATGCGTTATTTAATACAACTCCTTTAGCTTTCGCAGAATAATCATGATTTAATTTAAAGCTTGCTTTCATAGAAGCTAGTTTGTCTAATGGCACCTTGAATCTTATAATAGCTGTAGCTAATGCATTATTCACAGTTGGCCTGTTTATTGGAGTTATAGAGGATCTCATTGTTTTTGTTACATGTGTTCTGTCACTGTTGCCAACTACGCGGAATCGTTGAAGTTTCTCTCCTGCTGTTACTGCAGTATCATCAGAATTCCGCATTGAATATCTGTTTAGTTGTTCATACCTTTCTTTAGTTGCTTTGTTTTGTATATATTTCTTTAAATCTGGTGTTTTACTTGGTTTTTCTTGATGCAGTTTATCCGATGACTTAGGTTCCAATGTGGTATATATTTTTTCCGGTTTTACCTCATCTGCAGGAATACTAACACTAAAATTATCCATGTAATCATATACATCTATGAAGTGATCGCCTTTTTTTTTAATTGGGGCATGTTTGGTCGTAATTTTTTTCCCGAAGATTTTAGATAATGCTAGTTTATAACCTTGCACTGTTGTAGATGTTGTTAAAATGGGTTGCATATATGTTGAAGGCAGTTTGGGGGTTTGCTTATATAATGATTCGTTCAATTTCTTAATGACAATCCGTGTTATAGTAAACAGGGCGTATATATCCGCTCTTGGGGTTGTGACGAGTCTTTTGGTTACCGGTATTGTGATAAATCTAATAGTACGATCTGTTGTGGGGACCGTAGCTTCTAAATTACTATTAGGTTCATTGATATTATCTCCCATTAATGTGGAATGTATATTATCATTAGCTTCAAGATTCGGTTCGTTTATAAAAGGCAAATGCGATTCGTTAATATCAACTGTTCCTGTAGTATCTGCAGGAACTGTATCATCAAAACTTTGTGTAAATTCAGGTTTATATATGAGAGTACTAATAACACTTTGACTTGGTGATTCTATTTCCTTTTCAAATTGATCATCATATAGTTTAGGGACCCATGCTGGAATATCTACTAGACTACGAATGGTGTTTTTTTTTGTTGGTTTTCTGAAGTAATACCTTCTTGCAACATTAATAGTGTTTTTTCTTTTTAAGTTTCTTGTTGGTCTATGGCTGTTATACACACTGTGAATGAAGGCTGGTCCATTTATAGGAAATAAAGTTTCTTTTATAATATCACCGTCTATCATATAGTCTCTTAGATCGGTTTGTGGTGTCATTGCGATCTCCAATGTCATTTCCATTAAAAATATTATACAATATAGATAATACATGTTCTAATGCGTATAAACTAGTCATAGATAAGATTAGATCCATTTATACTGTTTTTAATTCCGGGAATAATTTAGTATTAGTACACTTAGTTTTTTCACTAACCCTTTAATTATAGTTCTCACTAAGTCTTAAAACTATTTCACTGTCTAGAACATTTTTGTCAATGGATCCGACCTTGATTAGGCCATCCTATCTTTATTATGTATACCTATTTTAATACTTCAGCTGTACAGATATATATGGCTTGATTGTACCTAAAACTACCTATACCTATTTCACTTTGTAAAGGAACATTTCAAACTGAAATATATAAATATATAAAAAGTAAATAACATAAACTAGTTTAATATTTTATGCGCAACGCATATATTTTACGACTTGTTTATTGAGTTTTACGTTTTATTGCCTTGATTTTCTTAACCAGTGATTTAGGCAATACACAAATAGAACTGCGCCACCAGTTCGAGAGCTGGCGGCTTCCTCGCACAACGTATCGGCATTGCGATACAACGAGGAAATGCCGCCAGCATCCTTGGTACAATGTCTCAAAAGCCTTTTTTAGATTTAATTCAATGAACTCCCTATTCTATTGTCACTCGAGTTCAAATGTCGTTCGATTTATATTAAAAAAACATAACGAATTGGCGTTTCGTATCAATGACTGTTTTAATATCTATAGATACTAGAATAGACACCCCACTTGAATTTGACAGCTGTTCCAAATTTAAATTCATAACCTACTGCAACTGATTTCAGTAGGTAATGTTAACATTACATCCCCATTCACTTCTGATGGTTGGTAATGCTGGTCATTGCCTACGGTTTCTGGACGCATTTTAGAGCTCTTACGATATGTACAGACGCCATCAGATATATCGGAGCTGTGGAGGTGGTCACAAATATCTGAACAACGCCTCTATTGTCAGGGCAATAAAGTGCATGTTCAGATATTTGTGACCACCTCCACAGCTCCGATATATCTGATGGCGACTGTACGTAGATAAAGTAATATTATCGCAGACTGCCAAGATACAGCCTCAGCCTTAGCCTAGTTTGGAGTCTGATGGACATTGGACATACCTACCTCTCTTCGTCCGACATACCTCAGTGCCTCAAGACGAATGTATTTAATCAATGTGTGTTACCAGTAATGACTTACGGCTCCGAAACGTGGAATTTCACTATCGGCCTCATCTCAAAACTCAAAGTCGCTCAACGACCTATGGAGAGAGCTATGCTCGGGGTTTCTCTACCTGATCGACTCAGAAATCAGGAGATCCGTAGGCGAACTAAAGTCACCGACATAGCCCACCGGGTTATCAAGCTGAAGTGGCTATGGGCAGGCCACATTGCACGCAGAGAAGACGGCAGATGGGGTTGAAAGGTGCTCTAGTGGAGACCACGGGCAAGCAAGCGCAGCGTAGGTCGTCCAGCCACAAGATGGACACACACCTCATTAAGGTCGCTGGAAGACGCTGGATGCAGGTCGCTTCCAACCGGTATATGTGGAGGTCCAAGGGGGAGCCCTATGTTCAGCAGTGGACGTCTTATGGCTGAGATGCAAATGATGACCTCTCTGTAAAAAGTGATTTGTTAAATAAATCCTTTATTTATTTATTCCAATATATAAATCCTTTATTCCAATATCTTGCAGTGCCTCAAGACGAAGGTCTTCGACCAGTGAGCGACATATGGTGCTGAAACGTGGTCGCTTACTATGGGCCTCATAAGAAGGCTCAATCGGATCGCCAAACTTAAGTGGCAGTGGGCGGGGCACATTGCGCGCAGAACCGATGGCCGGTGGGGCGGAAAGGTTCTGGAGTGGCGACCACGAACTGGAAGACACAGCGTAGCACTGTGATTCCGCCCAAGGCCATAAATCGAAAGAAGTCATAAGCGTATCCCGGTTTAAAAGGTAAATAAAATGATTCACAAATAGACAATCTATCAAAAACTATAAATTTCACCAATATACATTGCAATTATCATTTGCATATGTGCAACGAAAGTGATAACATCTCAACCGTCATTAGCAGTACGCCGTTGACGCCGGAACTTAATCACTTTGTTATCGTGTATTATTATTACTATTTATTTATTAACACGTGGTGAAATCATGGAAATCCAAGAAGAAGGTATGTTCTTTACTTTCTAATATATTTCATTTATATATGTGTGTGTTTGAATTTTATACATATTTTCTACGAGATGCGTACACTTTTGTAAAAAATATTCTTAACTTTGAAATCAATTTGAGTTATACTTTGGTGCCGACTTGTGCCGAGGTAGAGGCATACGTCGTTTTGTAGATCTAACTGTCCTTAATAAGGGCTGTAAGTTTCATTTGCGTCTGTTTGCTCCTTTTCTAGTTATATGTGTATCAATGAACAAGTGTCGTTGGCCAAGAATAATGAGATTTTTTTCTAACATATTTGTATGTTTGTTTTAGGTACTTTCATGAGATGTGCTATTTCAAGGCGTGCTATTTTTGATACATGGCACTCCAAAGAAGGCACGGAAAAAGAAAAATCTCAACATGTTCTTGTTACTCTGACTGAAATGTTACCTCTTTCTGAGCACATTGAAAATGTCGATATGAAGATTTTAAATGACAAAATTTGCAATTTGTGCAAACGATTTTCATGATATTGGACAAAAATGTATAGAAGTCAGTTTAAAGTAATAGAAAATATGTAGATTGGCTTGCTGTAACGGAGTATATTGAAATAAATCGAAGTGTTGAGCCGCGTATTTTACAGCAGAATGATAACGTCGATTCATTCCCTTCTTGTTCGCGTGGCCGTCCGAAAAAAGATTTTAATGTGTGTAGTAAACGTACTAAAAGGAGAAGACTTGCTGAACTATCCAACTTAGATACGTCTGCTGTTAGTACGTTGCAAAACAGTTGGTTCATGAGGATAATTACAAATGGTATAAACTGCCCCCTTCTCTCCACAAAATTTTAATTCACTGTGCTGATATTATTAATCACAGTTTGCTGTCTATAGGGGAGCTATCTGAAGAAGCAGCTGAGGCGACTAACAAACACATTAAAGCATATCGACGAGACCATACACGAAAGATGAATCGCGTTTTACAGATTTGATTAACAGGCTTCTTCTTCATTCAGATCCACTAATTTCAGGTCTAAGAAAGTTACCTAAAAAAAATACTGTATTATCGAAATCTGTATTAAATTTGTTATCTTAAAATAAATAGTTTTCTGATTAACTGTTATTTGCTTTATTATTTATAAGTTTACATTTATACTATTATTACAAATTATACTGTTTCTTATTTTATTTTTTTGGTTTTATTTGATGTTTATTATAAACAAGAAACATTAAAACCACAATTTTTACACTGAAATAAGCAGTATAAAATATTTCAAAAAATCATTTGTCTCGAACAACTTTTCTAGACATAATAAAGAAGTATGGGTTTAATATATATACATAAAAAGGACACCAATATGTCAATTCATATTACTTTCATGGTAGTTTAACCGTTATCATAGATTAGAATATCTATTTCGCGATGTAGGTATTTATGGCCGCCCTTGTATGGGAGCGGAATCACCGTGCGTAGGTAGGCACAAGGTGGACCGACGACCTAGTTAGAGTCGCGGGATGCCGCTGGATGGGGAAAGCGCAGGATCGGTCTTCTTGGGTGGTTCTGGGGGAGGCCTATGTCCAGCAGTGGACGTCTTTCGGCTGACATGATGATGATGATGATGATGAGTGTAAAATTCCCAGTTGGAAAATGATTTTATTTTTTAAATTCGCATTTAATTTATATTCATCATCATCTTCCACGCGTTGTCCAGTTGTTTTACCACGGCTCATGGGAGCTCGGGTCCGCTTGGAAACTAATCCCAGGACTTTGCGCAGGCACTAGTTTTACGAAAGCGACAGCCATCTGATCTGGTTGGAGACGGTAAACGAGGCCTTATTGCGGTTAGAGCAGTTTCCCCACGATGTTTTCCTTCACCGAAAAGCGACTGGTAAATATCAAATGATATTTCGTACATAAAGTTCCGAAAAGCTCATGGGTGCAAGCCGGGGTTCGAACCTGCAACCGGGTTGCAAGTCGCACGCTCTTACCGCTAGGCCACCAGTGCTCTCCTCATTTGATATATCTTGCGTGCCGTGAGATGCTGGCTGTGCCGTGTAATGCCGGCTGACTAGAATAGCACCACCCCATCTCCTTCCGCGAGTGTCGTAAGAGGCGACAAAGGGAAAAGTCCTACGGACGGGCAACAGCGTCCGTCGAAACCCAATCGACAGCTACTGCGGTCGCGAACCCGCCTGCCATGCATGGTGACTATGGCAACTACCCACCAAGATGATACAAGTCATATTTGAGGGAGGCCTATGTCCAGCAGTGGACTACATACGGCTGAAATGTATATATGTAAAAAAAAATTGTAATTTGGTATCTTTGTAAACAATACGCCATCTCCGTTCCATCACCGGACGTCCAGGCGAGGGGAGCAGTTTCATCCTTACGTTGTGAATATTCCATTCATTCGCACGAAGCGATTCGCTTCTACCTTCCTAATGCGGACTGCTAAGGAATGGAATTCGCTCCCTTCGTCTGTATTCCCGGCAAGATATAATTTGGGTCTCTTCAAGTCAAGAGTGAATAGGCTGTTACTGAACCAGCGTGCTACACCTTCGACCTCGTCGTCACTTACCATCAGGTGCGACTGAAGTCAAACGTTGGTCAGTCTTGCATAAAAAAAAAAAAAAAAAATACTTTTATTTCCATTTTCACCATATTCAAATATATTGCCAATTGTGTACATATTGAAACTTTACCTGTAATACAAATATCATTTTCCTATTAAATGAATTCACAGATTCATCACACAGCTGTGTCAACAATGGTCATTGAAGATCCTTTACCTCTGCGGTTTAGTTAGTCTGTGGTTACGTTAATAACAATGAAGATCGAGGGAATTTTGCTATTCTGTGGTTTCCATTGTTACTTCATTTGTGTCATTATCTATGAAAAGGGACCTTATTGTCGATGGCGCTTACGTCGAACCGCGTTGCATTTGTACTGCGGCATCTTGAACAACGGCGTAAGCGCCATCGACAATAAGGTCCCTTTTCATAGATAATGTCACATTTATATACAGGTAAGGTAGGAGTATCACTGATTCATCTAGGCTACGCCGAAGTAATGACAGCAGAATTTCGTTTGTTAGATTTTTTTGTATACCGTAAAACGGGGTGAGTAGGCGCGGGAGAGGTGGGTTACGAATGGGGAGAGAAGGTTTGAGAGGGGGGTGAGAAGGGATTTTAAGGCTACCGCTACAAAATACGCATAATAAAAAAAATGGATCAACTATCTTCCAAAATCACCCTTGTATGAAAACCCCTCTCACCCCAAATACTAAGCACTACGGGGTGAGGCAGGTTTTTCTATTTATCGTCAAAGTTATGAAATGGAAATAACCAAAATAAAATACAAACGTCCGGAACACTTATTATATATACCATTCAGTTTTCATATGTAAAAATAAAATGTTATCGATTTCAGTTTTCAGTCAACTCACCCCATTTTACGGTAGGAGTAGCACTGATTCATCTAGGGTGCGCCGAAATAATGACAACAGAATTTCGTTTGTTAGAAACTTTTTATGTATAGTTATTCCTTAATCTTAGTCTTTGTGCGTCATAAGTTACACATTTAAGGATTAACTAAATAAATCATACGATTCAGAACGACTACTTGAATTTTGCGTTATAAAAATTACATCCAAAGTGACCTCTGAAAAAGATAGGCTTCTCTTAATACGTTGCAAATACTCAACAGAAGGTCGTAAGATTTTTTAATAATAACAAATTTACTTAAATTGAATATCATTTTATTAGGCAGACGTCCGGTTTTTTATCAAATAGCCCAGTAGCTGGTCCATCCTTTCCACCCAATAGCCTAGTACATTCTAGATTCCAATATAACTCAACAGTCCTTACACCATGGCGGGTGCTGTCTCTGTGCGCGTCACATGATACGGACAGGGGCAACATCCGCTTAGTGTACCCCTTACATTTCATTAAATTGTCGAAAGGGCCTCTGCGCGTTGGCTCGATCTGGCTCCGCGTACGCCTCCCAAATGTCCGGAACACCATTGTTCCGTGTACGGAAGAGACAAACAAATTTACTTATATTCTATAGCGAACTTGAAATTTAGTGAAAACACTCCTTTCGAATACAAGAAAAGTAATTTCAGCATTTGAAATTCATCTCCTAAGGGTCAAAAGGTGTTCTTCTGCGCGTGCGAAGCCGCGGGCAAAAGCTAATATAAATACCGGCCAGTTGGAAGGGAAGATTTCTGTACGGCCATCACTACATTTGTTATCAGTAGAGAGGAAGACGGATAGGTCAAGCTATGCTGATAAAGTTTCTATGAATTTAGGTTATCATTTAATATTAGATCTTCCTGTTATAATAAGGTAAATAAAATAATAATCCTCTTGTTTTGTACATACATTTGCCACGGCTCATGGGAGCCTAGGGTCCGCTTGCCAACTAATCCCAGGATTTGGTATAAGCACTAGTTTTACGAAAGCGACTGCCATCTAACCTTGCAACCCAGAGGGTAAACTTTTTTTTAGTATTTTAGTTTTGTTATTTTTACAAACTTTATTTAACTTGCAATGTTAGTATGTAAATATGTACGTTGTATGTTTGGGTAAAATCTTGTAACTCAATTTTGAAGCAGATATCTTTATCCGATTGTTCTTCATTTTAGTAAGCTCAAATCAGAGCCAGAAGATAGCCATAGCAACTCCTAAAATACAACAGATAAACCCGTGGTGTTTAGGCTCGTCAGAATACTTTCGAAAACAAGTATATACAGACATTATAATAAGAAACATAAAACTATACCTAAAATAAGAAAGATATATATATATATATATATATTTAAGTTTTTTTTATAATACTGTTTTGAAAAAATAAGTCCCGTCGAGTTTCTTGCCGGTCATAAAAGTGAAAACGCTTCTCGGGTCAGAGGTGAAGGGTTAGAACCGGTGTAGTTTTTATTTTTCTCTTTTACTTTTGTATACTCGACGTATAAAAGTGCCTTTGTAGCCTACTTACTGAATAAACATTTGAGTTTGAGGTAGAGAATGCTTTGTAGCATTAAGTCCGCATATTGTACTTTTGCGTTTTGTGCAATAAAGTTTAAATATATAAATGGAAGGAAATGCTGCCAGCATCCTTGGTGTGCTTCAAGGGCCTTTTTTACATTTAATAACTAGTTAAGTACTCGTATTTTAATGAATGTAATTATTGTATTATTAGACGACCCGTCAGGCCTAGTGGGTAGTGACCCTGCCTATGAAGCCGATGGTCCAGGGTTCAAATCCCAGTCAAGGCATTTATTTGTGTGATAAGCATAGATATTTGTTCATGAGTCATGGGTGTTTTCTATTTTAAGTATTTATATGTATCTATCTATTATATATATCGTCGTTTAGTACAGTCAAGTGCAAAAATTCGTTCACTGCCGAAGTTTCAAAAATAAATGTACCGAGCAACTCTATTGTACAGTAAATAAGGTTGTAGGACGTATTTGAAAGGATTCTTTCGGTACGTATTTTTGCACTTGACTGTACCTAAAACACAAGCTTTATTGAGCTTACCGTAGGACTAGGTCGATTTGTGTAAGATTGTCCCGAAATATTTATTTATTATTTATTGTAAATAAAGATTTATATGATAATAAACAAGTATGATTTTGATATTTCGTTATTTTGTTTTCCTTAAATCGTTAACATGCCGGGATCTCATTTGGTATCTAAAATTATCAATTTTATTAATATGTGACATTATCTAGCAAAAGGGACCTTATTGTCGATGGCGCTTACGCCATTGTTCACGGTTCCGCAATACAAACTCAACGCGGTTCGACGTAAGCGCCATCGACAATAAGGTCCCTTTTGCTAGATAATGTCACATATTGACCTAACTCCATAAATTGTATGAATATTTACATAATTTTACGATATCTAACTCCAACTTTGATCATAATAAGGAAAACTGGTGCTGTAATAATTGCTATAAAAACGTTGTAAGTATCATAGAATTTGTATGAAACATATTCCGTTTTTAATAGGGGCATAGAATATTAAGCGATTACAATTCAACAACGTACAATAACCTTTTTAAATGTTACGACCATTTTTTGAATCTTATACATATTGTACTAAGACCCGGGTCAAGATATATTAGGGGTAAGACAGTTAAAAAAAAATAGGTATGATGGTTTAAATTGACTTGTTGTTGTGTCTATAAAAAAAAGTCATCAAGAATTGGATTGGTGCCAAAATGGTTCTGTTGTAATACTTTTAATATTAAGATATAAATACTTTATTTTTAAATAAATATACAAGAATGACAATGACACAGTTCAGATAAGAAAGCATATTAAAGTATGTGTATTTTGTGAAGTCGAATTTGTTTATACATTATTATTTTTACTTTTATATTTTAGTATTTTCTTATCTTGTAATAAACTGTTTGATATGTTTTCTTATCGGACTACGCATAATTATGTAAGTACTTTAAGATTTGATGTATCACTGTATTGAAAAAATAAGTCCCGCCGTCGTTTCTTGCCGGTATCTTCACGGGTCAGAGGTGTAGGGTTTGAACCGGTGTAGATTTTTTTTTTGACGTTCATAAGTGCATGTAATGTGCCTAAATTGAAAAATAAAGATCTTTTATCTTTTTTTTATCTTTTTAATGACTAGGTACATCAAGTCTAAAAAAGGGAGGCATTCTACCAAGGATCATCATCATCATCATTTCCGCCGTAAGTCGTCCACTGCTGGACAGTTCCCCACAAATATGCCTTGTATCATCTTGAGGGATAGTTGCCATAGTTGCCACGCTTGATAGGCGGGTTGGCGAACGCAATAGGTGTAGATTGGGTTTCGACGCTGCCCGTCCGTCGATTTTTTTTCCCTTTATCGCCTCTTACGACACCCGCCGGAGGAAATGGGTGGTATTCTAGTCAGCCGGCACCACACGGCGTACCTAGGATGCTGGCGGCATTTCCACGTTGTATCGCAATGCTGATATTTTTTTTTTAACACATAAACATTTTTTTATGCAACAAATTGACTTGTTCAAACATTTTGATTTTACGGAACCCTAATCCCAAGTTAAAAAAAAAGTATCAAGCGTTCGACAGCTATAAAAAGCAAACGCATAGTTATTAACTTCACACAACTCAACAGAGCAAATTCAAGATGGCTTCCAAGACGCTCCTACTCCTGGTATTGGCGATAGTCTTCGTCAGCATGGCAGCAGCTGGGATGGTGAACGTGCCTCCTTGCAACGAAGTCTGCGGAAGGAGTGCTCCGGAGAGAAACGAGTGTTGTCGTGCCCATGGCTATCGTGGGGCAAACGGGTGCTCCCTGGACGGGTGGGCGTATTGTTACTAGTTTGATTTTGGGATAATTTCGAATGTGACAAGTAGCCGCCTCCAAGTCGATTCTCGCCGCCTTAACTAACTTCACAGTTCTAGAGTTTTCCTTGAGCCCGTGAAAGACATAGACATATAGGCTCCGTCGTTCCTAAAAAGTAGACCTTGGAAATAAGACGGTAGTTCCGGAAATTACTCAAAAATGGAGTGAATCTTCGTAGGAGTTTTGGTAAAAGCTAGTAGCCAAGCGACACGCAGATAAATGAAATTATATTTTATCAGCAATAAAGGTCATGAAGATTAAGAACAAGCGAATCCCAGACTCCCATGAGCCGTGGCAAAATACCGGGACAGCGTGAGGAAGATGAAGTAAATTTCCAGAACACCATCGAGCACAAAGAAGAATTATACAGAGAATGGTGATCAGAAAAGACAGAAGACCAACAAGACGTTTTGACCAAGTCAAGAAGGCCTCTGCCAAATTGCCTCTGCTCTTGGCCTCTAACAACATGGTGTAGCCAAGTCAAGACTGACAATCTCCAACAGAGGAGAGCCATGGAGTACCGAAGCTAATAGACGAAGATGGATGGAATTGATGAAATCACGGCAGCTTTTGGAAAACCAAGTGACGATCCTCAATCATGATGGACTGACTAAGAGATATAACTACACAGTTACAACGGAGACATTTATTTACAGAAATTACAATCGTATTATGATAACTACAAGTACTTAACTAGTTACAGTATAAAATCTAAAAAAGGCCCTTGAGGCATTGTACCAAGGATGCTGCATTTCCTCGTTGTATCGCAATGCTGATACGTTGTGCGAGGAAGCCGCCAGCTCTTCGGTCGCCAGTTACATCAACCAGACGGATTAAATCACGTGTATTTATATCGCACTAGGCGACATATTTATTCGGGCAGTGACGCACCCTCATCCCGAGCGGTGTGTCCTAGCCCGGACAGTAAGTTCAAGTTCATATATTTCGGACATTTTTTTTACTTCAATTAAGGCGCGATAAGAGTCACAGAGACAATCGTCACTGCTGACTCGGCTTGACAATGAGTACCAGAGCTTACCCGAAACATGTCGCTTAGTGCGATATAGGTACACCCGAGTTCATCTGTTGTAACTAAGTGGTTGTAGCTTACTGCTTAATCATATCAAGAAAGATTACAATCGAAATTATCCCAACACACACATAATTGGCTGAGGTTACTTAGGTACTATGTATTAGTAGGCTGTTGATGTATTCATCAGACTTAATAATACAGTTCTATCAAGAAATCTCAGAAGACTTGTAACTATCTTGACGTTGTAAGGGTGCGCACTAGTGTTTTACGCCAGTCGAATAAACCGCGAGACAGAAACGCCAGTGTGCACACACCCTAATACCTGAAAGCTGGAATACTTGTTTTATATAAAGAAAGTAAATATATAATTTACTTACTTTGTATCGTTGTTTGATTTCACTTTCAAAAAATGAATAATTATCTAGGAAAAGGGACCTTATTGTCGATGGCACTTACGTCGAATCGCGTTGCGTTTGTATTGTATCGTCTTGAACAACGACATAAGCGCCATCGACAATAAGGTCCCTTTTCATAGATAATGACACGACAAATGTGTATCAACTAGCAATTAAACGAAGAGAAATTGCAAAAATAGCAATATTGCTCATGGAAAGTTCTTGGTATTTCATACATTAAATAAATAAATAAATATTTCTGGACAATCTTCGATATTTAAATCGAAAGAAAAATAGAAAAATTTGACTCGCAGCGGGACTCGAACCCACAACCACTGGATCACTAGCCCAGTGCACTTCCAATTGTGCTATACGAGTACCGCTGAGACTTGTCGAATTTTTCTATCTATCCCTCGTCGTATACGTCATCATGGGTGACGTGTAAACACATCTACCGCCAGCGTATTGAACACTAAACGGCATCGAAGTCTCAATTCATATTGAGAATTCATCGATAACAATGTGCTACCCCTTTCTAAATTAAATTCGAGTCCCGCTGCGAGTCAAATTTTTCTATTTTTCTTTCGATTTAAATATCGAAGATATTCGCTAGCAGACGTTTCTGCATAATAAAAAAATAATTTCTGGACAATCTTACACAAATCGACCTAGTCCTACGGTAAGCTCAGTAAGGCTTGTGTTGTAGGTACTAGACGACGATATATATAATAGATAGATACATATAAATACTTAAATACATAGAAAACACCCATGACTCAGGAACAGATATCTGTGCTCATCACAAATAAATGCCCTGACTGGGAATCGAACCCAGGACATTGGGTCTTTCGGCAGGGTCACTACCCACTAGGCCAGACCGGTCGTCAATTTATTATGAAGCTTTAATACCAATTTCCATGGCACACTTGGCACTTCTATATTCATACAAACCACAGTGTGTAACAATCGTAAAACTGTTTTTGTCAAAAACTAAATTTTGGTACAACCTTTTAATAAATAAAATAAAAAAACTTCTTTTTTTTTTTTATGACAAAGGTGGCAAACGAGCAGACGGATTGCCTGATGGTAAGCAATTACCGTCGCCCATGGGCACTCGCAACACCAAGGGAGTCACAAGCGCGTTGCCGACCTATAAGTGGGTTGGAGCTCTGGGAACCTTATTCACCATCAGGAACACAACACTACATACCAGAAAGGTAGCAGTGCTGTTATGGCTGTGGTCTTCTGTAAGGAGGAGGTACTTCCCCAGTCGGGCTTCTCCAGACTCAAGCGTGATGGTACTTCGCTGTGCCCTACCTCTCATTGTTGGACGTAGTTTAAGGACATACCCGGGTCCAAATTTCAGACCAATAATGATCCATAATTATTTATTGCCGAATATATTAATATGCCGAATAATATTCTATTGCCGACTGTACTTTTTTGCATATTCATCAACTACTAAATATAGCATCATAATAGCACTGCTACCTTTCAGGTATGTAGTGTTGTGTTCCTGATGGTGAGTAAGGTTCCCAGAGCTCCAACCCCCCTTAAAGGCCGGCAACGCGCTTGTGACTCCCCTAGTGTTGCGGGTGGGCGAAATTGCTTACCACCCGGCAAACCGTCTGCTCGTTTGCCGCCTATGTCATAAAAAAAAACTACTCATCGAGAGGATTCTAAGGAGCCTAAACACCACGGGTTTATCTTGTGTATTTTAGGCTCTTTTAGGAGTTGGTTTTGCTACCTTCCGGCTCCAGCATCAGACCAGATCAGTGGTACCATCATATTGCATTATTACGAGTAACTTAACTACTACATCATCATCTTCCTCGTGTTGCCACGGCTCATGGGAGCCTGGGGTCAGCTTGGCAACTAATCCCAGGATTTGGCGTAGGCACTAGTTTCACGCGATTGCCATCTGACCTTCCAATCCAGAGGGTGAACTAGGCCTTATTGGGACTAGTCCAGTCACGATGTTTTCCTTCAACGAAAAGCGACTGGTTAATATCAAATGATATTCCGTACATAAGTTCCGAAAACTCATTGGTACAGCCGGGGTTTGAACCTGCGACCTCCGGATTGCAAGTCGCACGCTCTTACCGCTAGGCCACCAGCGCACTTAATTAACTTATCTACCTACTACATTTTTTTCCATCAAATATTTTATTTACAGAAATTACAATCGTATTATGATAACTACAAGTACTTAACTAGTTAAAGTATAAAATCTAAAATTGAGGCATTGTACCAAGGATGCTGGCGGCATTTCCTCGTTGTATCGCAATGCTGATATCTACTACATTAGTCACTAAATAAAAATAAAAAAACGAAAATGTAAAAAAGGCCCTTGAGGCATTGTATGTACCTACCAAGGATGCTTTCGAGTGCACGACAAAAAATCGGCCACCTGATACCCTCATCACTTGTTGCCATGGTTAAGGTTCCATGCAAAAAGGTTAAGTTTCCATAAACCACAGTTTTGCAATCTAAAACATATTTGTGACATTATCTATGAAAAGGGATCTTATTGTCGATGGCGCTTATGTCGTTGTTCAAGACGATACAATACAAACGCAACTCGATTCGACGTAAGTGCCATCGACAATAAGGCCCCTTTTCCTAGATAATGACACATTTTTTTGTCGAAACTAGTATTTTTCTTTCCATAATGGATAAGCCAAGTCTGTTAATAGAGGTATAATGCGACAATATTCTTTCTAAAAAAAACTATGCTTTTTTTCCTTTAGCTGGTGTGACAGAATAATATATACAAAAGTTGCTTCCCCCAAGTCTATATAGTAGATAATTGGTCGTAATTAAATATAATCGCGATAAATACTCGATTGAGGAAAATCTAGTTTATTGTTTTGATAAAATCACGTTGTTGCCATGATCTATTGAGACATTTTCCTTATAAACCAACCATACATTGTAGCTACTTATCACAACAAAATATTGAAAACTCGATCCTAGTTAAGCGTTTCTCGGAAAAAATGCCACTATTATAATCTTTTTCAAAAAGCTTATGCGTTATGTGACATCTGGCCCCTATTTCACCACAGCGACAATTGTCACGATTCCCGACATATGTACATTTCTGACGTTGCAGGTGTCCATTGGTTATATTGACTGCTTACCATCGGGTGGGACGTGTGCCTGTTTGCCACCAACACGTTAGTTTCAATAAATTGAAATGACAGATGTCACGAGAAATACGACAATTGTTGCGAAATTCCTACAGTGCAGAGGTCTAATCACATGTCGAAAAATATAGAAATTTCTTTTGAGAATCGTGACAATTGTCAAGAGCTCTTCTGGTGACTACTACCTATTTATTGACGATATAATACAAAATAACGGTATTTTATTTGAAATTAACGTGTTGGTGGCAAACAGGCACACGTCCCACCCAATGGTAAGCGGTCAATATAACCAATGGACACCTGCAACGTCAGAAATTTACATATGTCGGGAATCGTGGCAATTGTCGCTGTGGTGAAATAGGGGCCTATAATTTCCACACATTTTTTCCATTTGCACTGGGCTAGTGATCCAGTGGTTGTGGGTTCGAGTCCCGCTCCGAGTCAAATTTTTCTATTTTCCTTTCGATTTAAATATCGAATTTCCACACAATTAATATATATATTTTTTATTCAGAAACAACTAAATACATACACAATCAATAATTTAAATTAACAATAAAAATTCAACTAAGACTAACATAACATATAAACTTCTCATTCCCCGAGACGACTGGTACCTGGTGCAAATGTGCCAAAAATACTGGCGGCATTGCCACGCTGTATCGCCAGCGATATTTGCTGCACGAGGTACCACCACCTCTCTCCCTTAGGCGTCGGCCTAGATTGGCAATATTTTTTTTGCCAATTTATAATCTCAGAACGTGAAACTTATACATATATATATATAAACGTGAAAGTCCTGACTAACTGGCTAATTGACGCCCAGAACAAACCGATTAACCTAGATAGCTGATTTTTTTGTAATAAGTAGTGTACCGTTTGGAGCTACTTGAAGGTTTTTTTGGAAATTCCACCATTAAGGGGGTAAAAAAGGGGTTGAAAGTTTGTATGGGGATGGTGTAAAATTTAAAGCGAGAGAACTGTTTTTTTTCCAAACACACATAGTCGAATAAGGATATTCGAAAAAGTAATTTCAGCGTTTTTTGAAAACATCCCCTAAGGGGTCAAAATGGGGGTTAAAAGTTTGTATGGAAATGGAGTCAAAAGTCAACTGAGAGATTTAAAAGGATGTGTTTTAACTCCTTATTTAATGAAAAGAAAACATAAATATTGATTGATATTTAAATCGAAATAAATAAATAAATAAATATTTTGGGACAATCTTACACAAATCGACCTAGTCCTACGGTAAGCTCAGTAAGGCTTGTGTTGTAGGTACTAGACGACGATATATATAATAGATAGATACATATAAATACTTAAATAGATAGAAAACACCCATGACTCAGGAACAAATATCTGTGCTCATCACACAAATAAATGCCCCGACTGGGAATCGAACCCAGGACCATCGGCTTCATAGGCAGGGTCACTATCCACGAGGCCAGACCGGTCGTCAAAGAAAAAATAGAAAAATTTGACCCGCTGCGAGTCAAATTTTTATATTTTTTCTTGTGATTTATATATCGATAATATGCTAACAGACGTTTCTGCTTAATATAAAAATAAATAATGATTGCTACCGGTTACAGGTACCTACTTATTCTTCTGCGCGTGCGAACCCGCGGGCAAAAGCTATAGTAAGTAGGTTATAAATTGTATTGAAATGACAGGTGCCACAGAACTAGAGCTATTTGAAAAAGATTATAGTGGCAATTAAAAAAACTAAACAGGTTTTTTTTTTTATGACAAAATGTGGCAAACGAGCAGACGGATTGCCTGATGGTAAGCAATTACCGTCGCCCTTGGGCACCCGCAACACCAAGGGAGTCACAAGCGCGTTGCCGACCTTTAAAGGGTGTTGGAGCTCTGGGAACCTTACTCACCATCAGGAACACAACACTACATACCTAAAAGGTAGCAGTGCTATTATGGCTGTGGTCTTCTGTAAGGAGGAGGTACTTCCCCAGTTGGGCTTCTCCAGACTCAAGCGTGATGGTACTTCGCTGTGCCCTACCTCTTATTGTTGGACGTAGTTTAAGGACATACCCGGATCCAAAAATTAAGATGCTGCTTTGAAGATGAATTTCGGGTTTTTTAAGATGCTGCTTTCTTATTTTATTAGAAAGCGTGATTCAGAGTAGAAAAACATAAAATTTACGTAAAATACCTAATCCAATTTTAAAATTAAAAAGCGGCATTCATCCCACTTAAAGACTTTACAAAGTCACCATTAATGTCATTTCAGCAGGAAGACGTACACAGCTAGACATTGGTATCCACCAAATAATGTATGTTGGTAGTTGTCAAAGCCGCAACGCTTGGCAGGCGGGTTGGCGACCGCAGCAGCTGTTGATTCGGCTTCGACAGTACTTCTGTCGGGTTTTTTCACGTCGCCTCTTAGCAGGAAAAGATGGAGACATGAAATGAATATATAATTATGTATTAACTAGGTAAATTAGTATTTATAAAAATAAAACGTCATTTATTGTCGCAAAGTATACAACACAAGGAACAAGGAAAATACAAGTATATACAAAGAAAATAATGATAATGATAATGCAGATGGGGCGAAATTCGACACAAAAAGTGTGATACGCAGCTATCACTACTTCTGTGACGAGTGTATTGGAATGTATCAGGTGATCTCGCTAGTGACTGCCAGTTTTCAGTTATCGAATCGCACCCCTAGGAACATACAAAAATGCTTTTTGTTATTTGCTTCTAGGTACACACTTTATATATTAGTTACAGCTCAATAAGGCCTCATAGTTTAAGTAAAAAATAAGTAATTAAGTGTAAAAGAAAACGACTTGGCACTTACAAGTAAATAGTGCGACAATATGCTCGGAATTTAATAGAAATTTAAGTAAAAAAAGTCATACATCATTATGTAGTTCATAACATGAAACGTAAACATCAAAAACCCACTAGTAAAAGTTTAAGGAAAATCTCGCAATATGCAAATCTCAGCAAACAAAACCGCTATCTGCCTCTATAAATACGGACCCAGCTAGTTACAGTCACAGTTCAACTTGAACTCAAGCTGACAGCAGTTCCACAATGGTGTCCAAGTCGAGCATGTGCCTGCTGGTGTGCGTGGCGCTCATGGTGGTGGTGTCGCAGCCGGAGCACGCGGTGGCGGCCGACGTGCACATCGGCAGCTGCGTGTGGGGCGCCGTGAACTACACCTCCGACTGCAACAAGGAGTGCAAGCGGCGCGGGTACCGCGGCGGACACTGCGGCAGCTTCGCCAACGTCAACTGCTGGTGCGAGAAAAAGTAGACTGAGCGATGGACTCCGGACTCCTTAAACAGCGAACAGGCGAACGAGCTGTGAAGCATTCTGCGATCCCAAAAACCTAATGCCTCTGCAGCAAACGTCCATAGATAATAATAGAGAAAAAGACTTCAATTTGATCAGCATAAAGTCAAATGTATAAACACATCTTTCACCCGGAAATATTATCCTTAAACAGCAGCATGATTTTGAGTGGAGCATCCTGCGATGCTACCGCGTATAACGATATTCGTAAACGAACGTTTGTCTCTGTCACTTTCATGTCGCCTCAATTGAAATAAAAGAGAAAGATGCTCGGAAAACTAACTTCAGTGTTCGCGGTACCAGCCCTGCTCCCAGAAACTCATGCTGGCAAATGCTAGAGGTCGCACCCTGTTGTGATCTATGAAGACGTCCAGCAGATGTTAGCAGTAATTTAGACTTTTCGAAAAATTTAATGGATTCCAACAATGGGGAACTTCCGCGGTATTGACCCCAAACTTTGAGAGGAAACCGGCGGCCGGAAGCAACTGCGATCATCTGCTGACCTTGGCGATTATGGCATTAAACCTATGCTAGTCCCTTGAGGATGTTTATGGAATTCTGCTGATAATATGATTATAATCGAGCTAAGGATATCCAGACTTATATTTCACCAGCGAAAAGGATTCCAATGAGGCTTTGTACTAACACACCTTTACTCGTAGATGTGATAACTGAAAGTACTTTTCAACCGCAGAGACAACTGTATCAAACTTCTTCTAGAACCATAATGTGGTGCAGATCATCAGTGGAATCTTAAAGAATTGAGACTAATTTAACATATTATGCACTACCGGACGCATTAAAGAAATGGACTTCTTCGACATACTTCATAGTAAAAGTGTGTAAAAGTATTGTTTTAGTATTTTTTTTTTTAATTTTTAAGATCTTTAGTTGTACTGTGTTATTTTTTTGTTAAGTAATAAACAGCTTATACAATATTTCTATTTTTCATTTCTGATAATATTTGAAATATACATCTAATCATTGCAAATACAATATCGGGCCATGCTCAGTGTACAGTCGCCATCAGATATATCGGAGCTGTGGAGGTGGTCACAAATATCTGAACAACGCCTCTATTGTCAAGGCTATAAAGCGCATGTTCCGATATTTGTGACCACCTCCACAGCTCCGATATATCTGATGGCGACTGTACGTTTCACCCGGTCAAGTACGAAGTAATTTTACTTGTCATTCTTTAGTCGGTAAGTTGTAATTTTATGATTTTTGTTATATTTTTGCTAAATCCAAAAATTTTTTGGAACTTGCAGTTCAAAAGTTAGCGGGGAAAGCATTTTTTTACTTACTTCCTTAAACCCAAAATCTATTTCAAATACCTAAGGCCCATTTCTTGAACACTTGTATCTTGTAATACAAGCGGAAGTCACTTTTTGACACCTGTTGTTAGAAAGAGACTTCCACTGGTATTACAAGGTACAAGTGTTCGAGAAATAGGCCCCTGTATAACGACAAAAAATGCCACCCTGTTCACATGTAGGAAAGGTACAGTCAGCGTCATATAGTTGGTAGCAACCAAAGTACTCATAAAGTTCGGTACACCATAGTATTTATATGGTGTACCTAACTATTTGACTACTTGGAATGCTGCCAACTATATGACGCTGACTGTACCGTATTTTTTTTCCTTTCAACACTGTACGTCTGGATCTTGTCCGCGGTCACTAAGCATAGCCGGGGCCGGATAGACACTAAGTACTATACCCTTACTATAAATCAGTGATTCCCAAAGTGGTCCAGGTGGACCCCCAGGGGTCCACTGGACGCTCGATGGGGGTCTACGTTGGCTGACGACTTATGAGTATGCAGTAGAAATGTAGCAGCAAGGGGGTCCACCGAAACCAGTAAAATTTTGAAAGAGGTCCACGAGAAAAAAAAGTATGGGAACCTCTGCTATAAATTGTGACATTAAGGTTTTCGAAAACGAGTATCGAGTTTACTATCTGTGCATCTCGCTTGTACTATTTTAGTGCGAACGAGATGCACAGATAGTAAACTCGATACTCGTTATCGAAAACGTCCATGTCACAACTCATGGTAAGGTTACTAGTAGTAAACACTATAGTTGACTACGAAACCCTTAAGGCCGGATTTCGCGCAACTATTGACGATCGGTGTGGCCTAGTGGGTAGTGACGTAGTGACCCTGCCTATGAAGCCGATGCTCCTGTGTCCAAATCCCAGTCATGGCATTTATTTGTGGGATGAGCACAGATATTTGTTCCTGAGTCATGGGTGTTTCCTATGTAATGGGTTACTCAAGCGATTCTAAAATGCACCTAACGCCTGACGGATTAGAAAAAGCTCAAGTTATCATGGAAGGCTTCCTACCGCAAGTTTCAATAGAAAGATACCTCAAAATCTACAACTTTTATTTTTTTTTTTTTTTTTTTTTTTATGACATAGGCGGCAAACGAGCAGACGGATTGCCTGGTGGTAAGCAATTACCGTCGCCCATGGGCACCCGTAACACCAAGGGAGTCACAAGCACGTTGCCGGCCTTTAAGGGGGGTTGGAGCTCTGGGAACCTTACTCACCATCAGGAACACAACACTACATACCTGAAAGGTAGCAGTGCTATTATGGCTGTGGTCTTCTGTAAGGAGGAGGTACTTCCCCAGTTGGGCTGCCCCAGATTCAAGCGTGATGGTCATCGCTGTGCCCTACCTCTCATTGTTGGACGTAGTTTAAGGACATACCCGGGTCCAAATGGTTTTTATGAAATGGAGGTCCGAGAAATAAGTGGTCTTTGTGCTGATTCTTACATATTTCAATGATTTATGAACTTAAACACCAAACACGACGTATAGATTAATTCAAACAAGCTGATGCGGTAAGATTTGTGTTTATGTCAGTTGGTTTATAATCTAAGGCCTCTATTTCCACCGGGAGACCATGGTAGCGCAACCAGTCTCAAATTGTATGCAGCTTTCGCAACCAAGTTGACACCAGGTGAGATGCCCTTCATACAATATGTTGGTTGCTGGCGACTGGTTGCGCCGCTATGATGTCCCGGTGGAATATAGGCTTAATAGTCATTTTTTAAAATTTCTTCTTGCTCTTACTTTACTTTCCTCGCATTCGAAATGAAAACAAGAATGGTTAACTCGGGTAACTCTCTCTCTCACTTCGTTCGAGCATTAAACTACCTCGTCGGGAATGGGTGGTTTTCAGCCTTAGGTTAACAATATACTATTTTAAAGAATCAAAACTTTCATGGACCAATGTATTTTTTATTAATAGCGGGAATTTGTATATCCATACTAATACTAATTATAAATGCGAAAGTGTGTCTGTTTGTTTGTCCGTCTTTCAAGGCAAAACGGAGCGATGAATTGACGTGATTTTTTAAGTGGAGGTAGTTGAAGGGACGGAGAGTGACATAGGCTACTTCTTCCAGCGGGAAAACATCTCATTCCCATGGGAAGACTCAATATGTTACATTTTCCTCTAGCCATGCGGGCGAAGCCACGGGCATCATCTAGTTGGGTTATATCTAAATCCGAAGTACAGAATTTGTAAATAAACATATCATAATTTAAGTAGAGATTAAGATAAGATGAGACAGTAATTTAATTCAGGTTAAACAAACTTCACCTACATATCTGAATGTTTTGTTTAATAGTTTTGAATATTATGTTATGTTGCCATGTCGCTAAAATAATAGGTGAAGCTTAAGTTTCATGTAGTATCAGCTTTTTAACATAAATTTAATACATACATACAGATAAGATAAAAAAAGATAAAAGATCTTTATTTTTCAATTTAGGCACATTACATGCACTTATGAACGTCAAAAAAAAAAATCTACACCGGTTCAAACCCTACACCTCTGACCCGTGAAGATACCGGCAAGAAACGACGGCGGGACTTATTTTTTCAATACAGTGATACATCAAATCTTAAAGTACTTACATAATTATGCGTAGTCCGATAAGAAAACATATCATACAGTTTATTACAAGACATGAAAATACGAGTACAAAATATAAAAGTAAAAATAATAATGTATAAACAAATTCGACTTCACAAAATAGACATACTTTAATATGCTTTCTTATCTGAACTGTGTCATTTACATGAGCTGGCAGTACATACAATTGTTGAATTAATTGCTAGGTGGTTTTGGTAGTTTCTGGTTTGGGCCATGCATGTTTGTCTGTCAAATAATCCTCTACTCTGTAATAGCCCTTAGACATCAAAGACTTTTTTAAGTAATTCTTAAGTACTGGGAAGGGTAATTTTAAGGCATCATAAGGTAACTTGTTATATAAATGAATACATTGCCCATAAAATGATTTATACACTTTACGCACACGACACTTTCTAATAGCAAGCTTATTCTTATTTCTAGTGTTATAGGTATGGATGTCACAATTTTTGGTAAACAACTGAAGGTTTTTAATAACGTACATAATGTTTTCGTATATATATTGACAAGCTACAGTTAATATATTAATTTCTTTAAAAAGTTTTCTAACAGATGCACCTGCTTTTAAGTTATACATAAAACGAATGGCTCTTTTTTGTAATACAAATATAGTCTGTATGTCAGCTGCTTTGCCCCAAACCAGAATACATTTCAGCCGTATGCAATCCACTGCTGGATACAGGCCTCCCACAAATATGACTTGTATCATCTTGGGGGTAGTTGCCATAGTCGCCACGTTTGGCAGGCTGTGAGGTCAAACGCTGGTCAGTCTTGTATTTGTATTGTGTCTTTGTATTGTGTGCTCTATGATCAACAGTCCACAGTCTCCCAATTACCTCAAGTCTCTCTTTAATTATTACGGTGTTACCCGAGACCGTCAGCTTCGCTCTACAGGCAACATGTCCCTGTCCATCCCCCATCACCGTACTGGATTTATGTCGAATTCCTTCTCTGTGCAGGTCGCGCGCCTTTGGAAGCCTTCCCATTAGTAACAAAAATTCTCCAAATAAGTATGCATCTAAAAAATCAGTACGTGTTCTCTTTACTAATAGAATGAAGGATTCCTAGTTCTCTGCTTGATTTGGTTTGTCTATATTTATTTATTTATGTATATTATATATTTAAATACATGTTTAGTTTATGTATATACTTGTATATCCGTATGTATTAATTTGTTTTTGATTTTGCTTTTAGCAGTGCTACCTTTCAGGTATGTAGTGTTGTGTTCCTGATGGTGAGTAAGGTTCCCAGAGCTCCAACCCCCCTTAAAGGCCGGCAACGCGCTTGTGACTCCTCTGGTGTTGCGGGTGCCCATGGGCGACGGTAATTGCTTACCATCAGGCAATCCGTCTGCTCGTTTGCCGCCTATGTCATAAAAAAAAAAAAAAAAAAAATAGCAGCACCGCCCACAATATCTCTGCTTTGCCTAAAAGTTGACTGGTAGAGAATGCTTTATAACATTAAGCCCGCGTTTTGTACTGTAAGATTTTCTTTTGTGCAATAAAGATTAAATAAATAAATAAATATTAATAAAATACAGAGCGTCATAGCTAAATTATACTCTATTGACTACCGAACCCTAAAATTTAATTATTGAAATAATTGCACTCATACCGGTCCAGTAAGTCTATGATACATCAAGGGAGATCGAACAGCTCAAGAAAAACCCGCTACACGTGCTAAGTAGAACGTGAAACGCGTTAATTAGCCTCCGAGTTGAATCAACGAGGAAAATACGCCCGTTTCATGATTCTGGAGAATCCTAGTTTCCTTAACAAAGCATATAAATACGTTATGCTGTTAGACTTGAACACAGAACTCACTTGTTTCTCAAGAAGACTACATTCAGATTTCAAACAGCGAAAATGGTTTCCAAATCGACGATGTGCCTTTTGGTCTGCGTAGCGTTCATGGTGATCGTGTCACAACCGCAAAACTCAGTGCAAGCTGATGTGCATATTGGCAGCTGTGTTTGGGGTGCAGTGGACTACACGTCTAATTGCAACGGCGAATGCAAGAGGCGCGGCTACAAGGGCGGGCATTGTGGGAGCTTCGCGAATGTCAACTGTTGGTGTGAACAGTAGAAGTCCAGAATTTTCAAGATTATCTTCTGCAGTATTCTACAGGAAACTCCAGCCGCAATCTTCCAGTGATGTGGTCATCCATCCATTTCCAATATAAGCGAGACTGATTAAAAAAAATCTGTTTAGTATACTTAAATTTAACTTTTGTATGTTCTGTAGAACATCGCAAATAGTTCATTTGTCTTTGGTTTGTATCGCAGTTTTCTATGTAATTTTTTTAAAAATTGCCTTGTCTATTCTGTGCATTAACTTATATTTTAATAAAATGTTAAACAAATATTTGTAACGTTTTTAAATCTCAACGATACCCCGTATTTGTAGTTGTTATGATTATTGGCTATACTCCCCAAAATGATACCAAGTCATATTTGGGGGAAGCCAATGTCTAGCAGTGGCTGACATGACTTTTCAATATATCGTATTATTCGAATACTGTTCAGTATATATTCGAATAATACGACATATTGAAAAGTAAACTAGCATTGTCATCAATGATAATAATAACCATCATCATCATCGTGTTAGCCACTGTTGGACGAGATATTAAAATAAAACAATGTGAAAAAATCAAACATTCGCCATCCCTAGGAACTTTAGACCTTAGGCCTATTTCTCGAACTTTTTGATACCTATTGTTAGAAAGAGACTTCCGCTTGTATTACAACCTACAAGTGTTCGAGAAATAGGCTCCTTGTCTTGTCCGTAAAACTTGGTTATATTTTGAAGTCATTTTCTAATTTTTATACTTGTCATGTTGAAGGTTAGGTACTTATCTTTATCATCTAAGACATGCTCTTGAAAAAATCATCGTTTGTCTATGAAATTAATAGATGAGCTCTGCTATATTTTCCCAATAAGGGGTGTATTTGCCGTGTGATGCCGGCTGACTATAATAACACCACCTCCTCCCGCGGGTGTCGTAAGAGGCGACAAATTTGTTATATACAGACACTGTGACTCATGGATATGCCCTTATATTGGACACGAATATAAATCTAGAGTATTCAAATAAACACTTTTTGAAGCGATCTGGCCGGGTAAATAACCGTGCAATAAGTGTAATTTTTGCTGATTTTGAAAATTATGTAGTTGCAACCAGCGAATGTAATGGTTGTCCATCTCAGTTACATGTATCGTCCAGAGATGAGACTGAACAGATATTAACTACAAACACTCCCTGTCTCCATAATAACAGTACATCTTTTTTAGGTCCCAGACTCACCACAGGCAAAACAACCTAGACAATTCTTTGGCCTGCTTGAGGGTTTATTACCAAAATGTATGTGGTGTTACGAATAAAAGGGATGAATTGGAATTATATTTGTATTCTCTAGCTGACGACCAGCACTATGTTTGCATAAGTGAGCATTTTCTTAACGCTCACTCAGCGCCTCTTTTTAGTTTAGAAGAGTTCAATTTAGCGGCATTTAATACCAGGACTAGAAAGAAAAGAGGGGGGGGCGTCACTTATATTGGGACGAAAAAACAGAAAGTATGAAGAACTTACTATATGTAAAAAACTGTATAAGGACGAGAGTTTTGAGGTATGTGGAGTCAGGGACTGCGATAC
This sequence comes from Grapholita molesta, assembly GCA_022674325.2. Lineage (NCBI taxonomy): Eukaryota > Metazoa > Arthropoda > Insecta > Lepidoptera > Tortricidae > Grapholita > Grapholita molesta. The sequence continues at coordinate 4,801,619 of CP053147.2, forward strand.
AAATGTTAACATCATATGTTGTTACCGTAATCCAGTAGATGCAAATTTTGATTGTTTTATTAGTCAACTTGAACAGCTTCTTGAACATTTTTTTGACAAGGATTGTGTAATTTGTGGGGACTTCAATATCAATTTGTTGAAGGAGGACAAAAAAACTGCAGAATTTGTGTCCTTGCTGGTTTCTTACAACTTTCGACATTTAATAACGGCTGTTACATTTATACGTAATGAAATAAACTCATGTCTGGACAATGTCTTGACCAATTTGCCCGAACAACGAGTACCCATTCCTTTAGTGGATCATAATGGTCTGGCCGATGGACACGCAGCCATTATTAGCACTTTTACTGTAAAAAAAAACATAAATGCAACCGGTAATTCATCATGTAAAAAAAACCTTTGGAGGATCGTAAAAAAATATAATAGTATTTCTAAAGCTCAATTCCGGCAAAAACTTATTACAGAAGATTGGTTAAGTAAGGGACTTAATACATTTATAGATAGATTTAACCAAATTTTTAATGAATGTTTCAAAAAAAAGAAAATTAAGGTATCATTAGATAAATGCTCTAAAATAAACTGGGTAACACAGGGCATAAAAGTGTCAAGTGCTATGAAGCGTATACTTGTAACTAACAAGAAAAATTGTCCAGATTCGATGGCAGACTATAGGAAGAAGTATATAAATGTTTACAATCGGGTCATTAGGAACGCAAAAAGGTTGACATTACAATCACAAATAGGAAATGCAAAAGACTCTTGCAAGGAAATTTGGAAGGTAGTTCAGAAATCCAGGAACAAAGCTACAGAACGATCGAGGGAAAACCTTTGTCTAAAAATGGAAACGAAAAATGGGATAGTAAAACTAATCAATAGTCCACAGAGCGTATGTGCCACTTTTTTAGATCAATTTACTCAAAAAAATGACACAATTAATGCTTCTCATCACGCTATAAATTTATTAAAGTCTCATTCCAAAAGGGTTATTAAAGACATTTGAAATTTTGAAAGCCATTTGAAAAGGTAAATTCGGTTGAGGTTAATTTCATCGTTAAGCGGCTTAAACCAAAAACTTCAGGCGGATATGACGAAATACCTATTTCCTTAATTAAAGACAACATCGACATACTTGCTGAGCCATTGGCCTATGTTTTCAACAAATGTATAGAGACTGGTATTTTTCCAGATCAGTTCAAATTGGCAAAGCTTATCCCGGTCTATAAAAAAGATTCCAAAATGGATTCTAAAAACTATAGGCCTATATCCGTTCTGCCAATTTTATCCAAATTGTTGGAGAAAGTTATGAAGGAAAGGCTAACCAAGCACCTTTATCAAAATAATATACTAGCCGCAAGACAGTTTGCTTATCAAAAGAGTAAAGGCACTCAAGAAGCAATTGGAACTCTCATTGGGGACATTGTTAAACAGCTGAATATTCGGAAAAAGGTTGCTGGCTTATTTCTTGACCTGAGCTTAGCCTTCGACTCTGTGGATCACACCATTTTAATAGAAAAGCTTGAATATTATGGCATTAGAGGCAAAATCTTAGAACTTTTTCGCTCCTATCTTCGAAATAGAAATCAATTCATTGAAGTGAAATGGACTTGTGATAACAATGAAACAAGTCATAGGTCTAAGATGGCTAGATTGACCAGAGGTGTGCCACAGGGTTCTATCTTAGGGCCTGTATTTTTCATTGTTTTCACAAATGATTTAATAAATTATTTACATCGTCAACTCCCAGACGGTCAGCTAGTACTTTTTGCAGATGACACTAATGCGATAATATCGGCTAATAACATCGATGAACTAAATAGTAGAGTTAATAAGGCCTTAGAATTATTTAATTTCTGGTTTACTACCAATAACTTAACATTGAATTGCAGCAAAACAAATGTTCTGCTGTTCACGACGACCTCGAGAAGTAAAGATAGGCTGCAAATTGTATCTCAAGGCTACGACATCCGTCAGTAAAATTTCTTGGCGTGTATATAGATTCGGACTTAAATTGGAAAGACGAACTTGCTGCTGTGGTAAATTCTACGAGTTCGGCTTGCTACGCGCTAAGATGCCTTAGAAACGAAGCAGAAGTGTCCCAACTCATAATGGTCTATTATGCACTAGTCGAATCAAAATTGCGATATAGCATAAAGTTTTGGGGCAATAGCTACGAATACAATTTAAATTCGGCCTTTGTAGCCCAGAAAAGGGCTATCAGAGTCATTGCTAGAATACCGCAGTAAGCATCCTGTAGAGATTACTTCTTGGAATTTGGGATTCTCACGATATCTGGCTTGTACATTCTTGTAGTGTTATGTGATTTGATTAAGTCTTTGGACGAAATTGAAACCCCAGGACAAAGGGTAATTCGGTTAGCTTCAAGAAGAAAGGACTTGCCTCTGACCATGAAACCTAATCTTAGGGTAGTTAAGCACTCAGCAGGTTACCAAGCTATTGTCTTGTTTAATAAATTGCCAACTGAATTGAAGTCGCTCACAAATATAACTTGTTTAAAAATAAGTTAAAATCTTTTCTATTGCGAAAGTGTTTTTATACAATAGAGCAATATTTATCGGACGACGATGCAAGATATTAGTCAATATTTATTGCTTGGTTATGTAATTGCTTGGTTTTTTGTAATATCGATATTTTTGGTTTTATTAGTCTATTCCTATTTTTTTTTTTACTATTAGCATACCTAATTAAATGTATTATTGTATTATGAATAATGACTGTAATATTTATTTTAATTATTTTTAATTGTAAATAGGTTAAGGTATTGCATTTCAAACACAATGTATATTGTTATTGACTGAATAAATTGAAATAACATCAAAGGGAAAACTCCTACGGCCGGCCGCAGAGTCCATTGAAACCCAATCTACAGCTACTGCGGTCGCCAACCCGCCTGCCAAGCGTGGTGACTATGGTAACTACCCCCAAGATGATACAAGTCATAGTTGTGGGAGGCCTATGTCCAGCAGTGGACTGCATATGGCTGAAATGTATGTATGTAAGGGAGTTTAAACAACATTTCTGAAGATACATCGGAAAATAAAACAAGATATGATTTTAAGCTGACATGATGGTCACTTAGGTACATTACAACAACTATTATTAACATTCAATTACCCCGTAATGATACGATGACTGGCATGCAACTGCAAATTTCGGGAACTCCAAAACATAAACAAATCAGGTAAATACCCAGTAATAATGCTGGCGCCACACATTCGCGCGAGTAGCGAAGCGAATGGCGAGGCGACACGCGAGCACGCATGTGTACGCGGACGTCTCGCTATTCCTCTCGTCCCTCGCATCGCGTTTTTGTACAGGAAAAGTCTCGTCGAACGTTTCGACGAATAGCGAGACGAGTGACGAGCCAGCATGTCTAACTCCGCGTTTAGACATGCTGGCTCGTCACTCGCCTCCAATTATTAATAACGAGTCGTATTACTGGATACTATATGTGGACAACGTATACGCCCGTATTAAAAATACACACTGTATATGTTCTTAAGATGTCTTCTAGCTAGCCAAAACAACTTAATGTCTACATGTAAACTTTCCTAACAAAGATGTTAAATTTGTTCATTCATTGTCACACTGATAATTATTACCTTTTAGGCCATTGACAACAATCACAGGGGAGTCCCGTGCACTTGCCGAAGGTCAAATGTAAGTTTTTTTTACTACAATGGTGGCAAACATGACGACCGGTCTGGCCTAGTGGGTAGTGACCCTGCCTATGAAGCCGTTGGTCCTGGTTTCGATTCCCAGTCAGGGCATTTATTTGTGTTGAGCACAGATATTTGTTCCTGAGTCATGGGTGTTGTATGTATTTAAGTATTTATATGTATCTATCTATTATATATATCGTCGTCTAGTACCTACAACACAAGCCTTACTGAGCTTACCGTAGGACTAGGTCGATTTGTGTAAGATTGTCCCGAAATATTTATTTATTTATTTTATTTATTTATCATCATCATGTCAGCCAAAAGACGTCCACTGGTGGACATAGCCTCCCCCAAAACGACCCAAAAAGACCGGTCCCGGGCATTCCACATCCAGCTGCATCCCGCGACCAGTATTTGAACTCCACCAATATTTGAACCTCCTTTCTAAGCCGGCCTGATAAACCGTCACCGTAGCATGTATATGGTCGCCTGTAACTCTAGAGGATTCACATGCGCGCTGCCTTCCCTGTGTATGTATTTGTATATTTATCCGGATGCAATCTTACAACTCAATTTTGAAGCAGACATCTTTAACCGATTGAGCTGAAATTTAACACACTTATGTAATTTCGGTTACAATGCAATATTATGGTACCACTGATCTGATCTGATGCTGGAGTAAGAAGGTAGCAAAAGCAACTCTTAAAATACACAAGATAAACCCGTGGTGTTTTAGGCTCATTAGAATCCTTTCGAAGACATTTTTGGCAACTTATTTAACCTTTAATATGTTCTCACTACTGAGGTGAAAAGTTGTATGTGTTACACTAGAGTAAAGTTATTTTACATCTCGTGTTTTTAAGTGCCTCGCTACGCTCAAGATTCTAACACTAGAATCGTTCGCTTACTCGGGACTCAAAATTAATACTCGCAAGAAAAAACAACTTTCCTCTCTTGTTGCACAAATAACTAGTGTATGTTCGACGGCAGGAATGGAGCACATTGCATGAAGGTTATCGAGACGCGTCCAACCGGGGCGCAGCATGGGAGCACCCCCCACAAGGTGGACAGACTATCATGGAGATCGCGGGAATCCACTCAAAACCGGTCACTGTGGGTCGCTTTGCGGGACGCCTATGTCCAGCAGTGGACGTCCTTCGGCTGATATGACGATGATGATGATTTAGGTAGCTGAGGCCCTAGTGTAAGTTTATTTTGATGTAAAAAAAACTTACACTCAGAGCCCAGTGTAAGTTTTTAACGTAACATTACGTCACGAACGCGTTTGCGTTTCCCATATAAATAACATTATCACTTACGCGTTCGTAAACGTTTTTTTACGTCAAACGAAACTTACACTAGAGCCTTAGGGCTCTGGACTGTTTTGAGGTATTTTAAAAAAAAATATGTAACAGAATATAAAAGTACAAGAATAAAATATAAAATTGGTAATAAAACAATATTATGATGGTAATTTATTTAAATGTTAGTTAAAAGAAGGTCCAAAAACAGTTAATGTAACAAAACTAAACATTACAATAAGATAATGGAACGATTTTGACTCGAGTTTACATTGCGACAGAAGATATCTTCTAAAACTCAAAACGTTATAATTATATTGCTACCACCACACATTCGCACGAGTAGCGAGGCGAATGGCGAGGCGAAACGCGAGCACTCAAGTGTACACGGACGTCTCGCTATTCCTCTCGTGCCTCGCATCGCGTTTTTGTATAGGAAAAGTCTCGTCGAACGTTTCGACGAATAGCGAGGCGAGTGACGAGCCAGCATGTCTAAACGCGGAGTAATGAATGATGAAATTGTCTATTTCCCTCTTTACCGCTCATATTTGAAATTTGAAGATTGTAACATTTGCATGCTTAACCGGCAAAATATGTTATTGTACAGAAATACCTCACAGTACCACCTTATTGTACCATGTTTCTTTTTTTTCATTTATTTGGGTAAACAAACAACCACTACAAGTTGTACTTATCTATCTTACTTATAATCAAATTGTTTAATGTTGCCACCTGATCAACCTGCGCTCTGGATAGCTGTTTGTATAACAATCATACTAATATAATCACAACGCAGGGCAGCTTGTGGCGAGCTGTTGGAGAGTAGCGACTCCACGTACCTGAGTGCCCCTGGGGTGCCCTGTCGGACAGGTGGGACAGGTCCCCTGCCTCTGGCTTGCCTTCACCGGCCGTCCAGAGTGGGATCGCGAGAGCTGCGTTCTCGAGGGTAGATGTGGAAACCTAAGTGGCGAGTTGGCTATATGTTTAAAGTCCAGTGACACCTCTCTACCCTTAGCCCTATGCACCGGTGTTGCCCTTGAGCCATCTTTGATGTCGCTTTTTGTGGGGGCCCATCACGCATAGGGCGAGTCACCGTCTGCCGGAAATAAAATTGAATACCATTTTATTAGGCAGACGTCCGGTTTTTTATCCAATAGCCCAGTAGCTAGTCCATCCTTTCCACCCAATAGCTTGGTACATTCTAGATTCCATTTAAACTCAACAGTCCTTACACCATGGCGGGTGTTGTCTCTGTGCGCGTCCCATGATACGGACAGGGGCAACATCCGCTTAGTGTACCCCTTACATATAATTAAATTGTCGAAAGGGCCTATGCGCGTTGGCTCGATCTAGCTCCGCGTATGCCTCCCAAATGTCCGGAACACCATTGCATTGTTCCGTGTACGGAAAAGACATACTAATATTAAATAAATTATTTGAAAAAGCTAGTAGAAATAATAAGAAAGTTGGTCAGTCTGCAGTTTCTACTAGGTAATAAGGAAAAAAAATCTAATTGTATACCGATTGGTGGCCCACAACATTTACCACTGATTAATACAATTAAATCTTCATTCAGAGCTGGTTGAGTAGGAACTCACAGTAAAGCACACCGGAAGTCCCTCCGGTGATAACAACAACACTGACAATAATAATATATTAGCCCTATGCACCGGTGTTGCCCTTGAGCCATCTTTGATGTCGCTTTTTGTGGGGGCCCATCTCGCATAGGGCGAGTCACCGTCTGCCGGAAATAAAATTGAATACCATTTTATTAGGCAGACGTCCAGTTTTTTATCCAATAACCCAGTAGCTAGTCCATCCTTTCCACCCAATAGCCTAATACGAGTAGTACATTCTAGATTCCATTTAAACTCAACAGTCCTTACACCATGGTGGGTGTTGTCTCTGTGCGCGTCCCATGATACGGACAGGGGCAACATCCGCTTAGTTTACCCCTTACATTTCATTAAATTGTCGAAAGGGCCTCTGCGCGTTGGCTCGATCTGGCTCCGCGTATGCCTCCCAAATGTCCGGAACACCATTGTTCCGTGTACGGAAGAGACATAAATAATATAATATTACACCAGCAGCTTGCTCTTATGTATGGTCTTGCGGACCACGAAGTGCCGTACTACAAGTACACACCTGCGCCAGTTCTCGAAAATGGTCGTGCCACGCTCTATTGGGATCGATCTGTTATCACGGACAGGACTATTGTAGCCAATAAGCCTGATATCGTGGTGATAGATCGATCGCAGCGCCGGGCAATGTTCATCGATATCACCGTCTCATGTGACGAGAACCTCGTGAAGGCCGAGAAGGACAAGTCCAGCAAGTACTTAGACTTAGCTCACGAGGTAACCGCCATGTGGGAAGTTGATTCGGCGATCATTGTACCGACAGTTGTTTCCGCGAACGGTCTCATAGCGAAGAGTCTCGACCAATATCTTGAGAGACTCTCGCTACGTGGTTATGGTTGGATCAAGGGTCAGATTCAGAAGGTAATCCTGGACACGGCGCGCATAGTCCGACGGTTCCTCTCACTGCAGCCCTAACCACCGGCAGCCTGGGTCCTGTCCCGTTGCCGGCGGCACCCTAGGTTAGGTTTTTTATAATGTTTTTATTGTTTTGATACGTTTTAGATGTATTTTTATATTTTACTTTTATAAAAATGTTATAAAAACCTAGCCTAAGATATGAAATGAATAAAAATTAATATAAAGTAAAATAAAAATCAGTATCATAGAGTTAGAACATTAAATATGCGTTCATCAATTATATTTTGTGCAAATAAAGAAATCTGAATTTTGAATTTGAATAGTCGTAAATTCCGGCGATCGGCGTCAGGTGATTAAGTCTCACACCAGCATTTCACGTTCATGAAGCTTCCACAATGTCCGCCCCTATAGCCACGGCGCTGACACTCCTCTTTACAATGGGCTATATAATCCACTCCAATGGGAAAACAGCTTCCGATGTGGACATCCGCTTCCACATTCTGCGGCTGCGACAGGATCACCATGTAAACCACACAAAACAGTATACAGAAAGATTTACAAGCCATGTCTGCCTTTAACGCTCGTTTGAAATCTTACTTGGGTACATGCTAGTTACCTTATTTATATCCAGATAAAGCACGTTCTTCGTCATATGTTTTCCTTGTTTATTCAAGAATTGAAAACCAAAGATAATTCATGATTATGTGTGTCAAATTATTTGTTTTTAACCGCACGACTTGTATTCTAAATAGATATATAAACATGGGAACCTATTTCATATGCTAAGCGTTTTGATAGCAATGCGATATTCCGACTTTGCTTGTTAATGGAGTTGCACTTTTTATGATAAATGTTAGCCCTTCGCCCTTAGGCCATAGGGCAGTGTCTCTGCGCGATCGCATCAGAAATGCCTTCTTTCGCAGCAGAGCCCGGGTATGTCCTTAAACTACGTCCAACAATGAGAGGTAGGGCACAGCGAAGTACCATCACGCTTGAGCCTGGAGAAGCCCGACTGGGGAAATACCTCCTTACAGAAGACCACAGCCATAGCACTGCTACCTTTCAGGTATGTAGTGTTGTGTTACTGTTGGTAAGTAAGGTTCCCAGAGCTCCAATCCCCCTTAAAGGCAACGCGTTTGTGACTCCCCTGTTGTTGTGCCCATGGGCGAAGGTAATTGCTTACCATCAGGCAATCCGTCTGCTCGTTTGCCACCTTTGTCATAAAAATAGCCAAAATAGCCGATATAGGCCTCCGTATCGCTAAGCTTTAGTGGGAGTGGGCGCGAGGCACAATGCACACAGAACCGTTGGCTGTTTGGGCGTAAAGGGTCTCGAGTTGCGACCGCGGACCGGAAGGCGCGGCGTGGGAAGACCCCCACAAGGTGGACCGACGACATGGTAAAAATCGTGGGAATTCACTGGATGCGAGGGCGAGGCCTATGTCCAGCAATGGATTATAATCGTGTTTCGGCTAATTTTTTTTATACGACGTCGGAGGCGAACAAGCATACGGCCTGCCTGATGGTAAGCAGTTACCGCAGCCGATGGACGCCTGTAACTCCAGAGGTGTCACGTGCGCGTTACCGACCCTTTATAAATCTGTACACTCGTTTTTTGAAGGACCCCATACTGTAATCCCTCGGGAAAACCGTGGCAGGGAGCTCATTCCACAGCCGAAGCGTTCGTGGGAGGAAGTGCCTTTTGAATGATGATGACGCAATGTTTGTAATAGATTAAATAAAACTACAATAAACTAAACAACTAGAACATTGACAACAGGTTTGGTCTAGGGGGTAGTGACCCTGCCTATGAAGCCGATGGTCCTCGGTTCAAATCCCCAACTGGGGAAGTACCTCCTCCTTACAGAAGACCACAGCCATAATAGCACTGCCACCTTTCAGGTATGTAGTCTGATGGTGAGTAAGGTTCCCAGAGCTCCAGCCCCCCCTTAAAGGCCGGCAACGCGCTTGTGACTCCCCTGGTGTTGCGGGTGCCCATGGGCGACGGTAATTGCTTAACACCAGGCAATCCGTCTGCTCGTTTTCCGCCTATGTCATAAAAAAATATATATATATATCTTCCTAATGGGTCTTTTTTATGTATTTATATATTATACAAGGTATATCGTTGGTTGAATATCCACAACAAGCCTTCTTGAGCTTACCGTGGGGCTCGGTCAATTTGTGTAAGAATGTCCTGTAATATTTATGTATTACTAGCTTTTGCCCCCGGCTTCGCACGCGCAGAAGAACCCTCTTTTTGACCTCTTGGATGAATATCAAAAAACGCTAAAATCACTTTTCTTGTATTTAAATAAGGAGTGTTTACACAAAATTACAAGTCTCTAGCTTTCAATTTTACACTTACCCAATACACACTTTCAACCCCTTTTTTACCCCTTTAATGGTAGAATTTGACCGATCTGGCCTAGTGGGTAGTGACTCTGCCTTTGAAGCCGACGGTCCTGGGTTCGATTCCCAGTCGGGGCATTTATTTGTGTGATGAGCACTGATATTTGTTCCTGAGTCATGGGTGTTTTCTATGTATTTAAGTATTTATATGTATCTATCTATTATATATATCGTCGTCTAGTACCTACAACACAAGCCTTACTGAGCTTATCAGCTATCTAGGTTAAGCGGTTTGGGCTGTGCGTTGATCAGTCAGTCAGTCAGGACTTTCACGTTTATATATATAGATTTAGATAAGACCTAAAAATACTAAAATTAAGTAATAAAAACCTAGTTATAAAAAGACAAGTCCTTTATAAAGTTCCACCTGCGGCGTGGATCCAATAAGTTCAGAGGCTCTAGTGTAAGTTTCTTTTGACGTAAAAAAACGTTTACGAACGCGTAAGGGATATAGTTATTTGTTATACAAGGGTGCAAAATTGTATTTTAACTGCGAGTGTGGGATTGAAACTCGAGCAAGCGAATGGATTCTATAGTTTAACCACGAGCAAAGCGAGTGGTTAAACTATAGAATCCTGACCGTATTACAATTGCACCCGTGTGTAACACAAAACTTTTCCCCTCACTACAGCGAAATTGAAACATGCAAAATTTCTTTGCGTTTAGATACATTCAACATTTTTACAAAAGGTGCCTTTAGCTTGGTTAGCTTGTGGTGGCCAGTACGATTTTCGAATGTTCTAATTCGATTTCCAACTCGGTGAGTTGGCGAGGCTCGCCCGCGCCCGCCGCCGCCGCGGGGGCAAGTGAGCTGTACTTCGCGAATTTAGACTTTAAAACCATAGCAATAAGAGCTATGAGAAGTCAACTTAGGGGAAGCGAAGGTAATACGGACCACTTAAGGGAAAATCAATGTTAAACGCAAAAAAATATCATTTTTCTTATTTCTTTCCTATTATATAATTAAGCATTTATTAATGTAACTTATTGTTAAGAAACACTTCAATCAAATCACAGATACAAAAGATATTGGATGATTTCCAAAACCCTTGCTTTGGTCCATTTTGCCTACACGTGAAGGTAAAACGAACCAGGCATGAAGGCAAAATGGACCTATGGCAACATAAGAACAAAAATAAAATCTCTACCGTCTATTCCACGACACACCTTCCATAAAGGAATCTTACGTATTCGTCGTCGTCTTCGACGCCGGCACAGCTACAGAGGGCCCATAAGAAACAAGCGGGGCACTGGACCCAGCATTCAGCTAATTCAGAAAATAAATGAGAGCAATAGAAACATCGTACGTCTTCTTCATCTTCGCTAGATGAGTCTTTGCTTTTCTTTAGTGTTCTTCTTTGTAGTATTCTAACTAATGCAGTCTTTGGAACATTACATGTGGAGGTCGTTTTGTTAAGCCCTATTTTGCGCGTAATTACTTTTCAAAGGTGTTTTCATTTCAGTCTTCGTTTCGCCAAGATTGTCAATTTGACTCTCTTTTGTAGATGTTAACCATTTGAAATGAAAATACGTACTTAAATATCAAATTATATAAGTATAATCACAAATAATTTATATTGAAGGTAAAACGGACCTCGAGGTCCATTTTGCCCGTTCCGTTTTGCCTTTCCGGTAGGCATATAAACAATAAAATATTTTGTGTTTAAAATTGAAGAGAACCTTGCCTATTTATCGTTAAAAGTAAGTAAAATAAACAACATCCCAAACAAAAACACAAAATACTTAATAACTTTAACGCAATAAAACTGAAGGCAATTCAAAATTTGCTGTTATTACATCAAAATTTGCAAAAATGAACTTAGCTTGACAAAAACGTGTGCCATTGCATGGCTGCTCCAAGGACACTGACTGACTCTGAGTGAAAGGCGACTGTCAAGTTGACATAAGTCGGTAATAGATGGCGATAACAGTTTTAAAGTTATTAGTCTGGTCCGTTTTACCTACAGGGTCCGTTATACCTTCCTTTCCCCTACTTTAATCACTAGTGGATAAAATGCGTTTTTACCCTCTCGTATTAAAGGATAAACAAGCGCTTTACGAGCTAGTGAGGGGAAAATGTTATTTATATGGGAAGCGGAAATTCGTGACGTGAAGTTACGTTAAAAACTAACACTCAGTACCCTCACCATGAGTTGTGACATTGAGGTTTTCGCTAACGAGTATCGAGTTTACTATCTCTGCATCTCGCTTGTACTATTTTAGTGCGAACGCGATGCACAGATAGTAAACTCGATACTCGTTATCGAAAACCTCAAAGTTACAACTCATGATAAGGGTACAGGGCTCTGATCCTACGATAGCGGTGTGGTGGTACTAACACGAACTTTGTACCAGAAACCTAACCAGGAAACCAGAGCTTAACACTGCCGGCGTTACCTCTCTAGGTACCTACCTTTTTTAATACAACGACGGTGGCAAAAAAGCATACGGCCCGCCTGATGGTAAGCAGTTACCGTAGTCTGTGCAACTCCAGAGGATTCACATGCACGCTTCCTACCCCTTACATTTTTTTTTTTTTGAAGAACCTACACTATTTCTTTAAAAGTCCCTTACACCGTTTGTCTTAGTATACAAAGTTTCCAAGAAAAAGGATGGCTGTAATAGAAGGTCTTGTATAACTTGAGCTTTCTTCTTCTTTCAAAAAAAATATGGCTTCCATCATAAAAAATAATATATAAGTTTGCCCTTAGAGCATGACGTTGTTCGGCAGCAGGCCTTGCGTTTTGTAAAGTGGTAGCTGGATTTAACAGAAAGCTAAGAGGCGGCCGCGACCCCGGGACTGCCGGGTGATGACCAAAATAGTGGTGAAACGCGTTTTGAAATCAATTCTCATTAGCACAATTAAAACACTGCATAATAAGCTATCAATATTAAAACTACGATTGAATAAACAACAAAAAATGTATTCTCAAGACTACTTCGCCATTTTGAGGTTCAACCAGAAGTCCGACTTGAGCCTTAGTACAATTAGTAGCATCATTTGTATGTCTGAATGACTTTTCTGTCAACATTACGTCAATATAATAAACAAATCTCAAATTTATTTCTCGACAAAATAATTATAAGTTACGTTTAATGAAAATTCTCAGTGACTATCAGCAAAATGACGGAGAGGAGAGAGAAGGAAAGACATAAAACCTGGTACAAGATGGACATAGATGGAGATTATATAACGAAATATCAGGACATACCGAAACCTAAGGTCAAAAAGAAGAAACTGGACGGAGACAAAGGCGGTGACACTGTAGAGGTAGACCCATCACCGACATCGTTGGACAAGATAATGACGAATTATTTAATGATTTTAATGATACCTCTATTCATTTGTGTTTCGTTTGTGGTGTTTAGGCGATTCAAAAGTGTTTGAACGTGCTAATTCTTTCAAAGACATTTATACTTGTCAAAGTATGTTTATATTTTTATTACTATACGCTTAAATCATGAGATGAAATTAGTATGGCATTAGTTCGCGTCTAGGAAAAGGAGTTAGGATAGTTTACCCGGGAAACACAAATAACTCAATAGTAATGCAACGCAGAACTCGCGGGAACAATCTGTTTTAATTTAAACCAAAATAGCAAATATATATTGCGTACGATTGCTATGTCGTTTCTATCAGGCGTTAACACTTTTATAGTTTTAAAGTAGGTATACAAAACAATATGACAATGTTATAAATCCAAAAACATTCAGTGTAGGAATGTGACCCAGTTGTGGAAAGTTGCGTGACCCAGCATGGGGGGCACCCGGATAGGAAACGTGTTAAGCTGTTTGAGGCACATGCCTATAGATCCCCTTACTGGGATTTGATCCCAGAAGCAGGTCAGACTCCAGGCCAAACCTGTTAATAATTAACGGCCCATTTGACCATTAATGACCATGAATTACGAGATCGAAAACGTATCCTAGCAAAGGCAATTTATTGAACATTCGATTGTATTGGTTGAGGTCAAATTAGCTATTTGATGATATATTTTTATAAACAATTTTTTTTTTTTTTGATTAATAACTAGATAACAATTGGTATTTTTCTTAAATAAAGTTTAGTGTAATTCACAAAATGGAATACAATACATAAACATTTTTTTTAGTTTGATCCTAACTAATATTACCAAATGCCTATGTATGTCTGTCTGATATCTTCACACATAGCTGAGGTGCAGTATATATTATAGGAAATAACAAGAGCATAGAATATTTCGCCTGATATTATCACCTTTGATACTATTATCATACTCAAATAGTTTATACTAGATAATATAAGGTGTTGGTAACAACTTGTAACTTGCAGCTCGGTAGTACAATCAGCAGCAAAAGTGGCCGAGCGGATGAAGTGTTCAAAATGACCTACACACGCTCTTATTCTCTTGACAATAGAGATGTGTTGACCTTATTTTGATACACCTCAACCGCTTAGCGACGTCTGCTGCTGACTGTACAGAAACCCTAGTGTTCAAGTCAGTCAAAGCTTCATTCTCCTGTGTCTATGGGCAGAGAATGACTCAGCTATTCAATGTAATATTACCAGAGCTTATGACCGCAGGATGAAAGTGAAATATGACCAGGATTTGAGTCTACACATGGACTGTTAACTTTTTGAACCCTTTTCCTCTTGCGTTAAAATGTAATATGTACACTAACGTATCCACTAGTGAAGCAAATATATACCTTATCTGTCAGCAGGGCAACTGCTTTGACAATGTCTGCTATAGCCACTTTAGTGGTGTTTGGCGTTCAAAGGGTTAACAAAGGGTACAAAGGGGTCTATGAGTTCAAATAAATAAATAAATATTTCTGGACAATCTTACACAAATCGACCTAGTCCTACGGTAAGCACAGTAAGGCTTGTGTTGTAGGTACTAGACAATGATATATATAATAGATAGATACATATAAATACTTAAATACATAGAAAACACCCATGACTCAGGAACAAATATCAGTGCTCATCACAAATAAATGCCCTGACTGGGAATCGAACCCAGGACCATCGGCTTCATAGGCAGGGTCACTACCCACTAGGCCAGACCGGTCATCAATAAATGTGCTCAAACCTCTCCATACATTGAGTTACTAACACCTTCACCTTTAGCTATGATGATAGTTACACTGTTTGGATTCAGACCTCTTTTAAATACCTTTGGACCCAGCTAAACATTAACACCATAGTCATTCATAGAAAAAAAACACTGAACACCAAGTAAGTTTGGTTAACAATTGACCTCTTGTCAAAGTTGGACCTTCCTAACTGAATAGCAGGTACACAATGTACAACTTTAAGAGTAGCACCTCCCATAGTTAAACTTTCTAATTAAAAATAGGCCCAAATCTGCGCGCAACGCTATATAAGTTCCAGCATAATATAAGTACATTTGCATTTCCAAAATAAATAATATAACATGGTAAGACGAAATTAGACCTAAACACCTACAATATTAATCTGACAATACTTTGATGGTGCGATTTTATTCTTGCAAAATTATATGGCGATAAAGGAAGGAGTGCATTCTATTTTCATCCCTATCGATGTAGGTCACGTGTAAATTGATACCTAGGTATCTATGTACATTAGCTGGCACTAAAAATCTGATTAACGATGATGATTATTTGTTTATTTATAAACACAAATTCACGCAATTGTCAAATTGTCATTCTATCTTGGGTATGTCATTATGATTTTGTCATATCAAATGACATTGACAAAACGAAAGACAGTGCAAGTAACATTGGTATTTAATTTTCGGTATTTTTTTAACATAAAATTTGTTTAAATAATTACAGATATCCGTAAAAGGGTACCTAAAATATGATAAATGCATATTTTTGACTTAACTAACGCGGCCGGAAGTTACATAAGCTTACGCTTGTTTATGCCATTGCGTATGCGTGCCAACTTTAGATAATGATTTGGGTAGTTAAGCCTAGCGTTAAGTAAATGTTCCGATGTAAAGTTTTGTAAATAAGTTAATGCTATATAGAAAAGATTTTAATAATTTTGGAAACTGTTGTATACCAATTTTGTAATTGTCTGGCCCGGTACCGCGAACGTCGAACTTCGTATAATACGGGTATCTTTCTCTTTTACTCCAATTAGGGGTGTCATGAGAGTGACAGAGACAATCGTCCGAAATTTACGAATATCGGTGTTCGCGGTAGCGCCGCTGTTTAGATTTCTACCATGGTCATTGGCACGATTTCAAGAAAATCAAAATCGACCGAATATTGTCTTTGGAATTATTTTTAGTCTAGCAACATAGAGCATCACGAGTTCCCTATAATCGAATATAGAATCGATTTGCTTATTAGAATCATTTTTTCTATAATATAATGAACATTTATTATAACTAAATAAACCAAAATTTGGCATTTAGACTTACATTTAATAAATCAATCTATCTATTAAATCAATCTGATAACAATGAAAACTAATGCAAGCTAGCGGAAGGTTGTTTTGGATTAATATGAACCTCGTTTTTTTACCAATAACAGATTGAGTACAAGTTAGTAAAATGACAGCTTGATTTTACAATTTCTATATATTGTATGTTGACGTTATTTGATACGTTAGAAGTATGATATTATTTCATGTTATAGTTGCATGTAGCACTTCGTACCTGCGTATAGTTTGTTCACTGTCATAAATTAGAGCGTATAAACAGAGAATATCCTACTGTCCTGTTTTATTCTAGACTAGAACTAGTACCTACTCCTAAAAATTTGTTTTTTGTTTAGTGTTTTTCACAACTTTAGTTTCTACTACTAACACCATCAACACATCTGTACATGTAAACAGACAAAATTCACTCCGAAACTCACCACCTGCCTCGATAATGTGAGTAAGGAATTAACTGTCCAGACCGCTTTGTGTCTAGCCCAATTTTTAATCTCTAATCTATATCCCCACGCAATCCTGCCTAACCAAATGACCGGGATGTAAAAGCCTGAGTAGCTCTCAAAGAAACACAAATTATGCCTGTTATATGGTAGAACATAAGGAAAACTGATTATAATAAGACTATGTACTAATATGTAAAAACTATGTTCTGGCGATAAATGAAATGATGAATTATTTTGACTATCGAAACAAAAGCGTCTGTATTCAAATCCTTACATTTGAAACAATACCGTAGCGACAATAACAGAACATATCTATGTAAAGGCGTATATAGGAAAATAAATTGAAATTAAATTATTAAAAATGTTATTATATAAAATATTAAATATTTACTGTTTAAATCATTTATTAAAAAAAATTTATAACCTATTTTGTTAAAAACCAAGGAGCCCAAATATCGTCTATATTTATAACCCGTTTTATTTTTAAACATTCAACATTATTTATTATACTTGGAAAAATATAGATATATATATATTATTTTATATTTTAAATCGATGATTACGTTATCGATTATTCGATACAACAGGCACGCCAAGTGTTGCTAGCATTGCCATGGAAAAAATTACATCACCATTTCATGGCAGGCGTTTGACGCATTTGTTAAAATTTCGACTTTTCGTGACAGCACGTCATTTTCGACATTTGATTGATAATTTTCTAAAGATCCATCAAATTAGTTTGTTTGAAAGTTACTTTAGGTTCGAAATGTTAATATTTCATTAGGTTTATAGTTTTATTACAATGTGATATAGTGGGTACCATTTTAGGTTGTATCTAGGTAGTCCATAATGACTGCCCAAAAGTGTGTAGTGGAAGGTTGCAACTTGGAGTACGACGTTGTTTGCAGCTTTTCCTTCTACAAGTAAGTGTTTTCCCGCCATTATTTAGATTATTACCTAATTTCTCAACATTTACTTGTATCAAACCTTCGTAAGGCATAATGGCTCGGCCTCGAACCGCGTCCAATCTACGGCTCAATCAAGAGTTGAAACGAGTGTATTTACTCTCGTATTGGATAACAATAAGGCTTGTTTACATACGTAACATACCTTACCACTTACATATATAATCGCTCTTCTTATGTAAATGCATGAAAAATAATTATTTATGTATAAATATGCATTAAAGTTCCATAGAGTAACAATTTGGTAATCTTCATTAACACTACAGTGTGGAAAAAATTACATAGGCATACCAGTGGGCTATTACATCTGACAGACTTGTACATATTGTACTTTTAACACTTATACACAATAAAAATAAAAATTATACATTAACCTATACCTCACATTTGATAAAATATTTATACCATTTTTCTAAATATTTACAGATAAATAGTAAAAGTAGCTACACTTTTATTGTATCAGTCACTAACAATAAACATTCTTTAGATATAACATGAAAATTTGACTAAGTATATAATAAGCATAGTAAAATATACACAATGATCCAATGCATCTATATACTATATTAGATTACATATATATTATAAAAAGTATTACTTTTATATGTATAAGTTTGTTTAAAATAAGTTTAATTGTCATTTGAAACAATTTTTGTTACTACATAACCTATTTAAGGTTACAAATTAGGTTAGAAATTGATACCATGAACATGTATGCAATCAATACAATTACTCCAATAATCACATCATAACTATAATTATGATTACAAAATTCCAGCCTTTATATTTATGAGGATATACTTGGATAGGCAATAAAATAAAAATAAAATATCTTTATTTTCAGATAACTTTGTGGTGCATATTATGCCCAATGCCCATACAATATTATATCATCCCACATTGCTGGCTATGGTACGGTCAGGGACATTAATTGTTGAGCCATTTAGGGTCCACTTTACATTGGGCATTTCATATAATACTTAAGTATTATATAAAAGAAAATAGCTTGAACCGTAAGTGGCTCAACAATTAAAGTCTGTGACTGTACTAGTGCCATCTAGTGTTTCACAGCCGCAATAGATATCAGTTGCATAGAATTTGTTAGCTGGTAAACATCTGCAAAGTAACTACACATATACTCGATAGATGGGTGCAAAAATGCACTTAGTACCAAAAATATATTATGTTTAGCTAGCAGTTCAGAGGAAAGTGGTTTTGTATAAGCATTGTCAATCCCTCCTTATGCTATTCTTGATGTTGATTCTTGATGTTCCTTGTCCATTACTGGTGCCGTCACCTTAGTAGTATTCTACACTAGGACTGCTACGTCAAATTCCAGATACTTTGACACACTCACTGCGGTACCGGGTTGATTCGACCCTGTACAAGTATGGTTAATTGTGGTGTTAATTAATGGGTGTTAACTAACAACCTCAAAAAGTTACCAAGAGTAAAGGCAAAAGAGTACATAAATAAGGTCTCTATAATTGTCCAATATTTTAACTAAAATTGTATTATACTCCACATTTACAAAATGTGTCATGAGTGTGAGCCACTTAACCCGGAGTGGTTATAATCCTTTACATAACATATGATTAAGAACTTACTTCTTGAATTATGAGCATATTCGGTCAATCATACATAACAATTCAGACATAAACACACATCTACTAACCTATAGACAGGATTTAAAAAAAAAAACCCTCAATTAGCATGACAAGTAAAAAGTTAAATTATGACAATTTTGTGACGATAATTAAGCATGAAATCCGAATGAAAATTAAAGATTTGCGTTTTATTGCATTGTAATATTACTTGTAGTTTATGAAACAATCACCAAATGTAAGTATTAATAGAATGAATGCTTGATTATCATTACAAAACTGACATAATTTTAATGTAATGACTTAATTTTACAGTAATAACTATTTACTTGTCATAGTAATTAAGGGCATTTTTTCTAAAAACTGCCACACACACTGCTACTTAGTTACAAAGAGCTAAACTTTGTGCGATATAAGTACACGTGAGTTTATCCATCTGTAACTATGTAGTAGTAACATGGCTCACAACAGTTTTAATATCATAAACTGATTGCACTTAGAGCTTGGTTAAAAATCATGTGATTGTTATACCTTTTTCTGATACTGAGGGGGGTGATATTAAGTAATCTTAACTACTCCTTTCTCACTGATAAACTCCCAACACAGGTATTTATTTGTTTTCCATGCGATACCATGCCTAAACCTCGGAAGATTTGAGGAGCACTGTGTGGGAACGCAGCCAGAACTGTAACCTGCAGCTCCAACTACAGGGAACTGGGCTGAATGACTGCATCAAGCGATCGACAGCCTGCCTGAGTCCGGCCGGGCGTCCCTACAAAAAATTACAATTTTGAATTTACTTACGTACTCTTTCTTATGTACATTTATTGTTGCAGTGTGAACACGGGATCAGACAGCGAGCCCATCAGACAAGAATGGATCGAGGGGGCCATGCAAGAAGAGAGCGAGTGTCTATGGCGGCACGTCAGTCTCCAGCTATGCGGGTACGTACAATTTATTACAAAATATCAAAACATATTTTGACTACAGATAAACAGATAAAAATGTATAGAACTCAACTCCGAAGATATATTTTAAATACATAATTATTACACAAATTGACAGAGCCTCAAGGTAAGCTCAAGAAGACTTAAACTGTGGGTACTCAGCCAACAACATATATAGAAGTACTTACATACTTAGAGTCGCGGGATACCGCTGGATGTGGAAGGCGCAGGATCTTCTTGGGTCGTTCTGGGGGAGGCCTATGTCCAGCAGTGGACGTCTTTCGGCTGACATGATGATGATGATGACATAGAAAACATCCACACCTCAGGGACAAACACCTGTGCTCATCACTCATCACACAAATAACCCAGGAACGAACCCTGCTACCTACTAGGCCAGACCTAATATTTTGTTTGTTAATCCCAGTCACGATTGGGAGCATGCACTAGACCGCGACGAGTGGGCTTTAAGCGGGCCTTTGCCCAGCAGTGGGACACAACATAGGCTACGTAAAAAAAAAACTCAACAATCACAACCATTCGTTTCTACATCAGGTACCACTTCGAGCTGGACGCGCAGGGTCTCTGGATCGACTCCCCCATGCTGCCAGAGCTCCTCACCCTCCAAGAACAGGTGGCACCCATCACACCATCTGCTAGCGACAAGAGAGGTAAGAATAAATAAAAAACCAGCTATATTCACGTTTAGTAAAAATTTTGACTTCTAAAGTAAGTAAGTTTCGTAAAATATGATATTCGCCGTGCGAAGCCGAGACCTCCGGACTAGGGATGTTACGGATATTAAGAGACTCACATCCGCGGATGCGAATGCGGATGAAAAACACATAAGACTAATATTTTTTGGACCCGGGTATGTCCTTAAACTACGTCCAATAATGATAGGTAGGGCACAGCGATGACCATCACGCTTGAATCTGGGGCAGCCCGACTGGGGAAGTACCTCCTTACAGAAGACCACAGCCATAATACCACTGCTACCTTTTAGGTGAGTAAGGTTTCCAGAGCGCCAAGCGGTTAAAGGCCGGCAACGCGCTTGTGACTCCCCTGGTGTTGCCCATGGGCGACGGTAATTGCTTACCACCATGCAATCCGTCTGCTCGTTTGCCGTCTGTGTCATAAAAAAAAGAAAAAACTAATGTAACCTTAGATGTAATTGTTATTATCAAAATTATGGATCTGAGGGTCTGAAATAAATGTATTTTAATGTAATTTAAAACTTGAACAAGCAACTGCATGTATGTACCTTTAGTGCGTTGACACCCATATTGAATACAACTTCGGCCCTGCCGCGAAAATTTTGGGCATCCGTCCCTTTTACTCCAATCAAGGCTCCAATCAGTGGCAGAGACAAGCGTTCGATTTGCAAACGGCGATTTTCGCGGCACTCTTGTTGATACTTATTACCAGAGCCCGGAAAATCCATAGCAAAACAAAAGACTGTCGCAATCAAACTAGTTTAAGAAATATTTTTTTATCGATATCGAGTAAGTTTTGTCTAAAAAAAATGATACCGATATGTTTAGGTAGCGTTAGCTAAACCACTTGGCATCTGTAGTAGTAACGTGTGTACACGCATACCGGCGTATATATTCAAATGTTGACGTAAGTTTCATATTAATTCTTCGCACAACTACATAGACATGGTCCTTCAGTTAAGTTTCTCACTTAAACGACGAATCACAAAGACTTAACGATGTCCCATTTGCCAATGCCGAAGTCAGCTACCACGTGCGGCTTCGATGTTCCTGTAGTGACACGAAGATCCGCATCTGCATAAAGTTCCGCATCAATTTTTGCGGATGCGGATGCGAATATCCGTAACATCCCTACGGACTTCTAAAGTCACCGTTGGGCCAGCAAGGAGCGATTTTAATTCTTAGAAATAAAGGAAAAATGAAATATCAACTGAGATTATGAGAGTCGAACCCGGGACTCTGCTGTGCTGGCTATGGTTTCGTTAGCAGACGATTCTGCTTAAAAAAAATTGTTAGGGAGTAGCGCAGACGGTGAATCGAATCGGTGAATTCTCAATATGACTTGAAGCTCCGTAGTAAAAAGTTTCAACTCATTACGGTAGATGTCGCTGACGCATTTAGGAATTTGGTGTAGAAATTCGCTGCCTTTTTTTTTATGACATAAGCGGCAAACGAGCAGACGGATTGCCTGGTGGTAAGCAATTACCGTCGCCCATGGGCACCCGTAACACCAGAGGAGTCACAAGCGCGTTGCCGGCCTTTAAGGGGGGTTGGAGCTCTGGGAACCTTACTCACCATCAGGAACACAACACTACATACCTGAAAGGTAGCAGTGGTATTATGGCTGTGGTCTTCTGTAAGGAGGAGGTACTTCCCCAGTTGGGCTGCCCCAGATTCAAGCGTGATGGTCAACGCTGTGCACTACCTATCATTGTTGGACGTAGTTTAAGGACATACCCGGGTCCAAAAGCCTAGCCTTTGGACAAGCCTCTGTAGCTGAGTTGCTAGAACAGTTTTCCTTTATTTCTAAGAATTATGGATTTATTAGACATATTTGCTAAAAAAATAGGAACGTTTTGTGTAGTAATAGAATCGAGACTTAAAAAAATACCTATTGTAGGAAAATAGTAGGTCTTCAATGAATACTTACTGTTTTGTAGACTACTTAGGCACTTAGGGATTTTTAAGATTTATTTCAAACGAAAATCAACTTTGTGAAACAAAATCGCAAGCAAAAATAGCCCTTATATGTATGGCGATAGGCTAGACATTCGTAAAGTTCCGTCTGGTTGCAGGGCGGGATTCGTCCGGCGGCTACCAAGGGCTATTTGAGAAATTCATAGGCGGAAACTCTAAAGGTACTCCTTGATTCGTACCTTATAGGAGCTTCGTGTAGTCTAATACAATTGACAACGTTTTTTTTTTTTTTTGTTGGAAGTTTATCTTTTGTATTTTAGGAGTTGCTTTTGCTACCTTCTGGCTCCAGCATCAGATAAGTGATAAGTGATAAGATTCTTTCTTATTCTTATTCTTACGACACCCGCGGGAGGAGATGGGGTGGTGTAATCTAGTCAGCCGGCATCACACGGCAAGTCAAAAACAACCCAATATAATTTATCGTGTGTTACAAGCGTTTTGTCTGAAATGGTTTTGAATTGAAAGAAATTAACTATGATATTGAAATGTTGTCAATTTAATATAAATTTCGATTTCTTCTAACAATCAATGACATTTTTTTTTATATAAACCGCCTTAGCTGTCGCTTTAAATTATACAGGATGAAATATATATCGTGATCATCATCGTTTTTCTCCACAATTAACTAGATAGAAACACAATGCCTTTTTTAAATGTAAAAATTTAAATAATTCCATGTATCCACAAGATAGATAGAGAAAAAAAATTATTTGATTACCACGGAAATACACAACATAAAACAAACAGTAGGTACTTCAGACAATTAATACAGTTTTATGAAATATCAGGCCACGCTCACGTTACAAGTGAAACTTTATCTTAATTAAGTGCAAGTAAATTAATTAATGCCACTATAATCAGACAAATTAAAAAAAAAATATATTTTCACTTTGTATACTTTTAAAGCACTTGCTTGCATACATAATAAACACAAAAATTTTGAACGAATAAACATAATATAAAATAAAATAAAACGGAAACAGAAAAAGTAAGTAAGTACTTTGAAATATGGTATTGTAACAGCTTTATAACTTTGATAAGTTATTTAAGATGTAAAATTTAATTTTTGACTGACTAAAATTACAAAATTTATTATAATGACAGTTGCGATTCCCGCCGTTATGGAGTTCGTAAAACATAATACTGATATGTGACGGTCCGCGGCAAAAGGTACCTTAACGCGGTTGGCGCTTACGCTATTCTTAACGACGCTTCAATACTAATGTGATGCTTCGCAACGTAAGCGCCAAGCGCTATAAGGTACCTTTTGCCGTGGAACGTCACATATACATTTCACCCTGTATACAGTTACAAAATGAAATGAATTTCTAGATTTCACGAAGCTCTATCCCTAAGTAATTCATTTTAAAAGTAAAAAAAAAGTATTTCATGTAGTTTCGCTAACATAGTCAAAAACTTTGAACCCACGGTAGAAAACATTTAAAAAAATAGTTTAGGTATTGTATACGTAGTAAGTCGCATTGTAAAATGCTGTAGATATTCGTAAATGTATATTAATTTGTTCATTGCCTATTAGCCACCGTCACAGTGATTTCCGAACGTACTTATTGCCAATATTGCCAGGCTTGGCAGGCGGGTTGGCGATCGCAATATATTCCACCGCTTCTAGGCACGCAGCTCCCCGTGATTTCTGATCACAGTTTAGGGACAGCCAGGCACTGTCCCTAAGCGGGTACTGTCGTGTTCATTATGGGGTTGTTAGTTTTATGAAATGAGTACAGTCGCGATCAGATATATCGGAGCGGTGTTTTCATTAAATAAGGAGTTTAACCACAACTTTAAACCCCCTTTTTGACCCCTTAGGGTATGAATTAAAAAAAACGCTGAAAGTACTTTTCTTGTATTCAAATAAGGAGTGTTCACACAAAATTTCAAGTCTCTCGCTTTAAATTTTACACAATCTCCATACAAACTTTCAACCCCTATTGATCCCTTTAGGGGTGGAATTTCAAAAAATCCTTTCTTATTGCTTCTCTGCCTTATCAAAATAACTTATCCACAAATGTCTGAACAACGCCTCTATTGTCGAGGCGATAAAGTGCATGTTCAGATATTTGTGACCACCTCCACAGCTCCGATATATCTAATGGCGACTGTCATTTTTCTACTTAGGCAAGACTGAGACAATATGGAGCCAATATTTACAGGCCCAAGAAAAACTGTTCATGAGGATATTAGTCAAGCCGGCGGAAATCGAATAATTACGAACAAATTTTATTAAATACTTTAATTTGCTTTGATTTTTAAATGGTAACACTACTTTAAAAGGGCCTTATTACACTTGCGTTTTGCGAGCGAATTCGCCGCTAGTGCGCTAAGAGTTCGCCGCTGCTGCGCTAAGGCCTTGGTCTCCTATAAACGCGTTTGCGTCATAATGCTGCCTATAGAGATGTACTGCTGTGGTCTCTCGCACACGTCGACGTCATTTTTGTTCCGGAACGTTGACGCTGACGTCGGACGTCGCGTATCGGAGAGTTCGTCGGAATCCGTTATGTACCTGTCTAAGCAAATCACTCGCCACGATTTTCACGCGAGTACGCAGCGAATTCGTTGCGCACTCGCTTCGCTTTCAACTCGCTCGCAAATCGCAAGTGTTATTGATAAGTAATGATAAGGCCCTTAATTATGAATTCGAAAACATATAGGTACTTTTAAGAAGTGACGAGGTCATTCGTCCGAGGCAGGATTAGAACCCACATCTCCAGCTATCGCGATCAAGAAATTCTGAGCATACCCCTCTCCATAGCTCACTTATTGTTTTTATTTTTAAATTTTAGAATTTTTAATTATATCTTGTATTAAACTGTTTGATATGTTTTCTTGTGGGACTACGCATAATTATGTACTTTAAGATTTAATGTATCACTGTTTTCAAACAATAAGTCCCACCGGATTTCTTGCCGGTAATAATCTTCTCAGGTCCAGGGGGTTAGAACCAGTGGTAGATTTTTCTTTGACGTTTATAAGTGCACTGTAATGTGCCTAAATTGAAAAATAAAAACCTTTTCACCTCACTAGCTCGAAAAGAACTGTTTTATTCTTTAAAACCAGATAGCAAAGTTGCATTTTATTCACAAGAGCGCAAAGTAATTTCATACAAATTGTGTAAGTGTTTTTTTACCATAGCTGGTTGAATGTTCTTTTAATTAATGTTTTTGAATGATAAACGATGGTTATCAATAATTTCGATAAAATTTTAAAGTTTTAGAGTAAATTTTTTCCTCGCGGTAGTGAGGCGAAAAGTTGTGTGTTGCACTCGGTAACAAAGTGTGTTCTCTCGTGCCTTGAGATCCTCCCAATGCCCAAGATTCCACTCTTGGAATCTTTCGCTAGCTCGGGTCTCAATATTAGCAGAACGAGGTAAACACTTAACTGTATTTGTTCCTTGGTATAACAAATAGCTATTTATTTTACAGTCTCCATACCTGTTCATCATAGATAACATTAACTGTTGTCCACAGCCGCTGACATCATCAGAATGGAGCACAACTACAGCGAGGAGCCCCCGAAGAATGAACCTCCAGAGAACGTCTCCAGACTGAACGTCCGGCAGCTGGTTGATACACTTGGCTATTTGTAAGTGAAACAATATTTGCCTCTACTTTTAGAACCATTTGTTCTGCTGGAACTCAAGGGCGCTTTAGGGCTATTTTATTTAAAGTTGTATCTTTTTTTTTTATTTGGAATTTTTTGTGTGGTTTCCACTCAGATTCATGAGTTCTTTCGAGCATGATAGGAGAAAAAATGGGTTTCAATATTGACACGAGAGTGTAAACACTTATTTTCAAATTTCAGCCGTATGCAGTCCACTGCTGGACATAGGCCTCCCACAGATATGACTTGCATCATCGTGGGGGTAATTGCCATAGTCGCCACGCTTGGCAGGCGGGTTGCCGACCGCAGTAGCTGTAGATTGGGTTTCGACGGCCGCTACTGCCCGTCCGTAGGATTTTTCCCTGTGTCGCCTCTTACGACACCCGTGGGAGGAGATGGAGTGGTGCTATTCTAATCAGCCGGCATCACACGGCAAACACTTACTTTGCTCTTACGTAAAACAATAGTTATTTGTTATACAAGGGAGCCAAGTTAGTGTCACTTTATCTTGATAATATTAAGACCCCAGCTAGCAAAAGGGTCTAAAATTTAACCACGATCATAGCGAGTGGTTCAGAGAGCGTTATCTTGAGCGTTGGGAGGGTTTCATGGCACGAGAAGCGAACAAACTTTGCTGCCGAGTTATCATTTATTTCGCCTCACTACCGCGAGGAAATTAGTATCAATCATTTACAATTCAAAATCATCATTTAAAATTACACCCCCACTACATAACGGCAAAACTTATTCAAAATTTGTATGAAGGATTACTTTGCTGCCGTGTGAATAAACTGCAGTTTGTTATCTGTTTCTACAGAATAAAAACTGACTTTCCGAGCTATTGAGGTGAAAACAATTACTCTTAGCTATCGATGTATAATAAACGTAAATTCATAATCAGCCCCAAAAAAATGGCTCTAAAAACAACCGCTCGAACAACTCGGGCGGTACATTTAGTTGTCTTCTTTGAACCGCTGTCAGTGCAAGTGTCAACAATGACTGAATAGTAGTTTATGTATCTGTGCATAATGAAGGACATTACAACAAGAGTGTGGGTTTATGAAACGAGCCGAAGGCGAGTTATCACACGATTGTTGTAATGCCTAATTATGTATAGTTACATACACTACTTTATCTACACACATATCATAAATGTTTAAGATGGGTTCAGGAACCGTAGGGAAATGACCTGCAGTATTACTAGTGTTACTTGAAACATTAAAAAGTCAACGAACAATAAAATTACAGCTTGGAATGGCGGCGTTGCGTATTTCATATCTCAGTCAAATATTTTTTTAAACCATAGACAAGCGATGAACTCCCTATTCTATTGTCACTCGAGTTCTTATGTCGTTCGATTTATATTAAAAAAACATAACGAATTGGCGTTTCGTATCAATGACTGTTTTAATATCTTGAATTTGACAGCTGTTCCAAATTTAAACTCATAACCTACGGATTTCAGTAGGTAATGTTAACATTACATCTCCATTCATTTCTGATGGTTGGTAATGCTGGTCATTGCCTACGATTTCTGGACGCATTTTAGAGCACTTATGATATGTACGTAGATAAAAGTTATTACTTTATCAATAGTGAAGTTTAATACTTAATTAGTACACTAAGCTCTTTTTTGTTTGTTTATATTATCTAAAAGAAGATCATAAATTAGCATTATTAGCATAAACTGGAACGTGCTAGAAATGTCATTTAGTGCCATATTTTTGTACATAATTTGTTCGCGTGTAGGAGTCTATTTCATGCTCAGTGCTCTTAGCTTCTATACCTAGTTATAGTTATAGACATGAATGTGTTGTCCTCACAGATCTCTAAAGAACCTCCAGCGCAAGCAGCTGTGGGTGGTGAAGGTGGAAACAGACAAGGCAGAAGCCTCCATCACGCAGGCGGAGCAGGTCATAGCCAAGATGCAGGACCCCAAGCAGATTATAGAGGTACCACCAGTTTTGAGGGTTACACAGTCACAGTAGTCTTTTTTTATAGAAGACTGACCAGGGTTCGACCTTAGTCGCACTTGATGGTAAGTGTCGACGAGGTCGAGGGTGTAGTACGCTGGTTAGGAGGCGCCTAGCGACATCTAAAAGTGTTGAAACTTTTTAGCGGCATCGGAGTCTCAATATATATTGAGAATCGCTCGGGGCAGTTGATTTTTCTATTTTACTTCTAAGAATTATGGTTCCGTTGGCTGACGTTTCTGCTTAAAAATATAAGAATTACTTATTCTGTCTAACTTTTTTTTTATACAAGACTGACCAGCGTTTGACCTCAGTCTCGACGAGGTCGAGGGTTTAGCACGCTGGTTCAGTAACAGCCTCACTTTTGCCTTGAAAACAACTAAAATATATCTTTCCGGCAATACAGACGAAGGGAGCGAATTCCTTAGCAGTCCGCATTAGGAAGGTAGAAGCGTATCGCTTCGTGCGAATGAATGGAATATTCGCAACGTAAGGATGAAACCGCTCCCATCGCCTGGACTCCCGTGGTGAACGGAGATGACGGAATTAAATCGTGCAATTCCTGTGCACACTCCAAAATGTATCCTGTAAAACACAGACAAACTAGCACCCCCTTTTTTTTGTCGCTGGGAAAATGCGTTTACGCATCCCCCTGGGGTAGGCCCATGATGGTAGTGGTAGGTATTTGGGACTCTCCTCGCTACTCCTCTTGCTAGCCAAGAGGAGGGGAGGAGAATACCCACTAAAAACCCAGCGGCATCGTCCGCATTGCCGTTTGGGGGAGTGCCACTGGATCACGATCGCACTCGACGGTGACACTCCCCGGAAACTAGCGACCCTGCGACGGTGCTAATGGGTCTGTAACCTTACCCTCACTAATTCAGGATCGCCAATGAGTCTGCGAGCCCATTGCTCTATTGAATCCAAAGCGGCCAGCTGATACTTAGCAGACTCGTTCCAAAGATGGCAACAAACCGCTATTCATGTTACCGGTTAGTTTAATAAAAATAGCTTGTATTGAAATCTGTTGTCTACAGATCGTACCGCAACCGCAAGCGGAGGCGGAGGACCAGCCGGTGCAGAACGAAGTCAGCATCATGGAAGACTCGACTATCTCTGATAACTTCATATACGAGATCGCCGAAGAACAAGAAATCACTATGGATGAGGTATGACTAGTGTAATTATTTATTCACACTTTATTGCATATAGAAATAGTAGAAAAGGCAGAGTTGATGCCATAAGGCCTTCTCTATCAGTCAACCATAGGACGAAACGACCGGTCTGGCCTAGTGGGTAGTGACCCTGCCTATGAAGCCGATGGTGCTGGGTTCGATTCCCAGTCAGGACATTTATTTGTGTGATGAGCACAGGTATTTGTTCCTGAGTCATGAGTGTTTTCTATGTATTTAAGTATATATATGTATCTATCATTATCATATTTGACGACCGGTCTGGCCTAGTGGGTAGTGACCCTGCCTATGAAGCCGAAGGTCCTGGGTTCGATTCCCAGACAGGGCATTTATTTGTGTGATGAGCACAGATATTTGTTCCTGAGTCATGGGTGTTTTCTTTGTATTTAAGTATTTATATGTATCTATTTATTATATATATCGTCGTCTAGTACCTGCAACACAAGCCTTATTGAGCTTACCGTGGGACTAGGTCGATTTGTGTAAGAATGTCCCGAAATATTTATTTATTTATTTTATTTATTTATCTGTTATATAATTCGTCGTCTAGTACCTACAACACAAGCCATACTGAGCTTACCGTATAGTACGAGAGCCCACGACCAAAATTTTTGTCTCATAGCAATACGGTCAAAACTGCATCAAATCGATAGATACGATTATCCTGAACTCGAAAATACCAATATCAGACATTTTCCGCGTAGCGTTTGATCTGACCGAATTTTCAAAATTGTCAAAGAATTTTACCGAACTGCATCATAGCAATATGTCTGATTTGCGGACTGTAGTTGAATGATAGTTCTGAGATACCGGAAACATATTTTTCAGACGTTAGTGGTGTAGCGCAAACCCGTAAAATCACTTAAAAAAATTAAAAATGAGACAAAAAAAATGTCTCATAGCAATACGTCTGAAAATCTTTTTTATTAGTAAATTTTGGTTATTTGATGCGAACAAAACAATTTTCAGACGGAAATGTAAACGCATTAAATTTTGAGACCGTTTTGAAAATGTTAACAAATTTTACCGATCGGTATCATAGCAATATGTCTGAAAATTGTTGGACATGATAAAATAAGTTGTCCACATGTGCAAAAAAAATTATATCAGACAAATTAAGTGTATCACCTTCTCTATCAGACAACCTTATGCTACACTTAAAGTGTCTGAAAACAGGTTTTTGGTAATCCTGGCAGCAATACGAAAAGTTGAAAAAAAAAAAATTATCCGTATTGCTATGATACAGGTCGGCTAAATTTGTTGACATTTTCAAAAATGCGCTCAGGCTATATGCTACGCGCAAAATGTCTGAAAACAAACTTTTTCGTAATACAGTTATAAAATCTATGTACATTTTCACTATCAGACGTATTGCTATAATACCGACTGTCTTTTTTTTCTTGACACAGCAGAAATGGCCTCCCACGCAGTTGCTACACTTTCGACCGTTACTACACACCTAGTCGGGTTCAGAATCATACAATCTAACGATTTTATAGGGTTTTTGCCGTATTGCTATGAGACATGGTTTTGGTCGTGGGCTCTCGTACTAGTAGGACTAGGTCGATTTGTGTAAGATCGCCCGATATATTAATTTAATTTAATATTATTTTATTTATTCACACTTTTATTGCACATAAAAATAGTAGAAAAGGCAGACTTGATGCCATAAGGCATTCTCTACCAGTCAACCATAGGACAAAACAGCCAGTCCCCCAGGTGGACCAAGTTAAATATCTGGGGCTCACCATTGACTACAAATTATCGTGGAGTCCCCATATAGAGGAGCTATGTTCCCGCTTATCGTCTGCTAACTTTGCTCTGGGTAGACTCACTCCTAGTCTCGACCCTTCCAATGTCAGGAAAGCTTACTTCGGGTATTTCCATTCCCTGCTATCCTATGGTGTAGACCTATGGGGTGATGCCACAGATCGCTTAAAACCATTCCTCGCGCAAAAGCTGGCTGTGCGTTGCATATCAGGGGTTCCACGTGATCATCCAGCTCAAGATTTGTTTAAAAACTGTCAAATCCTAACCCTACCATGCCTGTACGTCTTTGAGGTAGCAAAATACGTGCGACGAAACCTATCCGATTTTCCCAATCGCGGCGACACAAGAGGTATAGATTGCAGGCGGTGTGATGAACTACGACCCCCCTTCTCGCGTCTCGAAAAAACGGCAAAATGCTTACACACGGTTGGACCCAAGGTTTACAACTCACTACCACAAGAAATAAAAAATACAACAAGCTATGTAGCCTTTGTTAAAAAACTTAAAGATAAACTAGTAGCTGAAGCTCACTACTCCCTGGATGCCCATTTCAAGCACCAGAAAACGCAACAATAACCGTATATACCAATAAATAAAAAAACTGCTTCCCATTTTGGCAGCCGGCTGGTGGTCCTAACAAGTAACCATGTTTATAAGCAAACGCTTTAAACATATTACATACCTAATATGATATGTCATATGACTTATATGTACGTAGATGTAAGAATTTAGAATAAGTAAACAATGACATGTAAAATACTTTTTTATCAATAAATGATTGTATTGTATTGTATTGTAACAGAACTGCATTCAAGAGGGTGCAGTGGGAAAATGTAACTTAACTAGGGCACATCTAGGGTAAACCATTGCCATCGCCCAGTTAAGGATTGGTATGAGTTATTGCCCAAACATACAGCCGCCATCAGATATATCGGAGCTGTGGAGGTGGTCACAAATATCGGAGCAACATTTTAGATTTAATTAAAACTCAATAGTCCTTACACCATGGCGGGTGCTGTCTCTGTGCGCGTCCCGTGACACGGACAGGGGCAACATCCGCTTAGTGTACCCCTCACTTGTTTAGTGATAATAATATTTTCTCAGGTCAAAGAGATCCCGGCAGACACGAATAAGGAATGGATGGTAAACATCATTCCGGAGGAGAGCAAACCAAAGTACGCGTACATCAAGCATTGTACCACTGGCAAGAAGAAGAGACACTTCACCGCTGAGATGAACGAGATTACTCTGCAAGGTAATGTTTACACACATTTCATGCAGTTCATATGCAGTCCACTGCTGGACTTGTATCATCTTGGGGGTAGTCGCTATAGTCGCCACGCTTGGCGACTGCAGTAGCTGTAGATTGGGTTGCGACGGACGTCCGTAGAATTTTTCCCTTTGTCGCCTCTTACGACACCCGCGGGAGATGGGGTGGTGCTATTCTAGTCAGCCGGCATCACACGTAACTGCCTGTACCTGGTACAATGTGAATATGAAAATGAGGAAAATTCGGATTTTGATCGATACCCGTCGGGTCCCTGAGGAGCCAGCTGATTCAATATTGATGGAAGGCCGCCATATTTGTCCCTGGGTTTCGAAATGTTAAAACAATCATTGATTGACTGTTCGGGTGCTGTCGTATGTCGATCGAAATCCGAAGTTACTGCTCGATATAGATCCTCAGTAGCGTGCCTAGAAGCTTGGACAACATATGTTTACATAAATAATTCCATTTTTCATATTTCCAACCCCCCTTAAAGGCCGCCAACGCGCTTGTGATACCTCTGGTGTTGTGGGTGCCCATGGGCGACGGTAATTGCTTACCACCAGGCAATCCGTCTGCTCGTTTGCCGCCTTGTCATAAAAAAAAATATATCTCACTTATCATCAAGGACCTGAATTCTTCATAACAAAAATCAAACTGTTGGAGGGATTGACCAAGCTGTTTTATCGACTTATCGATGTTACGGGGTAACATCGCATTACCCATTACCAATTTAAAAGATTATTCTGTAACAAGTGACTTCTTTGATAAACAACTTGCATTTCAGTATTAAAATAAATCATGTCAGCGTCACTAATGTCATTTATGTCACTTGAGTTTTCATAATATAAGTGATTCCCGTGCCGTGTTACTAAAATGATTAGAAAAAAAATATTTTCTTAGTTACAAAGAAGATTCTTCCATATTACTCTAAATGTGACGTTTATTTACAACAGAATATCCAGAATTTATATCCAGAAGCCTGATTTAATTTTATTTCGTTACGTAACAGTTATTTATCGATAAGTCGATAAAACATCATAGTCAATCCCTCTGACAGTTTGATTTTTGCTATGAAAAATTCCAGTCCTCGCTTATCACTTCTCTATTTTCCAAAAGGCGACTACGAAAACTACTACATACTCCCCGACGCGGACCCGTCGGTGGGCGTCGAGATCACCACCAGCTACGAGCCGGACAACTACATCGTCGAGGAGTACGAGCACCTGGTGCTGGAGGAGCGGCCCCGCAAGCGCAAGGAGGCGGCGGGCGAGAGCGGGAAGAAGAAGAAGAAGCGGCTCAGCAACTCCATGAGGGAGCAGGTGGGCGGTAGTGTAGCAGTGTTGAGTGGGGCGGTGTTCTGTGCAGTCCACCAGCACGGGGAGACTCCAGGAGGGAGGAGATAGATGTGTATCCCAAACTCGACTGATCTGAGTAGAATAGTCCTTCGAGTTTGTTTTCGTCATGGGGGTAAATTTTTGAGTGTGTAATATCATAACAGTCAGTATGATCAAATACCTCTTATCATCAGGTGCGACTGAGCTCAAATGCTAGTCAGTCTTGTATAATAAATAAAAAATATCGAGACACATCCTTACTGCTATATAAATAAAAATCTGTATCGATATATTTGGCCATACTGACTACAACTAACTATATGACACTGACTGTACAGTCAGCAACTACGTATATGCTGACTGTGCCTACTAGACTCGTGTCATTTTAAACTGTCAGAAACGAAGAAATGGTATTTTAGAAATATCATCATCTTCATCAGCCTATCGCAGTCCACTGCTGAACACAGGCATCCCCAATTTCACGCCATCGTGTTCGATTTTAGAAATATGAATCATGGGAATTAATAATCTTGGGTATCGAAACTATATTGTGCTAAAAGAATGATTAAAAACTTGTGTGTGATTCTATTCATCATCAAAGTTATTTTAAATTCGAGTGCACGACTCAAAAATCGATCCCAGCATGTCAATATTTGCATATTTTCCCACAGGCATTTCTATCACATTTAGAATTCTTACACGATGAATTGGGGGTCCTATTTCTCCCTAATCTGCCATTAGGGCATCTAAAGCTGCCTAACGGACCTATAACCTCACCATTTCTGAGAAATTACTTTTATGTGTGTATGTAAAACCCAAATGGATTAAAATTCACCCTTTCCGCGGCATTAGATATGATTTCTTACCTAAACTTAAGTAAGTAACTTAAGTACTTAAGTAAGTTACTTAAGTAATTTGACAGTACATGATAAGAAACTAAAAAAGTTTTTTTTTTCAGGTAAAACAAATCAAATCGGAAATCGCCGAAGACTGGGTCATAGACAACAACATAGTCTATGACCAAGATGAAGAATACGACGAGAAGAAAGGCTCGCCGCGAGTGAGGCGGAAAAATAAGAAATATCTCGGGTACGACTTTGTTACATAAATAATTATCTAAGGGCGGTTTTCAGCTAGCATTGACTAACTCCCAAAGTTTACTCGCAACGTGTAACGCGACAATATTAAATAGAATATCTCATAGATGGTAAATCGTCAATTACTGGCCACCTTACATTCAAATTAATTGACCTATAAACAGAATGTATTTAGCTCAATCAACTATTTGTCCCGCGTTGCCATGGTTACGTTCCCCTTTGTCACTCTTCAAACCAAAGTTTAATTGCATCTAAATACACAAAACATAGATATTTGTAGAAGCTATATGTCTCTTTCGTAATGTGTCACCAAGCGCGTCAGTAGAACGCGGTGCCACATTTCTAGTAACAAACTATGCTTCAGTTGTCTTCTGGCTGATGGGACAGAATAACAACAAATAGTTGATTCACTAATTTATAAAAGAACGCGTACTAGCGACCACTCTCCAATAACTGGGATATTAGGGTATATCGCCAGTAACTAGACACTTCTTAATAACTTGTCACCTTATACTAAAAATGAGTTCTCTTTACCTATAAATAGAACACATTTTCTAATGGGGTTTCAATTACTGGCCACTTCACACTAAAATGAATTCTCATCGCATATAAACAGAGTTCATTTTTAGTATAATGTGGCCCGTTATTGGAGGGCGGCCAATTACTAGAGAATTATCATATCTGGTCAGACTTTCGTCTTGAGATACTGCGGAATATTGGAAGAAAAGATTTGTCGTAGCTTCCCGAATGGATCGCATTCAATGTAACAATATTTTCAGACCCTATACAGTCAGAATCTAATAGTTAGTAACCAAAGTAGTCAAATATATCTGTACAGATGTATATTTGTATAGCAGTAAGGATGTTACGATATATTTGGACACTGACTGCAACTATGGCGCTGACTGTACAGTCGCCATCAGATATATCGGAGCTGTGGTGGTCACAAATATCTGAGCTACGCCTCTATTGTCAAAGTGCATGTTTAGATATTTGTGACCACCTCCACAGCTCAGATATATCTGATGGCGACTGTACAAATAATCGCTGACGCGACTTATAAGTTGCGGTTCCATACTAAATCAGTATGGGAGAGTCAATTTTTTTATTTTGTCTCTCCTGTGGTCTGTCAACAGCTTTTTTGCATATAAGTTATGTTTCATAGATAGATAGCTAATCTAATATGGTCGTGTTTTATCATTTGTCACTATATATGTCACGTTCAAAATATGTGAGTGCGATACACGATAAAATGGCAACAATCCTACCTATACAGAAAAGTATATGCGGATTAGAATTGATTAAAAAAAAGGTCGGAATCACTTGTTAACTTTAATTTAATTCCGCCATCTCTGTTCCACCATCTGACGTCCAGGCGAGGGGAGCGGTTTCATGCTTACGTTGTGAATATTCCATTCATTCGCACGAAGCGATTCGCTTCTACCTTCCTAATGCGGACTGCTAAGGATTGGAATTCGCTCCCTTCGTCTATATTCCCGGAAATATATTTGGGTCTTTTCAAGACAAGAAGCTGTTACTGAACCAGCGTGCTACACCCTCGGCCTCGTCGACACTTACCATCAGGTGCGACTGAGGTCAAACGCTGGTCTGTCGTGTATAAAAAAAAACAGGAACGAAACGAACGATTTTTTTTGTACCCAGTATTTGGACTTATTGACCTGTGCTGCTGAAACCCCCTTAGATATCTGTATATTATCTGTTTACCCTAAATGTCGATATTTGCTTTGTTTTTTATAATACTACTTATAGTAATGTATATTACGGTTTTATATGAGACGACACACGTACGATTTTAAGCTAACATATGGTCGTTTAAATTTACTAAAAAAGGGGATAGTTACCATGTATGTAGTTTGATGGGGTTCCGATATATTTTTAATTTATCGTTTAATTTGGAATATGGAATACAAAATATATTTTTTTAATATTTCGGGACAATCTGACACAAATCGACCTAGTCCTACGGTAAGCTCAGTAAGGCTTGTGTTGTAGGTACTAGACGACGATATAGAAAACACCCATGACTCAGGAACAATATCTGCGCTAATCACACAAATAAATGCCCTGACTGGGAATCGAACCCAGGACCATCAGCTTCATGAGCAGGGTCACTACCCACTAGGCTAGACCGGTCGTCAAAATGAAATTATACAGAAAATGAATTCTGTTTACCTACAAATGTAACACATTTTGTATAGTGCTTTGAATTATTGGTCACTTTAATAACTAGCCTCACACTAAAATGAATTCTAATTGCCCATAAACAGAGTTCATTTTTAGTATAATGTGGCCAGTTATTGGAGGGTGGCCAGTTACTAGCGAATTACCCTATTTAATATCCACCCTATATGCTTCATCTTGTATCAATTTTAAATACATAATTAATTAATCCAGTCTAGCATCAGTCAGTTAACTTAACTGAAGCTCCATGTCTATGTAATTGTGCAGAGAATTAATACGGAACTTACGTCAACATTTGAATATAAAACGACATGCGTGTACACGTTACTACTACATAGGCCAGCTTTAGATATGTTTCCTGCGGCGCTACCGGGAACAACGATATTCGTAAATTTCGGACGATTGTCTCTGTCACTCTCATGACGCCTTAATTGGAGTAAAAGAGAAAGATGCTCGAAATATACGAACTTCCACTCAACTCCACTGTAGCACTCGTTAAAATTAACATACATGGCAACTATCCAGTAGTTGTAATGACATGGTTATCCATCGTGGGTCTGGATAAAGTGTAAAATATTAATCGTATATTTCTATGCCTGGTTGGAGTGATGTTATACTATACTGTAGGAAAAAAGACGTTTTAAGTAATTAAATAACTAAGTTATTCTATTAAGAGTATACAGGCTGTTTTTGACTACGAAGATTTAAATGCATAGTTTAATTTTAACCCCAAACTGAACATGTTTTGTCTTACAACCAGAAACCGGAAAACCCCTTCATTTGATTAATCATATCGATAGGGTAGCCCTATAGAAGTCTTACCGTAACGATGTGGTTAGCCTATAATAGGGTTACCCTATCGATATGGCAACCATTATGGCTTACCCGGGTTTCACATGGTTACTGAGTCGGAGCCGGTTCCTGCTTACCGTTAACTTTGAAGAAACATGTAATTTCTTAATTTTATTATCATACTAGTTAAATGTTATTTTCAATGTACACAGTCCAATAGGAAATCGATAGTTCGCTACGTTTTCTATTTATCTGTAATGTTAACTGTCCTAGTAGTAAGCAAATGTCCCTCTTACCACGTGATAATGATAATATCACAATTTTTGATACAATGACTTCACTAAACTGTGACGTTTAATAAGTTGTTTAAATTTGCAGTAGTTTTTAAGTTGCAAAACAAAATTTGATCGAGCCTTGCGTTTAAAGCTCCATAGTCAGGCACGCTGTATATTTTCAATTATTATTACGATCGCGTCATATGTCGCTATTTACAAAACTATTGAATATGGTTTATTTTGTTTCAGAAATAAACTAACCTAAAATGAAATCGGACCTACGTTGCTATAACATTTACTCCTAATATGGTAAGAAATATGGTTAATATCGTTGTAATGCGACCCCCGGTATAAGTTCTTAACCTTCTTACTATATGTTGGTGTGTTTACATGCTTAACCAGCCAGTTATCACAAATTCCAAGGAACAGAGAGACAACTGCGTTAGAGAGAAACTGCATTATTCTTGACATCTCGCTGTCAAGCATGTTTGTTACACATCTATACTGTTTGTCTGTGGCTTGTTATTTGTGAAACATTAGTACACACCTTGTATAATAAGTGTTAACTATAAAAAGGCATATAATTCGCTAATATTTGTATGTATGTTGTATAAATGAGTTTGTATAAATGCCCATCTTGTCCGTTAATCGTGCACGAATGTAGCATTGGAGGAAATATATCCATCTCTTTTTTACGTACAGTTAAAGTTTTAGTTGAAACGAGGCGGGAATACTCTGCCGCCAAAAATATTTTGATGTTCATTACCGCTTTTTACAATGGTTCTTGGTGTTGCCATAATTTTGTTTGCAATACATTGGATTTTTATACTTGATAACTGAAAATATAACAATAAATGATATATTCAAATATTATAAAACTGATATTGTATAAATATTTTCGTACTATGTTTTATTCGTTCATGGTAACAGTACGTTTGGTACTAATGATATTTTCGTGCAATATGACATAGCTTAAAAGTATTTCATTAACAATAGTATTGTATCTGCGCATAGGAAATTAAAAAAATCTGCTGTTGTAATTAAAAAAAAAACAGCAAATTTTTACATCATAATTATAAATATTTCTTGGAAAATAAAGGTTTTTTTTTAAATGGTTCCGTCACACCAATGACTTTAAAATTGACAATACTTATAAAATTGTGTATATCTATTTCGATTATTATTGTTCTTCTGCTTTGAGGTAAATTCCTATTTCTGAACGGACCACTGACAGACGTCAAGCTGACAGCTGTCAAGAGTTTTTTTTATTATGAAATCGTGCAAGTTTTGAGGTTAGCCTACAACGATATTCGTTTTTATATTTTCCTCCTTGTCATACGTATAAGAACGATAGTAGCGGCCCGCTTACACATTTTAAAAATTGAATATAATATATGAACCTAAGCTATTTTATCCGGGATTGTAATAAAAACTAAATTTTGTTAGAACAAAATAGCCACTAGACTATTTTGTCGAATATTAGGTAAAACAAGAATATAGTAATTGTAATTTTTTTTTTTACTCTGAAAGAAATTTCTATTTTTCTGGAATTTTCTCTAAAATGCAGTTTTGTTATATTACGGTAATGTTATGTTTTCTACTAAGAATCACAAGTTATTTATAATTTCCAATGGTGTTACTATATACTCAAATATTTTGTATGGTGATAACACAAGATATTCCAAATAAATATGGAATTTTTGGGATTAAAAAAAACTCACTCGTGATTCTGAGTAGAAATAACAGTCGCTAGTAACTGGCCACCCTCCAATAACTGGCGACATTATACTAAAAATGAACTCTGTTTATAGGTTACTAGAACTCATATTAGTGTGAGGTGGCCAGTTTTTGGACGGTGGCCAGTAATTGAAATCCCATTTAAAAATGTGTTCTATTTATAGGTGAACAGAATTAATTTTCAGTATAAGGTGGCCAGTTACTGACTATTTTTGGAAAAACACAATTGAAACGCTTCATATTATTGATATCTGTCTCAGCAAATTTTTAATTATTTAAAATAGTTATTCAAACTTTTTGTAACTACGACATGGCGTTCGTAATTCGTATGTAAATATGTAGATTTTGCATAGACACACAATTAGGAGGCACAAGTTAGGGTTCATCCAGAAATTACGTGATAAATTCTAGACTTTGCTGACTAAGCCATTAATATCAACTTTAAATTTCAAAAAAAATTTTTTTACGTGGCGTACGTAATACGCCATATGCCGTAAGTTTGTTGTGGCGGCATATGACGTGACAACTGTTTGACGTCATTTGACGTTAGTATCATTTGAATGTCAATTGGTTTCTGGTTGAGTCCTAAACAAATTAAATCTAAAATCACGTGTAAAAATTCAATGAAATTAGTTGTAGAGACTAGTCACTGAGGTAGAAAGGGCTCCTATAATGTAAAACCATAGAGAAATCGCTATAGAAAATGTTAAATGTTTTAAGGGGGAATCAAGTTTTTTTGAATCAAGATTGATAACCACGTATCGGAAGACGCGGTGTGGATTGAACTCCCACAATGTGTTCCGACGTGGTCGAGGTTGCGGGAATCGATCGTGTAAGCGATCCTCGGGGAAGGCCTAGCATATGGCCAGCATTGAACGGAACTTTTTTTATTATCTTTCTTTCATAGTAGCCAATCAAACTGCGTAAAATTAGCACGAAACAGCATGTTTAATGAATTTTACAACAAAAAAGATCCAAGTTGTCCAGGGGACCGTTACTGTGATAACGTGATACGTAAAAATTGATTCACCCTTAATCGTCAACTCGCGTGGTTAGCGAAGAAAAATATCATGTAATTTAAAGAGCCCTTAAGAGTAAAATCGAGGCTGGACTGAATTGTAAGAATATAGGTGAGCACTTATAGCCATTGTCAAAATTATACTATAAAAATAAAACAAATAAAATAAATATTTATACTATACACAGGAATGATTTCCTGCAAATAGCACTAGATCCCATAGTGTTCAAGTCGGTAAGGTCACCAGAGAGCTACGTTTGGCAACGCGCGCGCTCATCTGAAGTTACAGGCGTCCATAGACTACGGTGACTGCTTACCAGCACGCAGGCCGTATGCTTGTTTGCCACTGTCGTAGTATAAAAACACTGTTAACTTATATCATGTCTGGTTCGGGTTGTTTTTTAAAGAAAATTGTGTATTTAAAAATAAAGTTATCTACTAGAAGAAAAAACAATTTAAGACTTTTTTCCTATTGTATAAAAAATAAAATTAACGTAATACTTTGAAAAGTAGCAATTTAAATAAAATGCTTATTATGAGTTTTTTTATATAGTATTAAAAAAAAATAGAATTATGGGTGATTTTGACGATGGCTATATAATATGTATGTTATTATAAAAATCAATAAGAGAATAATGAACGAAATCAAATATCGACATTTTGTTATTAAGGTACCGCATTCGTCTTGTACATTTTTATACATAATATATAGAAGTGAATAAAATATTAAATGTAATGTGTCCAAGGCAGAACTTGAACCCGCACCTTCCAACCACCAATCAACTAACTAGATCAATCGTTTTCAATTTAATTTAATCAAAATATTAAAAATAATTTTCGGTAATAAAAACAACGACATAATTTGACGGGTATGCTTGTTATTGTCACTATCATGAAATATATATTTTATTCACTTCTAAGGTAATTCGCTAGTAACTGGCCACCCTCCAATAACCGGCCATATTATACTAGAAATGAATTCTGTTTATAGGCGATTAGAATTCATTTTGGTATAAGGTGGCCAAAAATTGAAACCCCATTAGAAAATGTGTTCTATTTATAGGTAAACAGAATTCATTTTCAGTATAAGGTGGCCAGTTACTAGGAAGTGGCCAGTTACTGGCGATGTACCCTATATAGTTATGCGCGGATAGCATATTTGGTGTTTTCATATTTTTAAGTCAACATCTAGTTAGTAAAAATGGCGATTACTAAATTTTTTGTCAAAAACTTCATAAAATTATTACAACATTTTTTTTAACCTTCGTTGTGGGGCAAACTTTGGTTTATTGGTGATACTTGGTAATTCCGTGATAATACGTTAATATCCTCCGCTGAACTCAAAACGGTGAATTGCAAGTGATTAATTGGGATGTCTCAGAGCTCCGCCTCCGGTTCCGTTAAGTCGGAACCTCCGGTTAATTTTGACGACCGTTCTGGCCTAGTGGGTAGTGACCCTGCGGGATGAAGCCGGCAGTCCTGGGTTTAAATCCCACTCAGGACATTTATATGTGAGTAACTGCTTATCATCAGGCGGGCCGTATGCTTGTTTGTCACCGTCGTTGTAATAAAAAAGTTTGGACTATCCCAAAAAATTACACTATAAAATAAAAAACTGAAAAGTAACTTTTAAATATATTTAAGATTTCTGTGAAAACCGTTCGGGTTGGTGGGGTTAACGTCTCACCCACTTATCTACTCTGGCGGGTTCATGTTCCAAGTTCGATTCCGGTTCCGTTCCGATAAACTGTGTAACATCTGACTCCGCTATCGGTTCCAACTACATCAACCATCAAAAAAACTGCCATTGATTTTAAATTTTCAATTTTTTGAGAAATTTGTAACGATAATGGAGTATCACCAAACTACCGATAGGCTGAGGTTAGCCCTAATTTAAGTTCAGTTGACGCGATATAATCCGTTTTAATTAATTTAATGTTTAATTAAAGTTGATTATATGTCGCTTTAATTAGTCAAATCATAGTTTTGTCAAAGTCAGCGATTCAAGAATTATAGAAAACGTAATACAAGATTATCAAGCCGGCATCTGGTCATGATTTGGAACAATATTTACTATGAGGTCAACTTTGTAAATTGTAAAAAAAAAAACAACTCTCTCATACATTTTCGTTAACTTATACTTGACCTTTTCTATGGAACAGCTCATTTTTTCATTCAATTTTACAAACTTGACCCCATAGTAATAGTTGTTCAAAATCATGAACAGATGCCGATTTGATAATCTTGTTTCACGTTTTTATAACACCCAGTATAATAAAAGTTGCCGAGCAGGGTGTGAGAATTCTGTTGCTGACTGTACAACCAATAAATATCTATACACTTTTCAATGGCTATAAGGAGAAAAGATGTATAGATATTTATGCCCTTGTATGTACATTGCCGATCGTCTTACTATTTACCTAATGTTTAAGATAATATAATATTACCAAGTAATTTTTAATCGTATCGGTTCGGCCGATAAATTATGTATAAGACCACCTTTTCATGCCGCAATGTATGTATACAGGATGGAATTATTTATTGGGTCCTTTATATAAATTGAAATAAATGTCAAAATCCGGTCTGACCGGTGGGCTAGTAACTTAACCTTCTGAACGCTAACATCTAAAGGTGTCTGGCACGTACCAGCGATGTGCGACACTTAAAGATGCCATGGCGTATGTCAAAGCTATTTTCTTGTTGACAGACAAAGTTTATATGTATATTCGTTCTTTAGTAGTAGATACGTTGGAGTATACAGTCAAATAATATATACAATGTATAACTATGTAGTTATTTAATAATATACGTATATTATTTGACTGTTAGTACTAACTGTTAGAATTGGTCAAATATATCGTAACACATACTTACTGCTATACAAATAAAGATCTGTACAGATATATTTGGATACTTTGGTTTCTACTAACTATATGACTTTGTACATACATTTTAACACGAGAAGAAAAGCTAAAAAAGTTACATTTATTTCAATTTATAATTTCACTTAAACTATGTAAGTTAGTTTTCAAGCCCCAATTTTTTTTTCAAGTGTATATTTTAAGCGGACAAGTCA
Organism: Grapholita molesta; assembly: GCA_022674325.2. Lineage (NCBI taxonomy): Eukaryota > Metazoa > Arthropoda > Insecta > Lepidoptera > Tortricidae > Grapholita > Grapholita molesta. The sequence continues at coordinate 4,845,928 of CP053147.2, forward strand.
AGTGAAATTCTGTTTGGATAATGCTGTTTTACTGTATATTATTAGTTTATGTATTAAAGCACTGATTGTAGTTGCTTTTTCTTAATTATAGAATCGAGGAATATGTACTGTTAAATGGTTTTACTATGACAACTGTGTTTTATTTGATTTACCCTATGCGTCTTTGTTTTAATAAATAAATATTACAAGACATTCTTACATAGATTGACTGAGCCCCACGGTAAGCTTAAGAAGGCTACTCAGCCAACGATATATGTAATATACAAATACTTAACTATATATAGAAAACACCCATGACTCAGGAACAAATATCTGTGCTCATCACACAAATAAATGCCCTGACTGGGTTTGAACCCGGGACCATCGGCTTCATTGGCAGGTACGGTCGTCATCGTCGGTACAGATATATCGGAGCTGCCGAGGTGGTCACAAATATTGGAACAACGCCTCTATTATTAAGGCGGTGAAGTGCATGCTCCGATATTTTTGAACATCTTGGCTGCTCCGATATATTTGATAGCCATCGCTATCCAGCGTGATACAGCTAGTATTCTGGGCACCTTGCCCGTTGATTGCGATTTGCGACAAGTTTTTTTTAGCTCTTTTTATTTAACCTTTTCGGCGCCATGTCGAACGCAAAAGCTATCGGTCAGACGCCACGTCATCGAAATGTCAAAACTTAAAGGTAGCAGTGCTATTATGGCTGTGGTCTTCTGTAAGGAGGAGGTACTTCTCCAGTTGGGCTTCTCCAGACTCGAGAGTGATGGTACTTAACTGAAGCCGATAGTCCCGGGTTAAAATCCCAGTAAGGGCATTTATTTGTGTGATGAGCAAGTGAAGTAAGGGATTTCTTTATTATGTTATCATACTTAATTGCTTTAATAGTGAATAAATAAATGAAACGAATATAAAAAAGTTAATTTATTAACTTAATTAAACTTAAAACGTATTCATCATGATCAATTTCTCCAGAAGAGGTGAACGCCAAAGATGGTAAATCTCGACTAAAAGCTGTGTCCAACCAACACGTAAAAAACCAATCGCTTTTTGTGAAAGGAGACCACCGTGATGAACCTTCTGGGTTGGAAGATCAGATGTAATTTTTTTATGACAAAGGTGGCAAACGAGCAGACGGATTGCATGATGGTAAGCAATTACCGTCGCCCATCGACACCAGGGGAGTCACAAGCGCGTTGCCGCCCGGGGTTTGGAGCTATGGGAACCTTACTCACCATCAGGAACACAACACTACATACCTGAAAGGTAGCAGTGCTATTATGGCTGTGGTCTTCTGTAAGGAAGAGGTACTTCCCCAGTTGGGCTTCTCCAGACTCAAGCGTGATGGTACTTCGCAGTGCCCTACCTCTCATTGTTGGACGTGTTTAAGGTCATACCCGGGTCCAAAAAATATTTGATAGACCCACAAAAATATATACATATACATAAAAATTGATTTGCCATCTTTGTCATCCACAAGGCTAACCCACATAGGTATTAGTCTCGTCAATTGACTGTCAAGATTTAAAAAAATCCCAAAAAATCTAATTTTATTGTCCTAGTAGTCGGCAGCGGTGTTGGCGAGATAGTCCCGCCGACCAATGTTGGACGCCTGCTTGTTTTGGACCGCTTCCAGTTTTGGACATTCTGAAATAGGAGAAAATTATAAATTAGTTTTACCCCTGTGAAGGCAGGTGATTTAGCGACATATTTCGTCATACCAATCTTATCTATTATTTGACCATCTTTTTGTATTTTTTTTAATCAAAAAATTCTCAGGATTATTCCGATCTACCGAGGCACGTTTTTTTGCCTAATTAAGGGTTAAAAAAAATTGACGAGAACTTCCGGCGTCTAGGATTTGAACCTGCATATCCAGCTGTCGCGGCTGACGCCTTAACCAATTAAGCCATCCGAACACAGCGGAACCCGCCGAAATTTGACAATTACCTATATGTAACCTTATTTATACACCTAGATATTTTTCCAGCACGAACGATTTCTTGTAAATTATTGACAAAATATGAACTTCGACAGTCCTGATTGATATCCACCCCTTCAATGTCCATATAGGTAATACAAATATGGGGTAATAGGATAAAAAATAACCAAGGATCGGACAAACGCCCGTCATTTTGAAAATATAACCCTGTTCCGTACAGCAGAGACTTCCTTATGTTAATAAAAAAATATATATTTTATACATTTATTGGACCATAATTTATATCCAGTGACAAAATCATTTATGATTGACAATCCGAAATTTACTTTCGCCAATAAAATAGAATGACCAAATTTTTTTCTAAATTTACAGTTTGGAACCTCCTAAATAGACATTTTGTGTTAGATTGTTATTAAATAAATCTTATATAATAAAATATTTTAACATCATAAAATAAGGAATCTGCTGTACAGAACAGGGTTATATTTTCGAAATGACGGGCGTTTGTCCGATCCTTGAAAATAACGAACAAAAATAAGACTATTAATTTATTTATATTTAAATACTTCAGAAAACAATTTGGAACTTATTCATTGCACATTATAAAGGTAAATTGGATCAAAAGTGTACGGATTTAGTTTAATTTGTTCAAGATCGGTGGCACGCGGCGTCTAGGTAGGTAGCCGATATAAGACTGCGTGTGCATCTTGTCGTTGAAGTAGTATGTGCTTATCGATAACAGGATTGTCGATATTTTTATTGTGGCAAGCACTAAGCTAATGTCGTTCCTGCTAGAAAAATATCTAGGAATCCTTTTTTTCTTACCGGTTTTCGGACACCGTTTACCAACTCTAAGGCGAAACGCAAGCCTGTGCCTCTTATATGAATCACTTATGAGATTCTGAAATAGCTAGAGTGATGGTGCTGCCATCTATGAAACTAAATATTTAATCTATATATATAAACGTGAATGTCCTGACTGACTGGTCAACGCACAGCCCAATCCGTTTAAATTAGATGGCTGATTTTTTCACAATAGGTAGTTTATATACCGTAAGCACCCACTAAGAATGGATTTTGGAAATTCTACCATTAAAAAAAGGGGTTGAAAGTGTGTATGGCGATTGTGTAAAATTTAAAGCTAGAAACTTGAAATTTGGTGTAATTTATTCAAACACAAGAAAAGTAATTTCAGCGTTTTTTGATATTCCTCCCCGAAGAGGTCCAAAAGAGGGTTCTTCTTCGCGTGCGAAGCCGGGGGCTAAAGCTAGTAAAAAATAATTTGAGCTGTTTTGTTAAATAATGATCTATCGTGAGTATACCTGTGATCCTGTGTCCCAGCCCGCCGCAGTAGGAGCAGCCCTGCCCATCTGGAGCTGGTACGTCGGGCTCTCCGATCATGTCCAGGAGGAACGAGGGTACCTGCACACAAACACACGTGAAAACCTTATACCCCCTTATACCACCATTCCCAGTTGAGTCGGGCATGCGGTCAGGTACGGGCCTGGCCGTATCCAAAAAAAACCTTATACCCTAGTCGGTAGTGGGTACAGTCGCCATCAGATATATCGCAGCTGTGGAGGTGGTCACAAATATCGGAACAACGCCTCTATTGTCAAGGCGGTAAAGTGCATGTTCCGATATTTATGACCACCTCCACAGCTCCGAAATATCTGGTGACTGTACTGATTACGAAAAAACTCAGAAATTGGATGTAACTTTCACAAGAAATGTAGGAAGTCGAAAATAATAAAATAGATTTTGTAGTCCCATACTATTCACTTCTACCTTCCTAATGCGGACTGCTAAGGAATGGAATTCGCTCCCTTCGTCTGTATTCCCGGAAAGATATAATTTGGGTCTTTGCAAGACAAGAGTGAATAGGCTGTTACTGAACCTCGTCGACACTTTAGAAAAGAATGACTCCTTAGAAATCCTTACTGGGATTTGCACCCAGGACCATCGGCTTCACAGGCAGGCTACCCACTAGGCCAGACGTGTCGTCATATACCATACCTTTTGTCCAGCTTCCCTGAGTAAGTGAGCCAAGTCTTTGAGGACGCTGCTCTCAGCCGCTCGGCCGAGAAGAGTCGTGGCCACACCCTCACCTCCCGCGCGACCTGGACATCAAATACTTATTACTACTTAGTTACAAACGTATACTCACGTGTAATTATATCGCACTAGGCGACATGTTTCGGGTAAGCTCTGGTACCCATCTTCAAGCCGAGTCAGGACACACCGCTCGCGTTGAGGGTGCATCACTCACTGCTGTCCGCTGCCTTGCACGGCATTCCGCACGCCGAGAAATTGCTTGCACTTTTTATAAAGGCGCTAACGCTACACTCGCTAGCGTTTGTAACTAAGTGGTAGTAACATGGCTCACAATAGTTTTAATTTTATTATCAAATACTTATATTTATGATTGATACCACTAACTCGGATAAAATTTGTTTGTTTTAGTATTTTCTTCGCGGTAGGGAAGTAAAAATTTCTGTGCTTCGCTCTGAAGCAAAGTTTGTTCCCCTCTCATGCCTTAAAACCCTCCCAATGCTCAAGATTCCACTCTTTAAACCACTCGCTATGCTCATGGTTAAATTTTAGATTTTTTTCTCTAGCTCCAGTCCCAATATAAGCACGAGAAGGTAAACACTAACTTTGCTCCCTATACAAATAACTGCTTTGAGTCATGTTACAAACGGATAAACTCGCGTGTAATTATATCGCACTAGGCGATATGCTTTGGGTAAGCTCTGGGTGAGGTTGCGTCACTCACTGCTGCCTGAACTCGGCTTAAAAATAGGTATGAGGTTCTTCAAAAAAGTAGTGTATAGGTTCTTAAAGTTTAGGCAACGCGCATGTGAATCATCTGGAGTTGCAGGCGTCCGTAGACTACGGTAACCGCTTATCATCAGGCGGGCCGTATGCTTGTTTGCCACCGTCGTTGTATAAGTAAAAAAGGTATGTACATACCAGAACTTACACTGAGGCTATCTCCCGGCATAGTAACCATATTTATGTCAACGGAACATGTAAGCAATAATACCTGTACGTCCAATGCGATGCACGTAGTTTTCTATGTCTTCCGGCATATCATAGTTGATCACGTGTTGTATGTTGGCAAAGTCGAGACCTGGAGGTTAAAAGTGATGAAGTAAATATGAGTGAATATCGATATTTAAATTGAAAGAAAAATAGAAAAATTTGACTCGAAGCGGGACTCGAACCCACAACCACTGGATCACGCTTCGAGTCAAATTTTTCTATTTTTCTTTCTATTTAAATATCGAAAATATTCGCTAGCAGACGTTTCTGCATAATAAAAAATTAATATGAGTGAATCAACTATTTGTTGTTGTTATTCTGTCCCATCAGCCAGGGGACAACTGAAGCATAGTTTGTTACAAGAAATTTGACGACCGGTCTGGCCTAGTGGGTAGTGACTGCCTATGAAGCCGATGGTCCTAGGTTCAAATTCCCTAGTTATTTGTTTGTTAACTTTGACAGTTCTGAAGGGTCCAGTTTGGAGGGGAACAAAAATATGTGAGACTATGACAAGGACGGACGAAAATAGCGCCGTCTCTGCCATACCTATGGAAAGTTACATAAGACCATCCCTTTCGATCGTGGTATTATTATTAGCACGCTCCGTCTAGTTAAATAGTATGTCTATGGCTCAGTAACACCTCGGACGGACCTTTTCCTACTGAACTAGTGAGTCTAGTGTGCAACCCTACTATAGACAATATTGCTGAAAATGAGGGTAGTTTCTCGCCTCTCCGCCCAGCTGTTGCCGGAGTAGAGTCGGTCGCGGAGAGTTGCCCGAAGTCTGCGTCGGTCAGCCAGCACGACAGCTCATGATTATGCTCCTCGTTACGGAGCGAAAATCTACATCTACACTTCTACACTAATATTTAAAGGCCAAAGTTTGGGAGAGTGTATGTTTGTTACTTCTTCACGTCTAAACGGCTGGAGCGATATTAATAAAATTTGGTATGGAGTTAGCTGACAACCTGGATTAACATATAGATAGGCTACGTTTTTTCCTCCATAACCCGCTGGTAACACAGCTAGTTAATATTGATAAAAATGAGGGTAGTTTCTCGCCTCCCCGCCCAGCTGTTGCCAAAGGCCTGCTGTGCGAATCGTCGACGATTCTAAACTCACTAGCGCTAGCCTTTAAGTCTAAGGAGAGACTTTGCGTCCTTATGTGTGTTCTACCGCTTGTACAATGGGTTGTGCTCTGTAGAGCTATTTGACATGATGCCAACGGCCGCTTTCTGCCACCACACCACAATTTAGATTTTTTTTTTAATTTAAATTTTTTTTTAACCGCTCGCCGTCGGCAGGGCATTCATCCTCACATATTGGAGCCTGGGAGTTGGAGTACTATGCGATTTACGAGGAACTTCCTCCCGCGAACGCTCCGGCTGTGGAATGAGCTCCCTGCCACGGCTTCCCCGAGGAATTACACTATGGGGTTCTTCAATTTTTTTTGTGTACAGATTTATAAAGGGTCCTCTGGATTTGCAGGCGCTCATAGGATGCCGTAACTGGTTACCGTCAGGCGGGCTGTATTATGGTTTGCCACCGACTTAGTATTAAAAAAATAACAAAACAACGTCACCTTTGCTGGCGACATCAGTGGCTACCAGCACATCCTTCTCCCCTCGCCTGAAGGCATCCACAGCTCTAGATCGTTCCTCCTGATCCTTGCCGCCGTGGATAGCTACTGCTTCTACACCTAAAAGTAAAAATGTACAGTCAACAACACTCCTAGCTACATTGGTAGACCTTATTATATAAGGCATAAGGCCCACCGATGTACAGTTAAGAGTGTTGCTGTGTGTACTATACATTTCGATACTAGTAATAAACATTTTTTTTCCACTAGGCTGAAACTTTGAGCCCGAGTGAAACGAGACGACGATCACCCGAGTCTTAAAGAAATTTTTAAACGTATATCGAAACCAATTTTTCATAACAAGTGCCTTAAAAAGTGAAATTACATAAACAGTAAAAAGTACACTTTTTCGCACTAGTTAGGAAAAAACATTTCACACATCATCATCACAAAAGGAAAATCTTAAGTTACTACATGCGATCTTAATGGCAAGATACAATATTATTGGAAGGTATTTTTTTTAATTTTATAAAATACTGATTTAAACTTTCACGGTTTTTACACATTATTATACATAAACGGGACTTAACCGCGTATATTAACTTTAAAATTTACCTCCGATGTTTCGATATTTGACGCCTGCATTTACTAATGACTGGATTCCATGAGGATGAGATCCAGTCATTAGTAAATGCAGGCGTCAAATACCACAAGTTAAAAATACCGATATCGTTAGTGTAGTGTGTCGACCGAGTGACATCCCTAGTGCGCAAAACGTTCAAGTTGATAAACAAGATCAAGTGCGGGTAGTTCGAAAAACTCGCGGCTAGATGTTGATGTGAACTTTAGCCAGTCTTCATCCGAGACCACGAGGACAAGGTCGTCTTCGAAACGTCGGACGTAGATTAAAAATGAAAAAAAAAAATGAGATGGGAAAGTAAATATACGCTGTTAAGTGAGCGTTTCTTAAAATTTTTGCCACTATTCTCGACTTCAAATATTTTGGTAAATTTTATGTTTTTTCTTGTCAAAATCGCGAGCTGATTCGATTTATGCAAGAAAAAAATGTGTCCCAAAGATTTTTTTCCCTATTGTGTTACCTTTTTCTATATATTTTCTATGGAGGCAACATAATAGGAAATTCAATAATGTATGGAATTTTATGGGACATTTCTTTTTATTGCATAAATCGAATCAGCTGGTGATTCTGACCAGAAAAAACATAAAACTTACCAAAAAATTTTAGGTCGAGAAAAGTGGCAAAAATTAAGAGAAACGCTCAAGTCCTGTTTATGTAGAATAATTTTATGAAAGTTGTCAGTCAATGGAACACCATCGACATTGCCGACTGACCTTTCAGCAGCAAGTATTCATGTATGGCGTCCACATCCTGTTTCCTCTCAGCGAAGACCAGAACCGGCGGAGGAGTCTTCTGCAAGCACTGCAGCAGGTGAACTGTCCGGGCTTCTGCCTTCACCGGCTCCAACTCCTAAAATTAAATTTTTAATTTATATGCAGTAGCACTAGTAGCACAAGAGCGTGCGACTTGCAATTCAGAGGTCGCAGGTTCAAACCCCGGCTCGTACAGTCAGCAGCAAAAGTTGCTAAGCGTTTGAAGTGTTCAAAATTACCTACACGCGCTCTTATTCTCTTGACAATAGAGACGTGTTCACCTCATTTTGAACACCTCAAATGCTTAGCTACTTCTGCTGCTGACTGTACCAATGAGTTTTACGGAATTTGTGTACGAAATATCATATTGATATTGAGGAAACCGGACTAATCCCAATAAGGACTAGTTTACCCTCTGGGTTGGAAGGTCAGATGTCAGTGGCTTTTGTAAAACTAGTGCCTACGCTGGGATTAGTTGCCAAGCGGACCCCAGGCTCCCATGAGCTGTGGCAAAATGCTGACCAACGAGAGGAAGATGATTATTATAATTATACCTAGATGTTTTTCTAGCACGAACGATTTCTTGTAAGTGATTGATAAAATAAAAACATCGACAGTCCTGTTATCGATAAGTTCCCCTTCAATTTCCATACAAGTAATACAAAGACCCGGACCCGGGTATGTCCTTAAACTACGTCCAACAATGAGAGGTAGGGCACAGCGTTGACCATCACGCTTGAATCTGGGGCAGCCCAACTGGAGAAGTACCTCCTCCTTACAGAAGACCACAGCCATAATAGCACTGCCACCTTTCAGGTATGTAGTGTTGTGTTCCTGATGGTGAGTAAGGTTCCCAGAGCTCCAACCCCCCTTAAAGGCCGGCAACGCGCTTGTGACTCCCCTGGTGTTGCGAGTGCCCATGGGCGACGGTAATTGCTTAACACCAGGCAATCCGTCTGCTCGTTTGCCGCCTATGTCATAAAAAACAGACAAATATGGGGTAATATGGTTCAAAATAACTAACAATAATTCTCTAAACTCAATTTATTTATATTTAAATGCTTCAGAAAACAATTTTGAACTATTCATTGCAAATTATAAACGTAAATTGGATCAAAAGTGTACGAATTACATTTAATTTGTTCAAGATCGGTGGCACGCGGCGTCCAGGTAGGTAGCCGATATAAGACTGTGTGTACGTCTTGACGTTGAAGTATGTACTTATCGATAATAGGATTGTCGATATTTTTATTGTGGCAAGCACTAAACAAATTTCGTTCCTGCTAGAAAAATATCTAGGTATGTCTCTTCCGTACACGGAACAATGGTGTTCCGGACATTTGGGAGGCGTACGCGGAGCCGGATCGAGCCAACGCGCAGAGGCCCTTTCGACGTAAGGGGTACACTAAGCGGATGTTGCCCCTGTCCGTATCATGGGACGCGCGCAGAGACAGCACCCGCCATGGTGTAAGGACTATCTAGGTATAATTATTATAATCCAAGTAAAGTAGACATGTTAGTACCTGTCGCACGTTGAGCGAGGCAGCTCCGGCACGACCCACGTTCACGGTGACAGGTTTGACCAGCGCCGATCTGGTGACACACGGACACATTAATATTAACTGCCTATGAAGCCGACCGTCCTAGGTTCAAATATCAGTTAGGGCAGAGTCATGATGACGTATACGACGAGGGATAGATAGAAAAATTCGACAAGTCTCAGCGGTACTCGTATAGCACAATTGGAAGTGCACTGGGCTAGTGATCCAGTGGTTGTGGGTTCGAGTCCCGCTGCGAGTCAAATTTTTCTATTTTTCTTTCGATTTAAATATCGAAGATATTCGCTAGCAGACGTTTCTGCATAATAAAAAAAAAAAATCAGTCAGGGCATTTATTTGTGTGATGAGCGCAGGTAACTATTTGTGCCTGAGTCATGTGTGTTTTATATGTATTTAAGTATTTATATGTATCTATCTTTTATATATATCGTCTAGTACCGACAACACAAGCCTTCTTGAGCTTACCGTGGGGCTCAGTCAATTTGTGTAAGAATGTCCTGTAATATATGTAATAATATGTCTATGGATCTTTGTAATCTGGAAATATTTTTTTTTTTTAATACTTGTTCGTAAGGACCATCGTACCGGAAAGATATAATTTAGGTCTTTCCAAGGCAAGAGTGAGGCTGTTACTGAACCAGCGTGCTACACCCTCGACCTCGTCGACACTTACCATCAGGTGGGACTGAGGTCAAACGCTGGTCAGTCTTGTATAAAAAACCGTACAATATGTTCCTACTAGGGTAATTCGCTAGTAACTGGCCACCCTCCAATAACTGACCACTTTATAAAAAAATGAACTCTGTTTATAGGCGATTAGAATTCAGTTTAGTGTGAGGTGGCCAATTAATGAAACCTCATTGGAAAATGTGTTCTATTTATAGGTAAACAGGATTCATTTTCAGTATAAGGTAGCCAGTTATTGAAAAGTGGCCAGTTACTGGCAATTTACCCTACCTAAACAGAGTAGTTTTTAGTATTATGTGACCAGTTCGATATTTAAATCTAAAGAAAAATAGAAAAAAAAAATATTCGCAGCGGGACTTGAACCCACAACCACTGGATTAATAGAAAAAATTTGACTCACAGCTGGGCTCGAACCCGCTGCGAGTCAATATTTTTCTATTTAAATATAATAATATATTCCCATTCTGATATTTATTCATTTTGGACCCGGGTATGTCCTTAAACTACGTCCAACAATGAGAGGTAGGGCACAGCGATGACCATCACGCTTGAATCCGGAGAAGCCCAACTGGGGAACTACCTCCTCCTCACACCACAGTCATAATAGCACTGCTACCTTTCAGATATGTAGTATTATGTTCTTGATGGTAAGGTTCCCAGAGCTCCAACCCCCCTTAAAGGGCCGCTCGTTTGCCGTCTATGTCATAAAAAAGTGTCCAGTTATTGTAGGGGGGCCAGTTACTAGCAAATTACCTTACGTAATAGTATTTTTTTGTTGTCCATGTTAACTTAAAATATACCAACAGACCTGGCGAAATTCTGTATCTTCCTCGGCATGGTGGCACTGAAGAGGAGAGTCTGCCGCTGTCCAGTGAAGTATGAGAAGATTGTTCGCACGTCTTCTTCGAACCCCATGTCTATCATACGGTCCGCTTCGTCCATGCAGAGGTACCGACACACGTTTAGACGGACCTAGAATAATGAATGAATACTTTATTGCACACCTCAAAAAGTAGAACAATATTACACAAAGGAACAATAAAATAAAAAGAAAAGGAGGCAAACAACAGGCGATCTTATCGCTAAAAAGCGATCTCTTCCAGACAACCTTAGGGTAGCGAAGCAAAAAATAAATAAATAAATAGAAAACTACAGGGAGGTGCAGGAATTGAGAGAAACATTGAAACAAAAATAATATATTGTAATAATAATAGTAGAATATATTGTATTGTAATTTTTTTTGTCTTTATATAAATCCATAGTTTGTTAGTATGACTTAATATTAATTGCAAAACAATAGACAAAAATTTAATTAAAATTGCAAAAATAAATATAACATTTTACATATATAAACAAGCAATGTTAGAATGCAGTAAGGACTGTTGACGACCGGTCTGGCCAAGTGGGTAGTGATCCTGATATATCTCCGATGGTCCTGGGTTCGAATCCTAGTCAGGGCATCTTTGTGTGATGAGCGCAGATATTTCCTTAGTTCCTGAGTCATGGGTGTTATGTATTGAAGTATTTATATGTATTTATCTATTATATATATCGTCGTCTAGTACCTACAACACAAGCCTTACTGAGCTTACCGTAGGACTAGGTCAGTTTGTGTAAGATTGTCCCGAAATATTTATTTATATTTTATGACTTATATTATAAATTGACATAGATGAGTATATACCTATATATTTTTCTAGCAGGAACAAAATTAGCTTAGAGCTTGCCACAATGAAAATATCGACAATTCTGTTATCGATAAGTGTACATACTACTTCAACGACAAGACGATATACAGTCTTATATCGGTTACCTACCCAGACGCTTATGCCACCGATTTTGAACAAATTGAACGTAATCCTTTACTTTTATAATTTGCGATGAATAGTTCCGATCTGTTTTCTGAAGTATGTAAAATATAAATAAATAAATTGTTTTGCTATTTTCATTTATTTTTAACCCTATTACCTTAAATTTGTCTTTGTATTACCTGTGTCGCGTTGAAGTGGTACTTATCGATAACAGGACAGTCGATGTTGTTATTTTGTCAATCACAATAAATCATTCGTGCTAGAAGAATATCTAGGTATAGTAATAATTTACACACCATCTATACTAATATTATAAATGCGAAAGTAACTCTCTCTGTCTGTTACCTCTTCACGCTTAAATCGCTGAACCAATTAGGATGAAATTTGATATGGAGGCAGTTTGAGCTACGAGAAAGGACATAGGACATTTTTTATCCCGCAACCATACTTTAAAGACGGGCTGGCCGACGAAGTCGCGAGGAAAAGCTAGTTTGCCATAAACACATCATTGTACTGTAAAATTTCATTTTATAATTTAAATTGTAAGTAGGTTAAGGTACTGTAAAATCATCCTTCTAGGTCATCTGGAAGTAGGTTAGATTTAGGTACTATATGTCAGTTAGTGTTAAAATTTACGACTTTTTGACCTTCATATCTTTATAACCGTTTGAGGTAGCTTCATGAGATTTGGGCTTCTAGATGTCCTTATAGATATAATTAAACACGCGTAGTTTTGTGTGTTTAGGTTAAAGAGGTTTTGAGTTATAGAAGGGTCAAAAGTGGCACCAAGCGGTTTGTGTAATATTGCACTCGGCGCTGGCTAGCCAGTTCCTTTGCTTGAACTTGGCTTGACTCGCTGCCGCGTGTCTAGATAATTTCAAACACTATGTGTATAATTTAAACTGAATAAATGCAGGTATAATTATGACAATTAAAATTATAATAAACATACCATTTTCTTGTCAAGCATATCCATAAGACGGCCTGGTGTGGCCACCATTATGTGAACACCCCTTTGTACCACTTCCATACACTCCGACACCGCCACACCTGCGTACAATAGTTATTTGTTACACAAGGGAGCAAAGTTAGTTTACCCTCGTGCTAATATTGAGATAAGAACTAGCGAAAGGATTAAAACTATAACTTATCATCACACAAGTATTAATAAAGTTAATAAATATCGAATATCAAAAGCAAATGTAAAACGGCGTTTTTTGTGGTAGGTTTCGGGGTATGTTTGGGGGGGGAAGAGAATCCACTTTAGTGTATATACAATTCCTGCTCCATCTTCACACTTTTTTTTTTTTTGAACCTGACTTGGGCTTTATGCACATGTGTTGTGCGATAGAGCAAGCGGACTGTGTGGTGGGAAGGTAGCCTGGGGAAAATCCAGGTCCCTTCCGCGCCAGACTTGACTTGACATCTTCACACTCGAAGGCTTATTCGTCTTCTAGTGCCTCTCAATCTTATGGAGACTAACTATAACTGAAGTTTGTAAGCGAAAGATTAATTTGACCACGAACATAGCGAGTGGTATAAAGAATGGAATCTTGAGCATTGGGATTCAGAGCACGAGAGGGAAACACACTTTGCTGCCGAGTGAAACACACAACTTTTCATATCACTACCGCGTGAAAAAGTTAACTACAACATTAAAAAAGATACGATTTGGGTCCTCTCAAGGCAAGAGTGGGCTGTTACTGAACCAGCGTGCTACACCCTCGACCTCGTCGACACCTACCATCAGGTGCGACTGAGGTTTGACCTCAGTCGCACGTTCACGCTCGTCAGTCAATACAGTAAAAAAGGCGGAATTAATGCTATAAAACATTATCTACCAGTCAACCTTTAGGCACAGCAGAGAATTAGAATATATTACGTAATTATTAAAATTACTACCCGAATTTTAACAGTTTTACTAACCTCCAATAGCGAGACAACTCCGTATCTCCGGCATGCCCGTCATTTTCATATGCTTGACGAAGTGCTGGATAATCTCGTGGGTTTGCTTGGCCAGCTCCCGGGAGGGACAGATGATGAGTCCGTACGGGCCCTCGTTTCTGAAACATGGTATATATATATGTCAACACATTAACACCATTGCAATGAAATCACGTTCCAAACTAAAATAATGGAAATATTATAATAGCAGAAACGTCTGCTAACCAATTAAAATTTTGTTGGAAAGATAATAATTATTTTTTATCTACATGTACTGCGGTCGCCAACCCGCCTGCCAAGTGTGGCGACCATGGTAACCCAAGTTGATACGAGTCATATTCGGGGGAAGCCTATGTCCAGCAGTGGACTTACGGATGTAATGATGATGAAGTAGATAGCAGATGTGTTCCTTTATTCAATAGTTTTATTCTTCCATTACACAACTGTCGATATCGATAAAAAAATGCATCTAACACTAGTAAGTTTGCGACAGTCTTTTGTTTTCCATTAAAATTCCGGACTCTAATGATGACTGTGCTACATTTCAGCCGTATGCAGTCCACTGCTGAAGATAGGCCTCCCACAAATATGACTTGTATCATCTTGGGGGTAGTTGCCATAGTCCACGCTCGGCAGGCGGGTTGGCGACCGCAGCTGTAGAGTGGGTTTCGACGGACGCTGCTGCCCGTCCATAGGCCTCTTACGACACCCGCGGGAGGAGGGGTGGTGCTGTTCTAGTCAGCCGGCTGATGACTGACCTGATGAATGGCATCTTGATCTCCTGCTCTAGACACACCAGTATGAGAGGCAGCGTGAAGACCAGCGTCTTCCCGGAGCCGGTGAACGCGATGCCTATCATATCCCTGCCCATCAGAACTGCTGGTATACCCTGGACTTGGATGGGCGTGGGTTTCTTTATGCCTTTCTCTTCAAGGCCACGTAGGATTCCTGAAACGAAATAAGTAGTAAAGATTAAGTAATGAAATTATAATAATATAATTAAAACTGTTTACTACTACGTTACCAAGGGTCGGACAAACGCCCGTCATTTTGAAAACATAACCCTGTTCCGTGCTACGGAGACTTTTTTTTTTATGACATAGGCGGCAAACGAGCAGACGGATTGCCTGGTGTTAAGCAATTACCGTCGCCCATGGGCACCCGCAAGGGGAGTCACAAGCGCGTTGCCGGCCTTTAAGGGGGGTTGGAGCTCTGGGAACCTTACTCACCATCAGGAACACAACACTACATACCTGAAAGGTAGCAGTGCTATTATGGCTGTGGTCTTCTGTAAGGAGGAGGTACTTCCCCAGTTGGGCTGCCCCAGATTCAAGCGTGATGGTCAACGCTGTGCCCTACCTCTCATTGTTGGATTGGAGACTTCCTTATA
Organism: Grapholita molesta; assembly: GCA_022674325.2. Classification (NCBI taxonomy): domain Eukaryota; kingdom Metazoa; phylum Arthropoda; class Insecta; order Lepidoptera; family Tortricidae; genus Grapholita; species Grapholita molesta. The sequence continues at coordinate 4,861,274 of CP053147.2, forward strand.
TAGTAAAATATTATTATTTATAAATATTTTCATATCATAATTCGTAAGTATACATTCAGCAACAATTAATCAATGACGCTGGAATGGTAAGTGTGGTTATGTGAACAATTCACTGTCGTGGTTCAAAAAGAATGACTATTTTTTTTCCATTTTTCACTTATGCGATCAATGAAAGGTGCAATTGACTTCAGGTCGGATAATAAAGAGACGCGTAAATGAATAAACGGTTCTCTTATTTATCGTCGAAAATTGTATGGCTGATTATCATTTCCCAACTCACGTTTCGCGTAATTTTATTTCGCCAAACGTTCATTTCCCAACTTATAAAATTTGTTTGTTTCATTTGCCAACTTAACAGTTACCAACTCAACTGGTCTGTGTTTTATAATGTCATTTTTCAAAACGCCTATTTTCATGTTGTAGAATGTTTTAGTTGGCATAATATAAATTAGCCTGGTTATTGTTTTCAACTTTACTAGTAGAGGCATTAAAAAACAAAGTCATATTTAAAAAAAAAGTGCCAAAAGTTAAAAGGCGTTATAATAATCCGCTAAACAACAATTCTGCGAATTAAAAAGTTGTCATATAAAATTTTCGTAATCGTTAGTTGTCAAAGTGAACACTCGGCGAAATGTTGGTTGGCAAATGAAATTCGACCAAGCAAAATTCTGCGAAAAGGCAGAACACCGAATAAACAATATGAAATATAATATAGTAGCATCACAAGGAAGTCTCCGTTGTGTGGAACAGAGTTGTGTTTTCAAAATGACGGGAGTTTGTCCGAACCTTGTACGTTACAAACGGATAAACTCACGTGTAATTATATCGCACTAGGCGACATGTATCGGGTAAGCTCTGGTACCCATTTTCAAACCGAGTCAGGACACACCGCTCGCGTTGAAAGTGTATCGCTCGCCCTTAGCTGATGATGATGACCCAGAATAATAACGGATAAATGTGAATTACCCTTAGGACCCGAGTATGTCCTTAAACTACGTCCGACAATGAGAGGTAGGGCACAGCGAAGTACCATCACGAACGAGTCTGGAGAAGCCCAACTGGGGAAGTACCTCCTCCTTACAGAAGACCACAGCCACAATAGCACTGCTACCTTTCAGGTATGTAGTGTTGTGTTCCTGATGGTGAGTAAGGTTCCCAGACCTCCAACCCCCCTTAAAGGTCGGCAACGCGCTTGTGACTCCCCTGGTGTTGCAGGTGCCCATGGGCGACGGTAATTGCTTACCATCAGGCAATCCGTCTGCTCGTTTGCCACCTTATGTCATAAAAAAAAATAAAAAAAAATTACCCTTAGGGAACTTCATATGCTGGAAAGTCCTGATCGGTGGTGGCACGTCCTCCCCCTCCACGAGTATCCTGAGCTGGTCCCGCACCCTGTCATGGCGTTCGGGAGGCAGTTCCAATATGCACCGCGGGGGCTTCCATGACGTCTTTATCGGGTCCTCGTATTGAATACCTGGAATATTACAGTTGGTATAATAAATCGCCGTGCGATGCCGCCTGACTAGAATAGCACCACTCCATCTCCTCCCGCGGGCGTCGTAAGAGGCGACAAAGGGAAAATCCTATGTACGGGCAGCACCGTCTGTCGAAACCCAATTTACAGCTACTACGGACGCTAACCCACCTGCTAAGAGTGGCGACTATGGCAACTACCCCCCAAGATGATACGAGTCATATTTGTGGGTGTCCTATGTTCAGCAGTGGACTGCATACGGCTGATACGTATGTATGTATGGTATAATAAAGGAGATTCTTACACAAATTGATTGAGCCCCACGGTAAGCTCATGGGTAGTGACACTGCCTATGAAGCGGATGGTCATGGGTTCGAATCCCAGTCAGGGCATTTATTTGTGCGATGAGCACAGATATTTGTCCCTGAGTCATGGGCTTTGCAATGTATTTAAGTATTTAGATTATCTATTATACAATATCGCTGTAAAACACAGAGCCTACTAAGCTTACTGTAGGATTAGGTTGGTTTGTGTAACATTGGCCCGAAATATTTATTTATTTATATAATAAGTATATCAATTTTCACATATATTTAATATTATAAGGCCCTGTACCTCACTCTATTGGTTTATGGCCAGAGAATGCCTTAAGACATTAAGTCTGGCATTTATAACATCTTGTTTTGTGCAATAATAACAAAAACAATTTCATATAATAACTAGCTTTTGTCCGCGGCTTCGCTGGCGTTAAGAAGTATTTAAGTTATTTTTAGCACACTATCGTTCAAAACGTAGTTTTGTATGCAAGTCTCAGCCCGATCGGTTTAAAATTAACAAAGTTTCATACAAACTTTCATCCCCTATTTAATGCGCGCCTAGCGGATGCCTACGTCATAACATCTCTACCTGCATGCCAAATTTCAGCCCTGTCCGCCCAGTGGTTTGGGCTGTGCGTTGATAGATGACTATGCCAGTCAGCACCCTTGAGTTATACATATATATTTAAAGGTAATGGGAAAAACTTACCCTTAGCCAACTCAGCAACACCCATAAGAGCTTTACTCTGTGCCACACTCTCCAATATATGCTGTTCCTCCCTCGCCTGGCGCTCCGCAGCGCTCAGGGCTCTGGCCTCGGCCAGCCGCTTCAGCTCGCTGTGCTGGTCCAAGAGTGACACATTGTAGCGTCTGCCCCATTCTTCTTGTGATGCTGTAAGATAAAATACCAATTGTAGTAGAGTGGATCCAACGTTGTGGGCATGATGGATATGCCCACCAGCCTAATAGACTTGTGAATTTACATTTACACTGCCTAATGCCTAATTATCATAGGCCCGGAACCAGTTCTACCAATATCAGCTGAAGTGACGAGAGGAGTCATAGACAGACTAAAAGAAGAAGAAGCAAACAGACAATGGAAAGAAGTAACTGAATATAGACAGTCGAAGATGTTCTTGAAGGGAATGGATGCCAGGAAAACCAGGTGTCTCATGAAACTAGGTAAGTCCAGGCTAAAATTACTGATGGGGGTCATCACGGGCCACAAATCGTTGAAGAAACATCTCAAGGTAAGACTGAAAGCGCCTCCTGCCCACACTGTGGGTAAGGATGGAGGAAACTAGTAAACACGTCATAACAGAATGCGGCATGTACGCATGATGCGACACAAAGTATTTGGTAGTGACGTTCTGGAGCAAAGCGAACTGAAGGATATCAACTTAAAGGATATCCTTCTTTTCCGCAGGAAAATTGTAAGAGTTGAGGAGCACTGTGTGGGAACGCAGCCAGAACTGTAACCTGCAGCTCCAACTACAGGGAACTGGGCTGAATGACTGCAACAGGCGATCGACAGCCCGCCTTTGTCCGGCTGGGCGTCCCTACACTAAATCTACATCTACATGCCTAATTAAATCGTCCACAGTACTATTCTTTTTTGAAGGTGTTTCTGAGTCAGTGGCTAAATTTGGCAACCATGGAAGGTTACATAAGTTAAAGACTTTTTCTTAGCTGACATCGGAAAGTGCTTACTTCTCCATAAGCTTAGAACTTGCCATAGAGGTATAGAAATAATAATAAAATTAAAAACAAAAGTAGAAGTATAATTAAGAAAGAAAGTTAGAATGGCGGAAAGGACACGGGACAGTAAGGAGAGATGGCAAAATAATTAGACTGGCAACCACTAGCCTGTAACAGAAAAAGAGGTAGACTGTTTAAAAGAAGATGGACAATATCAAGTCTATAATGGGCGCCACCTGGACTAGGAAACCCATTATTAAAAAGGAATGGAAAAAGCTACGAGAGACCTATGTGTCACAAGACACGCTTACCACTATTTTTTTTTTTTATGATATAGGAGGCAAACAAGCAGACGGATTGCCTGATGGTAAGCAACTACCGCCGCCCATGGACACTCGTAACACCAGAGGAGTCACAAGTACGTTGCCGACCTTTAAGATCCCTATATGCTCTTTTCTTGAAGGTTTGGATGTCATATCGGTCCGGAAATACTGCACACGACAATTTATTCCAGAGTTTTGCTGTGCGGGGCAGGAAGTTTCTAGAAAAACGCACAGTTGAGGACTGCCAACCATCTAAGTGTTGTCATGTAGAGCGCTGGCGGAAGGAAGCAGCTGGGATTAACCCAAACAATTCCAATAATCGATAAACAGATGTGATAGTCTTTAAGTAAATTTGTTTATAAATCTAATGTTTATTTATTTATTTTATTTAGTCTTTATTGCACAAAACACAAAAGTACAAAAGGCGGACTTAATGCTACAAAGCATTCTCTACCAGTCAACCTTTAGGCAAAGCAGAGAGGTTGTAGGCGGTTCTTAAAAAACAAAATAAACATAAACCAATTAAAAAACATTTAAATATAAATTAAACATACTTATATACATTAATATAATATACATGCATAAACATACATAAATACATAATACTAACATAAACTGATGGAAATACAGGTATGAAATCAGATGAAACTCTACAAAACAGAAATACTAAGGTTTTTCAGTTCTACCAGCAAAGTAGTCACATAAAGATTTTTTGAAAGCAAACCTATTCTGGCACTGTCTAACATTGACAGGGAGATTATTCCAGAGGCGAGCAGCCTGGACGGAGAAGGAATAGGACATGAAGCCAGTATGGTGAGACGGAATTGAAAGGGAACGGTTGCCGGAGGAGCGAAGCTGACGAATACGAGAAAGACCATAGTACTGGAAGAAAGATTTTAGGTATTCAGGGGACTGAGGATTGTTAATGACAGAAAAGAGGGTACACAGCATGCGAATGTTACGGCGTATACGAATAGGACACCAGCCAAGCTTAGACCGGATTTTAGTATCGGAAATAAAGGCTATTATTATAGCACTATCCCTGCTACCTGGGTGGCTGTGACCACAACCTGTTTGCGGGCTGATCCTCACTTGAATCTAATTGTTGTCTATTCACTATTGATAAAAAAAAAAATGTTACTTTTTCCTGGGTTGCAGGGAGCGAGTTACACTCCTTAGCATCACTGGCAGCAACTTTAAAACCAGGCCCAAAGACCAATGTTTTTTTAAGAATATGGTTCAACGGCATCAACAAAATATTATTGATTATTAAATATACTGGTAATGCCTACTTTAAAACAACCTTATAAGAAAGCAGCAATATCTTGGCTAAATAAATCTATGTAATATTGTTGTAGATAGTGCAATACTGCGTAAATACAAATATCAATAGAGTTTGAGATTCAAACAATGTTCAGTCACAGACTTTAATTGTTGAGCCACTTACGGTTCAAGCTATATTCTTTTGTTTAATACTTACTGTATGAGATGCCCAATGTAAAGTGAACCCTAAATGGCTCAACAATTATAATACCTGACCGTACAAAGAAATGGTAGTTTATTGCACTTGTTAGTTACGCGATCCACTATCCCAAATGTTATGTATTTCTTAATTAAAAATTGATTTCATTATAAATAAAGAAAAGAAATGATATTTATAATATTGTCTTCAGTTGCCGCGATAATTACTCATGAAATAAAACAACTAAAACGGATTATATCGCATATACTAATTTTAACTTCATCCTACAATCCTCAGGTTTTCAGTCCACGGGTGAAGTTTAAATTAGTATACGCTATATCGAGGGTTACATGGTCAAACCGAGTCAGGTTTATAAGTCGAGTAAATGGGATTTTGAATTTAAAACTATACGTGAATTACGTAAGATTGTTACTTCAATTAAATATTATATTAATTTATCGGGTTTGACCACTGAAGCCTCAATATGATCAGATTTAAATTATTTTTATCTTCAATTTTAAAACATTACAATGCACTTATGCACATCTAGAAAAAAAAACCATTAGCTTTCTAACCCTACACCACTGACGACAAACAAGGTTTATTTTAAAACATCATATCATGATGATGCCTAGTTTAATACATAATATTATGAAATTGGATACAATTAGTGATTAATCAAGTTGTTTTAAGACTTTTAAAGAAACGAAAATACTCTAAAGCGTTTAGGTTTTCTTAAGTTACGAGTATCATAGTTTTATATAGACAATTCTATTAATTACTAACATTATATAGGGTATACAAATATTTGCATGTTTAAAGATGAAAACTTACTCTCATCATCTGGGTCGTTGTCACTCGAGCTCTTGGTCTCCGCGGAGACTTCAGCAGCGACCTGTCCGAGGCGCCCTAGCTTCATTAATTGCTGTTTCTTGCGTTCTCTGACTGGCACATAAGGTTGATAGTTATCGATGTCTTCCTCAGACTCTGAGGACTTTTCCTCGCGTCTGTAGCGTTTTACTGGAGGAGGAGGTTCAGACTGTTTATCAGTCATGGCTTTGGTGAGTAAAAAACTATTATTTCTATAATGTAATTCGTAAACAAACAAACATAACCTTCAAAGATTGACGTTTTTTGCCACTGCGTTTCGTTCCATCTTGTACTTGACATTAGTGAATGCTACGTTTTAATAAGCGTGAAACGTAGTGGCTACACTTTTACGAATCATCTTATTAAAATATTAGTAAAGTATATATTATTCATTTATTAATTTCCTACTACAATGAAGCAATGTAAAAAAATATATACTTTATTAACGATATTTTCTGTAAAAATTATTTGGAGAAGTTGAATTTATTTTTTCTTTTAAATAATCAAAACTGTTTCGTGTTTGACCTTAATAGAGTAATTGATGGAATTTTGGATTTGGACTGACATTTGCTAGGAATGTCACAAATATGTCAAAATATGCAAGTGACACGTAATTTCACGTAATTATATTTGCATTTTGCGACCTCCAAATGTGTAAATTCACGAGAAATACAGTTTCGACCGTTTAATTATACAGTGACACAATGTCTGACAAAAGTTATGGTGATCATATGAGCCGGGGTATAGTGAAAAATCCTCTGCTTTCGACCGCCGTGACTGGCCTGTCGATTGAAGATTTGACGCAGAACGCTGTGTTGTTGCCCGTTTCCCGTACCCAAGAGCTGTTCGGGAGACAAGGTGAGTACTATTATTTATTTTTATCCCGCCAAACACTACTACAACGACCTTGGCATCTCAAAACATAATAATCAGTGTTCGCGAAAATTTCTAACTACACCTGTCATTTAGACGAGTTATTGCTTAAATTCAGTGGTATTTAACGTGTCCGGATGTTAACTTTAGTGTGTTTTTGTACAGAAAACGCCAACAGTGTTATAAAATTACAAAAACAAACTATATAAATACCGTTCAAACAACACAGCTTGACAAAGCAATGTCTTTTCTTTACAAGTCATACAAGAATGCTCCATTTGAGAGTGGTTTCATACCGGAATTTGACATTTTTATCCACTCTAAATTACGTAAAATACAACGGTTAATTGGAGACACAATAGTGAGTAAAAAAATATTAAAAACAATCATATGAGACCATAAATTAAACCATTATCTCAATATTTTTTTAAGCGCACATATCATTTAAAAAAGTTAACAGCACTACATGACATTAGCTATGGCCAAGTCCACCTTAAAGTCCATAAAGAAAAAAAAAATTACATAAGGTACACTTAGTTGCAAATTTTAATAGAATGTGTCCGCTATTATTATTGCTTTTGAGTATACATACTATGACTACATAATATCTGTTTACACAAGTGGTCAGTCATTTTTATATTGTAGATTTACATTTTATGAATAACTAGACAATTTAGTCTTAATCCGAGACCACAAGGACAACATCATCTTCGAAACATCGGAGGTAAATTTTAAAGTTAATATACGCGGTTAAGTCCCGTTCATGTTTAATAATTCAAATTGTTTCCAATTATAATTTTTTATATAAAGTATGTGGCACACACATATTTTATTTATATCTGCCCATCTTCATGTAAGGTTATCTATGTGGTTTAAGGGTTTTAAAGACTCGTAAATACCAGAAAACTGATATTTTATATAAATTTTCTTGATATTAAAAATAGATAAAGTATTTTTTTTAAAGTACTTTATGGCAATTTTTTTTTAACCTTTATAGGGTTACATAATCAAATAGGTAATTTTATAAATTTATCATATCTGTCTGTCCAATTTGCAGCTAAGTGATAATTAACACTAAACAGCTGATATTTAGAGGTCTATATATGGTCTATATTCACACCAATAAAGTAGTGAAGACAAACTGAAAGAATTTTAATTCAATTTTATAACACTACACACTAACCATATGAGCAGCGTGGGAGATCCCCTACAAGGTGGACTAAAGACATGGTAACATAGTGGGTGGTGCAAAACCGGTCACAGTGGGTCGCTTTTGGGGGGGCCTTTGTCCAGTAATGGTCCACTCATAAAACCACAGATTTATGGCATCTAAATACACAAAGCATGCATTTTATGGTAACTATGTGCCCTTTCCATAATGGGTCAAACATGTTACTACAATATGGTATCATATTTTTCTAACAAACTATGAATAACAACACATATTTACTGTTTTATTCACTTTTGCACTAAGTTGTGATGTATACAAAATTACCCCGGATCAGTATGCCATATCACAAGTTTGATGCAACATAAACATAGTACCTACATAAACATTCCTGAGCAAGTAGGTAGGTCACATGCTAAGGGAAAAAGAAAAGTAGGTAAACATACTGACCGCATCGACCCAACACTATGACACAGAACAAAAAAGAGGCATACTAAAGATGGTCAGATGATTTAAAGATAGCTGCTGGTCCACTATGGACACAATTAGCCAGAGATAGAGAGCCATTAAAACGCAATGGAGGAGGCCTTAGTGTCAAAAGAACATGTCCAGCCCAGTTTATTGGACCCGGGTATGTCCTTAAACTACGTCCAACAATGAGAATTAGGGCACAGCGTTGACCATCACGCTTGAATCTGGGGCGGCACAACTGGGGAAGTACCTCCTCCTTACAGAAGACCACAGCCATAATAGCACTGCCACCTTTCAGGTATGTACAGTTGTGTTCCTGATGGTGAGTAAGGTTCCCAGAGCTCCAACCCCCCTTAAATTCCGGCAACGCGCTTGTGACTCCCCTGGTGTTGCGAGTGCCCATGAGCGACGGTAATTGCTTAACCCCAGGCAATCCGTTTGCCGCCTATGTCATAAAAAAAAAGTTGTTGCAACAATATAAATAAATAATATGATTTGCTGTCAGTGGTATATCCGGACCGATACAACCCTCATACCTTCAAGGAAAGAGCGTACTCCTATCTTAAAGGCCACCAACGTGAAACCCCTGATGTATCGGGTGCCCATGGGCGATGGTAATTGCTTACCATCAGGCAATCTGAATCCTCATTTGCCATCTTTGTCATAAAAAAAGCGTTGTAGTAAAATTATTTTTTTTTTATTTGACGACCGGTCTGGCCTAGTGGGTAGTGACCCTGCCTATGGAGCCGAAGGTCCTGGGTTCGATTCCCAGTCAGGGCATTTATTTGTGTGATGAGCACAGATATTTGTTCCTGAGTCATGGGTGTTTTCTATGTATTTAAGTATTTATATGTATCTATTTATTATATATATCGTCGCCTAGTACCTGCAACACAAGCCTTATTGAGCTTACCGTGGGACTAGGTCGATTTGTGTAAGAATGTCCCGAAATATTTATTTATTTTATTTTTTTTATTTATTATTAACTGTACCTTCAATAATAAAAGGCTTCTAAATTGAATTGAAAAATACAACCATATTATTCTTGCTGTTATGGCTGTTCATAAACAACTATACTTGTCACTTTGTAAATCTTACAACTTTTATATATATTTTTGAAATTAAGACACCAATAATTATTAATACATTTTTTTACAAAATTATAACAAATTGTAATTAGTCAATACCCCCTCCTTGTCGCTTCCGGTCCAAAAGTGCCCAAAATGCTCGCAGCGTTGCCGCGCTGGATGGCCATGGACAGCCTGTGCACCAGAAACGACTCGGAGCGGGGGTCCTCTCCCTTCTGTCTAAGTTGACGCCCTATGTCACGAACAAATTGTTTCGCGTCAGCACCCACTGTTATATATATTCACTGAACAATATTTTTGAATGGCTAGTAATGACACAATGAAATATATTTTTAAACACTTTTATTACCCATTACATTATTTATTCAGCTTTTATGATATATGTGAGATATATTTGTTTGATTTTCAAGCAAAATTTATAGCATAGAAAATGTTTGTGTTAATCAAAATTATTATAGATTTTTTCTCCTACATTCTGATACGCATGTATACCTATATTATTACCCTATTTCATAATAGTAGTTTATGTTAATAATTGTTTTATTTATACGTCATTTCTCTTAATATATTAAAAAAGAATACCCCATATAGCAGCTCCGCTTGTGGCATAGTGCCCATTATGCTAGCGGCGTTTCCTCTTTGTATTCCGAGATCCAGACGCTGGCACAAATAGGAGCCTGCTCGCGGATAAGTATTTGTTCCTTTCTTTCACTAATAATGGCATAGACATACCATTAACCTAGAGGGAGCGTGCTAATAATAATACCACGATGGAAAGGAATGGTCTTATGTAACTTTCCATAGATATGGCAGAGATGACGCTATTTTCGTCCGTCCTTATCATAGTTTCACATATTTTTGTTCCCCTCCAAACTGGTCCCTTCAGAACTGTCAAAGTTGGAGGGGAACAAACAAATACAATTGGAGTTTTCTTGGGTTTTCAACCAAAGTTGCGGTAATTAATACAGAATAGGCTAATATTTTTGTTATAAAGAATGTCCTGTAAAGCAAAACTATAGTGAATTGTTTTATTTTGGGCCACAAAAGCCAAAATATCTTTGTTCCTTACTGGCGTTCGCGGATGCGTTCTCCAGTTATTATTCCTCCTAGAATAATGGCAATCCGAATGATGACATCCGTAAGCCATGACATGACAGGTAAAAAAAAAACTTTCATATCCACAGATTATATTCCTCTTCGGAAAATTAGACGCGTATTATTGTCCGGCGTAATTTCATGCATGATTGTAAAATTTCATTCGGTCGTTAATTATTACTTTTTAGTTATATAACTAACATGCATTATGTTATTAAAGAAAATATTTTCTACGTTTACGCATATTTTCGCTATTTTACTATGATTTTCCTACAGTGGTTGACTGATAGAGAATGCTGTACTTAAAACCGCATTTTGCAGTAGCTAGACTAGTACCTTAAATGCGTTTCCATCACATTATCTTCTGTGTATGTATATATTATGTTTAATGTTAATATGTATGTATGTCACTTCTGGATGAGATTAGCTCAGGACCGGGACAAGTGGCGTACTAGAAGAGAGGCCTATGCTCAGCAGTGGGCGATAAAGGGCTGATATGATGATGATGATGATGTATGTATGTATGTAAGTAATGTATGTATCTTCATGTATTTAAGTATTGTATAATATCTAAGTGTTAATTTTAATGCACCGCCTACAATCCTCTCTGCTTTGCCCAATGGTTGACTGATAGAGAATGCCTTTAGGCATTAAGTACGCCTATTGTACTACCTATTTTATTACTGTCGTCCATTGGCACCGGCAACACCAGGGGAGTCACAAGCGCGTTGCCGGCCTATAAGGAGCTCTGGGAACCTTACCGACCAGCTGCCATGTAAATGAAAATAACTAATTGCGCTCAAAAGAGGATTATGTCAAGAGGTCATGAATTCCTGGTCAGGCAGGGTCCAGATCAAAATACACACACATAACAAAATATCATCTGCAACTCCAGAGGATTCATATGCGCGTTGCCTACTCTAAAAGTTGTTGGAGCTCTGGGAACCTTACTCACACAACACTGCATACCTGAAAGGTAGCAGTGTTATTATGGCTGTAGTCTGTAAGGAGGAGGTACTTCCCCACTCGGGCTTCTCCAGACTCGAGCGTGATGGTACTTCGCTGTGCCCTACCTCTCATAAAAATAATTAACATATTTTATTGATATAAAGGTATTAAAACTATTAAAATTACCTTGTCTCACAACCCATCAGAACCTTCGTTTGAGATGAAGGCCTCTTCCAGAGCGAGTTACTAATTACGGTCGTACAGATCCAATATCATCCCTCAATGTTAATATTTTCGTCACCCGTTATGAGGATTTATCTTTATTGACCATAAAATTATGTCATAAAAAAAAAACAAAAGAATAAGGTCTTAAAAAATTGAGAATGAGAAAGTCTTACGATCAAAATAAAAATTGCATTATTCTTCCATACTTTAGAGTGGGCGACGTCCTAGGGGTGACGTCTTAGTTAAGCATCATTTTGTTAGGAGCGTTTTGAGCGGACAGTGCGAGATTCAGACTTTAACTCTAATTTCTGACTCTTGTTTACCTTTTACGCAATTGATCCCATAGCGATATTTGATCCCCACAACGAAACAAATCGATTCATATCATAAACAATATTCGTCTCGCCTATTCAATTTCCAAGGGGATGAAAATTTTACAGGCTTCTACGTAATAGTTATAGTTCTAGGAAGGACCAATAAAATACAAAAAGTATTTTATATTTTTATTTGCAATAATTATTTTACAAATAATATGGCTCGAATATTAGTAACACTTAACTATATTGATATATATAATTATAAATACAACATTTACTACCCGTATTTTAGAATAATGCTTATATTAGAGAATTTTGAAACTTATCTTACTGGGAATGTTAATCTAATGTTAAATATTTATATTTTAAATTTAGCTTTTTTTATACCACGTATTTGAAAAACAGTTATTTTCTCGCATGTATTTTAACAAGAATTGTGATAAAATGGAGTCGCCATTGTATATATTTTTTTGTTTGAATAAATGAATAACTGAATGATAAAGCCATATTAAGTAGATTTCAAAATATTACATTTAAATAAATTACACTTTTTAACTCAAAAGAGTATGTATTCAAGAGCTTGAATAACTTGCAACTGGAATTAAAGTTTCAAAATCTTGAATGTTATCTTCATGATTTTAAATGGTTGTAAAGATTATGAAAATATGATTTCTGAGTTGTCGAAATTGACATAAACAACGTCAATGATATAACAGTTACTTGCTGGGACTTTTTGGTCAACCAAAAAGATGGAATAGGTAGGTTTGTAATATAAGTTATAAGGTATACAAATATACATATATTAGAAAATGTGCTCAAAATGTTTTTACCGTTGTCGACGTTGACGCCATCGTATTTACTTTTTTTTGTGCTAAAGTGCCACAACTACTGGCAACTAAATTATCAGTAAGTAGTAGTATACTGAAACCTATTCCAATGGAAAATTGTTCAAGATCTTGATTAGGATAGTATATAGGATAATATTAGACATTTTGACAATATGCTATGTTTTTATTTATTTTTTATGAATGAATTTACTTGTATGTCACTAATAAATTTTATTGATATATCAATAATTGATTGATTCATTAATTCAATCAAAAAAATGTATAACAACGACTCCATTGATCTTTGTTTACCCCGTGCCACCAAAATTCCTAACTCTCATCTATTTCAATTTATATAAGGTGCTAACAAAATACAGTATAGTTGATGGTATAAAAAGTACACTTTACACACTGTACACTCAGTTATAGCAATGACTTAGGGTAAAGGAGTGAAATAGTGAATACATATTTCTGCGCGTGACTAAACCTGTATTGTCAAAATGCAAAATATCGCCAGACTGACGTCTGACTCCGGACTATTATTTAACTTAAATTACGTCATCTTCCTCGCTTTGACCGTTATGCCACGGCTCATGGGAGCCTGGGGTCCGCTAGGCAACTAATCCCAGGATTAGGCGTAGACACTAGTTTTACGAAAGCGACTGCCATCTGACCTTCCAACCAAGAGGGTAAACTAGGCCTTATAGGGATTAGTCCGGTTTCGTTACGATGTTTTCCTTCACCGAAAAGCTGGTAAATATCATATGATATTTCGTACTTCAGTTCCGAAAAACTCATTGGTACAACCAAACCAGGGTATGAACTTGCGACCTCTGGATTGCAAGTCGTACGCTCTTACCGCTAGGCCACCAGCGGTCTTAACTTACGTATGTGTCTTAAATTAATTTGTCATCACATTGGTTTTCATACAAAACTTAATATTTTACTTGACTTAAATTAATTATCATGTCTCCTCCTGCCGGCCAACCATACAGATTCTTTTGCTCTAAACACAGCAAACAGCTTTTTTATAGTATAGAATAGGTTCAAATTCACTTACAAATAATGTACATCGTATAGCACATTGGGCGGCTAGAGGCTAAGACATAGTTAACACCTTTAAACAATTATAAACCTTTTTGAAACACGAATATTTTCATAATACTAAATATTTAGTTTTTAACCTTGACGCCAAACTAATATTTTGTCTATGACCCAACTGTCAATAAACTGAAATACTTAGTTTCGAGTAGACGTAGTGTAAGGAAGTTCTCTGGACTCCTTCCGTCTCCTCACGCACCAGTAGACGAGGAAGACGACGAGAAGTATGATGGCTATGACCAAGAACACTCCCAGGGTTATGGCTGCTATGGACGCCCCGTTCAGGTATCCTGAAAACAAAGTCAACATCAGCTCAGTTCTGTCGAAAGACTTCCAATGCTCCAGGATCCTAACAAGGGTCGCCTAAACAACCAGCGTCTCAGAAGGTGTAACAACCTTGACTAGATCCTTAGACCACTTCGTGGGAAGTCTACCGCGAAGATACAGGAAATAATAGTCTATGTTTACATTTTTTTGCATTTTTTTCCATAGAAGAACCAAAGTAGACTTTATGTCCACAAGTTATCTCGCAGGATTACCTTGTTGAAGTGGAAATCGCAGGCCATACAGCCCGAAGATTCCATGGTCTTTTTTTTATAAAAGATCGACCAGCGTATGACCTCAGTCGCACCTGATGGTAAGTGTCGACGAGGTCGAGGGTGTAGCACGCTGGTTCAGTAACAGCCTCTCTTGCATTGAAAAGACCCAAATTATACCTTTCCGGGAACTCATGTTGGAGTAGAAGTCCTAGTGATGACTACGGATAGGAAAGCATATCTAGCAGGTGGCTCTAACCTTCCTACTGTCAAATATGTTTGGATCATTGTCGGGTTTTTATTGTGTACTGTCACATTCTAACAAGTATATTAGTGTGAAAGAGACATATGAGGGGCTTCTCCTCATTCCATCAGTTCAGGAATATAAAAGACTTACCACTGATATCTATGATATAGCTGTTAGCATTGCCGTTGGCATCTACAGCCGTGACAGAGAGCCGAGGGGCGCAGCATGTCGCCCGGTAGGTAGCTCTGATCACATCCCTGCTGCCAGCAATGAAGTCATTGTCGTAAACCAGACCCATGGGTGTTGAGGTTAGACGGAGGATACCTGGAAATCAGAAGTTTTGAGAACCACTATTAAGAATAGAATAGTCTTTACTTAAGGTATCAGACCAGACCAGACCCACTCTTTGATCTTATTTTGATAAGCGTTTGGTTTCTTCCACTTTGTCTTAATGAAAAGTATTTGAACCTACATGCATGGCTTGGACACTAGCTGATGTCGATTTTCTAGATCAAGACGCATCTTTAGTTTTTTTTCATGACAAAGATGGCAAACGACCAGATGGATGCCTGACCCGCAAAACCAAAGTCACAAGTGCGTTGCCGGCCTTTAAGGGGGGTTAGAGCTCTGGAAATCTTACTCACCATCAGGAACACAACACTACATACCAGAAAGGTAGCAGTGCTAATTATGGTTCTGGTTTTCTGTAAGGAGGAGGTAGTTTCCCAGTTGGGCTTCTCCAGAATCGAGCGTGATGGTACTTCGCTGTGCCCTACCTCTTATTGTTGGATGTACTCCGGGTGTTAGACGTACCTGTACCAGCGTCTCTGGCTGTGATGGTGGTAGACCAGATATGCTGGGCGCAGTCATCACCCTGCTTCCCAATGCACATGCCTTGGAAGGTATGCCTCAGCTCAGGGGCCCAGACGTCTCCGGTTTCCACGTTGTTCACCACATACACGTAAGAACGGATGGAGACTTCGTCAAGACCTGAAATAAGACACAGGTTAGAAGAAAAGCTGTATGGTCTTCGTTACTAGTTCTACTTTACGAAAGGCGTGAAAAGGCTTGCTTGGCTTCTTGGGTTACCTAATACCTACTGGTGGGTTAATAGAAATTGTTATACCCTTCTTTGTATTCTGCTTTTTTAGTAACAATAACTTGAATAATAATACCTCCATTTATTTTCTCAACAATGTTCAATACTTGTATTTTTTAGATTTGAACGGTTACACGGTGGTGACCAAAAATTTTGGTTTAGTACCAGGGGTATGATCTCTGTATGCTTTCGAGTTGAAGATGCTGTGACCGAGACCGTCCCCTCTCTCTCTCTCATTCCCTCACTCAGACTTAAATAAACTCACGTGTTACATAGTGCACTAGGCGACATGTTTCGTATAAGCTCTGGTTTTTCAAGCCGAGTCATTACACACCGCTCGGAGTGAGAGTGTATCACTCGTTTGTAACTAAGTAGTAATAGCATGGTTCAGAAGAGTGAGGTTTAAATAAATCTGATGGTATACTATTTAACGCACCACTGGCAGTGAATGTGATAAGATCTCTAGCACCAGGACTAGCGTTGTTTGTGATGCCGATGTACACGATCACGTTGAAGGTCTGGCCGCTCTGTATGGTTTGTCTGAAACAGAAAGATCGGTGAAATGTTATTACATATAAACGGTATATTAACTTTAAAAATTACCTCTGACATTTCGAGAACGACGCTGTGTTCGTGGTGTCGGATAAAGACTTGTAAAGAAGGATTTGTGATAATGTGTAAAAACGATTAATATGAAATCAGTATATCGGTGTTTGTTGATACGTGTATAGGCTTTGTTTGCATATATAAATAAGATTCGGTTGGACTATGTAAAAACGTTTGTCACATATATTCCATAAGTCACCCACTACAGGACATAACCTCCCCCGAACATGACTTCTATCATTTTGAGGGGTAGTTGTCATAGTCACAACGCTTGACAGGCGGGTTGGTGACCGCAGTAGCTGAAGATTGGGTTGCGATGGACGCTACTGCTTCTCAGTCGTTTATTTTCTTTTGTCGCCTTTTATGACGGGAGGAGATCGGGTGGTGGTATACTGGTCAGCCGGCATCACGGCGAATACCCTAGACAGGATTTGACCCTGGGGTCGCCTACTTCGTAAGCAGGGTCAGCACCGACTAGGCTTAAGCCGTTAATGACTAGATTAAAACTAGGCATTATATTGTTGACCTAGACTTACGAGCTTGAGCTGATCCCAGTCAGAAACATCAGCTCTCCCCGCGCGAGGAACGAGAATCTCACCGCCTGGTCTCTGTAGTTCGTCACCTCAAAATGTAGCTGGAAGCATTTTTACAATATTAATACAATCAAACTGTAGAGTAAAATGCAATTTGTCAACCAGAATCGAACCTGATTAGTAACGGCACTTAGTTCCTAGTCGGCTGTTTCTAAGACCATGTCGACTCCGTTAGACCTCTACATAGTATAAAATCATTATTGTATTATACAATACAAAAATATAAAAATTAAAAAAGCAAATTACTACACGAATTTGTTCAAGGAAAGAAGAGTTTCTGTTCTTTCATAATCGAACGGAGCAATTGAATTTCGACTTTGTTCCAATATAATGAAATTCCAAATTTACTTTTAGTACCACTGGTAGGACGCGGGTCTTATGGAGTATGTACCTGTAGACTATCCCCCGGTGTGCCGTACAGCCTCGTGCTTAGACCTATCTGCACTGCAGTCAGGATTGTTCCTTGCTGGTTTACGACCTGCGTTTAAAAAAAAAGATTAGCAAAATTCGCAACCAAAGAGTTTCTGAAGGTTTTTTTTTCGTACGAGACCAGCGTTTGACCTCAGTCGCACTTGATGGTAAGTGTCGACGAGGTCGAGGGTGTAGCACGCTGGTTCAGTAACAGCATTTTCACTCTTGCCTTGAAACCCAAATTATATCTTTCCGGGAATACAGACGAAGGGAGCGAATGCCATTCCTTAGCAGTCTGCGTTAGAAAGGTAGAAGCTAATCGCGTCGTGCGAATGAATGGAATATTAACACCGTAAGGATAAAACCGCTCCCCTCGCCTGGACGTCAGGTGGTGGAATGGAGAGGTAAAGCTTGACCAGATATTTATCATGTGCCATATTGCAGAATTTCATTGGAATTCTACACTGGTAGTAATTTTAATGATAGCCAGTAATGTCAGTGTTGTGGCGGTTCACTTCAAAAATATATCGACAGTGGAAATTTCAAATGTCGTAAGTCGCATATAAAAGTATGTCCCTTACGACATTTGAAATTTCCACCGTTGATATGAACAATTAATTATTCATAGTTAAAAGTGAAACATTGTGTAATTTGTAAATAATGTATAAACTACTGGATTTGAACGCTAGGGAAATTAAACTATTTCGGTACGAAATATTTCCAAATTAAAATATATGCTCATAGATAAACAAGTCATGATATAAACATGCTATTGCGAATGATATTTTTTTTTATGGCAAAGGTGAAGCAGACGGATTGCCTTAAGCAATTACCGTCGCCCATGGGCACCATTGGCACGAGAGCGGATCAAACTACTGCCTAGTGTATGACATAACTTTTCACCTCATTATAGTGAGCAAAATACTAACTATAAAACATAAAAAATTTGCTCCAAAATATTAGTATTAATCAATTATCATTCAAAATCATCATTTAAAATTACATCCAATCCAGATAACGGTAAAACGTCATTCAAAATTTGTATGAAACTACTTTACTCCTTCTGTATAAAATGCAGTTTGCTGACTGTTTTTAAGGAATAAAAACGAATTTTCCGAGCTAGTGATGTTTAAAGTTATAAAGCATTTGTTTATATATGAAGCGGGTGGTCTGGGAAGCAATCAATTTACGCCCTATGGCTTTTCAACTATTTCGCGTGAATTTCAAACTGATACGATATTTACCTATTTTGGATTGAACAGTTCAATATTTTTAGCTACAATTGTGGAAATAGTTAAATAAAAATTACGTCAAGACAGAATATTATATATTTCAATAAAACATATAAGAAACTATGAATCTTCTGTTTGTACCTGAGAAGTAGCGAGATTATAAGGTAGGACATTGCTCTCATTGAATCCTAGCCGCAGCCGCGCGTACGCAATGTTTTCGTTCTCGGTGCGATCTAAGTCAGAATCCAAAATGGCGGAGCGCCCCAAGCGGATTTCTGGTTCGTTCAGTGGACCTGATAGTCGGACGAACGGTTCTCCTGAAAAATATAGCTTTGTTTAATAACCGAAGAAATCTGGAAAATTTTTAGAATTTTGTCATGACTTATGGCGTGACCAAGGATAAAGACCCCATACAAATATATCGTTCGTTGCTGGCTAAGGTATTAGTGCCATCTAGTGTTCCACAGCCGTAATAGATCGCGATTGCAGAATTTGTTCGCTGGCAAACACCCGCAAAGCAACTAGAGACGATACTCTAAAGATAACGCCTTGTGCGTTTAGTACCAAAAATATACGCTTAGACAGGAGTTTCGAAGAAGGCATTGTACATTCCTCCTTATATCATCCTGAGGCGTGACGTAGTGTTAAATTGATATTAGATATTCTTAAGAATAGTGACCAAACCCAACGGTGTCAGTCTTACTCTTCGTCGAAAATTTGTCGTCGAAAAATTTCTCAAGTAATATGGTTGAAAACAAAGTTTCATTCAAGACTCTCTATGATCAAAATTAAGGGATTCCATCCCTGATTTTTGAATGGAATCTAATCTGCATACATTTTCTGTTCTATATTAATAGATGACAAAGACATATTGCACACAAGCTGTATACTACGAGTATTGACCATAAGAGAAACAAGAGTAAAGGAATAAGATGTATTTGACCCATATGCAACCTTTTAACCGGGCGACGACATGTTAGAAATAGACCACTACTCAGTTACAACGGATAATCTCACGTGTACTAGGCGACGAGTTTCGGTTAAGCTGTGGTACCTACACACTGTCAAGCCGAGTCAGGATACACCGCTCGGGGTGAGGGTGCATCACTCACTGATGATCTATGCCTTGCACTTTCATTTAATTGAGTAATTTGATTCCTAATTTCATGTTTACCTCTAATATCCCTCCCAAGGATTCTGACATAAACCCTTTCTGCTTTCACGTTGGGTAGCGCCAAAGTTTCTTCTAACTCCGCCATGTTAGGACTTTCCTGTGGAACGTTTTGTCCATCTGCTATGGGTGGTTGATAACTGTGGGTAAAATATATAGTTGTTTTAAATTTTTTGATATTTATAACAGGCCTATCTCATCATCCTAACGTGTTTAGAGGTGGGTTGCACACACACATTCAGCCAACTGATCATAAACGATCAGAATTCACATAGGTTTATCTTATAAAGGATTCCGATTACAAACGAAATCTATCCATTTCTTTTTTACGTTGAGGAGGAATTCGAATACGATTTTAAAAGAAAATTTTGTCATTGCTCCTGAATCTTGGGCGTGACACGGCATAGTCTTGTCATACTTTAGTTCGCTATCTTCCGGATTTTTTATGTGTTCTGTGTGCAGAACTTCTTTTATAAAAATTAAGATTTTGATGATCCTTTTTTTATTTCGTAACTGATGCTTGATTTGACACTTTTCCTAGCGGTAAGCGCTCCTGCCATTCAATTCTGATGTTTCTCGGATTCGGATCGGACGTAGTGCGGAAAGGCCCTAAGCCAGGCTTTTACCTATAGAATTTTCGGAAGTTGGTACTAATGTACACACAGCAACACTCTTAGCTGTACATTTGTGGACCTTATTACATAAGGCATAAGGTTCACAGATGTACAGCTAATAGTGTTACTGTGTGTACAAAATATCATTTGATACCAGACGCTTTTCGTGAAAACCATCGTAAAAAAACCGGACTAATCCCAATAAGGCCTAGTTTACCCTTTGATTTAGAAGATCCGGTGGCAATCCCTTTCGTAAACAGTGCCTATTAATTCCTGGAATTAGCCAAGCAAACTCCCGATTCCTATTAGCCGCGGTAAAATGTCGGGACAACGCGATGAGGAATAAATTACGAAGGTGAAGCAATATACAACCAAATGTAAACTGAAAGCGATCAGCATAAACCAACATGTATATGATTATGTATTTAGATTAACAATGCAATTGCATACAATTAAGTGCAGCAATGGTGTGATTGAATAACAGACGGCACACTCGGTTATCAATATTAATCACGTATGATTAGAATAAATATTGTATTTCTGCATATTCTCCTAAGGTCTTACTACTTCAACATAATGTTAAACTTGTGCAGTTGGTACAGAGTTGCATTTCTTTTGTTTAGTTCAGTTTTGAAACAGAAGAAGAAGACAAAGTAAAATGGAAATATCAATGAAAATGGGCGAATCTCGTCTGAGACAAATTTTTCCACTTTTCATTTATTTTCTAAGCATGACCATTTCTTTAGCAGATTTTTCTGCGTCAATTTAGAAGAAATTATATTTCATTTCTTGCAACATTTTTCTTGAAATTGGGGGTCTTTGGAGGTAAACGAATAAACTATTTTAGACTGAAACTAAGAACAAATCAATTTTTTAATGAAATATTTTTGATTTGCTTTGATTTTTAAGTAGTAATACTACTATATAAATTAACTATAAAATAAAAATAAAAATAAATATAAAAAAACACTATATAAATCCCGTCTCGAACACCGGAGGTCCTCGTCGTTTTTTCTTAAGTATATGTTATTTATTCAACTTTTATTTTAGACTGCCCTCAAAAACTTCCAAATAGAAATGAAAATACCGTGTACTTGAATTTGACTCCCAATTGGGCCTCTTATAGATTCAATCTAGATTTAAAATGCTGATGACAACTAACCCTTGTTTAACATTATACTTAATTGAAACTTACACTAAGACATATATTTCGCAATAATATTGTTCTTACTGACCTGAATGGCAGTTTTGCCAGTTCAACGCCGTATTCATCAACAAGCGCTGACTCCCTGACACTCGCCACTGGACCCATGATCCTGATCTTTAGCGTATCTGAAATATGAATCACACTTAATATAAAACACTCAACAAACACAACCAAACATAATATGGATTTGTATCACTATTTGAAATTGACACATCTGTCTACGCCAATCAGCTATTATGATGATTATTATTACTTGGGAAATAACTTAAATCTCCAAAATCAAGTTTGAATCACCTAAAATGCCTACAAGAACATGAGATAAGGTAATGGCACCAATGTTGGACACTTTAAGCTGACAGGAACCAATGATTGACACTTAGTTCTTATTTCAAAAATCATAAAGTTATAAATTGAATATGTCCCAACAAATGCACAACATTTAACTCCTTTGAAATAAGCACTAATGTTCATGATTGGTTCCTTGTCCATTACTGGTGCCGTCACCTAAAAGGTAAACTTAAAAAGAAGTGACAACCTTATTAGTGCAAATAGAAGTCATAATGATCACTAGACCATCATTAACATCAATAAAGTGAGTTCACAAAATCCATATAAAATTATATGACGCATTACAAACAAGCAGTGTATAATAATAAGATAATAAATAGGTCAAATAACAAAGGAAATCAAGTATCGAGTGGAATGTAATGTCTCTAACCTAACAGGATCAGAGGCAATTTTTTTTTTTTTTTAACACTGACGGTATATGAATTAAGTTAAATACTAGCGTATTACACAATATACACAAAATGCTAGATTAATCGTTTTACCAGACACAGTAATATTAATCAACCACATTCGTGTTAATTAAATAACAAACTAATTTGGATAATCGCTTAAGTGACTCAATACAAAATAAATATTGAATAACCAAAACGTAACTAATTTGGAAAACATTTGGGATTTTTGGGTAAAACCTTTTGGGTTGTCTTGTTTTGCTTTGATTTTTACGTTATATAAATTGTAAATTGAAAATAGATGACAAATACTTAAGAAATAATGGCGAGGGCCTCCGGCGTCCGAGACAGGATTCTTAAAAAAGTGACGACCGAAGAGCTAGAGACCCGGATATCACCAGCTCCTACTGGAAATGTGGGTATCACCAGTTCCTACTTGAGATGCTGGTATCACTAGCTCCTACTGGAGACGCGGGTTTACCAGCTCCTACTGGAGATGTGAGTATCACCAGCTCCTACTTGAGATGCTGGTATCACTAGCTCCTATTGGAAACGCGGGTTTACCAGCTCCTACTGGAGATGTGGGTATCACCAGCTCCTACTTGAGATGCTGATGTCACTAGCTCCTACTGGAGACGCGGGTTTACCAGCTCCTACTGGAGATGTGGGTATCACCAGTTCCTACTTGAGATGCTGGTATCACTAGCTCCTACTGGAGACGCGGGTTTACCAGCTCCTACTGGAGATGTGAGTATCACCAGCTCCTACTTGAGATGCTGGTATCACTAGCTCCTATTGGAAACGCGGGTTTACCAGCTCCTACTGGAGATGTGGGTATCACCAGCTCCTACTTGAGATGCTGATGTCACTAGCTCCTACTGGAGACGCGGGTTTACCAGCTCCTACTGGAGATGTGGGTATCACCAGCTCCTACTTGAGATGCTGATGTCACTAGCTCCTACTGGAGACGCGGGTTTACCAGCTCCTACTGGAGATGTGGGTATCACCAGCTCCTACTTGAGATGCTGATGTCACTAGCTCCTACTGGAGACGCGGGTTTACCAGCTCCTACTGGAGATGTGGGTATCACCAGCTCCTACTTGAGATGCTGGTATCACTAGCTCCTATTGGAAACGCGGGTTTACCAGCTCCTACTGGAGATGTGGGTATCACCAGCTCCTACTTGAGATGCTGATGTCACTAGCTCCTACTGGAGACGCGGGTTTACCAGCTCCTACTGGAGATGTGGGTATCACCAGCTCCTACTTGAGATGCTGGTGTCACTAGCTCCTACTGGAGACGCGGGTTTACCAGCTCCTACTGGAGATGTGGGTATCACCAGCTCCTACTTGAGATGCTGGTGTCACTGGCTCCTACTGGAGACGCGGGTTTACCAGCTCCTACTGGAGATGTAGTTATCAGCAGCTCCTACTAGAGATGCGAGTATAACCAGCTTCTATTGGAGATGCGAGTATCACCAGCTCCTACTGGAAATGCGGGTACCACCAGCTCCTACTGGAGATGCGGGTATCACCGGCGCCTTAGTCGTCACTTTTCTTTAACTATATTTCATCTATTTTCAATGTATAACTGTCAAATGTCAATAAGGACAACTTTTCACAAAACGATCGTTTATTTAACTATTGAATGACCTCAATCCTCGTGTCCTAATGAATGAGTGAGTGCTGTTATCACTTATCAGTAACCAATAACTGATAACCTCTGCTATATGTTTTGCTTCCTCATTTGTTTACGAACATACTATGCAACTGCAGTTGAATCTCAAACTGTTTGCTAGTTTAAATTTTAACTTTAATACCTACAAAGTTATTTATATACAGTTTCTGTCAAAAAAATATTTTTTGGTACAATGTACGTGTGCTAAATTTCAGCTGAATCGGTTATTAGATATCTGGTAAAAAAATTTGCTACAAACGGATAAACTCACGTGTAATTATATCACACTAGGCGACATGTTGCGGGCAGTGAACGGAAATAAAACATGGAAGCATTCTATACTCTCAATAATGACACCACGTAAAGTTTACCTGGGTGGGTGTAGGCTTAGTGGCAGTCCATATGGAAAGGTACCGTATGGAGCTTGGCGCTTACGGTGCAAAGTGTCACATTAGTATTGAAGCATCATTAATAATAGCGTAAGCGCCAAGCGCCATAAGGTACCTTTCCATGTGAACTACTACTTAATAAACTTTACCTGAGTCGACTTCAGTGCGATTCGTATGACCACTGTCATACGAAGTGACGGCTGCCAATTTTTCATTTTAATGCAATGTTTTAATATCAACTTACATTGAATAACATGCCCGCCTGTGCAGTAAAGTGGTGCAAAAACCATTCCGACATTTCTAAAGATAGTGGAATAAGTTTTTACATGTAAGTAAACGCATAATTTCACAGAAACATGTAAATTAATATCACGTCATTTTCTCTATGGGGATGGTGTTATGCCAAACGAAGAACATGATTGTGTTGCGTAATTGGATTTTAATACTTAGTATGTATAATGTTACAAATTACTCGAAGGTCGCGAGTTCAACCCCGGCCGTACCACTGGGTCGGAACTTACGTACGTAAATATCTTTTGATATTTACCAGTCGCTTTTAATATCGTAATGAAACCAGAGCTTATCCCAGGCTTAATTTTCCCTCTGGGTTGGACGGTAAGATGGCAGTGACTTCCAGAAAAACTAGTGCCACGCTAAATCATGGGGTTAGGTTGTCATGCGCACATTGAGCCGTGGCAAAAAAACCGCATTGCTAGGAGGATGATGATGCTTGTTACAAATTCCTAACTATCGATTTTGATTTTCAACTCACAATTAATAATTATAATATTTAGTAGGTTTCCTTTTATTCAGCTTTCCAAAAGATCCTTTTAGAAGAGATCTATGGAAAAAAGCTGTCCAACTTGAGAGACAGGAGAATGATTGGATGCCTACTAAAAGAACATTCATATGTTCCATCCATTTCAAAAATGAAGACTTATATTTATCGAAAAAGGGGTTTAATCAGCTTAAAAAAACCGCCATACCAATTTGTACAGTAAGTACCTACCTAGATTTTTTTGGAGATGCTATTACCTGTATGTTACTTTAATGGGGCTGAATAATTTCAGATGGTATTTTCAAGTGATAAATCGCCTTGTACCGACCCCAATACTCAACACCAACCCAAACACGGCCAAATTAACTCATAACCAGACAGGGAGTTAAATTTGTTTGTCAGGTAGTTTCGATATCGATTATCTTCCTTATCGATGATCCCATATCGATTCATTTACTTATTATCAACCCGTGTACCTACTAGAGATCACTCCAAGTTTTGTTTGTAAAAACATTGTTTTGTAAAATACTATATTAAAATAATAATAAATATTATATATAATATATATATTATATATAATATTTATTCCGTACACGGAACAATGGTGTTCCGGACATTTGGGAGGCGTACGCGGAGCCGAATCGAGCCAACGCGCTCAAAATATTTATTATTGATATAATAATAATTTGTATACCATTTTATTAGGCAGAAGTCCGGTTTTTTATCAAATAGCCCAGTAGCTAGTCCATCCTTTTCCACCCAATAGCCTAGTACATTCTAGATTCCATTAAAACTCAATAGTCCTTACACCATGGCCGGTGCTGTCTCTGTGCGCGTCCCATGATACGGACAGGGGCAACATCCGCTTAGTGTACCCCTTACATTTCATTACATTTTCGAAAGGGCCTCTGCGCGTTGGCTCGATCTGGCTCCGCGTACGCCACCCAAATGTCCGGAAGACCATTGTTCCGAGTACGGAAAAGATATACAAACAATATTTTAAACCAACGGACACAATCCGCGAGGGAGAAAATAACGCATAAAAATACAATATCAAAATTATTACTATATAATATTATATTATTTGTGAAATTAGATTATAATTGAATAAATGTATTGAATAAATTTTAATTTAAATAAACAGATCAATTAATTTCAAATTCCTATTTAAAATTATTATTTGATTATAAAATATATTTTTTATTTAACAACAATATTTCAATGTATTTGTTATTTGGTATTAGTTATTTTAATGTATTGCATAAACCGATCCATGTCAACTGAGGGGCTATTGTTAATCACCTTGTTCGTTCGTTTGTCTCTATCGCTCTTGCATATAGGAACAATAGAGAGCTAAATAGACGAATGAATGAAAGATGAGGTTTAAAATAGGATCCCTGATGAAGTAAGATTGGCGAATATCTCTGCTGCTGTCAAAAGCCTATTGGCCGAAATGTTGGTGCACTTAGAGATTGGTAGTTATTGCCTAAATTTGCTTTTCTTTTACACGTTATTATTTAGGACAGTGTAAAAGAGATGACTATTATTTCGTTTACTATTTTCGAATAAACGCTGTGTATATATAATGTCATATTTCAATGTGAGCGTAATTTGTGTCTGTGAGATAATTGTCCCGATAATTTTAAAGGCTATGTTCGCGCATGCTGCTTCCATGTTTTATTTCCGTTCACTGGTTGCGGGTAAGCCCGGGTACCCATTTTTAAGCCGAGTCAAGACACCGCTCGCGTTGAGGGTGTATCGCTCACTGACTATTTAGTGACTGATCAAGTGATCACTGTCAACCAACTATTTAATTTCTTACATATAGTTTCTATTATAAAAGTATTTACTCTACGTCAATTATTAGGTCGCTGACACTTGACACGACCTTAACATATTGTCATACCCCAATTCGATATCGACTGATAAGATAAGTATTCCTAAACAAAATATAATCGTTATTTAAGTTTACAGAGATTGAGAAACGTTGTATTGGAACCTAAAGTTATCGGTAATCTAATATAATGATTTATTTATTATGTTTAGTTTATTTCACAACTTTGCCGCGGTATGACGTATTAGTTAAATATAAAACTGTGTTCGTATATTAAGTGTTTGGTTGGTGCCAAGTGTTTAATTTTTTTTATCTTGTTTTCGATTAATTCTGTGTAGAAGGAAAATCATAAGATTTTATATATTTTAGAAGACTTTTTGGGGTTTTTTATTCGTCTGTGTCGAATTCGTTTACAACAATTACCCCTTTTTTCTCTTAGGATTTTATAGAGATTTCTTAATAAGATGTATGGATGTGTGGGAAGAAAGTGCTGGTATGATGAGGTATGAAAATGTGATAAGGCTAGGTAAAAATAATACAGTTTATGGCCTTTACAAATTTGTTATTTTTAAAACCGGTATTGTAGTATTCATAGACGATTTTACCGTATACTTATTACGGTACTCAAAAAGTAGATAAAAAATTATACCTACATACAGACGTACGTTTATTTTATCATTACGATTAGCCATTATAGTTAATCGGCAAGAACATAGTTTTTGCTAAACGAAACGGGATTTGCATCATTAAGTTTTTTTTTCTATAATTTATTTCCGTCATTTTAACAATGGATGGTTTCCTCTGTTTCATACACGCACAAGCAACGTTCATAATCATAACAAAATAGACTTTACATAAATACTAATAAAGTTCAAATTGATTGCATACGGTTCAACACAACAGTTAGAACTCTTATTTATAATATCATCCTATTACATCAAAAAAACAAAACACAAGTTTAGATCATAGATAATAAAAACGACAAATACGA
Organism: Grapholita molesta; assembly: GCA_022674325.2. Lineage (NCBI taxonomy): Eukaryota > Metazoa > Arthropoda > Insecta > Lepidoptera > Tortricidae > Grapholita > Grapholita molesta. The sequence goes on from CP053147.2 coordinate 4,889,653, forward strand.
TGCTCCGACGGTTACAATTCTTATTTCAAAAGCTGTCACGTAATAGGTGTGAAAAAAAACTGGTTGGCTGATTGTAGAAAGCATTCGACATTTAAAAAAGCAAGATTCCACGTTCGAACGTGCAACGTGCGTCCTTGACCTGGATAAAGTGCGTCGCCATTTTGGGAAGATGGCCGGCTGTCAGCGTGACGTTTTGAGGTTGGATTTTCTTATTTATTTTCTTGATTTATATGCTTGTTTATTTGTTACTGTAGTTTTTATAGCCCCATAGTCGAAATGTTTGCGATGTAAAATGAATAGATAACAGTTTTTATTATGTGTGTGTTGCAAATACACTGACCAAGTAATGTCAGACTAAGTATTTTTAAGTGTTTTCCAAGTTTAACAAACTAGTGTGCCGTGGTGTAATTATAGCGTAAACTAAGGATTCCAGTAGCACAAATCAAGTCTGGTGCGGAAGGGTCCTGGATTTTCCTCAGGTTACCCCCCACAGTCCGCTCACTTTAACATCCACAACGGAATATAGAGGGCGCCTCACGTCTATGCCTCATGTAGGGAAAGTACCTTTGAATATTGTAGATTGAACATTTTACTGTAAGAAGACATTATTTTAACTTTAAAAACAATTTAAACTGAATTCACAGCTGCAATCATTGATAGCCGTGGGACGCCCTGTAGAACCTAAGTCATGTAAAAAAAGTCGTCAAGTTTTATACATTTGGTTTTTTTTTTTTATACAAGACTGACCAGCGTTTGACCTCAGTCGCACCTGATGGTAAGTGTCGACGAGGTCGAAGGTGTAGCACGCTGGTTCAGTAACAGACTAATTCACTCTTGCCTTGAACAGACCCAACTTATATCTTTCCGGAAGAAGGGAGCCAATTCCATTCCTTAGCAGTCGGCATTAGGAAGGTAGAAGCGAATCGCTTCGTGCGAAAGAATGGAATATTCACGTAAGGATAAAATCGGTCCCCTCGCCTGGACGTCCGTTGTTGGAATGGTTAGGGCCTACAAGCGAATACATTTTTGCCAACTCGCGGTATAGGTACCTACGTGTTACCTATTGGTCTTTTTTTTCTCAGTGATATACGTTAATGTGATGTGTCAATGAAATACGGATTTTCCTCAATAACACATTGAACTGAGTTACGTGTACATAAATATACATATGTAAATCTCTCGTTCACGTTCTTAAGTCCGTTTAAGTTGCGCTTTAAAGCGTTGGTTACGCTCAAAAAGGTAAAATAAAATTGAGTATACGACGCTTAAAATGTTATAAGTAGGTAAAAAACTTAACTAAAGGACCATGTCTATGTAGTTGTGCAGAGAATGAATATGAAACTTACATCAACATTTGATAATAGAACGCCGACATACGTGTACACACGTTACTACGCGATTAACTTCGACCCTTGAAATAGCTGATAGATCATAGCCTACTAGCTCGCGGTGGGACCAGTGCCTATAGGTGAAAAGCTTAGCTTACATAGGCCAGCTAAGTAAGCTATGAGCTATCAGCTATTTCAAGGGTCAAAGTTAATCGCTCCTATATTTCTCTTTTATTTACACGTTAGCGATTATCTTTTGTTCCTTGAAATAACTGATAGCTCATAGCTTACTTAGCCCGCGGGGGACTAGTGCCGTATTTTTTTTTTTATGACATAGGCGGCAAACGAGCAGACGGATTGCCTGGTGGTAAGCAATTACCGTCGCCCATGGGCACCCGTAACACCAAGGGAGTCACAAGCGCGTTGCCGGCCTTTAAGAGGGGTTGGAGCTCTGGGAACCTTACTCACCATCAGGAACACAACACTACATACCTGAAAGGTAGCAGTGCTATTATGGCTGTGGTTTTCTGTAAGGAGAAGGTACTTCCCCAGTTGGGCTGCCCCAGATTCAGGCGTGATGGTCGCTGTGCCCTACCTCTCATTGTTGGACGTAGTTTAAGGACATACCCGGGTCCAAATAGCTGTAGGCACCTTATGAGCTGGTAGGAATTATTCCACGCGATACGCGATCTTTAGTATGTTTCTGTTTTTCTCGCCACGCTTGGCAGGTGGCAGTATGACCCCTAATGGACCCTGCCACCCATTTTGCAGTTTAGGAAAACAACTGGCTCGTAAGCTTATATCGTTGGTGGCCTAGCGGCAATCGTGCGACGTGCTATCCGCGGGTCACAAGTTCAAACCCTTGTACCAATGAGCTTTCCGGAATGGAAATATCATTTGATATTGACCAGCTTTTCGGTGAACGAAGCCGGACTGATCCCAAGGACTGTTGGATGGTCAGATGGTAGCGTTCGTAAAACTAATGCCCCTAGCCCCAGGCTACCATCAGCCGTGGTAAAAATGCCGTGACAACGGTAGGAAGATAATGGCAACCCAGATGCCAAGTTATATTAATAAAAATTAATTTAAATTGTAAACACAGTACAAAAAATGTCGCATAAAATATGTGACACTTGGGCCTTTTTTTAATATTAGTATTGAAGTCTTGTTTAAAGTGGACAAGGTCTTTTATTGTGGTCAATATGCATAGATAAATAATTACTGTAGCTCAGACGTGAGACGCATATGAATATTTAAGTATCTGTGGCGCAGACTATACAGCAGTTACGACTTTTAAAGTGTTCTCGAAGCTTTATTTATGAATATTTTGGTACAGTCTTGTGTTCCTGATGGGGAGTAAAGTTTCCAGAGCTCCAACCCCCTTAAAGGTCGTCAACGCGATTGTGACTCCCTTGGGGGCACCCAATGGGTGACGGTAATTGCTTACCATGAGGCAATCCGTCTGCTCGTTTGCCACCTTAGTCATTAAAAAAAATCTTACACGAACCGACCAACTACAATTAAGGTGTACCTACTAACATAGTTTTTAGGTCAACATTTAATTATTATTTTTTTCACTAACATCCTATGGATCATAGTCAGTGATCGGCACTATGGGTGCAAAACTTTAACAAAACTCGTTAAGCGGACACAAAAGAGTATATAGAGTCATAAAAACCTTCTTACACCCAAAAAAATATTCTCACACCCAAATATTGGCATATCGAGATTCAGATATACAATTAAATTGGACACTAATTTGTCAAAGTTGTTAGTATTTTTGTTGATGGTAAATATTACTATACCTCAGGTCAACAAGTTTTGCAATGTGCCGATCACTGATCATAACTATCATAAGGTCCGCAATAAAATATTATTTTTTTAATGTCATTTCAATAAAATCATTTGAGTGGTCTAATAGTCTAACTAGTCTGTGGGAGGTCTCGGGATATCCCGAGTACAACTTTTGCGGTTAGTATTCCCCTTCATGTCAAAACAAGTTTTATCTTCTATTGAAAGCTTATAAACAGTTTAGTTTTTTGTTTTTATTCGGGGATTTTTCGGTATCTTTGAAAACAGTAACAAGTATCGTGCGACTCAACCGAGCATATTAATTAACGGTCAGCCAACGCGAACTGCTTATGATTATGCTCCTCGTTACGGAGGGAAATATGTCGAGCAATATTCGATTTATAAAACGTGACTTATCCGTTTCAATACCTACTGTTATTTTTTTTTATCCCATCGTATATTTTCATAGTTCATTAATAACGCTCTTTCTTTCTTTTTATGGATTTTTTATACTTTTCAAAATGAGAGGTAATAATATTTTCGTGGAAATTTCAAATTCAAATTCGCCACGCTTCGCAAGCGGGTTGGCGATAATCATCCTCCGTTCGTTTTAAAGGGACGCTGCTCGTTCTGCAGTGGTTTCTGAAGGCCCGTTTTATCTTCTTTTTTTTTAATTCTATTTTTTTACTGTTGCCTAGCAACAAGCAATGTTGTAGTTACATACAAATATAATCTTAATAATAATTCATTCTCTCGTCTTCTCACTCTTACCTGCGGCCTTTAAGCTGGCGTGGAAGCGGAGCTGCGCGCGCGCAGACACGCGCAGATGGTAGTCGCACTTGTCGCAGCGCACCGACAAGTGCCACATGCCCGCCTGCGCAGACGGGGAGTCTACCGGCTTCATTGGGAGCACTTTTAATCTGTCAAATAGAGTACAGTCAGCGTCATATAGTTAGTTACATTTCAGCCGTATGCAGTCCACTGCTGGACATAGGCCTCCCACAGATATGACTTGTATCATCTTGGGGGGGTAGTTGCCGTAGTCGCCACGCTTGGCAGGCGGGCTAGCTGTAGATTGGATTTCGACGGACGCTGCTGCCCGTCCGTAGGATTTTTCTCTTTGTCGCCTCTTACAACACCCGCGGGGGGAGATAGGGTGGTGCTATGCAGCCGGCATCACACGGCAAAAGTTACATTCAGCATGGCCAAATATATCGATACAGATATCAAAAAATCTATCACGTATATTCAAAATAGATGAGTAGATGACATGTGCTTAAGAAAAAGTGACAAGTTCCTCCGGCGTCCGGGGCAGGATTTGAATTCTCATCTCCAGCAATCGCGGCTGACGCCGTTACCAATTGGACCACCCGAACACCAAACCAAAGTAAATCAATCGATAACTATAAATAGTTTCTATAAAACTTAATTTGACTGTGTATCATTTTCATCCGAATATCTGTCGGCGATCTGTACCTACGTGAGTTGTAACATGTCCCTGGACCCGGGTATGTCCTTAAACTACGTCCTACAATGAGAGGTAGGGCACAGCGATGACCATCACGCTTGAATCTGGGGCAGCCCAACTGGGGAAGTACCTCCGCCTTACAGAAGACCACAGCCATAATAGCACTGCTACCTTTCAGGTATGTATTGCTGTATTCCTGATGGTGAGTAAGGTTCCCAGAGCTCCAACCCCCCTTAAAGGCCGGCAACGCGCTTGTGACTCATCTGGTGTTGCGGGTGTCCATGGGCGACGGTAATTGCTTACTACCAGGCAATCCGTCTGCTCGTTTGCCGCCTATGTCATAATATATATATATATATTATGACATAGGCGGCAAACGCATATATATATATATATATATATATATATATATATATATATATATATGTGATTGTATGACAGACGTCACATTATACGCTGTACTCACGCGTCGTTCTGAGGATCAGCTCCTGGGAAGACCAGGAATACTTCTCTCGGTGACATGCCGTCAATCCTGGAGGCTGGTGAGAAGGCTTGGACTGATGTCGTGTTGTACAGGTCCACTTGAGGGGCTGTCAGAAAAAAAACATCATTATCATCCACTGCTGGACATAGGTCCATACATGACTTGCATTATATCGCGGGGTAGTTGACTTAGTCGTCACGCTTTACAGGCGGGTTGACGAGCACAGCTGTAGATTGGGTTGAAATGAAAAAAAATAAACTATTTTTTATTATATACTCGTACATTGGTCATTTTTAGGGTTTTGTGTCCAAAAATTAAAAACTGACTAATACTAATTCTTCAGTGTCGGTCTGTCTGTCTGTTGGAATTTTCACTGATGATGTATTGTACAAACAGACGGGCGGATAAACAGACAGACAAACAGACTGGACGGACAAACAGATGGACAGACAAACAGACTCACAGACACACAGACGGACAGACAAACAGACGCACAGACACACAGACAAACAGGCGGACAGACAAAAGGACGGACAGCGGAATCTTAGGAATAGAGTTTCCGTTTTACGCTTTAATTACAGAAGCCTAAACACGAAAAAATGGTGGTAATAGAGCCCTACAAACTGTCACCGATTGACCTTGTAATGTCTGAATGGAATGTGTCAAAACTCGAGCAAAGACGGAACAGTCATTTCGACGTTGGGGTTACTCAACGACTGATACGGAATCTTCTAGTCGATATTGGCGGAACCCCTGTCCAAATCTGCAATTTCCGTATTTTTTTTTGACAACTGACCGATTTGCTTTTGTAATTTTGTTTTTCTATTTTCGTATCGTATAATAATATAATGATGAATATAATAATATAACTGCCATATGGGAAGTTGATTCGGCGATCATTGTACCGATAGTTGTTTCCGCGAACGGTCTCATAGCGAAGTCTCGACCAACATCTTGAGAGACCCTCGCTGCGTGGTTGTGGTTGGATCAAGGGTCAGATTCAGAAGGCGGTAATCCTGGACACGGCGCGCATAGTCCGGCGGTTCCTCTCTCTGCAGCCCTAACCGGCAGCCTGGGCGCTGCCCCGTTGCCGTCGGCACCCTAGCCTAGGTTAGGTTATTTATAATGTTTTGATACGGTTTTGGATGTATTTTTATATTTTACTTTTATAAGAATGTTATAAAAACCTAGCTTAGCCTAGGTCTAACGGAGCCGACATAGTCTTATAGGCAAAGGCAAAGGCTCCTAAACAAAATAGATAAAAAAAAGACCTTGTAATATCAGATTGTGTACTGACAATACCTCGCAAATTACCGGAACCGGTCATACGCTCCATTCATTATGACTAAAACATTTCAAATTATGATCGTTATTTTTTGACATACGCAGAAAATTGCCGTGGGTAAACTAATGTTGGTTGGGCTATAGAACGAATGCGATACAAACGCAATTAACCCTTAATAGATTTTTTTTATTGATTTTTTTTTATTAAAATATTCAGGACTATTCAGATTTGCCGAGGCTGGAACGCACGTTTTTTTTTATTTTGCTAACTTAAGGGTTAAGGGAGTTTTCTGAAAAGTGCCCCGAATTAACGTGACGTGAAAAACGTTAAGTTATATCAGCTTTGTGACGATAATTAAACACGAACTCTGTATGGAAAATATGTTTTTGCCTTTTTTTGCATTGTATTACTCCTTAAAGTTAACCAGTGGTAAACTTTGTGTATCCGATGTGATTATAAGTAAGATAGATAAGTACAACTTGTAGTGGTTGTTTGTTTACCCAAATAAAAGAAAAAAAAATTGAAACGAGCACCATATCTGAGTACTTTATAGAAATTATATACTTAATTATCGTCACAGTCATAGTTAACTTTCTACAAGTCACGTATAACATGCATATATGTGGTAGCGATACATCCCTTCCAGAATGGGTCACCTACCAAGCCTGTTACAACGCAGGGCCACATATTTTCTAACAAACTACGCTTCTGTTGTCCCCTTGCTGACAGAATAACAACAACATATAGTTGATTCACTCATTTGTAACACTGTCCGGTCATTACAGTGAGACTCATTACTCATTACTCACCATCATTAGGAGGGTACAGGACGGCGTGCTCGACGTCACCCTCGATGTAAATCTTCAGAGCGGTCACTCCATATTCCACGGGTATCCCTAAAGAGGTGGCTCCACCCCCTCCTCTTCGGACTAGTAAAGTCTGAAAATAAATAGAAAATTATTCTCATTCGGGTGTTGTTATTCAACTGCGCCCAGAAAAGGGCCGAACAAAATCGTACTCAAATGAAAGAGCGTAAAAAATACAGAGTTTTGATTCGAGAACATATATAGGCAAAATTCGTATTCCCGGGCATTTTGCGTTTAAAAGTGTTAATTTAATGACAAATCGGTCGGCCATATTTAATTTGGTTGACAACATGACAGTGACGGGTCACGTGCGCCGTTGTTGTGTTCGGATACTTTGTCCGGAATTTCGGCCGTGTAGGTTTATTATGCCCGAGAGAAGCCGGGTTCTCATCTAGTGTGAGTATAACCTCTGAGGCTTAGGAAATCTGTGAATAAAGAGGGCGGGAGTAGGTTTGTTTGTACGCGCCGTCGCTAATAGTGGAATATCTTACTTCAAATTTCTCTTCCTCCATGGAATTGAGCCGGGCCTGTCTCGGCTGCGGCAGGACTTCCCAGTGCTCATCCTGATCCTGTTAATAAACAATATATTTTGTTAATAAATTACACACAATTATCCAAAAGTGGCTAAATACCTAGAAAAACAAATAATAATTAGAGATGTGCCGACTAGTCGGGAAAGCCGACTATCCGGCCACGTTTACAGTCGGCGACTAGTCGGCAACATGAGCCAAATAGTCGGCTGCCTAGTTCTTCAAAAAAATAAGGAAAAAAAATAATAAATAAAAAATACTACCATAACCTAATCAAACTTCTTTATTTTAAGTTTAGAACCACAACAAGAACTACTTATATTAATAATTTTACAACCTAACCAGCTTAAATTATTTATTATGAACACATTAACTATCAATTACCTATCAAGTTATGAAAAAATAAAAGCAAAACCAAGAACGTTCTCGATTACGCCCGAACTTAGGCGAAGATCATAGTCGGCGTATAGGCTAGTCGGCCACCTGACTGCCGACTAGTCGGCTAGTCGACCAAAACCGTAGTCGGCACATCTCTAATAATTATTATTTAACTAAATATAAATCTAAAGGCCCCTGCGATATGGTACCGAAGACGCTGGTCGCAAACCCGCCAAGCGTGGCGACTAGGTCAGCTTAAAATTATGTGATTCCTTACCAGTCCTTGCATCGTGTAAGTTAGCACTTCCCCTTCCGTATGCTTGGAGACATTCTTCAACCCTTGGAGCTGCTGGTCTATATCCAGCGCTGGCAGTGACGGGTTCGTCCAGATTGTGTACACCTGATGATGATAATAACAAAGGTTATCATATTTCCTCCACGGTCTTCCATAAAAAATACCAATGGGTACTGCCAGGGACTTTAATTGTAGAGCCATTTATGGCCTGGGAACCTTACTCACCATCAGGAACACAACACTACACCTGAAAGGTAGCATTGCTATTATGGCTGTGGTCTTCTGTAAGGAGGAGGTACTTCCCCAGTTGGGCTTCTCCAGACTCGAGCGTGATGACTTCGCTGTGCCGTACCTCTCATTGTTGGACGTAGTTTAAGGACATACCCGGGTCCATCCCTGATCAGTTACACCAGTTCCTAATAGAGGGTCACTCACCTTAAGCCTCTTCTCGACAAGTGCCCTCACAGCCAGCGGGAGCCTCTGAAGGTCACCAGCTCCCTTGTCAGTCAGCACAAACAGGGCGCTGTCGTACGGCACCAGTTTCGTGGCTGATATAAGAGCTCGCATGGTTGCGTCGTTCGTGTCTGACACTCCCTGGAAAGATACACTAGTTAATCTTGTTTAATTACACAATTTAATTCCGCCATCTCCGTCCAGGCAAGGGAAGCGGTATCATTCTTACGTTGTGAATATTCCATTTATTCGCACGAAGCGATTCGCTTCTACCTTCCTAATGCGGACTGCTAAGGAATGGAATTCGCCCCCTTCGTCTGTATTCCCGGAAATATATAATTTGGGTCTTTTCAAGGCAAGAGTGAATAGGCTGTTACTGAATTAAAAAAAAATACTATCTACTGAAGAATTTCGTACTTATACAAAGTACTAATGAAACATAAAAATAAACGATGATGATTGTAGAGCTAGCAAGAAAAGTCTCAAAGCGGAGCTTTTTATTTAAACTAGACTAAAACGAACTATATCTAGTTCATTTCAGCCAATCGCGACAAGATTTGATTTATCTCTATTGACAAAAACTTGGACGGACAATTTTAAGAAAATTTAATATTTTTTGGTAAATGACGTTGCATGCTGTTTCATACACTTAAAAAGACACTTCTAATAGTCAAAAAGTAGACTTAAACAGTTTTACATTCAAAATTGTATCAGCATTGCGATACAACGAGGAAATAGGCTGTTACTGAACCAGCGTGCTACACCCTCAACCTCGTCGTCACTTATCAGGTGCGACTGAGGTCAAACGCTGGTCAGTCTTTTATAAAAAAAAAATGCCGCCAGCATCCTTGGTACAATGAGTAGTTATTGTAATGCTTAGCATTAATATTATTTAAAAATAAACGTATAAATATGTACGTAGTATATTAGATATTACATATGAATATCTTTTTTAACTAGCGAAGTATTGTGACAACTGAATAACAGGCGGAAAAAGAAAATTGAATACCAAGCGTGCCGGCTGTCATATTGTCTTCTGATGGTCATATAACATATTGAATATGATACAATAACACTTATTCACTTCTTTGAAAACATCCTAAAATAGCCTTTAAGTCGTTGTGTTAAGAACCGTGACGGATTTTGGCGTTTTTTGTAGCGTAACAGACTTGTTTTATGTTTATAATGTTTAATGTCTCGTGATTTAGAGGGAACAGTGAAAGGTCGATGACCTTTTGACATTCAAATGTTTTTTTGTTTGATAATTATGATGTCTTGTTGTTGATTATGGTTGTTGGTGGCATTGGCAAGTTCTGACGAACTTCTGCGCTTGTGTGGCGAGACTTGTACACAGAGGCTCTAGTGTAAGTTTCTTTTGGCGTAAAAAAACGTTTACGAACGCGTAAGTGATAATGTTATTTATATGGGAAACGAAAACGCGTTCGTGGCGTAAAGTTACGTTAAAAACTTACACTCAGTACCCTTACCATGAGTTGTGACATTGACGTTTTCGATAACGAGTATCGAGTTTACTATCTGTGCATCTCGTTCGCACTAAAATAGTACAAGATAGTAAATTCGATAGTCGTTATCGAAAACGTCACTGTCACAACTCATGGTAAGGGTACAGGGCTCAGAAGGACAATAGTTATTTGTGTTACAAGGGAGCAAAGTTAATGTTTACGCTGTCGTGTTAATATTGAGAAGCGAGCTACCGGAAGATTCCAAATCGAACCACGAGCATTCAAAGCGTGGAATGATCGTGGTTTGATTTGGAGCGAGATTTAAACTGTTTCTAGGCACGGGAGGGAAACACATTTAGCTGCCGAGTTAAACACACAATTTTCCACCTAACTAACGCGCGAAAAATATATTTACTGCGAAACATATACTCGGAATCCAAAATCTAGGTATAGGTAGCCATTACTTTTCATTAAAATACAAATTTAAAAACCAGCTAAACCTCGAAAAAAAAAACAAGTCGTGATTTCTATGAAATTGCTTTGCACTCTTGTGAATAAAATATAGTTTTGCTGTTTTTTAAGAATAAAATATGGCTTTCATAGCTTCAGCTTCATCTCCTGAAAAGGTATCAATTGAGTAAAGAGAGGTAATGCTTTCCAGTGGGATCTTACGCAGACAAAGTAGGGGGTAGGAGCTAGTGCATTAAACACTAAGAAGATGGAAGGTCCAGTGGCCATCAGGTATATCGGAGCTGCTGTGGTGGTGACAAATATCTGAAAATGCACTTTATCGCCTCGACAATGGAGGCGTTATTCAGATATTTGTAACCACCACAGCTACGATATATCCAGACATCGGATTCCGTGGAGCGAAACTTCTTGACAGCTAGGGACTTCCTATATCGATAAACTCATTTATCGATACTAGTTTTAAAAGGTGAAGAAGTTACATTACAACCGAAAAATAAACGATATACCATCGATCACTTTATGAAATTTTGCTATGCTCCTATAACCTCCACAGAAATTGAAAAGTCTTTTAGCCACCTGAAATGGATTTTTCAGCCAAGACGGAGACGCTTAACGCCCGAAAATATGGAAAAAATTCTGGTGGTTTACTTTAACAATAATAGATGGGACAGTCATGAAGAAATAAATTGTGACGAGTAAACTTTTAAAAACGTTTTCAAAAAAGAAGAAGAAAATTGAGTTCTTATTTTATTATATAATACTCTTTTAATAAAAAAATATTTCATAAGCAAACCTCTGTGTGATCACTAGTATTTAGAACTAGTATCGATAAATGAGTTTATCGACGTAGGAAGTCCCTAGCTGTCAAGAAGTTTCGCGCCACGGAATCCGATGTCTGGATATATCTGATGGCGACTGTCCAAGGTACCTTCTACTCACCTGATATTTCACGAGCAGCTTGTTCAGGGCATCTGAGACGGCTTTGTTGCTATTCTTGACACTGGTGCCCTGGAGGTTGTGACGAAACCTCCAGTTAATACCTGATGGTGACAGAATCCATGGATTAAACAGCTATTACAGGACATCCTTGACTGAGCCCCTTGGTTAGCTCAAGAGGGCTTGTGTTGTGGGTACTCAGCCAACGATATTTATAATGTACACATAATTAAATACATATAAAACGCCCATGCTCATCACACAAATATATGCCTCATGGATTTGCCTCATCAGTTTCATAATTTTTGTGTGTTTATTACGATTAATGTAATGGCACGAATGTTGGACACTTTTAGCTGACAGGCACCAATGATGGACACTTAGTTCTTATTTCAAAAATCATAAAGTTATAAATTGAATATGTCCCAACAAATGCACAACACTTAACTCCTTTGAAATAAGCACTAATGTTCATGATTGGTTCCTTGTCCATTACTGGTGCCGTTACCTTAATTGTTCCTGGGTTTTCGGTGATATCTATAACAATATAACTTGTATATCGTCTTTCGGTCTTCGTCTTTTGGTATGTTCTGATTAGCAAGCTAAAGTGGCAATGGGCAGGCCACATTGCACGCAAAGAAGATGGCCGATGGGGTCGAAAAGTGCTCGAGTGGAGACCACGGACTAGCAAGCGCAGCGTAGGACGTCCACCCTCAAGATTGAGAGACCTCATTAAGGTCGCCGGTAGACGCTGGATGCAGGTCGGTTCCAACCGGTACATGTGGAGGTCTAAGGGCTCCCCCTACGTTCAGCAGTGGACGTCTTATGGCTGATATGATGACACTGCAAGGATGTGCAAAGCCGTCGCCTCTGCCTCTGAGTTAAGCTTACTGAAGAACTAGCTAGTTTACGATTCTAAGCTAACATGGTCGTTCAAATTACAATGTATGCCTCCATTTTCAAGCACTAAGAGTGCTGAGTGTCCGTTCGTCTGGCCACTCGCGTTACTGGCCCGTCTTGAGTTTCTGATATTTTTTTTTATGACAAAGATGGCAAACGAGCAGACGGATTGCCTAATAGTAAGCAATTACCATCGCCCATGGGCACCCGTAACACCGGGGGAGTCACAAGCGCGTTGCCGGCCTTTAAGGGGAGTTGGAGCTCTGGAAACCTTACCATCAGAAACACAACACCACATACCTGAAAGGTAGCAGAGCTATTATGGCTGTGGTCTTCTGTAAGGAGGAGTTCCCCAGTTAAGCTTCTCCAGACTCAAGCGTGATTACTTCGCTGTGCCCTACCTCTCATTGTTGGACGTAGTTTAAGGACATACCCGGGCCCGAAATTTTGGTACTGTCGCAAGCATCCTCACGGATCCACAATGTGGATTCCACATGGCTCTTACAAAGGTTCCAACAGCTGTAATATATCAGTAACCCAAGCCGCCGTCTTAAGTTACGCCCTATACTTTTTCTCACAGTTTTTACTGAACCCAATACGTATTAACTGGAGCGCGACAGGTTACATAATTAACATTCACTCGGCAAGGTCGGTCAAATCTTTGCATTCTTGTGTTTTCTTGTTCCGGTTAGAAGACAATCGTGCTTACTCTACGCCTATCGTACGTGTACAGTGGCCTCCCTTATAGACTGGCACAACGATCTCTGAGCACGAAGACTTTAATATCATAATCGCCACGCTTGTCGGGGTTGGCGATTTTTTTTTATACGACGTCGTTGGCAAACAAGCATACGTCCTGCCTGATGGTAAGCAGTTACCGCATGGACGCCTGTAACTCCAGAGGTGTCACATGCGCGTTGCCGACCCTTTATAAATCTGTACACTCCTTTTTTGAAGAACCCCATACTGTAATCCCTCGGGAAAACCGTGGTAGGGACTTCATTCCACAGCCGAAGCGTTCGTGGGAGGAAGTGCCTTTTAAAGCGCTCAGTACGCGACCCCCCAGGCTCCAATGTGTGAGGATGAATACCCTGCCGATGGCGAGCGGTGCGGTGATAGAACGCGGCCGTTGGCATCATGTCAAATAACTCTTCAATGCACAACCCATTGTACATACAGCAACACTCTTAACTGTACAACGGTGGACTTTATGCCTTATATAATAAGGTCTACCAATGTATAGCTAGGAGTGTTGTTGACTGTACAAGCGATAGAACACACATAAGGAGGCATGGTCTCAGTTCCACCGCTTTTAAGGAACGCTGCTGTCCGATTTCCGATGGTTTCTGGTCGCTGTTTTGGGACTATACCTACCCGAGTCCAATATTAAGTAGTTCGGGTACAATTGTCATTAATCAGATTAAGCTAAATTAGTAATTTTTAGGGTTCCGTGCCCCGAAAAAACGGAGCCCGTATAGGATCACTTTGTTGTTCGTCTGTCTGTCAAGGCCATTTTCCTCAGCACCGCGTGGAGGTATCAAGTTGAAATTTATATAAAATACTCAGGTCTATTCTCCCTTGGAGCTGTGAGAAAAACAAATTTAAAAGCCAACGCAATCAAAAGACACCTACAGTCGTTTATACTGCAAATTTTAGAGTATTTCTGCAGTCGCAAAACCTACGGGGCCAAAACTTTGGGCTTGCTATAGGTTTGTACGGAACCCTCGGTGCGCGCGTCCGACTCGCACTCGCCCGGTTTTTTAGATTCTGAGTGGAAATAACTTTTTTTTAAATACATTTTTTTAAATCAAAAATACCACACGTAGACATATCCTCGTAAGGCCCACTGGCCTACCTGTAGTACTAATTACTATAATGCAATTTGAATTTTATACCGTTGTAATAGAGTTGAATTCATTTGTTTCCTTCGATGTTGATACAAAAGAGATTCTACTTTATTTCCTACACTATAAAGTACAAATTCGAGGATATAAAATTTCGAATTGGTAAAACTCCCTGTGGCGGCCACACGACCATAATAGTGTGGCCAGGCCAATGCACGCCTGTACGAGTATGAGGCGTGAGGGTTTCTGGTTTCTCGCCTCATTTTTTTCTCGAGTTTCGAGAAATCTTGACTCCAATTTCTCGAGTTGTCCCGACTCTCGAGTCTTTACTTCTTTAGTAAGAAATTGTAAATTAAACCACCGTTGTATGAGTCTCCACCGTTAATTGGTGGGTCCATGTAGTGGAAACAGTCATAGAATAACGGATTTGCTTGTCTATTTTACGTTGAGGATGTCAAAATCGAAAAAATCTAGCCTCAACCGTCTAAAAATGTTAATAACGCCAAGTAGTTTTGTTTTGGACCCGGGTATGTCCTTAAACTACGTCCAACAATGAGAGGTAGGGCACAGCGAAGTACCATCACGCTCGAGTCTGGAGAAGCCCAACTGGGGAAGTACCTCCTCCTTACAGAAGACCACTGCTACCTTTCAGGTATGTAGTGTTGTGTTCCTGATGGTGAGTAAGGTTCCCAGAGCTCCAACCCCCCTTAAAGGTCGGCAACGCGCTTGTGACTCCCCTGGTGTTGCGGATGCCCATGGGCGACGGTAATTGCTTACCATCAGGCAATCCGTCTGCTCGTTTGCCACCTTATGTCATAAAAAAAAAAGTAGTGCTAAAAGAAAAATGAACGTTACAAAAATACGTCATTTTCTGAGTTAAATTACAAATATATCTGGCTTGTTTACGATAGTAAAATCTAAGAGAAATTATTCACGGGACATTCTAAGATTGATAATTTGTTTGAGTACAGAGCATAGTGCAAGCTTAATGATCCAAATGTTCAAATTAGAAAAGACTTTCCCAAAATGCATGGTTTTGTTTAATGGGCCTTAGATTTTAAGACGAAAGAAAATGAGTTGGTTTTATGATAACATTGATAACTTAAAGAAATAACGATGGTTTCATACGAAAAATAGAAATTATAAGGCAGTGGCTACTTTTTTCGTGAACAAGCCTTATAAAACCTGTAATCATTATTGTAATTATCTATCAAGAAAAAAAAAAAAAAACTCGGAATTCGTTTATTGCACTTAAATTACAAGTTCGAGATAAAAAAAAATTAAAACTCTCTTTACAAACATACAAAAACTAAATCAGCAATGAAAATAAAACAACATAAGTACTTAATCTACTTTTTGATCAGACATAAAACTAAAATCTTACACAAAATCGACAATCAAAATAAAAAAAATATACTACTTGCGAGTGAGAAGTCCGCTGCACGAGTATATAGTGCGCGGGCGACGTAATCATTATTAAAAGCCAAAAAATGGCGAGCCTGACTAGCCCTTATTTCGTTTTCGCCGGAACTCGAGAGTCTCGAGAGTCAGCTATTTATTTCTCGTCTCGAATGGAGGTGAAAAAGTCTCGAGCAGAAACCCTAGGCGTGAGTAATTTGTTTGATTTTGTACATCTGTCAGTGTAACATTTTTAACTCTATTATAATAACAAAAGGCAATGTCATATAATATAATCATATGACGTTTGCGTCTGGTTCATGTTTTTCTTAACCGCTCAATATATTATGTGCAAATTTTGTTATGTTATTATTATATGAAGATAATATATATCTGCGCAGACGAAGCATGCTAAATTATAAGACTAGTGTAACATTTTACCTAAACCTTACTGAGCTTACCGTAGGACTAGGTCCATTTGTGTCTGATTGTCCCGAAATATTTATTTATTATTTATTTATTTATTTTGCCTACATCGCTACGGTCTACATCGTAAATGGTGTAGAACACAAAATGACCAGTTATTTATATCACTAGGTAGGTTTAGGTTTGTTAGTTATCTTCAAATTGCCGAAGGCCATGCCGTACAGAATAGGAGCCCTGGGAAAGCGGGGCTCTGTCGACATCGCTAACTTAAACATAAAACGACGAAAGTGATGTAGGCATTTTGCGTTCTAGACAGTTTGCGATATAACTAGTTATACATATGTAGGCCATCCGCGTATAACCAGAATTTTCGTTGGAAATATACTAAATGTGTGCTTTATTCTGTTTCAGGTAAGTTACATGAGCCGAGCGAGGGCTTTAAAAACCAACTTCTGGTAGGATATCTTATAAGGGTGATTTGGTTAACTGTTACTTAAGCTTAAGGCACTGGTCCTACCGCGAGCTAGTAAGCTATGAGCTATCAGCTATTTCAAGGGATAAAAGATAATCGGTTCCGTGTAAATAAAAGAGACATATATGTCGTAGCCGGGCGATCGTAGTAGTTCATCGCCAGGCGATGAGCTATAAATATATAACTCTCTATTTTATTTACACGGGAGCGATTATCTTTTGTCCTTTGAAATAGCTCATAGCTTACTTACTACTACTACTAGCTTACTAGCTTGCGGTGGGACCAGTGCCTATAACATAGCTAAAGCACCTGTCCTATGTAGTAGTAACGTGTGTACACGCATGTCGGCGTTCTATATTCAAATGTTGACGTAAGTTCCATATTAATTCTCCGCACAACTACATAGACATGGTCCTTCAGTTAACTTTTTCATTTTACTGATTTAGTTGGTAAAAAAATCTATCTGTCAATTGACAAAAAATTGCCTAATGATGCCAAGTAAAATTGTTCTCTACAGTGTAAGAAATAAAGTAGAATTTTGATTGCAAAGTGAAAGAAATATGCAACTCTATTTCCATTAAAAAAACATTGAAGAAATTGATACTGCTGATAGGCTTAGCAGGTTTTAATAAGAATTGAAGCAAAGCTCACAGAATACCATTATCCCTGTCTTACATATCAAAAATAGCCGAGACGAAAAAAGTTATACAACATCGTATAATAACTGCGTGTTTGCGCGTGCGTAGTACTCCATTAACGCTTGTTTGCAAACAATAGATTATCTCATAGGTACTACGAGTAACGAAAGTAACAAGGAAAAATTATAGCAAGCCTTATTCTCTTGACAATAAGGGTGAAAATTTTGAAAGTATAAACAGTGTTGCTGACTGTATTGAGGTTTTAACTAACCATTGGGCTTCGGCCACGAGTTGGAGGGGTAGCGAGTAGCGACGGACATAAGTGAGAGCGGGAAACCAAGCTACAAGCTTTCGCATTTGAGCGTGGAGCGTTTTCAGACCACGCTACTAGCGTCGAAAAAGTTTAATAAAAGAGTTGGAACACGGCCACATTGAAGTGCTATCCGCTCGAGTGTCTTGTGTTTGTTTACGTTAATAGCGACATATCTGCAATTCGTTGTATCCTGTGGTCGTAGGAGCGGTCTAAGCTCCGCTGGCAGCGTCGAACAAATGTTTCAAAGTGTTAATACACGGGCGCGTTGAGCGATTAATAGCTCGAAGCGTCCTATATGTCTACGTGCCTAAGGAGATATAGTAGCGTTTTACATTTAGAGCTGAAATTATTAATAACTAATGGCGTTATAATATAATTATACCGCGAATCGTTGAAATTTATCTCAATTTTCGAAATACCAATTGACAAAAGTGCTACTCTTTTAGACACAAGGTATTTCTCAAAAGTGTCTTTAGTTTTCTCTAAAATGTGTGAGTTTGGCGATTCATGAAAACTATAAATAAACAAATGTCCAACAGAAAACTATCGAGAGATTCATCCATATTAATTGTATATTATTGGGTAACTCCCGTTTTATAAGACGAATATTGCTCGACTTGTTTGATTCTTAACTGGGAGCATAATTATAATATAAGCCGTTCGCGTTCTTGATTAATAAGTATCAAACAGTTTATTTATAATTTTAAAACATTATCCATGATTAGTTAAATAGAGAAATACCACATTTTAGTGTTCTTACGCTCGACGCCGCTAGCGTTCCGCCCATAGCGAAATCGCTCGAAGCGCGCATTGCGTTGCGTCTCGTTATGTTATGAGGGCATCTTGATTCGTTAAGTGATTGTTTATAATCTTCATTGTTACATCAGTCGTTATCTTAACTTTTGTTCAATGACCGTGTAGATGCGACCACTTTATTTAACCATAATCTCAGCCATAAAACGTCCACTTTTGGACCCGGGTATGTCCTTAAACTACGTCCAACAATGAAAGGTAGGGCACAGCGAAGTACCATTACGCTTGAGTCTGGACTCTGGAGAAGCCCAACTGGGGAAGTATATCTCCTCCTTACAGAATACCACAGCCATAATAGCACTGCTACCTTTCAGGTATGTAGTGTTGTATTCCTGATAGTGAAGTAAGGTTCCCAGAGCTCCAACCCCTAAAGTCCGGCAACGCACTTGCCCCTGGTGTTGCGGGTGCCCATGGGCAACGGTAATTGCTTACCATCAGGCTATCCGTCTGCTCGCTTCCGAACCTCCAAAGGCATCGGGTGGAAGCGACCTGGCATCCACGCCTTCCGGCGACCTTTATAACGTCGTCTGTCCATCTTGTAGATGGAGGTCCTACGCGCTTTCTAGTCCGTGGTCTCCACTCGAGCACTTTACAACCCCATCCGTTTTGCATGCAATGTGGCCTGCCCATTGCCACTTCAGCTTTATTTAATACAACTAAAAAAACCGTCATTTTCATTCATAAAATGTGACATTATCTATGAAAAGGGACCTTATTGTCGATGGCGCTTCGACGTAAAGTGCCATCGACAATAATTCCCTTCCCTCGGTCCCTTTTCATAGATAACGACACAAGTTTTACAATGAACGAAAGAACGAACGAACAAACAAAATCTCACGAAAGTTTAGATACAAATATTGGATGAAATAAATTGAATGATCATATGCTGTCGTGTATTATTGATTTAGTAGCCAGTATATTTTTTGTTATGGTTGAGAATAGTACCACTCTGTTCCCTCCCGCGGGTGTCGTAAGAGGTGACAATGGGAAAACCCTATGGTTGAGAATAGCACCACCCCAACTTCTCCCGCGGGTGTCGTACGACCAAGGAAAACCCGACAGATGGGCAGCAGCGTCCGTCATAACTGAATCACCAGCTACTGTGCTCGGCGATTGGCTATTGAAATAATTTGTAGTACTGTCAGAACCAGAAGTACCAGAAGTTGCTAAGCGGCCCATGTCTTCAGAATAATCTTAACACGTTCGTATTCTTTTAAAAATAAAGTGTTAAACTCATTTTGAACGTCACCCGCTGGCCTTCAGAAGTTATGCTATAATTTTATCTCAAGATGGCGACTGTGTACTTACCATTAGAATCGTATCCAATAACCACGATATCCTTTAAATCCAGCCCCTCCTTGCTAAGGTCATCCCAGACAGCACTAGCCCTGACCAAGGCTGAAGACCTCAGAGGCACGAGTAGACCAGCCGGAGCTCGGAGCCAGGAGTCTTCAAGCCAGGATCGGAGTGTGGCGTAGGGGCTGGCTGCTTCTGGTGGTGAGGGCGGTTCGAAGGTTGGCCGGTCTTGGGGCGGTGGTTCCACTAGAAAAAGATTATAGGCTTTAAATGAGTTTATGCACGTCATAAAAATGACTACACGTTCTAACCATACCTTAAGAAAGCCACTTCATTGGTACTAATTTTGAATAGACTTGTGGATTTTCATATGCTGTTTGGTATATCATAAAACAGACTTTTTTAATGTTATGACAAAGCTAACAAACGAACATACAGATTGCCTGGTGGTAAGCAATTACCGTCGCCCATGGGCAGCCGCAACACCAGGAGAGTCACAAGCGCGTTGGAGCTCTGGGAACCCAGGAACACAACACTACATACCTGTAAGGTAGCAGTGCTATTATGGCTGTGGTCTTCTGTAAGGGGCAGGTACTTCCCCAGTCGGGCTGCCCCAGATTCAAGCGTGATGGTCATCGCTGTGCCCTACCTCTCATTGTTGGACGTAGTTTAAGGACATACCCGGGTCCAAAATTAATTAATGAACCACCAAGTGCGGTTCCTTATATATTAGTTCGTAAAAGTTTAGATAATTGGAACAGCGTGGAGAAAACTTTTTTTTTTTATGAGATTAGGCAACATTTTCGCCCATGGGCACCCGCAACACCAGGAGAGTCACAAGCGCGTTGCCGACCTTTAAGGGGGGTTGGAGCTCTGGGAACCTTACTCACCATCAGGAACACAACACTGCATACCTGAAAGGTAGCAGTGCTATTATGGCTGTGGTCTTCTGTAAGGAGGAGGTACTTCCCCAGTTGGGCTTCTCCAGACTCGAGCGTGATGGTACATCGCTGTGCTCTACCTCTCATTGTTGGTCGTAGTTTAAGGACATACCCGGGTTCCAAAACTTACGTCTAGCATTGTCAGTTAACTTGGGGCTCCTCTGGTTGGTCTCCTCATCATCGAACTCTGCTATCCTGGGAGCCATCCCATCCATGCTTTCAGTAGCCTTGGTTGAGGGCGACGTTGTGGTTTCTACCTGGAAGCATAATTTTCAACGTTAGTTGGGAAAATCTACGTTTTTTCTTTATTTCAAATTGTTGTGTAATTTTTATTTCTAAGTTTACTACGCTATCGGTCACATTACGCTACGCTATCGCTTCTGACTAGACAAAATGAAATTATTAGGCTGAACGCTCGAGCGGCGCTGTTAGCGGGGAGTCCGACACGTCGCGTTTTTTATAAACAAATGCAAAAAATGGTAGCAAAGCTTCATATGGGAGTTTAAAAAAAAATGTCCCCGATTGGCGTGAATTTTAGAAAAGTTAATTAAGTCAGTTTTATGACGATTTATTTTTAATACAACGACGGTAGCAAACAAGCATATTGTCCGCCTGATTATAGGCAGTTACCGTAGTTACAATACTAAGTATTACAAGAAATTTTTTTTTTCACTAATATCGAAATGTACTATTTCAATACGAAAGTAACTAGGCAAAAAAAAACAATTTTCATACAGACATGATTCTCGTCACAAAAACAGATATCATTTTACGATTTCCATTAATTGGGGGGCGACGCCATACTGGACAAACCGTAGAACGCAGACGCTCGCTGTAGGTACAAGCCTTAAACGCACCTTTAGGCTGACCAAGCGAGCATTTAGCTGTTAGTACAATCAACAACACTCTTAGCTATACATTGGTAGACCTTATTACATAAGGCATAAAGTCCACCGATGTAGTTAAGAGTGTTGCTGTGTGTACATGGGCGTTTTCACAAACCATTGTTGAATCTTATGTTCAAATTTCGAGAAAATTCCGATTAAATAATCAAAATCGTAAACTGAATCCGTTTTAATAGGTGCCACAAAGCGTCTCAATTTCATTTCATTTATTCAAATAAGTTAATATGACATAACAGTAAAACCAATGCGTCTTATAAAAAAATATTATTAAACTATCTACATTTTGGCAACGCAGCAGCTTTGTTGTCCCCCGCGGACACAACGCGTACACTTCGGCGTTCCCGCCGGCGGGGACGTCCACCACGCGACAACACCGACACATTCAGTCCTTTATCAACACGGTACCGCCGCGTACCGGTTAGAGTCACTCCGACAGCGGTCGGGCCTGCTGGGTTTCTTGCTGGATTCTTTACCAGCAGGCTAGGGGTAGCGAACCAGCAATAAAACTCCCATTAATTCGATTCCATTACACACCACTCAGATTCGGTTGAGACCGTCTCAACCAATCTCGCTGGAAGCGAAAACTCAGTAGGAGTATTCCAGTAGTACAAGTCAAGTCTGGTGCGGAAGGGTCCTGGATTTTCCCCAGGCTACCTTCCCCCCACACAGTCCGATTGCTCTATCGCACCACACATGTGCATAAAGCCCAAGTCAGGTTCCAAAAAAAAAAGTGGGGCTTTGTTGCACAGCACTGGAGTAGGATTCGTCAGATTGCAAGGAATAACTTGTAAGTTCAAAATTCCATTACAATACTACCATACTAAGTGCCTGCGAAAAAGTAGCGTAAGTGGGTTTTAGAAAACTGGGACACTTTTAGTGTTTTATTAAAGTTTTCGGCTTTCGATTTTGATTAGAAATGGACTGGTTTTTTCTCGAAATGTGACCGTGAAAACAGCGGAGGCGTGTAATTTTTCTTTGACAAGACGTAGCCTATATGAGAATTCGCCTATTCTTCATGAGCCATGGGAATGTTTAATAAGCCCTAACTATTTAATCTATGACCTATCCATTCTATCAATATTATTGCGCTTAGACCACAATGTTTACTATCTCACCTTAACAATGTTACTGGCATTATAAATATCCTCTGCAATGGTCGTCCTGATGACGCCATTGTCTTCTGTTGTACTCTCTATGGTTGTATCTGATAACAGATCATTGAAAGTTACTACAAATGTTGCGTCAGTGGTAGCGTATTCTGTAGTAGTGTATTCTTCTAGTTCTGATTTGTCTTCTATATCTAATTCTTTATCTGCAGCTTCTTTCTCTTCTTCGCTGCCTCTTAGCAGATCTCCGTCTTCTATCGAGAAGTTTTTTAATATGTCACCATCGCAAAGGGTCTTTGTAATTAACGATGTTAGCACTAGAATCACTAGTTTCGTCCTTAACGCCATTTTTTCTTGTCACTGTAGCATTGCCGGTTTCTGGAAAGGAAGATTGGTTTGTTAAAGCGTTTATTTGACTGAAATCAATAAGTGTATGTCTCAAGCAAAACGAAGGCAATATATATGGGTTTGTGTTTTCTTTATGAGCCTAAAAAACACTGTTGAACTTCATGAAAATTTGCGCTAGAGAAAGCTGAGGATAATCTGCAGTAGTTAAGGAATAGAAATCTGTCTTTAATTATTCGAGGTTTTGGACGCAGAAGTAATTTTTAATGACGGATTTTTATTGTTAAGACCTTCTTCCCTAAATATTTTACTTTACTCTGCAATGTTTTTATACATTTCGCTTCTATAAGTTTTCGTAAAACAGAATACCATCTTTTTAACGTATTGCACGGTTAACGTAAACTAAGGAAAGTAGAGAACAAAAGGACACATTTTTTTTTCTATAGAGTGAATTTTAAGTAATCGTGTTTCGGCTTCTATCATATTAAAATATATAGCCAAAAATAAATCCGAAAATAAATCATGTCCGATGAATTGACGACCGGTCTATGGCTTAGTGGGTAGTGATCCTGCCTATGCAGCCCACGGTCCTTAGTTCAAATCTTAGTAAGGATATTTATTTGTGTGATGTTCCTGAGTCATGGCTGTTTTCTATATATTTGTATATTATATATATCGTTGGCTGAGACACAACACAAGCCTTCTTAATCTTACCGTGGGGCTCAGTCGATTTGTGTACGGATGTTCTGTAATATTTATTTATCTTTTTTTCCCTTTCAATCGCTGGAAGGTTTGAAAAAAAAATATTTTTCTAAGTTTACAAACAGAAGCATAGCATATTTACGCGTGCGCTTATGTTAATCAACAAACATATTGGACTAGCCGTGCTTTGCATAACGGGTTTTATGCCACATGTTTCTTATGTCATTGAATTATTGTTTGGTGTCACGACACACTGAGTGGTCAGACTCGGAATATATTTCATGATCTGATAACGGAATCTTGTCGGAACGATATGTGTGATTTGACAACAGGTCTGTACCCTTACAATAAGTTGTGACATTGAAGTTTTCGATAACGGGTATCGAGTTTACTATCTGTGCATACTCGTTATCGAAAACCTCAAAAGTCACAACTCATGGTGAGGGTACAGGCCTAGTTGGTGACCCTGCCTATGAAGATGATGATTCTGGGTTCAAAGATGAGTAAGGACATTTATTTGTGTGATGAGCACGGGGATTTTTTCCCGAGTTATGTGTGATATATATACACGACTGACCAGCGTTTGACCTCAGTCACACCTGAAGTGTCGACGAGGTCGAGGGTGTAGCACGCTGGTTCAGTAACAGTCTATTCACTCTTGCCTTGAAAATACCCAAATCATATCTTTCCGGGAATACAGACGAAGGGATAGCGGGATCAATATTTTTTTTTTCATCTAACTCTAAAACAATAAGCACAAAAAATTCGGATCTACAACGAAGTGACTTCTTGTAAACCTCCGGGGCCCGCGGTGTTACCAGCGGTTTATTAGGGAAAAAACGTAGCCTATGTGTTAATCCAGGGTGTCAGCTAACTCCATACCAAGTTTTATTAAGATCGCTCCAGGCGTTTAGACGTGAAGAAGTAACAAACTCACACACTCACAAACTTTCGCCTTTATAATATTAGTGTAGATATGTCATCAGGTTTCATATAAAAAGCATGGCTACTCAATACTTATGGAGAAAACTGGATATATGATAAATTTCGCTGGCCGAGTAACCCACAAAACAAGCCTTCTTGAGCTTACTGTGGGGATAAGTCAATTTGTGTGAGAATGTATCCAATTTTGATGTACCTACCTATCCGATAGTACAAGTCGTCCTAGGGGCTTGATATCCAAACACATACTTTTACTTTGGGGTAAGCTCTGGTACCCATTTTCAAGCCGAGTCAGGGTACCAGAGCTTACCCCAAACATGTCGCTATATAATTAATTACACGTAAGTTTATCCGTTTGTAACTAAGTAGTAGTAACATGGCTCACAACAGTTTTAATTATACCTACTTTTAGTATATGTAATAAATAATTTTTCTACAGGATGTAATTTTTTACATGATACAAAATATTATTAATATTTATTAAGATAACACATACATTATCTTTTTTTTTTCTTGTTACGGATATTATGATATTAAAACAGCTTTTAAAAGGTATTTAAAATGTAAAGTTAACTAAATTACTATTCAAACTGGCATAAATCACAAAAAAAATGTTATTGGCATTTATGATTCAAACAGTCCATTGAAATTACTAATTTAAATAGCCTAATAAACCGTTATAATATCCAGATAACAGCTGTTAAAAGTAAAATAAATGATAAAAAAGTGATTTAAAATACGTTGTCTGATTTAAACGAGATTTCAATTGCAAGTTGTTTATGGAGTTAGAAAAACATATTTTGTATCATGTAAAAAATTACACCCTGTATAATGCATTAGTATAATGTTTTTTTTTCTTACTTAAATTGTGGCTGAACTAAACATATATAAAACGGACGCAAATCAAATATTTGTGGAACGCAAAAAAACGAATGTCTTCACCACATGAAGAAATGTAAAAGAGCAAAAACTGTGGAATGCCACATCATCGCACGTGCCCAATTAAGGTCTCTGGACCACTTTATACGTCGGACGGGTTCCGCAGTCTTCATATAGATATTTTTTTTTTTTTTTTTTATAAATGATAGGTTAGCATTTGGCCCCAATCTCACCAGATGGTAAGTGACGATGAGGCCGACGATGGTACATGCTTACCTAGCAAGTGCTTATTCACTCTCGCTTATTCCAAGTTAGCGTCAAATATATAATCTGTCCCAAAACTCAAAGAGTAGCCGGCACCAAAGGATGGAGCTGCTTATATATATATTAGTGTGTGTGCTTATGATGAAAGAAAAAAGCTTTCAAAATTGTAGTGACAAAATGAATTTTGATTATTTTTTGTGTAAAAACTACACGTATTATGGTATTTTTAAGGGCTGTGTTAGATAGCAGGGCTACTTTAGTTTCCAAAAACAAAAAAACAGAAATATTTTAATATAATTATGTAGACATGGTCGTTAAAAATACCATTAAGGATGTGTAGTTTCTAAAATAATTTAGATATTTATTTTTTATTTTATTTATTTGGGGCATCAACAGCAATACCAAAAAAAATATACATAGCATAATAAACAGAAAACATAGCCAATAACAGATGTCCACAAAAATACAATTAACATGCAATAACTAAGTGGAACACAAGAGATTCCAAACCGCAACCCCAGGGGAGTCACAAGTGCGTTGCCGGCCTTTAAGGGTGGTTGGAGCTCTGGGAACCTTACTCACCATCAGGAACACAACACTACATACCTGAAAGGTAGCAATGCTATTATGGCTGTGGTCTTCTGTAAGGAGGAGGTACTTCCCCAGTTGGGCTGCCCCAGATTCAAGCGTGATAGTCATCGCTGTGCCCTACCTCTCATTAATCATTATTTTTTCTCTACTAATCATAAGCAGCTCCGTCCTCTGGTGTCGGCTAATCGTTGAGTTTTGGGACAGGTTGTATTGAGGGCTATGGTAAAATTTTTACTTAAAAAAAGATTTTAACTCGTTTCATCGAACCTTTTTTTCTCCAGCGGGACCCTAAAACGCGGGTCCCAAAAAAGTGGGTCTACATTCTGACATAATAGGCGGTGAGTCATCTCGATAATGAGACCCGACGCGCCAACCCGCATTGCACATGCGTGTTTTGTCAGAAGCCATTTGAATGGCGATTTTTTTTTGTTTTTGGAGGAGATTGAATGTTGTATAAACATTTTTTTGTTTGTTTTCATTCAAACGTATAGTTAAGTAATAGATCGGTTTGTTGTTTGTATATCTGTTTGTATTTTAGTAGCTTAGCTTTTAAGCGAGGATATTTAATTTACACATGAGACCCGTTTTTATAAAAAAGGGGAATTCATTAAAATTAAATAAAAATAAAAAACAAATCATACGTAGATATTAATCAGTTATTAAAAAATCGTAACAATTTATATTTTTCAAGATTTTATCATCATCATCTTCCTCGCGTTGTCCCGACATTTTGCCACGGCTCGGCTTATGGGAGCCTAGGATCCGCTTGGCAATTCATCCAAGGAATTAGCGTAGGCACTAGTTTTTACTAAAGCGACTGCCATCTAACCTTCCAACCCGGTAAAAACTAGACTTTATTGGGATTAGTCCGGTTTCCTCACGATCTTTATCTTCACCGAAAAGCGACTGGTA
This sequence comes from Grapholita molesta, assembly GCA_022674325.2. NCBI lineage: Eukaryota > Metazoa > Arthropoda > Insecta > Lepidoptera > Tortricidae > Grapholita > Grapholita molesta. Next base: position 4,917,088 of record CP053147.2, read on the forward strand.
AATATCAAATGATATTTCATACATATGCATAACAAAATACATATAAGCAATTAACGAAACCGCCTTTTACTAAACGGATTTGGATCGAACTTAGTATAGCAAAACATACATACACAAACTGACTGAGCCAACGATAAGCTCAAGAAGGCTTGTGTTGTCGATCTGATAACGATATATATAATATACAAATACATAATACATAGACACCCATGACTCTGGAACAAATACCTGTGCTCATCACACAAATGCCCATGGGATTTGAATCCAGGCTAACACTCCCACTAAGGAAAATTGTCGTAAAAATAATAATTTATCGAAATACGACTTAAAGCTAAACATGGTCATTCACATTACAAGTATTACTTAAAGCGGGATAGTTACGATGTATATTATTTTGAATGAGTTTCCGATATTTTGGCACTGTTGCAAGCACCATCCTACATTTTGGAGCCGGGTATGGCCTCGGATTCTTGTCGCGATAACGTCACAATAGGGTGCAATAGGGTAACTTACTCCCCGTAAATGAATCAGTAGTAATTAATACGGATTTATTAAGATAGGGTAAAAAAAAACTTAATGCTTAATACATTTCTATAAATATTTAAATTTGGGCTCGTTTTTGTCTGTTCGGTCAGCATACTTTAACTCATACAGACACACGACACGATAACAGACGGACAGACAGACAAACCCGGGTATGTCCTTAAACTACGTCCGACAATGAGAGGTAGGACACAGCGAAGTACCATCACGCTCGAGTCTGGAGAAGCCCAACTGGGGAAGTACCTCCTCCTTACGGAAGACCAAAGCCATAATAGCACTGCTACCTTTCAGGTATGTAGTGTTGTGTTCCTGATGGTGAGTAAGGTTCCCAGAGCTCCAACCACCATTAAAGGTCGGCAACGCGCTTGTGACTCCCCTGGTGTTGCGGGTGCCCATGGGCGACGGTAATTGCTTACCATCAGGCAATCCGTCTGCTCGTTTGCCACCTTATGTCATAAAAAAAAAAAACATGAGTTATTCCGCGCTTGCAACAGTGCCGAAATATTGGAAACTCATTCGAACTAATATACATGGTAACTATCTCGCTTTAAGTAATAATACTTGTAATAATTTATTGAAATCGGCAAGCCGGTGATATTCGGGTAAACACCTGCCATTTGGCTTTATCTAAAGACGGACAGGTGTCCACGTTTCACAAATATCTCAGGAATTCCGGCGGGATGCTTTTTGTGGCTCCTTTTTTTAAATACCGGTTTGTGTAGATTATTATGGCGTGTCGAACTTCGACAGGTTAGGGTAGCAGTGTTCATAAATATGTTAACGACTTTACTCCTTATTCCAATGACGTACAGTACATTTTTATTATGAATGTAGTGTTTAGACCTTAACGGAAAATTTATGAAATTTAAAATAGAATTTTGCTTTTTTCCACTCGCGTATTAAGATGTTAAGTTAACAGAATAAAATGAAAATATCATAAGTAATACTTTATTTTGAAAGATTAGTCAAATGACTTTATTTTGAGATGTTGTGTTTGCTTCACAGATTTCTTGTTTCACATTTTAGTCGGTTTGATTCCCCGGCGAAGCACTTATGATGCAAGAATACTTAAAAAGAACTCATGCTCTGCACTACTCTGCACTCTTGCAAGAAGAAGAACTCATGAAGTTATGTCTTTATGTTACTTATTTAATCCTTCATTTATTTTGACTCTTAGGTTAGATTATTTGCAATCTACACTAATATTATAAGGGCGAAATTTTGTGAGTGTGTGTGTCTATGTTTGTTACTTCTGCACGTATAAACGTTTAGAGCGATTTTAATAAAATTTGGTATGGAGTTAGCTAACACATAGGCTGCATCCGCGGGTAACACCGCGGGGCACAGCTAGTATTTTTTTATAAAAATACGTAAAAAAATTATCAAAACAAACAAAACTTAAAACCTAACGTAGGGTGCCGTCGGCAGCGAGGCTGGGCCTAGTCTGATCCCACAATAAAGCCTAGTTTACCTTCTAGTCGAATGTCCTGGGTTCGATTCCCAGTCAGGGCATTTATTTGTGTGATGAGCACACATATTTTCTATGTATTTAAGTATTTATATGTATCTATCTATTATATATATCGTCGTTTAGTACCTACAACACAAGCCTTACTGAGCTTACCGTAGGGCTCGGTCGATTTGTGTAAGATTGTCCCAAAATATTTTTATTTATTTATTTTTTATTTATAGTGTGTACGTCAAATGGGATTAGTTGCCAAGCGGGCCCTTAGGCCATGAGTCGTGGCAGAATGCCGGGACAACGTGAGGAAGATGATAAAACCTCGATTAGAAAAAAAAACTTACTTTTTTGACATCTACAAAGTAGTACAAACATAGACATAGCATTTAACTAGACGGAGCGTGGTAATAATAATAGCACGATATTAAAGGATGGCCTTATGTAACTTTCTTTAAGTATGGCAGAGACGGTGCTTTTTTCGTCCTCACATATTTTTATTCCCCTCCAAACTGAACCCTTCAGAACTGTCAAAGTTGGAGGGATACAAATACAATTGAAGCTTTCTTGTGTTTTCAACCGGAGTTGCGGTAGTTAATACAGAATAAGCTAATATTTGTGTTATAAACAGTGTCTTATAAAGCAAAACTATAGTGAATTGTTACATTTTGGGCTGCAAAAGCCAAAATGTCATTGTCCCATTGGCGCTCGCGGATGCGTTCTCCAGTCATTATTCCTCCTAGAGTACAAAGTTTCATAAGAATTTAGTTCCTTTAGTTTCCGCAATATGGCGAAGTTTTTTTAGGGGTATATTTTATGACATTGTTTGTTTCAGACGACGGAATGTAAATATTATTGTAAAAGCGACCGTAATTTGTTTATGATAAGGCTCACTATTGAAAAGGGAGATGTGTTAAATAATCGAAGTTTCATATCGACAATGATGACTTTCCCCTCGTAAACTCGTTTTCATATTGCATAAAAAAATAAAAATAAAATACATATATTTGATGACATGACTGACCTAGTGACCCTGCCCATGAAGCCGATGGTCCTGGGTTCAAATACCAGTAAGGGTATTTATTTGTGTGATGAGCACAGGTTGTTACCGAGTCATGGTGTGGTGTCATAGGTGTTTTCTGTATTTAAGTATTTGTATATTACATTTACCGTTGGCTGAGTACGCACAAGGCAAGCCTTCTTAAGCTTAATGTGGGACTCAGACAATTTATGTACCTAAGTATGTCCTGTAACATGTATTTATTTATATAAAGACTATAAATGTGTCATTATCTAGGAAAAGGGACCTTATTGTCGATGGCACTTACGTCGAATCGCGTTGCGTTTGTATTGTTTCGTCTTGAACAACGACGTAAGCGCCATCGACAATAAGGTCCCCTTTCATAGATAATGTCACAAATACTATAATTTATCAGATGTGGCCTGTAATAGGAGCTAATCTGCCTAAAACAATTTGGGCATCGTATCTACACCGCAACATTTATTTTACGACTTTTGGAAGTAGCTTATAGTTTACTAAATATTAATAAAAAAAGATTTTCCAAGCAAGCATTTTCGGACCCGGGTATGTCCTTAAACTACGTCCAACAATGAGAGGTAGGGCACAGCGATGACCATCACGCTTGAATCTGGGGCAGCCCAACTGGGGAAGTACCTCCTCCTTACAGAAGACCACAGCCATAATAGCACTGCTACCTTTCAGGTATGTAGTGTTGTGTTCCTGATGGTGAGTAAGGTTCCCAGAGCTCCAACCCCTATTATATTATATTTTGTATTTTTGTACTTTCGTTATTACGCAGATTCTACCTGTGGAAACTTGTAATTGGCTCTCTGCTTTTATATTACTATACTCTATGTAACCTTAGCTGTAAGTTTTCCTATGTAATAAAATAAAAATAAATAAATAAATAAATAAATTACCGGTCACACCCGGTATAAAGATACTGATAAATGTATACTATAGACGCATGTCTGTTTGTCCGTACGTACCGTTGCACGTAAATAAGATCCCGGAACAGCGTATGTTGCGTATCGATCTCGTCCTTGGCGCGCGACGCATCTCAATGCGCGGGCGCATATTTGACGACATCAACAATAATACTAAATTAATATTCCATCTTGTAAAATAATAATATATTGAGAAAATCTTACACAAAGCGGTCTAGTCTGAAAGGAAGCTCAATGAGGCTTGTGTATATCGAAGCTGTGGAAATGGTCACAAATATCTGAACAACGCCTCTATTGTCAAGGCGATTGAGTGCAGTTTAGATATTTGTGACCCCCTCCGCAGCTCTACTAGATAGATATATCTGATTGCGACTTTACGAGAAAATGATATCTATAATTATAGATGGTTTTCACCGTAAACTACGTCCAAAACTACCACGTACCAAATGTCAGAGGCTTCGTACACGCAAACATCTCCATTTGTAGACGTTGTCGAGAGACAGCCACGTAAACGATCAGTTTCCATATAGTTATTTATATTATTCATACAGTGTATCTACTAAAGATTAATTTAATTGTAATATACATATCTGCATTTATCAGTCTGCCATGCGTATACTCAGATAAAAAAGTTTAATTTTAAGTGAAAGCTATAACGAATTATTTTCCATAGCTGGATAAATTACTATTACAAGTATCTACCGGCGCGGCGCCGCCACGTCAGCGCGCGTCGCCGTCGCATATTCTATCATTTGACAAAACACACCAGCAGAAGGAGATCTCTAGGATAATCCAGCTAGGTTTTTTTTTTTATGATATAGGAGGCAAACGAGCAGACGGATTGCCTGATGGTAAGCAACTACCGCCGCCCATGGACACTCGCAACACCAGAGGAGTCACAAGTACGTTGCCGGCCTTTAAGATCCCTATACGCTCTTTTCTTGAAGGTTTGGATGTCATATCGGTCCGGAAATACTGCACACGACAATTTATTCCAGAGTTTTGCTGTGCGAGGCAGGAAGTTTCTAGAAAAACGCACAGTTGAGGACTGCCAACCATCTATGTGGTGAAGATGGAAATGTTGTCGTGTAGAGCGCTGGGTTGGGCGGCATTCAATAAATTAGCGGACATCCTAAGACCGGCTGACAGTCCACAATGCCTGAAAACACGCCTCTTCAACCAATGTGTCCTGCCCACCATGACCTATGGTGCCGAAACATGGACGCTCACTAATGAAGCTATGGGTAAAATCCGTGTAGCTCAAAGAGCCATGGAGCGCGCCATGCTCGGTATCAAGCTTCAAGATCGAGTAAGAAATGTCGAGATCCGTCGTCGCACCAAGGTGCAAGACGTCGGTTCCGTCATTACAAATCTAAAATGGAATTGGGCAGGGCATGTTGCTAGGCAGAGTGATGGCAGGTGGACTAGAATGTTAACGGAGTGGTGGCCGCTTTAGAATGAAAGAAGCCCCTGACGTCCGTTGACACGTTGGGTCGACGACATTCGGAAGATTGCGGGTCACTTCTGGATGAGATTAGCTCAGGACCGGGACAAGTGGCGTACTAGAAGAGAGGCCTATGCTCAGCAGTGGGCGATAAAGGGCTGATATGATGATGATGATGATGAAAAATAAATAAACACGAACAAAGACGTTATCAACTGCATCTAAGCGTTTTCAGCCTATGTCAATATACGGCTTTTTGGCTTAAAAAAATCAATATGCCGCCAAATTCTGTAGAAATTTTAGCTAAAATTGAGTTATGAAGAAATTCTTAATAGTTTTTTCTTATGACAGAAATAAGATATCGCCACTTGGCTTATACCAATAGATGCGTAATAGTTTAAGCTATCGAATGGTATAAAAAACCTAAAAGGGCGTATCTCAGCCTTAACGCCTTTCGGCTTACCAGGGCAATATAGGTGGAAAATTTGGTTAAAGCACCTGACCTATGTAGTAGTAACGTGTGTACACGCATGTCGGTGTTCTATATTCAAATGTTGACGTAAGTTCCATAATAATTCTCTGCACAACTACATAGACATGGTGCTTCAGATAAGATTTTCACCTTCTCTGTAAACTCCCAAACATAAACATGGCTGGGCTACCCATTAAAATGTACGTTTAAACACACACGTACTAATCAGAACAATTTAAAATGTTTCCCACCATTTATCCTCAGTCGCGCGTGACTAAAATTTAAAACCAGAAACGTATGCACAGTAAAAATTTAAACAATACTGTTAATAATCCATCAAAATAGAAAAAACACTATCATCATCATTAGACCCCGGATTCTTGTCGCAATAACGTCACAATAGGGTAACTTACTCCCCGTAAACGGAACAGTAGTAATTAATACGGATTTATTAAGATAAGATAAAAAAAACTTAATGCTTAATACATTTCTATAAATTTAATTTCATGTCAAACATACCTTAAAAAAAGGTACACAAGAATTACAATATTATACTAAATTAACTCCAAAGGACACTTAAAACTACGTATGCACACAAGTGTTGGTCAAATACTATATTTCTATAAATACTTAAATTTAGTGCTCGTTTCTGTCTGTTCGGTCAGCAGACACACGGTAACAGACGGACAGACAAACTAACAGACAGAGGGAGAGGCATGGCGAAACTAAACAATGAACACGATTAAAGCTTTTCATATTGACCTCAAGAAAATGTCGTAATACTTAAGTAAATAACAAATTAATTTATAATATAAAGGCTTAATGCTTAATACATTTCTATAAATACTTAAATTTGGTGCTCGTTTCTGTCTGTTCGGTCAGCATCCTTTAACTCACGACAGACACACAGATAACAGACGGACAGACAGACAGACAGAGGGAGAGATATGGCGAAACTAAACAATGAACACGATTAGAGGTTTTCATATTGGCCTCAAGAAAATGTCGTAATACTTAAGTAAATAACAAATTAATTTATAATATAAAGGCTTATATATAATTTAATGAAAGCACGTTTAGCTCTGTGTAAATATTAATATAGCCCGTGTCAAGGGCAGTTGAGTAATGATTGGCAAAATGGAAATGTAATGCAATGTATAGTTTGTGTCACTAGAGAAAAAAATGCAGGGAATCATATTTGATTTTTACCTTTTGAGCGCTTTTCCTCACGCGTCGAAATATGAGGTGTACGCCAGCGTATCGACTTGTGAAGAACAAATATAAACCTTATCTGTCAGCAGGAGAATTGCTTTGACAGCGTCCGCCATAGCCACTTTAGTGGTCGGTGGCGTGGCAGGCACGACATCACGCGACCACTTTAGTGATGCTTCGCGTTCATAGGGTTAATCAAACTGAACCAGCGTGCTACACCTACCATCAGGTGTGACTGAGGTCAAACGCTGGTCAGTATTGTATAAAAAAAAGATCTAATGCTTTTAATAACCTTTCTTTTGACATCTTTATTTGCAATGATTACAATATTATAATAACTAGGGCGATGGCACCTATATTGGACACTTTAAGCTGACAGGCACCAAAGATGGACACTTAGTTCTTAATTCAAAAACCATAACATTATAAATTGAATATGTACCAACAAATGCACAACACTTGACTCCTTTTAATTAAGCACTAATGTTCATGATTGGTTCCTTGTCTATTACTAGCGTCACCCTACGAGTAGTCAGCTACTTACAACATTAAATCTAAAAACGGCTCTTTAGGCATTGTTACAAGGATGCTGGCGGCATTTCCTCGTCATATCACAATACTGATACGTTGTTCGAGGAAGCCGGCAGCTTTTCACCAGTTACGTCAACCAGACTCTTCGCGATTTCTGCAAAAAGTTTGTGCGCGCTCAGACCCCATGGACCTACGCCAAACAGTACGAAGTGGTAGTCTATATGCACAGGTTCTTATATTTGTTACGTTTAAAAATTTCGGCGCTTTCCGCCGCTGCACCCGCTTTTACATTAGTTCGCTGGAGATGGGACGGCGCTACTGTGTCTACGCAGGTAGCATCTCGCACCAGTACCCTTAGCATGAGTTGTGACATTGACGTTTTCGATAACGAGTATCGAGTTTACTATATGTGCATCGCGCAAAATAGTACAAGCGAAATGCACAGATAGTAAACTCGATACTTGTTATCGAAAACCTCAATGTCACAACTCATGGTGAGGGTACTGCATCCAGCATCAATAATCTATAATTATGTATATATAACATACAGTTAACACTCTATTTATAATTATATTGACCTTCGCAGGACTAAACCGAGCCAGGTGAAACTGGTTTGACGTATATATACAAATGTTTAATGTTTTTTGTTGTATTTTTTGTGTGAAAAATGTCAATATCGATTAAGTTTGATAAAAACTTTACGTACTTAAGTAGACACGTTGATCATTTATATAATATTCTGGCTAGGGTTAAGACAGCTGATCGGAGTCACTTTGTTTTTTATTATATTTATTAAAACTTGAAATATGAAAAAAACAGAGCCATCTGCATCACATTTGCTCAAATTTCAGCAGACGGATTGCCTGATAGTAAGCAATTACCGTCGCCCATGGGCACCCGCAACACCAGGGGAGCCGCAAGCGCTTTGCCGGCCTTTAAGGGAGGTTTGAGCTCTGGGAACCTTACTCACCATCAACACAACACTACATACCTGAAAGGTAGCAGTGCTATTATGGCTGTTTCTGTAAAGAGGAAATACTTCCCCAGTTGGGCTTCTCCAGACTCGAGCGTGATGGTACTTCGATGTGCCCTACCTCTCATTGTTGGACGTAGTTTAAGGACATACTTGGGTCCAAAAATCATAGTTTCGTTACGAAAAAAATAGTAAGGTCTAAGTTTTTTGGCTAATTACGTTGTAGTAAAAATGCCCGATGATTCCGAAAATAGACTCTTTATGTAATGGAATATTTTTATACATTCGGAATTACCAGACTTAACCTTAACAAAAACCAGCAAATAATATGTAGGTATGTAGATGAATTGCCAAACCAATTTGTTAAACGTAGTAAAAACATAATTATAAAGGGCCGTAACAAAAGCTACGCTATGAAAAGCTCACGTAACCATAACGTAAGAAACGTAACCGGCAACGTAATCAAAATACAGCGCGTTTCTTAACTTTACGAAGTAATCTAACGTAGTTTGTTTCTATTTGACGACCGGTCTGGCCTAGTGGGTAGTGACCTTGCCTGTGAAGCCGATGGTCCTGGGTTCGATTCCCATTCAGGGCATTTATTTGTGCGATGAGCACAGATATTTGTTCCTGAGTCATGGGTGTTTTCTATGTATTTAAGTATTTAGGTATATGTATCTATCTATTATACATATCGTCGTCTAGTTCCTACAACATAAGCCTTACTGAGCTTACCGTAGGACTAGGTCAATTTGTGTAAGATTGTCCCGATTTTTTTTTTTTATTCGTTTTAAGAAGGTAAAAAAGTACTAACAAAACTCATTAAATATTTTAAATTAGGCTCTCTAGATGGCTATAACTATATAACTGATTAAATAGCTATTTGTTATACAAGGGAGCAAATTTAGTGTTCACCGTCTCATGCTGATATTAAAAAAAATATTATTGCTAGTAAAAGATTCCAAAATTGAACTAATAGCGAGGGTAAAAAATGGGAACATAAGCGTTATCAAGGCACGCGTGAATAGGCTGTTACTGAACCAGCGTGCTACACCCTGGACCTCGTCGACACTTACCATCAGAGGCTCTAGTGTAAGTTTCTTTTGACGTAAAAAACGTCTCGAACGCGTAAGTGATAATGTTATTTTTATGGGAAACTCAAACGCGTTCGTAAAGTAAAGTTACGTTAAAAACTTACACTCACGGCTCAGGTGTGACTGAGTTCAAACGCTGGTCAGACTTTAATAAAAAAAATATTTTACTAGTAATATCTAATAGTTTTACTAGTAATACCTAAGTGTTACTTGCAGTATTATTGTACTTTACTTTAAGCTTAATTTAGGTACAAATGAAGCTTTATGATTTATTTATTTTTACCTTTATGATTTTATCAGTTTGTATTTAAAAATTACTCATATCAATGTATGTATGAATATGAATCCAACAGATATATAAAAAAAAACTTTATTTATGCCTTAAATGCAAAGCTTGTTCAATAACTTATTTTTAGTGTTTATCGGAGTTATATTAGACGAAGTTAGCAAACATTAACAGACTTAATAAAAAAAAATGTCTCGTATTATAGGATACTTTTTAAATATTTTCATTACATTATTAATAAATTATAAGTATTATAACACTAGTGCCTTTTTATTGGGATATACTTTGATGGTATTATAATCGTTAAAATTATTTTCATTTTACGAATATTGATTTTCGTGAGTTTCCGATATTAATATATATATTTCTGCAAAAACTGTTAACAAAACAATCACATAAACATTTGTTAATTAATTTAAAATTTTCGATTATAATTAAAAACATCTAATTTTATCGCATTTCGTAATTTATTTGCGCTCGTAAGTAATAAAATTAACAAAACACGGATTTAATCATTAACTAACACTAACCTCAAACTTTAATAAAAAAACACTACTTACATTAATATATATAAAAAAAAAATCCTCAATCATAAACACAACACTATATGATATAATCACTTGAACACAAAATTCAACGGTTAAACTGTTTAAAAATCGAATAGGATCGCGGTAAAGTTGAAATTCAAATATGGAACGCCGCGCGCGCTGACGGTTGCGTTCGGACTGCGCGTTCGCAGGTGTTGTGCCGTGGATCTATGGTGGATGGCTTTATGTAGTGTGAGTAATTTTCTTATCTGTTTCCGTTTGGGTTTATGGTGTTGAGACATGTGATAAGAGTTGGGTTTATATTTTAAAGAAAACGCTTTTTCTTGTTGTGGCAAAAATTATGGATAAAATACAATATTGGTATTCTAGTAAGATAACTAAATAACTAATACATAAATGACATATAAATATAATTTGAACTTTACTTTTTCTGTATCACTGATTTTTAACCTTCTACACTAATAGACGGGTTTTATAAGTTTTTGTATGTATGTATAATAGTGGATGTATATTAAAAATATTACAGAACATCCTTGCACAAATTGACTCAAGAAGGCTTGTATTGTGGGTACCCAGCCAACGATATATATAATATACGAATACTTAAATATATAGAAAACACCCATGACTCAGGAACAAATATGTGTTCATCACACAAATATATGCCCTTACTGGGACTGTGAACCCAGGACCATCGGCTTCATAGGCAGGGTCACTACCCATTAGGCCAGACTTGTGAAATATTTTCTTATAACTTGGACCAAACTGGACCATAAAAGCTCTTACTAACTAACAATACTAAGTATTAGATTAGTGAAATCACCTATTTTCTATTGATTTAAATGTAATCGTTGACTAACTATAACACATGTAAACTTTAAGGCTATGGCCTTAAGGGTTATTTTTGCTTACGCGTGCCATTATCGAAATATGACAAGTTTTCCTCGGACAGTTATATTTGATTTTCACATTTGTGTTATCGTTTTCCTTTGCGAAATCACATGTGCTGATTAGTAACAGGATAGGTATGTCCGTTTCTAAATGTCTATGGTTATCATTTCGCAGTATTCATGTGTTGTTCATATATCATTTGTATATTTTGCAAATTAACTTAAATTTTATACCCTTATACTTTCAAGAAAAGAACGTAGTCTTATCTTAAAGGCCGGCAAAGTGCTTTTGACTCCCCTGGTGTTGCGGGTGTCCATGGTAGATATAATTGCTTACCATCAGGCAATCCTTCTGCTCTTGCCACAAAAAACATTCGATCTATACTCTTGTGTCTATTTATATTTGTAAGTAGCTTTTGTAGATTAGCATTTTAAATTGAGTTTTTCTTTTTTCTCTTGTGATAGTTGTGATCAAAAATAAATATTGAATTGCTAGTTCCAAATATTGTAATTCTTATGTGTTAATTCTAAATAGTTTGGTAATAAACGAGAATGGTCGTGTATGTTTAAGCTGTGTCAACAAAATGTATAATATACACTTGCATGCTCATTTACTCGTACTATGAAACTAGTTTTCAATATGAACACAAATAAATTAATTGTAATTTTTGGACAAAAAAGTAAATATAACGTAAATAAAAAGAATCTTATCGTTGGGGATAGTGCAATACCGCGTAACTACAAATGTCGATAGAGTTCTAAATTCAGACAATGTACAAAGAAACTATACCTTATTATTATTTATTTATTTATTAAACATACTACAAAAAAATTATACAATTCAAAGTCCTGCAGAACTGATTGGACAGTCTGTCTGCAGGAAGGCTTATATAGTTTAATTATACACAAGAAAGTTAAGTCATAGGTAAATAAAATAACATTACTAAGGTAATGTGCATAATAAATATTTTTTAGCGTATTTTTAAACTTTTTTACATTTGATGGTTACGCGGTATTGCAATATCCCCGACTCATGGAATATGAAAAGTTAATTCTTGCAAAGTATCAAATATGAAAAGTTTTATGCAGCCGTATGCAGTCCACAGCTGGACATAGGCCTCCCACAAATATGACTTGTATCATCTTGGGGGTAGTTGCCCTAGTCGCCACGCTTGGCAGGCGGGTAGACGACCGCAGTAGCTGTAGATTGGGTTTCGACGGACACTGCTGCACGTCTGTAGGATTTTTCCCTTTGTCGCCTCTTACGACACCCGCTGGATGAGATGGGGTGGTGCTTTATGCTAGTCAGCCGGCATCACACGGCGAAATAAAGTAAAAAATATATGTTGATTACTTATAGTTTGATATACTTATAGTACATTTCAAAATGATTCATTTTCGCCCGATATAAAATAATTATTACACAACCGTTAACACGTTTCATTGTGTAATATACTTATCTGAATGTTATCTGATACGATTGAGATGATGTCTCGTAATTTTATAATGAAATTCATATGAGAATACTATTGTATAATAATCACAGGTCGTAATTCTGGTAGCATTTTTGTGCTGTCATAGGACTTTTCATTTATCGACTACCGATATTCATAATTATATCACTTATAAATATGACATACACACATCAGACACTTCATTAAAACTTTGGAATAAATCGTCGTGTGCAGTATTTCCGGACCGATATGACATCCAAACCTTCAAGAAAAGAGCGTATATAGGGATCTTAAAGGCCGGCAACGTACTTGTGACTCCTCTGGTGTTGCGAGTGTCCATGGGCGGCGGTAGTTGCTTACCATCACGCAATCCCTCTGCTCGTTTGCCTCCTATATCATAAAAAAAAAACAAGAATAAATAATATATTAAGCTTATGTTTCTTGGTTCCCTCTCGTCGCCCCCCGACCATCACCTCATGTCTACACTCTGTTGACATTCATCACTCGGTGACGACCGGCCATTATACAGTAATTACGGTGATATAATAACTTTTATATTATACCACGCCGCTAAAATGGAAAGTTATGGGTTTTGTTATGTCTTCATAGGAATGACGGGAAGATATAAAGGTGAGCTTTTAGATTATTTTTGTTCATATATATTTTTTGTCTGTATGACTAAACTGCTTATTTCAGGTAAGTAGAGAAAAAAAATATTTTGCACGAACTTATGATGAATATCGATTACAATGGAAAAAAATTGTGCGCATTTTTTCATATAAAATATAAAAAAATTGTGGCAGTTACAAAAAGAGTTTCCTCAAATATAAAATAAAAGAAACGAAATAAATAAGTATAGGAACAATCAATTAAATGTACAGGCCGACAACTGGCAGTCTTATCGCTAAAGAGCGAATTCTTCTAGACAATACTTTAAAAAATTCGTGTATTTCTTTTATTTTGTATGTATGTATTTTTATGCATGAATAATGAATTATGTAAGTGTTAATCTCTTCATTTAGTATTTGTGTAAGTTTATCCTTCCATGATTGGACGACAGTGATGGCCTAGGGGGTAGTGACCCTGCCTATGAAGCCGACGGTCCTGGGTTCAAATCCCAGTAAGTATGTATATATCGTTGACTGAGTACCAAACAAGCTTTCTGCAACTTAACACGTTCACTGCGATAGGGGGCCTATTGACCCCTCACAAAGTATGTTTTTTTTATTTTTTATTACAAAAGGTGGCAAACGAGCAGACGGATTGCCTGATGGTAAGCAATTACCATCGCCCATGGGCACACGTAACACCAGGGGAGTCACAAGCGCGTTGCCGACCATTCAGTGGGTTGGAGCTCTGGGAACCTTACTCACCATCAGGAACACAGCACTACATACCTGAAAGGTACCAGTGCTATTATGGCTGTGGTCTTCTGTAAGGAGGAGGTACTTCCCCAGTTGGGCTTCTCCGGACTCAAGCGTGATGGTAATTCGCTGTGCCCTACCTCTGATTGTTGGTAGTAGTTTAAGGACATACCCGGGTCCAGGTTTAACTGCGATGTTAACAAAGCAAGGTGTAAAGTGAGATTAATATGTGTAAGGATGTCCCGTGATATTTATTTTTGCCCTCGAAGTTGGATTTACAATGAAATAAACTCATAAACACTGACGATTGCTGGTCACGGGCGTCCGGCTATGATCTACATAACACGACTGACCCTGTCAGTGTAGAGGCCAACACATATATGTACAGTCAGCAGCAAAAGTGGCTGAGCGGGTGAAGTGTACAAAATGACCTACACTCGCTCTTCTTCTCGTGACAATAGAGATGTGTTGACCTCATTTTGAACACCTCAAGCGCTTAGCCACTTCTGCTGCTGACTGTACGGTCTGGCCTAGTGGGTAGTGACCCTGCCTATGAAGCCGATGTTCCTGGGTTCAAAGTCCAGTCGGGGCATTTATTTGTGTGATGAGCACAGATATTTGTACCTGAGTCATGGGTGTTTTATATGTATTTAAGTATTTATATGTATCTATCTATTATATAAGTGTCGCTTAACTTCAAACTCGGGTAAATCCATTTTGCTCTAAGGTTGATTAGCGTTCAGATTATTATACCTTTTTTTAGATAATCAACCTTAAAGCAGAATGGATTTACCCGAGTTTGAAGTTAAGCGACACATATATCTTCGTCCAGTACCTACAACACAAGCCTTACTGAGCTTACTGTAGGACTAGGTCGATTTGTGTAAGATTGTCCCGACACATTTTTATTTATTACGTTTTTTTTTTATGACATAGGCGGCAAACGAGCAGACGAATTGCCTGGTGTTAAGCAATTACCGTCGCCCATGGACACTCGCAACACAAGGGGAGTCACAAGCGCGTTGCCGGCCTTTAAGGGGGGTTGGAGCTCTGGGAACCTTATTCACCATCAGGAACACAACACTACATACCTGAAAGGTGGCAGTGCTATTATGGCTGTGGTCTTCTGTAAGGAGGAGGTACTTCCCCAGTTGGGCTGCCCCAGATTCAAGCGTGATGGTCAACGCTGTGCCCTACCTCTCATTGTTGGACGTAGTTTAAGGACAGACCCGGGTCCGGAACGTACGTACGGGGACGTATTAATCACAACTATCCTTATATGGACGTATGTGTGATTCTCCAAATTTGAAGCTATCACGGCGTGTACATTTTTGCCTAAGTAAGACGGTGACAATATCAAACTCAAACTCAACTCAAACTTTTATTCAGTAAGTAGGCCACAAGTATTCTTACCATGAGTTGTGACTTTGACGTTTTCGATAACGAGTATCAAGTTTACTATCTGTGCATCTCGTTTGCAGTAAAATAGTAAAAGCGAGATGCACAGATAGTAAACTCGATACTCGTTATCGAAAACCTCAATGTCACAACTCATGGTATGGGTACAGGGCACTTTTACACGTCGAGTATACAAAAGTAAGAGAGAAACATAAAAACTACACCGGTTCTAACCCTACAACTCTGACCCGAGTAGTATTTTGACTTGACCGGCAAGAAACTCGGCGGGACTTATTTTTTCAAAACAGTATTACAAAAATATCTTAAGCATAGATGCGTTATACTGTAAGAAAACATATCAAACAAATATAAGCCTTGAGCTTACCGTGAAGCTTGGTAAATTTTTGGAAGAATGTCCTGTAATATTTATTATTTAATTTACTGGGTTTTTTTATGACAAACGTGGCAAACGAGCCGACGGATTGCCTGATGGTAAGCAATTACCGTCGCCCATGGGCATCACCAGGGGAATGGTAACCTTACTCACCATCGGGAACACAACACTACGGACCTAAGCTAGCAGTGCTATTATGACTGTGGCAACACCAGGGGTGTCACAAGCGCGTGGCCGTCCTTTAAGGGACTTTTTTTAACAACCATGTCACACCATCAAAGGGTTGACTAACAGTGTCAGAAAGGTGTGGCCACTGGCCGCAGATGCCCATTACGGTCATTAGCGTAAACTGTTTGCGCAACGCAAGTCGGTTAAGCACCGCGTGTTGGCAATAGGCACACACGCCATTTGTGTTGCCCATGTCAACCATCTTGCTAATGAAATAAGAACAACCTCCCAAACCTCAACCTCTGACGCCGCGCCGGAGGATCGAGTAGTTTTTTTTTTATCGACAAATTGATCGACTGTATAAAATATGTAACGCTGATAGCTACTCCATTATGGTACAAGTCCTGTTCCTTGTGTCATTTGCACTCTTCCGTCCGATGCCTAGTAATCAGCCCTTTAAACTACAAGTATATCATATTATCTAGTCCAAAAAACTTTAATGTCGCAATAGGAAATGACAAAGGCTTGTTATCTTTGCAACCGTGTTACTTTAAAACACACACTGATTCATATACCCGGCCCATCGCCGGTATTGGTATTCGATAAATAGGTGTATACTGGGTTTTTTTTTATGACATAGGCGGCAAACGAGCAGACGGATTGCCTGATGGTAAGCAATTACCGTCGCCCATGGGCACCCAGGGGAGTCACAAACGCGTTGCCGGCCTTTAAGGGGGGTTGGAGCTCAGGGAACCTTACTCACCATCAGGAACACAGCACTACATACCTGAAAGGTAGCAGTGCTATTATGGCTGTGGTCTTCTGTAAGGAGGAGGTACTTCCCCAGTTGGGCTGCCCCAGATTTAAGCGTGGTGGTCATCGCTGTGCCCTACCTCTCATTGTTGGACGTAGTTTAAGGACATACCCGGGTCCATAATCAAAATGGTGATACAAAGTTATAATTATTTCCTCCCGCGTACGCTAAGGTTGTGGAATGAGCTTCCTGCGGAGGTCATCCCAAAGGACTACAGTATGGAGTTCTTGAAAAAGGGTGTAAAGAGGTTTTTACGGGGTCGGCAACGCGTGAATGATGCCTCGGTATTGTAAACGTCCATAGGCTGCGGAGACCGCCTACCATCAAGCGGGCCGCATGCTTGGTTACCACCAAAAATATTTCCTGACTCTATTCATGATTACCTTAACAATTTTTTGGTATGTTGTCATGTATTCGATATGTTAGTACCAACACGCTTGAGTCTGGAGAAGCCCAACTGGGGAAGTACCTCCTCCTTACAGAAGACCACAGCCATAATAGCACTGCTACCTTTCAGGTATGTCAGGGACATACCTGAAAGGTAGCAGTGCTATTATGGTGAGTTAGGTTCCCAGAGCTGCAACCTCCCTTAAAGGCCGGCAACGCGCTTGTGACTCCCCTGGTGTTGCGGGTGCCCATGGGCGATGATAATTGCTTACCATCAGGCAATCCGACTGCTCGTTTGCCACCTGTGTCATAAAAAAAATGTATATCGGAAGTCGATAATAAAAGTCCCTATGACAGCTCAAAAGTGCTACAAAAATTCCGGCCTCTGGTTCTTAGGATAAACCGACAATAATATATTGTGACCTTTGGCGTCAAATGACGTCACAACCAGCCTCCCTCGCAAAAAGCGATAGACAGCATGGCATAAAAGCTCGGGTCATCGACATTGCGCCCGCGCATAGTACGCTCATGACAGCTTAGATCTCTGATTAGATGTAGTGACGTAACACGCATAATCTTAATTCATGATCTTTATAATAGCATTAATAGTAGTTTATGTATCTGTGCATAATGAAGGGCATTACAACAAGAGTGTGGGTTTGGAATGGCGGCGTTGCGTATTTCGTATCTCAGTCAAATATTTTTTTAAACCATAGACAAGCGAATGAACTCCCTATTCTATTGTCACTCGAGTTCAAATGTCGTTCGATTTATATTAATAAACATAACTAATTGGCGTTTCGTATCGATGATTGTTTTAATATCTATTAATACTAGAATAGACCTCACTTGAATTTGACAGCTGTTCCAAATTTAAACTCGTAACCTACTGATTTCAGTAGGTAATGTTAACATTACATCTCCATTGATTTCTGATGGTTGGTAATGCTGGTTGTAATGTTGCCTACGGTTTCTGGACGCATTTTAGAGCACTTATGATATGTACGTAGATAAATGTCTTTAAAAACTGACGGTCACTGTCATAGCCGAGGACACAGACATATTCATAGCGGAACTATATTGATTCCTAGTTGACTACGAACTCTTGACGACCGGTCTGGCCTAGTGGGTAGTGACCCTGCTTATGGAGCCGATGTTCCTGGATTCGATTCCCAGTCAAGGCATTTATTTGTGTGATGAGCACAGATATTTGTTCATGAGTCATGGGTGTTTTCTATGTGTTTAAGTATTTATATGTATCTTTCTTTTATATATCGTCGTCTAGTACTAACAACACAAGCCTTACTGAGCTTACCGTCTGCTCGTTTGCCTCCTATATCATAAAAAAAAGGTCGATTTATGTAAGATTGTCCCGAAATATTTATTTACTTATTTACTAAAAGATGATTTCTATAAAGATTAACTACCTACTGGTCGGTTAGTGACACTACTTATGGAGTGGAAGATCCCGTGTTCGAATCAAGGAAAGGGCATTTATTTATATGTTTATATATTTATATATGCGAGGAGTCACAAGTACGTTGCCGACCTTTAAGATCTCTATACGCTCTTTTCTTGAAGGTTTAGAGGCTAGTTAAAGGCTGTTAGCTTCTTTCTCTTTTAGTCTGTCTATGACTCCTCTCGTCACTTCAGCTCATATTGGTAGAACTGGTTCCGGGTATGAACTCCTTAGCGCGCACAAGCTTTTTGCTGAAATCGCTGGTGACCGAAGACCTGGCGGCTTCCTCGCACAACGTATCAGCATTGCGATACAACGAGGAAATGCCGCCATCATCCTTGGTACAATGGCCTGTTATAGATTTAAACTTGTTTTAGTATTTGTACTGTTGTAATTAGAGGAATTTCCTCCCGCGAACGCTCCGGCTGTGGAATGAACTCCCTGCCGAGGTTTTCCCTAGGGACTAAAGTATGAGATTCTTCAAAAAAGGAGTGTACAGGTTTTTAAAGGGTATAGGCAACGCCAATGTGATGCTGAACTGCTTACCATTAGTCGGGCCGTATGCTTGTTAGCCACCGTGGTTATGTTATTAAGTAACCAAGGGTCGATTCTTACGAAGCTGGTCTAGAAACGTGGTTGGCCGAGTAATCAAATCTGCGGCTGTACAAGGCTGGGTCGGGTCTGGTACAGTCAGCGTCATATAGTTAGTTGCAGTCAGTATGGTCAGATATATCCTAACGATGTAGAATATAATAAAGATTAGGGTGTTTCACGTTTGTATGGAGAAAAAAAAGAGGTGATATTTTTCCTGACTTCGCAAACTTTTAGAGTCTCCCTAATCTAAAAATGATATGTTTTAAATTTCAAGGAGAACAGATGACATTAAGGGGTCGCACTCTTCAATTAAGTGGAGTAACTATCCCATACTAGATCTCTCTAGATAGTTATATCCCATACTAAGATCAAAAATTAACTATGTTTTAAAATATCGAAATATAATGAATCGACCCTAAAATAAAGTGAAAAAGTATAATTATTCATCTAAAACACAAAAAAATTACTTTTTCTTTGGAAAAAGGTACGAAATCCTGAATAATATAAATAGAACAATTTAAAGGTAGTCAAATTCCTATTCCTCCACTAAATTAAAAATTTTAATATATCTAGAAAGTTCAGGAATTCGTTATTCTTCACTATAGCCATTGCCAATTACAGAACTTTCTGCCCTCCTCTGTAGAGTCAATAATTATATGGCATAATATAAACCGATAGGGTGCGACCTCTAAATATTGAATAATTTTAATATTATTTCGAATATATAGATTTTTCATGACTAAGAACATGAAACCAAGCGAAGTCTAATGGAAATCAAAAATTTGGAAAAATGAAACACCCTAATAAAGATCTATATCGTTATCGTTCTGTCGGGTGATTGTATATTATTTTTTATTGAGCCGACAAGTATGTGTATTCGGCTAACTATCAAATCAAATCAAATCAAATCATTTATGTTTAAGTGTCAAATAAATGACAGTTGCGCGGGTGCACTGAAAATGTCGTCGTAACATTGTGCCTCGACCATAGATGTATAATAAACGTAGATTCACAATAAGCCCCAAAAAATGGCTCTTAAAAAAAAATTCTCGAACAACTTGGGCGGTACATTTAGTTAGTTTTCTTTGAACCGCTGTCAGTGCAAGTGTCAACAATGACTAAAAAGTTATTACTTTATCAATAGTGAAGTTTGATACTTAATAACTAGAACATTGAGCTCTTTTTCGTTTGATTATATTATCTAAAAGAAGATTATAAATTAGCATTATTAGCATAAACTGGAACGTGATAGAAATGTCATTTAGTGACATATTTTTCTACATAATTTGTTCGAGTGTAGGAGTCCATTTCTTTATGTCAGTGGCTTCGACACATGCTTAGCGTTATCCTTTTCTGAGACCACTCGTAAACCTAAAATTGTTAACATTCCTAGATTTAAGCACACATCTTATTGTCACTGTTTGTGTTTCGAATAGATAATTCATTCATTCATTCAATTAAGAAGTGATCTAGTTCAATGAATTTGATGAATGACGATTTAATTATACAGTGTGGAAAGTTGACTAGGGCCCTGAAGGGAAACTACCTTAAATCCTTGAGTTAGCTCATTTTACTTAAAGGTGACATTCCTTTATTTTTTTAAAGAAACAATATTGCATTCAAAGATTTTCTAAAACTCGCTTGCCTCGCCCGGGACTCGAGAGTGTGTGTGTTTTTTTTTAATTTTAGTTGGTTCGAGTCTTTCCTTCGTCGTCTTTCCTTGCAGGGCCCGAGTTAACTTTCCACACTGTATAAGAATAACTTAAACTTTTTATACTTATAAAATGCTGAAAACTAAAACTAACTATATTTCACAAGTCCCTATTTTATCTGTTATGAGGACTTTTCGGATACACTTCGACCCATTGGGCTTTTGTGTAGCTGTCCCCCGTTGCGCCTATTCCAGAGAATTTTTGTCATCTTGGTTGCCGTGATCGCTACATTTGGCGACCTCAGCATCTGTAAATTGGGTATCCACTGACGTTGCTGCCCATATTAAACAATTAAGTTCCATTTTAATGGTTATGAAAATGGCACTCATTTAATAGTATCATTTCATTGACAGTTCGGGTATCATCGTATTCCGATAAAGCTCCAAGGAAAATAATTTCTCACATAGGTCAAAACTTAGCTAAAGCACCCGGCCTATGTAGTAGTAACGTGTACACGCATGTCGGCGTTCTATATTCAAATGTTGACGTAAGTTCCATATTAATTCTCCGCACAACTACATAGACATGGTGCTTCAGTTAAGTTTTTCACCTATCCACGTTATTGGTGCGACTGTACAATAAATTAGCGATAGTTAGCGAGAAAGTGGTACAGTCAATCATGTCGCGATGATAAGCCTTGAATGGGTGTAGGCGTTTCACTCGTAAAGGGAGTGTATGTTTTATTTATGAGTGTAAAGTAAACTATATCGCTTCTAACTAGGAACAGATTAAATTGTTAAATAAAAGTTAGTTATTTTACCATTTAAGCTGGCCTTCGTACCATATTTTTTTTTTTTTTTTATGACATAGGCGGCAAACGAGCAGACGGATTGCCTGGTGGTAAGCAATTACCGTCGCCCATGGGCACCCGCAACACCAAGGGAGTCACAAGCGCGTTGCTGACCTTTAAAGGGGGGTTGGAGCTATGGGAACCTTACTCACTATCAAGAACACAACACTACACACCTGAAAGGTAACAGTGCTTTTATGGCTGTTGTCTTCTGTAGAAGGAGGTACTTCCCAGTTGGGCTTCTCCAGACTCAAGCTTGATGGTACTTCGCTGTGCCTAACTCTCATTGTTGGACGTAGTTTAAGGACATATCCGGGTCCAGGGTCCGGGTTTTTATAACACTCTTTATCATTTATCTGCATTAAAAACTTCTCATTTACAGTAATATATTCAGACTAGCCTTTGCCCCCGGCTTCGCACGCGCAGAAGAACTCTCTTTTTGACCTCTTCGGAGATGAATATCAAAAAACGCTGAAATTACTTTTCTTGTGTTTGAATAAGGAGTGTTTACACAAAATTTCAAGTTCCCAGCCCTTAATTTTACACAATCCCCATACACACTTTCAACCCCTTTTTTACCCCCTTAATGGTAGAATTTCCAAAAATCCCTTCAAAGTGGGTGCTTACGGTATATAAACTACCTATTGTGAAAAAACCAGCTATCTGGGTTACGCGGTTTGGGCTGTGCGTTGATCAGTCAGTCAGTCAGGACTTTCACGTTTATATATATAGATTATAATTAGACTCCGGATTCTTGTCGCGATGACGTCACAATAGGGTTACTTGGGGAGTAAATGGGAAAGGGAAAGATTGGGAAAAGTTGTTAAGTATAATCGTCTTTATCAGTTTTTGACGTTTTGGTTCACGACCCAGATTTCATCCTATATAGTTAGTTGCAGTCAATATGGCCAAACATATCGGTACAGATTTTTATTTATATAGCAGTAAGGATGTATAAGCATTGCGATACAGCGAGGAAATGCTGCCAGCGTTTACGGCACCATGCCACGGGGGGATCTTTTATTTTAGATAGGTATTTTAGGTTTAGTTTTTAGTTATTTATATTTTTAGTATTTCATTTTATTTAAGTTTCCTTGTGTTTTTAATTTGTTCGTTGGATAAATAAATATATTTTGGCCATACTGACTACAACTAACTATATGACGTTGCGGAGAGTGCTATGGAGGTGATCATAAATATCTGAACATGTAACTACATGTTTGCCGTTTATCGCCTTGACAATTTGTGACCACTTCCACAGCTCCGATATATCTGATGGTGGCTGGACTGAAGAGCTGGCAGCTACCTCATATCACAATTCAAATACTTTATTTCAAACATAAGCCCATATTATTTGTTAGTAATAAATAAAATTAATATTAATACACTAATGTTAGTACCTATTAGTACACACAGATTTACAAATAAAATAAGATAAAAAAGCACAGGAATGAAATTCGCTCCCTTCGTCTGTATTCTCGGAAAGATATAATTTTGGTCTTTTCAAGGCAAAAGTGAATAGGCTAGTGTTATTGAACCAGCGTACTACACCCTCGACCTCGTCGACACTTATCAGGTGTGACTGAGGTCAAACGCTGGTCAGTTCTGTATACAAAAAGGTAACTCCCACATCTATACCGCATCACGTGCAATCACATCCAGTGTTTTTTTTTTTTTTTTTATTTATTTAATAAATCTATTTACAATTCTTAAAATTACATACATCGTCCCGCAAAACTGTTTACACAGTTTGACTGCGGGATCCAATCTACTAACATTAAATAACATAAGAGTCTAATCAACTTACATTAAATACTTAAATTGTTAATTTATATAACCTTAAATTACATACTTTTCAGGTAATGTTGGAAAAGGGCTTTCTTAAATTTGTTTTTCTTTTTTTCATTTCTGATAGCTGCAGGTAAGGCGTTAAATAAATAAGGTAAGCGCTTCTCTATGAGTCTATCCCCATAGTAATTGCTTACTCTGAGGACAGAATATTTACCTGCAGCCACAGACCTGGTGCCATGTTGATGGCTCATTTGAGATAGGTAACTCTCTTGATTGCTATGATGCTGGACTGCTAATAAATATTTGTGCTTTAAAGTGGCTGGAAGAGTTTTACATAATTTAAATAGCTTGTAATAATCATCTCTACATTTATTTTTGGTTTTATTGTTTACTAGTAGCTTTAGAAATCTTATTTGTAACTTTTCAATTTTTTCCAAATTCGTTTTAAAAGTGAGGCCATAGCAATCCAGAGAGTAACCTATAATAGATTCCACTAGGGAGATGTATACACATTTTAGGGTGCTTGCTGGAACTCTATAGCTTAGGTGGTAGAACCTACCCAGAAGGACTCGTAACTTACTACATATATACTCTATGTGCGATGACCATGAAAAGTTTTCATCTATTTTCATGCCAAGGTATGTTATGCACTTAACACGCTCAATTTGTTTACATTGGCATGCGACTTGAATATTATGGAAGCAAGAGAAATCATGGGTGACTATTGAAGGCTCTGGTGAATAGGAAGGGATTAAATAAGGTGAAT
Organism: Grapholita molesta; assembly: GCA_022674325.2. Taxonomy (NCBI): domain Eukaryota; kingdom Metazoa; phylum Arthropoda; class Insecta; order Lepidoptera; family Tortricidae; genus Grapholita; species Grapholita molesta. The sequence continues at coordinate 4,941,599 of CP053147.2, forward strand.
GTAAAATTAATAGTTTAGTTTTATCTGCATTTAAAACTATACCATTATCGTGCGACCACTTGACTACGGCGTCGACGTCCCGCTGCACCGCGCGGCAAACGCGCGTAACACGCGTGCTGTTGTAACGGGCAGTCTAGCCTTCCAGTGATATGATCTCTGCGTGGAAATGCTGCCAGCGTTGGTACCATGCCGCAGGGGCCTTTTTAGATTTGTTAGTAGGTTGGGGCTCATTTAAAAATCATGTGATTGTTTTTTAGGGGGGAGGGGAGTGGGTAAAATAAATAACACGATTGATCACGATGGGAGAGGGGGGCGTCCAAGACCACATCACGTGTACTTTAGTTTAGTTTTAGTAGTGCTGTTTTCGAAGTGATGTAACGACTTCATAGTGAAAAGTGTCGACTCAAAAATCACTCGAAAACTACTTGAGGGTTTAGCGTTAAGATCACCAAATATCACCAAGGATGGGGTCTAAATAAGGCTAAAAACGAACACATGATTTTTGAATGAGACCTTGGATTTGTATTGTTTGTTCTCAAACAGAAACTCTTTTTTGTTCCAGACTCGGAAACCCCAGCGCCTTTCACACCAACCCCGTCAGAGACGTTCACCCCCATCCACCCACCAGAAAATGCCAATCGCCAAGACGACTTCGACGTTAACGAATACTTCGCGCGCCTGCAAGGAACACGATACGTCAGCGCGCCGATCAACACGCACATCGAAAACGCCAACGACATAGAAAAGGAAGATAATCTTGAAGAGATTAATCTGAACGAGAACGATGACACACAGCTACAGCAGAGCATAACAGCTGATATAGCGCAGAACTTCAGCCAATTGCCAACCGTTCTGCCGCAAGTCGCCAGCGCGGTGTTCTCGTCATTCTCTAACATGTTGAGTATGAAGAGAGAGACGACGCCCGGTAGAGAGATACACGCGCCCGCGCAGGTGCCGTTGTCTGGTGGAGAGAGAGAGGTGCAGCTGGTGGGTGTGAGCGAGAGGGAAGCTGTTCCGCCTCCGAGGGAGCCGCCTGTAATGTCTGGTAATATTACTTTTTTAAACTATTATGGTCACTTGAGTGAATAGGCTGTTACTGAACCAGCGTGCTACACCCTCGACCTCGTCACCACTTAAGGTCAATTCAAACACAGCGCGGGCGCGGGTCGAGCGCGTGTCAACACACAGCGCCCGCGCCACACGCACCCGCCCGCGCACACCGGTTGTGTGAAGGTGTTCATTTAAAACTAGCTGAACAATCGCCCAACGGGCCCGCGCCGCGTTGACTCGCGCCCGACCCGCGCCCGCATGTGTGTGAATCGAGCATTACCATCAGATGCGACTGAGGTCAAACGCTAGTCACTCTTTTATAAAATAAAAAAAAACTACGTCCCATATTGGCAGGCTACGTAACTCGGAAATTCGACAGCCGTTAGAGCAGAGAAGTCTTGGAGCATTTTTAGATTCAATCTAGAATAGTTAAGTAGTTACTGTAATTTTAATTATTTTATATGTTTTTATTGTTTGAAATCCGCAAATGACATTGCTGAAAGTTTTAGTTGTAGTCCATCTTCTGAAAACCGGGCGTAAAACTACAATGCGATAAAGTGTATGTTCAGATATTTGTAAGTATTTTGGCCGTTCCGTTAGTTATGCATGTATGGCCTATGGAACCTCATGACCTCCAATGGGGCTTCGTGCCTCTTATTCGGCCCCAAATCACAGTTAGATGTAATTTCAATGATTATTCTTAATTTCGTAACTGGGGTCATTGTGGGGTCACATTATAACCTTCTGAGGTAATGATAGACTTGGGGTACTATCGAAATTGTTTAACATTTCGGTGTTTAATATGTATTTTTCTTTAAATAACTAACAAGGAGTAAGGGTCAGATTCAGAAGGCGGTAATCCTAGACACGGCGCGCATAGTCCGACGGTTCCTCTCTGCAGCCCTAACCACCGGCTACCGGGGCCCTTGAGGCTGAATTAAGATGAAATTAAATAAAAATAATTCAGAAAAAAACTGTACTATATCACACCTGCGTCCGTCCTAGAAATAGTCGTGCCACGCACTATTGGGATCGATCTGTTATCATTCATCACGGACAGCACTATTGTAGCCAATAAGCCTGATATCGTGGTAAAAAAAATAATGGAAAAAAACTGTACCGTTATTATTATGTTTAAACAAGACTGACCAGCGTTTGACCTCAGTCGCACCTCGTGGTAAGTGACGACGAGGTCGAGGGTGTAGCACGCTGGTTCAGTAACAGCCTATTCACTCTTGAAAAGACGCAAATTATATCTTTCCGCGAATACAGACGAAGGGAGCGAATTCCATTCCTTAGCAGTCCGCATTAGGAAGGTAGAAGTATTATAAGTCATTTATTCCATTAGACACAATACATGGGTGCGACGTATATAAATAAATAATAAATATAATAAATATTTTCGGGACAATCTGACACAAATCGACTTAGTCCTACGGTAAGCTCAGTAAGGCTTGTGTTGTAAGTATTAGACGACTATATATATAATAGATAGATACATATAAATACTTAAATACATAGAAAACACCCATGACCCAGGAACAAATATCTGCGCTCATCACACAAATAAATGCCCTGACTGGGAATCGAACCCAGGACCATCAGCTTCATAGGCAGAGTCACTACCCACTAGGCTAAACCGGTCGTTATATTGTACTAACAGATGGTAGTTAGTTGGCTCTTGATATGACAGTACTCGTACTGTCATTTTAAATAATTATTGCAATATTATTTTTACATTATAAAAATACTAAGCGTGTATTTTTACGGTAAGTTACAATACTGAAGTCGTCAAAAGCAGTGAGAATAGAGGCTCTACCGCCTAAAACGATATTCGTACATTTCCAACGATTGTCTATGTCACTCTCGTGACGTCTTAACACGTTCGCCCCCGGTACCGTTTTGTTAAACGCTTATAATATGCCGGTAGAAATTATCTTTATCACTCAAAGCATGCATTTTACGAATTTTTGATTCCTATGCCGCTGTCATAAGTCAAGTTCTTACTCCTGCCAGTGGTATAGGAATACGAACGTTTTTAACACAACTGTTGTGTCGCCGGCATTGGCCAGTTAATTTATCTGAACACACTTACGTGTTACCGGCATAGGAGAACTGCCTATCATTGGAAACACAAATACGTGTCACTGGCATAGGTATTCAATAATTTTTGATCACATACGCTGTGTCACTGGCATTGGAGAATGTTTAATAAGATCACAGACGTTGTGTCGTCGGAGCTGAATGTGTTAATTGGGATAAAAGAGAAAGATGCCCGAAATTTACGAATATCATTTTTGGCGGTAGTGCCTTGGGTATTACATTGCCCCACTCTCACTGAGTGTTTTCTTTTAATGCACTTCCTACGCACTGAATGGGAATAAATCTAGTGTTTCTTATTTCTTTATAATATTATTTCTTGCTTAATTAAATACATTTGTATATAGATATTATCAAACACATAAACATACAGGTATTGAAACATGCGTAGTGGCAGAGGCTAGCAATAGTAAAATATGGGTTGTTATTAACTATGTAAATAATGTATTTATGAAGTCATTATATTGCGCGTGTACATTGTCATACGTCATACGTTAAATGGTGCAATCAACTATTAATTGTCCCTCGTTGCCATAGTTACGATCCCCTGGGTCACTCTTTAAACCACAGTTTAGTTGCATCTAACAATCTATGCTTCAGTTGTCCCCTGGGTGATGGGACAGAATAACAACAACAAATAGTTGATTCACTCAAATGCTAAGCAATGCCTTTACTGCCTTCGAAAATATCAATAGAAATATCTACATCTACACTAATATTATAAAGGCGAAAGTTTGTGAGTGTGTATGTTTGTTAATTCTTCACGATTAAACAGCTGGAGCGATTTTAATAAAATTTGGTATGGAGTTAGCTGACACCCTGGATTAACACACAGGCTACGTTTTTTCCATAATAAACCGCGGGTAACAACTTGGGGGCACAGCTAGTATGATATATGCTTAAGACCGATCAGGCCCTAACTAGCGTCCTCTTCTAAAGTATATAAATAAATATTATGTACAGGACATTCTTACACTAATTGACTGAGCCTCACGGCAAGCTGTTGTGTGTACTATAACTTTATTGCACAAAATATTTTTAAAATGTGCAAATGTCTAGTGGAAACATGTCTCAACCGGTCCTTATTGACAAGTCCCGATGCTAATGGCATTAATGACAGCTTTACTACCGCTTACAAGCGGACCTACTGACATTAGTGTACGTACGATTTAGGTCAAAGATACAGATACGGACAAAGTTGCAAAATATGTATACGTGATATACCTGTAGTTCTAATCTTTATTAAGGTAATTTGTGTAAGATAAGTCTAAAATAAAACCGTCATTAAGGGTCAATTTCTACCTTGAAACAAGCTGAGTGATAGCCTTTTGAGTGGACTCCTTTATTTTCTAGGTTTAAAAAGTTGTGTTTGTTTCACGTAAACAAATTTATTCTTATTCTCAAATAGTAATTAATCATTTTTTTTCAATTGTTTCAGGTCCCGGAAATTTCCGTCTAACTACGAAGAAGAAATATGCACAAATACCTGGTTTAAGTTCCGGAGAACCAGCTCAAATACCGGCTTACACGCCTCCTACTTTCAACCAACCAATTTTCACTCCACCCCAACCAGAGTATAAAGATAATCTTAAAAACACAGAAAACAATATACCGACTATGGATGTTGGTCAAACTAATATAGATTTTAATGCTTTTAGTACACAAAACATTCCAGAAACACGCGATAGTAGACCTAATTTTGAAAATACAAAACATGAAACAAATTTTGTAGCTGCATCGCAATTTCAACAAGAAACTAATCCACAAGCTATAATTCCACCGCCTCCTATGTTTTCTAATCTAGCTAGAAAGGATAGTTCGCCGAATGTTGGAAAGACAATATTACCACCTTCAGTTGCTAGAAGAATAGGCTCTAACAAACCTGCACTAAGTAATCAATCTCCATCGTTCGCTGCAGTTAGCAATATATTTGTACCAGCAGCGATTGCTGAATTGGCAACCCCAAACGCATCGCAACCACCGTTTGGGCAGAGTAATTTAGCTACTAGCTTCCCTTCAAGCTATATACATGATCCGTCTGCAACTCCACCAATGACTGCTGTTTCATCAGTTTTACCACCGACCGCCGCTCTGGCGACTGTACCACAAACTGCAACCCCACAAATGGATTCTTCAATAAATGTTGAAATAGCAAACAAATTTACAATAACAGGAGATCTTCGACCCCCACCGATTAATGCGTTTGATACTCGTTCTGTTTCAAAATCAACAGAGTCAAACTTGCAGCAACCACCGAAAAATGTATTTTCACCTCCACCAGAAATGTCTTTAAACACGTCAACGTCTTCAACGACTCCTAATGCTCAATCGGCATCTGTATTACCATCACCGCAACTTTTTACTCCAGGAAACCAGCCACAACCTTTAGCTCCGCCGCCAATATTCCCTAACTCTCAGGCTGCTGTAAACATACCACCGCCCACAAATATTCCACTATTTTCAAATGCAGCATCATCTACCTCAGTTCAACCTACAAGCAATACATACTTGCAACATAATCTTGCTCCAGGACTGTCTGCTCAAAGTGCAATAACTCCGGCACAAATATTTAACCCTAATCAACATGTTGCCCTACCGAAAAACAGTAACGAGCAACTGGAACAAATGCCTCCTGCAGAACCACCTAAACTTCCAGAACCACCGAAAGCATCAGGCAATACTAATTTCAGGATGACGAAGAAACGGCCACAATATTACGCAGGGCCTATTGAAGGAGTCGGTGCTATTAGCAACAACGTGAAACCAACATTAAGTCCTGTTGCTGCAACTGCGTTTCAAGGCGCCGTTTTTACACCAGAAACTAATACTGCATATCAAGCAGCTATGTTTACTCCGGAGAATGTAACAGAAAATGTTTCGCAAGGAGCTGTTCTAGTCGCCGATAACATTAATGAACAACAACAATTAATTAGCACACCAGTTGTATCAAACAATAGTAACTATCCATCATCCGACCCTGTACCATCCAGTTACAACTTTAACACAACATTCGACTTGAGCAGACAAGCACCGGATGCTTATGAACCGCCAAAACAAGAATCCTCATTTGGCATAATAGGCTCTCTTAAATCTAAACTGTCGTCAATTGATATAAATAAACTACAAAACAGCGTTACAACATTCTTTGATCCCGGATATAATGTGGCAAAAACAGAGGGGACTGAAAATCAACCTACTCATGCACAGAGTCAAGGAATTGAAATATTAGTTGCTAACTCTGAAGCGCAGCAGCCTTATAATTATGATGCTCACCAACATAATTTCACGTATGGACAAGGCGCTATACCTAACGCCAGTGATTATTACAATCAACAAGTCCATAACGTTTATTCGACAAATAGCTATTATTCACAGCCAAGTTACGGGACACATAGTTATGGCCAAAACCCACCACCTGCATATAACGCTGAAATTCCACAAGGAGTAAATCCGTGGGGTGCTTATAACCCAAGCAATGCGGAGTACCAAATGAATCCTGTAGTCGACAACAGTAATATTACTCAAATAGCACCTGCTGCAAGCAACGAATCCATACAAAATGTTTGGGGTACTTATAACCCAACCAGTAAAGATGATAAAAATAGTGCAAGTAATATTCACCTCCTCCTCCTTCCTCTTATACCAACATCTGCCGGAGATTCTGATACTGTTCAAGGAGCCGCCATAACAGGAAATGTTAATGATCCATCTAACTTAGGCTCTCTTGACTGTAACGTTACAGATAACAGCTATAATACTCGCGAACAAACGTTTAATATTGATGCTTCAATGAAAGCTAATGTCTGGGGAAATTATAATTCACCTGAGACTAGCGATGGCCAAGAAAACGTAGAAAATAAAAATAATTTTACTCATGAACCTACGCATGTCGTGGATAACAAATCTGCGCAAAATGCTAATATATGGGATTCTTATGTTCCTACCAGTTCTGGTTATGACAAAAATTTAGAAAAGGAATATGGAAAGATTACAGATGATTCCATTCAAGATGAGCAATCTAATGTATCAAAAGTGGTTGAAAGGCATAATACAGAAATTGTAGCAGAAGCTATGAAAAATCTTCAGATCAAGGAGGTCGGAAATGTAAATGTAGAGGAAACAGAAGACCAAAATGCACCAATTGAGAATATGTCACAATCTACTGTTCCCTATATAAATGAAATGTTATCTTCTTATCTCGATGATAATAGTGAGCTAAAGAGAAGTAATGAATTCAACTACAATATGTTACAAAATCCAGACATACCCGATGTGCGCAATGCGATTGCCACATCAAATAACCCTTTTTTAAAGCCGCAAGTAATATCTGATGAGGTCAGTGAAGGAGCTGTTTCATGGAATTCTAATGAAGAAGAAGTAGACGACCAATCAGCAGCTGAACGACTATTGGAATTGAGTAATGACGATTCTGATAGTGAGAATTTGTGCACGTACGAAAATGAGCCATCGGAGAATCTAGATATCTGTTCAACATGTAGAGAAGTCAGTCATCCTGAACAAAAAGATGAAGATTTGACACATAAATTAATTAAAAATATCACGGCTCCGATACAACTATCGAATCCGGTTGTAGCTCCACTGCCCGAACCGGATATACCTCTGGCTGATCCTGAAGTGTTTGACACAGCCAATCAGTGTGCAGAGATATCACTCATTGCTGATGAAACTATAGAAACATTGCAAATAAAATCAGCTACAGAGTTGTTAAATGAAAATGAAAGCCCCAATATCCAATCAAATTACGGTTGGCGTGCTGAAGCTCCTTTGCCTCCTGGAGAAGACCTTATAGACCATGATTATTCTTTAAAAACCAATCCTGATCCCATTGGATTCTTGACTAATAATAAACTATTCTTTGACAATGCACAGAACTTTGATGATATAAAAACTACCTTAAATGTATCTCAGGAGATCCCAATAGTATTTCAAAGCCAAATGAGTATTCCTAGCGCTCCACCGGCACAAGACTCAGATGATGATAAATCAGATGAGACAGGTGTGTTAGATGTTCAATCGATTGAGCAAGATGCAAGTAAAGATTTTCCTGTTTTTGAAGAATTCGTAATTGAACCATCTGAGACGGAAGATGACACAATAGAACTTAAACATAAAAAGGACGAAGTAAAAGACACTTTTACTAAAAGAGTTGACAGGTTTAAAAAACTCGAAGGAACTGATGAAGCTTCGGAGCAACCGGAATTAGACAATATGCTTAAATCAAATACGAAGATGCTGTCATATTTGGATACGGGAAACTATGCGGTTGAAAATCATTTCAAGAATTCACTGACATCGCCTTCCATTGCAACAATTCCGCCTGGGTTTGAAGATTATGGATTAGTATCAAAAGATGAAGATCACCAATATGACATCATTAAAGTACCAGACACAACGACACAGACAAGAACAACCACGACAGTTACATCTACTGCATTCTCCAGTATGACACATTCAGCAAACGACCCAACAAAGAGCAAACTGCCTGACTTTAGTAGTGCTTTTGGAGCAAAGGCGGGACCTGCAGTAACTACTATTAGTTCTGATAAAACTTTAGATCGAATTAACGCACGCATCGTAGTTAATCCTGAAGCTCCGATTAAAGATATACAGGAAAACAAACCAATAACATTAGAAGACCCTATGAATTTCTTCGCATCAGCTCAAGAGTCTGATGCAACAGAAGGCGTAAATAGATTAGCAAGCTACTTTGCTGCACCAGCTGAAACTAACACGAAGTCTTTTTTTGAATTAAGCCAGGGACAAGACCATTATAGGCAAAATGAAGAGAACGAAGGAACCAAACCTTTTTTTGAATTAAGCCAAAGTCAAAATCACTACAAAAAAAATATTGCCAACATTCCACATGACAAATATTTAGCTAACGTAAAACTCATGCACGACTTGACATCCTGTCAAAATATAGATCCCAATAAAGAGCAAATTGTAAGGACGGTCAACTATTTCACTATAGAATATGACAATGACATTCTAAATTTCAACAATGGCGAACCTAGTCACAATCTAAAAAAAGAAAACATAAAAACAAAACATATCGTAAATAAAGAAATCGACATAGAAAACGAGGAAACCATTGATAATAATAAATCCTTCACTGAAATTGTAAAGAAATGTAAATTTTGTAACGATTCAGCAAATCCCGTTTTGATTAGTAAGGTCGATTTAGACGAACCGGTTAGGTTTAGGCAAGCTATGGATGGTGCAAGCAGTCCGAAGAAGGAAGAAGTTAATATGGACCCGGGAAGAGATAAAGAAAGGAGTGTAAATGTGAAGATAGAAGAGGTTGCATCAGATGGGGATAATAGCGAAGGACTTGTTTTGTTAACTGAGGTATTTATTGTTTGTTTTCATGTAGACAAAAAGTCCGGCTCTGTGTATTATTTTAATATTGGGTCCTTACCTATGAAATTGGCGTTTTGTCAAACAGTTAGTTCGAAAAAACCTCAATTTCATATGTAAGGACCTAATATATATTAAAGTAAGACGACCAGTCTGGCCTAGTGGGTAGTGACCCTGCTTATGAAGCCGATGGTCCTGGGTTCGATTCCCAGTCTGGGCATTTATTTGTGTGATGAGCATATTTGTTCCTGAGTCATGGGTGTTTTCTAGGTATTTAAGTATTTATATGTATCTATCTATTATATATATCGTCGTCTAGTACCTACAACACAAGCCTTACTGAGCTTACCATAGGACTAGGTCGATTTGTGTCAGATTGTCCCGAAATAAAAAAAAGTTTAAAACTACTGATAGGCCTACAGAAAATATCCAAAATTGCTGAAATTTTCACAGGGAAAGTTCGAAAAAGCTCTTATAAAGGTGTGCCAATCAGTCAAATAGCTTATTTGTAGAATAAGCTAGGTTACATAGGTCTTAAAAACTAGTCAGTACTACACATATTCAACCTGCATGCAGGTGTACCAATATTTATTAATTATTGTTACATACAACTAAAATAATCAATTTTATATGCATCATCATCATCTCAGCCATAAGACGTCCACTGCTGAACATAGGCCTCCCCCTTGGACATGTACCGGTTGGAAGCGAACTGCATCCAGCGTCTTCCGGCGACTTTAATCCATCTTGAGGGTGGATGTCCTACGCTGCGCTTGCTAGTCCGTGGTGTCCACTCTCACTTTTCGACCCCATCTGCCATCTTGCCTGCGTGCAATGTGGCCTGCCCATTGCCACTTCAGCTTGCTAACCCGGTGGGCTATGTCGGTGACTTTAGTTCGCCTACGGATCTCCTCATTTCTGAGTCGATCACGTAGAGAAACTCTGAGCATAGCTCTCTCCATAGCTCGTTGAGCGATTTTGAGTTTTGACATGAGGCCGATAGTGAAAGACCACATTTCGGAGCCGTAGCCGAGTCAGGACACACCGATCGCGTGGAGGGTGTATCCTGACTCGGCTTGGAGATGGGTACCAGAGCTTACCCGAAACATGTCGCCTAATGCGATATAATTACACGTGAGTTTATCCGTTTGTAACTATGTAGTAGTAACATCACACACAGTTTTAATTGTATTAAACCCCATTTAGTTTCTACGCCAAACCTTATTAACTGGTATCTACTCTGCCGAGGCTCTTCTAATTACAAATGATCATTAACTAATTATCACTTAATCGATATGGGCTTTTTTAAACCGGCAACTATGACTCAATTCTGAAATAATACTTACAATATGAGGAATTTGAAAACGATAATAACTTAAAGTTATTGTCATTAAAAACGGAATTTCTAATTTAGTTTCAAGATATAATTTGTCGAGCTATGGTGTATCGTGTTCGTGGAAAAGTAAATGTCATATTGTTTTTTTTTTTTACCAACGACTAACTTAAGAGGTTGTCTTGAGCTTTTTTTTAGATTTGTGATTTTTAGTCGAATATGTCTGTCGCGCTGGCGAGCGTGACGCGTAAAACAGTGTGATAAGGACAACTGCAGGTAGTTTCGACGAGAAATCAATATTTCAGTTTTTTTTTTTCGCTAAGTTCAGTTTAGTTTTTTTTTAACTATGCCTTATTGGTATTCGTTTTTCGTACAATAACCGTTCATTCGTTGTGTATTCATTGTGTAGTGTACTTTATTTATTAACTGTTACTGTACTTTATTTTGAAAATAAAATACAGCAAAGCTGTAGGCATTAACTGCTTAACTAGACCTTATCTAGGATAAATCTAAAAAACGCAATGCTGATACGTTGTGCGAGGAAGCCGCCAGCTCTTCGGTCACCAGTTACATCAACCTTTAGAGAAGTTAGATGCTTTGCATTTTCTGAAAATAGTTTTTGCGCGCTGGGACCCCATGGACCTAGCGTCTCTACGCCAAACGCCACAAAATGGTATTCTCTGCCCCGGCTCTTATAATTTGTTCGTTTCAAAATTTCGGCGCTTTCCGCCGCTGCAACCGCTTTTCCAAGTTTCATCTCAAAGGCTTACCAGGCCTCTTGGTAACGGAATGGAAGATAAAACTTACGACACCATTTTTATCCTTTCAGGCATTTTTTTTTGTTTCAAACGAGCACTTATGTCAAAGTCGAAAGCAAAAAAAAAAAACAAATTTAAAAAAGTTGTACGTGAGCAATTTCACTTTCAGGGACACTCAATTAACTTAATTGTCAAATAAAAGTTAAATCAGTGGTCAGTTTAGTGACGACAATTAAGCTTTAAATTTCAATATAATCTACTGTTTTATGTTTAATCCATAAATAATACGTGTTATTGTAATAGAAAAATGCGAATAAAGATGATTTACATAAATATTTCAAGCTTAATTGTCGTCACTAAACTGACCACTGATTTAACTTTTATTTGACGTACCCATTTGTTTCAACTGGCAACACTTTTCCTCCATTAAAAAAAACTAACAATCTTATTTCCCTCAGTCAACAACCAACCTTATGTCTATACGTATACGTTTCAGAATCGCTCGTCCAGCGAGTACGAGCCAGTAAAGCACCATTGGTTCTACCGAGTGGACTGCGACGACAAGTCGACATGGCGCGGATTCTCCGTCACCGACTCGAGGGCTATAGAAAACGCTTTTCTGAGCCGTAAGTGTATTTTTTTATGACATAGGCGGCCAACGAGCAGACGGATTGCCTGGTGGTAAGCAATCACCGTCGCCCATGGGCAACTCCAAGAACTATGAACTTACTCACCATCAGGAACACAACACTACATACCTGAAAGGTAGCAGCAGTGATATTGTGGCTGTGGTCTTCTGTAAGGAGGAGGCACTTCCCGAGTTGGGCTGCCCCAGATTCAAGCGTGATGGTCATCGCTGTGCCCTACCTCTCATTGTTGGACGTAGTTTAAGGACATACCCGGGTCCAAAAACAATCTACAGATACAGTGAGAAATTATTTTCCTTCGGGAAAACTCGGATCTTTATCGGAATACGATGACACCCGAACTGTCAATGAATGATCGTATTAAATTAGTGACAATTTCATATCCATTAAAATTGAACTTTATTGTTGAATGTCAAATATCATTTAACACTTTGACGTTTCACACTAATCAATAAAGTAGATATGAAAATGTCACTCATTTAATGCGAAAAAACTTTTATACATAAATATGAATCGACTAATTATGTATAAAAGTTATTTGGCAAACTAAAATTCATCTTTAGTGAAAGCCCGAGAGATAACTCATTCATTCCTCTTTTATAATAATATCGTCAATTTGGGGTCCGACTTCTGAAATAGTAACGGAGTAATCTTCATAGAGATTCTCATTCATTCTCTATGGAAACCATTTGGTGACTATTTCAAAAATCGGACCCAAGATCTTTTGACATGTTATTGAGTAAGTCAACTTCATTTTTTATCCACTTAGATTATCGTAAAATATCGTGCATCGTAATCTTCTGTCTCTGTTCCAGCTACTCTGAACGAGAGTACTCTGGTGCCGACGGATGGAGGTCGGTACGACGTGAATGTGGTCGGTCGACTCAGAATAGCCGTGTATTGGACGGACAAGCCCACCAATGTCAGGAGGTATGACGAAAACTTTTTAAAATAACCGCCATATGTCAAAAGTTAGACGCCATTTTGAATTCTATCGCTAAATGAGCGATCTCTTTTAGATAATCTTTGGATAGGTACTAACTTTTAGGAAATTATAAATAGAAATTAAAATAATATTTTTTTCTCAAACATACTACGAAATGTATGCGTTAATGGCACGAAATGATGCCAAGAAGTTGCACATTTATGGACTCGGCCGTGAATAAATGTATGGAGTTAGTATGAAAAGCACATTATTGTCCGCAGCTCTAACTTTTTAAATTTGCCAACTAAGATTAGACTGACGAAGGAAAAAATACATACATCCAAGTTACAATCTCTTTGAAAGCATAATTGGTATTATAATAATCGGTTAAACATGGTGCTGAAATAGCTTTTTCCAATGTGAATTCATTAAAAAAAAAAAACGAAATCTATGAACCATAGATAGTTATATTTTTATAAGCAGTTAAAAAAGGTGTACGAATAGCTTTGTCGAATTTGTTTTTTTTTTTGTATAAAAAATAAAAAAGGCGGCAATTCAAAAATGTACTTGATTGCTTTGTTAGTATTTTAATTTTATTATTTTCTTGAAATGTTTGAGAACAGCACTATACAGGCTTCGGCCTGAACAGGGATTAAAGGACTGAATTTATCCGGTCTCGTCTCCGACTCAGCCGTCTACCGCTGTCCTTAAATCCCTTACTTCACGGCCTCTGCAGTAATGTACTATTTATTATTCCTTATAAATAATTTATGGATTTATTATTGCTGTTTTAACATTTTTCGGAAGTAATTGCTACAAAAATTACATTTTCAGCCAACTCTACAAAAGTTATCTAAATAATGTCATAATTATTTTACATCGTATTCTGTATTTATCGATATACATATGTATAATCGGTAGTGGATAAACGAGAAGTCTCTAAGACAGCTCAATAATGGTACCAGAATTCCGATGACTGCTCCTCACTATCAGATAAGTCAACGTATGCCCTATCCATTTTTTTTTCAGATGTAGCTGGTTCTATAAGGGCACCACCGACGCCCGCTACATTCCTTATACTGAGAGCGTGGCTGAAAAACTAGAGGTATCTACTTTTAACCTTGCCAGTTAATATAGGTGAAAAACTTAGCTGAAGCCAGGGATAGACTAGGGGACAAATGTCCGGCGACAATTGTCGGCGAGATATCAAACGAACTCGACCGACAAGTCCGGCGACTTCGCCAGACACTTGCAGGCATAGTCGTGGCTTGTCGGGCGATGTCCGGCTACGTCGATCTATGTCACCCGACGTCGCTGGCGTTACGGGTTGCAGGACATTTGTTCTCTAGTCTATCTCTGGCTTAAAGCACCTGTCCTATGTAGTAGTAACGTGTGTACACGCATGTCGGCGTTCTATGTTCAAATGTTGACGTAAGTTCCATATTGATTCTCTGCACAACTACATAGACATGGTGCTTCAGTTAATTTTCACCTGTAAGTGTAAAGTATTTTAGATTATACAAGGCGTCCCACGGCTAAGCCACATGTAGGAAAAGTACCTCGAATATTGCAGACGGAATATTTTACCGAAACAAGACAATATTTTAATTTTATAACAATTTAAGGTAATGGCACCAATTTTGGACACTTTTAGCTGACAGGCACCAATGATGGACACTTAGTTCTTATTTCAAAAATCATAAAGTTATAAATTGAATATGTCCCAACAAACGCACAACACTTAACTCCTTTGAAATAAACACTAATGTTCATGATTGGTTCCTTGTCCATTGCTGGTGCCGTCACCTTAAACTACATTCATGGATTTTTAAATATTTACATGATTGAACCGGGATTCGAACCCGCAACACAAGCCTCTGTGAGACCTCTACATAGTACAATATAAATAAGTTGTTTTTTTTTATTTCATTATGTATTATATATGTTATTGCTTAGTTTCTCAGCGCATTGGTATATACTGTAATGCTGAGTTACATTGTTCTTCTTCAGGTGGAGTACCGCCACGGCCTGACGACCGGAGAGTGGCACCGAAGACTGGTACTCCCCAACAATGAGCTGGTGGTGATGCACGGCCCAGCAGTCATGGTGCATTTCCTGCAGGCCGGGGCCACTGACGCATTCAGTGCACCGAACGTGAGACTTTTGTTTTATTCTTCCCTATCAGGACCCGGGTATGTCCTTAAACTACGTCCAACAATGAGAGGTAGGGCACAGCGTTGACCATCACGCTTGAATCTGCAGCAGCCCAACTGGGGAAGTACCTCCTTACAGAAGAGAGCCACAATAGCACTGCTACCTTTTAGGTATGTAGTGTTGTGTTCCTGATGGTAAGGTTCCCAGAGCTTCAACAACTTTCAAGAAGACCACAGCCATAATAGCTTTAAGTCAATGCCATATTAGTTTTAAATCCTGCGTACGAGTATGAAGATGATCAATGCCGGTAGACTGAATATTACTTTTTAGAAAGAATATGTTTTTAATTGAAATCAACTAAGAACCAAAAAAAAATTTAACTTAGCGGCATAGTGCAATGCTGGCAGTATTTCCTCACTAAGGTAGCTGCCAGCTAATTAGTCTCAAGTGGCCTTTACTGAATTATATGTGTATTCTTCAATGTTATAGTAGTTCCCCTTTTTTTTGCGAAGTAAAATGCATTTACGTATTCCCCCAGCCCCGGGGTAGGGTCTTACGGGGGTATGTGGGACTCGCCCTTCCAGCCTCTATAGTTACCTACACTTACCCATAATACTGTTTCAGTTATTAATTCACTCCTGACTCGGAATCAGTAACAATAAGTTGACAACTTTTCAAATAAGTCAAATTAGTTACTCTTCATTAAAAACGGTAGTTTATTGTATATGGTAGTTTATTGCAGTCTTCTTTAAGGAGGAGGTACTTCCCCAGTTGGGCTTCTCCAGATTCGACCTTGATGGTACTTAGCTGTGCTCATAGTTTAAGGACATACACGGGTCCAAAACTTGGAACTTGGGTATTTTCAAGGCAAGAGTGAATAGGCTGTTACTGAACCAGCGTGCTACACCCCCGACCTCGTCGTCACTTACCATCATGTGTGATTGAGGTGAAACGCTGGTCAGTCTTGCATAAAAAAACATACCAACAAGTTGCAAACCAAAACCGTCTCCATTTCGTAACTAGTTACGATTTAGCCTTTAAATTCCGTTCGAAACTAGCCATTACCACTGTAATAAAATTCCCCATTTCGTAACCAGTTACGATTTAGCATTTGAATTCCGTTCGAAACTGGTTACCTACTTTAAGTTTTGATTAGAGAATCAAAACCCAAAGTAACTAGTTTCGAACGGAATAAAGTGACTAGAAGAGAGAATAGAGATTCTAGTTAGAATAGAGATTCTAGTTACCAAAACCCCCATTCCTTACCTATCCTTGTCCATCCCAGCTGTTTACCTTCGGGAAGCGGGTTTACCGGAACCCCCCCAAGTTTAAGATGTCCATTGATCAGCCAGCGAGCATCGACCACCTTCTGCTGCTGGTCCATGGAGCCGGCGAGTGGAGTTGTCAGAAGGATAAGATCGTTAGTGGAGCCATCATCCATATTTCCATATCCATACTAATATTATAAATGCCAAAGTAACTCTCATACTGATATTATAATTGTGAAAGTAACTCTATCTGTTACTTCTTCACGCTTAAACCGCTGAAGCAATTGGGATGAAATTTGGTATGAAGAGTTTGAGTTACGAGAAAGGATATAGGATATTTTTTATCCCGCAACCATAATTTAAATACGGGTATGGTTGGCCGACAAACTCGCGAGAAAAAGCGTATTAGGTCTGGCCTGCTAATGAAGCCGACTGCCCTGGGTTCAAATCCCAGAACGGACATTTATTTGTGTGATACAGGTATTTGTTCCTGAGTCATGGGTGTTTTCTACGTATTTAAGTATTTGTATATTATATATATCGTCGATTGAGTCACAACAGAAGCCTTCTTGAGCTTTTATCTGTAATATTTATTTTATTATTTATTTATAACATTCTTTAGCGTAGAAATGTTCTGAAAGTGGTATTTTTGTCTGCGTTTAATTCCCTCAAATATGCTATAGGTGAAAAAGTTAGCTAAAGCACCCGGCCTATGTAGTAACGTGTGTACACGCATGTCTGCGTTCTATATTCAAATGTTGACGTAAGTTCCATATCTCTACACAACTACATAGACATGGTCCTTCAGTTAAGTTTTTCACCTATAGACAATTGCATTTTTTTTTAGCAGTCCACAATGCGGCCTCGTGTTGTTCGTCGGGGCATAGACGAGTCGGAGATAGAGGACACGGAACCATCGAGCATAGACCACCTCCTGTTGCTATGTCATGGCGTCGGATCCGCTTGTGACATGAGGTTCCGGCCTGTCGAGGAAGTTGGTACGTAAAATTCTGATACTGCTAAATATACAAAATATCATTCTTAGGATAAAGGAAAAGTGGGATATGGAAAAGTGGAAAAAGGAAAAGTGGAAAAGCAACTGCCTCGGGCGCAGCGATCGATTATGTAGGTTATTCGCCAGTAGCTGGTCACATTATTTTTTTTCTATTTTTCTTATAATTAAATTAGAAAGAAATTTGAGACTTTGATGCCGTTAAGTGTATACCCTGGCGGTAGATGTGTTTACACGCCATGCCATGATGACGTATACGACGAGGGATAGATAGATAAAAAATGACAAGTCTAAGCGGTCCTCGAGTGACCTGAGCAGTGATTCAGTGGTTGTGGGTACAGTCAGCAGCAATAGTTGCTAAGCGTTTGAAGTGTTCAAAATGACCTACACGCGCTCTTATTCTCTTGCCAATAGAGACTTGTTGACCTCATTTTGAATACCTCAAATGCTTAGCTACTTCTGCTGCTGACTGTACAAGTCCCGCTGGGAGTCCATTTTTTTCTATTCTTCTTTCAATTTAAATCGAATAAACTAAACTAGGTACTATTATTTTAATTCCAGTGGACGACTTCCGAGCAACCACTTTGCAGTTGCTGCAGTCGCACTACAGAAATTCTTACGACAATGGAATCGTGGGCAGAGTTGAGGTATTTATACCCTTGAAGTATTTAACACCTATGCTTTTTATATGAAAATATTTTACTCTATAATAACTAAGATCTTAGAAGAGATCGCTTATTAGCTATAAGACCGCCTGTTGTTATTATTACTATTTTTCTTTGTAATGTTTAATTTGTGGTGTACAATAAAGAGTATTCCATTCATTTCATTCATTCATCTTTTTTATTTATTTACTTGCTGCCCCGGCGAACTTTATACCGCCTGAAAGTCTATATATGTCTTTTTTTTTTAATAATACTTGAACTATACGATCACAACGAACCCAAAATCGTCCAAATCGGTTCAGCCGATCTTGAGTTATAAAATCCGGAACTAAACTTTCTTTTATTAATATAGATAAGATTTGCGAATTACGATTAAACTGATTTAAATAATTGATTACTTGTAGTCTCTTACTGTTAGATGTTACCCTTGGTTTACAATTATCTATGTATTAACGTAGGTACAGTCAAGGCAAAATATATCAATACGGAGAAAGTTCCAAAATAATAATGTGCTTTAATATCGATGATGATTAATATACATGTATATTAATTTGACACTTTGTTCGCATCGATATCTCTGACCTTGACCGTACTATCCGGTATCCGGTTGCATACTACGCCACTATCTGGTCCAGGTCCAACCTAGCAGTACGATACGGAATAGTCACCGGATATGCCGGATACAGAATAGTGGCCCGATATGCCGGATACCGAATAGAGGCCGAATATCCGTTGTATTTCTATTAATAATGTATTATTTGTGCAGGTGCTCCCGATATCGTGGCACGCGAGCCTCCACTCCGGGCCGCGCGGCGTCGACCGCCGCCTCGGCCGCGTGACGCTCGCGTCCATCCCGCGCCTGCGCAGCTTCACCAACGACACGGTGCTCGACGTGTTGTTCTACACGAGCCCGCACTACTGCCAGGTACTGCGACCTCCCCCGTGGACCGCCGCCTCGGCCGCGTGACGCTCGCGTCCATCCCGCGCCTGCGCAGCTTCACCAACGACACGGTGCTCGACGTGTTGTTCTACACGAGCCCGCACTACTGCCAGGTACTGCGACCTCCCCCGTGGACCGCCGCCTCGGCCGCGTGACGCTCGCGTCCATCCCGCGCCTGCGCAGCTTCACCAACGACACGGTGCTCGACGTGTTGTTCTACACGAGCCCGCACTACTGCCAGGTACTGCGACCTCCCCCGTGGACCGCCGCCTCGGCCGCGTGACGCTCGCGTCCATCCCGCGCCTGCGCAGCTTCACCAACGACACGGTGCTCGACGTGTTGTTCTACACGAGCCCGCACTACTGCCAGGTACTGCGACCTCCCCGTGGACCGCCGCCTCGGCCGCGTGACGCTCGCGTCCATCCCGCGCCTGCGCAGCTTCACCAACGACACGGTGCTCGACGTGTTGTTCTACACGAGCCCGCACTACTGCCAGGTACTGCGACCTCCCCCGTGGACCGCCGCCTCGGCCGCGTGGCGCGCGCGTCCCGCCCGCGCCTGCGCCGCTTCACCAACGACACGGTGCTCGACGTGTTGTTCTACACGAGCCCGCACTACTGCCAGGTACTGCGACCTCCCCGTGGACCGCCGCCTCGGCCGCGTGACGCTCGCGTCCATCCCGCGCCTGCGCAGCTTCACCAACGACACGGTGCTCGACGTGTTGTTCTACACGAGCCCGCACTACTGCCAGGTACTGCGACCTCCCCCGTGGACCGCCGCCTCGGCCGCGTGACGCTCGCGTCCATCCCGCGCCTGCGCAGCTTCACCAACGACACGGTGCTCGACGTGTTGTTCTACACGAGCCCGCACTACTGCCAGGTACTGCGACCTCCCCCGTGGACCGCCGCCTCGGCCGCGTGACGCTCGCGTCCATCCCGCGCCTGCGCAGCTTCACCACCGACCCGGTGCTCGACGTGTTGTTCTACACGAGCCCGCACTACTGCCAGGTACTGCGACCTCCCCGTGGACCGCCGCCTCGGCCGCGTGACGCTCGCGTCCATCCCGCGCCTGCGCAGCTTCACCAACGACACGGTGCTCGACGTGTTGTTCTACACGAGCCCGCACTACTGCCAGGTACTGCGACCTCCCCCGTGGACCGCCGCCTCGCCCGCGTGACGCTCGCGTCCATCCCGCGCCTGCGCAGCTTCACCAACGACACGGTCCGCGACGTGTTGTTCTACACGAGCCCGCACTACTGCCAGGTACTGCGACCTCCCCGTGGACCGCCGCCTCGGCCGCGTGACGCTCGCGTCCATCCCGCGCCTGCGCAGCTTCACCAACGACACGGTGCTCGACGTGTTGTTCTACACGAGCCCGCACTACTGCCAGGTACTGCGACCTCCCCCGTGGACCGCCGGCTTGGCCGCGTGCCGCTCGCGTCCCTCCCGCGCCTGCGCAGCTTCCCCAACGACACGGTGCTCGACGTGTTGTTCTACACGAGCCCGCACTACTGCCAGGTACTGCGACCTCCCCCGTGGACCGCCGCCCCGGCCGGCTCACGCCCGCGCCCCAGTCGCGTCTGCGCAGCTCCACCACCGACACGGTCCTGGACGTGTTGTTCTACACGAGCCCGCACTACTGCCAGGTACTGCGACCTCCCCCGTGGACCGCCGCCTCGGCCGCGTGACGCTCGCGTCCATCCCGCGCCTGCGCAGCTTCACCAACGACACGGTGCTCGACGTGTTGTTCTACACGAGCCCGCACTACTGCCAGGTACTGCGACCTCCCCGTGGACCGCCGCCTCGGCCGCGTGACGCTCGCGTCCATCCCGCGCCTGCGCAGCTTCACCAACGACACGGTGCTCGACGTGTTGTTCTACACGAGCCCGCACTACTGCCAGGTACTGCGACCTCCCCCGTGGACCGCCGCCTCGGCCGCGTGACGCTCGCGTCCATCCCGCGCCTGCGCAGCTTCACCAACGACACGGTGCTCGACGTGTTGTTCTACACGAGCCCGCACTACTGCCAGGTACTGCGACCTCCCCCGTGGACCGCCGCCTCGGCCGCGTGACGCTCGCGTCCATCCCGCGCCTGCGCAGCATCACCAACGACACGGTGCTCGACGTGTTGTTCTACACGAGCCCGCACTACTGCCAGGTACTGCGACCTCCCCCGTGGACCGCCGCCTCGGCCGCGTGACGCTCGCGTCCATCCCGCGCCTGCGCAGCTTCACCAACGACACGGTGCTCGACGTGTTGTTCTACACGAGCCCGCACTACTGCCAGGTACTGCGACCTCCCCCGTGGACCGCCGCCTCGGCCGCGTGACGCTCGCGTCCATCCCGCGCCTGCGCAGCTTCACCAACGACACGGTGCTCGACGTGTTGTTCTACACGAGCCCGCACTACTGCCAGGTACTGCGACCTCCCCCGTGGACCGCCGCCTCGGCCGCGTGACGCTCGCGTCCATCCCGCGCCTGCGCAGCTTCACCAACGACACGGTGCTCGACGTGTTGTTCTACACGAGCCCGCACTACTGCCAGGTACTGCGACCTCCCCCGTGGACCGCCGCCTCGGCCGCGTGACGCGCGCGCCCACCCCGCGCCTGCGCAGCCTCACCACCGCCACGGTGCTCGACGTGTTGTTCTACACGAGCCCGCACTACTGCCAGGTACTGCGACCTCCCCCGTGGACCGCCGCCTCGGCCGCGTGACGCTCGCGTCCATCCCGCGCCTGCGCAGCTTCACCAACGACACGGTGCTCGACGTGTTGTTCTACACGAGCCCGCACTACTGCCAGGTACTGCGACCTCCCCCGTGGACCGCCGCCACGGCCGCGTGACGCTCGCGTCCATCCCGCGCCTGCGCAGCTTCACCAACGACACGGTGCTCGACGTGTTGTTCTACACGAGCCCGCACTACCGCCAGGTACTGCGCCCTCCCCCGTGGACCGCCGCCTCGGCCCCGTTACCCTCGCGTCCCACCCGCGCCTGCGCCGCGTCACCAACGACACGGTGCTCGACGTGTTGTTCTACACGAGCCCGCACTACTGCCAGGTACTGCGACCTCCCCCGTGGACCGCCGCCTCGGCCGCGTGACGCTCGCGTCCATCCCGCGCCTGCGCAGCTTCACCAACGACACGGTGCTCGACGTGTTGTTCTACACGAGCCCGCACTACTGCCAGGTACTGCGACCTCCCCGTGGACCGCCGCCTCGGCCGCGTGACGCTCGCGTCCATCCCGCGCCTGCGCAGCTTCACCAACGACACGGTGCTCGACGTGTTGTTCTACACGAGCCCGCACTCCTGCCAGGTACGGCGCCCGCCCCCGGGGCCCGCCGCCGCGGCCGCGTGCCGCTCGCGTCCATCCCGCGCCTGCGCAGCTTCACCAACGACACGGTGCTCGACGTGTTGTTCTACACGAGCCCGCACTACTGCCAGGTACTGCGACCTCCCCCGTGGACCGCCGCCTCGGCCGCGTGACGCTCGCGTCCATCCCGCGCCTGCGCAGCTTCACCAACGACACGGTGCTCGACGTGTTGTTCTACACGAGCCCGCACTACTGCCAGGTACTCCGCGCGGCTTGCCGGCCTCCACAGGCCTCCACAGGCCTGCAAAGTAACTTTTTTTACGACAATTATCCATACAGAGGCAAGAATGGCGGGTGTCATAGCAAACAGCTGATGTTAATTTTTCATACATTTCGATTTCATTGTTAGTTGTGATTTAGCAAATTTCATTTTTTGAAGCATTTCTTTTATTTCATTGTATGTTTGAGCACTATACATGCCTCGGCGTGAAAACAGATTCCCGGCCTCTTATCACTATCCGGCTTCCAGTATATACCCACTTGGCCGGAAATCCTCATATTCCCGGCCTCTGATGTAATGTACTATTTGTCAAACATGCACTACAATGTTAACATTATGTTCCTTATAATAGGCTTCGAAGTATGTCGTTGTAGGTTTGGCTAGTCGAGAGGCACGAGAGGTCGTTAAGGTTGACATTGCCGGCCTAAGGCCGGTAAGGTCCTCTTTTTTAAATGACATTTCACATATATTTGTGACATCTTGGAGATTGGCCATTAGAATAATATTGGTGATTTTATGCCATTCTGCCCCTACGCCTATTAAAAACACTAATCAAATTTTCGTTCATTTTGCTGTTTCATTGGGCATGTTTATTTTAATTTTTTTCTGAAAATTAAACTTTTATTTCTTGGAGATATTTTTAACTATTGTATTGCATGTTTGAGAAAAGCACTATACATACCTCGGCGTAATAAGGGGTTGCCGGCCGAGTATATTTAGACGGCCGAACGCAGTGAGGACGGATTATTACGAAGACGGCAACCCCTTAATTCCCGGCCTATGTAGTGATGTACTATAAGTTTATTTTTTATTTCCAGATGATTCTGGACACAGTGTGCAGCGAACTGAACCGTATATACAACCTGTTCGTGACACGGAACCCGGACTTCAAGGGTCGCGTGTCGCTCGGCGGGCACTCGCTGGGCAGTGTCATACTGTATGACCTGCTGTGTAACCAGCCGGTATGTACCACTTATTTTGGGGATCCGCAGTCAACTAGTACTGTCAAGGTTTGACGACCGGTCTGGCCTAGTGGCTAGTGACCCTGCCTATGAAGCCGATGGTCCTGGGTTCGATTCCCAGTCAGGGCATTTATTTGAGCACAGATATTTGTTCCTGAGTCATGGGTGTTTTGTATGTATTTAAGTATTTATATGTATGTATCTATCTATTATATATATCGTCGTCGTCTAGTACCTACAATACAAGCCTTACTCAGCTTACCGTAGGACTAGGTCGATTTGTGTAAGATTGTCCCCAAATATTTATTTATTTAAGGTTTTTTGTTATACTCGACTGACCAGCGTTTGACCTCAGTCGCACCTGATGGTAAGTGTCGACGAGTTCTAGGGTGTAGCACGCTGGTTCAGTAACAGCCTATTCACAGCTTTGAAGAGACCCAAATTATATCTCCGGGAACACAGACGAAGGGAGCGAATTCCATTCTTTAGCAGTCCGCATTAGGAAGGTAGAAGCGAAACGAATGAATGAAGGTCAGAGAAATGTGAAAAAACAAAGTGTCAAAACATGTATGCATGCACCTTGTAGTCTCAATAACCCTCTGCCACTATGTGACGTCTAACAGACACCTATGCATTGCAAAGTCGCCTTTATGATGTTGACAACAAGATTGAATAGTTTACACTTCACATGACCACGTCAGTTGCACACATGTATACATATTTTGCAACTTTTTCCGTGTCGATATTTTTTTACCTTGAGTGTGTGACCCTCTCCACGAGATTTCAACTCGCACTTGACCATTAAAGATGAAGGTATAGCTCAGTTGGTAGAGCGATGGCCATGTATAACAGGTTTGGACTAGTGGGTAGTGATCCTATGAAGCCATAGGCTACGGCAACTGCTTACCATCAAGCGGGACGTGTGCTTGTTTGCCATCGTTGTTGTATAAAAAACGGTTTGTTCCCAGATTCCGCGGAACCAGGTGAAGGCTCGCGTCGACAAGAACTACATCAGTGGGACGGCAGCTAACAACCCCGCCATGCAATACCCCATACTATGCTTTGAGCCCCTGGCGTTGTATGCGCTCGGCAGCCCTATCGGTAAGTCACTTTAAAAAAAAAAGCATATCATTAACCTGCCTAGTTTATTTGTGCGATGAGCACAGATATTTGTTCCTGAGCCATGTATTTAAACATTGTATACAGGTTGATTCGTGAGACGTGAGTAGGACCGAGCCCACAGACACAGTAAATGATACTGTGTCCTTTAGTATCGCACTTAAGTTAAACACCTGCACCTTTTTCTTGCACTTTTTTGTTAAGAAACAATGTCTTGTTCAGAAATTATGGTCAATATCAACAACTAATTAGTGAACATAAATCCTCTTTATTGCAATGACAGATCTTAGATTATGAAGAAAGTAAATTGCCAAAAGTAGGTAACCAGACTAATGAGTTACGTCTCCTAAATGACCCTGTATTATAACGGGTGTGGTCTCTAATGAGAGCAATAACTTTGGGCATCGTTTCTACACAACAAGCGTAGCATCAATTGTTCTACGACTTTTCAAAATAACTTACAGCTAACTAAATATTAGTATAAAAAAATCCCAAGCAAGCAATGTATTGTAAAAACTAAGAAGTTTGTAAAGGTCAACTAGACTATTGGATCCTATTCCTTGAAAATACTATTTAGCTTCTTCGAAATCTCAAGTAATAAATATTTTCGATATTTAAATCGAAAGAAAAATAGAAAAATTTGACTCGAAGCTTAGACCTGTCAAATTTTTCTATCTTATCCTTCCTGGTATACGTCATCATGGGTGACGTATACCACGTTCTCAATGTAAATTGAGACTTCGATGCCGTTAAGTGTTCAATACGCTGACGGTAGATGTGACTACACGTCACCCATGATGACGTATACCAGGAAGGATAAGATAGAAAAATTTGACAGGTCTAAGCGGTACTCGGATAGCACAATTGGTAGTGCACTGGGCTAGTGATCCAGTGGTTGTGGGTTTGAGTCCCGCTTCGAGTCAAATTTTTTTTCTATTTTTCTTTCGATTTAAATATCGAAGATATTCGCTAGCAGACGTTTCTGCATAATAAAAAATAATAAATATTTTTTTTAAAGTAGTAGAACAAATGTTGCTACGTTCGTGGTGTAGAAGCGGCATCTAAAGTTTATTGCTTATTTTACAGAGCACATCTTGGCTGAGTACCTACAACAAATTTTAAATTTCAAATTCCATTTTTTTTTTATTCGTGATAAACTACAATCATTACAAAACATTACAAAAATGTAACATAAAAACAATCAAAAAGTTTACCACGAAATGGACCAGCCTCAGCATAAATGAATAATTTAATGAGAGGTAGGACAGAGCGATGACCATCACGCTTGAATCTGGAGCAGTCCAACTGGGGAAGTCCCTCCCCCTTACAGAAGACCACAGCCATAATAGCACAGCTACCTTTCAGGTCTGTAGTTTTGTGTTCCTGATGGTGAGTAAGGTTCCCAAAGCTCCAACCCCTCTTAAAGGCCGGCAACGCGCTTGTGACTCCCGTGGTGTTGCGGGTGCCCATGGGCGACGGTAATTGCTTACCACCAGGCAATCCGTCTGCTCGATTGCCGCCTATGTCATTAAAAAAAAAATGCTGACCCGAGAGTCAGCGCTGATCTTCCGGCGGGACCATTGTTGTGGGCCACGGTCGGTGCTGTACAACACTGCCCGGCGACAAATGTGAACGCAGCTATAATGGTTGCGGCCGCCTCACAGTGCCACAAGCCTTCTTGAGCTTACCGTGGGGCTCAGTCAATCTTTGTAAGGCTGTCCTGTAATATTAATTTGATTAAATTCTAATATGCATTAAGGCTGTACGGACCCAGTTATATTTAACGCTGGTTTTATACTGCAGCCATCTTCGAGTGTATCCGAGGTGTGGACATGCTGGGGAGCGAGTTCTACCTGCCCACGTGTCGCAACTTCTTCAACATCTTCCACCCCTACGACCCTATAGCGTACAGGTATAACCCTTTTTGACATGTCATCTAACAATCATGTCAGCACGCCATGTCACCTGACAATCATGTTATCACTTAATGACATCTAACAATCATGTCAGTATGCCATGTCATTTGGCAATCATGTCAGCACGCCAGGTCATCTGGCAATCATGTGATTACTCAATGTCATCTAACAATCACGTCAGCACGCCCCATATCATCTAACAATAATTTCGTCACTTATTGTCATTTTACAATCATATCATCATTTGATGTTATCCAACAATAATTTCAACACTAAAATCAACGTTACACGTCATACGTCATGTAATCACTGCAACAATCATGTCACCACTGAATGTTATCTAACAATCATGTCGTCACACTATGTCATCTACCCATGTCTTCACTGAATGTCATCTAAGTAAGATACTATTGAGAACATAATCAACTTGCATTTGAGGAGTGTCTTTCAAAAAGGCTTATTTCTTATGTACACAGGGGTTATTTTTGCCCGATTGCCATAAAGAAATAAGCCCTTTTGAAAAAACTCCTCATTTAGGCACTGGTCCCATCGCGAGCTAGTAATCTATGAGCTATCAGCTATTTCAAGGGACAAAAGATAATCGCTCCCGTGTAAATAAAAGAGAGATATATATTTATAGCTCATCGCCCGGCGATGAACTACGATCGCCCGGCTATGACATATATGTCTCTTTTATTTACACGGGAGCGATTATCTTTTGTCCCTTGAAATAGCTGATAGCTCGCGATGGGACCAGTGCCTTAGGCCTGAGGAGGCTACTAGAAATTGTATTTATACCAGGATTGAGCCGTTGGTGAACCCCCAGCTGCAAGATGTGAAGCCGTCTCTGATACCGCATCACAAGGGCAGGAAACGAATGCATTTGGGTGAGCAAAATTATATTTTCACCTTACTAGCTCCGAAAGAACTGTTTTATTCTTTAAAAACAGATAGCATAGTTGCATTTTATTCACAAGAGTGCAAAGTAACTTCATACAAATTGTTTATTAGTTTATTACTAATCGAGTGTTTTTATGTAAGCTGCTTGGATTTTGTTTTATTTAATGTTTTTGAATGATAAATGAATAATTATGGATTCCAATAATTTAGAATACATATTAAAGTTTTTGAGTTAATTTTTCCCTCGGTAGGAAAGTGTGTTCCCCTCTCGTGCTTTCTAAACCCTCCCAATGCTCAAGATTCCACTCTTTGACCCACTCGCTGTGCTCGTGGTTCAATATTGGAATCTTTCGCTAGCTCGGGTCTCAATATTAGCACGAGAAGGTAAACTCTAACTTTGCTCCCTTGTATAATTTTAGGCTTTTTTTCTTTTCAGAATTGTCTGTTACTTATCAGTGTTGCCAAATGAATATTTAACCATTTTGTATCCAGAATTGAAGGACACCATGGCCCGTGTGGGCGCAGACTTGAAACAGAAGCTGGTGGAGTCCATCAAGAGCACCTGGTCTTCCATGTGGTCTTCGGCTGCGCCTTCAGACCACCAGCTCGAGAAGGTCAGGACTTAGATGAAAATAATATTTTTTTTTATAGACTTTTGTATATTAACGTCATGATAAAAGTAACCTTTGACCTGAAAATATAATATAGCTTTGGGGGTCACATATATCTGAACAGGCACTTTATGTCCTTGACAATAGAGGCGTTGTTTAGATATTTGTGACCACCTCCACAGCTCCGATATATCAGATGGCGATTGTACCCACAGATGTAGTGTAAAACTATTTTCAATAGGAAAACTCGTATCTCGACCGAAATACGGCACCCGAACCGTCAATTAATAATTTAATTTTATGAGTCACATTTTCATATAAATAAATAAATAAATATTTCGGACATACCTACACAAATCGACCTAGTCCCACGGTAAGCTCAATAAGGCTTGTGTTGCAGGTACTAGGCGACGATATATATAATAAATAGATACATATAAATACTTAAATACATAGAAAACACCCATGACTCAGGAACAAATATCTGTGCTCATCATCATCACACAAATAAATGCCCTGACTGGGAATCGAACCCAGGACCTTCGGCTTCATAGGCAGGGTCACTACCCACTAGGCCAGACCGGTCGTCAAAATATACATTAATATACATTAACTTTATTATTTAATGTCAAATATTCATATTTCACTTTGATGTTTGATACTAAACAATAAAGTACCATATTAATAGATATGAAAATGTCACTTTTAATACACATTTAATACGATTATTCATTGATCACCACTATTTGGTCCACACCCGGCAGTCCCAGGGCAACGGCCGCCACGTGGCTTTCTGTAAAGTCCAGCTACCACTTTACAGAACGAAAGTAACTGGGCAATTTCACTTTCAGGGACACCCAATTACCTTAGTTGTCAAATAAAAGTTAAATCAGTGGTCAGTTTAGTGACGACAATTAAGCTTTAAATATTTATGTAAATCATCTTTATTCGCATTTTTCTATTACAATAACACGTATTATTTATGGATTGAACATAAAACAGTAGATTATATTGAAATTTAAAGCTTAATTGTCGTCACTAAACTGACCACTGATTTAACTTTTATTTGACAATTAAGTTAATTGAGTGTCCCTGAAAGTGAAATTGCCCTACTACCGTACACTGGCTCTAAAAGCAAACTTGTTATTCGATTGATTTGCTACAATCATTTGTGACATTGGCGAAATCATACGAAGTGATGGAAGCCATTTTTTTTAAACTATCTATCTTTCTGTCATTCAATGACAGTTCGGGTGTCGTCGGATTCCTATAAAGATCCGATCCCGAAGGTAAATCATTTCTCACTAATTCTTTACACCACTTTTTGACGACCGGTCTGGCCTAGTGGGTAGTGACCCTGCCTATGAAGCCGATGGTCCTGGGTTCAAATCCCAGTCAGGGCATTTATTTGTGTGATGAGCACAGATATCTGTTCCTGAGTCATGGGTGTTTTCTATGTATTTAAGTATTTATATATTACATTATATCGTCGTCTAGTACCTACAACACAAGCCTAACTGAGCTTACCGTAGGACTAGGTCGATTTGTGTAAGATTGTCCCGAAATATTTATTTATTTATTTATTTATTTTATTTACACGTGTATTTAGAGTAAATCGCCAATCTTTGCCACTAAAGATGAAAGATAAAAATGTTCAATGAACTTTGTTTTCAGGTTGTGGAAGAAGAGATAGAGAAGGAGCAATTAGAGGAAGAGAATGCGAAGGATGAACCGGTCCAGCCTGATGTGGTGAATATGCATTAGACCTTAAAGCACTGGTCCCACCGCGAGCTAGTAAGTAAGCGAGTAGTATCTGCTATTTCAAGTAGGGCTCGCGGTCGTGTCCGTGATTCGTGAACCCGTAGCCGTGCGCCCGGTTTCGTGAATCACGGCAACGGTTTTCTGGTCCGTTCCGCACGTGACATTCGGTTACGTGAATTTAGGGTACGTGAATCCGTGTAGATCCGTGTAGGCGTGATCACGCCTTCACGTATCTTAAGAATAAAACTTAGTCATTATTTATTATATTCCCGGATCCGAATCCGGATTCGACCTGCGTTCGACGTGACACGTACCTGGCCGTGTTCGTGAAATTCGTGATCTTAGTACCGGCGGTGTTAAGAACACGTAGCTACGGGTCGGCGTACGTCACGGATACCAGGAGTCCTAATTTCAAGGGACAAAAGATAATCGCTTCCGTGTAAATAAAAGAGAGAGAAATGTATTTATAGCTCATCGCCTGGCGATAAACTACGGTCGCCCGGCTATGACATATATGTCTCTTTTATTAACACGGGAGCGATTATCTTTTGTCCCTTGACATAGCTGATAGCTCATAGCTTACTAGCTCGCGGTGGGACCTAAAGGCCTACCTGAAGTTGGCGAGGTTACGGTTCTTAGATTGGCAATGTCATTACAAAATCTAGCAAAATAGACTAGCAAGCGCAGCGTAGGACGTCCACCCACAAGATAGACAAACGACCTCATTAAGGTCGCCGTAAGATGCTGGATGCAGGTCGCTTCCAACGTGGAGGTCTAAAGGGGAAGCCTATGTTGAGCAGTGGCCGTTTTGTGGCTGACATGATGATGATGATACAAAATCGCGTTCTGGCAAACGCACTAGCTTCTAGTTCCAAGATACTTTTACGGAGATGTTTCGCTCTCAATATAACTCGCGTTGTCGCGACATTTTGCCTCGGCTAATGGGAGCCTGGTTTCCGCTTGGCAACTGATCCCACGATTCGGCGTAGGCACTAGTTTTACTGATTGCCATCTGAACTTCCAACCCAGACTGTAAACTAGGCCTTATGGGATTAGTCCGGTTACCTCACGATGTTTTCCTTCACCGAAAAGCGACTGGTAAATATCAAAAGATATTTCGTCCATAAGTTCCGAAAAAGTGTGGAGGTGGTCACAAATATAATTAGACGACCGGTCTGGCCTAGTGGGTAGTGACCCTGCCTATGAAGCCGATGGTCCTGGGTTCGATTCCCAGTCAGGGCATTTATTTGTGTGATGAGCACAGATATTTGTTCCTGGGTCATGGTTGTTTTCTATGTATTTAAGTATTTATATGTATCTATCTATTGAATATATCGTCGTCTAGTGCCTGCAACACGAGCCTTACTGAGCTTACCGTAGGACTAGGTCGATTTGTGTAATATTGTCCTGAATATTATTTATTTATTTATATGAAAAACGACTCATATCATTATCAAGGCGATAAAGTGCATGTTCCGATATTTGTGACCACCTCCACAGCTCCGATATATCTGATGGCGACTGTAGGAGCCGGGGTTTGAACCTGCGACCTCCGGATTACAAGTCGCACGCTCTTACCGCTAGGCCACCAGCGCTCTAGCGAATTACCATAAAGATGTTGTGCATCGCCATTTTATTTAAAGTTGTATACTCAACTTTTTATTATTTTGTGTGGTTTCTACTCGGAATCATGAGTTCGTTCGAGCCTGATAGGAGATAATATGTGTCTCAAGCTTTTTTATTCCATTCCGTTACTATTTTTTCATCACACTTGCTCGTAAAAGGTTATTACACGTAAACAAATCGGGCCGTAAGTCTTAAATTACGCCCTAACCGCCGCTGTAAAGTAACTTTCTAATTGGAAAACGTCGTTTAAAGTTTCGGCAAATTTTAAGGTCGGATACAAAAATGTTAAATCTTTATTTAAAAACTGACCCTAATAACTAAAATAAAATATTTCACGTCAATCTAACCATTACTTGTAATTTTTATTCATTTATTTATATATTTCGTTTCAAATTAACTGTTTTAAGATTTTAAGTTTTTACCGGCTTCTGTAGTATCGGACCGTGGCGTGTACGACATTAGCTTTATCTATGGATACGATACGCCATATTGGCTCATGCAAATCAGCTGGTGTAACTCTATAGTCTCTATTTAAAAACGTTGCATGAAATGTGTATGAATTTTAAATCAAGTGTGATGAAAAACATTGTGTGTGCCACAGCCACGCTTTTTTTTATTATACCACAAAGGTGGCAAACAAGCATGCGGCCAGCTTGATGGTAGGCGGTCACCGCAGCCTATGGACGTTTGCAATACCGAGGCATCATTCACGCGTTGCCGACCCCGTAAAAACCTCTTTACACCCTTTTGAATTTAACACTCGTTCCTAATTTCTTGTTTACCGCCCTTAATACACAATGTACTATTAATAAATTTGACATGGTCAGACGCCGGGCGAGATGCTGGGCCGGCTCAACAGCGGGCGACGCATCGACCACGTGCTGCAGGAGGCTCCGTTCGAGATGATCAACGAGTACATCTTCGCCATGGGCAGCCATGTCTGCTACTGGTCAGTGTTGCCAACTTTCCACTAGGCCCATAAACTATTAACCCTTTTAACACCGCTATAGTGGTCGCGTGATTTCGTGCCTGCCACGCCTCCGACCACTAAAGTGGCTATAGCAGACGCTGTCAAAGCAATTGTCCTGCTGAGAGATAAGGTTTATATTTGCTCTTCACTAGTCGATACGTTGGCGTACACGTCACATTTTGACGTGGAAAAGCATTCAAAAGGTTAAACGATAGTAGTTATGCAACCGGTGCACTACCAATTGTGCTATACGAGTACCGCTTAGACTTGTCAAATCTTTTCTAGTTATCTCTCGATTATCATTCGATGCCGTTAAGTGTTCATTACGCTGGCGGTAGATGTGTTTACACGTCACCCATGATGACATATACGACGAGGGATAAATAGAAAAAAATTGCAAGTCTAAGCGGTACTCGTATAGCACAATTGGTAGTGCACTGGGCTAGTGATGCAGTGGTCGTGGGTTCGAGTCCCGCTGCGAGTCAAATATTTTCTATTTTTCATTCGATTTAAATATCAGACTTTTGCTAATAAAAAATAATGAGTATGAATATTGTTCGCAGGGAATCTGAGGATGTGATGCTTCTAATACTCCGAGAGATCTACGACTCCATGGGGGTCCAGCCCGACGTCACCGTGCCCCAACAGACCATGACTGTCCAGAGAACCACAATGGCCGCCGGGGTGAGTGACCAAGAACTGAAAACCAGAGCTTTGACAGCCAGTCTGTAACTCTGCAAACTGCAGTCCATCCCTGTTGTCGGACTGTCATAGATTTTTTTTGTTATACTGTGTGTAAATCTTATACGGGCGAATCTCTTAACGGAGGGTAGAATAGGACATTAGAAATATATTTAGATAACTTTTGCTTAGAAGTACAATTAAAATGTTATTCATATAAAAGAAATCGGCCCGCAATATAATGCAACACAATAGAGTTAAACACTCGTTGACAGTTTCAAAAGCTCATATCGCGTAATGTTCGCAGTACAACTGCACAAAAATTTTACAAAAATTAATTACATACGTATAAGAGGTATTATTAAATATTGTACCTATAATTATAAATAGTTTGATTTGTTTTGATTTTTAAGTACTAGCTACTTTATAAATTAAAAGTTGAAATAGATAAAAAAATATATATAATAATTTGATTTGATCTTAGTTTCATAGATAGCAGCACCATCTCTCTAGCTATATCAGAATCCCGAAACGGATTCATATAGGAGGCGCAAACACGTAGTGTTTCACCTTAGAGCTGGTAAAACGGTGCCTAAAACCGTTAAAATAAACAAGATCACATATACTTGATTAATTTCGACGGGTTCGCTGTGTACGGGTGGCCGAATCGGTTAAGGCGTCAGCCGCGATAGCTGGAGATGCGGGTTCGAATCCCGTCTCGAACACCGGAGGTCCTCGTCGTTTTTTTCTTAAGTATATGTTATCTATTTCAACCTTTAATTTATATAGTAGTATTACCACTTAAATATCAAAGTAAATCAAAATAATAAATAAAAAAAATGATTTGTTCTTAGTTTCATATTTGAATATTTATGTTTTTTTTTTGTTTCAGGGCGAGAGTGTCGTGACTGCAGGTGAGAATATACAATATAACTAGTATTTGCTACCGACTTCGTCTGCGAGGATTCTACATATTAACCTCTACTTTCTTCTTCACCCCTAAAAGGATAATTTCAAGATAATAACTTTTATATATCCTTCCCAGGGATTAAAACTATCTCCATGCAAAAACAGACAGACACACTTTGACTTTGGATCTATATATCTATGTACTAGCTTGTTCCCGCGACTTTGTCAGAGTAATATCCTTCGAGTGACCAATTTTCAATGATTTTTACTTTCACAATATCTCAAATTTTGTGATGTATTGAAATATAAATAAATAAATATTTCGGGACAATCTTATACAAATCGACCTAGTCCTACGGTAAGCTCAGTAAGGCTTGTGTTGTAGGTACTAGACGATATATATAATAGATAGATACATATAAATACTTAAATACATAGAAAACACTCATGACTCAGGAACAAATATCTGTGCTCATCACACAAATAAATGCCCTGACTGGGAATCGAACCCAGGACCATCGGCTTCATAGGCAGGGTCACTACACACTAGGCCAGACTGGTCGTCAAACTTTACAATAATATTGAAATATATTATTGTAAAGTTTAATTTAAGTATGTATAAATCTTTATTTTCAAATAAATATAGAATTACATAACTACTTCATCAAATCTAAAAAAGGCCCTTGAGGCATTGTGCCAAGGATGCTGGCGGCTCCTCGTTGTACCGCAATGCTGATACGTTGTTGCGAGGAAGCCGCCAGCTCTCTGGTCACCAGTTACGTCAACCAGACGCTTCGCGATTTCTGCTAAAAGTTGGACCCTGGGGCCCCATGGACCTAGCGTCTCTACGCCAAACGGTACAAAATGGTACTCTCTGCCTAGGCTCTTATATTTGTAACGTTTACATTTTTCGGCGCTTTCCGCCGCTGCACCCGCTTTTACATTAGTTCGTTGGAGATGGGGCGGCGCTAGTGTGCCTACGCAGTTTCATTATTCATTTGAAAGAGCCACAAAAAGCCATCTCCTCATACAATATTAGTATATTAGTGTAGTATAGAATCGTGTTTAAAATATTATGTAGTAAGAAATCGTTTTTTTTTTCCAGATGCATCTACAAGTCGTCTTTCGTAGTTAGACCGGAATTTGTAGTAGATACCAACTAATTAATTTATCATAATAATTATAACTATTGATCGTAAAACGCGAGAAAATTCGATAGTAATAACTTATGACCAAGTAGACCCGCTTCGGTGCAAATTGGTAGCTGTCAAGTTCTTAGGGATGGATCAAAAAAATATTTATGATATCGATATCGATTAATACGACGTCGTTTTTTGTGAAAAAAGTGAGGTTTATTAATTATTTAGTTATAGTTAATATGTAAATGATTCGTGCTATGAATATAACGATAATTTGTTAGTAATGATTATAATTGAAGTTATTTGAAAAAAAAAATGAAAATATCTTACAAATATAATATTAATTTTGTAATTAAATAGTCCTGTTGTATAAAAGGAATACGTTTAATTGTAATCTTACTCTCATTATGGTATAGAAAAATTGTCGACATAGAGCTATAATTTTCAAGACAAGGCTGTTACTGAGCCACCGTGTTACACCCTCGACCTCTTCGACACTTACCATCAGATGTGACTGAGGTCAAACGCTGGTCAGTCTTGTATAAAAAAAGATTATCGACATACCTCTAAACAAATTTTTACCCATCCCTAAGAACTTGACAGCTACCAATTTGCACCGCCGATAGATGTCTACTTATGAGTTATGACAACTAGTGACATACTAAGCACTTCAAAAGAATTTTACTCGCATTTTATGATCACTGCTCGTAACACAAATTGCAACATATTTATAATTTGTAGCCTTGAACAGACATATTGTTTTTTATTTTACAATTTACTTTAAAGGTTCTGAGGCGTGTTGAAATATACTAGTAAATAATTTCACGGTGATGAGACGGCGCCATGTTTGTGCTAAAGCCTTGGTCTGAATCGGTTTTTGAGTACCGTGCGCTCACGGTGTCGGTCCGAATAATTATTTTTGGACTTACAGAAATCTTGTGACGTCATTTGACAGCGCAAACGTCAAGTTGACGCCTGTCATTTTGTTCCTACAATTAATATGTGCGGAATGTCATGTTGACAGTTCGAATGACTCACACCGGTTCGAATCAAAACGGCTTTTTAGTGACTTTGAGCGCGTTAAGTGATTCGGACCAGCTGTCAGTGTGAGCGTGATTCGGACCACGGCTTAAATTGACAGGTTTTTGACAACTACTACTACGCTGTCAAATTTGAAGCGATTTTCTCTGACAGTTTCATTTAAATATTGATGTGATGTTAGACAATTAAATGCTTGAATTGCATAATATGTTTATTTTTATGAATTAACAGTAAAACTACGATTAAATTGTGTAAGGTCCGCAAATTGCTATTATTGAAATTTTCAATAAAAATATGTAAATATTAAGTAAAACTAGATTTGAACACGTACAGTAAATACCAGAAGTTTCTAAGCGGCCCAAGTGAGCACAATTATCTTTACACTCTCTTGTTCTCTTTAGTACAAAAACGTGTCTCATTTTGAACATATCGTCCGCGAAGTTACTTCTGCTGACTGTGTTAGGTACTTAATTTACTTGAAAAATTGAAATTAGTCGTCATCCGACCTTTAACGGTAATTGTGGATGGTCAGTGCCCCCTAGTTGGAGAACTGTTGAACTTCGGTGCTTTGTGTGGACAAACCTTCGATATTGCTGAAAATGAGGGTAGTTTCTCGCCTCCCCGCCCTCAGCCAATACCGGCGTCGAGCGCCCCGCAGTCTACGTCGGTCAGCCAACGCGAACGGTCCATTATGCTCGTTACGGAATTTCTAATTTCGTTTTACTTCTATACAATTAATATGCAGTAAACAATTCAAACTACTACTTTATATAACTTAACTCGTTTTAGTTAGTCGGTGCGATAATGGCACTAAAATATACCTTAAGGCTATGCGGTAAAGTTAATTTTAAACTGTAACAATGCACATAGTATTTGGCGGCTCTGGTGAATATTATTGTGCTTATGTAATTTAAGTAACAGAGTACTATTAATACTTACTCAAGTTACAGTAGCCGTCAAATATATCGGAGCAGCTAAGGTTATCAAAAATATCGGAAAATGCACTTTATCGTCTTAATAATAGAGTCGTCGTTCCGATATTTGTGACCACCTTGGCGGCCCCGATAATTCTGATGGCGACTGTATTAGTTACATAACTAAGATAGATACAATTTTTACATTCGTTCAAATCTAGTTTTATATAAAAAAATATATAATTAATTGAATTATTTCGGCCAATCAACTTTTATCTTGTTATTGTCTCCCGTTGTCCAGGGGTCATTCAATTTTGTATTGTAGTTGGTTTTTTTTTGGTTTATTAAACATATAACAAAAAAATGGCCTCTATTAGCAAACATGCCTAAAATTAGCACGTGACGCATGCTTTGTGAATTTTAATGCAATAATAACTAATAAAAAGTGGTCTTAAAACAGTTGTCCAAGCCACTGTTACCATGACAAC
The DNA here is from genome assembly GCA_022674325.2 of Grapholita molesta. Lineage (NCBI taxonomy): Eukaryota > Metazoa > Arthropoda > Insecta > Lepidoptera > Tortricidae > Grapholita > Grapholita molesta. The sequence continues at coordinate 4,979,450 of CP053147.2, forward strand.
GTGTGATATGGAAAAGTTGATTGACCCATTCATATGGCAAAAAAAATTGTTATTAGTTACATAATAATGTAATTGTTTAAAAAACATTGTAAAAATATTAAAAAAAAAATTGTTTAGGAATAAGAAATGTCGAAGATATTTCAAAAGAAATTATTTATTTTTTTGAAAATCTTGATTGTAAGAAGTACTGTTTTAGACCATATTTTTTTGGCAATGTGGTTCAACATTTGTTTTGCCAATAATGTGGGTGCTACAATTAAGTTTGAATTCAATAAATATAACATTATCTTCTGTTGCCGCTATAATTCATGAAATAAATAAAAAACTGAAATGGGATGTCATTTTAATTCAGCACACGCGATACAGTCTGCTATTAATTATTTTATTTTCAAATAAAAAAATATTTAAAACGAATAAATTTTTCAAAAAGATTACGATTACAAAATATTTGTATACCGTTTTGTTCAAATTAGATCATACTATATAAATGTATCATTGTAAAATTCATACAATTACAGACTAAAGGAGTTTTTTTATTTTATTTACGAAATACAATAGCAGTTTGAGGACAATGTGGGTAAAACCGTCTACCTGGAAAGACCGTCTACCAACCAATTTCCTACATTATCTCATAGGTAATTAGTGTCATATGACGGACTTTCCTTAAAAATATAGTATGCCGGTCTTACCCACATTGACCTGGTTTTTTTTTATTGTTAAATACAAAATAGTTTCCACTTGTATTTGTTTTTAGAAATTATTGCTATACAGTTTTACTAAGCTCCTTAATTTCGGTTTTTAAGAGTATGTATGAATTGTATATACTTATCTACTTCTCAGGCACGCCCTATAGCCTCCATAGATGAATTTTACTGAGGCCATTATATGGGTATAATAAAAAAAAGTGTATGAAATATCAGTCACTTTTTTCATGTGACAAATTTTGTGTTTTTTCGACTCTGAATCGTGAAGAAAATCGATTTAATAATAAAAAAGTACGTCATGTGTCTGATTTAAACTATTCTCTGCCTCGTGACATTATATTACAAAAAAAATATCGTCACAAAATGTAGGGATCATTTTTCTTTTTTTTTTCACATCGTTACCATTTTACATAGACAACAAGGCGGTAATGGAATGATAGTATCGAAAAATGTACGAACATTTATAGGGCATCTTTTTTCTCGTCACGCACTCATGATTCTGAGTAGAAATTATAGAAAAGATACTGGATTATAAAAAAAATGTGTGCACAACTAGGTATACCTTTAAATATCTACTTGAAAATTCATTGTTGGCTGTGGGAATCAACATGTATCGTGACTATTTTGAAAAAAATTAATAACCTTCAAGTTTTAAGCTTACTAGTCGTATACTGAACTATTCAATACTAAAAACCAATCTTACTGTGCAGTGAATTGGGTTGAATTCTCTTGTGTACGGAAATTAATGAAACAAACGAAATTCTACTCTATTCACTTTTGTAAAAGATTGAAACTCCATTCAAAGGGAGTGTACATTGTAATGCACACTCCCTTTATTTTAGAAACGTGAATGATATAAATTAATAAACGTACACGATTGAATTTATACATTTCGTGCAAAAATAACAGTGAGAAACTTTTGTGTGGGATTATTTTCGTCCTCAAATGTTTTTGAATTCCAGTGCACGACTCTCAAAAATCAGCTCTTTTTTCTGCCAATCAATGAAATGATGTAACTATGTATGGGATGCGTACTGAGTTACTACGCTTTTTATCTTAAGACATGTCAGATACAAGATTTTTTTAAAGTAGTGACGATATAACTACGATACAAAAAAAATGGAATAAAAAATGAAAAACTATGTAATCTATAACATTTTAAAATGCATTAGAACTGAACCCCTTTTTATGTACTCGTATATATGCATATTACAAGACTGCACTCTATGAACGTCATCTTGTGTCTACTAATAATAATGATTATGCAATAAAATTTATATTTTACTAAAAAATCTTTTTGTTATTTGCTGTTCCCGTGTAGGTTCCTTTACCGCGACTAAACTCCCCCAAGAGTATACAAGTCATATTTGCGGGAAGTGTATATCGGTTTTAGGGACACAAATAACTACATACATAGATTTAAAAAAAACTTGTATACAGTTCGGGAATCGAGCCCTGTTGTCACCCTTTGAACGCCAAGAACAACTAGAGTGGTCGCGAGTTGTCGTGCCTGCCACGCCACCGACCACTAAAGAGGCTATGGCGGACGCTGTCAATGCAATTGTCCTGCTGGCAGATGAGGTTTATATTTGTTGAATAGAAATAATTAAAAGTTTAATTTTCTAAAACAACCTGGTTCTCGAATAGAGTATTTTTTTTAAATCTATGTATGCAGTTTTTCTTGTCCCTAAAATCGATGTCATTTTTGGTTAAGAACAAATCTTTGTAAGTCTTATAGTTCCAGATTTATTGACCGATCTAAATGGGCCAGCCTGTATTTTATTATTATTATTATTTGTATGTCTCTTCCGTACACGGAACAATGGTGTTCCGGACATTTGGGAGGCGTACGCGGAGCCAGATCGAGCCAACGCGCAGAGGCCCTTTCGACAATTTAATGAAATGTAAGGGGTACATAAGCGGATGTTGCCCCTGTCCGTATCATGGGATGCGCACAGAGACAGCACCCGCCATGGTGTAAGGACTATTGAGTTTTAATGGAATCTAGAATGTACCAGGCTATTGGGTGGAAAGGCTGGACTAGCTACTGGGCTATTGGATAAAAAACCGGACGTCTGCCTAATAAAATGGTATCCAATTTTATTTCCGGCAGACGGTGACTCGCCCTGTGCGAGATAGGCCCCCACAAAAAGCGACATCAAAGATGGCTCAAGGGCAACACGGGTGCATAGGGCTAAGGGTAGAGAGGTGTCACTGGACTTTAAACATATAGCCAACTCGCCACTTAGGTTTCCACATCTACCCTCGAGAACGCAGCTCTCGCGACCCCACTCTGGACGGCCGGTGAAGGCAAGCCAGAGGCAGGGGACCTGTCCCACCTGTCCGACAGGGCACCCCAGGGGCGCTCAGGTACGTGGAGTCGCTACTCTCCAACAGCTCGCCACAAGCTGCCCTGCGTTGACTAATTGCACTGGAGAAAACCAGTGGGCGATGGGGTCGTCACATTATTATTATTAGCCTATAAGAGTATCCCACTGCTGGGCAAAGGCCTCCCCTCTTTCTCTCCATTTGGTCCTATCCATTGCACTCTCTCGCCACTCTTTAAAAAATGTGTCAAGGTCGTCCCGCCATCTTCGTTTTGGTCTTCCTCTACCCCGAGACCCGTCCTGTGGGACCCAGTCAGTTGCTAGTTTCGTCCAGCGCTCAAAACTCAAAAACTCAAAACTCAAACGTTTATTCAGTAAGTAGGCCACAAGGGCACTTTTACACGTCGAGTATACAAAAGAAGAAAAAATAAAAACTACACCGGTTCTAACCCTACACCTCTGACCCGAGAAGCATTTCGACTGCTCTCTGGGTGCATTCGGTAGACGTGCCCTGCCCAGTCCCACTTTAGCTTGGCGGCCAACATCCACAATGCCGGTTTTGGATCGCAGTTCGGTGTTTTTGACACGATCGGTTCTACGAACACGCAATATGCTGCGTTCCATTGCTCTTTGGCAAACCTTGAGTCTAGACTTTTCTAATTCAGTTTGAGACCATGTCTGCGCGCCGTAGGTGAGGATAGGCAGGATACACATGTCGAGAAGTTTGCGCTTTAAAGAGAGTGGAAGGTTGCCCTTCATTAGCGTCTTTTATTTGTATTTTTACATATATTTTTTTCTTTGTGACGAATAACTTTTTTCACAGTAATCAGATTTAAAAAAAAAAACCTTTTTTTTTTAATTTTTCTAATGTTCACTACTCATGCTGTCTCTGCCCCATTTTCCTCTTTCACTTTCGCTAGCCTGGGCCTTGGACCCTACCACTTCAAGGAATACAATGCCTTTTAATTATAACGCTTCAGTCTCACCAGAGGCTCTAGTGTAAGTTTATTGTTACGTAAAAAACGTTTACGAACGCGTAAGTGATAATGTTATTTATATGTGAAACGCTAACGCGTTCGTGACGTAAAGTTACGTTAAAAACTTACACTCAGGGCTCTGAACACAACACCAGGTAGGTTATGTTCGTTTTGTATCCCCCAAAGCACCCAAAAGCAGCAACAAGAGCTCGACTAATTGTGTTCTGTCATTTAGAATTATGGAGTATGAGCCCATGTATTCAATTTACGTTCTAGTCCGTAAGACTAACGCACTTGCATTTGCACGCAAGACTTGTGTAACGCACAATCGCTCTTCGGCAATATCAATAAATATTATTGTCACGGCTGCTGCAAGCAATGATTAACTTTAGATACAACGGATACACGAGAGTTCTTTACAACAATGCCAAGCTTAAGAAACCATGTCGTTTTGTTATGTCTGGTTGCTGGTAAGTCCTACTTTCAAAACTTTAAGAGATTTGGTTAGACCCTGAGGCTAAAACGGTTTAGTGGCACCATTAGAGAGACATTACACACAGCTATTTTTATACAAATATTTTTTAATTTCACTTTGCAGGCTACTTCATAACAGTTGAAAGTCGACAGTATGTGATAAAAGATTCCTATAATAGGAATTCAGACATGATTCGTAAGAAACCACATGGCGTGGCGGGAACCACAAAATTGTTAAATAAACTTCTAACGCAAGGAAAATTAAAACAAGATGATATTCAAGCTATAATAATGAAAATAATAAAGAAACAGTCGCATAGTAAAAAACGGAACTCCAAGCGAAATTTGCGCAACGGTATGCAGGTTCGCGATTTCTTACACAAACTAAACCATTTCATCAACCAGAATACGAGGCATAATTACCATTCTGAAAAACGAAACGACTGCAACTCCGGCTTTGGCAACCCTTCGAGAGTTTGCAAAAGACAAAAGTTCAGAAGAGATGCAATTGGGAAATCTAAGAAGCATGAAGATAACAGAAAAGAGAAAGGCGTTTATAACTACGCCCAACACATGCTTGTAGAAAGAGCGAAATCTGATAGTTCATCTTCATCAAGTTCTGAGTTTAGCGATAAAACATCTGGTATAACAAAGTCCAGATTCCAGATCATCAGCAACAAACACAAAAAGACAACCCGAGGAAGTCGGGAAACTGTAGAGCAATCTAAAGAGAATTCAGAAGAATCCGATATTGAGATACCAGTAGACACGGCACAACATTCAGATTCTGATGATACAGATTCAGCGGAAGACCAACCGAAGCAAAAGGAATACGTAAGTGATGACACAAATGTAGCAGAATCTTCCATGGAACATAATTTTAACGCAGCAGAATCAAAAGCGTCTACGGAACAGTCAGAATCCTCTATGGAAGCATCTAAAGAATCCAAATACATGTATTTACAAGGCACTAGATTACAAGAACCCAGTTTCAAAGCAAGGTTAATCAAGGCTATTAGGAGGAATGACAGATTGCCTGATTTCATGCCTAAGATATATAAGTGGGATGACGCTATGATTCATCATTTAGACACCTACTGGGAGAATATAAAAGCGTATGACACTTATCACAAGAACTTCCAAGAGACTTGGCAGTAAATAAATGTGTACTTTTTTATTTATTTTACTATTCTAATAGCTCCTAAATCTATTGATATTACGCTGGTATGTATTACTATCCAATATTGCAAAATTTTCCAGTACAGTCGCCATCAGATATATCGGAGCTGTGGAGGAGGAGGAAAATATCTGTTTTTTTTTTTGATGTCATAGGCGGCAAACGAGCAGACGGATTGCCTGATGGTAAGCAATTACCGTCGCCCATGGGCACCCGCAACACGAGCAACCTGCTGGGAACCTTACTCACCATCAGGAACACAACACTACATACCTGAAAGGTAGCAGTGCTATTATGGCTGTGGTGTTCTGTAAGGAGGAGGTACTATACCCAGTTGGGCTTCTCCAGATTCAAGTGTGATGGTCATCGCTGTGCCCTACCTCTCATAATGGAGGCATTGTTCAGATATTTCTGACCACCTCCATAGCTCCGATATATTTGATGGCGACTGCCAACCTTACGTCATAATGTATGTTGGGATAAGAGGACATGAACTTTATCGCCTTGACAATAAAGGCGTTGTTCAGATATTTCTGACCACCTCCGTAGCTCCGATATATACGATATATACCACGGCTATGTGGTGCGCAATAGTATAACGAACTTTCTGTATCTTTTTTTCTTTAGCCTATAGTGTCCCACTGCTGGGCAAAGGCCTCTTCCGTGGACCCCCACAATTCTCGGTCTTTTGCTGTTTCCGGCCAAGTGCTGAGGAAAGCATCCAGATCGTTCCGCCATCTCTGTTTAGGCCCCGTCCGCGCCTCTCTTGTGGCATCCATTTGGTGGCTACGCATGCCCACCTATCCGGATGCATGCGACAGACGTGACCGGCCCAATCCCACTTGAGCCTAGCAGTCTTCCGACCAACGTCAGCTATGCGTGTTTTATGTTTTATATTCTTCTTTTATTCTCTTTATAATTAATTAACTATACATTCGACCGATAGTCTAGATTCAATATAATACATTGAATATAGTATATAGTAACACATATTATTATTGTAATATATAGTATATTGTATCCCGTAGAATGAATCCAAAACCAAAGTTCATCGTCTGACAGTCACGGCACATATTCCAATCAAAAATTGTCATTACTGTCATTAGGCCAAGTTATGGGTATAAATTAACAAAGAGGCTGTAAAGATCTTAATCTTACATGACTTAGGCTCTATGACCATTTCGTCACATTAAAGCGAACGGACTGTGTGACGGGAAGGTAGCCTGGAGAAAATCCAAGATCCTTTCACACCAGGGTGTAGATTTTTGAGAGTCGAGTACTCAAACTCAAAAAACTATAAAAATAAATAAATATTTCGGGACAATCTTACACAAATCGACTTAGTCCTACGGTAAGCTCAGTAAGGCTTGTGTTGTAGGTACTAGACGACGATATTATATAATAGATAGGTAACATATAAATACATAAAAAACATCCATGACTCAGGAACAAATATCTGTGCCCATCACACAAATAAATGCCCCGACTGGGAATGGAACCCAGGATTATCGGCTTGATAGGCAAGGTCACTACCCACTAGGCCTGACCGGTCGTCAAACTTTGAGGACGAATATAATCACACACAAAAGTTTCTCACCATTATTTTTACACAAAATGTAATGTATACGATGACCACGCTTATTATTTTTTATCATTTATGTATCTATAATACCATTATTTCGTTTCTGACAGAGTTTAAAAAGTCACAATACGAGCAAGCTCAAAAATCGGCCACGAGACTTGATACTACTGGAATACTCCTACTGAGTTTACGCTTCCAGCGAGATTGGTTGAGACTGTCTCAACCGAATCTGAGTGGTTAACCAAGAGTAAACTAATTAGCTACTCGTCCAATTTTTAAAATGATGTCTTATCATTTCTGCTTTTTGTGAGCAACAATAGTTTGTATCGGACCAATTAGGTAGGTAAAACCTACATAAAAGTAATACAAATGATTCGAAATAAGTATCAAAGATTGCCGTCCAGAGCCAACAATCAAAACGCCTCTAACCAATTTAATCATATGATATGATGACTACATATGCAAGTATTTTAATTTACCGGTCTTTAATGCAAGGAATTCAAAAACAATGCTAATTTAACCGTGAAATATTGCGTTTAAGTAGATAGTTGTTTTACAATGTATTATTTATTAGAATGGAAGGAAACAAATTGAATGGTTTAATTTTTACCGTTTTAGGAAATACAAATTAACCGACATTTTTGTAATTTTCACGCCCTATACATTTTAATCATTAAAATAAACCTTTTACTTTTATACATGGGTAATATTCTATCCATATAACCTGAAAATATTTAAAATATCTTTGATATACCTAACTAAGTTTTGTAAAATATTCAACATGTGTGAAATACCCAATTAAAATTAAATAGATTGAACTTAATCTCAAGGCTCAAAGTCGCTCAACGAGCTATGGAGAGAGCTATGCTCGGAGTTTCGCTACGAGATCGACTCAGAAATGAGGAGATCCGTAGGCGAACTAAAGTCACCGACATAGCTCACCGGGTTAGGAAGCTGAAGTGGCAATGGGCAGGCCACATTGCACGCAGAGAAGATGGCAGATGGGGTCGAAAAGTGCTCGACTGGAGACCACGGACTAGCAAGCGCAGCGTAGGACGTCCACCCACAAGATGGACAGACGACCTCATTAAGGTCGCCGGAAGACGCTGGATGCAGGTTGCTTCCAACCGGTACATGTGGAGATCCAAGGGGGAGGCCTATGTTCAGCAGTGGCCGTCTTATGGCTGAGATGATGATGATGATGATGAAATTGAACTTATTTTTTACCATTTACCACGTTACAAAATACGTTATTTAGATTAGAATTTTGACACATTGTAACTGTTGAAAATTATAACTGCAATAATATGCTTCATATACAGTACAGTAAAGTATAACAGAATTTTTCATATTTTTTGTAAGCTACTTCAGGCATGTATCTCTACTGCTGAACATGGGCCTCCCCCATAGATTGCGGTAAGCACGGAGGTCTAAATGTCATAATCGACACGCTTGGCAGGCAGGTTGGCAGTCACAGTATAATCCACCGCTTTAAAGACCGCGCACCCAATACTCTTTTGGCGAATCATTTTATTTCTAGTGGAGATCAAAAATGAAACAACAATTTAAAAAATAATCGTATTGCAAGGTTACATTAAATATAAAGTACGTTCCACCATTTTGTTGTGCATTCAAAATGGCCGCTCAGCAGCCGTCACCCACGCACTGGCATTTATTGTTGACGCATGTCATGGAGCGGCGGGATGAGAAAAATTGCGCCGCTGAAAATGTAACTGACAGGGCTAGCACCACCACAACTGTAAAAAAAAAGTATAAACTTCAAACAAAGATTGTTACCGGTATTACTTTTTTAACGGTACGATATTAAATGTTTATTGAGTTACAGCCTTATAGCGATTGCAATAAGATTCAATACAAACTGACGGTCGACTTAGTATGTACAGTCGCCATCTGATACCAATATCGGGCACAAATATCGGAACAACGCCTCTATTGTAGGCGATGAAGTGCATGTTCCGATATTTATGACTACCTCCACAGCTCCGATATATATGACGGCGCCTTGTACTTACCTATGGGGGCCAGTAGATAGAACCGTTTGCGGTAAGTAGCAAGTACGGCTTTGTTTATTATAACCTAACAATAAAGAAGATGATGACGTATACCACGAAGGATAAGATAGAATAATTTGACAACTCTAAGCGGTACTCGGATAGCACAATTGGAAGTGCACTGGGTTAGTGATCCAGTGGTTGTGGGTTCGAGTCCCGCTCCGAGTCAAATTTTTCTATTTTTCTTTCGATTTAAATATCGAATAAAAAAGAGTTAACCATAACGGCCAGCTAGAAATCTAACAGCTATACTAAAAATTACACTTATTAAAGTTATTAATTACAAAATACTATACTGGGTGAAATCTGGGTCGTGATCCAAAATGTCAAAAAGAGATATACGATCATACTTAACTACTTTTCCCATGGGACCAATATTGAATTCGTCTCTAGTCCACCTTAGTTTAGTTAGTAGTCTACCCTAGGTTAACAAAGTTCAGGGTCCTATTTTTTTCTTAGGTACGAATTCCCAAATTTAGACTTATTTCTACTCAGAAGCTCGAAGACTATTTTACTTTATTTTTTACTGCATGAGAATTAGCCCATACTATCGATACTAATATAATAAATACAAAAGTAACTCTGTATGTTACCTCTTCACGCTTATACCGCTGAACCAATTGGAATGAAATATGGTACGCAGAGTTTGAGCTACGAGAAAGGACATACAGGATGGGACAAGGACATAAGGACAGACTTTAAAGACGGGCATGGCTGGCCTTCTTCGGCCAATAAATTAGTTAACAATAAATACATGTATTTTTGACAGCTGTCAGTTATCTGATTTACCAATTTTGTATCCAAATGTAATCAAAAACTACGAATATTTTTTAGGGATTGACGGTTGAACCTCAAAATGGCGAAGTCGTCTTGAAAATATATTTTTTGTTTTTTGTTCAACCGTAGTTTAGTGTGTAATATTGATAGCGTATTATGCAGTGAAGTAACGCAGAATTGTGCAGCTAATGAAGAATAGATTTCAAAACGTGTTTCACCACTATTTTGGTCATCACCCGGCAATCCCGGGGTCACGGCCGCCTCTTAGCTTTCTGTAAAGCCCGCTACCACTTTACAAAACGCAAGGCCTCCTACCGAACAACGTCATGCTCTAAGGGCAAACTTATATGTTATTTATTATAATACTTATTTGTTATTCTACTTGACACTGGCGAAATCATCGATTGATTTATTGATGGAAGCCATATTTTTTTTAAAGAAGATGAAGAATATTTTTTACAACTGATTGCCAACGAAGCAGGCCCAAGCCGGCACGGCGCCAATTCTGGCGAAGGCATAACTAGGTATGTCTTTATCACAAGTATTTGTTCCTCGGTTATGGATATATTCTCTTTATCTATTTAAAGTATCTCCTTCCGTAGAGGTGAAAAAGGTAAAAAGCTGATGCATAGGCAGCAGCGTCCGTCGAAACCGAATCAACAGCTACTGATGTCGCCAACCCGCCTACCAAGCGTGGCGACTAAGGCAACCTTCCCTCATATTTGGGGGAGGCCTACGTCCAGCATTGGACATTTTGAGGCTGAAATGATGATGATTTAAAGTATCGAATTATCTATACGTATCTATATAATTACCTTCGACACAAACCTCATTCAGCTTACTGTAGCACTAGGTGCAAGATAATCCCAAAATATATAAATAATAAATATGACAGAACATCCTTACACAAATTATCTGAGTCCCACGGTAAACTCAAGAAAAGATGGCCGATTTTTGAGTCGTCCATTCAAATTCTAAACACTTTTAGGATTAAAATAAGCAAACACAACAGTTTCTCACCATTATTTTTGCACGAAATATATTATTTCGATACCCACGATTATTAATTTCTAGGATTTGTGTTTCTAAAATACCATCTATACTTTTCTGACAGAGTTTAAAATGTACTATAGACGCTCAAAATTTGCCGCCGATTGGGGCAGATTTTTCACTCGAATTCATAAAACTTTGAGAACGAAAATAATCACACACAAAAGTTTCTTATAAAAAAAGAAGTTTTAAAAGTTTTTGCACAAAATGTATTGTTTCGATACCCACGATTATTTATTTATATTATTCATGTTTTTCAAACCAGGCTTGTGCTGTGGGTACTCAAAACAAATACATAGAAAACACCCATGACTCAGGAATAAATATTCGTGCTCATCAACCAAATAAATGCCCTTACTGGGATTTGAACCCAGGATCATGGGCAGGGTCACTACTCACTAAACCAGACCAGTCGTCAAAATATATGTATTATTTATTTTCTCATAATTAAAATCCTTGTGATTCTAAAGAAAAGTAACCGAATCTTGTATAATTTCAAAAGAGTATTGCGACACTATTTTCTATATTTAGAGAAGAATAAATAGAAAAAATACTTACGTAGCACAGTTTTTACTCTCATTTCGTTGGACTGTTATTTAATACAAATGTTTTAAAGCCATCGCGGTTCTTATAAGCCTCGTAAACAGGTAATACTAATCTGGCTCGCGGCTTTGCTTGTTATTTTTTCGTCTCGAAAGGAAACGTTATGAGGGTGAATAAACTTTCCATGACATTCGTTTATATATTAACGGCCCTATGGACAACTGTTTAGACCTAGTACAGCGTTAGTTACAGTCAGTATGCCCAAATACATCGATACAGACCTTTATTTATATATCAGTAAGGATGTGTATCGATATATTTGGCCATACTGACTGTAACGAACTATATGACGCTGACTGTACATTAAAATTCACTGCTAATTTTAAGCACTTTACTGTATTAAAATATCTACATATGTTTTGTGAATTAAATATATTCATAACTAGCTGTCCCGGGGAACTTTGTACAGTCGCCATGAGATATTTCGGAGCTGTGGAGGTGGTCATAAATATCGGAACATGCAGTTCATCGCCTGGACAATAGAGGCGTTGTTCCGATATTTGTGAACACCTCCACAACTCTGATATATCTGATGACGACTGTACCGCCTAAAGTTTATATATGGGGTCTTTTTTATTGTTTTTCTTTTTTTTTAAGCTTACTATTAAACTAACGATCACAAGGAACCCAAAATCGTTCAAATCGGTTCAGCCGTTCTCGAGTTATTAAAGCTGGAACTACAACTCTATTTTATGAATATAGACATAATATAATAACCAGGCCTTGGCTAGTTGTTCAGGATAAAGTTACTATGGCAACAAGTGACATGCAAAAGTTGATTCTTCCACGTTAATTCGCGATAGGTTACAAATTACAATACTAGCTTACTGGAGGAGTAGATCCAAATCAGAGCCCTGAGTGTAAGTTTTTAACGTAATTTTACGTTACGAACGCGTTTGCGTTTCCCATATAAGTAACATTATCACTTACGCGTTCCTAAACGTTTATTTGCGTCAAAAGTAACTTACACTAGTACCTCAGGGGGCCGCTTTTTGAGCCCTCTACGCTCGAATCGTGACATTTAAAATTCTCTCAAACACGGAGAAATGGTATTGAAGAAGCATGAATAATAAATAAATAATCGGGGGTATCGACACTATATATATTTTGTGCAAAAATAATGGTAAAACACTTTTGTGCACGAATCTCACAAATCGCCCCCTGTCGAGTGATTTTTGAATCTGTGTTGCGATATATACTTTATTTATTTGTCAGACATATAAGTAATATCTGATGAAAAAACCCCAATGGGTAGAAATTCGGATGGGATGCGACTGGGATATGCTACGCGGATAACGCGGAACTAACGCGTTTGGGGTACAGAGGCTCTAGTGTAAGTTTCTTTTGACGTAATAAAACGTTTACGAACGTGATAATGTTATTTATATGGGAAACGCAAACGCGTTCGTGACGTAAAGTTACGTTAGAAACTTACACTAGGTGTAGCTCTTTGTTTTCGTCCTCAGTTTTTGAATTTGAGTTTGCCACTCAAATATGGGTCCCTGGCGGGTCAGAAGCGATTTTTTAAACGCGTTATCTTTAGAAAAGCCTCATCCTCTAACTCACTAATGTGTTTGTCTACGTACATATCATTAGTGCTCTAAAATGTGTCCAGAAACCGTAGGCAAGGACCAGCATTACCAACCATCAGAAATGAATGGAGATGTAACGTTAACATTACGTCCCACACTCTTGTTGTAATGCCCTTCATTAGGTATGCACAGATACATAAATTAATATTTAAGCAAACTTATTCAACAGACAGACACCAGAATATAATATAAATATATATATTTTATCATATATAATCAATTTACACGCTTCACTAGTAGCGAAACAATCTGTATTAAATTTATGGCTTATAAACGCCTCGCAGCCCTACTCGGTTAGTATGCGCAACTAATAAGCTTAAATTAAAAAAATAAATGAGTAAGAAAATGTCCAACTAGCATATTTTAAAAATATATTTTATTAAATAAAATAACCGTGACAATCAGCGAATATTACTTCACACATTCCTTTAACGACGGTGGCAAACAAGCATACTTACCGTATGATGGTAAAGGCTTGGTACCGCGAATATTAGTTTATAGTCGCCACGCTTGGACGGCGGGTTGGCGATCGCGGCTGTATATTGGGGCCTGACGGACGCTGGTACCCGTCAGTTCTTTCCCTTTTTTACGACACCCGTGGGAGGAGTGGTGCTATTATAACACATTAAATATGAGTTTTAATTTGTATTATCTTTCAAAGTAAGTTAAATGAGGGTTGATAATAATTATGAAGGTAAGACGAAGGTATAAGTGAAAAACTTAACTGAAGCACCATGTCTATGTAGTTGTGCAGAGAATTAATATGGAACTTACGTCAACATTTGAATATAGAACGCCGACATGCGTGTACAGTCAGGGTCATATAGTTCGTAGCATTCAATGTACTCAAATAGGTCGGTACACCATACTAATTCTATGGTGTACCGAACTTTTTGACTACTTTGGATGCTACCAACTATATGACGCTGACTGTACACACGTTACTACTACATAGGTACATAGGTTGCTTTAGCTAAGTTTTTCACCTATATGAATGGGAGTGAGATGTCAAATAAAATAAATGTTATTCGATAAAATCTTATTTACTCATTTACAAACTTCACACTAGCAACATTTACGATAACAAACCTTAATCAAAAATATCTACACTAGAAAGGAATAATACTCCTAAAATGGCAGCGAGCCACGAAAATACTCAAGTATTCAGTTTTGGAAGAAATTGGCTTGGCAACACTGGAATTAACCATTTGAACGCCATTGACGTCATATCACGTCAAACGTCATGTTACGTCCAACTGTGTCCCTAAAGCCCCATTTAGACCAGGCGAGAACTTGAAGATTTTCATTACATTGCGGGCTATCGGCGTACGGCAAGTTCGGTCGCTTTATATAATCCCGCAATGTAATAAAAATCGTATACAAGTTCTTGCATGGTCTAAATGGGGCTTACGCCAATGATTATTGAAACTATAGTCTGTATCTTTAGGTAAAAGTGAAATATAATCTACCCTTAAATGGTTGCTTAACCTTTTCAATGCTACGTCAAACGCAAAAGCTACCGCTCTGAGCCCTGAGTGTAAGTTTTGAACGTAACAAAACAAATTAGAGTTACCCATATAAATAACATTATCACTTACGCGTTCGAGACGTTTTTATACGTCGAAATATACTTACACTAGAGCCTCAGATGTCATGTCACCGAAATGTCAAAACATTGAAGTTAAACTTTATACATGTGGGTATATTTTGCTCTGTGGTCTGTGACATATATATCAGTTGGCGTTGGAACTGCGGTGCCGATATATCAGTCTTTCGCGTGGGAAAGGTTAACACGCCTCGGTACTGTTTTACTAAATGCTTACAATATGTCACTAGAAATTATCTCGATCACTCAGAGCATGCCACTGGCATTATAAGTAATTTTTATTCCTATGCCGCTGTCATAAGTCAAGTTCTTACTTCTATACCAGTGGTATAGGAATACGAACGATTTAAACACAACTGTTGTGTCGCCGGCATTAGCCGGTAAATTTGTACACACTTTAATATAATTAAAACTGCTGTGAGCCATGTTACTACTACTTAGTTACAAACGGATAAACTCACGTGTAATTATATCGCACTAGGCGACATGTTACTTAGTTTATCCTTTTGTAACTAAGTAGTTGTACACACTTTCGTGATAGAACGATCTTTAGACACAAATACGTGTCACCGGCATGGGTGTTCATATTTTTTTGATCACAGACTTGTCATTGGCATTGGAATTGCAGTAAATTGTTAGTTCACTTTTATTTAAATATCTAAAGATACAGAGTACAAGACGCGACACTTATATAACAACAAGTTTGCTATGTATTATTTGTGACATTATCTAGCAATAGAGACCTTATTGTCGATGGCGCTTATGTCGAACCGCGTTGCGTTTGTATTGCGGCATCTTAAACAACGGCGTAAGCGCCATCGACAATAAGGTCCCTTATCATAGATAATGTCACATATAGCCGTCAAAATATATCCTTTTACATAAAATGTCGCGTTTCGGGCATATTTTCTAGTAACTTGAAAGGAAGGTTGCATTACTTCTTTGCATTATTTTACAAAATGAATCAGGCGTCCAAATGATTAACAAATTAGTTTAAGGCCTGGGGCCTATTTCTCGAAATGTAACTTGTAATACAAGCGGAAGTCACTTTTCGACACCTGTTGTTAGTAAGAGACTTCCGCTTGTATTACAAGTTACAAGTGTTCAAGAAATAGGCCTCTGGACGCTTGAGTCGGGCGTGGAGCGGAGCGGGCAACGTACAATTTAAACATATGCAAATGTACGAGAGCGACCACGCAAGCTGTTCGCATCCCATAGGAGCTCCGCTTCGAGCGTCAACGCAAGCGTTACACAAAAATCTGGCCAATATTAAATATATGTACAGTCAGCAGCAAAAGTGGCTAAGCGTTTGAAGTGTTCAAAATGACCTACACGCGCTCTTATTCTCTTGATAATAGAAACCTGTTGACCTCATTTTGAAGACGAACGCTTAGCCACTTCTGCTGCTGATTGTACACAAGCCATTAACAGATTTTCTCGACATATTTCTTGTGATCGGAATGTCTGTACAAATCACTTTTACATCAATAACCAAAAATAACTAGTTTATAGGCCAGATTTTTGCGTTTTTACATAAAAAATCTTCACTAGGTGCTTCAAAGTGTAATTGTTTCATAACCCTTACGTCGGGACTGGCCGACCATTATACTTAGTAACAGTCAATGTCAAAATGTAGATAAAAAACGGGTCACACACGTATCTTAAAGTCGAATAACGCTCGACGAACAGTTCTCGAAGGGCCGCCGCAAGCGACGGTGCGGCACGAAGCTCATGAGTATGGTTCATGAATTGGACCGAAACATATGTCGAGCGTTATTCGACTGTAAGATACGTGAGTGACCCGTTTTTATCTATATTTTAGTATGTCCTGAGTCTCACGGGAGTTTTCTATGTAAAAGTCAATGTCAAAATTAACCACTCAACCAAAGTGCCAAAATATTGTAAACATGTACCGTAATAGGTTGACGTACGCACAACGTATCGCGATACAAAGAGAAAATGCCGCGAGCATCTTTGGTACAGTCAGCGTCATAAAGTTAGTTGCAGTCAGTATGGCCAAATATATCGATACACATACTGTTATATTAATAAGTATCTGTATCGATATATTTGGCTATTCAGGCTGCAACTAACTATATGACGCCGACTGTACAATGCGTCAAGTGCCTTTTTTACATTTATTGTAGTAAGTAGTTAAATACTTGTAGTTATTATAATATTGTAATTAATGTCAAACTTAATATTAAGAAAATGAGGTGTATGTATACAATATTATGGCACTTTGACCGCATCTATATTTTTGACTCGCAGTGTAACTCTTGTCACTGCGCCGATTAGTCGGTGACAAAATGTCACCTTGAATGTCTTTGTGTCTACACATTGTCATGTAAGGAGACATTTCTGAGGCTCTGTACCCTTACCATGAGTTGTGACATTGACGTTTTCGATAACGAGTATCGAGTTTACTATATGTGTATCTCGTTCGCACAAAAATAGTACAAGCGAGATGCACAGATAGTATACTCGATACTCGTTATCGAAAACGTCAATGTCACAACTCATGGTAAAGGTACTAGTGTAAGTTTCCTTTGACGTAAAAAAACGTCTCGAACGCGTAAGTGATAATGTTATTTATATGGGTAACTCTAACGCGATGGTAAAGTAATATTACGTTAAAAACTTACACTCGGGGCTCTGAGCATTTCTTTTGAAAAAAATTGCCACTTTACTTAGTTTCGTTATTTTAAGTAAATTTAATGTTTTTTCTACTCAGAATTATGAGCTAATTCTATTGCAATAAGAAAACATATAGTCCTAAAGATTTTTTTCTATTTTCCTACCATATTCTACATATTTTAGGTATGGCGGTAATTTGAAAAATATTTTTTTTTTTGGGACAGTTGTTTTGTCTATTAGAATAGAAAGACATCGTGATTTTGAGTGGAAAAAGAACTAATTCTCTGTTTGAAAAAAAAAAATAGTGGCATTTTTTTACAAAAATACTCTTTTAATCCGTTTTATCTCAAAGAAAACATACTATGATTTCAAATTATTCATTTATATTAACTACACTGGTCAACATAAATGAACCACGATTCAAATATGTGACATTATCTATGAAAAGGGACCTCGTTGTCGATGGCGCTTATGTCGTTGTTCAAGACGATACAATACAAACGCATCGCGATTCGACGTAAGTGCCATCGACAATAAGGTCCGTTTTCCTAGATAATGACACATATGTTCACTTTGATACGATATCAAAATCCATCAACATATTAGCGTCTTCTCGAACCCTCTCTATTTTGCGATCCCTTTCACACATCACAAATTGCATTGCTGCGACGTAATATGTGGATGGGCCCTAATTTTACAGTTAATATTAACCTGTTACTTCAGTCGGCCAGCGCCGACAGTACCCGTTTTATATTGACGCGTTGAGACGTCGTAGGCGTATATAGTTGTCTTGCGCAGACAAAGTGTTAATATTGTAATTATACTGAGTTCGATATAAGATACAATTGTTCTAACTATCACCAGCATTCACAACTTATCAATTTTACATTTTCCTTTACATCGGTGGCAAACAAGCATATGAGCTTACGTAACGAAGGTTTCTCAACAGTTAGTTAATTACTCGAATACACCTTAGGCCATTGACATATTACGTCACACGAAATGTTTTTTTTTTTAATGTCACGTTGGCATGAAACGCCCCCTTTCCTATATTGCCGTGACGTGGTATATGGATGGCCCTCTAAGGTGCTTTCGGGTAATTCTGAATGAATGATATAATTTTTGGTGAATCCAAAAATTATACAAATACACATTACATATTGTATAGAGAACTAAGCGACCCGTGGGATCTCCACTGCCATATAAAAATACCCGTTTAGTAGCGTTCAGTAAAAGGTATAACTTTCGATATTCTAGTTTACCAGATATAGGCACTAGTCCCACCGCGAGCTAGTAAGCTATGAGCTATCAGCTATTTCAAGGGACACAAGATAATCGCTCCCGTGTAAATAAAACAGAGATATATATATTTATAGCTCATCGCCCGGCGATGAACTACGATCGCCCGGCTATGACATATATGTCTCTTTTATTTACACGGGATTATCTTTTGTCCCTTGAAATAGCTGATAGCCCATAGCTTACTAGTTCGCTAAAAGTGGTCAAACTAAATAATACACTATAAAAAACATATTTGTCAAGTAATAAAATGTCAAAATGTTCATTTATTATACTTTTCACAAGCTCCAAAGACGATGAGTACAGTCAGCAGCAAAAGTTGCTAAGCGTTTGAAGTGTTCAAAATGACCTACACGCGCTCTTATTCTCTTGACAATAGAGACGTGTTGACCTCATTTTGAACACCTCAAATGCTTAGCTACTTCTGCTGCTGACTGTACTTAGGGGCGAAACTACAACTTTGGGGCGGTACTTTACAACCGCTTAAATACTCTCAGTAGCTACAGTAGCCATCAAATATATCGGAGCAGCCAAAATATAAAAA
The DNA here is from genome assembly GCA_022674325.2 of Grapholita molesta. Taxonomy (NCBI): domain Eukaryota; kingdom Metazoa; phylum Arthropoda; class Insecta; order Lepidoptera; family Tortricidae; genus Grapholita; species Grapholita molesta. The sequence continues at coordinate 4,998,871 of CP053147.2, forward strand.
AAATCGGAAAATGTACTTTATTGCCTTGATAATAGAGGCGTTGTACCGATATTTGTGACTACCTCCACAGCTCCGATATATCTGATGGCTTCTGAACGACGAAGGTGCTTTTAGACAATTTCAGAATTTAAACAATCGTAAAAAAAAAATATGGTTCCACTAGGCTATTTTATGTAGTTTTAAGAATTGCTTAACAAAATTTTTCGAAAATTGTACATTTTACCGAATAATTACATATATAATACCAGAACCTTCATTATTAATAATAATGTGATGTGTTAATTTAATATAATTGGCTCAATCAACTATTTTGTCACTTGTCGCTATGCTTACGGTCCCCTGTGTCACTCCTAAAACCACCTAATGACAAAAAAAATACATTTTTGTGGTAACTATATGTCCATTCCATAATGAGTCACCTACCAAACATGTTAAACTCCTAAGGCCCAAAATTCAAGTAAAATGCTACTCGAATACGTTCTTTACTCGTTCGTTACTAAAGTATAATTTCTTTACAATTAAAACTGTTGTGAGCCATGTCACTACTACTTAGTTACAAACGGATAAACACACGTGTAATTATATCGCACTAGGCGACATGTTTCGGGTAAGCTCTGGTAATCTTCAAGCCGAGTCAGGACACACCGATCGCGATGAGGGTGTATCACTCTTACCCGAAACATGTCGTCTAGTGCGATATAATTACACGTGAGTTTATCCGTTTGTAACTAAGTAGTTATAATTTCTTTTGTCGAAATCGAAGGAAAATTAAATTCAACTCTGTACCAATTGTATAAAATTCAAATTTCTTTAAAGTAATTAGTACCACAGGAAGGCCAGTGGGCCTTACGAGGTTAATATAACTTGGTGGCATATGTGACATTATCTATGAAAAGGGACCTTATTGTCGATGGCGGATACGTCGTTGTTCAAGACGAAACAATACAAACGCAACGTGATTCGACATAAGGTCCATCGACAATAAGGTTCCTTTTCCTAGATAATGACACATATTTCTTCTAACAAGCCATGCCACTCTTGTTGTGTGTTTGATAATAGTTGATTCGCCCAATTATTTATTTTGCAAATTTATTGTGAGATTATAAATACCCTGACCAGCATTAAAATACTACTTATGGGCCATTTTGTACGAAGTTTAGTACTTTTTTTATTTCGGTTTTTGTGGGCATTCTTTTCTTTTTTTTCTCATAAAGAGCTTGTGATTCTAATAAGAACGTATACAAAAAACTAAATGGCCCTTGTGTCAGTATCGAAAAGGGAGCAAATATCACGAAATCACATTTACCGCCCTTTTTTTGAGGAAGACACGTATATTCATATTTAGCTATTTATGTCATTGGCCGATACATATAAATAGATTATTATATACAATTCCTTACAATTGTCTTTATACGCTTTTTAAACAAATAAAAATATTAATTTACATTAAATTTTAGCAAAATAACAAATATATTCTAAATGGCGTTAAAAATCTACTCACAATCACATTGAAAGCTCAATTTTGGCTAATTCACATTACAGTTGGTACACGATCATTATTAATCTAAATAATTTTCATCAATTATAGTTACTAGTTGTCATAGTTACAGTCCCCTGTGTAACTTTACACTAGTTTTATGGCATCTAAGGACACTTATGTCTTCAGGTGACAACCTAAACACACTAAAGCTAGGGATAGACTAGGGAACAAATGTCCTGCAACCCGTATCGCCAGCGTCGGGTGACATAGATTGACGTAACCGAAGATCGCCCGACAAGACATGACTGCCTGCAAGTGTCTGGCGAAGTCGCCGGACTCGTCGGTCGAGTTCGTTTGATATCTCGCCGACAATTTGTCCCCTAGTCTATCCCTGGCTTAATTACTACCACAAGTAAATAGCCACAGTGAATCATATAAATAACTAAATAAGGTTGATTTTTGTTTAATTATTTTTTTGTAGTTACTTAGTTTTGGTTGTCATCTAACGATATACATTTAGAGTTCGTCTCGAAAAAATATTTGAGATAGATTATTTTTCTACTAGTTATTGTGTCGATAATAATCGTGTACCAAACTCTTTTTGCAAAAATACACGGAAAATATTCCAAAACAGCTTAATAATTACTCAATTCGCACTGTAGAAAAATTTTGACTATCGAAAATTTTTGCCATAATTTTTTCTGACATCAATGACAATATATACATATGGAAAGCATTTGGGCAAGGAAGGACTAGTCGCTATGACACTGTCAGTTTTGACAGCGTAGTGACAACACGACACATTCTTAAATTTTTTGTGGACACAGATTATTAGTTTGTATCGTAATAATTTTATATGTATGCAAGGTAAAACTTTTTGAAAAATAAGTTTTAAAAATTGTTCAAATTCGAAGCACTTCTATTAGTTAAAAATATTTAAATTAATATGTATACATTGGTATTTTTCACTTGAAAAAATATAATAATAAATGAATGAAATTAATTTAACCCTAAAAAGTTCATTTAAATATGTGCAATTCAAAAATAATAACAAATAACATGAAATAATAAATTATATAACATTAGATATTCGAATTATATACAGTTGCCATCAGATTGAAAAAATAAGTCCCGCCGAGTTTCGTGCCGGTCATAAAAGTCGAAATGCTTCTCGGGTCAGAGGTGTAGGGTTAGAACCGGTGTAGTTTTTATGTTTTTTTCTTTTGTATACTCGACGTGTAAAAGTGCCCTTGTGGCCTACTTACTGAATAAACGTTTGAGTTTGAGTATATATCGGAGCTGTGGAGGTGTTCATAAATATCTGTACGCCTCTATTGTCAATGTGCACGTTCAGATATTTGTGACCACCTCCACAGCTCCGATATATCTGATGGCGACTGTACATATTGTGCCAATCTTTGATAAGTAATATTTTAACATACAAGACATGTCTATACAAAACCGCGTTCCCCATCTTTCGAACACACTAGCGACATCTATCAAGTATAACAGTAAAGTCTCAGTGCTACACTAGTTCTGAGATGTCTCGCTGTCAATGTAACCCAAAACGAAATTCAGAGATGGCGCTGCGCCACATAGTACCGGAAAGATAAATAACCAGTATGTTGGAGGAACCCAACTTTAGATGAACATTCCAAGTCTTGTATGTTCCTTGGGAAAACGTAATATTGCCAAAGAGAATAGATATCTTATACATTTAAAAAAAATCTAGGTTCTCGGCGTTTGAAGTAGGATTTTAACCTACACAACATCGTCATACCTTGTTCGTCGGTTAAAAATTTAAATATATTCTATTTAACAATCAAACAATTGGACGTAACCTCTTAATACCCAGCGTGCATTAAAATGAACACCATTTCAATGCTTAAATGTTTTGTAAAAAGAAATAAAGTAGCTTTACTTTTATTATTTATTGAACAAAAGAAATTTCAACCTAATACACTTTGTTATAAGATTGCTTTTAATTTTAATAAGGACAGTGAGTGATACACCCTCACCCCGAGCGGCGTGTGACTCGGCTTGAGAATGGATACCAGAGCTTACCCGAAACATGTCGCCTAGTGCGATATAAGTACACGCGAGTTTATCCGTTGTAACTGAGTAGGAATAATAAATAAATATTACAAAAAAAATTACAGTCCCATGGTAAGTTCAAGAAGGCTTGTACTCAGCCAACAATATTTATCCTATAGCCGCCCGTCGACCTATAAAAAGGTCTCTCATTGTTTTGAATTTTAATTATGACAAAGCATAGTTGAATTTGGCTTGGCAAATTTTAAATTCTAGCCGGCTAGAGGATATATAATATATACAAATACTTAAATACATACAACACCCATGACTCAGGCACAAATATCTGTGCTGATCACACAAGGCCGGCAACGGTGACTCATCTGGTGTTGCGGGTGCCCATGGGCAACGGTAATTGCTTACCACCAGGCAATCCGTCTGCTCGTTTGCCAAAAAAACCTACTAGGCCAGACCTGTCGGCAAAAACGTGTTTTGACCGTTCAGCCCTCAAACTTGCCATCAGTACGCACTACGAATCTGTGTCCACAGAAGCTTAGAAAGCACAATCGATTCAGTCTTTATTTTGGAACATCCAATTCAATACTGCTTGGAGGACCATTGCCAACACGAAACCGGACAAAAGCTCCCACGTGAACACTGTATTGGGTAGTCTGGCTTGGTTCTGTTGCCGGCGGTCCGTCAGTTGCTCGACGGCTCTAGTCAGACGCTCTAGGGTAACGCTCTGCTCTCGGAGAGTTGTGTCGAGAGAGTTGAGACTCTGCTTTAGTGTTCGCCTGAAAACAAAGGTATACATTTTTTATATTAAGCAGAAATTATAAACACAAAACTATTTAATATTGTCTTCGGTTGCCGCGATAATTACTCATGAAATAAAACAACTAAATTAGTATATACTATATAATCCGTTTTAGTTGTTTTATTACAAAACTATTTATTTATTTAATCTTTATTGCACAAAACACAAAATTTGTACTTTTGCTGTAGGCGGACTTAATGCTACAGTCAACCTTTAGACAAAGCAGAGAAGTTGAAGGCGGTTCACCATAAACCAAAACACTATTATAAGATTCAACCATATTAATTGTATAGAGGCGGGTAGCTCGAGTTTTATAAGCAGAAACGTCTGCTAATGAAAATCTTAGAAATAAAGAAAATATTGATAAAATCAACTAATACTACTACTACTTTTCTTCCGCTTTGTAGGTTACAGGATCAGGTATTGTTAAAATGAAGGCCTAAGAAACGATTTACCAAGAGGTCCCTTTGACCTCTCTCGCTAGGCAGCTCCTGTGGACCTCCCTCGCTAGGAAGCTACCTTACTGTGGAGCTACCTCGCTAGGAAGCTACCTTACTGTGGAGCTCCCTCGCTAGGAAGCTACCTTGCCGTGTAGCTCCCTCGCTGTGGAGCTCCCTCATTAGGTAGCTTCCTTGCCGTGGAGCTCCCTCGCTAGGAAGCTACCTCGCTCTAGAGCTCTCTCGCTAGGAAGCTACCTCGCTGTGGATCTCCCTCGTTAGACAGCCACCTTGCTGTGGAGCTGCCTCGCTAGTAAACTACCTTACTGTGGAGCTTCTTCGCTAAGAAGCTAGCTTACTGTGTAGCTATCTCGCTAGAAAGCTATCCAGCTGAGAAGTTCGCTCGATGTACTCACGCGTGCGTCTTGGAGCGTGCAGCGAGCTCCCCGCGCGAGTCGGAGTCGGAGCGCTCCCGGCGCGGCCGCTCCGGCAAGCCGGCCGCACCCGGCACGCCGGGCAAGCCGGTGGTGCTGCCCACGGCCGACGTGATCACGAACTGCTCCTCGTACTCCAACACCTCGGCCGGCTGCCACGGGCTGTGGGCAAGTGTCAACGTGTCATAGATGGAGTGGCTTAGAGCATGGAGTGATATATTTTGCAAATAGACACTAGCTGTGCCCCGCGGTTATTTTCCCGCAGTAAAACGTAGCCTATGTGTTAATCCAGGGTGTCAGCTAACTCCATACCAAATTTTATTAAAATCGCTCGAGCCGTTTAGACGTGAAGAAGTAACAAACATACGCACTCACAAACTTTCGCCTTTATAATATTAGTGTAGATATACAAAAATTCTCAAGTATATGCAATCTCTTGACGGTTTCCGACACCGTTGACCGACGGGCTCCGCTGTGGCCGATTGGTCTAATTTCGATGCAGGTTCGAATCCTGCCTCGGACACCCGCCGCAGACTTGGTCACTTCGACATCTTTTTCACTACTCAGTTAAGAATAAGTAAAAAAATATTTCCACACAGAAAAAAAAAACAGTAAACAAACATGTTGATATAAAGTAAGTGTGAACAATGATGATTGTAAAAAGTACACCTTGCTTTTACCAATAAATGCTGTATTCTGTATTCTGATAGGCAAAGAGTGCTAATTTCAGTATATGCTGGACAGAGATAGCCAGCGCTCGTTTTCAGAATACAGTACCACAGTTTTATGACATCTAAAGATACTAAACATGCATTTTTGTTGTAACTACATACGTGATGCCTTCAGGATCGAAGGCATGCCGTGGTGGAAGAACCTCGGAACCTAGGGAAGCAGTGCTGCTACTGTCTGTAGGGCGGCTCCGTTACCTCATGTTGGAGTGGTTGTACCGCCAGCCCTGGTCCGTGATGCCTTCAGGACAGCTCACGTGCAGCTGCTGGTGGAAGACCCTCGGCGCCCGGGGCGGCAGGGCTGCTACTGTCTGTAGGGCGGCTCCGTTACCTCATGTTGGAGTGGTTGTACCGCCAGCCCTGGTCCGTGATGCCTTCAGGACAGCTCACATGGAGCTGCTTGTGGAAGAACCTCGGGACCCAGGGCGTCACGGTGTTGCGTTGCCGCGCCCGCTGGGCTTCTTCTATTATGGTCTTCTGCTCTGTTGCTGCTACCTGTATACAAATAGAACTTAGCTTTAACTCCTATACTAAATATTCCATAAATCTTGCGTTGTTGCTATTAAATATTTTAAATTGGAGTCTTCTGTCTTTTGTATAGTTTTTGATTTGGTAGACCAAAGCAATCTATTAAATGTACACTTCATTTTCGACCAGACATTAGAGATTGATGATGGGAGTACCTCAAGGTACTGTTTTTGGACCGCTCTTGTTTTTCATATATGCACGTACGAAATATAAGAAATGCAACTGTGTTCAACTGCAAAGCTTTCACATTCCATTCTATCGAAGTACTATCCTATGTTTGTATTTATTTGTATTTAAACTGACGTGAGACATGTCTGATAAATTAAACATTAACACGGCTCTACTCACGTTTATTTAGTCACTCGCGCGACATGTTTCGGAGAACATAGGCCTCCATTATCAAGCACTAAGAGTGCTGAGTGTCCGTTCGATTCGGCGATCGCGTCGCCGGCCCGTCGCGCACTAACGCGCGCCGCGCTGCTCGCGCCGCGAGTGATGTCAAAACCGGTTGAGGGCGGTCCGACACCGGAGCCGCTGTAATGGTAGACCGCGGGTTCGATTCGTCCACCAACAATGACTCTAAACACACCGAACTCACTGTGTCCACTAAACTGTTACAACACTCCCTAAGGTTTTGATGTTTGCCATAGATGGCAGGCTTCCATGCTGGCGGTACAGCCCAACCACCATCACGATTAAAATTTGGACGACGCCCGATCTCAATCGCTTCGCGTATTTTGCGTGGTACGAAACATTTTTCACGCACCAGCAATCGCGCCTTATCAAAGCGAAGGAAATGGGACGGGCCCGCCTCATGAGCGTGCTCTGCCACCGCGGAGTTACTGCAGTCCATCTTCTTCACACTCCGTATATGCTCCAACAGTCTCGTGGACACGTTTCGTCCGGTTTCGCCTATGTATGACTTACCGCAACTACACGGTATCTCGTACACGCCTGGGTTGCCCAGCGGATCCTTATCTTTCGGAGAGCGCAAGACTTGCCTTATTTTTGTATGGGGACGGAAAATTGTCCTAATGCAATATCTCCGGCGTAATAGGCGTCCAATTCCGTCCGTCACGCCCTTTATATACGGCAAGTATGCTGGAGCCCTCTCCGCGGTATGTCGATTACGTGTAGAAGTCGCAAACGCTGCTCGCTGGCTCTGCCTCCAATTGTACCCATTATTTTCTAACACCTGTCTCACATGTCGCAGCTCGTCTTGTACATACTGCGGGTCACAGAGCCGCAGGGCTCTGGTTATCAGAGCGCGTGGGACAGAAGACAAGTGTGCGGGATGATGGTGTGAGCCAGCCTGCAGGTACCTGTCCGTGTGAGTGCCCTTCCTGTACACTTTATACTATCCTATGCCTACCTGGTCCTCGTTGTGGATGGCCTCAGACACCCTGAGCCAGAGCCGCTGGGACTCGAACTCCTGCTGGCTGTCCAGCCTCATGAGGTAGCGCGTCAGCCGCTGCTCCTTCAGCACGGCCACGTCCACCAGCGTCGCCTCCTCCTGGAATACCATCAATTTTTTTTAAATAAGACGGTGGCAAACAAGCACGGCCCGCCTAATGGTAAGCAGTTACCGTAGGACGCCTGCAACTCCAGAGGAGTCACATGCGCGTTGCCTACCCTAAAAGTTGTTACAGCTCTGGGAAGCTTACTCACCATTAGGAACACAACACTACACACCTGAAAGGTAGCAGTGCTATTATGGCTGTGGTCTTCTGTAAGGAGGAGGTACTTCCCCAGTTGGGCTTCTCCAGACTCGTGATGGTACTTCGCTGTGCCCTACCTCTCATAAAACTGACCCCATCAATTGACAAAATAAAGGTCTGACTCCAGGCTCGATCATACTTGCGCAAATTCCAACTTGCACAACCATGTCCGGTAAAACACACAAATGACTTGCCGTACTCTTTATGGACGCTCTACAATTTCTATGCCAATCTTTACAAGTCTTCGCTGCATGCCGTCGGTCCTGGGCTCAAATCCCGGTAAGGGCATATATTTGTGTGATGAGTACATATGTAGTATTGGGGGCTTCCTATGTATTTAAGTATTTGTATATTATATGACGACCGGTCTAGTAGTGACCCTGCCTATGAAGCCGATGGTCCTGGGTTCAAATCCCAGTCAGGGCATTTATTTGTGTGATATTTGTTCCAGAGTCATGGGTGTTTTCTATGTATTTAAGTGTTTAATGTATCTATCTATTATATGTATCGTCGTCTAGTACCTACAACACAAGCTTTACTGAGCTTACCGTAGGACTAGGTCGATTTGTGTAAGATTGTCCTGTAATATTTATCTATATATAACTTACCCCTGTTCTTTTGTCCTTAATATCGATTCTGCCGTCCCAGTAACCTTCGATGGTAGCCACCGTGTCTTTTCCCTTCTTGATGCGTCCCGAGATGAGGTTCGTCTGTTCTGATCCACCCAGGAATGACTAGAAAAAGAGAAATTAATCATATATTCAGCCGTAGGTTCACTGCTGGACATAGGCCAATCCAAATATGACTTATTTCATTTTTTTTTATGACAGGCGGCAAACGAGCAGACGGATTGCCTGGTGGTAAGCAATTACCGTCGCCCATGGGCACCCGCAACACCAGATGAGTCACAAGCGCGTTGCCGGCCTTTAAGGGGGGTTGGAGCTCTGGGAACCTTACTCACCATCAGGAACACAACACTACATACCTGAAAGGTAGCAGTGCTATTATGGCTGTGGTCTTCTGTAAGGAGGAGGTACTTCCCCAGTTGGGCTGCCCCAGATTCAAGCGTGATGGTCAACGCTGTGCCCTACCTCTCATTGTTGGACGTAGTTTAAGGACATACCCGGGTCCAAAACTTGTTTCATCTTGGGGTTATTCCCATAGCCTCGTAAGGCCCACTGGCCTACCTGTAGTACCAATTATTATATTGAAATTAGAATTTTATACAATTGGAAAAAAATTGAATTTTATTTGTTTCCTTCGATTTTGCGACAAAAGAGATTGTACTTTATTTCCTACACTATAACTAACAAATTCGAGTAGGCCTCCTAAGGCCCACCATATTATTTATATGGTGGGCCTTAGGAGGATAGTAGCCATGCTTGGCAGGCGGGTTGGCGACAGCCGTAACTGTAGTTGAGTTTCGACGGACGTTGCTGCCCATCGGTTTTTTCCCTGTGTCGCCTCTTATGACACCCAGCGAGAAAATAATAGTTTAGTATAATCATCATCTTTCTTGCCTTGTCTCGGCATTTTGCCACGGCTCGTGGGAGCCGTTTGGCAACTAATCCCAGGATTTGGCGTAGGCGCTAGTGTTTGTAAACCTGCCATCTGACCTTCCAATCCAGTTTAGTATAATAATTAACTATATAAATTTATTGGACAGTTAAGGTTCTCGAGTGGCAACCACGGATGGCGCGGTGTGGGCAGACTCCCACAAGGTCCAACGACCTGGTAATTATTGCATCCAGTGGATTCGGGTGGCACCAAATCGGTAATTGTAAGTCGCTTTTTAAGTTGTGCGATCAGTACACCCCGTTATCTTATGCTCAGTTTAGGGGCAAGCGATTGGGCAGTTACGATAATCTAAGTAGATTAAAAAAAGAAGTTGACTTACTCACTCAATGTCAATAGATCTTGGGTCCAATTTTTGAAACAGTCACCAAGTGATTTCCATAGAGAATCAATGAGAATCTCTATGAAGATTACTCGGTGACTATTCAAAAAATCGGACGCCAAATTGACGATATTCGATGTTTATAATCGTCGCCCTCCGATCTGATCAAAGAGATGAATGTGTTCACTAAAGAATAATTTTAGTTTGTCAATTATTTTTTTATAGACAAATATGAATCGTCTAATTTGAAGCAACATCACTATTTTAGATTGCCCTCAAAATGAGCGTTAGATAACGGGGTGTAGCGATCAGAAACCACCCAAGGACGGGAAGAAATGTCCCTTGCGGTGCCAACCCGCCTGCCATACCGCTTATGCTATACCTAGGTCATGTCGGACAGAAACATCTGTAGTTTCTAATAACATAGGAATGGTCACTCACCCTTAACTTAAATTCGATGTCCGCACTGTATCCGGTACTCTCACACATGACGTGCACCTGAAATTATAAAAAAAGACAATATAAATACAAAGCTTTGGTACATGGGCCTGCCGAACATGGGTGAGAAATTTAAATTAATTCAAATGCTTAAAAGTATAAAAAATATTGGTTGGGCTATGTTAGAAACCGGGCCATCTCTGCCGCAGGTGCCTTATATTATATGGTTTAACACTTTATTCTCATTAAGAACTTACAAAATTCGCTTACATGAGAAAAACAATATTATATGATAACTTAAAACTGACGTGGAGATTCTAACTTGTCAGCATGCAATAGAGAGGAGCATCCTAAAGCTAGGAAGGATCCAAAAAATTAAGAATATAGTAATCCGCAAAAAAAAAAAAAAAACAAAATTCAGGATGCTCTGCAGTTCAGCCTAAGGCAGAAATGGAAGTGGGCAGGACACATAGTCAGTGTACACAGACGAAAGGTGGACCATACAAACTACCAAATGGCCACCGATCGGAAAAAGAAGAGTAGGCAGGCAGAAGAAAAGATGGGAAAACGAGATAAAAAAAATTGCAGGAAGAAACTGGCTAAATATAGCGAAATAAAGAAACGAATGAAAAAAGATGGAGGAGGCTTTCTACTCGACAGGGGTCACATAAAATAAGGACTACAAGAACACAAATATTATAAATGTAAATGTGGAAAATAAAAGCTAAATAAATAAATAAACAAACGTGCAGTACATGATGATAACAAAATTAACAAATATAATATAGATACCTAAATATTTTTTTTACTAATATTAAACATTACTTTTAACGCTAAGTGGGTAAAATACATAGTTAACCGGCTCAGACGACTCAAGTCGCGCATGCAAACTAGTTTTTTTTATACCACAAATGTGGCAAACAAGCATGCGGCTCGCTTGATGGTAGGCGGTCACCGCAGCCTATGGACGTTTACAATATCGAGGCATCATTCACGCGTTGTCGACCCCGTAAAAACCTCTTTACATTCCGAACTCATTCAATCGGTTCTTCAAAAAGGTTTGAAGAACCCCATACTGTGGTTAGCAACAGGCTGTTATTCCCAATGTTAACAAATCCCACGTGTACATGCTTTAGTATTTCACGAACCAGTATAGAAGCATCTGCGATTGGGTGCGGTTGTTACGGATCTCGATGCCAAGCTACACTGGCCAAGTTTTCCTCCCCGCGGCCACGAACGCAGAGTGAGCAAACTACTTGATGTGTATCAGTGAGTGGGCAGTTCTCCACAATGTCATTGTCAGATTTGTAAATATTTTGTTAAATAATGTAAAACTACACTCAACATTTGAAGAATTCTTGTAACAATACTTGTGCTTAGTCCTTAATTAATCTTAATTTACGAAGTTTCTTCTTTATGTTCGGAGATAATCGCAAGACGACAATGACGTTTGTGGAGAACTACCAGAGTTACGAGGCGTTAAATATGGAGTTGGCATATTAGATAATTATTTTTTTGTTATTATTATTTTAGTGTAGGCAACGGGCATGTGAATCCTCCGGAGTTGCAGGCGTCCATAAGCTACGGTACCTGCTTACGACGGACCGTATGCTTGTTTGCCACCGTCGTTGTATTAAAAAAAATAGACAATTAGCATGGGCGCTCACCTTCCCGCCCAGCTCCATGCTGAGCGTGCCGATGACGATGCCCTTGCAGTGCGCGTAGGGCGCCGTGGTCACGTAGCTCTCGCCCCACGCCAGCAGGTGCACGCGCGCGCAGCCCTCCAGGATGGCCGACGTCGAGTTACCTGACATCCAATAGTACATTGTACAGAAGTAAAGAGAGACACAACAGAGGGGTTGTCGACCTCGTAACACTACGGTCTCACTGCGCTCGGCCGTCTACATATACTCAGCCGGCATCCCTTTTTACGCCGAGGTATGTATAGTGCTTCTCTCAAACATGCATGCCAATAGTAATAAAGGTAAAGATAAAACTCCAAGTAATAAAGGTAAAATTTTGTTTTTGTTTTTAATTGATTATTGTTTTTCATAAGCGGCAGAATGTCATAAAACTACCAATATTTTTTTAATGGCCAAACTCCTTGACCTTTTAATGGCCTCAGGCCGGCAATGTCAACCTTAACGACCTCTAGTGCCTCTCGTCTAGCCAAACCTGCAACCACATACTTTGAAGCCATAAGGAACATAATGTCAACTTTTAGATAGAATGCTTTATTCAAATTTTTAACAATGGTTTTATACAGGTCCATGCTGCAGGTTTGAGATTTAGTATTTCTGTAAGTACGTTTAGTTTAAGATAGATTAGGTTAGGTTAGTTTTATTACTACCCATACTGTTATTGTCGCTAAACACATGTCACTTACCATAGAACTTGGACCGCGCTAGCAAACTTCCCTCTATTACGAATCCTTCCTTTCTGTTTGACACATAGAAAGCCGATACGGGAGGGTGGTGAGAGACCTGGAATTAGAAAGTGATATAGTAGACATTTTATCTGTTATCTAGAAAAATATTTAAAAGTCAGCCAACCAAGCCTATATTTGACTTTGTTTTGCCTTGACTTAGGCACTATAAACCGTTCGGACTGTGTGGGGGGAAGGTACATACATACATACAATCACGCCTGTTTTCCAGAGGGCTAGGCAGAGATCACGGATTTCCATTTGCTACGATCCTGACAAATCACTTTCGCTTCACTCACTTTCAAAACGTTCCTCATACACGCTCGTCGGTTGAGGGTACTCCTGTCCTGGCCTTTCTTCAAAATATCCCCAACTTGGTCGAGAAAAGTTCGCCTAGTCCTTCCCCTTCCGACGGATCCTTCTACTCTCTTTCTATACACCCTCTTCGTTAATCTTCTTTCATCCATCCTCTCTACATGGCCAAACCATCTTAACATTCACATCTCAATTTTTGTCACTACATCTTCACTTCACACTTCTCTCTTATCACACTATTTCTGATCCTCGGGAAAATCTAGGACCCTTCCGCACCAGACTTGATTTGTACTACTGGAATACTACTACCGAGTTTACGCTTTCAGTGAGATTGTCTCAACCGAATCTGAATAGTCTTACGAATATATAGAATTACGAACGACAACGAATAATCTTACGGATGCACCGAAGAAATGACAGCAGAATTTCGTTTGTTAGAAACCTTTTATTGTATAGCTAATCCTTAATCTTAGTCTTTGTGCGTTATTAGTTACAAATTTAAGGATTAACTAAATGAATCATACGTTTCAGAAACACGATTACTTGAATTTTGGGTAATAAAAATTACATCCAAAGTGACCTCTAAAAAAGATAGGCTTCTCTTAATATTGCAAATACTCAACAGAAGGTCGTAAGTTTCTTGATAATAACTGAAATTACTTATTTTCTATAACATATACGTACAATTTTTTTTTTTAATAATTCGAATGTAACTTTAATTTCGCGAGCCGTTTGCCCATCCTTACCTGAACCACCATGATTAGATTGAATAGAGTAGCGCGAAGAACTCGGCACCCCCGTAAGTGTAATATACATCCTACGTCGACACATCGTTAGCGGGCAGTTCTCCGAACCGGTCATTTTTTATGTTCCTAAAGATATCTTTTCACAGATGCAATATTTACGCATCAACGCACATTTTTTCGATACTCCATTAATCAATAGAAAAGCTATCGGAACCATTTTAAGCTTGATCTCCTATATAAAAAGTTACCGGCCAAATATGTGCAAAATCAACCGTTTTTTACAAGTGACTAAAGTAGTTGTTCGTAATGTATGTTTATTAACTTACAAACTAACTTAAAATATGTAATATTACTTATACACAATTCATCACTATTCGATTCTACATACAATTTTATAAAAAACATGACTAGTTAACTATGTATAATATATTAAAATTCAAATCAAAAAGTGTGTCAAAAAAAAAAGTCATTGTTGACGCCAGCTTTGGTTTTGGATTTATCATGAAACGAAACGCATCGAACACCCAAAATATGGGCCCCCGATGTTCGCCCCGCCTCTCAGTCGACTCACAACCAGCGGAACAAGCAGCACGTGCAACGTTACGGCAAGGCAAGTCGCCAAAGATACTTCTTCCAATCTTGTCAAATATATCATCATTGTTATTGTTAAATATACATCAATAACTATGCATTATAACTAATATCTTACTTACACATATTGAAGGAATTTTAGGTTTAATCATGTTAAGATATGCTTCCTTACTCAACTTTCTAATGAAAACACATTTCGACAGGTTTTTTTAAATTTGTCATTGTTGGCTGCGTTGTCGGTAAAATTGGAAAGGATGACAATGACGCGTGTAGCCAACAATGATAATCCTCGAAGTCGACAATGATTTTAGCATCCAACAATGATGTGGGCAGAAGCACGTATGTAGGTACATAGTAACGTTAGTGCTCGAATGGTAGATTGTGGGATTACTAAGCCCCGCAATATATATAGTTCGTTGCATAACTGAGTTAAAATCGAGTACCTCAGTAGATTGTTTACAAGCTTTTCCTAAAAAAATAAAAAAAAGTATATCAAAATGGTACATATTGTCATTACTGATTCAGTTATGCAACTAACTGTAACATATTTAAGGGGGCTCTCAGACAGTCGACATGATTTTGATCTATAATCTAAATATTAATCATAACAAAAATTAATCATACATATTATTTAACTTGAGTTGTTATTATTAATATATACCTTGGTATTTTAAATTCTGTATATAATTTAATTAACAATGAAAAGAAACACAATTAAAATAGGAAACAATTAAAAAACAAAATGAACTTAAACTAAACCTATTTATAAATAAAAAATATCTCCTAGATCGCTACCAATGGGCAGTGTGCCCAGGAGGCTGGCAGCATTGCCACGTTGTATGGCAATGCTTATTCGCTGAGCGAAATACTGGCCAGCCCTCTGGTCACCTGTAGCTTCAGGCGCGACGCTAGGTCTTTATAGACCCTGCGTGCGCCCGGTCCCCAAGGTCCCAACGTTTCGACCCCAAACGCCTCAAATATGTAGCCACTGCCAAGAGTGGCATATTTGCGGCGTTTGAGGTCTTCGGCTGTCGATGCTGCAGATCCAGCACTACTGCTGGTACCTAGAAGATGAGACGGCGCCAGGGTGTCCACACATGTAGCATCCCAGACTAGGGGCCGCCCCATCCTCCAAGGCACCAATGTCATTCCGTCGGGCCTCTTGCCATCGTCAATAGGCTCTAAGACGGCCGGCATTTTGACGCTGACAAGGGCCCTTCGGATGACATCGTTAATGGTGGCATGGCGAGGAATGCGTCCGGCGCTTCTGCAGCACGACAGCCCATGATGATCCAAGGTGTCTACCATGGTACCGCATTGGCAGCGATGTGAAGCGTTGGTTGGTGTCCCTAACCGCAAACTGGTCGCCAAACGGAATGTTGTGTTGCCCAGGAGTGTACCTATGGATGGTGACGGTAGGGCTTGTAACCACAGACCCGACTCCCACTCCGCAGTTGCAAGGAGAGTTGTTATTATTGTGCAATTGTT
Source organism: Grapholita molesta (assembly GCA_022674325.2). Lineage (NCBI taxonomy): Eukaryota > Metazoa > Arthropoda > Insecta > Lepidoptera > Tortricidae > Grapholita > Grapholita molesta. The sequence continues at coordinate 5,014,944 of CP053147.2, forward strand.
ATGTGATCATCGTTAAAATGTCTTTCAAGACGTATAATTATAAGAATCAATAAATAAAAATGTTGCCTACTCATAATTTTAATATCGAAGGAAACATTGTTTCTAATGTTGTTTTTCTATTAATATTCTATTAAACCAATCATTTAAAAATATATACTAGTTTTATTTCGATAATATTGTCTTGAAGACGTCCGTTAGGTGTACAGTTGTGTCTTACACCGGCCTAAATTTCTAATACCTTTCATCCTGTTACTTTTAAAACTCAGTTTAAGGCATTCATCATTGTTGACTACATCGTCTACGAGTATGACTATTGTCATCCTTATAAAATGTCATTGTTGACACTGCCCGTCATTGTCAGCCACAACATTTTTTTTGCAAGTTGCAATATTTAGGTACATAACGTGTTTTGAGAAGTGCCAATGATTTTAAATTATAGTTCATAAGCTATTAGATCACTCAAGCGTTATTCTTAAGCCCTGGCACTAAGTTGATTCTTGCAACTGAATTTGTATGGGGAGAATTTTTCTGCGGAGAACTGCCCTAGCGCGTTCTATCTCGCCAGTGGCGTCATCTCTTAACACATTAAAACACAACTCCCGTCTCACCTGCTCGGCCACGTAGTAGGTATTGGTCAGGGTGTCGGGGTGCTTCCAGCAGCACCGGAACGTCTCCCCCAACACTGGGTTGTAGGGCTTCTTCAGACCCTTGGGCTTGCGGTACAGCCCCGAGAGGTACCAGCGTACGACCAGTTTGAAACGGGCGTAGGGATCGTCTACGTGTTGCGCTCTGTGAGGAAAAGTACAGTTAAGTACAGGCTCGAAACCTAGGCTACGGCGGTCGCGAACCCGCCTTCCAAGCGTGGCGACTGTGGCAACTATATGATAAATGTTGGTACAAACGGGAAGGCCGAGGTCCAGCAGTGGACGATTTATTGAATAAGATTAAGGGTTTGCCTCTAAATATTATCTAATAATAAATATCACAATCGACCTAGTCCTACGGTATGCTCAGTAAGGCTAATGTTGTAGGTACTAGACGACGATATATATAATAGAGAGATACATATAAATACTTAAAGACATAGAAAACATCCATGACACATGAACAATCCGTGCTCATCACACAAATAAATGGCCTGACTGGGATTCGAACCCAGGACCATCGGCTTCATAGGCAGGGTCACTACCCAGCAGTGTCGGCGCGTTTATACAAGCCGATTCCCGCCGGCTTGACTAACTTTACTGCAGTTCAACAGTCTTCCTTGGGCCCAAGAAGAAAAGGCTAAGACATATCGGCTCCGTCTTGCCTAAGAAAAAAATTGTCGCGCCGCCACTGCTACCCAGTAGGCCAGACCGGTCGTTAAAGTGAATAGTCTTTGGAAGTTAAAAAAAAAATGTGTCCTCCTTAAAGTTACCGAAAACTACGGAACCCTACACTGAGCGTGTTCCGACATGCCTTTGGGCAATAGTCCAACCGCGAGCAAGTAAGCTATGAGCTATCAGCTATTTCAAAGGACAAAAGATAATCGATTCCGTGTAAATAAAAGAGACATATATGTCATAGCCGGGCGATCGTAGTTCATCGCCAGGCGATGAGCTATAAATATATATCTCTCTCTTTTATTTACACGGGAGCGATTATCTTTTGTCCTTTGAAATAGCTCATAGCTTACTATTAGCTCGCGGTGGGACCAGTGCCTTGGGCGGTCTTTTTAAAGGTAAAACGAAGACCACTCACTGCGCCAGTATGTCCGCGTGGTAATAGTTGTCAGACAGCTTGTCCAGGAAAGACCTGGGCTCCAGGATGAAGGTGGGCAGCACGACCTTGCTGAGGTCCATCCCTGGACGGACCTGCTTCAGGAGGAACCAGAGGAGGGACTTGTTCTCTTCTGCTACTTCCTCTACTAGCTCGCCTGCCTGGAAAACAATCATCATGATGATTAGAATCTGCTAGTCTAATATGGTCGGGTTTTTATCACTTATCACATGTCACGCTCCAAGAAGTATGTGAGTGCGAAAGTCACGGATACTGCGATAAACGATAAAATTACAACCATAGCTAATGCGGTCGCCAACCCGCCTACCAAGCGTGGTGACTATGGCACCTAAGCGTCCAGCTAATAGGCGTCATATTTGGGGGAGGCCCAAGTCCAACAGTGGCCAACTTACGGTTTAAATGATTGATGAATAGATCCCGATATAATATAACCAGTGATCGGTTATTTGGATTAGACACGGGGTGAACGACCTCAATCATTATGTTAATATAGATATGCCATGGGAACCCGGGCTTTATATTGTTAGAATGTGTTTATTTTATTACACTTTAAAACATCCAAGTAGCTGATATAGACACGCGTACTTACTCCCCGTTCTTTTGTGCAAATCGAACAAATGAGCACAAGTGTTCACACTGACAGCTCATTCGCTGCCACCATAGCGGCACATTTTGTACCGTATGGATAAAAGTTCGGCGAGTAAGTAAAAATCCTTTACAGTACCCTTACCATGAGTTGTGACATTGACGTTTTCGATAACGAGTATCGAGTTTACTATCTGTGCATCTAGCTTGTACTATTTTAGTGCGGACGAGATGCCCAGATAATTACAACGGTACTGACAATTTCTATTATTTTATTTTTGTACGATTTGTTCGGTATCGCAGCAAACTGTCGTATCTATATTAACTTTTCTACATGATATTCCGCTAGGGAGAAACCAAATAACCGATCACTGCATATAACTTACGGCACCAGTCTCCCGGTCGGGGTCCTCGACATACAGCGTTTCGATGCGCTCCGCCGCGCTGCGCGCCGCCGAGCCGCGCCTCGGCTCCCGCTCGGCCATATTCCGAGAGGCCTCGCTGTCGGTGTCCGACGCCGCGCCGGCTAGCTCTGTTGATAACACGTGCCGATAGCAATATGTACTTCTAGCTACTACTAGTTTTATATATATATACACACACACACACATATAAATTTATATAAATATAATTTAGAAATGCTGCCGCCAAACTCAAATGGGACTGGGCAGGACACGTCTGTCGTATGCCCGATAACCTGTGGGCCAAAACATCTACCCGTTGGATCCCACAAACTGTAAGGCGCTGCGGCAGACCTCGTCGGAGATGGCGGGACGAGCTTGACGCCTTTGACAGAGACTGGTGGAAAACTGCCGAAGATCGGGATACGTGGAAGAGCAAGAGGGAGGCCTTTGCCCAACAGTGGGACAATATGGGCTCGTAATAAATATAATAAATAAATAATTTAGAAATAATGTAACAAAATGGGCATATATATTTTTAAATATAGGTAGCATAAGTGAGAATTGTTTACTCTCTGTCTGTACGACTTGTATACATAATTAAGATTGACGAAACTGGGTCCTGTAACACAGGGTTTCCTATAGCACAGGACACAGTGTCTTAATTATTTTATCTACGTACATATCATAAGTGCTCTAAAATTCGTCCAGAAACCGTAGGCAATGACCAGCATTACCAACCATAAGAAATGAATGCAGATGTAATGTTAACATTACCTACTGAAATCAGTAGGTTACGAGTTCAAATTTGGAACAGCTGTCAAATTCAAGTGGGTGTCTATTCTAGTATCTAGAGATATTAAAACAGTCATTGATACGAAACGCCAATTATTTATGTTGTTTTAATATAAATAGAACGACATTTGAACTCGAGTGACAATAGAATAGGGAGTTCATTCGCTTGTCTATGGTTTAAAAAATATTTGACTGAGATACGAAATACGCAACGCCGCCATTCCAAGCTGTCATTTGTTTTGTTCGTTGACTTTTTAATGTTTCAAGTAACACTAGTAATAATGCAGGTCATTTCCCTACGGTTCCTGAACCCATCTTAAAACACTTATGATATGTGTGTAGATAAAGTAGTGTATGCAACTATACATAATTAGGCATTACAACAATCGTGTGATGCCCTTCATTATGCACAGATACATAAACTACTATTGTAACGCTGTATTAGTAAATAAATCTTTTTTCATAATTTTTTTATATATCAGGGTAGGCGAACCAATCGCACGCGTGCCACGCGACAATATTTTGGACACGTCGCCGATCATAAAACATGTGTAGAACAACACACAACCACGTAGCGAGAGTTTCTAAAGCTAGGGATAGACTAGGGAACAAATGTCCTGCAACCCGTATCGCCAGCGACGACGTCGGGTGACATAGATCGACGTAGCCGGACACCGCCCGACAAGCCACGACTATGCCTGCAAGTGTCTGGCGAAGTCGCCGGACTTGTCGGTCGAGTTCGTTTGATATCTCGTCGACAATTGTCGCCGGACAGTTGTCCCCTGTCTATCCCTGGCTTATAGATGTTGGTCGAAACTCTTCGCTACGAGACCGTTCTCGGAAACAACTATCGGTACAATCAACTCCCCACATGGCAGTTACCTCGTGAACCAAGTCTAAGTTGATAGTGTCCATATAATCAGAAAGTCAAAATAATTTCATGGCAGGTCAATGACCCCCCTTTTTTTAAATGGCATGTTGTTGCATCAAGGTTCGCCTGCCCTGGTATATATGGTGCGTAAACGAGACACCGCTACGGACAATAGCGCGATCTCTTTTCCACACGTGTACTACTGTAAAGCCCCATTTAGACCATGCAAGCACTTGTATAGGTACAATTTTCATTACATTGCGGGGTTATATAAAGCGACCGAATTCGCCGTACGCCTATAACCCGCAATGTATTGAAAATCGTATACAAGTTCTTGCCTGGTCTAAATGGGGCTTAAGGAGTAGAGAAATGGTATGATTTTTACTCGATGTTAGTTTTGAGAATATCCTCAGCTATAGTAATACGAGGTGTAAATGAGAGTTTGTGCTACTACTTCTCAAACCATCAAAACATCACTTAGCAATTACCACACAGATAACATTAGCATCTAAACTCAACAACGTACCCAAGGTTATATCAATTACGACCGTTTTGAGTAAACTTTTGAATGTGTTTGAACAATAACATACTGAGACAACCCGCCTGCCAATCGTGGCGATTATGGCATTGAATCCCTATTCTCAACAATCGCGTCGCTGGCTATCGATCTATAGCAGCCTATTTAAACAACGACGGCGGCAAACAAGCATATGGCCCGCCTCATGGTAAGCAGTTACCATACTGTTCATTAACATACTGCGATCACCAACCCGCCTGCAAAGCGTAGCGGTTATGGCATTGAATCCCTATTCTCAGCGATCGCATCTCTGGCTATCGATCTATCGACCTATGGACGATTTTGTGTAAACTTTTGAATGTGTTTGAATAATATGCAGTAACATACTGCGATCACCAACCCGCCTGCCAATGTCGATATTTAAATCGAAAGAAAAATAGAAAAAAAATTACTCGCAGTGGGACTCGAACCCACAACCACTGGATCACTAGCCCAGTGTACTAAAAAATAATTTTCCTAACTAGTGCGTAAAAAGTGCACTTGTTATGAAAAATTGGGTGGAAAAACTTCTTTAAGACTCGGGTGATTGTCACCCTCGTTTCACTCGGGCTCCAACTTTCACCCTCGTCGAAAAAAATTTTTTTACTAGTTTCGAAATGTACAATTATGATTGTCGTCTTGTTTTTTTATATCAACTCACCTCCATTACCAATAAAATCAAGCACATCTTTGCCCTTCACATTACAATCCTTTTTCAAGTTGGACAAAATGACATCAGCATCAACTTTGCCCTTCAACTCAGATAAAATACTATCAGAGTCGTCCAAAGAGTATTTAACTGGGAAAACAGCTGGTACAGACGACTGCCTTTTTAATTTCCTTGAACCTTTTAGAAGGGAGAAAATGCTGGATCTTCTGCGTCCTTTCTCTTTCACTCTTTCCAACAGCACATCGGAAGCGTGCTCCATTTTTGTATGTCATTGGTTTAACATCTACCCTCATATACTGGAGGCTTCTTTTATTTTCCGTGGTTTCTCTCAAAATAGCTGAATATAGAATAAAAGGGCTATTCTATTATCTGTGACCTATACTGCTTCTTCAATTTAAAAAATGTAATAGTTGGTAGACCAAAAGGCATTCTTCACAATTCAAAATGTCCAAAAAGCGTTATTAAGTATCACAGTTTGCATCATGCGTTGGCATTTCCTCGTCAACTTGTAGATCGATCGATCTTTGTATTTTCGTTTATCTTATATCATATCGTGATACTGATTTAAAAATATTCTTTTAGTCTTCAGAGTCTTCAGTCTTCATATTAACATCGAATATATTGTCTATACACTCGTTCTTTGACATAAATGTGATTTTAGTAACTTCTGCTTAATATAGCTCTCTATATTTTATCAATATGTTGTTAAGTATTATTTATTAGTTAATTACAAATTTGTCAAAAAGTGGCCTGATCGAAAATATAAAATTCGTATGAACGTTTTCACTTAAGTTTTCAGAATCGTGACGAGAAATAATTAGTAAAAAAAAACCAAATCGTGGTATTTCGATTATTTGTTACACTACTTTTTAATAAGACCACATGACTGACCTGACCTGACCTGACCTTCCGGTGTCAAAGTTTGTCGAAGTCAGATAGTGTTAGAGAGAAGTACAGTCAACCAATTTGTTTTATGGGCCACTTCGTTCCTTGTCACAGTGAAAATCTATATGAAAGACGCAAAAGATTTCTTATTAACGTCACTGTGACAAGGTTCGTAGTGGCCTAGAAATCAAATTCGTTGACCGTACATTAGGGTATGGGCAAGAAAATGGTACCGATTTGGACAGCAACGAAACTAGTTGGCTATAATGTACTTATTAATTGATCTGGGAATTTGGGAGCTATTATCGGTGGAGGTCGTAGTAACAGTACAGCCGAAGTTTTTATGGGTCATTGGTTGTGGCACCCATGGGGGATTTAGATTTTAACAGTCTATGTTTATGCGTAGGTATCTAGGTAACTTTGAATGCCACCGGTTTTTATTCTGAATGAAGTTTTAATGAAACGCTTTTACGATCCTGCTTCTCAGATTTTCAACCAACATATGTCCTAGTTAGACGCATCGTCTCTTATCACGTGGTCTCTCTCTACCGACACGCGCTTTCCCATTAAACATTGTGTGATATACTGACAGAAGCACGTAATTGACAAGCGGTCCGCCATTGTTGTAAATCACAATGAGACCTATACTTTAACATGATAGCCTAATGACTAATGAGGTCAATTGGGAATGCGTTACCTACGCTGAGTGCAAACGGCTTATATGGCACTGGTCCCATCGCGATCTAGTAAGCTATGAGCTATCAGCTATTTCAAGGGACAAAAGATAATCGATCCCGTGTAAATAAAACAGAGATATGAAGATTATTATATTATATTTTAGATGAACCACTATCGCCCGGGTATAATATATAGCTCATAGCTTAATAGCTTGCGGTGGGACCAGTACCTATAGGTGGGAAATTTGCTAATGTTATGAATGCGAAAGAATCCTGTCTGTCACCTCTTCACGTTTAAGCTGGTAAATCGAATAAAAAAATAATCAAAAAATCGTAAGTAGTATTTGTGTATGTTTATCTCCCCAAGATCTTAATTCATGAATCTAAAAGCTTTTTTGAATATAGAATCTCGACTAACATTACGAGTATGAGACTCTCGCTACGTGGCGTGGTTGTGGTTGGATCAAGGGTCAAATCCAGAAGGCGGTAATCCTGGACACGGCGCGCATAGTCCGGCCATTCGTCTCTCTGCAGACTGCTTAGGTTAGGTGTTCTATAATGTTTTTATCGTTTTGATACGTTTAAGATGTATTTTTATATTTTACTGTTATAAAAATATTATGTAAAACCTAGCCTAAGATATAAAATGAATACATTAATATTACAGGATTTACAGGACATCTTTACACAAATTGACTAAGCCCCACGGTAAGCTCGAGAAGGCTTGTGTTATGGGTACTCAGCTAACGATATATATAATATACAAATACTTAAACAGATATAACACCCATGAATCAGGAACAAATATTGACTTGTTCCTGAATTCGTCAAGAATCACCAATGTGCTCATCACACAAATAAATGCCCATACTAGGATTCGAACCGAGGACCATCGCCTCCATTTCCAGGGTCATCCACTAGGCCAGTTCGGTCATGTTACATGGCATTTATATACTGGAAAATATTTTGAAGGTAACTCATGTTTGTCAATAACTCATTTTGAACCTTACTGCAAAGACACTAAGGCTCAGATTCTAGATAGCTAACTAGCCTATGCCTTCGTTATGGGTAAGCTACAAAGTTGCATAATGCATTTTAGTGTCAACTTGTTGTTCGTAACATGATCTGACTGACCTTGCAGTGCATATGCAGTGTGCACGTGTTTTAGACTGTATTTAGGTTGAAAGGAATTCGTTGGATCTAGATACTTCAAAACTACGTAATGTCTTTTCGTCCGACATACCTCAGTGCCTCAGTCTTCTATCAATGTGTGTTAGTGATGACTTACGGCTCCGAAACGTGGTCTTTTACTATCGGTCTCATCTCAAAGCTCAAAATCAACGAGCTATGGTGAGGGCTATGCTCGGAGTTTCTTTACGTGATCGAATCAGAAATGAGATCCGTAGGCGAAATTAAGTCACATAGCCCACCGGGTGCTGAAGTGGTAATGGGCAGGCCACATTGCACGCAGAGAAGACGGCAGATGGGGTCGAAAAGCGCTTGAGTGGAGACCACGGACTAGCAAGCGCAGCGTAAGACGTCCACCCACAAGATGGACTGACAACCTCATTAAGGTCGCCGGAAGACACTGGATGAAGGTCGCTCCCAACCGATACATGTGGAGGTACAAGGGGGAGGCCTATATTCAGCAGTGGACGTCTTATAGCTGAGATGATGATGATAATGTTGAGATAGTTAAACGAAGAGGTTGTCTTAATGCAATAAATAGTTATTTGCTTCACACGGGAGTAAAGTCAATGTTTACCGTCCCGTGCCACTGAGACGCGAACTAGCGAAAGATTCTAAAATTGAATCACAAGCGTAGCAAGTGTAGCCTTGCGTAATTACAATATAACTAACTTTAACTATGATTCTAGTTTCCAAAAAAAAAATAAAATAATTTATTGCAGATGTGCCTCTGCGCAGGTGTTGTCACTAATCTGCGACTAGATTTGCCGTAGGAAATGCAGCATTGAGATCGACAACCCGCCTGCCTAGTGGCGATATCTATGTACTCTCTGAAGACTATGACTCAACAAATGTATTACCCCATGACCAGCCATGAAAGCTTTGGCCCGCACGTATTTGTATGATGGCACCAATGTTGGACACTTTAAGCTGACAGGCAATGATGGACACTTAGTTCTTAATTCAAAAACCATTATTATAAATTGAATATGTGCCACAACACTTGACTCCTTTGAAATAAGCACTAATGTTCATAACTTTATCCTCGTCCATTACTGGTGCCGTCACCCTATGGCCTTTCAGTCAAAAGTTTGAAGACCCCTGTAAAGGTGATACAGTCGCCATCAGATATATCGGAGCTGTGGAGGTGGTCACAAATATCGGAACAACGCCTCTATTGTCAAGGCGATAAAGTGCACGTTCCGATATTTGTGACCACCTCCACAGCTCAGATATATCTGATGGCGACTGTACGTACGAACTACCGCCCTTTGACCATGTGTCCCAGTCGAAATAGATTAATGATAATAGTTCCATTACGGCACTTATGGCTGATTGGTGTGAGCCGGGTCGGACCTTGGAGTTTAATTGTTCTGCACACGATAAGTATAACAGCTTATTAGTTGATCCCATATATACCTACGTAATCCTTGGGATCAATTGAAATTATAACAGTAGCGAGACTTGGTAATTTCAAACGCGGGTTTGATACCCGAATCTTGCCACTGAATCAACTTTTCAGTTGATATTTAGAGCGTTTCTTAAAAAAAACAACAAATCTAAATATATAAAAGAAAAAACTGACTGACATATCAACGCACAGCCCAAACCGCTGGTCCTAGAGAATCCAAATGTAAGTAATATTATAAATGTAAAAGTAACTATGTCTGTCTGTCTGTTACCTCTTCGCGCGTAAACCGCTGAACCCATTGCGATATTTTTTAGTGTAAAGAGAGTTTGAGCTATGGGAAAGTACATTGGATAATTTTTATCCCGCAACCATACTTAAAAGCCTGTTGGCTGGCCGACAAAGTCGCGAGGAAAATCTGGTAATATTATAAAGGCAAAAGTAACTGAACCATATGGGATCAAATTTGGTATGGGGAGAGTTTGAGCTACGAGAAAGTACATTGGATAATTTTTATCCCGCAACCATACTTTAAAGACGGGTATGACTGTCCGACGAAGTAGAACATATATTGACAAATTTTAGATACATGACAATAAAATCTATACGGTAAGAGTTGTTAGTTCGTAATAGTCACGGTAGCTACGTCAAGATTAACATAACATTAGAACACTGGTTGAATTGATTTATCACTATCTCAGCGCTATCTGATGATAACTTATCTATGGCGGAACAGACTCGGAAAGACAAATTTTAGTTGTACTTTGCAATATTTATTTTATTGAACAGTAACGTCTCTAAAGACACACTGAACATTATAAAGCAAAATATGTGATCTTATTTAAGGTTCCGTAGTCAACTAGGAGCCCTTATAGTTTCGTCATCTCCGTCCACAGCCTAGCTCAGTATGTGATTTTCCTATCCCTACCGGGGTATCGATAGATAATATTGAAAAGAAAGAAGTTTTTTAAACCCACTTTTGGATAAAACGAACAGTTTCGTAAAGAATTGCTCCGAAGTTTAAAAAAATAGGCGTCCCCCCATTTTTTTTCACATTTTTTTCTGAAAACTGTCAAATATCGGTACCTCCTAATAATAATGATTTTTAGTGTACCCCTTACGTATCATTAAATTGACGAAAGGGGCTCGATCTGGCTCCGCGTGCGCCTCCCAAATGTCCGGAACACCACTGTTCCGTGTACGGAAAAGACATACAATAATGATTTATGTACATTAAGATTTTATGTGTTACTGTTTAAAAAAAAGGCTCAGTGCGTTTCTTGTCGGTAATCTTCTCGGGTGAGATGTGTAGGTAGAATTATATATTGACGTCTATAAGTGCATTGTATATTGCCTATATTTGAAAATAAAGATGGGAGTTAAAACTAAGAAGAAGGGTTAACCCAGTTATTGTGGTGAAAAAATATTTATAGCGACTGTCGACCAGTCTGGCCTAGTGGGTGGTGACCCTGCCTATGAAGCCGATGGTCCTGGGTTCAAATCGCAGTCAGGGCATTTATTTGTGTGATGAGCACAGATATTTGTTCCTGTTTTCTATATATTTAAGTATTTATATGTATCTATCTATTATATATATCGTCGTCTAGTGCCTACAACACAAGCCTTACTGAGCTTACCGTAGGACTAGAAGATTGTCCCGAAATATTTATTATTTATACTATAGCATTAAAAAGGTTGTGTCAGTCATATTTGATTACCTAAGGTAGTACAGGTGCTTAGTAACCTTTACTCTCAAGGGCATTTGGGATCAACTTTGTTTGACTACCTAGTTACAATATGATAAGGTTTTCCTTGTTTTTCAAGGTCATCGTGATAAAAACCTAAGTGGATTTTTTTAAGATGTCAGTTGCAAGTACAATTATTTATGGTTATTTATGAAAGGAAACCAAACAAATATCCCAACAAGGGCTCGTTTACCATCTGGGTTGGAAGGTCAGATGGCAGTCGCATTCGTAAAACTAGCGACTACTACTACTGGGATCCGTTGCCAAGCGGACCCCAGGCTGCCATGAGCCGTGGTAAAATGGCACCGAACGGCCGAAGATCATTATGACACTTAGTGTGACATGTCACATTTGACATTGTGTCAAAACTTCGTCAGTACGTCAGATCAGCAATATATTTTACGTCACGCTGGGCGGTAAGAGATTTACCGCCCTAGGGCGCGACGGATAATCTCACTTTACACCCAGATGAAGACGTAAAACTATGTACGGACCACGGGCGGTAATAGAGAAGACCTCTGATCGCTTGTTTATGGCCCTCACCTCTGGCCATTCTTTGTTTTACCGCCCTGGGTTAAAAATAGTATACGTATATACTATTTTCAAATCAAATCCTATATAATAAATAATAATATTTATTTCATAAATTGATTAAGGTACAAGAGGTCTTACAGTAATCCCCACACTAGGCAGAGCCTGTGACGTGAGAATCTTAGATAAATATAACTTTTTAATCATAAGCTAAGTATGAGTATGAATTTGGGAGTGTATGTATGAATTAGTTATGTACCGGTCTGGCCTAGTGGGTAGTGACCCTGCCTATGAAGCCGATAGTCCTGGGTTCAAATCCCAGTCATGGCATTTATTTGTGTCATAGATATTTGTTCCTGAGTCATTGGTGTTTTCTATGTATTTAAGTAATATATCTATCTATGTATGAGAACCTACGTGATAGAAGATATTTATAGTTATTTCAAAATGTCCTCCGACTCATTATAATTCCAAGAAAAAAGTAGGGTTAGAATATGCTTTTTCGCTTCATTTAAATCAGAGCGTCTTATATCGCAAATTATATAATATATTATCGTTATCAAATGTTCTGAGATTGCGGTCTGATAGGAAGGCCATTTCGTTGAATGTGGTTTACGTCATATACAGCCAAGGAGATAAATGTGTCATTATCTAGGAAAAGGGACCTTATTGTCGATGGCACTTACGTCGAAACACGTTGCGTTTGTACTGTTTCGTCTTGAACAACGACGTAAGCGCCATCGACAATAAGGTCCCTTTTCATAGATAATGTCACAAATACTCATCTTGACGTAAGGTGTAAGATTATAAATTGAAATAAATTACATATAATTTTTACGACCGGTCTGGCCTAGTGGGTTTGAATCCCAGTCTGCGCATTTATTTGTGTGTTAATACAGATATTGTTGAGTCATGGGTGTTTTCTATGTATTTAAGTATTTATATGTATCTATCTATTATATATCGTCTCTTAAATGCAAAAGCGACACATTTCAAAATAAGATCTTGTTGCAATGACAATTCTAACACTTCATTAGAAAATTTAAATTGCAACAAGGTATTATTTTGAAATATGTCGCTATTGCATTTAATAGACGATATATCGTCGTCAAGTTTACAATACAAGCCTTACTGCGCTTACCGTAGGACTAGGTCGATTTGTGTAAGATTGTCCCGAAATATTTATTTATTGTTTATATTTAAGAAACAGGACTAATACCTCCGGTGTCCGAGGCAGAATTTGAACCCTCATCTTTAGTTTTGGTGACTGAATTACTAAATTAGAACCCGTTACAAAAATATAAATAAATATTACTGAACACTCCTTACACAAATTGACTAAGGTACTTGAGCTTATCCCGAGCTTATCGTGGCGTGGGGATAAGCTCAAGAAGACTTGTGTTGTGGGTATAAAACCAACGATATATATGATATAGGTACAAATACTTAAATCACTACATAGTATAAAACAAAATCGCTTTCTCCGTCCCTATATCCCTACGTATGTATAAATCTTTAAAACTACGCAACGGATTTTGATGCGTTTTTAAATAGAGTGATTGAAGAGGAAGGTTTATATGTATAATAACATCCATTAAATAGTGGAGAAATACTAATATCAGCATTGCACCCGTGCGAAGCCGGGGCGGGTCGCTAGAACATATATAAAACACCCATGACTTAGCAACAAATATCTGTTCTCATCACACAAATAAAAGCCCTTACCGGGATTTGAACCTAGGACAGTTGGTGTCATAGGCAGGGTCACTAGACCAGACCTGTCGTCAAATATAATATAGGTATCAATAACAGGCTTTTGGGGGCCCTTTTGAAATTTCAACAACTGCTTATATCATTTTGACAAAACTGGTTACAACCGAAACCGATTTTTCGCTTTAAGACAAAACCGGTCCTAATTCCCTATTACGTACATGCAAGGTCAAAGGTCAATCACCTTATTGCGTTAATATTAACACGTTCGCGGACAGTACGTCGACAGACGTGGCGCAGTCATGTTCACTTTGGGCTCATTCAAAAATCATGTGATCATTTTTGGGGGGGAGGAGGTCAAAGAAATATCACGATTGATCACGATGGGGGAGGGGGGAGTCCAAGACCACATCACGTGTACTTTAGTTTAAGTTTTAGTAGTACTGTTTTCGGTGTGATGTTACATAATTTCGGTGAAAAGTGTCGACTCAAAAATCACTCGAAAACTACACGTGATCTTGACTGGGGGTTGGGGGTATTAGCGTTGAGATCACCAAATATCACCAAGGGGGAAGGAGGGGTCAAAATAAGGCCAAAAACGATCACATGATTTCTGAATGAGCCCTTTGGTCTATGACACATGGCGTAAAGTACAATTTCCACCATACAGCCGGCAACGGATCGGATCGGAAAGAAAACAAACGGAGGCGGCGATATCCGAACGTCACCGGCCGTATGTCGCCGCATACGATCGAGCGGTAACAGCCGGTCGCGGCCGGCAGGATGTCGACGTCGACGTTCGGCACCGTTGTTTGCGAACGTATCGTAGGAACAACCAATATGACTGAAGAAAAGGCTCGGCCGATCCGGCCATGACGCGACGTCGACAGCCGAACGGTGCCGACGACAAACGAACGTCGCCGATCGCGTGCCGTGGAAAACGTAGACAAGCGAACGCAGCCGGTCACGTGTCACAGCGTACTTTCGGTTACGTTCACATGTCACCGGCGTCGGCCGTCGCCGGGCTGTTGTGCGCAGCATGGTAATGTAGACTTTAAAGTAGTGCGTATATGATTCAGTATCGTTTAAACAGCATAACATTCGTTTCGATCCGATCCGATGCCGGCTGTTTGGTGGAAATTGTACTTTACACTGTGGATGTATATTTTGACAATATGTCCGTATAACTTTAAACCGGGCCTGTGCGTAGGTACTAAATCACCTCTTGTACACACAAACATCTACTATATAGTAGGCAAGTGTTAGACACCGGATTCTTGTCACGACACGTCGCAATACGGTAACTTGGGGACTATTTGGAACAGTAGTAATTAATACGGACTTATTAAGATAAGATAAAAAAAACTTTTTTACTTTTTATAAGACTGACCAGCGTTTGACCTCAGTCGCACCTGATGGTAAGTGTCGACGAGGTCGAGGGTGTAGCACGCTGGTTCAGTAACAGCCTATTCACTCTTGCCTTGAAAATACCTAAATTATATCTTACCGGGAATACATACGAAGTGAGCGAATTCAATTCCTTAGCAGTCGGTATTAGGAAGGTAGAAGCGAATACATAACAGATTTTTCTACTTGTTTTATAAAACAGTAAATAGTGGGATACCGCTAGATTTGTAAAGCGTGGGACCGGTCTTTTAGGGTCGTCTTGGGGGAGGCCTATGTCCAGCAGTGGACGTCTTTCGGCTGACATGATGATGATGATGAAATAATTTAATGTTACTGGCAGAAGTGTATTATTAATAGAACCTACGGAGGCTACAGCCGTCCATACCAGACGCGTAACTTCAATAACAGATATTATGTAGCAACTACAGTTTTTCTGAATCTACTAGTGAAGTTTTTTTTTTTTTTAAACCTGACTTGGGCTTTACGCACATGTGTGGTGCGATAGAGCAATCGGACTGTGTGGTGGGAAGGTAGCCTGGGGAAAATCCAGGACCCTCCCGCACCAGACTTGACTTGTACTGGAATACTCCTACTGAGTTTTCGCTTCCAGCGAGATTAGTTGAGACGGTCTCAACCGAATCTGAGTGGTGGGTAGTGAGGTAGTCAAATTTCGTATTCGTATGCGAATATCTGCCGTTGGTATTCGCTATCGCGAATGAGTATGCGAATATTGACTCTTGTATTTAGCGCCATTTGTCTATGGCAGGGCTTCCCAAACCTTTTTTTTTTGATGCGATGCCCTTATGCATCCTCCATTTTTTTGCGACGCCCCCCTCTAGCCTAAAACTAACTACCACAGGGGAGTACCCAGAGGAGAAAGAAAGTTACGGACATTACACGTGCTGCGACAAGCATTTTGCCGTATTGTCAATGGATATAGTCGCCCCCGATATGGCTCTATTTTGACAGTTTAGTTAACTGATAAAAGTATAATATGGCTCTATTTTGACAGTTTAGTTAACTGATAAAAGTATAATATGGCTCTATTTTGACAGCTTAGTTAACTGATAAAAGTATAATAAAAGTACTTATAATAGAAGTTACCTTTTTGTTTTGTTAATTGATACTAGTTTGATAATAGAAGATTATTATGATTTCAACTAGTTTATTTATTCACTGTACCAAACAAAAACCTAAATTTCCGTATTATGATTGCAAGACTGTTTAAATTGATAAGGTGTTGAAATAAATATATAAGAATTTGATACTTATTATTGTATAAATAAAAAATAAATATATCGGGACAATCTGACACAAAGCGACCTAGTCCTACAGTAAGCTCAGTAAGGCTTGTGTTGTAGGTACTAGACGATGTTTTTATCCTGTCAATCAAATTACAAAAAAATCGTACGTGCTAAAAAAAATATACTAGGTGTACGATCAATGTTAGGCGATGTCAAACTAAGTTGAAGGACACATTTTTAGACTCCGCCTTCTGAGGAAAAATTTTTGTGGGGTCATTATGGAGACTTAATTCGACATCTACATATTATTATTATTGGTTTATCGCTGCTATCCACGTATGTCGGATAAGTTTTAATATAACGAAACATGTGTTTCTAACGATCATTCAATACCAGCAGAGCATAGATAAGAGATATAATTAGAAATCTAATTTTAACTGAATTACAACAGAGTAAAATATGGTTGAAATGACCGAGTAACTTCATTATGGGTTATGAATTAAAAGATATGATATATTAGTGTAATTATTATATACAGTCAGCAGCAGAAGTGGCTAAGCGGTTGAGGTGTTCAAATTGAGGTCAACACATCTCTATTGTCAAGAGAATAAGAGCGCGTGTACGACATTTTGAACACTTCAAACGCTTAGCCACTTTTGCTGCTGACTGTACAACAATTACAATTTTATAATAAATACTTATAGATAAATATTTCAGAACACATTACACAAAACCACCTCGTCCTATGAAGCCGATGGTCCTGGGTTCGAATCCCAGTCAGGGCATTTATTTGTGAGTCAGAGATATTTGTTCCTGAGTCATGTGTGTTTTCTATGTATTTATCTATTATAGATATCGTCGTCTAGTACTTACAACACTAGCCTTATTGAGATTACTAGGGCGATTTTCATAAGATAGAGAAATATATATATATTTTTTTTTACGCGGCTGGTGACAATCCTCGCTGCTCTGGGTCTTTCCTGTTGCAGAGATTGTCCATTGCGGTTCAATGTGGCAACGCGGCGAGCGTAATGGGCACTTTTGCGTCTGGACGACTCGGAGTGGGTTTGGTGAATAGGTATTTAAGTTTAGTTTTACTTTATGTCTTGTAATTGGGATTTTTGGTATTATTGTGTATTTTTTTTTGTGTAATTTGTTTTATACGGTTATTTAGTTACAACTTTGAATAGTAAATAAATTTACGTTTATTATATTTTACTACTTGCGGAATCGCCTCGGCTTTGTCGAGTGCAGTATTAATATTTATTATATATTTACCTTCCTATTGCATCAATCTGAATAATAATAAAAACCGCATTATAACCCGTTACATAAAAATATCGTATATACAAGGAACATTATTCATATTAAAGAACATCCTTTAAGCCAAGCGTGACTATCGGTAACTACCCCCCAAATGATACAAGTCATATTTGAGAGGTTTATGTCCAGCAGTGGCTGTCTAACTATGTGGCTATGTCTTACGGCTGTAATAATGATAATGGTAAAAAAAAATAGTTTGAATTGAGAACCTGCTCCTTTTTTTGAAGTCGGTTAACGCATTCACTGCCACCAACGCACATGTGCGTTCATTTCCATACATTTTTGGAGGGGGTGGCAGAGAATGCGTGAAAAAGGGTCCCGTTTGAATAACTTTTCATGAGGGGCAATATGGAACATCTCCAGTATAATAATGATAAATTAATAATAAATTTCGGGACAATCTTACACAAATCGACCTAGTCCTACAGTAAGCTCAGTAAGGCTTGTGTTGTAGGTACTAAACGACGATATATATAATACGTAGATACATATAAATACTTAAATACATAGAAAACACCCATGACTCAGGAACAAATATCTATGCTCATCACACAAATAAATGCCCTGACTGGGATTTGAACCCAGGACCATCGGCTTCATAGGCAGGGTCACTACCCACTAGGCCAGACCGGTCGTCAACAGTATACAGGCGACTTTAATCTTACCCCAAAAAAAAATATTTTATACCGTACAGTCGCAATCAGATATACCGGAGCTGTGGAGGTGGTCATAAATATCTGAACATGCGCTTTATCGCCTTGACAACAGAGGCGTTGTTCAGATATTTGTGACCACCTCCACAGTTCCGATATATCTGATGTCGATTGTAGCTATACTACGACTGTGTATTGCTTGTAGAACGATTGGGACTTCGTTTTTTATATGTTAGCATAATTTATAGTCAATAAATATGTTTACAAAGAAATGTTGAATAGACTGGTTTATAGTTTTTTTTATGTATAATGTATATATTAGGCTCAATCAACTATTCTTTGTCCCTCGTTCCTATCTAAATACACAAAACATATATTTGTGGTAGCGATACGTCCCTTCCATAATGGGTCACCTACCAAGCGTCAGTAGTACGCAGGACCACATTTCTTGTAACAAACATGCTTCAGTTGTCCCCTGGCTGATGGGACAGAATAACAACAACAAATAGATGATTCACTCATTATCATTAACATAAAATGATGAAAAAAAAAACAAGTATATTATATCTGCTATTCAAAGTTTCAATCTTGTTAAAATAAATGGTGCCTGTAAATGGACCGACGTTTTTTTATTTTATTTTTTATGATATAGGAGGCAAACGAGCAGACGGATTGCCTGATGGTAAGCAACTACCGCCGCCCATGGACACTCGCAACACCAGAGGAGTCACAAGTACGTTGCCGGCCTTTAAGATCCCTATACGCTCTTCTTGAAGGTTTGGATGTCATATCGGTCCGGAAATACTGCACACAGCAATTTATTCCAGAGTTTGATTTATTTTATAATTTATTTCCTGTCTGACCTAATGGGTTGTGACACTACTGGCACTGTCTATAAAGCCAATGGTCCTGGGTTCGAATCCCAGTGAGGGCATTTTGTTGTGAATGATCACAGATAGTTCCTGAGTCATGGGTGTTCTTTTTTAAATGTGTTTAAGTATTTGTATCCATGCTAGTAATATTATAAATTCGAAAGTGTGTTTGTTTGTTTGTCCGTCTTTCACGGCAAAACGGAGCGACGAATTGACGTGATTTTGAGGGATGGAGATTGACATAGGCTACTTTTTCCAGCGGGAAAATATCTCATTCCCACGAGAAGAATCATTATATAACATTTTCTTCTAACCATGCGGGCGAAGCCGCGGGCATCGTCTGGTATTATATATATCGTTGGCTGAGTCACAACACAAGCCTTCTTGAGCTCACCGTGGGGCTCAGTCAATTTGTGTTAAACTATTCTTTAAATATTTATTTAATGAAATAATAGCCTAGGACAAAGTAACCTCAATACACCTTCTGTTGTAGGTACAGTGAGCTTCGTAGTTAGTAGCCAAACATTATACGATATATTTGACCACTTTGACTGTACTTAAATCTGTATTTAAGTACTAACACCATGTAAATAACTACATAAGCCCTAAGTAATCTACACTAATATTATAAAGACGAAAGTTTGTGAGTGTTTGTTACTTCTTCATGTCTAAACGGCTGGAGCGATTTTAATAAAATTAGGTATGGAGTTAGCTGACACCCTGGATTAATACATAGGGTAGGTTTTTTCCCTAATAAAACACCTGTACACCGCGGGGCACAAAGTGGCGGCGTATCCATAAGACCCGGTTTCCACCGGCTTAACCAGAACAGACAACCGAGCACTTTTTCTACGTCTAACGAAGAAACATTATTCTGTGAATAATTTCCGTGCCGCCACTGATAACGTCCCGAATCGTCTTCATATCTATCACCTAAAAACCTATAAATATACATATATGACACGCTAACATATATTAATAACATATATAACACAATCAGGCCACTTATTAACACATTATCTAAACCTAACACAAACACTACACACACAAAACAATTGTAAAATTATGTGCAACAAATACACACTAAACGCGAGTGTGCCAGCGAATGGCCGATAAAAAACTGAAACTTAAAAAAGTAAACATTATCCTCTATGGTATCATGTGTCACCGCGAATAGTACTTTAAGTCGTTCGCGTAAGATCTAAATTTGAATACGACTTTGTATTACTAACGTATTCTATCAATATCATTTGAACTTTAAGCTTTATGAATAAGGTCGGATATTGAATAACAGAAAAATAATGAGGTAAGCGTTATAGGCATATTTGTTTGTATGAGTAATATAAACTTTTTTTTCTTTACATTTGGCGTGTTTGACCTTTATAGATGATTAGATGGTTTGATGACATGACATGTTAAGAGAGAGATAAAAATATGAGATTATCGCGTGATAAAGGAGATTATCTATGACGAGTATTTTATCTTATTACACAGTCACTTGAGTACTAACTTCTGTCTGCGACTTAGACTGCGCAAGTTTGAAAAGTAGTAGCTTTCATGTGGCGGATTTACGCATTTTTCTTTAATTTAAATTATTTTTTATTTTCTTGTAATTTATAAGTTATGACTGTTATGAGGATGAGTATTCTGATGTATAAGTTTTATTGTAGTTAAATTTTTTTTTATGACATAAGGTGGCATACGAGCAGAGGGATTGCCTGATGGTAAGCAATTACCGTCGCCCATGGGCACCCGCAACACCAGGGTCACCAGTCACAAGCGCGTTGCCAACCTTTAAAGGGGGTTGGAGCTCTGGGAACCTTACTCGCCATCAGGAACACAACACTACATACCTGAAAGGTAGCAGTGCTATTATGGCTGTGGTCTTCTGTAAGGAGGAGGTACTTCCCCAGTTGGGCTTCTCCAGACTCGAGCGTGATGGTACTTCGCTGTGCCCTACCTCTCATTGTTGGACGTAGTTTAAGGACATACCCGGGTCCAATTAAAATCCGTAATAGTTTTCGCGTGAAAGAGCAATAAGCATTATACATCTATCGATACACACTTTCACTTTATAAGGAGTGAGACACATCGTGGAAAAATGTATCCCGGATTACAGGCAGATTTTAATGACGGATTTGTGAGATAAAAACAGTTTTACGGCTCACTTTAATATAACTGTTTTTATTATTTATAAACAGATAGCAAAGCTTCATTGTATTCATAAGAGTACAATTTCAAATTTTTTTACTAATAGAGTGTGTTTTATTGACTGTTTTGAATGACCCATTTTTAAGGATGATTTTTTTATAAAATAATTTAGTGAAAAATTGTGTGTTTCACTCGCGACAAAGTGTGTTCGCCTCTCGTGTCTTCAAACCCTCCCAACACTTAAAATTCCACGCTCAACGAACACTCAGAATTTTGGAATCTTTCGCTAGCTCGGCTTACACAACCTTTGCTCCCCTATAAAACAAATAACTATATACAAAAATTAAAAGTTGAAATAGATAACATATGCTTTAGAAAAAACGACGAGGACCTCCGGCGTTCGAGACGGGATTCGAACCCAACTTCAGCCGCGATAGCTAGAGATGCGGGCGTTTTTTCTTAAGTATATGTTATCTATTTCAACTTTTAATTTATATAGTAGTATTACTACTTAAAAATCAAAGCAAATCAAAATATTTCATAAAAAATTATTTGATTTGTTCTTAGTTTTATATATAAAAAGTATATAATATTGTAAAACATATGTTATAGAGGCTTTAAAGAGACATCATGGTTTTCGTGTGTACACGAATTTGATCTTGGACAAAGGCTCCTAAATTAAACAGATATAAGACTCACCTCCATTATAATTTCCTCTCTCCATAAACAAATTAACGTTTTTAAAGTCCGACAAGATGGCGGAATCCACAGAGAACTTCCTGTCAGACGCCTGTCTCGACTGTTTCTTCTTCTTCAGGAGAGAGAAGATGCTTGATCTCCGTCGTGTCTTCTCTTTGATTCCCGCGGAGAACAATATGTCCGACTCGTGTTCCATATTTGAAAGTTTATTTCACTTTTATGTAGCACTTTTTATTTTTTTCATAAATCCGTTAAGGTAGAAAAGTCCAGCTTTTTCATAAATTACTTCACAGTTTATAATTGCATAATTTTTTACTTTTCATCAATTTTTTTTGGCCTTTTTCTTGTTTATCAGATTATATTTTACATTATACCAAATGGTAGTATTGGTAGTTTATTATTTGGTAGGTTTTTATTTACATTATTAATTAACTAGCTGTCCCGGCGAACTTCGTACCGCCTGAAAGTCTATAAATCTTTTTGATTGATATTTTTGTTTTATTAGCATACTATTAAACTTCACAACTCAAAATCTTCCAAATCGGTTCAGCCGTTTTCGAGTTATAAGTGCCGGAACTAACACAAATTCCTTTTATTAATATATATTAATAACTTTAACACAAAATAACTCAATCTTTTAATATAATTTCACGTTTATTAATGTTATATAAAGGTAAACAAACATGGCGGAATGACAACTGAATTAAATAAAAAAAATTACACATGAATAAATATTCGTTTTTTCTGCGGGCCACTAATACATAAAAGATAGTATCCACCTAGGCAGGTAAGTACTGAAACCTTATGAGCTACACAACATTACAGCCTAAAGAATCTGGAGCTTTCTGGACTCAACGGGAATCAGTAATGAGTTATAAAAAGGGCTGCCACAATAGACCATAACTGGTCGAAATAAAATATTAGTTTTCACTGAATATAAGTAGAATGTAAATAACATGTATGTGTATACAATGATACCATGTGGTTGTTTTAACAATGAAACACAAAGTGCGTAATTTGAAGCCATGAAGGCAAATGGGTTTTGCCAAGGCGAAATTATGACTTAAGAAAAAACGGCGAGAAACTCCGGTGTTCGAGACGGGATTAATTTATATAGTATTATATTACTACTTAAAAATCAAAGCAAATCAAAATATTTCATAAAAAAAATAATTTGATTTGTTCTTAGTTTCTAAGTATAGTTACTTCGTCTGGTGATGTGGTGTGTGTTTTAATTGTATTTCGGTAAATTTTAAGTACCTATTATTCATTTAACTATATGTATATTTGATATATTCTATAAATAAATTTAAGTGTCTTCTTTAGATTTAATATAGAGTATTTTAAGTAGTTATTGTTAATGCCCAACGTAGCTATATTTTATTTATTTTAGACAGAATATAGTTTAGTTAATATACTTTTATATTTCCGCAGTAAAGTGTTTGAATAACAATTCTAAATTAATATTATTAAGGTGAGATCTTTCAGCGATACATAATAAATAAATAAAAAAATAGAAATACATAATATATGGGTATTGTGTGTGAAATTTGAGAGATTTTTTACGTGGGCTAAGATAAGACGCATTTAACGCTTCGGTATACGAAAAGCGCAGCGTTGGCAGAACCCCCACAAGGTGGACCGAAGATCTGATAAAGATCGCGGAAATCCAAAGGACGAAAACCAGTCATTGTGGGTCGTTTCAGGGGAGGCCTGGACCCGGATATGTCCTTAAACTACGTCCAACAATGAGAGGTAGGGCACAGCGAAGAAAAGCCCAACTGGGGAAGTACCTCCTCCTTACAGAAGACCACAGCCATAATAGCACTGCTACCTTTCAGGTATGTAGTGTTGTGTTCCTGATGGTGAGTAAGGTTCCCAGAGCTCCAACCCCCCTTAAAGGTCGGCAATGCGCTTGTGACTCCTCTGGTGTTACGGGTGCCCATGGGCAACGGTAATTGCTTACCATCAGGCAATCCGTCTGCTCGTTTGCCACCTTTGTCATAAAAAAAGGCCTTTCCAGCAGTGCGCGACCTTCTGATATGAGAATGATTTGACGAGTGCATTTCACAAACGAATGCATAAACAATTGTAGATAGTAATTTGATCTAATATTATACGATAGTTAGTTAGCAAAAAAAAAAAAAAATTAGGTCAGAATAACATATAATCACGATCATTGCTTGTCCAGCGTTTACGATTTTAAGCTATCATGGTCGTACACATTACAACTATTACTTTTTTTATACCACGAAGGTGGCAAACAAGCATGCGGCCCATTTGATGTTAGGCGGTCACCGCAGCCTATGGACGTTTACAATACCGAGGCATCATTCACGCGTTGCCGACCCCGTAAAAACCTCTGTACACCCTTTTTGAAGAACACCATACTGTGGTCCTTAAAACGGTATAGTTACAGTCAGCGTCATATAGTTGGTAGCATCCAAAGTACTCAAAAAGTTAGGTACACCATAGAATTAGTATGGTGACACACCAGGGGAGTGACAAGCGCGTTGCCGGCCTTTAAGGGGGGTTGGAGCTCTGTGAACCTTACTCACCACCAGGAACACAACACTACATACCTGAAAGGTAGCAGTGCTATTATGGCTGTGGTGTTCTGTAAGGAGGAGGTACTTCCCCAGTTGGGCTGCTCCAGATTCAAGCGTGATGGTCATCGCTGTGCCCTACCTGTCATTGTTGGACGTAGTTTAAGGACATACCCGGGTCCTAATTCCGGGCCTATTTCCTTTCAAATATATCTCTTTATGTCATTTTATTTTTCTTAGTGCTAATCTATATGTCTATTTAAGAGCTGGGCTCTTGTCGGTGGAGCAATTTTCATGCATTTTTATCCTAGGCCTTCTCTTTAACATCCTAATACGTCGTGACGTTTACTTTTTATATTGATCAAATAAAAGATTATTTGATCAATATATGCTTTTTCTTATTTAGTGCTAATATTTGCAGGTAATTTCATGAAAGAGTTTTTGTGTTTTTCCACTATTTGAACTACAGTTTTGTAAACAGTAAGTTATATTGCACATTTAAAATTTTAAAAACTTTATACACACACAAACTCTAAAACATACTAGGTATTTTATCACAGAAACATATCCATTTATATTTAAATCATAGAACACAAGCACACCGACGAGTGTCCGATAAAGTACTGAATTTAAAAAGTAAACTCTATTCTCTAAGTTAATGAGCGCAAGGCGATATGGACTTTAAACTGTACACATAAGATAATTATTTAAATGAACGAGTTCTTTAATTAAGTTACCGTTTTAGATAATTTAGACTTTCAGTATTGTATATAAGTTTGGTAATTGAATGGCCGGGCCAATCCAAGCGTGTCTTTACATACTGTGAAATGACGTTTGTATGTTTGTTTCTGAGAGTTTTAATATAATCTTTTTCTATGTATTAACTAGTATTCGCCATCGTCTTTGCACGCGTAGCATTTTAAATTAAAATATAAGTAATAAAAGGGTGAACCTTTACCTTGTGGCTCTCTCCCTCTCTCTTAACTTCCACTCTCTCTCTTTCTCTCTCTCTCTCTATCTCTCTCTCTCTATCTCTCTCTAACTCTCTCTCTTCACCAAATTGACGATAGGTCTGGTCTAGTGGGTAGTGACCCTGCCTATGAAGCGGACGGTCTAAGGGTCAAAATCCCAGTCAGGGCATTTATTTGTGTGATGAGCACAGATATTTGTTCCAGAGTCATGGGTGTTTTCTATGTATTTAAGTTTTCGTATATTATATATATCGTTGGCAGAGTAACCACAACACAAGCCTTCTTGAGCTAACGTGAGACTCAGTCAATTTGTTTAAAGCTGTCCTATATATAACATTCAAATAATTATCTGGGTTTTAAATAGAATAAATAAAATTTATGTCTCCGTTTTATCTAGCGACGTAACTATTTAATTATGTAAGAGTATGTCTGTAAATATATCTTGCCGTGTGATGCCGGCTGACTAGAATAGCACCACCGCATCTCCTCCCGCGGGTGTCGTAAGAGGCGTCAAAGGGAAAAATTCTACGGACGGGCAGCAGCGTCCGTCGAAACCCAATCTACAGCTACTGCGGTCGCCAACCCGCCTGCCAAGCGTGGCGACTATGGCAACTACCTCCAAGATGATGCAAGTCATATTTGTGGGAGGCCTATGTCCAGCAGTGGACTGCTTACGTCTGAAATGAATGTAATGTATGTAAAAATGATTAAGAATTAATAGAATGAGCGCCAGTGGCCTAGCGGTAAGAGCGTGCGTGATCGAACCCCTTGTACCAATGAGTTATTCGGAACTTATGTGCGAAATATCTTTAGATATTTACTTTACTTTTCGGTGAAGACAAACATCGTGAGGAAACCGGACTAATCCCAATAAGGCCTGATTTACTTTCTGTGTTAGAATTTAAAATGTTTTTTTTTTTATGACATAAGGTGGCAAACGAGCAGACGGATTGCCTGATGGTAAGCAATTACCGTCGCCCATGGGCACCCGCAACACCAAGGGAGTCACAAGCGCGTTGCCGACCTTTAAGGGGGTTGGAGCTCTGGTAACCTTAAATGTCAGATCAGATGGCAGTCGTTATCGTAAAACTAGCGTCTACGCCAATTCATGGGATTAGTTGCCAAGCGGATCCCAGACTTCATGGAGCCGTGGCAAAATGCTGGGACAACGCGAAGAAGATGATGATGAATTTAGGTTTACCAGAATAGCACCATCTGGCCATCTCCCGCGGGAGTTGTGGGATGGGCAGCAGCGTCCGTCAACCTACAGCTACCGCGATCGCCAACCCGCCTGCCAAGCGCGGCGACTATGGCAACTACCCCAAATCATATTTGGGGGAGGCCTATGTCCAGCAGTGAGCTACTTAGGGCTGAAATAATGACGTTTAAAAATAAATAATAATAAAATAAATATTTCGGGACAATCTTACTCAAATCTACCTAGTCCCAGTAAGCTCAGTAAGGCTTGTGTTGTAGGTACTAGACGACGATATATATAATAGATAGATACATATAAATACTTAAATACATAGAAAACACCCATGACTCAGGAACAAATATCTGTGCTCATCTCACAAATAAATGCCCCGATTGGGAATCGAACCTTGGACCATCGGTTTCATAGGTAGGGTCACTACCCACTAGGCCGGACCGGTCGTTTCATACGAGTAAGTATGCCAGTAGTGTACATAAAGTGAAGGGCGAGCAAACAGTGAGATATAATAGGACGAAGTGGCGACCTTTACACGTCACCCGTAATAAGCTATTTGTACTGTGAATTTTTTTATCTACGTACATATCATAAGTGCTCTAAAATGCGTCCAGAAACCGTAGGCAATGACCAGCATTACCAACCATCAGAAATGAATGGAGATGTAATGTTAATATTACCTACTGAAATCCGTAGGTTATGAGTTTAAATTTGGAACAGCTGTCAAATTCAAGTGGGTGTCTATTCTAGTATCTATAGATATTAAAACAGTCATTGATACGAAACGCCAATTCGTTATTTTTTTTAATATAAATCGAACGACATAAGAACTCGAGTGACAATACAATAGGGAGTTCATTCGCTCGTCTATGGTTTAAAAAAATATTTGACTGAGATATGAAATACGCAACGCCGCCATTCCAAGCTGTCATTTGTTTTGTTCGTTGACTTTTTAATGTTTCAAGTAACACTAGTAATACTGCAGGTCATTTCCCTACGGTCCCTGAACCCATCTTAAAACATTTATGATATGTGTGTAGATAAAGTAGTGTTTTTTTTTTTATGACATAGGCGGCAAACGAGCAGACGGATTGCCTGGTGTTAAGCAATGTAACATAATTAGGCATTACAACAATCGTGTGATATTATTATGAAACTCGCCTTCGGCTCGTTTCATAAACCCACACTCTTGTTGTATTGCCCTTCATTATGCACAGATACATAAACTACTAATTTGTCGTCCAGTTTAACATTACAACAACCGGCAAAAAACCGGCGTACTAATTCAAATGGAGCCTACAGCCTCCGACTATGGCGACTGTAGGAGAACATTCACACATCTACCGCAAGCGTATTGAATCGAAGTCACAAGTTTCATTGAGAATCAAAGCCCGGGTGGCGGTAGAAATTATATGTTGACGTCTCAATAGTCCGAGGACACACATTTTATAAGTACAGCACGATGGACTGGATTGAGAAAAATTATAGGTAGTTGTAAACAAAATTAAGATGACCTGTTGGTACTTATTTATCTCCTTTATTTATCTTATTTCTTAGATTAGGTTTTTTTACAATATTTTTATAAAAGTAAAATATAAAAATACATCTAAAACATGTCAAAACAATAAAAAGATTACAAAAAACCTAACCTAGAGTGCCGCCGGCAACGGGGCAGGGCCCAGGCGGTGGTTAGGGCTGCAGAGAGAGGAACCGTCGGACTATGCGCGCCGTGTTTTTTTTTTTTTTTTATGACAAATGTGGCAAACGAGCAGACGGATTGCCTGATGGTAAGCAATTACCGTCGCCCATGGGCACTCGCAACACCAAGGGAGTCACAAGCGCGTTGCCGACCTATAAGTGGGTTGGAACTCTGGGAACCTTATTCACCATCAGGAACACAACACTACATATCTGAAAGGTAGCAGTGCTATTATGGCTGTGGTCTTCTGTAAGGAGGAGGTACTTCCCCAGTTGGGCTTCTCCAGATTCAAGCGTGAAGGTACTTCGCTGTGCCCTACCTCTCATTGTTGGACGTAGTTTAAGGACATACCCAGGTCCAAAAAATCATCAGGATTACCGCCTTCTGAATCTGACCCTTGATCCAACCACAACCACGTAGCGAGAGTCTCTCAAGATGTTGGTCGAGACTTCGCTATGAGACCGTTCGCGGAAACAACTATCGGTACAATGATCGCCGAATCAACTTCCCACATGGCGGTTACCTCGTGAGCCAAGTCTAGTACTTATTTTATTATTACAATCATTCTCGTGACCCGTAATATTAATAATAATTATAGTACCTATGTAATTAGTTATATGTAAAAATTATAAAAAATAGCTACTAAGTACCTGATATAATATTATGTAGCATCCTGACATGTAAGATAATAAGTTTGACCAATCAATTTCCGATTCTTAAATTGTTCGTATGGATGTCGATAGAATAGTCGATGTTTAATTAAGCACTAGTGACAACTGCATTTTTGCTCCCGTCGTCCCAGCTTTGTTGAGAATTCATCGATAACAATGTGCTAACCCCTTTCTAAATTATTAAATATCTAAGAGATGCGTTAGCACACGTTTCTGCATAATAAAAATAATATACAAAAAACATTGCAGCAGCAAAAGGTGCTGAGCGGGTGAAGTGTTCAAAATGACCTACACGCGCTCTTATTCTCTTGACAATAGAGATGTGATCTCATTTTGAACACCTCAACAACTTAGCCACTTTTGCTGCTGACTGAATGAATGAATTAATTAATATTTATTTATTTGTTTATTTGTAGACACACAAAACAAAGGTGACAGAAACATTGTAAACACTACTGATCTAATTTTGTTTTGTGACTTTAAAAAAACTGACGATTTAGACATAGATGTCAAAGATAAATAAATAAATATTTCGGGACAATCTTACACAAATCGACCTAATCCTACGTTAAGCTCAGTAAGGCTTGTGTTGTAGATACTAGACGACGATATATATAATAGATAAATACATAGAAATACTTAAATACATAGAAAACACCCATGACTCAGGAACAAATATCTGTGCTCATCAGCATCACACAAATAAATGCCCCGACTGGGAATCGAACCCAGGACCATCGGCTTCATAGGCAGTGTCACTACCCACTAGGGCTGACCGGTCGTAAACAGAGACCGGTCAGAGAGGTCGTAAGATAAACAGAGAGGTCATAGCTGTCATAGAAATCAAAAGTTTGAAGTCGGTTATGAAAAAATTGTAATATTATCTGAGTTTACTGTAGACCTAGCTCGATTTGTGTCAGATTGTCTCACAATTTGACATGTATACCCGTCGTTCCAGTTCAGATAATTTATTGCACCTACGCGTATACAATTCGCTATCTTTGATCCTTATTTGCGTAAGAATCTGCATCGGCAGATATTTGGGAGAAAGTTACGAAAATATACTGTAAATATTTTATTCTGCTAAATAAAACACACAAATTTTCTTAGCACTGTTAAAACAATACGTCAGCTAGCGTTCTAAAATTTGCAATAATACCGGGTGTTATAAAGAACATGATACAAGATTATCAAGCCGGCATCTGGCCATAATTTGGAACAATTTTTACTTTAGGGTCAACTTTGTAAATTGTAAAAAAAGCAACTCTCTCATACATTTTCGTCAACTTATACTCGACCTTTTTACTATGGAACAGCTCAATTTTTATTTAATTTTACTAACTTTACCCCATAGTAAAAGATGTTCGAAATCATGAACAGATGCCGGTTTGATAATCGTGTATCACGTTTTTTATAACACCCAGTATATTGAGGGACAATCGCGCATGAAATAAGATAATAGGGTAAATCACCAGCAACTGGTCACTTTTCAATAACTGACCACCTTATACTGAAAATGAATTCGGTATACTTATAAACAGAACACATTTTCTAACGGGGTTTCAATTACTGGCCAACTGGCCACTTCGAAGTGAAATGAATTCTAGTTGCCTATAAACAGAGTTCATTTTTAGTATAATGCGGCCAGTTATTGGGGGCTGGCCAATTACTAGCGAATAACCCATATACCGGGTGTGGCCTATAATAGGATCAATATATATATTTTTTAATTTATTATATATATACATTTTTTAAATTAATAAATT
Source organism: Grapholita molesta (assembly GCA_022674325.2). Classification (NCBI taxonomy): domain Eukaryota; kingdom Metazoa; phylum Arthropoda; class Insecta; order Lepidoptera; family Tortricidae; genus Grapholita; species Grapholita molesta. The sequence continues at coordinate 5,045,957 of CP053147.2, forward strand.
TCCTCCCGCGTACGCTAAGGTTGTGGAATGAGCTTCCTGCGGAGGTCATCCCAAAGGACTACAGTATGGGGTTCTTCAAAAAGGGTGTAAAGAGGTTTTTACGGGGTCGGCAACGCGTGAATGATGCCTCGGTATTGTAAACGTCCATAGGCTGCTCGCCATCGCCTGTCACCTTACAATAATGACAAATGTCGCAGTACATTGCGTCTTCTTACAAAATTAGAATTTAAACACCAAAATACAAGCAATTTTCATAAGTCGCTGAACAAATATTGTTCACTTTGAAGGGTGGAGTGTATGGTTTATTTTTTTTTTAATACCACAAAGGTGGCAAACAAGCATGCGGCCCGCTTGATGGTAGGCGGTCACCGCAGCCTATGGACGTTTACAATACCGAGGCATCATTCACGCGTTGCCGACCCCGTAAAAACCTCTTTACACCCTTTTTGAAGAACCCCATACTGTAGTCCTTTGGGATGACCTCCGCAGGAAGCTTAACACAACCTTAGCGTATGCGGGAGGAAATTTATTGATTTAAAAAATGTATATATATAATAAATCAAAAAAAAAATTGCTCCTATTATAGGCCACACCCGGTATATTATGCACTTCGTTCTGCTAAATATTACAAATTGCACACCAGTTAATGTCCAACTGAAATATGTGTTTTTGGACCAAAAGCAAACTTAGCCATACAGTCCGATCTTAACCCTCGCACGATCTTACCCTCATTGCAGACGATCTGCCCGGCAACATAGACATTTTGCGACGACACCCTGTCATCTCGCCTCTCTGTCTGACACGTCAGGTAGCTCGCCGAGGGTAGTTTCCGGTAGTCGATTAGAGAGTACTTTTGGGGCGTATATACGCCCGGGTACGGAGATATTGGCGTGTGTCTGTATCAAATTACTCCATCATTATTAAATTACTCCTCTGTTCTGGTCTCGAAATTAATGTTGGACGATTGTGGTGTTTTATCAACGTTACGTTAGTATAATATAGGATATTTTTTTTCATAGACAAAGTTTTCTCTATGATGGTATAAATGGACATTGTACGGACAACTTGTCCATTTTACGCAATGAGGTAAGAGGCTACAAATTTTGGTCATATTAAATATATCCATATTTTGCTGCACGGTTTAGAGCCCGGATTTTATGCCAAAACTTACTAGTGTTAGATCCATTTTTTTATCGATATCGACAGTTGTGTAATGGAAGAATAAAACTATCCAATAAAGAAACAAAATATGAATTAAAAAATACTTAATATATATAAAATTACATAGAACCAGATGAAAGTTATTCGAAATCCACGTCAGTAGACGCAGTATCACATGATATTTTATTTGGTTTCTGATAGTGATTACAGTATTAATTTCTCTACGTTCTCTGGGGGTAGACAGTTTCGTATATCACTATAAAAGCCAATAATCAGTGTATTTGTTAACCCATAAATTTGATAAATTTGATACTTAATCATGTAAAATTAAACCTATAATGGTTTCCATTCGCTCCGAAAATATCGGCTTGACAAGTCAAGACGAAAATCTTCTAAATACCGTGCAGTGCCCACATTGCCCCAGATCTTTCAAACGCAATGGTTTACAGCGTCATATACGTGCCGCCCATGATGACCATTCAAGCACACAACGAATTTCTGACTCAGCTGTGCTCACATCACGCCTTGAAGACGCTTTTGGATCGCCCTACCTTAACTGTATTGGATCAAAAACAGGTGCTTGGCAAAAACGTTGGGACAAAATATGCTGTCTTCACGGTAAACTATATGATCTTCCTTCTAACACCGTCAGTAGAAAATTTATACATACATTAGCTGATGAAATCGAACTTCTTGTTAAATTAGAATACCCCTCAGAACGTATCTTAATATTCATTGCCGTAATGTTACAAAGAGATAAAAATATAAGGAAAGCTAAAGACATAACCAGACTACTTGATCGCCGACTCAAATTATGGGCCGAAGAAAAATATGAAATCCTGATAACTGAATCCACCAAAGCAGATATCTCCCTTTGCAGTGCCTATAACCGAAAAAACGGCAACGTTGATGACGTAACTAAAACATTCACACGTTTAATTTTGCAAGGCAAAATACGAGAAGCCCTCAACTGGCTCCTAACAAAAGATACGAACAAAATCCTTAACACTAATGACGAAGTTGATACTTCTGGAAAAACCGTCAAAGACGTCTTAGAAGAAAAACACCCTGCCGCAACTACCCCAGACCCATCCTTATTTACACTACCCGAAAACATTCCCGAAATGCCTCCACTTCTCGACGTTGACATAACTTGCGACCATGTCGAATCAGTCGCCAGGAAATTACATGGTGGAGGAGGGCCAACAGGCACCACATCTGAAAATTGGAAAGACTATCTCTTACGTTTTGGAGAAGCAAGCTTACACCTAAGGATTGCCATCGCTCATCTAACCATGAAACTAAACAATGAATATGTTCCTTGGAGTCACATACAAGCACTCATGTCAAGTCGCCTTGTAGCCCTGGACAAATGCCCTGGCGTGAGACCTATCGGTATTGGCGAATGCCTTCGGAGAATTCTATCGAAATGTATGATTGAAGCCACCGGTTCCGAGGTTACTGAAGCTTGCACAAACCTGCAACTTTGCAGTGGATTAAGCAGTGGCATTGAAGGTGCAATACATGCAATGAGTGACCTATTCGAGAAAGAATGCCAACCCAGCTCAAACTGGGGATTACTTCTTGTGGACGCAAATAACGCTTTTAATGCCGTCAACAGACAATTAGCCCTTTGGCAGGCACGAATATACTGGCCACATTGTGCCCGCTTTCTTTACAACACCTATAACGGCCACGCAGAGCTTGTCATTCGTAACTCGAATACGAGAATTTATAGCAAGGTGTTACCCAAGGCGATCCGCTAGCCATGCCCCTATATGCTCTTGCTACTTTACCTTTAATAAATAAACTCAAAGATGACCATAACACCACTCAATGTTGGTATGCTGATGACTCTTCTGCCCAAGGTAATTTTAGTAACCTATTTCAATGGTGGAAAAAGATAAGTAGCATAGGGCCGGCCTACGGATATTTCCCCCAAGGCAATAAATCATTCCTAATAGTATCTGAATCTGACAAACAAAAAGCAACCCATATATTTAAGAATACTAATGTTTCGATTGTAACCGGATCTCGGTATCTAGGAAGCTACATTGGAGAAGGAAAAGAAGAATTCGTAAAAAAGAACATACATAAATGGGTTTCCACCTTAGAAAAATTATCACTCATATGTAAAGACTCACCACAAGCTGCCTATACTGCCCTTACCAAAGCTACACAATTTCAATGGTCCTTTCTGTTACGAGTCCTAAAAGATGCCGCAGAATTCTTTGATCCTTTAACAAATACCTTACGCACTACTTTTCTGCCGACTCTAATAGGGGTGATGTGTCATCATTAGAAGCTGACTTATTTTCCTTACCCATTCATAAAGGTGGCTTAGCAATATCCGATGGCGCCACCACTTCAAATTTATACTATGATATGTCTAAAAAGGCTGCACTGTTCTTTCATCCTCCCTACTTGAAATGAAGCATATGGAACTCGCAAAGCATCACAAATCCCTCAACGAAGCACGTAAAGAATGCCACAAACTGAAAGAAGCACATGACGATAACCTTTTAGATTCCATTTTAACCAATCTCCCCCCTATCAAAAAGAGCCATTGAAAGATCAATTGTGACCAAAATGAAAACAAAATCTTCTAATTGGCTATCCGTTATACCCACAAGAAAAGATCACTTTGACCTGTCTCCACACGAATTCCGAGATGCCCTCTCAATACGATACCATCGAACACCGATCTCAATGCCAAAATCTTGCGATGGATGCGGCAATAGCGACTTCAACATCGATCACGCCCTCTGTTGTAAAACCGGCGGTCTAATAACGAGACGTCACAACGAAATAAGGGATCTCTTTTGCGAATTATGCCAACAAGCGTGGGGAAATGTAGTAAAAGAACCAATTGTCACTGAAGGTGAAACCGGCCTACGAGGAGATTTAGCATGCCGGGGCGTATGGGTTGCACAGAGGGAGGCGTTGTTTGACATCCGTGTCGTAGACACTGACGCTCCCTCTTACACCTCACGCCCTGTTGCTTCTGTCCTGAAATCAGCAGAGTCGGAAAAACAAAACAAATACGCCAACGCCTGCGAGCTTCGTCATGCCACTTTTACACCTCTCGTCACCTCTGTGGATGGAGTTTTTGCACCACAACTAGCAACATTCGTCAAACACCTCGGGGAAGCACTTGCATCTCGCTGGGATAGATCCCTGTCTCGCGTATTGGGCTGGCTGAGGGCTCGTATAATTACTTCAATAATTAGAGCGACCAGCATGTGCATTCGTGGCACCCGCCACAAATGGAAGACAGCAGCGAAGTTATTCGGCTTCGATGATGGTGCCGCCCTTCCACACGCCGACTGACCTACGAACTCTTTCTACCACTATTTTATTTTACGTCTACCTATTTGTTTAAATTTTTTGTGTTCTTCATCATGTTACAATAAAAATAGTTCATAAATACTATAAAAGCCAATTGTGTAAACTGAATGATCGACAAAGTAAATTAATGACTCATCACTAGTTCACTTTACCGATCATCGATAAAAAATGCATCTAACACTAGTAAGTTTGCGACAGTCTTTTGTTTTGCCATGAAAAACCCGGACTTTGACTATTAGATAGATAGCAATTGTGTCACGCCCGATTTGCACAATACGGCAAAGTTTCGCACATAGGGAATTGGCTCAACGAACCCTGTAAACGACAATAAACAAAAAAAAACATACCTGCTATATTTCTCACAAATCTCGTCCGTACTGGACGAGCTATACTCCCTAACCAGCTCGCTAGATGGCGCAGTCTTTATAATAACATTATCCAGCGTGTCACACAATATCTCCATATTACCCCCGTCGTCCTCGCTATCCGTTTTAGCCCCAGACTTCCTCAGATCGCTGATCCGTTTTTGAGTTACTTTCGTCGACGGAGTGGAACTACGACGTTTAGGTATAGACATCATGAATTTCACTAGATTATCCTCTGTTGAAGGTGAGACGCATTTCTCCTTTCTGTCCAATATAGAAAGCTTCGGTATTTCGAAGCATTTTAGCTTTGAAAGCTCCAGTTTCAAAGGGCTTGAAGCTAGACTCTTTGTTAATCTGTTTTGAGATTTGGTTTCAAGTTTCGCTGAAGTGGACGGGCTGTTGACGTTGGTTCTAAATGTGAATATGTTGTCCCTATCTGGTGAGTCTATGGTTTGGTGTGGCAGAAGGTCTATGGATTCCATGAACTGGGCCCATTTTGATATTTTTTTGTTTTTTCGGTCTCTCTTTGGAGAATAATCTGATACTGACAGTAAAGGCATTGGAGATCCTGTTTGAGTGTTCAATGATTTTAGAGTAATATATAATTTAGAGTAAACATTCATTAATTTTTTTTTTTAATACGAAATATCGTTAATTAAATTACATTTTACGTTTTAAGGTTAAGTTTATTTAGAATATAATCATTATACGATTATAAGTTATTTTTTACAGATGCGATCGTTAGAGTAGTTTCGAGTAAATAAAAAAAAATAGTAATAGAAATATATCACGGCATGAGTCATTTAGAGATTACAGGTTAGAGTAAATAGTACAATTTAGAGCGATAATCCAATTTTAGAGTAAATATTATATAGCGTTAATAGCGAAAATTATATAACAATTAACACATTAGCATACGTGCGATATAGCGATACGTGAAAATGTAAAATTAGTACAATTTTGAATACCTGTTATTGTATAATAACGGAAAAATCTTTAAAAATATCTGTAAAACCAATTACATAATAGTAATAATTATCCAATATTAGTAATTAACTTATTATGAACAAATATTTGTAGTAGAGTAATTCGCTAGTAACTGGCCACCATCCAATAACTGGCCACATACTAAAAATGAACTCTGTTTATAAGCGAACAGTCAGCTTCAGGTCAGATGGCCAGTAATTGAAAACCCATTAGAAAATGTGTTTAGAAATCATTTTCAGGGTAAATTGCCAGTAAATGGCCACTATTCAATAACTGGCCACCTTATTCTGAAAACGAAATGTTTACCTATAAAGAGAACACATTTTTAATTGAGTTTCAATTGTTGGCCACCCTTCTGGCTACCTCACACTAAAATCAATTCTAATCGCATATAAACAGAGTTCATTTTCAGTATAATTTGGCCAGTTATTGGAGGGTGGCCAGTTATTAGCGAATTACCCTATAGGTGGCCATTTATTGAAATGTGGCCAGTTACTTATAGTCTCGCCCGGGACAGTTGATTTTCTAAGAATCATATTTTCGAGAGCAGACGTTACTGCTTAATAATAAAAAAAACTTACCGTGCTCGTTGAAATGTTTCTCAAGCTCCTCGTGGGATATATTTGTGTCTGTGGTCGGCGCGTCCGGAACCGTCTGCTCGGGTCGCGCGCGGGAACATCTGGTAACACCTTATGATTAGCGTCGGAAGGTGCATTTTCGAGTGACAGAAGCAATTAACAGATTCGTTGCGTCTTCCATTTTCAAAAACTTCTGTGGCGGCGAACAATTATTTCATGACGCGGCAGGCGTGCTTTACGCCATAGAATGTGATGACACGCCTCTCGTGTCATACGGCACACGTTAAAAACATTGATGACTCGCCTGTCGTGCCATCCGCATCCGTACCCACAACTGTATACTGTAACTGGCGGTAGATGTGTTTCCACGTCACCCATGATGACGTATACGAGGGATAAATAGAAAGATTTGACAAGTCTACGCGGTACTCGCATAGCACAATTGGTAGTGCACAGGGCTAGTGATCCAGAGGTTGCGGGTTCGAGTCCCGCTGCGAGTCAAATTTTTCTATTTTTCTTTCGATTTAAATATCGAAGATATTCGCTAGCAGACGTTTCTGCATAATAAAAAATAGGGTTCCTTTTATTTGGCATAATTTGTTATGTCCGAATCTTAATACGCATACCAAGTTTCGCATAATTTATTTACGCCGAATGTTAATGTTGCCGAATTTTTATTTAGCATAATTCTGTATTAGTCGAATACTACTTTGTCCGAAAATATATTGGCATACTATTATTGACGCCGAATGTTCGAAGTGGGTTAGGTTAAGTTAGAACTGTGACCACAACAGAAAAACAAGGTGGGTTAGGTTAGGTTGGAACAGCGACGACGAGAAAAACGCACTTCATGGGAAAATAGTCGTAATAATACCATTCGGACTTTCCAAATTATGCGTACTAACCATTCGGGTTATTTAAATTCTGCGAGAGCAGTTTCTGCTCATATACAATTATGTCAACACTGGGTATGCGATTTAAAATTATTACAAAACAAATTGTATCTAAACAAGGGGAACCTAAAAAATAAGGTACGAAGTGACCTATAAATGAAATCGGTCTCGTGTACCTAAGCATAGCATTGCTGCAGCGCAGGGCCAGCTCGAGCCCGTCGAGCCAGCAGTGGCCGGCCGCCTGCGACGGCGCGCGGAAGATCAGGTGCGCCGTGGGCAGCGGCTGCACCACCGCGCCTGCCGACAAGCGGTACCATATTACAATAATAGTACATTACATCAGGGGCCGTTAAAACGAGGATTTCCGGCCAAGTGGGTTTATAGTGATACGAGGCCGGGAATCCGTTTTCACGACAAGGCAGGCATGTATAGTGCTTTTCTCAAACATACAATGAAATAAGAGACGCTTCAAAAAATTAAACTTGCAAAATCACAACTAACAATGAAATGGAAATGTATTAAAAATTAACATCAGCTGTTTGCTATGACACCCGCCATCTTTGCCTCTGTATGGATAATCGTCGAAACAAAAGTTACTTAACAAGCTTTAAAGTTATATGAAATTCCATTTCAGTCCCCTTCAGTTGCCGCGCCCAAAAAACCATACTTCCGAGTGTATTATAAGGAATGTAAAGACAATATTTCATTGCATGTTTGAGAAAATCAATTTATAATGGTCTTTGTGTCTAAATATCCATCCATCTACATAACGCCTGTGTCTAGCCCCGTTGTGGGACCCGCGTGGCGCCCTGAACATCCGCTCCAGTACAGTTTGAAGGAATAGTACATTATTGTAGAGGCCAGGAAACGAGGAGTTGCAGGCCAAGTAGATGTATAGGTTACGAGGCCGGCAACCCTGTTTCTCGCCGAGACTTGTATAGTGCTTTTCTCGAACTTGCAATGAAATAAAACAAAAATTGAAGTCAATTTGTTTAATTTGTGAGGAGGTAGAGGTAACAACAAATTTCGAATCCAAGTGTTTTTGCCATTACAAGCTGTCATCTTCATACTATTTACAATCTCAAATTGTAATAAAGGGTTAATATTACAGTTTTTCATTCATTCTTTTAATGCTGAACGTCAAAATGTTGTGTCATAATTTGAAGTTAAAAACAAAAGAAAGTTTCTTTGCAGTCTTAGGTGTGAAAAGGTTATATGAAATCCCTTTACATGTCATCTTCACTCATCGCGCCGGACATGTAGTATTTCCGAACCTAATTAGAAGGAAGTAATATCAACATTTCATTGTAAGTTTGAGAAAAATCCATCAGCATACTCGGAAGATCAGTTCATGTGTGTTGTGGCGACTGTGTCTACTAACCTATAGTCTCGCTGTGGGGCCCTCGTGACGCCTAGTTACTGTGCTTTAAAGGGATGGTACAATTTGAAGCAGAAATTTGAATCATAGTTGGCAGATCAGCGATCAAATCAATATGGTCCGGTTTTGTAGCCCGTCCAGTCGCTACGTACCAGAGGATAGCACAGCATAAAGCAGAATCCATCTATATAGCTCAGAGCCAAAGATTACAAGTATACAATAACTACTTACTACATTAAGTCTAAAAAGACCCTTGAGACATTGTACCAATGCTGTTGTGCGAGGAAGCCTCCAGCTCTTCGGTCACCAGTCACGTCAACCAGACGCTTCGCGATTTCTGCATAAATTTTGTGCCCATGGACCTAGAGTATCTACACCAAACAGTACAGTCGCCATCAATATCGGAGCAGCGAAGGTATTCATAAATATCAGAGCATGTACTTTATCGCCTTGACAATAGAGGCGTTGTTCCGATATTTGTGACCACCTCCACAGATCCGACTGTACAAAGTTTACAAAATGGTACCCTTTCCCCAGGCTGTTATATTTGTTTCCAGAGTTCGCAGTTCATGTGTTTTTTTTTATGACAGAGGCTACAAACGAGCAGACGGATTGCCGGATGGTAAGGAAATACCTTCGCCCATGGGCACCCACGACACCAAGGGAGTCACAAGTGCGTTTGCGGCCTTTAAGGACGGTTGGAGCTCTGGGAACCTAACTCACCATCAGGAACACAACACTACATACCTGAAAGGTAGAAGTGCTATTATGGCTGTGGTCTTCTGCAAGGAGGTACTTCCCCAGTTGGGCTTCTCCAGACTCAAGCGTGATGGTATTTCGCTGTGCCCTACCTCTCATTGTTGGACGTAGTTTAAAGACATACCCGGGTCCTGGTGTTGTGGGGCCTGTGTCTACTAACCTATGGTCTCGTTGTGGGGCCCCCGTGGCGCCCAGATGCTCTGCTCCAGGGGGTGGTACAACTTGAAGCAGAACCCGTCCTTCTTGCTCGGTCTCTCTATAACCTGACAGGAGGTGAGTAGCACCGTCCCTACCCAATGGCTGCTCTGTTGACAGAAAATACATAATTAGTGGCGTAGGTATAAGTAATGGCGTCACAGTATTCGTTGCTTAAAAACTACAGAATTAACTAATACAATTATACACATCATCATCATCATCTCAGCCATAAAGCGTCCACTGTTCAACATAAGCCTCCCCCTAGGACCATCATCAGTTGGAAGCAACCTGCATCCAGCACAAACTGCATCTTACACAAATGGAATTAATCCTACAGTAAGCTTAGTAAGTCTTGGGTTATAACAAGTATCATCATTATTTTTATAATGCAGAAACGTCTGCTAGCGAATATCTTCGATATTTAAATCGAATGAAAAATAGAAAAAAAAGACTCGGAGCGGGACTCGAACCCACAACCACTGGATCACTAGCCCAGCCGAGTCGGACTCGGATAGCACAATTGGAAGTGCACTGGGCTAGTGATCCAGTGGTTGTGGGTTCGAGTCCCGCTCCGAGTCAAATTTTTCTATTTTTCTTTCGATTTAAATATCGAAGTATCATCATCATCATATCAGCAGTAAGGCATCCACTGCTGGGGCCTATTTCACGAAGACTTGTAATACAAGCGAAAGTCTCTAACAACAGGTGTCAAAAGTTAAAAGGACGTAGGCCTCTCCCAAATATGACTTGTATCATCTTCGGGTTTTATAATAAGCTACCAATGAATGTAACTGAATTGTCACTTAATAAATTCAAGAATTATGTTAAGAAACAACTTATTTCTAAAGCCTATTATAGCACACATGACTACATGAATGATAATACACCGTGGGAACAAAATTGAATTATAATGACTGCCCTTACGTGTTAACTTTTGACATTTAGATTTTATTCTAGACTAGTATTCATATACAAGATGTTTAATGTTTAAAATATTTTTTATTTTATTTTTGATATTATTGTGACATTATTATTGATATATATAAATATTATATTGTAATAATTTTACCAATGAATTGCTCTGTATTAATTTCATTAATGAATTAATTATTAGATTAAGACTATATTTTTATTTGATAATTCGAAAGTGCTTGTTGCTAGGCCTACTTGAATAAAAAATTGAAAATTGAAAATACCTTTTGCCATGCATATATATATATGAAATTAAGTGCAAGTAAATATTGACTAGTGCCGCGTGTTAATGTAAGAATGAACGGGTGATTTACCTTAGCAATAGTTACCTTTGCCTTAGAACTCTTGTAGAGCAATAAGAGACCAGGTTTCAGCACGCACCAGAGTTTTGTCCATGATTTCAAGGAGCCTCGGACCTGAAATATAAAAAAAAAAGTTTAGTTTCTACCTGTTCACTGCTGGACATAGGCCTCCCCCAAGAATAGCCTTGTGGAAGCGACACACACTCCGACTTGCGGAGCGGTACAGTCGCCATCAGATATGAGAGGTAGGGCACAGCGATGACTCACGCTTGAATCTGGGGCAGCCCAACTGGGGAAGTACCTCCTCCTTACAGAAGACCACAGCCGTAATAGCACTGCTACCTTTCAGGTATGTAGTGCTGTGTTCCTGATGGTGAGTAAGGTTCCCAGAGCTCCAACCCCCCTTAAAGGCCGGCAACGCGCTTGTGACTCATCTGGTGTTGCGGGTGCCCATGGGCGATGGTAATTGCTTACCACCACGCAATCCGTCTGCTCGTTTGCAGCCTATATCATAAAAAAAAATATATATATATATTGGAGCTTTTGATGTGGTCACAATATTCATTTCTTATACTCGTGCTAATATTGAGACCCGACATTACAAAAAATTCAAAGAGTGGCACTTGAGCATTGGGAGGGTTTCAAAGCAACACACTTTGCTACCGAGTGAAACACATAGTTTTTCACCTAACTACCGCGAGGAAAAAATTAGCTCTAAAACTTGTAAAATGTAATCATAATTATTAATTTTTGGTATCCATCATGTATAATTCAAAAACATTAAATAAAAAGAACATCCAACCAACTAAAGTCAAAAAAACACTCGATTAGTAGATAAACAATTTGTACGAAATTTACACTCTTTTGAATAAAATGTAAAGCTATCCGTTTTTACTACACGATACTAGTAAAAAAAAATATTTTTTCTACGAGAGTGAAACTTGGAGCCCGAGTGAAGCGAGGGTGACAATCACCCGAGTCTTAAAGAAGTTTTTACACGTGTATCGAACAATTTTTCGCGCGCAAACTGCACTTTTTACGCCCTAGTTTTTTTTTTATGACATAGGCGGTAAACGAGCAGACGGATTGCCTGGTGTTAAGCAATTACCGTCGCCCATGGGCACCCGCAACACCAGGGGAGTCACAAGCGCGTTGCCGGCCTTTAAGGGGGGTTGGAGCTCTGGGAACCTTACTCACCATCAGGAACACAACACTACATACCTGAAAGGTGGCAGTGCTATTATGGCTGTGGTCTACTGTAAGGAGGTACTTCCCCAGTTAGGCTTCTCCAGACTCAAGCGTGATGTTCAACGCTGTGCCCTACCTCTCATTAAACATACATACCTACATTCAAAGGATAATTCAGAGGGTAAGTTTAACTCCTCCTTAGTCCCAATCCACGTTTATGACAAGTGGAATGTCCTAAAAGTAGGACATCCTATTTTGAACTCTCAGCTTCAAGAAAAAGATCTAATTTTCCAAAGACAGTTTGTCTGGGCCGTTATACCGTTTCGATGGCCCGAATATAGACTTGGGTTTTACTCACTGACATAACGAATAGACTCCTACACGCGAACGAATTATGTACAAAAATATGGCACTAAATGACAGTTCTATCACGTCCCAGTTTATGTTAATAATGCTAATTTATAATCGTCTTTTACATAATATAATCAAACAAAAAAGAGCTCAGTGTTCTAATTATTAAGTATCAAACTTCATTATTGATAAAGTAATAACTTTTCAGTCATTGTTGACACTTGCACTGACAGCGGTACAAAGAAGACTAACTAAATGTACCGCCCAAGTTGTTCGAGTTCCCTTTATTTGGCATAATTTGTTTTGTCCGAATTTAAATACGCATACCAAGTTTCGCATAATTTATTTACGCCGAATTTTAACGTTGCCGAATTTTATTTAGCATAATTCTGTATAGCCGAATACTACTTTGTCCGTAAATATATTAGCATACTATTATTGAGGCCGAATGTCCGAAGTAGGTTAGGTTAGGTTAGAACTGTGACCACAACAGAAAAACAAGGTGGGTTAGGTTAGGTTAGAACAGCGACTACGACATAAACGCACTCCCTGGGAAAAAAATCGTAATAACACCATTCGATCTTTCCAAATTATGCGTACCAACCATTCGGCTTATTTAAATTCTGCGTAATAGAATTCGGCGGGAAAGAATTATGCTAGATCAGTTTCTGCTTATATACAATTATGCCAACACTGGGTATGCGAATTAATATTATTACAAAACAAATTATGCCTAAACAAGGGGAACCTGTTCGAGCGGCTGTTTTTTAGAACCATTTTATTGTGGCTGATTGTGAATCTAAGTTTATTATACATCGATGGTTTTACGAGGTTAAAAGGTTAAAGGGTTACCTTGAGCCAGTCAGCAAGCACGACCACTGACGGGTCCTCGATGGAGTGGAGCAAGGCCGTGGCGGCACGCTTCTTCTCCCTCCTGTAGTGTTGCCTCTGGGCTTTGTAGCTCTCTTTGCGGGATAGCGCGGTGCTCGGCGTGCGGGATATGCCGCCTACCGCTGTCTCTGACGACTGGAAGATAGACATAATGTTAATTAGAGATGTGTAACCCTAGGAGGATATAACCAATATGGAGTAGCCATTAACAGGCGTTCCCCTCTGCCAAAATTACTCGGCCGCCGGTCATAGTTCTTGAACTTGTGTGAATATAGTTTATGCTAGTGTTTGATAATTTTGTCGTGTGCGTGTGTAGCGACACACGTAAAAATGCATTTGTGTTAACATTACTTATGTGTGTTAGCTCACCCCCGCGAAACGGCAGAATTTTTCCGATAGAAATTAGTGCGTGTGTCGGCTCCATATCGGTTATATCCTCCTAGGTGTAACCTCTTAAGGTAACCTTAACCGAGCTTTTCGCGCTACTTTATTCAATGTAAACATGGCGGCTCAGGTAAGGATGGGCGAACCGCTCGCGAATTTACGAATTTTCGTTCGTATTATTAAATAATATATATTTTTTACAAATGTAAGACGTATACGTTATAAAAAATAAGTAATTTTGTTATTATTAAAAAACTTATGGCCTTCTGTTGAGTATTTGCAACGTATTAAGTGAAGCCAATCTTTTTTAGAGGTCACTTTGGATGTAATTTTTATATCGCAGAATTCAAGTAGTCGTGTTTCTGAATCGTATGATTTATATGGTTTATCCTTAAATATATAACTTATGACGCACAAAAACTAAGATTAAGGATTAACTATACATAAAAGGTATCTAACAAACGAAATTCTACTGTCATTATTTCGGCGCAGCCTTAATACATTCGTATGGTCCTTTTTGTGCTTTTTTTTTTCAAGACTCAGAAACCTGTGCTCATCACACAAATACCCTTACTGGGATTTGAACCCAGAAGCATCGGCTTCTTACTGTAATGGAGGTTCGCGCCTAGATAGAGAGCTGATAATAAAGATAACTTTTATGATATTATTTTATTCTGATTATTTGATACATGATAAATCAATTACTCGCTTTGACTGTCTCCCACTGACTCCTCTAGGAACTCTCTGGTTACATGTTCGAAAGAGAATTTAATTTAAGAACTGACACTAGGCCAGCCCGTAAACTCATCAAAAAGTCTGTGATGGTCACAACCTTCACACTACCCTCTACGCCAGACTTGTCGTGGCCAATAAATGGTACTCTACCTTGTCGGAAGAGGTCCCGTCGGGCGGGTGGTGGCGGTCGCCGGACGCGGGGGTCGCGGGGGAGGCCGCGGCGCCCGGGGAGCGCGGGGGAGGGGTTAGGGTTGGTTCGCCTGAAATTTTCAAACATCATATTAAAAAAATATATATTACAAGACATTATTACACAAATTGACTGAGTCCCACGGTAAACTCTAGAAGGCTTGTGCTGCGGTTACCCAACCAACGTTATAGGGTAAATCGCCAGTTACTGGCCACCTTTCAATAACTGGCCACCTTATACTGAAAATGTATTCTATTTACCTATAAATAGAACACATTTTCAAATGGGGTTTCTATTACTGGCCACCCTTCAATTACTGGCCACCTTATACTTAAATGAACTCTGTTTATAGGTACAATGTCCATTTTCAGTATATGGTGGCCAGTTATTGAAAGGTGGCCAGTAACTGACGATTTACCCTATATAACATACAAATACTTAAATACATAGAATACACCCATGACTCGGGAACAAATGTAAATGTGCTCGTCACACAAATAAATGCCCTTACTGGGATTTGAACCCAGGACCATCGGCTTCATAGGCAGGGTCACTACCCACTAGATCAAACTTGTCTTCAAATTTTGTCAGATTACTCTCAAAATGTAAGCGGAGGTCTATTTTGTGAAAACTTGTAACTTCTGATACAAGCGGAAGTCACTTTTTGTCAGCTGTTGTTAGAAAGAGACTTCCGCTTGTACTACAAGTTACAAGTGTTCTAGAAATGGCCCCTGGACGCGATTTGCATGATAAACAAGCGCCATGTGGTCGCATAATCTCGATAGCCTTAAATTCATCATTTGGCATAATTTTTCATTTGCCATAATTCATCGATTGGCATAATTCTTCATTAGCCATAATTCATCGTTTGGCATAATTCTTCATTTTCCATAATTCATCGTTAGGCATAATTCTTCATTTGCCATAATTAATCGTTTGGCATAATTCTTCATTTGCCATAATTAATCGTTTGGCATAATTCTTCATTAGCCACAATTAATCGTTTGGCATAATGCGATTTTCATATTATATTTCAGCCGTATGCAATCCACTGCTGGACATAGGCCTCCTACAAATATGACTTGTATCATCTTGGGGGTAGTTGACACAGTCGCCACGCTTGGCATGCGGGTTGGCGACCGCAGCCGTAGATTGGGTTTCAACGGAAGCTGCTACGTCCGTAGGATTTTTCCCTTACGACACCCGCGGGAGATGGGGTGGTGCTATTCCAGTCAACCGGCATGACACGGTAAGCTTCATATTATTAGGATTATTATAAAACTAACTGAGTGGTGACACTAACCGTATGTGGGCGGAGTTACCGGCGCGGGTGCCGGCAGTATAACGTTCAGCGACGGATTATTCGGCTTCTGAAATATCAAATAACATCTGGTTGGAATAAGGCCACAAACTGATAGCGCCTGATGATATTTAATAGTAACGCGTAAAGTGCGCGTGTTGCTATAAAAGTAGCAACAGGTCTCTCTCGCTATGCATACGCTGCTAACGTTTCATACAGTTTTTGTTTATTTGTTTTCAACATTCAATTCTTAATATTTCATATCAATCTCGTACTATTTTATCAGTACAGTCAAGGTCAAATTTACCACAGTCTTCTACCACGACCACAACTAGCAAGCGCAGCGTAGGACGTCCACCCACAAGATGGACAGACGAGCTCATTAAGGTCGCCGGACGCTGGATGCAGGTCGCTTCCAAGCTGTACATGTGGAGGTACAAGGGGGAGGCCAGTTCAGTAGTGGACGTCTTGTGGCTAAGATGATGATGATGATGATCATCTTCCTCGCATTATCTCGGCACTAGACCTTATTGGGATTAGTCCGGTTTCCTCACGATGTTTTTCCTTCACCGAAAAGAGACTGGTAAATATTAAATGAAATTTCGTACATAAGTTCCGAAAAAACTCATTGGTACGCGCCGAGGTTTGAACTTGCGACCTCCGGATTGTCGTCCGCACGCTCTTACCGCTAGGCCACCAGCGCTCTCAAATTAAATAATGTGCCAGAATATGTATCATCATCATATCAGCCCAAGGAAATCCACTGCTGGACATAGACCTCCCCCAAGCGACTTATAGTATTCTACGTCATCCACTGACATAAAGAAATCGACTCATACAGCGAACAAATTATGTAGAAAAATATGGCACTAAATGACATTTCTATCACGTTCCAGTTTATGCTAATAATACTAATTTAGAATCTTCTTTTAGATAATATAATCAAACAAAAAAGAGCTCAGTGTTCTAATCATTAAGTATCAAATACTACTTCACTATTGATAAAGTAATAACTTTCTAGTCATTGTTGACACTGCACTGAGAGCGGTTCAAAGAAGACTAAGGGCCCTCGCCACGGCGACTTTTTGCAGCGATGCAATCGCGATACAATCGCGCGTTCGAATCGATAAGTACAATCGCGATGCGATCGCTGGCTGTGTACCCTCGCCCACGAACCACGATGCAGTCGCGATGCAAACGCGATACAGTCGCGCTTCTGTCGCGATGCAAACGCAGTTTCTCTGTTCTCCACTCACGCGCCCCCCTACCTTCTTCCCCGACGTCGTCCAACACGATCGCGCGTTTGCATCGATGCAGTCGCGATGCTGTAGCGCCTTAGTAGCGCGTTGCAAATGCGACTATAACGCGTTTACGAAACGCGCGATTGCATCGCTACAAAAAGTCACCGTGGGCGTCCGGCCTAACTAAATGTGCCGCCCAAGTTGTAGAGACATTTTTTGGGGCTGATTGTGAATCTACGTTTATCGGTGTACGGTCAACCAATTTGATTTCTAGGCCACTTTGAACCTTGTCACAGTGACGTTAATAAGAGATCTTTTGCGTCTTTCATATAGATTTTCACTGTGACAAGGAACAAAGTGGCCTATAAATCAAATTGGTTGAATGTACGTCATCTGATATTTTACTGCGTAGACACCCTAGCGCCGTCCCATCTCCAACGAACTAATGTAAAAGCGGGTGCAGCGGCGGAAAGCGCCGAAATTCTTAAACGTAACAAATATAAAAGCCTGGGCAGAGAGTACCATTTTGTACCGTTTGGCGTAGAGACGCTAGGTCCATGCGGTCCCAGCGCGCACAAACTTTTTGATCGCGAAGTGTCTGGTTGATGTAACTGGTGAGAGAAGAGCTGGCGGCTTACTCGCACAACGTATCAGCATTGCGATAAATGCCGCCAGCATCCTTGGTACAATGCCTCAAGGGCCTTTTTTAGATTTTATACTGTAACTAAAGGGTGAACACTATTAAATTGTCGCAGGTCGAACATGCTACAGACGACAAAATAAAAATCCAAAGTGCTCAAAATTCTTTATATGACTAATTTTATACAGCGTAAAATCATTTTAAAAAATATTAGGGCTATTTCATCGAACGACGAGAAAATTTCCGGACATTACTTTTGACGTGATTCATTGAATTTCGCACGGAATCATCGCTTAACAATTTTGTGCATTTAATCCATTTTCGTTGAAAATCTGGTAATGAAGTGGCAGGTTGGCAAGTTTTTCGCAGTTTAGTTTTTATATTAGCCCAATATTTTTCGATGGGGCGAAGTTCGGGACAGTTAGGTGGGTTACTCTCCTTAGGCACTACCTCGACTGAATTCGCCTTATACCATTCCAAAGTTCGAGACGAATAATGGCAACTTGCTAAATCTGGCCAAAACAATGTTGAGGAAGTGTGTTTCTTTATGAATGGTAACAGTTTCTTTTTCAAGCATTCTGATATATAAATATCGGTGTTAATTGTCCCGGTAGTGATAAATGGTGAGCTCCTCATGCCGCACTGGCATATAGCTTGCCAAACAAGGTATTTTGCAAATTTTTCTACCGGGATCACCTTTTCCGATTCGTCAAGATTCGAGATGTCACGAGAGGAATAGTACTGGTTACCTGGTAAAGACTTGAAATCTGCCTTGACGTAGGTTTCATCGTCAATAATTAGGCAACATTTTTTCTCAATCAACAAGGTATACAATAACCTAGAACGTCTAACCGCACGATTATATTGATCCACAGTTCTCTTGGGAGCCTTTTGCTTCTTATATGTTGTAATGCCGCATTCTTTTTTAATTTTTTGAACATTTGCTTGACTAGTGCCTACTTTTTTCGCCACATCCCGGGAAGAGATACTCGGATTCTTATCAAATAGCTTGCACACCTTTGATTGTAACTTAACATTAGATTTTCTGGTGGGTTGACCTTCACGCCGCTTCCTATCTATAGTTTCACCTTGTTTAATTTTTTTTAGGGTTCGTTGAACCGTCCTCCCAGTTGTTTGACAAGATTTTGCCAGATCTAAAGTTGATAAATGAGGATTTTTACTGAATTCTTGCAAAATTAATTCGCGAACATTTTTTTCGTGTAACGCCATTTTCATAAATAAAAAACAAATGAACATTTTATGGTTGTCTAATATATTACGAGCCTTCTAAATTTAAAATTTTAAAAGAATATTCAAAAAAGGTTCGATGCAACACGCTAGCAAAGTAAAAATGTAGGCGACAATTTAATAGTGTTCACCCTTTAGTTAAGTACTTGTAGTTATCATAATACGATTGTAATTACTTTATGTATTTAATATGACTTCGGAGATAAGATTTTGTTTAGAAGCTATATAAATTTGATGTCGTGCTCAACACATGACCAAGGCTGTAATTTGACGTGGCGTGATAAACAAAACGTTGACCTTTTTGACCGCCATAAACATTAACACAACCTAAGACACCTTATCAAACTTACTGACGTTTCATTTTAAACTATTAATAATTTCGACTACATTCGACAGCGGAGGTCAAGCGCCGGTTATCGGTAGATATGACAGTCATAGCAGTGTAACAAAAAAAGCTCGTGGTTATAAGTAGACAAAACATAAAATTGTCAAAAAAAAAACAAGTAAAATTTTCAGGCTTTTTTTCATAGAAATGGTTATTTTAATAAATCTGGAAAAAATGCAATACTTATTTAGTTACCAACGGATAAACTCACGAGTACGATATAAGTACAGTACCCTTACCATGAATTATGACTTTGAGGTTTTCAATAACCAGTATCGAGTTTACTATCTGTGCATCTCGTTCGCACTAAAATAGTACAATTGAGATGCACAGATAGTCTCGTTATCGAAAACCTCAATGTCACAACTCGTGGTAAGGGTACAGCTGAGTTTATCTGTTTGTAATGAAGTAGTAATATAATAACGTGGCTCACAACAGTTTTAATAATATACAAGGTAGCAAGATTCCTTTCTCGTGCTAATATTGAGACCCGAGCTAGCGAAAGATTTCAAAATTATTTTCAAAATTTGGTTTAAGCATTGGAAGAGTCCCAAAGCATTAGAGGGGAACACACTTTGCTACCGAGTGCAACACACAGTTTTTCACTTCACTACGGCGAGGTAAATTTTGACTCTAAATATGTAATCGAAATTATCGATATCAATCATTTATCATTCAAAAACATTAAAAAAAAAACCATCAAACCAGCTAACCAGTCACTAAACACGGAAATAAATTTATTGTGAACAATTTGTATGAAATTAAATTGCTCCCTTGTGAATAAAATGCAACTTTGCTGTCTGTCGATTTAAATTTTCACCGTTTTTACACGTTATCATACATAAACGGGACTTAACCCGAGTCTAGTCTTAATCCGAGACCATGAGGACAACGTCGTCTTCAAAACGTCGGAGGTAAATTTTAAAAGTTAATATACGCGGTTAAGTCCCGTTTATGTATAATAATTTGTTATCTGTTTTTAAAGAATATAACAGTTCTTTATCTACGTACATATCATAAGTGCTCTAAAATGCGTCCAGAAACCGTAGGCAATGACCAGCATTACCAACCATCAGAAATGAATGGAGATGTAATGTTAACATTACCTACTGAAATCCGTAGGTTATGAGTTTAAATTTGGAACAGCTGTCAAATTCAAGTGGGGTGTCTATTCTAGTATCTATAGATATTAAAACAGTCATTGATACGAAACGCCAATTCGTTATGTTTTTTTAATAAAAATTGAAAGACAATAGAACTAGAGTGACAATAGAATAGGGAGTTCATTCGCTTGTCTATGGTTTAAAAAAAAATTTGACTGAGATATGAAATACGCAACGCCGCCATTCCAAGCTGTCATTTGTTTTGTTCGTTGACTTCTTAATGTTTCAAGTAACACTAGTAATACTGCAGGTCATTTCCCTACGGTTCCTGAACCCATCTTAAAACATTTATGATATGTGTGTAGATAAAGTAGTGTATGTAACTATACATAATTAGGCATTACAAAAATCGTGTGATATTATTATGATCATATACCCACACTCTTCTTGTAATGCCCTTCATTATGCACAGATACATAAACTACTATTCCGAGCTAGTGAGGTAAAAAAAACTTACCTTGGCAATGTAATTTGGCGTAGAAGTCTGGAACGGGGGGTACTCGGGAGGCCGCAACGCAGGGGAGGAGGGGGTGGTTGTTGACGGGGAGGAGGGCTCGAGGGCTGGGGATGAACTCATCTTAAGGTCACCACATCACAGCGATCATGAAAGATGGCAATAGGTCGCTACCGGACCTTAAAACCATAGACTTTAAAAAAAAAAAAATTTTTTTGTGATAGCAATTAGAAATGTGGTAACTATCTATAAATAATGCTGTATCTATTTTTAACCGATTTGAAAAAAGGAGGTTGTATGTTACTGTATGTATATTTATGTTACGTAACAGATACGTTTGTTTTAGACTAGAATAAAGTTTAAATGCATAAATTTAATTATAACACATATGTGTTACACTGGATTATTAAGAATTATATATTTTAATGAAAATTGGAGATTATAAATTATAAGATATATATAATCACTGGCACTTTTGGGAAATTCTATAAAATATAGAAAATATGTATTCCTCTACTTATAGTTACTATTGCAATAGTCATAAGAATTTTCTATATAAATATATAGTTTGACTTTTTATTGTGGAATGGCGATTTGTTTACATTATAATGGAATGGTGGGGAAGATTGTGATCACAGGGTGGGGATACAGTTCATTGTCCTGTAACAAAAAAAAACATGTATTTTTTTATATATGCCAGAATTCCATGAATTTTAATATTTTAAATTTCAATTTAATTTATCCAAAAACAATTACAATTAATTATAAAAACATAATAAAGAAAATAAACCCTAACAACTTAACCTACTTAAACAAAATTAGAGATAAGATTTTATCCAAGACTTTTTGAAATTTAATGTACGTCACACGGGGCGGTAAGTGAAATTTACCGCCCTAGGGCGCGACGGAAAATATCACTTTACACCAAGATGAAGACGTAAAACTATGTACGCACCACGGGCGGTAATAAAGAAGGCCTCAGATCGCTTGTTTATGGCCCGAACCGGAGGTGCACAAATACCCGCGAACGGAGCCATACTTAGTTTGACCGCCTTGGGTACGTAATATACTATTGAACAATAGAACAACAAATATTACATATGATTAACAAATAAATAATAAACTTATAAATCTATCTTTTTATCTGTCCTAGGTCTCGATCACTAGGTAGGGTGTCCAGAATGCTGGCCGCATTCCCGCGTTGGAACGCAATGCTTATTCTCTGAGAGCCAGGGATAGACTAGGGGACAAATGTCCGGCGACAATTGTCGACGAGATGTCAAACGAACTCGACCGACAAGTCCGGCGACTTCGCCAGACACTTGCAGGCATAGCCATGGCTTGTCGGACGGTGTCTGGCTACGTCGATCTATGTCACCCGACGTCGCTGGCGATACGGGTTGCAGGACATTTGTTCCCTAGTCTATCCCTGGCTAAATAGTGATAAAATTAGTTCCAGACTATACCATGTCGCACTCTTTTAATTATTTCATCTTCCTTTTATTTCTGACACTATCGGGTGTTCCAGAAAGTATAAGCACAAATTTTGAAGGATATAAAATGTTTGTTTTTTAAGTATTTTATTATTTATTATTAAAAACTAAATGTATACATATTGTACAACAAATCAGGCTACCACATTTTTTTTACGTCTTCAATCGTAAGCCAGAGATCGCACCTTGGATCGAACCCTTGACATGAGGTTCTGCACAGATTTATTGCCAACGATTTTTGACACTTTCGACCAGTTTTTTTTGAAGGCCTCAATGGAATTTGCAGGCTTAACATTTTTCCGGAGATATGCCTTAGTAAGGGCCCAAAATGTTTCGATTGGCCTGGCTTCTGGGCAGTTCGGCGGGTTCATGTCCTTAGGCACATACTCGACTTTATTTTTTCTATACCAAGATAGGGTATTTTTTGAGTAGTGGACAGAAGCCAGATCTGGCCAAAACAACACAGGACCATCATGCTCACGGATCATGGGCAATAGCCGGCGATTTAAGCACTCCGATATGTATGTGTCGGCCTTCATTGTTTGTGTAGTGACGAATGGCTTAGACAATTTTCCGCACTCACAAATAGCCTGCCAAACCATTGCTTTTTTGCTGAATTTTTCAACAAAAATGGACTTTTCAGCATCGTCAACATCCTGGTTTTGACGGACGGTGTAAAATTGCTGACCTGGAAGCATCTTATAATAAAATTTAATATAGGTTTCGTCGTCCATAACAATACACGCCGATTTTCGACACAATAACCTATCATAAAACTTTCTCGCCCTAGGTTTTACGCATGCGGCCTGTTTAGCGGTCCGTTTTGGTTTCTTTTGTTTTTTAAGGGTCTTTAGACCAATTCTTGCTTTGGCACGTTGGACGTTGCTAGCCGAAGTTCCAAGTTTTTTGGCCACATCTCTAACAGATAAATCTTTTTTTCTGCTAAACACTTTAGCAATTTTGCGGTCCAATTTTGGATTCACAGGGCCCTTTTTTCGACCACTTTTTGGTGCGTCGTGAAAGCTGAGATCCTCACCATATTTCCGGATTGCGGTACGTACGGCTCCGATGCTAACTTCTGCAGAATTCGCCAACTGTTTGAGCGTGATGTTAGGAATTGTACACCATTTGTGCAAAATCTCTTTCCGTTTATCTGGAGAAATCCCTCGCATTTCCCGTATTTTACACACAAACTTCGCAAAGAATGTAAAGAAAAAATGGCACTTAGTATACTGACAATGACACATAACTTTTTTTTTCTATTTAGTATTATAAACCAAAAAGGTAACATTGCAAAGTTGTGCTTATACTTTCTGGAACACCCGATATGTTATTTGGCTCAATCATCTATTTTATATCATTAGTTGCCATGGTTACATTCCCCTGGGTAACTCTTAAAACTATAGTTTTATCGCATCTAAACACACAAAGCATGCATATTTGTAGTAGCTATATGTCCCTTCCATAATGGGTCAGCTACGAAACGTGTTAGTAGACTTAGAAGTACGCGGGGCCACATTTCTTGTAACAAACCTGTTAAAATTATCTCTCAAATACTCAAATGTTAACTGTAAAATAAGTTCGCCTTTGTACACATGTTTTGTTTTTTTCCCCTATGGTATTTTTCATTTCTTGTACAATAAAGTTGTCCCCTGGCTGACGGGACGGAATAACAACAAACAATAGTAGTTTCACTCATTTAGCAAAAAAACATCCTTAGTATAAAGCCGTTTGTTCGGTGTGATAAAGCTACAGGATTTTTTTTTCTAGCGTAGCGGGTTCGATTACTGGTTCAACTGTGTAATTATTAAAAAAATTTAAGATAATATTTTTTATCTACGTACATATCATAAGTGCTCTAAAATGCGTCCAGAAACCGTAGGCAATGACCAGCATTACCAACCATCAGAAAGATTTCAGTAGGTAATGTTAACATTACCTACTGAAATCAGTAGGTTATGAATTTAAATTTGGAACAGCTGTTAAATTCAAGTGGGGTGTCTAATTTAGTATCTATAGATATTAAAACAGCCATTGATACGAAACGCCAATTCGTTATGTTTTTTTTTTATATAAATCGAACTACATTTGAACTCGAGTGACAATAGAATAGGGAGTTCATTCGCTTGTCTATGGTTTAAAAAAAAATTGACTGAGATACGAAATACGCAACGCCGCCGTTCCAAGCTGTCATTTGTTTTGTTAGTTGACTTTTTAATGTTTACAAGTAACCCTAGTAATAAGTCATTTCCCTACGGTTTCTGAACCCATCTTAAAACACTTAATGATATGTGTGTAGATAAAGTAGTGTATGTAAATATACATAATTAGGCATTACAACAATCGTGTGATATTATTATGAAACGAGCCGAATGTGATGCCCTTCATTTTGCACAGATACATAAACTACTATTAAATAGAATAATGTCGAAGTAAAATGTTCCATCTACATTATTTAAGGTATATCCTTCCATGTGTGGGACACCGTGTATATCCTGTTATGGGTATAGTCACGTCTAATAATATGTATACATAAACGTAAGTCTAAGGCATAAGAACCAAAATCGTTAACATACTTATTTTTATAGTCGACCTTTTTTTTTTGTCATAGGCGGCAAACGAGCAGACGGATTGCCTGATGGTAAGCAATTACCGTCGCCCATGGGCACCCGCAACACCAGGGGAGTCACAAGCGCGTTGCCGGCCTTTAAGGGGGGTTGGAGCTTACAACCTTACAACACAAGCCTTCTTGAGCTCACCGTGGGCCTCTGAATTTGTGTAAAAGTGCGTTTAAACGGCGCATCTAACTCTTTTACCCGAATTACGACGTAATGGGAGTGACAGAGAGACAATGGTCCGAAATTAACGAATATCGTTTTTGGAGAGAGCGCCTCAGACTCGTCTCGTGTTTGCGCGCCGTTTAAATTCACTTAAGGCCTATCTTCTTCTTCCTCCTCGCCTTTTCCCGTTACTCGGGGTCGGCTTTCCTTATTTTGAGTCTCCAGGCAGTTCTATTTTGAGCATCTCCTTTTTTTTATGACATAGGCGGCAAACGAGCAGACGGATTGCCTGGTGGTAAGCAATTACCGTCGCCCATGGGCACCCGTAACACCAGGGGAGTCACAAGCGCGTTGCCGGCCTTTAAGGGGGGTTGGAGCTCTGGGAACCTTACTCACCATCAGGAACACAACACTACATACTTGAAAGGTAGCAGTGCTATTATGGCTGTGGTCTTCTGTAAGGAGGTTGGGCTGCCCCAGATTCAAGCGTTGATGGTACTTCGCTGTGCCCTACCTCTCATTGTTGGACGTAGTTTAAGGACATACCCGGGTTCTTCTCTTAAATTTAAGTTTTTCATATCCTTTTGGATAGTGGTCGTCCATGTGGTTAGTGGTTTACCGCGTCCTCTTCGCTGGATAGTATTCATGTAGTATTCATGATAGTGTTCATCCGGCCTTCGCATTACATGATCATACCATCTCAGCCGGGATTCAGACATTTTATCAGCGATGGCAGCAACTTTAAGCGTGCCTCTGATGAAAGTGTTGCGTACCCTATCTTTTTTTTATGACATAGGCGGCAAACGAGCAGACGGATTGCCTGGTGGTAAGCAATTACCGTCGCCCATGGGCACCCGTAACACCAGAGGAGTCTGGGAACCTTACTCACCATCAGGAACACAACACTGCATACCTGAAAGGTAGCAGTGCTATTATGGCTGTGGCCTTCTGTAAGGAGGTACTTCCCCAGTTGGGCTGCCCCAGATTCAAGCGTGATGGTCATCGCTGTGCCCTACCCCTCATTGTTGGACGTAGTTTAAGGACATACCCGGGTCCTCTTAAGGCCTATAATATTTATTTATTTACTGAACTGACTGGCACAAGTAATTAAGTAATTTTACGATACTGAATCATTATCACGTTTCCTGTGATAACACACTTGTTTAATGACTTTTTTCAATACAATATACATATTCATTATCGCACAGGGAAAACATTCAATAAACCGACTGCGGTAAGATTGCACGTGCGTTTTCGATATGATGATGATTAAAAGTTAAATAAAAACTTGTTAACACGGAGTTTTCAGAAAAATGCCCTCATAGGTTGACTTATAGAAAAGTTAACTATATTATTTTTTTGTAAGCATAAAACGTCTGCTAGCGAATATCTTTTTTTTTTATGACACAGGCGGCAAACGAGCATGACATAGGCGGCAAACGAGCAGACGGCTTACGGCACCCGTAACACCAGGGGAGTCACAAGCGCGTTGCCGGCCTTTAAGGGGGGTTGGAGCTCTGGGATATTTAAATCGAGAGTAAAATAGAAAAAAAATGGTGGCGGTGATTGGTGCACTGGGCTAGTGATCCAGTGGTCATGGGTTCGAGTCCCGCTGAGTCAATTTTCTTCTATTTTTCTTTCGATTGAAATATCGAAAGTTAACTATGTCGGATAAGACTAAGATGATTTTTTCGGATTAATCCCTGCCGCCTCCTTCGGCCATCGTTCTTCGCGGCAACATTTCCATCCCCACCACCTGGGTAGTTGGAAATCCTCTACAGTACGTTTTTCTAGAAACTTCCGGCCTCGCACATCAAAACTGTGGAATAATTTGCCGTCAGCGATTTTTCCGTACTGATGACCCTCATACCTTCAAGAAAAGAGCGCACTCTTATCTTAAAGGCCGGCAACGCGCTCATGACTCCCCTGGTCTTGCTTCCCATGGGCGACGGTAATTGCTTACCATCAGGCATTTCGTCTGTTCTTTTGCCACCTTTGTCATAAAAAAATAATTGATAATATTATTCACGGCCAATGTCACGGAACACATCGACTTTTTGAAGCAGAACGTCTATGCATGGGCAAACCGTATTCGTCGCTACAGAGAACGTGTGG
Source organism: Grapholita molesta (assembly GCA_022674325.2). Classification (NCBI taxonomy): domain Eukaryota; kingdom Metazoa; phylum Arthropoda; class Insecta; order Lepidoptera; family Tortricidae; genus Grapholita; species Grapholita molesta. Next base: position 5,073,456 of record CP053147.2, read on the forward strand.
ACCGATTCCAGCAGAATCGTCTCTTCCTGAGTGACCAAAGGAAGGTGTATCGAAGGTGGGAGGAAACTAGGGCTCCTGGTATCCGTGATGTACGCCGACCCGTAGCTACGTGTTCTTAACACCGCCGGTACTAAGATCACGAATTTCACGAACACGGCCAGGTACGTGTCACGTCGAACGCAGGTCGAATCCGGATTCACGTGACACGCCGTGACACGCCGTGACACGTAGCCCGTACCTGCGTCCGTGTGTGAAGCTTCGGGCTCGATTCCGTTGGATACTTATCGCACGTTTCGTAATTTCGCCACGCCCGGGAATATAATAAATAAGGACTAAGTTTTATTCTTAAGATACGTGAAGGCGTGATCACGCCTACACGGATCTACACGGATTCACGTACCCTAATTTCACGTAACCGGATGTCACGTGCGGAACGGACCAGAAAACCGTTGCCGTGATTCATGAAACCGGGTGCACGGCTACGGGTTCACGGATCACGGACACGACCGCGAGCCCTAGAGGAAACTGATCCCCGTGTGTCTAACATTGTCATTTTTATTATTGTTATTTAAGGTTTTACTGTGGTCAGATATTTACATGTGAACAATGTAATTAGCATGTTTTTTGCCTTGGTCATGTCGTAATGTTAAAGGCGTTTATCGCTTGGCAAAGTTACGTCAGCTTACCTTAGCATTTCGTGCTATAGCTGAAAACGTAGAATAGTGGTAAGATAAATCGCCAGTAACTGGCTACATTTCAATAACTGGTCACCTTATACTACCTTACTCTGTCTACACTAATATTATAAAGGCGAAAGTTTGTGAGTTTGATAATTATGTTTGTTACTTCTTCACGTCTAAACGGCTGGAGCGATTTTAATAAAATTTGGTATGGAGTTAGCTGACACACTGGATTATCACATATGCTACGTTTTTTCCCTAATAAATCGCGGGTAACACCGCGGGGCACAGCTAGTTTACCTATAAATATAACACATTTTTTAATAGGGTTTCAATAACTGGCCACCTCACACTAAATTGAATTCTAACCGCGTATAGTTCATTTTTTCTATATTGTGGCGTGTTACTAGCGAATTACATTCATTTAAGGTGACGGCACCAGTAATGGACAAGGAACCAATCATGAACATTAGTGCTTATTTCAAAGGAGTTAAGTTTTGTGCATTTGTTGGGACATATTTAATTTATAACTTTATGATTTTTGAAATAAGAACTAAGTGTCCATCATTGGTGCCTGTCAGCTAAAAGTGTCCAACAACCTTATAAATATATTTAAAAAAATAAAACTTAAGAAAACACGATTGAAGATCGACGACGATCGATCACGAAGAAACCCTCAAAAAAAATTCAATTAAAGTTCAAAATAGTAACCGTTTTCCTGAAAAGTTTAAATGGCAATTTTTTATTTCATTTCGAACGTTTTAAGAATAATTATTTTTTGCATCCATATAATTACTTGACTATGTAGTCCACGAATCCAATTAGTTGACTATGTAGACTATGTAGACATAGTCCAGTCACTTTGTGTCTCATTTTCGAGACGAATTGCATCCTCTATTGACTGGTGCAGGTGGCGTGCAAGTTAAGCCGACAGGCTTCTTAATTTTTCCTTTCATGCTCATTGTGGATCACGAATGCCTTATTTTTTAAACGAAAAATGATTTCGACTTTCATAAGATTCGTAGTGTACGAAAAATTTAGGTTTTTAAGATTTATACTTCTTTTTATGTGGTTATATTATATATGTATTTAAGATAACTATTAAGAGTAAATAGAAATGTACTTTATTTGCTTAAATAGAATATAAATTTAACAAAAAATAACAGTAAAACTGGAATAACTGCTAGTCGTTTCTGGTGCAAAAGTGCCCATAATTCTCGCGGCATTACCGCGCTGAATTACTGTAGACAGCCTTCTTTTCTCTGTCTGTTTTCCAGCCACAAACGTCAAGTTTAATAAAAGACAGTTCGTGTTTCTAGGTAGGCAAAACATAAAAATGACAAAAAATCAAGTAAAATTTTGAAAAGTGGCTTTTACAGAAATACTTATTTTATTACACCATGAAAAAAGTAGCTGGTAGCCTAGGCGGTACGAGCTTGCGACTTGCAATCGGAGGTCGCTGGTTCGAACCCCGGCTTGTACCAATGAGTTTTTCGGAACTTATGTACGGAATTACTTTTTGGGTTGGAGACTCAGATGGCAGACGCTTTCGTAAAACTAGTGCCTACGCCAGCTCCTGGGATTAGTTGCCAAGGACCCCAGGCTACCATGAGCCGTGGCGAAATGCCGGGACAATCGAAGAAGAGTCACTGTAGATAACTATGACTTTAAGAGTCACATTGAACTGCTAACAAGGGAGATTCATTTTATAATAATATTTTTTTGGTAAACATTTTTTTTGACCTGAATAAAAGAGACATATGTTATAGCCGGGCGATCGTAGTTCATCGCCAGGCGATGAGCTATAAATATATATATCTCTCGGGAGCGATTATCTTTTGACCCTTGAAATAGCTGATAGCTCATAGCTTACTAGCTCGCAGTGGTACCTAGACTGAAAACACGTCTTTTCTGTGTGCTGGACTGTGCTTGTTTTCCGTACAAACGGAGATACTTACAAGCAACGCTAGATCACGTGTGGTGCGTGGCAATGTGTTAATAGCCTAAGAAGGCTTTTCGTAGACAAATAGCGTTTTAGTTGTAGTTTTGATATGTTAAAATAAAGATACCCGGGACCCGGTATGTCCTTAAACTACGTCCAACAATGAGAGGTAGGGCACAGCGATTACCATCACGCTTGAATCTGGGGCAGCCCAACTGGGGAAGTACCTCATACTTACAGAAGACCACAGCCATAATAGCACTGCTACCTTTCAGGTATGCAGTGTTGTGTTCCTGATGGTGAGTAAGGTTCCCAGAGCTCCAACCTCCCTTAAAGGCCGGCAACGCGCTTGTGACTCCCCTGGTGTTGCGGGTGCCCATGGGCGACGGTAATTGCTTACCACCAGGCAATCCGTCTACTCGTTTGCCGTCTATGTCATAAAAAAAAAAAAAAGTCAGCAGCAAAAGTGGCTGAGCGGTTGAAGTGTTCAGAATGACCTACACGCGCTCTTATTCTCTTGACAATAGAGATGTGTTTGCCTTATTGTGAACACCTCATACGCTTAATCACTTCTGCTGCTGACTGTAGTTTTGATATGTTAAAATAAAGATACAAAATACAACGGAATTCAAGGCGTTTTCACGTGTCTCTGGGCGGACAGAGCACAATATAAATATTGCAAACGATAGAGAAAACTAGACATTGTTTTGTTTTGACTGTGTGTAAGTGACATCGTGACAAATTAATATATTTATTTGCAAGAATACCAGACATAGTCGGAGAGTTAGCCCTGCTTTTATAGTCAAGTTTAGTGAGAGAGCACCAATGTTTATCGAATTATCGATAGTTCTTTTATTAGTGCCTTTAACCCTTAGGGCAAGTTCAAAATTGCAATGCAAAAATGACCACCCAGCAACATCGTCTTTCTGTAATTTTTTTCTTAACAAGAATCATTAGGAAAATTGAGCCGCGAGGAGGCTTGTACGCACGACCACAGTAACTTTAAGGCGAAGGGTTAAAAATTAATCTCAATCTTTCCGATGATGATGACGATCCTTACGGTCAATGATGAAAAACGTTAGAAATATTGGAAAGTTTAAAACGTTTCATTTGCTTTAAGGATGATGCACGTTGTTTCGAGCCGTCTCCGACACTTCTACACCATTGTCAGGACTAGCTCTTAGTCTATAAGTAATCTTTCAACATAATCGTGCAATAAAGACAGATTTAAAAATTAACGCTGGCATGTTTCCACGCTCACGCTTTACTGACGTGAACCACTTATTTTTCTCTCCGGATAAAAAAAAAACTAAGTATGTCTATGTCACCATGGCTAAAAGACTCTTAAGAGAAAGCTGGCAATCTATTTTTGATATCAGAGTGTTGGAGTTTGGACCCGGGTATGTCCTCAAACTACGTCCAACAATGAGAGGTAGGGCACAGGGAAGTATCATCACGCTTGAGTCTGGAGTAGTCCAACTGGGGAAGTCTCCTCCTTACAGAAGACCACAGCCATAATAGCACTGCTTTCAGGTATGTAGTGTTGTGTTGCTGATGGTGAGTAAGGTTCCCAGAGCTCCAACGCGCTTGTGACTCCCCTGGTGTTGCGGGTGCCCATGGGTGACGGTAATTGCTTACCATCAGGCAATCCGTCTGCTCGTTTGCCGCCACTGTCATAAAAAAATACTTTGAGGACAAAAATAATCGCATACAAAAAAAAACACCTTTGTAGATAAATAAATATTACAGAACATAAATATTATAATACACAAATTGACTGAGCCCCACGGTAAGCTCAAGAAGGCTTGTGTTGTAACTCAGCCAACGATATATAGTGTGGAAAGATATTCGTAAATTTCGAACGATTGTCTCTGTCACTCTCATGACACCTTAATTGGAGTACAAGAGAACGATGCCCGAAATATACGAACTTCGATGTTCGTGGTACCGCTCGTGGAGGCAAATTACCTTAAATCCTTAAGCTGGCTAATTTTACTTAAAGGAGACATTCTTTTATTTCTAAAAAGAAACAAAACTGCATTCAAATATTTTCTATAACTCGTTTGCCTCGCCCGGGACTTGAACCAACTAAAACAAAAAACTCCAACTATTTTATTATACCCATACAAAACACAAGTTGTAATCACAGAAGCCGTTAACCACAGAAAACATGTTTTTTTTATGACAAAAGTGGCAAACGATTAGACGGGTCACCTGATGGTAAGCAATTACCGACGCCTATGGGCACCCGCAACACCAGGGGACTTACAAGCGCGTTGCTGGGGTTGGAGCTCTGGGAACCTTACTCACCATCAGGAACACAACACTACATACCTGAAAGGTAGCAGTGCTATGGCTGTGGTCTTCTGTAAGGAGGAGGTACTTCTCCAGTTGGGCTTCTCCAGACTCAAGCGTGATGGTACTTCGCTTCGCCCTACCTCTCATTGTTGGACGTAGTTTAAGGACCTACCCAGGTCCCAAGATGTTTTTTATTTTAATCAATATATGCGTCGCTTAACTTCAAACTCAGATAAATCCATTCGACCCTCTCTACAAATATCTACCCTATTATCTTTTCATAATAACAAAATCGCATGATCTGACAGATGGATTTACCTGAGTTTGAATTTAAGCGACTCAGCAGTAGGCAGCGCAGCGTAGGTAAGCCTCCCACAAGGTGGACCGACGACCTAGTTAGTCGCGGGATACCGCTGGATGTGGAAGGCGCAGGATCGGTCTTCTTGGGTCGTTCTGGGGGAGGCCTATGTCCAGCAGTGGACGTCTTTCGGCTGACATGATGATGATGATGATGATGATGAAACACACATTATTAATGCCCTGGCCACGATCTGAATCCCGGACCTTCTGCTTCAAAGGCACTAACTACTTAACAAGGCCGCTAATATAATTATGTGCATACTTTAATACCAAAGCGGATTTTGGTGTATTGCAATACCTAAAATGAACCTTCGCGCATTCAAATACGGTTCACTCTCGCTTGTCAAACGAATGGCGGTCGAAGGGTTAAAGCAGTATATTACGTAAGCTATCAAAGTTCATTCGAAAACCAGACTTACCTGATTCATAAGATCACTGTTGTTAACATATTGATTAGGTATTCTCTATTTATTCGTCGCTAAACTTAGTATAGATTAATATTGTCTTCGGTTGCCGCGATAATTACTCATGAAATAAGACAACTAAAACGGATTAAATACTGTCCACACGACGACCTCGGACGCTGCTAAAGGGTTGGAAACGTCGGGATGAAGTTTAAATTAGTATACGCGGCTGAATCAACTATTCTTTGTCCCTCGTTGCCATGGTTACGTTCCCCTGGGTCACTCTAAAAACCAGTTTTATGGCATCTAAATGCACTAAACATGCATATTTCTGGTAGCTATATGTCCCTTCCATAATGTGTCACCTACCAAGCGTGTTAGTAGAACGCGGTGCCATATTTCTTCTAACAAACTGTCTCCTGGCTGACCGGACAGAATAACAACAACAAATAGTTGATTCACTCACTGCGATTTAATCCGTTTTAGTTGTTTTATTTCATTAGTATATAGATTATTCTATAAAACTATACTAAGATAATTTTATTATCGTATTCAGATATTTCGATCCCGGATATCTCCTTAAACTACGTCCAACAATGAGAGGTAGGTCACAACTACTGCTTCAAATTCGGAGGTCGCAGGTTCGAACCCCGCCTTGTAGCAATGAGGTTTCCGGAACGTATGTACGAAATATCATTTAATATTTATCACTCGCTTTTTAGTAAAGGAAAACATAGTGAGGAAACCGGACTAATCCCAAAATAACCTAATTTACCGCCTGCGTTAGAAGGTAAAACATCAAATATTATTTCGTTGATAAGTTCCGAAAACTTGTTGGTACGAGCCGCGGTTTGAACCTACAACCTCCGGATTTCAAATCGCACGCTTTTACCGCTAGGCCACCACGCTCTTTTGGGTGATGTTAACCCTTTTATAGGCATAGTACGATTTATCGACCACGTGTCAATATAATTTCAACCTAAGCATTCGACTTTAAGATTTATATAAGATTGGACTATCCCAAAAATTTACTCTATTTCAAATAAATAAACAAAACGTAACTAGGTATTTAGAATGTATTTGGTACCTACTAGATGACCCGTTGAACTTCGTAACACCCGTAACTTCTCTTCTTATCTTATTATATCTATGGTTATAAATTGGAATGTCAATGATTGACAGATAGGAACAATTTTTATGGGAATAAAGAATCACTGTTTTTTAATTATCATCACAATATTTCCGTGTTTTTACATTGCCTAAAATGCGGTCTAATACAAACACTACAATACCAAAATTACCTAAATTGGTTCAGCGATTGTCGAGTTTATGGGTAACTAACAAACGCATTTAATTTTCATATATATAGATTTCTGGGAAAACTATTCGGATTGGTGGGGCCTGGGGCCTGGAATAGGGTTAAATTAGTATCGAGTTAAGAAACCTTAAAAGAATATAGCTCTACCTAAACATAATATAACTCCTTAATAAAAAATCCCTATATACGGTAATTTAGTTACACAAAAAGTTTATTAGTTTAAAAGTTATGTGCATACGTCGGACTGCAGGGGGCAGTTTGGAGGCAAGGTAAAGTTTACTAAACAAAAAAATCAGAACTTACGAGTATTATAATGTACCTAGTATTTGTAACATTTTTTTTTTTTTTTTATGACATAGGCGGCAAACGAGCAGACGGATTGCCTGGTGGTAAGCAATTACCGTCGCCCATGGGCACCCGTAACACCAGAGGAGTCACAAGCGCTTTGCCGGCCTTTAAGGGGGGTTGGAGCTCTGGGAACCTTACTCACCATCAGGAACACAACACTACATACCTGAAAGGCAGCAGTGCTATTATGGCTGTGGTCTTCTGTAAGGAGGAGGTACTTCCCCAGTTGGGCTGCCCCAGATTCAAGCGAGATGGTCATCGCTGTGCCCTACCTCTCATTGTTGGACGTAGTTTAAGGACATACCCGGGTCCAAACATAGTTAATTAAATTAGTTACCCGTTATCATTTATTCATCTTTAATGTGTAAATACTCTTTGAAGTTGTGTTGTATTCCTTTCTCGCAGCTGCAATTTGTCTGAGTGACGGATAAAACCAAACGAACTTTTTCGCCATTTTGTCTTATGTGTAGTCCAAGTACGTTTATAAATAACGTAGTTAGTTGCTATAATATTTGGAATTTCACATTATAAATACTCGAAAGTGAATTGATTGATTTGCGAACCTTACCTATTATTCTGACATGCCACGAAAATGCCTGCCGGACTCCGACGTATGGTTATGTGTGTGTGACATCGAAGTAACACAACATAAATTTTGAAATAAAGTAACATTATGTAACTTCAAAAGAACTCACCTCAGTAACATTGTACGCACCGAATAGTTTACCAATATTTTGCACAAAGGCGAAGCGTCTGGTTGACGTAACTGGTGACCGAAGAGCTGGCGGCTTCCTCGCACAACGTATACCTTGCGATACAACGAGGAAATGCTGCCAGCATCCTTGGTACAATGCCTCAAGGGCCATTACGTTTAATGTAGTAAATAGTTAAGTACTCATAATATTGTAAATAAACATTTGGTTTAACGATAAAATTTAAAAACCGGCCATTTGCGTGTCGGACTACTCACTACAACTAACTATATGATGACTGGAATCGCTGACCCCAACGGCTTATTTTTTAATTCAAAATTTCAATAATCTTTTAATTTTGCCGTGTGATGCCGGCTGACTATAATAGCATCACCCCATCTCCTCCCACGGGTGTCGTAAGAGGCGACAAAGGGAAAAATCCTACAGACGGGCAGCAGCATCCGTCGAAACCCAATCTACAGTTACTGCGGCCGCCAACCCGCCTGCCAAGCGGCGACTATGGCAACCACCCCCAAGACCATACAAGTCATATTTGTGGGAGGCCTACGTCCAGCAGTAGACTGCATACGTCTGAAATGTATGTATGTATCTTTTATTTTTTTAAACAGAGTGTACTTTATAATAGTAGTAGATTGTTTGACAAGGGGCTAAAGTAGGCCATAGTACCACGAGATGGTTATTTTGTTGGATTAGTTTGTTGTATTTTGATGGAAAATTGTTCGAGGGGTAATATGGCGTTTAGACCCGAGTTATGCATACTAGTTTTCACTTCGATCGCGAGAAAACAAGATAAAATAACATTTCAACAATTAACAAATACAATTTTATTCACCCGCAATGAATTCTGAGTCAAAAATGTTTAATTTGGCAGTCTTTGTATTTTTTTTACAGCTTTGATACAGATAGGATATATCTACGCCGTAAATAAATGCCATAGACAACGTATAATTGGGGCTTCAAAGTTTGCCAACGATTTAAACTTTTTTTAATGCTTGTGAAGTAGGAACTAAAAAGCACCTAATGCTTTGACAATTTGATTGCGTTTCCTCATTGGTCGATTTTAATATTGTGGTATTGTCTGATTGGTTGATACTTTATACAAAGTTTTTTTAATGATTTCACATTTTTAAACAGTATTCGCACCAAAAAAGAATCTAGAGTTGCGATTAACTTCGATATGTGTCGTGATTGGTGGATTTAATAAGATGAAGTGTTCTGGTTGGTCAATTTAAAATGTTTTGTATATCATAAATATGTATAAATATTAGTCCGCCTTGGCAAGCATAATATGACACACTTTTAGAGCATGAGAAGTGAAAAGAACATTAGGCTTTACGAGTTTAGTCTAGAAAAACGATTATACAAAATATTAGTACACAGTTTTTAGTACTTTTTGTAATCTCTATACAATGAAACTCGTATATCAGCAGAATTTTATTACGCACCCAATTTTACACTTTATCGCGTAGGCGTAAGCTTTAAAGTCGCATATTAACACGCTAATGATAATCCAAGGCTTGTTTACTGTAAACAACGTTTGATGTTTACTGTTGTTATAACGGATTATTTTGGTAAACAAGCTTATCGAAAATGTGTATAATAGACATTTGTGTCATTATCTAGGAAAAGGGACTTTATTGTCCATGGCACTTACGTCGAATCGCGTTGCGTTTGCATTGTTTCGTCTTGAACAACGACGTAAGCGCCATCGACAATAAGGTCCCTTTTCATAGATAATGTCACATTTTAAGCTATAATTATAGAAGAATCTCAGGTTGTTCAGATAACATTTTAGCAGAATTTGCGTAAGAATTGTTTCAGGCTGCTTTTCCACCAGAGCTATGCTACGCTATAAATAATAATAAATAAATATTCAGGACAATCTTACACAAATCGACCTAGTCCTAAGCTCGTAAGGCTTGTGTTGTAGGTACTAGACGAAGATATATATAATAGATAGATACATATAAATACTTAAATACATAGAAAACACTCATGACTCAGGAACAAACATCTGTGCTCATCACACATATAAATGCCCTGACTGAGAATCGAACCCAGAACCATCGGCTTCATAGGCAGGGTCACTACCCACTAGGCCAGACTGGTCGTCTGTGCTATGTTAATACAACTCGCATAGCTATAAGTGCATGTTGCGCAAGCATTTCCTCGAAAAGCATTCTTTTTTTTCTTATGATATAGGAGGCAAACGAGCAGACGAATTGCCTGATGGTAAGCAAGTACCGCCACGCATGGACACTCGCAACCAAGGAGTCACAAGTACGTAGCCGACCTTTAAGAACCTAATCGCTCTTTCGTCGTCTTAATAATTCAGACAAGGTACAGTCAACCAATTTGATTTCTAGGCCACTTCGAACCTTGTCACAGTGACGTTAATAAGAGCTCTTTTGCGTCTGTCATATAGATTTTCACTGTGACAAGGAACGAAGTAGCCCATGAATCAATTTAGTTAACTGTACATAAAGTATATGTATGGTATGTTTATTTGTTACAGTTTTAATTCTTAAGTTTCGCCTTTGAGTTAAAAGACCCTGCCTATGATGATGGCTGCTAAAAGAACCTATTAAATCTTTCTGTTTTCCCGTTAGTTGACTGCTCGGAGTTTCGCTACGAGATCGACTCAGAAATGAGGAGATCCGTAGGCGAACTAAAGTCACCGACATAGCCCACCGGGTTAGCAAGCTGAAGTGGGAATAGGCAGGCCACATTACACGCAGAGAAGATGGCAGATGGGGTCGAAAAGTGCTCGAGTGGAGACCACGGACTAGCAAGCGCAGCGTAGGACGTCCACCCACAAGATGGACTGACGACCTCATTAAAGTCGCCGGAAGACGCTGGATGCAGGTTGCTTCCAACCGGTACATGTGGAGATCCAAGGGAGAGGCCTATGTTCAGCAGTGGACATCTTATGGCTGAGATGATGACTGGTAGAGAATGCCAAGGTATTCTCATACAAGAAGGTACCTTCTTGTATTGTGCAATAAAAATTAAATAGTGTTAATTGTAACTAAGAATGTAAGTGACAAAGTGACATGTAATTAGTTTTCAGAAAAAAGTGCCCTCAATGAGTTGTCGAAAAGTTAAATTAAGTCACTTTTAAGACAATTATTCCTGTTATTATAAATTATTTCCAAATTTACCATTTTTCTATACAAGTGAAAATAAAATGACCACAATAATAGTACATTACAACAGAGGCCGGAAAAATGAGGATTTCCGGCCAAGTAGGTATATACGGATAGTGATACGAGGCCGGGAATCCGTATTCATGGCGCGGCATGTGTAGTGCTTTTCTCAAACATACAATGAAATAAAAGAAATGCTTCAAAATATTAAATTTGCAAAATCACAACTGAAATCGAAATGTATTAAAAATTAACATCAGCTGTTTGCTATGACACCCGCCATCTTTGCCTCTGTATGGATAATCGTCGTAAAAAAAGTTATATGAAATTCCATTTCCGTCCCCTTCAGTTGCCGCGCCCAAAAAACCATACTTCCGAGTCTATTATAAGGAATGTAAAGACAATATTTCATTGCATGTTTGAGAAAATATAAATTTTAAAACTCAAGGTTCTTCTAGGAACAGATATCTAAGTGATCAATCAAGTTTAATGGTGCAATAGATAAGCTCAGGTTCAGCTTATCTCGGGACAGATGAAATTGTCACATTATCACTATCTCCTTAACCATATCAGATAAAATTACTATACTGCAGCATCTTTTTATAAAACAATCATGATCATGACTCAATAAACTATTCTTTGTCCCACGTTGCCATGGTTATGTTTCTCTGGGTCACTCTTCAATTTAATTGCATGTAAATACACAAAACATAGATATTTGTAGAAGCTATATGTCCCTTCCATAATGGGTCACCAACCAAGCGTGTCAGTAGAACGCGCTACCACATTTCTTGTAACAAACTATGCTTCAGTTGTCTTGTGGCTGATGGGACAGAATAACAAAAACAAATAGTTGATTCGCAAATATGCTACCCTCGGGACTGGTTACATATTCGAGGCATTTGGGGTCGAAACGCTGGGACCGTAGGGACCGAGTGCGCGTAGGATGTACAAGGCTTTGGCATCCCTGTTGATTGAAACTACAGGTGACCAGAACGCTGGCCTATATTTTGCTCAACGAATAAGTATTGCCATCCAACAAGGCAATGCGGCCAGCCTTCTGGGCACTGTGCCCATTGGCAGCGATCTGGGAGATATTTTTTATTTGTAATTTTAGTTTATCCTTTCTTTACAATATTATGGTAATTGTGTTTCTTAACCTTGACTTGTCAATTTCACTCTTAAACAGTTCCTAAGTCCTTTTAAAGTTTGCTTAATCTGTTGAGATAGAATGATAACTGAGATATGGTGAGATTCAAAATTGCATGGACACATTTTGAATGACTATACTGTATCTGAGCATTTCTCAAAAAGTTTGTACATTTGGATCACATCTTCGATTTTGATTAAAAGCGGTAGACTGATAGAGTAAATGATGCTGAGCAAGATCTACCATATTTCCCAAAATGTCCCATAAAGTTATGGAACTTTTCTTTTTTGTTACCAAATTTCTATAGAGTTTCCAAATGTACGAACTTTTTGAGAAATACTCATCTCATGATTAATAAATCAATCTGAATCAACTATTCCTTGTAACTTGATTATTTTTTATGTCTGTAGACATTAACCCTATTTTAATAGGAGTGAGGAACTGATCATAATTCATGAATAATGTGTCCGTGCAAGTTTGGAAAGAGTTGGCTATGGGGCTTGTCAACACTACTGGCGAAACTGCTGTCAGGTTCCTTGTGCAACACCTAAGCATTACGATACAGCGAAGTAATGCTGCAGAGGCCTAAATTATACTTAAATTATAGTTGTATTCATTTATATTTTAGTTTATTTTTAAGCTCTTTATAATTTAAGTAAAGTCATATTGAGAGACATTTGTGTATAAATAAATAAATATTATTATTTTGAATCTATGTATACAGACAGCAGCAGAAGTTGCTAAGCGGACCGCATTTAGAATTATCTTGACATGCTCTTACAAAGTTGTGTCTTTATGTAGTAACTATTGCTGCTGACTGTACATTAAAAGAACAATTACAATTTCTAATGTATATAGTGTAACAATTACAACCACATATATCAAAGTGTTTCATGGTGAAACACAATAAGTTGAGTAAATGGGATTTTGAATTTAGAACTATATGTGAATTATGTTAGATTGTTACTTCAATGAAATATTATATCTATTTATCGGGTTTCACCACAAAACCCTCGATATATAGCAATGCAACCAAGACCGCATAAATCGGTGTAAGCTGGAAGAAGCCTACACCTCCGAGGAGGGTTCTGGTGTAACTTAGAAATAACAATGTTTTTAAATACCATGTTAGATTTATAAATAGTTAAAATAAATAAAATAAATGGCTTTTTTATTTTACTTTATTTACCATATTTTATTGACCATACCTAACAATTTCCTAGCAAAGGTTTGCTGACTATGTGGAACAGAACACACAGCATAGCAGAGTAAAATAGAACACCATGCCTGTCTTATTACACGCACTACTCTGACACAATAATAGCAGGCATTAACTTGTTCACTACGGCACAGGGTGCCAAGTGACAGCGCTCCTCCTCACAGACTCACAACATTATAATTAAGTGTTGGCTTAAAACTAAGATTAAATTCAAATTTTACTAAGAACAAATATACTTAGCACTTTAGTAAAAATAGAATTTGAATACCTGTAAGGGCCACAAAGTGAGTGTGGTGTGTGTGCATGTGTGTGTATGCTCAATTGCAATTTTGACTAATTGCCGCAGCAAAGTTGTTAATGAAGATCTTTTTTCATTATTTCAGTGAGTAAATTTATATATTGAGAGATTTTAGTAAAATTTATAACACAAATTGGCCTAAATTATTTTCTCTTAGGATACAGAATAAAAAAATGGTCCATAGACTACAGAACCCTAATCAACATGTTAGCTGTATTTTGCATAAGAATTTATTGAACAATCAACAGTTCTTATTGTTTCAAAGTTGTCTGGCAAGAATGTTTGTATAATATGAACTGAATGCATGAAAACCAAACACCACAAAGTACAAATAATATATGTTGCAGAGGTATGATAAAACAAACATATTTACCGCCTTATCCAATAAGAATCTTGTTATGTTACATTATACGTAATATTATATTGACATAACACACATCTGTGACCTAACACCCATACCAGAGTCTAATTGGATTTAAAACTTACATCAGGTTACAGAAAATATATATAAAAGTTACTTACCGTCGATGTATGGGTCGCCTTGGACTATGTTCATTAAAATAGTCGTATTCAAATCATATTATTTGTCGGAAACCTCTCCCGGCATTGCAAAACTGAATCGAGCAACGCAACAAAGCTCGCTTAAGGAAATAAAAGAAATGATATAACACGAATTATTACGGGGAACTAATTACGCGGTAGATGGTATAAGACGACGCTACCATCTAATTACTAGTCCTTCAAACCAAATTAAACAGTTCTACCGACCGTTTAACACACAACTTGGAAATGTTCAGTTTCACAAAATGTTACACAAACGCTTTGAGAATGCTGTTTATAACGGCACGCACATTTAAATATTATGGGATTGAAAAGCACTCCTAGTAATTTTACGGCGTCGCAACTAATTATTTAATTGAAATTTATGCTTCAAGGCACAAAATTTATCTTCTTCCCGATTGACGTGCTAATTCCACAGACATTCGTTTAGGCTCTAGAATTTGACATAAACAAAAACTTTTTTTTTTATTCTGTTGAACTAGTATGAAGACAACAATAAACTGCAAAGCCAAGTGCCAAGTTTTTAATATAAAAAAATTTAGCAAAAAACCGCCTACCCATAAAATGGTTTTATTCCCGGCGTTTTTCCGCGTCTTAGCAAAGATTAGTCCTCTAAAGACAACAACCTAAATCCCAAGTTCTAAATCCAAACATCTATATTCGTAAATCTAGAACATCTTTATCTTTTACTCCAGTTAATGCCTCATGAGTGACGCAGACATACGATTTAAATTTAAAAATATCAATTTTCACGATAGCGCCGCAGGGCATCAAATGATCCTTCACTAGGAAATATATTTAAGGATTTTTTTGCCAAGTAGGTACATTCGATTGCATGCATGGTGTTTTTTTACATTACTCAAATAAATTTACTGCTGCCTTCTGACAGCCTATCTGAGTTATGTTATCTGTTACTCATTCTGTCAGTTGTTTGTTATTGTTTCCTAAAACACTGAATCTCAAATTTTATCGTGGTTTATTTACATAACTAGGTTACAGTAAATATCACAATAAACAATAATGTCGTGTTTTCTTTGCTTCATATGCCACAACACAGTCCACAGTGACACAAATGTCGAAACACGTGAAAAATACAGAGAATTGGTTGGAATGAAAGTACGTAAGTAAGTAAGTAAGTAAGTAAGTAAGTAAGCTTTATTTGTAAATATAGGTAGTTACAATGGTGGTAATTTTGAACATAGTTTCACTATATTTTGCCAACAGGCATACAAATATTATTAACCTTATTCCTAAAAACTACAGTATCATGCATGTGCTTATATATCTATCATGCTCACTCTATATAATTGCTTATTTACAGTTTAATATACAGCAATGCTATCAAATATATGAGAATTAAAAAAAAAACAGTGTGTCAATTTCATGTAATCGCAATAATAAAGATTAATCATTTTATGTCATTTTTTTTTTATTTATTCTAAATTGTCTACAAAATAATCTGCAAGGGTATAAAAGCATTTGTTTACTAATAATGTCATTAATTTATTTTTTAATTCCGACACATTTAGACACTTTAGGTTATTTGGTAATTTGTTGTATATTTTGCTAGCTAAATAATACACACTTTTTTTCTTCAGTGCTGTATTGAAATCAGTTGAGCAGATATTGTGTACATACATTGATCTTAAATTTTTATGGGAAATATCACTAAGTTTGGTGAACAAGTTTGGATTATTTTTTACAAACATAACTGTCTCTAATATGAATAGCGAGGGCAATGTCAATATTCTTAAACTCTTAAAATACGATACAACACTATCATCTGTTTTTAGGCCACACATTGATCGAATGCAGTTTTTTTGTGCCTTGAAGATGATTTCTTTATTTGTGGAGTTGCCCCAAAAAATAATACCATACCTGAGTTTTGAAGCCACAAAACCATGATATGCCATTAAAACTGCATGAGGGCTAGCTTGTTTTGACAGTTTATGTAAGGCGTAGGCATATTGACTGAGTTTTTTGGACGTCTCTTCGGTGTGAACCTTCCAAGATAAATGTTCATCTATTTGGACTCCCAAAAACTTAGTATCTGTAACAGAGTCTACCAGTATACCCTCATAGTTACAGTTAATGAGAGGGGCTGTTTTACGTTGCCTGAAATGTATAATCTTTGTCTTATCTAGATTTATTAATAAATTATTTCGATTAAGCCATTGAATTATGTCAGCAATTGTATTATTAATTTCGGATTCATAATTGTCTATGTCTTTACATTCTATTATTACAGTACTATCGTCAGCGAATAAGACCATGGGGTATTTGATACATCGTGGTAAGTCATTTATATAGAGCAAAAACAGTAAGGGGCCAAGCACACTTCCTTGTGGCACGCCGTATTTTATTTTGCGTTTTGTAGATCTATAAGTTTTTTGTTGCTTACTATTCAAGCAGATTTGACTGAGTTCTGTACATTGATCTCGGTTACTTAAATATGATCTAAACAAATCCAACACATTACCTCGTATTCCGTAAGCACTAAGTTTTTTAAGGAGAATCGTGTGATCTACATAATCAAAGGCCTTGGTCATGTCCATGAAGATTGCACAAATATGATTACTCCTGTCCATACTATCCATAATGGGTTGCAGAAGATCGAATATAGCCATATTTATAGTTTTTTGTTTTCGGAAACCTTTCTGTTCTGTTGCAAAAAGGTTATTTTTATCTAAGTATGAGTAAAGTGCCTCGTACATAACCTTTTCAAAAATTTTTGAAAAAATTGTTGCTAGTGCAATAGGTCTGTAATTTTTTATATTAGTTTTGTCACCTTTTTTATGTAATGGTTTCACGATAATAGGCTTTAATTTATCCGGGTAAACTCCACTTGTAATACTTAGATTAATAATATGACTAAGGGGGCTAGCTATTATATGCGATACTTCTTTTACGACTTTCGTGCATATATTGTCGTATCCAACACTATTAGTGTTTTTTAGGTTTTTAATAATTTTGTGGATATCATAAGGGATGGTTGGTTTCAAGTACATAGATTGAATGCAGTTATCATTTATGTCATATGCTAGCCCAGTACCTAGGGAAGGTACTTGATCAACAAAAAAGTTGTTGAACGTATTAGATATGTCTGTCGGATCTTCAAAAATTGTAGCATCTTCTTTAACTATTTGTTTTATTGGTTCCTTTGGGAATTGCTGTCTAGTTTTATTTATCACTTGCCATGTAGCTTTGGACTTATTAGTTGCTGATCGAATACAGTGGTCATTTTGCGAACGCTGCGTTAGATTTAGAATTTTCTTAAATCTAGCATTATATAATTTAAATTTATCTCTATTTAGAGAAGTTGGACGCAATCGATATTCCCATAATAAGGACCTTCTCATTTTACTACATGCCTTAATACCTTTAGATATCCACTTCGGTTTTTGTTTAGATTTAATTTTAACACTAATAGTTGGAAAACAGAGGTCATAAAGGCAAGAAAATATATCCAGAAATAAGTCAAAACCTAGGTTAGCATCATTTGACTCAAATACATCCGAAAAAGAAAGGCTGTTAAGGTGTTTTTTAAAAAGTTTTACATTTTCTGTGCTGTAATCATGTTTAAGTATATGCCAGGAATTAATGCAGCAACTTTTTTTTACTGGACATTTTAATAATTGAGCAGTGTGATCTGACAAACCGAGGTCCACAACTTCTCCTTTACATCCTTTAACATTATGTGCAAAATTATCAAGACAAGTTTTACTACATAGTCTAGTCGGCTCCCATATTTCTAGATGAAGGTTATATGTTAATAATAGATTTTCAAGTTCGAGTGAGTTATTACTATTATCTAAGATATTTATATTTAAGTCCCCACATAATATTATTTTTTTATTCGTGTTATAACATAATTTCCTAAGCAATTTATTAAGATGTTCGAAATAATCTGTAATATTCGATTGTGGAGGTCTATACATGCAGATAACAATAAGCTTGTGCTGTATCAATTCGATTGCACAACATTCCATTAAACCAGTTATAGACAGTTTTTTTACATCGGTAAATTCTTTATATTCATGGGGTGATGTTACAAGTATGCAGGCACCACCCCTACGCTGGTTACGGCAGTAAGAAGATGCAAGTTTAAAATTTGGTATGGTTACCAGATCCCCCAATCCCTCAATCATAAAGTGTTCAGTTATACATATAACATCAATCGATTTTTGTTTCCCCTCTAATTCATTTAAATGGACCGATAACGCATCCGCCTTATTTATTAAACCTGCTATATTTTGATGTAACACGTAGAGGGAGTTATAGAAAAAAAATCCTCGTTTTTCCCCACACTCGAATGGTTGACCTTGATCGTAGCATGACACGGCGCACGGGGCTCAGTAGGTACTGAGACCGTTGTGTTCGGATGAGTTGTCGCAGTGTTTTTTTCTTTTCCGACGATCTGGGATATTAGTTTTGATATATTTATGTGGATGTGTCTTATTCCAGAATACTTTATCTTGCCCGTAAGCGGTGAAAACAAAGTGTAGTCAAGGTCCAGATTTGAGTCGATAAAATAAACATGTTCATAGTCAGAAGTATTTTGGTGAAGCAGTTGGTTAAACCACATTACTCGGCAGTTATATAACTTCGCTCCGCATATGTAAATAGGTGAAATTATAATAATATTTGTATGTTTAATTAATTCTAATGTCATTTTGATGTCATGTACAATTTTTATGTACTCGGCGGTAGATAAAAAATCTTGTTCTCCGATCAATAAAACACAATAGTCATTTTGCGTGAAATCTTTTAGTTTTATCTGAATATTATCTAACAGGGTTAACACTCCTGCGCTCTGTATACAATTATGACACCAGTCGAAGTTGTCGTAACAAGATTTCATAATAGATAGTGTGGTATTAGTCGTTTTGCTGCTTAATATCAACAATTTATTCTTATTATGATTAGGAATTTGATCAAATGATTCATTTTTTGACATATGCGGGTGGCTCTTGCCGTCAATAATTAGGTCGGTAGGTTGTGGCATGTTATTGTGCGGTGGGCCAGTTCTGCAACTAGTTGATTGTTTGTCTGGCTGGAGACGTGACGGGCCATTTGTTTCCGTAGTGCGTGTGATGTGCTTTGCGCTGGTTAAAGATGTGTTTTTCTTCAACGGTGTACTGCTCCGTCTACTCTTATTCAGAAGGGATGGGCTGGTAAGTGAAAGTGTGACTTTTTTATACGTATCGTTTTTTTTTACAAGTGATTCTAATTGTTTCCGTAATGAATTGTTTTCTGATGATAACGTACATATTTCTTCATGAGCACTTTCTAACTCGGTTTGTAAATTTTGGACTTGTATTTTTAATGTTTCGACTTCCTCATTGTCAATCGAAAATTCCGGCATGCTACATATGCTGTCATTTATAAGATTTCTTTCGGAATATGTGCTTTTATTAGAGTAGAAAGATTCATGCGACGAGCAGGATTCTGTTGATGGTAATCTCGGCCGACGGCGAGTGACATTATTGTCTTCTTTAAAGGAACTCATTTTGTTTACAATATGTTTTTGTTAGATTTCTGAACCCTGCTGCCCTCTTGCGAGCAAAGAGGAAAATAAGTCGATATTAAACTTGTTACGACCGTTAGAAACAGATGGCACTAATCACTGTTTTGTACATAAAAACGCATTTTCTTCTGATGTTTTATGTTTAAATTACACTTCGATATCTTTTTCTAAGAGTTGATGTCACACTTATTTAAAATACGGTATGAATTGGTAAAAAATCACTTCAGTTTTTGAAAACCGTCAACGGTGTTTTTTTCAAAATGTTTATGTTTATATACGAGTTTCACAGTTGCAGGATCCTTTTTTAATCAAAATATCTATTGAAATTGCAATAGGAAAGTTTAAAGTGGCCTACTGTTTACACTGTACACTTCAAAAGGTCAAAAAACTCAAGTTTTTAAGTTTGTAGTGTCTATCTCACTGGCGGCAGCGAATTATTAAGTTTTTTATCACTTGTCGTACACATTTTGATCAGATAACACTTTCAACTATATAATTATGCACTGAGAATATTTATTTGGCAAAATTGTCTATTATATATCACTTTTTAGAATTATTTACATTATATCAATGCACAGCTGATGTTGACGCGCTGACAGCGCCATCTGTGCCTTTTTATACGTATGATTTAATGTTATTTTATCAATATTGGCATTAAAATTAGTGATATAAAGCTTGATTTATCAATGTTTAGACATTATTTGTTGCATGCCAGATAAGTGTGAAACTTTTAGAAAAGAAATATTCTTAGAATATTTAACATTATAGTTTAGACCTTAGACTATATAATATTTAGGTTTACTACTTCTATGGTTTAGACTACAGTTTACAGTTCATCAAGTTTTTAATCATGAATGAATGAAATCATTATGCACTTCGCGCTACTAAGACAACTTTTTGACTGAGATATTGGCTGCTAATTAAATCACAATTGAGTACTTACATATCTTGTAGTTTTAAATGACTGATGATTCCAGCTAAGCCCAGACTCACATCTCTGCCACATTTGCTGTCATTTGCTGAGAAAGCTATGGTTATTCAAATCTATATGTTTGAGGAGAAGCATGGAGTACCCTGTGTTGTTTAGGTAAGAATTGTTGGTAACAGTATGAAAATATTGTTTTGAATAATATATGATATATATCTAGATGATGCCCACGGTTTCGTCTAGGGCTCCTGATATCCGTGATGTACGCCAACCCTTATTTTAAGGGTTGGCCTTGGCTACGTGTTCTTAACACTGCCGGTACTAAGATCACGAATTTCACGAATACGGCAAGGTACGTGTCGTGTGGAGCTTCGGGCTCGATTCCGTTGGATACTTGGTCCGCCTAAAGCAAAGGGGGCGCAAAATAATTTAAAATCAGATTCAGGTAATGTAGCGGGAGCAGCTCAAATAAAATTGTTTTTAGTGCGACTCTAGCTTTTTGTGGGCTTCGGCACTTCGGCTAGCAACCCTTTCGCCCTTGCGTGCCGGTGCACGGTCACTTCACTCGGCTCCGCCGCAGCTCGCCTCCCTCGTTCCCGCGCTCCGTCACCGCGGGCGAGGGTTGCTCCCCTACGTGCCTTCGCTTTCTTTTATATACACTCTAGGGGTAGGGCAGACAAGACCACGTGGGAGTAGGGTGCTCTGATTCGGTTTTTGGTACATTTTGGATTATCTCAGCCGTTTTTGAATTTATAAAAAAAGTACTCCGTACAAAACATGCTTATTTTAGCGTATTTTATACATTAAAATAGTAATAAATGGGCGTCATCATGATACGACTTCCATCGAAATATTTTAAGTCCTCGCTAAAAGCAAACTTTTATTTCAAATATCTCGGCCATTTTTTATTTAAGACAAAAATTGTTCGTACAAAACATGCTTATTTTAGCGTATTCTTTACGATAAAACAACAAAAAATATGTGTTTTAATGACACCATCATCAATCGAAATTTTTCTAAGTCCTTAAAAGTTGGCGAATTTTGAAGCCAAATATCTCGGCCATTTTTGATTTTAGAAAAAAAGTTTTTCTACAAAACATGCTTATTTTAGCTTATTCTTTATGATAAAGTAATAAAAAATATGTGTCATAATAACATCAACATGCATTGAATTTTTTCTAAGTCCTGCGCCCCCTTTGCTTTAGTCCAACCGTGATCACGCCTACACGGATCTACACGGATTCACGTACCCTAATTTCACGTAACCGAATGTCACGTGCGGAACGGACCAGAAAACCGTTGCCGTGATTCACGAAACCGGGCGGACGGCTACGGGTTCACGAATCACGGACACGACCGCGAGCCCTAGTTTCGTCCACATAGAGAAAATATAACATTTTGTCTTCCCATAGGAATGAGATGTTTACCCGCTGGAAAAAGTAGCTTCTCCACCCCTTCAACTACCTCCACTTAAAAAATCATTTCAATTTGTCGCTCCATTTTGCTGTGAAAGACGGACAAACAAGACACACTTTGCATTTATAATATTAGGATTTGCTGACTACCCACAACACAAGCCTTTGTGAGTTTACCGTGGGATTCAACAATTTTTAAAAGAATATTAATTATTTGCTTATTTAATTTACCATAAAATAGACTGCCTTCTTCTTCTGAAGATGTTTGTTGTATGGTGCTTAAAATGTTATTTTTAAGATATTGATTATATATTTACAGTGACATAGGCACAGTAAATCTACAAAACACCCAAATAGAGACAGTTATACTCTGCCCAGATATAGAAGAGTGCGCTGAAATAACAAACACAACGTACCACTTTACATCTGATTATGAGAACACAAACCAATACATATCCTTGGAAGAAAGAACGGACATAGAATTAGAAAATGCTGATGAAAAAGATAATAATGATGAGTTTGATATTGTAGATAATGAACAAGATAATTTCAATGAAACAGATGTAAACACACAACCAGATAAACAAAATAATGAAATTATTGAAACGGAAAATAATGATGACACAGAAGATAAACCTAAAGAATCAAATAAGATTAATGATTTTTATAAAATAGTTTTAAGTTTAGAAGAGCAGAAGGCAGAGTTAGAAGCGAAGAGAAGAGAAGAGAAGTATTTGGAAGCGGAGTTTAAATGCTACAATTGTGCTTTAGGGTTTTTGTTTAAAGATACTTATCAAGCGCATATGATGAGACATGAAGAGGTAAGTGTAAAAGTACTTTAAACCTTGAACATAATTCAAAAAAGTAACGAGGGTCTAGGGAGCTATAGGGAGGAGGAGAAATTAGATGTATTCTTAGTTGCAAAAATATTATTGTTAACTTAACTGGCTTAGCCTGTTATTTGCTAAAACAAACAATATATATTTAAGTACCTAATTAAGTCGCGATTTAACTTAGGTTTTTACGTAAATGACAATATGTCGTAACAATTTTAATATTTTTTTAAGTGACTGCAACAGTGTGTGATGGACTGATCGATGTCATTCAGTTGATATTTGACAATTGATTAAAAATACAGGTATATAAAAACTGAAGAATGATTTTACATTGATAGCATAAATGTTAAAATTTATAACATTAACCTCTAACTTCTAATGACCATCAGGTTCTCAATTGGAGTGTCAAAATATCAGCTGTGTGATGCTGATGTCACTCTTCCGGTATACATATTTTGATAACCCTGCAAAAAGTATAAACAAAAGCTGGTAATGACTGAAACTCAACCAGTGGCGCTCGAACAAAGTGAGAGGGCTAATAGGTCGAGTCTGAAATTGGTGAATTTCACCCGAGTTAAACACTTTACTTTTCATTTCGAATGTGAGGAAAGCAAAAAAGGTTTTGAAACGTCAATAATGGTATGTAGTCGAACGGCGAGCACCTGTGCCCGGTGTGCCTGCTGCGGTTCGCGTCGGCGGCGGTGCTGCGCGCGCACGTGTCGGCGCACGGCGAGCGCTGCGCCTGCGCGCGCTGCGGCGCCGCCGTGCGCCCGCGCCGCCGCGCCGCGCACAGCGCCCGGTGCGCGCGCGCGGCCCAGGCTATATGCCATCTGTGCTCTAAGAGTTTCACGTAAGTGCTTTTTTTTCACGAGTGACCTATGGAGTCGTTGTCCTGGGTTCAAATACCAGTAAAATTATTTAGTTATTTTTTTGTTTTGTGCTGCTGTCGAATATCTTCGATTCGATGTCGTACACGTCACCCATGATGACGTATACGACGAGGGAAAAAAATTGACAAGCCTAAGCGGTATAGCGCAATTGGTAGTGCACTGGGCTAGTGATCCAGTGGTTGTGGGTTCGAGTCCCGGTGCGAGTAATTTTTTTTCTATTTTCTTTCGACTTTAATATCATAAATATGTTTCATATTCCAGTGACGGAAACGGGCTTCAGCAGCATATCAAACGGTTTCACCTGTCAAAAACTAGCAGCAAAACCTACTCCTGCCATGTTTGCGGCAAGACTTACAACAATCAAGCGGCCGTGCGGACGCATATGATGTGAGTACTTACGTTAGTGATGTCTGATCATCAACCTAGCATCTGTATAATAATGGCAGCAAAATGTACTCCTGCCAGTTTCGCGGCAAGACGTGTAGTGACCAAACGGCCGTGCGGACATATATGATCTGAGTACTTACGTTAATGATGTTGAACATCAACCTAGCATCTGTATAATAATGGCAGCAAAATGTACTCCTGCCATTTTCACGTCAAGACGGATAACAACCAAGCGGCTGTCCGGACTCATATGATGTGAGTACCTAAGTTAGTGATGTCTACATCAAATAACACCAAACTACCAGACAAACATCAAACTAGCAGTTGTACAATAATGGCAACAAAATCTTCTCTTTTTTTTGTCGCTGGGAAAATGCGTTTACGCATCCCCCCGGGCCTGGGGTATGATGGTGTGAGGGGGTATGTGGAACTCTCTCCTCGCTGCTCCTCTTGCTAGCCAAGAGGAGGGGAGGAGAATACCCATTAAAAACCCAGCGGCGACGTCCGCATTGCCGTTAGGGGAGTGCCACTGGATCACGATCGCACTCGACGGCGACACTCACCGGAGCAAAATCTACTCCTGCCATGTATGCAGCAAGACATATAATAGCCAAGCGGGCGTACGGACACATATGATGTGAGCACTTACGTTAGTGATGTCTTAACATAGTTGTAAATGTACAAGACTGGCAGCAAAACCTACTCCTGCCATGTTCGTGGTAAGACGTATAATACCTAACCAAGCGGCCGTTTTAACTCATATGATGTGAGTTCTTACATTAGTGATGTCTGAACAATCTTGTAAATGTACAAGACTGGCAGCAAAGCTACTCCTGCCACACATCTCCGTTTACTGTAGGCAGTAAACGGAGTATTTATACATAGGTGTAGGCCTATGTATAAATACAAATTTATAAATGAAAATGAAATATTAATGAAGGGTTCTACCAATTTATTGGTATATTAAAAATATCCGTTCGCTTCTGATAGGAGCTTTGTCTTAAGAAACTAGTATCCACGTTCTAAAACAATTATTCTTAGGTCTCCTCAATAATAATAAGAGACCTAAGAAGAATCACACATTAGTTGTCTTTATTTCAAACAACTAAAAATCTACAAAAAAGCAATAAAATCGATAAAACTAACTTAAATCCAAAAAGACCCCTGCGGCATGGTATGTACCGTAGACGCTGGCAGCATTTCCTCACTGAATCATGAGTCTGATACGCTGAGGTAGCTGCCAGCTCTTCGGTCTTCCGTGGCATCTCTGACTTTTAACAACTCCTCAACTGCCACATTAGAATAAAATAGAATATTTATTTTTTTAAACATAGGTAACAGTGAAAGATAGTAAATACAGATTTAGACCACTATGTTTTACCTGCAATACAGGTGTACAAAAATAAAAGAAAACAATCTTACTTAAATTAGTAACAAGTAAACAAGAATTATTATTTATTAATCTTCTTTCTTTCAAGTATTATTATAATTATAAAATATTTTTCACAATAACATGTCAAAAATAATAACTAATAGTAACATAAGATAAGTGTAAAAATATACCAGTCAATACAAAGTTTTTTTTTTTCATTTATGTCTTTTAAATATTCCTCAATTTTATAATAACATTTATTAATAAGATACAATGACAGCATTTTTTTTAAATTATGTATGTCAAGAGATTTTATTGCGTCTGGGAGTTTGTTAAATATTATTGGTGCCATACCCAGGATGCTATTTTTCATTAGGGCTGTGGTACAGCACTCTAGAGTTTGTACATTATGATTATATTGTTGTCGTGGTGGAAATCGCCTGCCCTTTGAGACGCTTTTAAATAAGTTGGGGTTGATCTTGGTAACTTGACACAAACAATTACCTTATTTAATAATCCTCTTTCTCCCAGAATAAGCGTTGAAAGTTGCGAGAATATCTTGATTGTTATCACCATAATCAATGTTGAAATATATGTTTTTAGTTGGCTCCATAGTAAATTTCTGGGGTATTTCCTTATAATGCTTCATATTTTTCCATGACAATGGTTTTAGTCCTTCATTTGTGTATATATACTGGCTTACCGGATTGTCTGGGTGTACATCGAGAGGTATTTTCAGTACTATGGGCACTGAACATAATGTATGAGTAACACACAAAGCTGAAATAACGCTTAGAAGCATTTTGTGATATTTTACTGTTGTACAATTTTCAATTTACTTGTATTGAATTTTATGTATGTTTTATTACAGTAGGAAATCTACACTAATATTATAAAGGCGAAAGTTTGTGAGTGTGTATGTTTGTTACTTCTTCACGTCTAAACGGCTCGAGTGATTTTAATAAAATTTGGTATGGAGTTAGCTGACACCCTGGATGGACACATAGGCTACGTCTTTTCCCTAATAAACCGCGGGGCACAGCTAGTGAAATATAAACGCATGTCTGCTATTTTATTTAACGCGTATATCTACGTCCTTTCTGTTAAATATTAAATAAACATAATATTATCAATTATCATCAATATTTAATCACGTTTATATTAAAAAACAGCACATCTCTAAAAAAAATCTACAGTTTACAAATATGTTTTTTCGTAACTAGTGCGTAAAAAGAGCACTTTGTAAATTTCGGTTTTTAAGGCACTTGTTATGAAAAATCGGGTTCGATACACGTGTAAAAACCTATTTAAGACTCGGGTGATTGTCACCCTCGTTTCACTCGGGCTTCAACATTCACCCTCGGCGAAAAAGATGTTTTTTTTTACTAGTATCGAAATGTACTATTTCCGCTCAGAATCGCGAGCCCTTTTCGTTCAAATTTACATAAAAAATGTGTCGCAAAAAAATTCTATACATTTATGAGTTTTGTTACCGTCATACTAAATATATGGAAGATGGTACGGGTAACAAAATATGAAAACTAAAAAAAACTTAAAATGCTCAAATATGACATTGAGTTTTTTTTACGTTCACGTAAATAAATGTGACGTTCCACGGCAAAAGGTACCTTATGGCGCTTGGCGCTTACGTTGCGAAGCGTCACATTAGTATTGAAGCGTCGTTAACAATAGCGTAAGCGCCAACCGCCATAAGGTACCTTTTGCCGCGGACCGTCACACATTAATAGTCAGTACTCGTACTTAAAACTGTTATCACTATACAATATAAATGTGACAGCTGTCAAGATGTAGAAATTCGCAAAATTCGAACGATTGTCTCTGCCCATAGACATACCATTTAACTAGGCGGAGCGTGCTAATAATACCACGATCGAAAGGTTCTTCAAAGACGACTATGGTACAGTCAATGTCAAAAATATCGACTCAACCAAACTGCCAAAATATGTATACATGTAGAATTAATAGTAAGACAATAATGTGCATGTATACAAATTATGTCACTTTCACCGCATCGATATTTTTGCATTTGACGATTTTTAGCGAAATTGATCATAAATCGTTAGTTTAACTTTCTGGTTTATCCTAGCCGGTGCAATTTTCGAATTGTCTATCTTATCCCGTTCTCTGTCTCGCTCTGGTATGGGCTCATTAAAGTCGTATTTCTCTACAACCCTAGGCAGATCTTTGTAGTAATTTGGGCTGCTTAGTTTGTAGAAATCCCTCTTTGGTACAATTGTTCCTTTCATTGTAAATTTCTTTGATGGTTCGTTATCTTTCTTCCCTCCGTCTAGTAAGCTTCCCGTTACTGCTTTTAAAGCATTATCGGCATCTGCGAGTTTGTCTTTTTTATATTCTTTATATTTACGTGTAACATTATCTTTGTCTTTTGTTTTATTTTCTTTATTGCTATCGTCTTTATAACTATCGCGATACTTATGTTTATTTTTATTTGATTTTATTGTAACGTCACGGGAATCCTCTTTTTCGCCTTTTCTAGCCACGTTTTGTGTTTCACGACTATGTTTTTCATCGAAATATTGTTTTTGTTTTTGCTTTTGAGTTCTTAACTCATTGCTTGGCTTGGTTGATCTTAGTTTCAATATATCATGTACTGTTACTCGGTGATCCTTGGTTTTGGCAGAATGGGATGAAAACCTCTCTTTTTCCTCATCCAACTCAATTTTAACTTTAGGATTTTTCTTAGAAACTTCAGCTGACTCTTTGGACGTAATCTTAGTTTCTCTCTTTTTACATTTATCACTATTTGGATGCTTTTTACAATAATTCGAATCTTTATTATTACTGTGCCATGTAGTTCTTTTTATTAGTATTTGCTCTTGGCTGATATTACTAGATTCGTAATCTTTATCAAATGTATTTATATTTTCCATTATAGTTCTATTGTAATTAATATAACTTTCTTCAGATTCTTGTTTGGTTGTCCGTTTAACAAATTTTTGATACAAATCATGATGTTCGATTGGATTTTGGAGCTTCTTTTTTTTAATATCATCTCCGCCGTTTTTTAGTGTTTTATCGCTTCTATTATCTTCATTTCCTTCACGACCAAGTTCATATTTATCATAGAATTCATTTTCTTCGATAGGTTTCCTTTTTTGGGATTTTTTCTTTTTTGGTTTCGAACCTGTATAATGCTCGTTTCCTGGCTGATCCTTAAATTTCATGGAATTAGTTAAAATCCTATCTTTTCTCCCTTTCGGTCCTAATTTTACTTTGGAATCTGGTTGTGTCTCAGCTAACTCTCTTGATGTAATTATAGGTTCAATATTTTTATCTTTACATTTATCGCTATATGGATGACGTTTACAATAGTTTAAATCTTTAAATTTGATATTGTTAGACTTATAATCTTTACCGAATGCATTCATATCTCTGTCTGTTGATTTTTTATATTCATTACTATCTACAGATTGTTGTTTACCTTCTCTTATGTTACTCTTATTATTTTTAGTACCCAATGCAAATTTTTCATATGTGTCGTTTTCTTCTATTGGTTTTATCAATTTATTTTTACTATTATTAATTTTTACTTCTTTAGAATGTTCCAAATTTTGTTGCGACTTTAATTTATCAGTTTTTAAATTGTCTTCGTCCGAATGAGGAAGACGTTCGACAGATGTTACCCCTATTGAAAGTCCCATTTCATGATTCAATTCACTAGTTTTTGAACCCTTGAAATCGAGATACCTTTCCTTATTTCTTATCAATGTCTCTTCGTTATTTCTGGAGTCATTAACTTCATCTTTATGCTGGTTTTCATTATCTTCATTGAGTATTCTTGTTTCATTTGACTCCTTTCCTTCACTAAGCTCAAGCGACGTCTTATCTTCACTGTTGTCATTAGGTTTCATTTGAGAACTTGGTGCATGTTGTTCACGCAGCTTACGTTTATTTTTCTTCTTGGACTCCATAATATGTTTATTAGAAATGC
Organism: Grapholita molesta; assembly: GCA_022674325.2. Lineage (NCBI taxonomy): Eukaryota > Metazoa > Arthropoda > Insecta > Lepidoptera > Tortricidae > Grapholita > Grapholita molesta. The sequence goes on from CP053147.2 coordinate 5,103,221, forward strand.
CATATTCTTCTCCATTGTTAGTTGCGTCATAACCTTCTATGTTCTTCATTCCTTGTTTTTTCGATTTTGGCTTCCTTCCATCATACGCTTGACGGCCATCGCTAGTTGTAGTTTCAAATCTTAGTGCTTCTTTATCATTAATCTCGGGTGTGTCCAGTAGATGCTTTAGAGGTTTCCTTTCGGGGCCGATTTCTTGTTTTGTGTCCATAAATACATCTTCTTTGTCTACTTGTTGATCGTTACCTTTTACTTCGTCACTGTATTTGTTTTTAATACCAAGAATGAGGAGGCCGCGTTTTAAATTATTAAAAATATCTGCTTTTAAAAAGTCGCCATGATGTCCCAATCTAGTTTCACCTAAGTATAACAATTTATGCACATTTGGAGTCCTGTTGACGCCACCATGAGCTAAGACGCCTTGATAATTCCTATTTCTTTCTACATTACCGGTTTTAATATTTTTTATTACGACAGGTTTTTCTGTTTCCACGTGATTGTATCTCCATTCGCCTAGTTTGGTTTCGGTATAATCAATTTTCTTATCTATGTGGGCTGTTTCACCAGTTGGCTCTCTGGGAATCGTATATTGTCTTATTGACCTGGTCACATCACTTAAAAATACGTCATCCTTGGTCAGCGTGTCTGTAGTATTGTAACCGTTTGAATAATCTCCATTAATTTCATTTAATAGACCATCTATATCATCTCTTAGAAAGACAGGTCCTATCTCAGTACTTACATTAACTAAATTTCTCGATAGTTGTTTATTATAAGAATTATTAACAGTTTGGAATCTTTTGTTTTTTTTATCGTTAAGTCTTACATGTTTAGTTTGCCTTTGGTTGTATATTTCTTCATTTTTTAGTTTACTATCGTTAATAATCTCAGTAGGTTGATCATTATCAGTTTCTTTTCTGAAAACTATTTTTTTGGTTTGTGAAGCTTGGGATACGAGGTTAGTTAATTTCTCTGCGAGGTCTTTCGATAGAAATTTGTTGGCTAAATATCTGAACTCTTCCACGTTCACCGCGATCATGAGCTGGGTATCTCCTGCTATGAAAATACAGCTTATGGTGCCTGTAAATAAACAAATAAAAATATATTTTTAAAATGGAAAAATTTTGACTCGAAGCGGGATTCGTACTCTAGCCCAGTGCACGACCAATTGTGCTATACGAGTACCGATTAGACTTGTCAATTTTTTGTCTATTTTATCCCTCGTGTATACGTCATCATGGGTGACTTGTAGACACATAACAAAAAAAATGTTTCTATTTATTGTATTGTATTGTAATACGGGCGGGTTTCCGCAACTCGACGACTGGGCGCCTATTTTGCGTGATGAAAAAAAAGCATGTTTCTATTTATCTTTCGATTTAAATATCAAAGATATTCGCTAGCAGACGTTTCTACATGATAAAAAATATATTATATTTGCTGTATTAGTTCACATTGTATGGTCAGTAGTTAATTGAAACCCATAATTGATTGCATTATTGACTAATATAATTAAACTGCCGCGGACGAGACTTGAAGTTGCGACTCCGGGATACCCTTTACTGCTACAAATTTCTTTGTAGCATTAAATAAGATTATTTTAAAAAATAAAATTATTTTGTATTAAAGATATTGTTTTAGTGCAATAAACGTTTAAGAAATAAACTGCGCCTAAAAATGTTTACATTAAAAAAATACAGTATTTAAATATTATCAAAGTTATTTAAATCGAAAGAAAAATAGAAAAATTTGACTCGCAGCGGGACTTCAACCCACAACCACTGGATCACTATCCCAGTGCACTACCAGTTGTGCTATACGACACTAAAATTTGACACGTCTAAGCGGCGCTCGTATATCACAACTGGTAGTGCACTGGGCTAGTGATCCAATGGTTGTGGGTTCGAGTCCCGCTGCGAGTCAAATTTTTCTATTTTTCTTTCGATTGAAATAACTTTGATATGCTAGCAGACGTTTCTGCTTAATATAAAAATAATTATCTGTGGTTATTAACTGCAATAAATAAATCTGTTTTCCAGTTTGTTTTTATTCTTATACTACTCACATATTTGTAGAGCGCGCCGAAACATTTTGCACAAACCATAACTTTATGGTCGAACATAAAATTCTATCACAAATTGAATTGGGAATTCTTTAGATTATTATACATTTTTCTCAAACTTGCACTACAATGTTGACATTAATATATATTATTAAGTATTTCGGGACAATCTTACATAAATCGACCTAGTCCTACGGTAAGCTCAGTAAGGCTTGTGTTGTAGGTACTAGACGACGACATATAATATATAGATACTTATAAATACATAGAAGTAATTAATTGAATCAGGCGTTACTTTGCGGAAGTCCATATTATTAACAACAATAATATTAATTTGCTATATTTATTTTTCGTATTTAATTTTGCGGTGGGAGGGAGGGAACATTAATGCATGAAAAAATACGCAAGCAAATATAACGGGTTGCCACTGATTGACTAGCACGTTATTAAACAGCGGAATAGCAAAGTAATATTATTTTTGTTTAAATACATAGAAAACACCCATAGCCCTACATACTCGACCCAACGCTGCTTCCAGCATCCACTCACACTCCGGCTATGGTCTTTTATCAACGCCGTCGGCCGCTTACAGCGTCTGCGTCACAATGCTGCCTATATGTACTGTTGTGGTCTCTGACACGTCGACGTGAGCGTCTTTTTTGTTCAGGAACGTTGACGCTGACGTCAGACGTCGCGTGTAGCACACAATAGGAGACCGAAGCCTTATTAACTGCTACAACGCAACTGAGATACAAACAGTAGTCAAACAGACATATAAAGTATTGAAAAAATTCTACTTTGAAGGAACTTTTTAATCGAAAGAATAATAAATTTTTTTCTGGCTCGAAGCGGGAATCGAACCCACAACCACGGGATCACTAGCCCAGTGCACTACCAATTGTGCTATACGAGTACCGCTTAGACTTGTCAAATTATTCTATCTTATCCTTCGTCGGTATACGTCATCATGTGTGTGTTTTTCTTTCGATTTAAATATCGAAGATATTGGCTAGCAGACGTTTCTGCATAATAAAAAATAATTTTGAAGGAAGTGTTTTATTATTCAAAAACAAAGCGCAAAGTAACATTTTATTCACAAGTAATTTTATTTAAAATATTTATTATACGAGTGTTGACGTGCGCTGGTTGAATGTTCTTTTAGGGTTCTAGTGGAGGAAGTTAGGCATCGCTCCCATACATAACCCAAAAAATTTTTGTAGAGCTATGTGCTTCACCACATATATTCTTTGAGTAATTCTAAGCATTTCTAGTCCGGGAGGCAAACCGAAATGTGCGGCTAGTCGGGGTCGGTTCAAAGATGGACGCCACCCGTTCTCCTTAAAAAAAAATTACTCTCATCCCGGTGGGTACTAGGGCAAGTTTGGTATCATTTTCGTATAAAACGAAGATGTAGAATTCATTTCCAATATTAGATTTATACAGTTTCATAGTAATTTTACAAGAAATACATAAATACGCGAACATTTAAGTTGCAAATTTTTGCTTATAGAGCTAATAACTTTTGTATAGTGACAAAAAATGTCTTACAAAAAATACTATAATAAAGCCTAATTTATGTAGATCAAAAAAATATTAACTTTTAATAATGCCCTTATTGAAATAGATGCCGAAAAAAAAAAAATGTCAGCGCAGCACGAGTAGTTCGCCTCACGCGCGGTGTTCATCCTACAGAATAGTCAAGTACGAATATCTACCTATGCTTACTTACACCAAATTTTATGATGCCTAACGAAATACGTTACATATATATTTATAAAACAACTGAAATTCCGCAGTTTACAGCACAAACAATTCTTTTAATGTGGTTTTTACGATTTTTGTAACCTTTCTTGCAACTGCAACGAGTGAGTTCTAGGCACACACTTGCGACACCTGGTAATCGGACCAAACAGGAATCCATTATATATCCAGACTGAAGCTACTGGAGAGGCACTGAAGCTTGTATCCTGACATGGACTGCGGAATTTCAGTTGTTTTATAAATATACTGAAATTCCGCAGACTGCTTGGCATATTGCTCGAAGTATGTGCTGGCAGTAGAGAGCCGTCTTCCACTGAGGGATGTTTTCTAGCTGTCTTTCTCTCCATAAATATATAGGTATTTCCTTAATTTTTTGACTGTTTTACAAGAGCTTGAGCTGAAAAATAACATCCTGGAGTCACTCAAATCGATTGTAACAATGTTATATCAGAACGGGAACGTCACCGGTCACATATTGTAATCAAGGATTTTATAAGAGGGGATTGACAACGCCTATACAACACCGCGTTCCTCCGAATTGCTAGCCAAATGTATACATTTAGTACTAAGTGCACGAAGCGCCACATGTCGAATATCGTGTGTAGTTACTTTGCCAACGCACAAATTCTATGCCGCGGAGATCTAATGCGGCTGTGAAACACTAAATGGCACAATAAGTACCTTATCCAGCAATGCGGGAACGATATATTGTATGGGCATAGCCTATCCAAGTTATATATCATCCTTGATTGTACTAAATTATAAAATTCTGAATGAAAGAGACCATTTCTACCAATTTTCCCTCCAGCAGTGCCTTGAACCCACAAGTTGCCTCAGGGTCATAGGCAGTTCTGGTCCCACAATATGTAAAAATACATTTGTTAGTATACATTTACTGTAGAATTTTAAACGTTTTCATTACTAAGGGCATGCCAATGCACGTGGTACGAGGTGCACGGAATACAAGTCTGGTTTTTGCTAGATGAGCTGAGGATCCACATGGGCACAACTCATGTGGATCCACAGCTCATCTGATTCCGACAGGTCTTGAATACACTTAGACTGCTACGACCACCACGACTATATCCGGTCCACAGAGTCAATAACATAAAGTACCATTCTATTATCCGGCTCTTCGTAGTTGCATAGCTCAATCATTCTTCTAAAATTCAAGCTGCGCAAATTTTCATCGTATGTAATTGAATAAAGAAGAGCTTTTTGATCTGCTTTCGATTTTATTCATCTCATTGGATTTAGCCTAAGATAAGAAATTTAAGTTATAAAAAAATGCAGTTTTGTGTAATTCCAGTCGGGGCAGCCACGCAACCTCGAAGAAGACGAAACTAGAATAGTAGATATTTCATGTTGCTGACGCTGTAGACCGAGGAATAAAGAGTTATCATTTGTACTGTACATAAAGGTAGACATCGTGGTCGCAGCAGTTTCGTGAATTAGCCTGAGTATGAAAACGTATAAAATTCTGCAGTAAAGATATTCTAAATAATGTATTCCTACTTATTTCGGAACCAGAAAGAGCCGAAGTATGGTTTTATGAATTGAAATCGAATTTTACATGCCTTGACAGGATCCGATACGAATGAGGAATCCTTTTAATGAGGGAGGTTAAAAGAGTTCCTATGATCCTTAAGGAAGTTGCGCATTCAAAGCACGGAAAATTGCCACAAGTGGACTTTTTTATCCAGAATTTTATTATTACAATATATTACTGGTAAGTATTACTAGTTTGATACAAATTCAACGTACCTGTTCTAATATAAGAATGACGTAAGAGTGACTCCAAGATTTTATTTTTTAGCTCAAACTCTTGTAAAACAGCCAATAAATTAAGACAATAACAATTTACGAAGAGAGACAGACAGCTAGGAGACAAGCTTCAGTGCCTCTCCAGAAGCTTCACAGTCCTTCTTCTTGGAGCCAGCTCCAGAATGGACCACTTACAATGGATTTCTGTTTGGTCCGATTACCAGATGTTACATGTGTGTGTCTGGAACACACTCGTGCAAGAAAGGTTACAAAAATCGTAACAACCACATTAAAAGAAATGTTTGTGCTGTAAACTGCGGAATTTCAGTATATTTATAAAACAACTGAAATTCCGCAGTCCATGTCAGGATACAAGCTTCAGTGCCTCTCCAGTAGCTTCAGTCTGGATATATAATGGATTCCTGTTTGGTCCGATTACCAGGTGTCGCAAGTGTGTGCCTAGAACTCACTCGTTGCAGTTGCAAGAAAGGTTACAAAAATCGTAAAAACCACATTAAAAGAATTGTTTGTGCTGTAAACTGCGGAATTTCAGTTGTTTTATAAATATATATGTAACGTATTTCGTTAGGCATCATAAAAATTTGTGTAAACAAGCATAGGTAGATATTCGTACTTGACTATTCTGTAGGATGAACACCGCGCGTGAGGCCTACTACTCGCGCTGCGCGGACATTTAATTTTTTTTTTCGGCATTTATTTCAATTAGGGCATTATTAAAAATTAATATTTTTTAAATCTACATAAATTAGGCTTTATTATAGTATTTTTCGTAAGACATTTTTTGTCACTATACAAAAGTTATTAGCTCTCAAAGCAAAAATTTACAACTAAAATATTCACGTTTTTATGTATTTCTTGTAAAATTACTATGAAACTATATAAATCTAATATCAGAAATGAATTCTACATCTTCGTTTTATACGAAAATGATACCAAACTTGCCCTAGTACCCACCGGGGTGAGAGTAATTTTTTTTTAAGGAGAACGGGTGGCGGCCATCTCTGAACCCCCCCCTCCCCGACTAGCCGCACATTTCGGTTTGCCTCCCGGACTAGAAATGCTTAGAATTACTCAAAGAATATATGTGGTGAAGCACATAGCTCTACAAAAAATGTTTGGGTCAATGTCGTAACTGCCTCCACTATTCCCTTTATTTGGCATAATTTGTTTTGTCCGAATCTTAATACGCATACCAAGTTTCGCATTATTTATTTACGCCGAATGTTAATGTCGCCGATTTTTTTTTAGCCTAATTCTTTAGTAGCCGAATACTACTTTGTCCGAAAATATATTAGCGTACTATTATTGAGGCCGAATGTCCGAAAGTGTGTTAGGTTAGGTTAGAACTGTGACCACAATAGAAAAACAATTTCGGTTAGGCTAGGTTATAACTGTGAACACAACAGAAAAACAATTTCGGTTAGGTTAGGTTAGAACTGCGACCACAACAGAAACGCACTCCTGGGAAAAAATCGTAATAATTCGGGCTTTCCAAATTATGCGTATCGACCATTCGGCTTAGTTTAGTTCTGCGTAACAGAACTCGGCAAAACAGAATTATGCGAGATCAATTTCTGCTCATATACAATTATAACAACTCTGGGTATGCGGTTTAAAATTATGACAAAACAAATTATGCGTAAACAAGGGGAACCGTTCTTTTATTTAAAGTTTTAGAATAAATTGATGGCTATCAATCATTTTGATAATTTTTTAACGTTTTAAAGTAATTTTTCCTCGCGGCAGTGAGGTGAAAAAGTGTGTCTCACTCCATTAAGTTACCCTCTTGTGCCTTGAAACCCTCCCAACTTCGTTCGTGGTAGAATTTTATAATCTTTCATCTGCTCGGATCTCAATTTTAGCACGACAGAGTAAACACAAACTTTGCATCTTGTATAACAAATAACTATTTTTGTTTCAGTAAGCATATAAATAAGAAGTTCCCCTGCACACAGTGTCCGGCGCGGTTCAGTTCTCCGTATTCTCTTGCCGCTCATAATAAGATCCACAGGTAAACATTTGACACGATTTATTATAGGACCCGGGTATGTCCTTAAACTACGTCCAACAATGAGAGGTAGGGCACAGCGATGACCATCACGCTTGAATCTGGAGCAGCCCAAGTGGGGAAGTACCTCCTCCTTACAGAAGACCACAGCCATAATAGCACTGCTACCTTTCAGGTATGTAGTGTTGTCTTCCTGATGGTGAGTAGGTAAGGTTCCCAGAGCTCTAACCCCCCTTAAAGGTCGGCAACGCGCTTGTGACTCCCCTGGTGTTACGGGTGCCTATGGGCGGCGGTAATTGCTTACCATCAGGCAATCCGTCTGCTCGTTTGCCACCTTTGTCATAAAATATATATATATATATTTATGAATCCTAAACTTAAATTTGCTACCTGATAAAGAATATAAATATATTATAAAACTAATTTAATAGTACATTGCATCAGAAGGGGGGAAAATGAGGATCTGCTGATAGTGATACGAGGCCGGGAATCCGTTTTCACGGCGAGGCATGGATATTCCTTTTCTCAGACATACAATGAAATAAAAGAAATGCTTCAAAAATGAAATTTGCAAAATCACAACTAACAATGAAATCGAAATGTATTAAAAATTTACATCAGCTGTTTACTATGACACCCGCCATCTTTGCCTCTGTATGAATAATCGTTGACAAAAAGTTACAATGCAGGCCTGCAAAGTTATATGAAATTCCATTTCCGACCCCTTCAGTAGCCGCGGCCAAAAAACCATACTTCCGAGTCTATTATAAGGAATGCAAAGACAATATTTCATTGCATGTTTGAGAAAAATAAATTTCATCTGAAAAATTAGCAATGCATATTATTTTAATTGTATTGAAGCTAAACTCACGTTTTTATTAGTCGAATATTGCTCGACATGTTTCACTCCAATACGTTCTATAGGACAAAAAATTGATACTAGGGTTCTGAAAGCTAATCACCCTTGTAGCAGAATGTATGTACAGTCAACCAATTTCATTTATGGGCCACTTCCTACCTTGTCACAGTGAAAATCTATATGAAAGACGTAATATATATCTTACTAGCTTTTCCCCCCGGCTTCGCACGCCCAGAATAACCCTCTTTTTGACCTCTTCGGGGATGAATATCAAAAAACGCTGAAATTACTTTTCTTGTGTTTGGATTTTATAATTTTACAGAATCCCCATACACAATTTCAACCCCTTTTTTACCCTCTTAATGGTAGAATTTCCAAAAATCCTTGTGGGTGCTTACGGTATATAAACTACCTATTGTGAAAAAATCAGCTATCTAGGTTAAGCGGTTTGGGCTGTGCGTTGATCAGTCAGTCGGGACTTTCACGTTTATATATATAGATTAACGTCACTGTGACAAGGTTCGAAGTGGCCTAGAAATCAAATTGGTGGACTATACCTGAGTTTTAAGTTAAGCGACACGGTTCCCCTTGTTTAGGCATAATTTGTTTTGTAATAATTTTAATTCGCATACCCAGTGTTGGCATAATTGTATATAAGCAGAAACTGATCTCGCATAATTCTTTTCCGCCGAATTCTATTACGCAGAATTTAAATAAGCCGAATGGTTGGTACGCATAATTTGGAAAGACCGAATGGTGTTATTACGGTTTATTTTCCCAGGAAGTGTGTTTTTGTCATAGTCGCTGTTCTAACCTAACCTAACCCACCTTGTTTTTCTGTTCTGGTCACAGTTCTAACCTAACCTAACCCACTTCGGGCATTCGGCCTCAATAATAGTATGCCAATATTTTTTCGGACAAAGTAGTATTCGGCTAATACAGAATTATGCTAAACAAAATTCGGCAACATTAACATTCGGCGTAAATAAATTATGCGAAACTTGGTATGCGTATTAAGATTCGGAAAAAGCAAATTATGCCAAATAAAGGGAACCCAAGCGACACATGTGTATTGATAATATGCGAATGTCCCAGTAACTCCACACGGTCGTACCAGTGCGCGCCTTGTCGCCGAGTGTACAACTCCAGGAAGAGTCTCACAGCCCATTTGAGGACTGCTCCGTGCCACCAGACCACACTGTAAGTACTTATTCTGACTTGAGGCTGCGCCGAAGAAATGACAGCAGAATTTCGTTTGTTAGATACCTTTTTTGTGTAGTTAATCCATGATCTTAGTCTTTGTGCGTCATAAGTTATATATTTAAGGATTAACTAAATATCCCATACGATTCAATAAATTACACCAGATTAATATTACAACACAATTTATCACAAACAAAATACTTACACTAAACTAGTCAAAAATATAGATAGGCTAAATACGTTTAATACGTTGCAAATACTCAACAGAAGGCCATAAGTATTTTAATAATAACAAAATTACTTATTTTCTATAACGTATAGGTACGTCTTACATTTGTAATAGTACATTGTGTATTAAGGGCGGTAATCAAGAAATTAGGAACGAGTGTTAAATTCAAGCCCGACGCCGAAGGCGAGGGCTTAATTAACACGAGTTCGTAATATTTGTACCGCCCCGTGGCACACACAATGTTTTTCATCACACTTCATTTATGATTCATACACATTTCATGCAACGTTTTTAAATAGAGAGTTTCACCAGCTGATTTGCATGAACTAATAAAGAGTATCGTATCCATAGATAAAGCTAATGTCGTACACGCCACGTTCCGATACTACAGAAGCCGGTAAAAACTTAAAACCTTAAAACAGTTAATTTGAATCGAAATATATAAATAAATGAATAAAAACGATAAGTAATTTTTAAATTTACGTTAAATATTTTATTTTAGTTATTAGGGTCAGTCTTTAAATGAAATTTTAACATTTTAAAAATATCTTATGTAATGAAATTGTATACGAACTCTTTGCTTTGGACCTTAAAATTTGCCTAAACGTTAATTTAAACGACGTTTTCAAGTTAAAAAGTTACTTTACAGCCCTAGAGCGTAATTTAAGACTTACGGCCCGATTTGTTTACGTGTAATAACATCTTACGTCAAAATTTTTAATTTTCAGTATATCCTGCCAAATATGCACTAAAACCTGCTCCACACAGCGAGCCCTAGAATCTCACATGCAAACCGTACACTCGGCCGTGAAGAACCACAGATGCAATATTTGCGGGGCCGCTTATACGAGCAGAAAGTCGTTGGGCGCCCACATGCGGGGGCACGTCGCCCAGCCAAAAGTCTGCCTGTGCCATCTTTGTGGGGCTAGTTTTCAGGTGAGTGGACCCGGGTATGTCCTTAAACTACGTCCTGCAATGAGAGGTAGGGCACAGCGATGACCATCAAGCTTGAATCTGGGGCAGCCCAACTGGGGAAGTACCTCCTCCTTACAGAACACCACAGCCATAATAGCACTGCTACCTTTCAGGTATGTATTGCTGTGTTCCTGATGGTGAGTAAGGTTCCCAGAGCTCCAACCCCCCTTAAAGGCCGGCAACGCGCTTGTGACTCATCTGGTGTTGCGGGTGTCCATGGGCGACGGTAATTGCTTACCACCAGGCTTACCTCGGTGATCAATCTAAATGGGTCAGTGGGGGGAAGTCAGAAACTATGAGAGATAGCGAAATCTGTTCTTAGGAACCATGGCTTCGATTTCAGATTTAATAATAATGGCATTCAAACTTTTTTTAAATCTCTCATACAATAACCGGGAATCTAACCTGGTCCAAGTCTTGTAAACAATGTTAGGTGTAAATCTGAAAGATTTTTCGTTGTTATTGTTGATGATACGAAACGTAAATTCATGAGTCATGAATCATCATTATAATCATCATCATCAACCGTATAAAGAATATTGACAGGTTGTCATTACATTGTTTTTTATTATGCAGAAACTTCTGCTAGCAATCTCATCGATATTTAAGTCGAAAGAAAAATAGAAAAATTTGACTCGAAGTGAGATTCGACCCACAACCACTGGATCGAACCGCTTCGAGTAAAATATCGCTGTCTCGTTAATATAATCATTGTTTTTTATGTTTTCAGGGAAACAGCAAGTTAATAAGACACCTTCGGTCTGTTTGTGAAAAGAACAAGCTAGAAGAGGAACTGTCGGCGTTTTATAATCAAGAATAAACAAATCGATATCGCTATTATTGTTGCTATCCGGGCCCTGTGGCATGGCTGACTAGAATAGCACCACCCCATCTCCACGTCCCATCTCACATTTTTTTATGACAAAGGTGGCAAACGAGCAAACGGATTGCCTGATGGTAAGCAATTACCGTCGCCCATGGGCACCCGCAACACCAGGGGAGTTACAAGCGCGTTGCCAGCCTTTAAGGGGGGTTGGAACTCTGGGAACCTTACTCACCATCAGGAACACAACACTACATACCTGAAAGGTAGTAGTGCTATTATGGCTGTGGTTTTCTGTAAGGAGGAGGTACTTCCCCAGTTGGGCTGCCCCAGACACAAGCGTGTTGGTACTACGCTGTGCCCCCAAGATGATACAAGTCATATTTCGGGTGGCCTATGTCCACCAGTGGACGACAGCTGAAATGATGATGATGAACATTGCGACTCTGGGGTGTTGCCATAACCGCCACGCTTGACAGGCGGACGCTGTTGCCCGGCGGTAGGATTTTTTCCTTTGTTGCCTCTTACGACACCCGTGGGAGGAGATGGGGTGGTGTGGGAATGTATATTCAGTCGCTAGCATTATCTACTAAATTGTGATATAATTATGGGAAATAAAACTCTGTGATAACAATGTTATTTTTTATTTATTTAACATAAACATATTCTTATTTACAACTTATGCAAAATGGATGGACCGATTTTGATTAAAACATGGAATAAAACAACTAAACAACTTTAACAAGTCCACTTGTTAAATGTAAACTTTTCTAATTTTAGGTCTTAAACTCTTTAAGACCTAAAGACTTAAACTAAAGACTCTTTTAAGACTTAAACTCTGTAAAATGATTCGAAGCGTGGGATCGTAATGTGAATTTAAACCGTTTTAGTTATTTTATTTCGTTAATAATATTATGTTATATAAATAGTTTTCAAAATCGGGCTAGGTAGCTACCATATAAAAGGTTATGTATGGTCATACATAAAAAAAATACGCGACGACTTGAGAACGCTCTAAGTATATTTTTGGCGGTTAAAAAGTAAGTAATGCCTTCTTTAAAAAAAACATAGGTTTGAGTTTAAGGGCTGTAGTGCCACAGATAAACAACGCATAGATATTAAACTTATTACTATCTATATACTAGATATTTTCCTAGTACGAACGATTTCTTGTAAGTGATAGACAAAATAAAAACATCGACAGTCCTTTTATCGATAAGTACCACTTCAACGTCATACAGGTAAGACAAACAGAAATATAGGGTTAAAAATAAATAACAATAACAAAACTATTTAAGGTAATGACACTAATGTCGGACACTTTAAGCTGACAGGCACCAATGATGGATACTTAGTTCTTATTTCAAAAATCATAAAGTTATAAATTGAACATGTCCCAACAAATGCACAACACTGAACTACTTTGAAATAAGCACTAATGTTCATGATTGGTTCCGTGTCCATTACTGGTGCCGTCACCTTATTTATTTATATGTTACATACTACAGAAAATAATTTGGAATTATTCATTGCAAATAATTAAAGTAAATTGGATGAAAAGTGTACGGATTACGTTCAATTTGTTTAAGATCGGTGGCACGCGGCGTCTAAGTAAGTAGTCGATATAAGACTGTGTAAGTAGTATGTACTTATCGATAAGAGGATTATCGATATATTTATTGTGTTAAGCACTAAGCAAATATTGTTCCTGCTAGAAAAACATCTAGGTATTCTTATTACATCTTTCCCTGTGGTTAATAATAATATATTATACGTTAATAAGCTTCTATTGAAATTGTCACTAAAATGACAAACTGCAAGTGGCTCAACGATCCCTGTACGTGACTACCCCGTTGATAAAACAAATACAGCCTGTTTTTTTTAATACATGACTGACCAGCGTTTGACCTCAGTCACACCTGATGGTAAGTGTCGAGGTCGAGGGTGTAGCACGCTGGTTCAGTAACAGCCTCTTGCCTTGAAAAGACCCAAATTATATCTTTCCGGGAATACAGACGAAGGGAGCGAATTCCATTCCTTAGCACGCATTAGGAAGGTAGAAGCGAATCGCTTCGTGCGAATGAATGGAATATTCACAACGTAAGGATGAAACCGCTCCCCTCGCCTGGACGTCCGGTGATGGAACGGAGATGGCGGAATTAAGTCGTGCAATTCCTGTATGTGTATTCATACATTAAATGTGTCATTATCTAGAAAAAGGGACCTTATTGTCGATGGCACTTACGTCGAATCACGTTGCGTTTGTATTGTTTCGTCTTGAACAACGACGTAAGCGCCATCGACAGTAAGGTCCCTTTTCATAGATAATGTCACAAATGTTCAATCTTGTATCAAATTAAAACATTGCAAAGCAGAATACGCGACCAGACTGTACCCACTCATACATCCAACAATCATTTTATTCAATATCTCGCTGCATTTTTTCAAAACGCAAATTTTATTATCACTTTTAACAATTTCCTTGCAATTCGGATTCCACTTCTTTCGCCACAGTTCTGTCAGAGAACTCCTTTTTGGCAGAATCTCTTGCGAACTATGATTTTGGCTAACGTTTTTAACTTTTTTATATCTTTTTATTAATGTTTCCAATATATTAAATATATAGCATAGGTTCTCTAAATCTACTATATTAGTACACTCATACAGATTTTCTTTAATTAAATTTGTGTGTACGTTTTGTAAGATCACTGTTATTTTATCTATGCTATACATTAATATGTGTTTAGATTTGTTCAATAGAAATACACGTTGAATGTTCTCTTCTTTAGTTAGAATCTGGAACAAATAAGTTAAGTTATAATAATGGGCAATGCTCACGAGAACCTCGTGAAGGCCGAGAAGGACAAGTCCAGCAAGTACTTAGACTTGGCTCACGAGGTAACCGCCATGTGGGAAGTTGATTCGGCGATCATTGTACCGATAGTTGTTTCCGCGAACGCGAAGAGTGTCGACCGACATCTTGAGAGACTCTCGCTACGTGGTTGTGGTTGGATCAAGGGTCAGATTCAGAAGGTAATCCTGGACACGGCGCGTATAGTCCGGCGGTTCCTCTCTCTGCAGCCCTAACCACCGGCAGCCTGGGCCCTGCTCCGTTGCCGGTGGCACTCTAGGTTAGGTTTTTTATAATGTTTTTATTGTTTTGATACGTTTTAGATGTATTTTTATATTTTACTTTTATAAAAATATTGTTAATAAAACCTAATCTAAGAAAGAAGAGAAGAAGAAGAAGTACTTAAATATATTTAAGTATTGGTTTTACAAGGGAAGTTCAAGTGTGACATCTCCTGCCTTTAATGTAAGCCCTTCCAACGCTCAAGATTCCAGGAAGTGGAGTGGAAGTGGAATATTGAGCTATTCCACTGTGCGGCACTGTGCTGCACATTGTATGGCACATTTGGTGGACTCACGCGCATAAATACAAACAAACGTACGCGCACTTTTTTGGCAATGTTCGCGTACAAAAAGGAATACGTGTTCGCGCACCCATTCCAGCGATGGACTCGCAGGGATCACGCACACTGTTCGCGAACTCAGATGCTCTAGTGTAAGTTTCTTTTGACGTAAAAAAAACGTTTATGAACGCGTAAGGCTAAAGTCTCCTATTAACGCCATCAGCCGCTTACAGCGTCTGCGTCAAAATGTTTACTATAGAAATGTACTGTTGTGGTCTCTCACACGTCGACGCTGGCGTCTTTTTTGTTTAGAAACGTTGACGCTGACGTCAGACGTCGCGTGTAGCACAGAATAGGAGACCAAAGCCTTAGTGATAAATATGGGAAACGCAAACGCGTTCGTGACGTAAAGTTACGTTAAAACTTACACTCAGGGTTTTGTGTTTCCGCTGCTTATCTGAATAACT
This sequence comes from Grapholita molesta, assembly GCA_022674325.2. Taxonomy (NCBI): domain Eukaryota; kingdom Metazoa; phylum Arthropoda; class Insecta; order Lepidoptera; family Tortricidae; genus Grapholita; species Grapholita molesta. The sequence goes on from CP053147.2 coordinate 5,118,803, forward strand.
TAGTCTGAACGAAAACTTTATTTTCATATAAATAAATAATTAGTCAAAAATAAACAAAACTTAAATAAATTATAACATTATTAAATTAAATCTATCTAAATTAGAAAAAAAAAACTACACAATTAAAACTAAAAACTTAACTAAGAAAATTAAAATATACTTAGTCTTGTACACTCGCCATCAGATATATCGGAGCTGTGGAGGTGGTCATAAATATCCGAACGCCTCTATTATCAAGGCATTAAGTGCATGCTCCGATGTTTTTGAATACCTCGCCTGCTCGGATATATTTGATGGCGACTGTAGTCCTGTAGCCTTACCAAGTTGTCTGCCCATCCGTCTCCGGTGTGTATATCATGAATCATACTGTCGATAGTTTCCAACAATTCTTCTAGAAATGGAGGGTAGTTCTCATTTTCATGCAAATTGTCTATCAGCTTACTTAGTACCTAAAACAAGGAAGTTAAATTGTTTTTTTTTTATAATAAGATATTATTGTATATTAATTAATGCCGTGTGATGCCGGCTCCACCCCATCTCCTCCCGTGGGTGTCGTAAGAGGCGGCAAAGGGAAAAGTCCTACGGACGGGCAGCGTCCGTCGAAACCAAATCTACAGCTAGGTACTGCGGTCGCCAACCCGCCTGCCGAGTGTGGCGACTATGGCAACTACCCCCAAGATACAAGTCATATTTGTGGGAGGCCTATGTCCAGCAGTGGACTGCATACGGCTGAAATGTATGACTGCATACAACATTCAATGTCCATAGAAAACGAAAGTAAAGTAAACTATTATCTTCATAACTTCGCAATTACGCAATTTTAACCTTTCCCACGCTTGATTTTAACCTTTTAGCTGACACCCTGGATTAACACATAGGCTACGTTTTTTCCCTAATAAACCGCGGGTAACACCGCGGGGCACAGCTAGTAAATAAATAAAAGTTACCTGTGCGATTTCTTTGACAATATCGTCTGTAGGCAGCGATTGCATAATATGGTTGAACAGACAGTAAGCAGATTGATTTAACCAATTTTCTGACGAAGGTTGTGAGCCTGTAAATATAAAAAGAGAAAATATTTCATTTCGTTAATATTTTTTTACCAAATCATTTTTCATGTTCACCTTGTATTAACTGATATTGCCCCATAGATACAGCACCCGGCGTAAGAACTATTAAGTTTTAATGGAATCTAAAATGTCCTACTATTGGATAAAAATAACCGGATAAAAATGGTAAGTATACATTTTTTTTTTTGCGGCATACTGTGACTCGCTCTCCGCGACATCTGCTTGGGCCATTTTATTTAAAAAGTTGTGTACTCAACTTTTTATTTATTTTGATTTTTTTGTGTGGTTTCTACTCAGAATCATGACTTCTTTCGAGCCTGATAAGAGAATTAAAAAATGTGTCCCAAAATTTTCATACATTTGTTTATTACTTGTGTTTCATCACCGCCATATGAAATATATGAACAATAGTAACGGAATGAAATAATAAAGCTTGGGACACATTTTTTGATTGAACTCATGATTCAGAGTAGAAACCACACAAAAAGATCCAAATAAAAAAAAAAGTATAAACCTTGAAATAAAATAACCCACCTACATACTCGTAAAAAGTGACATCAAAGATTGAGTAATTATTATTTGTGGCTTATAGTAAAACAATTACGATGTTAGTATGTTACTACATAGGCCTCTCCCAAAGCGACCCGCAGTGCCACACTATCCAATGGATTCACGTAATTTTTACCATGTCGTCAGTCGTCTGTGGGGAAGGCCTATGTCCAGCAATGGACGTCTTTCCTCTGATATGATATTCCTCTATTTGGACCCGGGTATGTCCTTAAACTACGTCCAACAATGAGAGATAGGGCACAGCGATGACCATCACGCTTGAATCTCGGGCAGCCCAACTGGGGAAGTACCTCCTCCTTACAGAAGACCACAGCCATAATAGCACTGCTACCTTTCAGGTATGTAGTGTTGTGTTCCCGATGGTGAGTAAGGTTCCCAGAGCTCCAAAAACTTTTAGGGCCGGCAACGTGCTTGTGACTCTCCTGGTGTTGCGGGTGCCCATGGGCGACGGTAATTGCTTACCATCAGGGAATCCGTCTGCTCGTTTGCCACCTTTTGTCATAAAAAAAAAGATAAGATGATGATAATGTTACTTACAACTTCTAAGCGACCCCCTAAGTTGCGAATCGCTCCTATACCCAGAATCAGTAGAATACTCATCAGATTTCTTGTCTCTCCTATTCAAAAACGTCTTAACTCTATTCAACTCTTCAATAACTTTAAATGGTATTCGTTCTTCTAGAATTTCGTCTTCCGTTTCTACTTCCATTTCTAATTCGAAATTCGTATCGGTATCTCGCTCTGCATTATCAATATTATCAGTTTGAGTTGCACCTTTCTCTGTTGCACATTGAGTATTTTTTCCAAAATTTAGATTAGTTGTAATTTGACTTGTTGATAATTTAGTATTATTAAACTTTGTATCGTTTGCAATAGTGCCCGTAGTGTACGTTTCTTTGATATTATTTTCTTTAATAATATAATCTTCATTATTATAATCTGGAATATTATTTTGATTATTAACTTGAAACATCGTTTTTTGGTTGTTTTCGGAATCTGTTTCTTTACCGATATTCTTAGCTACATTTGCTATAATAATTTTAGAAGCTGTGTTAGATTTATGGATCATTTCAGCTTGTATATTTGCAAAATTATTTGATTCCTTTACACGTTCAGTCTTATCATTTTCCTTTTCGATGTTATCTTTGTCTTTATTTAAAACTTTTTGACTATCATTATATTTAAGTATATCTCCATTTTCTTTATTAACGTCTTTATGTTCAATAGTAATATGGTTTCTTAAATACTTATCAGATATGATGAAATATTCGTTTTGTGTCTGACTGACATGAGAATAATCTTGAGTAAATCCATGCAATGTATACAATTGTGTTTCCTGAGAGTCCATATTGTTATTTTTAACATTATTGTCTTGTTTATAATTACTATCCGTTATAACATTGGGAATGTCGCAGCATTTCGTGTTGTCCTCTTGACTTTCACAGAACGTCATTTGACTATAATTTTGATCTCTGTAAGGCTGAAATAGTTATCCAAAAATTTTATTTAATAATTTAAGCTCGTCATAATGAGGCAGCAAAGCTTACATTGCTGAGTTAAAGACTGCAAGTTCACAATTTTAAACAACTGATTTTTATTACCCTGTATGGTACATTTAAATATGATAATTTTGGGTTTAAGATTATAAGGGCCAAAATTTAATCTTAAACAGCAGACTATAATATAACTACTACTTTTACATCATTTCGTATATGTGGTATTACCCAACTACGAAAAAAGAAGGGTATGTGTTTAACCTTTATACCGACTACACATAGTTCATACTAATGTTATAAATGCGAAAGTGTGTCTGTTTGTTTGTCCGTCTTTCACGGCAAAACAGAGCAACGAATTGACGTGATTTTTTTAAGTGGAGGTAGTTGAAGGGATGGAGAGTGACATAGGCTACTTTTTCCAGCGGGAAACATTTTATTCCCACGGGAAGACTCAATATGGTACATTTTCCTCTAACCATGCGTGCGAAGCCGCGGGCATCATCTAGTGTAACTATAATTGTATTGTAGCCTCTGTTTGTATGAAGGTTTGTGTAATATTGTTTAGTATGTTATCTCTCTATTATAAATACAATATGTCAATATTTTGTATAATATATGGCGGCGGCCGATCGTAATATTCCTGTATATTCATTTGATGGTTCACAATGTGAACGCGTAGTATATCAAATTTTGATATACTTATGTTAGGTTCGTTTGATTGCTTCAGATACACGAAGGGCAAACTAACCAGGAATAGGAGCCCCGCTTAGATCGGGACAGAATAATCTTTTCCACGTTTCACTATAGGTACAGTCAGCATCAAAAGTGGCTTAGCGTTTGAAGTGTTCAAAATGACCTACACGCGCTCTTATTCTCTTGACAATAGAGATGTGTTGACCTCATTTTGAGCACCTCAAACGCTTAGCCACTTCTGCTGCTGACTGTACCTATGCCTATAGGCATTTTATGACATAGCGGTTGTTACGATCGGCCGCTGACATATGTGGTAGTCCAGAAGGAAAAGTGTCTTATTGCGCTTGGCGCTTACGTTGCAAAGTGTCACATTAGTATTGAAGCGTCATTAACAATAGCGTAAGCGCCAAGCGCCACGAGGTACCTTTCCATGTGGACTAGCACATATATAACATAGGTACCTGTTCCTCCACATTCGCCACTTCTTTTAGCAGCCGTATCGTGTCGCCTAAAGAACTTTCTTTGTGCTGAGAACATCCTTCATCAAATACGAAATCTTTTAAAATAGTTTGGCTACCCTGACTAATTTCGTTTACTGGACAAACTAACTGACTTTCACTGAACATATTATTTTTTGGGCAATCAATTGTTGTGTTACACTGTGTGTCATCGTGGTAGAAATTAAAATCGTCGCTACACACAGTTTCGTTTAGGTCAGTTTCTTCATTCCGGATTTTGTTTTGAAGATGCATTAAAAACTCTTCGACTGATACATTTTCTGGTTTTGTTTTTATTACCGATATAGCAACGGCCAGGCGGTATTTTTGAGATATGTGATGCACTAAAAATCAAAGTAGTAAGTTATACTTAAATCACATAAGTAATAACTTTAATGATTGCTCTGAAAATTAATGAATAGGAAAATCTTACCGTAATCATCAAAACTCATTGTTGTTTCTTGAGGGCTTTACTGTTTTGTCAAAAGAAATCAGAAACATAATGTTGATTAGTTAATTAGGAATATGATTAATTCATTTAATAGCTTAAATTGCCAAATAACGACCAACAAAAACTATTTCTATCAATACGGTTAGCTTCGCGCCACTTTTTTTTTCTATATTTGCATGCACTAAACAAGACCAAGGAATGTAACGGAACAGCCAAATCAAAAAAGGTATTATACTGTGCAAACACTTCTATTAGACTTATTTATTTCTTAGCATGTTTAAAAAAATATATAATTAAAATAATTATAGGAATTAAATCGTAAAATACTACCACAACACTACTTTTTCAAATTTTATCAGAGTATATACTCATTACTGAGAATTTTATCGTCTATAATATAAAACCTATTTAACCTTGAATAGCCAAAATTAATTGACAGACTGTCAAACTATTTTTGACTTGTTTACCTTGGCCATGCTAGTATGTAACACGATTTTTTAACCATTTATTATGTATTTTATTCCCTTTACACCCAATAAACTCGTTTTAAATGGCACTGTACACCATTCTCTTTGGATTAAGCATATTTTTAATAGCCTTGGTGTCAGCTGTGATCAAAAAAATGTTTTTCCATTGGAAAGAAGAACACAAAATCGAAACAATGATGACGCCAACTTGCATGGAACATCCTAGTTAGTATTTATTAATACAAATGAAGGCGGGGACCTTTTAAATTGTCCCGATTTTTCGCCTTTTACCTCAATTTTGATCGGTTTTTGTCCAAGAAAAGTCTTAGTCTAGTGAGGAACTCGCGAGCTCATACTTATCAAAACAGGGGGCCGATTTTTGAGCAGTGGACGCTCGAATCGTGACATTTTAAACTCTCTCAAGCACGAAGAAATGGTATTTAAGTGGCATGAATTATATAAATAAATAATCGTGGGTATCGAAACTATTTCGTATATTGGGAGCGAAATTTACGAATATCGTTTTTCGCGGTAGTGCCCCAGTTTACACTCGCGTATACACAGCCTGTAGCGAGCTTAAATCTTAGGTTCTTTTTTAAGTATGTATGCATTGACTAACTCAAGGTTTAAATAAATTTATTTCAGCGGTTAGCGTCATAATAATATGCGACAAATGTGTGTTACGACGTCGGAAGTTTGCGGAAAACTTATTAGTATTTGACGTCATTAGCAAAAGCGATATGAGCCTCATTAAAGAAGAGGATCCAGAGACTCAGACATCACGGACTTCTGAAGCCGAGACAGCTGCACCAACAACTGAACCAGCGACAGAAAATCTCACAAACTTTTTCATGTAAAACATAACATAATATTTAATAGCTAAAGGCTGGATGCATAATGACAGGAGCTTGCATCCGTGAGCGCCAGTAAGGGACAAAGATATTCTGGCTTTTGCAGTCCAAAATGTAACAAAACACTATGGTTTTGTCACTCTTTATAACAAAAATATTAGTTTATTCTGTATATACCGCAATTTTGGTTGAAAACACAAGAAAACTAAAATTGTATTTGATTGTATCCCTCCAACTTTGACAGTTCTGAAGAGTTCAGTTTGAAGGGGAACAAAAATATGTGAAACTATGACAAGGACGGACGAAAATAGCGCCTTCTCTGCCATATACCTAGGTGGAAAGTTACATAAGACCATCATTTTCGATCGTAGTATTATTAGCACGCAGCGTGTAGTTAAATGGTATGTCTATGGCTAAAGACCTACTGCGAAAATTGAAAAGGGGCTAAGTATACCCCGACATAAAAGAGTAGAAATTAAACAGTGGCAACACTGTAGTGTCATTCCTTTCAAATCGATCTAACTCCGCTTTTAGACATGTTGGCTCGTCACTCGCCTCGCTATTCGTCGAAACGTTCGTCGAGACTTTGCCTATACAAAAACGCGATGCGAGGGACGAGAGGAATATCGAGACGTCCGCGTACACATGCGTGCTCGCGTTTCGCCTCGCCATTCGTCTCGCTACTCGCGCGAATGTGTGGTGGCAGCATAAGAAATAAGGGACGACACTACAGTGTTGCTACTTTTTAATTTCTACTCTTATATGTCGGGTACTAACCGAACGTAGTGATTCGCAATAGACCTTTTACCTATTCATATTAACTAGTTGATTCCAGTGTAATGTTTGCTGTTATATAAATAAAAGAAAATGCGACTATTAATCATCTTTATTTTCCCAATCGCTCTTTGGTTCATTGTAATTAGTAGCAGCCATACAATCCATGCCATAAACACTATTTATTTTAATTATATCTAAGTACGAGAAATGATGTCTGTTTTGGCCTAATGACTTCATAATGCTGCCGTCTGGGTCCTGAAAAAAAAAACTTGAAATCACTTAACTATTTTAAAACTTATCGTATTTATACAGCAAAACCCGGGTACGGGTACCGAGTATGTCCTTAAACTACGTCCAACAATGAGAGGTAGGGCACAGCGAAGTACCATGACGCTTGAGTCTGGAGCAGCCCAACTGGGGAAGTACCTCCTCCTTACAGAAGACAGCCATAATAGCATTGCTAAGTTTCAGGTATGTACTTTAGTGTTGTGGTCCTTATGTTAAGGCTCCCAGAGCTCCAAAAACTTTTAGGAAAGTAAAAAAGTCATATTTGCCTATGTCCAGAAGTGGACGACAGAAATGATAATTTCTTATGTCCAGAAGTGGACAACTGAAATGATAAATTCTTATGTCCAGAAATGGACAACTGAAATGATAATTTCTTATGTCCAGAAGTGGACGACTGAAATGATAAATTCTTATGTCCAGAAATGGACAACTGAAATGATAAATTCTTATGTCCAGAAGTGGACGACTGAAATGATAATTTCTTATGTCCAGAAGTGGACGACTGAAATGATAAATTCTTATGTCCAGAAGTGGACGACTGAAATGATAATTTCTTATGTCCAGAAGTGGACGACTGAAATGATAAATTCTTATGTCCAGAAGTGGACGACTGAAATGATAATTTCTTATGTCCAGAAGTGGACGACCGAAATGATAATATCTTATGTCCAGATGTGGACGACTGAAATGATAATTTCTTATGTGTGACATTATCTATGAAATGGGACCTTATTGTCGATGGCGCTTACGTCGTTGTTCAAGACGATACAACACAAACGCAACGTGATTCGACGTAAGTGCCATCGACAATAAGGCCCCTTTTCCTAGATAATGACACATGTCAAGAAGTGGACGACTGAAATGATAAATTCTTATGTCCAGAAGTGGACCACTGAAATGATAATGAATATAGACAACGGATACCTTATCCTTATAAGTGGCGACGGTGGAGATGCCCTTCTTGCCGAACCTCCTCCAGAACATCCACGGCGGGTGGGTGGCGCTGGCATAGTCGTAGGGGAGTGGCAGCGTCGCGTCCGCGCCTAGCTTCTCGAAGTGGTGCAGTTTGTCTGTTTGCGCGTGCATACATAATAATATTTATCTACGTACATATCATAAGTGCTCTAAAATGCGTCCAGATACCGTAGGCAATGACCAGCATTACCAACCATCAGAAACTAATGGAGATGTAATGTTAAAATTACCTACTGAAATCAGTAGGTTATGAATTTGAATTTGGAACAGCTGTCAAATTCAAGTGTGGTGTCTAATCTAGTATCTATAGATATTAAAACAGTCATTGATACGAAACGCCAATTCGGTATGTTTTTTTAATATAAATCGAACGACATTTGAACTCGAGTGACAGTAGAATATGGAGTTCATTCGCTTGTCTATTATGGTTTAAAAAAAAAATTGACTGAGATACGAAATACGCAACGCCGCCGTTCCAAGCTGTCATTTGTTTTATTCGTTGACTTTTTAATGTTTACAAGTAACACTAGTAATAAGTCATTTCCCTACGGTTTCTGAACCCATCTTAAAACACTTATGATATGTGTGTAGATAAAGTAGTGTATGTAACTATACATAATTAGGCATTACAACACTCGTAAACCCACACTCTTGTTGTAATGCCCTTCATTATGCACAGATACATAAACTACTATTATTTTTTAAATTATTTTTTATTATGCAGAAACGTCTGCTAGCGAATATCTTCGATATTTAAATCGAAAGATAAATAGAAAAAATAGGAAAAAATACCCCATGATGACTTATACTACAAAGGATAAGATAGAAAAATTTGACAAGTCTAAGCGGTACACGGATAGCACAATTGGTAGTGCACTGGGCTAGTGATCCAGTGGTTGTGGGTTCGAGTCCCGCTTCGAGTCCATTTTTTCTTTCGATTTATTATTTAGTTAGTCACTTCTTCTTTCTTCTTCTCTGTCGTTTCGCTCCTGACAGAGCGGTCCTGGTCACATTGTGACGTCCACTTTAGCTATAGAGGCGGACACGCCCGCCATTTCTGAATCTCCCCTGACTTGGAATCAGGCCACGTGGCAAAACACCTGTGCGCTGGACTGATCAGGTGAAATTCGCTGTGGGAAACCGCGTGTCAGACTGCGCCAGACAGTTAGATGGGTCATAATGCGTTAATCGCCAGAAGACCATGTCTGCCTGTGCACGAGGATTTACAGCGAACATCGAAGTTCGTATATTTCGAACGATTGTCTTCGTCACTGTGGTTACACCTCGGAGGAAACGTGACGAATGACCGAAACTTTCGAACTTTGGTTTTCGTGGCAGGCCAGTACCCTTACCATGAGTTGAGACTTTGAGGTTTTCGATAACGAGTAACGAGTTTACTATGTGTGCATATCGCTTGTACAATTTTTGAGCGAACGAAATGCAAAGATAGTAATAAAGTCGGTACTCGTTATCCAAAACCTCAAAGTCACAACTCATGGTGAGGGTACTGGCAGAAGATTTATATTAATTTTTTTTTATTGCATAACAGTTAGAGGCGGAGTTAGTGGTAAGTAGTTTTCTCTAATGTACGTGATATATTTATTCTATACAAAAATAGACGACATTCATCATACCAAAACTCGAAACCTTTTTTCTCCTATCAAAAAAAGCAAACGGCATGTTAAGGGTTGTTTCACACGGACCACAACCACACCACGTCGCAGCGTCAAAATGTGGTCACGCAGTGGTTACGTGTGAATTGTGTAGTTGCTGGCCGTTGCCACAGACGTGGTCGATAATGACTGCAAAATGTGGTACGTGTGAATTGTACTATTTATTTCTAATACAAAATTTGCACCTGACCACGTGGTCGCGCTTGTCGCGTGGTCGTGGTTGTGGTTCGTGTGAAATGACCCTTAAAGCAAACTTGCGGGAAACTTTTGTGATATCAAAGCTGTGGAGGTGGTCACAAATATCGGAACAACGCCTCTATTATCAAGGTGATAAAGTGCATGTTCCGATATTTGTGACCACCTCCACAGCTCCGATATATCTGATGGCGACTGGACTAAAAATTCACCAATGGCCCGCGCGCTTCAACGCATTTGGGACGGCTCTGGGATCTTTCGTCTCGGGATCCAATCCACCTTTCTTTTGACTGAACTGAACCTGGATCTTATTGCTAAACAACGATTAGATACCATATGAGGATGGGCAGCAGCCCTTTAGGACGCTACAACAATCTGCGATCGGCAACCCGCCTGCCAATGGACCTCCCATGCCGAGATGGCTCAGTGGTCTGTCCAGCAGTTTTTTTTTTGGAACCTGAAGCCTGGGGAAAATCCAGGACCCTTCCGCACCAGACTTGACTTGTACTACTGGAATACTCTTACTGAGTTTTCGCTTCCAGCGAGATTGGTCGAGACCAACCGAATCTAAGTGGTGTGTAGTGGTATCGAGCTAATGGGATGTCCAGCAGTGACCGGCAGTGGCTGATAGAATAGAACTAGTACTAACCAGGTCTGATATGCCGCTGGTGAACCTTGACGTAGTCGTCTCGATCGTGGCGCGAGAGCTCGAAGTAGAAGCCCAGCATAGCCATGACTACCATGGCGGTGTGTTGGCGATGCTGCTCGCCCTTCAACAGCTCAGGGCTGCCGAAGATCTGGGAACAGTAGCATAGCCATGAGTACCACAATCGGACTCACCGTTATCTGCGTAATGTCCTAAGGCCGGGCGCCCACGGCGACTTTTTGTAGCGATGCAATCGCGCGTTTCGTAAACGCGCGACTGCATCGCTGCTAACGCGTTCTAGTCGCATTTGCAACGCGCTACTAACGCGGTACTGCATCGCGCAAACGCGCGATCATGTTGGACGACGTCAGGGGAAAAAGGTGGGGGGGCGCGTGAGTGAGAACAGAGCAACTGCGTTTGCATCGCGACAGAAGCGCGACTGTATTGCGTTTGCATCGCGACTGCATCGTGGTTCGTGGGCGAGGGTACAGAGCCAGCGACCGCATCGCGACTGTATCGATTCGAACGCGCGATTGTATCGCGATTGCATCGCTGCAAAGTCACCGTGGGCGAGGGCCCTAACATTCCTATTAGAATTCCAGTGGAATAATTTTTGAGCGTCGAGTGAGTACTCGTGACATTTTAAGCTCTGTCAGAAACAAAGAAATGGTATTAACATAAGATACATGAATAATAGAATTTAATAATCGTGGGCATCGTTATTTTGTACAAATACTATCGTCCTCAAAGTTCTCGTATTCGACCGGTGACTGAATATATATAGACACAGCTCTCCATACAAAAATGCCTTCCAAAAATGACCCCAGGCGCGCTGACACTGACACTATCCCCTCTTCATGGATATGTCAGAGCAGCTTGGAGTTTATCCAATAGACAATTTCGCGCTATTATAAAAAAGTTGTGATTGGTTAATAAAAGTTTTAAGCGTCAAACCTCATGCGCGGCGTTACTATATTATGGCGTTGTCAAACATACAGGGATGATACTAACCGAGATAGAACCAATTTATATAAGTATTATTCTGGCTCTATTTTTCTATTAAGATTACGTTTGTCCATAATTTTATAAGAAGGTATAGTACCTAATGCTAATGACGTATTGGAGAACACTCCCACGATTTTGCGTTACGACATTGCCTCAGTCTTTCTCCAGTAGGTACCATGGAGTAATGTCGCTCTGGGATATCGGAGGTGAATTTTCGTAAGTCTTTGCGCGACTAAGTCCCATTTATCGTTATTATCAAAAGTTGAAACATAATATTAATGGGTAGTACATATCTATTTTGGAATAATCGTAATAATGTGAGTACAGGAAGTATGATTTCCAACCTACCTAAGGTTCAATATGGTATAGCAAACTGTCACCATAAGAATAAGCTGTTGTTGTTTTGTTTTGTTTACTAGGCAATAGATTAACAACATCGACGTGGAGTACTTAACTTTGGGACTTCAAGGCACTTTGCCAACAATAGACGACTACTGAGTCTATATTCATCTTTTTCGTTCTTGCAATATTCAATTGATAGTGACACAAAGAACGAAATTTCGCTCATCGACTTTCGCAGTAGACAGAGTCGTAAAGAACTCACTAAGAAGCTGACACGCTTTCAGAATTAGAAAAGAAGATGATAACTTTTTACAAAGAGGACATCTGTAATATCCAATGACAATTCCGTGAAAAATATAATTTTTAATAATTAATAAATCCTTTCCGCGGTCTCCGGGAAACTAGAATGATTATGACGAAAAGTTTACCAGCAGCCCATTTATAGCGTAGGTATTTGCTTTTTTTAAATAAAAGCAAATAATAGGATTGCTCGTTACTTGAAAACAAAATTAATAGTTTACTTACTAGTAGAAATGTTGCATAACATTATCCGCATTCTGTCATTCAGTATCATAAAGGCATAAGTCATTATAAAACTACTGGTTCAGCGTATTAGTCTATACATCAATATGTTACTTTCAATAATTGTTTATCATCTTCAGGATTAAACTTACACAATCCAATGGATCCCATCGATTTTCTTGTATTTTTGTGGAGTTGTTTAGCTACTATTTTACCGCAGAAGAAGGCATTTTATATGGTTTATTAATTTAACAATTTTATATTAGCTGACATCTTATGTCATGGAAAGCTTTTGTACTACTAAAGCTGTCAAACTCCGCCGCGGCTCCGTCGATCGTTCGCGGCACACTAGCCGTGGGGTCATTTTTGAGCTCGAGTCAGATTTCTATAGTATTACTAGTTCGTTGTATTCGACTCCCAAAAATCGGCACCCAGCCGCGCTACCGCGAACAACGATATTCGTAAATTTCGGACGATTACCTCTGTCACTCTCGTGAGACGTTAATTGGAGTAAAAGAGAAAGATGCCCGAAATATACGAACTTCGATGTTCGCGGTACCGCTCCAGTACGTAATAAGCTTAACTTGTATTAGTCAATATAATTCTAATTGTCAGTTCCTAAAATACGCAATGCTGTAATATTGGCCGGTTTCGTTTTTAAAAAAAAAAAACAAAGCGTGACAGTTAAGCGAGAAAAAAGGTGTGGAATGAAATACATTACGAAGTAAATACATCATACAGTTTGGTCCCGCTAAAATCAGAATTATAATATAACTTTATAACTACACTCTGATAAAGTTACTCTGACCATAGACACACCCATGAAGTTTATTAGTTAGGAATACATGAATGAACGAACTATAGACCAGGAAAATTAGCTTACCCTGGACATAATTCAATAACTCGTTGTTTTTGTTATTTTATTGGATATTCATATTCAGTATTCAATATAAATTAGATATATTCAGTAAAATATCCCCGGTCGTAACTATATAAAAAAAAATCGAGGGTTATCGTACACTATCTAACTTTTTTCTACAAGCAAAAAAGATAACCAAATACCTTGTTAGTATAATTTTGAATAGCCTTTAAATGCAATCACTTAATAGCAAAATTAAACTGAAACCAATTTTGCATGTATGTTTTTTTTTGTAGTTTGTATCTGATCTCAATATCTAGATAAGTAAAAATGTTAACTATGATATTTATATCTTTTTAAGCTTTATAACGTCTATTTAGACAATTAAGACAAAAATTAAACGTTTGTGTTTAACGTTTCAATAATAATGCATTTCTCGGTAGTTAAAAATCATAACTGAGAAATTTTTGTTTAATAATAGTTTATTGTGTACTATGATCACGTTTTCGTCAAAATTAAACATATTTATTACACAGATAAGAAATTATAAATCTAATTGAATAGATAATATTATACACACGGCCCTGTCGAGGAGGGGGATGCTCGCGGGGAGTGCGAGACGTAGGGGGAGCGGACGCCGGCGGCGAGCCGGCTAACGTGCGCCGCCGGACCAGTTGTAACCAGTTTATTTCAAAAATGCACTTGTTTTATGGCAGTGACGTCTATGTTATCTTGTACAAATCACCTTGATTTTTATAACTAAAGAGGCTACATATATAATTATTTATCTTTATACAGAGCGTGCCAAACTTATGGGACATGAAGAGGAAGTACCTTAAATATCGTAGATAGTGTAATTTGCTGAAAGAAGACATTATGTTATTATTAAAAGTTATTAATTCTGCATTCATATATTTTCTAAAAATAACTTGCTTCGTCTGGAAATCGAAGCGACTTAAGTATCAAAAAAAAAATCATCCTACTTTTATGACGCCAATCGAAAGAATAGCTAAAAATTAATAACTCTGCTTAAGTAACATTGTATTTTAAAAGAAAGGATCAAAGTAAAATTAATCATTTTAATCAAATGAAAAACATCATGAAATTGCCGTAGTCAATTAAGTGGGTATTTATTTTGTAAATTAGTTTATTCTTGAAATTTGATTCAATCATTCTCGAGAGTAATCTGTCGAGAAAAACACCGTCCGGGTTCATTTTAAACCAACTTCAACCCCTGAAATCCGGTCACAAAACTTAACAGTTACCGGCACAGACCAAATTCCACGCCACACGCGGGCGCAGCCGCGGTCACAGCTAGTATAATATCTATTTGTTGTGAATCGCCCATCATATTTTGATTTAGGTTAATGTGGGTAAGACCGTCTGCCAACCAATTTCTTACATTATCTCATCGGTATTTAGTGTCATATGACGGACTTCCCTTCAAAATAAAGTATCCGGACTTATCCACATTGACATAAATGATTCTGTAGAGAAATGAAAGCTTACAAATCGGTTTTACAAGTTAACAATTTCTTGAAAATCAAAGGTGTAGCATACACCGTGTTTTTGATAACTTTAAAGGAGGTCAATTAAAGTTATTTTTTTAAAGTAACTAGTGTTACTTTAAACTTAATTTTATCGCTGCATCAGTGTAAAATTATTCTTTAAATTAAAATTTCTTCAGTAGTTTTCGTTTCATAGCATAGGTTATTCGGTTCGGTTCATATTGCGGAGATTATAAAGATGAGTTTGTTTGACGTTATTTAATGTGTCTATTACTATGTGTCATTAAAACGACCATAACTCAATTGTCATAAAAGTCCTAATATAAAATTAGACATCAGAAATTATTTATTTGCATAGACACAGTACAGAGATGTTACAATGGTATTTAATTATGTAACATTATGATTCATGTATCTAGCTTGCATGCAATCGTACAAATATTATAAGCGTTTGACGGCTCGTCTCCACTCTTCCCTGACGGCTGCTAGTTTAGCGCATTTGTGCAAGGGCGGTCCTTGGCTGCCTTTATTTGGTCCGTCTCTCTCATGGGCATCCTTCCTCGCGCTTGGGCACCCTCTACTCTTCCCTGCACCACTAGTCGCTCTATGGATACCAGTAACGGCGGCCATTTATTTTTTCTTAGGCAAGAGGAGCTGACATGGCTTCGCCTTCTCTTTATGTGTCCAATGAAAATTGTTGAACTGGGGGAAAGTTAGTTAAGCTTGTATGGGCGCGCCGCCGCTGATGGATACATTTTCACGCCGAGAAACGTGTCTAAAAAGGCGAGGATGCGAGCTTGAACGATGGAGGATAGACGAGAGGCTGCTTGATGCCAAGCTCTTGGAGTATGGAGACGTTGGTTCGATTTTTGGTCCACGATACCAAAAGCATTATTCGCCAGCACCACATTTCTAGCGCATCCACCGTCTTTTACTCTCTGTTCCGCAGGGTCTAGTCTCTGTGGCGTAGACAAATATGGCCAATACAAGCGCTTTAAGGAGCCTGATTTTTGTAATTTTGTGGTGTTACGAATCCGCCATATTTTTCGTCACCCGTCCATAGCGCTTCTAGTGATTGCCACAATTCGGTTGATCTCATCTACACATCCTCTGTTGATAGAAATTAGAGCTCCTAGATAAATATACGATTTAACGACACCACAATTCGCTATTTGTGTGACTTCGGGTGTTGTTGATGACAAGATCGACAATAATTGGTCTTACTGAGGTTGATCTTAATACCAACTTCCAGGCTAATCCTCTCCATCCTGCGCAGCAGATCCTCCATATTACAATCACTAGTAGCAAATAAGGTGGTATCATCCGCGTAAGAGAGGTTTGAGATCTTTAGTCCTCCGATTGCAACTCCGTCGGAATACTAAGTATTAAGTATAATATGAAGTAGTCGGACGGAATTTCAATATAAATATAGCCAAGCAAAATGCATTGCCGTTTCCTCTGACTCTGGGCAGAACCTGCACGTCGCGTTCTTACCCATCTGAAACATTTGTTTGTTCAACTTGCAGTGGCCTGTCAAAATTCGAGTCACTGCGCAAGTTTTGTGCCTCTTGAGCTCTTAGTAGCTCTTTAGCAATTTTGGTGTTGAATCCTTTTATTAGGGCTTTCGAGTGTTCAAGAGCTCTCTCTAGTCAGCTTCCACCCAGTAATTGCTCTCGATTTTTCTAGGTTATTGAGCAGAGAGTATACTTCCCATTTTGTAATACCACAAAACGGTTCCGGGCCGGCCAGGGGAGTGTCCGCGCCCTTCCTAGCCAGTTCGACTGCTTTCTCATTTCCGTCAATGTTGGAGTGTCCTGGTACCCATCTAAGTATGACTTTGTTGGAGTTAGCCAGTACGTTTAGGTTTGTTTTACATATCTGAACTAGTTTTTAGTTTGTTTCCAAAGAATCTAGTGCCAGCAGAGCAGCTTGGCTGTCTGAGTTAATGAAGATGTGTTAGTTTCTTAGGTTTTTATCCAGGTTAATTTCCTCACATTTGTTAATGGCGAAGACTTCGGTCTGGAATATTGAGGCACTCGTCCCCATGCTGACGTTAGCTCTGAATCTAGGTCTCCCCCATAAACCTTTCTGGATCCATCTGTGTGCCATAGGTGGCTTCTCTCTTCTACGTACATTTGGTCTTCAATCCATTTGTCTCTTGGAGGTATTTCAACTGTGTAGAGTTTAGAGAATTGACATTTGCTGTGCATGTCGTCTATTGGCATGCTAAAAGCCCAGGCGTTCATTTGATTAGGGCTTCACAGCGCGATTTAGGCCGATTTAGCGTGCATATTCTGTAGACGCACTGCTTGGCCTCCCTTTTGCACCTGCATGGGGAGTGTCGTCTAAGGCCGCCCACGGTGTCGAGGTAAAGGCCCTGTTGCTGTTATACAGGCCATGCTTTGCAGGCTGTTTAACATTGTTGACTGCTGTCTTTTGGTTGGTCTTGTTATACCAGACCGCGGAGCCATAAGTAATTATGGGCCTTACTACCGCTGTAAAAAGCCACAGAGCAATTTCGGGTCTTATTCCCCATCTTGCTCCTGCCATTCGACAGCACATCCACAAGGCCATTTTTGCCTTTTGTAAAATATTTTTGAGGTGAGGGTTCCAAGTTAGCTTTTGGTCGAAAGTGATTCCTAGGTTCTTAACCTCATCTGAGACCGGTATGTCCTGTCCATTCAGTTGTATTTTTGTAAGCTTATCATTTATCAAGTTTCATCTTATGCCGGTCTTACTCACATTGACTATAGTCACTAAGCCGGTCGTACTCACATTGATTAGAGTTATATTGACTAATACTTTACTTTTAAGGGACGTCCATCATATAACTCTACACCGCGTAACATGAGGAAACCGAATAAATTTGCCAGAGTTACCCTGACCATATTTCGAGACTAAAATATCCAATAAACCTTTTAGAAATTAACCTCGTTTTGGAGTTATAACCCATTACAAAAAAAAATTGATTATAACTAGACCCCGCTATCGGAGGTGCAAAATGGTAGCTGTCAAGTTCTTAGGGATGGGTAATCAACTAATCATATTTGTGTGTCGATATCGATACTCGATTTTTCAATACATTTTTTGTTTCAACAGTACCATTTATTTGTATACAATTTAACTTTTTTTGGGGTCTATGATAATCATTGACATTAAAAATATAAATCGTTATTAGTACAACAAAAAATCTATGGTTGCTATTACTTTTCTTATGTTTCTTTTCCTAAAAATTATTATAAATTGTATACAAATAAATGGTACTAATATTACTGGTTTGTAATACTTAGATACATAACCCGCCCTCTACCCCAATGTCCTTATACCTCCTTATCGATCCCGTTATTATCTCAGTCATATCTAGAAATTTCTTAAATGTTTTTCTATATTCTTATCAAATATATAATATTCTAAAATTCTAGATTAATCTGAAAAAAATAATACTGAATAAATGGTACTTGTAGTCTTGTACATAAAATAAATATATTGAAAAATCGAGTATCGATATCGACATCACAAATATGATTAGTTGATTACCCATCCATAAGAACTTGACAGCTACCATTTTGCACCTCTGATAGCGGGGTCTAATTATAACTCAGCACCGTTCGCTTTCTTAAAGGCGATTTTACCACTTTTGTACTCATTGTTTGTTTTCAGGCATAGTTTTCTCAATAAAATGTATTTTTTATTTAAAAAAATATGAAAAACGAAACAATTTTTTTTTTGCCGGAGTTGATCAAAAGTTACATGATATTTTTTACTTCTTTTGGCCTCAGGAATACGCTGTCAAAATTATTCGGTTTCCTCATGTTACACAGTGTATATACCTATCAGAGAATGTAGGAAATTGGTTGGCAAACGGACTTTCCGGATAGACGGTCTTGTCCACATTGACTCTCATCCTGAACAATTTAGTTGTTATCGACCCAATAAACACACTATTTCAATAAATCTCTCTTCTAGCCGAACCGTGGTGATGTAGGTATATGTACCCCACGTGTTTATTAAATTTAATAATCATTGACTTAGCCTATGTATCTATGAGACGATTTCTTCTACGCGAGAATTGCTCGCGGCTCGCGGGAGTCAGGCACGAAAATAACAACCTTACGGTGCAAGAAATAACGTTCATATTAATACGAAAGTAAGAAAAAATGAGAAATTATAAATAACCGTGGATATATTCTGTTTAATTTGTATTTTATTATAATAATAATATGCTGACGACATGAATTAAACACTTTTGAAGAAGTTATGTATTTTGGTTCTGCAGAAACTACCCATATTTGTGTCATTATCTAGGAAAAGGGACCTTGTTGTCGATGGCACTTACGTCGAATCACGTTGCGTTTGTATTGTTTCGTCTTGAACAACGACGTAAGCGCCATCGACAATAAGGTCCCTTTTCATAGATAATGTCACATTTGTGTTATTAGAGATCTGCAAAGAGAAACTGTTTAATTTTCAACAATTTATCATCAAACATGATATACTATTCAGTATAAATTGTTCAATTACAGTTATCAATATTTTCCGGGATGATAAGCCAGAAAACGTGTAATTTACGGAATCTTCTTTTTTAATAATAGTCCCGGTCGGTTAATTTGTTTAATTTTGGTTATTTTTACCGAAATACAAGCATCATATCATAATAGAGGCACTTTCACGAAGTTATTTATTATGCTGCACTTATGAAATTAAAAAGTGTCCTAAATTTAGTTTTTAGGGATTTTCATATTGACGCGGAACCCTAATTTGTTTAATTTTTTATATTTTAACAAGAACTAACATTACTTTAGTTCATAGAAAAATAAAATTACAGTTATCGAATTATGTCCAGGTTTCGGTAATTTTCCTGGTCTACTAGGGCAATTTCACTTTCGGGGACACCCAATTACCTTAATTGTGAAATAAAAGTTAAATCAGTGGTCAGTTTAGTGACGACAATTAAGCTTTAAATATTTATGAAAATCATTTTTATTCGCATTTTTCTATTACAATAACACATATTATTTATGGATTAAACATAAAACAGTAGATTATATTGAAATTTAAAGCTTAATTGTCGTCACTAAACTGACCACTGATTTAACTTTTATTTGACAATTAAGTTAATTGGGTGTCCCTGAAAGTGAAATTGCCCACTAAGTGAATTGGGACCGAGCGCGACGACAGCGCCACGTGACAGGCGGCCATTATGGACAATATTGTCACAGCTGTCAAACAAGAAGTTAGTAAATATTGTGAAAAATGTTAATGAAATCTTGTGTTATTTTACTATATTACACAATTTTGGACAATGGTAGTCAGTAACATTATTAAAACGATTGGAAAATGTTTACTGCAATACTTATGGATTTGACAGCTCAAGTCAGCGACAAAAATGACAATTGTAGCCGTAGCAAGCGCTGTGATCGTTTAGGCTACCCCCTCCACCCGCTTTGCACTCTGCCATACCGCTAATTATTCGATATTCGATATTCGTAAATTTTGTTTCTGTTACTCTCATGACGCCTTGAGTATAAATAAAGATAAAATAAAGATGCTCGAAATATAAGAACTTCGATGTTCGAACGTATTTTTGTACCTATGAAATT
The DNA here is from genome assembly GCA_022674325.2 of Grapholita molesta. Taxonomy (NCBI): domain Eukaryota; kingdom Metazoa; phylum Arthropoda; class Insecta; order Lepidoptera; family Tortricidae; genus Grapholita; species Grapholita molesta. The sequence goes on from CP053147.2 coordinate 5,139,288, forward strand.
CAATATTATGAAGTGGTTATTAACATTTCTTTATTTTAAAGCCTTAAGCAGCATTCTAGCAAACCTTGAGTTTCTATATTATCAATAATTTATATTTAAATCTGTTATTTTTCATATTCATTTCGGCCAATTACTTTCAAAAGACTAAATGAGAAATAGGAAGAGCAGGGTGTCTTTGTTAAAAGAAACAACCACCAGATCGACATATTTTATTATTGATTAATTACATTGTACTATTACACTTATAGTTACATTGTATAAAACAATATAACTAAGACATATGCGATACTTCAAGATTGCGATGTAATAAAAATAACTCGCACATTAAAAACAACTCTAGGTTCATATCACATACCCTCACAGCCAAGTATTCCATGGCACAAACATAATTCAGTAATTTAAAAAAAATAAAAAAATAGATGTTCATTGCATGGCGTTTGCATATTTTTTGATATTTTCACATCGTCGCCACATATCGGTACGTTATTAGAACTTACTTTTTTTACATGTACCTACATGCAAGCAAGGATAATTTCCAAAACTATTTGTATTGACACTATTTAGTATTACTACATTTACTACCACATATTTTTATGCTACCACCACACATTCGCACGAGTAGCGAGGCGAAACCCGAGCACGAATGTGTAGTGTACGCGGACGTCTCGCTATTCGTCTCGGCAAAGTTTCGTCGAACGTTTCGCCGAATAGCGAGGCGAGTGACGAGCCAGCATGTCTAATCGCGGAGTTAGGGTTTTTGTGATGTGCAGTAGCATTATATATTTTTTGTTATTTAAACAAAAAGTTTTTCACTTAAGTATTTCTTCGATAGCTAAAGAAGCGTCTATCAACTCGGATTCCGTTCTCTGCCGCTTCGATCCTTTCCATCTCTGCCCATGAATCTTCTTCATAACTCTCGACCACCTTCTCAAGAGCTCCGACATTTTCCTTTCAAACTCCTCTCTAAGACAATCCATGTTTCCTTCTAACCATGACAATGCGTCTTGGCACTCTGTCACCATCTCATTTGCTTCTACAGCTGTTAAAATTCCACTTTTCTCAACTACAGATTGTTTGACACCATAAATGTAGCTTTCCAGTTGATTCCTCGCTTCCAATCTTCTTCTGTCCTCTTTATCTTCTTCTTTAAATATCTCAGCATCGACGACCATCTTTTCTATCTCTTGCTGGTTAAGTCTGTCAACGTTTCTTATGACTAAACTTTCAATATTGCCTGTGCTTCGATCTTGAGCAGACACACTAAGTACGCCGTTGAAATCTATGTCGAAAGTCACGTCTATCTTAGCTATGCCTCTCGGAGCTGGAGGTATACCATTGAGATCGAAAGAGCCTAATAAATTGTTGTCTTTGGTTTGTGATCGTTCTCCCTCAAATATTTCTATGGTCATCGCAGTTTGGTAATCTTCCAACGTGGTTAGCTCTTTGGTAACTCTGCAGGGTATTGGAGTATTTCTGTCTATCACTTTGAACATCATGCCTCTAGCCGCCTCCAATCCCAATGTTAGTGGTACTACGTCCACTAGCAGTAAATCATGTATCCTTTCATGCTCGTCTCCACTAAGAATGGCGGCTTGTATGGCTGCACCACAAGCTATAGCTTCATCAGGATTAATAGAAGCTGTTAATATTTTTCCGTCGAAGAACTCAATCAGCATACTCCTTATTTTTGGTATCCTAGTACTCCCACCGACGAGAATCACGTGTTCTATGTCAGTTTTCTTAACTTTAGCGTTATCCAGCGCCTTTTGTACAGGTTTCAACATATCTCTGAATAAATCCGAGCATAGTTCCTCAAATTGGTTCCTGGTTATGCGACCCTGGTAGTCAATATCGTTGCACAGAGCCTCTATCTCGACGAAGGCTTCCGAAGCTGAAGTAAGAGCCCTCTTCGCCCGTTCAGCTGCACTTTTCAATCTCCTCAAAGCTTTAGTTTTGGCTACTATGTCCGTGTGGTGTCTTTTCCGAAAATCCTCTGCGAAATATGCCACTAATCTACTGTCGAAGTCCTCTCCTCCCAACCGCGTGTTCCCTGCGGTCCCTTTGACATTGTAATTGGATTTTTCATTTATGCTTAAAACCGATACGTCCAAAGTGCCGCCTCCCAAGTCGTAGATGAGTACGTTCGTTGCTTTCTTTAAATTCTGGTCTAATCCATACGCTAGAGCTGCTGCCGTGGGTTCGTTTAGGATCTTGAGGACGTTGAGACCCGCTATGACTCCTGCGGCCCTGGTCGCTTGGCGCTGTGCATCGTTGAAATAAGCCGGTACAGTCACAACAGCATCCTTAATCTTCTCACCCAAATACGCTTCAGCAAATTCCTTCATCCTGCAAATGATCATACTGCTTATTTCCTCGGGCGCAAATTGTTTTGTCTGACCTTTATATTCTACTATGATTTTGGGCTTACCGTTATTGTTCGAAACTACGTATGGCCAGTGGTGTAGATCCAGTTGTACTCCAATGTCATCGTACCGACGTCCAATCAGGCGTTTGGTGCCAAACACGGTGTTCCAGTGGTTAAAGGGTGCCTGGTTTTTGGCTGCTTCTCCAATAAGGCGCCGGTTCTTCGTAAACGACACATAAGATGGCGTTGTTCTGTTCCCTTGATCGTTGGCTATCACTTCTACTAAACCTTCCCTCCATATAGCGACACAAGAATACGTCGTACCCAAATCGATGCCAATTGCCACCATTTCTAATAAGCAAACTAATAAGAACGTTAAAGTTTTAATCAACTTTCATGACACAAAGTTTCCGAACGTCCTTCGCAATTTAAACTGAGTGACGTCTGCGCGCGGTCCCGTATATATACCTTCGGCCAATGGGTATCGAGAATGTTCCCAAACTAGAATATTCCGACCAATCAGATAGCCCGATGTTACAGAACTTTCTAGAGCTGGGTCGCCAGGGTAATAAAACATTATTTGTGATATAATTGAGTGTAGTTTTATTTCGATTATTGTAGTTGTTTGTTTTTAATACATGTCTAGTTAAATGAATTTGATTTTGTTTTGCTTTAATAACTACACATAAAATACAGTGCGTAATGCCTATATGTCTATTTTTCGTTTCTCGTAATCGTTGCTTGTAAAATTTAAGTTAAGTGTTTATCACAAGTATATATAATGAATATATTATTTAGTAATAAATTTCGTAGAGAAAATATTAGTTGTTATTAATGTAATTTTTTTTATTAATTGTTTTATCTTTATAATGGTAATTACAATAATTAGTTCCTGTATTTTATTATGCTTAATTATGAGTAAAACATTGTGTCTAATCAAATTTAATTCTGAATTCTTAATACAATATAATTATTTTGTTTTGCAATGTTATTAAATTATTTACTATAAGATATAAATTATTAATATTAATAAATACTTATAAATCACATTTTTCATTTTCAATTTCTAATTATTAATTGATTATTCTAATAATCTTAATAACCCTATAAATGGAAAATTTCATTTGTAACCTAGCACATTCACGTAATAAATCTAAAAATTGAATATTTTATTTACGCTGGCTACCCCGTTTATTGAACCCTCAATTTAAACGTCAAAGCCACGTGTATCTTTTATCCTTCTCACGCTCACAGCTATCAAGTTCAGTTGTTTGCTTGCTATCTCGCTCGCGCTAATCCAATAATGGCGTTCAAGGTCAAGTTTGAGCAAAATAATGCTTTTCTGGAATACGTATCATTACGAACTTAGTTATATCGGAATAGAGTTTAATTTTGTGTGATGTAAATGAAAAAGGAATATACTAGAAGTTGATAGTGACTTGTTTACGAGAAGCGACGCCTCCTCAGTAAACAAAACATGTTTTTTTTTTTCACTTATAGTTAAAAAGGTTTAGTATAAAAAGTTTTTATAGGTAAATGAGTAATGGCCATGCACCCAAGACGTAATATTTCGTGGAGACAACATTGTTTTAATTATTAGAGTTGTTATTATGTACTCGGGTAACGTAATTCTAAAATGTGGGATTATCTAGCAAAAGGGACGTTATTGTCGATGGCGCTTACGTCCAACCGCGTTGCGTTTGTATTGCGGCATCTTGAACAACGGCGTAAGCGCCATCGACTATAAGGTCCCTTATCATAGTTATCATAGATACTATCATAAATTGACTCTAATTATAATAGAATACAGGTGATATTTATCTACTTATTGGAATACCTATATCTTAACAAAGTTTTTAGAGAAACCCTACAATGTAATGTAATGAGTTACTACTTCTGTTAGTAGCGTGCTATAATGTACCCGTTTCTTGTCTGTAAATTTGATAATTCTTATATTATGATTCTTATGTGTTCTTAAATCATTGCAACATGCAAACTTTGCAAGTTGATAAAAAACACTAGTACTTAGGTAAAAAAATATGTGACCGTCCATGGCTAAAGGTCCCTTATGGCAGGTATTGAGTTAAGCACAGATCCTAAATCTACATTAAATAAGCTATCTTATACAAAAAAAATCATGACTCTAAGTCCCATACTTTTTTTTATAAAAAACATTAAACTTACACATGCTAAAACTGCACTTTTGAGAAATCGTCAAAAGAAGTTTGAAATTAGTTTTAAGTGTGTTCCCATTGGAAGTTACATAGATGATGATTGATTTCGTATCTCAAGGGTTTTTTCTTTGGAACCCAGTTATTGTTTTTTTAATGTGACTTCCAGATCATGAAAAACTAGCCTTTGAAAATAGCAACACGCTCATATGGACGAAACTATTAAAAAAATATTTTTCGACTTTTCCTTTAATATGTTGTAATCAGAACCATTTTATATAGTAGAACATATTTAAGCTTCCATTTTAGGATAGAAACAAAAATCACATAGGCTACGAATTATTTTTTTTTAATTAAAATGTGATTATTATTATCAGTTACATCTTTCCTAGAACAATAACAAATTTGGTATAGTATGTTCTAAATTATATATTAATCAGTCCACAGGAGTATCACAAAAGTCTTATTATTATTCTACAGATCACACTTTTTTATTTATACACGATCAAAGTTACGTAAAAATCACAATTTCGCTCCCATACATCTGAGAAAAGGGCCCTTATGACCAACCATAGACAAAACATATTGATAATTACAATACGGCACAATATTAACATAATTTATTTGCTAATCTTGTATCAAAACAGCAATCCGAAGAAAAAATGTTATTATAAATTTTCTAAAAATATTGATCTGTTATGAGTAATTTTCATTTAAAGTTAACGTTAAATAATCCACATAGTGCCTACCTAGTGATCCCGAAAGCCGAACGAGACCACAATATCTGTGCTGTTAACAGTCCGTTACCACTAAGGAACCATTCATAAATCACGTAAGGACATTTTAGGTGATTTTTGATCCCCCTCACCTTCCCGGGTAGGGGTGTGTATGGGGGGGGGGAGTCAAAAATCACGGTCAGACCCCTTATTTATCATTGTTGGAATATGAAATTATTGCGATAACTAAATGGAACTTTTGGACCCGGGTATGTCCTTAAACTACGTTCAACAATGAGAGGTAGGGCATAGCGATGACCATCACGCTTGAATCTGGAGCAGCCCAACTGGGGAAGTACCTCCTCCTTACAGGAGACCACAGCCATAATAGCACTGCTACCTTTCAGGTCTGTAGTGTTGTATTCCTGATGGTGAGTAAGGTTCCCAGAGCTCCAACCCCCCTTAAAGGCCGGCAACGCGCTTGTGACTCCCCTGGTGTTGCGGGTGCCCATGGGCGACGGTAATTGCTTACCACCAGGCAATCCGTCTGCTCGTTTGCCGCCTATGTCATAAAAAAAAAAAAAAAAAAAAAAAAAACTACTACCAATTTATTTGACTGATCTCCATTACATCAAAAGCCGGGAAAATGAAGATTTTCGGCCAAGTGGGTATATACGGCCGAGCGAGCGTGAATGAAATTTGCAAAATCACAACTAACTGTTTGCTATGACACCCGCCATCTTTGTCTCAGTATGGATAATCAACGAAAAAAAAGTTGCAGACCTAGGCCTTTATATGAAATTCCATTTCCGTCCCCTTCAGTTGCCGCGCTAAAAAAACCATACTTCCGAGTCTATTATAAGGAATGTAAAGACGATATTTCATTGCATGTTTGAGAAAACATCATTTCGTATTCGGTTCCTGTGGCCGAGTTCACCACTGTAGCTACATGTAGGTAGGTTTTTTACGTTTTGTAGGTAATACATCTAGTGCAGAAGCCGTCTAGAGATGTTTTGAAGTCAGTCGCAAAATGTAGTACCTACACGTAAAGTAAAATTTAAAATGATCCTAGGTACTTAGGTACCCAAAGCCCTTTTTGTTATTATACTTACTTATATAACTTAAACTTGTTTATAATATCAGATTTGAGTCCCATGGATTTGCACGCATTTATAGGCTGCAGTGACTGCTTAGGTACCATCAGGACGGCCGTATCCTTGTTTGCCACTGACATAGTGTACAAAATAAGTAAAATTTGTAAACAAATACTTGTAAACAATTTGAATTATTTTATCTTTTTCATTTTTGTATGCAATTTCCCATAAGGGACCTTTTCTACTAAACTTTGAGCTCAATTTTAATAAAGAAAGAATTAACGTACACAGCTGACACCAAGGTACAAACATACCCCTATTTGTATATATTACTATTTTACATAGAACAAAAAAATGATAATTTTGAAGGGCTTTACGAAAACGCCAATATCTCCGTAACTAGAAACTGCCATAAGGGACCTTTTCTTATGGACGGTCACATATAACCTCTTTTTATTATTATTTTTTTATGACATAAGCGGCAAACGAGCAGACGGATTGCCTGGTGGTAAGCAATTACCGTCGCCCATGGGCACCCGCAACACCAGATGAGTCACAAGCGCACGGCCTTTAAGGAGGGTTGGAGCTCTGGGAACCTTACCATCAGGAACACGGCACTACATACCTGAAAGGTAGCAGTGCTATGGTCTTCTGTAAGAACGTACTTCCCCAGTTGGGCTGCCCCAGACTCAAGCGTGATGGTCATCGCTGTGCCCTACCTCTCATTGTTGGACATAGTTTAAGGACACCCGGGTCCACGTCGATATACGTCTGCTCGTTTGTCTCCTATATCATAAAAAAAAACCTAGTCCACAAACCTGTCTACCGCCGACTCGCCCCGTGATGAAGTCTGGGCTGTTGTCCAGCACCAGGTAGTCTTCAGGGAGCTGAGAGACCTCCTGGATCTCCTCGATTTGCACGCAAGTGTACAAGGTCAGGGTAGAATTCACCTTCGCCAGACGACGCCGAAGGTATGCGAGGTCGACTGGGGATTTAACATGTTACTTTTTAGCGTAGACATAGCATTTAACTTCTAAAATAAAACGAAGGTCTTCGACCAGTGTGTGTTGCCAGTGATGACTTATGGTCAAGGATCGGAAAAACGCCCGTCATTTTGTAATAATAACCCTGTTCCGTACAGCAGAGACTTTCTTATGTTAAAATAATAGTATTTTATACATTTATTGGACCATAATTTATATCAAGTGGCAAATTAATTTATGATTGACATTCCGAAATTTACTTTCGCCAATAAAATAGAATGACCAAATTTTTTTCTAAATTTTCAGTTCTGAGCCTATAACGATGTGAATTCAGGACCCATTTATGCGTTGAAAAAGTCCGTTCACAGTCTTATTAAGAGGTAACAGTACCGAAGCCCTTTCTCAGATTTGAGATTTTTGAACGACTATATCTGTCGCGCTGGCGCGCGAAGTGCCCCGCGGCCCCATCGTGCCTGTGTGTGTGGCTCACGCACACAGACTGAGCCCGCGCACTTCGGCCGCAACAAGCTACTAAGCTACTCGCTATTCTATTCATACCGGCACGCGACGCGAAAATATTGTTTGTTATAAATTTTGACCACGATTCCGTTTATTGATACTCGAGATTTAACTTTATGCAATTAAATTTTAAATCTATACTTTAACATTACAAGCTGCAACATTTTCAAAACATTTCGTAGTTACTTGAGTAAGTAGGTACCGACTCTTTAACACTTGGGTATGTTTTATTCGCTTTGCAGGCTGATGTTGCCAATTGATAGAGATAATTATATACCTATATGCAATAATAGTTTTCCGTATGGGATTGGAATTATTTAAGTACTAAATTTCATAATGCAAAAGTAACACCACCCGGTGTTACTGTGCAGTTTAGGTACATTTAGCCCGCGAGCCTGTCGGGCAGGCGTATAGCAGCCTGTAGCTTCGAACCTCCCATTAGTAGCATGTCAGGGTTTGATGATGGAATACCAGGAAAATGCTTCCTCATATAATTTCTAAAGCTATTGAGACATTTGTCTATGACCATCATCTCATAAAAAAGCGCTTGGTGGCCTAGCGGTAAGAGCGTGCGACTGGCAATCCGGAGGTAGCAGGTTCGAAACTTGGCTTGTACCAATGAGTTTTTCGGAATTTATGTACGAAATATCATTTGATATTTTACCAGTCACTTTTCGGTGAAGAAAAACATCGTAAGGAAACCGGACTATTCCCAATAAGGTCTACTTTACCCTCTGGGTTGGAAGGTCAGATGGCAGTCGCTTTCGTAAAACTAGTATCTACGCCAAATCCTGGGATTAGTTACCAAGTGGACCCCAGGCTCTCATGAGCCGTGGCAAAATGCCAGTACAATTTGCGACCTCCGGATTGCAAGTCGCACTCTCTTACCGCTAGGCTACCAGCGCTCCAAAGATGAAATTTATAGCATTATACAGGGTGTCTCATTCAGATCGGTCAGTATGGGGAAGTCTGGAACTACCTATAAGACATACAAAGATTTGTTCTTAGGAACCATGTCATCGATTTTAGGGACAAGAAAAACTGCATAGATAAAAAAAAAAACAAAACTTGTACTCTGTTCGATAATCGAACCAGGTTATTTTGGAAAAAAAAAAAATTCTAAATTATTTCCGTTTGGATATGGATTGTATTGGTTATAGGCAGCAAAAGTTACGATGAAACATGATGTCTCAAATGAATAAAATGCACTGTAATTTATCTTTTAATTTTATTTTTACAACTGGGGTCGATTCCAAAACTGAACACATTTTTTTTTAATCCATTTATGCTGTTTTTCTTGTCCCTAAAATCGATGACATGGTTCCTAAGAACAAATCTTTGTATGTCTTATAGTTCCAGATTTCCCCATACTGACCGATCAAAATGAGACATTCTGTATACATATAATTAAGTAATTTAAAAAAAAACTTATAAATAGTAAACCTGTCCGCTACTATGACATGGGCCTCCCCCATAGTCTGTTATAAGCAGCATGAGGGGTTCTGATAGAGTAAATAATAATGTTTCAATAAATAAATATTACTGGACATTCTTACACAAATTGACTGAACCCCACGGTAAGCTCAATAAGGCCTGTGTTTTGTGTGAGTACTATATATAACGATATATGCAAATAATTTACCTATAATAATTGTTCAATGAGAAAATGCATTTTATGTTTGATTTTTTATTGTACTTACTGTCGTGTTATTGGATCTGCTCGTATTAGCATCTATATATATACAGTGGTTCTCATTTAGATCGGTCAGTATGGGAAATCTGGAACTATAAGACATACAAAGATTTGTTCTTAGAAACCATGTCATCGATTTTCGGAACAAGAAAAAATGCATAGATGGATAAAAAAAATGTGTTCAGTTTTGGAATAGACACCAGTTGTTAAAATTAAAATTACAAGATATTGGATTACAATGCATTTTATTCATTTGAGATATCATGTTTTATGGTAACTTTTGCTGTCTATAACCTACACATTCCATTTATCCAAACGGAAATCATTGAAAGTTTTATTTTCCAAAACAACCTGGTTCGATTCTCGAACAGAGTACAAGTTTATTTTTATCTATGTTTGCAGTTTTTCTTGTCCCTAAAATCGATGACATGGTTCCTAAGTACAAATCTTTGTATGTCTTATAGGTAGTTCCAGATTTCCCCATACTGACCGATCTGAATGAGACACCCTGTATATAAACGTTAGTCCTGACTGACTGATCGACGCCCTGCCCAAACCGCTTAACTTAGATATCTGATTTATTCATAATAGGTAGTTTATGTATCGCAAGGACTCACTTAGAAGGGATTTTCGGAAATTACACCATTGAGGGAGTAAAAAGGGATTGTAAAATTTTAAGCGAGAGACTTGAAATTTTGTGTAAACACTCGTTATTGAAATACAAGAAATGACATATCAACGTTTTTTAAAATTCATCCCCTAAGGGGTCAAAAACGGGGGTTAAAAGTTTGTATGGAGAAGGAGTCAAATGTCAACTGTTACAGGTATTCTTTACTGTTAAAGCTAGTATAGTATATTTTATAGACTTCTCACTACTACATGCAATACAATTGACATTGTTACTTCAGTAACATTTACTTGTTCCTGTTCTTCAGAATAGTTATTCCGATGGCATTAACTGTACCGAAATTCGGTTTATCGATAACCCATTACATCACTAGATCGTCGACATTCAATGTCGACTATTGCTCATGACTATTTGACTGTGTACATATTTAGTAGATTGCCTACCCCTCCAAAAACAGTGCGATAGGGACAACTGCAGCTCAGGCGAAAAATCCCGCGTAAAAATCTCAAAAATCGAGGTTTGGCTCTCGACGTTTTCCTCCTCCAAAACTTAACCAATCTGAATAAAATTTTTGGAACAGAATGATGAAGAGTTATTCTGTGTCGGTACGTTTTGCTTTTTGTGTTTTATGCTATATTATTTGAATAATAAGTGAATGTTTGCGAGATAGTTGAGTGAGCCGTTTTTAGCAATGTTTACAGAGCTCTAAGTCTTAAAAAAACTAAAAAATCCAAAAAAACGAAACATACCGACACAGATATCGATGATATCAATCTGTGCTGAAAAAATCACTGCTCTAGGGTTAAAAACCAGGGAGGAAACAGTCGAGAGCGTTTGTATGGAAAATTGCATACTACCGTTTCCTCTTAAATAAAATATATTAACATCATAAAATAAGGAAGTCTTTGCTGTACGGAACAGGGTTATATTTTCGAAATGACGGGCGTTTGTCCGATCCTTGCTTATGGTGTTGAAACGTGGGCTTACTATGGGCCTCATGAGAAGGCTCAAAGTCACCCAAAGAACAATGGAGAGGGCTATGTTGGGAGTGTCCCTGCGTGATCGCATCAGGAACGATTTCATCCGCAGTAGAACCAAAGCTACCGATATAGCGCTCCGGATCGCCAAACTTAAGAGGGCGGGGCACATTGCGCGCAGAACCGATGGCCGTTGGAGCGGAAAGGTTCTGGAGTGGCGACCACGAACTGGAAGACGCAACATAAGTAGGCCTCCCACAAGGTGGACCGTCGCCTTAGTTAGAGTCGCGGGATACCGCTGGATGTGGAAGGCGCAGGATCGGTCTTCTTGAGTCGTTCTGGGGGAGGCTTATGTCCAGCAGTGGACGTCTTTTGGCTCACATGATGATGATGATGATGATACCATTTAACTTAGATTTAACTAGACGGAGTAATAAAAATATCACGATAGAAAGGGATGGTCTTATGTAACTTTCCATAGGTGCAGGCCCGGTACCGCGAACGTCGAAGTTCGTATATTACGGGCATCTTTCTCTTTTACTCCAATTAAGGATCTCATGAGAGTGACAAAGACAATCGTTCGAAATGTACGAATATCGTTGTTTGCGGTAGCGCCGCAGAGATGGCGCTATTTTCGTCCGTCCTTGTCATAGTCTCACATATTTTTGTTCCCCTCGAAAATGAACCCTTCAGAACTGTCAAAGTTGGAGGGGAACAAACAAATACAATTGGAGTTTTCTTGGGTTTTCAACCAAAGCGAAGTTGCGGTAATTAATACATATATAATAGTGTCCTTTAAAACAAAACTATAGTGAATTGAGATGATGACACATGTTGAAATTTGCTACGATTTCTAATTAAATGGATAGAAAATGTGCAATGTATCTTAAAACAGTGAAAATTGGAAGAATCGATTGAAATGATCCAAAGATACGAGACCTCAACATTTCAAAATTTTTACATTTTTTTAAATGCAAAATTAAAAAAAATGAAGGTACCATTTCATTTCTTACATTATACTTAAATAAAAATTGTATAACAACTATATACATAAACGCAATATTTCACGGTCAAAATAGCAAAATCATTACTTTTCCATACTTTAAAGAGGGCGACAACGTAGCCGTGACGTCACCGTTAAGTATCATTTTGTAGGTAGCGTTTCGAGCGGGTAGTGCAAATGTAAGAATTTGACACTCATTTCTGACTTTTGGGTAGCTTTTACGCCATATCATACCAATCAGAGAACGTAATTCTTAATTCATATCATATCTCAATACATAAGGTGTTTTATAGTTCCTACTTTACAATTATTAAAAGACAATATTTAGGCCGTGGGAACAACCTCAAATTGACTTTGGAAACCCCTAAACAGCCATTCCCGGTGTTTATGAACGATCGATTATTGCCATTGGAAATAACCTCAAAACACAAAATAACAATTGTACAAAAATATTAAGGAAAATCCATTTATTTCCTTGATATATGTATATTTAATATGATTAAGATTGAATTAATTTTATTATGCATACCAATTAGCTTCAGAATAGTTTTATAGTTAAAATTTGTTGGCTAAATATGCAAGTATTTAAAACGTCACATTTCGAAAAAGGAATACTTACAGAAAAAAACTGAAACGCGGAACAAATTTGATTGTTTATTTGGATTTTTTCCATAATAACTAATAGTAATATTTAGCCAAATTCTTAATTGTGAAATTGTATAATTTACGATGTCGTCATCATCATCCGATGAAGAGGTATTAACGCCTAAATCCAGAATTGAGTAGAAAGAGGTGGTGTAAAATCTATAGCCGCCGAATTCGCCGAAATCAAGTGGAATTTATTCTAAAGCATACGAAACTTTTATGGATTGCATAACTGGAAAACAATTTACATCGGAAGGCGTGTTTCTGTTATATTTTGATGAAATATCAAAGAAATATCAACCGTCATCACTTTGGAGTATTTAAACTATATTATATTCCATGCTCAAAACCACACTGCAAATAAACCTTAACATTAACGGTATAAGTACCTGTCTTACTTTTTATTCTTTCTATTAATAAATATTGTGATTGTGTAGAATATAGCTGTTTTCGAAGTGAAAAACGTCGTGTTTAACGTGGGACTAAACAGCCATAAATGACTCTCGAACTTCATAAACATCTCGTGTCCCTTGTTGAACAATCTACTATTGTTGAACTTACAATTTGTGCACGTCTTATTAATCAGGTATCTGACGACTCCATTCGGCCATTTGCGTTGCTTGTAAAACTCTTCGTTTTCTTTTGACAGCGTAACATTCTGGCCGTGAGCCCTGAAACTCGGCCATAGACATTTTATATAAACTAGAACCGACAACTAGGTTACGTTCCGTTATAGATATTGTTACAGAGACGAGTTAGAGACAGCATCGAAGAATAGTAAATTACATCAGAGGCCGGGAAAATGAGGATTTCCGGCCAAGTGGGTATAGTGGGTCGGAGAGTGATACGAGGCCGGGAATCCGTTTTCATGGCGAGGCATGTATAGTGCTTTTCTCAAACATATTGTATGTTAAAATGAAAAAAAAAATGTTTCAAAAAATGAAATTTGCAAAATCACAACTAACAATGAAATCGAAATGTAACGGTATTCCTACTGACACCCATCTGCAAAGCCATCAACTTCTGTTTTCGGACAGGATGCTATATGGGCCTTGATCGCTTTGATCACTGCTGGTGTTCTTACTGAGCGTGGACGGCCAGTTCTTTTTTTTTTCTCAACACAATAGTACGGTACACAAACCTAAGCGTTAATAGTTATTTGTTATACAAGGGTGCAAAATTGTATTTTAACTGCGAGTGTGGGATTGAAACTCGAGCAAGCGAATGGATTCTATAGTTTAACCACGAGCAAAGCGAGTGGTTTTAAAATAGAATCCTGAGCGTAGCGAGTGTATCAATACACGAGAAGTAAATTACAATTGCACCCGTGTGTAACACAAAACTTTTCCCCTCACTACAGCGAGGAAAGTGAAACATGCAAAAAAACGTTTTGAAATATCATTGACTTTTTCTTTGCGTTTAGATACATTCAACATTTTTATAAAAGGTGCCTTTAGCTTGGTTAGCTTGTGGTGGCCAGTACGATTTTCGAATGTTCTACTTCGATTTTCAACTCGGTGCGTTAGCGAGGCTCGCCCGCGCCCGCCGCCGCCGCCGCGGGGGTAAGTGAGCTGTACTTTGCAAATTTAGACTTTAAAACCATGGCAATAAGAGCTATGAGAAGTCAACTTACTTTAATAACTAGTGGATAAAATACGTTTTTACCCTCTCGTATTAAAGGATAAACAAGCGCTTTACGAGCTAGTGAGGGTAAAATTTAATTTTTTGAGCAACTTGAAAATGGTACTAGGCGAGTGCCCATAGCGGTGCAACGCTAAAACAGCTATTCGGTTTTCTTTCAATGTCCACTCCATCGTGAGAAATCGCAGCAAATGACTGATTTTTGTTTTAAAATAATTGTCAGACATTAAAAAATGGAATACAAAAACATTTTCTTAAAATTATGCTCTAAATTTAAAAATAACGTGCCAGTGACAGGATTTTAGGACCGACTAAGTATTAAAAATTAACATCAGCTGTTTGCTATGACACTCGCCATCTTTGCCTCTGTATGGATAATCGTCGAAAAAAAGTTACTTAACAGGCCCTAGGCATGCAAAGTTATATGAAATTCCAATTCCGTCTCCTTCAGTTGCCGTGCCCAAAAAACCATACTACCGAGTCTATTATAAGGACTGCGTCAGTTAGTCAACGTGAACGGCTAATGATTATGCTCTTCGTTACGGAGTGAAACATGTCGAGCAATATTCAACTTATAAAATCGTGAGTTATCCGTTTCTATACAATTAATATGGGACTTACGTCAAAATTCGAATATAGAACGCGAACATTCTTGTAGGATACAGTTACTCACCTTTGGCCAGGCTTTGGTTGATCTATAGGAATTTCCTCGAATTCATGATGTGACTTTTCATCGGACTCCTCACTCATTGGTGGTTTTGCCTTCTCCCCATTTCTGTCGTGCAAAAAAAAACTTAATATACAATTGTTCCGAGCCTCGGGATGAGACTTGAGTTCAGTGTACGCTTTGTAATTCATATTTAACGAAAACAATAATTAATATATCCCAAATTGCGAACGATTATTTTTGTCATCTTAATTGGAGTTAAACAGAAAACCTGCCAGCCGAAAATAATAGTACATTACTACAGAGGCCGGGAAGGAAGGGGTTGCCGGCCGAGTACTTATATTTAGACGGCCGAATGCAGTGAGGACGGATTATTAAGAGGACAAAAATTCCTTTTCACGCCGAGGTATATAGTGCTTTTCTCAAACATGCAATACAATAATTAAAAATAAACATGCCAAATTAAACAGCAAAATCAACGAAAATTTGATTTTTTTTTTTAATAGGCGTAAATGTCATAAAATCACCAATATTTTTTTAATGGCCAATCTCCAAGATGTCACAAATCTATGTGATATGTCATTTAAAAACAGGATCTTACCGGCCTTAGGCCGGCAATGTCAACCTTAACGACCTCTAGTGCCTCTCGCCTAGCCAAACCTGCAACCACATACTTTGAAGCCTATAAGGAACATAATGTCAATATTGTAGTGCACGTTTGAAGAAATAAAATTTTGCTCACCTCCCGTCATTTTTTTGTTCACGTTTGGGAGGCTCCTCGGATCCGTCCTGTGATTTATCTTCAGACTCCTCGCAGCGGGACTCGAACCCACAACCACTGGATCACTAACCTCGTGCACTACCAATTGTGCTATTCGAGTACCGCTTGGACTAGTCAAATTTTTCTACTTTATCCTTCCTGGTATACGTCATTACGGGTGACGTGTAGCGACATCTACCGAAAGATCTTTCTATTTAAATATCGATGATATGCGAATACCTTTCATCAATCTTCTCTTCCTTTTCCTCTTCAGCTGTAGAATATATTTCGGCAGTTTCTTCAGAATTTGGCATAACCGGTCGTTTTTTAAACCTTTAAGATGAGATATTTTATGATGAAAATGTCAATTTTAGCTCTTTTAACGATAAATTAAAATTGGCATAGGGCGAGTCACCGTCTGCCGGAAATAAAATTGTATACCATTCTATTAGGCAAGCGTCCGGTTTTTTATCCAATAGCCCAGTAGCTAGTCCATCCTTTCCACCCAATAGCCTAGTTCTAGATTCCATTAAATTCAATAGTCCTTACACCATGGCGGGTGCTGTCTCTGTGCGCGTCCCGATACTCATCCGCTTGGTATAACCCTTACATTTCATTAAAATTGTTTCGAAAGGGCCTCTGCGCGTTGGCTCGATCCGGCTCCGCGTACGCCTCCCAAATGTCCAGAACACCATTGTTCCGTGTACGGAAAAGACAATATTACTTAGATAATAATATCTACACTACTCACCTTCCAATATTTGGCTTACGAAGTTTCGGAGTCGACTCAATGTCCACATAGTCTGGATCTCTCGTGGGCCTTTTCCTTTTTTTATCTCTAAATACAGAACAAATTAATATCTTCTATATATATGAATAAAAGAAAGTTGTGTTAGTTCCGGCCTTTATAACTCGAGAACGGCTGAACCGATTTGAATTTTGGGTTCGTTGTGATCGAATTGGCCAATAGTAAGCTTAAAAAAGAAAAAAAAACAATCAATCAAAGATACCCCATATATAGACTTTCAGGCGGTACAAAGTTCGCTAGTTTTATATAAAAAATATGTAATTTGGTAAGTTTTATGTTTTTTTCTGGTTAGTATCACCAGCTGATTCGATTTATGCAATAAAAAAATAGGTCCCATAAAATTCCATACATTTCTGAATTTCCTATTATGTTACCTCCATAGAAAATATATAGAAAAAATGTAACACAATAGGAAAAAAATCTTTGAGACACATTCTTTTCTTGCATAAATCGAATCAGCTCGCGATTTTGACAAGAAAAAACATAATATTTACAAAAATATTTGAAGTCGAGAAAAGTGACAAAAATTTTAAGAAACGCTCAGTTGCGACTTAGGTCGGATACAGTATGAAGCAATCTCTAATTTCAAATTTTGAAATAAACACTTCTGATCCTTTATTTCAGCCTATTTGGGTTAATGAAGAACAAAGAAAAAACAAACAACAATACAAAAGTTTCGTATTGATAATCAGCAGCGCTACCGCGAACCATGATGTTGGTATCGGACGATTGTCTCTGTCACTCTTATGATGCCTTAATTGGAGTAAAAGAGAAAGATGCTCGAAATATACGAACTTCGATGTTCGCGGGCCAGGTTAGCAACGTCATTTGACGTTGTCATATACTTCTTGACTATGATTTATTTGAGATTGCTCACCTGAAAGGGTTAAAAGTTTATGGAATTCGCTCCCTTCGTCTGTATTCCCGGCAAGATATAATTTGGGTCTCTTCAAGTCAAGAGTGAATAGGCTGTTACTGAACCAGCGTGCTACACCTTCGACCTCGTCGTCACTTACCATCAGGTGCGACTGAAGTCAAACGTTGGTCAGTCTTGCATAAAAAAAAATATATATATCGCACCAATCGATCCGCCACTTTCGCACCTACTTGTTGGAGCGTAACATATATTGTGACTTGATAAAATTCGGACCATGTTAGGCTAGTAGGTTAGCAAAACTGCACTTCTGCTAAGCGTGGCGTCTTCTCTCTTTTTTTTAATAGGTAGTTTTTGCCGCTGGAGTAAATAAAGATCTGGCTTTTAACAAAAGCCATAAACATTTTTGAAAAAAAAAGTAAAAATGTCGCTCACCCCTCATCACTGCTTTGACTATCATCCTGCTCGGACTCCGAGTTGCTTCCACGTCGACGGGCAGACTTGGTCTGAGTATTTTCTTCCATACTCTCCCTTTAACACATTATGAGTAAAGTCCTATTTCTGTACTAATTACGCGAAAATTTCTAATCATAATCCTTCCCGCAATCACCATGGCATTTGGTTGACCAAATTGCACTTGAGTGCTTAAGTCGATTTTTTTTAATTCGTTCGTCCACTGGTGTACAGAGGATCGCCAAAATCGTAACTCGATAATTGTTTCCTGTGTTCCTTCTCTATCCTGCTAATACTATAGTGATTAAGAGGCAGATAGGTGAACGAACGAACGAATTGGGTCGCGGTAGAAAAAATTAACAAACCTTCCAAAAGGGCCGTTCCAAAAGATCTTTGTAGTTTTGTAGATATGGAACTCATGTCAAAATTCGAATATAAAACATGTTTATACACTGCTACTACATAGGCATTTAGTTAAAACGTTTTCTAGCTATAGCGATATACATAGGTGATTGTCGATGATCCATTGCGTTTCAAAGCAAGACCTGCTATCAGTGGATTATATATTTTAGTGTGTCTAAGACAGTCAATCCTTTCGTAAGATTACGAATAAAATATACAAGTGCATTGGTCGCGTGATTCGCATGACACGATGCAAGTAGGTATCCACTATTTTTCACAAAATATCCCGTATTATTTTCCATTTGGGGTAAACCCATTTCGACTTATTCTATTTAGAATCATGAGCATTTTCGAAAAAATTCTAAATTTTGCATAAAAAATTTAACTTTCTGCGTTATTCTCACAGGGACAATAATGAGTTCATTCTGAAATGTAAATTTTTAGGACATTTTGACAAAAATGGCTGACGATTGAGTTGAATAGCAAAATAGCAAAAACTACTTCAGGTTCATTTTGTTATGGAAAACGAGCCTTACTAAGAAAATAAAACTAATATTTCACTTAAATGATTTATTGATATAAATCTCACCTGTTTGATGCTTCAGGGGCACCGAGTTTCGACTGTTTCCCAACTTCAGAATCCATCATGAAGCTTTTCAAATCTTCATTTACAGCTATTTCCAAAGCTTGTCTTTTGCTTCTCTGAAGAGGCGCGCTAGTAGCATTTTGAGGCTGTTCCGAAGTGTCGTGTGCCCTAAATTGGGCGTAAAAAGGCGGTCGAGAGGGCCCTCCAAGGTGCCTAGTATACTGCCGAATATACGGCTGATGTTTTGTACTTGGATACGGTATACCATGCTTGGTGGAATAGAAACTTTTTTGACAGCCATTATTACAACGCATAATCTGGTATTTTTCTATAGAATCTGACTCGGCACAGAATGTTGTCATATTATTAATTGCACTGCTAACCATGTCTTTCGCATATTCAGCTACGACTTGTACAACTCCATGAATATCAGTTACTTCAGCGGTTGATCTTAGTGCTGTTTTAGTTTGATTACAGTATTTAATTCTAGTTTTCATCAATGCCTTATTGGAGAGTTGATAAACATCTTCAACTATCTTTTGGACTTCTTCTTCAATGTCCAGATCGATTAAAATCTCTTGTAATTCTTTTGTGTTGTTTATTGGAGGGGTAATGTTAGGGTTGAGTCGTAAGCTCCTAGTTGCGTCTAGGTCTACAGATCTTTTCCTTCTGTCAGTGAGTGGGACTCCAGGGTACATGTGGCAAAGCTCCAGCTTCTCTTGTCTGTCTCTCTCTCTGCACTCTGCCCCGTATATTATTTCGATCTTGCGTAAGTCTAGGTCGCTAGGTCCGTTCCATTTTTGTTTCGTGTCACGATCCTTTAAAAAGAGTTTTAGTATTTTAATATAATCACTCGTGCTTATTATGTGCTTTTGTTTATTAATACAGGTGAACGTCATATAAATAGCATGATGCCAAAATGTGAGAGTCGTTTCTTGCAGAAAAAGCATATTATTCTGTCACACATTTTCTTACGGACCGCCATACGAAATATAAATTATTTCCTAAATTATATTATAAGTCGAATTTACAAAGTAACAGTTGAAATAGATAACAAGATAACACATACTTAAGATAAATCGACGAGGACCTCTGGTGTTCGTGACGGGATCCCATCTCGAGCACCGGAGGTCCTCGTCGTTTTTTCTTAAGTATGTGTTATCTATTTCAACTTTTAATTTATATAGTAGTATTACTACTTAAAAAAAAAATCAAAGCAAATCAGAATATTTCATAAAAAATAATTTGATTTGTTCTTAGTTTTACAATGTAACTCTAGGTACATATTAGTACATTCTGAATATTTGAATGATTGCCTTTCGGGGTGATATTTAGATATTTTATATTACAAGTAACTATTATTATACAGGGTTTTAAAAGAAATCCTCGTGGTCCGTTTAAGCGCATATCCGGTATCGAATCGAGATCACGGAAATCATACCAATTTTAATACCAATAGCCTGACTTTTATGTCACCAATGATACATATATACGTGTATCATTTGGATCGGTCTGGCGAACATGTTCATAAGAGCATAAGCAGATAAAATCGTCAATATATGCCAGATGTGTCTGAAACAAGTCCGGCGGATGAAAGCTACGGATGATGCTGAAACGGACGGATCATGCTGATTCCGACGGGCCATGCTGAATCCGAAGGCCATGCTGAATCCGACGGACCATGCTAAATCCAAAGGACCATTCTGAATCCGACAGATCATACCGAAACGGACGGATCATGCTGAATCCAAAGGACCATGCTGAATCCAAAGGACCATGCTGTTATCCGACGGATCATGCCGAAACGGACGGATCATGCTGAATCCGAGACATAACCAGCGGGCACATCTGTACGTGAGGCCAGACAGTTCTCCCTGAAATTCATCATCATCATTTCAGCCGTAAGACGTCCACTGGACATAGGCCTCCCCGAAATATGATTCTATCAACGCCCCCCAGTTGCCATAGTCGCCACGCTTTTCAGGCGGGTTATCGACCGTAGTAGCGGTCTCGACAGATTCAGAGATTACCTTAAATATAATGGTCCTGTGTCCATTCTTGCTGTAGTCCCGATCCCCAAAATGCATGACGCTGTGAGCGTCGTAGGGCAGCGCGCGCAGAGCCGCGGGCAGGGCGACGTCTTTAGTGAACAGCGGTATGGCATCTGAAACAACACGATATAGCGTCTATTATTATATTATTTATTTTATAATTCTTTATTTATCTTCTTTCTTAGATTAGGTTTTTTTACAATATTTTTATAAAAGTAAAATATAAAAATACATCTAAAACATATCAAAACAATAAAAACATTATAAAAAACCTAACCTAGCGTGCCGCCGGCAACGGGGCAGGGCCCAGGCTGCCGGTGGTTAGGGCTGCAGAGAGAGGAACCGTCGGACTATGCGCACCGTGTCCAGGATTACCTTCTGAATCTGACCCTTGATCCAACCACAACCACGTAGCGAGAGTCTCTCAAGATGTTGGTCGAGACTCTTCGCTATGAGACCGTTCGCGGAAACAACTATCGGTACAATTATTATTTAATATAATTATCAAAAAATGTGTCATACAATGGTTTCTGAATATGGCCCCATAAAACTCTACAACGAGTTTGACCATGGTATCGACGACAGACTAGGTAAGTAGATAATTTTTATACGTGCTAATTTAACAATACTATGATTAAAGTATAGGCAGTGTATGAAAGTGTTTATATAACAGTCCTTTGAAAATTCTCTTTCGTTTTTCACTTCTGATAACTTCAGGCAAACTAGGTATTCATTATATATTATATAGCCTCTTTCAGTATGTGAGAAAACGTTGTTCGATTTTTTAATATTCTATCTATTTTTCTTATTCTCTGCATATCTGTTTGCCAGTCGGCAAAGGCCTCCTCCAGCCTTCTCCACTCGTGTCTGTCTCTTGCTATTCTGATATAACACCCCATTCGTACGCAGATATTTTATAATGATTTTATATAGCTTTCAGGTTAGTTTACTCTAACACTATTATAAGTCCCTTAAAAAACTCTAAGTTCTAAATTGGCGGGTATATTGATTTTACCGACGCTTAAATGTTACTTGGGATACTCTGTACCAGGTTATCCCTGCAACCTCTCGGATCTCATCATCCCGTCCCTTAGATTGGTGTCCAATGTTTCTTGTGCACCCTATTGGGGTCCATTTGGTTACTCGCTTGTTCCACTTATCGCTTCCTCTTGCTAGCTGGCCTGCCCATTTCCATTTTTGTCTTTTTATCTTCATTGTTATATATTGGACAGGTTTTAGCTCTAATGGAGGTATTTCGCACCCTATCCGCTTTTCGAAGTTCGAGCATACTTCTCTCCATGCTGTGCTGTGATATAGCGTCTTGCTGGAGTCTTCTCAGCGGGCTGGGGTTAGCGTATCAGCGAACAAAACTCTCATCACACACGATTGGTTGAGACCGCCTCAACCAATCTCGCTGGAAGCGAAAACTCAGTAAGAGTATTCCAGTAGTACAAGTCAAGTCTGGTGCGGAAGGGTCCTGGATTTTTCCCAGGTTACCTTCCCCCGACAAGTCCACTCTAACATTCCAAACGGTTTATTTTTATGAGAGGTAGAGCACAGCGAAGTATACGATCACGCTTGAATCTGGGGCAGCTCAACTGGGGAAGTACCTCCTCCTTACAGAAGACCACAGTCATAATAGCACTGCTACCTTTCAGGTATGTAGTGTTGTGTTCCTGATGGCGAGTAAGGTTCCCAGAGCTACAACCCCCCTTAAAGGCCGGCAACGCGCTTGTGTCTCCCCTTGTGTTGCAGGTGCCCATGGGCGACGGTAATTGCTTACCACTAGGCAATCCGTCTGCTCGTGTGCCGCCTATGTAATAAAAAAAAACTACGAGTAGATAGATTTGCGTAAGATTTTTTCTTTTTTGACTAATATTAAGTAGACTATAAGTTATTTTTAAAAGTCGTAGAACAAATGTTGCTACGTTTGTGGTGTGGAAACCATGCCTAATTTTAGCTTCCTCTAGCTAGATGGTAAAGTTACTGCTCTTATTACAGGCCTCACCCGATATATGAATAATTTACGTAACACAGAAATTGTGTCACATTGCTGCGAATGTGGCGCCGGAGCGTATAAACAAGACAGCACTATGGAAACGCAAAGTGCTCTTTCCCACGTCGTCGCCTCATCTAAAATTTGCAACAGTCTGACATCCGATAATTAGGGTTTGGGGTACGTATAAAGAAATTACGATTCACCTAGTTAGTCAAATAAAATGTGCAACAAATTATTCATTAGTTAACAACACTTTATTACTTTTATTAAGTACATTTAATTATAACTTCTTTATCATGAGACTGTCATAGTAAACATAAATATCTTATCTTATCGATCAGTCCAAGGTTCGAATTTAGATGTTTTGACATTAAATTTTCTATATTCTTTTCTAATTGTTTAATTACACTGTGCCTGTGGGGATTATACAATACCACATAATAAAATAGCCATCAGTTTTGTTATAGTAGGTATACATACCTACCTACACAGCATTAAGATTAAACACAAATTTAAACAATACTTACGTATTTGATAATTCTTACAGATTTAACCTTTAGTAAAATGTAGCGTAGAACCAACATTTAAAAATCATTTTGAAATAGTTTAGTTTATTTTTTTTTCTTGCATAATTCGTGTAATTTAGTGAAATAGTTGTTATACAAACTATTTATCTTATTGTGTTATTACTGTTATATTATTAAATTAATGAATTAGTTTTAGGCGATAAAAAATTATCGGTCTATAAGGTGACGGCACCAGTAATGGACAAGAAACTAATCATGAACTTTAGTGCTTATTTCAAAGGAGTGTTGTGCATTTCTTGGGACATATTCAATTTATAACTTTATGATTTTTGAAATAAGAACTAAGTGTCCATCATTAGTGCCTGTCAGCTAAAAGTGTCCAACATTGGTACCATTACCTTACGGATCTATAAAAAAACATCCACTAAGAGAGTCCTGACTGGCTAGTGGAAGTTAAACTATAGACTCCCAAAAACGAGGTGACTGGAAAAGTTGAAGGGAGACCTTTGCCCATCACAGTGGAACACTATATAAGCTCCAAATATTAATAAAAATAAGACCTAACAAAGAATAGTACGTTCCTTGAAGCATTAGCTACATAACAATTTATTAGTTACAGTAAAGTTTACAACACAATATTTGATCAAAACACGGCTCTACTTGCGATATTACGCCGCCAACGTTCGCGATGTAAAATTGCTGACATCACACATTCGCGCGAGTAGCGAGACGAATGGCGAGGCGAAACGCGAGCACGCATTTGTAGGCGGACGTCTCGCTATTCCTCTCGTCCGTCGCATCGCGTTTTTGTATAGCCAAAGTCTCGTCGAAAGTTTCGACGAATAGCGAGGCGAGTGACGAGCCAGCATGTCTAAAAGCGGTGTTACAAAACAAGCCAAACACAAACTCTACAACACTATTTTATGCAAATGACATAAAGCCAGTATAGGTACAGCCGTAGGATCTTCCGGAAGATACCCAGCAGCCCCAGCGATGTCCAAATGAGTATACTTCACGTTCTTGTCTTCCAGACCTCCCACTTTAATCAGGAACCCGGCGGCGAGCTGGTGATGACGAGCCTTCACTTCCACGTCCACTTGTATAAGATCTTCGCCCTTGCATTTCCCTTCGTTAACGGATAAATCTTCTGGTCTTATGACGGAGACTTCTATGCCTTCTGCGAGCCTGGTACCGCTGAACTGAAGACGGGTCGAATGGTTGGTTGCTCTAGCAGCGTGGTTATCCATAGCAGCTACATGTGCTCCGTAGCTAGCGCGTGCATGCCCAGTCAAGGTTGCTATGGTATAAATATGCGGATTGATAGTATTGTTAGCGATTTCTCCCATCTTAAACAGTGCATCAGCCATCGCGAAGCGCCCTTCCGCGTCAGAGTTCGTCACTCGTACAGTCTTCCCGCTTTTCGAGACTATCAGCTCATCTGCCACGTAGGAATCTGATCCTACAGAGTTCCTGCAGAGACAGAGAACACCCACAACCTTGAGGTGTGTTGGTTTAAGTATGGAACAGGCTTTTAAGAACCCAGCTATAGCTGCCGCTCCACTTTTATCTCTTGACATGCCAGCCATTCTACCTGATGTCTTAACGTCAGCGCCACCTGTGTCGTAAGTCACTCCTTTACCTACTAACATTAGAGTTTCTGTGACTCTAGCTTCGTTAGTAGGATTGTATACAATCTGAAGTACGCGAGGCTTATGTCTGTCTACATGATTGGACGCTCTAGAGACAGCTGCCAAAAGGGGGTATTCTTCTGCAATACGTTTTTCATCATCGATAGCGGTTACTACAACGTTACTGCAGCCCGCAAAGCTTTTCTTTACATATTCGACTATATTTCTCGGTGACATTCTTTCAGGATCTCCTCCAGCGATATCTCTTGCAACAATTCTAGCAGTTTCTAAAGCAATAGCGTTGCTTATAACTTTTTTAAAGGCGTCCGTATTCTGCTCAGCATGGAAGCCGATTTTGTAGAAGTTATTACTTTCTCCACGTTCAACGACATGTAGAGGTTGGTACAAAGCTTCAAAAGCTCCGAGGATAGCTACTAGTTGTCCATCGGGATAGTCCACGCACTCAGGTATGATTAGTAGTGGTTTCTTTATGCCAGCACTCAGGGCTCTTAAAACTCCTTTCTTCGCGGCTTCTTTAACAACTTTTATATCATGATATGGTGTTATAACCCCCGTCGGAGCCAATATGAGTCTTTTACCACTGACATATTCGCAGTTCCAAAGAGTGCACTCTTTGTGAACATGTTTGTCTAACTTGGTTATTTCTTTGACGAAGCTGCCGATGTCTCTTGAAAGGGGTACGTTTTTTTCTTCCGGGTACAAAACGAGTATAACTCCATCGTAGTCGACGGACTGTATGTTTGTCTCAACAAATACATTCTTCTCAAACTTGTACGGCCCGAGCGTCATGTTGTCTTCTAAACTGACATGCAACAACTGATACGTGATATTAATTACAACATTTATAACATATTGTGTTGGAGATAAGTTTGTCGCGTTATTATCAGTGATTACCTAAGACATGTTTGATATAAATATTAAGCCAATTAAAGCCTGCATTCCCTCAAATCCTACTGCTACAATGTAATATAAATCATGCCTCGTAACTGGGGGGCCATTTTCGATTGTCTAGGACTCGACTCGTGACATTTTAAACTCTGTGAGAAACTACAAGACTTTACTTTAGAAATTATGATAGAAATTGATTATCGTTAACGCCAACCCGTGAGCCAAGCGTGGCGACTACGGAAACTACCTCCTAGATGATACAAGTCATATTTGGGGGAGGCCTTTGTCCAGCAGTGGGCGATTTACGGCTGAAATGATGATTGAATGATTATCGTAAGTATTGAAATTGTATATTTCGTGCAAAAGTAATAGTGAGAAAATTTTATGCGAACGCAACTTCGCCAGAAATGGCCACGGCGGGCATATAAGTATGCTCGAATACAAACTTCGTTCGCGGTACAGGCCTTGACTTTTTTTTTATGATATAGGAGGCAAACGAGCAGACGGATTGCCTGATGGTAAGCAACCACCGCCGCCCATGCACACTCGCAACACCAGAGGAGTCACAGGTACGTTGCCGGCCTTTAAGATCCCTATACGCTCGGAAATACTGCACACGACAATTTATTCCAGAGTTTTGCTGTGCCAGGCAGGAAGTTTCGAGAAAAACGCACAGTTGAGCACTGCCAACCATCTAAGTGGTGATGATGGAAGTGTTGTCGTGTAGAGCGCTGGCGGAAGGAAGCAGCTGGGATTAATCCGAACAATTCATTCAACATTTACTGTTGTATGGTGGACTTTACAGGAAGCTACGAGGCGGCAGCGGCCCCGGGGCTCTCGGTTGTTGGCCAAATAGTGGCGAAACACGTTTAACATAAATTCTTCATTAGCCGCATAGGCAATAATTCTGCATTAGATCACTGCATAATAAGATAGCAATCCATATACTTTATACTAATATTACAAATGCGAAAGTAACTCTCGTCTGTCTGTCTGTTATCCCTTCACGCTTAAACCGCTGAAGCAATTGGGATGAAATTTGATATGCAGAGTTTGAGCTACGAGAAAGGACGTAGGATAATTTTTATCCCGCAACCATACTTTTAAAACGGGCATGGCTGTCCGACTTCGTCGCGAGGAAAAGCTAGTATTATATATACCTACCATACAACAAGGTTAATGAAGACAATAGTTATTTGTTATACAAGGGTGCAAAATTGTATTTTAACTGCGAGTGGGGGATTGAAACTCGAGCAAGCGAATGGATTCTATAGTTTAAGCACGAGCAAAGCGAGTGGTTTTAAAATAGAATCCTGAGCGTAGCGAGTGTTGTTGAGTGTACACGAGATGTAAATTACAATTGCACCCGTGTGTAACACAAAACTTTTCCCCTCACTACAGCGAGGAAAGAGAAACATGCAAAAAAACGTTTTGAAATCGCATTGACTTTTTCAACATTTTTACAAAAAACAAAGGTGCCTTTAGCTTACAGCTTGTGGTGGCCAGTACGATTTTCGAATGTTCTACTTCGATTTTGAACTCTGTGCGTTAGCGAGGCTCGCCCGCGCCCGCCGCCGCCGCCGCGGGGGCAAGTACTTCGCGAATTTAGACTTTAAATCCATAGCAATAAGAGCTATGAGAAGTCAACTTACTTTAATCACTAGTGGATAAAATGCGTTTTTACCCTCTCGTATTAAAGGATAAACAAGCGCTTTACGAGCTAGTGAGGGGAAAAATAAAAAATACCACTTCGCCATTTCGAGGCTCAACCGGTCCGCACAAAATAATGCATAGATATAATATTATTTTGTCTATTACCAACGAGATATATTCCACTTTTCTTTCGTTTGAGTAGAACAATGTATTTACTTAATGCAACGACTATGTACAAACTGCAAACTTATCTTTGTTTTCGTGAAGGATTTTATGTAAGTTTATGTGTCTTTTGTTTTCGACTTGAGTTATTTGTTTGTTAATTACTGCAGACATGTAGGCAAACAATAAATGATAAAACCTTACAACTTGTACGCGTGTAACTAAATTAAAATTCGCGCGAACACGTTCATCAGATATATCGGAGCTCTGGAGTTGATCACAAATATCTGGACAAGCTATTCTCGAAGCAATGTGCATGTCAAGATTTGTCATCATCTCGCGGCTCCGATATATTTGGCGACTGTACAGTTGGCGTCAATGACTATGAATACTGACCAAACGACCAACAATATAATTAAGGTAGTGGTCGGCATTGTCAGAGATGATGACAAGAGGCCTGATGGAGGTCTTTGGTTCCTTGGAGCTTGGGACGGATGCTGGTGTGGGATGCTACCTGCGTAGACACGCTAGCGCCGTCCCATCTCTAACCTTTCGTCCGAGTTAACTCATTTTGTGCGAATAGCTCTTAGATCCGATAGACGAGAATACTCGTGTTCAATATTTTGTTACTACATCCAGGATAAGAGCAATTGGCAATTGCGTCTGCAATCTAACACATTGCGTCCTGGTCATGCCTATTTGCTGCAGTTATTGTGGTATTGCCAACTAGGTTCACAGTGAAAAGTAAATAAACTTACTACCCCTAGAATATTCATTACGCATTTGTATCTTAATAGTTCCGCTTCATATTACGCTTATTTTGTCAATTATTAGCTAACGAGTTATCCCGTCTACCGCATCAGAAAAGCGTTTTACCTAGCCAAGTTAAGTCGCCTTTCGGACGTATGAACATAATTTCTGTTAACGAGTTCCCTCGCCTACAGAACGGAGGTGCAGATATCAATTCACTGGCCCTGGCATACTGGGTAGATTTTGTGGGAGACCTAGGCGAGTTGACACAAAGGTAAGTTGACACAACTTCAAAATCTCGGCAACTATAGACATTAGAAGTCTGGCAACAATGCAGTTCTAACCCATAGTTCCCTCGCACCGACTTGTCAGTACACGCCGCAGCCGTCCGGCGAAAGGTTGTGGAGATATAGCGTCTGTGTCCAAAATTAAACGAAAAGTAAGTTTTTTACCTATTTTTCAATGCCGTTTATTTACATGATATGTCACGAATTATGTACTTTGCATAATCATTTCTAATGCGTAGTAAAGTATGTTAAATGAGTTTAGTTTTGTTTTTATATACAAAAATCGATTGTACGTTATAATCGCCATGAAATGTAGAAAATCGTTTTTTTTTAAGGTGAGGTAAGTTGAAACACCTTGTGTCAACTTACCTCGTTTATTGCAACCCTCCTCGGCGTCAAGTTTATAAGGTAAATAGATATTTCCTCTTTCAGAATGCCTAATACATATGTTCGCAAGACAAATAGAGGCGACGCCAGCATCGAAATATATAAATTGGCAGCTAAAGAAGTTAGTTTAAGATGCAAAGGCTTCGGGATGCGGCAAAATCTTATAACTTAAACTATTTTTCCGTACATCAAGAAAAAAGAAAAGAAAGACGGTGATAGTGAGAATAACGTAACAACGGGGTATGTGCATAACTTTATATTTACTCCAGAGGAAGAAACAGTACTGGCTGACTATTTTGTAAATTGTGCAGCAGTTAATTATGGACGGAGTACTAAAGATGTAGCATAATTAATGTGCCTTATATTTTTTTAGAAGAAAAATCAGTTTTTGTTACTTTTAGATCTCACAGGAGATCATTTAGTAAAAAGATTTGTTTGTCTTAGTGATTTATAAAATTAAAGGCTTTTGTAATATTGGGGGATAAACTTACTTAAAATGCAATTCACCTCTTTCCTTTAAAATTATTCTAAAAAGTAAATTTTGATTACTTGATAATTTTAAATGCGTTCTTTTAATGTTAAAATATTATTTTAGTGTCAAATAAAACTGATTATTCTAAAAATTGTGTATTTGTTTACATTAATACCTTAATTTCTCTTTATGTGTCAACTTGCCCAGGTACCTGTTTCAACTGACCTCGGTACTAGGAGGGTTGACACAAGTGGACTTGATGTAGAAAAACGATGTTTTTATAATGTTCTAATTACGAATTACCACCCAAATTGAAATCCATTATTGAAGTATGAAATTTGCTTTGTAATGAAATCAACTTCAAAGTTCTAGCTTGTATAACGAAGAAGTTATGTGCGAAAATGTAAAATTTGTGTCAACTCTCCTAGGTCTCCCCTACGGCTTTGTCGGAACGAAAGGGCTAACGATCTAATTTAAAAGCGGGTGCAGCGGCGGAAAGCGCGGAATTTTTTAAACGTAACAAATATAAGAGCCTGGGCAGAGAGTACCATATTGTACCATTTAACGTAGAGAGACGCTAGGTCCATGGGGTCCCAGCGCGCACAAACTTTATGCAGAAGCGTCTGGTTGATGTAACTGGTGACCGAAGACCTGGTGGCTTCCTCACAAAACGTAGGAGGAAATGCCGCCAGCATCCTTGGTACAATGCCTCAAGGGCCTTTTTTAGATTTAATAACTAGTTTAGTAAAAGAGAGTCATTATGTAAAAGAGAAATTTTCAAACTACGAAAATGGTGATCCTTCGGGCGTTTGAACCGTTCTTATTACTCTGTCCAGATTTCTGTAGAAATGATCACACAGTTTGGTGTTATTTTTGGTTTACTGGACAGCTGGGTTGGCTAAAGGACAACCGAAACCTACTTAATATAATGCAGGCACTTCTACAGAAATTTGGACAGAGTAATAAGAACGGTTCAAACGCCCGAATAATCCCGACCCGATTTGGACCCGGGTATGTCCTTAAACTACGTGCAACAATGAGAGGTAGGGCACAGCGATGACCATCACGCTTGAATCTGGGGCAGCCCAACTGGGGAAGTACCTCCTCCTTATAGAGGAGTGGAAGACCACAGCCATAATAGCACTGCTACCTTTCAGGTATGCAGTGTTGTGTTCCTGATGGTGAGTAAGGTTCCCAGAGCTCCAACCCCCCTTAAACGCCGGCAACGCGCTTGTGACTCCTCTGGTGTTACGGGTGCCCATGGGCGACGGTAATTGCTTACCACCAGGCAATCCGTCTGCTCGTTTGCCGCCTAAATCATAAAAAAAAAAAAAAAAATCACTCAAAACCGCACACTTATTTGCAACAGTCTGATCAAAACGTAACACTTACGTTGCTCAATGTTTTCGTACTGCACGTCGATGAAGCTGTCTCTGGACTGCCGGTTGTGCTCGAAGGGGAGCCCTAGGGCTCTCAGCACGATGCGGTCCATCCACGGCGCCTCCAAGCAAGCGTAGCCGAGAGTTACCACCTTAAGATTTAAGTATATTGAAAATAGATGACATGAGTAAATATTACAGGACATTCTTACACATTGACTAAGCCCCACAGTAAGCTCAAGAAGGCTTGTGTTGTAGTACAAAGCCAACGATACATATAATATACAAATACTTAAATACATAGAAGACACCCATGACTCAGGAACAAATATCTGTGCTCATCACACAAATTAATGTCAGGACCATAACTTTCATAGGCATTACTACCCACTGTCGTCAAATAAAATGTCGTATACTCGTATTTAAGTAACGAGGACTTCCGGCGTATGACTCCGAGATAGGATTTGAAACCGCATCTCCAGCTAATAATATAATTGTCGCATTGGTGTTGTCTTTCTTGCGCATGCTTCAGTTCTATCCTACTTCCTATGACGACCGGTCTGACCTAGTGGGTAGTGACCCTGCCTATAAAGCCGATGGTCCTGGGTTATAATCCCATTTATTTGTGTGATGAGCACAGATATTTGTTCCTGAGTCATGGGTGTCTTCTATGCATTTATAGTAGTTTATGTATCTGTGCATAATGAAGGGCATTACAACAAGAGTGTGGGTTTATGAAACGAGCCGAAGGCGAGTTTCATAATAATATCACACGATGGTTGTAATGCCTAATTATGTATAGTTACATACACTACTTTATCTACACACATATCATTAAGTGTTTTAAGATGGGTTCAGAAACCGTAGGGAAATGACTTATTACTAGGGTACTTGTAAACATTAAAAAGTCAACGACCAAAACAAATGACAGCTTGGAACGGCGGCGTTGCGTATTTCGTATCTCAGTCAGTATTTTTTTTAAACCATAGACAAGCGAATGAACTCCCTATTCTACTGTCACTCGAGTTCAAATGTCGTTCGATTTATATTAAAAAACATTACGAATTGGCGTTTCGTATCAATGGCTGTTTTAATATCTATAGATACTAGATTAGACACCCCACTTGAATTTGACAGCTGTTCCAAATTTAAATTCATAACCTACGGATTTCAGTAGGTAATGTTAACATTACCTACTGAAATCTTTCTGATGGTTGGTAATGCTGGTCATTGCCTACGGTTTCTGGACGCATTTTAGAGCACTTATGACATGTACGTAGATAAAGTATTTAATGTATCTATCTATTATATATATCGTCGTCTAGTACCTACAACACAAGCCTTTCTGATCTTACCGTAGGACTAGGTTGATTTGTGTTAATTGTCTGCCAGTCTATAATCTACTTACATGTGGCTCATTCTTCGGATGTCCATGCAAGTGTATCTCGCACTTGTGGATCCCGCGAGGATTCTCGAAGGTCAGCACATGCTCTTTGTCCGAAGGTGGCACCATCACTGGAGCGAACCTCAGGCAGGTTTTGAACGCGATCAGTGAGAGAGACGTCATTATAGTGAGCGTCTGCTCGTTGTCTGTGGGAATTAAGAAACGGTCTTGTAGCGAAGAGTCTCGACTAACATCTAGAGAGACTTTTGATACGCGTTGGTTGCTTTAAGGGTCAGATTCAGAAGGTAGTAATCCTGGACACAGCGCGCATAGTCCACCCGTTCCTCTCTCTGCGGCCCTAACTACCAGCAGCCTGAGCCCTGCACCGTTGGCGGTAGCTACCAATCCTTTTTAAAATGTTGTGATATGTTTTAGACCTATTTTTATATTTTACTTTTAGCAGAATATTATAAAATGCTTAAGTTAAAAGACACCAAACAATTTGTAAAAGAAATGTCGTCCCGACTTATAGTTGCCACAGGGGACTACAGGGCTGGATCCTTCCTGGCCCAAAAACGAAGTCTGGCAACCCAGAAGGGCAACGCCGCGAGTATTCTGGGCAGCATATCGAAGGCAGGGAAGGATTTGGCGAGGTTTTTTATATTTAGTTTTATTTTATTATAATAGCAAACTCTATGTCTAACACTAAGTCATTTATACTTAGTAAATAACATATCACTAATTAATTTTATAATCACTTAAAAGACAAAATGAATAACTTACCAAAGTGCTCCGGATTGATGAAGAAGGGTATGGATCCCTTGGGCCAGTTCACGAAGGTCGGAGGCTCCAGGACTGACAGCAAAAACGTGGTTTTAGTATTTTTTTTAATACGACAATGGCAAACAAAACAATCATACGGCCCGCCTGGTGCTAGGCATTCATATCTCATCAGGCCTGTTACCGAGAAAACGCTGTACACCTGGGTCACAACGGAAGAACAGCGCTGGCTTTGACAGCTACATTTTTTTTTTATGACATAGGCGGCAAACGAGCAGACGGATTGCCTGATGGTAAGCAATTACCGTCGCCCAGGGGCACCCGCAACACCAGGGGAGTCACAAGCGCGTCGCCGGCCTTTAAGGGGGGTTGGAGCTCTGGGAACCTTCCTCACCATCAGGAACACAACACTACAGACCTGTAAGGTAGCAGTGCTATTATGGCTGAGGTCTTCTGTAAGGAGGAGGTACTTCCCAGTTGGGCTGCCCCAGAATCAAGCTTGATGGTCATCGCTGTGCCCTACCTCTCATTGTTGGACGTAGTTTAAGGACATACCCGGGTCCACATACATGCTGAGTTGTGACTCTTTTGTGGCAAATGTGTGGCAAAATGTGCCGAAAATCGAAGTTCGTATACTTCGTGCCTGTTTTTCTTTCTTTTAATCCATTAAGCCCTCATGAGAGTGACAGAGATAATCGTTTGAAATTTACGCGTCTCGAGTTGTCCGCGGCTTGTTACATTTGTCCTAATTAGCTTCTTCATAATAATAATACTAAATTAGGCGTAGGGATGTGACGACCCCATCGCCCACTGGTTTTCTCCAGTGCAATCAGTCAACGCAGGGCAGCTTGTGGCGAGCTGTTGGAGAGTAGCGACTCCACGTACCTGAGTGCCCCTGGGGTGCCCTGTCGGACAGGTGGGACAGGTCCCCTGCCTCTGGCTTGCCTTCACCGGCCGTCCAGAGTGGGGTCGCGAGAGCTGCGTTCTCGAGGGTAGATGTGGAAACCTAAGTGGCGAGTTGGCTATATGTTTAAAGTCCAGTGACACCTCTCTACCCTTAGCCCTATGCATCGGTGTTGCCCTTGAGCCATCTTTGATGTCGCTTTTTGTGGGGGCCCATCTCGCATAGGGCGAGTCACCGTCTGCCGGAAATAAAATTGAATACCATTTTATTAGGCAGACGTCCGGTTTTTTATCCAATAGCCCAGTAGCTAGTCCATCCTTTCCACCCAATAGCCTAGTACATTCTAGATTCCATTATAACTCAATAGTCTTTACACCATGGCGGGTGCTGTCTCTGTGCGCGTCCCATGATACGGACAGGGGCAACATCCGCTTAGTGTACCCCTTACATTTCATTAAATTGTCGAAAGGGCCTCTGCGCGTTGGCTCGATCTGGCTCCGCGTACGCCTTCCAAATGTCCGGAACACCATTGTTCCGTGTACGGAAGAGACATACTAAATTTAGTCTAGTGTACCAAACTTAAGTCCAACAGGGCCTTAGCCCGGGGCAGAAAATACGCAACTGCCCCGTTACCGCGAACATAGATGTTCGTATATTTCGAGCATCTTTCTGTTTTACTCCAATGAAGGCGTTATGAGAGTGACAGAGACAATCGTCCGAAATTTACGAATATCGTTTTTTGCGATAGCGCCCCTGTTCAATCGTTCGTGTGCTAAATAAATGTAGATCCTCGACCCCGTCGACACTTACGGAACCTATAGGTTCATCGTGTCTGTTTGTTTGCCCAGGTAAAATAAAAAATGGAAAAATGTGTGAGTAAGGTACGTTCCCTACATATAAAGTGGGGAGTAATTTATTTTGGGTTCAAGCTTAAAGTACAGCTCAACAAACTTCAATATTTTGAGTTAAGGATAATAAGTTGGCGGGGAAGTAATAGAATATGTCCATGAGTATATATACCTGGGCCAAATAGTCTCCTTCCAGGCGCGGCAAGAAAAAGAAGTCGCAAGACGGACTGAGAATGCCTGGAGGAGCTTTTGGTCCATGAAGGAGTATATGAAGGGAAACCTTCCTATATCACTGAAAAGAAAACTCATGGACATGTGCATTCTCCCCGTCTTTACCTACGGCGCACAGACTTGGTCTTTGACAAAGGTTCAAAAAACCAAACTCAGGGTTTGTCAGCGAGCCATGGAGCGTAGTATTCTGAACGTGAAGTTAACCGATCGCATTAAAAACTCAATACTACGCTCCAAAACTGGAATAAGCGATGTAGCTGAAGCTGCCGCCAAGCTGAAATGGGACTGGGCAGGACACGTCTGTCGTATGCCCGATGACCTGTGGGCCAAAACATCTACCCGTTGGATCCCACAAACTGTAAGGCGCTGCGGCAGGCCTCGTCGGAGATGGCGGGACGAGCTTGACGCCTTTGACAGAGACTGGTGGAAAACTGCCGAAGATCGGGATACGTGGAAGAGCAAGAGGGAGGCCTTTGCCCAACAGTGGGACAATATGGGCTCGTAATAATAATAATAATAACAACGCAGGGCAGCTTGTGGCGAGCTGTTGGAGAGTAGCGACTCCACGTACCTGAGTGCCCCTGGGGTGCCCTGTCGGACAGGTGGGACAGGTCCCCTGCCTCTGGCTTGCCTTCACTGGCCGTCCAGAGTGGGGTCGCGAGAGCTGCGTTCTCGAGGGCAGATGTGGAAACCTAAGTGGCGAGTTGGCTATATGTTTAAAGTCCAGTGACACCTCTCTACCCTTAGCCCTATGCACCGGTGTTGCCCTTGAGCCATCTTTGATGTCGCTTTTTGTGGGGGCCCATCTCGCATAGGGCGAGTCACCGTCTGCCGGAAATAAAATTGACTACCATTTTATTAGGCAGACGTCCGGTTTTTTATCCAATAGCCCAGTAGCTAGTCCATCCTTTCCACCCAATAACCTAGTACATTCTAGATTCCATTATAACTCAATAGTCCTTACATCATGACGGGTGCTGTCTCTGTGCGCGTCCCATGATACGGACAGGGGCAACATCCGCTTAGTGTACCCCTTACATTTCATTAAATTGTCGAAAGGGCCTCTGCGCGTTGGCTCGATCTGGCTCCGCGTACGCCTCCCAAATGTCCGGAACACCATTGTTCCGTGTACGGAAGAGACATACAATGATAATAATAATAATAAGGATAATAAACTATGGATCCCTACACTGAGCTTGGCCCGACATGCTCTTGGCATATTTTTCGTTTTTAATAAGGCGTGAAAACGGAAACAGATTAAATAATTATAGGTGAGAAACTTAGCTAAAGCACCTGGTCTATGTAGTAGTAACGTGTGTACACTCATGTCGGCGTTCTATATTTAAATTTTGACGTAGGTAAGTTCTATATTAACAGAGACGTTGACACATTTTACAACAAAATTAAGTGAAATAATATGTTCACAATGACGAATATAATCAATTAAAATAAAATTGAATGTAAATACTTATTTGATTTAAAAATAATGTTTACAAAATTGAAAAAGAACAACATTTTTATTTTTGAAATTTCAAAAAACCGTTTTACCCAATAAATTCTCGTGGTTAAGGTACTGCTAAATAAATTATAAGGCAACTATATACATAAACGCAATATTTCGCAGTCCAAATAGCAATGTAATTGTTTTTCCATACTTTAGAGAGCACGGCTAGGAATTTGTGACGTCATAAACGTTATCATCATTTTGTAAGGAGCGTTTTCGCGGGAAATACGAATATACTTAATACTTTGGCGATTTCTGGCTTTTATCAGAAAGTGGCGACCGAATGTATGAAACAAACGCGTTGCTACGCACACAGTCTAAGCTCGTGTAGGTGAGCGCGTACCATGCCTGTGTGAGTGAGATAAGACACGCTAGGGTTGCCGCTATTTTGCGTAGTGCGTTCGCGAATCGGGAACGCAATGTAAGATGATCTTGTTATAGCGGCGTCGAAATTTACTTTTGTCGAGTTAGTATATGTGTAATCAATTATAAACGAAAACCGTTTTTAACATGCACAGGAACCGACTTAGTACCTACACGTATATAAATATTACGTAAGTTGAAAACATGTTTTTTTGTTTATATAGATATTGTGTTGTTTTCAGTATGAACTGATAGGTTTATGTCTAAACCGGATAGGGTAACAGAAATACTAAACATACGTACCTGGTGTAAGTTGATTTTCTACTAAAACATTAATAAAATAAAAAATAAGTGGGCAAGTAGGTATTTGCCTTGATTCATCCAATGGGAATCTGTAGAAATTTGTATTAGTTTTGTCGTTTATAGAGCTTAAACGACCATAAACAGCACAGCACACGCCCGTTACAAAAGGATTTATAAATATTTTGAATAATCTGCGCACAACGTCGTCGCGTCGCGTCCTTGCCAGCCGGTAACTGTGAGGTAACCGAGAGCGGGTGGGCGGCACTTTCAACGGGGGGCAGGGAGTGGCCATACTGTATTACTGTACGTTAGTGAGAATTTCTCAAAAAGTTTGTACATTTTGGATCACATCTTCGATTGTGATTAAAAGCGGTAGACTGATAGAGCAAATGATGCTTAGCAAGATCTACCGTAATGTCCCATAAAGTTTGTATGGAACTTTTCTTTTTTGTTACCAATTTTCTATAAAAAAAAAATCTATAGACTTTCGGTAACAAAAAAGAAAAGTTCCATACAAACTTTATGGGACATTTTGGGAGATATGGTAGATCTTGCTAAGCATCATTTGCTCTTTCAGTTTACCGCTTTTAATCAAAATCGAAGACGTGATCCAAATTGTACAAACTTTTTGAGAATTGCTCTAGTACTCTTTATTATACTTTTGTGTAGTTTTAAGGCCATTACTCCCATAAAGATATTTCATCCCTAGAACGATAGGGAGCGATTGATACAATAAATAAAAAAACAGTTAACTAGCCTATATTCTCTACACAAACATAGACATGGTCCTTCGAAGTAGTTTTTCACCTATAATAATTAAATATACTAAGCCCGGGGCAGCTGCAGAGACGGCCGAATCTTTGAAAAGGGCAAAATACGGGGGTCTCAGGGCCGAATACAATTTTGTACCTTTTGGCGTCGAGACCCTCGGCCCGTGGGGTCCAAGTGTACATGCCTTTTTCAAAGATTTGGCCACACGTCTTATCGACGTTACTGGTGACCGCAGAGCTGGCAGCTTCCTCGCTCAACGCATAAGCATTGCGATACAGCGAGGAAATGCTGCCAGCGTTTACGGCACCATGCCGTGGGGGGATCCTTTGTTTTAGATAGGTATTTTAAGTTTAGTTTTTATATATCGCGAAGCGTCTGGTTGATGTAACTGGTGACCGAAGAGCTGGCGGCTTCCTCGCACAACGTATCAGCATTGCGATACAACGAGGAAATGCCGCCAGCATCCTTGGTACAATGCCTCAAGGGCCTTTTTTAGATTTTATACTGTAACTAGTTAAGTACTTGTAGTTATCATAATACGATTGTAATTTCTGTAAATAAATGTATTATTTGATTGTTTTTTATAATTTTAGTTTTAGTATTTTAATTTATTAAAGTTTCATATTACGTATAATGTTTTAATTTTATGTATTATGTTAGTAAATTGTAATATTAGTAGGAATAAAATTATCTTAAATGTGACATTATCTATGATAACTTGATAAGGGACCTTGTTGTCGATGGCGCTTACGCCGTTGTTCAAGATGCCGCTATACAAACGCAACGCGGTTCGACGTAAGCGCCATCGACAATAAGGTCCCTTTAGCTAGATAATGTCAAAAATATACTTACTATCTTCTTTCGTTATCGTAATATCATTTTCAACATCAGTAAAGCACAATACAAAATTATAATAATATAATATAAAAAATACGCCTATCCGCTTCATATTGCACGGCTAACAATGACCGTAAGAATTTTATTGCTAACAAGTTTTTAAATTTATTGGCGTATGAGGAAACATGGTTATTACAGTTTTCAAATTTTGTATAGAAAATACCGTAAATATTATATTACATCGATAAGATTATGCCTCGATTTCGACTTAAGTTTTGCTTAGAATTTTATTTGACTAAGCAAATAATCTTCTTCTTAAATAAAAATACAAATCTTCTTCTTCTTTTAAAAAATATGGCTTCCATCAATAAATCAATTGATGATTTCGCCAATGTCAAGTAAAATAACATATAAGTATAATAACATATAAGTTTGCCCTTAGAGCATGACGTTGTTCGGTAGTAGGCCTTGCGGTTTGTAAAGTAGTAGCTGGACTTTACAGAAAGCTTTACAGAAAGAGGCGGCCGTGACCCCCGGATTGCCGGGTGATGACCAAAATAGTGGTGAAACACGTTTTGAAATCTATTCTTCATTAGCTGCACAATTCTGCGTTAGATCACTGCATAATACGCTATCAATATTACACACTAAACTACATTTGAACAAAAAACAAAAAATATATTTTCAACCCGACTTCGCCATTTTGAGGTTCAACCGTCAATCCAAAGCAAATAATCAATAAGCATACGTCGCACTCCAGCGGGCAGTCTGGTGGCAAGGTAAGGTTTACAAAAAAATCTTAACTTACAAGTATTATAATGTACTTAGTATTTGTAACAGTTTATAAAAATTAGTTATCGGTTATCAATTATTACTTTTATTAGTCTTTAACATATTAGATACTCTGCAGTGATAACTGATAGCCTATTTAAGTGGCCACTTATAAAACGAATAAATAGCTGACATGTGTCATTATGACTGTCGTTCAAACTTATATTTGTTGTTGCAGTGCCGTCTATTTAATAGAAAGATTTGCAATTGTATTTTTATTTAAAAATGAATGAATACTAAAAAATAAACACGTAATTAACGTACAACCTTAGTGGCTAATATATTTAGAATTGTACATTATAAATACTAGGTACCAAGTACTAAGTACAAATACTTCTGATTATTTGAAAATGAATTGATGTATTTGTGAACCTTATCTATCATTTTGACATGCCACCAAATTGCCCGCTGTAGTGCGACGTATGTCAATAAGCTTAAAGAAAGACTGACATTTCATAACAAATAAAAGTTAATACTTCGCCCTTGGGTCAATCTATCATCTCATCAACCATCTACCACCGATATGGGTGCCCACGGGCTACGGTAGTTGCTTACCATCAGGCAAACTCGTCTGCCACCTTTATCATTAAAAAAAAACCCATAGACTGTGGTATAAAGCAGGGTTTACATTCTGCCATAAACGCTAGGCAGATGGCACCCATTGCTCAAGGGACACTGGAGCGGTACCGCGAAGTTCGTATATTTCGGGCAACTTTCTCTTTTACTCCAATTAAGGTGTCATGAGAGTGACGGAGACAATCGTCCGAAATTTACGAATATCGTTGTTCGCGGTGGCGCCGCTGCTACCCGCACTCTCGTGGTGGTGGTTAAAACCTAATTTTGATTAAATAACTATACTACAATATTGAAATAGATGACATATACTTTAGAAAAAGCGACGAGGACCTCCGGCGTTCGAGACGGGATTTGAACCCGCATCTCCAGCTATCCCGGCTGACGCCATAACCAATTCGGCACAGCGGAATCCGTCGAAATTAATCAAGTATATATATTATGTAATCTTGTTTTCATCATCATCATCATGTCAGCCGAAAGACGTCCACTGCTGGACATAGGCCTCCCCCAGAACGACCCAAGAAGACCGATCCTGCGCCTTCCACATCCAGCGGTATCCCGCGAGTCTAACTAGGTCAAAGTCACCCAAATAGCAATGTTGAGGGCTATGTTGGGAGTGTCCCTGCGTGATCGCATCAGGAATGATTTAATCCGCAGTAGAACCAAGGATACCGATATAGCCCTCCGGATCGCCAAACTTAAGTGGCAGTAGGCGGGGCACATTGCGCTCAAAACCGATGGCCGGTGGGGCGGAAAGGTTCTGGAGTGGCGACCACGAACTGGAAGACGCAGCGTAGGTAGGCCTCCCACAGGGTGGAACGACGAATCTTGTTTTACTACTTATAAAAAAAAACAAAGCAAATCAAAATATTTCATAAAAAATAGCATGCATTTTTTTTTATGACAAAGGTGGCAAACGAGCAGACGGATTACCTGATGGTAAGCAATTACCGTCGCCCATGGGCACTCGCAACACCAGGGAGTCACAAGCGCGTTGCCGACCTATAAGTGGGTTAGAGCTCTGGGAACCTTACGATCAGGAACACAGCACTACATACCTGAAAGGTAGCAGTGCTATTATTATTATTTATTTATTTCAACGTTTATTTCAGACATTGTTACATCCATAGAGTGGTTAGTATTTACTTACGAACTATCCTTAATTAATATTAGTTTAATATAAACTAAAAAGAGCCTTGCCCTTTATTTGGCCCATCCAAAAATGTATAATCGGGCAATCAAACCGGCTCGATAACTCATTGAGGATGCTGTTGGAGCTCTGCGTTGCTCGATCTAACAATGAAGATATTTTTTTTCGCAGTATTGCCTGAAAACTGTCCGTGCGGGCCTCCGCGAACATGCCGGACGCGCTACACCAACGAGGCAACCCCAGCAGCATCCTGAACGTGTTATTATATTGGACTCGAATGGCATCAGCAGCACGCCTCGTATACTTGACCCACAGGCCGCCGGAGTAAAAAGATTGGCAAAAGGCTTTAAAAAGCATAATTTTGACCTCCTTTGAACTCCGAGCAAATCTGCGGGCCAGCATATTACCCCGGACTGCTAATGCCCTTCTTTCCCTCTCCATATCTTGGTCATCATTCAGGGTAGTTGTGAGGATATGACCCAGATACTTGGTCCTCTCTACAATGCTAAGGGGACTGCCGTTTAGCACAATAGGAGGTACATAGTATGGCTTTATAGTCCCCGCTTTAAAAACCATGACCTCGCTCTTCCCAGCATTGTATCGAAGACCATTATGGCTGCGGTCTTCTGTAAAGAGGAGATACTTCCCCAGTTGGGCTGCTCCAGATTCAAGCGTGATGGTCATCGCTGTGCCCTACCTCTCATTGTTGGACGTAGTTAAAGGACATACCCGGGTCCAGAATGCAATATATTTAGGATGACTACGAACGAAAATATCTGATAGCACTTTATGTAAAGGCTATAAATTATGAGCGTATAAGAATAATATTTAATCGTAAGGTACTGTTGCCGGCGACTGTACAGTACAATAAAAAAAAAATTAAATGTAAATTGTATGAACTTGAAACTGATAAGTTTTAAATACGTGCTGGTTTTTCCAACTTCGATCAGAGCTTTTGTTCGACATATGTAGGGCTGATTGCCACCAACATACAATCAGCAGTAAAAGTGGCTAAGCGTTTGAAGTGTTCAATATGACCTACACGCGCTCTTATTCTATTGACAATAGAGTGTGTTGATAGAGAATGTGTTGACATTTTGAACACCTCAAACGCTTAGCCACTTCTGCTGCTGACTGTACCGTAAAAAAAAAAAAGATATTTTTTTCTAGGTGTATATTTTATAAAATATCAGCAGTTTCAAAGTTCTTTTGGAGCTCTTCAAAAAAGCTCCCGTTTGTTACATGAGAAATTAAAAATAGATATAGCATTACCAGTATGGAATAAATAAAATAACATAAAACACTAAATTACAATTTATTTGTACAATCTCTACACTTTCTCCGGCAGACCTAAAAGTTTCCGTACAGAGGAGCCATACTCTTTCAATGTGACATCATTCTCACCCTTATTCATTAAGTTTGACAGTGCTTCTACATATCCAGCGCCTTCCGGTATCTTTGACAAATCAAAATTGTCATAATCTTCTTCAGATAAGTTAATATTTTCATTATTAGACCTTAAATACCAATTAATCAAGTTCTTCTTAGATTTATTTAAGTTAATATCATAATATTCCATATCGGATTCCGTTTTTGTTTTCTCCCAATCTTCAATGTTCCAAGACTCGTGATACAGAGCGGTTAAGAGATAATTAACATAATCCAAGTTCTGTTTACGTAATGGACATCGGTCAGCAGTTATCGTGACTAAGTCTGTTGAGGCATCATAACGGTCTCCTACAAGCCGAAGGAACTTGTCCCGAGCATGTTTATCCAAGTTTAAGGAAGACAGCTTTATACGTAGCGTCACTATCCTGGCCAGTGGGTTGCGGATTGATGGACTGGCATGGCAGTAGTCCGATGTAATGATCTCCTGAGGATAATGCTTTTCAATGGCTTCCTCGGACTTCAGTTGCTTTGGCCATTCGGTACAGAAGCTTTTGATGGCTTCACATTGAGCTTTGATGACTGGTGGCGTGAGATGGAGGAAGTTAGGGATCTTCATGAGTTCAGCATTGGCTTTCTTTCCCGGTGGAGCCATTCCTTTGGGTACGTAGCCTTGTCGAAGAGGCAGTGGCACTGACGATGGATGAAACGTTTTTGGGCCTGGCCAGACATTACCCCAGTTCTGAAATAACAGGGTTATTAATTTTTTTTTTTTATTATTTTGAAACGTCTGCTAGCGAATATCTTCGATTTTTAATAGAAAACTCCCGTGAGACTCATACATACTAAAATATACATTAAAAACGGGTCACTCACGTATTTTAATTGGACCGAAAGATATGTCGAGCGTTATTCGAGCTTAAAATATGTGAGTGGCCCGTTCTTTTATGTATATTTTAGAATATCTTCGATATTTAAATCGGAAGAAATATAGAAAAAAAATCTCTAAACGGTACTCGTATAGCACAATTGGTAGAGCACTGGGCTAGTGATCCAGTGGTTGTGGTTTCGAGTCCCGCTGCGAGTCAATTTTTTTCTATTTTTCTTTCGATTTCAATATTAAACGCAGTGTAAAAAATATATCATTATATTTATTGTACCAAAAAACTCAAAATCAAAGTAAGGTTAGTTAACTTTTGGTAAGGTAAATGTTTCTAGTACCTGGTCAGTGGGCATCCTATCGCCTCTGTCCGGCTGCACGTCGGTTCGTCGGGCCACTTTCCGCTGTTGTCTTTGCGTTTTTCGCGTAATATCCAGGACCCTGAATTCTTCTTCCTCTTCATCCTTTTTTAAGGTTACATCGGCTGCGGTGGAACTCAAACGCCATATTTTCGCGTTAAATACTGGTACAAGGTTTTTAGACCTGTAATGCCTAATAAAAACGCTCATATTTAAACTTATTTTGGACAAATTTTATTGTTATGATAGTAAATACATTTTTAGGTTATTGTCAGCCATTAATGAGTGTTGCCTTACTTATCTACCCAAGTACCCTACACTACACTGATGAAAACTTGTTTAAGTTTGAACACCGTGTCTGGCTATCAAATCTAATGTTTTCCACATTTGTTTAATAAGTTTCCC
Source organism: Grapholita molesta (assembly GCA_022674325.2). Classification (NCBI taxonomy): domain Eukaryota; kingdom Metazoa; phylum Arthropoda; class Insecta; order Lepidoptera; family Tortricidae; genus Grapholita; species Grapholita molesta. The sequence continues at coordinate 5,183,989 of CP053147.2, forward strand.
ATTTCCATCTTCAATCATTAGTTTTTTGTTTTCAGTTTTTTTCATTAAGCTTTGTTAGTTGCAATGGACTAAATAATAAATATATCAACTTTATATTTTCTTGCATGCAACACTCTTCGAGCAAACCCGAATGAGATTAAATGGAATTTATGGAATTGAATAATACGGCAAGTGTCACAGAGTATACGTTTAAATCCTAGTTGTGTTGTAAATGCGATGTAACACAAAAGTAATACTATAGTTGATCAAGCATGTTTCGTAAATTGTGATGACATCCGCTCCTTATCGTAACATTATACATAAGTAGTTTCAAAACGTACAGTACTTTCTCGCGAACTACCCGCGTGGAGTCACCTCGGCTATTATCCGACTTAACTAAGATGGACTGGTTAACTCACAGTCTGGCGCTAGTATCAACGTAAAACATATAGAACTGAAAGAGAGAACCGATTATTTCTAGGGAATAACACGGATATGAAAACAAGTTCCGTTAAACGGTATCAAATGTCATTCACTTTTTACAAAAGCTGCTATGCGTGTGATTATTTGCGAATATAGTTTTATATTCAAAATAAATTGAATTCTATATTTTATGAGAAATAATTATGAGTGATTAAAAATGGCTGATAATAGCAGAAAAAGGAGTAGAAAAAGTAAACTAGTGCCGAGGGATTGTGTTGACTTGGTCGAAGATGATTTACAATTGCAGGTAGGCCATTTTGTTACAATGCAGTTTGTGGGTAAGCGATATAATTATTGTGACACATGTTATGTTGCACAGATTTGAATGAATTTTGAATAAGAATGGATTGTGCTCGATTAATTACCGACTATTAGGTAACATTTGAAGTAAATATTTACTATAATATTGCTAGAATAACATGTGGGTAGACGCCACAACATGACTTAAAATGTACATTATATCATTCATTTCTTTAAATAGGTATAAAGCCTATTTGTTACCTATTATTAGTTTAGTATAATAAAATATTTAACATTATTTAGGTCTTGTAAATGGTAATATTTTAGATATTGAAAATGTTAGTACATATTTACAAGCACGTCGCGCATGCGTAATAAAATAACACGAAGATACCTTCTAATTTTCTTATTTTTCTTGGTTAGAGATAATTATAGAAAACTTGCGTATGTTTAAATATTAATGATAAAATTTAAGTCCACATTATCATTTCTAATTCAACTCTAAAATTAAATCATTTTTCTAATAATTTAGACTTAGTCCTTTCCAGACTTAAGGCTGTATAGGCAAACGAAATGTATCAAAAATCAAAGAAAAAACATTTATGTTTTTTTTTTTTGCAGTAGCCTTGGAAAACAAAACAGTGCATGTTTTCCTGTCTTTGAAAACTTACTGGCCAAACTATACAAGATACATGTCTATAAAACCTTTTATTACGAAATAGAGAATATGCAGTATGCAGCTTTGCAAAGCTATCATGGACCACTCTTCTATGAGGACCCGCTGTCAGTATGAGTCTGTCCATCGCCATGTTTATTTCATCATCATGGGAGCCTGGGGTCCACTTGGCAACTAATCACAGGAATTGGTGAAGGCACTGGTTTTACATAAGTTACATGTAAGCCTAGTTTACTAGGGTAAAATAGGCCTTATTGGGGTTGGTCTGGTTTCCATAAGATGTTATCCTACATCAAAAAGCGATTGCTTACTATCTAGTAAAATGTCATACATTTAGTTGTCGGATAGGTCCATCTTATATCCTGGTACCTTGGTGGCCTAATAGGCAAAAGAAGTGTAGGAAGACGATGAAAATGAATATGAAGAAAACAATGGGCCTATGAAAAAAGATATTTTTTTTTTTTATGGAAAGGTGCCAAAGGAGTAGACGGATAGATGACGGAGATATTAGGGGTAGTAAATATCCTAGGGAAAGACATTTTATTTTATTTTTTATTTATTTATTGGAAAACAAAATCTTACAATAATACAGATTATAACTTAGTGTAAGTAACACATGAGCCAAAACAGTTTCCACTAATGAAATGATACGAAAATGCCCAGAGAGGAATTATTTACTCAAACTAATTAAAAGAGAAAAAAAAGAGACAATGGAGGAAGTTTATAGGGGCAAGGCAAACTAAGTCAAGGGCAGCTAGTGGACGAATAAATTGAAATTTTAGTCATATTATTCATAATTTAAAATAGGGCTAGAAGAAAACGGTTTAGTCGGCTGCAAAAAAAAAAAACTACATACATGTCAACTTTATTTCAATAGGACAAGGTATAAGAAAAAAATTACTTATGCAAGTATGATAAACCAAATCCAAAATCCATTTTGGATTTGGTTAAAATAAACCAAATCCATTTTGGATTTGGTTTATCATACTTGCATAAGTAATTTTTTTCTCTTAAACATGGATTGAGTTTGTATTAGAAAAATTTATAGCATTTTGGATTTGGTTTATCATACTTGCATAAGTCATAGGTACAAAATAAAATGTTTATAGATTTTCTGCCCTAAAACCTTAGTATTTTTGAGATAGGTTTAGGCCTAAAAATACTAAAAACTTTCATCTGTGAAAGTATGCTACTGCAGTACGCCTTGTGGTGCCGGGGAAGCTTATATTCAGCAATGGATTTACTGCTGAAATGATGATGATGATGAACATATGCATTTTTGTGTTATTAATAATTATTCTACTAATTCCAGGAGCCGCACCAAAAGAAACTACTTCTAGAAAAAATCAAGAAAGAACCAGAAGACTACATACCACACTCTTACTGCCCCACATCTCATAAGTTTTCTGTGGAAGTAGAAATTGAAGACATGGACACCTCAGCTCCTGACGAGGATGCCCCAGACTACATGAAATACCTGTTCAGTTTGTCCAAAGAATCCGAAGAAACTCCGAAGGCTCCAGAAATTATGGATTTTGCTGACAATAGTCTACTGCTAGAACAGAAACTTGTCATACCAGTGAATGAAGAAGATAATACTTGCATTGTAGATATTAAGAAACTACAGAACATGCTAGCGACATTGCATAAAAAATATCCGAAGGAAAAAGAAGTTGTGATGCATTGCAGGAACCAATGGGGACGGGCATTCCATGAACGATGTCCGACAGAAATTAGAAGGTCCCCACTAGAGATGTCCCTACATGATGTCTTAAGACGATGGAAGGAGTGGACGATGTTGAAAAGGGCTAAGGAAAGTCCGTACTCCTACAAATGCTACATTTGTGACACGGGCTGGTGGACTTACACAGAATTCACAAATCATGTCATCCAGCATAAGAACTGCCTGTTTCAAATAGAAACGAGGAATTTGGAGTGTGACATTGTAGCCTACAAAGGCCAAGCCCCGCGTGTGGTCAAAGATGTGGAGATACATGGCAAATGCACGAAATGCGCTAAGACCTACGCCCATCACCTGACCAACAAGAGGGCAGCAGATGGCTTTTACTATTGCAATTACTGCGAAGAGAGATTTCAGACCTGTCGGACTTTAAATAAACATGAGGGCTCGTGCCCTAGGAACCCGATCAGGGTCCTAGCCACGACGAAGTCTGGGAAGGATTACTCGTTCACCGACTTCACTTGTAACGTCTGTCAAACTGTGTTCCTATCCAATCCGGATTTAGAAGAGCACCTGATCATATGCCATAAAGTCCGTTCAGATGAGCCTATAGCAACCATGTTTAAGACTTGTAACAATTGCGAACAAAACTACTACAACTTTTTTTTTCATGTCTGCTCCAAGAAGAACTATATCACCGAATGCCAGCACTGTTCTAGAATGTTTCAGAATAAACAGATGCTGGATTTTCATTTTCAAATGTGGCATGATGTCGAGCAGTGTAAGATATGCAACAAGTATTTGTTGAAGAGTTGTATGGCAGCGGAGCACTATGCATTGCACAGCGAGGAGTTTCTCTTGGCACACAGGTGTCTGGTCTGCCGGAAGATAAAAGTTTTTGCCACAGAGGAGGCTCAGAAGAATCATTACACGAAGTATCATAAGAGACATGATACAAGACGCCCGAGGAGTGACAGGGTAAGTTTTGTGTGGATGATGATGATTGATGATATAAGGAAATAATGGTGATTTGATCCGTCGTAGTTCCTATAGTTTATATGGTCTCATAGGAGACTGGGGTCCGCTTGGCAACTAATCCCGGGATTTGGGGTAGGCACTAGTTAAGAAAGCGACTGCCATCTGACCTTCTCACCCTCAAACTAAGTCTTATTGTGATTAGTCTGGTTTCCTCACGATATTTTCCTTCACCGGAAAGCGAGTGGTAAATTATAAAATAAACATATCAAACTAAGAACAAATCAAATTATTTTTTATGAAATATTTTTTGATTTGCTTTGATTTTTAAGTAGTAATACTACTATATAAATTAAAAGTTGAAATAGATAACATATACTTAAGAAAAAACGACGAGGACCTCCGGTGTTCGAGACGGGATTCGAACCCGCATCTCCAGCTATCGCGGCTGACGCCTTAACCAATTTGGCCACCCGTACACAGCGGAACCCGTCGAAATTACTCAAGTATATGTATACGTTTTTTTACCAGCTCTAAGGTGCCTAAAACCGTTTAAAAATAAACAATATCACATATACTTGAGTAATTTCGACGGGTTCCGCTGTGTACGGGTGGCCAAATTGGTTAAGGCGTCAGCCGCGATAGCTGGAGATGCGGGTTCGAATCCCGTCTCGAACACCGGAGGTCCTCGTCATTTTTTCTTAAGTATATGTTATCTATTTCAACTTTTAAACATATCAAATTATATTTCGTACATTCCGAAAAACACATTGGCACGAGACGGGGTTTGAACTTGTGACCTCCTATATATATATATATATATATATATATATATATATATATATATATATATATATATATATTATACAAGACTGACCAGCGTTTGACCTCGGTCGCACCTGATGGTAAGTGACGACGGGGTCGAGGGTGTAGCACGCTGGTTCAGTAGCAGCCTATTCACTCTAGCCTTGAAACCCAAATTATATCTTACCCGGAATACAGACGAAGGGAGCGAATTCCATTCCTTAGCAGTCCGCATTAGGAAGGTAGAAGCGAATCGCTTCGTGCGAATGAATGGAATATTCACAACGTAAGGATGTAATATGTTTTTTTTTTATTAGTCCGTTTTTAAATGTCCCACTGCTGGGCGAACTCCTCCCACCTTTAACTCTCAAGTCCGGCCATCTTTGTTGTCTGATTTACTGAAAAAGGTATTTTTATTTGCAGATAATTATGCCAAGGATAATGCTAGAGCAATGTTTGGTCGAACCAGTGAAGAAAAGTAAGAGTATAAGTAAGTAAGAGGTACTGACACGTGGTCGCTTACTATGGGCCTACAAGAAGGCTCAAAGTGACCCAAAGGGCAATTGAGAGGGCTATGGGGGTGGAAATGATGTCATAAATAAATAAATATTTCTGGACAATTTTACACAAATCGACCTAGTCCTACGGTAAGCTCAGTAAGGCTTGTGTTGTAGGTACTAGACGACGATATATATAATAGATAAATACATATAAATACTTAAATACATAGAAAACACCCATGACTCAGGAACAAATATCTGTGCTCATCACAAATAAATGCCCTGACTGGGAATCGAACCCAGGACCATTGGCTTCATAGGCAGGGTCACTACCCACTAGGCCAGAGCGGTCGTCATTCGCAGCAGAACTAAAGTAACCGATATAGCCCTCGGAATTAGTAATCTTAAGTCGGACCCGGGTATGTCCTTAAACTACGTCCAACAATGAGAGGTAGGGCACAGCGATTACCATCACGTTTGAATCTGGGGCAGCCCAACTGGGGAAGTACCTCCTCCTTACAGAAGACCACAGCCATAATAGCACTGCTACCTTTCAGGTATGCAGTGTTGTTCCTGATGGTGAGTAAGGTTCCCAGAGCTCCAAACCCCCTTAAAGGCCGGCAACGCGCTTGTGACTCCTCTGGTGTTACGGGTGCCCATGGGCGACGGTAATTGCTTACCACCAGGCAATCCGTCTGCTCGTTTGCCGCCTATGTGTCATAAAAAAAAATAAGTTTTATCCTCCTAAGGCCCAAGGTCCTACCTACAGGCTTAACTAACACTGTCATTCAGATCCAGCTCCTGTAACAGTTGTGTAGTCACAGCGTACCATGGTCCTATCCGTAGGACATATTAAGCAACCCGAAATTTTCAAATGAAATCAAATTTTCATTTCAAATTTCGCTAATCTAAACTGACTTTTTCAAATGTCCCAAAAGGTATCATATAGTGATAATAAGCAAGCTCAATAATAATATTGGTACTATTTTTTTTTTTATGATATACGGTGGCAAACGAGCAGACGGATTGCCTGATGGTAAGCAATTACCGTCGCCCATGGGCACCAGGGGAGTCACAAGCGCGTTGCCGACCTTTAAAGGGGGTTGGAGCTCTGGGAACCTTACCATCAGGAACACAACACTACATACCAGAAAGGTAGCAGTGCTATTATGGCTGTGGTCTTGTAAGGAAAAAAAAAAGAAAAGTAAAAGTAGAATAACATTGTAAAAAGTGTCCTAAGTACTCGGGCCTGGATGAGTATAAAGCATTATTACTACTGGTAGTACTGTGGTTCGCAATGACTGAATCGTTGAGCCTTAGGAGGAGATTAAATATTTAGATTTCAGTGCCATCTAGCTATATCAGAATCCCGAAAGTGATTCGTATAGGACGTGAAAACTTGTAATGTTTCTCCTTAGGGTTTGGTAAATACACAGTGCTTAAAACAGTTAACAGATTGTATGTATATATTTGAGAAAATTTGACGGGTTTGTCTGTGTCCGGGTACAATGCGGGTTCAAATCCTGCCCAGGGTCGCCAGACGATCTGGTCAATTTTTCTTAAGTACATCATCTACTGTTTGTATTTATTTTTATCTACGTACATATCATAAGTGCTCTAAAATGTGTCCAGAAACCGTAGGCAATGACCAGCATTACCAACCATCAGAAATGAATGGAGATGTAATGTTAACATTACCTACTGAAATCAGTAGGTTATGAGTTTAAATTTGGAACAGTTGTCAAATTCAAGTGGGGTGTCTATTCTAGTATCTATAGATATTAAAACAGTCATTGATACGAAACGCAAATTCGTTGTTTTTTTAATATAAATCGAACGACATAAGAACTCGAGTGACAATAGAATAGGGAGTTCATTCGCTTGTCTATGGTTTAAAAAAATATTTGAATGAGATATGAAATACGCAACGCCGCCATTCCAAGCTGTCATTTGTTTTAAGGAACACTAGTAATACTGCAGGTCATTTCCCTACGGTTCCTGAACCCATCTTAAAACATTTATGATATGTGTGTAGATAAAGTAGTGTATGTAACTACCCATAATTAATTATGCACAGATACATAAACTACTATAAACAACAGAATAACAAAAAGAAACAATAACATTACCTACATCCTTTTAAGACCCACCATACAAGTCAAATCCTACTCGAATTTATTCTTTATAGTGTAGTAAATAAAGTAGAATATCTTTGTATCAAAATCGAAGAAAACATGAAATTCAAATCTGTTCCAATTGTACAAAATTCAAATTTCATCATTTTTGGACCCGGGTATGTCCTTAAACTACGTCCAACAATGAGAGGTAGGGCACAGCGAAGTACCATCACGCTTGAATCTGGAGCAGCCCAACTGGTGCAGTACCTCCTCCTTACAGAAGACCACAGCCATAATAGCACTGCTACCTTTCAGGTATGTAGTGTTGTGTTCCTGATGGTGAGTGAGGTTCCCAGAGCTCCAACCCCCCTTAAAGGCCGGCAACGCGCTTGTGACTCCTCTGGTGTTACGGGTGCCCATGGGCGACGGTAATTGCTTATCACCAGGCAATCCGTCTGCTCGTTTGCCTCCTATATTAGGAATTATGACTGGAGAACGCATCCGCGAGCGCCAGTAAGGGACAAAGATATTCTGCCTTTTGTAGCCCAAAAGGTAACGATTCACTATAGTTTTGCTTTACAGTACATTCTTTATAACATAAATATTAGCTTATTCTGTATTAATTACCGCAACTTTGGTTGAAAACCCAAAAAAAACTCCAATTGTATTTGTTTGTATCCCTCCAACTTTGACAGTTCTGAAGGGACCAGTTTGGTGGGGAACAAAAATATGTGAGATCATGACAAGAACGGACGAAAAGCGCCGTTTCTGCCATACCCATGGAAAGTTACATAAGACCATCTCTTTCGATTGTGGTATTATTATTATTAGCACGCTCCATCTAGTTAAATGGTACGTCTATTTTTTTTTTCTTATGATATAGGAGGCAAACGAGCAGACGGATTGCCTGATGGTAAGCAACTACCGCCGCTCATGGACACTCGCAACACCAGAGGAGTCACAAGTACGTTGCCGGCCTTTAAGATCCCTATACGCTCTTTTCTTGAAGGTTTGGATGTCATATCGGTCCGGAAATACTGCACACGACAATTTATTCCAGAGTTTTCCAGAGTTACAAGGTTAAAAATGAACTAATAAATAAATGTTTATTTTCTTCCTCAGATGCACCGAAGACAGTGCCAAAAGCCGGTACATCACGTGCGATGAAGACTGAAGACATCAAACCGACCAGGGAAGAGTCCATGCCACGTGAGTTGACCGACCTACTGTATATAAATTATTTTTTTATTATGCAGAAACGTCTGCTAGCGAATATCTTCGATATTTAATACGAAAGTAAAATAGAAAAATTTGACTCAGCGGTACTCGAACCCACAACCACTGGATCACTAGCCCAGTGCACTACCAATTGTGCTATACGAGTACCGCTGAGAATTGTCAAATTTTTCTATATATCCCTCATCATACATGGGTGACGTGTAAACACATCTACCGCCAGCGTATTAAACACTTAACTACATCAAAGTCTCAATTTTCATCGATAACAATGTGGGTAGCACACTTTCTAAATTATTTTTTTATTATGCAGAAACGTCTGCTAGCGAATATCTTTGATATTTACTGTTTATAGTTTGTACGATATTTAAATCGAAAGAAAAAAATATTTTCTAAAAAAAACAAAAAGATTTTTTTTTTCTATTTTTCTTTCGATTTAAATATCGATGATATTCGCTAGCAGACGTTTCTGCATAATAAAAAAATAATTTAGAATGGGGTAGCACATTGTTATCGATGAATTCTCAATGTAAATTGAGACTTCGATGCCGTTAAGTGTTCAATACGCTGACGGTAGATGTGACTACACGTCACCCATGATGACGTATACCACGAAGGATAAGATAGAAAAAATTGACAAGACTAAGCGATACTCGTATAGCACAATTGGTAGTGCACTGGGCTAGTGATCCAGTGGTTGTGGGTTCGAGTCCCGCTTCGAGTCGAATTTTTCTATTTTTATGATGATATTCGCTAGCAGACGTTTCTGCATAATAAAAAATAATATAGTTTGTACTCCGTCCAGCCAGAATCCTTAACTAAATAATCGGCCGAGCCCCACAGTAAGCTCAATTAAGCTTGTTTCTTAGAAATAAAGGGAAAATAAAACTAATACAATAAAAAAAACCCAACCGCAACGCAAGCGGTGTGTCCTGACTCGGTTTGAAAATGGGTACCAGAGCTTACCCGAAGCATGTCGCCTAGTGCGATACAATTACACGTGTGTAACTAAGTAGCAAAAATAAAACTGCCTGTCGCAAGATTCGAACTCTCGACTCCGGGATACATGCCCTTCGCTCTACCAACTGAGCTATAGAGGCTCGACAGATGGCTGCGAATTTATTTGCTTGAACATCTGTTTAGGGTTATACTAATTTACATTGTTTTAGTTGTTATTGTATTTCTTACCGTATATCCACAAGTATTGCTATGTTGCTATGAGTTGTCAACCAGTGTTAATCGTTTATATCTACCCTGTGTTGTCAACTGTATACATATTCTAGTAATTAATCTCCAGGTCTATTTCTACATTACATTTGTTTTCGTACCTTATGATTTCATCCGCAGTAGAACCAAGGTTACCGATATAGCCCTCCGGATCGCCAAACTTAAGTGGCAGTAGGCTGGTCACATTGCGCGCAGAACCGATGGTCGATGGGGCGGTAAGGTTCTGGAGTGGCGACCACGAACTGGAAGACGCAGCGTAGGTAGGCCTCCCACAAGGTGGACCGACGACCTAGTTAGAGTCGCGGGATACCGCTGGATGTGGGAGGCGCAGGATCGGTCTTCTTGGGTCGTTCTGGGGGAGGCCTATGTCCAGCAGTGGACGTCTTTCGGCTGACATGATGATGATGATGATGACCTTGTGTACAATGTATGTAAGTTTTTTTTATCTATATATTGCCGAAGTTTCCTATGCGAGTTGTATTTGGCTCTGCGTACTCCTAAATGTTCGGACCACTAATGTTCCGTGTACGGGAAGAATATAGATTAGAAAATTTAAAATAAGGTTTCTTAAAGGAGTTTTTTCTTTTACAGGTGTCCGAGTTTATGTACCCGTTCACATTAAAAACTCCAAAGAAACTAGCAATGCTGAATCTTATGTCAATAATACTACGATATCTCACGACGATACTGTCACCATGCGTCCGGAGATACTCCTGGAAGAACCCCTCGTCCAGGTGAAACAAGAGAAAGAAGACACAACCGGAGACCTGCAAATAGAGATACTAGAAAAAAATATTAAAATTGAAAAAATGGATATCGAAGAAGAAAAAATATCAGCAGAAACGAATGCTGACAATAAAGAAATTGAAGACAAAAAGGATAGAAAAAGCTTGAGTAGTGTGATGACAGAATTGACAGAATTCCTCGATATCAAACCTGAAATTATCAAAGAAGAAAAATTTTCAGACGACGAGGCTACACATGCCACACAAGAATTAGAGAGCTTACTGAAAATATCGCACACAGAATCCGATATAACTAAAGTATTCCAAGCTTCGACCACCTTCGCCGAAGAAGTCACTGACCGTTCTGAACATTCTTCTGTTTTTGAAATATCCAAAACCATCTTAGAAGCTGACATCAAACAAGAAAAAGAACCAGAGGCAGTTAAAAGCCCCACCGCAAGCCCAGATCAAGAATCTTCTATAATTAGTGAAACTTCAGACATCAGCGCTTTAAACTTAGAACCTGAAGTTATACTAAAAGCCGGTTATAGGAAGAGAAAAATCTATAAATGCAATAAATGTGACTTCTCCGGGTTCCACAGGGAATATAAACAGCATATAAACAATCACTGTGACCAATATCTACCCAAAGCAGCTACTGCAGATGTCAACTATAAATGCACGAAGTGTGACAGAGGTTTTCAGACATTAAAAAAATACGCGCTACACTTCGAGAAACATGGCTACCGCTACATGTCCTGTGCTCAGTGCTCGCTGCAGTTCGAGAGTGTCACCAAACTTATGCCACACCTGAACGGCCATATGAAAGCGCAGTTCTTCAAGCTCCAAGTGATCAACAGCTGTGATGATAGCAGTGAGAAAACGTATCAGTGTAAAAATTGTAGTGAAGTTGTGAATACGAGGAACTGGTTCGAGCATTGGGAGAAGCATTTGGTGCTGCAGGAGCCGGCGGCGGAGGATCAGGCCGGGAACAAAACCAGTGATAAGTGGGACACGCCGCTTAATCAAGGGTCGCTGAAAGAAGTGTTAGGTAAGCTTGGCATTTCTCTACTGATTTAAATTTTTTTTTTGGGTTGCCTGGTGGTAAGCAATTACCGTCGCCCATGGGCACACGCAACACCAGGGAAGTCACAAGCGCGTTGCCGGCCTTTAAGGGGGGTTAGAGCTCTGGGAACCTTACTCACCATCAGGAACACAACACTACATACCTGAACGGTAGCAGTGCTATTATGGATGTGGTCTTCTTTAAGGAGGAGGTACTTCCCCAGTAGGGCTGCCCCAGATTCAAGCGTGATGGTCATCGCTGTGCCCTACCTCTCATTGTTGGACGAAGTTTTAGTAAATTTTCTGCTGTTACCATTATTTAACATAGTCATTGATACTTTTAGATTTACACCCAACATTGTTCACAAGATTTCGACCAGGTTCGATTCCCGGTTATGTATGCGAGATTAAAAAGTTTGAATGCCAATTATTAAATCTTAAATCGAAGCCATTCCTAAGAACAGATTTCGCTATATCTCATAGTTTCTGACTTCCCCCTACTGATGCATTTGGACCCTGTATATAGATTACGGTAAACATTTTCCAGAGGTCCTCACAAAACAGTTCACCAACGAGTCCCGCCACGCCCGAGCCTGCTGCGTCTGCTCCCGCGTCTTCGAGCGCAAGAACGACACCAAACGCCACCTCATCGAGCATCTTCTAGAAGACGCCTACGCCAACATCGTCACCACCAAGACTCTAAAATGTCAGATATGCAACGAATCGTACAAGAAGGCGGACGCTTACAAGAAACATATGAGGGATCATGCCAATCTACCGATATACAAGTGTGGTTTGTGCAATAAAACCTTCAGCGATTCTAGCAATTTTACTAAACATAAGAAACTGCATAATCTGAAGGCATATATTTGTGACATTTGCAGTAAGAAGTTTCAAGCGAAGGGGTCGTTGGAGAAGCATATGCAGGTGAGTGGATCAACTATTTGTTGTTGTTATTCTGTGGTCTTTGGACCCGGGTATGTCCTTAAACCACGTCCAACAATGAGAGGTAGGGCACAGCGATGACCATCACGCTTGAGTCTGGGGCAGCCCAACTGGGGAAGTACCTCCTCCTTACAGAAGACCACAGCCATAATAGCACTGCTACCTTTCAGGTATGTAGTGTTGTGTTCCTGATGGCGAGTAAGGTTCCCAGAGCTCCTACCCATTTATAGGTCGGCAACGCGCTTGTGACTGCCTTGGTGTTGCGAGTGCCCATGGGCGACGGTAATTGCTTACCATCAGGTAATCCGTCTGCTCGTTTGCCACCTTTGTCATAAAAAAAAAGTGGTACAGTCAGCAGCAGAAGTAGCTAAGCATTTGAGGTGTTCAAAATGAGGTCAACACGTCTCTATTGTCAAGAGAATAAGAGGGCGTGTAGGTCGTTTTGAACACTTCAAACGCTTAGAAACTTTTGCTGCTGACTGTAGAACTGGAGTATAGTTTGTTACAAGAAATGTGGCCCCGCGTACTGACGCGCTTGGTAGGTGACCCGTTATGGAAGGGACATATAGCTTCTACAAATATCTATGTTTTGTGTATTTAGATGCAATTAAACTGTGGTTTGAAGTGTGATTCAGGGGAACGTAACGAGGGACAATGAATAAAACAATCTTACACAAATCGACCTAGCCCTACGGTAAGCTCAGCAAGGCTTGTGTTGTAGGTACTAGACGACAATATACTAAATAATAGATAGATACATATAAATACTTAAATACATAGAAAACACCCATGACTCAGGAACATGAATCTGCGCTCATCACACAAGTAAATGCCCCGACTGGGAATCGAACCCAGGACCATCGGCTTCATAGGCAGAGTCACTACCCACTAGGCCAGACCGGTCGTCATGAATAGTTGATTGAGCTAGGTAATTTGTAGTTTTTTTTGCTATTTAGTGTAAACGGGCTAAGGTGTCCATTGCGTGGCTAAATTGCGAACATAAGCAATTGCCTCTACAGAGGTTCTTCAAAAAGGGGTGTATAGGTTCTTAACACGTTCGCCGCCGGTACTGTTTTACTAAACGCTTACAATATGCCGGTAGAAATTACCTCGATCACTCAGAGCATGCCACTGGCATTATACGATATTTTATTCCTATGCCGCTGTCATAAGTCAAGTTCTTACTCCTATGCCAGTGGTATTGGATTACGAACGTTTTTAACACAACTGTTGTGTCGCCGGCATTGGGTACTTAATTTATCTGAACATAGCCGGCATAGGAGAACTATCTTTTTAAACACAAATACGTGTCACTGGCATAGGAATTCAATAATTTTAGATCACATACGTTGTGTCACTGGCATTGGAGAAGGTTTAATAAGATCACAGACGTTGTGTCGTCGGAGCTGAACGTGTTAAAGGGTAAGCAACGCGCATGTGAATCCTCTGGATTTGCAGGCGTCCGTAGGCTACGGTAACCGTGTTTTGCCATGGCTCACGGGAGCCTGGGGTCCGCTTGACAACTAATCCTATTTGGCGTAGGCACTAGGTTTTACGAAAGCGATTGACCTGACCTTCTAAGTCGGAGGGTGAACTAGGCCTTACTGAGATTACTCCGGTTTCCTCACTATGTTTTCCTTTACCGAAAAGCGACTGGTAAATATCAAATTATATTTCGTACATAAGTTCCGAAAAACTCATTGGTACAAGTCGGGGTTTGAACCTACGATCTCCGGGTTGCAATCACGCTCTTACCCCTAGGCCACCAGCGCTCTTTTTTCCGAAGTTTAGTATACAAAATAAAAAAAACTAACGGATTTAGTTTATGAAATTTCATGGTAGATGGCACTGTTCCGTCTGGAGAGAATCGTAAATCGCACTAACGAGTAGTAGTACATTTGTATTTAACCTTTCGTGAGTCAATGTAACATTTCATGACATCTTTACTCCCGTATATTTAGTCACTCGCGCGACATATTCGCCGCTGGTCCGCACTCGGCACTCTTAGTGCTTGAATGTGGATAACGTGTCGCGCGAGTGACTAAGTAAACGGGAGTAAAGGTCTCATATAATATTACAATTACTCACATGTACTAACTACTTGTTAGTTTAATAAATAAATAAATATTTCGGGACAATCTTACACAAATCGACCTAGTCCTACGATAAGCTCAGTAAGGCTTGTGTTGTGGGTACTAGACGACGATATATATAATATATACATGTATGAATACTTAAATACATATAAATAGCCCATGACTGAGGAACAAATATCTGTGCTCATCACACAAATAAATGCCCTTACTGGGATTCAAACCCAGGACCATCGGCTTCATAGGCAGCGTTACTATCCACTAGGGCAGACCGGTCGTCAAAATTAATTAAGTAAGTTTATCTATATTTTATGGTATTTAATTACTGTAATTGTTTGATATGTTTTCTTACAGAATAACAAATATATGTTTAAGATTTTTTTGTATACTGTTTTGAAAAAATAAGTCCCGCCGAGTTTCTTACCGGTCATAAAAGTGAAAATACTTCTCGGAGCAGAGGTGTAGGGTTAGAACCAAATTATACAGTCAGGAACAAATATCTGTGCTCATCACACAAATAAATGCTCTTACTGGGATTTGAACCCAGGACCATCGGCTTCATAGTAACCATAAATCTTAGAAAAAAAAAAACAAATCGACACGCTCGCGACTCCAAGATACATGCCCGTCCTGCCAACATAGCTACAGTGAACTCTTGGAGTCGCTAGTTCGAGTCCCGTTCGAGGCAGTTCTATTTACAATTATTTCCATTCTAAAATATTCCATTTTTGTTTATAGATGCACATGGAAACAGAACCTATAACATGCACCGAGTGCGAGCGAGTGTTCTACGACCGCTCGTTCTACAAACGTCACTACCGGCAGTATCATGAGAGGATCATCTTCAAGTACAAGTAAGTACCTACCTACCTACCTACATACTTAGTTAGTACCTACTTAGTATCTACCTACCTAAGTACCTACTTAGTACCTACCCACTTACCTACCGACTATAATTCTATACATTTGGGTAGTTAAAAAAGAAGAATTATAAATTATAAATCACTACGTCCAACAATGAGAGGTAGGGCACAGCGATGACCATCACGCTCGAATCTGGGGCAGCCCAACTGGGGAAGTACCTCCTCCTTACAGAAGACCACAGCCATAATAGCACTGCTACCTTTCAGGTATGTAGTGCTGTGTTCCTGATGGTGAGTAAGGTTCCCAGAGCTCCAACCCCCTTAAAGGCCGGCAGCGCGCTTGTGACTCATCTGGTGTTGCGGGTGCCTATGGGCGACGGTAGTTGCTTACCACCAGGCAATCCGTCTGCTCGTTTGCCGCCTATGTCATAAAAAAAAAAAAAAAAAACAAATGTTTATTTAAATATGTATGCTTTTGTAAGTAATATTTACTGATTTTTAAAAAGCACACTCACACTTCAGCCGTAAATCGTCCACTGCTGTACATAGGCCTCCCCCAAATATGACATGTATCATCTTGAGGGGTAGATGCCATAGTCGCCACGCTTGGCAGGCGGGTTGGCGACCGCAGTAGCTGTAGATTGGGGTACGACGGACGCTGCTGTCCGTCGGTTTTTTACCTATGTCGCCCCGTATTACACCCGCGGGAGGAGATGGGGTGGTGCTATTCTAGTCAGCCGGCACCACGCGGCTTTTAAAAAGCGTTTTCAATAAAAAGACATGTTAAGATTGTTTACCTTTTTTTAATTACCTAAAAGTATAGACTATAGTATCTACCAACCTACCTACTTAATACCTACCCACCTACCTACTTAGTACCTACCCACCTACCTACTTAGTACCTACCCACCTACCTACTAAGTACATACCCGCCTGTCAGGCACAAACTGGCACCATGTGCACTGCTCACCCAAACCTAGCCAGAAGCAGCGATCTCTGAGCATGATATGTTCAATGCCATAATCGCCACGCTTGGCGGGCCGGTTGGCGATCTCGGTATATTCCACCGCTCTAAAGGCACGCTCCTGCCTTTCCTTCGGTAGTTTCTGGTAACCCGGCCCATTAGTTTTAGAACATTTTTCATTAAAAAAGCCACTTCAATGTTATTATTATTTACGTAATATTTTTACTCAGCAAGATTATTCTGATATAATAGAAAATTATATAGTCCCTATGTAGTTTTTTTCCCTATTTTGTCACATATTCCATATATTTTGTGGCGGTTACAAAAGATGAGATTTCGAATATGTATGGAATCGGAAGCTCGCGATTCTAAGCCGAAAAAAAGTTATAGGTGAAAAACTTAACTGAAGCACCATGTCTATGTAGTTGTGCAGATAATTAGTACGGAACTTACGTCAACATTTGAATATAGAACGCCGACATGCGTGTACACACGTTACTACTACATAGGCCGGGTGCTATAGCTAAGTTATCTATCTACACTAATATTATAAAGGCAAAAGTTTGTGAGTGTGTATGTTTGTTACTTCTTCACGTCTAAACGGCTGGAGCGATTTTAATAAAATTTGGTATAGAGTTAGCTGACACCCTGGATTAACACATAGGCTACGTATTTTCCCTTCGCAAATATGCTACCCTCGGGACTGGTTACATATTCGAGGCGTTTGTGGTCGAAACGCTGGGACCGTGGGGACCGAGTGCGCGTAGGATGTACAAGGCTTTGGCATCCCTGTTGATTGAAACTACAGGTGACCAGAAGGCTGGCCTATATTTTGCTCAACGAATAAGTATTGCCATCCAACGAGGCAACGCGGCCAGCCTTCTAGGCACTTTGCCCATTGGCAGCGATTTGGGGGATATTTTTTATTTGTAATTTTAGTTTATCCTTTCTTTATAATATTATTGTATTAGTGTTTCTTTTACTATTGCTTATGTACGTTAAGAAATATAAATAAATTTTCCCTAATAAACCGCGGGGCACAGCTATAATTCAACAATAAAAGTGGTATTTTTTTATACAGGCTAACATTACGCTGAGACGAGGCCATTTCGTGGCACACGTCGTTTGTGTAATCTTCTAATGTGTTTTTTTGTTGTTATTATTATGTGTGTGTGTGTGTGACATGAATAAATCTTTCAGTAGCCATTCAAAACATGAATATCTAATACAATTAAAACTGTTGTGAGCCATGTTACTACTACTTAGTTACAAACGGATAAACTCACGTGTAATTATATCGCACTAGGCGACATGTTTCGGGTAAGCTCTGGTACCCATCTTCAAGCCGAGTCAGGACACACCGCTCGCGTTGAGGGTGCATCGCTCACAGAGCTTAACATGTCGCCTAGTGCGATATAATTACACGTGAGTTTATCCGTTTGTAACTAAGTAGGTACATGAATATCTGTTTATTTCCAGATGCGTGCTATGCCGCGAGAAGTTCACGACGATCCGAGAGAAATGGGACCACCTGTGGGACGTCCACAAACAACGTAAGGAGCCAGCGGACTGCCCCATTTGCGGCGTGTCGTACCGCAAGTTTATCGACGTCAAGAAACACGCGTACCTCAAACATGGCGAGTCTATTACCTTATCTAGTCTGTGGAGTTTGCTGAGCAAGGTCAAGTATAACGGGAAGAAGACAGATGGGAATGGGGAGGAGAGAGGGGGGGAGGTGGGGGAGGGGAGCAATGTCAATGTCAAAGAGGAAGTGAGTAGTGATGATGATTGCTTGTTGATTGAGGAGGAGCCTGAGACTTTGGTTGTTTATGATTGAATAGGGAATATGCGTGAAATTAGTTTTCAACGAACTGTTTTATTCTTTAAAAACGGATAGCAAAGTTGCATTTTATTCACTAGAATTTCATACAAATTGTTTATTAGTAATTGAGTGTTTTTTTGACGTTAGCTGGTTGGATGTTTTTCTGTTTAATGATGGATGCCAATAATTGTGATTTTAATATTTCGGGACAATCTCACGCATTTAAGAGCACTAATGATATGTACGACAAACTTTGACTTATTTGTGTGTTTTGTGACCATTTTTATGTCACTGGTCCTATATGGTCATTCAAAAATCATGTGATCGGTTTGGGGGGGAGGGGGGTGTCAAAGAAATATCACGATTGATCACGATGGGGGAGGGGGGAGTCCAAGGTCCAAGACCACATAACGTGTACTTTAGTTTCGTTTTAGTAGTGCTGTTCGGTTTGATGTAACATAATTTCGTTGACTTTGTAGTGAAAAGTTTCAAGTCATAAATCACTCTTAAACTACACGTGATCTTAACATTATGCGTTAAGATCACCAAATATCACTTATTTTGACACCCCCCTCGGGTGTCAAAATAAGGCCTAAAACGATCACATGATTTTTGAATGAGCCCATACAGGCATCTAATCCAGAAAAGGGATGACAATATTTTCAAAGATTTCTAGTAGCCAGTTTGTGTGAAATTAATTTTGGTTCTAAGGTATTAATAGGCCATTTCATTTAAAGTTGTTTATATACCTTTTTTTTTTATAATTTGGATTTTTTTTATGTGGTACTTGGAATCATGAGTCTTTCGAGCCTGATAGAAGAAAAATATGTCCCAAGCCTTTTTATTCCATTCCGTTACTATTATTCATATATTTCATATGGCGGTAACGGAACGGAAGTAATAAATATGTATGAACATTTTGGGATACATTTTTTTCTCTTATCAGGCTCGAAAGAACTCATAATTCTGAGTAGAAAATACAAAAAAATCCAAATGAAAAAAAAGTTGAGTATACAACTAAATTAAATTGCCCTAATACCGGTACTAAGATGCTTCCAGACAATATATATTGTAGATTATTGTTTATTGACATTAAGGCACTGGTCCCGCCGCGAGCTAGTACCTAAGCTATGAGCTATCAGCTATTTCAAGGGACAAAAGATAATCGATCCCGTGTAAATAAACGAGACATATATGTCATAGCCGATCGTAGTTCATCGCTGAGCTATAAATATATATATCTCTCTTTTTTATCTACACGGGAGCGACTATCTTTTGTCCCTTGAAATAGCTGATAGCTTATAGCTTACTAGCTCGCGGCGGGACCAGTGCCCTAAGATTCGTTATAAATATTGTATTAATATTATGTTGACATGAATTGACCAATTAGTTATGTATACTATTTTTTATTGTTTGTATCGTCAGTATATTAGTACAGTCAGCAGCAAAATTAGCTAAGCACGCGAGGTGTTCAAAATGAGGTTGAGACGATTTTATTGTTAAGAGAATAAAGGTGTCTAGGTAATACTAAACACTTCGTCCGCTTAGTAACTTTTGCTGCTGACTGTAGTATGTAGTGTTGTAAATGTAAATAATTATATGAATGTGCCGCCTAGAGGGCTTATTGCAGCCTTGCGATAGATTTGAACAGACCAGGGGCCCGTGCATAACAATTTAGTACAGTCAAGTGCAAAAATACGTACCGAAAGAATCCTTTCATAAATACGTCCTACAACCTTATTTACTGTACAATAGAGTTGCTCGGTACATATTTTTTAAACTTTGGCAGTGAACGAATTTTTACACTTGACTGTACAGTTGCCATCAGATATATCGGAGCTGTGGAGGTGGTCACAAATATCTGAACAACGCCTCTATGATCAAGGCGATAATGCATGTTCCGATATTTTTGGATACCTTGGCTGTTCCGATATATTTGATGGCGACTGTATTAGTGGATCTCTTTCTAATAAAAGGAATTGGAAAGGGGCTTCCGCTAATATTATAAGTTGCAAGTTATACAAGTGTGGTTCTAGTTTCTTGTAATTTGCATGCCTTATTATGATAAATGTATATTGTTTAAATTACGCGTGTAAAATATGTTATGACATGTTAATATTCAAGTTGTTGTAAATATTATTAAATTTCAATAATTAATAAAGTGGCATGTTTTGTATAATAAACTTGTACTCTGTTACTTTAGTGCACTGCCCTTAATGTTTTAAGGGTGATCAATCAAGGTGAATAAATGTATTTTTTTCTGAACATATTGTAGTTTTTATACTTACCTAGTCTACGGTAGATGTCGATGTACTGTATGTATAGGTGGTTAAAAAAGGTAAACAAATATTTTTTATTATGCAGGAACGTCTGCTAGCGAATGTCTTCGATATTTAAATCGAAAGAAAAATAGAAAAATTTGACTCGGAGCGGGACTCGAACCCACAACCACTGGATCACTAGCCCAGTGCACTTCCAATTGTGCTATCCGAGTACCGCTTAGACTTGTCAAATTTTTCTATCTGGAGTCAAATTTTTCTATTTTTCTTTCGATTTAAATATCGAAAAAGGTAAACAATCTTGACTTGTCTTTTTTTTGATTAACGCTTACTACACTGTATTGGCCTTTGACAATAGGCGTTTTTTCTATTCTCTATTTTCTGCGTGTAACTGATAACGATTCGTGAGGAAGATAAATAAGAATTTTCACTGAAATAAAATAAACGCTTAGGTCTCACACGGACCAGAACACAGAATGACTACATCGGCTCATAGTCCATAACTCAAAATGATCGAAACACAAAATGACTACAACACAATTAGTCACATGCGAAAAAACACCAGATGTGGAAAAGTAAACCTACTGTCCTATAGGTAGGTTTAGGTTATGTTCGTTTTGTATCGGCCCGTAGGGCCAAAGCACCCAGAAATAGGAGCTCCGCGTAAGCGGAGCTCCGTCGACTAATTGTGTTGTAGCCATTTTGTGTTTCTGCCATTTTGAGTTATGGACTATGAGCCGATGTACTCATTTTATGTTCTAGTCCGTGCAAGACTAACCCAAATAAACTAACTAACTCTTACCCGTTTACTCACAATAGTATTTTGTACAAATAACTTAGGAGCTGCTTTGGAGAAATCGGCTACAATCCATAGACGGAAAATCTGATCTATTCACTTTCACAATACTGATATTCGTGACCATTGACGTATAAACGGCCATTATTTTCTGGATCAAGGATCTCCACTCCGGTTTTCCGTTCCCCGGATAAACGTCCGAGTTCCCTGATAGAAACCTCTAGCCGTCTAGAGATCAAAACCTTGCCAGGCCATATGCAACTATGTTTTGTCACAATTAAAATTCAAAATGGCATTCAATGGGTCCTTTTTACAGGTACGCGGCTAAAGGTAATAAGAATATTAGTTATCTACCGATTTTTGATTCAAATGGTGCTGGGATCAAATTCCAGTAAGGGCATTTATTTGTGTGATGGGCACAGATATTTGTTCCTGAGTCATGGGTGTTTTCTATGTATTTAAGTATTTGTGTATTATATATATCGTTGGCCGAGTACCCACAACACATGCCTTCTTGAGCTTATTTTGGGGCTCAAACAATTTGTGTAAGAATGTTCTTCTATTTATTTATTTAGTTTGATACCGATAAATTTGTGCTAGTCTTTATTTACGAGGTAACTGGAGTGGTATTTTTTCCATACAAACACTCATTTATACATACAGATATAGAAAATGGAGCCCATATGGCTTAGACTTGTCTTCGCCCTGAAAAACTGTTGAATAGTAAAAAAATTAGTTAAGCTACTAGGGTAATTCGCTAGTAAACTGGCCACGTTATACTAAAAATGAACTCCTCTGTTTATATGCGATTAGAATTCATTTTAGTGTGAGCTGGCTAGTTACTGAAGGGTGGCTTCCATCACAAAATGTGTCCTATTTATAGGTAAACGCAATTCGTTTTCAGTATAAGATGGCCAATTATTGAAGTGGCCGGTTACTGGGGATTAACCCAACTAAGGTCAATGTGGGTAAGACCGGCATACAATATTTTGAAGGGAAGTCCGTCATATGACACTAAATACCTATGAAATAATGTAGGAAATTAGACGTTCTTTTCAGATATACGGTCTTACCCACATTGACGTTACTAAGTACTATTAACCATTTCCACACCGGACTGATATATCAGCAAAGCAAGTTCAACGCCAGACTGATATATATGTCACGGAGCACAGAGCAAAATAAACCTACATGCACATACACAAAGTTTAACTTCAGTTTTGACATTTCGATGACGTGGCGTCTGACCGATAGCTTTTGCGTTTGACATGGCGTGGAAAAGGTTAAGGGCCTTTCCGCACTACGTCCGATCCGAATCCGAGAAAGTAAGTTCCGATAACTGTCCGAAGTAGCCGTAGAACTATTTCTTTGGTAAGTTGCGCACTATGACGGAAAGAAATCGGATGACGGAGATCGGATCTAGTGCGTAAATTGCCATAGAAATAGTTCTACGGCTACTACGGACCATGTTTTCACGGGTTTGGATCGGGTTCGGATCGGACGTAGTGCGAAACCGCTCTAAGTCTGTGTGTACTAAGTTGATCCTTTAAGCGTGATGAAATAAAACGACTCAAAGCTTTTATTATTAATTTATTTTATCAATATAATAATAATATGTATATAATGTATAACTTACAGCCATATGGAGCGTCGGCGACGGCGATACGAAACAAAATCAAACAAAATACCCAAGTCATTGCGTAAATAAAAAAAAACTGACATACAGCTCGCACGGGCAAGCGTGTTAAATTTATCATCTATCGTAGTGACTACAGGACTACCGCGGAGACCCGGGCCGCAGCCAAGATGTCAATCGATAAACAAAACGCAATAGATACGAAAATAAATATACGAATGACAGCTCAAAGTCACGGGATTACAAATTTCGTATCTATTGCATTTTCTATAAATGATTGTCTTGACTAGGCCTTTCAATGATTTCCATACAAGACTTACTCATTGGTTTTAATTTTTCTATTATTTAACTTTAAATGGGCACTTGTCAATAATTTTAGCGGTTCTTGTGTTCATGTCTATGGTTTCTTGACTCGGTTTGATAGTGCATTTATATATGAAAACTTGAGGTTTTTTCACCATTATTTTTGCTGTATGATTCGATAACCACAATTATTAATTCATTTCTTCGTTTCTGACAATTAAAAATGTCACGAGTAAAGTACTCGACGCTCAATAACGCTTCGGTCTCCTATTCTGTGCTACACGCGACGTCTGACGTCAGCGTCAACGTTACTAAACAAAAAAGACGCCAGCGTCGACGTGTGAGAGACCACAACAGTACATATAGGCAGCATTGTGACGCAGACGCTGTAAGCGGCCGACGGCGTTAGGAGACCATAGCCTAAGCATAGCAACAGGCCCGTTACCGCGAACATCGAAGTTCGTATATTTCTCTTTTACTCCAATTAAGGGTCATAACAGTGTCAGAGACAATCGTCGGAAATTTGCGAATATCGCGTTTCGCGGTAGCGCCCCAAGGCCTAAGTTAAAAAATGTTTTCTCATTGGGTGGAGATATGAGCGAGCTTGTAGGAACCAACTCCGCGACTACTCTATATTACAACCAAATTTAATGTGAAATAAAATCAACGGGCACACCGCTGCTCCGACCTTAATGTACAATATCACTTAAAATTACAGCAAGATATTTTTTTTTTTTGTATATTTTCCATTTATACAATAATCCTATGATTTACTTCAGCTTTTTTACGTCGTCTCCTTTGGCGTACTTACGAAAGAAAAAAAAATAGCAACAATTAATAAAACAACTTAACAATAATGTCATAAGACTTAAGTTTCGACTGTTTTTGGACGAGGTGTCTCTGATAACTCATGCATGTAACTCGAAATACATTTTTTTTGGGGTAATTATGTCAAAAGAATATTCTAGAGGCATTCGCGTCCAAAACGTCTAGGTCTTACGTGCTAGACCGCTTCTTACTAAGTTTTAGTCATAACTTAACTTGGTCAAAACTAAGCTAACACACCATCGGGGGACGGCAACTCAAAAGGATGGCCGCCGGCAAGGTTCTTGAGATAGTAACTTCAAAAAAAATATCTGACACATCATGTATAATTCTGTACTAAAAACTGCATACCAAATATCGTTGATATAGTTAAAAAAAAGCATCAATGTCAAATCATATAAATTATATAGAAGCGGGTAACATCGACTTATTAAACGTGAGTTACCCGTATCCGTTTCGTGTTCAAAAATGTCAAATAACAGTGTCCAAATGACCAGACGTCATAAATACAAACAACCCTTAATTGGAACTAAGATGCATGTATATATGTCGGCGGCCGCTAGTACATTCCATCTGATCGTAATATCATGTAATGGTTTTGATGCTAGTCACATTAAACTAATACAAGTATTATTTTATATTTACCATACTTAGGGCCTGCTTCAACTCCAGATAAACTTATCTGTCAGTTAAATTTATTGCTTTTATTCAGTCATATAAAACAAAATGACAGCAAACATTTTATCTGACAAATATTCGTTTGAGATTGTGAAACAGGTCATTAGTATTATTTCTGTTATTATAGGTAAGTTAGGTTGCTACAGATGCCCTAAGGATCCCCGCTTGGGGCCCCGTTGACACAAAAAATATTAACGATATGCCTAGGTATTTCACCGCCGACATATATATATTTGAGTTGTGACTTCGACTTCGCTGTACGGTGTATCTCAAGAACCGCGCCCGCAGACCTTGGACACAGAAATCGACATTACAAACTATAGTGTACAGCTAACATTATTATTGCTAATAATTTGGAACAAACTTGCGAAATTGCATCAACGAATTTGTGTGTCCGTTTATTACAATATAGGAACTATTATAATAAGTAATGTAGAAGCGATCGAAGCTGTCTTTACGACATACAACTATAAATTAATAAGTATTAGTCTCAAGGCCTTGTTTTTAGAAAAATAAACCATATCGCAATCCATTATAAAGACCCGACTCGAATCGATTTACGATCTTAATCTTCCCGGACAAGGTTTACAATAAGAACATACATATTTTGATATTAGTCGCATCGGTATTATCTCTGACATTAAAGACTACTTAATGACAGTAGAGTATATGTCTAGTTTTTATAGATAAAAACTTACCCTGAC
Organism: Grapholita molesta; assembly: GCA_022674325.2. Classification (NCBI taxonomy): domain Eukaryota; kingdom Metazoa; phylum Arthropoda; class Insecta; order Lepidoptera; family Tortricidae; genus Grapholita; species Grapholita molesta. The sequence goes on from CP053147.2 coordinate 5,209,605, forward strand.
ACTTTAAAATTACAACTAAATGTATACTTAAAATTTGTTACTCTAGTTGCATCAATGAAAACTTAAATTACGACGGATCGACTCGGAATAGTTTTCTAAAAACGAGGCGGGAGGGCGGTGCGTAAGTTGCCAGTCGATAAAAAACGAGGTCCCCCGTTTGACGGGGGGGTTATTGCGGGCGAAAACTTAGACGCACCAAACGCCGCAAACTCTCTCAATAGGTGCCAGTGACCAGTACGCGCGGTGAACTGGGGGTTAATTCGATTCGCGGGGTAACATCGATTATCGATTTAAATTACAAATTTACGGTCACATCTGAAAGTATAAGTGGCTCTAATCGACTATTTTATGTCACTAGTTGCCATGGTTACGTTCCGCTGGGTCACTCTGTAGTTTTATGGCAGCTAAACACACAAAACATGCATATTAAATTTGTGATACATGTCCCTTCCAGAATGGGTCACCTACCAAGCGTGTTAGTAGAACGCGGTGCTATACTGGCTGATTGGACAGAATAACAACAATAAATAGTTTAACTCATTTCAAAACTAAGTCACATAAAGCGCCCTATTAGCCTAATATGGTCAGGATTTTATCATTTCTCACAATATCTGTCACGCTCCAACAAATGAGTACGAAAGAGACGGATAGCGCGATATACGATAAAATAGCATCCATGCCATCCGTTCTGGTTACATATTTTTGCCACAATAAACGTATATTTTGAGACGCGACCGTATTTCTGACAGTGTCTATATATAATGGATGCATTTAATGTTACATAAACATGTAGCCACGACTTTTACAATAGCGTTCAGTCTTGTATACATGTTTCCATCACATTAAATATATATTTTCAGACGTGACATAACTGACGTTCATATACAGATTATACCTAGTTCAATGTTACCCCACGAATCGAAATAACCCCAATTTACGTTAGATACAAAAAGTAGACGTCGGAGTATTCGCTATCGTGTGTAGACTGAGATATAAAATCGTAAGCTCTGACATGCATAACGACTGCCACAGAATCGGCTGCGGAGTCGTCAAACTTGTAAAACGTAATTTTATGTCGAAAATATACACATGCCAATTAGATTTTATTGAGTTTTGACACTACTATACATATCCTGGTCATACTAAAAAAAAAGTTTTTTCTTTTAGAAATTAGTAAGTTTGCGGCAAATGGAAAAAATAAAACTATGTTTAAAAAGCACACTTATAAACTAATAAAAAACGCACACTGGATTTTAGTGCTCTCTACAGTTTTTTTTTTAAGTATCCGGAATTTCGAGTGCATTATCCAAGATGAATAATTTTTATTATTTAAATTATCAATAATAAATTGATACGCTAAATCAACTTATGAAAAAGACATTTTCGTATATACTATTTTTTCTAGAAGCATTAAACCTTGTAACTAACCCCAACATTAGTCTATCCCCTAAGCCCCACGGTTCTACTGTTACTTCAATTGAAGTTGCATTTATTTTGTTTCACTTGATTTGGAAACATAAACAATTCTACTTAATTCCCTACACTATTGAGAACAACTTTTAACTGGTTCTTAGGAGGTTATATTATTATTAAAAGCGACAGCCAATGACATTAATATTTAAAAATATTTACTAACTAAATGTGTCATTTTCTACAAAAACGACTTATTGTCGATGGCGCTTTTGCTTTTTTTAAAATGACGACGTACAAATCCAGCTCCGTCCGGCGTCCATAGACAATAAGATTCATTTTTATAGATAATGTCACAAATATGGAATTATATAAATTCCAAGTGCCTCGCTGTTTGAAAGTTAAAAATAAAACGTAATATATTTCAATAGGCACCAATCGGAAATATTAAATTTTTAAAGCATTTTATTATGTTCTATAGTAATGACTTGTTTTAGTCATGATGTCTAGTCATTCATGTCGGATGACGCACTCGATCCGACGCGTCATTTTTCATCGTCCAAGATTATTGAGCAAGTTAATTTATTACAATACAAAAAAAAATCCATATACTAGCATCCAACCTACCACTGACCAACAATAATCTATTGATAACTTTTTTATTTATTTCTGAAACCTCTATAATTTCACTGAATGCAGCAAGTACTTGTATTGAAGTATAATTTGTATTAAAATGCATTATGAACACAAATGATATAGAACCATCGACAAATCAACAAAAATGTCAGCCATTGGCTAAGACCTGTTAGTTTAATAAGAGGCATTTTAATTGTGTGTCATATTCATCAATAAGTAATAACTATTGTATGAAATATCGGATGCGCTAAAATTAAGTCATTATTTTTTACCCGCGCACACGTCTCAAATCTATTATAGTTAAATTATTTTTTGTATCTTAAAAACACAACTGTCAGTGACAAATAAGCACACATAATTTTGTGTTTCCGTCATTCTGACATTCCCGTATTTATCGTTCGTCAGTATATATTGAATGCTAGTAAAACACCAATCAAACAAAATCTATTTCATAAAATGCTTCGTTTGAAAGTTCAATTGGCATTATTTTTATTACATTTATATAATACAAAATAGCACAATTACATTATTCAACAGTATTTTTTTTTTTAATTATTATTTACATAAGCATTCCATGTTAATGCTATCTCATATTATACGCGGGTCTAAATTATATGTTTTGTGTGCTGTACGTTGTGTCGAAAATTAAGTGGCAGTATTAGACTTGAACAGACATACATACATTTCTTAACTGTGCATACAACATACACTGTACAGTCAGCAGCAGAAATTGATAAACGGACCAGGTTTTCATTATGATCTTGACACGCTTGTTCTCTTAAGAATAAAGTAATGTCAAATTTTGAAATGCCTCGGCCGTTTACAAACTGCTGCTGACTGTACAAGGTGTAAACAAAAGAATCCGTTCACGTATTTTGATTAAGAGGCGGAATAAAAATAATATGACGAGATATAAGAATTGCCCTTTGTATAGTCAGCAGCAAAACTGGCTGAGCGGGTGAAGTGTTCAAAATGACCTACACGCGCTCTTATTCTCTTGCCAATAGAGGTGTTGACCTCATTATGGATACCTCAACCGCTTAGCCACTTTTGCTTCCATGACTCCAGACTTGAAATATAATTAACGTCAAAAAAATTATGTTCCTTTCTCCTAATCAGAACACGATACTGGACGGAGCCCCGCTATTTTAGCTACTTCGACTCTTAGCCTGCCTTGTATACATGTTTTTGTCACAAAAGCGTATCCATACTTTTAGACGCGCTAGTCAAAAATAGCGATACAGCTAAAGTGCCTAAATATATATTACATGTAAACAATATTAAGTTACATTGTTGTGTTAAAATTAAATGCATGTATACACAATTAGCTTTACACTGTGCAGAGCTGAATTTTAAAAGCATATTTCCCTTAACTGTACATATGCAATCAAATTTTTTACAACATATACAGGGTGTTTTTCACTAGTATATTTCCAGTCAAGAAATGTTTGCACTACCGCCCCGCTCGGAGCCTGTCTCTCGTCGTCATACATCAAATAAATCACGCATCAAAATCAGAGCTTACATAAAAGCCTAAACCGCTTCACACGGGCAAGCCAGTCTTCAGTTAATTTACAATTTCGTTTTCTCAAAAAAAAAAAGGACTATATTTTTTTTTTATCTAGATTCGATTAGACTATCGGCGAAATATTAACAACTGTACATTTTACATTGCCTAAGAACCTACATATTACGTGTCAGAACGAAACCAGATAGTGTTGCCTTGACAAAAAAATCCTTACCTACACCATAGAGTAAAGTAACCATAGAGTGTACACTCCTTTACACCAAAACCTATTTATAATAAATTCCAAGCGAGCTATGCTAAAAAATATTATTTATAAGTCAATTTTCTTATCCATTATGCCAATTTCTAGTGAGAAGAACCGAGAAGGCATATGTTTTTTTTCTCTGTCCTCACTAGGATCTGACGTAATGGACCAGGCGTATTTGAGTGCAAACTCTAAGATTATATATTTCTCTATCTACACAAGCAAACAAAAAACTTAACTAATATTTTATATATATATATTATTAATTACATACTAGGAAAATGAATATAACTAAGTTGACTGCAATTTCAAGTACGGCTCGTATATGGTACAATGTCAAAAATATAATATATGTTTGTTAATATGTAGCTTACACTATAAGCCGAGACGCTCGGTCGTCGTGCGTTTGTCGCGCGAATGTCGAGCGTTTGTCGCGTAGCGTTGTTTATTGTCGATGCGTACAAGCTGAAACAATGGAGACGCACATTATAACAACAGTTTTAAAAAGAAGTGGAAACCTATATTTTTATTCGTAATATTTGCATATTAATGCGAATTAATAAAAAGTTTTAAAAAGTTACCCTTTAAAACAATATCTAATAGAAATTTTTATTGTACATATCACTGAAGAGTTTTTGACAATAAAACCTTTAAGGGTTGCTGGGGAAATATCAGATGCCCAACGATCGGTTATTTTGATATCATATAATGATATAACTATAACACCCTGTATATTGGGTAAAAAAATTCTAACCCATTCGTTAAAATGTTGTTTAATGTTGTGTACATGAAATAGACAGTATGCTACTCTATCTTTAACTTTCAGAAAGGTCAAATGCCAAACGGGGTAATGTCGCCATCAAGACCATTACCATTGCGATAATACGATTAAACATTGAGGTCTATCTTTTAGGTTGTCTCTATTAGGTTGTCTAAATTGTACGTATTGGTTAAAAAGTCTGCTAAGGAAACCATAATTCTTAGATATAAAGGAAAAATCTATTACCCAGGGCGAGACTCAAACTCGCGACTCTAGGATGCATGCTCATCGCTCTAGTACCTGAGCTCTTTTTATTGTTATTACTAAGAATTTTGGTCTCGTTAGCAGAAGAGTCCGGCCGGGGCCTATTTCTAAGAATTAATTAAGTCAAACCCATTAAATACTGGTTTAATTAAAGTAACAACCAAACGTTATTCAAGTATAGTAATACGTTTGCTCGACTCGAATATCGAGTTACCCGATAGGTTTGACAAGAGTGTATTTTGAAATTCAATCGCTGGAGTTAATTTGGGCATGAACGAATAAAAAAAAATCTTACCTAGGCTCTTCACACCATACAGCCTGCAATCCAGAGACCGTTAGCTCCAAACCACTATAATAACTGGCAACACTACTCCAGATTAAGAAAAAAAAAACACTAATCGACGCAGTGTCCTTGCACTATTATATAAAGTTTAAACAAATGCATGTACGGGTGTGCACCCGTGTATGTACACTGTGCGTGTGTGTGTGATCACTGCGTTTTGGCTGAGGGCTTGAGGTCGGTCGGAGGCACGGTGTCTGGTTTGGTTTTTGGCGGGGCTGCGGAAAAAAAATTCAATTAATCATTTTGTAAGGACTATTGTTTATAATTATAACTTTGTCATATACTTTTTTTTTTATTAGATATGGTGGAGAAATTCGCAGCCATATGTTGAGTCTGTAGCTCAGTTGGTAGACTGTACTTTTTTTTTAAATCTAAACAGTTAATGTCAATGTAAAACCTTTTAGTACTGTTATCTCTTCCGCGCTGATAATGTAAGATATAAAAAGCACTAAATACGTATTTAAGTTAAAAAAAAGTTAATTGCAATGTTTATTACAAATGAACACATCTAATTAAAAAGGTTTATATGATAGACTAGCTTATCCTCGCAACTTCGTCGGCCAGCCATGCCAGTCTTTAAAGCATGGTTCCTAGATAAAAAATATCCTATGTCCTTTCTCGTAGCTTAAACTCTTTCTATACCAAATATCATCCCAATATGGACTAGTATGGATAAAGAGAGTTTGCTAAGCTTATATTATGTTTATTTAAGACGGGGATCATAGAATATATCCGTGGACACGGATACAGGTATTACAAGGACAATGGTTCACGTATTGCTCGACTTATAGACAGTGATCGGTTATTTGGACTTCGCGGGATATATAAAAATTAATATAGATACGACAGTTTACCTCAATACAGAATAAATCGTTCAAAAATAAAACTATTAAAATTGTATATAACAGATTGTTATATACAGAGTAAGTATACTCGCCGTTCTTTTAACCAAACGGTACAAAATGTGCCGGTTTGCTGGCAGCAAATGAGCTGTCAGTGTGAACATTTGTACTCATTTGTTCGATTTGGACAAAAGAACGGCGAGTATCTATCAGCTACTTAGATGTTTTAAAGTGTAATACAATGTTGTATTATTGTATTATTTTTGCCATTACTAACAACATAAAGCCCGGATTCCCGGGGCATATCCATACTAACATAATGATTGAGGTCGTTTATCTCGTGTCCAATCCAAATAAATAATCACTGCTTATAGATTTAGTTGACGACCGGTCTGGCCTAGAGGGTAGTGACCCTGCCTATGAAACCGATGGTCCTGCGTTCGTTTACCAGTCAGGGCAACTATTTGTGATGAGCACAGATATTTGCTTCTGAGTCATGGGTGTTTTCTATGTATTTAAGTATTTATATGAATCTATTAAGCCTTACTGAGCTTACCGTAGGTCTAGGTAGATTTGTGTCAGATTGTCCCGAAATATTTATTTATTTATAGATGATCTAAATGTATTATGATAAATATACGTATGGAAGGCGCAGGATCGGTCTTCTTGGGTGGTTCTGGGGGAGGCCTATGTCCAGCAGTGGACGTCTTTCGGCTGACATGATGATGATGAAATATAGGTATTGTTTAATTCAACATATGGGATGTAAGATGAAAGTGTACTCACGGCGCGGGCGCGCGCTGGCCACGACGCTCTGCGCGCCGCACGAGCCGGCGCGGCCGCGGTTGTTGCTGCTGCTGCTGGCCGGCGCCGGGCGGCTGCGGGACATCATATATCACTTACAGATTCAACTAAGGTGACGGCACCGGTAATGGACACGGAACCAATCATGAACATTAGTGCTTATTTCAAAGTAGTTAAGTGTTGTGCATTTGTTGGGACATATTCAATTTATAACTTTATGATTTTTGAAATAAGAACTAAGTATCCATCATTGGTGCCTGTCCGAAATTAGTGCCATTACCTTACCACATGTATAACCACTCACGTGATTGAGATCTCTCAGTTACCTCTATTATTATAATAAAATAACGGTGACAGCTGGTAACTACAGCTACCAAAATCACGTGAGTGGGTATGGTATACGATTTTCAGCTAACATGGTCGTTCACTTTACAAGTATTACTTAAAACAGGACACCCAATTAGTGAAAGTTGTTAAGAAATGTTAATTCGTGACGACAAATAAGCATTAAATTTCAATAAAAACTTGGTTTTGACATTCGTTTTTGTGGTATACTGACTCTTTATTTAGCATTGATGTAAACATTTTTATTATTTTTTTATTCTTAGTGTACAAACTAATTTGTTATTTAATTTTGGTTTATTTATCGTTGTTTTAGTGGGGAGGATTGTGGTATACTGACTCTTTGTTTGACATTGATGTAAACGTCAGTTAGTTATGATAGAACGGAATTAAATATCTTTTTATATTAATAGTTTAATTTATTTCAGTTTTAGAAACTTCAATCGATATTACAGAATAATTAAAGCCAAAAAGTCGATCTGCATAAAAATTTCATGCTTAATTGTCGTCACGAAACTGACAGTGATTTAACTTTTCTTAACTTTCATTAAATGGGTGTACTATTTTTTTGAAAATTACCATGGACATAATATAATAATACTAGCGGGATACATGTAAGAACATATATTATTCGGTATCGCTAAAATTTAAGAATTTTATGATGCAAAATATTTTTTTTATTCAAACATGCAATGAAATCTTCTTTTTTACATTCCTTATAATAGACTTTGAAGTATGTTTTTTTGGCGTGGCAACAGAAGGGGACGGAAATGGAATTTTCCATAACTTTTAGCCTGTAACTTTTTGTTCGATCATTATCCATACAGAGGCAGAGATGGCGAGTGTCATAGCAAACAGCAAATGTTAATTTTTAATACATTTTGATTTCATTGTTAGTTGTGATTTTGCAAATTAAATTTATTGAAGCTATTCTTTTAATTCATTGTATGTTTGAGAAAAGCACTATACGTGCCGCGTCGTGAAAACGGATTCCCGGCCTCGTATCACTATCACTATCCGTAATAACCCACTTAGCCGGAAGTCTTCATTTTCCCGGACTCTGATGTAATGTAGTATGTTTTTCAGCTGTAAGATGGATATAGTACCTGAAGGCTCTGGCGGGGGGCCGCTCGCTCTCGGACACGGAGCGGTGGCGGTCGTAGGGCCGCGCGTGCGGGCCGCGGCCCGGCGCCGCAGGCCCGCGCGCCGCCAGCAGCTCGTTCAGCTGCGGCTGCAACACGACACCAGCGTCACTCAACCGTACACTCAAATACGCACGACAAACTAATTTAGCGAGTTCTCGGCTAACTTAACCGATTCGTTGCGTCTTCCATTTTCAAAAACTCTGACGCGGCAGTCGTGCCTAATATGATGACACTCCTCTCGTGTCATACGCCACACGTTAAACACATTGATGACTCGCCTGTCGTGCCCTCCGCACTGAATCGGTTAAATGCCCGAGTAGTAAAGTCGAGCGCGTTTATTCACGGCGTAGATGTATTCCATCTGAATTAAATCAGTGAAAAAATACAAAGATTGCCAAATTAAACATTTTTGACTCAGAATTCATTACGGGTATTTCTTAATTGTTAAAATTCATTTTTTTTTATTTTCTCACAATCGGAGTGAAAACTAGAATGTATATACTCGGGTCTAAACACCATATTACGCCTCGAACAATTTTCCGTCACTTAGTTCGGGAAAATAACCATCTCGTGGCACTATGGCCTACTTTAGCCCCTTGTCAAACAATCTAATATAAAGTGTAACCAGTGTCAATTACTTCAGTCACGTTTGAAGAGGTTTCAAAACTTTTTGGTCTGTATTCACTCAAGTCACTGTTGAACTTGCTATTGGTATGAAAAAAGAACCATGATTTCAAAATCTTCCTATCATTACATAAGATGTTGTTGTGTGCGTGACTTAGAACTGAGAAACTTAGAGTTAGACTCTCGTCAAACTACCTATTTCATTCATTTATTCAAATAACTTTATATGACATAAGAATAAAACCAATTCGTCATATAACAAGTACATATATAACATAAAAATATTATAAAACTATCTACATTTTGGCAACGCAGCAGTGGGACTTTGTTGCACAGATAGCTTTGTTGGACGACCGGTCTAGCCTAGTGGGTAGTGACCCTGCCTATGAAGCCGATGGTCCTGGGTTCGAATCCCAGTCAGGACATTTGTTTGTGATGAGCACAGATATTTGTTCCTGAGTCATGGGTGTTTTCTATGTATTTAAGTATTTATATGTATCTATCTATTATATATATCGTCGTCCAGTACCTACAACACAATTTATGTAAGATGTCCCGAAATATCTATTATTTATTATTATAGCACTGAAGTAGGATTCGGCAGATTGCCCCGGAACCTCCGAAACACTACCCCCTTCGGCCAGAAGTCCGCGCTTCCAATGGTCTCCAGCAGCAACCAACATGACGGTACATGATTTAGCATGAGTACCTCGAGCACGCGGAAGTCCTCGATGCTCTTGAACTTGGCGAGGTAGCCCTGCAGCTTGGGCTCCACCTGCAGCGCCTCCGCGTGCTTGTAGTACTTCAGGAACGCCCAGAACTTCTCCAGCCCGTACAGCTGACCTGCCGACACGATCATACAAGTTTAAAGGGGCATTCGTTGGTAGGTGAGATTGGGTACAGTTGTACCGGGGTACGGTTGTACCAGGGCACAGTACAGTTGACCTGCCGACACGATAATACTAGGGACATTCATTGGCTGGGTACAATTGTACCGGGGTACGGTTGTAACCATGACAACGAATGATTTGTTATAGTTGATTGAGGCATTTTTATACCCGACCGACGGTACTCACTTCGGTTCGCTAGACCGACTGTTCGCTCGACCGACTGTTCACTCGACCGACTGTTCGCTCGACCGACTGTTCGCTCGACCGACTGTTCGCTCGACCGACTGTTCACTCGACCGACTGTTCGCTCGACCGACCGCTCGATCTCACGACCTCGTATGAGTAGATCAAGCCTAAACTATTCCCATTCATAAGCCAACATGTTAAATGTAGAGTAGCCCACCTCGCTCGTAGTCCGTGGCGGTCTCCTGCTGGAAGTGCTGGTACAGCTCGGGGCGGAACTTGCGCTCCAGCCCGTACGAGTAGAATCGGAACAGGCACTCCAGCCCGTACCGGAAGCCGGCGCTGGCGTCCTCGTTGGCCAGCGTTCTGAAATGTCGCAAGCTGTTAGTACTACCCTTTAGTTTTAGTTTTGATAGGTCTGGCTTAGAGGGTAGCTAGGCTAATTACCCGAGAATTCTGTAGTCATATGATCTATCTATGTATATGAAGTAAATATATAGGGGTGTCATTTTTACATGATACAAAATATATTTTTCGAACTCAATATCAACTAGCAAGCGAACTTTGATTAAGATAAAACATTTTTTTTAATATACATTTTCATTTAATGTTTTTTTATTTACAACATTTACTTACTTACTTAATACAGCTTTTCAAAGATATTTCAAATGCAAATTTAACTAAATTACTTTTCAAACTGGCATAGCTGTTAAAAGTAAAATGATATAACAAATATTAAAAAAAGATTTAAAATATTTCACAGAGAGTAGGATCGAAAGCATTCAATTGCAAGTTGTATAAGGAGTTAGAAAAACATATTTTACTTACCCTGTAGTTTTCGTTTGAACGACTTAAGTCGAGTTAGAACGTGTTTTCTTGGTAACACAAAACATATTTTTGGTAACGCTAGAGACGTGGAAAACAACGATTTGCCTTGTATGCTAGAAAAGCTAATTATAATTAAAAATCTAACCTGAACTCGTTATACATGGTCCTATTGAAGTTGTCTCTGAGGAAGAAGGACCAGAATCTGAACAGTGTGTTCATCTCCTGCGACTGTCCGATGCCCAGCTTCTTGCGCTCTGAAAAAATAAACAATGATTTAAGAAACTCTCGTCACATGTTTCGGAGAACGATATTTGTAAATTTCGGACGATTGTCTCTGTCGCTCTCATGACTCCTTAATTGGAGTAAAAGAGAAAGATGCCCGAAATAAAAAAATAAATAAATATTTAAAATAAATTTCATTTTGTAATTTGATAAAGTCGTCCATTGGATACAAGAATTTAATTACAATTAAACTAAATAAAATAAAACTAATATTTATTTGTGGCATTATCTATGAAAAGGGACCTTATTATCGATGGCGCTTATGTCGTTGTTCAAGATTGCGCGATACAAATGTAACGCGGTTCGACGTTAGTGCCATCGACAATAAGGTCCTTTTCATAGATAATGACACATTTGATCAAATGGACATTGATAAAATATATTGGACAGGTGGATTACCACTCTTACAATAAGGGTTCTGTCATCTCTGCCTGTGACAGATTTAGTTGTGACAATTCCATGCTCGATACGGAAGGCCTATTGCATAAAAATATCTGCGGAATTCTCTTACTGATAACGGCAATCAGGCAGACGACAGGTCTGGCCTAGTGAGGGGTGAGCCGACGGTTCTGGGTTCGAATCGTAAGAAGGACATTTATTTGTGTGATGAGCACAGGTATTTGTTCCAGGGTTATGGGTGTTGTATGTATTTAATAGTGACCGACCGAAACAAGTTTTTTTGCCGAAACCGAAACCGAAACCGAAGGTTCGGCTTGATTTTAGTTTCGGCCGAAACCGAAACCGAACCTTTTATAAATCTGGTTAAAATGTTAAAATAAAATGCTCGTAGACAAGTTTTTTTACTATTTATTTGTGTGACGAGCACAGATATTTATTCCTGAGTGTTTTATATGTATTTAAGTATTTATATGTATCTATCTATATCGTCATTTAGTACCTACGACATATAGGATACTTAAAGTGTACCTACTCTGTGTCAAATACATCTTATTTACTGCTTTTTTTGACGACCGGTCTATCCTATGAAGCCGATGGTCCTGGGTTTAAATCCCAGTCAGGGCATTTATTTGTGTGATGACCACAGATATTTGTTCATGAGTACTTTCTATGTATTTAAGTATTTATGTGTATCTATCTATTATATCGTCGTCTAGTACCACACAAGTACTACAACACAAGTAGTACTTACTGAGCTTACCGCAGGACTAAGTCGATTTGTGTAAGATTGTCCCGAAATATTTATTTGTTTAATCTAATCACCTTTGGCAATCATCTTAGGATTTTTTTTTAAATTATGTACCTACCTTCATAGGTGACATAACAAATCAACAATCAGTAACATACCTATGTTTATACTTTCTAAAAACAGTATTTTTGAAACACTTACTGAGATGAGCATTTTCCTTTTTTAGGATTTACTACTTAAAGACTGTATCGTTTATTATAAATACAGCCATATTTTATTGTATTATCTAAAAGTATTAAATGTATTCATTAGTGCTATAATAAGATACAATATCCATCCTCGGATCTCGAAAATCGTACTACGCCAACCACAATCACACACGATTCGTTGTTCGTCAGGCTTTGGTTTCTAGCCGTTTCTTTTAAGGCTTGGTCACATAGGGCGCGTTTTGTAGCGTGGCGCAGCGGGGCGCGACGCTGCCATCCGAATGTGTGCCTTATTTCGTTACATTAGCCACACCGCTGTCACACCCCGCTGCGCCACGCTCTCAAAACGCGCCTATCTGCCCAAGCCTTTAGCTATTTTCTTCATTTTGCTTGCATCGCTTGTAAGAAGGCCAAAAAGTAGTGTGAAAAATCACTTTTTATGTATTCACGACTTTTATTCCCCAGAATATTAATTGGTCAATTATGATTGGAGACAGACACCTTGTTTTGGCAGCATATTTTCAACTTTTTTTATAAAATCTAAGTAAGTCTCGAATGAAGCTTAATATAAGTTTGACCGAAATATATTTTCTAGACGATATTAAAAAAATCATATGGTCCGTAAAATGGAAAAAGTAACCTTTCTTACATTAGGTATGGCTTGAAAATTCAAATTCATTCATGCAAAATCAGCCTATATCCTAAGAATACGTAAGTCAACAGTTAGACCAAGTTTTATTTTTATTTATAATAAATGATACAGTCTTTAAACATAGATTTCAGTTTCGTCACGTACCTATGTCTACCACTGTACTAAAGAAGTACCAAACTGCTTTTTTATAACTTATTACACGTCAAAACTAGCAACGAGCCCTGATTCAGTAACCGGCGGTTGGCGGAGGAGTCAGGCGAGCGGCGCCATTTATTGTCAGCCATGCCGAGCGCGCCCGACCTTAGCCGAACGCGATCCGAAAGTACGATGTTAAAAGTTTCGGCTCGGCCGAAAGGTTCGGCCGTTTTTGGCCGAAACCGAAACTCGGGCCGAAACTTGATTTTTTGGCCGAAACTGGCCGAAACCGAAACCGAAACCGAAACTTCGGTCGGACACTAGTATTTAAGTATTTGTATATTATATATCGTTGGCTGAGTACCCACAACACAAATCTTCTTTAGCTTACAGTAGAGCGCAGTAAATTTGTGTAAGATTGTCCTGTAATATATATTTTTACCTCACTAGCTCGGTAAGAACTGTTTCATTCTTTAAAAACAGATAGCAAAGTTGCATTTTATTCATAAGATACACTTTGAACCACTCGCTATGGATTCTCTGTGGTTCAATTTTGGAATCTTTCGCTAGCTCGGGTCTCAATATTAGCACAAGAAAGTTAACACTAACTTTGCCCCCTTGTATAATAAATAACTATTATTACTATTTGTTTGAATTAGAAAGAGACTTCCGTTAATATTACAAGCTACGTGTTATTGTTATTACGCAATAGGCTCCTGGTCGTTTACCGTGTGATCCCGGCTTACTAGAATACCACAACCCCATCTCCTGCCGCGGGTGTCGTAAGAGGCGACAAAGGGAAAAATCCTACGGACGGGCAGCTGCGTCACTCTAAACCCAATCTACAGCTACTGCGGTCGCCAACCCGCCTAACAAGCGTGACGGCAACTACCCCAAGATGATACAAGTCATGTTTGTGTGAGGCGTATGTCCAGCAGTGGACTGCATACGGCTGAAATGTACGTATGATGTAATGTAGGCTCCTGGTGTTACCTTTAAGACAGCGCGAGTGGTACTTGTGGTACGCCTGCTGGGTGAAGTGGTTCTCGCGCAGCAGCCCGTGGCTCGGGTGGTGGAAGGTGGGCAGCGACTGCGGCACGGAGCCGCACGACGAGCCCAGCGTGGGGGACGTGCCCAGCGAGGAGCTGGAAGGTCCAAGTGTGTTAAACGAAGTAGTGTACTCGTAAACATGGGTATTATTATTTTATCATTATTTGCTGTTTTTTTTTTGGCTATCGACCAGTTATAACTCATTACTGATTCCCGTTCAGTCCAGAAAGCTCCAGATTCTTTGGGCTGTAATGTCGTGTACCTCATATGGTTTCAGTACCTGCCTGCCTAGGTGGATACTTCTTTTATGAATTAGTGGTCCGCAGGAGCAGAGGATGTGGCCTCTGATTCCTGGCAGAACCTGCATGTTGCATCTTGTTTCTTACCCATTAGAAACATATGTTTGTTCAGCTTGCAGTGCCCGGTTAAAAACATGGGTATAGGTTCGATATTTAGAAAAATAGAAAAAAAAAAATGATGCGAAGTGGGACTCGAACCCACAACCACTGGAACTACCCCAGTACTCTACCAATTGTGCTGTTCGAGAGGTATTATAGTTGTTATGCAAGGCTGCAAAGTGGTTATTTGGGAAGACTTACCCGGTGCTGTGTGTCGATATTGCCTAACTTAAAAGTTGTTGGAACTCTCAGGGGTCCTTACTCACCATCAGGTACAACACTACATACCTGAAAGGTAGCAGTGGTATTATGGTTCTGTAAGGAGGAGGTACTTCCCCAGTTGGGCTTCTCCAGACTCAAGTGTGATGGTACTTCGCTGCGCCCTACCTCTCATTGTTGGACGTAGTTTAAGGACATACCCGGGTCCAACTGGATAACTGTTGTCGAGCTGGGAAGACTTACCCGGTGCTGTGTGTCCTGGCTCTGTGCTCGCGGATGTCCATGATCCAGCCGACGTGGTGCTCCACCGGCGGGTTGAGGCTGTGCCGGGTCTTGTGCTTCCGGCTGGTGCTGAAACGTCAACACCGTTTAGTACAAATACCCCCACTTCAGCCATAACAAGTCCACTGATGGACATAGGCCTTAGTACAAGTATGTGGGTGTAAAATTAAACAAAATCTGTTTCAGATTCTTCATATTATAAGTTAAATAAACATCGTGTATATTGTATATTGTTGCTAACTAAATACTTTAAGATTATTTGCAGTATGCAATAAAAAATATTTACAAGGGAGCGATTATCTTGTGTCCCTTGAAATAGCTGATAGCTCATAGCACAAGCTCGCGGTGGGACCAGTGCCTTATTGAAGGGACATATCGCTACGACAAATATGCATGTTTTGTGTATTTAGACGCCGTAAAACTGTTAAGGGTGACCCAGGGGACCGTAGCCATGACAACGGGTGACATAAAGTAGCTTACATGACATCGGTGGCGTGAGGGTCCTTGTTGGCGGCATAGAAGCGGGCCGTGCGGCGCGGCCTCTTCGCCTTGCTGCCCTGTTCTGGTTGCTCCACCTGCTATAATTATAACAATCATAATTGACTAAATGACGACTCATATACAGTGTGTATTTTTCATACGGGCGTATAAGTTGCCCACATACAGTATCCGGTAATACGACTCGTATTATGTTAATAATTTTGTTAAATAGTGTTATAACATAGTTGTAACGATTTTTTTAAGTCTGACCGGGCAGCAATGTACGCTGTCCAACTTATTTTGTCATGATAAGTAATACTGACATGACATAACGCATCGGTACGTTAAGTACCATGGATGCAATACATTGCGTGTTTAATTTTTATGTATGAAATAAAAATAACCTAATTAACAAAATGAGTGTAAATAGGTTCTTGAGGTCCAATACTAATCACCACTACAATATACGCCCGTATGACAAAAACACACTGTATAGGCTTGGCCTAGTGGGTAGTAAGCCATGCCTATGAAGTCGACGTTCTTGGATTCTAATCATTTGTGTGATGAGCACAAATATTTGACGACAGGTTTGGTCTAGTGGATAGTGACCCTGCCCATGAGGCCCGTAGTCCTGGATTCAAATCCCAGTAAGAGCATTTATTTGTATGATGTATTTGTTCTTGTCATTGTTTTCCATGTATTGAAGTATTTGAATATATATTTGGCTGAGTATCAACAACACAAGTAAAGATACAAGTATATATAAAAGAAATATCTGTGTTCATCACAAAAATAAATGCTGTTACAGGGATTTGAACCCGGGACTGTCGGCTTCATAGGCAGGGTCACTACCCATTAGGCCAAACATGTCATTTCAGCCGCAAGACGATCGATCTAGCCTAGTGGGCAGTGACCCTGCCTATAAGCCGATGTTCCTGGGTTTGAATCCCAGTCGGGGCATTTATTTGTGTGATGATCACAGATATTTGTTCCTCAGTCATGGATGTTTTCTATGTAATTAAGTATTTATATGTATCTATCTATTATATACATCGTCGTCTAGGTCGATTTGTGTAAGATTGCGCAGAAATATTTATTTATTTATTATTTAAGACTCTGATCATCTTGGGAGGTTTTGCTGCCACGCTCGGCAGGCGGGTTGGCGCTCTGGGGCGGGAGGTACGTACGGGCGGGCGCGGCGGCGGCGGCGGCGGCTGGTCGGGGTTGGCGTGGCGCTCGCTGGGCTGCGTGGCCTCGAACTGCTCGCGCGAGATCAGCGCCACCGTGCGGTAGCCCGCCGCGCCCAGGCTGCCGTGCGACTGCTGACACAACACAAACGTTACTCGACATTCTTACTACCACATACAACTTAGTTTAATTTACAGCTAAAATAGCTAATTATTAGACCCCGTTATCTGAGGCTAATTATTAACATATTGAACGCCAGGAACCCGCTAGTCAGGTTCTAAGTTCGTAGTGGACTTTTACATCATAAGAAAACCTATTATTTTTTTCTAAGAGTTGTACTCGATGTGTTAAGTATTCCATAAATTATATAAAAACAACTTCGATAGTTAGGATAATAATTATTCATTGTACATGGGAGAAAAATGGATAGTTACCTTTTGTAAACACTCAACAAACACAAGAAAATATACAATTAAACATGCGTTTGTAACGTTAGCGAGCGCGATGAATATATTTATTTAAATGTCTCACAATTTTAATTTGTATATTGTTTCCATTTTGCGGATTTTTATAAGTCGTCTAAACCGACATTTAGGTATTTCAGTACTAATATAATATTAGGTCCTTATGAAATTGAGTTTTTTTTTTCGAACTAATTGTTTGAAAAAACGCCAATGTCATAAGTAAAGACAAGACCCAATATATTTAAAATAAATACTAACCGAAGTATAATCCGTATCGTTCCACAGGTCCTCTTCGTAACGTCTCAATCCATCAGTTATGACCTGAAACACACAAAACAGTTGGTGATGAATACATTACTAAACAAAGTAAATACATATAGGCGAAGTGTGCAAAATGAGCTTGACAAGAGTTTATGGTTAAGATAATAAGAGTGTGTCACGTTCATTCTGAGTTACTTAGCCCGCTTAGCAACTTCTGCTGCAGACTATACCGGTACCTCGAAGTTCGTATATACTGAAAATGAGGGTAGTTTCTGGCCTCCCCGCCCTCAGCTGTTGTCGGCGTCGAGTGGTCGCGGAGAGCTAAGGCTCGCAGTCTGCGTCGGTCAGCCAACGCGAACGGCTCATGATTATGCTCGTCGTTACGTTGAAACATATCGAGCAATGTTCGACTTACAAAACGTGAGTACCCGCTTCTATACAATTAATAAGCGATGACCATCACGCTTGAATCTGGAGCAGCCCAACTGGGGAAGTACCTCCTCCATACAGAAGAACACGGCCATAATAGCACTGCTACCTTTCAGGTATGTAGTGTTGTGTTCCTGATGGTAAGTAAGGTTCCCAGAGCTCCAGCCCCCCTTAAAGGCCGGCAACGCGCTTGTGACTCCCCTGGTGTTGCGGGTGCCCAAGGGCGACGGTAATTGCTTACCACCAGGCATTCAGTCTGCTCGTTTGCCGCCTATGTCATAAAAAAAAAAAACTTATCAAACCCTTAACCGTGATTGTGGATGGTCAGTGCCCCCTAGTCGGAGAACTGTTTTGTGTGGACGGACCTTTGTGAGCTAACGTAGTAAGTGTAATGTGCAAACCCGACTGTTGCAGTATTGCTGAAAATGAGGTTAGTTTCTCGCCTCCCCACCCTCAGCTGTGCCGTGTCTGCGTCGGTCAGCCAACGCGAATGGCTCGAATGCTCGTTATGGAGTGAAACATGTCGAGCCATATTCGACGTGAGTTACCCGCTTCTATACAAAGAATCGCTAACCTGTTCCAGATCCTGCGAGATCTTGGTGCGCGTGTTCCAGTCGCCCTGGCGGTCGTGGCCATCGTGCTTGACGGCGCGGCCGCCGGTCTGCGTCACGATCAGCAGCCGGCCCACGTCGCGGTCCGACAGCTCGAAGTCCGACTCCGAATCGGACCTGAAGGGAAATTATAGATCAGCCAGTGGATGTCAGTAGAGTAAGGCTCGGGAACGGTTTAAAAAATAGCGGTTAAAACCGGTTTATTTCGGTTTTACTCCGAACTATTATGAGAACGTTTCAAGAACTTTACTAAATAAACCGGTTTATTACACGATTGACGATGGCCGGAATGTCGCGTGTACCGCGTAAATACACGTAGCAAATTGCTGCTAGCAACTCATACTTTTTTAGAATAAACCGGTTTGTAAAGTTCCAAACCGGTTAACTTGACAAGAACTTTATGAAAATGTTCCCCTAAAAACCGGTTTAAAAATAACGGTTTCGCGACTGAAACCGAAATGAAAAGGTTTTTTGCCAAGTACATGATAACAGTTTTAACCGGTATCCGAGCCTTGCAGTAGAGTGAGTAGATGCAGTAGTAGAGTTGGCCGTGTGTTGCCGCCTGACTAGAATAGCACCGCACCATCTTGGCCCCAGGTCGTAAGAGGCGACAAAGGGAAACATCCTACGGACGGGCAGCAGCGTCCGTCGAAACCCAATCTACACCTCCTGCGGTCGCCAAGCGTTGCGACTATGGCAACAACCCCTCAAGATGATACAAGTCATATTTGTGGGAGGCCTATGTCCAGCAGTGGACGATTTACGGCTGAAGTGTGTCAGTAGAACCAAAGTTACTGATATAGCCGTCCACATCGCCAAACTTAAGTCGCAGTGGGCGGGGCACATTGCGTGCAGAAGCGAGGGCCGATAGGGCGGAAAGGTTCTGGAGTGGCGACCACGAACTGGAAGACGCAGCGTAGGTAGGCCTCCCACAAGGTGGACCGACGACCTGGTGAAGGTCGCGGGATGCCGCTGGATGTGGAAGGCGCAGGACCGGTCTTTTTGGGTCGTTTTGGGGGAGGCCTATGTCCAGCAGTGGACGTCTTTCGGCTGACATGATGATGAAGAGTGGTACCAGGCGTCTCCGTCGGTGAAGGTGTTGTGGCGGGGCGGCGGCAGGTCCAGCTCCTCGTCCAGCTGGAAGTGCAGCTCCTCGCGCTGCGGCGCCTCGTCCGACGGCGGCGCTCC
Source organism: Grapholita molesta (assembly GCA_022674325.2). NCBI lineage: Eukaryota > Metazoa > Arthropoda > Insecta > Lepidoptera > Tortricidae > Grapholita > Grapholita molesta. Next base: position 5,229,440 of record CP053147.2, read on the forward strand.
AGGTGCAGGGGCCGAGCGCTCGCGGCTGCCGGCCTTGGTTCTCCGCTTCACCTGCAACGTCGGGGAACGTGATGAGCCAGGACGGAAGCTATGTTGTTTGTTGTCAATTAAGCAAACAGATCTACATGTAATACACCAAAGCTAGTATGATAAAGAACCTAGGGAGTTCCTTATTCAAAAACAATGATTTAAATTTAAAACATCTGTTCAAAACTGGCATACCTCAGTCCACACGTCTGATCCACTCCTCTCGGAGCTGGGGCTGCCGGCCCCGGAGGTCTGTCTCGATGCACCATCTTGTTTGCTGCTCGGATCTTCTGTTGGTAAATATTTTTAGTTGACATCGGAATTTAACGGTTATTACATGAGTCATGTTGGGGTGTACCGATTGGTAATTAGGAGATTGATGGCGCAGATAAGGGAGTTTAGAAAAATTGTGTACGTAATTAGAGTGAGTTCTTAAGATAAGTTAAAAGACCCTCAGTTTTGCGAAGACAATTATACATGACATCAACTTTTCGCCAAAATCAAATATATGTTGAAATTAAATGTTTAATTGAAGGGATGTTTACAATGACTACATAACAGTTATTAGGACATAGTAAATTATATTTAGGTTCGACTAGACTAGACGTTCGGTTAGACAGATCGAGTGACTAACAAAAAATAAACAACCAAGTCTTGGAGTGTAGCCCTAAAGTAGGTGACCTAGGTAGGTACGACCTATTAGGAGACAAGGTAGGTGGAAGTAAATAAGTATCTTAATTTATAAATATAGGTCACAACAATGATGGTCAAATTATTACAGTTTTACCAATCAGCGTACAAATTATGTTTACCTTGTAATTCTGCATTAAACAAACACAACTAAACAGGGTGATTCGCGAAACGTGAGAGGGATCAAGGTTACATTCTACTCAAGTAAAGCTGCACCTTTTTTCTTCTTTCCCACTTTGTGTCAAGAAACAATTTCGTCCTCATAAATTATGGTCACTCTACAACAACTAATTAAAGACTATTATTTCACTACGAATGATACGAAAACGTAGCTTATTATTAACTGAATTCGTGGAGTTAATCGTGCTCACGTCTCCTGAATCATGGTGTATTAATGTGGTAACCGTAGGAACGACACAAAATTATAATAGGTACATGTGTAGTGTGTTTACCAGTCTTTCTCTGCGGCACGAACTCCGCCACGTCCGGGTTGAGATGGTCCAGCGCCGGCGGCGACGAGGCGCCACGCGACCGGAACATCCTGCCGATCCAATGCCAATTTATTTTTTATTCATAGAATTGAGTAACATTTTAATTATACCCTTAACTTTTTATAATTTGTTCGATTTTTTTGCGCCAGCTGTTTCGATCCTGATTGGAGAAAATTTGTAGAACGCACTGACATAAAGAAATGGACTCGTAATCCTACACGCGAACAAATTATGTAGAAGAATATGGCACTAAATGACATTTCTATCACGTTCCAGTTTATGCTAATAATACTAATTTTGAATCTTCTTTTAGATAATATAATCAAACAAAAAAGAGCTCAGTGTTCTAATTATTAAGTATCAAACTTCACTATTGATCAAGTAATAACATTTTAGTCATTGACACTTGCACTGACAGCGGTTCAAAGAAGACTATCTAAATGTGCCGCCCAACTTGTTCGAGCGGTTGTTTTTTTTAAGCCATTTTTTTGGAGCTGATTGTGAATCTAGCTCACATAACCACCCGGGTGCGAGGGGGGACCGTATGCGTTACGCATTCGCCCCTCCCCCCTAAACAATAACAAAAAAAGGTTCACATGCTCAGTCAAGAGTAGTTTAGCCTATTTTTGTCGGTTAAACGTCCTTTTGACCAGTTCACACTTTTGAGTGCAACATATCTTTTTAATATTACAATACCTTGGGAGAGGGGGCGGAGGCACGGCCCGGAGTAAGCTGGAGACCGGAGCCACCAGAGGTCCACCCATGGTCGCCAGTGGGAATATGCCCACCATCTGCTTCTTACGGCTGCAGCGAGAAACGAATTCTATTAATTTCTACCCACTAGCTTCGTTAACAAATAATACATAAATAAATGTGACATTATCTATGAAAACGGACCTTATGATCGATGGAGCTTATGACGTTGTTCAAGACGACGCGATACAAACGCAACGCGATTAGGCGTAAGTGCCATCGACGATAAGGTCCCTTTTCATAGATAATGCCACAAATAAACTTGAGTACGAGAGGCAACAGGCGACCCTCTCGCAGGCAGCTTTTTCGCTCAAAGGATTGCATTTGCAATTCAGCGCGGGAATGCTCCCTGCGTAATGGGCACCTTGGCAAGGGGCCTAGGTTTGTTGTAATATAAATAGATATAAGTTGTTTTTTTAATTTATTTTAGTCTATAAATAAATATTTCGTGACAATCTTACACAAATCGACCTAGTCCTACGGTGAGCTCAGTTAAGGCTAGTGTTGTAGGTACTAAACGACAATATATATAATATATAGATACATATAAATACTTAAATACATAGAAAACACCCATGACTCAAGAACAAATATCTATGCTCATCACACAAATAAATGCCCCAACTGGGAATCTAACCCAGGACCATCAGCTTCAAAGGCAGGGTCACTACCAACTAGGCCAGACCGGTTGTCAGACCACACACTTGACAAAAGTGACGTCAAAATGGCTCACGCCTGCCGAGCTCTGGTGATGGATGAAAGTATTGTCGTGTGGAATACTTCCATGTGAAACAAATAAAGAGTAACTTCCTTACCGTTTCTCCCCCGGCTTCTCTTCCTCATTCTGCAGGGGAGGATCCTCGTTCTCCTGTTTCTCGTCCTTCTTGTCTTCCGTCTCGCTCTTCTCCTCCACTTTCTCCTTCGTTTCCGCAGCAGCCTTCTCAATTTCTGGAGAAGGCTCTGGTTTAGCTTCGACAACTGGTTCTTGTTTTTTAGTCTGCAAAGGGAGTTTTAAAAATAAATACATATGTGAATCTGTTATTATCAAGGTTCGGACAAACGCCCGTCATTTCGAAAGCATAACCCTGTTCCGTGTTACGGAGACTTCCTTATGTCGTAAAATATGATTATTTTTAACATTTTTATATCATAATTCGTAAGTATACATACTATACATTCAGCGACAATTAATCAATGAAGCTGGAATGGTATGTGGGGTTATGTGAACAATTCATTGTCGTAGTTGAAAAAAATTACGACTAATTTATTCCATCTTTTCACTTATGCGATAAATGAAACTAATGATAGGTTTAAGGTAATGGCACCAATGTCGGACACTTTAAGCTGACAGGCACCAATGATGGACACTTAGTTCTTATTTCAAAAATCATAAAGTTATAAATTGAATATGTCCCAACAAATGCACAACACTTAACTCCTTTGAAATAAGCACCAATGTTCATGATTGATTCCTTGTCCATTACTGGTGCCGTCACCTTAATTGACTTCAGGTCGGATAATAAAGAGACGCGTTAATGAATAAACAATACAAAATATAATAGAGTAGCATCACAAGGAAGTCTCCGTTGTACGGGGTTATGTTTTCAAAATGACGGGCGTTTGTCCGAACCTTGGTTATTATTCAGCTAGGGGACAAAAAAGGAGTTTGTTAGAAGAAATGTGACACCGCGTTCTCATAACACGCTTGGTGCAGCCGACGTCAAAATATTTTTTTTTTATGACAAAGGTGACAATTGTGCAGACGGATAGCCTGATGGATAGCAATTACCGTCGCCCATGGGTACCAGCAACACCAGAGGAGTCACAAGCTCTTTACCGGCCTTTAAGATAAGACTACGCCCTTTTCTTGAAGGTATGAGGGTCGTATCGGTCCGGAAATACCGCTGACGGCAAATCATATGTTTACATTTTTGCACCTTATTACAAAAGATTAAGGTGAAACTAATCTTTGACGAAAACTGTACACAAAAAAAATCATATTTAATGTCCTTAATGCCGTAAGACTGTGTTTTAAGTCAGCCAGGGAACCGCAATCATGGTTACAAGTGACATGGAATAGTTGTTGAGTCTAAGAGCATATTTCCCAAAAGCAGTTTAAGAAAAGTACGTTTTACATTTACTAATCTTAGGTAAAAAGTAAATTCTCAAGCTTGCCAATAAAGTAAAGTAAATTATACTCCGCATTGTTAAAATTTGACTAAAGCATCTATCTATCTATCCGCCGCCATTAATAATCGTAAACCCGCTGTGTATTCGCAAATTTTGTTATACCAAGACTCACCTCGACCTTCTCCTGCCCTTCTATACTGGGCGCCTTCTCATCTACGCTCTTCTGCGCTTCCTTCTCCTTGTTATCTTCTTTGTCCTTGCCAGGATCGGGTTTCTTGTCCACATCTTCGTTCATCATAATGTCCAGTAGCGGCCATTTCGTTGGTTCGAACGCTGTTCGGACCTGCGGGGAAAAAATACTCTATCAATCATCCACTTTTACACTTTTTAAATAAAAAAATAATATTTCGGGACAATCTTACACAAATCGACCTAGTCCTATGGTAAGCTCAGTAAGGCTTGTGTTGTAGGTACTAGACGACGATATATATAATAGATAGATACATATAAATACTTAAATACATAGAAAACACCCATGACCCAGAAACAAATATCTGTGCTCATTACACAAATGCCATGACTGGAAATCGAAACACAGGACCATCGGCTTCATAGGCAGGGTCGCCAAAATTGACTTTTTGCCACGGCTCATGGGAGCCCGGAGTCCGCGTGGAATCCTAGGATTTGGCGTAGGCACTAGTTTTACGAAAGCGAGTGCCATCTGCCATCTGACCTTCCAAACCAGAGGGTATTCACGATGTTTTCCTTCACCGAATAGCGACTTTACTATCGAGCGAGGATTTACTCCGCTCGCCCAACTCGCCTTACACTTAAGTTTGAAGATGTCTTTAATATTCCTATGTAGTGATTGTAGAAGATGCTCGTAAAATGCTCTTAATAAATGTAGCTGTATAGGTGAAAACTTAACTAAAGGACGTGGTCTATGTAGTAGTAACGTGTGTACACGCATGTCGGCGTTCTATATTCAAATTTGAATTTTCCGCACAACTAGACATGGTCCTTCAGTTAAGTTTCTCAATATTAATTTGTTTCGCGCGCACGCGGTGGAAGGACTGTAACTATGTGACGCCGACTGCACGGCTGTACCTCGCCGACGTACCTTGTACCCGTTGACGAGCTGCAGCTTGTCCGAGTCGCGGATGGCGTCCAGCACGAGCGCCACGTCGGGCGTGAGCGCGCGCACGCGGTGGAAGGACTGTAACTATGTGACGCCGACTGCACGGCTGTACCTCGCCGACGTACCTTGTACCCGTTGACGAGCTGCAGCTTGTCCGAGTCGCGGATGGCGTCCAGCACGAGCGCCACGTCGGGCGTGAGCGCGCGCACGCGGTGGAAGGACTGTAACTATGTGACGCCGACTGCACGGCTGTACCTCGCCGACGTACCTTGTACCCGTTGACGAGCTGCAGCTTGTCCGAGTCGCGGATGGCGTCCAGCACGAGCGCCACGTCGGGCGTGAGCGCGCGCACGCGGTGGAAGGACTGTAACTATGTGACGCCGACTGCACGGCTGTACCTCGCCGACGTACCTTGTACCCGTTGACGAGCTGCAGCTTGTCCGAGTCGCGGATGGCGTCCAGCACGAGCGCCACGTCGGGCGTGAGCGCGCGCACGCGGTGGAAGGACTGTAACTATGTGACGCCGACTGCACGGCTGTACCTCGCCGACGTACCTTGTACCCGTTGACGAGCTGCAGCTTGTCCGAGTCGCGGATGGCGTCCAGCACGAGCGCCACGTCGGGCGTGAGCGCGCGCACGCGGTGGAAGGACTGTAACTATGTGACGCCGACTGCACGGCTGTACCTCGCCGACGTACCTTGTACCCGTTGACGAGCTGCAGCTTGTCCGAGTCGCGGATGGCGTCCAGCACGAGCGCCACGTCGGGCGTGAGCGCGCGCACGCGGTGGAAGGACTGTAACTATGTGACGCCGACTGCACGGCTGTACCTCGCCGACGTACCTTGTACCCGTTGACGAGCTGCAGCTTGTCCGAGGCGCGGATGGCGTCCAGCACGAGCGCCACGTCGGGCGTGAGCGCGCGCACGCGGTGGAAGGACTGTAACTATGTGACGCCGACTGCACGGCTGTACCTCGCCGACGTACCTTGTACCCGTTGACGAGCTGCAGCTTGTCCGAGGCGCGGATGGCGTCCAGCACGAGCGCCACGTCGGGCGTGAGCGCGCGCACGCGGTGGAAGGACTGTAACTATGTGACGCCGACTGCACGGCTGTACCTCGCCGACGTACCTTGTACCCGTTGACGAGCTGCAGCTTGTCCGAGGCGCGGATGGCGTCCAGCACGAGCGCCACGTCGGGCGTGAGCGCGCGCACGCGGTGGAAGGACTGTAACTATGTGACGCCGACTGCACGGCTGTACCTCGCCGACGTACCTTGTACCCGTTGACGAGCTGCAGCTTGTCCGAGGCGCGGATGGCGTCCAGCACGAGCGCCACGTCGGGCGTGAGCGCGCGCACGCGGTGGAAGGACTGTAACTATGTGACGCCGACTGCACGGCTGTACCTCGCCGACGTACCTTGTACCCGTTGACGAGCTGCAGCTTGTCCGAGGCGCGGATGGCGTCCAGCACGAGCGCCACGTCGGGCGTGAGCGCGCGCACGCGGTGGAAGGACTGTAACTATGTGACGCCGACTGCACGGCTGTACCTCGCCGACGTACCTTGTACCCGTTGACGAGCTGCAGCTTGTCCGAGGCGCGGATGGCGTCCAGCACGAGCGCCACGTCGGGCGTGAGCGCGCGCACGCGGTGGAAGGACTGTAACTATGTGACGCCGACTGCACGGCTGTACCTCGCCGACGTACCTTGTACCCGTTGACGAGCTGCAGCTTGTCCGAGTCGCGGATGGCGTCCAGCACGAGCGCCACGTCGGGCGTGAGCGCGCGCACGCGGTGGAAGGACTGTAACTATGTGACGCCGACTGCACGGCTGTACCTCGCCGACGTACCTTGTACCCGTTGACGAGCTGCAGCTTGTCCGAGTCGCGGATGGCGTCCAGCACGAGCGCCACGTCGGGCGTGAGCGCGCGCACGCGGTGGAAGGACTGTAACTATGTGACGCCGACTGCACGGCTGTACCTCGCCGACGTACCTTGTACCCGTTGACGAGCTGCAGCTTGTCCGAGTCGCGGATGGCGTCCAGCACGAGCGCCACGTCGGGCGTGAGCGCGCGCACGCGGTGGAAGGACTGTAACTATGTGACGCCGACTGCACGGCTGTACCTCGCCGACGTACCTTGTACCCGTTGACGAGCTGCAGCTTGTCCGAGTCGCGGATGGCGTCCAGCACGAGCGCCACGTCGGGCGTGAGCGCGCGCACGCGGTGGAAGGACTGTAACTATGTGACGCCGACTGCACGGCTGTACCTCGCCGACGTACCTTGTACCCGTTGACGAGCTGCAGCTTGTCCGAGTCGCGGATGGCGTCCAGCACGAGCGCCACGTCGGGCGTGAGCGCGCGCACGCGGTGGAAGGACTGTAACTATGTGACGCCGACTGCACGGCTGTACCTCGCCGACGTACCTTGTACCCGTTGACGAGCTGCAGCTTGTCCGAGTCGCGGATGGCGTCCAGCACGAGCGCCACGTCGGGCGTGAGCGCGCGCACGCGGTGGAAGGACTGTAACTATGTGACGCCGACTGCACGGCTGTACCTCGCCGACGTACCTTGTACCCGTTGACGAGCTGCAGCTTGTCCGAGTCGCGGATGGCGTCCAGCACGAGCGCCACGTCGGGCGTGAGCGCGCGCACGCGGTGGAAGGACTGTAACTATGTGACGCCGACTGCACGGCTGTACCTCGCCGACGTACCTTGTACCCGTTGACGAGCTGCAGCTTGTCCGAGTCGCGGATGGCGTCCAGCACGAGCGCCACGTCGGGCGTGAGCGCGCGCACGCGGTGGAAGGACTGTAACTATGTGACGCCGACTGCACGGCTGTACCTCGCCGACGTACCTTGTACCCGTTGACGAGCTGCAGCTTGTCCGAGTCGCGGATGGCGTCCAGCACGAGCGCCACGTCGGGCGTGAGCGCGCGCACGCGGTGGAAGGACTGTAACTATGTGACGCCGACTGCACGGCTGTACCTCGCCGACGTACCTTGTACCCGTTGACGAGCTGCAGCTTGTCCGAGTCGCGGATGGCGTCCAGCACGAGCGCCACGTCGGGCGTGAGCGCGCGCACGCGGTGGAAGGACTGTAACTATGTGACGCCGACTGCACGGCTGTACCTCGCCGACGTACCTTGTACCCGTTGACGAGCTGCAGCTTGTCCGAGTCGCGGATGGCGTCCAGCACGAGCGCCACGTCGGGCGTGAGCGCGCGCACGCGGTGGAAGGACTGTAACTATGTGACGCCGACTGCACGGCTGTACCTCGCCGACGTACCTTGTACCCGTTGACGAGCTGCAGCTTGTCCGAGTCGCGGATGGCGTCCAGCACGAGCGCCACGTCGGGCGTGAGCGCGCGCACGCGGTGGAAGGACTGTAACTATGTGACGCCGACTGCACGGCTGTACCTCGCCGACGTACCTTGTACCCGTTGACGAGCTGCAGCTTGTCCGAGTCGCGGATGGCGTCCAGCACGAGCGCCACGTCGGGCGTGAGCGCGCGCACGCGGTGGAAGGACTGTAACTATGTGACGCCGACTGCACGGCTGTACCTCGCCGACGTACCTTGTACCCGTTGACGAGCTGCAGCTTGTCCGAGTCGCGGATGGCGTCCAGCACGAGCGCCACGTCGGGCGTGAGCGCGCGCACGCGGTGGAAGGACTGTAACTATGTGACGCCGACTGCACGGCTGTACCTCGCCGACGTACCTTGTACCCGTTGACGAGCTGCAGCTTGTCCGAGTCGCGGATGGCGTCCAGCACGAGCGCCACGTCGGGCGTGAGCGCGCGCACGCGGTGGAAGGACTGTAACTATGTGACGCCGACTGCACGGCTGTACCTCGCCGACGTACCTTGTACCCGTTGACGAGCTGCAGCTTGTCCGAGTCGCGGATGGCGTCCAGCACGAGCGCCACGTCGGGCGTGAGCGCGCGCACGCGGTGGAAGGACTGTAACTATGTGACGCCGACTGCACGGCTGTACCTCGCCGACGTACCTTGTACCCGTTGACGAGCTGCAGCTTGTCCGAGTCGCGGATGGCGTCCAGCACGAGCGCCACGTCGGGCGTGAGCGCGCGCACGCGGTGGAAGGACTGTAACTATGTGACGCCGACTGCACGGCTGTACCTCGCCGACGTACCTTGTACCCGTTGACGAGCTGCAGCTTGTCCGAGTCGCGGATGGCGTCCAGCACGAGCGCCACGTCGGGCGTGAGCGCGCGCACGCGGTGGAAGGACTGTAACTATGTGACGCCGACTGCACGGCTGTACCTCGCCGACGTACCTTGTACCCGTTGACGAGCTGCAGCTTGTCCGAGTCGCGGATGGCGTCCAGCACGAGCGCCACGTCGGGCGTGAGCGCGCGCACGCGGTGGAAGGACTGTAACTATGTGACGCCGACTGCACGGCTGTACCTCGCCGACGTACCTTGTACCCGTTGACGAGCTGCAGCTTGTCCGAGTCGCGGATGGCGTCCAGCACGAGCGCCACGTCGGGCGTGAGCGCGCGCACGCGGTGGAAGGACTGTAACTATGTGACGCCGACTGCACGGCTGTACCTCGCCGACGTACCTTGTACCCGTTGACGAGCTGCAGCTTGTCCGAGTCGCGGATGGCGTCCAGCACGAGCGCCACGTCGGGCGTGAGCGCGCGCACGCGGTGGAAGGACTGTAACTATGTGACGCCGACTGCACGGCTGTACCTCGCCGACGTACCTTGTACCCGTTGACGAGCTGCAGCTTGTCCGAGTCGCGGATGGCGTCCAGCACGAGCGCCACGTCGGGCGTGAGCGCGCGCACGCGGTGGAAGGACTGTAACTATGTGACGCCGACTGCACGGCTGTACCTCGCCGACGTACCTTGTACCCGTTGACGAGCTGCAGCTTGTCCGAGTCGCGGATGGCGTCCAGCACGAGCGCCACGTCGGGCGTGAGCGCGCGCACGCGGTGGAAGGACTGTAACTATGTGACGCCGACTGCACGGCTGTACCTCGCCGACGTACCTTGTACCCGTTGACGAGCTGCAGCTTGTCCGAGTCGCGGATGGCGTCCAGCACGAGCGCCACGTCGGGCGTGAGCGCGCGCACGCGGTGGAAGGACTGTAACTATGTGACGCCGACTGCACGGCTGTACCTCGCCGACGTACCTTGTACCCGTTGACGAGCTGCAGCTTGTCCGAGTCGCGGATGGCGTCCAGCACGAGCGCCACGTCGGGCGTGAGCGCGCGCACGCGGTGGAAGGACTGTAACTATGTGACGCCGACTGCACGGCTGTACCTCGCCGACGTACCTTGTACCCGTTGACGAGCTGCAGCTTGTCCGAGTCGCGGATGGCGTCCAGCACGAGCGCCACGTCGGGCGTGAGCGCGCGCACGCGGTGGAAGGACTGTAACTATGTGACGCCGACTGCACGGCTGTACCTCGCCGACGTACCTTGTACCCGTTGACGAGCTGCAGCTTGTCCGAGTCGCGGATGGCGTCCAGCACGAGCGCCACGTCGGGCGTGAGCGCGCGCACGCGGTGGAAGGACTGTAACTATGTGACGCCGACTGCACGGCTGTACCTCGCCGACGTACCTTGTACCCGTTGACGAGCTGCAGCTTGTCCGAGTCGCGGATGGCGTCCAGCACGAGCGCCACGTCGGGCGTGAGCGCGCGCACGCGGTGGAAGGACTGTAACTATGTGACGCCGACTGCACGGCTGTACCTCGCCGACGTACCTTGTACCCGTTGACGAGCTGCAGCTTGTCCGAGTCGCGGATGGCGTCCAGCACGAGCGCCACGTCGGGCGTGAGCGCGCGCACGCGGTGGAAGGACTGTAACTATGTGACGCCGACTGCACGGCTGTACCTCGCCGACGTACCTTGTACCCGTTGACGAGCTGCAGCTTGTCCGAGTCGCGGATGGCGTCCAGCACGAGCGCCACGTCGGGCGTGAGCGCGCGCACGCGGTGGAAGGACTGTAACTATGTGACGCCGACTGCACGGCTGTACCTCGCCGACGTACCTTGTACCCGTTGACGAGCTGCAGCTTGTCCGAGTCGCGGATGGCGTCCAGCACGAGCGCCACGTCGGGCGTGAGCGCGCGCACGCGGTGGAAGGACTGTAACTATGTGACGCCGACTGCACGGCTGTACCTCGCCGACGTACCTTGTACCCGTTGACGAGCTGCAGCTTGTCCGAGTCGCGGATGGCGTCCAGCACGAGCGCCACGTCGGGCGTGAGCGCGCGCACGCGGTGGAAGGACTGTAACTATGTGACGCCGACTGCACGGCTGTACCTCGCCGACGTACCTTGTACCCGTTGACGAGCTGCAGCTTGTCCGAGTCGCGGATGGCGTCCAGCACGAGCGCCACGTCGGGCGTGAGCGCGCGCACGCGGTGGAAGGACTGTAACTATGTGACGCCGACTGCACGGCTGTACCTCGCCGACGTACCTTGTACCCGTTGACGAGCTGCAGCTTGTCCGAGTCGCGGATGGCGTCCAGCACGAGCGCCACGTCGGGCGTGAGCGCGCGCACGCGGTGGAAGGACTGTAACTATGTGACGCCGACTGCACGGCTGTACCTCGCCGACGTACCTTGTACCCGTTGACGAGCTGCAGCTTGTCCGAGTCGCGGATGGCGTCCAGCACGAGCGCCACGTCGGGCGTGAGCGCGCGCACGCGGTGGAAGGACTGTAACTATGTGACGCCGACTGCACGGCTGTACCTCGCCGACGTACCTTGTACCCGTTGACGAGCTGCAGCTTGTCCGAGTCGCGGATGGCGTCCAGCACGAGCGCCACGTCGGGCGTGAGCGCGCGCACGCGGTGGAAGGACTGTAACTATGTGACGCCGACTGCACGGCTGTACCTCGCCGACGTACCTTGTACCCGTTGACGAGCTGCAGCTTGTCCGAGTCGCGGATGGCGTCCAGCACGAGCGCCACGTCGGGCGTGAGCGCGCGCACGCGGTGGAAGGACTGTAACTATGTGACGCCGACTGCACGGCTGTACCTCGCCGACGTACCTTGTACCCGTTGACGAGCTGCAGCTTGTCCGAGTCGCGGATGGCGTCCAGCACGAGCGCCACGTCGGGCGTGAGCGCGCGCACGCGGTGGAAGGACTGTAACTATGTGACGCCGACTGCACGGCTGTACCTCGCCGACGTACCTTGTACCCGTTGACGAGCTGCAGCTTGTCCGAGTCGCGGATGGCGTCCAGCACGAGCGCCACGTCGGGCGTGAGCGCGCGCACGCGGTGGAAGGACTGTAACTATGTGACGCCGACTGCACGGCTGTACCTCGCCGACGTACCTTGTACCCGTTGACGAGCTGCAGCTTGTCCGAGTCGCGGATGGCGTCCAGCACGAGCGCCACGTCGGGCGTGAGCGCGCGCACGCGGTGGAAGGACTGTAACTATGTGACGCCGACTGCACGGCTGTACCTCGCCGACGTACCTTGTACCCGTTGACGAGCTGCAGCTTGTCCGAGTCGCGGATGGCGTCCAGCACGAGCGCCACGTCGGGCGTGAGCGCGCGCACGCGGTGGAAGGACTGTAACTATGTGACGCCGACTGCACGGCTGTACCTCGCCGACGTACCTTGTACCCGTTGACGAGCTGCAGCTTGTCCGAGTCGCGGATGGCGTCCAGCACGAGCGCCACGTCGGGCGTGAGCGCGCGCACGCGGTGGAAGGACTGTAACTATGTGACGCCGACTGCACGGCTGTACCTCGCCGACGTACCTTGTACCCGTTGACGAGCTGCAGCTTGTCCGAGTCGCGGATGGCGTCCAGCACGAGCGCCACGTCGGGCGTGAGCGCGCGCACGCGGTGGAAGGACTGTAACTATGTGACGCCGACTGCACGGCTGTACCTCGCCGACGTACCTTGTACCCGTTGACGAGCTGCAGCTTGTCCGAGTCGCGGATGGCGTCCAGCACGAGCGCCACGTCGGGCGTGAGCGCGCGCACGCGGTGGAAGGACTGTAACTATGTGACGCCGACTGCACGGCTGTACCTCGCCGACGTACCTTGTACCCGTTGACGAGCTGCAGCTTGTCCGAGTCGCGGATGGCGTCCAGCACGAGCGCCACGTCGGGCGTGAGCGCGCGCACGCGGTGGAAGGACTGTAACTATGTGACGCCGACTGCACGGCTGTACCTCGCCGACGTACCTTGTACCCGTTGACGAGCTGCAGCTTGTCCGAGTCGCGGATGGCGTCCAGCACGAGCGCCACGTCGGGCGTGAGCGCGCGCACGCGGTGGAAGGACTGTAACTATGTGACGCCGACTGCACGGCTGTACCTCGCCGACGTACCTTGTACCCGTTGACGAGCTGCAGCTTGTCCGAGTCGCGGATGGCGTCCAGCACGAGCGCCACGTCGGGCGTGAGCGCGCGCACGCGGTGGAAGGACTGTAACTATGTGACGCCGACCGCACGGCTGTACCTCGCCGACGTACCTTGTACCCGTTGACGAGCTGCAGCTTGTCCGAGTCGCGGATGGCGTCCAGCACGAGCGCCACGTCGGGCGTGAGCGCGCGCACGCGGTGGAAGGACTGTAACTATGTGACGCCGACCGCACGGCTGTACCTCGCCGACGTACCTTGTACCCGTTGACGAGCTGCAGCTTGTCCGAGTCGCGGATGGCGTCCAGCACGAGCGCCACGTCGGGCGTGAGCGCGCGCACGCGGTGGAAGGACTGTAACTATGTGACGCCGACTGCACGGCTGTACCTCGCCGACGTACCTTGTACCCGTTGACGAGCTGCAGCTTGTCCGAGTCGCGGATGGCGTCCAGCACGAGCGCCACGTCGGGCGTGAGCGCGCGCACGCGGTGGAAGGACGCGATGAGCGTGACGGGGATGGTGCCGTCGGCGGCCATCTTGCGACGCAGGAAGAAGTCGCGCGCCAGGTTGTCCGGGCTGAAGTAGTATTCGCTGCGACCACACAAACGGTTACACGCTTGCATTTGAAATTTTATTTGTTATACAGGGGAGCGAAGTGCGCTAGCGAAAGATTCTTAAGCATTGGGATGGTTTCAAAGCACGAGAGGAGAACACACTTTGGTGCCGAGTGAAACACAATTTTTCACCTCACTATCGCGAGGAAAAAATAAGTCTAAAACTTTAAAAATGTATTCAAAATGATTGGCAACCATCATGTATCCATTCAAAAACATTAAATAAAAGAACATCCAACCAGCTGTCATCAAAAAAACACTCGATTATTAATAAACAATTTGTATGAAATTACTTTGCACTCTTGTGAATAAAATGCAACTTTGCTATCTGTTTTTAAATAACAAAGCAGTTCTTTCTGGTCGGAAAGAACTGCTTTGTATCGCACTAGGCGACATAATTGAGTTATTATTAGTTTATCTGTTTGTAACTAAGTAGTCACACCTCACAAGTACCCTTACCATGAGTCGAGGATTGATGATTGAGGTTTTCATTTTAGTGCGAACGAGATGCACAGATAGTAAACTCGATACTCGTTATCGAAAACCTCAAACTCACAACTCATGGTAACGGTAAAGGTCAAAACCAAATACTCACATCTGCTTCTTGATAAGGTCCTTGAGCGTGGCCTGATCGAGGCCCAGCCCGTACGGCGCGCTGGTGGCGTGCGCCGCGCCGTAGTAGAAGGCCTGCGCCAGCGGGCCGCCAGCGGCGGCGGGAGCCCCAGGCCGCCGTAGTGCAGCACCATGCCCTGCGCGACCGCGGGCTGAGCGACTCGCAGCTGGGAGGGGAGGGGGCGAGTTGTGACATGATGATGAATGATCGAGGGTTGATCGGAATCGCCAAGTGGTAATATATTATTTGTTAAACAAAATAGCTCAGTAGAGTATACCGTGTATGCTGAATTTAAATTACATTCCGAACGATAAATACTGGGTGTTATAAAAAACTTGATACAAGATTATCAAACCGGCATCTGTTCGTGATTTTGAACATCTTTTACTGTGGGGTCAAGATTGTAAAATTAGATAAAAATTGACCTGTTCCATAGTCCAAGTATAAGCTGACGAAAATTTTTTTTTTATTTATAATTTACAAAGTTTACCCCAATTGTTCCAAGTCATGACCAGATGCCGCCTTGATGATCTTGTGTCACGTTTTTTTATAACACCTCTCGCTTGATAAATGTAGAATGGACGCGGTAAACTTCAACGCAAGTATAGTTAAAACTTTTCAACTCGAAAAATAAAGAGGTTGTTATTTTAAAAAAATAGTGGAAATTCACTATGTTGTGCTCGAAAGAGTTATGTTCCTTTTTAATAATGTATTTCCGACACGATATAAATCGTTTGGAATAAATCATCTATCTATCTATGTTTCAAGAGTTTCAACGGTAAACATAAGACTCGATTGAGACACCGAACAAAAACTAGTCCGCATGGCGATTAAGATCGTATATTACTTTCGTCCGTGTCCATCCCAAGTAGAGAATACGAGTTAAATTCTAACAATAAGTCAAACAAAATCGTAAATTTACTAGTAAATTGTGAGTTCATAATGTAAAACAATAATAATATTGTTTTTCCACGAATATTTATGAAATAAAACGATTAAAAACGGATTTTATCGCGTGTTACTTAAATTATATTCAGACATTTCGAACACTTTGTAGATCTGTTGACTTTCTTACAGTCGCCATCAGATAATTCGGAGCTATGGAGGTAGTCATAAATATCTGAACATGCACTTTTCCCGCCTTGAAAATAGACGCGTTGCTCCGATATTTGTGACCACCTCCAATTATCTGATGGCGACTGTACAACAAAATGTTCGAAACGTCGGGATGTCATTTAAGTTTAGTATACTCAATATCATAATTTTAATATATTCTCAACTTGATGTTAAATGAAACGAAATGATTACAATTAGTAGATGCAAATGCTATTAAATTATAATACATTTTCTAAATAGAATATTCACATGTATACGTATTAACTTTCATGATATAATATTCATATAAGCAGTCCCGTGAGAAATTTTGATTCCTTTTGAGCACCACTGGATGATAGTAATTATTAATTAAATATGAATAACAGGATGTAAATACAAGGCAAAAAAGGCAAATCATTTAATTCTTAGTCAAATTTATCAAGTTATCTAAGTACAGTCAGCAGCAAAATCGGCTAAGCGTTAGAAGTGTTCAAAATGACCTACACGCACTCTTGTTCTCTTGACACTTTTGCTGCTGACTGTACTAAATACAAGCTACTACTAGGTTCAAGCGAACTTAACCAAATAATTAAAAGTAAAAAGGCATTTACAACGTATCAGCTGCGATACAACGAGGAAATGCCGCCAGCAATCTTCGTACAATACCTCAAGGGTATTTTTTAGATAGTAAGTCTAAGTAGTAAGTAGGTAAGTACTCATAGTTATTATAATATTGTAATTTTAATGAAACAATTATTATTAGTCCATTAAAATAGTTGACTGTTTAAATAATTATAATTAAACACATGCATACACGAAAAAGTAAATAAAAGTAATATACCAAAATAATATAAGCGTTAACATCTAAAAAGTTTATGTTTTGAAATGAAACACATGTAGTAAATATTAATAAATAATAGTAATGATTTTGAAAACCCAAGCGTGGTGTCGTGGTACCCAAAAATTATAATGAATTCGCCAAATGGTTGGGGTTGGGACAATTTTTGGTATGTGCATTCATTCTCCTTTCAGTTTTTGCATGAAATCCTTTGATACAGTTTGTTACAACTTTTATTATTAAGTTTTTTTTTTAATTCTATCCACATATCATGAAGAAAATGTAAGTGTGTAATAATAAAAGTACTGGATCAAATGATTTAATGTTTTACTTTAGTTTATAAGAAAAATGCATATACCAAGGACAAATCCATACAGCCATTGGGTTTGCCCCAAAAAACATTTGTGTACAATATTATTACGTTAAATATTTTATTATAATGTTTAAATTGTTAGAACTCTGATCAAATATTAAAATAACCTCGCCATATTGCGGAAAAGTACTAGAACCAATTTCTAAGATATTTTTTTTATTTAGTGTCACTGTCAAATGATCATGCAGTAGCTATACAACACTTTCTGATCAGGTTTTAATAATTTGGTAAGAAATGTATTTTTTATTTTAGGTTGCGTTTCTATCTGAGCTGAGCGAGGAATATGTTTTTTTTTAAACCAATAGATTCATATTATTTAGTATTTACTAACGATACGGAAATGGAGTAATTCTATTGGTTATTAACAAACATATTCCTCGCAACGCATCCCTACTCGTCTCTGATAGAAACGCAGCCTTATTATTATTTTATTAAAAGTTGAAATAGATAACACATACTTAAGAAAAAACGACGAGGACCTCCGGTGTTCGAGACGGGATTCGAACCCGCATCTCCAGCTATCGCGGCTGATGCCTTAACCAATTTGGCCATTCGTACACAGCGGAACCCGTCGAAATTGATCAAGTATATGTGATCTTGTTTATTTTAACGGTTATATAGTAGTATTACTATTTAAAAATCAAAGCAAATCAAAAATATTTAATAAAAAATAATTTGATTTGTTCTTAGTTTTATTTTATTAAAGTTTGTATTGTATATTTTGTTTAAATATACTTTTTTGTATTAGCTTTAGTTTTATATGTTCAATGTTGAATTGTATTTTATAATTGCCTATGCAGTAAAAATATATCAATGAACTCTGGACTCTTGAGGAAGCGGCCTCTGTCTATACTGAGGTGTGTTGCAACAACTTATAACAAGTTATGGTGCTCCCACACTGGCTGTTATAAATGTTATGTAACATGAGTCTTCTCTCTCCAACAAATCGGTGTTATGTGATGCTGTCCCTGTCAAACCATGTTATATAACAATTATAACATCTAGTGTGGGAGCACCATAATACTAGCGGAAGTCTCTTTTTCATTTCGTGTATGAGATAGAAACGTCACTACGCTATCGGTGTCCGGTCAGCTTTGTTATAATAACCAGTGATCGGCACTAACGGTGCAAAACTTTAACAAAACTTGTTTAACTGAGTTATGTAATACTTACTATTAAGAAAAATACGAATAACTTTGACAAAGTAGTGTCCAAATTAATTGTATATCGGAATCCCGATGTGCCAATATTTGGGTGTTAGAATATAATTGTTTTTACGTCATACTGGGCGGTAAGAGAGATTTACCGCCTTAGGGCGCGACGGAAAATCTCACTTTACACCCAAATGAAGACGTAAAACTATGTACGTACCTAGGGCGGTAATAAAGAAGGCCTCAGATCGCTTGTTTATGGCCACAAATATCCGCGATCTGAGCCATTCTTTGTTTTACCGCCCTGGGTACGTATATATAGTATTATGGCTATATACACTCTTTTAGGTCCGCTTAACGAGTTTTGTTAAGTTTTGCACCCATAGTGCCGATCAAGCCCGGGCTCCCTCGGTCCCCGGCCTCACCTGCTGCAGGTCGGGGTGGTAGTCGTGGTGGAACACGTGCACGGGCGCCGGCAGCGCGGAGGCCGGGCGCGGCGCGGGCCGGCGCGCCCCGGCCCCGCCCGCCCCGCGCGCGCCCGCCCGCGCCGCGCGAGCGCAGCGAGCCTCGCCGCTCCTCGCCGTTCAGCGACACCGTGTCTGTGGGACAGATAAAAAAAAATGTGGGATTTCAAACTAACATGGGGCTTAGCGTAACAACTTGTAATATTAGCGGAAGTACCTTTCCAATTCCATTTAAAGAGAAAGAAATTGTTATGCATGGGCCCCTGGTCGTTCACATCCGTCAACTACAACTATTACTTGATATATCGGACACAACAAAACAAACATACATGATACAGCTTTAATTTTAAGTAATAGTTACAATACAGTAACAAATTAATCGGGACTATCACGGTATTCCAACCGCAACCATGCAAGTCAGAGCATTTCTGATACGTTGACAAAATTGTAGGTAACAATAGCTATTTAGTTATGAAGCGATTATAGCAAAATCCGTAACAATTTTATTTAATATTATTATTATTACAATATTTTGATTCCAGGGGCCTATTAAACGAACACTTGTAAATTGTAATACAAACGGAAGCCTCTTTCTAACGATAGTTGTCTAAACGTGACTTCCGCCTGTATTTACAAGTATTCGAGAAATAGGCCTCGGAGTAAGCTTCTATATTCTAAGATAAGTTACTCGTCTACGGCGTGAAATACACACAAGCGACGTAAGGCATAAGACACGGTGCCGGGCATGAATCGCGCCGCTTGAGTGTAATTCATAGTTACGTCGTCTTCGAACATTTTGTATGAAAACATTTGAAGCGACATCAGGCACGCAAGCGGTGCCGCGCCGCTTGAGTGTAATTCAAAATACATCTCCTACAGTACATTTTGTATACAAACGATTTGAAGCGGCATCGTGCCTTATGCCTTACGTCGCTTGTGTGTATTTCACGCCTACTATCAAATAATGAGCCCCAAACACCAAACCTATTACGCGTATTAGGATCTCCCCAAAGGGTCTAGCAGGCAAAGATATCTTATTGGCCCCCCGCAAGGGATCTGGTTGCAATTTGAAGTGCAGTAGTGGCAGATCCTAGGAACACTTGCGTAATAACAGGCTTTAATCTACTTTTGTTTTAGACTTATCCACGAGAATGTCAAACAATCCAGGTAATTTTTTAATTGCAGCTAAACCAAGCAAGTAAATAAATTCAGAATGAAGGAGCATTGAGTTGCCCGGATTGAAATAAATGGTATTTGATATTGCTATCAGCAGCACCGCCCACTATTTTCTATTCTTTGCCTAAAGGTCGAGAATGCTTTATACCATTAAGTTCGCCTTATGGCCTCTAAGATATTATTTGTGAATCAAACCATGTAGTTTTTGATCTTCGAAAAGTTTCTTAACAGAGCATCTTACAGAATTTAATAAGACTTTTTAAGAAAGAAATGTATCTTCAAAAGAATACAAACGTGTAAAAACTTGTTTGTTTGTTATATCTCCGAAGAATCCATTGTACCCGTAATGCGTAACCCAATATCTCTATTGAAGAGAGAAAAGAGGCCTAAAGTACGGGACATAATTAAATATTATTTCGTTACGACTTTGGGTGTACGAGCCAAAGTAACAATCTCTATTCCCGTGATTCGGGCACATGACCTAGCTAGCGTCATTTTTTTTTTTTTTTTTTTAGTTTATTTTTCTAAGTAGTTCACAAACAGTTTACAAAAAAACAAATTTCCCGCCAAACTGTCAAAACAGTTTGTTGGCGAGGCTGCGCTCATTTTATACAAAATGGAATATGATTATGAATACTAAAATGTATTATGCTTATATGATATGTTAGTCAGATATCTAACATGCAAAAGTCCTACTTATTACAAAACAATAAAAAATAACAAGAGAGCTATCGATACAGTTTATCAGTTATTTAGTTATTCTCAAGCAAAGAAAATAAATAAGACAGGTATAGTTAAATGGGGCAGATTTAAGGTAACTTATCTAACAATTCCTTTCTTAACCTATTCTTTAATACTGTTAAGCTACACTTTTTTTCTTGCCGTAGCCAATCATATTCATTATATATTTTTGGCACAATAAATGTATTTGTTCTTCTACCGTAATAATTTTTAACATAACTTTGTTTATATTTATCGCGCAGTACAGTCAGCAGCAGAAGTGGCTAAGCGTTTGAGGTTTAAAATGAGGTCAACACATCTCTATTGTCAAGAGAATAAGAGCGCATGTCGTAGAGTCGTAATTCAATAACCAGTTGACCAAACTTTTTTATACAGTCAGTAGCTTGTGCGGTTTTACTGAACAGACAATGACTTAGCCATTACGGCGAGCTACAAATCTAACAACTATAAAAGGTGCTTCTTCTGATATATTTTGAATCTGAATCTCACCATAAAAAATACAGAAGTCTAGGCTCCGAATACATTTTTACGCCATTCGGAGTCGAATGGGTCGCAGCGCCCATAATATGTTCAAAGATAACATTTCTAAATCTCGTCGACAACACTGGTGACCGCAGAGCTGGCAGTTTCCTCGCGCATTACTTCGCGATACAGCGGGGCAATGCTGCCAGCATCCTCGGCACATTTAACGACGTTTTTTAAATATCTACTATTATTTGTTTTGGTTGTTTGTTCATCTCACCATTGTCAGGCCTGCCGGCGTGCGGCGGGCCGTGCTTGCCCGGCCGAGCCGCTTTCACGTCGATGTCGAGCGGCACCCATTTGTGCTTGCCCGACTTGTGTGGACCTTTGCTGCCTCCTGAAACAATACATACAACTATTATTATAATATGAATACAAAGAAGAAATGGGCATGAAAAATGTAGTAGTCATCAGTTCCTGATTTGACATAACAGAATGTGGCAGAAGTGGAGTCATTCGGATAGAAGGTGCAAGCACGTATGGTTACAGGGACAGGAACATCGAAGTTCAGGTCGTTCACGAGAGTTGGCACGAATGGAATGAATGACTGAATGAAATGAAATGAACTCTCGTGAATCGACCTGTACGTAAATTACGAACATCTTTCATAGGCGTCATGAGAGTAACAGAGACAGCCCGAAATATACGAATATCGTTGCACGCGGTAGCGCCGCCGACTACGGCTGCCCGTTAAGAAATTGCAGATCATTCAGAAAATTTGACAGGTCCTGCTATGAACATGACGTTAGTCGCGAAAGCGGGAAAAAAGCAGATTCATTTTTGCATCGGGCATTGGTGGGTTTGTCCAAACATTGGTGGATGTTGAGAGCTTTTCATAGGTGGCGCAGTCAAATAATACAGCTTCAAGTTCATAGCTTTTAGTGTTGAGACACTCGTCTGTGGCGCAGGACACACCCCGGGTGTGTCCTTAAACCCAATTCATAATCCTAAATTATAACCCATAAAGGATATGGCTTTCTGAGAGCAAAAAGGTAATGTCAGAATAGAGAAAAGAAGATGAGAGAAACGTACCTGCGGCCTTAGCCTTGTCGTTCTGTTTGTCGTGTTGTTTGTCATTGTGCTGGTGGTGGTTTTGGGTCGGCTCCACCTTCTCCACCTTGGCTTGGTGCTCTTCTAGCGGTTTGCGCTCCTGGTCCTGGAAATGGAAGTATATTAACATTGAGAACCGAATAATTTATCATTAGGTACGGCAGGGTCGCCATGTGCGAATTGAAAGAGTGAGAATGGTCGTAATTAGAGTTTGTAATCTACGCTTAAGAGTAACGAAAACGGGTTAATTGCTACACAAACTTGCATTCAAATCAACCCGTAAGAATCTTTTGCCCAGGACTCTGCTTAAGTCAGTCAAAAATAACGATACAAACACCATCTATCTCGAGTTCAGCCAAACTTACCCATCTTATTTCATAGACATAGAGGTGTTTTTGCCGGGACACCATAACCGTTCATATGTGACATTATCTATGAAAAGGGACCTTATTGTCGATGACGCTTACGTCGTTGTTCAAGACGAAACAATACAAACGCAACGTGATTCGACATAAGTGCCATCGACAATAAGGTCCCTTTTCCTAGATAATGTAATGACACATATAATGCCAATGGTTACGGCTCGGATCATATCCAAGGTTTAGTTTTAAAGACCAGTATTTTCCGAATCTATCTTAAGATTCCTTGTAGAGGCTTCAAAAAGATTACTCTATTGTGACGTCCTATATCAGTAACAAGGAACTTACCGCATTGCCATTATGATGGGACGTTTCGGCGTCGTTGCAAGGCGGAGGCGTCGAGTGGCACCGCGCGGCGCCGGCCACGGCTGCTCCTAGTGTCGGCCAGTCGCCTATGTCCGTGAAGTCTGATGCCTGGGGACAAAGAATATCATGGTTTAGGGTATTCTTTGGGAATCTGTGAGGAATTTTGCCGTAAGGAAATAATTACTTTCTTTGGGGCGAAAGGCGAAATGGTGCAACGAATCTTCAAAACTGCATGTAACACATTTTCATATACGATAAATGAGGATTACTTTATAATAGTATCAAACTTTTAATTATATACAGGAATTTTGAGGCGTATTACATAAAAAAAAAACTCTATAAAGGCCTCTGCGTGTTGAATCTATGTCCTCATGCAAGCCTACCAAATGACAGCGATGTCTATACATCCCGGGCCCTTAAAGGCTGGAGCTGTAGATACAGTAGCCATCAAATATATCGGAGCTGTGGAGTTGGTCACAAATACCTGAGCAACGCCTCAATTGACAAGGGGATAAAGTGCATGTTCAGATATTTGTGACCACCTCCACAGCTCAGATATATCTGATGGCGATTGTGCTCGACGACAATAAAAATAAAACACAGATACAGCTTTGACAGCGTCCGCCATAACGATTTGTGTCGGTGACGCGGTAGGCACAACAGCACACGACACCTAATAAGTGACAAACTTAAATGAATCACCATGTCTATGTAGCTGGGTAGTCCTCCACAAACGTCATTGTCGTCTTGCGATTATCTCCGAACATAAAGAAGAAACTTCGTAAATTAAGATTAATTAAGACTAAGCACAAGTATTGTTATAAGAATTCTTCTAAAGTTGAGTGTAGTTTTACATTATTTAACTAAATATTTACAAATCCGACAATGACATTGTGGAGAACTGCCCAGTTGTACAGAGAATTAATATAGAACTTACATCCAAATTTGACCATAGAACGCCGAAATATGTGTACACACGCGTTACTACTACATAGACCAGGTGCTTTAGCTAAGTTTCAATATGCTAACACCGCGTCCAGCATACCATCAAGCACGTTACCTGTCCATCCTCGACCTTGGCCCAGCTCTTCCGGCTCCTGCTCTTTCGCCTGGCTGATATGCCAGCTGTCATGCTAACGTGCCACTTATCACTTATCGCTCGTCTCTATTGTGACTTCATGATTCCATGTTGTTTTGATATTTCACTGTTTGTAACACTGCGCGGGGTCTATGTTAATGTTTCTGATGACACTATTGGAGTAACGTTTTGTGTTAAAATAGGAGAAACCTATAGGTAAGTTGGTGAGTCTCAACGAAGAATTGCAAATAATAAATTGCTGCCAAGTGCCAATTCGATTTCATACATCAAAATCTAACAGCACCCACAGTTTTATATAGCCTGCATTATACCGAGATCAGTGTAAGATAATATTTCAGTATATTTAAGGGAGTTTTCAGAAAAAAATGCCACCAATTAGAGAGACTTTTAGATTTTTTTTTGTATTTAAACTTTCGTGAGACATATTATATAAATTAAAGATTAACACAGTTCTACTCATGTTTATTTGGTCATTCGCGCGACATGTTTCGGAGAACATAGGCCTCCATTTTCACGTCCTAAGAGTGCTGAGTGTCCGTTCGGCTACTTTATATAAGGAACCGGTTGCGAAAATTCTAGCTTCCTATGTATGTACTTATTGTTTTGAATGTGCTTTGATTGAAGACGGTCAGTCGGGATTACTACGTTTATATATTTAGATAGAGATTTATATTCGGAATTTTTGTATAATTTCTGCATGAGTTCGCATAAAAATTTTAAAAGTATAAATTATTGCAATTCAGTGCAATTCAGGTATACACGTATATGCTTCCTATCAGATCAAACCTTGAACGCTATTTATATCTGGTACAGATAATTTTGAAAAAAAAAAAGACACTCCCATAGAGGTAATAATTTTACGTTTTCGCATCCGAAGTTGTTAGCTTAAAACCGCAAGTTAACCTAAACCTATGCATTGTAAAATGTCTATATATAAAAAAAAAAACATTCATAATCATAATGTCTATAGAAATGTAAACTTTTCAATATCAACAGTTTTAATTACTGTTCTTGATAGCATGTATTGGAAGATTATAACATAATGAAAATATCTACTCAAACATTGCAATTCCATCAGTCATCATTAGTCTCAATGAATATCAGACTATGCAAAATATATACATTTTGAATATCAACACACCCGGAACTTATTACACGTGGAATTTTATTCTATAATCTCGTTCTGTTAACTCGGCAAGCTATTTAAATGTACATTAACATTACAATTTTACCAAGAATTGAATATTCCGTCCCCGCAAATGCGTACGTCGATTGTCAGAAGATTAAAAACCCAGTTGATATTTAAGACAAGTCAATTATAGAACCG
This sequence comes from Grapholita molesta, assembly GCA_022674325.2. Taxonomy (NCBI): domain Eukaryota; kingdom Metazoa; phylum Arthropoda; class Insecta; order Lepidoptera; family Tortricidae; genus Grapholita; species Grapholita molesta. The sequence goes on from CP053147.2 coordinate 5,254,761, forward strand.
GTCGCCATGCCCGGCGACGAAATAATGTCACAGCTGACCGATTTAGGCAAAAATATACAGAAATTATTTGTCGTGTGGTCTAAGGATGTCAACACCCCATCTCCTACCGCGGGTGAGAAAAGGAAAAAATCGACGGGTGGGCAGCAGCGTCTGTCGAATGCCCTGTAATATTTATTTAGGGTTAGACGACTAACTTGAACCAAGACAGCTAAGACAAAGGCTAATACAAGTCAATTAAAGAACCGGACGCATCCTGGTCACGAAATAATGTCACAGCTGACCGATTTAGGCAAAAAGATACAGAAATTCTATGCGTTTTAGCAACTCGTTCACGTTAAGGAGGATATCTAAGAAAAGTCAAAGAACCGGTCGGCCTTACTGACCACAAAATAATGTCACAGCTGGCCTAAAAATAGATACCAATAATCTAATGGGACATTCATTTTTTATGAGAGGTAGGGCACCGCGATGACCATCACGCTTGAATCTGGGGCAGCCCAACTGGGGAAGTACCTCCTCCTTACAGAAGACCACAGCCATAATAGCACTGCTACCTTTCAGGTATGCAGTGTTGTGTCCTGATGGTGAGTAAGGTTCCCAGAGATCCAACCCCCCCTAAAGGTCGGCAACGCGCTTGTGACTCCCCTGGTGTTACGGGTGCCTATGGGCGACGGTGATTGCTAACCATCAGGCAATCCGTCTGCTCGTTTGCCACCTTTGTCATAAAAAAAAATCCATTATTTTAGTCACACGTTTAGGCGAGCATGGGAATCTAGCCAAACTCACCAATGTCACGAAACGGGGGAGGTTTTAGTCCGTGGGCGACTGGGTTCCTTCCCAGTTGAGTCGGGCATGCGGTCAGGTACAGGCCTGGCCGTATACAATGAGGATTTCCTCCCTCGTCGCAAAAAAAAAATCAATGTATTCTAGCTCAGATTAAACGGTCCTACTTAATCGTATTTCACGTAGACAATGATGGTAGTGATAGTTATTTCAGAATACGAGGAGCCATTTACTTTATATTGAATATTAGGTTTTGAAATCCTTTTCACATTTTTCGCAGGAAAGACGCGAAGCTGAATCTATGTATTAACAATACGATTTCACTACAGCAATATGCCTGGAGTGTACAGTTGCCATCAGATATATCGGAGCTGTGGAGGTGGTCACAAATATCGGAACAACGCCTCTATTGTCAAGGCGACGGATCCATGGGCGGCGGTAATTGCCATCACGCGATTCGCCTGCTCATTTACTTAATTTCATGAAAAAAATTTACAACGAATCATTATGTGTTATAATATTTTTGTCACAGCTTAAGTGACAAAGAGTAGATAATGTGCCGTATTTCCGTTGGATAAGGTTAACTTTTTTTTTTGGTTGAAGCAAATCGCAACGGAAACTCAAGTAAAACGCCTTAGCACTTATATTAAGCTTTATATCACCTTGGCATTATATTTATATGGCAGCAGAAAACGCTCTGATTGTAACTTAGTTTAAGTCTAAGGCTTGACTTGACGCTTAAAGCGGAGCGTTTTACGGTGCTTACAGCGTAGCGTCGAGCAAAGACATCTGAGCAGCGTGCACTGCGACCACTTAAATGGGCAACTAATGGGCGATTGGTATTTAGTACTCATTGCTATTCTTTCTGAAGAAGAGAAAGCTAATGACAGCGGGCGCCAGGTACGGACTATTCCCATTCTTGCCTCGGCGTCCCGAAGACTATCGAAACTTGCCGCGGCGTCTTTAAAGACGCTTAACGCTGCCTGAGCAAGTCACAGGTCACCGTAGCTACCCGCAGGCTGCCGCGGCGTCCTGAAGGACGTCTATCGCTGCCTAAGCAAGAGCTGCTGAAGGCTGCTGAAGCTACCTGCCCAAGGAATGCCAAGACGCGCCGTGCCGATAATGTGCGCCAGACCATATAAAAATTGATTGCGCCCCACGATAAGCTCAAGAAGGCTTGTACAAATACTTATGCAGAAAACACCCATGTCTCGGGAACAAATATCTGTGCTCATCACACAAATAATGCCTTTACTTGGATTTGAAACCAGGACCGTCTGGCTTCATAGGCCACTAGAGTCACTACCCACTAGGCCAGACCTGTCGTCATATATTAAACAAATGCAAACGTACATGTGTGACCACAGTGCACGCTACCCGCGTGAGCTCTACGCCCCGCTTGTCGCCCCGCTACCCGCGCCCGCTCAGACCTCACTAAGGCCGTGTCCATGGTTGTAGTGACCAACGCAACCACCGGTTAGCCTACATTTCGACCTCAACCAAATACCAAGGACAGTATACTTTCCATTTTAAAACAAACTTCGACCATAAACCAGTCTGTATCCGCTGACGAAAATAAGTATGGGGAAATAAATCAAGTGCATTCCTTAGGTCTTTTAGAGCCTTGAAATTCTGGTTGTTTCGAGAGATTTTTAAAGTTGAACTGATGCTTTGTGTCTGATATTTTGATATTTTTCTTGCTTGATGAATAATGTCTTAACAAAACAAGCAAATAATTTAAGGAACTCTGATGAGCCAGTTAGAAATAAATATTCCTACTATTCTTTAACACGTTCAGCTCCGACAACACAACGTCTGTGATCTTATTAAACCTTCTGCCAGTGACACAACGTATGTGATCAAAAATTATTGAATTTCTATGCCAGTGGCACGTATTTGTGTTTAAAAAGATAGTTCTCCTATGCCGGTGACACGTAAGTGTGTTCATAAAAAAATAACTGACCAATGCCGGCGACACAACAGTTGTGTTAAAAATGTTCGTATTCCTATAGCACTGGCACAGGAGTAAGAACTTGACTTATGACAGCGGCATAGGAATAAAAATTTCGTATAATGCCAGTGGCATGCTTTGAGTGATCGTTATAATTTCTACCGGCATATTGTAAGCGTTTAGTAAAATAGTACCGGAGGCGAGCGTGTTAACAATAATCGTATTTTTTTTTCCTTATATTTTTGTAGGTATCTTTACCTCATGTATTGTTTAATGGAAACCTTCTGAATCAATTGACTTTTGTGTTCAAGCTGTGATCTCACAATGGGTTAATATTTGGATTGAAAAACTAAAACAGTTATAATTTTTTTTTTTACATATTTCTTGACAATGGCCGTTTGATCTCCGTATCAAATTGCAAATAAAATATCAAATTCCATACAAATGATAATTTAAAAAGAATATCAAAAACATATGCGAATTATTGTTGAAACTAGGCGTTAATAATCAATTAAAACCTAGCAATTCGATAAAGCCTTGAAATTAAAATAGGTGTTTCATTATACCCAGTTAGGATTAAAGTTTTATGATACGGATAAAATAAACTCCGTAACATATTATACATAAAACTAAAAACAAAACAAAATATTTTTTATGAAATATTTTTATTTGCTTTGATTTTTAAGTAGTAATACTACTATATAAATTAAAATAACATATACTTAAGAAAAAAAAACGACGAGGACCTCTGGTGTTCGAGACGGGATTCGAACCCGCATCTCCAGCTAACATAATTAAGCGGATGCAGTTAGGTACAGTCGCCATCAGATATATCGGAGCTGTGGATTCGGTCAAAAATATCTGAACAACGCCTCTATTGTCGAGGCAATAAAGTGCATTTTCAAATATTTGTGACAACATTTCTGATATATCTGATCGTGACTGTGTGGCAGCATGTTTTTTTTATTTACATAAAATTAAATATGCATAGAGAAATAAAATACTATGCATATGCACACAATAATAAATTCATCTGTGTCAAGTAGTCTAGGTTATTTTCATTTTCAATTTAAATATCAACTCTATTAGAATTTTTAGTCGTTTTTCAATATGTGCCTATTCGTTTAGGCAGACAAAAATTTTAAGTAATATCAGACTAAAATTCCTAAGTAGTCATTCCATTTTAGGACAATACTAGCGAAAGAAAAGACCATATCTATCTACCTTTAAGGCTTGGTCACATAGGGCGCGTTTTGTGGCGTGGCGCAGCGGGGCGCGACGCTGCCGTCCGAATGTGTACCTTATTTCGTTATATTAGCCACACCGCTGTCACGCCCCGCTGCGCCACGCTCTCAAAACGCGCCTATCTGCCCAAGCCTTTACCCCGTTGTTTTAAGATTATAATAATTACATTACATACATACATACATTTCAGCCGTATGTAGTCTATTCTATACACATATGCCTACCACATATATGACTTGTATCATCTTGAGGGTAGTTGCCATAGTCACCACGCTTGGCAGGCGGATTGGCGACCGCAGTAGCTATAGATTGGGTTTCGACGGACGCTGCTGCCCGTCCGTAGGATTTTTCCCTTTGTCGCCTCTTACGACACCCGGGGGAGATGTGGTGGTGCTATTCTAGTCAGCCGGCATCACACGGCATGATTGAATGAAGATTAGAAGAATAACTGTCGATTTTGCCTACTGTTCATCAACTAGGTATTATATATTCTCGCAAATACGATTTAAGATTCAATTGTTAACGTTATGGTGAAGAAAATAAAGAGGCAAATAGGTATGACAAGTTTTAATTTGTTTTCCTAATAATAGCACAAAAATCGCACGATTCACCTAATCCTAAAAAACGAACTCAACTGTTACGCTCTAAGAGACCCGGGTATGTCCTTAAACTAAGCTACGTCCAACAATGAGAGGTAGGGCACAGCGAAGACCATCACGCTTGAATCTGGGGCAGCCCAACTGGGGAAGTACCTCCTCCTTACAGAAAACCACAGCCATAATAGCACTGCTACCTTTCAGGTATGTAGTGTTGTTCCTGGTGGTAAGGTTCCCAGAGCTCCAACCCCCCTTAAAGGCCGGCAACGCGCTTGTAACTCCCCTGGTGTTACGGGTGCCCATGGGCGACGATAATTGCTTACCACCTGGCAATCCGCCTGCTCGTTTGCCGCCTATGTCATAAAAAAAAAGAACTCCGTGGCAAAACTAAATAATCTCATTGCATTTTTTTTAAACGCCGTCCGCTCAAATAACAAGGAATTCAATTTAAAACTATCAAACGCTATCGCGATTAGACGATAATAAAACACCCAAGGCCAACTACGTAACTGATTACATGTTCTTGCACTTCGCAAAACGACGGGACTTATAGCGATTATGATTCGCGTATTTCTATACATTTTTAGTTTTAATATGCCACTATTACCACTTAGTTACAAACGGATAAACTCACGTGTAGAGCTTACCCGAAACATGTCGCCTAGTGCGATATAGTTACACGTGAGTTTATCCGTTTATAACTAAGTAGTAGTAACATGGCTCACAACAGTTTTAATTATATTGCTACTATTTTTTTTGTGGTATTAATCGATTTGTTTGGTCGTGAGATGACATGAGAGTGACAGAGACAATCCGAAATTTACGTATATATTTGTTTGCGGTAGCGCCGCAGAAATGGGAGGCAAAGTCTGTACCACTACCATGAGTTGTGACTTGTGACATTGACGTTTTCGATAACGAGTAACGAGTTCACTATCTGTGCATCTAGTTCGCTCTAACATAGTACAGAGATGCCACGCGACTGTACAAGTTATTTAACATATGAACATTATTAGTCTTTTTTTTTTTAAATAGACAAAACATTAAACAAGTTTGCTAGTGTCTATATCAGTGATTCCCAAAGTGGTCCAGGTGGACCCCCAGGGGTCCACTGGACGCTCGATGGGGGTCTACGTTGGCTGACGACTTATGGGTGTATGTAGTAGAAATGTAGCAGCAAGGGGGTCCACCGAAACCAGTAAAATTTTGAAAGAGGTCCACGAGAAAAAAAAGTATGGGAACCTCTGGTCTATATACTATGGCAACATTGTACCTGCTCACAACAAGAGTCTACCTAATCGATTGTCGAAACTAGTAACGCAACAAAAAACAAAACTATAAAAATAATGTGAATGGCAGAACGTACAAGTCATACTTATGCTAATTATCCATAGTTTTTTCATTGCCATTGCTTTTCTAGTAGCATATTAGCTAGCTTCCTAGGCCATAAAAGACATACCACTTGGTAAGACATTATTACTGGAACTGACCTATGAAATTAGCTAAAGGAAGACGAGGCAGTATGGCCTATGGTCTTAGCCTGTTCAATGGACGAACATAAAAAAAATAAAAAATAAAACATTTGCGCGCGATTTCGTCTGCATAATAAGATAACTATTTTAAGTAACGTATCATTTCCAGAATAAAATAAAACCTCTGTCTTAAGTTATCTCTATATATACGAATAGCTCCATAATACATGTGTAAATATTATTTTTGTTATTATAGTGGTTTTAAAAAGAGTGAAGAGGTTACCAGACACACAGACTTTGTATTTATATTATAACAATTATACGATACGACCAATTATTGTACTAGTTATTGTTATTACACAATGACACGTAAAATCAATCTAAATACGCATTCATTTTACAATCGACGACCAAAGTGAATAAATTTAGACTTCTTCGACTCATCCACGAATCGATTTGAAGATACGAGAAGCATAATATACGTTGTTTACTTAAACTTCGTTACCAATCTAAGAAATAAAACTTGTAACACAATTTTAAGAGCACTTTTAGGTATACAATCACTTTAACCACACGATACTATCAATATTTGTATTTAAAACCACACTTTTCACTTTGTAAATATAGCTCAGCGTCGTATTATGACATAACCTCAAAACTAACTGCGAAGGAAAACATGGTCGCCTCGTGGCAAACACGTTGCGCGCGCCGGTAGTGCCATCCCGCTTTAACGCATGTGTTGGTTGACGTGCCATCACTCTCGCTCTTAATAGGGTGCTTTTATAGGAATACTTTATTGAGTTTATTAAATATGTATAAAATAACTGTTTAATATAGAAACATTACTGCTAATTCAATGCTATCGTGTTACGTTATCGTAACTGATAAGCGCGACAGTGAATTTTAATAATGTAGGTGAAGTAAACATTTCTTTGCCAAGTCATACACGGTAATCTTTATATGAACGCGTACAGTTGACTAAAAAAACCGACAGGAAAGAAAATAAGTCTTCATTAAAATACCCAGGGGCCTATTGCATAAGAACTTGTTACTTATAATATTAGCGGAATTCCCTTTCCAATTCCCTTTTATTAGAAAGAGAGTTCCGCTAATATTATTAGTTGTAAATTATTATGCAATGGGCCCCTGGTTTTTACAAATTAAGCGTTCCGACATAATACTAATGTAGAAAATATACTTGACATACAAAACTAAAGCTATAATAGTTACTTAATTGAATAAATCAAACGCCTTTCAGGTGGCAACGTGACATACGTACCTTTTCAGATGTAAAGTATGTTTACAGCAAGTAAACTGATATTAACATTACAATGAAACATCTAAAACAATTGGCAGATGGATATAGCAAGGCCAGTCATATTTGCGTACATGTTCACATAGACTAGAAGTTTTTTTTTCTTTATGTAGTCTTTAGGGCGGTGTTAGACTAGTTTAATAAAATGTCAAAACAATATGTAATTATGAGATTAAAATAATTATTATTATGGATTATAAGTTTATTTCATAAATACGGTATAAATTAAAACGAGCAAAAACGATAGCACATACTTTAAAATAATTATAGGTATACACTATCCTCTGTCCCCGAGGTTTGAAGATGAGGAAGGGTGCTGGTTATATTCCCCTGCGGAAAGGCTATGCCTATTCTTTTATTTTAATTACCTATATATCGACGTTTGTTACTTCTAAGTTAAGACAACCTATTCCGTTCTCCCAAATAATAAACTGTATGTACCTAATGCCTAAATTTATTCGCTATTGTGACTGCATCTTTATTGCCGCGTATAGCCGTCCCTCTCTCCCAAGGCCGCCTACTGCGTAACTAGTATTTAAATTGTTCGTTCCGATGCTAATCACTTTATCTGCACATCATAGTGATTTTCGAGTATTTTTTTTACGTTACAATATCGATACTTTGCCAGTTACTAGCTTACTAGGCACAGCCCTAGGTGTACAGGTGTACAGCTGTCTCGCTCAAGGCCGCCTACTTTTTTAAATTTCTGTTACACCGATCGGATACTAGCAAAAGTCAAAGCACTATACAGACGTTATACAGAGTGAAAATTCATACGAGTTATAATTTAAAAAAAAAAGTTGATAGGCATCAAAGAAATGTAAATATTTAACGTTAGTAATGTAACGCGTAACAAATAATGCGTTCTTATTTTAAGCACGTTATATATGTATATCTCTCTGGTCTGGGTTAGGAAAATTGGTTATTTAATTAATTAAAGTATGCGTATCGTACAATGTTTATTATTTTTACGTTTTTATTCTGTCATTGGATTCTATTGTTGAATAATTTGCTTGTATAAGACAAAAAATGTAACGTACCTCAAATATATATAATTTGATATTTCGCTTCATGTTTGTGCATACAGTTTAAGTATAATTTAGAAAAATAAACAACTGTCATACCTCACCGTAGGATAATTTACATACCTGTGTCTTTATACCAAAAAAAAAACAAAGCCAGCGTGTATAAATGAGCACATGCGCGCAATGACTCCGCCATTTTCACTTACTTGTATTTTACAATAAAAAGTAAATAAATATACAAAGTATATTTTCATATTCACGTTCGGAATTTCAAAGAAATACCAAGGCCTGTTGAGTAGAATGTAAGATAAAAAAAAATTGTGTACACTTCCAAAGCTATGTATATGTAAGGTTAATCTTCATTTAAAGACTAATTTTATTTATCCTCAATAAATGTTAATAGCGCCTATTCGTCCAAAATTAGTAAGTTAACTTTATAATAGAAGATGTTACGCCATTGGCTTGGCTCTCGTCCAGAATTGTTCACTACTACCAAACGTTCGTTTCAAATAACTAGTATCTATAAAGTCAACTTCAGAACAGCAACCATTATTACAACTAGTAAACAGATGACACGGTTGCATATGACATGAATATAATAACAAAATTATTGTTTAAGCAATAACAAAACTATAATTGAAAAGAAACAACTGCCACAGACCAGACTTGAAACCCGCGACTCTCCACCAGACCTGAGGCTCAGCACCCTCACCATGAGTTGTGACATTGACGTTTTCGAAAACTAGTATCGAGTTTACTATCTGTGCATCTCGATCGCACTAATATAGTACAAGCGATATGCAAAGATAGTAAACTCTATACTCGTTACTCATGGTAAGGGTACAGACCAGATCACAGTCGCCAGTTCGGGCAGTTGATTATTACGTTTTTCCTTTATTTTAAGCCAATTTAAATTTTATAATGCTGCACCGATTTGACATGCAACTACAAATATTCGTGACATATCTATTACCTAGTTTACCTACGCTAAAGTCTCAGTTGACGTTATGTTACATCACAGCCCCACTTACATAGTCGGTGCGACCTTGAACTCGGTTTCCACGTATCTGCTATATATAAACCTTATCTGACACTCATCTGGCAAATGAGTCGTTTATGTTAGTACAAATCAACTAGTTTTTTATTTTACATGGGATAAAAAATATAAAAATAATGACCGAAATTGTACTCGGAAAGTTAAGATACTACTTAGTTACAAACGGATAAACTCACGTGTAATTATATCGCAATTGTATAGGCGACATGTTTCGGGTAAGCTCGGTACCGTTACCATGTGTTGTGACTTTGAGGTTTTCGATAACAAGTATCGAGTTTACTTTCTGTGCATTTCGTTCGCAGTAAAACAGTACAAGCGAGATGCCTCAACTCATGGTAAGGGTACTGGTAACCATTTTCGAGAAGAGTCAGGACACACCGCTCTCGTTGTGGGTGTATGAGGGTGACTCAGCTTGAAAATAGGTACCAAAAGATGTCGCCTATTGCGATATAATTACACGTCAGTTTATCCTTTTGTAAAACATTGCTCACAACAGTTTTAATTTTAATAAAGTTACGTTTGTTTATATACTACTTCTTCATGATTATTGATTACAGAACCATCTTGAATGACTAAGTTTATACTACCTAAATCATAAAATTTCGACGCGAACAGAGCAGCAGGCACAGCTAATAAGAAATACATCTCGGATGTTAAGACGTAGAATGGGACGCATTACGTATAAATAAAAAACTGATCGTTGTTAAATTAAATATGGCGGCGCTATTGTCATCTCGTCTGTTGAACTGTTCATTTATATGCAAATTTACAGACGGTGCCATTAATTACAAATGTCTATTGTACAGAATCTTCTGTTTAATATTCTAGTATTATATTTCGATAAAATTTTTGAAAACTAGATTTATAATATAACTATATCCCAGTTGCCCACCCTGTATATTGAATGTTCGTTACAGCAAAATTTAATGTCAAAATTTTATCTGCTTGTATTAATCAGAATTAAAAAGTATGTCAAAAGAAATTGTAATATAATATAGATCAATGTCAAATCACATAACTAATTATTATTTCGCCATTCTATCTTATAAAACATAATAATCTAAAGAAAGTTCTAAATCACGTTACCTACTCTATAAGATGATGCAATTCTCGATAGAGATTTTACCCTTACCATGAATTGTGACATTGACGTTTGCGATAACGAGTATCGAGTTTACCATTTGTGCATCTCGTTCGCACTAAAATAGTACAAGCGAGATGCACAGATAGTAAACTCGATAGTCGTTATCGAAAACCTCAATGTCACAACTCATGGTGAGGGTACTAAACTCGTTCGCTGCGGCATCGGGCCGATCGACCCCTCGACAAGTATGATTCACTGCGATGTTAACTGCGGCGCTACCGCGAAGAACGGTATTCGTAAATTACAGACGATTGTCTCTGTCACTCTCATTACGCCTTAATTGGAGTAAAAGAAAAAGATGCTCGAAACATACGAACTTCGGAGTTCGCGGGCCGGATTGCCACAGGGAAGGTGTTAATACGGACACAGATTACATAATAACATTTATATTATAACAGATACGTCACCGATAGTGTTATCTGTGACGTAAGTAAGTGCACTTCCTTATTTGTGACATTATCTATGATAAGGGACCTTATTGTCGTTGGCGCTTACGCCGTTGTTCAAGATGCCGCAATACAAACGCAACGCGGTTCGACGTAAGCGACAATAACAATAAGGTCCCTTTTGCTAGATAATGTCACATTTATCGTTGCTGAGCAGTCCACTATACAGCCTTGGCCAAAAGTATTGAGCATTCCTGCAGCACCGCGAAAAACTATATACGGAAATATTGTTTCTGTCATTCTCATGACACCATCACTGGAGTAAAAGAGAAAGATGCTCGAAATATACGAACTTCGATGTTCGAGGTACTGGGCCTGTATTCCATCACAGACATAAACATGTCCACTATTTTAGCCCTTATAGACAACCCATTACGATTACAAACGCTAAAGTTTGTGAGTATGTATAAATAAATAAAATAAATAAATAAATATTCAGGACAATCTTACACAAATCGACCTAGTCCTACGGTAAGCTCAGTAAGGCTCGTGTTGAAGGTACTAGACGACGATATATATAATAGATAGATACATATAAATACTTAAATACATAGAAAACATCCATGACTCAGGAACAAATATCTGTGCTCATCACACAAATAAATGCCCTGACTGGGAATCGAACCCAGGACCATCGGCATCAAAGGCAGGGTCACTACCCACTAGGCCAGACCGGTCGTCAAATCGTCCGTCGTTTTAAATATATGCATCAACTTTTTAAAAAGTACTATTTATTTATTACTTCCTAACTATCTTATAATATAACGTATTTACTTTAACAAAAATAAAGTTGACGACTACAAAATTTGTCCCACGGATTCGTAGGTCTGCTGAAATGTGTGACATTATCTATGATAAGGGACCTTATTGTCGATGGCGCTTACGCCGTTGTTCAAGATGCCGCAATACATACGCAACGCGGTTCGACGTAAGCGCCATCGACAATAAGGTCCCTTTTGCTAGATGGCCTTAAACTCCTCAAAGTCGACATTCGAGACTCGACACTATCAAAGTTTAGCCGATAAAGTTGTGCAACGAGTAATATATAGAATTTATTGACCTTTCATAGCATAATGCATTGCGAAATAGCATGATAGGTTAATGTTATTGTTTGTAACATTCATTTTAACTACGCAAAGATTTAAACATGTGCATAAGTATGTACACAATATTAACAACAACTTAAACGTAAGGCCCTGCGGTGCTACCGCAAAAAACGATATTCGTAAATTTCGGACGATTGTCTCTGTCACTTTCATGAAGCCTTAATTGGAGTAAAAGGGAAAGATACTCGAAATATACGAACTTCGATGTTCGCGGTACCGGGCCTGGTTTCTCGACCGGCGACCGACGCGATGTTCTAATGTTTTGTTCGCGAATGTTACGGTATTTAGCACCTTCATATTCCCCCCCCATATATCCCCCATATGGGGGGGAATATGAGGGTGGTTTCTCTGAGCCAGCGACGTTTCAGAGAAACCAGGGCCTAAAATGTATAAATATTTCTGGGCTTTACTACAGTCATGTCTGACTGACACCTCGAGCAACTGAGTAGCGCTAATTACGTATTATAAAGTTACTCTGGGAGTCACAGATCGGTTGACAATTGAGATTGAGGTCTAAGTGAGGCGTGCAATTGACGACGAATGAAAAATTCCGTAACACAGACGACCGAAGTTCGAACATTTTTAGCTTCTTTTTCCAGCGCTGGCGATTGCTGGCATTACGCTGAGGTGGGGCCATTTCGTGGCACACGTCGTTTGTATAATGTTCTAATGTTTTTTTTTTTGTTGTTATTATTATGTATCAGTGTGTCATGAATTAATGTTTATAGTAATTCCGAATATCTCGCGGGAGGGCGCAAGTTGGGCCGATAACAATGCCTAAGTGGTTGAAAAGAACTGAAACCCAAACTGTGGAAAAACGACGTGGGTGAAAAGGGTTGAAAAATGGAGACAGACAGACAGACAGACAGACAAATGGACGATCGGACGGACCGACAGACAGACAGACAGACAAATGGACGATCGGACGGACCGACAGACAGACAGACAGACAAATGGACGATCGGACGGACCGACAGACAGACAGACAGACAGACAGACAGACAGTGAGAGAGAAAGAGATCTGACAATTAGTACAGTAAGAGTTCAAGAGTTTCTAAATCCTGTTCACAAAATTGAAAGATTAACATGGAATCCCTCGAAATACGATAGATTTAACCTTGGAAAGATTTCTAGAAACGCCCGTTTGTTTACAATTTCTGTCCAATACGTATTGTTGAATTTGTTGAGCAGTTCATTACGTCTGAATTTCGTTATCAAATTAGCGGAAGCAGTGTTCACTGAGGCGTAAACTTTTAATAGGAAGGTGGTATGTGAAAATACGGCGATTATCGAAACGAGATAGATACAGAATGCCGGCCCTGTGTGCTGTTCAAACTGTGTAGCCGTGTATAGGTATTATTTGCAATAATATTACATGACGAATCGTGGGATAATATAAAAATAAATAATAAATAAATAAAAATAAATAAATATTTCGGACATTCTTACACAAATCGACCTAGTCCCACGGTAAGCTCAATAAGGACAATAAGGCTTGTGTTGCAGGTACTAGACGACGATATATATAATAAATAGATACATATAAATACTTAAATACATAGAAAACACCCATGACTCAGGAACAAATATCTGTGCTCATCACACAAATAAATGCCCTGACTGGGAATCGAACCCAGGACCTTCAGCTTCATAGGCAGGGTCACTACCCACTAGGCCAGACCGGTCGTCAAATATAAATAATAATATATGACTATAGGTACAGAATACCGACCCTAGGCGTTGCGAACTTCATGACTGCTATTAAGGACTAATCTACTAAATGACGTAGCGTGACGCTATATGTGGTAGTCCACATGGAAAGGTACCTTATGGCGATTGGCGCTTACGCTATTGTTAATGACGCTCCAATACTAATGTGACACTTTGCAACGTAAGCGCCAACCGTCATAAGGTACCTTTCCATGTGGACTACCACATATTTAGACACAGTCATGAATCAGTTCAGCCGTGAGACGTCTGTTTAAGCCTCCATTATGACTGTGAGCCATGTTACTACTACTTATAGTTACAAAAATGGGTACCAGAGCTTACCCGAAACATATCGCCTAGTGCGATATAATTACACGCGAGTTTATCCGTTTGTAATTAATTAAGTAGAAATATTATAAAGTTTTATTTCTCTGTAATATGGTTCTTTTTTGTATATTTTTAGTTTAGGATTTGGTAGTTCTAAGTACCTATTGTTGACGTCGGGAGTTTAGGCAATATTTAAAAAGGTGTAGGTTTTTATTACACTACATGTGTCCATATTTTCAGACATCATCGTATCCACTTTTCTTTTCAATTTAGCATTCACTTGTTCATTTTTTTTATTCCAGGGTTCGCTTTGGCATTTAATTTTAAGTATTGACATACGTGAATTTATGATACTTTTTTTAGGTCTAATCTAAACCGCCTGAGCTACAAATCAATGATTCATAATCATTTCAGCCATAAGTAGCACATTCTGGACATAGGCCTCCCCTAAATATGACTTGTATCATCTTGGGGGGATTTGCCATAGTCTCCACGTTTGGCAGGCGAGTACGCGACCGCAGTAGCATTTGATTCCGTTTGGCAGACACTAATGCATATCCGTCTGTTTTTTTCCCTTGACCAATCAAACAATGATTATGAATCAACTATTTGTTGTTGTTGTTCTGTCCCATCAGCCAGGGGACAACTGAAGCATAGTTTGTTACAAGAAATGTGGCCCCGCGTACTGACGTGCTTGGTAAGTGACCCATTATGGAAGGAACATATAGCTTCTACAAATATCTGTTTTTGCAATTAAACTGCAGTTTGAAGAGTGACCCAGGGGAACGAGGGACAAAGAATAGTTAATTGAGCCATAATAAAATATTAAAGATTATCAACGGGGCTTCTAGAACTTGATTCCCACGCTTTCCTAAAGACTAATTTACAGATACTTGAGCGGTTTTGATGATCTATAGTCAACCAATTTGATTTCTACGCCACTTCGAACCTTGTCACAGTGACGTTAATAAGAGATCTTTTGCGACTTTCATATAGATTTTCACTGTGACAAGGAACGAAGTGGCCCATAAATCAAATTGGTTGACAGTACCAACTGAGAAAATATAAAAAATTGTAAGAAGCATCTAGAATATATTCATTCGCGTATCTATTAATAAATCGACCTTTAGTCCATTATCATTGTTAATATCTGTGTTTAAAAAATTCGAAAACAACCCAGCGTTTCAGAGCCAAAGATAAACATAACAGTTTTTTTAAGGAGCAAATTTGCCAACATAAAAATAAAAAAAATAAAAAAGACATGGCACTATGGCATATAGCCCCGAAGTAAGATCGAGATGAAAAAATCTAATTATTCACGCCTGAGAACACAACAACATAAAACAGCTCAACCGTAACTTTACACTGCATTTCGTAAGGATATTGATGAAAAAAAAAAAACCTCACTGCGCATTAAAATGCATAAAACTGCCATCCAATATGTGTCACCAGAACTAATATACGATTAAACACAACACAAAACAAGTCTAAATTCCAAAGTGTGCACTATAAAACACCCAACGAACGCGACGTTTAGAAATAGAATAGTTTGTTTTTTTTTTTAAGAATTCAAAATTGGAAAATAGAAAATGGCGCGCGACGCGACCGTCTGTTGAGGCGCTGGGCGCTCGACTGGTAGTGATGTGACACACCGGAGACTGGTTTAGCATAAACCGGGAGATTACCGGTTTATAACCAGGACCTGTTTTATGCGTGACATTACTTGTACTGGAGCGGAGTATTAACAAGGTTACAATCGGGTTAAACAATCTACTTATTTAAAAAAAGCTTCTAGCGGCACATTTTTTTTCTCATCAACATAACATCTATTCTGCAGTCTCGTGTCTTATCGAGTTGCGTTTCAACATGCAACGGACATTATTTCTAAATTACTTTACTATTCTAATAAACCGTTACTCCCTAATACTCGATAATCATCCCTCGTTTTTTTGTATACATATTAAGTTTTCCGCTACTTAAAGGTTGTCTGTAAGAGATCGCTCTCTAGCGATAATACCTCTTGTCTGCCTCTATTTTTATTCTGCTCATGTAAATTTTTCTTTTTTTTTCCCCATTTTTGAAGTGTGCAATAAAGAATATTTGTATTGATAGTATTGTAACCCCCCATAACCTATGGAACCTAAACCAAAAAAGATAAACAGAACTGTAAGTTTGATTATTATATTATTCTGTAGTAGGTAATAATTCCTGTCACAAGCATAAACAGTAAAAATAATATAGTTTAATTTCATTTCTGATGATGGTGGTGGAAGACACCTCATATTAGCAGCAAGACCGCATGTGCTACTAATTAGCACAATACGCTGCATACAAGTGATCGTATTAAATTTAATTATATATGAACTCCATATGGCACTTATTTTATCTTTATAGATATGCAAGAATGACGTAATATTAAAAGATCATAACATATATCACCCCAGTAACGAGATGAACTAAGATGATTTGCGGTCACCGCACGTACGAATTGCGTCTATGGCATAACATTTATTTACATGTAAATTGATATGGCTACATATACCCATAAACATCTGAGTCAACAACCCAAAACAAATAATGATTATCGCCTATAACAGGGATAAATACGTCGTTACCAGTGGCGCTACCGCGAAAATCGATACTCGAAAATTGCGGATGATTGTCTTTGTCAGTCTCTTGACGCCTTAATTGGAGTAAAAAAGAAAGGTACTCGAAATATACAAACTTCGATATTCGCGGTACCAAGCCCGATTCCAACCCGGAACGGACTGCTTGGTAGGTCGTGAGTTGTGTCACTCGTCTACGTTAGGCCGTTATGTAACGTTTAACAGTGCGTTTCGTGTCAGACTAAATATGATTCTTGGTGTTATTACCGGTATTAAATTCGATATCGATACTACTAGTGTCACAGGCCACGTCACTACTTTAGCTAGGGGATATTTAAAAGCAAACCGGATGTAATTTGGTTTCACTATGTGTTTCATAGTTATTTAACACAACGTTGCCAAAATTAAGACCAAATGGGGAAATCAAATTTGTCATAAACCTGCCACTTTTTGTATTAATCGCTTAATGATATCATTCTTAAAAAATAAATTAAATACGTATTAAAACATTTACCTCGAAGTACTTAAAATATAATTTCTGGATATCATTATCAATCGTAAATAAAAACATAAAAAAATAATTAATCTTTTAGCGTGAATCGGTGAATTCCTTAACTACACTTAAATGTATTATTATGAGTTTCATTAAATATAATTTACAGATCAATCTAAATGCCATTGCCGACTAACGGTTTTTTTTTAAATCTTACCTAAATCGACCGCTTCATTTATGGCGGCCATACAACATGCTTCCTATTGTCATACCGGCATGAGGCTATCGATTGGATCAGTTAGAACTGACCGTGTGTGGAATATTGTCATGCCAAAAAAATCGGCAGCCTCATGCCAATTGGAAGATAGGAAGTATGGTGTTTGGCCGCCATTAGGTACAGTAAGTCAATATGTGACGTGTACGCCTACGTCTCGAGCAGTGTAGAACGAACAATGTGATTTTCGTTTTGACAGACCTTATCTATCATAGCCACTATAGAGATCGATGGCATGGTAGGCACGACATCAAGCGACCCCTTTAGCGGTTCTAGGCGTTAAAACGGTAAACATAACTTTAATATTCCTTTGCTTCATTTTAGAGCAGCTTCAAAATAACTTATTTACCAAAAGTCACACTCAAATCAAAAGTTCCTTGACCTCACAAAAACCTTTATATAACAAAAAATAATATCTTTACAAATTCGCAAGAATAGCATCGATAAAAAATCGGAATGTACCGAACGAGCCCCATCACTATGCAGTAACAATTGACACGTATTGCGCTTATTCCGCTTCCACGGTTACTGTTATTACAGTTAACGTTAAAATGACCAGTGGAGTTTGGTCTTCGTTACCTGCGGCGCTACCGCGAAGAACGATATTCGTAAATTTCCGACGATTGTCTCTGTCATTCTGATGACGCCTTAATTGGAGTAAAAGAGAAAGATGCTCGAAATTTATACGAGCCTCGATGTTCGCGGTACCGGGCCCGTTGTAACAATGTCCGGCACGATTTATCGGATGCAAATTGGGTAGCCAGCGCGTAGTTTATGAAAACGAAAATTAAAAAGTTAAAGGTGCTTTAATAGAGTTCCGATTTTGTGATACGGCTGCCCGGCTTTTTTTCTTTTAAATCATAGATAAGACGATATCCTTAGGGGTTGCACCAACCACCAACGGATTATTCCGTTAGCAGTGTCATTGTCAGAGATCGGTTAAATATGCGTCATTGCTCGCAGTAATGTGGACGTGACTCCAAATTAATCAAAATGTTATTAAATTAATTATTATTGAAAAAAAAAATTATTTTCTTATATTTATTATGAAAATGTTATGTATTTTAGTTAGCATTTTCGTCAGAAGAACAATAAGTTACGATGTTAAACGGACACGATTATAAATATACTGCTAGGATTTTTATTTCAGACGAAGACGTTTTTTAGCTTTATAGGTAGAGCCTCCGTGGATATTCCTATTAAACTACATAAGCTTGCCCCATTACCATCAATGGATTGCGAGCGGAGTTTTTCAGAACTTAAATATATTTTTGATGTGTAAAGAAGTGGAATTTAGAAAAAATACTGTTAAAAAATCTATACTTTAGCAAACTTTTGTATTTATTGAACAGGAATCAAATTATATGTCAAGTAAGAAATTAGTTATTACTTATATGATTAATTTTAAAGTCATGTCCAGATTATTGCGAGCAATGTCGCAAATTTGTCCAATCTTTGGTCATTGTAGTAGTTGAGATTATCTTGTACGAAACAGTTTGACAGTTCTATATTAGATGACAGCTGCCCCGCCATGTTGGATAATAAGTTCGTAAGATAAAGACACAGTGTGATTAGGCTGTGCGAACTAAGGGTCTCGAATTACACTACACATAAGATAAAGTAGGGAAAGATGAAAGTGGAAGGTTTTACGAGTTCTGAGATGAAAAGTCGCCTGTAATGTAGGATATTTTTCTAACATTTTTTTTTATGGCATAGGCGACAAACGCGCAGACGGATTGCCTGGTGGTAAGCAATTATCGTCGCCCATGGACACCCGCAACACCAGGGGAGTCACAAGCGCGATGCCGGCCTTTAAGGGGGGTTGGAGCTCTGGGAACCTTACTCACCATCAGGAACACAACACTACAGACCTGAAAGGTAGCAGTGCTATTATGGCTGTGGTCTTGTGTAAGGAGGAGGTACTTCCCCAGTTGGGCTGCCCCAGATTCAAGCGTGATGGTCATCGCTGTGCCCTACCTCTCATTGTTGGACGTAGTTTAAGGACATACCCGGGTCCAAATAGACAAGTGTTATTATAAGGGTTATTTTAAATTTCCTTTTCAGTTTAAAAAATAAAAAACAACGGCGACAGATTTGGCCTAATGGTGACCCTGCCTATGAAGCCAATGGGTTAAAATCCTAGAGCACAGATATTTGTTCCTGGGTCATGTGTGTTTTCTATGTATTTAAGTATTTGTATATTATATATATCGTTGGCTGAGTACCAACACTTCTTGAGCTTACCGTGAGGCTCAGTTTTTTAAGGATGTCCTGTAATACTTAATTTTTATTTATACTTAGTTAAATTGTATACATATATACATTATCTATGAAAAGGGACCTTATTGTCGATGGCGCTTACGTCGCTGTTCAAGACGAAACAATACAAACGCAACGCGATTCGACGTAAGTGCCATCGACAATAAGGTCCCTTTTCCTAGATAATGCCACATATTATGCCCATGACTGTATTATAAGTTGAAGTTATTCTGTGAAAGAAAAACGGTATATGAATCATACTAGTTGATTGCCGCTTGTACCCTTTTTCAATAGAGTCACAGAATTGTATCAGTTATATAAATTACGTCAAACGGTATCTATTGTGATCGTGCGAGTGTCCCACTGATGACCAGCGGCGGGTTTATAGGTCGTGTGTGTGCATGCATAAATATGTGTACAGTTTGCTACCTTATAACGGGTAAAGGCTTGGTCACATAGGGCGCGTTTTGTGGCGTGGCGCAGCGGGGCGCGACGCTGCTGTCCGAATGTGTGCCTTATTTCGTTACATTAGCCACACCACTGTCACGCCCCGCTGCGCCACGCTCTCAAAATGCGCCTATCTGCCCAAGCCTTTAACGTCGCCCAGAGAAAAAAACATGATCAAGCAAGCAATCTTCACGGGAATCTACTTTTTGCCTTTTTTTAGGATCCCGTAGTCAACAAGTCAAGGAACCCTTATAGCTTTGCCATGTCTGTCTGTCTTTCCCCGGCTATGATCAGTGATCATAGCCCTAGACATTAAATCTGGTATGAATATGTGATATTATCTATGAAAAGGGACCTTATTATCGATGGCGCTTATGTCGTTGTTCAAGACGATACAATACAAACGCAACGCGATTCGACGTAAGTGCCATCGACAATAAGGTCCCTTTTCCTAGATAATGACAAAAGCAATTACGCGGAACAAATGGTCAAATCCTCTACATATGAAGAGTGTGGTATTTTTTTTTCGACTCAACCCTGAAGTGCGAGGTGTCGTTAGATATTTGAAAAGGAAATTGGGGTTTACATTTTACGTTTTTTGATAAGTTCTGGGTGTTAAGAAAAATTATGAAAGTACAGCTTAATAAAGACTACCACGGAAAATTATTTTGATCTTCAATCCGTTAAAACTTTATGAATTACGAATCGAAAACTACTGAACCATACACTGAGCTAGGCCCGACATGCTCTTAGCCGGTTCATTATATTATAATATCGTTTATAATTCATAAGATTAATTCGATATAGTCTGACTTGAAGTTTAATGCTTAATTATCGTGACAAAACTAAAAGATGGAATCGACCGGTTGCCTACGAGCGTATTTTATAATACCTATAAATGATAATCACGGCTCTACTCACGTTTATTAAGTCACTAGCGCGACATGTTTCGGAGAACATAGGCCTCCATTTTCAAGCACTAGTGCTGAGTGTCCGTCCGATTCGCCGCTCGCGTCGCCAACCCAGCACGCTCTACGTAACGCGTTTATGAAATGTTACAATGACTTACGAAAGTTTAAATACAAACGTTGAAAAGTGTTCGAAACGTAGGGAGGTAATTTAAGTTCAAATTATGTTCAGTTGTTTTAGTTTTATTCACTAGTCAATTTAGACTTTACTAGCTGTGCCCCGCGGTGTTACCCGCGGTTTATTAGGGAAAAAACGTAGCCTGTGTGTTAATCCAGGGTGTCGGCTAACTCCATACCAAATTTTAATAAAATCGCTCCAGCCGTTTAGACGTGAAGAAGTAACAAACATACACACTGACAAACTTTCGCCTTTATAATATTAGTGTAGATAATACTCACTCAACGAATCGTACATAAGTTTAATAATCATTAAATCAGTATTATTACAAGTTCAGTCACAGACGTCCGTTGCTGGACATAGGCCTCTCCCATACACCACGCCTGGTAGGCGGGTTGGAAATCTCAGTATATTCTATCGCTAGGCTCGCTGCCGTTCTCCGGTTTCTAGCCGCAGTTCAGAGACAATACCCTCCCTAATGATTGATGATCATGATACATTACCAAATTTTGAAACAGGAATAGAACCGGTTACCCGATAGCAACCAGCAATATGCACATGCACTCGTCTGAACCAACGTACCACACGGTTCAGTAATTGTATTAATTACCTTGCATTATAATAATTATTTGAAAACATGTCGGGCGCGTTCAGGCGTGGAGTGCCATCATTATTTTTATCGTTAAACCCGGCCAGAAGCCTGTCGGGCTATGCTCGGTGCCGTGACGCCTAGGCTGGTTGGCAGTCACCATGCCTACAAAGCAGTAGTCTGGGAATCCTGGCTACGGGACTGACCTATCAATGATGGCAAACGAGCAGACGGATGGTAAGCAATACCGTCGCCCATGGGCACCTAGCAACACCAGGGGAGTCACAAGCGCGTTGCCGGCCTTTAAGGGGGGTTGGTCTTGGCTCGTTTTTTGTCTCAATCGTTCTGCTTTCGTTAACCATTCTTCATTTGTAACTTTCGTTGAAAGTTGAAAGTTACGAATGAAGAAGCGTGAAGAGGTAACATACAGACAGATAGACAGAGAGAGTTACTTTCGCATTTTAAATGATAAGTATAGAAGTATGGATATATACCATAATTAGTTATTTTAAAATATTCTGCCGATAAAATGTACATAAAATACTTCGGCATATCAAATAATCACGCATGTAAAAACAACCAACTAAACGACTAGCTTTTGTATTAAGAAACTGAACTCTATTTCAACTGACATAAGACTCAATTTCTACGTTTAGCGTATAAGAAAAACTTAGTTACATATCTACAATGCTCATATAAGAAATACAAACTTAAACAGAGTTTAATTAGGCAATTATATACCTTATACTAAAACCGTAAGCATGTATTAATAAGCATTATACGAACTGAAAATAGCAGTTACCCATAATAATCAAATCAGCGTAAGTCTATATTTACACTCACGGAATTCTAAGCTTTATGCATTCAGCAATAAGAAGTAAATCAGCGCGAATGAAAAAGGTATTTTACATTTGTTTTTAAGCAGAGATTAAACGCGTTCAAATCAATGATACGAGAAACCAATTAAAATAATAAGCATTACATATAAGTAGCAGTGTAAATATAATGACATTTTTATTATTATTTGAGATTAACGGACCGCCTAGCATTCCAGCGCCGCGATAAACGATATTCGTTTTCGGACGATTGTCTCTGCCACTCTCATGACCAGAGAGCCAAACTGACGTTAATGACATATTCGGTCCGCCATATTTAATTTATTGACTGACAACTTGGCAAGTGACGCGTGCGCGGGGTAGTTCAGCGGCGCTACCGCGAACAACGATATTCGTAAATTTCGGACGATTGTCTCTGCTACTCTCATGACCAGAGAGCCAAACTGACGTTAATGACATATTCGGTCCGCCATATTTAATTTATTGACTGACAACTTGGCAGTGACGCGTGCGCGGGGTAGTTCAGAAAGTATTGTTTGAAACGGCTGGTTGGTCCGTGAAGGGTTCTCATCTAGTGTATACATATTTAAGCACTTTGTATCGATATCCCTGTACACTCTGATACACATTTTTAATTGTCAACTAACATTTCCTAATTTTTTTTCTAATGACATCCAATGAACCAAACGGCATCGACTATTACACTTAAAAAACTGATGATATTTCATTTCATTGCTCGAATAAGTTTTGAGCTGTTTTTTTTTTAAATAATAAATCCAGTAATTTTCAAAAGGTGAAGACTAAAAGTAGCAATTTTATGAGCAAAATCGATTCTTACATTTAAAGCCCCAATGTCAAAAATACGCGTTAGATAATGGTAAGGAAACTTTGTGTTCAAAATGACCTCTTCTTCTCTTGACAATAGATATGTGTTGACCTCATTTTGAACACCTCAACCGTTTAGCCAATTCTGCTACTGACTGTACGAGGCCATGCATTTGAAAAAAAAACACCTTGGGTTAGTGCTCGTCTGGATTGACCCGAAGAGGACGACGCGCGAATTATGTACAGTCAGCAGCAAAAGTGGCTGAGCGGGTGAAGTGTTCAAAATGACCTACACGCGCTCTTCTTCTCGTGACAATAGAGATGTGTCGACCTCATTTTGAACACCTCAACCGGTTAGCCACATCTGCTGCTGTACATTACAACCGACCGGTCTGGCCTAGTGGGTAGTGACCCTGCTTACGAAGCCGATGGTCCTGGGTTCGAATCCCAGTCAGGTCATTTATTTGTGTGATGAGCACAGATATTTGTTCCTGAGTAATGATGGGTGTATTCTATGTATTTAAGTATTCATATGTATCTATCTATTATATATATATCGTCGTCTAATACCTACAACACAAGCCTTACTGAGCTTACCGTAGGACTAGGTCGATTTGTGAAGAATTGTCCCGAAATATTTATTATTTTATTATTATTACAAGGGGGTACATTTATATATCCATGCATGTATACATATTTTGACACTTTCGATCTATAGATATCTTTGACCCTGCACAGGAAACAATTAAATGCAATAGCAACCGCAGTAAATATTATATGTAGGATGCATGCTGTGTAAACATAATTATTTTAATTATCAATAGTTACGTTGTACCTACACCCGTTAATAATTTTAACAGCTCAGCCTAGTTATTCATGACTCCTGAAGGTCCCGAGTTCGAATGCCGTCAAGAGGTTTTTATTAGAGACTGCTGGTCAGTCTTTTATTTAAAAAAAAACCTTTGACTTCAGTCGCACCTGATGGAAAGTGACGACGAGGGTGTAGCACGCTGGTTCAGTAACAGCCTATTCACTCTTGCCTTGGAAAAGACCCAAAGAGCCAAATTATATCTTACCGGGAATACTGACGAAGGGAGCGAATTCCATTCCTTAGCAGTCCGCATTAGGAATGATGAATGATCTATGTAGTCAATCTACACTTCTAACTACACTAATATTATAAAGGCGTAAGTTTGTGAGTGTGCATGATTGTTACTTCTTCACGTCTAAACGGCTGGAGCGATTTTAATAAAACTAAACTCCACTAGCTGACACCCTGGATTAACTTAACACATAGGCTGTTTTAATGCAGGAAAGTAACCACGGGTAACACCGCGGGGCACAGCTAGTAATATATATATATATATATATATATATATATATACTAGCTTTTCCTCTTTGTCGGACAGCAATGCCCGTCTTTAAAGTATGGTTGCGGGATAAAAATGATCCTATGTTCTTTCTCGTAGCTCAAATTCTCTCCGTACCAAATTTCATCCCAATTAGTTTTTCCGTTTAAGCGTGAAGAGGTAACAGACAGACAGAGTTACTTTCGCATTTATAATATTAGTATTATTGAGGTCAAGAGTTGATTTGCGTAAAATTGATCCAAGATATTTATATATTATAACAATAATAAGTTTTGTAAGGCGCCTATTTTCACCATGCTCAAAAATACCCCGATTACTGAAATATCAAAAAATATTTCCACTTAGTTACAAACGGACTGTGTATTTATATCGCGCTAGGCTACATTCGTGTAAGATTTGGTACCTACTCGTATTTTCAAGGCGAGTCAGACGCACCGCTCAGGTTGAGGGTGTGTCACTCATGTCTCCTAGTGCGATATAAGTACACGTGAGTTTATGGCTCACAACAGTTTTAATAATAAAACTATTTGCTTAAAGGTTCAAACAAAGTGTCTATCATTTGAGGTGGAACACTGCCATCGTCTTCTGCCTTCCAAGCATGGCGATTATGGCATCAAACTCCGCCTCTTCATCAGAGCATACCCTATGGCGGCCATGTCCAGGAGTGGACACTCTTGGCTGATAACATGATAAGTAGCCAAGGTGTTCGTACAGTTGTAAAGGAATTTTCTCTCTTCACTTCAGCGCCGACACTGTGGGGTCCAGGTTCGACTCCTGTGAAGAACTAATACGGCTTACCTTTTGATTGACCTTCGGAATCTTGGGCGCCTTCACGACGGCAGGCTTGGGCGGAGGGGGCACCGGCTCTGTTGACAATACGCAGCTGTTACAACAGAACACATGTAGTTATCAAGGATTTTGTAAATCTCTAAAAAAATATTCGCTAAAAGTTTAATTTGCTTCATAACTCCGCGATTAGACATGCTGGCTCGTCACTCGCCTCGCTATTCGTCGAAACGTTCGACGAAACTTTGCCTATACAAAAACGCAATGCGAGGGACGAGAGGAATAGCGTACACATGCGTGCTCGTGTTTCGCCTCGCCAGTCGCCTAGCTACTCGTGCGAATGTGTGGCGGTAGCATTAAATTTACAGTCAAGGTCAATATACTTATACAGTCGTCATCAGATATATCAGGGCTGTGTGATCATGATCATAAATATCTAAAAATGTACTTTATCACCTTGACAATAGAGGCGTTGTTGCGACTATACAGTCGCCATCAGATATATCAGAGCTGTGGAGGTGATCACAAATATCGGAACATGCACTTTATCGCCTTGACAATAGAGGCGTTGTTCCGATATTTGTGACCACCTTCACAGCTTCGATATATCTGATGGCGACTACGTATCGATCCACTTACACATTTGAATATGACATTTATTTCGAGCGATGCAACATAGTTTTGCATACGTCGTCAGCACTCAGCATCCAAGTTTTACATTTTTTATTCATGGCACTTCCATGGCAATAGAATATCAATAATATTAATATCTATACAAATGGGAACAGTGTCCACAGGAACGACAGCAATGTGTCTATAGAGCTGAAACCAACCGCGATGGTCAAACGCGTGCTCCCTGAGGCAATCTTTGGAGACCACCCAAGTCCAGCAGTGGATGGGTAGGTACTTGTAGGCGGTGACCGTGTACGCCTATTAACCAAAGTGCTGGTTGCTAACTGTGCTTCTAAAGTGAAGCTCCATTGTGTTGTTTTATACCTAGTACAGTGTCGGGGCTCGAAAGCTACAAAAAATTTAGAGGGTGTAGAGCACATGAATTTTAAATTACTATTCTAGCAATTTTAAGTTAAACAGGTAAACGGTAAACATGATATGATTGCTAGCCTATCGCCGAAATCGCCCTTAGTCGACCCTTTACTCCCAACAGAAGAAACTGTGGTGCTATTCTAACCTAAACTAACCTAACACTTTAAATGTTTTGTTTAGCGAACTAATAATAATGCATAAATGTACTATTGTCTCTAGTTACTAATAAATAAAAAAGTCTTATACTAATCATTTCGGCGGGCCGGATGAAATCCGGAGGGCCGGAGGAAATGAACACAGGAGCAATACGTACTAATCAAGTATGTTGCCAATATGTTACCTGGTTGAACTATAGGTGCTGGTGGCTGCGGCGGGGGCTGCGCCCTGCCCTGCTGCTGCGGCTGCAGCGGCGACCTCTTCTCCTCCAACGCGGGAGGCGCCGGCGGCGGGACTCCCGTGCTGCCTCCTCGCACCTGTGGCAAAGAGTACTATTTATAATTACATCCACATGGCAGTAGTACGTGACGAAAGCTATATCCACCTCTAGGCGCGTTTTGTGAGCTTGGGGCAGCGGGGCGCGATGCTGCCGTCCGAATGTGTGCCTTATTTCGTTACATTAGCCACACCGGTGTCACGCTGCGCTACCGCCACGCTCACAAAACGCGCCTGTGCCCAAGTCTTAAAGCTAAAGGGGACCCCTCTACGTGACCACGACCGTTTTGTCAAGAGCGAAACAACAGAGAAGAAGAAATGGACATTGCAATTAGAGTTGGAGAGAATTGAATAGAATTTTGTAGTCTAAATGAGATTTTGATTAAACTGTCATGTAGGTAAATTGTACATAAAATAAAATGGAGGTATTTCAATAATAAAAATTATACGTGTTATTCTGTCTGCCTGCTATTCTGTCAAATTTAAACAAATCTCAGCTTCATCTTTTGTATGCGCAAAAGGGCCGGTACCCCGAACATCGAAGGTCGTATATTTCGAGCATCTTTCTCTTTTACGCCAATTAAGGCTTCATGAGATTGACAGAGGCAATCGTCCGAAATTTACGAATATCGTTTTCGCGGTAGCGCCACAATGCTCCCTCTTCGAACGTCAGAATGGAGCAGATCTGCTGCTATACGAAGGGTTAATATCCGATCATCAGATTTTTCTTTTAAATAAGAAGTTCTCAATCCGAATGTTCTTGTTTTGGGTACGTTGTATTTGATTTTTATGATTTTTTTATCTGATAGCTAGTTTTTGACGTATCCTAACCAAACCGGGTATTTTTATATTTGTATCCTAAAAAGAAGATAATTCTTCGTTATTGGATCTCGTGTATTTGCAACTGACAAAGATTTTTTTTAAACAACACAGCGGACGTGACAGTTACCTATTACCGGATTTTACTAAACATAATAACTAAATACCTATTCAATTATAAAGTAATGTATGCATAATCTTTATAGTTCCAGGTAAAGCAAAAGTCGTTGTTTTCCTTATTTTTACATTATTTGCTACTAGAATGTGACATTATCTACGAAAAGGGACCTAATTATCGATGGCGCATATGTCATTGTTCAAGGCGATATATAATGCAACGCGATTCGACGTAAGTGCCATTGACAATAAGGTCCCTTTTCCTAGATAATGAAACATTAACAATATTAAATAGCTGTTGTTAAGGAAACCATTCTTAATCAAGTAATGAGTATGAGTTATGTTTATGTATGATTACGAAGTTTTCATAACCTCTACCCGCCTAGACATCAAAGCTTGCCAAGCCAAATGCAACTATAGTTTGTCATTATTAAAATTCAAAATGGCATTCAATGGGTGGCCTTTTTATAGGTCTCCGGGCGGCTAGAGATAAAGTCAGATTTAAAAAAATACAATTTGGTGTAAATTAAAAGTATTGAAACATAAGATTAGCTTTAGGAGGACGAGGTAGTTTTTATTGTAAGTTGTATGACACGCAACTTTTTTTTTTCTATACAAAATTACGAGCTTTTCATATATACTTGTTTTTAATTCATTTTTTATTTATTTATTTAGAGCAACAATGTAACTCAGCATTACAGTATAGATAGACTAATGCGCAGAAAAACTGAGTAAAACAATATATACATAGTCAAATAAGCAGTAGGGAAGATAAAACAACTTATTAATATTAAGGTGCTGGACGGCATCATCCAACTCACAAAACCTCAAGGCACACAGCCGTCCATCTCCAAGCAAGCAGGTCACATTCAGGTGATGATGTCAGAAGCGCATTGAGGAGTATAACACATAATTAGATTTAGATTAGTTCACATCCATTTGTCTGATCTGCGGGCAGATCAGTCCTCGTCGGACATTAAGCACAAATAAAATAAATAAATAAATATTTCAGGACAATCTTACACAAATCGACCTAGTCCTACGGTAAGCTCAGTAAGGCTTGTGTTGTCGGTACTAGACGACGATATATATAATAGATAGATACATATAAATACTTAAATACATAGAAAACACCCATGACCCATGAACAAATATCTGTGCTCATCACACAAATAAATGCCTTGACTGGGAATCGAACCCAGGACCATCGGCTTCATTGGCAGGATCACTACCCACTAGGCCAGACCGGTTGTCCAAATTTGTCTGGCAAACAGATTTGTCAATCATAATCATCATCATTATAGCCTTATGCAGTCCACATTGGCCTCGTTGGACATAGGCCTCCCACAAATATGATTTGTATCGTTTCGGGGGTAGTTGCCGTCGCCACGCTCGGCAGGCGGGTTAGCGAACGCAGCAGCTGTAGATTGGGTTTCAACGGACGCTGCTGCCCGTCCGTAGGGGTTTTCTCTTACGGCACCCGCGGGAGGAGATGGGGTGGTGCTATTCTTTAGGGAGTTGATTATTATTGTACTTATTGTGTAATAGTCAATGTAACCTCATAATTCTTAACTCATTTCCGACATTATGTTCACATTACGAACAGCGCCCTCTGTAATGGAAGTGTAGAACTAACACAAATACAAGTTTGGGCAATTCAGTGCAGTTTCAGACTTGCAGTCAATTATTATTGCTGCACCGAATTCGAGTTTTAGCAAACCTGTTTTCTGTATCAAAAAAGTGGTTTTGCGCTTGATGCGAGTGACAAGATTAAAGCGAGTTTAAACACCATTTTTTTTTATCTTATAACTTAAGCATACCTCGGGGTTGCGGGAATGTATTACACTAGCCAAAAACATGTAAAAACTGTATTAAAACAATACTAATTTAACATTTCTAAGCACATTTGGACCTTACTACCCACGTTTAATTCATAGTTTGGTAATTATTTGACAATAAACCAAGATATAAATTCACGAAATCATTCCCGCACCGAAAACCCTATGCTTATAACATGCTTTGACAACCCTTTCACAAGTGAAAAAAAAGGTTGCCAAGGCAAATATGACTACTAAACGGAGCCCTTAGTGTAAGTTTTTAACGTAACAAAACGTCACCATCGCATTAGACTTACCCATATAAATAACATTATCACTTACGCGTTCGAGACGTTTTTATACGTCAAAAGAAACTTACACTAGAGCCTCAGACATGTCTATCGCATAAAACGGACACTATTACTATGGACCTCATTTGAGGGCGAGTAGCTAAATAGCGAAGTGACTGACGTTTTATAAATGATAAGAACGGCTCTACTCACATTTAGTCACTCGTGTGATATGTTTCGGAGAACATAGGCCTACGTTTTCAAGCACTAAGAGTGCTGAGTGCCTGTGACTGATTGGATTATAGCTGGGTAGATTTACAGCATATCAAATCAACTCAGTTTGGCTAATCTAATCGTTAGTTTCAGCTGTATTTGTAACAGTCAATTTGTTTATATTATTTTTAATATTTTAATAGTTACTCTGCTATTTTGTATGTCTCTTCCGTACACGGCACAATGGTGTTCCGGACATTTGGGAGGAGTACGCGGAGCCGGATCAAGCCAAAGAGGCCCTTACGACAATTTTAATGATATATATAAAGGGTACACTCAGCGGATGCTGCCCCTGTCCGTATCATAGGACGCGCACAGATAGTTACTCTGCTGTTATTATTATTATGAGAGAATACTAATCTAACAAAACAGAAATGGTTAAAATAGGTTCGATCGATTACAAATCATGTAAAAATCCCTATTTCGTTATATGCGTAGTAGCGACCCGTCCTTTAAATCCAATTTCCGCCGGCTGGACTGGTTTTCAGTCATTTAAGCAGTTTTTCGTAAAAAACAAAAGGGTAAGAGCCCCGACTAGTCCAAGAAAAAAATTGACGCGCCCCAACTGGTAAATATCAAAATCGCTTCAGCGTGTCTCTTACACCGCACCACACCCACTGCCATCTATATATCGATTTCCAGTTCCTCAACTGAATAAGCTTTATAAATACCAAATGAGTTCTACGCATATATAAATAAGGCCTAATTTCGCTTGACTGCAGATTGCCTTTTAAGGAGTTATGGTGCAAATTAATTTAAAGACGTAATTATCGTATCGTTCAATGACTGACGATATGAGACATTATTTATTATAAGTGACCTTATTGTCGATGGCGCTTACGCCGTTGTTCAAGATGCCGCAATACAAACGCAACGCGGTTCAACGTAAGCGCCATCGACAATAAGGTCCCTTTTGCTAGATAATGTCACATTGCGACGTTGTTAAAGCTAGAGTACTAATATGAGCTAATGGAGACAGCGAGCTGTCTGTGGTACAGTCGCCATCAAGTATATCGGAGCAGCCAAAGCATTCAAAAATATCAGAACATGCACTTTATCGCCTTGATAATAGAGGCGTTGTTCCGATATTTGTGACCACCTCCACAGCTCCGATATATCTGATGGCGACTGTATAGTCAGCGTAGGTAACCGAAGCAGAAAAATATATAGACAGAAGAAAAGCAAGAAAATACATTTATTGACGACAGGTTTGGTCTAGTGGGTAATGACAATGACCCTGCCTATGAAACCTATGGTCCTGGGTTCAAATCTCGGTAAGGGCTTTTATTTGTGTGATGAGCAGTATGAGCACAGATATTTGTTCCTGAGTCATCGCATTTGAATCGATTTTTTCTATGTATATTATATATATCGTTGGCTTATTAAAATAAGGTAAATATACATGGATACAATGGTGCGTTTAAATAGATCCCCCAATTAGCGCAGCTCTTGCGTTATATTCAAATTTTGATAATCTTTCGTCCTTGTTTTGCCCTAAGGTTAACTGGTAGAGAAAGCCTCATGGTATTAAGTTCGCCTTTTGTAAAATAAGTTTTCATTTGTGCAATATAGCTTTAAAAAATAAATAAGACAAAAAAACACTTAAGACATTTTTTTTTAAGAAGGATATTATATAAATTACATCATGAACACATCATTTTAATCCTTTACCTAAACGCCCATGTAACAAGTCGTCGACCTCTTTAATATTGGGCAAAAAGCGGCGGCCATCTTGATTTTTTATCAATGTAGACCAAAATGGCTGTACTATCTCGGTACAGCCGTAAAGACGGCGATTTTTAGGTATTCGCTCGCAGGCTTGGGCAGATAGGCGCGTTTTGAGAGCGTGGCGCAGCGGGGCGTGACAGCGGCGTCGCTAATGTAACGAGATAAGGCACACATTCGGACGGCAGCGTCGCGCCCCGCTGCGCCAAGCCACAAAACGCGTCCTATGTGACCAAGGCTTTACTGCACTTCGCTTAAATCCAGGGTGCCTATAAAAGGGACAAAATATATAAGAATATATTTCTTACTAGCTATTCCCCACGGTTTATTAGGGAAAAAACGTAGCCTGTGTTTCAGGGGTGTCAGCTAACTCCATACCAAATTTAATTAAAATCGCTCCAACCGTTTAGACGTGAAGAAGTAACACACATACACACTCACAAACTTTCGCCTTTATAATATTAGTGTAGATTAAATTAGACACTAAGTACCAATGCTCGGCACGCGAATGCCCAATGCATGCCGCATGAAATTTTTCTATCACCACTATTGACATTGCAAATGACATCCTTTGGGACGGTGTCGGGCACCAGGCTGCACTTAACTCGTAAAATCAAGACCAAAAGATAGGAAGAATTAATCGTACTCCTCATTTCACTATCAGTTAGCGTCAAATAATGGCAACCAATGTGGCCAAATATATCGATACTAATCTTTATGTATATCCTCCGGAAGACTGGTGTCCTATATATAGTACATAAGCTCCAATTAAATGATGACTCTTTGTTAATCCGACTGAGTGTAAATTACGCTGGCAAACTTTGGAACTTAGTCGTCAGGAGGATATAGCAGTAAGGATGTGTCACGATCACGATATATTTTGCCACACTGATTGCAACTGTTTGCAAACACACACAACAAATTTACTGTACCTACACTTATTCTCTGATATCTGAAATATCTGAATATAAATCTGTTATGTAAATCTTACATCGATAAAGAAGATAAATGCATCTCTATCGCTGTTTTAAAATGTCAATGTCGATTCTACGCTATCAATGAAGCCGATCTCATGGCCCCACAATCGTGCACAAAAACCTATGACTCCTATAGTGTTTTTTTTACTGCCAAAACGGGACAGCGGCATTCGAAAGCCTTCCCACTCGCACTTCGCACAATCAGTGATCTGTGAAATCAACTCGGAATAGTTTGACCAGGGATCGAGTAACTCAAGGCATCGGCAGAGAGACTTATACTATCTTTTTCTTACGCAGTACGCTAAGACTAACTCAATAACAGACAAGATGAGTTTAGTTTATTCTTCTGGAAAATTTTGTGGGCACACTATTTATAGGGGATTTGAGGCATTATCTAGCAAAAGGGACCTTAATGTCGATGGCGCTTACGTCGAACCGCGTTGCGTTTGTATTGCGGCATCTTGAACAACGGCGTAAGCGCCATCGACAATAAGGTCATTTTAGATAGTGTCACAGTTAGTCATCAAAATACCCCCTTTAATAGTGGCCTTTATGCTATAGTGACTACTTTGTGTGGGTCTACTGTGTCTTGTCATCATCATCTTCCTCGCGTTGTCCTGGCATTTTGCCATTAATGCCAGTATTTGGCGAAGGTACTAGTTTCATGCAAGCGACTGCCATCTAATCTTTCTCTAATCGAAGGTAATTTAGTCCTTATTGATTAGTCCGGTTTCTTCGCTATGATTTCCTTCACCCAAAAGCGACTGTTAAACATCAAATGGTATTTCGTAAATAATTTCCGAAAAAGTCATTGATACAATGCCGGGGTTTGAACTTGCGACCCTGCGACTCTAGGCCACCAGCGAGCGCACCTTGTGGTCTAAAAAGAAAACTTAAACTACGTCACGTCAAAAGCATATACTGACCCTACAGTTGTACTGTGAAGGTTGTGACCTTCACAGACTTCTTGATGATTGAGTTTACGGGCTGGCCTAGTGTCAGTTCTCAATTTAAATTCTCTTTCGAACATGTAACCAGAGAGTTCCTAGAGGAGTCAGTGGGAGACAGTCAAAGCGAGTAGTTGATTTATCTTTTTTTTTTTTTTATGACATAGGCGGCAAACGAGCAGACGGATTGCCTGGTGTTAAGCAATTACCGTCGCCCATGGGCACTCGCAATACCAGGGGAGTCACAAGCGCGTTGCCGGCCTTTAAGGGGGGTTGGAGCTCTGGGAACCTTACTCACCATCAGGAACACAACACTACATACCTGAAAGCACTGCCATGCTATTATGGCTGTGGTCTTCTGTAAGGAGGAGGCAGCCCAACTGGGGAGCTTCAAGCGTGATGGTCAACGCTGTGCCCTACCTCTCATTGTTGGACGTAGTTTAAGGACATACCCGGGTCCGGGTCCCGGGTATCTTGTATTTAAAGAATAAAATAACACTTAAATACCATACAATTAATCTTCAGCTCTCCATCTAGGCGCGAACCCCCATTACATTTGGTGGAGGTGCGGGGTATCGATCCCCGTACCTCTCGCATTGTAGGGTATGCCATCTAGTAGAATATTTTGGCAACTTGTGTCTATTATAAGCATTTAACCAATAAACAAGGGGACATGCGCTGCCATCTACCACACACGTCGCACGCTGCCTATAGATAACTATTATGCAAGAAGATAAAATACTAGTTTGTACTATGGGTAGCTTAAGAACTTAAGATTTTTTTTTTATGACATAAGGTGGCAAACGAGCAGACGGATTGCCTGATGGTAAGCAATTACCGTCGCCCATGGGCACCCGCAACACCAGGGGAGTCACAAGCGCGTTGCCGACCTTTAAGGGGGGTTGGAGCTCTGGGAACCTTACTCACCATCAGGAACACAACACTACATACTTGAAAGGTGGCAGTGCTATTATGGCTGTGGTCTTCTGTAAGGAGGAGGTACTTCCCCAGTTGGGCTTCTCCAGACTCGAGCGTGATGGTTCGCTGTGCCCTACCTCTCATTGTCGGACGTACTTTAAGGACATACCCGGGTCTAAAAGATAAAATAAGACAAACGTAATACCACCTAAGTATAATTGAAAAGACCAAAATTATCAAATTGAACTCTAATAATGAGGCTATAATAGGTGAGAAACTTAGCTAAAGCACCTGGTCTATGTAGTAGTAACGTGTGTACGCATGTCGGCGTTCTATATTCAAATATTGACGTAAGTTCCATATTAATTCTCCGCACAACTACATAGACATGGTCCATCAGTTGTTCACCTATACAGTCGCCATCTTAATTTTTTTTTCTTTTTACATTTCGTGCACTGATACGAAAATTATTCTGCCTTAAAGCATTCGTGTAAAATGTAAAGTAAATCGTAACCAACTGATTAAAGGTAACCTTGACGATAGCGGGCTGATAACGGCTGGAGTCATCGATCATGTTGGTATATAAGAATATAAGTATTTAAAGTAAATCAACAATAAAATGATTATTTCGAGTATCATCATCATCATCATTTCAGTGATAGTGTAAAAATAAGTGGGTAGCTAGGAGTAATAATGACTAGAACACGCACCCGCGAGCACCAATAAGGGATAAAGATATTCTGGCTTTTGCAGCCCAAAATGTAACAATTCACAGTAATTGTTTTATATGCCACTCTTTATAACAAAAATATTAGCTTATTCTGTATAAATTCGGTTGAAAACACAAGAAAACTCCATTTGTAAGTATTTGTTTGTATCCCTCCATCTTTGACAGTTCTGAAAGGTTCAGTTTGGAGGGGAACAAAAATATGTGAGACTATGACAAGGACCGACGAAAATAGCGCCGTCTCTGCCATACCTATGGAAAGTTACATAAGACTATCCCTTTCGATCGTGGTATTATTATTATATTAGCACGCTCCGTCTAGTTAAATGGTATGTCTATGGAGACAGATATATCTGAGCTGTGGAGGTGGTCACAATTATCTCAACAACGCGATAAAGCGCATGTTCAGATATTTGCGATCACCTCCACATCTCCGATATATCTGATGGCGACTGTACAAGCCGTATCTCGCCGGCTTAATTTATTAACATTTATTAAGTTAGCCCTATACATGATTAACATTTCTCCAAGCGGCAACACGGCAACACGCATTGTTGCCCGCAACATGTTTCCAGCAACTTAGCAATGATGATTCGACAATGTTGCTCAATATTTTTTTGCTATGAACACTATGCTTTAAACAAACTAGTGACGTTTAAAACCATGCAATTACTCGCTATTATACCATTTCCTGGGTTATCTACCCGCGAAAATGTCAAACAACTTGAACCCAAAGTCAGCGCGATAAGGTTCATTTTGTCATGTCATCGCAAACTTCAGTGGCGACACATATGTGACATTATCTATGAAAAGGCACCTTATTGTCGATGGCGCTTACGTCGTTGTTCAAGACGAAACAATACAAACGCAACGTGATTCGACGTAAGTGCCATCGACAATAAGGTCCCTTTTCCTAGATAATGACACATATGTGAATTTAACACCTGCCCAAACAATGTTAACACGAAAAGTGGTTGATTTACACGAATGCTGTCAAGGACACAATTTACACTTTGATAATGGCGGAGTCATATGACAGTGTTTTATTAGATATTTTTAAACAGAAGTGGCAATGCAAGGAAGAACGCGCAATAAAAATGGCAATGAGGTTACAGCTGAAAATAACTGGTGGCCTAGCGGTAAGAGCGCGCGACTTGCAACCCGGAGATCGCGGGTTCAAACCCTGGCTTGTACCAATCAGTTTTTCGGAACTTATGTGCGAAATATCATTTGATATTTACCAGTCGCTTTTCGGTGAAGGAAAACATCGTGAGGAAACCGAGCTAATCCCAATAATGCCTGGTTTACCCTCTGGGTTGGAAGGTCAGAAGGCAGTCGCTTTCTAAAACTAGTTCCTAAACCAAATCCTGGGATTAGTTGTCAAGCGGACCCCAGGCTCCCATGAGCCGTGACAAAATGCCGGGACAACGCAAGGAAGATGATGATGATTTATTACAGCTGAAAGGGATTTAACCGCCGATACATTAAGTAATGTTACTAATGTTCATAAGCAAGGAACGAATATTTGTGATAGACACACAAATACCCCTGCCAGGATACGAATCTGGGACCGCCGGTTTTGAGGGCAGGGTCAATAGCGACTAGGCTACATATCTACACATCTTGAAGTATCACTGTTTCGAAAAAAAAAGTCCCACCGCAATTTCTTGCCGGTCTCTTCTCGGGTCGGAGGTGTAGGGTTAGAACCGGTGGTAGATTTTAGTTAGATGTTCATAAGTGGAGTGGACCTTTTTTTTACAGTCGGCAATAAAAGCTTGAACCAAATATGTCATTGACAGAAACATATCTCATATTATCGACGACTGTGTCGGACGTCCACCAACTAGACTGACCTCGTAAGGTAAGGGTCGCTGGGACTCGACGGCTGCAGTGCTGGTGATCGCTGCTGGCAGTGGTGGCGCTCAATGTGGAGGCCCATATCTAACAGTGGACGTCAGCAAATAGCTTTACTTCATAACTTTTAAAAAGCCAAATTTTCTGTAGAACAATCATACTGCAGTAATCTGTTGAGTTGACACAGCAATTTTAATTTTAAAAAAGGAAATGCGTTGTCGAAAAATTTTGGCACTGGGCCAAAAAGCGAATGGACAAAAGTGGACTGTTTGCTACACGTTATTAATTTCTGGAAAACGATTTATTAGGCTTGGGCTTGCCATAAACATAAAAATGAGGCATTTAACAATGCACTTATGGACGCCAAGGAAAAATCTACGAACGGTTCTAGCCCTACCTACCTGAGAAGATTATTACCGGCAAGAAACTCAGTGAGACTTATTTTTTTAAAACAATAGATTTATAATGTAATGCTATGTATATTTATAATGTAATAATATGTTGTAGGGTGACGGCACCAGTAATGAACAAGGAACCAATCATGAACATTAGTGCTTATTTCAAAGGAGTCAAGTGTGGTGCATTTGCATATTCAATATATAACGTTATGGTTTTTGAATTAAGAACTAAGTGTCTATCATTGGTGCCTGTCAGCTTAAACTGTCCAATATTAGTGCCATCACCCTAATGTAATTATGCGTAGGCCCACAAGAAAACATAACAGTTTAATAAAATGCAAGACGCAACAGAAACTACTAAAATTTAAAAATAATAATGTAGAAACAGACTGCAAGAAATAGACATGGTTTTGATATGCTTTCTTACCTGATATCTATATTAAATATATCGTTTGAGTTACCCACAACACAAACCTTCTTGAGCTTACCGTCGGGCTCGGTCAATTTATTTAAGGATATCCCGTAATATTTATATTTTATATTATTTATTGATATATATGAGTACATATGTGACGGTCCGCGGCAAAAGGTACCTTATGGCGGTTGGCGCTTACGCTATTGTTAACGACGCTTCAATACTAATGTGATACTTTGCAACGTAAGCGCCAAGCGCCATAAGGTACCTTTTGCCGTGGAACGTCACATGTATATATCTAATATTGTCTTCGGTTACCGCGATAATTACTCATGAAATAATACAACTAAAACGGATTAAATCGCGTATACTAATTTAAACTTCATCCCGACGTTTCGAACCCTTTAGCAGCGTTCGTGGTCATCGGGTGGACTTAAATTTATATTAGTATACGCGACTTAATCCGTTTTAGTTGTTTTATTTCATATATATATATATATATGTATGTCGTTTGAAAGGTTTATATAAGGTCACTGATATTAGTAATGCCAACTGCACAATAACGGTAAATACGATCTTTCACCTACACCAACAACAATTCGAACTAACTTTTCCAATCTCTAAACTCGAGTTAGTGGCGTTTTGCCAAAGATGGCAGCCGTCGTCTGTACAGTGTACAGGTCGAAAACGTAGTAAATTAAAGGGAAGATGTTCACAAATACCTACATTAATGAAATCACTACATAGTATAAAACAAAGTCGCTTTCTCTGTCCATATATCCCTATGTATGCTTAAATCTTAACTACGCAACGGATGTTGAGGCGTTTTTTAAATAGATAGAGTGATTGAAGAGGAAGGTTTATATGTATAATAACATCCATTATATAGTGGAGAAATAGTTATATTAGTATTGCACCCGTGCGAAGCCGGGGCGGGTCGCTAGTCTCTTATATATTCCAACTACTGTTTACATTAAAAATAGTTGATTAATTTTGTATTATTGCTTTGTTTAACGGCCTTCTATTATATCATAGTTGGTTGACAGTTGAGTTGCCTTCCAAAGCTAAAGAGCTTGGGTTATAATTCTGGCAGTCATATGTGTGTTCATCACAAATATTTGTGTCTAAATAATAATTACCTAATTATGTTTGCAATTAACACGTTCAGCCACGAAGACACAACGTCTGTGTCCTTGAAACCTTCCAATGCCAGTGACTCAACGTTTGTGATCAAAAATATCGATATCCTATGCTAATGACAAGTATTTGTGTCTAAGAAGATCGTTCTCATATGCCAGTATAAAGCCAGGGATAGACTAGGGAACAAATGTCCTGCAACCCGTATCGCCAGCGACGTCGGGTGACATAGATCGACGTAGCCGGACATCGCCCGACAAGCCATGACTATGCCTGCAAGTGTCTGGCGAAGTCGCCGGACTTGTCGGTCGAGTTCGTTTGAGATCTCGCCGACAATTGTCGCCGGACATTTGTCCCCTAGTCTATCCCTGGCTTTACGTGTGTTCTAATAAATTTGTATTTAATGTTACAAGTTTAACCGTCAAACTAAATAAGCGTCACAATATTGTTCTTTCAAGTTTGAAAACACAATTTGACAATTCGACAGGGATTTCTGTAGCTATTCAGATCCATTCATTATAATTCGATTTGACAAAACGTACGAGAGATAAGGGTTCTAACTTCCTCAATTTACGCTATTGCACATTATCTACGGAACTCTAAAAATAATTATAAACACTGCAATAATGTAAACATAAATTACATGATACCAGACAAAACACGTCACAAACTATTTACGCTATTCATCCCGAACATCCTTTCCAAAGCAAAATAAACCTTGTGTACAAAGTAATAAGACTGTATAATACCAAGTACATTACTCGCGTGCGTAATCGTCCCAAATTCCTAATAAACTAAAATAGACCTTATGATCAGGGGCATAAGATCAAAGATTGACAGCCTACGTAAAATTTGAACCTTCCGTTTTAAAATAAACTGTACGATCAAAGTAATAAGAGCGTTAGTCACAACTTATGTAGTACGTCTCAACTTAAGTTTCAATGCAATTTCAACCGTATTGTGAGTAAGATAATGTATATAATAGCGTAAGTGTTATATGTTTAGCAATTCCCGTACTTTGGTAATGTCAAGGTCACTGATGTAATAGGTGTAGGTATGCGAAATTTGTTGGGGTTCTGATGTGTGAGCTGCAAGGGTATCTTTGTAAGAAAAAGTCGCAAAGTAATTTTTTTATATCCCAGGTGAGAACCTGGGATATAAATTTACTTATCACTGAATAATATGGTAAAAACCTATCAAAGAGACTCAGAGATGCCACATGAGACCGAAGAGCCGGCATTTTCCTCACCCAGCGTATTAGGCCCAAGAGTCAGCTAGGAAATTCTGCCAGCGTCTTCGGTAACATGCCTTAATTTTAATAGCTTTTTAACTAACATACTAATATTATAAATCTGTCTGTTACCTCTTAACGCTTAAACCGCTGAACCAATTGGGATGAAATTTGGTATGGAAAGAGTTTGAGCTACGAGACAGGACATAGGATATTTCTTATAATAAGACGTGCATGACTGACCAACGAAATCGCGAGGAAAAGCTAGTATTTAATAATTTCAGGCAACAAAATAACAAAAACGTTCTTGAGCTTACCGTTAGACTCAGTCAATTTCCGTAAAAATGTCCTGTAATTTTGCTTTACAGTTTATCACAAGTGTACCTACATATATATATGTGACATTATCTATAAAAAGGGACCTTATTGTCGATGGCGCTTATGTCGTTGTTCAAGAGGATACAATACAAACGCAACGCGATTCGACGTAAGCGCCATCGACAATAAGGTCCCTTTTCCTAGATAATGACACATATATATGACCTAGACATTATTTTATTGTCATAAGTATAAAAAATACAGTATATAAACATTAACTCAAATAATAAAATAATACAAAAATAGGACTAAAAACTAACTATACTAAATCTAAAAAAGGTCCCTTCGGCATGGTGCCGAAGACGCTGGCTGCGTTACCCCGCTGAACTGCGAGACAGATGCGTTGAGCTAGACTATATTAGCTGGCATAAATAACGTTTCTATGGCGTGATGAACTTGCGTGTCAAAGCTCAATAGCTCCGATCATTAATTAATATAATTTAGTAATTATATAAATGTATACTCGAGTATATCTTCTACACACAAACAGTGTATGGGCTTGACACTAAATATTTTTAGAAGAACGCCCTCCTAATTAGTAATTACTATAGGTGAAACACTTAACTGAAGGACCATGTCTATGCAGAGAATTAATATAGCACTTACGTCCTTATTTACGCCCTCTTTTCTTTTTTTTTTATGCA
This sequence comes from Grapholita molesta, assembly GCA_022674325.2. NCBI lineage: Eukaryota > Metazoa > Arthropoda > Insecta > Lepidoptera > Tortricidae > Grapholita > Grapholita molesta. The sequence continues at coordinate 5,296,652 of CP053147.2, forward strand.
AGACTGATAAACGTTTGACTTCAGTCGCACCTGATGGTAAGTGACGACGAGGTCGAAGGTGAAGCACGCTGGTTCAGTAACAGCCTATTCACTCTTGACTTGAAGAGACCCAAATGATATCTTGCCGGAAATACAGACGAAGGGAGCGAATTCCATTCCTTAGCAGTCCGCATTAGGAAGGTAGAAGCGAATCGCTTCGTGCGAATGAATGGAATATTCATTCTTTACGACTATGTTAGGAATATCTCACAATAGTGGCTCCGCTATTCCTATACAGTCAGAGTCATATAGTTGCAGTCAGTATGGCCAAATATATCGATACACATCCTTATTGCTATATAAATAAAGATCAGTATCGATATATTTGGCTACACTGACTGCAACTAATTATATGTGGCTGACTGCATGAATTGCACTCTATGCCTGATCCCACATGTGTACTTTGTTCCAACAGCCAACGAAGAAACATAAATCCTCGAAGTTCGAGGCCGAGTACATCATCATCTATTCTGCCATAACAAGTCCACTGCTGGACATAGGACTCCCCTGATATATATCTTGTGTTATCTTGGGGCCGGAAACTGCATAGATTTCACGCTTGGCAGACGGGTGGCGACTGGAATTGTTGTTGACGCTGCTAATCAAACTTCGGTATTTCTTTATCGCCTCTTATGTCACCCGCGGCAGGAGATGGTGCTATTCTCAGACACCACATACGGCATCGTACAGACTACTGAATGACCATCGAATTACTTGTTATTATCTGTGGCTATCTGGCAGTTCCTATTCCTAGCAGGCATCGCCAGCATCAGGCATGTGATGATTGTCAGGTCTTGACGGTACCCTAAGGTAAAGACCATCCCCGCACCAGATCTAACCTTACTCTTGGCCGCGTAGCCAAATCACGGGGTGTCAACAGTAAACATGCATAATATATTTAGCCAAATGGTTATTTTAAACGCGCCAGTCAAGGCTGACCGCGATATTGTTCGGTGGCGTCACAATGGACGATGAACGTTGTATTACTGATTTGTTTGTCCTGTTCAAACACCACCTGGGGGTCGATTTTTGAGTCTTGAACTCGAATTCCAAAAACTTTGACGAAAATAATCGTACACAAGTTTCTCACCATTATTTTTGCACGAAATGTGTAGTGTCGATACCCACGATCATTAATCAGTCATGTTCCTAAAATACCATTTCTTCATTTCTGACAGAGTTAAAAATTGTACACTCGAATTCATAAAACTTTGAGAACGAAAATAATCACACTCAAACATTTTTTACCATTATTTTTGCACAAAATGTATAGTTTCGATACACACGATTATTAATTTGTATCATTCATGCTTCTAAAATAATGAGAGTTTAAAATGTCACCATTCGAGCGTCTAGTGCTCAAAAATCGGCCCCCCGGTACGCAGGTGGATTAAATGGTCTGGAAGATTGAGAGGTATTTTATGAAGACACAAATGGAGACTTCTCGGGACAACACATAACTACTAAAGACCCGGACTCCTAAACTAGAGTATTAGCCAGTTCTCCATAAACTGTGACCTGAAACCCCCAGAGGAGAAGCAGCTGTCCAGAGCGTTGCGTTGGAACATAATGTATTACGCCATCGAACCTCATGCTCAGAGATCGCTCCTTGTGGAGAACCACGGGAGAGTCTTGCAGTGGACTGAGAAAGACTACTCAAGATAAGGGTAATAAATTAACCCGGCGAACATGAGGCAGGGTATCTCATACCCCATCACTCTCTTATGTCAATAATGACAAGTTATATTTTCCCGTAAATATTTTCACATCATGCTCCCCGGGTTAAGCAATTGGGGATGTTAAAGAAAACAATATAAAAACACAAATCATATGCGTGATAGTGACAATAGATGGATGATTGATGATGTATCTCTTTGAATGAGAACGATCCGGTGTCTCTCAGAGTTAAAACAGTGATAGAAATCTATTCTGCATCTCCACAGGGAATATAATAATGATAAGTGGCTATTGGTGTGTAAATCTGACTGTCTGGATCTAACTCTCAAATTAGAAACGATAGGTATTGATAAGTTGATGAAATTTAAATATTATTGCTTCACCTTTCACATGTCTAATATTGTAAAAAATGGCTATAATGTGTCCAGAGTTAAAACTAAATTTAGAAAGACAAGAAAGTGATCTGATAAGAACATGATTCGAATCAACTGTTACAACAATTTGTTCAAACCCATTTCAAGGATCAGAAACAAAATGAAGCGTAAACAAAATATTAACTAGCAGTTCTGTAGAAAGAATGGGACGTTAAAGAAGTAATTTAAGAGACGTTACATAGCTGAATAAACCGGTTGATTGGCAGCTGGCCAAGCTTACTATCAGCAGATGCGGCGCTGCTATGTCAACGGTTCTGTATTTTTGTCTTCATATAGAACTGACGTTTAGAGCAACTTCGAGATGACTGTGTTAAATTGAATTTAGAATGTACAAGATTTTAATTTTATGCATCAAAAACTTCTAAGGTTTACTCTTTTTATTATATGCAGAAACGTCTGATAGCGAATATCTTCGATATTTAAATCGGGACTGGAACCCCGCTGCGATCCAAATTTTTTCTATTTTTCTTTCGATTAATAAGGTTTCTTGAGAGAAAATAGATAATCGCATTCAGGTCTTAGGAAGTATTGGGTGAAATCTATATATATTGGTGTCTTCTAGTCTTCAGAAAGCCATACTTATTTGTAGCATTATATATATAGTTCATCAGATCACCGATCTGTCGATATAGCATGACTAGCAGCCTAGTCGGTTAGAAATATAGAAGACTTCTCTTCTAGATTTATCGCTATTTAATTCTGTAAAAAAAAAACAAGTACACACAGTTTTTTATTAAGATCTCAATATGTGTGCTCATTCTCAGGCTAGTGCTATCAGACATTGACATGAAATCTAAAGACGATAAAGGACTAAATCACAAAATGCAAACGCAAAAACATAAGAGAAAATCTTCTTGGCAACATGTGTAAATTTGAGAATAATTCAGAAATATCATACAATGTAGGTGTTGCACCCGACCTTTGTTTTCATCACAAATCTCAAAGGTGACTTTGGGTTTCTGAAAATCATCGTGGTCAAGTTCACTTCAAAAGTGATGAATTGATGTGATGATCTCATTGAGCGTAATGTTGCGTTTACATGATTTATGTTAGAGGCGATTTAACGATCACTTAGCTTAGACTTATTCTACCATGATAATTAGAATAGTTATCAAGGAAATTCATCATTTGAAATATAGACGTTGGTTTATACTTTATACATTGTGGTTAAAATACAAGAAGCAGTCACAAAGAAAAGTCAATATCTGAATAATTGATTTCTGTCTTTGAGATTTATAAACATGCAATTTGGGTTAGGTTCTTTTCCAGTATTACGCCCAATTATTTTCCGAAAAAAACAACAAACAATGCTTTGAAAAAGTTACTTCGTTATAACATTTTCACAGGAAACTTTAGAGTTTTCTTGTGTTATCCAAGAAAAATTCTTCATAACTATGCACATTTCTATAGAACAATGGTCTTTTTACCCCTTTCACGGACTAGAACACAAAATGACCACATCCGCTCATAGTCCATTAATCAAAATGTACGGTTGTTCGGGACCACGGTTTTAGAAGCTTTTACCACAGAAATTGCCATGCGTGAACCTGTGACCTAACCCACTGAGTGGCCTGGCTGCAGTCACCGATACCCAACCACCCCTACTAAGTCATCCGTCCATGACTTCATTTTTAATATTTCTATCTAATTAAGATCGAAGCCTTGAAATCCAAGGACGGGTAGCCTACGCACGCTCGTAATATGATTTATGTCAAATGCGAATCTGGCGATGATCCAGGAACCACGTCACGTAATGTCAACGCCTCTGCTACGTCACGACCTTGGAATCTTGGTAGTCATCTTACTATTTAGTATTTGTCTTGTGACTGGAACACGAGGGTTCAGGGGAAATTGTTAAACGGTCTATGGGATACTCCAGCAAACGTGTTTGAGGTTTGATTGGTATGTTGACCCAGATATACAGATGTATTTTATATGTTTTGGTTATATGTCTTGGTTTTGGTGTTTGGTTGACCTTACCTATGAAGCCGATGGTCCTGGGTTCGAATCCCAGTCGGGGCATTTATTTGTGTGATGAGCACAGATATTTGTTCCTGAGTCATGGGTGTTTTCTATGTATTTAAGTATTTATATGTATCTATCTATTATATATATCGTCGTGTAGTAATGCAACACAAGCCTTACTGAGCTTACCGTAGGACTAGGTCGATTTGTGTAAGATTGTCCCGAAAAAGTTTTTTTTTTTTTGTTTAAGCGAGTAGCCAAATAGTAGCATTTTAGAGTTTTTGGTAGCCATGTTTCTTTTTAGTCTATGTCTTTGTGAGTTGAACATTGTAGAAAACCTTAACACCTCTGGACTACGGGGTGTACCGAGTATATTAGATAACATGTGTTTGATTGGTTAAACGTTTTGTGCAGAAATTTTCTGCTTTCTATGACGAGATGTACAGTCGCCATCAGATATTTCGGAGTTGGGGACGTGGTCACAAATATCTGAACAACGCATCTATTGTCAAGGCGATAAAGTGCATGTTCAGATATTTGTGACCACCTCCACAGCTCCGATATATCTGAAAAGCGACTGTACCTTAGAGGTTTCGGTCAGTGAGCCAGCGAGAAACCAAATAATCGTAGTTTAGATTTGAATCAAAGGACTCCGGACCTAAAGTATGAAAAATGTGGTTTCAGTCAAATATTCTGAAATTTTGTAAATGTAATTATAGATTTTAGTGCCCTGAACAAAAATCCATATGGGTGCTACTGCTACCACGGTTTCCGGGTCCCTTTCAATGTTTTGGTCGATTTCGTACCAGATAGCAAAGTAGTACTTATAAGTCTATTTATTTTCTTTTGGCACTGAAATCTATAACATATCAAAATTTCAGAATATTTGACTGAAACCACATTTTCCATACTTTAGGTTAGAGGTCATTTGATGTATTTAATCAATGAAAATTGGTGTATTTGATAAGTTGCCTGATTATATTTTATTCAGCGAAATTGGGATATTAAGTCTATCTAAGTGAGACTAAACTATGACAGTTCGAGAAAGGGTAGGTCGATGGTGTCTCGCTTTATTATTTGTTTGTACAGGAACTAATTTGACCTTCAATCTCCTAGTTCCAGATTCAGAGCGACATCATAAAAGCTATAATGGCAGGAAGGAAACCAGTTAAGGCGACTTCCGCTTTTACTCAATTTGTCTTACGGTGATTTACATAATTTCGTAAGCGACTCAGATAAATTGGGCCCGTGGTCTCAAGTGGTCGGATGAGATATATTGGGTATAGTCTGTCGGCGAAGGAAGACGAAGCGAGAAAACCGAATATAAACCCGAAAATGCTTGGTTTTTATTTGGGTAAGGTGCAATAAAGTTACTAGGTTACCGAGTGTATTGCAGACTTTATTGACGGAGGCGCTACCACCAAAAATGATATTCGTAAATTTCGTGCTTCTTTCTCTTTTACCCCAATTAAGACTTCATGAGAGTGACAGACAATCGTCCGAAATTTACGAATATCGTTTTTGGCGGTAGCGCCTCAGGTTTGGGCCCTACCTATGAAGCCGATGGTCCTGGGTTCAAATCCGAGTAAGTGCATTTATTTGTGTGATGAGCACAGATATATGTTCCTCAGTCATGGGTGTATATTTAAGTATATGTATATTATATATATCGTTGGCTGAGTACCCACAACACAAGCCTTCTTGAGCTTACCGTGGGGCTCAGTCAATCTGTGTCAGAATGTTCTGCAATTATTTATTATTTATATATTGAGTCGACCCGTGGTAAAAAACCGGGAGCCACAATGAAGATTTTAAAGTTAAGCTTACAGGGTAAGGGCAAAAAGTATATAGTATTTTTGGTAAGGGTAAGGAATCTCTCATTAAATTTGCAATTATGGGCTTTTTCTCTTATCTGAAGTTGTCAGTATCATTAAAAATCATAGGTAATAATTGCTCTAGAGATTCTCAAAACAGTAATTAATATAATTATCAATTATTTGGCACTGTCATCGGTATCTGAAGCACGTAACGTATATTGGCCGAGGCAAAGAACATAAAATACGTCCTAATGTCTCATTAACATTTCTAAACAGTATCATAAATGCAGAAGAATATTTTCACTTACAATACAAGCACCAGCAGACATTTTTAAGGGTAATGAACTGAGAAATATTTTTATTGCACACTTACTGCAATAATGGGTCATACAGATTGATTAAAACAAAAATCGTCTTTTCTGTGGTCAATAGTTAGCTTACGTGATTACAAATTATGTTTTTGTGGTATAATGTTACGTAAAAGAGGGACTGGTTTATGTTGATATATCAAATAATGAAAAATTAGGCTTCAAAACCCTTAACTTTCACAATGTCCACAGGAGAGACGCGAATCTAATTGATCTGTATGACCCTAATATGTGACATTATCTATGAAAAGGGACCTTATTGTCGATGGCGCTTACGTCGTTGTTCAAGACGAAACAATACAAACGCATCGCGATTTGACGTAAGTGCCATCGACAATAAGGTCCCTTTTCCTAGATAATGACACATACATGTGCTGTTCTATAAACAAGATGGTGTCAAATATTTTCATCGTCACGATGAGTACCTATAGTTCATGATTGTGCAAAAAAAAGTACAGTCGGCAATAAAAGCTTAGTACCTAAAATTTAATTTTTGACTTACTTAGTACCAGAAAGTAAATTATTGACGGTAATTACCGCTAAATCCCATGATAAGATACGGTTATTTAATTTATTATATTATATTATCTTAATTATCTATAACCATCTGTATCGTAATTCGTACTACTAATTTAATATTTTATGATAGTAATGTCCTTTTTGGTTGCTTAATAAAAACGAGCTGTCTGGCCTAGTGGGTAATGATAGTCCTGGATTCGAATCCCGGTAAAGGGCATTTAATTATGTGATGAGAGTCCCCGAGTCATGTGTGTTTTCCACAACACAAGTATTCTTGAGCTTACCGTCGCGCTCAGTAATTTTTTTTTTTACACAAGACTGACTAGCGTTTGGCCTCAGTCACATCTGATGGTAAGTGTCGACGAGGTCGAGGGTGTAGCACGCTGGTTCAGTAACAGCCTATTCACTCTTGCCTTGAAGAGACCTAAATTATATGTTTCCGGGAATACAGACGAAGGGAGCGAATTCCAATTCCTAGCAGTACGCATTAGGAAGGTAGAAGCAAACCGCTTCGTGCGAACAGATTCGAATGGAATATTCACAACGTAAGGATGAAACCGCTCCCCGCGCCTGTATCAATATGTATAAAGATGTAATGTAATAATAATTATATACTCATTAACTACCATTCTGTAGGAAACTTTGCAAACATGCAAAAATGTTCTTATCACAAAGATACGTCTCTCTTTTTACGGAACCACCATGCCAAAACGCATGTGTAAACGGGTCTTAACGGGTTTTTTATAACCTTAAATTACCTTCCTTTAACCACATATCCGATGACCTGGTAAAATCGCAGGAATCCTCTGGATGAGTAGCGCATGGCCGGTCATTGTGGATCGCATTGGGGAAGGCCTATGTCCAACAGTGGACATACTTCGACTGATATGATGAACCACATATGTGACATTATCTATTGAAAGGAACCTTATTGTCAATGGCGCTTATGTCGTTGTTAAAGAACGCAGCAACGCGGTTCGACGTAAGTGCCATCGACAATAAGGTCCCTTTTTAAAATGTCACATATGGTTTGCATTCTGTAACTTCAGCTGTCAATACATTTCTGCACAGAAAGGTTTCACTATCAAATTCCCCGCACCGGTTATCATTAAACAAATACTCGCCTGAAATCGTCCAAAAAAAGCAAATACTTTATCTTATCGTCAGTTGCGAGACTCGTACGATAGCGACATAACCTCTAAGTCGGCCACATGCTGCCGAGTGCCACATGAAGTGAACACGTCACTTACACATCCTCGTAAAGCCCACGGGGCTACCTGTAGTACTAATTACTATAATGAAATATGAATCTTATATGCCAATGCACAGAGTTGAATTTCATTCGTTTCCTTCCATTATTACACAAAAGAGATTCTACTTTATTTCTTAGACTATATTTTATACAAAACTGACCAGCGTTTGACCTCAGTCACTGATGGTAAGTGTCCGAGGTCGAGGGTGCAGCACGCTGGTTCAGTAACAGCTTGTTCACTCTTGTCTTGAAAAGACCCAAACTATATCTTTCCGGGAATAGGAAGGTAGAAGCGAATCGCGTCGTGCGAATGAATGGAATATTCACAACGTAAGGATGAAACCGGACCCGTCGTCAGGACTTTCGCCAGAATTCGGTTAAAGAGCAAAATCAAAATACTGCGTGGCTTTATTTATTTTTTTATGACAAAGGTGGCAAACTTTATTTTATTTGCCACCAAGACAAAAAAAGACGTTTAATATTACAAGACGCGCCACAAGTAATCAAGGAAAATAAAATAATAACTTAGCAGTGGGTTTCCCAAACGAAAATCTCAGAGCAGACCAGTACAGTCAGCATCAGAAATTGCTAAGCGGGCCTGACGTTTGAACAAATAAATATTTCGGGACAATCTTACACAAATCGACCTAGTCCTACGGTAAGCTCAGTAAGGCTTGTGTTGTAGGTACTAGACGACGGTATATATAATATATAGATACATATAAATACTTAAATACATAGAAAACACCCATAACTAAGGAATAAATATCTGTGCTCATCACACAGATGAATCCCCTGACTGGGATTCGAACCAAGGCCATCGGTTTCATATGCTCACTACTCACTAGGCCAGACCGATCGTCGAGAAGGATCTTGACACAATCTTATTCTCTTAACAATTAAGTCTTGTCCAGCTCATTTTGAACATCTCGCCCGCTTAGAAATTTCTGCTGATGTACAGTACGTTTGAATATATCGATACATTAAAGGCTTGGTCACATAGGGCGCGTTTTGTGGCGTGGCGTAGCGGGGCGCGACGCTGCCGTCCAAATGTGTGCCTTATTACGTTACATTAGCCACACCGCTGTCACGCCCCGCTGCGCCACGCTCTCAAAACGCGCCTATCTGCCCAAGCCTTAAACATATCAAAAATATGTTGCCACCACTCTTTTACTACGGCGTATTCTTGGATACATGTATTTGGCACATTGACATACCTTCATATGTACCTCCAGCCGCCCGTAGACCTATAAAAAGGTCTCCCATTGAATGCCATTTTGAATTTTAATTATGACAAAGCATAGTTGCATTTGGCTTAGCAAGCTTTAATCTCTGGGCAGCTAGAGGTCTTGTCGGTGGAGTAATTTCTATTCGGTTCTATTCTCTGCCTTTTCCTTCTACTCTCTAAAATTACTAATACTTCAAAACCTACATACAAAAAAATGTAGGCACATTACATGCACTTATGAGCAGTGATCGTTTTTTTGGATTCGACATGGGGTGAACGACCTCAAACATTATGTTAGTATGGAAATGCCCCGGGAATCCGGGCTTTAGGTTGTTAGAAAAGACAAAAAAAATACATTGTGTTTATTTTATTATACATTAAAACATCTAAATAGCTGATATACAAGCGACTTACTCGCCGTTATTTTGTCCAAATTGAACAAATGAGCACAAGTTTTCACACTGACAGCTCATTTGCTGCCACCAAATCGGCATATTTTGTACCGTTTGTACAAAAGTTCGACGAGTAAGTAAAAAATCCCTTTCACACAATTTAAATTGTTTTATTTTTGATTAATTTGTTCGGTATCGCGGGAATTTGTCGTATCTATATTAACTTTTCTACATGATATCCCGCGAGGGTGAATCCAAAAAACCGACCACTGCTTATGAGCGTTAAAGGAAAATCTACCACCGGTTCAAACCCTACTCTACATGTCAGCGGCGCGTCAATTGATATCCTAGACAAGCTGGGAAGCCTGAATTATTATGATGTGTCATTATCTAGGAAAAGGGACCTTATTGTCGATGGCACTTACGTCGAATCACGTTGCGTTTGTATTGTTTCGTCTTGAACAACGACGTAAGCGCCATCGACCATAAGGTCCCTTTTCATAGATAATGCCACATATGACTTATTCTTCTGCTCTGTCTGAAAGTTAGTCAAACCGGCAGGAATTCAGTCCTAAGGACGGGCCGCCACTGCTACATGTAATCTAATTCAATTATTTAACCAAATGTATTATTTTAAATCAGAATTTTTAGTAGTCTTCTTCGCACTGGAAAGGTCAAACCCTTTGACCTATCGCAGCCAAAAGATTGTCATGTTTCAGTGTACTTACGTCGACACTGATTTATACCTATGACTGATTTCAGTAAAGATTGAAAAACATTGAGCAACTTTGCTCTAATGACTAGCAAGAATGACTAAAATAACACCTGACTGGAAAACTTGAATTGCAGTTGCATTATGCAATTGTCCCAGAGTGACAAATACCTACACTACAGACTGTGTAAGCGTAAAGCGAAGTTTACACTTGCAAGTTTTCAAGTTTACACGTAGGGACGCAGCTATATGGAGAATGAGAGATAAATATCGCCATTTCATTTTTGCATATAGCTGAGTCCCTACTTGCTGCAAGAAAACTTGCATGTGTAAACTTCACTAGACTATAAACGCAGTCGGCCGCTTACAGCGTCTGCGTCACAATGCTGCCTATAGAGATGTACTGTTGTGGTCTCTCACACGTCGAAGTTGGCGTCTTTTTATTCAGGAACGTTGACGCTGACGTCAGACAATGCGTATAGCACAAAAAGGAGACCAAATCCTAAGACGTGAGCGGACGCTCGAGTTGAGCGTGTAGCGTAGCGGGGCGTGCGGCGTGCATCTCAAACAAATACAAAAGTATGGGAGCGGCCCCACTGCTAAATCCATTGTATTCTATACGCTAAGCTAATGTACGTATTCACATCGATGGCGTCAAAAGAATTTAATACTTGTGTATTGTTATTACGGTTCATATTCGAACGGCGACAGTAACGGTCACAAGCACTCAAGCTACGCGGTGCGACGTTGTCAATTAAATGGTAGTCCACATGGTAAGGTACCTTATGGCGCTTGGCGCTTACGCTATTGTTAATGACGCTTCAATACTAATGTGACACTTTGCAACGTAAGCGCCAAGCGCCATAAGCTACCATTCCATGTGGACTACCACAAATATGGAAAATAATTTCTGTGAACACGGTTCATATTTGTTTGACACTGTTTGTGAGGAGATAGATTGAGATGGAGAAAAAGAGAGACAGACTCTCTAGTCTACCTACTCTAAAAAAGCCATGCAAAAGACTAACAAGAATAATACATTTATCAATGTAGAGTTTACTTAGAATATGCTAATTAATGACAACAATTGGATAGATAAGGTTATTACTATATTTTGCATCATCAGTTCAATATAAGAAAACAAAACTTGTATGCAATTTTTCCTTATTCAGATCAGCCCTAATTGACGAATAACCCTAATGGTATTTGTGAGATTATGTAAAAAAATGCATTCAAATTGGTCCACCCGTGAGCCATAGACACACATAGCGGTCAAACAGTAACTGCTTACCATAAGGCGGGCCGTATGCTCGTTGAATAAAAAAACTTTAACACCCCACTTTGCTTCGGAGGGGTTAAAATCCCAACCACAGCTTATAATATCATTCCACAACTGATATATTGACTCTGTGCTAGAAGTAAATTCTTGGGAAATCCCAGTGGATGTAAAATTCCAAGTGATAGTTAATACAGATAAGAATATATAAAATATGCCACCCAGCATGGAAACATTTTCCTTATTTTTTACATTTTTATTAGCCTTATTTGACATGGCTCCCAGCTATTTATTTCCTCTCCTCGCCGATTTTTTTTTATTTAAGGGTTAAAGCCCACCATACTAATAAGTTTTTATAGTTAAAATCAATTATTTAACAGTTAAATGAGTTGAATTTTCATTTGGATGAAAAATTATGAAAACAAAGGAAATGTTACTTTAATTCCTTTTTAAATCTCTTTTAACACGTTCACTGCGGCATGGGGCCTATTGTCCCCCAACAAAGTATGGTTAACTGCGATGTTAACTCATTGCCGCAGCGAACCCTTGTGAAGTTGACCACCCCAAATCATTTGCCCGCAAATGACATATCAATATCGTTTGTTCATCGTTAGTTCATGTTTGTTCAGCAGGTAAAATCGTTAGGACCCGATCCTAACATCCATTTTTTTAAAAAACAAAATGGGGTGGCTAACTTCACGTCAACCACCCCATACAACATTTTTTGAACTTTCTTTATGTATATCGCAAGATATTCGTTAGTTCACGTTTGTTCAGGCATTAAAATCGTTAGGATCTATTTCCTTCATTTTTTTTTTATTTTTTTAAGTGGGGTGGCTATCTTCACGTTAACCACCCCACCCCGAAATCAACTAAACCAACTATGTAGAAGCATCGGGTGACGTTTGTTCACGTTTGTTCAGGCACTAATATCGTTAGGATCTCCCCAGTTTCGCCATAAAAAAATAAAATTGAAAATTCATATGGGCCGTACTAGGCTCTAACGGAATGTGTTTTAAAAACTTATAGAATAGGGTCCTAACGATTATTGGGCCTGAACAAACATCTACAAATGATTCTTAATCGAGACAGCATGGTCACGTGGGGGCAATCAATAGAAAATTGGAGATTTTCATGGTTTTTGAAATTTTCATATGGGCCGTCTAGGGCGACCATGTAGGGTAGTATAAAAATTGCTACAATCGGGTCCTAACGATTATTGGGCCTGAACAAACATCTACAGATGATTCTTAATCGAGACAGCATGGTCACATGCGGGCAATCAAAAGATAATTAGAGATTTTCATGGTTTTTGAAATTTTCATATAGGCCGTTTAGGGCGACCATGTAGGGTGGTATAAAAAGTGCTACAAACGGGTCCTAACGATTATTGGGCCTGAACAAACGTCTACAGGCATCCCTAAACCGAAACCATAAGGCGACATGCGGGCAAGCAAGCGAGAATCAGAGATTCTCGCAGTTTTAATTTTTTTTAATACTATGGGGGTGGCTGCCTTCACGTGAACTTGGCCACCCCACCCTGAAATCAGCTAAACCAACTATGTAGAAGCATCGGGTGACGTTTGTTCACGTTTGTTCAGGCACTAATATCGTTAGGATCTCCCCAGTTTCGCCATAAAAAAATAAAATTGAAAATTCATATGGGCCGTACTAGGCAGTAACGGAATGTGTTTTAAAAACTTATAGAATAGGGTCCTTACGATTATTGGGCCTGAACAAACATCTACAGATGATTCTTAATCGAGACAGCATGGCCACATGCGGGCAATCAAAAGAAAATTAGAGATTTTCATGGTTTATGGAATTTTCATATAGGCCGTATAGGTCGACCATGTAGGGTGGTATAAAAAGTGCTACAATCAGGACCTAACGATTATTGGGCCTGAACAAATGTCTACAGGCGTCCCTAAACCGAAACCATACAGCGACATGCGGGCAAGCAAGCGAGAATCGGAGATTCTCGCAGTTTTAATTTTTTTTAATACTATGGGGGTGGCTGTCTTCACGTGAACTTGGCCACCCCACCCTGAAATCAGCTAAACCAACTATGTAGAAGCATCGGGTGACGTTTGTTCACGTTTGTTCAGGCACTAGAATCGTTAGGATTCCCTCAGTTTCGCCATAAAAAAATAAAATTGAAAATTCATATGGGCCGTACTAGGCAGTCACGGAATGTGTTTTAAAAACTTATAGAATAGGGTCCTAACGATTATAGGGCCTGAACAAATATCTACAGATGATTCTTAATCGAGACAACATAGTCACATGCGGGCAATCAAAAGATAATTAGAGATTTTCATGGTTTTTGAAATTTTCATATGGGCCGTCTAGGGCGACCATGTAGGGTAGTATAAAAATTGCTACAATCGGGTCCTAACGATTATTGGGCCTGAACAAACATCTACAGATGATTCTTAATCGAGACAGCATGGCCACATGCGGGCAATCAAAAGAAAATTAGAGATTTTCATGGTTTATGGAATTTTCATATAGGCCGTATAGGTCGACCATGTAGGGTGGTATAAAAAGTGCTACAAACGGGTCCTAACGATTATTGGGCCTGAACAAACGTCTACAGGCATCCCTAAACCGAAACCATAAGGCGACATGCGGGCAAGCAAGCGAGAATCAGAGATTCTCGCAGTTTTAATTTTTTTTAATACTATGGGGGTGGCTGCCTTCACGTGAACTTGGCCACCCCACCCTGAAATCAGCTAAACCAACTATGTAGAAGCATCGGGTGACGTTTGTTCACGTTTGTTCAGGCACTAATATCGTTAGGATCTCCCCAGTTTCGCCATAAAAAAATAAAATTGAAAATTCATATGGGCCGTACTAGGCAGTAACGGAATGTGTTTTAAAAACTTATAGAATAGGGTCCTTACGATTATTGGGCCTGAACAAACATTTACAGATGATTCTTAATCGAGACAGCATGGCCACAAGCGGGCAATCAAAAGAAAATTAGAGATTTTCATGGTTTATGGAATTTTCATATAGGCCGTATAGGTCGACCATGTAGGGTGGTATAAAAAGTGCTACAATCAGGTCCTAACGATTATTGGGCCCGAACAAATGTCTACAGGCGTCCCTAAACCGAAACCATACAGCGACATGCGGGCAAGCAAGCGAGAATCGAAGATTCTCGCAGTTTTAATTTTTTTTAATACTATGGGGGTGGCTGTCTTCACGTGAACTTGGCCACCCCACCCTGAAATCAGCTAAACCAACTATGTAGAAGCATCGGGTGACGTTTGTTCACGTTTGTTCAGGCACTAATATCGTTAGGATCTCCCCAGTTTCGCCATAAAAAAATAAAATTGAAAATTCATATGGGCCGTACTAGGCAGTAACGGAATGTGTTTTAAAAACTTATAGAATAGGGTCCTTACGATTATTGGGCCTGAACAAACATCTACAGATGATTCTTAATCGAGACAGCATGGCCACATGCGGGCTATCAAAAGAAAATTAGAGATTTTCATGGTTTATGGAATTTTCATATAGGCCGTATAGGTCGACCATGTAGAGTGGTATAAAAAGTGCTACAAACGGGTCCTAACGATTATTGGGCCTGAACAAATGTCTACAGGCGTCCCTAAACCGAAACCATACAGCGACATGCGGGCAAGCAAGAGAGAATCGGAGATTCTCGCAGTTTTAATTTTTTTTTAATACTATGGGGGTGGCTGTCTTCACGTGAACTTGGCCACCCCACCCTGAAATCAGCTAAACCAACTATGTAGAAGCATCGGGTGACGTTTGTTCACGTTTGTTCAGGCACTAGAATCGTTAGGATTCCCTCAGTTTCGCCATAAAAAAATAAAATTGAAAATTCATATGGGCCGTACTAGGCAGTCACGGAATGTGTTTTAAAAACTTATAGAATAGGGTCTTAACGATTATAGGGCCTGAACAAATATCTACAGATGATTCTTAATCGAGACAGCATGGTCACGTGGGGGCAATCAATAGAAAATTGGAGATTTTCATGGTTTTTGAAATTTTCATATGGGCCGTCTAGGGCGACCATGTAGGGTAGTATAAAAATTGCTACAATCGGGTCCTAACGATTATTGGGCCTGAACAAACATCTACAGATGATTCTTAATCGAGACAGCATGGTCACATGCGGGCAATCAAAAGATAATTAGAGATTTTCATGGTTTTTGAAATTTTCATATGAGCCGTCTAGGGCGACCATGTAGGGTAGTATAAAATTGCTACAATCGGGTCCTAACGATTATTGGGCCTGAACAAACATCTACAGATGATTCTTAATCGAGACAGCATGGTCACATGCGGGCAATCAAAAGATAATTAGAGATTTTAATGGTTTTTGAAATTTTCATATAGGCCGTTTAGGGCGACCATGTAGGGTGGTATAAAAAGTGCTACAAACGGGTCCTAACGATTATTGGGCCTGAACAAACGTCTACAGGCATCCCTAAACCGAAACTATAAGGCGACATGCGGGCACGCAAGCGAGAATCAGAGATTCTCGCAGTTTTAATTTTTTTTAATACTATGGGGGTGGCTGCCTTCACGTGAACTTGGCCACCCCACCCTGAAATCAGCTAAACCAACTATGTAGAAGCATCGGGTGACGTTTGTTCACGTTTGTTCAGGCACTAATATCGTTAGGATCTCCCCAGTTTCGCCATAAAAAAATAAAATTGCAAATTCATAATGGCCGTACTAGGCAGTAACGGAATGTGATTTAAAAACTTATAGAATAGGGTCCTTACGATTATTGGGCCTGAACAAACATCTACAGATGATTCTAAATCTAGACAGCATGGCCACATGCGGGCAATCAAAAGATAATTAGAGATTTTCATGGTTTATGGTCGCCCTAGACGGCCTATATGAAAATTTCAAAAACCATGAAAATCTCTAATTTTCTTTTGATTGCCCGCATGTGACCATGCTGTCTCGATTAAGAATCATCTGTAGATGTTTGTTCAGGCCCAATAATCGTTAGGACCCGATTGTAGCAATTTTTATACTACCCTACATGGTCGCCCTAGACGGCCCATATGAAAATTTCAAAAACCATGAAAATCTCTAATTATCTTTTGATTGCCCGCATGTGACTATGTTGTCTCGATTAAGAATCATCTGTAGATATTTGTTCAGGCCCTATAATCGTTAGGACCCTATTCTATAAGTTTTTAAATCACATTCCGTTACTGCCTAGTACGGCCCATATGAATTTTCAATTTTATTTTTTTATGGCGAAACTGGGGAGATCCTAACGATATTAGTGCCTGAACAAACGTGAACAAACGTCACCCGATGCTTCTACATAGTTGGTTTAGCTGATTTCAGGGTGGGGTGGCCAAGTTCACGTGAAGACAGCCACCCCCATAGTATTAAAAAAAATTAAAACTGCGAGAATCTCCGATTCTCGCTTGCTTGCCCGCATGTCGCTGTATGGTTTCGGTTTAGGGACGCCTGTAGACGTTTGTTCAGGCCCAATAATCGTTAGGACCCGATTGTAGCACTTTTTATACCACCCTACATGGTCGCCCTAGACGGCCTATATGAAAATTTCAAAAACCATGAAAATCTCTAATTTTCTTTTGATTGCCCGCATGTGGCCATGCTGTCTCGATTAAGAATCATCTGTAGATGTTTGTTCAGGCCCAATAATCGTAAGGACCCTATTCTATAAGTTTTTAAAACACATTCCGTTACTGCCTAGTACGGCCCATATGAATTTTCAATTTTATTTTTTTATGGCGAAACTGGGGAGATCCTAACGATATTAGTGCCTGAACAAACGTGAACAAACGTCACCCGATGCTTCTACATAGTTGGTTTAGCTGATTTCAGGGTGGGGTGGCCAAGTTCACGTGAAGGCAGCCACCCCCATAGTATTAAAAAAAATTAAAACTGCGAGAATCTCTGATTCTCGCTTGCTTGCCCGCATGTCGCCGTATGGTTTCGGTTTAGGGATGCCTGTAGACGTTTGTTCAGGCCCAATAATCGTTAGGACCCGTTTGTAGCACTTTTTATACCACCCTACATGGTCGCCCTAAACGGCCTATATGAAAATTTCAAAAACCATGAAAATCTCTAATTATCTTTTGATTGCCCGCATGTGACCATGCTGTCTCGATTAAGAGTCATCTGTAGATGTTTGTTCAAGCCCAATAATCGTTAGGACCCGTTTGTAGCACTTTTTATACCACCCTACATGGTCGCCCTAAACGGCCTATATGAAAATTTCAAAAACCATGAAAATCTCTAATTATCTTTTGATTGCCCGCATGTGACTATGTTGTCTCGATTAAGAATCATCTGTAGATATTTGTTCAGGCCCTATAATCGTTAGGACCCTATTCTATAAGTTTTTAAAACACATTCCGTGACTGCCTAGTACGGCCTATATGAATTTTCAATTTTATTTTTTTATGGCGAAACTGAGGGAATCCTAACGATTCTAGTGCCTGAACAAACGTGAACTAACGTCACTCGATGCCTCTACATAGTTAGTTTAGCTGATTTCAGGGTGGGGTGGCTAAGTTCACGTGAAGACAGCCACCCCCATAGTATTAAAAAAAATAAAAACTGCGAGAATCTCTGATTCTCGCCTGTTTGCCCGCATGTTGCTGAACTATTTCGGTTTAGGGATGCCTGTAGACGTTTGTTCAGGCCCAATAATCGTTAGGACCCGATTGTAGCAATTTTTATACTACCCTACATGGTCGCCCTAGACGGCCCATATGAAAATTTCAAAAACCATGAAAATCTCTAATTATCTTTTGATTGCCCGCATGTGACTATGTTGTCTCGATTAAGAATCATCTGTAGATATTTGTTCAGGCCCTATAATCGTTAGGACCCTATTCTATAAGTTTTTAAAACACATTCCTTGACTGCCTAGTACGGCCCATATGAATTTTCAATTTTATTTTTTTATGGTGAAACTGAGGGAATCCTTACGATTCTAGTGCCTGAACAAACGTGAACAAACGTCACCCGATGCTTCTACATAGTTGGTTTAGCTGATTTCAGGGTGGGGTGGCCAAGTTCACGTGAAGACAGCCACCCCCATAGTATTAAAAAAAATTAAAACTGCGAGAATCTCCGATTCTCGCTTGCTTGCCCGCATGTCGCTGTATGGTTTCGGTTTAGGGACGCCTGTAGACATTTGTTCAGGCCCAATAATCGTTAGGACCCGATTGTAGCACTTTTTATACCACCCTACATGGTCGACCTATACGGCCTATATGAAAATTCCATAAACCATGAAAATCTCTAATTTTCTTTTGATTGCCCGCATGTGGCCACGCTGTCTCGATTATGAATCATCTGTAGATGTTTGTTCAGGCCCAATAATCGTAAGGACCCTATTCTATAAGTTTTTAAAACACATTCCGTTACTGCCTAGTACGGCCCATATGAATTTTCAATTTTATTTTTTTATGGCGAAACTGGGGAGATCCTAACGATATTAGTGCCTGAACAAACGTGAACAAACGTCACCCGATGCTTCTACATAGTTGGTTTAGCTGATTTCAGGGTGGGGTGGCCAAGTTCACGTGAAGGCAGCCACCCCCATAGTATTAAAAAAAATTAAAACTGCGAGAATCTCTGATTCTCGCTTGCTTGCCCGCATGTCGCCTTATGGTTTCGGTTTAGGGATGCCTGTAGACGTTTGTTCAGGCCCAATAATCGTTAGGACCCGTTTGTAGCACTTTTTATACCACCCTACATGGTCGCCCTAGACGGCCCATATGAAAATTTCAAAAACCATGAAAATCTCTAATTATCTTTTGATTGCCCGCATGTGACCATGCTGTCTCGATTAAGAGTCATCTGTAGATGTTTGTTCAAGCCCAATAATCGTTAGGACCCGATTGTAGCAATTTTTATACTACCCTACATGGTCGCCCTAGACGGCCCATTTGAAAATTTCAAAAACCATGAAAATCTCTAATTATCTTTTGATTGCCCGCATGTGACCATGCTGTCTCGATTAAGAATCATCTGTAGATGTTTGTTCAGGCCCAATAATCGTTAGGACCCGATTGTAGCAATTTTTATACTACCCTACATGGTCGCCCTAGACGGCCCATTTGAAAATTTCAAAAACCATGAAAATCTCTAATTATCTTTTGATTGCCCGCATGTGACTATGTTGTCTCGATTAAGAATCATCTGTAGATATTTGTTCAGGCCCTATAATCGTTAGGACCCTATTCTATAAGTTTTTAAAACACATTCCGTGACTGCCTAGTACGGCTTATATGAATTTTCAATTTTATTTTTTTATGGCGAAACTGAGGGAATCCTAACGATTCTAGTGCCTGAACAAACGTGAACTAACGTCACTCGATGCCTCTACATAGTTAGTTTAGCTGATTTCAGGGTGGGGTGGCCAAGTTCACGTGAAGACAGCCACCCCCATAGTATTAAAAAAAATTAAAACTGCGAGAATCTCCGATTCTCGCTTGCTTGCCCGCATGTCGCTGTATGGTTTCGGTTTAGGGACGCCTGTAGACATTTGTTCAGGCCCAATAATCGTTAGGACCCTATTCTATAAGTTTTTAAAACACATTCCTTGACTGCCTAGTACGGCCCATATGAATTTTCAATTTTATTTTTTTATGGTGAAACTGAGGGAATCCTTACGATTCTAGTGCCTGAACAAACGTGAACAAACGTCACCCGATGCTTCTACATAGTTGGTTTAGCTGATTTCAGGGTGGGGTGGCCAAGTTCACGTGAAGACAGCCACCCCCATAGTATTAAAAAAAATTAAAACTGCGAGAATCTCCGATTCTCGCTTGCTTGCCCGCATGTCGCTGTATGGTTTCGGTTTAGGGACGCCTGTAGACATTTGTTCAGGCCCAATAATCGTTAGGACCCGATTGTAGCACTTTTTATACCACCCTACATGGTCGACCTATACGGCCTATATGAAAATTCCATAAACCATGAAAATCTCTAATTTTCTTTTGATTGCCCGCATGTGGCCATGCTGTCTCGATTAAGAATCATCTGTAGATGTTTGTTCAGGCCCAATAATCGTAAGGACCCTATTCTATAAGTTTTTAAAACACATTCCGTTACTGCCTAGTACGGCCCATATGAATTTTCAATTTTATTTTTTTATGGCGAAACTGGGGAGATCCTAACGATATTAGTGCCTGAACAAACGTGAACAAACGTCACCCGATGCTTCTACATAGTTGGTTTAGCTGATTTCAGGGTGGGGTGGCCAAGTTCACGTGAAGACAGCCACCCCCATAGTATTAAAAAAAATTAAAACTGCGAGAATCTCCGATTCTCGCTTGCTTGCCCGCATGTCGCTGTATGGTTTCGGTTTAGGGACGCCTGTAGACCAGGGTTGATATGATTTAAATCACTTGATTTAAATCAGTGATTTAAATCGTGATTTTAATCAAGGGATTTTTTAAAAAAAAACATTGATTTAAATCATTAAATTTTTACTACAACCAAATCGGCCCAAAATTGTTTAGGGAATTCCCCGGACCACTACGGCACGCACACATGTGCAAGCGAGTCATAGCGTAACAGTTTCGGGGAAACCCCGAAACTATAGTACGTGACGCATGGTACCGAAACGGTTCCAGGATTCCCCGAAACTAAAACACGAGACGCATTTCGCTTTTCGCCCGGTCATTCGTAATTGACTAGTGAAAGAGTGAATACAACAAAAAGATGTCTGGAAGAAAAAGATGCTGTGTGGGTTTATTTCGATGAAAAAAAGTCCGCTTCCGGCAAGTTTAACAAAGCGGTGTGTAAACGCTGTAATAAGGAGTTAATGGGCTTAGTAGCAAGAATGAAGCAGCATTTGGAAACATGTGTGACGGAGCGCAATCGTAACACAAGCGCAGAAGACGACAGCAGCGTCAGCGATGCCGCGACTGCCGCGAGCGCGGGTAACTTACCTTCCTTTTTTTTCTTAAGAGACGCCTACTCCGGCGCGTTCAGATTTGTTTACATATACGAGTACGTTACTTTAACTAGTTGCTTTTTAATTTGTTTTAGAAGTTAATGAAAATACCCGTGCCTCCGTGTCTTCTCAGCATTCTGCTAGCTCCTCATCTAAAGCTAAGCAGAGCGCTTGCACAAGCCGAGAAAAACTAGATGAATACGTGATGAAAACAAATGCTACGCAAAAACATCTTTTGGATTTGCAAGTTGCGAGATATTTTTATGCAACTAACACTCCTTTTCTGCATTAGGAACACGAAGAGTTCAAGAAACTGATAAGTATGTTGCGTCCTGGTTACGTTCCTCCAAATCGATTAAATATTGGTGGGAAGTTGCTCGATGAGATTTTCGAGGAAGAACAGAACAAGTGTAAATCAGATTTAGATAACAAACCTGTATGCTTGTCCATTGATGGATGGTCTAACATAAGAAACGATCCTATCGTTTGCTCGTGTGTCACAGCCAATGACGGCAAAACCGTCCTGGTTGATACTATTGATACGACCGATCATCATCACACTGCCGACTACTTAGAGACTGTGGCAAATGCAAGTATACAGAAAGCAGAAAAGCTATATAACTGCAAAGTTAGAAGCGTTGTGTCGGATAACGCCGCCAATATGGCAAAAATGCGTAGACAGCTTGAATCAAACAGTGGTGATGATGATGGCGCGGGAGGTAATATACCTATAGTTACATACGGATGTTCAGCGCATATTCTTAATTTACTGGCTAAAGATTTAGAAATTCCACTTGCTACAAAACATGTTCTAAAAGTTATCAAATACTTCAAAATAATCATTTCGCACATGCTAAATATTCACTCACCAAGGCGAATAGTTTAGTAATGCCTCAAGAAGTAAGATGGAATACGATGTGTGATTCACTAAAGAGCTATATTAGAAACTGGCCGATTTTGATGCAAATTGCCGATGAAAATAAAGAAGATATTAGCTCTGACATCAGAAAGCTCATACAAAATATGAGTATTAAAAGAAATGCAGAGGACCTTGTGGCACGACTGGAACCAATATCCAAAGCGTTAGACAAGATTCAAAGCGATAACTGTACTATTTCAGATAGTGTGCTTATCTGGAAAGAATTAGTAGATCAACTGGAAGATTTACTAAACATTACGCAAATGAAGATTGTCATGAATCGTTACCGACAAGCCATGACACCGGCTCATTATTTAGCTTACATGATAAATCCAAAACTGCCCCAAGAAAAGCTGTCGACCGATGAAAGTGATGCAGCATTACAATTTCTACAAGAAAACTATGGAGAGACTGGTAGTAGTTTAATGAGTAGTATTATCCGTTTGAATGCTAAAGTTGAGCCTTTCACGGGAGTATTAGTCGGTAAACAAGTCATACAGAACACTGCCCCACTGATTGGTGGCTAGCAATACATAATATGAAAAATGTATAACCGAAGAAGAATTGGCTATAATTATGCAACTGCTGATTACAGTTGCCTCCTCGGCTGGGGTCGAAAGAATATTTTCGGCATTCAATTTAGTGCACTCCAAAATAAGAAATAGATTAGGCACGGAGAAGGCAGCCAAATTGGTATTCATTTTAAAATGTTTGAATTCTAAAAAATAAATAGTTAAAAAGAATAATAAATTTGATAATGTTAAAAGTTATAATAATTATATCGAATTCAATAGGAATAGATTTATATGTTCGTTTTTTAGTCTATAAGTTTGACTTTAAGAACTTGTTATTTTATTTTTCAAAACTACTGTTTTAAAACTTTTAAAATTGTTGATTTTAATAAACATAATTAAAATACGTTGTTTTCGTTTTATTATATAACTGAACTGGCTATTTAATTAATAAAAAAAGACAAGAAAATGAAAAAATCAAAAAAATCTGATTTTAATCAAATAAATCCGATTTAAATCAAATTAATCGGATTATTATGATTTTTTTATAATAATCATGATTTTTATCAACCCTGCTGTAGACATTTGTTCAGGCCCTATAATCGTTAGGACCCTATTCTATAAGTTTTTAAAACACATTCCGTGACTGCCTGGTACGGCCCATATGAATTTTCAATTTTATTTTTTTATGGCGAAACTGAGGGAATCCTAACGATTCGAGTGCCTGAACAAACGTGAACAAACGTCACCCGATGCTTCTACATAGTTGGTTTAGATGATTTCAGGGTGGGGTGGCCAAGTTCACGTGAAGACAGCCACCCCCATAGTATTAAAAAAAATAAAACTGCGAGAATCTCTGATTCTCGCCTGTTTGCCCGCATGTTGCTGAACTATTTCGGTTTAGGGATGCCTGTAGACGTTTGTTCAGGCCCAATAATCGTTAGGACCCGATTGTAGCAATTTTTATACTACCCTACATGGTCGCCCTAGACGGCCCATATGAAAATTTCAAAAACCATGAAAATCTCTAATTATCTTTTGATTGCCCGCATGTGACTATGTTGTCTCGATTAAGAATCATCTGTAGATATTTGTTCAGCCCTATAATCGTTAGGACCCTATTCTATAAGTTTTTAAAACACATTCCGTGACTGCCTAGTACGGCCCATATGAATTTTCAATTTTATTTTTTTATGGTGAAACTGAGGGAATCCTTACGATTCTAGTGCCTGAACAAACGTGAACAAACGTCACCCGATGCTTCTACATAGTTGGTTTAGCTGATTTCAGGGTGGGGTGGCCAAGTTCACGTGAAGACAGCCACCCCCATAGTATTAAAAAAAATAAAAACTGCGAGAATCTCTGATTCTCGCCTGTTTGCCCGCATGTTGCTGAACTATTTCGGTTTAGGGATGCCTGTAGACGTTTGTTCAGGCCCAATAATCGTTAGGACCCGATTGATGCACTTTTTATACCACCCTACATGGTCGCCCTAGACGGCCTATATGAAAATTTCAAAAACCATGAAAATCTCTAATTTTCTTTTGATTGCCCGCATGTGGCCATGCTGTCTCGATTAAGAATCATCTGTAGATGTTTGTTCAGGCCCAATAATCGTAAGGACCCTATACTATAAGTTTTTAAAACACATTCCGTTACTGCCTAGTACGGCCCATATGAATTTTCAATTTTATTTTTTTATGGCGAAACTGGGGAGATCCTAACGATATTAGTGCCTGAACAAACGTGAACAAACGTCACCCGATGCATCTACATAGTTGGTTTAGTTGATTTCGGGGTGGGGTGGTTAACGTGAAGATAGCCACCCCACTTAAAAAAAAAAAAAAAAAATGAAGGAAATAGATCCTAACGATTTTAATGCCTGAACAAACGTGAACTAACGAATATCTTGCGATATACATAAAGAAAGTTCAAAAAATGTTGTATGGGGTGGTTGACGTGAAGTTAGCCACCCCATTTTGTTTTTTAAAAAAATGGATGTTAGGATCGGGTCCTAACGATTTTACCTGCTGAACAAACATGAACTAACGATGAACAAACGATATTGATATGCTATTTGCGGGCAAATGATTTGGGGTGGTCAACTTCACAAGGGTCCGCAGCGAAGATATTAAGATGTATATTGTAATGGACACTGGACACACTTACAAGGTTATAGTTAAGCTTTATAAAGCGTCATCCATAGATGTTCAAAAGTCTTAACAGGTTCAGTGCATTATTAGGTGGATTGACTCAACCAGTATTTTTAACTGCAATGCTTCCAAACTTAACTGTGTATAACATAGATGTCACAAAATTTAAATGGCAAACAATAGAAAAAGGCAGGTATACAGTGTGGAAGTCTTATACGGGCGAATCTCTAGGGAGGGTAGAATAGGACATAAGAAATATATTTAGATAACTTTTACTTAGAAGTGCAATTAAAATTGTATCTATATAAAAAAATTCGGCCCGCAATGTAATGCAACACACTCGAGTTAAACACTCGTTTACAGTTAGTTTCAAAAGCTCATATCGCGTAATGTTCGCAGTACATTACTGCTCAGAAATTTTACAAAAATTAATTACATGTGTATAATAGGTTTAATTAAAGAAAAACCTTTTGGTTAATGATTATACTGGTAAATCCTATGTCTGGTTTAATTCTTTGCCCGTATTAGACTTCCACACAGTATACCCTCAAAATTTATCAAAAATAGACACAAAATTATAAGTAGGTAGGGCATAAACAGGTTAGATGAGTGAGATTGGATTGCAAAAATACCTAATTAAGGACCTGGAATTAGTCTTAAGTTAATCATTTAATTTGTATTACAACAATAAACAGTGTTAATTGTATTGTATTGTATTGTATTTATTGTAGTTATGCTCATAAATGTTTAAAACACACACCAAACACTTTCATACATGTAACTTTAATAATAACACCTTAATTGATGTAACACAAATGAAATTATACTTAAGAAGTAAAGCCCAAGTAAAGTTGATATAAGCTGGAACACTGTTTTGTATATGAATTGCTAGACAATGGTATATATAGACAGGACAGAGTCAGCAGCAGAAGTGGCTAAGCATATGAGGTGTTCAAAGTCAACACATCTCTATTGTTAAAAGAATAAGAGTGCATGTAGATCATTTTGAACACTTCAAACACTTAGCCACTTTTGCTGCTGACTGTACACTGGAAAGAGAAAGAATCCAGAATAAAGGGGTTAATAGATAGGTAGATATTTTATGTATACCTACCCTTATCTTCTACACACAAACTAATAGTTCTTGTCACTTTGGATATTCACTATACACATAATAGTGGATAATTGTACTCTTATTAATATTTAATATCTATATAGATATTATATGTGTGACAAATAAGAACATATTGGAAAATTTTATTTTGCTTTAAGTCAATTAAATTACTTCTCCAAATAACCCTTCATTATCATCATCTCAGCCATAAGACGTACACTGCTGAACATAGGCCTCCCCCTTGGACCTCCACAATCATCCCTTAGTATGCTGAAAATAGATAGTTGACGGCAGAAGATCTTTATAAGGATTTAATATGCACCTATTCATGACCGCTGCTGTTGGCGCTATCATGAACATAATTTATCAGTTTCATCACACAGACAACTAAACATCTAAATATTTCACACACAAACTTTTTAATTCAAATTTACACCAATAACACTGTCAATAAATGAATGTATTACTAAATCCACATAACCTGACGCTGCAGTGTGTTTACATTTTTAGGTTAGGATTCAAATTGTTTATAAATGACATTACTTTAATATGATTAAGTGTGAATAATAAGTATAATAATATTTTGATAAATAATTAACGTTATTAAATACTTTGAATTGAATAAATATTGGAAATAATAAAATATTTAAGTGCCATGCTGCAGCAACATGGGTGCAAAGGTTATATTTTAGGTTTTACTTATTATTACTTAGATATTTATAATTTTCACTTTAAAATAGTGTAAATTGTTGATTAAAAATGCTCAATATAGTGTAATGACAGATTTGCTAGTAAAAAAATAGTGAATCAGGATTTTTATGATGCTATAAGCAAAGTGTAAATTGTCAATAAGGCATTGTTGCCATAAAGGTATAATTAGAAAGAATACTTATTGACAATATTATATGTATAACAAATTGCATATCTCTTGTACTTGCTGTACAAGAGATATCCATGTGATATCCAAGTCGGTGTTAAGTCAACTTGTACTTCTAATAACTGTTATTAGTTTATTGCTTTATAAAGTTAAAAAGCAATTCAGAGACACCTAAGAATACTCCTTCTCTTTCAAACATGTACTAATCTCAGATGAGTAGGCACTATACTATGTATATTTCCAATAATGATTTTATGATTACTGCGCTTGTGTAATCTATAAGTGCACTTAATAAGTTAAAGCCCTTTGCAAATGGATGATTCACATTATGCAGTATCAAGGTGTTGTAATATTACAATTAGCTTGAGAACAATGGTCAGACGGTTTTAATCTAGTTTTAACTTTCCATGGCCTTCTGATAATATATTATTAGAACTACCGGTTGTAAATATCAGTGAAAAATGATTGCTTAAACAAGCAGGCTTCAAACAGGATTAAAAAAAAGTAATGGTTTGTGTAACACAAGTATTGCACATTTTGGCAAATGTGACTAATGAGGTAAATCTTATCAGACCGCTTTGTTGAATTTGTGGTTAGTATTAGCCAGTTGCATAATACCTGCATAACATTGTTTGTTTACATGTTACTGACCTGCCAAGGATTGACTTTCGGGATTGGGGCTTCAACAAATTTCTTAGGCTGGTCTTCGTCTTCTGTCTGCGGCTGGTCTGGATTCTGTTGAGCCTCGGAAGACGGCTGGGGCCCTGCCTTGTGCGGCCGGGGCGGCGCGCGGCGCTCGCGGTCGCGCCGCGGCTTGCCCGGCCTCCGCCCGTGCGCTATCACTGGCACGAAGCCCTCCTCCTCCTCCACCTCGACCTGCCGCACCACTACCTCGGCCACCTCCCCCGGCGGAGGCGCCTCAATGTTCTCCTTGTTACTTTCGGCTCCCCGAAAGTTCAGCACGGATGCGTACGAGGGCCCGGCGCCCTCGACGGACACGCGCGCGGCCATGCCGCCGCCGCTGCCCTCGTTATATAAGCTCGGGCGCGCGCTCCGCGCCGACCGACGATCACGAGCGCGCCTCCATGCTGCTCAACACGACGGCATGCTGCCGTCTGTGCAGATCGCGACCCGACTCCCCCGCAGGACTTGACCCGATCGAACCCGCGGTGAAGGTCGACAATTTCTTTAGCCGCTCGCGAGACTGTCGAACGCGACACGAGAGCACACTGCTTGAAATTATTTAAGAAATCCTCGCGGCGCACCAGACTGACCCTGGATGGCCCGTATTTACATCGAAAAAATGCACTTCCGTCGTGGAGTTCCAACTTTATTTCGACACTGAACGCTCCGCACACACTTTATCTATCGAAACCGAGTATAATTCACTTTCAAATCAGCTATTTAGGACAGAAATTCACTAAAGAACCATATTTTGTTCATAATTCACACATGTGGTCGGACGCCCAAAAAGGGATTTTTCCGCAACACACACGGAACTTGCGGAAGGCTGTGACTTCTAATCTTACACGGCCGACATTTCATCGCTAGATGGCGTTAAAACATAACTTTTTATAGATTCATTCAAGTTAATATATATTCATTAATTATTTTCTACCCAATAGCTAGAAATCAAGACCCAAAATTCAGTCTATATTATAGGTAAGCATATTTTACGTGAAATTATGAATCAAAATTAAATAATCAATAAGATTCTAACAAACGTCCTTCAATATTTTGTCAAAATCCTTGGATTAGAACGCAACTTATAGAAAATCATTTTGGACCCATCACTCTGCAGAGTAAATTGTGAAAAACATTGTAACATACTTTAAATTTCAACTAATTTAATTCATTCCCAAATATCAAACACAAAAAATAAAATACATTTAGTCATTAAAACTCTTTTATTTAAATCTATCAATACATTCACGTCGTGAATGTCGTGTGATTTGAATTGTCTATGGTATAATAGTAGTAATGAATGACGGTAGAGGGAAGAGAGGGAAAGAGGCAATGGCAATGCTCATAATTTCATAAATTCATAATATAGGTAGGTATTAAGTTTTGCCCAATGATTGAAATTAGGGACTAATTATATGTAACTAACAGATTCAGGGAATATTAACAGCTGTGTTAGTAGGGCAGTACATACCTAAAAAATAGCGGCAACTACTACAATAGTGATAAACGTCTTTGCAAGAACTTAACAAATAGGGTAAGGGGGCACATACCCAACAACAAAATAGACAAAGTACAATGGCACATAAATGCGTACACATAGTTACTTTACAGACTACCACACTCATGCCTGTGTACCCACATTCTGGACAGACAATTGGACAAGGGCCAAACCCAAGGTGGCGGAGTCGTGGTGGCGGTGGCAATGCATTATCTACATATATGTCAAAGGCAGCGTTGTAATTTGGAGGTGGACAATGTGGAACAAAAGAAGGCGATGGTATAAACGTTCCCATCAATCTTGGTCTTCTCCGTACTGACATTTGCCTCAAAACGTAGGAATAAGATGGAGGTGCACTTGTTAAGGAATCTGGGGGAGATAAATCTCCAGGCCTTGGTCCAGCATTATTCTGTTTTACGTTCTGATCGAATGAAGAATACTGAGATCTAGCCATCAAATTGTTTATGACTGAAATGTTAAATGTATCGCTATTGGTCAGTCGCGTTAAGGCTTGGATGAACAAAGATTGTGGTAAATTTTCTACTTGACGAAGTGATGCTGAATTTAATGATTTGAGTGGCTGTGATGTAATTGGAGATTGAAGCTTCAGACCACATCCTCTTGGGGCATGTGTGGCGGGTAACACTATAGATTGCGGTGTACTTATTAATAGAAGTGGCACTGAATATTTTGTAGTGATTACAGAAGATTTCCCTTCGTTGAATTCTGGACATTCATGACTTGGAGTTGTTGAAGATTGGACTTCATCTGGCGCTGCTTCGAAAGAATGCGAGGCAATCTCATGAGAAGTTAAAGAATCTGTATTTAGTACTTGGTATTCTATGTTGGGGGGTATAGGACGATCGGTATCATCTTCTCGGCTGCATCGGGAAGGATTCGATTCCATTTTCCTGAAATAATTTAATTACCCAAAAATTTAACAACTACCCGCTTGATGATTAATTATTAATGAAATTAATTCATATAATTCTAGACAATTCCTATGTCATAATTATGGTTTAATGGTGTATAAAATGTTCTATATAGATATTTATATTTTTTTTAGGTGACAGCACGATGTAAGGTTCTCAGTACTCTGTGAATTTAAGTGACAAACTTCCTCGTCATACCATAGTGTTCCGAAGAGACTATAAAATATTATACCGGGATAAAGTAACACTACTGAAGGGGGTGTTAATAGTTTTGCCAGCGCCAGAAAGTTTCTTTTCTCCTTTGCGCAAGAGAGTACCATACCACCTTTTATGCTCTCCAAATAATTCAGATATTTAAGTATAACTTAATTTGAACAATGTCTGGCTCGGGTTTTGGCTATGGCGTTGATAATTACTTGCTTATTTTGGACAAATTTTGTAGCGCATATTGATACGTTGTTTTGGAAAGTTTAATACAATATCGCCACAAATTTCGAGAAAATAATTGTTTTGGTAAAGTCTGTTATTCGCTTTGTTTGTTTACAAAATCATGCGTTGACAATTTGAATAAAAAACGTGTAAGTCATGTACACTGAAAAAAGGTAACGGACACGATTTTTATGTGCAGAAACTTATTGCCTTCGGCACGAGGAAATGTCAACTATGAAAAACCAAGAATATTGTCTATTATAAAGCTAAATACATGAAATAACTATTTTTATTTTATAGTATTTCTTGAAAATAAATTTGTTAAACTATTTATATACACAATTGATGATGAAAATTATCTACTCAAATGTTAGTCTTGTGAATATGAATAAACTTTATGTTTTAATAGATTCTTATTAACAATCAATTATTTTTCCTTTTTGTTTACTGGTAACTGCCCTTTAAAGTTTCTGTCAAAATTTTCTAGTTCCGGTCTTTTTACTCCTCCGTGGCATGGCGGACGGTCTGAGCCGCCGCATATAGTGTTTTTTGGAGGAAATTCTTCGCTAAATAGCGAAATGGTAAGTTTTTTATCAAATTAAAGTGGATCATATACACCTTATTTGTAAAGTGGCTAAAATAATCAAGTGAAAGTGGTAATTTTATAAGGCGTTTCGATGGTGAGTGGTCCACGTGTTTGAGAGCTATTTTGTGTAAATATCAGTAATCTACAGATTATCCACGTTTGTTAATTGCGTAGTCTTTCTTTAAAGTGGTCATTTTTCCATAATTATAATAATTTCATAGCTTTATTAGATGGAACATTGTAGTTTACACCACGGCGTGATAGGCATGAGACCCGACAATATTTCTGATGACCGCTTGTTTCTTCGTGTTTTACTTAATATTTGTGTCTTATACTGTCGATGTATTAGTTTTATTGGAAATATCATTAGATTTTTGTACTATTTCGGATTTGTTAACACTTTAAAGTCGAGTATAAAATTTTGAGGTTATGTTGGATTTTTGTTTCCTTGTTAGGTCTAGGTTAATGCAAAACTGTCATACCTTGCATTTAAGTCAAATATTCTTAACTATTTACATCAAAGATAAATTATATTTGTGTCTACAAAGTCTAGTTTACAATAGTTACAATCAATTGTTATGATGCCTAAGCTTTCCAAAAACTAGTCAGTGCAAACTTATAACTTCTTTTCATTTTAATAATGTGATCCTTATTTACGAACACAAATACACAAAGACGCGATTCCAACTCGGACGTCTTATTAGTTCCCTGATTACTATTTATTTATTGCCTCCATTAAACCTTGAATGTGTTTTTTTATAACAAGTTTTCTAGCTTACCTTATGGTTCAGTAGGCGCATTCGTTGTTATTAAAAAAAAGTCTGCAAATTAATTGATATCAATGAAGTAAGAAATAATCAGCATAGCATCAGCTTTGTGTTAATCCTTACCACAGAACTTACTAAAATTCATGTTCACATTAATTTATCTCGGTAACATGAAATTAAAAAATGTTGGCCAATTGCATGTTAGATAAGAAAATATAAATTTTTACCCCAAACTCTTCCTGGTTGTGCCACCATTGGTCTTCCAGGTACATGTAGGGGAATATTAAAGTTCCCTTAGGAAACACTGCAAAGCCCTCAGGCTGTCAGTGTGTCGACTCGTGGAACACACTTCCAATTACATACATGCGATAGAATCAACATTCTATCGCAGTGGCAATGGGTTAGAATGTTCATAGGCAAGGCTTTCCTTTTCTTCAGGAGCCCATGGATAACTGCTTAGTTTATGAATATTAGTCAAGCCGTTGGGAATTGGGTTCTATAAACATGCTGCCACTGTACATTTAACTGTGCAATGTCACACTATAATACTATAAGTTCATTTATTTAAACTTACGTACAAATAGTGAGTTAATGCCTAATGGCATTCTCTTTCAGTCAACCACAGAATAGAGACGTAACAAAGAGAGTAAAGTCAGAAGTCATTAATTACAGAATGAACGAAACATAACTACATAGGACTACACAAATAAAATACTAGGAATATATTGATAAATTGTTTAAAATTTGCCTTAAAATAAATGTAAATGATCATGGCACTAGCTTGATT
The DNA here is from genome assembly GCA_022674325.2 of Grapholita molesta. Taxonomy (NCBI): domain Eukaryota; kingdom Metazoa; phylum Arthropoda; class Insecta; order Lepidoptera; family Tortricidae; genus Grapholita; species Grapholita molesta. Next base: position 5,329,541 of record CP053147.2, read on the forward strand.
TTTTAACTAGCCAAAATGACCTTGGACACTTCAATACCTATCAAGGTATATACTTGGTGGAGAGTAATGCATAGTTAACTATTTACTATTATTGTAAACCTCAGTACCTTCAAATACCTATGATGTTTTTTTTTTTATGAATAGAACTACTGCAATAACTAATGCAGTAGGAGGTACATTAATCTATAAAAAAAAAACAGTATTTCCTTTATTTGAAAAGGAATTTGAACTGTTATTAAAGACTATTAATTATAAATAAATAAATATTTCCGTACAATCTTGCACAAATTGTCTTAGTCATATGGTCAGCTCAGTAAGGCTTGTGTTGAAGGTACCAAAACGACGATATATATGTATAATAGCTACATATAAAACACCCATGACTCAGGGACAAATATCTGTGCTCATCACACATTATTGCCCTGACTGGGATTTGAACCGAGGACCATCAGCTTCATAGGCAGGGTCACTACCCACTAGGCCAATCCGGTCATCACCAAATTACTTTAAAACTATTTAATATATGATATTTTCTTATTCATATATTTTTGTACTCATTATGAACTGATGTATTCCAGAGTCTATCAGTCGCCCGACCGCTGGTGTCGGTCTACTCTGAGAAGAGCGAGCTGGTCTCCGGGGCTTCTCTGCCCCTTCCGTTCGTGTTCAAGGCGCCCATCCGGCCGGACCTTGTCAACAATGTCCACGTGTCCCTGTCCAAGAACGCGAGGCAGCCTTACAGCGTTAACAAGGAGGCTGGTATGTATTTTTCACCTTACTAGCTTGGAAAGAACTGTTTTGTCCTTTAAAAACAGGTCGCAAAGTTGCATTTTATGCACTAAGTAATTTCATACAAATTGTTTATTACTAATTGAGTGTTTGTGATGCTACCTGGTTGGATGTTCTTTTATTTAATGTTTTTGAATGATAAATGATGGATGTCAGTAATATTGAATAAACTTTTTCCATTTAATTTTTTCCTCGCGGTACTGAGGTGAAAAATTGTGTGTTTCACCCGGTAGTAAAGTGTGTTCCCCTCTCGTACATTGAAACCCTTCCTGCTCAAGATTCCATTCTTTGTACCACTTGCTATGCCTATGGTTAAATCTTGAAATCTTTGCTAGCTTGGGTCTCAATATTAGCATGGGAAGGTAAACACTAACTTTGCTCTCTTGTATAACAAACAACTATTTCATCAGCATCATCAGCCTAAATACCACCACTAGACTCCAGGCTGTGATTAGGCTATGTCTTTGTAGCCATTTGAAAGTCAACTTTGAAATAAATTCGCACTAAATGTCCACGTTCAGCGAGCTTTGTCCATGCTTCTGAGTGTTACTGCGGAATAGTGCAATAAAAACGTAGCGACATGGCGTTCTGGGTCCGCTCTGTGGCGGACACGGGTGCAGAGTTGTTACTACAATTTTCATTATTAAATAATTTATATATCTTACATATATTGACTTAGCCTTACAGTAAGCTTAATAAGAGTTTGTTAGATACCAGACAAGGATATTATTTATTATACATATACTAATATTCGTCTACATACGTACTTGAACTATAGACGTCCACTGCTGGACATAGGCATTATTAGGGTGCTGATTTAAACTTTCAAGGTTTTTACACATTATCTTAATCCGAGACCACGAGGACAACGTCGTCTTCGAAACGTCGGAGGTAAAAAAAATAAAGTTAATATTCGCGGTTAAGTCCGGTGGTAGCGGTGGTCAGTGGCACGTTAATATTCTACATAAACCCATAAATGCCTAGGAACTCCAACTTCATAGGCAAAGTCATTATTTACTATGTAACATTAATTACATAATATAATTTTATCGTCATCATCATGTCAGCCGAAAAACGTCCGCTGCTGGACGTAGGCCTCCTCCAATAAGACCGGTCCCGCGCCCTCCACATCTAGCGGCATCCCGCGACCTTCACTAGGTCGTCGGTCCGCCTTGGGGGAGGCCTACTTACGCTGCGTCTTACAGTTCGTGGTCGCCACTGCAGAACCTTTCCGCCCATTCTACCATTGGTTCTGCGCGTAATGTTCCCTTTATCTTACTTTCTTAGCACACGGTACAGGTTATTACAATATTCATGTGCACATATGAATTAGTAAGTAAAAAAAAGAGGGTATTACATTTTTATTTTTTTTCCTCAGGTCACCAAACTAGCGCTGAGTCGTGGGGTACTGGTCGCGCTGTAGCGCGTATCCCGCGTGTCCGTGGTGGTGGTACCCACAGGTAAGACTATTAACTTGATATAAAGTTAGTTAATTGCATGCCACACACACTGACTTCACGTGAAGTCGTAGTTGGTCAAGATTACATTACATACAAATATACATTTCAGCCGTATGCAGTCCACGGCTGGACATAGGCATTACTAGGGTGCTGATTTAAACTTTCACAGTTTTTACATTATTAAACAGTCAGACATTAGTCAGTCTTAATCCGAGACCACGAGGACAACGTCGTCTTCGAAACGTCGGAGGTATAAAATTTAAAGTATAAATAATATAAAATATAAATAATATACACGGTTAAGCTACATTACATACAAACATACATTTCAGCCGTATGCAGTCCACTGCTGGACATAGGCCTTTCACAAATATAACTTTTATAATCTTGGGGGTAGATGCCATAGTTGCCACGCTTGGCAGGCGGGTGTGCGACCGCAGTAGCTGTAGATTGGGTTTCAACGGCCGCTGCTGCCCGTCTGTAGGATTTTTCCCTTTGTCGCCTCTTACGACACCCGCGGGAAGACATGGGGTGGTGTTATTCTAGTCAACCGGCATCACACGGCAAGGTTGGTCAGGATTCAATAAATGCAATTATTGATGGAGTTGATGACACTTTATGACATAGCAGATGTTTAACTGGTTTATTTAATAGTGCACTAAATGTCCACGTTCAGCGAGCTTTGTCCATGCTTCTGAGTGTTACTGCGGAATAGTGCAATAAAAACGTAACGACATGGCGTTCTGGGTCCGCTCTGTGGCGGACACGGGTGCAGAGTTGTTACTACAAACTTATTTGCAAACCAGTTTTTTATCAAATCCATACTATTTAAATCGAAAGAAAAATAGAAAAATTTGCCTCGCAGCGGGACCCGAACCACTGGATCACTAGCCCAGTGCACTACCAATTGTGCTATACGAGCGCCGCTTAGACGTGTCAAATTTTTCTATCTTCTCCTTCCTGGTATACGTCATTACGGGTGACGTGTAGCGACATCTACCGAAGAGTATTGAACCCTTTTTACGGCATCGAAGTCTCAAATTTAGATTGTCAAATTTTTCTATTTTTCTTTCGATTTAATTATCTTTGATATGCTAGCAGACGTTTCTGCTTAATATAAAAACAAATCCATACTATGACTTTAACTTCTTCAAAAATTAGGGTATTTAGGGTATTAGTTTTTTTTTTTTTATGACATAGGCGGCAATCGAGCAGACGGATTGCCTGATGGTAAGCAATTACCGTCGCCCATGGGCACCCGCAACACCAGGGGAGTCACAAACGCGTTGCCGGCCTTTAAGGGGGGTTGGAGCTCTGGGAACCTTACTCACCATCAGGAACACAACACTACATACCTGAAAGGTAGCAGTGCTATTATGGCTGTGGTCTTCTGTTAGGAGGAGGTACTTCCCCAGTCGGGCTGCCCCAGATTCAAGCGTGATGGTCATCGCTGTGCCCTACCTCTCATTGTTGGACGTAGTTTAAGGACATACCCGGGTCCAAAACACGTAAACAAATTAGTCACGTAAGTTTCAACTAGTGTCTCCCTGTCGTCAGGTCGGGCCAGGGAGCGTTCGGCAACATGTGCCGCGGCGGACGCATGTTCGCGCCCACCAAGCCGTGGCGCCGCTGGCACCGCCGCGTCAACCTGCGCCAGCGCCGCGCCGCTGTGGCCGCCGCCGTGGCCGCCGCCGGTGTGCCAGCGCTCGTGCAGGCCCGAGGTACACCCCACACACCCCACACACCTAGCTGCCCACGAATTCAGCTAGCGAAATTTGTACCCTATTGTTTGCTTGTCAAATTTATTTGTGGCCGTATAAAATGTGATATGGCGTGACGACGCACTATGGGAAAATCGCGTATGTTTCGTCTCAAAACTTCACATCTCAGTTGTTTTTCAATATAATGAGCTGTAATTTTTCACATATATCTATGAATGTATAAGGTTTTATTGAAACAACATTGTATTTAAATATTCATTTTAATATTTATATAAAAAAATAAAACATAAAAAAAATATATAAATTGTACTAAAAATTATTATTTAACTTTATTTAATGTGCATAAAACTAATATACTTCAATGTCAGTAAGATCTTCATTATTTTCATTCGGAGCAAGAAGGGCCTTAGCTTCATCTAACATTTCCTTTCGTACTGTATCGGAGGTGTTCCTTAAACTTGATATATTATATGGATCAGACGTATATAATAAGGTATGGAATACATCTTCATTGGTAGCCGCTCTTGAACACTTCCTGGAATGGTGAAGTCTAAACTGTTTGTAATCCTTATTTCGGGCTTCTTGAGCTTCTTCTGATAATAGTCCAATGGGCAAAATAGCATAGTACTCTATGATTTTTTCTCCATGCATAAGTATTTTATGCACTGATGAAGGCATGTAATACCAATTATAAATACTCACATACAGTTGAGCTGTACTAAACGCGTACTCGCCGAATTTTTTTGAATTTATTGCCTTTCCAGATGACATAGTTTGTAGTATTACGTACAATCGTTTTATAAGTTCTTCATTTACACCAGTAATGTCTGCAGAGCACGAGTAATTTTGAAAGAATCTTCGTGCTGTATTTCCGTCATTACTATTTCCAGTTCCTTGTCGAGGTTTATCGACATGAAGTCCCATTTCTTCCCTAAATCGCCTTTTGCACCATGTATATGTCACCGCATTGATTGCGTGGGTAAAATATTATCGATAACATTATATTTAACCGCAGGTACATAAAATACACCTTGAAATCAGTTTTTTATTTGTTCATATTAAAAAAATAAATAAAAAACACCACATCACACTCACCAAAGTTATGCATGGGAGGTAAAGAAAAAAATGCAAAATTTAGTTTTATTTTATCTCGTCATGTATTTTAATCGTGTGGTCGTCGTCGCAGGTTGTCGCAGCTAGTTTTTTTTTCTTATGTTAAGTGATATATAAAGATGAAAATGCAATAGATATCTCAACATCGGGACGCATCGGCGACAGGTAAACCTCTTGTTAAAAAATAATGATCGTGTGAAAATATACTATCATATAATTATTTATTTTATTTTATTATAATTAACTTATATTAAAATATTAATTGTGAATCAAAATAAGAAGATTATAAGCATTCTGAAAATGTATAACACTTATGTAATCTAGTCAAAGATATTCGAGTAAAGTGGCATCCAATGTAGTAACGACTTACGTCAAAATCCTACTAACAAACTTGAGTTGAGTTTGATGCCCGATTTACCAATTTTTAATAAGTAAAATAAATTTAAAACTATCGAAATATAAACTACATTTATTCTAGTATTAAAATATATTGATATAATTCCGTATAATTGACTTTTGTAAAAAACAGTTTTGAGACGGCTTTGTATGGGACTTTCCCATAGTGCGACGCTTGACGTCTGTCTGTATGTTTTGTCTCTGTCTGTCTGTCTGTCTGTCTGTATCATTAAATAAATATTTCGGAACCATCTGACACAAATCGACCTAGTTCTACGGTAGACTCAGTAAGACACAAATAAATTCCCGCTGGGATTCGAACCCACGACCATCGGCTTCAAGGCAGTGGTCACTACCCACTAGGCTAAATCGGTCATTAAACTATAATTTATTATATTTTAATTGCCTTCATTAGGGAAGTGGGACGTCGAATTAGAGAGAGGGTGTCTGACGCCCGCGCGGGTTCGTATCTGGTGCAAAGGTTGTCCGTCGCTATTCAGCGTGGTAACGCGGCTAGTGTAATGGGTACCTTTGCATCAGGGACGACTCGAGAGGGACTATTTGACTAGGCTTAAGTTAGTCTTAAGTTAGCCGGTAAAATGTATTTTTGACATGAATAAAAATATATAATCATTATATTTTAACTAATATACCAGCAATACCAACATATTACCATATAACACTTACCCTCGAAAGCCTTACTCTTCCCGCCAGTGCGGCTGGAGTTACGAATGTCGAGGGCAGAGAGAACTTCCCTTAGGAAACATCAACTTGACTTCAGTCTGTTGGTGTGTCGACGTGTGGAAGACAAATACAACTTACCATAACATACGTTGCCATAGTCGCTAAGCTTGGTAGGCGGGTTGGCGACGGCACGGCAGTAGCTATTGATTCGGTATCAACGGACGCTGCTGTCCATTCATCGGTTTTTTCACGGAGTGTTTATGAATAAATATTACAGGGCATTCTTACTATCTACTCAGCCCCACAGTAAGCTCAAGAAACCTTGTGTTGTGGGTACACAACACAGCCAACATACTTGGAAAACACTCATGTCTCAGCAAAAAATTCTTTGCTCTTATGAATAGGCAGGGTGACTACCGACTAAGCAGGACTGGTCGTCACATGGCCTATGCCATCAATGCAATAGCATATTCCTTTACTAAACGGTTTTTGTTTGCAGGCCACATCATCGAGAAGGTCCCCGAGATGCCCCTGGTTGTGTCTGACAAGATCCAGGAGATCAACAAGACCAAGAACGCAGTCATCTTCCTGCGCCGCGTCAAGGCCTGGTCTGATGTCCTCAAGGTCAGTCTACACTGTATAGCATGTTACAGAGCTCCCGTTCCGTTAAGTCGGATCGGAACGCCCGATGGGTTTGAAACATCCGCTTCGTTTCAGGTTCTGCTACTTTTAAAACAGAAGTTATATTGGAGGGAATGCTTTCGTGACATTTTCCTGTAATAGGTCAAGAATAAATCTTTTTCTAGAGGTCACAGGTTCAAACTCCGGCTACATTGGTACAATGAGTTTTTCGGAATTAAATATCATTTGATATTTACCTTAAAGATATATAATAATGCCTTATAGTATAGATATAATATATTTTAGTGTTAATAAATTTGTTTTGATATGAGAATCAAAACTTAATGTCTATGGTACAAGTTGTGTAAAAATTATTATGTCAGAAATTAAAGTCAAAGACTTGCACTTAGGATATAAATAGGCGATGCCTGTCTAAACAAACGCTTGTCTTTGGTTACTAGATTGTATCTATGGTTGTTATATCCCAATACTTTCCTCTCTCAGATTTTATTGTATTTCTGAGAGCTCAAGATTATTGGAAGACAAAACTTCTTTGACAACAATCAGAGTGAATTTTTTCTACTCTGAAATAGACAATAGAATACATTTTACTTCTTTAAACGCATTGTTAGATTCTAGTTTGGTTTGTAGTGGAGGCCAGTAGGGGAGCATTAGTGCAATGTGCTGTCGTCAGCGCGCAGCACAGCTAGCAATAAGTTCAAAATCTTAATGTAGTATTACATTCTCTTTGGTTTATTCAATAAGACAAATACTGATACATTAATTGAAATAAACTTGAGTACTATAGTATAAAACAAAGTCGCTTTCTCTGTCCCTTTATCCCTATGTATGCTTAAATTTGTAAAACTACGCAAAGGATTTTGATGCGGTTTTTTTAATAGATAGAGTGATTGAAGAGGAATTTTTATATGTATAATAACATCCATTAAATAGTGGAGAAATACTAATATCAGCATTGCACCCTGGCGATGCCGGGGCGGGTCGCTAGTTTGTAATAATGTGTAATAAAAATCGTGAAGTTTAAGATATTAAATGTATTTAATATAATGTATAAAATGAGAATGTCTGTCTAATGTACCATCGTCCCTCAGGTGTACAAGTCGCAGAGACTGCGCGCCGGCAAGGGCAAGATGAGGAACCGTCGCCGTGTGCAGAAGCGGGGACCTCTCATCGTCTACCACAAGGATCAGGTACTCCAACTCTTTACCTCACCATCACTACCTAGCGGCTGCCGCGTCCATCCGAACCCATTCCCGCCAGCTTAACCCTTTAGTCCATACATACATACATTTTACATTTCAGCCGTATGCAGTCCACTGCTGGACATAGGCCTCCCACAAATATGACTTGTATCATCTTGGGGGGTAGTTGCCATAGTCGCCACGCTTGGCAGGCGGGTTGGCGACCGCAGTAGCTGTAGATTGGGATTCGACGGACGCTGCTGCCCATCCATAGGATGTTTCCCTTAGTCGCCTCTTACGACACCCGCGGGAGGACATGGGGTGGTGCTATTCTAGTCAGCCGGCATCACACGGCATCTTTAGTGCATACAGTATCAAAAATTAAACCGTTTATCAAAACTGAAGTGACACAAGTCGTATTCAAACGAATGTAAATTATAGAATGTGACATGTCTATACAGAGTCAAATGCTACATCTATGTGATCGTACATAAGACACTTTAGAAGCAATTTGATTGAAAATCCCACTGTTGTACGGTTTTCCATGGGCTCAAAAGGTAAAACCATTTTGGATCTGACTTGACCAAAAAAAATTAACACATAGGTCTTCTTCTTTTAAAATATGGCTTCCAATATATCAATTAATGATTATGACAATGTCAAGTAAAGTAACAAATAAGTTAAATTGTTCTATCAGCTATCTATTCACCTATTAAGAAAGTAGATTATGGTGATGAGAAACATAAACAAAGGTGTCAAGCAAGGCGACCCTCTGTCACCCAAGCTGTTCAACAGTACCCTTGAACAGGTGTTCAGGAAGCTGGTGGCAGGATGGGAACATAAAGGAATTGACGTCGGCGGAAAGCAGTTAACAAATCTGCGTTTCGCCGACGACATTGTCCTGTTTTCATCTTCAGCTACGGAGCTTTGCATCATGTTGCAAGACCTTGCAAGGACAAGCCTTGAGGTTGGGTTAACAATGAACATGTCAAAGACTAAGCTCATGACCAATAGTGCACCAATAAGGGTGGAAGTTGGCGGAGAAGTAATAGAATATGTCCATGAGTATATATACCTGGGCCAAATAGTCTCCTTCCAGGCGCGGCAAGATAAAGAAGTCGCAAGACGGACCGAGAATGCCTGGAGGAGCTTTTGGTCCATGAAGGAGTATATGAAGGGAAACCTACCTATATCACTAAAAAGAAAACTCATGGACATGTGCATTCTCCCCGTCTTTACCTACGGCGCACAGACTTGGTCTTTGACAAAGGTTCAAAAAACCAGACTCAGGGTTTGTCAGCGAGCCATGGAGCGTAGTATTCTGAACGTGAAGTTAACCGATCGCATTAAAAACTCAATACTACGCTCCAAAACTGGAATAAGCGATGTAGCTGAAGCTGCCGCCAAACTCAAATGGGACTGGGCAGGACACGTCTGTCGTATGCCCGATAACCTGTGGGCCAAAACATCTACCCGTTGGATCCCACAAACTGTAAGGCGCTGCGGCAGACCTCGTCGGAGATGGCGGGACGAGCTTGACGCCTTTGACAGAGACTGGTGGAAAACTGCCGAAGATCGGGATACGTGGAAGAGCAAGAGGGAGGCCTTTGCCCAACAGTGGGACAATATGGGCTCGTAATATATATATATATATATATATGTATATATATGAGAAAGTAACATATTGGTTCATGGGAATGAGATGTTTTCCCACTGGAAAAGTAGCCTATGTCACTCTCCATCCCTTCAACCACCTCCACTTAAAAAAGCACTTCAATGCATCGCTTCTTTTTGCCGTGAATGATGGACAAATAAACAGACACACTTTAGAATTTATAATATTAGTATGGATTTAAAATATGACTGGTTTCCTTTAGATATTTTCTAACCTGTAAGTCACATGAAGAGGCCATTATAAGGCAGATGCTGGCTCATTGCCAGAATGTCTATTAACGTAACATTGACGACAAAATACGCTTAATATTTAAATTTTTACCAAGTCCTTAGGAAAATTAGTTAATATGCCCTCGAAAGCCTTACTCTTCCCGCCAGTGCGGCTCGAGTTACGAATGTCGAGGGCAGAGAGAACTTCCCTTAGGAAACATCAACTAGACTTCAGTCTGTTGGTGTGTCGACGTGTGGAAGACAAATTTATAAAAAGTGCCGGGCTGTCTTATCGCTAAGCGCCATCGACAATAAGGTCCCTTTTCATAGATAATGTCATAAATAATGCACTTTAGTGCTCCAGCATTCGAATATGAAAAAGGACGGCTTATTTTTGGATATATGGATATAATATAACTCAAAAAATAACACCATCAGTTCCTACAAATCTATTTACTTATCTTTTATGTCCTTCGTGATCCAGGGTCTGACCAAGGCCTTCCGCAACATCCCCGGCGTGGACCTGATCAACATCGACAAGCTCAACCTGCTGGCGCTGGCCCCCGGTGGCCACGTCGGCCGCTTCATCATCTGGACCCAGTCCGCCTTTGACCGCCTCGGTAAGTTACTCCTGATCTTGGTTTAATATTAGAGCTACAGAGGTAGTCACAAATATCGGCACAACGCCTCTATTGTCCAGGCGCTAAAGTGCATATTCAGATATTTGTGAACATGCACTTAAGCGCCTTAGTGTCTCCACGGCTCCTGGGAGCCTTGGGTATGCTTGGCAACTAATCCAGTTTTACGAAAGCGACTGCCATCTTATCTCTTAGGACTAGTGGGTCCCGGTCAACTGCTCTGAAGAAGCCACAATTTTTTTTACATTATCTCACATATAATGGAGCTGCAGAGGTAGTAACAAAGATCGGCACAACGCCCCTACTGTCAAGGCGGTAAAGTGCATGTTCAGATATTTGTGACCACCTCTACGGCTCCGATATATCTGATGGCGACAGTACCGGCATTTTTCCACGGGTCTGCTTGGCAACTAATCCAGTTTTACGAAAGCAACTGCCATCTATTAGGACTAGTGGGTCCCGGTCAGCAGCTCCTAAGAAGTCACAATTTTTTTTTTAATCTGATCTTTTTAAATGGACTTTACGCCACAGGAGACTCCCGAGCAGGCTCCTATTTGTGCCAGCGTCTGGATCTGTAAATACAAAGAGGCAACGCCGCTACCATAATGGGCACTATGCCACAAGCGGAACTGCTAGACGGGGTATTCTTTTTATAAAATACTTAATGTACTTTGAAAATTAATCAAGGCCTTTGACCTGCTTAGAAAATTACGAAATTTTAAACTGTCACCAATAAAGTGAAGCTTTATTGTTTTGGAAAATCAAATGTGTCCTCTACCAGCCCGCCCCCTCACCTTCCATGTTTAGATTTTATTTTAAACTAACATTTGTGACATTATCTATAAAACGGGACCTTATTGTCCATGGCGCTTACGTCGAACCGCGTTGCGTTTGTATTGAGGCATCTTGAACAACGACGTAAGCGCCATCGACAAATAGGTCCCTTTTCATTGATAATGTCACGTTTAACCATTTGCTAACTATTGAACTGTCTCCCCAGATGCCCTGTTCGGCTCATGGAAGACACCCTCAAAGGAGAAGAAGAACTTCAACCTTCCCCAGCCCAAGATGGCCAACACCGACCTCTCCCGCCTGCTGAAATCCGAAGAGATCCGCAAGGTTCTACGCGCGCCCAAGTACGTATACAACACCTTTTTTGGTGTTTACCTAAACCCATAGACATATCATTTAACTAGACGGAGTGTGCTAGTAATAATACCACGATCGAAAGGGATGGTCTTATGTAACTGTCCATAGATATGGCGGCGCTATTTTCGCCCGTCCTTGTCATAGTCTCACATATTTTTGTTGCCCTTCAAACAGCCTTTTAGAACTGTCAAAGTTGGAGGGATACAAACAAATACAATTGGAGTTTTCTTTTGTTTTCAACCGAAGTTGCGGTAGTTTCTTTTTTATACTACAAAGGTGGCAAACAAGCGTTGCCGACCCCGTAAAAAAACCTCTTTACACGCTTTTTGAAGAACCTTAATGAACCCTTTTTTTAATACAGAATAAGCTAATATATAAGTGATAAAGAGTGACCTGTAAAGCAAAACTTTAGTGAATTGTTACATTTTGGGCTGCAAAAGCCAAAATATCATTGTCCCTTACTGGCGCGCGCGGATGCGTTCTCCAGTCATTATTCCTCCTAGCCTAAACCCAACCTTGTTTATAAAATGTAGGTTGGACAATCACACATTAGTTAAATACTTAACAAAAATGAACTATGTCGCATTGAATACAATTAAAACTGTTGTGAGCCATGTTACTACTACTTAGTTACAAACATAAACTCACGTGTAATTATATCGCACTAGGCGACATGTTTCCGGTAAGCTCTGGTACCCATCTTCAAGCCGAGTCAGGACACACCGATCGCGCTGACTCGGCTTGAAGATGGTGGATGGCGATATAATTACACGTGAGTTTATCCGTTTGTAACTAAGCAGTATATCGCATTGAAATTTAAATGATGATACTCTCTATCAGAGCATTGGGTTATGACATCCATGATTACTCAATCACGTTGACTCTTTCTGACCTCGCCACCCTTCTCCCTCCCTAACCTTATTGCCACGCAAAACTAACCCATATTCCGTTTACAGCAAGCGCGTAGTCCGCGCGACGCGCAAGCTCAACCCGCTGACCAACACGCGAGCTATGCTGAGACTGAACCCGTTCTCGGCTGTGCTGAGGAGGAAGGCGGTGCTGGACCAGCAGAGGAGGGCCAACCAGAAGGCGCTGCAGCTGGCTGAGAAGCGAGGCGTGAGTACATTGGCTTTTTATTTGAGTCGGAGACTCACCACTAGCGTGTTTCTTATGGTAGTAATAAAGTGAAATTTACATTGTTTTTTTAGTAAATATTTTTCATGTTACACTCTGGCTCATACATCACTCGCCTTCAGATATATCGGAGCTGTGGTGGTCACGAATATCTGAACAATGCCTCTCAAGGGATTAAAGTGCATGTTTAGATATTTGTGACCACCTCCACAGCTTCGGTATATCTGATGGCGACTGTAGTAATGTAGTTAATCACGATTTAAATAATAATTAAAATAATTTTGATCCTCACAAGAAACAGAAAATCAAAATTGCCCCATTGGGTCAAAACTTGCAAGGTTGAAAGTAAAAGCTTGTAAAAATGATGATATTCTCTTTTCAGAGCATTGGGTTATGATAACCATGATTACTCAAACACGTTGACAATTCCTGATGACAGACGTCACAATCTTAGCCATGTTACGATGCCAGAGTTGCGCTACAAGTGTAGCTTGTTTCAGATCAAACTGCCCGCCACCGACGACGCGGTCAAGGCACAAAAGCTGCAGGAGAAGAGGACGAAAGCTATCAAGGTGAGTATCTTACTGACAGAAAGAAATCAAATAAATTGAGACCAATTACTCCTAAGCTAATAAAAAAAGTTTAATCTTGATCGTTGGGAGAGCTTCAAGGCACGAAAGCGAAATAAATAATAAAGATTGGATTGGCTCCCCTTTGCTGTAGTTTGATAGTGGATGCAGTTTTTAGGCACCACCAAAATTATAAAAAAATACCCTCGAAAGCCTTACTCTTCCCGCCAGTGCGGCTTGAGTTACGAATGTCGAGGGCAGAGAGAACTTCCCTTAGGAAACATCAACTTGACTTCAGTCTGTTGGTGTGTCGACGTGTGGAAGACATTTTTATAAAAACTGCCGGGCTGTCTTATCGCTAAAGAGCAATATTTGGGTATTGTCACTGACAGTACAGAAGATCTCGAAATTACGTTTTTTTTAAACGATAACATGTGTTCCAGGCCGCCGTAGCCAAGAAGCCCAAGAAGCCTGTGGCCAAGAAGACCGCGCCGCCCCCGCCCAAAAAGAAGGCAGCCAAGGACGACAAGAAGGCCAAGAAACCTGTGGCCAAGCCGGCGCCCAAGAAGTGAATAAATGAAGTTTTATAGACCTATTATGTTTTTTATTTGTATAATCCTGTTTCTTGCCAGACATGAGTAGATCAGAGGGCCGATTTTTGAGTCGTACACTCTACAATTTCAAAAAACTACCAAATAAATTGAAAGGCAACTATATACATAAACGCAATATTTCGCGGTCCAAATACCATTTCATTATTTTTCCATACTTTAGAGAGCGCGGCTAGGAAAGTGACGTCATAAGTTCTCATCATTTTGTAAGGAGCCTTTTCGCGGGAAATACGAATGTCAGACTTTGACGCTCATTTCTGGCTTTTATGTAGTTTAAAGTTCTTCTCTAGAACGAAAGGAATCGATTGATAAAAAAAAAAAACGGTCAACTAGCCTATCATTTATTTATATCATTCATGCTTCTTGAATACCATTTCTTCGTATTTGAGAGAGTTTAAAATGTCACGATTCGAGCATCGAATGCTCAAACATCGGCCCCTGTGCTCTAAACGCGTTAGTTCCGCGTAGCATAGTTCCCAGTCGCATTTTTCCCCACTAGAGTTTGTTTTCTCATAGATATCACCATTCACATTTTTCACCACCTGAATCTTCGAAGTTTTCGATCACATGATATATAGATACTATACTAGCTTTTCGTCGGCCAGCCATGCCGGTATCGTTGCGGGCAAGTCGAGGCATTGGACCTACGTACTGAGAGGTAAGGTTGCTTATATTTTAACTTTGACGTAAGTTTCAAGTTCTGCACAAAACTATAAAGGCACGGTCCTCAATCTCAGTTAAGTTTTTCACCTATGAAACGAAGAATAAATCAAATTATTTTTTATGAAATATTTTGATTTGCTTTGATTTTTTGAAATAGTAATACTACTACATAAATTAAAAGTTGAAATAGATGACATACACTTAAGAAAAAGCGACGAGAACCTCTAGCGTTCAAGACGGGATTCGTACCCGCATCTCCAACTGTACATTCAGTACATTGTAATACTAATCTACATCATGGATAGACATACCATAGGTCTATACAAGTTGACCTGCCAGCCGTGTGCCAGCCTAGTTAGGGGGTGTATGTGTTGCAAAACCAAAGTACCTACCAGTTTTTCGCAATTCGAAGGGTTGATGTAAGTGACTATCAGTTAAAAATAACTTTTTTTTTTTTTTTATGAAATAGGCGGCAAACGAGCAGACGGATTGCCTGGTGTTAAGCAATTACCGTCGCCCATGGGCACTCGCAACACCAGGGGAGTCACAAGCGCGTTGCCGGCCTTTAAGGGGGGTTGGAGCTCTGGGAACCTTACTCACCATCAGGAACACAACACTACATACCTAAAAGGTGGCAATGCTATTATGGCTGTGGTCTTCTGTAAGGAGGAGGTACTTCCCCAGTTGGGCTGCCCCAGATTCAAGCGTGATGGTCAACGCTGTGCCCTACCTCTCATTGTTGGACGTAGTTTAAGGACATACCCGGGTCATAAACATGTCAACTTCTCAAACATGCAATGAAATATTGTTTACATTCCTTATAATAGTTATAATAGACTCGGAAGTACCTATGGTTTTTTGTGCGCGACAACTGAAGGGGACGGAAATGGAATTTCATATAACATTTTTTTCGACGATTATCCATACAGAGACAAAGATGGCGGGTGTCATAGCAACCAGCTGATGTTAATTTTTAATACATTTCGATTTCATTGTTAGTTGTGATTTTGCAAGTTTAATTTTTGGAAGCA
Source organism: Grapholita molesta (assembly GCA_022674325.2). Classification (NCBI taxonomy): domain Eukaryota; kingdom Metazoa; phylum Arthropoda; class Insecta; order Lepidoptera; family Tortricidae; genus Grapholita; species Grapholita molesta. The sequence continues at coordinate 5,345,206 of CP053147.2, forward strand.
TTTTTTTTATTTCATTTTATACATAAGCATTATACTATACAAAAGCATTATACGAGGATTACGAGGCATGTAAACGAGGCGTGAAAACAGATTCCCGGCCTCGTATCACTATCCGGCCTCGCTCGGCCGTATATACCCACTTGGCCGGAAATCCTCATTTTCCGGCCTCTGATGTTTTTTTTATACCACAAAGGTGGCAAAAAGCATGCGGCCCGCTTAATGGTAGGCGGTCACCATAGTCTATGGACGTTTACAATACCGAGGCACCATTCACGTGTTGCCGACCCCGTAAAAACCTCTTTACACCCTTTTTGAAGAACCCCATACTGTAGTCCTTTGGGATGACCTCCGCGGGAAGCTCATTCCACAACCTGGAGGAAATTCCTCTGAAACCGTTGGAAACGCGACCATTTTGGTTTTAAAGTATGTGGGTGAACTCACTGTGGGCATCATACCAAACAATTCCTCAGAACAAAGCCCATTGTACAAGCGTAATGTACCTACTATGTATGCCTGCTTGAATGTCTTTTTTTATCGTGCGTATAATTTGACGATGTGTTCAAGTTTTACTACAGCGTCATTAGAAAGATGCTCGAAATATACGAACATCGATGTTCGCGGTACCGGGCCTTTACTGGAGCCTTGGGTAATATACTACGTATACGATACAGCTTGCACCGTGGCTTTGTCGACATATTAAAAGTGCGCCCCGAAATCCCTTAAGTCATAACAGCCGGTCGGCGCTACTGCAAAAAACGATATTCGTAAATTTCGGACGATTGTCAAAATTTATTGCAATAAGTACCTAAAAAAAATGCTCGCATTATACGAACTTCGATGTTCGCATTACCTTTTTTTTTTTTGTTGTCGGAGTGGGGAATGCCTTTACGCATCATCTCCCCTGACCGCGGGGAGGCCATATTGGGAGGTATGTGGGGCTCGCCGCTCTTGTCTCCTCCTCTGAGGAGAGGAGATTGGCCCTACCCACTAAACCCCACTCCGGCGTTTCATCCTCTTAGCCGTTTGCGAGGGCGCCATAGGATCGCGAACATTCTACACTGGCGCCCTCCGGCGGCCCCAGGTTAGCGCCAGGGCATCCGCACAAAGGAGGGAGAGATCAGAAACGCTTGATCTCCCCCCCGACGGCATGTAGGGCCGTGCAGTGCGGGTCCCGTACCCGCTGGCCCAACTAAAGGTCTTGGCGAACGAACGCTCGTCGTCTACGACCCTGCCGCCTGCGTCGGAGAGGCAGCGCGTCCACGTCCGCTTCTCGCACTCTCTCCGCTGCCTCCTTCTGTGACATAACCTCTTCACAGAAGGATGCAACGGCCTTCCAATTCCTCTCACTGCACAACATTGCCACTATTATGTTGTGCAGAGAGAGGTCTACCACTCCCGTAGCCGCCGAGAGGGCCGCCCGTTCCACAGCCCAGCGACTACACATTTCCAATGTGTGCTGGGCCGTATCATCCGCCGCACCGCACTCGTGGCACCGGGGCCCCGGCTCCCTCTTTATTCTGTGTAGGTAGTGTCCAAAGCAGCCATGTCCGGACACCACCTGCGTCAATCTAAATGTCAGGGCTCACTTCTTGCGTGTCACCCACTCATTCATCACTGGGAGGATGGCCTCTATGGTTCGAGTTCCGTAGAGGCCAGCCTCCAGGGCGTCCCTCCACTTGCTCTTTAGGCGCTCCACGGCTGCTCGCGCCACCCCCTCCGCTTCTTCTCCATCGGGGTACTCCCCCTGCCTCCTAGCCTCCGCCCTCTGATGGTACCTCTCGGCCATTACCACCGCATCCAGCTCCCAGGGCGGAGTACCGGCAAGAAGGCAGGCCGCAGCATGGGAAGTAGTTCGACTATAAGCCCTCGTCATCCTCTGAGTCACGACCCTCTGCGGGCGAAGAAGAAGGGCCTTCGCGCGCTCCGTCAGTCGTCCGGCCCATATTGGCGCCCCGTACAGTGCCATACTTCGGACGACTCCCGCGTAAAGCCGCCTGCATGGGGCATTCCCTTGTTAAAAATTCTAGAGGAGATCTTGCAGATAAATGTAATTATAGGCCAATTTCCTTGGCCACTGTTACTGCAAAGGTACTTGATAGGCTACTCGACACGGTTTTGAGCTTGCATGTCAAATTACACGATGCGCAATTTGGTTTTCGTGAAGGGCTATGTACAGAAAGCGCAATATGAGCCTTAAAGCATACAGTGAGCTATTATGTCAAGAGAAACACGCCTATTTATGCCTGTTTCTTAGATCTTTCTAAAGCTTTCGATACCGTATCGTATGATAAATTGTGGTCAAAGTTAAAGGAGACAGGCATAAATTCGGCTCTGACAGGAATCTTGTCACACTGGTACAGCAATCAGATCAACATGGTAAAATGGGATAAAGAATATTCTGATCCGTATGTGCTGAAGTCTGGAGTGAGACAGGGGGGGCTGACCTCGCCTAGGTTATTTAATTTGTATATCAATGATCTGATTGAGGAGCTCAGCAGTATCCATGCCGGTTGTAGAATTGACAATATTTGTGTAAACAATATTAGTTATGCGGACGACATGGTGCTGCTGAGCCCATCAGTATCGGGGCTAAAAAAGTTAATAAATACCTGCGAGATATATGCACAACAACACGGTTTAAAGTACAACGCTCTCAAGAGTGAATTTATGGTATTTAGAGGTAACATTAAGTGTCCAGCGTACTCGCCTAAAATAATGCTAAACGGAGTACCTTTGAATCGTGTCACTCAATTCAAATACTTAGGTCATATTGTGACTGAAGATATGAAAGACGATCTCGATATCGAGCGGGAGCGCAGGGCGTTGTCGGTCCGTGGCGGGATGCTGGCGCACAGGTTTGCACGCTGTAGTGCTCAAGTGAAGCTGACTCAATTTAGAGCTTATTGTCAAAGTTTCTACACGTGCAGCCTGTGGGCTTCTTTCAGACTAAAGTCCTACAATACCCTGCGTATCCAATACAATAACGTTTTCAGGATGGTGTTTGGGTTGCCACGCTATTGCAGTGCCTCTGGCATGTTTGCTGATGCTAGCGTAGAGGACTTCTATGCTATAGTGCGTAAGAAAACGGCATCTTTGGTAATGCGTATGAGGGGCAGCTCAAACAGCATTCTCAAAATGATAGCAGAAAGATGGGACTCGGATATCCTTCGGCGATATATCGACCTTCATATCTTGCGACCTAAAAATAAGTAGTTTAGTTTGGTTTTAAGTATAATTTAATATTAGTTTAGTAATGTAGTTTTAAGTGTTTTGTAACTAATAACTCTGTATGGATCATCGAAATCTGAGAATAAATAATTTTTATTTTTATTTTTATTTTATATTCGGCCCTCCTAAATTGGGTAACAACCGGCCCAGAGCCGAAGCCGCGCCCACGATACGAGGAGTGAGTCTCTTGAAGTGTTCCTCAAAGGTCCACTTTCTGTCCAGGACAAGACCCAAATATTTGATGTGGGGCTTGACCTGGACAGGTTCACCCTCCACCCTCACCGCAGTGTCCGCTCTCAGCCTACCCCAACCTCTTCGGCCACCAATGACCACAGCCTCAGTTTTCGGCAAGGCGACACGAAGTCCAAGGAGACCTATGCGCTGTACAGTGAGCTCAGTTGCCACCGCCGCATGTTCGCATTACCTGCCAGACCAGCGGTGGTGCCCCTGACTGTTCTTTGTTCTTTATTACATCCCATTCCAGCCCAAATCACCCAAATGTTAAAATGTATTGCGTACCTACAAGGAATTTTTAATATATCATATTACTATATCTATGACCACATGGCGCCACAGATTAATAATATGTAGCAGCGCGCACACAACATACAAGCCGCGCTGGCTGAGCGCGATGTGGATTTGTTTCTCCGAGAAAGAATGAATAGAGTACGCTGTCTGCCTCCGCGTGCGCAAAGGGACAAAAATTTATACAGATCACAATTTGACCTTAAAATCTGCAATCACAATATTGGGCACATTAAGATTTTGTGCTGTTTTGTGCAGATTTCGCGGGTAAAAGTAAAGCAACTAAATTTAGTATTATGCATTATTTTATATGATAATGCCTTTTCACACAAAATTGTACGATACAATTAATTAAATAAAAGATAATGAGAAAACTGTAAATTTGGTACTTACCCGTGAGGGGTTTGACGTCGACATTTTGTCTGTAAACGCTTTTGCAGCTCAAAATGTACCAACTCGCACCAACAAAAATATAAGATGAAATTTACTTCCATAGAAAACGCAAGTAACACCAATGCATTTGAAATAAAATTCCACCTGATGATTAGGAACGCTGCTAAAGGGTTCAAAACGTCGGGATGAAGTTTAAATTAGTATACGCGATATAATCAGTTTCAGTTGTTTTATTTCATGAGTACCTAATTATCGCGGGAACCGAAGATAATATTATACCAATGCATTTGTTTATATTTTATCTTTTTGTGTGCTAAAATATGTGAGACTATGACAAGGACGGACAAAAATAGCGACACCTCTGCCATACCTATGGAAAGTTACATAAGAGTCATAAGACCATCCCTTTTGATCGTGGTATTTTAATTAGCACGGCTAGTTAAATTATGTATCTTTTCCATACTTATTGGGATTGGATATTTATTAGTGTGGATTATTATTAGTTATTACCATAACACGTCCATGGCTAGATAATACTAAGTCCGTGTAGGCAACGTCGGAATCACGCTGAATCACGCTTTCACTGTTACATCATGGTTACATCTAACCATATAACCATTATAGCTAACCATAGATATAATAAATATGAAATATATTAAAAATTCCTTGGAGCTAGATTTAGCGCGGAGAGCTTAGTGCTGATAGTTTGTTGAGAGTGCACTCCAGAAATAACTAGGAATTATTCCGCCTAGTTATGTCAAATTGTAACAATTCACTATAGTTTTGCTTTACAATACAGGTCACTCTTTATAGCTAAAATGTTAGCTTATTCTGTATTCATTACCGCAACTTCGTTTGAAAACACAAGAAACTCCAATTGTATTTGTTTGTATATACTCCACACTCCAACTTTGACAGATGGGTTGTGTTTGAAGGGCAACAAAAATATGTGAGACTATAACAAGGACGGACGAAAATAGCGACACCTCTGCCATACCTATGGAAAGTTACATAAGAGTCATAAGACCATCCCTTTTGATCGTGGTATTTTAATTAGCGCGCCTAGTTAAATTATGACTGAGTTGACATATGGACAGCTCAGTCCAGCAATAATGAATCGGTTCGACCGTGAGCGTGTTCAAAGCAAGGAATTTTTAATATATCTTGTGAAAAATGCCAATAAGTGAAATGTGCTATGTATCGAACTTCTATAATAATATTTTCATAACTCTGACTAATTGATACAGGCAGTTCACGTAGTAAATTAAACATGCATCTAGTTTTGTCTTAAAATACAAATTGGGCAGATTGAGTGATATTATGTAGTGCGTGGTCTCTACACCGATCTAGTACATAAGAACACTATTGTATTTAATGGAATTTTCCTAACTTCTAAAATTAACGTGGTCACCCTGTAGAAAGAGACAAAGGTCTGCGTGGTAGCTATCTCACTAGGCTCGCTTTTTTCGGGCTAGTACTCGATCTAGTTATATTACTTATCTATGGTTCAAAGTGCTTAAAACGCGAATCGGACCACGGCAATAATGGCGGGCACGTCTCGCACGGCACGTCAAATACGTCAATCACGTCAGTCACGTCTTTGTCAATACAAGCATCAAGTCACGTCAAGCAAATGTTATCTAAGTCTTTTCATGTGGTTATTGGTTAAAATGTTAAAAACTACGTAAATGTGATCAAGCGCTAGGCTAAATACATTTTTTGTGATAATTTAATAAATGTAGTAGCGACATCCAGATAACTTCAGGTAACTAAAGTTTACAAGTTTCAATCATATTTAAATGAACATTTAGGACCATAATAATTTTTATTTATTTTCAAGAAAGAATTAGAAGTTGTATATAAATACTTGAAAGGACCTATGTAGATGCGAATCGAGTAAGACGTAGTAAACCAGTTTGAACATGCGTAATTGCGTAGATATTTGATAACATAACATAGGATTCTAGGTAACCGCGCAGAGCACATTACCACAAACATAGAACTTCGAGAATGTACTATTTGCAACTATGTTGCTTATTACAGCGTAGATGGAGAAATTTCAGTCCAAATCTTAGCATTAGGCCCTTTTAGTCTACTAAAAAATTAAGTATTGTTTTGTTTTGTATGAAGCACAAACTACGTTGTTATTTATGTCACACTACCGACCCGCCCGGCTTTGCACGGGTGCAATGCTGATATTAGTATTTTCTCCACTATTTAATGGATGTTATCTATATATATAAATGTGAAAGTCCTGACTGACTGACTGATCAACCCACAGCCCAAACTGCTTAACCTAGATGGCTGATTTTTTCACAATAGGTAGTTTATATACCGTAAGCACCTTCTAAGAAGGGATTTTTGGAAATTCTAAAATAAAATAAAAAATATTAAAAGTAAAATTTTAAGGTAGAAACTTGAAATTTTGTGTAAATACTCCTTATTTGAATACAAGAAAAGTAATTTCTGCATTTTTTGAAATTCATCCTTTAGAGAATAAAACTTAAAATAAAAAGGCCCATGTTTGGGTGGTTCAAAGATCAAGTATCAAAATGTTGTATACATAGAATTTTTTTTTCGTTTTTAGTCCAATACACTGGTCGATAATTTGATAACTGCGTAACGTTTTATGAAACAGTACTTCATGATTATGCAATCCTTACAATGACTCATTGATATATTTAGCATTCTCTAATTTCCTCTTAGTAAGGTTTAATGGCGATGGCTTGTATTAAACCATATATATATAAATATTGTTTAGTCAGCACCATATAGTTAGTTGCAGTCAGTATAGACAAACCAGGTATCAGTCTTGTATTTTGAGGATGAATGAAATGAGGATGCTTAATTTTTTTTTAATATTTCAAATTTGTTATTTTCATTTTGTTAAGCTTTTTTCTTAGTTGTGAGAAGCACCACCTACAATCTTTTCTGTTTTGCCCTAAAGTTAACTGGTAGAGAATGCCAGATGGCATGAAGTTCGCCTTTCGTGCATTAAATTAAAATAAATTGAAAGGTTGAGTTGTGTTTATATTATTGATTTTATTGACAAATATTATGCATATTTTCCAATGTTTGCACATAGCCGGAGTAAATAAAAAAATGATCTTCAGACAAACAGACAGACAACAAAGTGATCCTATAAGGGTTCCATTTTTGTTATACGGAACCCTAAAAATTAAGCAACGCGCTTGTGACTCCCCTGGTGGGTGACGGTATTTGTTTACCATCAAACAATCCGCCTGTACATTTGCTGCCTTGATCATAAAATAATGCTAACTGTTTTATCCTAGAAGTAACTGCAATTTTTAGCAGATATTTGGTTTAGACCCGGCAATAGATTTAGTTAAGAGGAATTTGATTTTATATTTTATAGACAAATTTTATGCATATTTGGATTCTTTCCAATGGTTGCGCATAGCCCGAGTAAATAAAAAAAAAATAAAGCAACGCGATTGTGACTCCCCTGGTGTGGCCCATGGGCAACGGTTACTATCAGACAATCAGCCTACAATTTTTAGCAGATATTTGGTTTAGACCCGGCAATAGATTTAGTTAAGAGGAATTTGAGTAATTATTTCATAACACACTTTAAAAAAAGAATTTTAATCTTTATTATAAATATGAACATACGTAAAAAAATATATTTGAATTCAATCAAAGCATATATAGGTACACACAATTCATCTTAATATATCAGATAGCCACAGCTTATCTCCATATGAAGTAGCTTATATTTATAAACATTTTATCATAAGTCTAATCTTACACATATAGAGTTACACTATATGCTAATCTAGACGGAATTATGACTGGGGAACGCATCCGCGAGCGCCAGTAAGGGACAGTCAAGTGTTAAAATACGTTCACTGCCAAAGTTTCAAAAATATGTACCGAGCAACTCTATTGTACAGTAGTTTGTGACATTATCTAGCAAAAGGGACCTTATTGTCGATGGCGCTTACGTCGAACCGCGTTGCGTTTGTATTGCGGCATCTTGAACAACGGCGTAAGCGCCATCGACAATAAGGTCCCTTATCATAGATTATGGCACAATTAGGTTGTAGGACGTATTTATGAAAGGATTCTTTCGGTACGTATTTTTGCACTTGACTGGATAATTATATTTTGGCTTTTGATATTTACGTTCTCCTGGGTCACCTATCAAACCACAGTTTAATAAATAAATTAATATTTCGGGACGATCTTACATAAATCGATCTAGTCCTACGGTAACCTCAGTGAGGCTTGTGTTGTAGGTACTAGAAGACTATATATATAATAAATAGATACATATAAATACTTAAATAGATAGAAAACACTTATGACTCAGGAATAAATATCTGTGTTCATCACACAAATAAATGCCCTTACTGGGATTTGAACCCAGGACCATCGGATCAAAGACAGGGTCACTACCCACTAGGCCAAACTTTTAATTATATTATTTAATATTTGTTTTATTTAATAACTAGCTGTGTTACCCGCGGTTTATTAAGGAAAAAACGTAGACTATGTGTTAATCCAGGGTGTCGGCTAACTCGATACCAAATTTCATTAAAATCGCTCCAGCCGTTTAGACGTGAACAAACATACACACTCACAAACTTTCGCCTTCATAATATTATTAGTGTAGATGAATTACGTCATTACCTGCATCAGGGCTTCCCTTTTTTTTTATTCGACACCCTAGGGCGCCCTCCGTTTATTCCCGAGTTTCGCGACTCCCCCTCTAGCCTTAAACTAAGGCTGATATCACACTTGCGATTTGCGAGCGAGTTTTGTATGGAGGCGAATACGCAGCGAGTTCGCCGCGTACGATTTTTGTATAGAAATCGCTTGCAAATCGCCCAAGTGTGATAACGCCGTAAAAGTTTGCTTTCATCTCGAAACCATGAAAGTTACGGACATTATTCGTGCTGCGGCAAGCATTTTGCGCTTCTTTACTAGACCATTCCCCCAACCGCAGTCAACAACCACACCCTCTGCCCATGGCGCCCCGTTGCGACGCACAGTTTGGGAAGCCCTAACCTACAGTTGCGAGTTCGGCAAGCGTACCCAAATATTAACTTAGATACAGTTTATTGTTGAGCTAGTTACGGTTCGAGCAATTTTCTATTGTTTAATAATTACTAAGTATATGAAATGCCCAAAATAAAGTAAACCCTTAACTTAACAATAAAAGTCTATAACCGTATGTACAGCAGCAGAAGTGGCTAAGCGGTGGAGGTGTTCAAAATGAGGCCAATACATCTCTGTTGTCAAGAGAATAAGAGCGCGTGTAGGTAATTTTTAACGCTTAGACACTTGCTGCTGACTGTACCAGTGCCGGCGTATCAATTTTTTTCTTAGGCTACACAGAACCGATATTTTTTAGCCTTCTTGAGCCCAGGGAAAACCGTTAAACTGCAGTAAAGTTAGTCAAGCCGGCGGGAATCGGCTTGTATAAACGCGCCGCCACTGGTATGCACAGTCGCCATCAGATATATCGGAGCTGTGGAGGTGGTCATAAATATCGGAACAACGCCTCTATTGTCAAGGCGGTAAATTGCATGTTTAGATATTAGTTACCACCTCGACAGCTCCGATATATCTGATGGCAACTGTACGTAACGCACACATAATTAGTAATGTACCTAATGTACTGAATTAGCATATGACATTGTGATTCATAGATACTAGGTAATAAATACTAACTACTTTATCGCGACTAATGGTAGGTAGAAGCAAATTAAATGGAAAACCTCGGTATTGTTATGATCAATGGTGACAGACTGAATAGGACATCTTAACGGATGCATAAAAATAAAATAGTCATGTATTACTTACGATACTAGATCTCTTTACTATTATTCTCTTTGATAGTACCAAACAAATGAGCTACAATTGTGTATCACACGTTTAAGTTGGATGGCAATGTAATATTGCAACGTTACATATTATATACGAGTACCTACTTATACATTGCAAGTTAAATAAAAAATGCAGAAACGAGTACTGACTGCCAAGCTATAATATAGATTCAATCCTGAAATTTAGTCGATTGAAACTAAAACTAATTTAATTAGTAGTTGAACGTTCTCACAACTAATTTAATTGCAACTAAATTAATTACAATTAAAAAATGCGATTGATATTTTTAGTCGATTGATTACTTAACTAAAAAAATAGTTGATTAATGCCCATCTCTGATACTAAGTACTTATTAAAATAAATACCTCATTCTCCACACTCGAGTATTTATACTCCTAAGGCCCACGGGCCTACATGTAGTACTAGGTACTTTGAATTTGAATTTTTTGTAATTGGAACACAGTTGAGTTTCATTTGTTTACTTCCTTCAATTTTGACACAAAGGAGATTATACTTTATTCCCTACACTATAAAGAACGAATTCGAGTAGCATTTTACTTGTATGGTGGGGCTAAAGGATATTGATTTATTTTATTAGTGAACCTTAGATGTCCTCGCATAGCGCCCCCTAGAGTGAGACGTAAGATGATCCCTTACACTCGGTCACGATGTGCCATCATCAGTGTAAGGGACGCAGCTATACGACGGAACGAGGACGCAATATCGTTTTCTCTCTAACGCATACATACATTTCAGCCGTATGCAGTCCACTGCTGGACATAGGCCTCCCATAAATATGACTTGTATCATCTTGGGGGTAGTTGCCATAGTCGCCACGCTTGTCAGGCGGGTTGGCGACCGCAGTAGCAGTAGATTGGGTTTCGACGGACGCTGCTGCCCGTCCGTAGGATTTTTCCCTTTGTCGCCTCTTACGACACCCGCGGGAGATGGGGTTTTGCGATTCTAGTCAGCCGGCATCACACGGCAAACGCATAGCTGTCCTTATGGCATTGGAAATAAGTTTAAAATGTTGAAATGGAAATTATTATAACTCTGGTGCTTAACAAATGACGTGTGAAGTGCGTTATCGTATTGACCGGAAGTGGTATGCGGTTGTTGTATGAAATGGGGTTCAATTTAAAAAGGTAACAAGTAAGATACAGCTTGTATGAAACATGTGACATTTTCCACTAGGACCACAAATAACTAAATGCGTATTAGTTTAAGGATATATTTCTGTTATTGTCATTATTCATTAGGTATGTGCCCTTATTTAGATATAATACACGTTTGTATTATATGATGTGCAGAGCCCGGAAAATCCATAGCAAAACAAAAGCTGTCGCAATCAAACTAGTGATAGAAACGTTTATTTATCGATATCGACTAAGTTTGTCTAAAAAAAATCATACCGATATGTTTAGGTAGGGGCGATTAGTCCAAAACCGGGTATGGGGGTAAAACCGGGACATGGCTGTTTATTTACTTATACAGTTTCAAATTTATCCGCTCTCGAGTCACTGCTGTCAGCCATCTTGGTTAGTTTGTCAACAAAAGTTAAAAGGCGTGTGTGCCGGCGTATTAAAATAAATCCAGAAAGTAGTTTTTAAGGGTATTTTATATAATATTCCATAAAAATCGTAATCATACCAATGATTTATATCTTGAGTACAATTAGTATTTTTTATGCTATTAGGCATATATTAAAGTTTAATAAACAATGTTTCGATTGTTACTGCATCATGATTTTAGGTTAGTACATTTTTTAATCTCGTATGTCTGTTTGGGTCAAAACCGTACGGGTTAATACCGGTTAGTACACGGTAGTACCCGGTTTTGTACAAGTGTCTTTTTTTGTGTAATGTGTTTTTACAACTTAATTTTATTTAAATTATTGTTAATGTTCTAAAGAAAATGGCTCGAAATTATAAAATAACAACAAACCGAGGCCAGTTATCATTGCTAAGGGACAAAACCGGGTATGGATGCTTGTCCAAAACCGTAACTCGGGCAATACCGTAAAATATAAACATTTAAAAGTTGATTGTTTTTTCTTCTTGTGTTAATGAAAATAGTGATCTCACCTAATAAATATGTTGTTAATGAGGTAAATTAAAAAGAGAATAATATAGATCGTTGATTTTACTAAAAACCTAAAAAATATCGAACACTTTCCTTAACGTCCCGATTTTACCCCACTTTCCCCTACATTATTTTTTAATCATTTACGCCAAACGCAAAAGAAGTGGTAAGTTAAGGGTTTGTTTTGTTTGTGTTATTTTATCTGAAACGCAACGTAACTTATATTATCAACGTAACTTATATTTCATGTTAAGTAATAACCCTTCCCTTTTGGCTTGGCCGTAGTCGGGTGACAAAGATGTACCTAATCAACCTCATCAAAAAAAAACACAATTATTATTCCGTAAGACGTCGATGAACGCGATATCGATAAAAAAATGTTTCTAACACTAGTTTGCTTGCGACAGTCTTTTGTTTTGCTATGGATTTTCCGGGCTCTGGTGATGTGTGACATTATTTGTATGTGTTTGATAGTGATTGAATTTCTTGTTGATAAATGAATATTTTTGCCACATATACGGTAAAGGAATATAATTTCCAACCCATTTAGTACCTTGTCATATTAACAACCAATACAAAAGCCAATAGAGATTTCCTCAAACATTCACTATGACAAGGTACCAAATGGATCGGAAATTAAATTCCTTGACTGTACACGAATCGATCTAGTAAGCACTATACGGCTTGTTTGGTTGTGACATCGATATGTATATAATAAATACATAAGTCTGACGACACGTTTGGCCTAGTGGGTAGTGACACTGCATATGAAGCCGACGGTTCTGGGCTCAAATCCCAGTAAGGTTATTTATTTGTGTGATGAGCACAGATATTTGTTCCTGAGTCATGAGTGTTTTGTATATTATATATATCGTTGTCTGAGTACCCATAACACAAGCTTTCTTGAGCTTACCGTGGGGCTCATGTCAATTCGTGTAAGAATGTCTTATAAATCTTATAATATTTATTTATAAGTACAGAAATTAACGCCCACAATCAAAGATCTAATATTTGTGATAAACGCAATAAAGTTGTCCTGGATTCGAACCCAGAACCAGTCTTCATAGACAGGGCCACTATCCACTAGGCCACACTTGTCAGAAACTCATCATAAATGAAAGATATAAAAAAGGCACATTTTTAACCTCACTTTGGAAACAAGCTTTTGCCACGGCTCGTAGGAGCCTGGGCTCCGCTTGGCAACTAATGCCAAGATTTGGCGTAGGCACTAGTTTCATGAAAGGGACTGCCATCTGAGGGTAAACTAGAACTTATTCGGATTATCCCGGTTACCTCGCGATGTTTTCCTTCACCGAAAAGCGACTGGTAAATAATAAAATGATATTTCGTACATAAGTTCCGAAAAACTCATTGTTTTGAGCCAGGGTTTGAACCTGAATTGCAAGTCGCATGCGCCTACCGCTAGGCAACCAGCGCTTCATCGCTATTATGACTATAATATAAATATTTAAATATGATGTATTGTCTTGTTTGTCCTCAGATCTAGATGGGTGCCTCGATCGACGTGACGCCGTGTGCCAAGGGCTCCGTGGCGAGCCAGGTCGTTGTGAATGCCTTTGGCATTGTCCAAGGCCTGAGCCAACTAGTCAACTTACCAAAACCCCCGACCGAAGCTATCCGAACGCTTCTGTCCAGCGTCCAATTTGAGCCAACAGAACATTCAGAATCATCGGCTAGGAAGCGTATTGACATACTGCGTAGGGCAGGTAAGAAAAAAGAAAATAAAGGCGGAGAAAACAAAAAGTACAAATGTGAGTTTTGCTCCCGTGCATACACCTACAAATCGAACTTGTTGAGACATGTTAGGAACGACCATCCAGCTAAACGTAAAAAAATTCTGCACATCGAAGTTTTTGAATGCGAAGAGTGCGATTTTGTGGGCTCTTCTCAAAAGGAACTGAAGTCCCATTTAGAAAGTCATGGCGCTTCCACAGAAACAACGAAATCTCGGAGATACAAATGCGCATTCTGCAATAAGTCACTCGCAAGCATATATTACCATTACGCCTCTAAACACAGCATAGAATATCCTGAACAGATTATGTTCATAAGCGGAAATGTCCTCGTCCATTCATCCATAAACCCGGATGGAGGGAAGGCGCCATGGTTTTTAAGAGAAAAGGAAAAAATGAGTCGGTACACTGACGTCACTTGTAGATTATGTGAAGCGGAAACGAGATTCGATAATAAAGATAAATTGTGGGACCATTATTTGACGGACCATTCGGTGGATCCGGAGATGGCAGATAACTTAAAATGTGTGTTCAGGGCAGAGAAAGGCGCTCATTTGATCGATCTGCCTGCCTCGCACACACTTAAGCGCAGGCAATCCAATATCTTAACTCTGGTTAAACAAAAAGTGTCTCGCATGGAAGATAATGGACATAGCAGCAAAGTTGATCCGAAAAACACGTTTGGGTATCAAGTGGGAAAAAAACCTGAATCAAGTAATGCTTCTGATAATAAAAAAAGGGACCAAACTGTCTCGAAAAGTGATAAAAATCCTAAATTAGACAAGGCAAAGTGTGAGAAATACAAATGTTGTTTCTGTAACAAAGATGTAGCAGGGATTTACAAACATTACGGGAATGTGCACAAAATTGAATATCCTGAGGAAATTCTGCTTGAATACGGTAACGCGCTTTTGCGTACCGGTATTGATACCGGCGGGGGTCAGGCACAGTGGTTTACGAAGCAAAGAGAGCAAGCAGAGAATAAATACTCGTCGTGCGTCTGCAGGTTATGTGATGCTGATTTTTCCGGAACAGACGTAAGCCTGGAAGATCATTATATAAGACTACATAAAATTGATCAAAATGTGTTGAAAAGCCTGAACAATCTTAGATGTCTCTTCAGAGCGGAGAAGGGATCGCATTTGGTTGACATGCCTGCCAGCGGACCCACGCGAAGGGTTTCTACCCAAGCTAAATCTCGCCCGGTCAACTCTAAACGCGATTCTGGAGTTAACGAGGAAAATGATAAAGCAAACGATAATGAGCAAGATATGGTCGGATTGATAATTTACCAATGCGCGGAGTGCGGTGTGGCGGCGACGACGTGCGACGCATCCATAGAGCATGCCCAGCTCCATCACTTCGCAGAATACAAGCCCATACCACAAACCTGCGGCATCTGCAAGTTCTCCTTCGAAGCTCAGTGCTTTGCCGACCACTCTTCGAACCACCTGAATAACAACGAGTACAGAACAGTAAAGTTTGACCCATCCAAATTACTGGATAAGTGGTCGGTCATGTTTCAAGGCTTGTCCGAAAACCATGCGGACCGAATTAAGTCCTCTAGCACCTATCAGCACACGAGGAGAGTCAAGATGAACTCGAGTTCAGGTTCAGGAATACCGTTGTATCAGTGCGCCAGGTGTGGGCTGCACGTCCGCCCGAAGGATGTGGAAGGACACTGCTTCAATTATAACTGCATCGAAAATCAGGCCCCGGGCCACTTCTGCTCCGATTGCGACATATATTTCTACACGTCCGCGGCTCTTACTGAACATGAAAAAGATCATAAAAAATATGATGACATTTTTTTTAGAACAGTCACCTTTAACTGTAAAGAGGATAGACCTATAAACAGAGCTTTGCAAAATTTCCAAAATAATTCAAGTCTGTTGAAGCAAGCTTCCCGAGGAAAAGCTTCAGGGGCAGAAAAACCACAGACAAATAGAGAAGGAATTCAAATTCTTGAAGATAAAGTAGTGAGTGTGTTTTGTGGTGAATGTAAACAGTGGGTGTATTCTGATATCGAGAATCATAAAGCCACACACAAATATGAAAACGTAGAAGTTAACAAGTATAACACACAATGTGGCGAGGAAGTTCAGAAGTTGGATAAAGTGACTCAACAACGAAATAGTGTAGAATCCAATGATAAAGAAAATCATAATTCTGTTGAGAATTTGCCTCTCACTGATGCGCCCAAGACATCTAACGTGGAAGGAACAGTAGAGCTATGGAACAGTGACAATGACTCCTGCAACAGCCTTTTGCTTCCAGTCTCTTCCATCGAAGTACCTGTAGAAATTCACGTAGAAAAAGAATGTAAAGATGACACTCAAAATGAAAATGACGCACATAATATACAGAATACGGCTAACCCTAATATTTTTGATGAGTTTAGTGAAGAAATGACAAATGATTTCAAACGCGACGTACAACATCTTGGACTCGAGCTGTTCGGCATGACTTATATACCAGATGAAAACTTAGATAACAAAGATTTACTAGAACCAAAGACTGAAGTAACAGAAGCGATTGAAACAAATAATAATGACTCTAGCCAGAATGAGGATAAAAATATAGTCGAAAAGGAAAATACTCTCGTTAATGCAACTGATTGTCATACCAAATCAAAAGTAAAAGATGCTATTGATATTATAGAAATAAATGATGATAGCGATGATGAAATAGTATTTGATTCAAATGGAAATTCAAAACCAGCCTCTAGGCTATCTTCAAGGGCCATATTAAGTAGGATGTTGTCAAGTCAGGAATAAAATGACACCGGAGCAAAATGACAATGACAGAAGACAGAAATAAGAAAACGGGGAGTTACCAAATATACTATCCACTACTTGCACTATTGTTCCGCTAAATATGGCCGTGTGCGGAAGAGATAACATTATTCCAACGATTTATGACCCGACAGGATAAGATAAATAATTTGGATAGAATTGATGTGAAATAGTAGATTGTTTGACAAGGGGCTAAAGTAGGCCATAGTACCACGAGATGGTTATTTTCCCTAACGAAGTGAGGGAAAATTGTTCGAGGGGTAATATGGCGTTTAGACCCGAGTTATGCATACTAGTTTTCACTTCGATTGCGAGAAAATAAGATAAAATAACATTTCAACCATTAACAAATACAATTTTATTCGACCGCAATGAATTCTGAGTCAAAAATGTTTAATTTGGCAGTCTTTGTATTTTTTTCACTGCTTTGATACAGATAGGATATATCTACGCCGTGAATAAATGCCATAGACAACGTATAATTGGTGCTTCAAAGAGTTTGCCAACGATTTAAACTTTTTTTAATGCTTGTGAAGTAGGAACTAAAAAGCACCTAATGCTTTGACAATTTGATTGCGTTTCCTCATTGGTCGATTTTAATATTGTGGTATTGTCTGATTGGTTGATACTTTATACAAAGTTTTTTTTAATGATTTCACATTTTTACACGGTATTCACACCAAAAAAGAATCTAGAGTTGCGATTAACTTCGATATGTGTCGTGATTGGTGGATTTAATAAGATGAAGTGTTCTGGTTGGTCAATTTAAAACGTTTTGTATATCACAAATATGTATACATATTTTCCCAAGAGGCTAAATGTATTACTTTAGTCCGCCTAGGCAAGCATGATATGACACACTTTTAGAGCATGAGAAGTGAAAAATTATGAGATGAAACTGTGATTGACTTCTGTGATTGGAACCGAGTGGCTTAAAGTGGCATATTTTTACTTAGATATTTAAATGTTTTAAATGTTATGTCAGTTATATGTATAGTACATGTCAACCGTACAAAGCTAAAGTTACTAAATGATACGACTTCTATTTAGAAAATTACCAAAATTTGCACCAAAGACGCTGTATATACAGGGTTCTGCAACTGCAATTTTTTTATGATAAATTAGGCGATGTTAACTGCAACGCACCACGCTTCATGATGCGTCTTTTCTGTGTTGAACTGTGCATTTTTTATACAGGATGTAATTTTTTTCATGACACAAAATATGTTTTTCTAACTCCATAAACAGTACCGAAAGTCTATAAAAATTTGGTAACAAAAAAGGAAAGTTCCATACAAATTTTATGGGACATTTTGGGAAATATGGTAGATCTTGCTCAGCATCATTTGCTCTATCAGTCTACCG
Organism: Grapholita molesta; assembly: GCA_022674325.2. Classification (NCBI taxonomy): domain Eukaryota; kingdom Metazoa; phylum Arthropoda; class Insecta; order Lepidoptera; family Tortricidae; genus Grapholita; species Grapholita molesta. The sequence goes on from CP053147.2 coordinate 5,363,201, forward strand.
CTTTTAATCAAAATCGAAGACGTGATCCAAATGTACAAACTTTTTGAGAAATGATCGGCTACTCTCGCTGAAATCAGAAAAAATATAAAAAAATATATTTTTTGGCATTTGTTTTACTCTTCAGAGCTATCTCTGGATATTATAACGGTTTATTAGGCTAAGTATTTAAATTAGTAATTAGAATATATATCGACAGTGGAAATTTCAAATGTCGTAAGTCGCATATAAAAGTATGTCCCTTACGACATTTGAAATTTGCACCGTCGATATTTATACATACTTTTTTGTAATAAGGTTGCATCCCTCACTTCGAGTTCATCCGTTGTAACTGTGTAGCACTTTTGATGTTAATTGCATTTTGTAATTCACATATTTTTTATTGGTTTTAATTTAAAACAATAAATAATAAGAAAGCTTTTACTTATATAAAGTACATCTTTTTCGTTAAAATATATTGACATTTGTTTATTACTAGGTAAAAGATTATATTTTTTAAAATATGCTATTTTTCTAATTATGTATACTTGTAAGGTAATTTTTTTTACTAAGTTTTAAAGTTAAGTTTTAATAATATGCACTGCAATATGCAATATTATTAGGTAGCAATAAGTTACGAAAAAAATAAATCATCTGTTGTACGGTATTGCTATTATAGGGTGATGGCACCAATGTTGGACACTTTAAACTGTCAGGCACCAAAGACGGACACTTAGTTCTTACAATCGTATTATGATAACTACAAGTACTTAACTAGTTACAGTATAAAATCTAAATAAGGCCCCTGAGGCATTGTACCAAGGATGCTAAGGCGGCATTTCCTCGTTGTATCGCAATGATGATAGTCCAGTTCTTAATTCAAAAACCATATATAAATTGAATATTTCCCAACAAATGCACAACACTTGCCTCCTTTGAAATAAGCACTAATGTTCATGATTGGTTCCTTGTCCATTACTGGCACTGTCACTCTATCGTGTGATGAATTGTGTCTTGGAATTGGTCGTTTTGGTGTATTTTGTCCTTCTTTAGCATACGTGTGTATCAGCTCTCTATCCTATACTTTCTTTGAGAGGCTGTTTCAACAAAACCATTTTGTCCTCGTAACGCCCAGTGTGCATTACAATGTACACTCCCTTTCAAAGGAGTTGAAATCTTTTATAAAAGTAAATAGGGTGGAATTTCTTTTGTTTCATTAGTTTTCGTACAAAAAATTCAACCCAATTCACTGCATAGTAAGGTTGGTTTTAACTATTAAATATTTTAGTATGGTGGGTGTTACGAGGTTATTTTTACCAATTATTAACTTTGTAATCGTCTTTTGTGCCATCTTGTGATTGGAAATGTTATTTATATATTAAAGTATATATGTTTACTGTGGTTGTTTTATTTCAGGGACGTCAACCTCAAAAAAATTGCACCTCACTAGCTTGCTTTGATCTCGGACTGACGGACAAAATAACTAGTGTAATATATTACCTATATCGCTTTTAGTCTAGATTGCAAACGGTCTAGAATACAAAATGTCTACAATTATGTATTTATTACGTTAGTTATCTTTTAATGGTCGAAGTCCAAACCGCACAGAAATAGGAGCCCCGCGGTAGTGAGGCTCCGTCGACATCGCTAACGTAAAGATAAAACGACTAAATGTACTTAGATAAATAAAGGTCTAGGTAGGTAAAGGTAGACATTTTGTGTTCTAGACCGTTTGCGATGTAGACTAAAAGCGATATAGGTAATATATTACACTAGTCATTTTGTGTTCTAGATAGTCCGAGACCAACCCAACAATAACACCTCACTGGCTAACCCTTTGAACGCGGACACTCAGCACTTCTTAGTGCTTGAAAATGGAGGCCTATAATGTGTGTAAGTCTAATGCGGGCGAAGAATTAAACCAGTCATAGGATTTACCAGTATAATCATTAACCAAAAGGTTTTTCTTTAATTATACCTATTATACACATGTAATTAATTTTTGTATAATCTCTGAACACTAATGTACTGCAACATTACGCGATATAAGCTTTTGAAACTAACTGTCAACGAGTGTTTAACTCGAGTGTGTTGCATTACATTGCGGGACGATTTTTTTTATTGGATGAAATTTTAATTGTACTTCTAAGCAAAAGTTATCTAAATATTTTTCTTATGTCCTATTCTACCCTCCGTTAAGAGATTCGCCCGTATAAGATTTACACACTGTATATTCCGAAACATGTCGCGCGAGTGACTAAAGAACCGTAATAATCGTTAATTATTTTACTTATGTTCTTTAGTTAATTAAGTCTGGACATAGTGATTTGAAGTTTTTTTTATACCACAAAGGTGGCAATCAAGCATGCAGCCTGCTTGTAGGTAGGCGGTCACCGCAGCCTATGGACGTTTGCAATACCGAGGCATCATTCACGCATTGCCAATCCCGTAAAAACCTCTACACCCTTAGTTATTGCTCATTGTTTATATCACCGACTTTGGTTCGTTTTACGGATTCCGGGGAATATCCATATTGATATAATAATTGAGGTCATTGACACCGTGTGGCAAAAAAAAAACAACAATAGAGTATACAATTTATTTACAATTTATATAAATGCACACAATACAAAAAGTTAGCATAATTTATAAAAGTTACTATTATTTATTTTCCTTACTGTACAGTCAGCAGCATAAGTTGCTAAGCGTTTGAAGTGTTCAAAATGACTTACACGCGCTCTTATTCTGTTGACCTCATTTTGAACACCTCAAATGCTTAGCTACTTCTGCTGCTGACTGTAACACTTATAACAATAATTTGTTTAGTTCTTATTAGTTTCTTTCGGCCTAGTCAGTAGCCTATGAAGCATGAGGCACCGAGTTCGAATCCTGGAAACCGATTTTTGAGTCGGGCACTCGAATTCCAAAAACTTTGAGCTCGTAAATTTTTTTTACAAAGATATTTTTTTCACGTAACGAAAAATATATAGTCGAGTTCGCTCAAGTCGATAATTGTTTTCGTCGGCAGAACCCAGCTTTGTACAAAATTTATTTCTGTATTTTTTTTGTGTACAACTAGCTCCAATGTTATTAAGATGCCCCATCAGTCGAAGTAGAGAAGAGTGAATAGGCTGTTTGCTGCACCCTCGACCTCGTCGACACTTACCATCAGGTGTGACTGAGGTCTAACGCTGGTCAGTCGTGTATGCCGGTAGGCACGCATTAGTGTATCTAGTATCTCGGCGCGTGACGATAAGTTGATAGTATTTTATCACGCGCCGAGTCAGTAAGATTAGGATTGTATAGATGTAGATTAAGAACGTGATATTAAGGAAGCACTGATGTATATATGCACTAGTGAGTAAGGAATAAACGAGTCTAAGTCAACCAGTCAACGGTGTCTTTACTCATTATGCCGCTACCCCTACACGTGTATAAAAAGATAAAATTCCTTGGCAAGGCTTTATGTCTTTTCTTTGAATCTTATGTATTTGAAATATCTTAACACTGTCTTTGAATCGTCTGTATTTGAATTATCTTAACACTGTCTTTGAATCGTCTGTATTGTCTTGCCTGTGAAATGTCTTAAGTGTCTCCTGTGTCTTAAAGCATGTTTCAATGTTATTTATATCTTACAACGTCGGAGTGTTACGATACTACGTTTAAGTAAGCTTAAATCTTGGCAAAGCTTGCCTATTTATTGTCTTAAGAAGACATGTAACCATGCCTGTGAAATGTCTTGAGTGTCTTGTGTCTTAAAACTAGTTTCAGTTTTATTTGTGTCAGTAATGCTCAATCGTACAGCTAGCAATAAGTTTATTAATGTAGTATTTTATTATCTTAGTCTGCTATAAGGCTGTAACAAGGCAAATACTGAAACACACTATTTTATCGACCTAATACACTTGTTACTATCAACCAACAAATATAATAGGGCTGACAGAATGTGTCATTTAATTGATACCATTAAACGACAATATTTTCTTTTATTTTTGCCAAAGCCTATGTATTGTCCTTAAAAGTTTTATATTGTTACGGAGACGTTACCATGCCTGTGAAATGTCTTGAGAGTCTTGTGTCTTAAAACTAGTTTCAGTATTGTTTGTGCCGGTGATTCTCAATTACATATACAGGGTGTAATTGTTTATATGATACAAAATATGTTTTTCTAACTCCAAAAAATAGAAAGCTAAAATCAGACAAAATATTAAAAAAAAAAAAAATTTTGTAATTTATTAAATCTTCAACAACATAGAAAGTTGTTATTAGGTTATTTAAATTAGTATTTTGAATGTTTGACTCATAACAGTCTATAACATTTATTTGTGAGTTATGCCAGTTCGAAAATTTCGTTAAATTTACATTTTAAAAGCTGTATTAACATCATAATGTTCTTTACAAGTAAAAATATACAAAAAATGTATTAAAAAAATAGTTTAATCTTAATCAGTTTAATCTTAATAGCTTTCACTTGCTAGTTGATTATCGAGCACGAAATAGTACATTACGTACCCAGGGCGGTAAAACAAAGAATGGCTCAGATCGCAGGTATTTGTGGCCCAAACCGGAGGTGAGGGTCATAAACAAGCGATCTGAGGCATTTTTTATTACCGCCCGTGGTGCGTACATAGTTTTACGGCTTCATCTTGGTTTAAAGTGAGATTTTCTGTCGTGCCCTAGGGCGGTAAATCCCACTTACCGCCCAGTGTGACGCAAAATATATTTTGTATCATGTAAAAAATTAAAAAAAAAGAGGCTGGCACAATTGGTTTTGGATGAGAAGAGCTGGAAGCAGCCGCCCAACAACGTGACAAGTGGAAAATTCTTCTACGAGCCCTATGTCTCTCATGAGGGATTACAGGATTACATCATCATCATGTTAAAAATTACATGCAATTGCAATTTTTTACATACAGGGTGTATTTTATTACATACAGGTTGTATTTTTTTACATACATGGAGCATTTTTTTACATACATGGAGCATTTTTTTACATACAGGGTGTATTTTTTACATACAGGGTGTATTTTTTTACATACAGGTTGTATTTTTTTACATGACCCTACAATGCCTGTGAAATGTCTTGAGTGTCTGGCAGCTAGTTGCAATGTTGCTTGTGCCTCTTGAGATGGCGGAGCGCGCAGCGGGCGGCGGTCCCCTTGGCGATGCGGTAGTTCCTGCCGACGCCCTTGAAGGCGCCCCGACCAAACACCTCGACACACACGCGCACGCGTCGACCGTCCGCCAGTCGCTCGGGTTTCCTGCCATTTTAATTATAATTTAAACTTGTGTTGAGAATGGAAGAAATATATGAACATATATATACGCAAAGCAAAGACGACCGGTCTGGCCTAGTGGGTGCTGACCCTGCCTATGACGCCGATAGGACCATCGGCTTCGATTTCGATTCCCAGTCAGGGCATTTATTCGTGTGATGAGCACAGATATTTGTTCCTGGGTCATGGGTGTTTTCTATGTATTTAAATATTTACATGTATCTATCTATTACATATATCATCGTTTAGTACCTACAACACAAGCCTTACTGAGCTTACTGTAGGACTAGGTCGATTTGTGTAAGATTGTGCCGAAAAAAAAAGCGGTTTCATTCCAGCCGTATGCAGTCCACTGCTGGACATAGGCCTTCCACAAATATGACTTGTATCATTTTGGGGGTAGTTGCCATAGTCGCCACGCTTGGCAGGTTGTCGACCGCAGCAGCTGTAGATTGGGTTTCGACGGACGCTGCTGCCCGTCCGTAGGATTTCGCCCCCTGTCGCCTCTTACGACACCCGCGGGAGGAGATGGAGTGGTGCTATTCTAGTCAGCCGGCATCAAAAGCGGTTACGGCTGCCTTTACATTTTTACATACATTTCTGCCGTATACATATGTGTATCATCTTGGGGGTAGTTGCAATAGTCGCCAAGCTTGAATACTATATTCACATAAGGTGACGGCACCAGTAATGGACACGGAACCAATCATGAACATTAGTGCTTATTTCAAAGGAGTTAAGTGTTGTGCATTTGTTGGGACATATTCAATTTATAACTTTATGATTTTTGAAATAAGAACTAAGTGTCCATCATTGGTGCCTGTCAGCTAAAAGTGTCCAACATTGGTGCCATTACCGTATTCATCTCACTAGCTCGAAAAGTCAATTTTTTTTTCTTAGCCTATAAGAGTATCCCACTGCTGGGCAAAGGCCTCCCCTCTTTCTCTCCATTTGGTCCTATCCATTGCACTCACTCGCCACTCTTTAAAAAATGTGTCAAGGTCGTCCCGCCATCTTCGTTTTGGTCTTCATCTACCCCGAGACCCGTCCTGTGGGACCCAGTCAGTTGCTAGATACGTCCAGCGCTCTGGGTGCATTCGGTAGACGTGCCCTGCCCAGTCCCACTTTAGCTTGGCGGCCTTCATACCAACATCCACAATGCCGGTATTGGATCGCAGTTCGGTGTTTTTTCTTAACACTTTCAAAATCGGGCTCTACGCGGCGCTACATTTTCGCTACATACGAGTTTCCCTGTGTAATCGGCTACGCCTATGAACGGTGTGCCCGACAGACGGGTTCTTGGTTGCGAAAGTGTTAAGGGATTAAAAAAACATATATGTGACATTATCTATGATAAGGGACCTTGTTGTCGATGGCGGTTACGCCGTTGTTCAAGATGCCGCAATACAAACGCAACGCGGTTCGACGTAAGCGCCATCGACAATAAGGTCAGTTTTGCTAAATAATGCCACATATATCCCCATTTAGCGTGACTTGCAGAAAAGTTTTGTGACGATAATTAAGTATTTTTATACCGTGTGTTGCCTACAACTAGAGCAATAAATTAAAACGTAGATTCTTCTCCTTAAACCATGTAGCTTTCGTTCAACAACTTTTAAAAATTATGTAGTTTGTAGATTTCTTCTTTTTCATACAAACTAAATAGACGACCGGTCTGGCCTAGTGGGTAATGACACTGCCTATGAAGTCGATGGTCCTGGGTTCGAATCCCAGTCGGGGCATTTATTTGCGTGATGAGCACAGGTATTTGTTCCTGAGTCGTGGGTGTTTTCTATGTATTTAAGTATTTATCTATTATATATATATCGTCGTCTAGTACCTACAACACAAGCCTTACTGAGCTTACCGTAGGGCTAGGTCGATTGGTGTGAGATTGTCCTGAAATATTTATTTATTTATTTAAATAGCATTTTCAATGTACGTTAAAATAAAACTGACATCGCTTGTCACGATACTGACAAAGACAATTTCGAAGTACATTGCGTCTCCGAATAGAGTTTAAAGTGTTCTCAACCCAAACTACAAGTTATTTTTAAAAGTCACTGAACAAATGTTGTTCAGTTGAAGGAGTACAGCCTCAGGTTTAATTTATGCTCCAGTTACAGGGAACACCCGGTATAAATACTTAGATTTCATAAACTTTAATCATTACATACATACATACATCTCGTACGAGATTTCCGCCTAGCGAGATCTCGCGAGACTCAAAACCCAGTCTCGCGAGATCTCGCAAATTACGGGATCTCGCGAGATTGGGAGAATCGCAATTAAAACATGCAAATGCTTGTTTTAAGAACTAGTAATTGACATGATATGTAATTAAATAGAAACTGCGTTGCTTAGTTATAAAAATAATGTAAGTTTTATTTTAAAAATCAACAGAGGACTTATTACTTTGTCTCTAACTCTAATAACATTTGTTTATGTCTATAATTATTATACCTACTGTAGCTAATCAGTTCAAATTCTTACAATATTGGTAACAAAACAATAATTATCTATATTTAGTCTTTTGTAAATTATGATTTTAGTTTCAATAATTAAGAGTAATAGGAACATTACTTGTCTCGTTGTCTCGGGAGATCTCGTACGAAATTTGACGAGATACAATCTCGTAAAATATGGCCGGGATCTCGCGAGATCGGGATCTCGGCGAGACGAGATTGCATTCGCTATTAACATACGAAGACCGATATTTGACGACCGGTCTGGCCTAGTGGGTAGTGACTCTTGCCTATGAAGCCGATGGTCCTGGGTTCGATTCCCAGTCGGGGCATTTATTTGTGTGATGAGCACAGATTCATGTTCCTGAGTCATGGATGTTTTCTATGTATTTAAGTATTTATATGTATCTATCTATTATATATATCGTCGTCTAGTACCTACAACACAAGCCTTACTGAGCTTACCGTAGGGCTAGATCGATTTGTGTAAGATTGTCCCAAAATATTTATTTATTTATATATTCATACAGTTCAGCCATGTGCCGCATGTGTGGGCAGTGGGCCCACTGCTGAGACTCACCCGAACTTGGCGGTGTCGGGCTCGGCCTCCAGCAGCTCGCGGACCGGGGACTTGGGCGCGGCGGCGGAGAAGGCCTCCAGCTCGGCGCCCATCAGCTGCTCGTACGAGCCCCACACGGCGCCCAGCGACATGCCTGCGGACAGTGTTTTATTATTTTCCTAACTAGTGCGTAAAAAGTGCACTTTTCGCACGCGTGCGTAAATTTCACTTTTTAAGGCACTTGCTATGAAAAATTAGGTTCGATACTCGTGTAAAAACTTCTTTAAGACTCGGGTGATTGTCACCCTCGTTTCACTCGAGCTCCAACGTTCACCCTCGTCGAAAAAAAAATTTTTTTTCACTAGTATCGAAATGTACTATTGTGACATTATTTATGAAAAGGGACCTTATTGTCGATGGCGCTTATGTCGTTGTTCGAGACGATACAATACAAACGCAACGCGATTCGACGTAAGTGCCATCGACAATAAGGTCCCTTTTCCTAGATAATGACACATTTATTTATTTTCCACACTGACAGCTATTTTTACAGATTAAAAATAATTCAATAGCGTATGCAGTGTGTAAATCTTATACGGGCGAATCTCTTAAGGGGTAGAATAGGACATAAGAAATATATTTAGATAACTTTTGCTTAGAAGTACAATTAAAATTTAATCCATAAAAAAAAAATTCGGCCCGCAATGTAATGCAACACACTCGAGTTAAACACTCGTTGACAGTTAGTTTCAAGAGCTCATGTCGCATAATGTTCGTAGTACATTACTGCTCAGAAATTTTACAAAAATTAATTATATATGTATAATAGGTATAATTAAAGAAAAACCTTTTGGTTAATGATTATACTGGTAAATCATATGTCTGGTTTAATTACACACAGTATAATTCAATAACTATTCTTGTATTTATATTATGAAGTATTTTACCTATTTATCTATCAAATCACGTTTATAACAAATCGTAAACAATGCCGACTTGGTAAATCCATTCAGTATCCATTTTATGTTGTTGTTGTTGTTGGTTTGATGGAAATTTGTAAGACTGCTAGAGTTATAAAACAGTTATTGAAAATGCACGTCGAAAAGGGGAATGAGACAACATAGAGAAAACATAAAAATAAATTCTAACACATAGGTTGCATTCTAAAACTCCAACAATGTTGTTGTTATATGATGTTGTTGTATGTTATAGTTGTTATATGTAGTTGTTGATGTATGTTATTGTCGTATGTTGCTGTTGTTATGTTGTATGTTGTTGTTATAGTATGTAATTGTTGTATGTAGTTGTTATAAGTAGTTGTTTTATATTGTTGTTGTGGTATGCAATTGTTGTATGTAGATATTGTATGTTGTTGTTGTTTGTCGTTGTTGTATGTTGTTGTTGGAGGGATACTGTTTGAGGTGGATAGGATAAATTACATAATACTGTGAAAGACCAAACATTGATGAAAAATATTGAATAGAAGAAAAAACATAGTTACATTTTTCTCTGTGCTAATGTCTTTAAGTCAGCTTTTTATTCGTTTAGGTTGTCTTTGGTGCGATAATAGCAGTTTATGTTACTGCTACATAATGTAAGTGTAAGGCATAAAAATACAAGTTTAGTTTTATGAAACTCAATAAAATTGATTTTCAGCGATGATCTTAATTTAAATGTCATCATGATATCGATTTTGACATAATAATGAAGCAATTATAACATTTGCACAGATAAGAAATAGGTTGTAACCATATAGTGTATTATGTAGATCGTTATTTGCTGTTTTCTAACCTATCATAGAGGGTTATGTTTTGTGTGTAGATAATCATCATCATGTCAGCCGAGAGACGTCCACTGCTGTACATAGGCCTCCCCCAAAAAGACCAAAAAAGACCGGTCTTGCGCCTTTCACATCCATCGGCATACCGCGATCCTCACTAGATCGTCGGTCCACCTTGTGGGAGACCTACCTACGCTGCGTCTTCGAGTTCGTTTTACGTCATTTGTTTGTAGATAAAGAAATTAAAAATATATATTTTAGTCTATGAACCACTGACCAGAGTCAAGGAATATAGCGCCGGCGATGGACTCGAACAGGTCCCCCAGGGCCTTCGGGACCTCCACATCCTCAGCCTGCTCCAGCTCGTCCTCGTGGATCAGGTAGTGCTGGGAACACGTCACTGATGAAGGACCACTCACGGTAGACTGGGCCTACTCCGTTCCCGCGACCTACGCTACATTATCTATCGTGTGACGCCGTCAGAGGAGCTTTAACTTTGAGGATCGCTTCTGCACCACGAATGTAGCAACATTTGTTTTACAACTTTAAAAAAATATTTTCCCCACACTAGCTCGTAAAGCGCTTGTTTATCCTTTAATACAAGCGGGTAAAAACGCATTTTATCCGCTAGTGATTAAAGTAAGTTGACCTTGAAGTATACTTACAATTCATATCTCATAGCTCTTATTGCTATGGTTTTAAAGTCTAAATTCGCGAAGTACTTGCCCCCGCGGCGGCGGCGGCGGGCGCGGGCGAGCCTCGCTAACGCACCGATTTGAAAATAGAAGTAGAACATTCGAAAATCGTACTGGCCACCACAAGCTGAATACTGTTTATGAATATTGTGTCAAGTATCCATTTCCATTTTAAGGGTTCCGTGGTTAACTAGAAACACCCTAGAAAGCTGTTAACAATTATAATTTTTTTGCCGTATTTTATTATTTTAATGGTTAAAAACTGTAAACTATACAAGGCACCATTGTTTTTTGTAAAAATGTTAAATGTATTCTAAGCGCAAAGAAAAAGTCAATGCGATTTCAAAAGATTTTTTGTATGTTTCACTTTCCTCGCTATAGTGAGAAAAGTTTTGTGTTACACACGGGTGCAATTGTATTTTACTTCTCGTGTATTGAAACACTCGCTACGCTTAGGATTCTATTTTAGAACCACTCGCTATAGAACCATTCGCTTGCTCGTGGTCCAATCCCACACTCGCAGTTAAAATACAACTTTGCACCTTTGTATAACAAATAACTATTAATTTATTACTTGTGATTTTTCCGAACAAACTAAATAGTATTTTCAATGAACAGCATTCAATAGTCTAGTTGACGTTTACTGTCAGCCTACAAACTTCATAGTTATCGCAATACATTGCTTGCTTGAAAAATCTTGTTTTTTTTTTTAATATTAAGTAAACTATAAGTTATTTTCAAAAGTCGTAGAACAAATGTTGCGACGTTCGTGGCGCAGAAGCGATCCTCAAAGTTAAAGCTCCTATGACGACGACACACGGTGTGGGTTCGAGTCCCGCTTCGAGTCAAATTTTTCTATTTTTCTTTCGATTTAAATATCGAACTCCTCTTTTATTAACCTCGTAAGACCCAGTGTGCATTACAATGTACACTCCCTTTCAATGGAGTTTAAATCTTTAATAAAACGAAATAGAGTAGAATTTCTTTTCAGTTTACGTACAAAATAAAAATTCAACCCAATTCACTGTATAGTAAGATAGGTTTTAACTATTAAATATTTCAGTATGGTGGGCCTTAAGAGTGCATGTTCCGATATTGTTAATAGCTTTGCTGTTCAGATATATTTGATGAGTGTACCTCCTCGCTGATGGAGTGTCCGTTCTCCTCCTGTATCCTAACGTAGCGAGTCAGCACCTCGTTCAGTCCGGGGGACATGTGCCGGAAATATCTGGAAATAATGTTCCAATATATATTTTTTTTCAATTTTTTTATTTATTTAAGTAGGCTTACCAACAAGCACTTTCGAATGATCCAATACAAATACGAGTACAAGCTTAATCTAATATCTTCTTAATTGTGGGGAATTCGATAGCTATAGAGTATCTGTGGTGTACAAACGATGCCTAAAGTTAATGCTCCTATTACAGGCCACACCCGGTATAAACTAACATGACATTAGATACTTAAATGTGCCCACAATTAACGTGGCGTAATAAGTTAAATTATGTCATTTTTGTCACGATAACTAAGCGTTGCGATACAGCAAGGTAATGCTGCCAGCATTCTAGGAACCATGCCACCCCGAATTTAGAGTTTTAGTTTAATTATTTTTAATATAGTTTATTTTTAAGTTATTAATAACCAAGAATCGGACAAATGCCCGTCATTTCGAAAATATAACCCTGTTCCGTACAGCACAGACTTCCTTATTTTATGATGTTAAAATATTTTATTTCATAAGATTTATTTAATAACAATCTAACACAAAATATCTGTTTAGGATGTTCCAATGGGTCCTAAATTCACATCGTTCTAGGCTCACAACGGAAAATTTAGAAAAAAATTTGGTCATTCTATTTTATTGGCGAAAGTAAATTTCGGAATGTCAATCATAAATTAATTTGTCACTGGATATAAATGATGGTTCAATAAATGTATAAAATACTATTTTTTATTAACATAAGGAAGTCTCTGCTGTACGGAACAGGGTTATATTTTCAAAATGACGGGCGTTTGTCCGATCCTTGCTAATAACCTAGTATATGTTTATTTAGTTATTGAATTATTGTTATAAATCATAATTAATTGTACTCTAGCATGAACTCTGTATGGAAATTACTACTTACGAAAATACAAAGCAAAAAAGAAAAAAAAATGCTTTGTATTAATGCTTAAAGTTTATGAAATTTAAGTATTTATATAAATGTTATACTTAATTATCGGCACAAATCTAACATAGTTAACTTTTCTGCAAGTCAAGCTAATAGGGGACAGTTTTTTCTGAAAACTATCAAAGAAAAAATGGGCTTTTCGAGCTAGTGTGATGAAATAGTACATTACATCAGAAGCCGGGAAAATGAGGATTTGTGGCCAAGTGGGTATATACATATACGGATAGTGATACGAGGCCGGGAATCCGTTTTCACGTCGAGGCATGTATAATGCTTATCTCAAACATACAATGAAATAAAAGAAATGCTTCAAAAATTGAAATTTACAAAATCACAACTAACAATGAAATCGAAATGTATTAAAAATTAACAACAGCTGTTTGATATGACACCCGCCATCTTTGCCCCTGTATGGATAATTGCCATAAAAAAAGTTACTTTGCAGGCCTGCAAAGTTATATGAAATTCAATTTCCGTCCCCTCCAGTTGCCGCGCCCAAAAAACCATACTATTTCATTGCATGTTTGAGAAATACTAAATTTCGATACTAGTAAAAGAAGTTTTTACATGTGTATTGAACCCAATTTTTCATAACAAGTGCCTTAAAAAGTTAAATTATTGCATGCGTTCGCGTGCGCAAAGTGCACTTTTTTTACTAGTTAGGAAAAATATATTACAAAAGCAAGTCGATTCATAATAATCAGAGCCCGGAAAATCCATAGCAAAACAAAATGCTGTCGCAATCAAACTAGTTTTAGAAACATTTTTTTAACGATATCGAGTTCATCGATGTCTCATGGAATATTAATTCTCTGAAGTGTCTATTATTTTCAATGAGGTTGATTACCTTTTTGTCACCCGAGTACGGTCAAGCCAAAAGGGAAGGGTTATTACTTAACATGAAATATAAGTAACGTTGATAATATAAGTTACGTTGCGTTTTAGATGAAATAACACATATAAAACAAACTCTTAACTTACCACTTATTTTGCGTTTGGCGTAAATGATTAAAAAATAATGTACCTAAATATATCGGTATGATTTTTTTTAGACAAAACTTACTCGATATCGATAAAAAAATGTTTCTATCACTAGTTTGATTGCGACAGTGTTTTGTTTTGCTATGGATTTACCGGGCTCTGGTGATGGTACTTCGCTGTGCCCTACCTCTTGTTGGACGTAGTTTAAGGACATACCCGGGTCCGGGGCTGATTGTGAATCTACGTTTATTATACATCGATGATAAGTGAAGATTCTATTTGTCCACTTACTTATGGAAGCCGTGTCGCGCCGCCAGCGTGGCGAAGATGGTGTTGTTGACGAGCGCCGAGCGGAGGTCCGTCAGCGCGCCCGGCGAGTGCCGGCGCGGGTCCTCGTACAGGTGCCGCGTGATCAGGTAGTCTGCGGACCAGGGCTTCAGATGTTCACAGAGATCACAAAGACGACAGGTTTGGCTAAGTGAATCTGCCCCTAGCCAGTTTTGGCGATGTAGCTTTATACTAGTAGTAAGCATGCAAAATATCAGCCCCCAATGTGTTAAAGATTTTGGTAAACGAATAATCGATCGTCGAGTCGATTTTGAGGTGCGTCTCATATATTAAACATAGTAAAGGTTATATTATACGACATCAATTATAAGACACATTGCCCTACAAATAAAAAATTAAGTACTTTTACGTCAGCGACGTGCCTCCCCGACCTGTGTAGCCCGAGCGAGTGTATGAACCTAGATGTACAACCCACCCAGGATAGCGTCTCCGAGGAACTCCAACCGCTGGTAGCAGTCCGTGAGCCTGTTCCGCTGGTGGGACGCGTGGGTCAGCGCCTGCAGCAGCAGCGAGCGGTCTTTGAAGCGGTACTGTAGGGTCCGCTCCAGGGCGTCATATCCTGGTAAGAAAAAAAAAATAAAAAAATGAAGGAACCTCTTTTTTAATACTCTGTCAATAAGTTAAAGCTTGTGTCGTAGGTACTCAGCCAAAGATATATATATAATACTAGCTGTGCCTTGCGGTGTTACCCGCGGTTTATTAGGGGAATAACGTAGCCTATGTGTTAATCCAGGGTGTCAGCTAACACCATACCGAATTTTATTAAAATCACTACAGCCGTTTAGACGTAAAGAAGTAACAAACATACACACTCGCGCACTCACAAACTTCCGCTTTTGTAATATTGGTGTAGATAAGTACAAATAGTTACTTTGCCTTAAGATTGACTGGTAGGTAGAAAATGCTTTTTTTCACCTCACTCGCTCGGAAAACCTTAGTTTATAGCGCGAAATCTGCGTGGAAAAGCTTATTTTATCCGCTAGCGTGGAAAAGTCATTTGAATTTCGAAGCCGATTGTTGTAATTCTCTGTGGTGCAAATAACTTTTTTTTAAATATAAAACTCCTTCAACGCGTGACTGACGCCGCTACCGTGAAAAACGATATTCGTAAATTTCGGACTATTGTCTCTGTCACTCTCATCGGAGTAAAAGAGAAAGATGATCGCAGTATACGAACTTCGATGTTCGCGGTACCGAGCCTGAGTTCATATTAACCATAGATAATAACCAATCAGAAACATGATTTGATTACAGATTTTTAACTTTTACCTAATACACTTTATTTTATGTCAAATAGGTTTTATTATAAATACTAATATTTTATGTCAAATTGGTTTTATTGTAAATATTAATAGTATTTCTGTTATAGTATTTATGTAATTTACATATATTATCTTGGCTAATTAATCCATTAAATAAAACACAATTATATTGTTTATTTGATAAAGAAATTGACATGTACTTATTATTGTAATATCTGAACGCAACCGAAAAAAAATAAAAATTTAAAAAGTTTTAAGGTATCACAATTCACGTAATCGCAAATTTGTCGGATTTGTCCTGTGCTAAGCTCTTTGAACTCAATGTTTGAACTATAAAAATGTGTGGTTCTAGCAGCGATGCCGATATGATTTCCCTGAAAAATCGCGCGATATGTTTCTTTTATTGTTTTTCTTCCCGCTCGAATTTTCCTCGCTGTAGTGAGGTGACAAGATGTGTGTTCCGCATGGCTGCAAAATTATTTGGCGTCTCGTGTCTTGAAAGCCTCGCTACGCCCAGGAATCTATCTATGAACCATTCGCTTCGCTCATGGTTCAATCATAGCTTCCTTCAATTGCTCTGCTTTCAATTTCAACACTAACGCCAAATAACCACTTTGCAGCCTTGCATAACAAATAACTATTTCCTCGCGGTAGTAAAGTGAAAAATAGTGTGTTACACTCGGTAGCAAAGTGTGCCTTCTCGTGCTTTGAAACCCTCCCAATGCCCAAAATTCCACTCTTTGATCCACTTGCAATGATCGTGATTCAATTTTGTAATTTTTCGCTGGCCCGGGTCCCAATATTAGGACGAGAAGGTAAAAACTAACTTTGCCCCCTTGTATAACAAATAACTATTCTTTTTGTACTGAAACCCGGACCAGGGTATGTCCTTAAACTACGTCCAACAATGAGAGGTAGGGCACAGCGATGACCATCACGCTTGAATCTGGAGCAGCCCAACTGGGGAAGTACCTCCTCCTTACAGAAGACCGCACCCATAATAGCACTGCTACCTTTCAGGTATGTAGTGTTGTGTTCCTGATGGTGAGTAAGGTTCCCAGAGCTCCAACCCACTTATAGGTCGGCAACGCGCTTGTGACTCCCTTGGTGTTGCGAGTGCCCATGGGCGACGGTAATTGCTTACCATCAGGTAATCCGTCTGCTCGTTTGCCACCTGTCATAAAAAAAAAACCTGAGTATATCTGTGACTTACCGGACAACATTTGCTCGAGCTCTCCTTCGGGATCGGCGATGTAGCGCAGCAGCGGCGACGGAGGCGCCCGCAGTGCCCCGAACATGGGCTGCAACAATAATAATAAATAAAATCTGTTTCAGGCCCTTGAACCAACCATCGACGTGACTGCGCAGCGACTATCGGATTAGGTGCGAGTCATCCAACGGCTCAAGCGACTGGATGACTCGACGCTTGATCGGCTTGATCTGTTATCACGGACAGGGCTATTGTAGCCAATAAGCCTGATATCGTGGTGATAGATCGATCGCAGCGCCGGGCAATGCTCATCGACATCACCGTCCCATGTGACGAGAACCTCGTGAAGGCCGAGAAGGCCAAGTCCAGCAAGTACTTAGACTTGGCTCACGAGGTAACCGCCATGTGGGGAGTTGATTCGGCGATCATTGTACCGGTAGTTGTTTCCGCGAACGGTCTCATAGCGAAGAGTCTCGACCAACATCTTGAGAGACTCTCGCTACGTGGTTGTGGTTGGATCAAGGGTCAGATTCAGAAGGTAATCCTGGACACGGCGCGCATAGTCCGACGGTTCCTCTCTCTGCAGCCTTAACCACCGGCAGCCTGGGCCCTGCCCCGTTGCCGGCGGCACTCTAGGTTAGGTTTTTTATAATATGTTTATTGTTTTGATATTTTTGGTTTTATATTGTACTTTTATAAAAATATTGTAAAAAAACCTAACGTAAGAGGTAAGAAAGAGAGAGTTTTTTGGAACTTTTGATTATTAATTTAGTAATTTCTTAATTAGAATAAAGGACACAATTCAGATAAGAAAGCATATCGAACGTTTTGTTAACTTCGTTCTCAGCAGTCAGATTTGGACTTTTAAGTAATTAATAATTATTTTTATTTTTCCTTTGGCAGAATTTTTTTGTAATTGTTGGATATGTTTTCTTAAAGAATAACGCATTTTTATGTAATATGTATAAGATATCTTTTGTAATACTGTTTTGAAAAAATAAGTCCCGCCGAGTTTCTTGCCGGTCATAAAAGTCAAAATACTTCTCGGGTCAGAGGTGTAGGGTTAGAGCCGGTGTAGTTTTTATTTTTCTCTTTTACTTTTGTATACTCGACGTGTAAAAGTGCCCTTGTGGCCTACTTACTGAATAAACGTTTGAGTTTGAGTTTGAGTTTGAGTTAGAAATAATAAATATTTCGGAACAATGGTACTCCGGACATTTGGGAGGCGTACGCGGACCCGGATCGAACGAACGCGCAGAGGCCATTTCGACAATTTAATGATATGTAAGGGGTACACTAAGCGTATGTTGCCCCTGTCCGTGTCATGGGACGCGCACAGAGACAGCATCCGCCATGGTAACATGGTGACGTACTAGTGATTATTAGTTTTAATAAAATCTAGAATGTACCTACTAGGCTATTGCGTGGAAAGGATGGACTAGCTACTGCATGGGCTATTGGATAAAAAACCGGACGCCTGCCTAATAAAATGGTTAACTATTATACACAAATAAAATGAATATTTCGGGACAATCTTACACAAATCGACCTAGTCCTACGGTAAGCTAAGAATAGGTACTAGACGACGATACCTATATCAAAGATAATACATATAAATACTAAAATAAATAGAAAACACCCATGACTCATATCTGTGCTCATCATACAAATAAATACCCGGACTGGGATTCGAACTATTGGCTTCATAGGCTATATACTATGAGTTGATGTAATAATTTTATATTCTAGTAGTGTAAGTCTAGCTCATACTTTCTAATTAAATTCAGCATAAATTCTACAATTGACTCAAATAACAACATATCGAAAATATAAGCGATCGCTATTACATAAATCTTGGGGTCTTACACAGGGTGAAGCGGTACTTCACGCCGGAACAGCCCCTAACACTTTACCAAGCTCAGGTTCGATCGTGCATGGAGTACTGTTGCCATCTTTGGGACGGGTCTGCCAAGTATCAGCTGGCCGCTTTGGATTCAATAGAGCACCGTGCTTGCAGACTCATTGGCGATCCTGAATTACTGAGTGTAAGGTTACAGAGCCTTGAGCACCGTCGCAGGGTTGCTAGTTTGTCTGTGTTTTACAGGATACATTTTGGAGAGTGTGATCAGGAATTGCTCGATTTAATTGTGGACGGACAGACGAGGGGAGCAGTCGCCTTACGTTGTGAATATTCCATTCATTCGCACGAAGCGGTTCGCTTCTACCTTCCTAATGCGGACTGCTAAGGAATGGAATTCGCTACCTTCGTTTGTATTCCCGGAAACATATAATTTAGGTCTCTTCAAGGCGAGAGTGAATAGGCTGTTACTGAACCAGCGTGCTACACCCTCGACCTCGTCGACACTTACCATCAGGTGCGACTGAGGTCAAACATTGGTCAGACTTGTTTTAAAAAAAAACATACTTTGCAGTTGTTTTTTTTTTTATGACATAGGCGGCAAACGAGCAGACGGATTGCCTGGTGGTAAGCAATTACCGTCGCCCATGGGCACCCGTAACACCAGAGGAGTCACAAGCGCGTTGCCGGCGTTTAAGGGGGGTTGGAGCTCTGGGAACCTTACTCACCATCAGGAACACAACACTGCATACCTGAAAGGTAGCAGTGCTATTATGGCTGTGGTCTTCAGTAAGGAAGAGGTACTTCCCCAGTTGGGCTGCCCCGGATTCAAGCGTGATGGACATCGCTGTGCCCTACCTCTCATTGTTGGACGTAGTTTAAGGACATACCCGGGTCCAAATACCTGGATCCGGGTCGGGGTTGTATGGTTTGTCTCTGGCGTGACAGCTGTATCTTACCAGAAACCACTGCCCCTTCTCCCTGAAGGGTGCGAGGGAGCCGACCGGCCGCAGCATATCGTCGTCCTCCTCGTCCGACGACTCTGAGTCTGTTTCTCGGTGAGTGTTGCGGGTTGACTTTTTCTGTAAAAAAAAAAACAACGAATATTAAATTTGTAGTCAATAGTGTAAGAAATTAAGCATTAAAAAAGCTATATCCTCCTAAGGCCCACCATGCAAGTAAAATCCTACTCGAGTTTTTCTTTATAGTATAGGAAATAAAGTAGAATCTTTCTTGTATCAAAATGAAGGAAACAAATTAAATTCAACCCTGATCCAATTGTATAAAATTCAAATTTCATTATAATAATTAGTACTATAGGTAGGTCTGTGGGCCTTACGATGATATCACATGTAGCTATAAGAAAAAAAAGAAAAATGGAAAATTCAACTGCATCAGGCGAGACTCGAACTGGAGAGTTATGATGGCCCGTCGCTCTACCAACAGAGCTACAGACACATGGCGGCCAATGTCTTCATCATATACTTCAATATGCCTTACGGTGTCACTTAGCGACATCTACCGATGTAGAAAAACTCCGAGCATAGCCCTCTCCGTAGCTCGTTGAGCGACTTTGAGCCTTGAGATGAGGCCGATAGTGAAAGAGCACGTTTCGGAGCCGTATGTCATCACTGGTAACACACATTGATTGAAGACTTTCGTCTTGAGGCACTGAGGTATTTTTTTTTATGATATAGGCGGCAAACGAGCAGACGGATTGGTTGGTGGTAAGCAATTACCGTCGCCCATGGGCATCCGCAACACCAGGGGAGTCACAACCGGTCTTTATCCCAGAGCTCCAATCCCCGTTGTTGGAGCTCTGGGATACTCGCCATCAGGAACACAACACTACATACCTGAAAGGTAGCAGTGCTATTATAGCTGTGGTCTTCTGTAAGGAGGAGGTACTTCCCCAGTTGGGCTGCTCCAGATTCAAGCGTGATGGTCATCGCTGTGCCCTATCTCTCATTGTTGGACGTAGTTTAAGGACATAACCGGGTCTGGTGTTTTGTCAATAGGCTAGTTGACTGTTTTTTTTTATTGTACCAATCGACCCCTTTCGTTCTAGGGATGAAATGTCTGTATGGGAGTAATGGCGTTAAATCTACACAAAAGCCAGAAATGAGCGTCAAAGTCTGACATTCGTATTTCCCACGAAAACGCTCCTTGCAAAATGATGAGAACGTATGACGTCACTTATTCCTAGCCGTGCTCTCTAAAGTATGGAAAAATAAAATAAAACAACTAAAACGGATTAAATTTAAACCCTTTAGCAGCGTTCGTGGTCATCGGGTGGACTGTCCACCCGATGACCACGAACGCTGCTAAAGGGTTCGAAACGTCGGGATGAAGTTTAAATTAGTATACGCGATTTAATCCGTTTTAGTTGTTTTATTTCATGAGTAATTATCGCGGCAACCGAAGACAATATTATGGAAAAATAATTAAATCGCTATTTGGACCGCGAAATATTGCGTGTATGTATATAGTTGCCTTACAATTTATTTTGCAGTAAC
This sequence comes from Grapholita molesta, assembly GCA_022674325.2. Taxonomy (NCBI): domain Eukaryota; kingdom Metazoa; phylum Arthropoda; class Insecta; order Lepidoptera; family Tortricidae; genus Grapholita; species Grapholita molesta. Next base: position 5,384,298 of record CP053147.2, read on the forward strand.
ACGCGAGAATTTGTTGGGTTCCACGGTTTTTTGAAATTTCGCAAATTAAAAATGCTGTTTTTTTTTAAATTTTGTAAACGTGATATCTTTAAATCAAATAAGTATTTATATTCAATTTTATTTTTAATTGATTATATCGTAATTGTGAACCAATTTCACTTAATTTTATTGCAAAATGTAATATGTGTCAACATTTTTATTATGTGATACTTCATTTAGTCTTCTCGTTACCTTCAGATCTTCCTCCAGTTTTCTGATGATGGTCTCATCCGTGACCGGGACGTCGTGTCTCGGCAGCACCCGGATTCCGAGCCACGCCATGAAGAGCAGGGCTCCGCGGGGCCCGCATTCCAGGAGATACGCCCCGATTAGGGCTTCCACGCAGTCCGCTATTGATTTATCTGCATGGTTGAGACGTGTTGAATTTTGTAAGAATTTAGTAAATAGGGTACACAATTATCTAGCATATGTAAAAAAGGAATTTCATGAGTCTAGAGTTAGGAATTTTGGTGGCATGGGGTGAAATAGCAATAGAGCAATAGAGTCGTTGTTACAAAAATATTTGATTGAATGAATGAATGGATTAATTATTGATATAATTATGAATAATAAAATTTATTAGTGACATACAAGTAAATTGATTCATAAAAATTAAATAAAAACATAACATATTATTAAAATAAATAAATATTTCGGGACAATCTTACACAAATCGACCTAGTCCTACGGTAAGCTCAGTAATGCTTGTGTTGTAGGTGCTAGACGACGATATATATAATAGATAGATGCATATAAATACTTAAATACATAGAAAACACCCATGACTCAGGAACACTGGGAATCGAACCCAGGACCATCGGCTTCATAGGCAGGGTCACTACCCACTAGGCCAGACCGGTCGTCAACAACTACCAATACTTTTTCTTAATTTTGTAACGATGGTGCTTTTGATGGATGATGCTTTTTACCGACTTATAAAATGTGTGTCCTCGCACTATTGAGACGTGAACACATAATTTCTCCCGTCACCGCCATCCGGGCTTTGCCTATAAATCAAATTGGTTGACTGTACCTGGGATGCTGTGCTGAGTGATCAGGTTGTAAGGGATGAAGCAGCCAGCTGGGGGCGTCTCTTGTGTCGCATCTTCGGAGTCCACCTAAGGGGAAAAATTGTTATTGATAAGAATTCGTGTTGATTGTACTTGTACAAGGAACAAATAATAATAAAAAAAAAAAACTGGACAATATTGCACAAATCGACCTAGTCCTACGGTAAGCTCAGTAAGGCTTGTGTTGTAGGTACAGTCACCGACTTTAATCGTTGAACCACTTACGGTTCAAGCTATTTTCTTTTGTTTCGTACTTAATCTATGAAATGCCCAATGTAAAGTGAACCCTAAATGGCTCAACAATTAAAGTCTCTGACCGTACTAGACGACGATCTATATAAATAGATAGATACATATAAGTACTTAAATACATAGAAAACACCAACGACTCGGGAGCAAATATCTGTGCTCATCACGCAAATAAATGCCCTTACCGGGATTTTAACCTACGATCGTCGGCTTTATAGGTAGGGTCACTACCCACTAGGTCAGGCGGTCATTAATCATCATCATCTTCTTCACGTGGGTAGTTTCTGTATGTACTTACCGGGGCGTGTGCGGCGGGGGGAGCCCGGTGGCAGGGCGGCAACCAATTGTCGTGGGGTTCGAACTTGGACGCAATCATTCGGGCTCCGAGCCGCTTGCGGAGCCCTAGCCGGTATAGGTTCAAGTTTGACACCTGTAGTAAGTAATAGTATATATTCTATTAGTATTGCCATACAAATAAAAACATGATCTTCCTCGCGCTGTCACGACATTTTGCCACGGCCCTGGAGTCCGCTTAGCGACTAATCCCAGAATTTGTCGTAGGCACGAGATTTAATAGCACTTTTTTTACTTTCCTTTTTTCCCTTTCGGTCATATGCCTCCCCCATAGCGGTCTCTAGCAGGGATGTAACAGATGTGGTTTTATCGGAACCGAAAGCGGAATCAGATGTTTTACATTTAGTTTATCGGAACCAGAATCGGAACCGGAACCGAAAATGGAATGCAGAATCGGAACCCGAGAGATAGACACCAACACGTACTAATAGGGAGTATTAATGGAATAATACTTATTTAACAAAACAAATACGTGGCAAGCGGGACATGAGCAAATAAACCTTTTTAATTTTGATGTACGTCGCTCATTTTCCCCGCTGCGTTGCTGTACCATCCGATATAACTTCTGTTTTGAAAGTAGTAGAACCTGAACCGAAGCGGATGTTTCAAACCCATCGGGCGTTCCGACTTAACGGAACCGGAACCGGAGCTCTGTAATCTCTGGAACAGTGACCGGTTACTTACTTCAATGTTACACCACCTGTTTCGTTCGCGTTCGACACGGTCAGCGCCTGGGGACGTAACGCGAGTCACGCGGTAACACGTGTATATCGAGGATTGCGTGGTCAAACCCGATAAATCGATACAATATTTCATTGAAGTACCAATCTTACGTAATTCACGTATAGTTCTAAATTCAAAATCCCATTTGCTCGATTTATCAGGTATGACCACGCAATGCAACCCTCGATATGTTAAACTACACCTTACCTGTTTGCTGCGCATGTGGCTGAGCCTGCCCTCGTGCACGGCGGGAAATAACGTCTGTTTTAAAAATAGCAGAACCTGAATCGAAGCGGATGTTTCAAACCCATCGGGCGTTCCGACTTAACGGAACCGGAACCGGAGGTCTGTAATCTCTGGAACAGTGACCGGTTACCTACTTCAATGTCACACCACCTGTTTGCTGCGCATGTGGGTCAGCTTGCCCTCGTGCTCGGCGGGATGACGTCGTTCGCGTCCGACATGGTCAGCGCCTGGGGATGTAACGCGAGTCACGCGGTAACACGTGTATATGGAGGGATGCGTGGTCAAACCCGATAAATCGATTTAATATATCATTGAAGTAACAATCTTACGTATTTCACGTATAGTTCTAAATTCAAAATCCCATATGCTCGATTTATCAGGTATGACCACGCAATGCAACCCTCGATATGTTAAACTACACCTTACCTGTTTGCTGCGCATGTGGCTGAGCCTGCCCTCGTGCACGGCGGGAAATAACGTCTGTTTTAAAAATAGCAGAACCTGAATCGAAGCGGATGTTTCAAACCCATCGGGCGTTCCGACTTAACGGAACCGGAACCGGAGCTCTGTAATCTCTGGAACAGTGACCGGTTACCTACTTCAATGTTACACCACCTGTTTGCTGCGCATGTGGGTCAGCTTGCCCTCGTGCACGGCGGGATGGCGTCGTTCGCGTCCGACATGGTCAGCGCCTGGGGACGTAACGCGAGTCACGCGGTAACACGTGTATATCGAGGGTTGCGTGGTCAAACCCGATAAATCGATATAATATTTCATTGAAGTAACAATCTTACGTAATTCACGTATAGCTCTAAATTCAAAATCCCATTTGCTCGATTTATCAGGTATGACCACGCAATGCAACCCTCGATATGTTAAACTACACCTTACCTGTTTGCTGCGCATGTGGCTGAGCCTGCCCTCGTGCACGGCGGGATATAACTTCTGTTTTAAAAATAGCAGAACCTGAATCGAAGCGGATGTTTCAAACCCATCGGGCGTTCCGACTTAACGGAACCGGAACCGGAGCTCTGTAATCTCTGGAACAGTGACCGGTTGACCGGACACGGTCAGCGCCTGGGGATGTAACGCGAGTCACGCGGCAACACGTGTATATATTAAAGTACACCTTACCTGTTTGCTGCGCATGTGGCTGAGCTTGCCCTCGTGCACGGCGGGATATAACTTCTGTTTTAAAAATAGCAGAACCTGAATCGAAGCGGATGTTTCAAACCCATCGGGCGTTCCGACTTAACGGAACCGGAACCGGAGCTCTGTAATCTCTGGAACAGTGACCGGTTACCTACCTGTTTCGTTCGCGTTCGACATGGTCAGCGCCTTGGGATGTAATGCGAGTCACGCGGCAACACGTGTATATATTAAAGTACACCTTACCTGTTTGCTGCGCATGTGGCTGAGCTTGCCCTCGTGCACGGCGGGGTGCGCGCAGTACAGGTACGCCGTGATGGCGAACTTGAGGAAGCTGTCGCCGATCGTCTCCAGCCGCTCCAGGTTGATGCCGTCGTTCGCGTTCGACATGGTCAGCGCCTGGGGATGTAACGCGAGTCACGCGGTAACACATGTAAATAATACGCAGGCTGAAATCAGGGTCATGATCCAAAATGTCAAAAAGTGATAAAGGCGATCATACTTAATAGCTTTTCCCATGGGACCAATATTAAAATCGCGAAGTAAATTAGGTGCTCCATACATTAACTCGCAAAGAGTCACGCGGTAACACGTGTAAATATTATATATGTAACGCGAGTCACGCGGTGACACGTGTAAATATATTATGTATGTAACGCGAGTCACGCGGTGACACGTGTAAATATATTATGTATGTAACGCGAGTCACGCGGTGACACGTGTAAATATTATGTATGTAACGCGAGTCACGCGGTGACACGTGTAAATATTATGTATGTAACGAGAGTCACGCGGTGACACGTGTAAATATTATGTATGTAACGAGAGTCACGCGGTGACACGTGTAAATATTATATATGTAACGCGAGTCACGCGGTGACACGTGTAAATATTATGTATGTAACGAGAGTCACGCGGTGACACGTGTAAATATTATGTATGTAACGCGAGTCACGCGGTGACACGTGTAAATATTATGTATGTAACGCGAGTCACGCGGTGACACGTGTAAATATTATGTATGTAACGCGAGTCACGCGGTGACACGTGTAAATATTATGTATGTAACGCGAGTCACGCGGTGACACGTGTAAATATTATGTATGTAACGAGAGTCACGCGGTGACACGTGTAAATATTATGTATGTAACGAGAGTCACGCGGTGACACGTGTAAATATTATATATGTAACGCGAGTCACGCGGTGACACGTGTAAATATTATGTATGTAACGAGAGTCACGCGGTGACACGTGTAAATATTATGTATGTAACGCGAGTCACGCGGTGACACGTGTAAATATTATGTATGTAACGCGAGTCACGCGGTGACACGTGTAAATATTATGTATGTTACGCGAGTCACGCGGTGACACGTGTAAATATTATGTATGTAACGCGAGTCACGCGGTGACACGTGTAAATATTATGTATGTAACGCGAGTCACGCGGTGTCACGTGTAAATATTATATATGTAACGCGAGTCACATGAATTAACCAATTGTTAAAACTTTACTATTAAATAAATAAATAGAATAAAAATCTTTTATTTCGTGTAACATCAGAGATACATATTTAAATGTGTTTTGGTTTATGTTTATTTTTTTATGAACCGCCTTCATCTTCTCTTCTTTGCCTAAAGGTTGACTGGTAGATAATGCTTTTTAGCATCAAGTCCGCCTCTTGTACTTTTGTGTTTTGTGCAATAAAGTTTAAATAAAATTAATGAAACTTAGGCAAATTCGTTAATTTTTTCTGCTATAAAAAACGAGGTATAACCGTTAGGTGACTCGCGTTACATTTGTTACATCCGGCGAGAAACTTTTATTCTTGTGTTATTATAGGTTCAATAGTAATTGGACCCGGGTAATAAGGCAGAATAATGCTGCAAAGTATTCTCTACCACTCAACCTTTAGGCTAAGCAGAGAAGTTGAAAGTGGTTCATAACAATAGTACATTTCGATACTAGTAAAAAAATATTTTTTTTCGACCAGGGTGAAAGTTGGAGCCCGAGTGAAACGAGGGTGACAATCACCCGAGTCTTAAAGAAGATTTTACACGAGTATCGAACCTAATTTTTCATAGCAAGTGCACTTTTTACGCACTAGTTAGGAAAAATAAATTTATATAATTCTCAGAAAGTATACCGGGTGTTTCCTGTAACAGAAGCAAAAATTTTAGGGATCGCATCTACACCACGAACCTAGCAACATTTGTTCTACAACTTAAAAAAAAATTGAATTTATTACTTGTGATTTTTTCGAACAAACTAAATAGTATTTTCAATGAACAGCATTCAATCGCCTAGTTGACATTTACTGTCATCCTACAAAATTCATAATTTTCGCAGTACATTGCTAATTTAAAAAATCTCTTTTTATTAATATTTAGTGAACTATAAGTTATTTTCAAAAGTCGTAGAACAAATATTAATACGTTTGTGGTGTAGAAAGGATGCCTAAAGTTATTGCTCTTGTTACAGGAAACACCCGATAAATACATACCTGTAAAATAACACTAGGGCTCGGCCCCGGGTGTCCCTCCAAATTCGGCTGGTAATCAAAATCAAACTCTTTCCCATTCTGACCCTTACTGTCCTCGTAATACGGTCTAAACTCCCCACCGACACACTTAACTTTCTCCTCATAATTGACCATAGAATCAAAACCAACATTCAGCAACTTCTCATTCCTGTATTCCGGAGAGTCTATGTCCACATCGACCATAGAGAAACACGTGTATTTTTTAATTTCCTCGTCTGTCAAACTTTTTTTTAATTCGGACAGCAAATGCCTTTTGTTTTTTTCTATAGCTTCCAGTCTTATTGGTCCGTTGCTTATGTCTAAATAGTCGTTTTTGTATGGGAAGAGTTTTTCGAATCTGTTTCTCATCTCGTCTTCCGGTATCGGGTCCGGTTTCCGGTTATCTTTTAGTGGTTCCGGTAGGATGTCTATGATTGGCTGGTCTTCGGTTATTAGGAGTCCTTTTTGGATTATCTCCTGCTCGTGTTGCGCCACAGATTTTTGGAATTGCTGTAAGCACTGTAAAAAAAACATTTTTTTTTAATACTCGACTGACCAGCGTTTGACCTCAGTCGCACCTGATGGTAAGTGTCGACGAGGTCGAGGGTGTAGCACGCTGGTTCAGTAACAGCCTATTCACTCTTGCCTTGAAGAGACCCAAATTATATCTTTCCGGGAATATGATTAGGGTTAATCGTTAAAAACTGACAATCCTTCAATAACTGGTCACATTATACTAAAAATGAATTCTGTTTATATGAGACTAGAGTTAATTTTAGTGTGAGGTCGACAGTAATTGAAACTCATTTGAAAATGTGTTCTTTTTTTTTATGACATAGGCGACAAACGAGCAGACGGATTGCCTGGTGATAAGCAATTACCGTCGCCCATGGGCATGCGCAACATCAGGGGAGTCACAAGCGCGTTGCCGGCCTTTAAGTGTGGTTGGAGCTCTAGGAACCTTACTCACCATCAGGAACAGAACACTACATACCTGAAAGGTAGCAGTGCTAGTATGGCTGTGGTCTTCTGTAAGGAGGAGGTACTTCCCCAGTTGGGCTTCTCCAGACTCGAGCGTGATGGTACATCGCTGTGCCCTACCTCTCATTGTTGGACGTAGTTTAAGGACATACCCGGGTCCGGGTTCTATGTCTAGGTAAACAGAATTCATTTTCAGTATAAGGAGGACAGTTATTGAAAAGTGGCCACCGAGATGTAGCTATGTGGCCACATTAAACTAAAAATGCACTCTGTTTGGCGACGCCCTGGTGAAGGTCGCGGGATGCCACTGGATTTAGAAGGTGAGGGACCGGTCTTTTAGGTCGTTTTGGGGGTCTATGTCAAGCAGTGGACGTCTTAGGCTGACATGATGATGATGATTGTTTAATGTCACATGCGATTTTAGTGTGTCAGTTACTGAAGGGTGGCCAGTAATTGAACCGCAATCTCGTTCGCACTAAAATAGTACAAGATGCACAGATAGATAGATAGATAGATAGAAACATTTATTCATGACACACACATACATAATAATAACAACAAAAAAAAAACACATTACACAAACGACGTGTGCCACGAAATGGCCTCATCACAGCGTAATGCCAGCAATTGCCAGCAATCGCCAGCGCTGGTCTTCCGATGAGACCATCAGGTGCCATGACGACAAGTAACACATATACACAAGAAGAAACAAAAAAGAAAGGAACGACAAATAAATAAAAAGTAAGAAAATACACGCCAAATGAAAACCTGGCCGCGAACATCGAAGTTCGTATACTTCGAGCATCCCTCTTTTTTACTCCAATACAGCACAGATAGTAAACTCGATACTCGTTATCGAAAACCTCAATGTCACAACTCATGGTAAGGGTACAGGTGCTTTACCCAAGTTTTTCATGTACTACGCGCTCCGCTTACCTCCTCGGGCAGGTCGCCAGCCCGCATCAAGCTCGCGTGCAGCGCCACATCCTTGGCATCGTCGTCTCTGTCCGGCTGCGGCGCGGGGTGCGACTTCCGGCGTTCGACGTCTACCGCCTCCGCTTCGTGCGCCGTCTTGTATTCTATACGGACGCCCATTGCCGCTGGAAGTTTAGATCATCATCATCATCAGATAATAAGCAATAATTTACTATTAAAAAACCTCGAAGCAGAAGAAGGAATAAAGAGATATATAGGACGATAGGTTTGGCCTAGTGGATTGTGACCCAATGGAAGCCAATGGCCCTGGGTTCGAACCCCAGGGCATTTATTTAAGTGATGAGCACAGCTATTTGTCCTTGAGTTATGTGTGTTTTGTATCAATTTAAGTATTTATATGTACCTATCTATTATATATATCGTCGTCTAGTACCTACAGCACAAGCCTTACTGATGAACAACGTTCTAATTTCGTGGCAATGTACGGTTGGCAGAAAAACATATATAAACTAGGTAACTTAGTATATTTAACATTTACTTTTTTAAATAGAGAAAGACGTTAATAATGTCTCACGGATTAGATTAAACTAAAATTTGTACTATAGATATTGCTGTCAATCTTCGACGTATATAAGAATATATCCAAATGACTAAAAAATGTTTCCACGCTGACTGAGGTAATAGGAAGGTATGCGAGCATTAACAATTTTGCATTTAGTTTTTATTTACAATTTCTGGAATTTCAATCTTGTTGTTTTCCGAATACATAATGTTATAAGATTATACCGGGTGTGGCCTATAATAGGAGCAAAAATTTTAGGGATCGCTTCTACACCACGAACGTAACAACATTTGTTGTACAACTTTAAATAATTGGGTAATATATAGAAAAAAAAATTTCAGAACTATTTTTATTGTAACATGATGAAGAACACAAAAAAATTAAACAAATAGGTAGACGTAAAATAAAATAGTGGTAGAAAGAGTTCGTAGGTCAGTCGGCGTGTGGAAGGGCGGCACCATCATCGAAGCCGAATAACTTCGCTGCTGTCTTCCATTTGTGGCGGGTGCCACGAATGCACATGCTGGTCGCTCTAATTATTGAAGTAATTATACGAGCCCTCAGCCAGCCCAATACGCGAGACAGGGATCTATTGGGTAATATATTACTTGTGATTTTTTCAAACAAACTAAATAGTATTTTCAATTAACAGTATCCAATAGTCTAGTTGACGTTTACTGTCAGCCTACAAACTTCATAGTTTTCGCAATACATTGCTTGCTTGGAAAATCTTTTTTTATTAATATCTATTAAACTATTAGTTATTTTAAAAAGTCGTAGAACAAATGTTGCTATGGATGTGATGTAGAAATGATGCCTAAAGTTAAAGCTCCTATTACAGGCCACACCCGGTATGACGTATATTTAGAATATAAACCTCTTTGAACATACATACATACAGTATAGCAAAATATAACTAAGCATAAAAATAAATTGAACATTATTATTAATTAAATTCTGAGAATGTATTTCTATTTTTGCTAACCTTACCCTGTGCCACGAAATTCGAACGATGTTACCGATGTTTACTGACCTTACCGTAGGACTAGGTCGATTTGTGTAAGATTGTCCCCAAATATTTATTTTATAATTTCATTGAAATGGAATGTCCAATAAATTGCACAATAGGCGGTGCTAGGATAACTTACCATTACTCTTGCTGCTGCAGAACCCGCTGGTGTCCGTATCATCACTGTCTTCAGAGTTCAAAGAGTCGTCCGTGTCAAAATCACTAAAAAAAAATACAAAATTGACTCTTTTTTTTAGAATAGCACTACCCCATCTCATCCTGCGGGTGTCGTAAGAGGCAACAAAGCGAAAGACGGGCAGCAGCGTCCGTCGAAACACAATCTACAGCTACGGCGGTCGCCAACCCGCCTGCCAAGCGTGGCGACTATGGCAACTACCCCCCAAGATGATACAAGTCATATTTGTGGGAGGCCTATGTCCAGCAGTGGACTGCATACGGCTGAAATGTACGTATGACTTTTTTTTAATTTTGATAAGTAAAAATTGATTAGTCTCCGATCGACTTTGGTACAGATCTAGTGTAAACTATTCCATCAGGACAACTCTTATCTCGATCGACATACGACAGCATCCGAACCGTCAATCAATGACTATTAAATAAGTGACATTTTCATATCTATTAATATGGAACTTGGCAGCGTGGGTAGGTCTCCCACAACGTGGACTGACGATTTGGTGAAGGTCGCGGGATGCCGCTGGATGTGAAAGGCGGGGGCCGGTCTTTTTGGGTCGTTTTGGGGGTCTTAGTCAAGCAGTGGACGTCTTTCGGCTGACATGATGATGATGATTGTTTAATGTCACATGAGAAAAAAACTTTGACATTTGACACCAAATAATAAAGTTCTGTCATATTTGTTTTTTTTTTATCTGCATGAATAAAAATCTCTATAATAATAAAGTTCAATATTAATAAATATGAAAATGTCACTCATTTAATACGATCATTCATTGACAGTTCGGGTGTCATCGTATTCCGATAAAGATCCGAAATCTCCCGAAGGAAAATAACTTCTCACTATATCTGTAACTAGTGAAAAAAGTATTCGTTCACGATCAACTAATTCTATGTGTCACTTTTACTTACAAAGAATCTGGGAGTATTCAGATAAATGCAACATTTTTGAAATAATACTACAACGTCGGTGGCAAACAAGCATACGGCCTGCCTGATGGTAAGAAGTAGCCGTAGCCTATGGACGTCTGCTACTCCAGAGGAGTCACATGCGCGTTGCCTACCCTAAAAGTTGTTGGAGCTCTGGGAACCTTACTCACCGTCAGGAACACAACTCTACATACCTCAAAGGTGGCAGTGCTATTATGGCTGTGGTCTTCTGTAAGGAGGAGGTACTTCCCCAATTGGGCTTCTCCAGACTCAAGCGTGATGGTCAACGCTGTGCCCGCTGTGCAACGAGTTTAAGGAGTCCAAATAATCTCCAAAAGTCCATAAAAAAAATGGAAACTTTCATAACGGTCAATACAATATGTCTAGCCGTGTGATGCCTGACTAGAAATAATAGCCCCACCCCATCTCCTCCCGCGGGTGTCGTAAGAGGCGACAAACGGAAAATACCACTGATATAAAGAAACACGCGAACAAATTATGTAGAAAAGTATGACACTAAATGACATTTCTATCACTTTCCAGTTTATGCTAATAATGCTAATTTATAATCTTCTTTTAGATAATATAATCAAACAAAATAGTAGTTTATGTATCTGTGCATAATGAAGGGCCTAATTATGTATAGATACATACACTACTTTATCTACACACATATCATTAAGTGTTTTAAGATGGGTTCAGAAACCGTAGGGAAATGACTTATTACTAGGGTTACTTGTAAACATTAAAAAGTCAACGAACAAAACAAATGACAGCTTGGAACGGCGGCGTTGCGTATTTCGTATCTCGAGTCATTTTTTTTTAAACGATAGACAAGCGAATGAACTCCCTATTCTACTGTCACTCGAGTTCAAATGTCGTTCGATTTATATTAAAAAAACATAACGAATTGGCGTTTCGTATCAATGGCTGTTTTAATATCTATAGATACTAGATTAGACACCCCACTTGAATTTGACAGCTGTTCCAAATTTAAATTCATAACCTACTGATTTCAGTAGGTTATGTTAACATTACCTTTCTGATGGTTGGTAATGCTGGTCATTGCCTACGGTTTCTGGACGCATTTTAGAGCACTTATGACATGTACGTAGATAAAAGAGCTCAGTGTTCTAATTATTAAGTATCAAACTTCACTATTGATAAAGTAATAACTTTAGTCATTGTTGACACTTGCACTGACAGCGGTTCAAAGAAGACTAACTAAATGTACCGCCCAAGTTGTTCGAGCGGTTGTTTTATAGAGCATTTTTTTTGGGACTGATTGTGAATCTACGTTTATTATACATCGATGGCAGTAGTGTTAAGGTTTTATTGAACACCTCACTCGCTCAGATATTTCTGCTGCACAAGTTACCTGGACATGTATGAGCAATCGCTGTCGGCCATTGAAAAAGTCTGCGACGGATTAAACTGAGTTCTTGGCTTGGGGACCGGGTCGCACCAGTTCGCACCACCTGTCAACATCCACTTATAATTTAAATCGAAAAAATAATAGAAAAAAAAAATTTGATTTTTTCTTAGTTTCATAGATGGCAGCACCACCTCTCTAGCTACATCAGAATCCCGAAAGGTATTCATATAGGAGGTGCAAACACGTAGTGTTTCACCTTAGAGCTGGTAAAACGGTGCCTAAAACCGTTAAAATAAACAAGATCACATATACTTGAGTAATTTCGACGGGTTCCGCTGTGTACGGGTGGCCGAATTGGTTAAGGCATCAGCCGCGATAGCTGGAGATGCGGGTTCGAATCCCGTCTCGAACACCGGAGGTCCTCGTCGTTTTTTCTTAAGTATATGTCATCTATTTCAACTTTAAAAAATAGAAAAATTTGATTCGAAGCGGTACTGGGCTAGTGATCCAGTGGTTGTGGGTTCAAGTCCCGCTTCGAGTCAAATTTTTCTATTTTTCTTTCGATGTAAATATCGAATATATTCGCTAGCAGACGTTTCTGCATAATAAAAAATATCCACTTATAAGTTAATCAGTCTTATCGACGTTACTGGTGACCGCAGAGCTGGCAGCTTCCTCGCTCAACGCATAAGCATTGCGATACAGCGAGGAAATGCTGCCAGCGTTTACGGCACCATGGCGCGGGGGGATCCTTTATTTTACATAGGTATTTCAAGTTTAGTTTTTAGTTATTTATAGTTTTAGTTAAAGTATTTTAATTTATTTCAGTTTCAAATTACGTATAATATTGTAATTTTTATGTACGAGTATTATGTTAATAAAGCTAGATTAATCTTTGAAAAAAAAAAGTTAGTCAGTTATAGGCAGAGATCGGAATTTGCGTCATTGCTCGTAATAATCTGGACATGACTTTCAAATTAACCATATAAAATCATAAAATTAATTTCTTACTTGACTTAACTATATAACTTGATTCCTGGTCAATAAATACAAAAGTTTGTTATGTTATAAAAAAAATAACAAAAAAAAAACAGTATCTTGTCTAAATTCCACATCCAAAATATACTTAAGTTCTGAAAAACTCCGCTCGCAATCCACTGATGTTAATGGGGCTCTACCTATAAAACTAAAAAACGTCTTCGTCAGAAATAAAAATCATAGCAGAATATGTATAATCGTGTCAGTTTAAAATCGTAATTTATTTTTCTTCTGACGAAAATGCTAACCACATTAAATAACAGTTTCATAATAAATATGAAAAACTAAAATTTTATTTCAAACATAATTAATTGAATAAAATTTTTATCATTTAAGTCATGTCCACATTACTGTGAGCAATGACGCAAATTTGTCCGATCTCTGGTTATAGGTGAAAAACGTAGTAATAATACAAAATAGAGTCAAAGAAATACAATTAAATTAAATCTAATTAACTAAAATCCAATAAAATCAAATAACGTGTGTACACACATGCGGGTGTTCCATATTCAAATGTTAAATGATAAAAGATTAATCTAAAAGTTTATTCCAGGGTGTCAGCTAACTCAACACCAAAATATACAATCGCTCCAGCCGTTTAGCCGTGAAGAAGTAACAAACATACACACTCACAAACTTTCGCCTTTATAGTATTAGTGTAGATAGCCAATATTAAAAACTTGCTCTGCGATGTAGAGTTGAACTCACCGGAAGCGGACGTACAAAACGTCAGGTTGGGGGGGAGAGGTTTCAGATACTCGTCGTATTCCGGTGGTTCAGGGATGGAGGATGCCATGTCGTTGTCCCAGGTTCCGATCTCGAAGCCCTGGAAAGTGTACCCATGTTAACGATCACACCTCTGGACAGCCAGAAGCCGAAACTAGCCAGAATGCCACAGCCAAACGGCGTCCGTCGAAACCCTGCGATGCCGTTAGCCGTGTGATGCCGGCTGACTAGTATAGCACCACCCCATCTCCTCCCTCGGGTGTCGTAAGAGGCGACAAAGGGAAAAATCCTACGGACGGGCAGCAGCGTCGAGACCCAATCAAAAAATATTGATTTGTTCTTAGTTTTAGTAATAATAATATTAAAAATCAAGGGTCAGATTCAGAAGGCGGTAATCCTGGACACGGCGCGCATAGTCCGGCGGTTCCTCTCTCTGCAGCCCTAACCACCGGCAGCCTGGGCCCTGCCCCGTTTCCGGCGGCACTCTAGGTTAGGGTTTTTATAATATGTTTATTGTTTTGATATGTTTTGGATGTATTTTTATATTTTACTTTCATTTTTTTTTATGATATAGGAGGCAAACGAGCAGATGGATTGCCTGATGGTAAGCAACTACCGCCGCCCATGGACACTCGCAACACCAGAGGAGTCACAAGTACGTTGCCGGCCTTTAAGATCCCCATACGCTCTTTTCTTGAAGGTTTGGATGTCATATCGGTCCGGAAATACTGCACACGGCAATTTATTCCAGAGTTTTGCTGTGCGAGGCAGGAAGTTTCTAGAAAAACGCACAGTTGAGGACTGCCAACCATCTAAGTGGTGATGATGGAAATGTTGTCGTGTAGAGCGCATAAAAATGTTGTAAAAAACTTAATCTAAGAGACTAAATATAAATATTAAAAATATAATTCAACAACTCACACTCTCGGCGTCTTCCTTCTCCTGCAAAATATCGTTTATCGTCTTTTCCTTCGGTTCTTCCGTCTCTTTCTCTCCGTCGTGTTCCATCTCCTTCTTCAATTCGACATCGTCTTCATCTTTTGTCTCTTCTTCGTATTCTTTCTTCTTTTCATTTTTCTCCGAATCCGCGCTCAGTACCTAAATTGGAATTATAAAAACATTTAATTGGATATAAATAGCAATTGATAATATACAACCTGTCCCAAAACTCAACTATAAGATAGATAGAGAATGGAGCTAATGATTTTTTTTCTTTTTTTTTCTCGACTTAAGGCACTGATCCCACCGTGAGCTAGTAAGCTATGAGCTATCAGCTATTTCAAGGGCCAAAAGATAATAACCCCCGTGTAAATAAGAGATATATATATTTATAGCTCATCGCCCGGCAATGAACTACGATCGCCCGGCTATGACATATATGTCTCTTTTACACGGGATCGATTATCTTTTGTCCCTTGAAATAGCTGATAGCTCATAGCTTACTAGCTCGCGGCGGGACCAGTGCCTTAAGTTAAGAAATCAAATCGAAAATTTTCATTTATTTGAGTTTAATTTCGTTCGGGTCGTCTTGACGGAATTATTAATCTAGAAAAATAATAATGTATAAACAAATTTTACTACACGAAACAGACATGCTTTGATATGCTTGATATTTGTCATTCAAATTGCATGAATACCTCAGCGAGACTCCATCCAAAGTCGAGTGGCGGCCACTGGAAGCCCGCGCCGACACGGGGCACCCGAGCGCCACGCCGGCCGCCACGCTGCGGCGGATCTCATCCGCTATCAGCAGGGCGTTGATCCTGAGATAATAGTACATTACTGCAGACGCCGGGAGCAGCGCTCGCCGGCTGAGTAGGTATGGAGATACGAAGCCAGCAAGCCCTTTTCACGGCCAGGCATGTATAGTGCATAGTGCTGTTCTCAAACATATGCAATGAAATAAATAACAAATGTATAAATATCGACAACAAATATAAAATCCTACACGACAATCTTTGTAGAGCGACTGCTACATGAAACAATTATTCAGTCTTATTGTCTTTGACGACCGGTCCGGCTTAGTGGGTAGTGACCCTGTTTACGAAGCCGAAGGTCCTGGGTTCAAATCCCAGTCAGGGCATTTATTTGTGTGATGAGCTGATGAACACAGATACTTGTTCCTGAGTCATGAATGTTTTCTACTTAAGTATTTATATGTATCTATCCATGTATTATGTATATCGTCGTCTAGTACCTTTTTGATACAAGGACGGTGATAAACAAGCATACGGCCCGCCTGATGGTAAGCAGTACAACAAAGTTTAACAACTTCCTACAACACAAGCCTTACTGAGCTTACCGTAGGACTAGGTCGATTTGTGTAAGCTTGTCCCGAAATATTAATTATTTATATCTAATACATTTGTTACACTACGCTATGCCCACGTCTAAATATTTGTATTTACTATTGAATGAGTTAAATTTAAATAAATTACAATTTAAAACGCGTTTTCTAAGAAAGGTGTCGCAAGAAGCGACAAAGGGAAAAAACCCGACGGATGGGCAGCAGCCATCCGTCGCAAATACCATTAGTCGACACTCCCAACATAGCCCTCTCCATTGCTCTTTGGGTTACTTTGAGCCTTCTTATGAGGCCCATAGTAAGCGACCACGTTTCAGCACCATAAGTCATCACTGGCAACACATACTGGTCGAAGACCTTCGCTTTGAGTTTGGTCGCAGTATCACATAAAAAAATCAAGTTAAATAGAATTTTGTTAAAGGGAGGACTGACCTGTACAGTACGCAGGGCAGGGCCACCGTGGCGAACCACAGGGGAGCCGCGAATGGATGCACGGTGCATAACTCGGGCACTAGTATCTGCTTTTGGTCCAAACGGTCTCGTTTCGCGCGACGAGTGCGCTCCGATGAGACGGGCAGGGCTACGCCCTTGCGGTTTACATATCTGAAAGGTAATACTTGAAGTAGCTGATAGCTCATGGCTTGCTGGTTCGCGGTGGGACCAGTGCCTTAGCATAATAAATACCTAACATTAATTTAAAATGAGCGCGATCTCGCCATCAAACTGCAACGGTAGTTTGACGAGTAAATTAAGATGGAAACTGTAATGAACTTTTTTGATAAATAAATAAAAAATAATAAGACAACTGAAACGGATTATATGGCATATACTATAATGTATGTTCGGGTGAAATCATGCAACTCAATTTTGGAGCAATCTTTAAGCGATTGAGCTGAAATTTTAAAAAAGATAAAAGAATTTTTAAAACTAGGCACATTACATTGCACTTATGAACGTCAATGAAAAACGTAACACCGGTTCTATTCCTACTTCTCGGATCATCATAAATACAATCATGTACTTTATGATTTGATACATCAAATCATAAAGTACGTAATTATGCGTAGTACAGTCAGCAGCAAAAGTAGCTAAGCATTTGAGGTGTTCGAAATGAGGTCAACACGTCTCTATTGTCAAGAGTATTCTCTAGAGCGCGTATAGGTCATTATGAACACTTCAAACGCTTAGCCACTTCTGCTGCTGACTGTACCAAAAGATAACATATCAAAAAGTTTATTACAAGATATAACTAAAAATCACAAAATATAAAAGTAAAAGTAATAATGTATAAAAAAATTCTTCACAAAAATACAAATTCTTCGATATGCTTTCTTACCTGAACTGTGTCATTTAAATAATCTGGCAGTACATATAATTGATGATTTAAATGTTAGCCGGTAGTTAGGATAGTTTCTGGTTTATTTATGCAAGGTCGGTGACAATACAATATCATGGTACAGTCAAAGATATGTACACAACCAAACTACCAGAATATGTATACATCCTTATGGTCTCCGCTTTAAGGTGCACAACATATATATATATGTTTTGGCACTTTGGTCGCATCGATATATTTGACCTTTACTGTACTACTGCTCTGATCTGATGCTGGAGCCAGAAGGTAGCAAATGGCCAGAAAGTAGCCTGAACTACACAAGATAAACTCATCGTGTTTAGGCTCGTTAGAATCCTCTCGATGAGTAGTTGATTTGATATTCAAATCGAAAGAAAAATAGAAAAAAATTGACTCGCGGCGGAACTCGAACCCACAACCACCGGATCACTAGCCCAGTTCACTACCAATTGTGCTACACGAGTACCGCTTAGACTTGTAAAATTTTTATCCCTCGTCGTATACGTCATCACGGGTGTTAATAAAAAAAAAATATGATTGTCCAAAAAAGTACAATAAAATTAAAATAAATTACCTTGGCGTCAGCAAGTTAAGTCTGGCGCTGGTATGGTCCACATCCAACAGTGGCTGGTCGGACTGTGTGAGCGTCACACCATATTTGCTCTTGTAATAATCTCGGAAGCTTGTGTGCGTGTCGGAGGGGAACTCAGAGTCCGGCGTCAGGTTCGAACATATCTCTGCGACTAGGAAGAACTGGAAAACACGCAGGAATAACATCGATATTTTTCTAGCAGGAACGACATTTGCTTAGTGCTTGCCACAATAATAATATCGACAATTCTGTTATCGATAAATACATACTGCTTCAACGACAAGACGTACACACAGTCTTATATCGGCTACCTACCTGGACCCGCGTGCCACCGATCTATAACAAATTCAACGTAATCCGTACACTTTTGATCCAATTTACTTCTATTATTTATAATGAATACTTCGAAATTGTTTTCTGAAGTATGTAAAATATAAATAAACAGATAGTTTTGTTATTGTTATTTATTTTTAACCCTATTACCTTATATTTGTCGTTGTATTACCTGTATGACGTTGAAGTGGTAGGGAGACTGGGGTCAAAAGAAACACGGGTCAATAGAAACAAGTGCAATAACTACTAAACGAAAAACGATAGCGGGGCGGTCCCTGAGGGGGGATGGATCTGCGTTCGTGTCAGAACCTGTGGAACAGTGCCAGTCGCGGCTCTGTGACCGTCGGGCGTTATTAAACGAGTGTATTGCTTTTCCGGCACCAAAAGTAAGTATTTTTATAGTTTTTGTTTTGTATATTAGTTTATATCCAGTGGTAGTACTTTAATACTATTTAACTTTCTGTCTGTATGATTATTCTTGTTAAATTTGTAGTGGTTTACGTATACCTACCGTCTACCGTTATTTTTCTACGATATTAAATATTCACCATGACGTTGCAGGGTCAGTTGAAACAAAATTTACCGGGTCAATTGAAACATATTTTAATTGAACCTTGTATGTGGTTTTAAGCTTTCTTTTTACTGTAATATTTCTTTTTTGTTTTTAGATGCCGCAAAACCGTCCAAAAACTACTAATCGCGGAATGTGCAGTATAGTTTTGTATAAAAAAGCTTACGAAGAGATCAAATCCAAGGGAATAACACTTAGACAAGCTGCCGAAATGTATGACATTAATTTAACAGCATTGTTCAGATACTTACAAGAAAAAAACGGGACAGTTGCGTTTTAACTTTGACTGATTTTACAAAGTTATTTTTTTGAGATCTAGTATAATCGTCGCTACAGAGCTATATATTAAATATTGGTTACCTACATATGTTAGTAGGTATTAGTCATTAATTTACTATATTATGAATGTTGTGTTAAATTAAAACAATAATTCCTACGTTTTATTTCGTTACATTAATGTTAAACAGTGTTCTATGTTTCTTATATTTCTAGATTATATTTCTGGATTACTAATAGTTGATCTTATTACGTATGAATATTTAAATATTCTAAATGATTAAGCGCTATATGATAAATGCTAGCTGTTATGTTGATTGTAGAAACTACCTCTTACTGTGCTCTAATCAAAGACAGAGATTATGTTATTTAATTATAACAAAAAATAAAATAAATGGTTATTACAATAGATAAATGTTTTATTTCTTGGTGTTTCAATAGACCCCATTCGTTGTTTCAATTGACCCGCAACCAGGGTCAAATGAAACAATTTTCGACAATTTCTAAAGCACTTGTGATTCCGTATCTGATACCTATGGATAAAAATCAACATAGTAACTTTAAAGCCAGATAATCTAGCTATAGTCTAAACCTTTCACAAACCAGTATGGATCGAAAATGTAGGCATTATGGCCGTTTTTTTGGAAAACGATTCAATTGACCCCGGTCTCCCTACTTATCGATAACAGGACTGTCGATGTTTTTATTTTGTCAATCACTTACAAGAAATCGTTCGTGCTAGAAAAATATCTAGGTATGATAATAAACGTAGATTCACAATCAGCAGCAAAATAATGGTACTAAAAAACAACCGCTCGCAACAACTTGGGCGGTACATTTAGTTAGTCTTCTTTGAACCACAACAACGACTAAAAAATGTCCCCCATCCTATATAAAGTTCGTTTTTCAGGGTTCAAAAAATCGTGAAAACAGTTTAAAAACATATTTGCTATAAAACTAAAAACAAAACATTTTTTTTATTAAATATTTTGAATTGCTTTGATTTTTAAGTAGTAATACTACTATATAAATAAAAGTTGAAATAGATGACATATACTTAAGAAAAAACGACGAAGACCTCCGGTGGTTGAGACGGGATTCGAACCCGCATCTCCAGCTATCGCGGCTGATGCCTTAACCAATTCGGCCACCCGTACACAGCGGAACCCGTCGAAATTAATTAAGTATATGTGATCTTGTTTATTTTTTTTATTTTAACGGTGCCAAAAATGCCATGTTACTACTACTTAGTTACAAACGGATTAACTCACGTGTAATTATATCGCACTAGGCGACATGTTGCGGGTAATTCGTGATGCACCGTCACCTCAAGCGGTGTCCTGACTTGAAAATAGGTAAGTACCAAAGAACTTACCCGAAATATGTGCGATATAATTACACGTGACTTTATCCGTTTGTAACTAGGTGTTGTAATGTTTGCATTCTTAATTTATTTGTTATAACATAAACAGTGGAATCTACAAGATGCCTGAAATAATTGATGGAACGGAGGCAAATCGATAGTTATTATTCTATTCTTAAAAAAAATTTGGTAGGTATATAACTTTTAAATGCCAAAGAATATAAAACAAATCATAATAAACAATAATAAATAAATATTTCGGGAAAATCTTACACAAATCGACTTAGTCCTACGGTGAGCCCAGTAAGGCGTGTGTTGTAGGTAGACGACGATATATATAATAGATAGATACATATAAATACTTAAATACATAGGAAACACCCAGGAAATGACTCAGGAACAAATATCTGTGCTCATCACACAAATAAATGCCCTGACTGGGAATCGAACCCAGGACCATCGGCTTCACAGGCAGGGTCACTACCCACTAGGCCAGACCGCTCGTCAGTCATGAAATTCATGAAATTACATCATCATCATCATCTCAACCATAAGACGTCCACTGCTGAAGTTAGGCCTCCCCTTTCAACCCCCACATGTACCGTTTGGAACCGACCTGCATCCAGCGTCTTCCGGTGACGTTAATGACCCACAAGATGGACAGACGACCTCATTAAGGTCATGAAAGTACAGCTTAATAAAAACTTTCAAGGACAAATATACAGTTCAACCGTTATTCGTTACTTTTGGACCCGGGTATATCCTTAAACTACGTCCGACAATGAGAGGTAGGGCACAGCGAAGTACCATCACGCTCGAGTCTGGAGAAGCCCAACTGGGGAAGTACCTCCTCCTTACAGAAGACCACAGCCATAATAGCACTGCTACCTTTCAGGTCTGTAGTGTTGTGTTCCTGATGGTGAGTAAGGTTACCAGAGCTCCAACCCCCCTTAAAGGCCGGCAACGCGCTTGTGACTCCCCTGGTGTTGCGGGTGCCCATGGGCGACGGTAATTGCTTACAATCAGGCAATCCGTCTGCTCGTTTGCCACCTTATGTCATAAAAAAAAAAATCACGGATCGAAAACTACGGAACCCTACACTAAGCATCGCCCGACACGCTCTTGGTCAGTATTGTATCTACCTGGGGTTGGTCCTGGTTCCTGTACCACGGTGTGACGACCGCCTCTCTGTACTTTTCGGCATCGAAAATGAAAACCTCGCCGGGCTTCAGTAGCGGGTTGTCCATTTTCTTCAACTTCCTTTTGTTCTCTTGTTCTGCCTGAACACACATCACATGCCATTAAAATGGTAGCACCTTTCAAAAACAATTAAGGTAATGGCACTAATGTCGGACACTTTAAGCTGAGGCACCAATGATGGACACTTAGTTCTTATTACAAAAATCATAAAGTTATAAATTGAATATGTCCCAACAAATGCACAACACTTAACTCCTTTGAAATAAGCATTATTGTTCATGATTGGTTCCTTGTCCATTACTGGTGCCGTCACCTTAAATGCTTAGAAAAAAAATAACTGATAATAAAACTCAACTAAAACTAACATAAATCTAAAAAGGCCCCTGCGGCATGGTACCGAATACGCTGGCAGTATTTCCTCGCTGAACCGTAAGGCTTTAAAACGTTCTTAAAGAGACTCAAAGTGCCAGTGACCCATGGATCGAGGGCCTAGACGCCAAGTGGGATAAAATTCTTTTCTCAAACATACTACGAAATGTATGCGTTAATGGCACGAAATGATGCCAAGAAGGTGCACATTTATGAACTAGGCCGTGTATAAATGTATGGAGTTAGTATGAAAAGCACATTATTGTCCGCAGCTCTAACTTTTTAAATTTGCCAACTAAGATTAGACTGACGAAGGAAAAAATACATACATCCAAGATACAATCTCTTTGAAAGCATAATTGGTATTATAATAATCGGTTTTTTCCAATGTCAATTCATTAAAAAAACGAAATCTTATATAGTTATATTTTTTACTTGATTGCTTTGTTGTTATTTTAATTTTATTATTTTCTTGAAATGTTTCAGAAAAGCACTATACAGGCTTCGGCCTGAACAGGGATTAAATAAATAAATAAATAAATAATAAATAAATATTTCGGGACATTCTTACACAAATCGACCTAGTCCCACGGTAAGCTCAATAAGGCTTGTGTTGCAGGTACTAGGCGACGATAAATATAATAAATATATACATATAAATACTTAAATACATAGAAAACACCCATGACTCAGGAACAAATATCTGTGCTTATCACACAAATAAATGCCCTGACTGGGAATCGAACCCAGGACCTTCGGCTTCATAGGCAGGGTCACTACCCACTAGGCCAGACCGGTAGTCAAAATTAAAGGACTCAATTTATCCGGCCTCGTCTCCGACTCGGAGACTCCGACTACCGCAATCTCGTCCTTAAATCCCTTACTTCACGGCCTCTGCAGTAATGTACTATTTCTGCGCCGAGACCATTGTATTTACCATTAAAATTAATATTATAAAGAAACTAGTTTATGCCCGCGGCTTCGCTCGCGTTAAGAAGTATTTAAGTTAGTTCTAGCACACTATTGTTCAAAACGTAGTTTTGTATGCATGCATGCTTTTTGATCGGAAAATGCCAACGTCATAGTAGCTTTATGCATGCAAAGTCTCAGCCCGATCGGTTTAAAACTGACAAAGTTTCATACTCTATTTCATCCCTTTGGGGGTAGAATTGATCAAAATCCTTTCATCCTTTCAGCCCGATCCGGCCAGTGGTTTGGGCTGTGCGTTGATAGATCACTATGTCAGTCAGTCACCTTTGAGTTATATATATTTAGATACATCGCCTTCTTCCTCCCGCTTCTCTACTTCCTACAGCACAGACATCAGGTCTTTCACTCACAGAATATACTAAAGTCAACTTACTTTGACTTTCTCGTCCTTATTCACCCTATCTTCCTTCCGCTTCCCTTCTTCCTAGAGCACAGGCATCAGTTCATGTATTAATCGACTACACTAAAATCAAATTACTTTGGCTTCTTCGTCCCTATTCAACCAAACTTAATCTTCCTTCCGCTTCCCTTCTTCCTAGATAGTTAATGTATTCACGGACTACACTCAAAATCAACTTACTTCGTCTTTACTCACCCAATCTTCACTTTCTTCCTTCAGCTTCCCTTCTTCCTAGAGCACAGGCAGTTCATATATCACCGACTACACTAAAGTCAACTTACTTTGGTTTCTTCGTCCTTCTTCACCCAAACTTCGCCTTCCCCCGACCGCAGTTCTTCCTCCCGCTTCCCTTCATCCCAAAGCACGGGCTTCTCCAGTTCAGCGTTGGCCTTGTCTTCCGTGTACTGGTATATTTCCTCGAGGAACTTCCAATCTATGTCCACTTTGGTGCTGCCATCGGGGTTGTTAACTGACAATGTAAAAAAAAAAAAATTGCAGTCGAAAAGTCGACCGGTCTGGCCTAGTGGGTAGTCATCCTGCCAATGAAGCCGATGGTCCTAGGTTCGAATCCCAGTCAGGCCATTTATTGGTGTGATGAGCACAGATATTTGTTACTGAGTCATGGGTGTTTTCTATGTATTTAAGTATTTATATCTATCTATTATACAGTATGTATCCAGACGAGAGGCCAAGCTTTAAACCCATAAAAGTGTAAGTAAGAAATAAGGTTTTGGTAGATATATTATTGAAATACAAGCTCGAATTATTTTTTTGCTTCAGATAATGATAAATCCATTTGATTGTGAAACATCCTGTAATCAATATTTACAATGACAAGTAAAGGTTAAGATCAAAACAAAATGTAAGTTGAAGAAAGTTTGTCAATGAAAATGGTAAGCCAACCTTGTTTGTCAATGTTATTAAGAAAAATAAATTCAATGCGTGACATCTAAGATATTAATAACGTATTAGTGGGCACTACACTGTTTTCAGGATAACTTCCACATAATTCGGCTGGTACTTCTGTTAAATTATCTAGTTTTAAAAATAATAAGTTCCACTTAATGAAATGCCTTAATAGTTGTGGTTACAGTTTTATAGAGATGTGTTTTTTTTGTTATGAGAATAACATAACATTTCACAGGCTGATGTGGGAAGTGTTAACCGACTCACATAAGTACAACTTTTCAATTATAAATAAAATTATGAATCAATAAATAATCGGTAAACACTAACAGAAAGTGCGAAATAGTATTATATTCGTCATGGCCATTAACGGGTTCAAAGCTTGGCCTCTCGTCTTGATACATACTGTATATATCGTCGTCTAGTACCTACAACACAAGCCTTACTGAGCTTACCGTAGGACTAGGTCGATTTGTGTAAGATTGTCGGAAATATTTATTTATTTATTTAAATAGGGTAAATCATCAGTAACTGGCTACCGTATACTGAAAATGAATCCTGTACATCTATAAATAGAACACATTTTCAAATGACCTACCTTTAACGGTGGGCACAACGTAGTAGTTGTTGTGGGTACAGCCGTCCGGCTCCAGCGTCATGCCCCGTCGGCGCACGCGCAGCACGTCCGCGAACACGAAACGCATGAATCTGCCAGTAATTACGTATACATGTAGTGCACGCACAGCGTAGGACGCCCACCCACAAGATGGACAGACAACCTCATTAAGGTCGCCGGAAGACACTGGATGCAGGTCACTACCAACTGGTACATGTGGAGGTCCAAGGGGGAGGCCTATGTTCAGCAGTGCACGTCTTATGGCTGAGATGACGATGAATCAAATAATTAACCCATAATGCCCGGAATACACGAGGCTAGTTTTTCAAGCCAGTATAGTAAGCTAGTTAGTAAGCTAGTAAAACTGTCCTGGCTTGAACACAGGCTAGTGCTGTCTACACGATGCCAGTAATTTTAAGTCAGTTCGAGTGCCAGTACCTTTGCAAAGTGTCGTAAAAAAATCGTCAATACGAACGTAATTCGTAAAAAATAACATAGCATGAATGAAATTAAAAATCTATGTAAATGTGTACTACATGAATTACTTGAAGATATATTAGTAAAACGTGTACGGACAAATGGCACTAGCCGGACGGATACTAGCTTCACCGGCCGCACGAAGATAGTACACAAGCCAGGCTAGCGAAATCGGTGGTGGGGGGCGCTACTAGCTCAAAAAATAGAACGGCAAGCTATTAAAACTATCCTGGCTTCAGCACTAGCTTACTAGCCTGAAAGTTAAGCTAGTTTTGTATACACGAAGATAGACGCACTAGCTTGCTAGCTTACTAGTACTAGCTTACTATATTGGCTTGAAAAACTAGCCTCGTGTATTCCGGGCATAAGAGCGTATCTTGAAGAAATGTGTTGTTATTCCCTAAAAACGTGTTATTTCTATTCAGATTACAAAAATCTTTTAATTCCTATATTTTAAAAAAATACCCAGAAATTCAATTTAGTATCGTTGATATTATTATTTACTAGATGATGCCCGCGGCTTCGCCCGCATAGTTAGAGGAAAAAGTAACATATTGAGTCTTCCCGTGGGAATGACATGTTTTCCCGCTGGAAAAAGTAGCCTATGTCACTCTCCATCCCTTCAACTACCTCCACTTAAAAAATCACTTTCGCACTTATAATATTGGTATGGATTATGTATCACATGTCTCCATTAACAGCACTGAGTCCCAGTTCGCGTCGATGGCGTACAGAGTGCTTACCTAGTGATGAGTTGTTTCCTGCGCGGCGACAGGCGCGTGTCCGCGTCGACGGCCGGCGCTACCGTCACACGTACCTCGCCAGAGCGTGTGTACACGGGGAACGACGGGATTTGCAGTCTGTGAAAAAAAAAAGGTTAGCAAGCTGAAGTGGCAATGGGCAGGCCACATTGCACGCAGAGAAGACGGCAGATGGGGTCGAAAGGTGCTCAAGTGGAGACCACGGACTGGCAAGATGGACAGACGACCTCATTAAGGTCGCCGGAAGACGCTGGATGCAGGTCGCTTTCAACCGGTACATGTGGAGGTCCAAGGGGGAGGCCTATGTTCAGCAGGTGACGTCTTATGGCTGAGATGATGATGATGATGAAAAACAAAGTTATATTTGTTAATGAAGCCTCCTTCCTTCATTTAGTTCGGTTATATTTATGGTCATATTTCTTAGATTTCAATTGACATCTTGAAATACGTGTCAAATGTCAGAGAAAAGATATTAATTTTAAATAACGGAATATTTGTGTGAATATAAGAAAATATAATGTTTGTGTAAATAGATATGGAGTATTAGCTCTAAATGTTGTTTCTCTTTTCAGGTAAGAGTTTTATTTGAGTTTTAGTTTAATGATGTTTCTGTTTTGCTTATAAATTGTGTACATTGTTTATAATAAAAACATTCTGTTTTCAGAGCAACACAATTGAGTTATTATTTCTACGTGTTACTAACGGACACTATACACGGTGTTCGGTAGTCATATTTTATATTTATTGATTTGTGCAATTCGAAGAAATTTAACTTTAGTCTACTACCACTAGCTCATAAACCAGGGATGCTACAGAGCTCCGGTTCAGGTTCCGTTAAGTCGGAACCTCCGATAGCTACGCGCACCAGAGCGTGCAAGAGATCGCGTACAACACGTCGCTACCTGTCGGTTGACAGTTACCTGTCGGGCTGCTGGAGCCGCATCAGGACGCCACAGGCTTGTCTCGCCAGCTGCGGCGCGTGGAGCCTCCGCCCGCGCGTGTTGTAGCGCTCGGGCAGCGCGCACCAGAGCGTGCAAGAGATCGCGTACAACACGTCGCTACCTGTCGGTTGACAGTTACCTGTCGGGCTGCTGGAGCCGCATCAGGACGCCACAGGCTTGTCTCGCCAGCTGCGGCGCGTGGAGCCTCCGCCCGCGCGTGTTGTAGCGCTCGGGCAGCGCGCACCAGAGCGTGCAAGAGATCGCGTACAACACGTCGCTACCTGTCGGTTGACAGTTACCTGTCGGGCTGCTGGAGCCGCATCAGGACGCCACAGGCTTGTCTCGCCAGCTGCGGCGCGTGGAGCCTCCGCCCGCGCGTGTTGTAGCGCTCGGGCAGCGCGCACCAGAGCGTGCAAGAGATCGCGTACAACACGTCGCTACCTGTCGGTTGACAGTTACCTGTCGGGCTGCTGGAGCCGCATCAGGACGCCACAGGCTTGTCTCGCCAGCTGCGGCGCGTGGAGCCTCCGCCCGCGCGTGTTGTAGCGCTCGGGCAGCGCGCACCAGAGCGTGCAAGAGATCGCGTACAACACGTTGCTACCTGGTAATACAATTTCATTTTAATTATCTCTTCTGACACTTTGACTTTGGCTGAAAACTCAAAATATGATGTCCTATTTTGGATTGGGGCTAACGATGTTAACAATTTTTTCCACAGGTCATATTATTCTTGGTTTTTTGAAGTAGGCAAATCTATATTGGCTGATAATGAGACTTGCCTAAGAAAGTAGACGGGCCGCCATAACCCCCGGGCGTGCAGATGTTCCTTCGGGAATACTCGGATTTTTATCGGAATACGATGACACACGAACTGTCAATGAATGATCGTATTATATGAGTGACATTTATATATCCATTAATATGGAACTTAATATTTAAAAATTAAAATTAAAAAACTAAAAATGATTTATTTCACTAACAAGCAATTTGTAACAAAAAGCAGGTGGGTGTCCCTTTTTAAGTAAAAAAATACCTGTGTTAAGGAACACCGCTCTTCCTTAGTGATTATCCAAAAGCTAAGAACAGAAGTATGAAGTTATAACATTTAAACTTAATTATTAATACGTAAACTATGTAAATACTAGACAACATAAAAAGTACAACATTGTATGTAATTTTTAGAAGTTACTGTAATGTTAACTTATAACTTAAAATCCACTTATGTAATGCTGTCTGTATGTGTGTGTGTGTGTCTCTCTCTCTCTCTCTCTCTCTGTGTGTGTGTGTGTTTGTGTGTGTGTGTGTGTGTGTGTGTGTGTGTGTGTGTGTGTGTGTGTGTGTGTGTGTGTGTGTGTGTGTGTGTGTGTGTGCGTGCGTGCGTGTGTGTGCGTGCGTGCGTGTGTGCATATGTGTTTGTGCGCATGAGTGTTAGCGTGCGTATGTTTTAAGGGAATCTGAAATTTAAAGTAGATTATGTTTTAACAAGTTTTTCTATTGCGTCGTAGTTTTTATTTTTGAACCATTTTATTATTTTAAGTTTACATTCTCTGTAGGTGGAGGGATATATATCAATTTCTTTATTAAAATAGTTATAAAGTTTGTTGTAAAGTAGTTGTAAAGTAAATTGAGAAATGTATTGTCTTTTAGCAAAGGCAGAATTTGTTGGTGGAATAGGGATGATGTTAGTTTTTTTCCTTCTAGTGGTAGTTGACACAGGATGATAACACGTTGACTTATGTTTCCGTAGAATTACGTTAAGCACATATAGTTCTCTTACCGATAAAAGACCACATAGATCATACAGATCAACGGTTGGGAACCTATAAGGCTTAAAGTACATTACTTTTAACAGTGCTCGTTGAGCTCTTTCAAGTTGTAAAAATTTTGTTTTTGTGGTTTTCCACCCCATACTGAGACACAATAACAGAGGATTGACTGAGCCAAAGCAATATAAATTTGATTTAAGAGTTTAGAGGGTGCAGCATATCTTAAGCATTTAAAGGTCCAAATAAGTTTCCAGATTCGGGACATCATTAGTTCCGTATGAGAGTGCCATGTAAGTCTCTGGTCCATCATAACACATTTGACATGTTCGACTTTTTCAATGGGAGCACACGAGCAAGTCGATGAATTAATGTCATGACAATTATGAATTCTGAGAGTGAAGGTAGGTTCGGGTTGAGTTCTACAATCATTTGTGAAGCAAATGTAGTTTATTTTATCTCTATTTAGAGTAAGGAGGTTAATTTGCAGCCAGCGGGCAATCTTAGCAAGTCCGATTTCCGCATATCTACGTACTTCTTCCCAATTATCTCCATAAAAGACGACAGCTGTATCGTCAGCATATGAAAAAATAGAGCCATTATGTATAGACAAATTGCACAGCTGGTTTATGTATATCAAGAAGAGAGTTGGACCCAGGACATTGTTTGGTATCAAATGTTGAAGTGAAAAATGACATGTGACATTAAACAATAAAGTTCCATATGAAAATGTCATTCATTTAATAAAGTCATTGATAGTTCGGATGCCGTCGTATGTCGGTTCAAATACGAGTTTTCCCGAAGGAAAATATGTTTGCACTACATCTGTATACACTTACTTGTAAAGTCGGTATGTTCGTTCGTATCTCCTGCCAACTGCTCGTCCGTAGTATCAACTATAGGCTCGCATTTTGTAAATGCCCTCGCCGTCTGTAAAAATAAAATTTTTTTTTTTGTGTTAAAACTACGTAAGGTCCTAACAAATTAGTCACAGATATTTTTACAGCTTAAAGCACTCGGTTATGAATGAATCATCATTGGTTTTCTTATGTTTTCTTTGGAGAAAACTACTATATGGTGGGCACATGTTCGGAGCAATTATCTCTGAAATTAATCACTTAAATTTTTCAGATTAAACAAAAATTTCTAAATTTATGCTCGTTGACAGGCCAGGTTTTAATTATTTGTATTGCATATTTGAGGAGTTATACACAATTGGGCGTTAAAAGGGATTGCCAGCCTCGTAACATCCCTACTCGGCTAGCAACCCCATACTTCCCGACCTCTGTAGTGATTTGATTTTGTTACTCAACCAGCGAGGTACACCCTCATCGTCACTTACCATCAGGTGTGACTAAGGTCAAACGCTGGTCAGTCGTGTATAAAACTCAGTAAAGCGTTGTATGATCAGCAGAATGTTTATAAAACGTTATAGTTACCCTTTTATAATAATATTGTCGCCGTTTGGTGGTGCCGGGCCTGGCGTCCGCCTCGGCGCAGGCTTCTAGCTCGCCCGCCTTGAAGTTCTCTTTACCTAAAAAAACGGCCCTTATTTTAGAACCCATACTAATATTATAAAAGCGAAAGTAACTCTCTCTGACTGTCTGTTACCTGTTCACGCTTAAGCCTCTGAAAAACGGCCCTTATCTGTCTGTTACCTCTTCAGGTTTAAACCGCTGAACCAATTGGGATGAAATTTGGTATTGGGAGTTTGAGCTACGAGAAAGGATATAGGATATTTTTTATCCAGCAACCATTTTTTTTTTAAAACAGGCATGGCTGGCCGACAAGTCGCGAGGAATAGCTAGTGCTTTATATACACGATAGTATAGTATAGATAATTTGACATTATTACTAAATTTTATTATAAACTAGCTGTGCCCGCGGTTTATTAGGGAAAAAACGTAGCCTATGTGTAAATCCAGGGTGTCAGCTAACTCCATACCAAATTTTATTAAAATCGCTCCAGCCGTTTAGACGTGAAGAAGTAACAAACATACACACTCACAAATTTTCGTCTTTATAATATTAGTGTTGATTATCACAGCATGATGGCAAGAATCTTGGTAACGATATCTTTACAAAACAATACAATACAAATACTCTTTATTGCACACCATGATAAAAAGAAAAACAAAAATATAATACAGGTTGAGAGTACAGGCAAACAACCATCTCTTATCGCTATAGAGCGATTTCTTTTAGACTACCTCGGGTTAGCGGAGATGTAGTCAAGAATCAACGAATGAGTAGGTGTCAACGAACTAGTAATACTATAGAAACCTAACTCGAGCTCAAAAATGACCCCACGGCTAGTGTGCCTCGAACGATCGACTGAGCCGCGGCGGAGTTTGACAGCTTTAGTAGTACAGAGGCTTTCTATGACATAAGATGTCAGCTAATATAAAATTGTTAAATTAAAAAACCATATATAATGCCTTCTCTTGCGGTAAACTGGTACCCAAACAACTCCACAAAAATACAAGAAAATCGATGGGATCCATTGGCTTGTAGAAGTTTTACCCTGAAGATGATAAACAATTATTTAAAATAACATATTGATGTATAGACTAATACGCTGAACCAAATGTCGTAACTCTATACTAATTTTATAATGACTTAGGCCTTTATGATACTGAGTGACAAAATGGGGATAATGGTATGCAACATTTCTAATAGTAATTAAACTATTAATTTTATTTTCAAGTAACGAGCAATTCCTATTATTTGCTTTTATTTAAAAAACAAATACCTACACTATAAAATAAATGTAAACTTTTTGTCAGAATCATTCTAGTTTCCCTTAGGCCGCGGAAAGAATTTATTATAAATTATATTTTTCACGGAATTTAATTTTCGGCCCAAATGGGCAATCATTGAAATGTCGTTAGACTTAAGGTCAAAAATAATATTTCAGTAATAGGATTGAAATACTTATCTGTCATTGCATATTACAAATAACCTCTTTGTAAAAAGTTATCATATTCTTTTCTAATTCTGAAAGCGTGTCAGCTTCTTAGTGAGTTCTTTTCGACTCTGTCTACTGCGAACGTCGATAAGCGACATTTCGTCATTTGCGTCACTATCATTTGAATATTGCAAGAACGAAAAAGATGAATATAGAGTCGGTAGTCGTCTATTGTTGGCAAACTGCCTTGACGTCCCAAATTTCAGTACTCCACTTCGATGTTGTTAATCTGTTGCCTAGTAAACAAAACAATGCGTGTTGCTTGCTTGCCCTTATGGTGACAGTTTGCTATACAATATTGAACCTTAGGTAGGTTGGAAATTAAACTCCTTGACTGTATTCACACTATTACGATTATTCCAAAATACATATTATACTATTATGTTTCAACTTTTGAGTATAACGATAAACGCGACATCGTCGCCCAAAAACTTACGAAAATTCACCTCCGATATTCCAGAGCGACATTATCCCGTGGTAACTACTGGAGAAAGACTGAGGCAATGACGTAATGCAAAATCGTGGTAGTGTTCTCCAATACGTTATTACTATACCTTCTTATAAAGTATGGACAAACGTAATCTTAATAGCAAAATCATGTCAGAATAATACTTATATAAATTGGTTCCATCTCGGTTAGTATCATCCCTGTAAGTTTGACAACGCCATAATATTGTAACGTCGCGCATGAGGTTTGACGTTTAAAACTTTTATGACCCAATCACAACTTTTTTTTAATAGCGCGAAATTGTCTATTGGATAAACTCCAAGCTGCTCTGACATGTGCATGAAGAGGGGATAGCTGTCAGTGTCAGCGCGCCTGGGGTCAATTTTGGAAGGCATTTTTGTATGGAGAGCTGCGTCTATATATATTCAGTCACCGGTAGGTGTTGACTATAGTAACGCGATTAAATCCGCGATTTGTAACAGTTACTCCGGCTTACCTATAGGCATTAATTGATCGTCGAGCTCTCCGGACTTGTGCAGTATCCGGCACGCCTGTAGAGCTACCATCCTTCGAGCTAACACTCGCGTCGGCATTGGGTGCCCCTGTAAATTGACCGAGGCTTAGTGTTACCGTTTGGACCCGGGTATGTCCTTAAACTACGTCTAACAATGAGAGGTAGGGCACAGCGAAGTACCATCACGCTTGAATCTGGAGCAGCCCAACTGGGGAAGTACCTCCTCCTTACAGAAGACCACAGTCATAATAGCACTGCTACCTTTCAGGCCTGTAGTGTTGTGTTCCTGATGGTGAGTAAGGTTCCCAGAGCTCCGATCCGCCTTAAAGGCTGGCAACACTCTTGTGACCGCCTGGTGTTGCGGGTGCCCATGGGCGACGGTAATTGCTTACCATCAGGCAATCCGTCTGCTCGTTTGCCATCTTTGCTTCGCAAAAAATTGCGATGGCTGTCCTGTGTCTTGCTGGAGTCTTCTCAGCGGGCTAGGCTTATCGTAGAAGCGAATGAATGGAATATTCACATTGTTATATTCATAGATATACCATTAACCTAGACGGAGCGTGCTAATAATAATACCACGATGGTGAAGGCCGAGAAGGACAAGTCCAGCAAGTACTTAGACTTGGCTCACGAGGTAACCGCCATGTGGGAAGTTGATTCGGCGATCATTGTACCGATAGTTGTTTCCGCGAACGGTCTCATAGCGAAGAGTCTCGACCAACATCTTGAGAGACTCTCGCTACGTGGTTGTGGTTGGAGCAAGGGTCAGATTCAGAAGGCGGTAATCCTGGACACGGCGCGCATAGTCCGACGGTTCCTCTCTCTGCAGCCCTAACCACCGGCAGCCTGGGCCCTGCCCCGTTGCCGGCGGCACTCTAGGTTAGGTTTTTTATAATGTTTTTATTGTTTTGATACGTTTTAGATATATTTATATATTTTATTTTTGTAAAAATATTGTAAATAACCTAATCTAAGAAATGAGATAAATAAAGAAAAATACCACGATGGAAAGGGGTCTTATGTAACTTTCCATAGGTATGGCAGAGACGGCGCTATTTTTGTCCGTCCTTGTCATAGTCTCACATATTTTTGTTCCCCTCCAAAATGGTCCCTTCCGAACTGCCAAAGTTGGAGGGCAACAGACAAATACAATTGGAGTTTTCTTGGGTTTTCAAACAAAGTTGCGGTAATTAATACAGAATAAGCTAATATTTTTGTTTTAAAGAATGTCCTGTAAAGCAAAACTATAGTGAATTGTTACATTTTGGGCTGCAAAAGCCAATATATCTTTGTCCCTTACTGGCGCTCGCGGATGCGTTCTCCAGTCATTATTCCTCCTAGGTTATAATTATGTTGACATAAATTGAAAATTAAGTTCATTCCACGAATGCTTTATTATAATTATAAGATATTGTTGCACTTAATATACCCGTGTGACGCCGGCTGACTAGAATAGCACCACCCCTTCTCCTCCCGCGGGTGTCGTAAGAGGCGGCAAAGGGAAAAATCCTACGGACGGGCAGCAGCGTCCGTCGAAACCCAATCTACAGCTACTACGGTCGCCAACCCGCCTGCCAAGCGTGGCGAATATGGCAACTACCCCCCAAGATGATACAAGTCATGTTTGTGGGAGCTTACGTCCAGCAGTGGACTGCAAACGGCTGAAATGTAAATAGAAAATTATAATATAATAATTAGGTAAAATTAATTATTCCGATCTGTACTATTGAACAGGAAAGATGTCTTCTCATTTCATTAAGAAGAAGCTACATGTTACGTGGCGACCCTGCCAATGTACTAACCACGATATTATACTTCACGGGGCAGTTGAGCGGCAGGCGCAGTGTGCACACCCAAGCCTGCTCGAAGCCCTCGACGGTTCGGACGCGCACTCTCTCCGTACGCCAAGAGGGAGCCAGGCGAGTGAATGTGTCGGAGGGTAGTTTGCCGCAGTACCTAGAAACAGGAGACATTTCTAATTTATGTAAATATGACATTATCCATTAAAAGAGACCTTATTTTATTTATTTTATTTTTTATTTATTTATTAAATACATGTGAAAAGGGACCTTATTGTCGATGGCGCTTATGTCGTTGTTTAAGAAAACGCGATACATACGCAACGCGGTTCGACGTAAGTGCCAGCGGCGATAAGGTCCCTTTTCATAGAAAATGTCACAAATAGGTTCACTGCTGGGGGCCTAGCGGTAAGAGCGTGCCACTTGCAATCCGGAGGTTGCAGGTTCGAACCCTGGCTTACAAAATGAATTTGTCGGAATATAAGTAGATGTATTCGATTTGACGACCGGTCTGGCCTAGTGGGTAGTGACCCTGCTTACGAAGCTGATGGTCCTGGGTTCGATTCCCAGTAGGGGCATTTATTTGTGTGATGAGCACAAATATTTATTCCTGAGTCATGGGTGTTTTCTATGTATTTAAGTATTTATATGTATCTATCTATTATATATATCATCGTCTAGTATCTACAACACAAGCCTTACTGAGCTTACCGTAGGACTAGGTCGATTTGTGTAAAATTGTCCCGAAATATTAATTAATTATTTATTTATATATTTATGTACGAAAAATCATTTGATATTTACCAGTCGCTTTTCGTTCAAACATCGTGAGTCATCTCAACAAGCTCTAGTAGTAATAGCACTTTATAGTACAAAAAAATAAATTACAAAATAAACTTAAGAGTAACTAGTTTACTCTCCGGGTTGGAAGGTCAGATGGCAGCTCGCTATGCTCGTGGTTCAATTTTGGAATATTTCGCTAGCTCGGGTCTCAATATTAGCACGCGAAGGTAAACACTAACTTTGCCCCCTTATAACAAATAACTATTTTGCAGTGCGCATTCTTGCCATACATAGGGAGGTACTTACCTATTAATCAAAGCGACAGCTGTGCTTAGATCTACACTAGCTATCTCCTCTTTCTTAATCTCTATTCCTACGCACTCAGAACTAGCTTTCCCCTCACACTTATTACAATCTAAATCTTCTGTTCCTTTCTCACTAATCCTATTTTCAATCACTACGTTCTCTATTACGGTTTCTTTGGATTTGTTTTCTTCATTTTTGCTAATTTCATTATTTTTAGTTATTTCACTTATTAACTCTATTTTTTCTTTATTGCTTTTGACTAGATCATCATTTACAATACTAGTTAAATCATTGTTTAAATCATTATTTATTTTAGTTTTAATGACATCTTTATCATCTTTATCTAGTTTGTCTATGCCCCGCTCCGAGGGTGAATATGGGATCACGAGCGCAGTGAAGGCGTCTGCGTGATCTTCTTCCTGCTGCGGAGGCTCATCCTGGATGCCGCAGCCACATTTTCGGCTTATGACCTGGAGAAATATTTTTAAGCATTAAAAACAATTATACTTATTTGATTAGTAGTTATTAGCCTTTCACTGAAAATAAAGTAACGCAACTAATTTTTAGTATTTATTAATCTTGTATTTTTTATATTTTTAAGGTCGGCTCACCTGGTCCAGCTCGCGGTACACGGCGACGTGCCGCAGCAGCCCGCCGGCTCCGGCCGCACGCGCCAGCAGCGCGCAGCACGCCCGCGGCGCACGCGCGCGGCCCCGGCACAGCCCGTGCGAGCGGTATCTGCGCCACACCATGATTAATCGTTCCCCAACCAGACAAACAGTCGTTAAGTCTATTCATCCTATTTATATTCAGGATGCTTTAAATTATAAATAAATTCATATTTTCGAACATCGTCAATAGAACAATTAAAACTGTTGTGAGCCATGTTACTACTACTTAGTTACAAACGGATAAACTCACGTGTAATTATATCGCACTAGGCGACATGTTTCGGGTAAGCTCTGGTACTCATTTTCAAGCCGAGTCAGGACACACCGCTCGCGTTGAGGGTGTATCACACACGACACGTTACGGGGTTGAGGGTGAGTGATACACCCTCAACGCGATCGGTGTGTCCTGACTCGGCTTTAAGATGGGTACCAGAGCTTACAAGAAGCATGTCGCCTAGTGCGATATCGTCAATAGTATTGCAAATAATGAGCGTCTTAAAAACTGACGGTATCAGAGTGGTAAGAGCGGGTATAAATATGACAAAGCGTTTATAACATGCTTAGAACACCATACGCGGTTATAACCCGTTCTAGCACCGTTGCGTGCCATTCACGGAGCGTTTCGACACGGGCAAAATATCCTCGCCGACAATATTTGACGGTTCGTGCATGGCACGCGACGTGTATAATTGGCGACGGAACGGGCAAGTATGCATAGCCTCATACTTTGTAATACAATATTTTTTTTTGCCTGACACGTTCATAGCACGGTCATAGCATGATATAGTATAATGGGTATCCTTTACTGGTCTTATCATGTAAACAAACGCGATGTCAAAGATGTTGACTAGTGACTAGAAACACATTATTGTGATCGCATTCAATGTACTTAATTCTAATTAACATATCTATCGATATTTTCGATAAGTTGTCATTCTCAACAATACGCTGAATAGACAATCTAAACTTCGCAATGTCTCATGTTTTTGAGGTGATTCGTTCGTTACTGCGACTATTGATGAATATCTTATTCGAAATGATATTGTTCAGTGGTTATTTGGTTCATTTCAACACTCTCTGAGTTTCTTTAAGTATACAACAACAGTTAAGTGATGAGTATTATGTAGTGTTTACATGATAAGACAAGTAAGGATAATAGACTTTATAAGCAAAGTTTTTCACGGCTAATGATCGAGAAATGGTCGTAAAAAGGAGTTACAGACGCCAAATCGTTGTATAAAAGTACTATACTCAACTCTTTCGCATTTACGGCGTAAAACTATGTCGGCTAAACGATTAGTCGACATGTTCACAGTTGTTAAGTAGAAACAAAAAATAATCGCATTTTTGTTTTCTGATGAAACGCACATACTTCGAACACTCAGTGCTATAAAGCTCGCCATCAATCGACTAAACAGCTGAGTAAATGCAACCAAGTAGCTATCACAGCACTATTAAGTCGAGTAAAATTAGTTTCGTTGCTTTCAACCGACATATTAGTCGACTAATGGTGAAATGGAATAGCTACAAGGCGGATGGAAAATAATATCCTTGTTTAATAAAATATGATATGTAAATAATAACTGGCTGATATGCATTCTTATTCTTTGGTTATTCTTTTTTTCAAATTATTTAATGTTTATTTGTTTTTCCCTTTTTACAATTATCGAATATTCGCGACATTATGTCAGTTGAGAAATTAATATTGTTAATATTGAATATCGTGATTAAAAGTTTAAAATACTCACGATGTCGGTATATCCCAGCGGAGCACGAGATTACATCTCGGGAGGTCAATGCCCTCCTCCAGCGCAGAAGTCGCCAGTAGCAAGTTGCAATCGTGCATTCGGAATCTGAGGAAATTGTTTGAGAATTCATTTGTGAGTGCGACATCATCTTCGTATTTCGGTTTATCATATGCATCTCTTTATCATTGATATGATTACCAAAAATACAAAGATTATGACGTAAAAATAGTATACTATTGAGGCAAGTAAGGGATAGCGGGGTGAGTATGTAGACGGCCGGATTGTTACGAGGCCAACAACTCCTTTTCATGCCGAGGTATATATATTGTTTTTTTCAGCCATGCAATGCAATAATTAATATACTACAAGTAATAAAAGTTTTTATAAAATGCACAATATACATTTTTTTAAATAGGAGTTCTGGCAGAATTTAATTAAAACCAAAAAGCAAATGTAATCAATATTTTTAGCCAATCTCCATGATGCTGTGGCACAAGTTTATGAGGAATAGCAAATAAAAGGACTTACCAGGCCGGCAATGTTAACCTTAACGACTTATCGTGCCTCTCGCCTAGTCAAACCTTCAACTACATACTTTGAAGCCTATTATAAGGAACATAATGTCAACATTGTAGTGCATGTTTGAGAAATAGTACATTACTCCAGAGGCCGTGAAGTAAGGGATTTAAGGACGAGATTGCGATAGACGGATACATTGAGTCCTTTAATCCCTGTTCAGGCCGAAGCCTGTATAGTGCTTTTCTCAAACATTTCAAGAAAATAATTAAATTAAAATAACAACAAAGCAATCAAGTAAATAACAGTGAATTGCCGCCTTTTTATTTTTTATACACAGATTCGACAAAGCTATTCGTACACCTTTTTTAACTGCTTATAAAAATATAACTATCTATGGTTCATAGATTTCGTTTTTTTTTTAATGAATTGACGTTGGAAAAAGCTATTCCAGCACCATGTTTAACCGATTATTATAATACCAATTATGCTTTCAAAGAGATTGTAACTTGGATGTATGTATTTTTTCCTTCGTCAGTCTA
The DNA here is from genome assembly GCA_022674325.2 of Grapholita molesta. Taxonomy (NCBI): domain Eukaryota; kingdom Metazoa; phylum Arthropoda; class Insecta; order Lepidoptera; family Tortricidae; genus Grapholita; species Grapholita molesta. The sequence continues at coordinate 5,423,912 of CP053147.2, forward strand.
ATCTTAGTTGGCAAATTTAAAAAGTTAGAGCTGCGGACAATAATGTGCTTTTCATACTAACTCCATACATTTATTCACGGCCTAGTCCATAAATGTGCAACTTCTTGGCCTCATTTCGTGCCATTAACGCATACATTTCGTAGTATGTTTGAGAAATAGTATATTACTACAGAGGCCGGGAAAATGAGGATTTCCTGCCAAGTTAGTATATACGAGGATAGTGAAGTGAGTTTTCACGACGAGGCATGTTTAGTGCTTTTCTCAAAAATACAATGAAATAAAAGAAATGCTTCAAAAAAAGAAATTTACAAAATCACAACTAACAATGAAACCGAAATGTATTAAAAAATTAACATCAGCTGTTTGCTATGACACCCGCCATCTTTCTCATCTTTGCTCCTGTAAGGATAATCGTCGAAAAAAAAGCTACTTTGCAGGCCTGTAAAGTTATATGAAATTCCAATTCCGTTCCCTTCAGTTGCCGCGCCCAAAAACCATACTTCGGAGTCTATTATAAGGAATGTAAAGACAATATTTATTTGCATGTTTGAGAGAAAAAACATTAGATCGTACTTTTTGAGCGCGTCCTCCCGCGAGCGCGCGTGGCGGCGCAGCTCCGCGGCGTCGGCGGCGCCCGCGCACGCCACGTACTGCGCGCTCACGCCCGACAGCCGCGGCTCGTGCCGGGACAAGTCCTGCGGAACAAACTCCGGCTTACATGTGTCGCAGTCATATGGTTTCTATCTAAATAAATAAATAATAAATATTTCGGGACAATCTTACACAGATCGACCTAGTTCTATGGTAAGCTCAGTAAGGCTTCTGTTGTAGGTACTAGATGACGATATATATATAATACATATAAATACTTAAATACATACAAAATACCCATGATTCAGGAACAAATATCTGTGCTCATCACACAAATTAATGCCCTGACTGGGATTCGAACCCAGGACCATCCGCTTCATAGACAGGGTCACTACCCACTAGGCCAGACCGGTCGTCAAATCTAATGTGTCCTTAGTAAACCCTTACTAAATTAATAAAAATCCTCGCCATACTGGAACTATTTTTTTACAAGACTATTTAATTTCGCTATCAAATGCAGCGCCCCAAGAGTAGATTTTTTTATTTTTCTAGCCGGGGTTTACGTACGGACCTCAAGCATCGGTTCTAGCTTAACGTGTTTTACATTATTCGCAGCAGTATGGTTTTAACAACTTTATTTAGATATTTCGCAATGATATTTTCCCTAGTCTGTATCCTTGGTTCATACTACACGCTTACCAAGGATAATAACTCAAACACAAATCTTACACATAAGTTCTAGCTTAATAACATTCTTTTACATATTTAACAGTACCTAGTATGGTTTTAACTACATTATTTCACATATATCTCAGTGTATTGGTTTTTCTCTGTGTATTTTTGGTACAGTCAGCAGCAAACAGCTAAGCTAACACCTCGGTGTTCATGAACTTGACGCGACTTTATTGTTATGATAAAAAGAACGTGTCAGGATCATTCTGAACATCTGGCCTGCTTAGAAACTTTTGATTGTACATAGTACGCGCTAAAACGAGAGACAGGGTTCAGGAAGACATGACATATTTCGCAGTAGTATGTTTTTTCTCTAGTACGTCCTTTGTAAATATTGTACGCTCACTCCGCCGCGAATTGGGACAAGTCAGCAATTTCACATATTTCGCAGTTGTATGATTTTTATCTGAGCGGGTAGACCAAGCTACAATACACAGATATATAAAGTGCTAACATATTAGTCAAGGATAATTTAAGAAATAATACATTGCATTAAAACAACTTTTAACTGTAATTAAAGAACCTTATATAATTTCTTGGTTTCATTTACCGAACAAAAAACAAATACTGTACTATTATGTACCTAAAAATTTAAATAGATGACATATACTTAAGAAAAAGCGATGAGGATCTCCAGCGTTCGAGATGGGATTCGAACCCACATCTCCAGCTATCGCGGCTGACGCCTTAACCAATCCGGCCACCCGTACACAGCGTATGTTGAACACTGTCTGTCTGTCATGTCAAAATTTGTTTTTCTTTAATGTCATTATAGTAGATTGTTTGACAAGGGGCTAAAGTAGGCCATAGTAACACGAGATGGTTATTTTCCCGAACGAAGTGAGGGAAAATTGTTCGAGGGGTAATATGGCGTTTAGACCCGAGTTATGCATACTAGTTTTCACTTCGATTGCGAGAAAATAAAGAAAAAAAAACATTTTAACCATTAACAAATAGTTACAATTTTGCCCGCAATGAATTCTGAGTCAAAAATGTTTAATTTGGCAGTTTTTGTATTTTTTTCAGTACTTTGATACAGATAGGATATATCTACGCCGTGAATAAATGCCATAGACAACGTATAATTGGGGCTTCAAAGAGTTTGCCAACGATTTAAACTTTTTTTAATGCTTATGAAGTAGAAACTAAAAAGCACCTAATGCTTTGATAATTTGATTGAGTTTCCTCATTGGTCGATTTTAATATTGCGGTATTCTGATTGGTTGATACTTTGTACAAAGTTTTGTTTAACGATTTCTCAATTTTAAACAGTATTCGCACCAAAAAAGAATCTAGAGTTGCGATTAACTTCGATATGTGTCGTGATTGGTGGATTTAATAAGGTGAAGTGTTCTGGTTGGTCAATTTAAAACGTTTTGTATATCCTAAATATGTATACATATTTTCCCAAGAGGCTAAATGTATTACTTTAGTCCGCCTTGGCAAGCATAATGCGACACACTTTTAGAACATGAGAAGTGAAAAATATTTTATTTATCAACTTCAAGTGGCCAGTTGTATCATAGTTTAAAGAGGTTCTAGAATGTCTAGAGGGCGCTTAATTATCTTATTAACAGTATTTTTAATGCAAATTTCTTTACTAGTTTTCTCCAAAAAAACAACAAAACCTATGATGTTTCATACTTAAATGTACTCCGAATAATATCAGCTGTAAAAAAATCCGTGATCAATTTGTTAGCACCTTATATACAGAATGATCATTCCAAATGGGTCAGTGCGGGGGAAATCAGAAACTATGAGAGATAGCGAAATCTGTTCTTAGGAACCATGGCTTCGATTTCAGATTTAATAATAATGGCGTTCAAACTTTTTTAAATCTTTAATACCTAACCGAGAGTCGATCCTGTCAATATTATTTATACGGCTGATGATGATGATGACGATGAAAAATGTATTCATGACTCATGAATTCACGTTTCGTATCATCAACAATAACAACGAAAAATCTTTCAGATTTACACCTAACATTGTTTACAAGACTTCGACCAGGGTCGATTTCCGGAGATTTAAAAACAGTTTGAAAGCCATTATTATTAAATCCGAAATTGAAGCCATAGTTCCTAAAAACAGATTTCGCTATCTCTCATAGTTTCTGACTTCCCCCTACTGACCCATTTGGATTGATCACCCGGTATATAAAAAAAGTTAAACTGCCAAAAAAAAAGTACTCACCACAACTACAAGAAACATAATCTTCGCCATAATAGGTTCATTCATAAACACTATTCCGCACAACGCATCTGGGTTCATCTGGGCTTGCAGGTTCCTTACCACGTTCCTCTGAACCCTGCCGCGGCCTCTAACCCTGTGCATACGTCTAGGGAACCCTAATAGCATCCTAGGGTCCGTAAGATCAAGTTCACCGGGTTTAATGTCATTTACGTCAAGCTTATTTAAATCTACGCTTAAATCGTTAATTTCTTTTAAGTTAGCTTCGTAAGTATTGACTTTGTCTTCAAGCTTATTGCTTAGTGTTATAAAATCGCATTTTTCTATGTCATCTAACATTTTCTCTGTGGCTGTTTTACTGATCTCTTCCGTTGTAATATTATTGTTAGTAATTACATCTGACTTTTCACTATCATTAATTTCATTGTTTTCCGATTTTACCGTCTCTTCAGTATTTTCATGTTGATGATTTATTTTTTCATTTTGATCTTCATTATTGATCGCTTTTTCATCATTTTTATCACGTTCGCAATCGTTCGTTTCAAATTGCGCTAAGATTTCAATAAATCTCAGCACTTTTGGTGTAGAAAATGTTGTGATTCTATCTAGATCAGTATATTTAGAGAAAATTAGGTCAGCGTAACATCGAATTTTGACTAATACAGTTGTACACAGACAAAGTAGTAGGAAGTGTCTCTCGTATGGAACTTTGATCTTTAGTTTTTCTAATCTGGTTAGTAGGGAAAATGCTGCTTTGTCAGCGCCGTATGGACCTGAAAGAAAAAAAAAAAACATTTTTTTAATGTTTAACTACCCTTCGATCGTGCATTGCTGGTTATAGACTTAGACTAAGCACTGGTACTTTCATGAGTCAATTTTTTTTTTTCATACCAGTCGTTGCCATAGTAACGATTCCTAGGACAACTGTTTAACAAATAAATTTGACTGGTCGTCGTATAAAGTTTGTTATACCGGATATTCCTGTAATAAGGGTAATAACTTTAGGTATCGCTTCTACACCACGAACGTAGCTACATTAGTTCTACAGTGTGTATTTTTCATACGGGCGTACACGTTGTCCACATATAGTATCCAGTAATACGACTCGTATTATGTTATAAATAAATAGTAAATAGTATTACCCATTTTTTTAAATCTGACCGGGCAGCAATGTACGCAGTCGAACTTATTTTGACATGACAAGTAATACTGACATGACATGACGCATCGGTATGTTACTTATTATGGATTCAATACATTGCGTGCTGAATTATTATGTATGAAAAAAAAATAGCCTAATTTTTTAACAAACTGAATTGAAATAGTACCCGTACCATGAGTTGTGACATTACTATTTACTATTTTTGTGCGCTTGTACTATTTTAGTGCGAACGAGATGCACAGATAGTAAACTCGATACTCGTTATCGAAAACCGTAATGTCATGAACAACTCATGGTACGGGTATAGGTTCCCGAGGTCCAGTACTAACCGCCACTACAATATACGCCCGTATGAAAAATACGCACTGTATAACTTTAAGAAATTGTGTAATTTATTATTAAATTAAATAGTATTTTCAAAGAACATCATCAAATAGTCTAGTTGACGTTTACTGTCAGCCTGTAGACCTCATAGTTTGCACAAAACATTGCTTGCTTGGATAAACTTTTTTTATAAGTTATTTTAAAAATTCATAGAACAATTGTTGCTCCGTTTGTGTTGTAAAAACAATGCTTAAAGTTAAGGGTCATTTCACACGAACCACAACCACGCGACAACCACGACCACGCGACAAGCGCGACCACGTGGTCAGGTGCAAATTTTGTATTAGAAATAAATAGTACAATTCACACGTACCACATTTTGCAGTCATTATCGACCACGTCTGTGGCAACGGCCAGCAACTACACAATTCACACGTAACCACTGCGTGACCACATTTTGACGCTGCGACGTGGTGTGGTTGTGGTCCGTGTGAAACAACCCTAATGCTTGTGTTACAGGGAACAACCGATATACAGCTTTCATAAACCATGCAATCCAAAAAAGTATCAATTTCAAGACGTAAATACGTCAGTAGACAACAATTACCGTCATGGCAAAAATTTTATTCATTTTATCGAAAAAAAACTAGTGATTCTACACACAGCAATTAATACGTACCTAGCTCATCGAGAACGTAAATGAACTGCTTGAAGACCGACATGGGGTCGAGGGTAGGATCTGGTATGCTCATAAACTCCTCGTATAAATCCTCGCCGTAGATCTCCATGGGGTTGTATCTGCGAACAAGAGCGCTTTTAAAAAAATACATGTCACACGATAGAGAAACCATATTAGTGCGAAATATGCGAAACTACCAAGGGCTTATTTCTCAAATACTGTTGTTAGAAAAAGACTTCCGCTTGTATTACAAGTTACAAGTGTTCGGGAAATAGGCCCTAAGTGAAATTAAATAGTACATTTCGTTACTAGTGAAAAAAATATTTGTTTCGACGAGGGTGAAAGTTGGAGCCCGAGTGAAACGAGGGTGACAATCACCCGAGTCTCAAAGAAGTTTTTACACGTGTATCGAACCCAATTTTTCATAACAAGTGCCTTAAAAAGTGAAATTTACGCAAGCGAAGCGTGCGCAAAGTGCACTTTTTACGCACTAGTTAGGAAAATATATTTTTTGGATCTGTTCGTGATTACGATCAACCTAAACTATGGACTTTTACTTGGCGACCAGTCTCGTCTAGTGGGTATTGACCATGCCTATGAAGCCGATGGTCCTGGGTTCACATCCCAGTCAGGGTATTTATTTGTGTGATGAGCACTTGTAGGTATTTGTTTCTGAGTCATGGGTGTTTGTTTTCTATGTTTTTAAGTATTTATATGTATCTATTTACTATATATAGCGTCGTAGTACCTACAACACCAGCCTTACTGAGTTTACCGTTGGACTAGGTCGATTTGTGTATGATTGTCCCGAAATATTTATTTATTATTATATCGGCGTGAAAAGAGGTTGTCGGGTTCATACTGGGTGTTATAAAAAACGTGATACAAGTTTATCAAACCGGCACACACAGGCGGAAATTCCTAAATTTCTGGCCAAAACTAATGGATAGAATTAAAATTTAGAAACGCTTTAGGAATTAAATAAAAATATATTTAAATTAACCAACAGCTTTATTTAAGGTCAATTCACTGCTTCTATATTTATTTTATTGGTTTTTTTTTACATGTTCAATAAATATTTTATTTCTTTTGGATAATCATCTAACAACATGTGCTAAAGCTACAACTGGTGTGAAAAAAATGTACGATTGTCCAGAAGTGGCTTCTTGTTTTGTAATTGTAGTTTCACATTCTTTAGCAGGATCACCATCTCCTTTGAAGTTCATTTTAGCAGCAATCAAAAGTTCACTACTAGTTTTTTCCTTATGTAAGTCTTCGGTTTTTCTGCGTTTGGACCAATAACTACTCTCACAGAAATATTTCGAAGGTCTTCCGCTCTTAAACTTGTTTCATAACCACGAAATAAATACAATTACTAAGGTAATTACATTATTTTCTTGTTTGTAGTCGAATACGAACTTAGATAATAATTGTTTTTAGTCATTTAATTGTTCGACCATACTCAACACCTAAGAAACTTTAACGTTAAGTTTTTCATTATTATCTTTCGAAATGCACGTTCTATAATATTAAAGCAGTTGTTGACGACTTATAATGATATTTACAGAAGATGAACCTAAAAACAATGAAAAAATAAAAAGAAACCGTTTTCGTAAATTTACTTGTACCTGATAAATTGTCTAAAAAAACGAGATTAGCATGTATTAGCAACCTAAACTATCAAAATAATTCAGCTAATATGTTTGTCTTTACTATAATATTCATTTAGTAGTCAGATTCTATTGAATATTGAACTTTATATACTAATATAAGTAACCAATAGGTGAAAATTCGATTGTAAATTAACTTTTTTTTATTGTGTATAAATAAACAGAAAAGTATGAACATTCATGTTAAATATATAGTTACATACCTCCAGCTTCACAATCTACTACTCGTATATAAATCACACCAAACAACTCGAAAATAATAGAATATGTTTTATAAATACACTTCGTTTTTACAAGTAATTTACGTTTGATCAGAAGTCGATACTTCGTTAATGTGGGAAGTTACGAAATCGTTCTTTTAAATTGTTATGAGGGTTATCATTAAATCTCAGGAACGACACAGATACATAAAATAAAGTCACGTGACTATTATCGTTGATTTGGTACTTTGGACTTTTGGCCAGAAATTTAGGAATATCCGCCTGTGTTCGTTCTCTGTTCATGATTTTGAACATATCTTTCCATGGGGTCAAGTTTGTAAAATTATTAAAAATTGAGCTGTTCCATAGAAAAGGTCACGTATAAGACGAAAATATATGAGAGTTGTTTTTATTACAATTTACAAAGATGAGCCCATAGTAAAAATTGTTCCAAATCATGACCAGATGCCGGCTTGATAATCTTGTATCACGTTTTTTATAACACCCGGTTAGTATCCGTATATTCTATGCGACCGGTAACCCCTTACTTCCCGGCTGTAGTAATGTACTGAGTATAGATAAAAAATAGATAGATAGATATTTCGGGACAATCTGACACAAATCGACCTAGTCCTACGGTAAGCTCAGTAAGGCTTGTGTTGTAGGTACTAGACGACGATATATATAATAGATAGATACATATAAATACTTAAATACATAGAAAACACCCATGACTCAGGAACAAATATCTGTGCTCATCACACAAATAAATGCCCTGACTGGGAATCGAACCCAGGACCATCGGCTTCATAGGCAGGGTTACTACCCACTAGGCCAGACCGGTCGTCAAACCGGGAGTATACCTGTGTTCTTCTAAAAACTCTGTCACCTCCTTGATAGCGGTTCTCATAAAGGTTTCCAGCTCCTCATAGTCTGTACAGACAGCTCGACTGCTACCGTACTCAACTATCAGCTCCTTCGGCTTACACGGCGTTCCAGTAAACCTGTAACAATACCATTTATAAAAAAAAGAATAAAATTGCGTGTGTTAGCAACCTTACGCGACTTGCGGCGCGGCAAGCGTTTTATCTGTTCGTTGCGCGGTCAGTACGCACAATGCACTGCGGTTAGTTGGGATCACACGCAATCATCATATCAGCCATAAGACGTCCACTGCTGAACATAGGCCTCCCCCTTGGCCCTCCACATGTACCGGTTGGAAGCGACCTGCACCCAGCGTCTTGCGGCAACCTTAATGAGGTCGTCTGTCCATCTTGTGGGTGGACGTCCTACACTGCGCTTGCTAGTCTGTGGTCTCCACTCGAGCACTTTTCGACCCCATCTGCTATCTTCTCTACGTGCAATGTGGCCTGCCCTTTGCCACTTCAGCTTGCTAACCCGGTAGGCTGTCGGTGACTTTAGTTCTCCTACGGATCTCCTCATTTCTCATTTCACACGCAATGAACAGATAAAACGCTTGCCGCGCTGCAATTTACGCAATATCGTGGCCGGGACGTTAGGGAATACGTCTTGCCGAATCGTGTGGTGTGTGGAACTCACTACCAGAAACTGTTATTTGTGCAACACACTTATCTTACAACTCTAAAAAGTGCATAAGTATTTTTAGTGCTGCGATTTACACGCACCAGATCTTAAGAGCTGCTAGTTTACAAATAAATAAATAAAATAACAAATCTGCATATGTACTACTTAGTTACAAACGGATAAACTCACGTGCACTAGCCGACGCCCGACATGTTTCGGGAAGCTCAGGTACCCATTTCAAATTCAGTGATACACTACACTCTCACGCTGAGCGGTGTACTGATTCGGTTCGAAAAATGGGTACCAGAGCCCATCCCCAAAGATCCCAATGCCCAAGAGTTGCCGTAGTCGGTTTTGGCGGACGCTGCTGCCCATTCCTCGGTTTTCCCCTTTGTTGTATCTTACAACACAAACCATACACCCGCGAAATATGCCAAAAGACATGTTAATTTTTTTAACGAGCAGACTCTACTAATGGTAAGCCATTACCGTAGCCCCTGGGCACGGGCGGGTAACACCTCTATATTTTATTCCTCGGTATTCTTCTCAACTTGAGGTACGTACTAACACAGTGCACTAACCATATACCCGCGAAATATGTAATAGAACAACAAACCTCTTTTCACCGAGCATGACTTCAGCCAAGTCTATCTAGCTGCACATTGCACCTGCTTACCTCCATCCACTATTCTCAACTTGAAATACGTACTAACTTACCTCCACCCACTATTCCTCGTGAGGTACGTACTAACACAGTGCACAAACCATATACCCGCGAAACATGTAACAGAACAACAAACCTCTTCCCACCGTCCATGTCTTCGGCCAAGTCCATCTATCTATCTGGACACTCCACAGCCTTACCTCCATACACTATTCTCAACTTGAAATACGTACTAACTTATCTCCATCCACTATTCTTCTTGAGGTACGTACTAACACAGTGCAGAAACCATATACCCGCGAAACATGTAACAGAAGAACAAACCTCTTCCCACCGTCCATGTCTTCGGCCAAGTCCATCTGACTGCACAGCCTCTCCTCCAGCCTCTGTATGTTCCACTCCAGCTTCTGGTACATCTCGAAATCGTCCACATTTTCGGCCGTGCCGATTTCTGGTAAGCTCTCCTCGGTTTGTTTAGCACCTGTGATATAACAAGCTTATTATAATTTTATTAAACACGTTCACATATCTGTTACTTGCCGTCAGCGCGAACGGGACTCGGTACTAGTGCTTTAAAATGGAGACTTAGGTTTTCGGAAAGTTATCGCGCGAGTGACTAGATAAACGTAAGGCCTTTCGGCATTCTATTATTGACGTGTCTAGCCTAGTGGGTAGTGACCCTGCCTATGAAGCCGACGGTCCTGGGTTCAAATCCAGGTAAGGCATTTATTTTTGTGATGAGCACAGATATTTGTAACTGAGTTATGAGAGTTTTCTATATGTATTTAAATATATGTATATTATATATATTATAATGCTGAGTACCTCAAGCTTTCTTAAGCTTACCGTGGGGCTCAGCGAATCTGTGTAAGGTTTTCATCATTCCTTCGTGTTTCGACACATAAAAAAAGACAGTATGATTATCTCTGTCTACGCTCTAAATCTATAAATTTATATAAAACTGTGTGTATCCTCACATGATTCTTCCTTCGCGTCTCCCGTCTCTTCAGGGTCTGATCTCTTCGCGAACAGAGGATAAGTCAATCCGAGGACCCGCGGTTGAGATGGACTGGTCTTGTAGAGGTCCATTATCTGTTAAACAATACAAAATATAAATACAATAAAGCATGCTCACGAAAAAAAGTAGCCACCGTTGTATGAGTCTCCACAGTTAACTGGTGCGTCCATGTAGTGGAAACAGTCATAGAATTACTAATTTGTTTGTTTATTTTACGTTTAGGATGTCAGAGTCGAAAAAAATCTAGGCTCGACCGTCTAAAAATGTTAATAACGCCAAGTAGTGCTAAAACAAAAATGAACGTTACAAAAATATATCATTTTCTGAGTCAAATTACAAATATATCTGGCTTGTTTACGATAGTAACATCTAAGAGAAATTGTTCACGGGACATTCTAGTATTGATAATTTGTTTGAGTACAGAGCATAGTGCAAGCTTAATGATCCAAATGTTCAAATTAGAAAAAAACTCTTCCAAAATGGAAAGTGTTTTTTAATGGGCCATAGATTTAGAACACCTGATAAAAATATCCACAACATTACCTAAAACGAAAGAGTTGGTGAAAAATGAGTTGGTTTTTATGATAACTTAAAAAATTAACGATGGTTTCACGAAAAAAATAAATTATAAGGCAGTGGCTACTTTTTTTCGTGAACAAGCCTTATAATAACTAATGTTTAACAAGGGAACAATGTTAGTGTTTACCTTCTCGTGGTAATATTGAGAACCGAGGTATTGAAAAATTCCAGAATTAATGGAATCTTGAACGTTGGGAGGGTATCAAGGCACGAAAGGAGCATTCCATGTAAACATCAACTTTTTGTCGCTTACGTAACGCTATGGCAGCTACCATAATCTTGACGACCGGTCTGGCCTAGTGGGTAGTGACCCTGCCTATAAAGCCGATGGTCCTGGGTTCGATTCCCAGTCAGGGCATTTATTTATGTGATGAGCACAGATATTTGTTCCTGTGTCATGGGTGTTTTCTATGTATTTAAGTATTAATATGTATCTATCTATTATATATATCGTCGCCTAGTACCTACAACACAAGCCTTACTGAGCTTACCGTAGCACTAGGTCGACTTGTGTAAGATTGTCCTGAAATATTTTTTTTTTAAAGCCGAGTTATTACATTGAATTGCTGATAATTAGCTTCCTAAATTTACTTCTCGGTGGTGTTAAAAATGTGGTGTCGCTTACGTAACGTTTTCATGGAATGCTCCGAAAGGGGAACACACTGTGCTGTCGAGTGTAAGACAAAATAACACTTCACTTCGTCTAGTACCTACAGTCAGCAGCAAAAGTTGCTAAGCGTTTGAAGTGTTCAAAATGACCTACACGCGCTCTTATTCTCTTGACAATAGAGACGTGTTGACCTCATCTTGAACACCTCAAATGCTTAGCTACTTCTGCTGCTGATTGTACAACACGAGCCTTACTGAGCTTATTGTAGGACTGTCCCGAAATATTTATTTATTTATATAACTATGATTGACAAAGATACTCACTTTTTGCAAATCAGGATCGGTGTGTACTAGATGACAGCTGTCAACCACTAGAACGTTGATCCTCGTCATATCGATGACAGCGTCCAGAAGTTGACGGAGCACCGCGGATGTGCAGACTACCACCTGGAGGAAAAAACGGGAGATCCAATTGGGGACTCTTTTGCTGTTAACTCCCATACACAGGGAGCGGTGGCAGAGTTATATTTATAACTTCAATTTAAAAAGAAAAGGGCTTAGAGTAGAAATTTTATTTATATCTAAAACATTACGTTTATCGGCGATAATGGCACCCAATTAAATTGTAGTTAGGTTAAAAATAATGCTTATGTTTGGAAGGTTTTTTTTTATGACATAGGCGGCAAACGAGCAGACGGATTGCCTGATAGTAAGAAATTACCGTCGCCCATAGGCACCCGCAACACCAGATGAGTCACAAGCGCGTTGCCGGCCTCTAAGGGGGGTTGGAGCTCTGGGAACCTTACTCACCATCAGGAACACAGCACTACATACCTGAAAGGTAGCAGTGCTATTATGGCCGTGGTCTTCTGTAAGAAGGTACTTCTCCAGTTGGGCTGCTCCAGATTCAAGCGTGATGGTCATCGCTGTGCCCTACCTCTCATTGTTGGACGTAGTTTAAGGACATACCCGGGTCCGAAACTGTACTCCAGTTTCTAAGTACGAGCCAGGAAATTTCTAGAAAACGCGTCGCATTGCTCTCACCTCCTTCACTTCTATCTCCGTCCCCCAGTCTTCCACCTCGTCATAGCAAGTCGCGCTGACCACAGCGAGGTCCGTCAGTATACGGAGCTCGTAAGCCGCGCAGGGGACTCGAGAGGCGCGGGTCACGAACACAGAGCGCTGCTTGCCCGCCGAGAATGGTCTGGAATAGAGAAATACTTTAGTGCGAGATAGTAACAGATATAATAGATTACAGTATGGGGTTCTTCAAAAAAGGAGTGTACAGATTTATAAAGGGTCGACAACGCGCACGTGACACCTCTGGAGTTACAGTCGTCCGTAGGCTGCGGTAACTGCTTACCATCAGGCAGGCCGTATGCTTGTTTGCCACCGACGTCGTATAAAAAAAAAATACTTTATCTACACACATAACATAAAACCCTATATGATGCGTTCAAAAACAACAAATGACGACCCACATCATATTTAGTACAATATCCTCCTAAGGCCCACGGGCCTACATGTAGTACTAATTAATTTAATTTTCCCCTCACTAGCTCGTAAAGCGCTTGTTTATCCTTTAATACGAGAGGGGAAAAACGCATTTTATCCACTAGTGATTAAAGTAAGTTGACTTCTCATAGCTCTTATTGCTATGGTTTTAAAGTCTAAATTCGCGAAGTACAGCTCACTGGCCCCCGCGGCGGCGGCGGGCGCGGGCGAGCCTCGCTAACGCACCGAGTTGAAAATCGAATTAGAACATTCGAAAATCGTACTGGCCACCACAAGCTAACCAAGCTAAAGGCACCTTTTGTAAAAATGTTGAATGTATCTAAACGCAAACAAAAAGTCAATGCGATTTCAAAACGTTTTTTTTGCATGTTTCACTTTCCTCGCTGTAGTGAGGGGAAAAGTTTTGTGTTACACACGGGTGCAATTGTAATTTACTTCTCGTGTATTGAAACACTCGCTACGCTCAGGATTCTATTTTAAAACCACTCGCTTTGCTAGTGGTTAAACTATAGAATCCATTCGCTTGCTCGAGTTTCAATCCCACACTTGCAGTTAAAATACAATTTTGCACCCTTGTATAACAAATAACTATTTGAATTTTATAGAATTGGAACAGAGTTGAGTTTTATCTGTTTCATTCGATTGGGACACAAAAAAGATGGAACTTTATTTCCTACACTATAAAGAACGAATTTGAGTAGCATTTTACTTGGACCTCAAGCCTTAGGACTTGGGCTTTAGGGGGCTATTTAGTTACAAATTATTTCTTATCCGTGCAAATGTTATAATTAGGGCCCGGAATATTGCGTGCGGTTTTGGAAAAGTCTAAGGGAGAGAACACTAACGTTTATCGATGTATCGATAAATCGGTCGTGTACTCAGAGTCATTGAGATTAATTTATTTTTAATGAAATAATACTTGCATTATTGCAATCAAATACCTACTCGGTTTATCAATTCTTTGTAGATAACATACCAGTCTAATATATAAATTATTTTATATTATCCACATACATTTCGTACATTTTTCATCACTAATCATTGAAAGAGCAAATGTATCATCGGAAAGTTTGAGTTATTGTTTTTTTAAAACGCTAATAAAAAAACTAGGTTTATCGATTCATCGATAAACGTTAGTGTCCTCTACCTTAGAGTTTTCCAAATTCGCACGCAAAATTCCGGACCCTAGTTATAATTGATTAATTATATCATCAAATTCGATATAATAATGACATTAAAATTACGAACGCCTCTAAAAAACACTCCGTTCCGTTGTCGGACGTCAGACCGACAACATCTCAAGCGTCTCCTGAGGATGCCTCGTAGAGAGGCGAAACACGTGTCGAGTTTTGGTATTATTGGTGGTGGTTTGTTATATTTATTTGCGTATTTAATTTTGCGGTGGGAGGGAGGGAACATTAATGCATGAAAAAAATACGCAAGTAAATATAACGGGTTGGCACTGATTGACTAGCACGTTATTAAACAGCGGAATAGCAAAGTAACATTATTGTTGTTAACAAAGCAATTGGTTAACTATAGAAACGATATTTATAATTGAGCTTGACTCTAGTTTGTCTCTGAATTAAAAAAAAACCATGGTTGCTTGGAAAAAGTTTTCTTACGCCGCCATTACAAATGTTCATTTGAATTCTCTTTTGCGATTTCAGAAATAATTATTGAGAGCTTGTATTGTGTGTAGATAAAGCTAAACATATGTTATGTTAGTGTACATATTTAGGCATAAAAATACAAGTTTAATTTTATGAAACGAAATGAAGCTGAGTTTCATATTAACTTCAAATGAGTTTATGTAGTAGTTACATAAACTACTATTATAATGAGAGATTTTTTAGGTTAACTTCACCTATTATGTTACATTATTTTTATATTACTACAAAAATTATATTTTTTCTTCTGATGGTAAGTAAAAAAAAATGTTTACAATTTGGTCACCCTACTCTATGCGACTTCTTGTCACTTCTAATACAGCGTAAGGCAAAGTAAAAGGCATAGTGTGACCATAATTTGGTTGGTTAATGATAATTTTATTTAATAAATATATGTAAATATAATCAAATAACGTTAGTTATCTTTTCACAAATACATTCAAATACTACCATAAGATAATATTGGCCAGAGAATTACAAAAATTGGTGGAAATCACTCCATATATAACAAACTTATATTATTAGTCAAGTTCACATCTTACCCTCTTATCATATGGGCCTCCTCATGCAGCAGCCGTGTGGAGGTAAAGGAGGCCAGTTCAGCGGCGATGGTGTTCCGGGTACGAGCCGCGGCCGCGAGGCGAGCCCCGCCCTCCGCCGCCGTAAACCGAGACCAGTTGGCCTCCAACATCTAGGACCAAGTTTATGAGAGTTATTCGATATTTAAATCGAAAGAAAAATATATTTTTTTTGAGTCGCAGCGGGACTCGAACCCACAACCACTGGATCACTAGCCCAATGCACTATCAATTGTGCTATATAAGTACAGTCAGCAGCAAAAGTGGCTAAGCGTTTGAAGTGGTCAAAATGACCTACACACGCTCTTATTCTCTTGACAATAGAGATGTGTTGACCTCATTTTGAACACCTCAAACGCTTGGCCACTTCTGCTGCTGACTGTACCACTTGGACTTGTAATTTTTTTTCTATTACATCCCTCGTGATCAAGGGTGACGTGTACCACAGCGTATTGAACACTTAACGGCATCGAAATCTCAATTTTCATTGATAATTAATCTTTAACAATGTGCGTCTCTATTTGACATTGGCGAAATCCACGTCGCTAAACTCGGCAAAATCGGCGGTGTAAAACGCATCCAATGAAACGAAAAAAAAAAATGGTTTGCTTGCCCTAGTGGTGCCACCTATGAAGAGTTTTACGTTATATTCCCTATTGGAATGTGATAGGAACTTATTCCTGTAAAGTGTCAAAATAATTGCAATCACAAATTAGAAGCAGACCCTGTATAACAATAAGAGTATTTGCTCAACTGATTTATTGTGAACCAAAATCTAGTAAATATTTGAGTGACGTTATAATATATAACATAAATAAACTTTTCTCAAACAAGCAATGAAATATTGTCTTTACATTCCTTATAATAGACTCGGAAGTATGGTTTTTTGGGCGCGGCAACTGAAGGGACTTTTTGCAAAATAAACTGCAAAATATCTTTTATTTGACGATTATTCATACAGAGGCAAAAATGGCGGGTGTCATAGCAAACGGCTGATGTTAATTTTTAATACATTTTGATTTTATTGTTAGTTGTGATTCTGCAAATTTCATTTTCTTTTATTTCATTGTATGTTTGAGCAAAGCACTATACATGCCTCGTTATAAAAATGGATTCCCGGCCTAGTATCACTACCCCTTTGGCCGGAAAACTTCATTTTCCCGGCCTCTCATGTAATGTACTATGATTACACACCTCAAGTTAATGGAAAGTACAAACAAGTAACCAACAGAAAAAAATGAGGTAAGACAATTGGATGTGTTATAACTAAAAAGCAATCTCTTCCAGACAAACTTTGGGGAGCAGAAAACTTTGTACCTAACAGAAGTAGGTGTTGCAAAAATCAATAGAAATCATATTAGAATAAAATTATACAAGTACTAAAATATTATATTGTATATATATATATAACATCTAGGTGTTAGCAGGTCAAAGTCAAGAAAAGAAGCATTTAATTAAAATGCTATTTCTTGACTAAAATAAAGTTTTGTTCTATACTATAATATATCTAACCAACTAACAACAAACAAATAACCCCAAAATGTCATCTTACTTTCTAATTAGTATTAATATAGCTTTGCAATACATAGCTTACCTTAGAAAGATATTAATTTCTTCTCCTTCTCAGAAACGAATCACCCAACACTGTTTATACTAAAGAAAACAATGATATCCCATTGTTTTACTCAAATTTATAGCTACTTTACATGGTTACCGCGTAATGTATTGTGTTTACACGAAAATGATGCCCAGTAATGCCTTATGAAGGCGCGTATAACCTACAATGTATATAGGATTACAAAAAGCTGTAGTTTGGAAGTATTTCTCGTTGAATTATTTAAAAAACTTAAAAAGTTTTTGATCAAGACAACGCAAGAGTATCCAAATCGAAATAGGTAAAGTTCGATGACATTTCAATTCAATCGGCGTTTGGCATTCATGTAGTTGCGTTCCGTTTTTGCAAATACGTAAATGCGTTCAAATTATATCATTAACCCTTAGCACTATCAATCACTATTGTGTATTGTTATTTCTCATTGTAATATTAAATCATAACTAAAAGCAATGCCCGTTAATTGAATAATAAATTAAAAGGTTATAAGGCCAGTTGATTGTTATAATTATATTATGAAGGACCGACAACATGGTAAAGACCACTGGATGCGGTTGGCGCAAAACTGGTAACAATGCAGAGCCATGGGGGAGGCCTAGCCAGCGGTCGGCGTCCTTCGGCGTATACGATGATGATTAATGATTATATTTGTGACAAGAATACTTTTCGTTTGAACGATAATATCAAACTCTCAAACGTTGGTCAGTCTTGCATAAAAAAAAAAAAAAAAAAAAGGTTTAAATTCTATGTCAATTTGACAGCTGTCAAACACTAAAGCATCCACGTTTTTTTTTGGCGGGAACGTTAAAAAGAATAGGCGCGCTTTTGAAATTAAATTTTGTAAATTAGTTTTAAATTCTAGATTTGTACATTTCTTTGTATATTTCTTATGTAAAATAGTCTATATAGTGTTAGTTTTGTACATATTACGTTAGTGCGTTTCCCCATAATGGGGAAGCGCACGGGGCGTAGCGGCCGTAAACGATCGCGAGTTACGGGTGAGTCTCTTACAGAAGGAATAGATCAGGACTTACCTTCTTCATCATCATCGACGACTTCATATTCTGATGCTGAAAATAATGATCGTCCACTAGCGAAGAAAAGAGAAAAGGATAAGTACACACCTTATAAAGCAGGAAATTATAACAGATTTTATGACGAAAACTCGCAGAAGAAAGATTTTATTGTCTTCCTCAATCGCGAAGAAGATAACACTAAAATTACAGATAAGGATAGGTTGGCCATATCTAATGGCATCAGAAAACATTGTGTTTCAGGTGTAATGCATCTGAGGTCAATTAATGCATTCAAAATTGGTATAACTTTCGACCTCCCTAACAACGCTAATGTTTTTCTTAAGAACGAAAAGCTCCTAAACGAATTGAGGATGGTTGGTTCAATACCGGCTGCCGAAACAGAAGCCACTGGGGTTCTCACATCTGTACCTTGCGATTATTCCAATAAAAATCTTTCAGCTTATTGCTTCTAGTAAAAAAGTTATTAGTGTGAGACGTTTCATGCGACGGGTAAAAGACGCTCAAGGTGTCGTTTCCTTTCTTCCAACACAGACAGTTGCTGTTACATTTGCTTCAACGCAGCTCCCCGAGTATGTTACTTTAGACCACTGGAGACATGAGGTAGGAGTTTATGTTCCTCCTGTTAAACAGTGCCTGAAGTGCATGAAATTCAACCACATTGCTAAATTTTGTAAAACAATGAAACTTGCTCAATTTGCTCAGGCAACCATAATTTTAAACAATGTGACAAGTCCAAAACTCAATGTGCTAACTGTGGCGGTGACCATATTGCAATTTCTACCACATGTCCACTTAAAAACAAAAACTAGAAGAAAACAAAATAAAAGCAAAAATGCAAGATATTCTGATCTTTTAGTGCAGCTCAATTTCCACAGCTAAATTCAAAATACATTGATACTCAAATATCCAATTTAATTAAATCTGACAAATTTATGAATTTATTAGTTGAAGCAATGCTTGAAATATGTTCAAAACCTGATGTGCCAAAAATTCTAAAAGCATTAGAGAAATTTTAGATAACACTTTTAAGAAAAAACACCTTAACCTTTTTATGGATACATTACATATAGTGCAATGGAATGCTCAAAGTTTAATTAGTAATAGGCTAGTTTTAACAAAATTTTTATATGATAACAACATACATATTGCCATAATCTCTGAAACATGGTTGAAACCACATCAATTTTTCTATCAAAGGGTACAATATTATTAGAAATGATTGTGGGAACAACCACAATGGTGTTGCAATTTTAATTCATAATATTATAACACATTCTCAAATTACAACTCATTTTTATAGTTCTTTACAAAATGGTTGGGTGAAAATCAAAATTAATAACATTGAATTGAGTTTCGTTAGTTGTTACAGTCCATCTAATACAAATCCACCATTTAATAAAAATAATCTAGACGTTTTGCTTAAGTCCATTCCTAAACCTATGATATTTGGAGGCGATTTTAATGCTCATCACATGTCTTGGGGATGTGTCGACACCCTGCCTCGAGGTAAGGATGTTTTAGATGTTATTGATGAAAATGATCTTGTTCTTTTGAATAATGGCAGTCCCACTACAATTGGTTCTTCATCTTGGCGAGCTAATGCTCTTGATTTAACTTTAGTTTCTCCATCTTTGGCACTTTCATGTGATTGGTCTGTTTATGATTATCCTCTGGGTAGCAGTTATCACTTGCCTGTAATTATAAATTTGGTTGTTGGAAATGAAAGTAATCTACAGAATAATATACAATGCAATAATGTACATTTACCATTTCAGCATAATTACAAATTAGTTAATTGGAAAATATATAGTCAATTAATGGATTCAAATTTAAAAATATTGACTTTAATGCTATGTCTCCACCAGAATCCTACAATTTGTTTTGTAACATAATACATTCTGTTGCTGAACAGTCAATTCCACAGTCTACCTCCACTAATAAATGTAATAATATTGCTAAACCTTGTTTACCAAAACATTCTAAGTGTCCTAGTTTACCCTGGTGGAACTCAAAGTGTTCAGAAGCTGTTCAAAACTCAAAGAATGCTTATATATATTTTAAAAACAACCCTTCTGAGGAAAATTATATTGAATTTAAGAGATTGCGAGCTTTAAAAACTAATACTTAAAACAGAAAACCAACAGCTGGATGGAATTGTGCAACTCATTTAATAGATGTACCTCATTGTCATTGGTATGGAAGTACATGCGTAAATTTAATAAATCATTTACTCTTAATAATTCTCTTGATGATAGTTGGATTCCAGATTTTATATGTAAATACACTCCTGACTTTGTTTTGAATGAGCCGTTAAATTATAATAAAACTGATAATATTGGAAATAATTATTTGACTGATCCATTTTCGTATCAAGAACTCCATTCTGCGTTGTTTTCTAGAAGAGATACATCCCATGGTCTAGATGGGATTCCATATATACTTTTAAAAAAATTAACCCCAAATTGTCTCATAATCTTTTTAAACTTACTTAATCGTATGTGGAAGGAAAACTTTATACCTGAGGAATGGAAAACTGATTGTTTGGTTCCAGTTTTAAAACCTGGTAAAGATAAATTGTTGCCGGATTCGTATCGACCCATAGCTCTTACGTCTTGTATTGGAAAGATATTTGAACAGCTTTTAAAACAACGCCTAGAATTTTATGTAGAACAAAATGGTCTTTTACCTTACAACCAATTTGGTTTTCGCAGAGGTCGGTCTTCTCGTGAAAGCATTTGTCAGCTAGTATTAGATGCTCAACACAGTCTGTATAATAATCAATATCTTTTATGCGTTTTCTTTGATATTGCTGGTGCTTTTAACAGTGTTAATATTTCGGTTCTTTGTAACGAGTTGTCAGTGATAGGGATACCTGGGCAATTAATAAACTGGATACAAGCATTTTTGACCAATAGAAAAGTATTTGTTAAATTTAATAATCATTTATATGGTCCAAGATGCTCGTCGTTAGGAGTATGTCAAGGAGGAATTTTGTCTCCATTAATATTTATCTTATATATTAGACGATTGAATCTTATTTTGGGATCGAATGTAAAAAACTTACAATATGCAGATGACTTAGTAGTTTATACATCTGGAATGGATTTAAGTCAATTAGCTTCTACTGTAAATAACGCACTTTCCAGTTTATATAAATACTTTTCATACCTTAATTTAGATGTTAATCCTACTAAATCAAAAGTCTTCATTTTCGGTCGTAAATGTGTAGCTACACCTAATATTTTGTATAACAGAATTCCATTGCCTATATATAGTGAAGTAAAATTTTTGGGTGTAACTTTTACTCCAAAACTCTCATGGACAAAATACATTAATAATATAACAACAAAAGCAAACAAGGCTTATAATGTATTAAAATCTGTTTGCGGGACTACTTGGGGAGCAGATCCCAAAATATTGTTAGTGTTATACAAATCTCTCGTTCGTAGTCACTTTGAATATGGTTTTCTTTGTTTTGCTGGAGATAGTAAATTAGTGAATAGTTTGGACAAAATACAAAATAAATGTATGCGCACAATACTAGGTGCCTTTAAAACTAGTCCTATTGCTGCTTTGCAAATCGAAACAAAACTGCCACCCATTAGTGTTCGATTCCGTTATTTGAAAGAAAGATTTATCTTGAAGCTTCATAGTTTGCCTAATAATGATCTTCTTACCAATTTAATTGCTTCTCAATCTGCTCCTTATAAGCAACATATGTTTATTTTGCAAGATTTTTCTTGCTTTTTCATTCTCTTGAAGAGTTTAATATACATTTGAACGATGATGTTCTTCCTTGTTATGCAGGCACATTCCAAAGTAAATATGCCGCAATGAATATTGTAATCGATTCAAGCTTGTCTTCTAAGGAGGAAGTTTATCTGTTATTGTCAGAATGGACTAATTATAAATTTATTTATACTGATGGGTCCAAAAATAATGATGCTGTATCTTTTGCAATTTACCAGACCGAAATCAATAAGGAGTGGGATACAAAATTAATAAATATGCTAGCATCTTCACTGCTGAAGCAACAGCCATCCTTTTTGCTTTAAAACATATTATGGAAAGAAATCAGTTGAACAAAAATTGGGTAATAGTCAGTGATAGTATGAGTGTCTTAAAAAGTTTGTCAAGTAACAAAATGAATGCTAACATTAACTACCTGATTTTTACTATTAAAGAATTATGGTGGAAGTTATCCTTAACTGACACTGTAGTACAATTCGTTTGGGTACCTTCGCATATAGGAGTCTTAGGTAATGAAAATGCAGATTTTTAGCCAGAACCATTGTTAATATTTCTGATTCATGCTCAAGTTTAACCATCAAGGAGTTGGATGTCGCTTTGCCGTATACGGATATGATATCTAATCTTAAAAAGCGCATGATTAGTAATTGGGGAAAACATTGGTATTTTTGTAGAGAAGTTGAAAATAAAGCTCATATATATTCTTTGTTAGACGTTCCTGTTAATAGTACGCCATGGTTCTGCAAGCTTAAACATTTTGTTCATAGAAATTTCTATACTATAATCAATCGAATGCGCATTGGTCATTATTGCCTAAATTTTCATCTTCATCGAAAAATATAGTTTCTTCTCCTTATTGTGATCGTTGTCAAATGAATGAAGTTCAGTCTCTCGACCACATCATTTTCGTTTGCCCGTCCTTCGGCATTCAGCGCCTTGTGCTGATGGATGAGCTGCTTAATATTTATGAGGCATCTAATATAATCCCGCTGTCAGTACCAGATTTGCTAAGAGAGCCTACCACGTATATGTCTTTGTATAAATTTGTACATAACACCATAAATAAGTTGTAAATATTTTAATACAATTTTTTAATTTTAGGTTCTTAATGCAGATAACATATAAATGTAAATTGTATATATTTAAAATAAATCTAAATATCGCTACTAGAATATTTCAGGATTGTACTGTTTGGAAAGGACAATAATTAAACTGGATTATGAGATTGAACGTACGGTTTTGACTTAATTAATGGATGATACATACATACTGAAATTGTATAAGAAAATAAAAGTAACTGAAGACATTGAACTCGGATTTGACCTAATATGAATAGTACTTACTGAAGACGTTGACCGGATTGAACTTATGAAAAAGAAAACAAACTACTTATGACAAGGCAGTATGGCTTAGAGCTTTAGCCTGTCCAGATGGACGAAAAAAAAAAAAAAAAAAAAAAAAAACTAAAGCATCCACGTTTTTTTTTGGCGGGAACGTTAAAAAGAATAGGCGCGCTTTTGAAATTAAATTTTGTAAATTAGTTTTAAATTCTAGATTTGTACATTTCTTTGTATATTTCTTATGTAAAATAGTCTATATAGTGTTAGTTTTGTACATATTACGTTAGTGCGTTTCCCCATAATGGGGAAGCGCACGGGGCGTAGCGGCCGTAAACGATCGCGAGTTACGGGTGAGTCTCTTACAGAAGGAATAGATCAGGACTTACCTTCTTCATCATCATCGACGACTTCATATTCTGATGCTGAAAATAATGATCGTCCACTAGCGAAGAAAAGAGAAAAGGATAAGTACACACCTTATAAAGCAGGAAATTATAACAGATTTTATGACGAAAACTCGCAGAAGAAAGATTTTATTGTCTTCCTCAATCGCGAAGAAGATAACACTAAAATTACAGATAAGGATAGGTTGGCCATATCTAATGGCATCAGAAAACATTGTGTTTCAGGTGTAATGCATCTGAGGTCAATTAATGCATTCAAAATTGGTATAACTTTCGACCTCCCTAACAACGCTAATGTTTTTCTTAAGAACGAAAAGCTCCTAAACGAATTGAGGATGGTTGGTTCAATACCGGCTGCCGAAACAGAAGCCACTGGGGTTCTCACATCTGTACCTTGCGATTATTCCAATAAAAATCTTTCAGCTTATTGCTTCTAGTAAAAAAGTTATTAGTGTGAGACGTTTCATGCGACGGGTAAAAGACGCTCAAGGTGTCGTTTCCTTTCTTCCAACACAGACAGTTGCTGTTACATTTGCTTCAACGCAGCTCCCCGAGTATGTTACTTTAGACCACTGGAGACATGAGGTAGGAGTTTATGTTCCTCCTGTTAAACAGTGCCTGAAGTGCATGAAATTCAACCACATTGCTAAATTTTGTAAAATCAATGAAACTTGCTCAATTTGCTCAGGCAACCATAATTTTAAACAATGTGACAAGTCCAAAACTCAATGTGCTAACTGTGGCGGTGACCATATTGCAATTTCTACCACATGTCCACTTAAAAACAAAAACTAGAAGAAAACAAAATAAAAGCAAAAATGCAAGATATTCTGATCTTTTAGTGCAGCTCAATTTCCACAGCTAAATTCAAAATACATTGATACTCAAATATCCAATTTAATTAAATCTGACAAATTTATGAATTTATTAGTTGAAGCAATGCTTGAAATATGTTCAAAACCTGATGTGCCAAAAAATTCTAAAAGCATTAGAGAAATTTTAGATAACACTTTTAAGAAAAAACACCTTAACCTTTTTATGGATACATTACATATAGTGCAATGGAATGCTCAAAGTTTAATTAGTAATAGGCTAGTTTTAACAAAATTTTTATATGATAACAACATACATATTGCCATAATCTCTGAAACATGGTTGAAACCACATCAATTTTTTCTATCAAAGGGTACAATATTATTAGAAATGATTGTGGGAACAACCACAATGGTGTTGCAATTTTAATTCATAATATTATAACACATTCTCAAATTACAACTCATTTTGATAGTTCTTTACAAAATGTTTGTGTGAAAATCAAAATTAATAACAATGAATTAAGTGTCGTTAGTTTTACAGTCCATCTAATACAAATCCACCATTTAATAAAAATAATCTAGACGTTTTGCTTAAGTCCATTCCTAAACCTATGATATTTGGAGGCGATTTTAATGCTCATCACATGTCTTGGGGATGTGTCGACACCCTGCCTCGAGGTAAGGATGTTTTAGATGTTATTGATGAAAATGATCTTGTTCTTTTGAATAATGGCAGTCCCACTACAATTGGTTCTTCATCTTGGCGAGCTAATGCTCTTGATTTAACTTTAGTTTCTCCATCTTTGGCACTTTCATGTGATTGGTCTGTTTATGATTATCCTCTGGGTAGCAGTTATCACTTGCCTGTAATTATAAATTTGGTTGTTGGAAATGAAAGTAATCTACAGAATAATATACAATGCAATAATGTACATTTACCATTTCAGCATAATTACAAATTAGTTAATTGGAAAATATATAGTCAATTAATGGATTCAAATTTAAAAATATTGACTTTAATGCTATGTCTCCACCAGAATCCTACAATTTGTTTTGTAACATAATACATTCTGTTGCTGAACAGTCAATTCCACAGTCTACCTCCACTAATAAATGTAATAATATTGCTAAACCTTGTTTACCAAAACATTCTAAGTGTCCTAGTTTACCCTGGTGGAACTCAAAGTGTTCAGAAGCTGTTCAAAACTCAAAGAATGCTTATATATATTTTAAAAACAACCCTTCTGAGGAATATTATATTGAATTTAAGAGATTGCGAGCTTTAAAAAACTAATACTTAAAACAGAAAAACCAACAGCTGGATGGAATTGTGCAACTCATTTAATAGATGTACCTCATTGTCATTGGTATGGAAGTACATGCGTAAATTTAATAAATCATTTACTCTTAATAATTCTCTTGATGATAGTTGGATTCCAGATTTTATATGTAAATACACTCCTGACTTTGTTTTGAATGAGCCGTTAAATTATAATAAAACTGATAATATTGGAAATAATTATTTGACTGATCCATTTTCGTATCAAGAACTCCATTCTGCGTTGTTTTCTAGAAGAGATACATCCCATGGTCTAGATGGGATTCCATATATACTTTTAAAAATTAACCCCAAATTGTCTCATAATCTTTTTAAACTTACTTAATCGTATGTGGAAGGAAAACTTTATACCTGAGGAATGGAAAACTGATTGTTTGGTTCCAGTTTTAAAACCTGGTAAAGATAAATTGTTGCCGGATTCGTATCGACCCATAGCTCTTACGTCTTGTATTGGAAAGATATTTGAACAGCTTTTAAAACAACGCCTAGAATTTTATGTAGAACAAAATGGTCTTTTACCTTACAACCAATTTGGTTTTCGCAGAGGTCGGTCTTCTCGTGAAAGCATTTGTCAGCTAGTATTAGATGCTCAACACAGTCTGTATAATAATCAATATCTTTTATGCGTTTTCTTTGATATTGCTGGTGCTTTTAACAGTGTTAATATTTCGGTTCTTTGTAACGAGTTGTCAGTGATAGGGATACCTGGGCAATTAATAAACTGGATACAAGCATTTTTGACCAATAGAAAAGTATTTGTTAAATTTAATAATCATTTATATGGTCCAAGATGCTCGTCGTTAGGAGTATGTCAAGGAGGAATTCTGTCTCCATTAATATTTATCTTATATATTAGACGATTGAATCTTATTTTGGGATCGAATGTAAAAACTTCCAATATGCCGATTACTTAGTAGTTTATACATCTGGAATGGATTTAAGTCAATTAGCTTCTACTGTAAATAACGCACTTTCCAGTTTATATAAATACTTTTCATACCTTAATTTAGATGTTAATCCTACTAAATCAAAAGTCTTCATTTTCGGTCGTAAATGTGTAGCTACACCTAATATTTTGTATAACAGAATTCCATTGCCTATATATAGTGAAGTAAAATTTTTGGGTGTAACTTTTACTCCAAAACTCTCATGGACAAAATACATTAATAATATAACAACAAAAGCAAACAAGGCTTATAATGTATTAAAATCTGTTTGCGGGACTACTTGGGGAGCAGATCCCAAAATATTGTTAGTGTTATACAAATCTCTCGTTCGTAGTCACTTTGAATATGGTTTTCTTTGTTTTGCTGGAGATAGTAAATTAGTGAATAGTTTGGACAAAATACAAAATAAATGTATGCGCACAATACTAGGTGCCTTTAAAACTAGTCCTATTGCTGCTTTGCAAATCGAAACAAAACTGCCACCCATTAGTGTTCGATTCCGTTATTTGAAAGAAAGATTTATCTTGAAGCTTCATAGTTTGCCTAATAATGATCTTCTTACCAATTTAATTGCTTCTCAATCTGCTCCTTATAAGCAACATATGTTTATTTTGCAAGATTTTTCTTGCTTTTTTCATTCTCTTGAAGAGTTTAATATACATTTGAACGATGATGTTCTTCCTTGTTATGCAGGCACATTCCAAAGTAAATATGCCGCAATGAATATTGTAATCGATTCAAGCTTGTCTTCTAAGGAGGAAGTTTATCTGTTATTGTCAGAATGGACTAATTATAAATTTATTTATACTGATGGGTCCAAAAATAATGATGCTGTATCTTTTGCAATTTACCAGACCGAAATCAATAAGGGAGTGGGATACAAAATTAATAAATATGCTAGCATCTTCACTGCTGAAGCAACAGCCATCCTTTTGCTTTAAAACATATTATGGAAAGAAATCAGTTGAACAAAAATTGGGTAATAGTCAGTGATAGTATGAGTGTCTTAAAAAGTTTGTCAAGTAACAAAATGAATGCTAACATTAACTACCTGATTTTTACTATTAAAGAATTATGGTGGAAGTTATCCTTAACTGACACTGTAGTACAATTCGTTTGGGTACCTTCGCATATAGGAGTCTTAGGTAATGAAAATGCAGATTTTTAGCCAGAACCATTGTTAATATTTCTGATTCATGCTCAAGTTTAACCATCAAGGAGTTGGATGTCGCTTTGCCGTATACGGATATGATATCTAATCTTAAAAAGCGCATGATTAGTAATTGGGGAAAACATTGGTATTTTTGTAGAGAAGTTGAAAATAAAGCTCATATATATTCTTTGTTAGACGTTCCTGTTAATAGTACGCCATGGTTCTGCAAGCTTAAACATTTTGTTCATAGAAATTTCTATACTATAATCAATCGAATGCGCATTGGTCATTATTGCCTAAATTTTCATCTTCATCGAAAAATATAGTTTCTTCTCCTTATTGTGATCGTTGTCAAATGAATGAAGTTCAGTCTCTCGACCACATCATTTTCGTTTGCCCGTCCTTCGGCATTCAGCGCCTTGTGCTGATGGATGAGCTGCTTAATATTTATGAGGCATCTAATATAATCCCGCTGTCAGTACCAGATTTGCTAAGAGAGCCTACCACGTATATGTCTTTGTATAAATTTGTACATAACACCATAAATAAGTTGTAAATATTTTAATACAATTTTTTAATTTTAGGTTCTTAATGCAGATAACATATAAATGTAAATTGTATATATTTAAAATAAATCTAAATATCGCTACTAGAATATTTCAGGATTGTACTGTTTGGAAAGGACAATAATTAAACTGGATTATGAGATTGAACGTACGGTTTTGACTTAATTAATGGATGATACATACATACTGAAATTGTATAAGAAAATAAAAGTAACTGAAGACATTGAACTCGGATTTGACCTAATATGAATAGTACTTACTGAAGACGTTGACCGGATTGAACTTATGAAAAAGAAAACAAACTACTTATGACAAGGCAGTATGGCTTAGAGCTTTAGCCTGTCCAGATGGACGAAAAAAAAAAAAAAAAAAAAAACTAAAGCATCCACTGTGCATCCACTGCTCTTTTCGAAATATTTTGTTAAATCTAATTAATATTAAGCTTAATTTGCGTTTAGATTTTTTTAGAATGGAATGTATAAGCATACTTGAAAGGGAAATAGCTGATTTGCGTCAGACTTTAGCTAAGAAAGAGAACGAATTGTACGAGATAAAGAAGAAATGGTTGTCGGTATGTATTGTTTTTCTTCTTCCAAGGCCATTTCTAAACTATGTAGATGCTTTGAGTTTACTGTTGATGATGTTTAAAGGTAACTGCATACCGCACCTGTATGATTTATGTCTCCGGGTTAATATAATAGTAAAATGAGACAATGCTGTCAGTATCTAGAATACAGGCCCGGTACCGCGAACATCGAAGTTCGTATATTTCGAGAATCTTTGTCTTTTACTCCAATTAAGGCGTCATGAAAGTGACAGCGACAATTAAAAATATCGTGTTTCGCGGTAGCGCCGCAGTTCACTGGCAATTACAATTCGTTTTTTTATTATTATTAAACTCTTGTAGAGCCCACCTGCCAGTAATAGTGGGATGAACTAGACTCCTATTTGAAGGATTGTCCAAAAACAACCTAAAAGTAGTAAAGTTGGGGTAGGCTATTGCACAGCAGTAGGACATTATAAGCTCTAAATAATAATAATAGCATTATTTACTTTTAACCTAGCCAGTAGGTATATAAATAAAATAAATACATAAAAATAGCTTTTATTCACTGACAGTTTTAGTTACAGTCTCTACATATATTTTATTTATTGTTATATATATGTTCATAAATTAAGGCTAATAAAAAAAATATAGATTGATAAATATTGACACATTCACGGACAGTATGGCTACAGGCATGGCATAGTCGTTTGTTTCCTTTGGCCTATGACAGATGACGTCACGCTGTGTCCATGAATGTGTTAATCATTAGTTTTGATCCTTGCCAGGTTGTCGTTTGGCATAGGCCTCCTCTAGCTCCTTCCATATTTCTCTATTCCTTGTACTTCTCCAGAGTTTAGGTAAGTCATCCTCCCATGGTTTCCATGGCCTTCCTTTATTCCTCTTTTATCCCCTTAGATACCATCTGATACTTTTTTAGTCCACTTTCCTTTTCACTCTCATCATATGATCATCAGTTGGACCCGGGTATGTCCTTAAAATACGTCCAACAATGAGAGGTAGGGCACAGCTATGACCATCACGCTTGAATCTGGGGCAGCCCAACTGGGGAAGTACCTCCTACTTACAGAAGACCACAGCCATAATAACACTGCTACCTTACTTATGTAGTGTTGTGTTCCTGATAGTGAGTAAGGTTCCCAGAGCTCCAACCCCCCTTAGAGGCCGGCAACGTGCTTGTGACTCATCTGGTGTTGCGGGTGCCCATGGGCGACGGTAATTGCTTACCACCAGGCAATCCGTCTGCTTGTTTGCCGCCTGTCATAAAAAAATCTGTAGGTTTAGAATCAGTTTCTATGTCTTTAATACAAAAATCTCAGTTTTACAATTTTTTTTATCTTACAGCAACCTCATGCAGACAATGAGATCCAGGTCAATGCAAATGGGTTTCCTGTCCAGCCACATGCCCGTCTTCCCAGATGGGCAATAGAAAGGTGATATGTTAAATTTGTTATGATGAAACTTTAGATGTAGATGTAGACACCTGGCCGGACTCAGACGGGCTGTCGATCGCCTGTTGCAGTCATTCAACCCAGTTCCCTGTGGTTGGAGCTGCAGGTTACTGTTCCGGCTGCGTTCCCACATAGTGCTCCTCAAATCTTCCAATTTTCCTGCAGAACAGAAGGATATCCTTTTAGTTGATATCCTTTAGTTCGCTTTCCTCCAGATCAATTTGTCGATGTCATCGACATAATTATTTCATCGTTATTAATGGTGTTAAATTTAGTAATAGAGCCTAGTAATTTTTTTTTTTTACCAAATACATTTAGAGCGAAATTAATTTGTTTTCTGGAGAACAGTTCATGTATCTTCGGTATGAAGTGTTTTTATAACAATAGTGTATTAGAAGGAGATTATATCCCGCTCGCTGCAGATTGTGTGATTTTTGCCGTATTTTTAATGCTACTGCTACAAGACGTTTTATCTACGACATCGACAAATTTATCGACTGTATAAAATGTGTTATGTTGATAGCTACTCCATTACATTATAGTATAAGTCCTGTTCCTTATGTCATTTGCAATCTTCCGTCCGATGTCTAGTCATATAATAAAATCGTGTCTGGATAGGTCAGATACCAGATATCCATTAAATAAATAAATAATAAATATTTCTGGACAATCTTACACAAATCGACCTACTCCTATGGTAAGCTCAATAAGGCTTGTGTTGTAGGTACTAGACGACGATATATATAATAGATAGATACATATAAATACTTAAATACAAACAACACCCATGACCCAGGAACAAATATCTGTGCTCATCACACAAATAAATGCCCTGACTGGGATTTGAACCCAGGAACATCGGCTTCATAGGCAGGGTCACTACCCACTGGGCCAGACCGGTCATCCATTGCATTACTAATTCCTATTACGATACACACAGGTATAGCCGTCAGATCCTGTTGCCCGAGATCGGTGTGGACGGGCAGACCGCACTCCTGGGCGCGAGGGTGCTGCTGGTGGGCGCGGGGGGACTCGGGTGCCCCGCGGCGGCCTACTTGGCGGGCGCCGGCGTTGGTAAGTCATTATATGAAGGGTCCACGGAAAGAACGTGTCTAGTGACTTTGACAACATTTCGAGATATTGCGGTCTTTGAGTTTGGAATGATTCAATTAACCATACTATCTTCGCAATTTGATGTTTTTCAAGTGCAATAAACTAGATTAATAATCATGTCATGATGTCAATTAGATTTTTTTTGTATACTGTTTTGAAAAAATAAGTCCCGCCGAGTTTCTTGCCGGTCATGAAAGTCAAAATACTTCTCGGGTCAGAGGTGTAGGGTGAGAACCGGTGTAGTTTTTATTTTTCTCTTTTACTTTTGTATACTCGACGTGTAAAAGTGCCCCTGTGGCCTACTTACTGATTAAACGTTTGAGTTCGAGTTTGAGCTTTTTGTTTTGCAGGTGAGATAGGCCTGGTGGACTATGACACAGTGGATGTGACCAACATCCATCGCCAACTCTTACATGGAGAAAGCGACCAGGGCATCAGTAAAGTGCAATCCGCCGCTGCCGCCTTAAGAAGGTAGGATACTGATATTAGCTAAGCTGTCCAAGGGTGCAATATTTGCTTTATAAGATGTAGGGCACAGCGAAGTACCATCACGCTTGAGTCTAGAGCAGCCCAACTGGGGAAGTACCTCCTCCTTACAGACCACAGCCATAATAGCACTGCTACCTTTCATGTATGTAGTGTTGTGTTCCTAATGGTAAGGTTCCCAGAGCTCCAACAACTTTTAAGGTAGGCAACGCGCATGCGAATCCTCTGAAGTTGCAGGCACCTATAGGCTACGGCAACTGCTTACCATCAGGCGGGCCGTATGCTTGTTTGCCACCGCCGTAAAAAAATGTTTGTCTCTTGAGTCACGAGCGAGAAACAACAATTTTTTTTTAAACAATTTTGTCTGCAGGATAAATTCCAACGTAACCGTGACGACGCACGAAACGCAGTTGTCCTCTTCCAACGCGCTGGACATCGTACGTCGATACAACATAGTGCTAGACTGCTCTGACAACGTACCGACTCGATACCTTTTGAACGACGCATGCGTGCTTACGAAGGTTAGTATGTGTTGATAATGCGTTTAATCTGAACTTTGAAATTATTATAGACTAGTTTCTGCGCCAACTTTGTCTGCCTAAGATTCTTCGGGAACGCTTTATGGGATGTCAAAGTATCGTATAGGTTAAAATACTTCACTATAATCTGATCTGACGATATTTGAATCAGCGCGTTAATTAAGATCTTCGGCCATTTGGCGTCGAGACCCTCGGTCCGTGGGGCCCCGGCGCTCTGAGTCTCTTTAAGGACCTTTCAAAGAGACTCAGAGATACCACCGAAGAGCTAGCAGCTACCTCGGTCAGCGTATCAGTCTTACGATTCAGGGAGGAAATGCTGCCAGCATCTTTGGTACTATGCCGCAGGGGCCTTTTTTAGATTTTATGTTAGTTTTATTTAAATTTATTAAGAAAAAAAAGTAAATTTATTGTTAGTTTTAATTAGTTTTAATGATTAATTGTTTTTTTACGTATTTAGTTGTTTTTGATAATAAACATGTTTAATTAAGATCAAAAGATATTTATTAATTTGCTTTGATCGCATTTCACCGCCCACATTTTCCCTGCATTTCCTAAAGGTTGATTTGTAGAGAATGCTTTATAGCATTAAGTCCGCATTTTGTCCCGTAAAATTGTCTTTTGTGTAATAAAGATTAAATAAATAAATAAAAGACTTTCCCGTGGTTACATTTACTATGTGTAAAAATTTGATGGTGCGACAGGCAATTTGATCTAGGTGCTAATCGTGACAAATTTGAAATAAAAAACCGCTGTTCAGTCAGCATCAAATATATCGGAGTTGCCAAGGTATTCACAAATATCTGAACATGCATTTTATCGCCTTGGCAATAGAGGCATTCGAGGGTTGCGTGGTCATAAGTCGAGTAAATGAGGTTTTGAATTTAGAATTATTATGTCCTTAAACTACGTCCAACAATGAGAGGTAGGGCACAGCGTTGACCATCACGCTTGAATCTGGGGCAGCCCAACTGGGGAAGTACCTCCTCCTTACAGAAGACCACAGCCATAATAGCACTGCCACCTTTCAGGTATGCAGTGTTGTGTTCCTGATGGTGAGTAAGGTTCCCAGAGCTCCAACCCCCCTTAAAGGCCGGCAACGCGCTTGTGACTCCCCTGGTGTTACGGGTGCCCATGGGCGACGATAATTGCTTTCCACCAGGCAATCCGTCTGCTCGTTTGCCGCCTGTGTCATAAAAAAAAACTATACGTGAATTATATTATGTCGATTTATCGGGTTTGACCAAGCAACCCCTGCTTTGTTCAGATATTTGTGACCACCGTGGCTGCTCCGATATGTTTTTTTTTTTTTTTTTATGATATAGGGTTTTTTTATGTTTTATCGCGACTGTATATAATATATTGAATTAATTACAGTTACCTCTGATATCCGGAAGTGCCTTAAAAATGGAGGGTCAACTCATCATATATGGTTATCACGGATCAAAAAATCCCAGCGAAAAGGTAATAATAATATAGTGTATGGGGTTCAATCAACTATTTTATGTTATTAGTTGCCATGATTACCTTCACTCTAAAAATAATAGTTTTATTGCATCTAAACACAACACATGTATATTTGTGGTAGCTGTATATTACCTACCAAGCGTGTTAGTACAACGCGGTGCCATATTTCTTGTAACAAACTATGCTTCAGTTGTCCCCTGGCTGACGGGACAGTACGAGGGCTGTTCCGAAAATTTTTAGTTAAACAAAAACTATAAGGAATATAATAATACTTTATTTACAACTTTTCAAAGTATTCCCCTGGTACATTTATGCACTTATGCATTCGACTGAACCAACTTTCAAAACAGGAAAAAAACTGTTCTTGCGGAAGGTCAAAAAAAAGTCGCCTGAATTCGTCCACTGCTTCACCTGCCGTCGAAAATCGTCGTCCACGTAATGATTTTTTTTAACGTGGGGAACGAAAAAAATCACACGGAATGTGGTCAGGGCTGTACGCAGGGTGTGGTAGTAAAAAAAATCCATGGTTCTGGCAGCCGTGTGAGCCGAAGCATTATCTTGATGAAAAACTATGCCCCGGGTTCCAGTACTTGGACGACTGACGTTCAGCTCCTGGAACGCCTATGGCAAGCAAACTTCACTGTACCATTGGCTGGTAACTGTTTTCTGATCTTCAAGTAGAATTACGGCTATAGGTCCACTACGTCGAAAAAAACAGCAACCATTTTTTTGTTGACGCTTCGGCTACGAACTACTTTAATAGGTAAATCATCATCTTCAAAAACCCATTGTGGTGATTGCTGTTTTGTAAATGGGTCGTAGCTATATATCCAAGATTCGTCGGATGTCACAATGTAGCTCAATGGTTGAGAATTGCCTTTATCGATTTTTATTAGCATAAATTAGCACCAATCGACACGTCTATCTTTTTGCTCCTGTGTGAGAAAATGTGGTATCCACCGAGACGAAACCTTCCGAACTTGTAGGTGGTCATGCAAAATTGTAGAAACTGCCCGGGATCCAATCTTCAGTTCGTCCTGAATCTCTCGATGCGTAATGTTTGAAGATTCCTTGATTCGCCACTCCACCTTGATAACATTTTCTGGAGTGACTGCCGTTGGCGGTCGCCCCGGTCTAGGCTCATCTTTGATGTCGCTCCGCCCACGCTTAAATTCACGGAACCAGTAATTGACAGTGGCAAGAGATGGGGATAATGGCCCAAAAACACTAGTTAAATTTTCATGAGAATCCATGTATGTTAACCCTCGTTTTTAATCATAATATATCATAGCACGAAATGCTTCCCACGTTAGCTTCATTTATGCGAACAAAAAGTGACTAACATGGTTTTTTTCTGATTTCATAAAAAAATAACAGAATTTTCCTGGCCAGTGAAATTTACACAAAAGAGTTTGTAATAAAATTTGCCTTTAAGCTATAGTAAAATAAAATGAATACGATTAATAGAACTCCGTTGATTAACTATATACGGAACAGCCCTCGTATAACAACAACAAATAGTTGATTCGCTTATGAACATTTCATGAACAAATCTACACTAATATTATAAAGGCGAATGCGGTCGAAAAGTGCCCTAGTGGAGACCACGGACTAGCAAGCGCAGCGTAGGACGTCCACCCACAAGATGGACAGACGACATCATTAAAGTCGCCGGAAGACGCTGCATGCAGGTAGCTTCCAACATGTGGAGTTCCAAGGGGGAGGCCTATGTTCAGCAATGGACTTCTTATGGCTGAGATGATGATACAATTTAAACTGTTGTGAGCCATGTTACTACTACTTAGTTACAAACGGATAATCTCACGTGTAATTATATCGCACTAGGCGAGAGGTTTTTTTTTTACATTTCACCTTTCCGCCATTTTATTTCTCTGTAGATAATCATTTGATTATTACTAGTGCCTGTGACGTCAAAAAAACTTTGTTTGCCAGGAGACATATCAGGGCCCGTGCTACAGATGTCTGTTCCCATCTCCACCACCCCCAGAGACGGTTGGGAGCTGTTCCGCTAACGGGGTAGCTGGGCCCGTGCCCGGGATTATAGGTAAGTTTTCCATTGATTTATCTAGAACAACAATGTAACATTTGTTGGACCCGGGTATGTCCTTAAACTACGTCCAACAATGAGAGGTAGGGCACAGCGTTGACCATCACGCTTGAATCTGGGGCAGCCCAACTGGGGAAGTACCTCCTCCTTACAGAAGACCACAGCCATAACAGCACTGCCACCTTTCAGGTATGTAGTGTTCTGTTCCTGATGGTGAGTAAGGTTCCCAGAGCTCCAACCCCCCTTAAAGGCCGGCAACGCGCTTGTGACTGGTGTTGCGAGTGCCCATGGGCGACGGTAATTGCTTAACACCAGGCAATCCGTCTGCTCGTTTGCCGCCTATGACATAAAAAAAAACTTAGTAAAATTTATATGTTGTCATTAAGATCGATATATTTTTTTATCGATATAATATTTGGTCACATATTTTACTAACACCCTGTATACTGTAATCGGTATACAGGGTGGAAAGATCGAATGCCACATGGACATACCTGGGACAACTATAAATGTGTGACCAAATATTTTATCGATAAAAAATATATCGATCTTAATGACATCTAAATTTTATTAGACATTTATTTATTTTTCTCAAACATGCAATGAAATATTGTCTTTACATTCCTTATAATACCTATAGACTCGGAAGTATGGTTTTTAGGGCGCGGCAAATGAAGGGGACGGAAATGGAATTTCATATAACACAGCTGATGTTAATTTTTAATACATTTCGCTTTCATTGTTAGTTGCAAATTTTGAAATTGCAAAGGCCGACAATGCGCTTGTGACCCTGGTATTGCGGGTGCCCATGCTTATCGCAGTCCACTGCTGGGCATAGGCATTCCAATTCCACACCTTAAGATTTCTATAATTATTGAGTTTAACATTACTTTTTGTCTCTGTATGGCGTGGTTTTGTTTCAGGTGCCCTCCAAGCTTTGGAGGCCATCAAGCTCATAGTTGGCTCCTCGCGAGATAAGTTGTTGGTGGAACGTATGCTTATTTTCGACGGAGATGACTGTACATTTAGAACTGGTAAATAGACATAACATTCACCCCATTATTAATTAAACCGGCAGTTAATTTGTCAAATAATGTAATTTAATTATATGTTATTAAAAATATATATATTACAGGACATTCTTACACAAATTGACTGAGCCTCACGGTAAGCTCAAGAAGGCTTGTGTTGTGGCTCAGCCAACGATATATATAATATACAAATACTTTAATACATAGAATTCACCCATGACTCAGGAACAAATATCTGTGCTCATCACACAAATAAATGCCCTGACTGTTTATATTATTTTCGTTTTATATTGGCCCTGAATATATATACATTAATAAATAAATAATAAATGAATAAATATTACAGCACATTCTTAGATATGGACAAAATATTTCGTGGCACTTCCTATAATGTTTCTTATCGTCTGTTTCATGTTTTGTGTAAATAGTATGTTTTAACCAATAAATAATTTCCATTTCTTTAATAACATTAACAAGGATCGGACAAATGCTCGTCATTTTGAAAACATAACCCTGTTCCGTGCTACGGAGACTTCCTTATATTGTAAAATATTATTGTTTTTAACATTTTTATATCATAATTCGTAAGTATACATTCAGCGACAGTTAATCAATGAAGCTGGAATGGTAAGTGGGGTTATGTGAACAATTCACTGTCGTGGTTGTTAAAAAAAAAACGACTAATTTTATTCCATTTTTTCACTTATGCGATAAATGAAAGGTGCAATTGACTTCAGGTCGGATAATAAAGAGACGCGTTAATGAATAAAGAATATAAAATATAATATAGTAGCATCACAAGGAAGTCTCCGTTGTACGGAACAGGGTTATGTTTTCAAAATGACGGGCGTTTGTCCGATTCTTGAACATTAATGACTAATGTAGCTTTGATATAGGTTTAAAACAATTCTGCGAACATCACGACTAAAGCTCGAAGTTCTCTCATCTTCATCATGGCATAGCGTAACCATATTGTAACCATTTTGTGCAGTCAAACTCCGAACCCGCAACCCAGAGTGCGCGGTGTGCTCCGCTAACCCCACTATCACTCGGCTAGTCGACTACGAGACATTTTGCAAGGCTAAGGCGACAGAAAAGGTAGCTATAAATTATTCCTTTAATCATTTTTTTTATACAAGACTGACCAGCGTTTGACCTCAGTCACTAATGGTAAGTATCGACGAGGTCGAGGGTGTAGCACGCTGGTTCAGTAACAGCCTCACTCTTGACTTGAAGACACAAATTATATCTTTCCGCGAATACAGACGAAGGGTGCGAATTCCATTCCTTAGCAGTTCGCATTAGGAAGGTAGAAGGGAATCGCTTCGTGCGAATGAATGGAATATTCACAACGCAAGGATGAAATCGCTCCCAACTTCTGGACGTCCGGTGGTGGAACGGAGATATATTCATTTTCAATCTTAGGCTAGGTCGAATACAGCTTGTGGTCCAGCGCCAGCATCTTGGGGAGCGTCAGATAGATTTCTGGCACCAGAGTGAATTGTTATTCAGAAAACCTGGGTATGTCCTTAAACTACGTCCAACAATGAGAGGTAGGGCACAGCGTTGACCATCACGCTTGAATCTGGGGCAGCCCAACTGGGGAAGTACCTCCTCCTTACAGAAGACCACAGCCATAATAGCACTGCTACCTTTCAGGTATGTAGTGTTGTGTTCCTCGTGGTGGTGAGTAAGGTTCCCAGAGCTCCAACCCCCCTTAAAGGCCGGCAACGCGCTTGTGACTCCCCTGGTGTTACGGGTGCCCATGGGCGACGGTAATTGCTTACCACCAGGCAATCCGTCTGCTCGTTTGCCGACTATGTCATAAAAAAAAATGAAAAAAAAAAAACCAAAAACGATATTTATTTTTCAATTTAGGCACATTGCACTTAAGAACGGCAAAGAAAAATCTACATCGGTTCTAACCCTATACCTCTGACCCGATAATATACCGGCAAGAAGCTACGGCGGGACTTAATTTTTCAAAAAAGTGATAGGTACATCAAATCATAAAATACAAATGCGTAGTGCCAAAAGAAAACGTATCAAACAGTTTATTACAATTTTTTTACCTAAAAATATTTTTTACTAATGTAAGACGTATACGTTATAGATAATAAATAATTTTGTTATTATTAAAAAAACTTATGAACTTCTGTTCAGTATTTGCAACGTATTAAAGGGAATCGTATCTTTTTTAGAGGTCACTTTGGATGTAATTTTTATAAAGCAAAATTAAAGTAATCGTGTTTCTGATTCGTACGATTCATTTCGTTAATCCTTAAATATGTAACTTATGACGCACATAGACTAAGATGAAGGATTAACTATACAAAAAAGGTATCTAACAAACGAAATTCTGCTGTCATTTCTTCGACGCAGCCATTTTGTTAGAATTTCTCACATGTGTCGTCATGTCTATTATAAGCATTATTACCCGTGTGTGATAGTGGATGTTCAAAATCGCGAATGTCAGAGGTAAGCTAAGTTATTTTATACATACTAAAATATATCAATTACGTATATTCACTTTTTTTTCGCCTTTATACATTCGCGGTATTGAAATTCCTGTTTCATATATTGCCATCGGTTGTCTTCTTTTTACTGTGACCCAAGAGACAATATAATCTTTGTTGCAAAAATTAGAGTTAAAGGCATCTTGGGATACTTGTTAAAGTTCTATACAAAATTTGATGTATTTTATATATTTTTTCTATAAAAAAATATTTTTACAATAATTCTATATACCTGCTTTACATTTTTGTAACAATTGCGTTATTTATACTATAATTTTATATTTTTCGTTCGTGACCCAGTGGACATTCAGTTTTTAATTTAGTATTTTTTTTTTAGAAAAAATCCGACGCCAACATCAAATCTCAACGTAGAAAAGAAGAGAAAGAAAAACGCATGTCCGGCCAAAGTTACTACGGTTTCCGGAAAGACAGGGACAGAGCAAAATGGGTCCAGGATGTGTTGAAGCAGGAGAGGAAGATGGGTCCGGCCTGCTCGTCGCCGTTCTGCCAGAAAGGGACGGCGAGAAAGTGTCCAATTTTCAGTGATGATGTTAGACTGAAGATATTTGATTATTTTTGGAACGAGTTGGATTGGGCGGGGAAGAAGAATTTTGTAAGGTTAGGTTATAACAGTAATATATAGGCATCGGGCGGAAGAGTGCAAATGACATAAGGAACAGGACTTATACTATAATGGAGTAGCTATCAGCGTAACACATTTTATACAGTCGATTTTGATTTTGAATTTGTCGATGTCGTTGATAAAACGTCTACGTAATTATTTGGCCATTCTTTTTCAAGGTGATGAAATTATGTATGTTATAGACTGGAAGCTAGATTATTTCGAGTGACAGTCTATTGACAAAGAGCTTATTTGATAAATGATTTGTTTGTCTTTTTAGAAAGGGGGAATATAGTTTATATTAATATTTATTTAATGAAAAAGGTTAGAAGGATAAATCAATTGCGTTGTAGTAGCATTAAAAATACGGCAAAAATCACACAATCTGCAGCGAGCGGGATATAATCTCCTAATAATACACTATTGTTATAAAAACACTTCATACCGAAGATACATGAACTGTTCTCCAGAAAACAAATTAATTTCGCTCTAAATGTATTTGGTAAAAAAATATTACTAGGCTCTAAATTGATCGACTGTATAAAATATGTTACGCTGATAGCTACTCCATTATGGTACAAGTCCTGTTCCTTATGTCATTTGCACTCTTCCGTCCGATGCCTAGTAATATATGTGGTAGTCCACATGGAAAGGTACCTTATGGCGCTTGGCGCTTACGTTACAAAGTGTCACATTAGTATTGAAGCGTCATTAACAATAGGATAAGGTACAGTCAGCAGCAGAAGTGGCTAAGTGTTTGAGGTGTTCAAAATGACGTCAACACATCTTTATTGTCAAGAGAATAAGAGCGCGCGGTCATTTTGAACACTTCAAACGCTTAGTCACTTTTGCTGCTGACTGTACCTTTCTATGTGGACTACCACAAATAAATATGTGGAGATAATGTTACATCCGCGTGGTGCTGGCTGACTAATAGCACCACCCCATCTTTCGCGGGTGTCGTAAGAGGCGTCAAAGGGAAATAACTGTAGGGCAGCAGCGTCCGTCGAAACTGAATATACAGCAATTGCGGTCGCCAACCCGCCTGCCAAGCGTGGCGACTATGGCAACTACCCCCCAAGTTAATAAATAATAAATAAATATTTCGGGACATTCTTACACAAATCGACCTAGTCCTACGGTAAGCTCAGTAAGGCTCGTGTTGTAGGTAATAGACGACGATATATATAATAGATAGATACATATAAATACTTAAATACATAGAAAACACCCATGACTCAGGAACAAATATCTGTGCTCATCATACAAATAAATGCCCCGACTGGGAATCGAACCCAGGACCATCGGCTTCATAGGCAGGGTCACTAGGCCAGACCGGTCGTCTAAGATGATACAAGTCATGATTGTGGTAGGCCTATTTTCAGCAGTTGGCGACTTACGGCTGAAATTATAATGATGAAGTGGTAATGTTACTAGCCTGTGGTCTCCACTCTAGCACTTAGACCCCATCGACCATCTGCTTGGCGTGCAATGTGGCCTATCCAATGCCACTTCAGCTTGCTAATCCTGTAGGCTGGACTTTTGGACCCGGGTATGTCCTTAAACTACGTCCAAGAGTAGAGGCACAGTGATGACCATCACGCTTGAATCTGGGGCAGCCCAACTGGTGAAGTACCTCCTCCTTACAGAAGACCACAGCCTTAATACCATTGCTACCTTTCAGGTATGTAGTGTTGTGTTTCTGATGGTGAGTAGGGTTCCCCGAGCTCCAACCCCCCTTAAAGGCCCGCAACGCGCTTGTGACTCCCCTGGTGTTGCGGGTGCCCATGGGCGACGGTAATTGCTTACCAGCAGGCAATCCGTCTGCTCGTTTGCCGCCTATGTCATAAAAAAAAGGCTACATCCGTGACTTCAGTTCTTCTACAGACCTCATTCCATACCTACATTAGAATTTTATATATTTTTCCAGATCTCTAGTCATCAATATACCAGCTAAAAGACGAAGACTTAAACACAAAGGCGAGATATCTCGAAAAGGCGATTCCAAGCTTTACCACCTCGTATATGAAGACCAGAAACTACCAGTCTGCCGAACTACATTCTTAAACACTTTAGGAGTCAAAGAAGCTATGATTAGATGCTGGCTCGTCAAAGCAGACAAACCTAAAGAAGCCAAGAAACCTATAAAAGCCTTAAACGTAGAAACATATATAGATAGTTTGCCTAAAGTTGAAATTAAGTGTCCATACTGCAGAGCTA
Organism: Grapholita molesta; assembly: GCA_022674325.2. Lineage (NCBI taxonomy): Eukaryota > Metazoa > Arthropoda > Insecta > Lepidoptera > Tortricidae > Grapholita > Grapholita molesta. The sequence continues at coordinate 5,466,676 of CP053147.2, forward strand.
CTCCTATGTACAGCAATTTGTTATATATAGATATTGACGTGAAAAATCAATATCAGCTTTACAATAATTACGTCCAAGATATGAAGTTAAAAAATATTTCTCCAGCGTCTAGGAAGACGTTTTCGAAAGTGTTTTTGAGTAAGAATTTGAAGATTTTCAAACCGAAGAATGAGACTGATCTTTGTGACATGGTGAGCCATCATAATGTGATGAATAACGGTTATCAGTTGGATAATTTAAATTTGGATTTGGGACAGAGTGTCGTGAATATTAGTTATACTGCGCAGTGGTGAACGAAATAAGTCATACGAACTTTTTAATTGTTCTTGTGTTCCGCTGTCCGGGGGTTAATTAATTGCATTTTTTAATTTAAAAAAAACTGTTGTGAGCCATGTTACTACTTAGTTACAAACGGATAAGAAACCATATTAAAGTATCTTCGATATTTAAATCGAAAGAAAAATAGAAAAATTTGACTCGGAGCGGGGCTCGAACCCACAACCACTGGATCACTAGCCCAGTGCACTTCCAATTGTGCTATCCGAGTACCGCTTAGACTTGTCAAATTTTTCTATCTTATCCTTCGTGGTATACGTCATCATAGGTGACGTGTAGTGTTGGAAGTGCACTGGGCTAGTGATCCAGTGGTTGTGGGTTCGAGTCCCGCTCCGAGTCAAATTTTTCTATTTTTCTTTCGATTTAAATATCGAAGATATTCGCCAGCAGACGTTTCTGCATAATAAAAAACATATTAAAGTATGTCTATTTTGTGAAGTCCAATTTGTTTATACATTATTATTTTTACTTTTATATTTTAGTATTTTCATATCTTGTAATAAACTGTTTGATATGTTTTCTTATCGGACTACGCATAATTATGTAAGTACTTTAAGATTTGATGTATCACTGTATTGAAAAAGTAAGTTCCGCCGTAGTTTCTTGCCGGTATCTTCTCGGGTCAGAGGTGTAGGGTTTGAACCGGTGTAGGTTTTTTTTTTACGTTCATAAGTGCATGTAATGTGCCTAAATTGAAAAATAAAGATTTTTTTTTAGTGCGATATAATGAAATAAAACAACTAAAACGGATTAAATCGCGTATACTAATTTAAACTTCATCACGACGTTTCGAACACTTTAGCAGCGTTCGTGGTCATCGGGTGGACTGAGGAAAAATATCCGTTAGTATATAATCCGTTTTAGTTGTTTTATTTCATGAGTAATTATCGCGGCAACTGACAATATTAGTGCGATATAATTACACGTGAGTTTATCCGTTTGTAACTAAGTACTAATAGCATTTTTTTTAAAGAATTATTTTAGCGGCAATTCTTTGGGAATTCTGATCTGGCTTAGTGGGTAGTAGACATGTGTCGTTCATGAGTGATTTAAATGAACTGAATCTTTTAATTCAACTCACTCACTCTCAACTCACTAAAGATTTACTTGCTTGCTCTTTCCCACTCATGATTTGAATGAGCCGGACGAGGCAAAGAGGGAGATGATGCGAAACAACAGTTTCGGAACTTTTCGGAAAATTTCGGAGGGTGTCGGATAAATATGGTGGATCTCGTGCCGCGTGAATTGCTATCTTAGTCACACTTACGGCTGTTTGAATGATCACCGTTTTAGTATTAAAAAAAAAAAATCTTGGAATATATTTGTCGAAGGAAAACGGTCGTAAATTCCACCACGTGTGGCTAGTCTTTGTAATCAGCAGAGCCCGGAAAATACATAGCAAAACAAAAGACTATCGCAATCAAAGTAGTGATAGAAACATTTTTTTATCGATATCGAGTAAGTTTTGTCAAAAAAAAATTATACCGATATGTTTAGGTACATAATTTTTTTAATCATTCACGCCAAACGCAAAAGAAGTGGTAAGTAGGGTTTATTTATATGTGTTATTTCATCTAAAACGCAACGTAGCTTATATTATCAACGTTACTTATATTTCATGTTAAGTAATAACCCTTCCCTTTTGTCGTGGCCGTAGTCGCGTGACAAAGAGGTAATCAGCCTCATCAAAAAAAAACCTCACTTCACATAATTAGTATTCCGTAAGACATCGATGAACTCGATATCGATAAAAAATGTTTTTAACACTAGTTTGATTGCGACAGTCTTTTTTTTTTGCTATGAATTTTCCGGGCTCTGGTAATCAGATACGTTATTGTGCGATTCCGTTGCTTTTGCTTTTTTATTATGCAGAAACGTCTGCTAGCGAATATCTTCGATATTTAAATAGATTTTTTTTATTTGTTTGTTAGTAAAAAACTTAACTGAAGCACCATGTCTATGTGGTTGTGCAGAGAATTAATATGGAAATTACATCAAATTTTAACATCGAACGCTGGCATGCGTGTATACGTTACTACTACATAGGCCAGTTGCTTTAGCTAAGTTTTTCACCTATACAATCGCATCACAGCTGTCTCTTGGGTAACGGGACGTTATTATAACTTTAACCCTTTGACCGCCATCGTCTCATATATGAGACAAAGTGACAAAGTAAATGACACCGTCATATATTATGACAGAGTTCAAAATTAAACTTTACATTTTTGACGTTCGGCGGTCAAAAGGTTAAATTGAAAAGTGTTAGAGAATTTTAGCTATTTTAAATTACTGTACACGTATAATTTGTTTGGACACAATAAACATTTTATTAAACATGATTTTGTGTAACACGATTGTCTCTTGGGTAAAGACTCGGGAGTGTTTGTACATGCTGTAAGGAAAATATACTGTGATTGAGTTTTGAATTAAAACGAATGATTTATATTATGATGTTTTATTTTGTAATCCTAAAAATAAGTTTAAAAAAAGTTGATTGACAGTTATCGCCAATAGAAATTATGGATTTACAATGTCTATTAAAAAATCGCTTTCCCTTCGTCTGCCAAACGCATGACTGCCCTATATCACGTTAGACAGCAATAGATCTGAGTTCCATACTAGTTCTATGGAGATGTTTCGCTGTCAAAATAACTCAATATGAGTCCATAGATGGCGTTGACAAATAGCCAGACCGTTGAAGCGACTTTATATAGAGATTGTCAATCCATGTGTTTTCTGATCCTTGCAAGTCCCTAACTTTTTTTTTTTTTATTAAATAAATATTTCGGGACAATATTACATAAATCGACCTAGTCCTACGGTAAGCTCAGTAAGGCTTGTGTTGTAGGTACTAGACGACGATATATATATATAATAGATCAATACATATAAATACTTAAATACATAGAAAACACCCATGACTCAGGAACAAATATCTGTGCTCATCACACAAATAAATGTCCTGACTGGGATTTGAACCCAGGACCATCGGCTTCATAGGCAGAGTCACTACTCACTAGGCCAGACCGGTATACATAAAGATTTCAAGCTTAATTGTCGTCACTAATCTGACCACTGATTTAACTTTTATTTGACAATTAAGGTAATTGGGTGTCCCTGAAAGTGAAATTGCCCACCTACAACACAAGCCTTACTGAGCTTACCGTAGGACTAGGTCGATTTGTGTAAGATTGTCCCGAAATATATTTTTTTTTTTATGTTTGGTGAACATTAACTTTCTCATCTCAGGACCTGGATTTAAACATCCTGACTCCCTCACACCGTATCGCCGCGAGCGAGCTGCCTGCACTTCTATCGCGCTCGCATCTGCTGATCGACGTGCGAAGCGCTTCGGAGTTCGCCATGTGCCGTATAGATGGCGCTGTCAATTATCCCATAGAAACGCTCAGAGGGAACGTTTTGGACAAGATGGTTGAAGATATACGCAAAATTGATAGTCAAGGTGATTTTATGTTTTTAATCTGTATCTTTAGCAATGTTTTTATTTACAAAACTTGATATTTAAAACTAAGCTTAATATTACAATAAATAATAATTAAACAGTCCCCCCGACAGTTTCTGGCGCTAAGGTACCCAACACACTCGCTGCGTTTCTGCGTTGATTTCTGAACGGGAAACGCAGCGAGTGTGATGGGTAAAGGAAACGCTGCGTTTCTCTGGACCCGGGTATGTCCTTAAACTACGTCCAACAATGAGAGGTAGGGCACAGCGATGACAATCACGGTTGAATCTGGGGCAGCCCGACTGGGGAAGTACCTCCTCCTAACAGAAGACGAGCAAGCAAACGAGCTGACGGATTGCCTGATGGTAAGCAATTACCGTCGCCCATGGGCAACACCAGGGGAGTAACAAGCGCGTTACTGACCTTTAAGGGGGGTTGGAGCTATGGGAACCTTAGTCACCACCAGGAATATAACACTATATACCTCAAAGGTAGCAGTGCTATTATGGCTGTGGTCTTCTGTAAGGAGGAGGTACTTCCCCAGTTGGGCTTCTCCACTTCGCTGTGCCGTACCTCTCATTGTTGGACGTAGTTTAACACTTTGGCGGACAGTACGTCTATAGGCGTCGCGTATGTTTTTGTTTCCTATGGTCTATGACAGATGACGTCATTTACTGTCCACCAACGTGTTAAGGACATACCCGGGTCCAAAACACATAAGATATTTTTTATCCACTAACCATACTTTAAAGACGGGCATGGCTGACGATGAAGTCGCGAGGAAAAACTAGTCTTATATATATTTTAATTTACATTAGCAGCAGTAGGCAGCCCAACTGGGGAAGTACCTCCTCCTTACAGAAGACCACAGCCATAATAGCACTGCTACCTTTCAGGTATGCAGTGTTGTGTTCCTGATGGTGAGTAAGGTTCCCAGAGCTCCAACCCCCTTTAAAGGCCGGCAACGCGCTTGTGACTCCCCTGGTGTTGCGGGTGCCCATGGGCGACGGTAATTGCTTACCATCAGGCAATCCGTCTGCTCGTTTGCTGCCTATGTCATAAAAAAAAATTATATTCCTTACTTTCCAGTGACATTCATCTGCCGCCGCGGCAACGACTCGCAGCTGGCGGCCAAGCTGGTGCTGGACGCGTTGCCTGACGCCGCTGGACGCATACGTGACGTCACGGGCGGGCTGCACGCGTGGGCCAAACACGTTGACCGCGACTTCCCTGTCTATTAACGTGTACTGCCAGCATTTTACCGTTTATCGTGTATCGCAATGTTAGTTACTTTATCTACGTACATATCGTAAGTGTTCTAAAATGCGTCCAGAAACCGTAGGCAATGACCAGCATTACCAACCATCAGAAATGAATGGAGATGTAATGTTAACATTACCTACTGAAATCAGTAGGTTATAGTAGTTTATGTATCTGTGCATAATGAAGGGCATTACAACAAGAGTGTGGGTTTATGAAACGAGCTGAAGGCGAGTTTCATAATAATATCACACGAGTGTTGTAATGCCTAATTATGTATAGTTACATACACTACTTTATCTACACACATATCAAAAATGTTTTAAGATGGGTTCAGGAACCGTAGGAACATGACCTGCAGTATTACTAGTGTTACTTGTAAACATTAAAAAGTCAACGAACATTTATGATATGTGTGTAGATAAAGTAGTGTATGTAACTATACATAATTAGGCATTACAACAATCGTGTGATATTACTATGAACCCACACTCTTGTTGTAATGCCCTTCATTATGCACACATACATAAACTACTATTTCACCTCACTAGCTCGTAAAGAACTGTTTGGTTCTTTAATAAATAAACTTTTAACAACTAACTAACTAAAAACTATGTGTTTCACTCGGTAGCAAAGTGTGTTCCCCTCTCTCGCTTTGAGATCCTATCCCAATGCTCAAGATTCTAGTCTTTGAATTCAATTTTGGCATCTTTCGCTAGCTCGGGTCTCAATATTAGCACGAGAAGGTAAACACTGACTTTGCTCCCTAGTATAACAAAACTATGTTATAAGAATAATAATTATCTTATTGTGAAACGTTTATACAATATATTAGTATTGTTTTATTATATACAATTTATTATTTATGTAGAGATTTTGTCATCTGTTACCGCGAATATTTTACTTTTTACATTTGTATACTCGACGTGTAAAAGTGCCCTTGTGGCCTACTTACTGAATAAACGTTTGAGTTTGAGTTTGAGTTTGAATATTATTAATTAAACCGTGCAATTAAATTTTGGATTTTTATTTCGAATTTTGTTTTAAAGCGACGTTACAAACTTTTTAACCCTTGTCGCAAAAAGAGAAAGTTATAAGTTTGACAACTGTGTGTCTATGGCACCTCTGTGGCCTTTACATCAATGACCAGATTGTCATCATCATCAAAGACGAAATGATGGCGGAGAACCGGTCTTTTTGGGTCGTTTAGGGGGACGCCTATGTCCAGCAGTGGACGTCTTTCTGACATGATGATTATTATGATGAAACAATTCATTTACTGCATAAAAAAAAAAAAATAAATAAATATTTCGGACATTCTTACACAAATCGACCTAGTCCGACGGTAAGCTCAATAAGGCTTGTGTTGTAGGTACTAGACGACGATATATATAATAAATAGATACATATAAATACTTAAATACATAGAAAACACCCATGACTCAGGAACAAATATCTGTGCCCATCACACAAATAAATGCCCTGACTGGGAATCGAACCCAGGACCTTCGGCTTCATAGGCCGGGTCACTACCCACTAGGCCAGACCGGTCGTCAAATGGTCAGAAAATGGCCAGTTATTGAAAAGTGAAAGAGTGTGCTCAGGAATTGCACGATTTAATTTCGCCATCTCCGTTCCATCACCGTACGTCCAGGCGGGGGGAGCGGTTTCATCCTTACGTTGTGAATATTCCATTCATTCGCACGAAGCGATTCGCTTCTACCTTCCTAATGCGGACTGCTAAGGAATGGAATTCGCACCCTTCGTCTGTATTCCCGGAAAGATATAATTTGGGTCTCTTCAAGGCAAGAGTGAATAGGCTGTTACTGAACCAGCGTGCTACACCTTCGACCTCGTCGTCACTTACCATCAGGTGCGACTGAAGTCAACGTTGGTCAGTCTTGCATAAAAAAAAGTGGCCATTACCGGCGCGCACTAACACCTTTTTTTATTTGGGATTTTTTATTTATTCGATAATTAGCGTCCGTGATCCGTAACAGACTTTTGAACCATACAGACAATAATATTACTTTGCTATTCCGCTGTTTAATAACGTGCTAGTCAATCAGTGCCAACCCGTTATATTTACTTGCGTATTTTTTTCATGCATTAATGTTCTCCCTGCCTAGCACGTTATTAAACAGCGGATTAGCAAAGTAATATTAATGTTGTTAATACGACTTCCGCAAAGTAACGCCTGATTCAATTAATTATGAATCTTACAGAGTTCGCATATTGTAATATTTAGGTACATAGTTTTATCGCAGTTCATTAATCTTTCCTTAATAACCGTGCGTCTGGGAGTTGGCGCGTGAAATATGGCCGAATTCAAATGATGTTTCAACACAAGATATACATATATTAGATACATACATTGCAGCCGTATGCAGTCCACTGCTGGACATAGGCCTCCCACAAATATGACTTGTATCATCTTGGGAGTAGTTGCCATAGTTGCCACGCTTTGCAGGCGGGCTGGCGACCGCAGTAGCTGTAGATCGGGTTTCGATGGACGCTGCTGCCCATCCGAAGGATTTTTCCCTTTGTCGCCTCTTACGACACGCGGGAGGAGATGGGCAGGCGCTATTCTAGTCAGCCGGCACCACGCGGCAACAAGATATACATATTTTGGGTTGAATTTGGGAGTGTCATATCATATAAGATCACAGATGCATCCGAATTGCATCGCATTTGTTGTCACAGTGTAAAAAACAGGGGATCTATGTTGACAAGGATAGCATTCGACTTGCATAGAATTTCGCGTCACATAATAACTACTCAGCTTAGTTTAGTTGTGACAGTTATGCAATAGTAGTCGTAAAATTCCCATACAAAACTTTGGTGTCTCAGAGGTGTGACGAAGTGTCTGCGAATGTGTTAAAGATGACTCATGTTACACCATCCCGTCTCCTACACGTCGCCCTCCCGAGCCCAAGCCTTCCGTTGACTCATCGGGGCCCGGGCCCGAGCGGCTCTCGAATATTTACATTAACACGACCGTCGTTCCATTCAGCCATTTGTTGCGAGTAGACGTCATACGCCCGTTGATATCACATCGCCATCCAATCACCGGACCGAGTCGAGCCTTTTTACATAGCTGTAACAGCCGTCGCACGCCCGGCCCGAGGCCGGGCCGCGCGGCTCGTGATTCACTCCATATAACTCCCTGATTAGACAAGCCGGCTCGTCACTCGCCTCGCTATTCGTCGAAACGTTCGACGAAACTTTGCCTATACAAAAGAGTCCAGCTTTACCTGATTCGGACTCATATGAGCAGTGTGAGTGTGATTCAGACCAATGCTATTGTGACGTTATCGACCATAGCTGATTACGGCAACTTATAATAAACCAATAACAATATCCCATTAGTTTTGGTATAGTTCTTGCCCAAAGCGGTGCTCAGTCATATCGTAAAAAAATGCTTTGATTTTGTTTTCTGTGGTCAAAAGTTAAAACTTCAATGGCGGCGGGTCTAGTAGTACAAACCGATTCCCGCGGGCTTGATTTTTATAAACTTCGCGATTTTTTTAAAGACTTCTTCGTGTAAAAAAAATGTGGTTCTGGTGATACCAGGAAGGTACGTAATTGTGCATATTTACATATAGTACCTAGCATAGTACAGTATAGGTACTTTCGAGCGCCGGTGGATTAGCGGTAAGAGCGTGCGACTTGCAATCCGGAGGTCGCAGGTTCAAACCTCGTCTTGTACCAATGAGTTTTTCGAAACTTATGTACGATTTCTTTTTTTTTTTTTTTACGTAGCCTATGTCGTGTCCCACTGCTGGGCAAAGGCCTCCCCTCGCTTTAACCACTCGTCGCGGTCTAGTGCATGCTCCCGCCAATCGCGACAGAAACCATCCAGGTCATCCCGCCATCTCCTTTTAGGTCTGCCTCTGCCCCGGCTGACGAAATATCATTTGATATTTACTAGTCGCTTTTCGGTGAAGGAAAACATCGTGAGGAGACCGGACTAATCCCAATAAGGCCTAGTTTACCCTCTGGGTTGGAAGGTCAGATGGCAGTCACTTTCGTAAAACTAGTGTCTACGCCAAATCCTGGGATGCCAAGCGGACCCTAGGCTCCTATGAGCCGTGGCAGAATGCCGGGATAACGCGAGGCAGATGATGAATACTTTAGGAGCCGGGTACTGTCCCTCGGCCAGAAACCATCAGAGGAGCAGAGAGACCATAATAGAGCAGTGTGACATCAGTGATTGATAATTACACCCCGTTATTTAATGCTCATTTTGGGGGCAATCTAAAATAGTGATGTTGCTTCATATAAATAGTCGATTCACATTTATCTATAAAAGTTATTTGTCAAGCTAAAATTCTTCTTTAGTGAAAGCTATAGAGACACATTCATTCCTCTTTTTAGTCAAATCGGAGGGCGACAATTATAAAAATCAATTATAAAAGTCAATTTAGGGTCCGATTTTTGAAATAGTTTTTGTTTTTTTTTTTTTGAACCTGACTTGGGCTTTATGCACATGTGTTGTGCGATAGAGCAAGCGGACTGTGTGGGGGGAAGGTAGCCTGGGGAAAATCCAGGACCCTTCCGCGCCAGACTTGTCTTGTACTACTGGAATACTCCTACTGAGTTTTCGCTTCCAGTGAGATTGGTTGAGACGGTCTCAACCGAATCTGAGTGGTGTGTAGTGGTATCGAGCTAATGGGAGTTTTTGAAATAGTCACCGAGTCATCTTCATAGAGATTCTCATTAATTGTCTATGGAAATCACTTGGTGACTATTTCAAAAATCGAACCCAAGATCTTTTGACATGTTATTGAGTGAGTAAGTCAACTGAAATTTTTATCGACTTAGATTATCGTAACTGCCCAATCACTTGCCCCTAAACTGAGCATAAGATAACGGGGTGTATTGATAATATATAACCGCCATCAGATATATCGGAGCTGTGGACGTTACATATCTGAATATGCATTCTATCGCTTTCTGATAGAATACGCTTCAGAAGACCAGGGGATGGTGAACCGATAGACGGGAAGATACTTCATGCGGGCGAAGATGGATCGGTTTATGAAAGACTATCGCCTTAATTTGTTCCCGACAACTACTTACGTGGTCGTAGACACCGCCTCCTCGCGAATGAAACCTCTCACACGATTACAAACCAATACTCGCCAATCGTCCGATCCCGAACACTTCTTAACGACTTCCTAATTTTTGCACCAGACTGCGACTTATTTGCCGACAAACATTATAAACTCTTAAAAAATTTCTTACGTTTTTGCGAATTAACATTACAATAATTATTAATTGATTATTATTATCATATTAATTACATAATTTTATTAATATAATTTAAGTACCTAGCTTTATATATTTAATTTTACAGCGCTTTGGCGCCCCCTAGCTGTAATGCTGTAAAATTTTACTTGAATAAAGAATAAAAAAATCGCCTTGGCAATAGAAGCGTGGTTCAGATGTTTGTGACCACCTCCACAGCTCCGATATTTGATAGCGACTCTACAAAGCTTGGAAAAGCACAAGTCGTTTTGAAAACAAATTACAGGGGAGCAAATTTCGAGCGGCGAGTACCTAGTATACCTACTCGACTCATGACATTTTAATCTGTCAAAAATTAACTGATGAAAAACTGTAGTTTTTTATAATTCTCTATTCAAGTCTGGTTTACAACTTTTGTTATCAATTCCTACTTTCTTATTTTCTCAAAACTGATTAATAATTTGTACAGATTTAAGGCTTGGATTATTATTTAATATGTTTGCTAAAAGGGACTTAGTCGTTTACTAAATAATGAATATTTTCCTCCGACGTTATACGGCTCATACATTAGGCATCTACTACCTAGTAAACCCTCTCTTCAATATTTTTTTTTTTTATGACATAAGGTGGCAAACGAGTAGACGGATTGCCTGATGGTAAGCAATTACCGTCGCCCATGGGCACCCGCAACACCAGGGGAGTCACAAGCGCGTTGCCGACCGTTAAGGGGGGTTGGAGCTCTGGGAACCTTACTCACCATCAGGAACACAACACTACATACCTGAAAGGTAGCAGTGCTATTATGGCTGTGGTCTTCTGTAAGGAGGAGGTACTTCCCCAGTTGGGCTTCTCCAGACTCGAGCGTGATGGTACTTCGCTGTGCCCTACCTCTCATTGTCGGACGTAGTTTAAGGACATACCCGGGTCCAAAATATATAATTGTCGCCCTTCGACCTGAAAAAAAAAAGGAATAAATAAATAAATATTACAAGACGTTCTTACACAAATTGACTGAGCCCCACGGTAAGCTCAAGAAGGCTTGTGTTGTAAGTACTCAGCCAACGATATATGATATAAAATACTTAAATACACCCATGGCGCAGTAAAAATTTGCGGTCATCACACAAATAAATGCCCTTACTAAGATTTGAACCGAGGACCATCCGCTTCATAAGCAGGGTGACTACCAAGGGCCAAATCTGTCGTCAAAATTAAATGATGGAATGAAAGAGTTATCTTTAGAGCTTTCACTAAAGAAGAATTTAATTTTTTTTGTATATAAATGTTTATTTGCAGTTACCTCGCTCAACGCATCTGTCTCGCAGTTCAGCGGGGTAACGCAGCCAGCGTCTTCGGCACCATGCCGAAGGCACCTTTTCTAGATTTAGTATAGTTAGTTAGTTAGCTTTAGACATATTTTTGTATTATTTTATTATTTGAGTTAATGTTTATATACTGTATTTTTTTATACTTAACACATATGAATCGACAAATGTGAAGCAACATCACTATTTTAACTTGACCACAAGTCGATAACCATAGCGATAAGTGATAACAAAAAATGTAAAAAATGTAGGTATTTTATTTAATCAAGGTTTACTAATGAGGTATGTACGAGTATATAGAGATTAGCTATGCTAATTAAGGCCCAATTCTTGCCTCAGTCACTCTAAAAGCTAAATTATGTGGATACATAGTTGCCTATTAACGCAAACCAAAAAATAAACGCAATGTGTACCTATACATAGAATACCTACTTGTGCTTGATTTTGTTCCCATATGCCACCTAGGAGTCAGGTGTATTATCTGTAAATGTATATATTTATTGTTATTTAGGTGTTTTATTATTTATAGGTACATATTATAAATGATGAAGTAGGTTTACCTCAATATATGGGTAAAAAAAAAACAAATCCGAAATTGGTCCAAAGAAATCTCGAGTATCAATAAACGGAAGCCTGGTCAAAATTATAAACAATATTTTCGCGTCGCGTGCCGGTATGAATAGAATAGCGAGTGGCTTAGTGACTTGTTGCGGCCGAAGTCACAACCAAAGTGCGCGGGCTCAGTCTGTGTGCGTGAGCCACACACACAGGCACGATGGGGCCGCGGGGCACTTCGCGCGCCAGCGCGACAGATATAGTCGTTCAAAAATCTCAAATCTGAGAAAGGGCTTCGGTACTGTTACAAGGTACCTTAAGAGGTATTGATCCCGAAGCCCTTTTTCAGAGGCTCTAGTGTAAGTTTCTTTAGACGTAAAACGTTTACGAACGCGTAAGTGATAATGTTATTTATTAAGAAACGCAAACGCGTTCGTGACGTAAAGTTACGTTAAAAACTTACACTCAGAGGCTCTAGTGTAAGTTTGTTTTGACGTAAAACGTTTACGAACGCGTTAGTGATAATGTTATTAATGTGGGAAACGCAAACGCGTTCGTGACGTAAAGTTACGTTAAAAACTTACACTCAGAGGCTCTAGTGTAAGTTTTTTTTGACGTAAAACGTTTACGAACGCGTAAGTGATAATGTTATTAATGTGGGAAACGCAAACGCGTTCGTGACGTAAAGTTAAGTTAAAACTTACACTCAGAGGCTCTAGTGTAAGTTTGTTTAGACGTAAAACGTTTACGAACGCGTAAGTGATAATGTTATTAATGTGGGAAACGCAAACGCGTTCGTGACGTAAAGTTAAGTTAAAACTTACACTCAGAGGCTCTAGTGTAAGTTTGTTTTGACGTAAAACGTTTACGAACGCGTAAGTGATAATGTTATTTATATGGGAAACGCAAACGCGTTCGTGACGTAAAGTTAAGTTAAAAACTTACACTCAGTACCCGTACCATGAGATGTGACATTGACGTTTTCGATAACGAGTATCGAGTTTACTATCTGTGCATCTCGTTCGCACTATAATAGTACAAGCGAGATACACAGATAGTAAACTCGATACTCGTTATCGAAAACGTCAATGTCACAACTCATGGTAAGGGTACAGGGCTCAGGGGTCAGGTTTGAGATCTTTAGGCGAGTATACCGCTCAATCACACGCGCGCGCCTCTGACGTCACTCACCATTCGCTACCGGCGCGCCGCCATGAAATATTCATTCCCACCCGTACCCTTACCATGAGTAGTGACATTGAGGTTTTTTTTTTCTTTATGACATTGGCGGCAAACGAGCAGACGGATTGCCTGGTGTTAAGCAATTACCGTCGCCCATGGGCACCCGCAACACCATGGGAGTCACAAGCGCGTTGCCGGCCTTTAAGGGGGGTTGGAGCTCTGGGAACCTTACTCACCATCAGGAACACAACACTGCATACCTGAAAGGTAGCAGTGCTATTATGGCTGTGGTCTTCTGTAAGGAGGAGGTACTTCCCCAGTTGGGCTGCCCCAGATAGCGTGATGGTCATCGCTGTGCCCTACCTCTCATTGTTGGGCGTAGTTTAAGGACATACCCGGGTCCTTCCGGGTTTTCGATAACGAGTATCGAATTTACTATCTGTGCATCTCGCTTGTACTATTTTAGTGCGAACGAGATGCACAGATAGTAAACTTATTTTAGTGCGAACGAGATGCACAGATAGTAAACTCGATACTCGTTATCGAAAACCTCAAAGTCACAACTCATGGTAAGGGTACGGGTGGGAATGAACATTTCAAAGTTGTAAACCAGACTTATAAAAGACTTATAAACTTAGACATTACAAAAATTACATTTTTACATCAGTTACATCTGTAGAGGTCGAAAAATCAATTTAATTATTTTTGAAATGGATTTTTACAAGCAGGCGACGAAAATTTACTTCATATACTTTGGAAAAAAAATGTTACTTTATGAAACAATAAATAAATAGAAATCTTTCTTTTCATAGCAATTGGAAAAATCACTATAGCAGAGCTCGGTGAAGTGTGTCAGGGGTCAGATTTTTGAAAAGTCAGCGAGTTATCTCCATAGAAATTCTCATTCGTTCTCTTTTGACATGTTATTGAGTGAGTCAACATTATTTTTATTATGACAAAGGTGGCAAACGAGCAGAATGGTTTCACGGATTGCCTGATGGCAAGCAATTACCATGGGAGTCACAAGCGCGTTGCAGGCCTTTTGAGATAGGAGTCTCTTTTATTTTGTTATCGACTTAGATTATCGTAACTGCCCCATCACTTGCCCCTAAACTGAGCAGAAGATAACGGGGTGTACTTGTGGTAGACAAACTACCTAATCGTTGAATTGTAACTAACTGAAATTTTATTAAATATAAACTTTATATCTATTTACAGATACAAATAATTGAAATTTGAAAAAAACGTCGTTAATATTGGGTCCTTTTAGCATGATGCCGGGAATGCTGGCAGCGTACCCCCGCTGTATCGCGATGCTGATGCGTTGCGTGAGAAAGCTGCCAGCTCTGCGGTCACCAGAGGAGTTGACGAGTCTTTTAGAAAGCTCTTTGAACATATTATGGGCGCTGGGACCCCATGGGCCTAGGGTTTCAACTCCGAATGGCATAAAAATGTAACTTTATATTGTATTTATGTTCATTCCCACCCGTACTCTTACCATGAGTCGTGACTTTGAGGTTTTCGATAACGAGTATCGAATTTACTATCTGTGCATCTCGCTTGTACTATTTTAGTGCGAACGAGATGCACAGATAGTAAACTCGATACTCGTTATCGAAAACGTTAATGTCACAACTCATGGTAAGGGTACAGGCTATCCCAGCTTACGTTTAAACTCAAATCGCTATAACTTTAGATGCTGTTTTTGTTTTCATACTGGACTTCGCATATCATTCTATTAATTTCGTCATTTTTAATAGCGAATTGATGAACATGATCGCGACACTGCATTTTGTATTACACTCGGCAGCAAAGTTTCCCTCTCCTGCCTTGAACTTCATTTGCGTATTTATTTATTTGGACCCGGGTATGTCCTTAAACTACGTCCAACAATGAGAGTTAGGGCACAGCGATGACCGTCATGCTCGAATCTGGAGCAGCCCAACTGGGGAAGTACCTCCTCCTTACAGAGAAGATCACAGCCATAACAGCACTGCTACCTTTCAGGTATGTAGTGTTGTGTTCCTGATGGTGAGTAAGGTTCCCAGAGCTCCAAACCCCCTTAAAGGTCGGCAACGCGCTTGTGACTCCCCTGGTGTTACAGGTGCCCATGGGTGACGGTAATTGCTTACCATCAGGCAATCCGTCTGCTCGTTTGCCACCTTTTGTCATAAAAAAAAATAGCACACATTTCTGAAATACCACATCTTCGTTTCTGACAGAGATTAAAATGTCACGAGATGATTACATACATACATACATTTCAGCCGTATACAGTCCACTGCTGGACATAGGCCTCCCGCAAATATGACTTGTATCATCTTGGGGGGTAGTTGCCATAGTCGCCACGCTTGGCAGGCGAGTTGGCGAACGCAGTAGCTGTAGATTGGGTTTCGGCGGACGCTGCTGCCCGTCCGTTAGATTTTTCGTTCGAGATGATCGGCTTTGAGACCAAACATTTTTTTTTCACCACAGATAAAATGGAGCTGCAAGACTTATCGATATCCGAAAAAATGCAACTGTCAGACGTAACATGTTCTGATACGTCTTCTGACACCGTTTCTTTGAACATGGATCCCAACAAAATGATTCTCGATGTCGCAGATAAGTCTTCATTGTTTAACGTCCAAACAGAGTAAGTAACAGTGAAATATATACAAGTTCTTGACGACCGGTCTGGCCTAGTTGGTAGTGAGTAGTGACCCTGCCTATGAAGCCGACGGTCTTGGGTTCAAATCCCAGTAAGGACTTATTTGTGTGATGAGCACAGATATTTATTCCTGATTTGTATCAAACTCAAACTCAAACGTTTATTCAGTAAGTAGGCCACAAGGGCACTTTTACACGTCGAGTATTCAAAAGTAAAAGAGAAAAATAAAAACTACACCGGTTCTAACCCTACACCTCTGACCCGAGAAGTATTTTGACTTTTATGACCGGCAAGAAACTCGGCGGGACTTATTTTTTCAAAACAGTATTACAAAAGATATCTTATACAAATTACATAAAAATGCGTTATTCTTTAAGAAAACATATCCAACAATTACAAAAAAATTCTGCCAAAGGAAAAATAAAAATAATTATTAATTACTTAAAAGTCCAAATCTGACTGCTAAGAACGAAGTTAACAAAACGTTCGATATGCTTTCTTATCTGAATTGTGTCCTTTATTCTAATTTAGAAATTACAAAATTAGTAATCAAAAGTTTCAAAAAAATATTATATGTATAGTTATTTTGTTTTCAAAATATACACAAAAATAGAAATACATGCTTATTACAAATAAACCTCAGAGATGTATAAGGTCTCCAGGTGTCATGATTTCAATATACTAACACTTTTTGTTTTTTAAAGATAAACAAGCACCGAATGAAGTGTATCACGTAAATAAACAAGAAGAAAACTACCTAAAACATAGCCCCAAATAGCCAAAACAGACCGGTCTCCACAAACAGCACCCGTTCACGAGTATGACGCGTATCTCAGCCATCGCCTCCCTCAACCTTTCTTCGGGAAAGTGGCGACCCGATCAACGACGCCACCATAAGCAAAGACTTTTAAGTGAGCATGACATGTTCAGGCTGGCAGGCTCTATCAATTAACAAATTTAGTCACATGTACATCCTGGTGAGAAGCCACATTCTGTGCTTGTCCATTACATACTTAAATAACACTTTAGTTATGAAAGGCATATAGAGAAATGTCTCTATGCGTCAGAAGCTATAAATATTTATTTATGCAAATAAATATTCATGAATAATAATATAAATACAATAATTAGGGATGTATAATGTCCCTAAGTGTCTAAAGAGTAAAATAAAACATTATAACAAATAAAATAAAAAAGAAGAGAACAACATGTCTCGTGTCAAACAAACTGGACACTAGTAGGTAAAGACCATATAGTAATGGAATAATCTGTACTACAGTATCAAGCTACAGGCTTAAAGGCATCCTTATCCTCAATGAAATCTTTCAGAGTATAGTATTCCTTACTTAACAAATAGTGTTTGACGTATGACTTGAATTTATTTTGTGGCAAATTAACTACATCAGCAGGAACCTTATTATAAAAGCGTGTACAGTTTCCAGCGAAAGATGAACGAACCTTGGCGAGGCGGTGGCCGGGCACAGCAATTTGATTTTTATTTCTAGTGTTAAAGCTATGGATATCACGGTTAAGTTTTAATTCTTGGATGTTATTCCGCACATACATAATGTTTTCTAGTATGTATTGAGACGCTACAGTGAGAATATTTGCTTGCTTAAATTTTTCTCTTACGGATGCTCGACCGCGCATTTTATAAATGCCGCGGACAGCTCGCTTCTGTAGCACAAATATGGTCTCAATATCAGCCGCTTTACCCCATAACAGAATTCCATACGACATAACACTGTGAAAGTAACTGAAGTATACCAGCCTGGCAGTCTCAATGTTCGTTAAATGGCTGATCCGCCTCACTGCATAGGCTGCTGAACTAAGTTTCCCTGCTAGGGTGGCTATATGTGGATGCCATTGCAATTTCGCGTCCAGAGTGACTCCCAGGAAAACAGTTTGATTTTCAAATTCCATTGTATCACCGTTTATTGCAATCTTGCTGTTGTTAATCTGCTTGACGTTGGGAAGAGTAAATTTGAGCTGAGTCACTTTAACAGACAAAGATTACTTACAAGTAATCAGTTCGGTTTTACAAAGGGACGTTCCACAACCGATGCTGCTTCGGTGCTTATTCAACACATTTACAGTATTTGGGAAAATTCTTGCGATGCCATTGGAATATTTTGTGATCTTTCTAAAGCTTTTGATTGTGTAGATCATGGAACTCTCATTCTGAAACTAGAACATTATGGCCTATCAGAAAATGCCTTAAACCTCATGTCCTCATATCTTAGCAATAGAAACCAAACAGTCGTTGTAAATAACACCCAGTCTAGAGGAGCTTTAGTAAAATTAGGAGTACCACAGGGTTCTATATTAGGCCCGTTCCTGTTTTTGGTTTATATAAATGATTTACCTTGTATAGTAGAAAACCGTTGTGATATAGTTTTATTTGCCGATGATACATCATTAATTTTCAAGGTTGACCGGCAATCTACAGATTTTAATGTAATTAATAACACACTAGCTGATGTTCTCAACTGGTTTACTACTAACAATCTGTTGCTTAATGCTAAGAAAACAAAATGTGTTAGATTTGCTTTGCCGAATGTTACACCGGTGGATACTAGAATACTTTTAAATAATGAATGCTTAGAGATAGTAGATAAAACATTGTTCCTTGGTTTAACATTGGACAAAAGTCTACAGTGGAGTCCTCATATAACAAAACTCGCACATAGATTAAGTTCGGCCGCTTTCGCCGTTAGGAGAATTAGGCAACTGTCGAATATTGAGACAGCGCGATTAGTTTATCATAGTTATTTCCATAGTGTAATGTCATATGGTATTCTGGTTTGGGGCAAAGCAGCTGACATACAGACTATATTTGTATTACAAAAAGAGCCATTCGTTTTAAGTATGAGTTAAAAGCAGGTGCATCTGTTAGAAAACTTTTAAAGAAATTAATATATTAACTGTAGCTTGTCAATATATATATGAAAACATTATGTACGTTATTAAAAACCTTCAGTTGTTTACCAAAAATTGTGACATCCATACCTATAACACTAGAAATAAGAATAAGCTTGCTATTAGAAAGTGTCGTGTGCGTAAAGTGTATAAATCATTTTATGGGCAATGTATTCATTTATATAACAAGTTACCTGATGATGCCTTAAAATTACCCTTCCCAGTACTTAAGAATTACTTAAAAAAGTCTTTGACGTCTAAGGGCTATTACAGAGTAGAGGATTATTTGACAGACAAACATGCATGGCCCAAACCAGAAACTACCAAAACCACCTAGCAATTAATTCAACAATTGTATGTACTGCCAGCTCATGTAAATGACACAGTTCAGATAAGAAAGCATATTAAAATATGTCTATTTTGTGAAGTCGAATTTGTTTATACATTATTATTTTTACTTTTATATTTTGTATTTTCATATCTTGTAATAAACTGTTTGATATGTTTTCTTATCGGACTACGCATAATTATGTAAGTACTTTAAGATTTGATGTATCACTGTATTGAAAAAATAAGTCCCGCCGTCGTTTCTTGCCGGTATCTTCACGGGTCAGAGGTGTAGGGTTTGAACCGGTGTAGATTTTTTTTTTTTTTTTTGACGTTCATAAGTGCATGTAATGTGCCTAAATTGAAAAATAAAGATCTTTTATCTTTTTTTTTTTTATCTTTTGATGCATTTCGTTTTCTTGGCGTTCAAAAGAAGGTTATTTGCCGTAAACCAGTTCTCTACTGTGGAGATAGCATTGTTAATGCTCTCGAAGTTACTTTCCCTTCTGTCCACTTCAAAAATCAGCGATGTGTCGTCTGCAAACAGCACTATGTCATGTTTATCTTTCACAAGTTTCGGTAGGTCATTAATGTATACCAAAAACAGAAACGGGCCAAGAATAGAGCCCTGAGGTACGCCAAGTGCTATAGCGGACCCGGAAGATTGAGCTCCATTAATAATCACTCGTTGTGTTCTGTTCGAAAGATAAGACGAAACGAGATCAAGGGCCCTGGTTTTTATCCCATAATGGCACAGTTTTCTCTTTAAATTTTCATGATCGACGCAGTCAAACGCCTTCGAAAGATCGCAGAATATTCCAACAGCGTCTTGTTTTTTTTCCCATGCGGCAAATATATGATTAAGAAGGACAGCACCTGCATCAGTGGTCGAGCGACCTTTAGTAAAACCAAATTGATTTCTATCGAGCAATTTGTTTCGGTCGAAATGTGTCAAGAGTTGATTTAGAATTAGCTTCTCGAAAACTTTGCTCAAAGCCGGCAATATTGAAATTGGCCTGAAATTGGTTGGTTCTAATCTCGATCCTGATTTAAACAGGGGGATAACTTTGCTGTGCTTCATTATATCCGGAAATACTCCTGATTCAATACATCTGTTGAAAATATCAGCTAAGTGTGGTGCAATCGATTCAACAATGGAGTGTAGTACTTTGATAGATAAGCCCCAAAGATCTTCAGTTTTTTTTAAATTTAGTGATCTAAAAGTTTTAATAACTATATTTGGAGAGATATAAGAAAATGTGAAAAGTTCTGTACACTCCACTACATTCGTTTTCAATATTACCTCAGCGACGTCAGGCGATGATTGAAGAGACTTTGTTGTTTCTACCGGTATATTAGAGAAAAACTGCTCAAAATGATCCGCTACTTCCTGGTCAGAACTTACCAAAGTATTATCAATACGAAGGTTATAGTGTGGATCTTTGTTCTTACGTTTCCCAGTTTCGTCATTGATTACTTGCCATACCGTTTTAACTTTGTCCTTGGAATTCTGGATTTTTTTGGACAAATAATCAGCTTTAGCAGCGACACACAACATCTTGAAAGATTTGGAGAAGTTCTTGACATATTCCAGAAATTCCGGATTTTTATTAATACTTCTCAAATCATATAGATCATAGAGCTGGCGTCTTTTTTCATGGATATCCGGCGTAGCCCAGTCGCTAAATTTAGTCTTGAGCTTGCCCTTCACCTTCCTCTGAATAAAACAGGCATCAAATTCCCTTTTAATACAGTTAAACAACTCGACACTCATACGGTTAGGGTTTTCCTGGGTAAATGGAAGACAACATAATCGTTTCTTCATATTGCGACTGAATAAATCTAATCTCTTTTCTGAAATTGGTCTGCACATGGTGTTTTGTGGAATAACCTCAGTTTTTCCTCTAAAAGAGGCTTTTTGTCCACAGTGGTCAGAGCTCAAATTGTTTATTATGGATTTACTAGTCGCGTCCTTGTTACTGAAAATGTTATCTATACATGTAGCACTGGTCGCTGTAATACGAGTAGGCTCACAAAATAAATTTACTAGATTATAGCATTTAAATGTACTAAGTAACCTCACAGACATGGATGATGATTCAAGTAAGTTAATATTAAAATCACCACACACAATTACACATTTATTACAACTAAACACACTAGTAAGAACTTCGTCAATCACTGATTCGAATAAGTTAAAGTTTGCCAATGGAGGCCTGTACACGCATATAATTATAAACTGTTCTAGCTCTACACAAGAAAGTTCAATATGGCGTTCTACAGACAAGTCAACAATGTCTCTACGCTCTTTACTTTTTATATTATTGTTGACCATGATTAATGAGGATTTTCTAAAAAATGAACTTACTATACTATGATTGTTGAAATTAAACATAAATTCATGACCTTTAAGCCAGTGCTCCGTTATACAAAGGACGTCAATGTTCGAGTGTTGTATGAACAAATCAATTTCGAGTTGTTTACTGGTAAACCCTTGAATATTTTGGTGAACTAAGTACAAATCATCGGTTTTATTACTCATACTAGCATCGCAGTTATGTATGGGAACAGAGCCGGTCGGTGCACACGTTGTCGTAGGAGTTAGTTTAAATGGACATCACCAGACGGCTCCCTCCCTAAATCCGCCGTGTCAGAGACGACGGGTCCCACAATATTACATGCTAACAGGTTAGCACAGTCAATAAGACATCTTTTCCGAACGTAAGTTCTACTACAGGGCATCCAAGAATATTTAATATATTTATTCGTATCATAATTAATTACATCACGAGACGGCACCCTGTCTAAATCCGTCGAGTCAGACACGACAGGGCCTTCAATATTAAATGCTAACAGGTTAGCACAATCAATAATACATCTTCTCGGAAGATAAGTTCTATTATAGGGCATAATAAAATTTGTAATAAATTTATTCGTATCAAAATACGAAATCGTACTACTGTACAAAGCAAGATTATAAAATATGGAGTTGTAAGAATAAACCCTCTCATTTACTTTACTAGACATTCTATAAGGCAAGGCGCAGATAATTATTTTTACACAATTTCGCCGGTCAATACGTGACAGGGTTTCGGCTAAACGCAAGATGCCTCGTTTGGTGCAATCTACACTATTACCTACAAACACTACAAGCGTGGAATCGCGCTCAAACTCGCCGACAGAGATACAGTCGGTCAGACGATCGACGGACGCGCCCGGGTGACAGTTGTTGAGGACGCCCTGCGACAGGCGCTCTGCCAGCAGCGCGCCCAGGCCGGCGCCCGCCTCGTCCGTGTACAGCAGCGTGCGCGGCGGCGGTGCTGGCGCCGGCGGGGCGGCGCGTACCGGCAGCGGCGCCGGCTCGACGGCGCACGGCGGCGATGACTCCGGCTCGGCATTACAGGCCGGTGAAGGCGCCGACTCTACAGCGCAGGGTGGACAAGGCGCTAGCCCGACAGCTACCGGCAGTGGTACCCGGCCGTACAGGTTCGGGTCACATCTCAGCTGGAGGCGCGGAATGGTCGCGCTGGAGTCGAGCGGCAGCGGCGCGGCGCGCGGCGCAGGCGAGCCCGGCGGCGCCAGGCGCGGCGGGGGCAGGGGGGAGTCCATGCGCAGAGGGTAGCCGCTGCCCGGTGCTAGAACAGTGTTCATGAAGGCTATGTATTCCTGTAGTGCTTTACTGGATAGTTCGTGCTTGTTATTGATGTCGTTTAACTTAAGTTGTAATTTGGTGAGTTCAGAGGAGCGATGATTCAGCTCCTCCACTCTCTGGTCTAATTGGTGCTGGCACTTTAGGAGTTCATTACTCAAGGTGATAGGTTTACATTTAGAATTTATAGCTTTAAATAATAGTTTGTGACATTTCAGCAAGATTTTGGACTTTTAATGAACCTATTTAATTTTAAATATTTTTTAATATTTTTTGCTCTGTTCAATTGAATTTTCCTATTACCACTTTTGCTCTTTTCTATGCATACAGAGTAGGGCAAATCTATATTATCTATAATAGGGGAGTTTACTATACTGTCATTTACTAAATCTACCTCATAGCTATTAAGTTCATCAAAAATACTTAAATTGTTGTCTGGTGGCCCGGAGTGCTCGGTGCAATACTTGCAAATATTATTATGTTTTATTTTATTTTCCTCTAGCTGCTGTTCCAGGTCCTTGATGCGTAGTAATGCCTGCTCATGTATCTCCTGGCATTGCTCAAATCGGTCTACAGTAGCTTGAAGTTGATCTCGCTCCCCTTGCAAGTCTTCATATTCGATGTCCTGGTTGGCAAGCTGAGTTTTGAGAGCAGTGTTTGTTCTGACAGTGCGCTCGATTTCCTGCTCACTTTCATCCTGCTCTTGTAGGAGTAGGTCATTTAGCTCCTTTGCCGTTTTCAGTTCTTTTTGTAATTGTTGAACTTTAGCCACCAAAACATCCTTGCGTGTAGTCATTTTAGAATTTTGTGCTGAAAACATTGAAAGTGTTTGTAAATTGAACCAAACAAGTAAGACTTACAATTTTATTAGCAGAACAAAGTGTTCAGATACAAGAGAACTTTAAGTATTTGTCAATAGCTTTACTGTAAGAATTTACCTTAAAAACTTCTTAATTTACTGATTGATTGACATATACAAGTAATTGTTAGGCACAATTTTCAATATCAGTGACTTAATTTAGCATTTACTTGTTATTTACTTAGCTATTTTGTTATGATAAATTACTTTTTTAATGGGACTTAACTTGTTTATAGAATACTACAGGATAATAAGATCCTGTAAATATTAGGTTATGTTGGTCAATCAGACTAAGAATAGGCATATAAATGTAAAAACAATACTCCCTTTTAATGAAACAGGCAAATACGGTTTAATTTTAAATCTTGATCGTTGAAAAAGCCGTTGACAGTTCGCTCATTCCGACACCGAAATTTTGTTTCTTATAGTAAACTAACACTAAAGATAACACTGTTACACTTTAATTACACTATTAACTTTTCAATGAACAAAACAAATTACATTTTAAAACACTTTTACTATTTATTTTAAATATTTAAATACGCCAGGGCCATTTGACGTTTATACTCGGCTGGTGTTGCCAGCGTATAATATATATAACGTTGGATATCCACAACACAAGCCTTCTTGAGTTTACCGTGAGGCTTAGCACGAATATGTGCAAGGTCCTATAATATTTATTTATTTATTTATCTCCGTCACAACATTCCCTCTAACTATGAGTTTTATATATCGGTCTTCCTTAGTTAAGATGTTGGCGTGTACATCACATTGACGCGAGAGAAAGCAATCAAAATGTATACATATAGGGAATGTCTGTGTTCCCCATAAACCACAACAGACAGCTACATTTTTTTTTAATGGCATAAGGTGGCAAACGAGCAGACGGATTACCTGATGGTAAGCAATTACCGTCGCCAATGGGCACCCGCAACACCAAGCACGTTGCCGACCTTTAAGGGGGGTTGGAGTTCTGGGAACCTTACTCACCATCAGGAACACAACACTAAATACCTGAAAGGTAGCAGTGCTATTACGACTGTGGTCTTCTGGAAGGAGGAGGTACTTCCCCAGTTGCGCTTTTCCAGATTCGGGCGTGATGGTACTTCGCTGTGCCCTACCTCTCATATATTGAAGCATGGGGTTTGATGCCATAATTGCCATTCTTGGCAGGCAGTTTGGCGATACACGCGACGTCTTTAGGTGTTCTTGGCATTGAAAGGGTTAATGAAACAATGTTTTAATAGCAATTTTTATATTTTAGGTGTAACCGAAGTGACCCGAAACGGAAGTCAAGCCAAGGGAGTGAGACCAGAAGCGTGTTTGAGGCAGAATTATTTGACGTATCGCCAGACCTTCAGGAAATGTAAGGCCTTCAATATGGAGTAGGTATTACTGCAATATAGGACCCGGGTATGTCCTTAAACTACGTCCAACAATCAGAGGTAGGGCACAGCGAAGTACCATCACGCTTGAGTCCGGAGAAGCCCAACTGGGGAGTACCTCCTCCTTACAGAAGACCACAGCCATAATAGCACTGCTACCTTTCAGGTATGTAGTGTTGTGTTCCTGATGGTGAGTAAGGTTCCCAGAGCTTCAACCCCCCTTAAAGGCCGGCAACGCGCTTGTGACTCCCCTGGTGTTGCGGGTGCCCATGGGCGACGGTAATTGCTTAACACCAGGCAATCCGTCTGCTCGTTTGCCACCTTTTGTCATAAAAAAAAATATATATACGATAATAAGTTACGCCATGTGGTGCCAGCTGACTAGAATAGCACCACCCTGTCCCCCGTGGGTGTCGTAAGAGGCGACGAAGGGAAAGAAAACGACGGATGGGCGTCCGTCGAAACACAGCTACTGCGGTCGGCATCGCCCCTGCCAAGCGTGGTTGAGGCAACTACCCCCAAGATGATACATAAGTCTAAGGGGGGTTGGAGCTCTGGGAACCTTACTCACCATCAGGAACACAACACTGCATACCTGAAAGGTAGCAGTGCTATTATGGCTGTGGTCTTCTGTAAGGAGGAGGTACTTCCCTAGTTGGGCTGCCCCAGATTCAAGCGTGATGGTCATCGCTGTGCCCTACCTCTCATTGTTGGACGTAGTTTAAGGGGGCCTATGTCAAGCAGTGATGAGTGAGTGACTATTTCAAGTTAACATGGTCGTCTGTCCATTTTGGCTGTCCTACGCTGCGCTTGCTAGTCCGTGGTCTCCACTCGAGCACTTTTCTACCCCATCTGCTATCTTCTCTGCGTGCAATGTGGCCTGCCCATTGCCACTTCAGCTTGCTAACCCGGTGGGCTATGTCGGTGACTTTAGTTCGTCTACGGATCTCCTAATTAAGTTCGCCGGAAGACGCTGGATGCAGGTCGCTTCCAACCGGGACATGTGGAGGTCCAAGGGGAGGTCTATGTTCAGCAGTGGACGTCTTGTTGCTGATCGGCCAACATCTCCCTGCAATGACGACAATATTTATTTATTTAATGATCATTATTGATTTTTTTATTAGAAAATGTTTATATGTAAACAATTCCAAAGGGCAATGGAGAGGGCTACGTTGGGAGTGTCTCTGCGTGATCGCATCAGGAATGATGTCATCCGCAGTAAAACCAAAGTTACCGATGTAGCGCTCCGGATCGCCAAACTTAAGTGGCAGTGGGCGGGACACATTGTGCGTAGAACCGATGGCCGTGGGGCGGAAAGGTTCTGGAGTGGCGACCACGAACTGGAAGACGCAGTGTAGGTAGGCCCACAAGGTGGTCCGACGACCTAGTTAGAGTCGCGAGATGCCGCTGGATGTGGAATGCGCAGGATCGGTCTTCTTAGGCCGTTCTGAGGGAGGCCTATGTTTTTTTTAATGACAAAGGTGGCAAACGAGCAGACGGATTGCCTGATGGTAAGCAATTACCATCGCCCATGGGCACCCGTAACACCAGGGGAGTCACAAGCGCGTTGCCGACCTTTAAGAGGGGTTGGAGCTCTGGGAACCTTACTCACCATCAGGAAGACAACACTACATACCTGAAAGGTAACAGTGCTATTAGGGCTGTGGTCTTCTGTAAGGAGGAGGTACTTCCTCAGTTGGGCTGCCCCAGATTCAAGCGTGATGGTCATTGCTGTGCCCTACCTCTCATTGTTGGACGTAGTTTAAGGACATACCCGGGTCCAGCAGTGGACGTCTTTCGGCGATGATTTCAGCTTCACCATATTTGCGTTCTCCTGTTTGGTTTACAGAAGCCGAATGTTGCATGAGGCCATTTTAAAGTTGGACGTTAATGCAGTCAGCCAGCTCTTAGCCGAGGGAGCTTCACTGACGGAGCGTGTCAACGGGAAAACACCATTACATACGTGTGTATATATGTCTGCAGAATTAACTATATCTAAATCAAAGGGAATGGTTAGTATACCTAAGAACAAACTTACTGTAAAGGCTCGGTCAAATCAACGGGCGTGGCTCGGCGCGACGTCCGTGTCGCGTGATGCCGACGTGGTGACTGTCAAACAGGGCGTGCGCGGACCGCGCCGGCCTCGCGCTTTCAACACGCCCTCATCACGCGCGCGAACGCGGCGTGGATGCAGCGCGACGCGGGCGTGACTCTTGCACTACGCACCGCGCGCTACTTAACGTCCGACTGAGGAGACCCAGCGCGGCGCAGCGTGCCGCCGCGTTCGCGCCACGCAGCGCTGCGTCCGCGCCGTCTGGACGCAAGGGGCCGCGCGGCGCGGGGCGCGACAGAAGCGGGGCGCAATGGCAGCGGGACGCAGTCTGTTTGACGTCGTTAACCTGTTAGAATGTATTTAAGGCCGCCGCGGTCGCGCGCGCGACTGCGGCGTGGCGTCACGCCCTTTGATTTGACCGAGGCTTAAGGATTTTTTTTTATGATGGTAAGCAGTTACCCCAAACTATGGACTGCTACTCCAGAGGTGTTTCATACGCGTTGCCGACGCATTATAAATTAATAAATATTTCGGGACAATCTTACATAAATCAACCTAGCCCTAAGCTCATAAGGCTTGTGTTGTAATTACTAGACGACGATATATATAATAGATAGATATAATGTAAATACTATACATAGAAAACACCCATGACTTAGGAACAAATATCTCTACTCATCACCAAGGATCGGACAAACGCCCGTCATTTTGAAAATATAACCCTGTTCCGTACAGCAGAGACTTCCGGCACAGGTGTAGGGCACAGTGATGACCATCACGCTTGAATCTGGGGCAGCCCAACTGGGGAAGTACCTCCTTACAGAAGACCACAGCCATAATAGCACTGCTACCTTTCAGGTATGTAGTGTTGTGTTCCTGATGGTGAGTAAGGTTCCCAGAGCTCCAACCCTCCTTAAAGGCCGGCAACGCGCTTGTGACTCCCCTGGTGTTGCGGATGCCCATGGGCGACGGTAATTGCTTACCATCAGGCAATCCGTCTGGTCGTTTGCCACCTATGACATAAAAAAAAAACAGAAACCGTTAAAGGATGATTATTCGGGCGTTTGAACCGTTCTTATTACTCTGTGCAGATTTGTGTAGAAATGCTCACACAGTTTGGTATTATTTTTGGTTTACTGGTAGACAGCTGGGCTGGCTAAACAACCAAAACCTACTTAATATAATGCAGGCACTTCTACAGAAATCTGGACAGAGTAATAAGAACGGTTCTAACGCCCGAATAATCAATCAATCAGTCCTCAACTGTGCGTTTTTCTAGAAACTTCCTGCCTCCCACAGCAAAACTCTGGAATAAATTGTCGTGTGCAGTATTTCCGGACCGATATGACATCCAAACCTTCAAGAAAAGAGCGTATAGGGATCTTAAAAGCCGGCAACGTACTTGTGACTCCTCTGGTGTTGCGAGTGTCCATGGGCGGCGGTAGTTGCTTACCATCAGGCAATCCGTCTGCTCGTTTGCCTCCTATATCATAAAAAAAAATCCCTAAAAATGAACAAGATTACATAATTGACAAATTTCAACTGGTCCCGATGTCCGAGTAGCCCAATTGGTGAAGGAGTCAGCCGCGATAGCTGGAGATGCAGGTTCGAATCCTGCCTCGGACACCAGAGGTCCTCATCACTATTTCTTAAGTATATGTCATCTATTTACTGTAATGGATTCTTTTTTTAATTAATTTCTGTAAATAAATATAGATTTAGAAATCAACTATTTGTTGAGTTGTTATTAGCGTGCTTGGTAGGTGCTCCAATCATGGAAGGAACGTATAGCTATCATAAATATGCATGGTTTCTGTATTTAGACGCCGTAAAACTGATTAATAGTAACTCAGGGGACTAACTATGGCAACGAGTGACATACAATAATTGAGCCTTAATATAAAAAAAATTGTTTCAGATAACTCCTTATGAGGAAAGTAGGCAAATTAATCGGCTAGTTGATATTATGAGCGAAATCCGGGCAACGGCTGTAAGAAACAACAATTTAAATCAAATTTTGGAATGTCAAGACGCAAACGGTTTTACCCCACTCTATACTGCCCTAGCGTTCGGCGATTATGATACAACAGTCGTACTAGTTAAAGAGGGCGCCAGAATTGACAAAATCAGCTTTATCAACGACACCGCACTCCACATAGCAGCTCGCGGCCGACATCCGGAGCTTTTAAAGTTTTTTCTAGCTCTAGACACAGATATAGATAACATTAACAAGTCGACCAACGAGGTCGGAAATGCCCCAATCCACGTAGCAGCCAATTACCAATGTTTGGACTCGATCAAGCTTCTGTTAGAAAGATTCAATTCCGACGAGCTTGGTCGACGTACAGCCGACGGAAGTACGGTGTGGCACATAATTGCACATAAGAATGCAATTGAAATAGCTGCCTACCTGATTACTTCGGATAGACGCATGTATTTAAACACAGTGGATGAACTTGGACGCACCCCTGTACACGTATCGGCGTGGAAGGGACATGTAATTTTAACTTCCTTGCTTCTTTGCAATGACGCATCATTGGCAGTCGAAGGCGGAATCCCGACTTTAAAACAGATAGCGAAAGAATTTGACGATCCCGCAGCATTCCTTGCAAAAGTATTCGATTCTCGCATCTATGAAAAGAATGATATCGTTTTCACAGATTTTACAGTGTTAACGGACGGTACAGAAGTAACTCAGATTAAACTTATGGAGGAACTAGTGTCTTATGGACTAAGCAATGTACTAAATCATCCGTTAATAGAAAGTTTAATATACTTAAAATGGAAGTGTCTATTGCCAGTATTCTGTATAATTATAAGTACATATACGGTATTCTTGTTTGCTTTTAATGCGTATGTAATAAAAACATTTAGGAGGAATGTTACGGTTTCTCAGAATGAGACTTCGATTTTAGATATACAGGAGGAATCGCACAAAAACAGCTGTCCTCCAGAACATTGGATATTAGTTGCTCTTATGTATATTAGCGTCGCCTTTATGGTCACTCAGGTATGTATTTTTGGTTTATGTCAAAAATATTTTTTTATTGAAAATTAATTCATTATTATTAAATCTAAAATCGAAGCCGAAATGGTTCCTAAGAACAGATTTCGCTATCTCTCATATTTACTGACTTTCCCCTTCTGACCCATTTGGATTGATCACCCTGTATGCTCAAGATGTCTACGCCATTATAAGGCTCAACCGGAAGTCCCAGTTGGTCCTTATTTACCTTAAATATTTTGACAGGCAAAACTTCAAAAACTTCCATTTCGACAAATTGGAACATGGGATTTCCAGTTGAATCTCAAAATGGCCAAGTCGTCTTGAGAATTTATTTTTACACCTGCATGTTATTGCCGAAAGTTTTGAGACAGACTTATATACAAGACATAGATGCCATTATCTGTATCTTCCCAGTAAAGAAAATAATAGTAATCAAAATAACTTCCAGGAATGCTTCTGGATATATCTTCGAAGGATCCGCTACTTAATTCTCGCAGAGACATGGCTCAGACTATTAGTGCTAGTTCTGTGCTCGGCTGTGCCCGTGGCTGTGGGCTGCGCACACGTCTGGCCTTGGCAGCGCCATCTGGCCAGCCTCGCGGTACTACTAGCCTGGCTCCAAGCCATGCTGCTGCTATCACGCTTCCCCGGCTGCGGTTATTACGTGCTTATGTTTGAGAGGGTCGCACTCAACTTATTGAAGGTAAGATATATAAATCATTTTGTATAACTAATCACATATACCTAATAGTAACATAAAAAGCTTATTTGGACTCCTTAAACTACGTCCAACAATGAGAGGTAGGGCACAGCGATGAATATACCATCTCGCTTGAATCTGGAGCAGCCCAACTCGGGAAGTACAGTACACTTACAGAAGATCACAGCCATAATAGCACTGCTACCTTTCAGGTATGTAGTGTTGTGTTCCTAATGGTAAGGTTCCCAGAGCTCCAACCCCCCTTACAGGCCAGTAACGCGCTTGCGACTCCCATGGTGTTGCGGTGCCCATGGGCGACCGTAATTGCTTACCATCAGGCAATCCGTCTGCTCGTTTGCCACCTTTGTCATAAAAAGAAACAAATATTATCCATACCTTACGAAAGTTTATAGAAAACATTTTTATATTTTCAGGTTCTGATGATATCTGTGTTCTTGGTGATGGGATTTTCCATTTGTTTCATGGTGCAGTATCAGTCAGCAGCGCCTTTTGACGGCTTCTTCTCGGCTTTCACGAAGACCATGGTTATGATGTCATCGGAGTTCGATTATGGGGACTTATTCTATGACGAGAACAATCCTCTAACCCCGGAGACTGTTCCATTCGTCCGCCTATTATTTGTTATATTTGTGATATTCGTCGCAATAGCGTTGATGAATTTAATGACAGGTTTAGCGGTTAGCGACATTAATGAATTGAATACAATAGGGAAAATCAGAAGGTTGGAGAAGCAATTAGAACTGCTAAGTACTTTGGGAGATCTTGAGGACTATCAATGGTTCAAAATGGCTGGCGCGAAATGGTTTATGTATTCCCTTATCAGTTTCCACAGAGAAATGCGTCGGTTTCTAGTGAATTCCTCAAGAAATTGGAGTGTTTTTGCGAATAATGAGTACGAACAAAGGATTCCATCCAAACTTCACGACGCCATTATTAAAAAATCAAAAAAGAAACATGGCGTGGATAAGTTGGAGGCATTGTATGACGCCGTATATCCATCTGTCAAAAATATAACATCGACGTCGAGTTTAAAAGTTATTGAAGATGGAATGAAAGATATGATTAAAGCGGTAAGAGAGATCCGGCAGAATATAGATGAGTTGAAGGACAATGTTACTACAATATCACAGATTGTTCGGTTACATGAGTTTCGTGAATGATGGTAAAAATTGATAGTAATTTTTGGAGGTAGGCCGACCGGGTATGTCCTTAAACTACGTCCAACAATGAGAGGTAGGGCACAGCGAAGTACCATCACGCTTGAATCTGGAGAAGCCCAACTGGGGAAGTACCTCCTCCTTACAGAAGACCACAGCCATAATAGCACTGCTACCTTTCAGGTATGTAGTGTTGTGTTCGTGATGGCGAGTAAGGTTCCCAGAGCTCCAACCCACCTTAAAGGCCAGCAATGCGCTTGCGACTCCCATGGGGGTGCCCACGGGCGACGGTAATTGCTTACCATCAGGCATGTATGACATCAATTGAATTATTATGTAATAATTAGGCAATAAGAATATTTTAATAATGTATTTCCGACACGATGTAAATTGTTTTGGAATAAATCATCTATCTATCTATCTATCAAACTGTCTGCTCGTTTGCCACCTTTGCCATAGAAAAATAGAGATGGTATAAACCTGCTTAAGAAAAAGTGATGATGTCCTTCGGAGTCCGAGGCGGGATTTGAACCCACATCCCCAGCTATCGCGGCCACCAAAATACAGCGGAACCTTTTAAACTTATTATCTAAAATCTAATATAATATACATTTTACAATTGTATTATGATAACTACAAGTACTTAACTAGTTACAGTATAAAATCTAAAAAAGGCCCTTGAGGCATTGTACCAAGGATGCTGGCGGCATTTCCTCGTTGTATCGCAATGCTGATACGTTGTGCGAGGAAGCCGCCAGCTCTTCGGTCACCAGTTACATCAACCAGACGCTTCGCGATTTCTGCATAAGTTTGTGCGCGCTGGGACCCCATGGACCTAGCGTCTCTACGCCAAACGGTACAAAATGGTACTCTCTGCCCAGGCTTTTATATTTGTTACGTTTAATGTATAATATATTCTCATGTATTTGTTTTTGGCGTCCGCACATAAAGTTATTTTCGGCACTTTGTTCTACTGAGTGCTCACAAGGTTAGAACTAATAGGAACATGCCATATTGTGACCCTAGGGCGGAAACGTATCACTTTCCACCCGCATAGTAGATAAACAATAACCCACTTTCCGAGCATGAGAAATGAAAAATATATTTTTACATTAATATTTTGTATTCACCTGGTACAATCCTATACAACTATATTTCTAAGGTGTGTTTGTGTTTATAACTCTCACTGTTTGTTTGTTTGTAAGATACATAATGCACTGACATTAACACAGAATATTTATAAATCATACTATGGGGATGGGGTTAGATAATTGCTAAACTGATAAGTCAATTCGCCCCTTGGGTCCACAGTCAAAACAAACCCTCCCCCTGATTCGACACCACAAAACCACACTTATTGAATTACTGGGGCACGTAATCATATTTTGCCCACTTATCGACAATCCCCCTATTTCTTGACCATAAATCACGTGTAATTTTCGTACTAAAATGTTAAATTGGGTTATTACATCATAAGTATATCGGACGTAAAAAACTTTTACATAAGTACTGTGTGGAAGTGGTCACAAATATCTGAACATGCACTTTACCGCTGTGACAATAGTAGCGTTGTTCAGATATTTGTGACCACAGCTCCGATATATCTGATGGTAAAAAGGTAAGGTAAAGTATTTTTTTATTTAAATATATGGTATCATGTTTAAATTTATAATTTGTATTATGTATAGTCAATATTATGAATTGTAAAAAATCAAAGCAAATCAAAATAGTATTAAAAAATAGTTTTTAAACACTTCCAATTTAAAGAGGAAGTTTGATGTTTAAGTTCTTAGTTTAAGATAAGATTTAGATATAAAAATAATGTAACATTTTTATTGATAAAATAAAAAAGGTGATTTTTTTTTGTCCTTTGGGAGTCTTTCGTGATTGCTGGATGAACCCTAAACAATATAAACTACACTATACACACTTAACAGACCAAATTTGGACTTTAACCTCCTTACGATAAAGTTCATTGGGCGAAATTTTAATGGTAACAATATTACACTTGACTTAGCGGAAAAATGTAAAGGAATCCTACAATCTATATGAAACTTGTGCCCTTTTACAAATGAGGCATTATTAGATAATTTCGTTAGGAATAATGATTTGATGGAGTTTTCATGTTAATGATCCAAATGATAGCAATAATTTTAGTTGGGTTAGAAATGATTTAGAGAAATTAATATAGGGTAACTCCCCCACATTTATTTCGAGGCGACAAAAGGAAAAAATACCGACGGCAACAGTGTCCGTCAAAACACAATCGACTACAGCGATCGCCAATCCGCCTGCCATCCGCGTACTACCCCCCAACTGCCCCCAAGATGATACAAGTCATATTTAGGAGTCCATGAACAGCAGTGGACGACTTACTTATACCCACCATTATTAATTTCTATCATTCCTGAGCCCTGAGGTTCTAGTGTAAGTTTATTTTGACGTAAAAAAACGTTTACGAATATTTATCACTAACGCGTTGGAGACGTTATTTTACGTCAAAAGAAACTTACACTAGAGGCTCTGGGGGCCGATTTTTGAGAGTCACGCACTCGATTTTCAAAAACTTTGAGGAGGAAAATAATCATTTTTTGTCATATTTTTTGCATAAAATGTAGAGTTCCGATACCCGCAATAATTAATGTCTATCACGCTAGGCCCATGGGGTCCCAGCGCGCACAAACTTTTTGCAGAAATCGCGAAGCGTCTGGTTGATGTAACTGGTGACCGAAGAGCTGGCGGCTTCCTCGCACAACGTATCAGCATTGCGATACAACGAGGAAATGCCGCCAGCATCCTTGGTACAATGCCTCAAGGGCCTTTTTTAGATTTTATACTGTAACTAGTTAAATACTTGCAGTTTTCATAATACGATTGTAATTTCCGTAAATAAATGTAAAAAAAATGTCTATCATTCATGTTTCTAAGATAACATTTCCCCGTTTTCGACAGAGTTTAAAATGTCACGATTCGAGCGACGACTATTCAAAAATCGGCCCATGATTTTGAAATACCATTTTTTTCATTTCTTAAAATGTCACGCGTCGACTATAAACTATAATCAACGCTCGGCTCGCTGTAGAACAAATCAAGTCTGTACCCTTACCATGAGTTGTGACTTTGAGGTTTTCGATAACGAGTATCGAGTTTACTATCTGTGCATATTGTTCGCACTAAAATAGTACAAGCGAGATACACAGAGTAAACTCGATACTCGTTATCGGAAACTTGAATGTCACAACTCATGGTAAGGGCACTGGTGCGGAAGGGTTCTGGATTTTCCCCAGGTTTCCTCCCACACAGTCAGTTCCCCCCAAGCCTTAGGTAGGTAGATTAGCTTAATAAGCAGACCTGGGATACATTTTTTTTTTTTTTATAATATAGAAGGCAAACGAGCAGACGGATTGCCTGATGGTAAGCAACTACCGCCGCCCATGGACACTCGCAACACCAGAGGAGTCACAAGTACGTTGCCGGCTTTTAAGATCCCTATACGCTCTTTTCTTGAAGGGATTTAATATCGATAAAATAATTCGAAATATATTACTACTCGATATTTCACTAATTTATTACTAAACTTTTAAATCAGTAAATAGTAACAGGCCATACCTGGGATAACTCGGGGCAAGTTCTAGATATTTCAGATCGATTAAAAAATATGTCTATTATAATTAAATTAATATACATGAGCTCATTGGTCGTTCTCGATTACTATAAAGAGGTTTGACTACTGTGGACGTTGAGAGAACGTTTAGCAATTTAAAATTGATATTTTCATCTAGACGGCAATTGTTAACACCGACGAACGTTGTATATTATGAAAACTTATTTAATATAAATAGATAATATTTAAATATGTGTAATAAAATTTTGATGTTGTCAGTAACATCGATATATTTTATATCGATAAAATATTGTGAAGAACACAAAAAATTTAAACAAATAGGTAGACGTAAAATAAAATAGTGGCAGAAAGAGTTCGTAGGTCAGTCGGCGTGTGGAAGGGCGGCACCATCATCGAAGCCGAATAACTTCGCTGCTGTCTTCCATTTGTGGCGGGTGCCACGAATGCACATGCTGGTCGCTCTAATTATTGAAGTAATTATACGAGCCCTCAGCCAGCCCAGTACGCGAGACAGGGATCTATCCCAGCGAGATGCAAGTGCTTCCCCGAGGTGTTTGACGAATGTTGCTAGTTGTGGTGCAAAAACTCCATCCACAGAGGTGACGAGAGGTGTAAAAGTGGCATGACGAAGCTCGCAGGCGTTGGCGTATTTGTTTTGTTTTTCCGACTCTGCTGATTTCAGGACAGAAGCAACAGGGCGTGAGGTGTAAGAGGGAGCGTCAGTGTCTACGACACGGATGTCAAACAACGCCTCCCTCTGTGCAACCCATACGCCCCGGCATGCTAAATCTCCTCGTAGGCCGGTTTCACCTTAAATAAAAATTTGGTCACACACTTATAGATGCCCCGAGTTATTCCAGGTATGTTAATAAGGTTTAGACTTTAAAGAGCCTAATTCAGTTTCAAACAAAAATCGTCAATCAAGCGATCACGACATTCGCAAATTTCGGAGGATTGTCTCTATCACTCTCGTGACGCCTTGATTGGAGTACCTAAGAGAAACATGCTCGAAATATACGAACTTCGCGGCACCGGCCCAGATCAAAAACACACATTCTGCTACCTCTCATCTCTGAACAACGTTATTTCATAACCAACTGTAACACTAATCAAATAAGATTCAAAACTGCTTGCATCAAAATCCAATTCAAATATCATTAAATTAACATAGCAAACTCGTATCACACTATAGCTTTTTAAAAATGATCTCTATTACGAAAGCTTATAGTTGAAATTAGAATGCACGTAAGCCGAGACGAATGATTTAGGATTGTATGGAAGTCCAATGCAATCGATTTTAAGCTTAATAGTCAAGATGTTAAGGTAGGAATTTGTTTGAAGATAATGTTGTGAGGTAGGGAGAGAGTTTGGCCAATAGCGGAGATTAGGTATAAGGCGGGGTTACTTTTAGTTCTTGGTAGAAAAATGTTTTAAGTAACAGTTTGTATTTTACAGAAAAAAAACAAAAAAGTATATTTTACTATCTATGTATCTAATTATATACAGGATGAGCCCGGTCATTCGTGCAAGAAATTAAACTTAAGTTATTATTTATTAAGTATTTTCATTTTGATTAGTTTCTAGTTTTCTATGTCTGGGAAGTTTTTCATTTAAAATTTACCTACATACAAATATAATCATTTTTTTGTTATGCAAGATACTATTTATAATGCTAAAAATGAGTAACATTTCTGGTTGTCTATTTAATTTTATCCAATTTAAAAAAAATCTACATTAGTTCACTAATCATTTCAATTTTAGTAGGTATTTTATACAGATTTTTTTGGCTGCTTATTAACAAATATTAATAAATAAGAAAATTTATATACATATATCAATAAATAAAAGACTATTATTTATTTAATCTTTATTGTACAAAAGATAACTTAATGAAGACTTCATTTCTATTGCACCAATTGAAATGTTTTTGTATGAAAAATTTAACGGTTATTTTTAAGTTCACATCTGCGCCATATTTAAGAATAATCACGTTAAAAATAAATAAATATTTTGGGACAATCTTACACAAATCGACCTAGCCCTACGGTAAGCTCAGTAAGGCTTGTGTTGTAGGTACTAGACGAAGATATATATAACTAGTTACAGTATAAAATCTAAAAAAGGCCCTTGAGGCATTGTACCAAGGATGCTGGCGGCATTTATTGCAATGCTGATACGTTGTGCGAGGAAGCCGCCAGCTCTTCGGTCACCAGTTACATCAACCAGACGCTTCGCGATTTCTATAATAGATAGATACATATAAATACTTAAATACATAGAAAACACCCATGACTCAGGAACAAATATCTGTGCTCATCCCAAATAAATGCCCTGACTGGGAATCGAACCCAGGACCTTCGGCTTCATAGGCAGGGTCACTACCCGCTAGGCCAGAGCGGTCGTCGAAAAATGACACTTACAAGTTGCAACCTAACCTCACACTTAAGAACTATACGTATTTATACTAGATGGCGTTTACTGCGTTTTGTTTCTGGAGCGGTACCGCGAACATCGAAGTTCGTATATTTCGGGCATCTGTCTCTTTTACACCAATCAAAGCTTAACGAGAGTGACAGAGACAATCGTCCGAAATTTACGAACATCGTATTTTGCGGTAGCGCCTCCAATACCCTAGTTACCAACGCCCCGCCTCTCTCGCGAGCCAAAAATACAGACAGTCCCTACTCCGCTGTTGCCGCGTTTTTACCTGTCAAACTGACAGCTAACTAGATTAAAAAAAAGTTGGTGCATGTAGTGTTGTGTGCGTGACTTTATAGTTTATGAAAAAGTGACTTTTTTTGCAAGTGTTGCAGTAAAAATGTGGTTTTTGTGAACATATTTATGTGCCAGGACTGTTAAAATAAAGGTAATTTTTTTTTTATATTTTATTTTTACTATTGTTTATGACTTGTGTTTTTCCGAAACCATTTTAGATGTTTCGGTCAAAATCCGACATATATGGTCTTAGAGACAAAGGCTCAAAAAAAAGTAGAAACATAAAAAACAGAAAAAAAAAATCCATTCAGTTGTGCAATATATTTTGACTGCGTTAGGCTATCAAGTAATAGGTATCTTTAATAATTATAATATTATTATGACTACCTACTATAGTACTATTTTTTAATACAATGACGGTGGCAAACAAGCATACGGCCTGCCTAAACAGCTACCGTAGCCTGTGGACTCTTGCAACTCCAGATGATTCAAATGCGCGTTTTCTTACACTTTAAGAACCTATACACTCCTTTTTTGAAGAACCTCACTAAATTAAATACTTAACTACTTACCACATTAAATCTAAAAAAGGCCCTTGAGGCGTTATACCAAGGATACTGAAACGTTATGCGAGGAAGCCGCCAGCTCACGTCAACCAGACGTTTCGCGATTTCTGAAAACGGGATAAAATGGTACCTACTCTCTGCCCAGGTTCTTATATTAAAACGTATCAAAACAATAAAAACATTATAAAAACCTAACCTAATTTACCTTTATTTACCCCTATACCCAATACACATAAATAAATAAAAATATAATCATTAGCGTAGACAGTGTTAGGTTTTGGACCCGGGTATGTCCTTAAACTACGTCCAACAATGAGAGGTAGGGCACAGCCATGACCATCACGCTTGAATCTGGAGCAGCCCAACTGGGGAAGTACCTCCTCCTTACAGAAGACCACAGCCATAATAGCACTGCCACCTTTCAGGTATGTAGTGTTGTGTTCCTGATGGTGAGTAAGGTTCCCAGAGCTCCAACCCCCCGTAAAGGCCGGCAACGCGCTTGTGACTCCTCTGGTGTTGCGGGTGCCCATGGGCGACGGTAATTGCTTACCATCAGGCAATCCGTCTGCTCGTTTGCCGCCTATATCATAAAAAAAAAAATAGGTGCGACTTCCACCCTCAAAAACTGGCAAAAGAGGATGTATGACAGAAAGAAACGTATGCAGAATAAAAGTGCGCGAGGAATAAAAGCGAGAACTGGCATGACAGTGTAGACAAAGGCTCCAATAATGTTGGAGGTAGATAGAAAAAAAATAGAGCGTGGCATGACCATTTTCGAGAACTGGCGCAGGTGTGTACTTGTAGTACGGCACTTCGTGGCCCGCAAGTCCCGCAACATGGAGTATATTGAATAGTAGGATAACCGCAAGTCCATACAGTTTTTTTTATGACATAGGCGGCAAACGAGCAGACGGATTGCCTGGTGTTAGGCAATTACCGTCGCCCATGGGCACCTGCAACACCAAGGGGGTGACAAGCGCGTTGCCGGCCTTTAAGAGGGGTTGGAGCTTTTTGAAACAGTCATCAAGTGATTTCCATAGAGAATGAATTAGCTGACTATTTCAAAAATCGGACCCCAAATTGACGATATTCAATAATTGACGAGATTAGATATTTATAATTGTCGCCCTCCGATCTGATTAAAGAGAGGAATTAATGAGTTATCTTATCTCTTGGGATTTCACTAAAGAATAATTTTATTATGCGAAATAACTTTTATAGACAAATATAAATCGACTAATAATGTGAAGCAACATCACTATTTTAGCTTGCCCCCAAAATTAGCGTTTGATAACGGGGTGTATTTATTACTATTAAACATCATCTTGTTCTTGCTTTTGCCGCGGCATTTATATAAGTCTTGATTTATGAATTATTTCAGCCGAAAACTATGCCGCCTAAAAACCTTTATGATCTAAACACCTCATCAGCTTACAAGAAAAGAAACATACGCGAATAGCGAACTTATATAACATACGACCTTTTAGACAATACAGTAAAATTCCCATATGATCTTAATCAATTTAGTTATAAGGGAAACTAGTGTTAAACATAATTGATATAAGGGTTGTAATAGCCTGGACATGTCTTGTCACACGTGTGTAGCACGTTGTGCACACAAGGTCCAAAATATGTATACGATTTTGTGTCTTATAACAATGGGTTAGAATTAAACGATGTATAGATATTTATGCTTGTACGTCGAATCAAATATTTGTGTGTTTACATATGACACGTCGACCATCATGTTGCTTCCTGAGAATTTGTATATTGTTATTTAGAATAAAACATAACAGAAAAATGCAGCTTTAGCAGTTTAATAAGTTTTGTAAGCTTTGGATTCATATCTATACTTACCTCGTTTGTTTTTTAAGATAAGAAAGATAAGAAAAGGCATCCGCCGCAATAGCTGGAGATGCGGGTTCAAATCCCGTCTTAAAGCACATGTCATCTATTTCAATTTTTTTTTTATTACAAAGGTGGCAAACGAGCAGACGGATTGCCTGATGGTAAGCAATTACCGTCGCCCATGGGCACTCGCAACACCAAGGGAGTCACAAGCGCGTTGCCGACCTATAAGTGGGTTGGAGCTCTGGGAACCTTATTCACCATCAGGAACACAACACTACATACCTGAAAGGTAGCAGTGCTGTTATGGCTGTGGTCTTCTGTAAGGAGGAGGTACTTCCCCAGTTGGGCTGCTCCAGATTCAAGCGTGATGGTCATCGCTGTGCCCTACCTCTCATTGTTGGACGTAGTTTAAGGACATACCCGGGTCAATTTATATAGTAGCATTACAAAAAGCAATACAAAATATTTCATAAAAAATAACTTGATTAGTTCTTAGTTCACAAAACTAATAAAAATAATAAAATGAATATATGTTTCATCAATTATTTCAGTAATCTCGTAATACTAATAAAGTAATAGGTCTATGTGGTCCCAGCGCGCACGGACTTATTGCAGAAATCACGAAGCGTCTGGTTAACTTAATTGGTGACCGAAGAGCTGGCGGCTTCCTCGCACAACGTATCAGCATTGCGATTCAACGAGGAAATGCCGCAAGCATCCTTGGTACAATGCCTCAAGGGCCTTTTCTAGATTTTATGCTGTAACTAGTTAAGTACTTGTAGTTATCATAATACGAAGAAAATTTACAGTTCTTTCATTTTCAAATTATACAGTGTGTAAATCTTATACGGGCGAATCTCTTAACGGAGGGTTGAAGAGGACATACCAAATATATTTAGACAACTCTTTCTTAGAAGTACAATTAAAATATTATCCATATAAAAAATTCGTCCCGCAATGTAATGCAACACACTCGAGTTAAACACTCGTTGACAGTTAGTTTCAAAAGCTCATATCGCGTAATGTTCCCAGTGGGTCTATATTGACTCCCATAATGTTAAACTTTCGATTTTTTTTATCCATACCGATGTTTTTCAAACTCGTTGGTAGACATATTGTCATTAGTCATAACTTCAAAAGTCAGAATTTTCTTTTACCCGTTATCATTAGTCATAACTATTGAATTTCATACCGTTATTGGTCATAACGTTCAATATAGTAATTGTATTGAAAGGTAGAAAGTCAAAAGGCATACTATTTGGATCTGTGGGGGTCGCAGTTCTAACCTAACCTAACCCACTTTTCTGGTAACAGTTCGTGTCTGTGCGGGTCACAGTTCTAACCTAACCTAACCTACTTTTCTGGTAACAGTTCGTGTCTGTGGGGGTCGCAGTTCTAACCTAACCTAACCCACTTTTCTGGTAACAGTTCGTGTCTGTGGGGGTCGCAGTTCTAACCTAACCTAACCCACTTTTCTGGTAACAGTTTGTATCTGTAGGGGTCGCAGTTCAACCCCAACCCACTTTTCTGGTAACAGTTCGTTTCTGTGGGGGTCGCAGTTCTAACCTAACCTAACCCATTTTTCTGGTAACAGATCGTTTCTGTGGGGTCGCAGTTCTAACCTAACCTAACCCATTTTTCTGGTAACAGTTCGTTTCTGTAGGATTATGAATTTCGATGTTATGATGATTAGTTTTATGAC
The DNA here is from genome assembly GCA_022674325.2 of Grapholita molesta. Classification (NCBI taxonomy): domain Eukaryota; kingdom Metazoa; phylum Arthropoda; class Insecta; order Lepidoptera; family Tortricidae; genus Grapholita; species Grapholita molesta. Next base: position 5,509,233 of record CP053147.2, read on the forward strand.
TTTTGTCTTATATGACATGTAACATTATTGCATTTAATTATTATATTTATTTAGTTGTATGTCTAATAACTATTATGACTAATGATAGTTATGACTTAAAACAATATGGGTAACAATTTCTGACTTTCGAAAATCGGACTAATAAAATTATGGGAATCAAAGGGATCCCGTTCCCAGTACATTAATGCTCAGAAATTTTACAAAAATTAATTACATGTGTATTAATAGGTTTAATTAAAGAAAAACCTTTTGGTTAATGATTATACTGGTAAATCCTTTGTCTAGTTTAATTATTAGACATACACAGTATGCAGAAGTACGAGTACTACAAATACGCAAGCAGCTTAAATCTAAAAAAGAGCCCTTGAGGCATTGTATCAAGAACGCTAGCGGCATTTCCTCGCTGTATGGCAATGCTGATACGTTGTGCGAGGAAGCCGTCAACTCTTCGGTCACCAGTTACGTCAATTTTTTTCGTGACAAAGGTGGCAAACGAGCAGACAGTTTGCCTGGTGGTAAGCAATTACCGTCGACCATGGGCACCCGCAACACCATGGGAGTCGCAAGCGCGTTACCGGCCTTTAAGGGGGGTTGGAGTTCTGGGAATCTTACTCATCTGACGCTTCGCCTGCAAAAAGCTTATGACTCGGCCGCTTCTTGGACCTGCTTGTCAGAGGATAGACGGGGAACGGAAGGTTTTCTTGGAGTCTTGCACTCAAATTAAAAAAAAAACCTTGAGTACGAAAATCACACACAAAAGTTTCTCATCATTACATTTCAGCCGTATGCAGTACATAGTACTGGACATAGGCTTCCCGCAAATATGACTTGTATCATCTTGGGGGTAGTTGCCATGTTGTCGCTTGGCAGGCGGGTTGGCGACAGCAGTAGCTGTAGATTTGGTTTCGACGAACGCTGCTGCCTGTCCGTAGGTTATTTCCCTTTGTCGCCTCTTAAGACACCCGCGGGAGGAGATGGGGTGGTGCTATTCTAGTCAGCCGGCATCACACGGCAATTTATTTTTGCACTCATTCAATCTCATTATTATTTTTGTACAAAATGTATAGCGCGACTATTAGTTTCTAATATTCATGTTTTTGAAATACCATTTCTTCGTTTCTGACAGTTTCGACGCTCAAACATTTCGCCCCCTGTATATTTAGGTTTTTAAGAATTTTAAGTATAGACTACTTATAGTTTAACTAACACAACTAGTTGTTAAGTTTAAATCAAGTTACTAACAAAAATATGGATGAATGATCTGAAATAAACGATTCATATTTTTATTTTTTACTACCTGTGCCCCGCGGTGTTACCCGCGAGGGAAAAAACGTAACCTATGTGTTAATCCAGGGTGTCAGCTAACTCAATACCAAATATTACAATCGCTCCAGCCGTTTAGACGTGAAGAAGTAACAAACATACACACTCACAATCGCCTTTATAATATTAGTGTAGATGCGTGATGGGCCTAGAATATCTACGCCACCTGACTTAAAAACATAACCCTTTCGCTTAAAAACTAAATGCAATGGAGATAGTAGCAAGCTCCACTTGACTGCAAAAACTGTGGCGCCGACTATAATTAGTTTCACAAGCTTTCTCAAGTGCCACTTGTACTACTGCTCATCTCACATGTGACTACTTACTCTGTTAAATTATTTTATTTTACATTACAGCCGCGCGTATGCAGTCCACTGCTGGACATAGGCCTCCCACAAATATGACTTGTATCATCTTGGGGGTAGTTGCCATAGTCGTCACGCTTGGCAGGCGGGTTGGCGACCGCAGTAGCTGTAGATTGGGTTTCGTGCTCGTCCGTAGGATTTTTCCCTTTGTCGCCTCTTATGATACCCGCGGGAGGAGATGGGGTGGTGCTATTGTAGTCCGCCGGCATCACACGGTATATTATTTTATTTTAATACATGGAAAACCAACAGGGCTAACCATATCAGAATTATCAATAAAATTACAAAGGCAAATATAGGTTCTCACTTATAAGATAAGATAAAAGATAAAAATATGTTTATTGCACCCAAAAATACAAAAGAGGACAACATAAGATAACGTTATAACAGTGTTGTGCATATCTAACTACATCACCGAGATTCCAGGGGTCCCCGCACTAGGCTAGGCCTGTATCGCGGGAGACCGGATTTACAATTTATACGTCATGCGTGACACAATAGGAGAGGAAACTAGAGTAAACCAACAAAATTTAAATTACTTAAATCACAAATAGCAATTAGGTATACATAGTAGTGAAGAAAAGCTAACAGTTACAAAATGTAAATTATGAATTAGTTTTTGGCCAACTTAATTACACATACACATTCCTACTAACCATTACTCTATTATGCCAATAATAGATGTTTTTTTTTTTATGACAAAGGTGGCAAACGAGCAGACGGATTGCCTGATGGTAAGCAATTACCGTCGCCCATAGGCACCCGTAACACCAGGGGAGTCACAAGTGCGTTGCCGACCTTTAAGGGGGGTTGGAGCTCTGGGAATCTTACTCACCATCAGGAAGACAACACTACATACCTGAAAGGTAGCAGTGCTATTATGGCTGTGGTCTTCTGTAAGGAGGAAGTACTTCCCCAGTTGGGCTGCCCCAGATTCAAGCGTGATGGTCGTCGCTGTGCCCTACCTCTCATTGTTGGACGTAGCTTAAGGACATACCCGGGTCCAAAATAATGTTACAAAAAGAAGAAAAAAAAATACAGATGAATAATGAAAAGAGCAAAAAAGAAGGAAAAAATAAGTGAATATGTTTTTTTTTATACAAGACTGACCAGCGTTTGACCTCAGTCGCACCTGATGGTAAGTAACGACGAGGTCGAAGGTGTAGCACGCTGGTTCAGTAACAGCCTATTCACTCTTGCATTCAAGACACCCAAATTATATCGTTCAGGGAATATAGGCGAAGGGAGCGAATTCCATTCCTTAGCAGTCCGCATTAAGAAGGTAGAAGCGAATCGCTTCATGCGAATGAATGGAATATTCACAACGTAAGGATGTAATCGCTCTCCTCGCCTGAACGTCCGGTGATGGAACGGAGATGGCGGAATTAAATCGTGCAATTCCTGAGCACACTCTCCAAAATGTATCCTGTAAAACACAGACAAACTAGCAACATTGTCTACAATGCTCCGGCATTACAAGTATCATAAGCACAAATTATGAATTATATCCCATGAAGTATTTAATTACTTTTTTTTTTAATATTGGAATACTGTCACTGTATATCATTGGGTCAACTTTTTTCTTAAGCAAGACGGAGCTAATATGAATTTACCTTTTGTTCATGCGCAAAAGGAAAACTGTTGAACTGCGAGAAAGTTAGTAAAGCTGGCGGGAATCGGCTTGAATGGACGCGCCGTCCCTGCTGTATATCTCACTGTATTTATTCAAAATAATTCAACAAAATAACACATACAAGAGACAACAATTAAATTAAATCCACCCATACTTTTTGATGCCAACGGCCGCTTTTTACCACCGCACCGCTCGCCGTCGGCAGTGCATTCATCCTCACACCCTGGAGCCTAAAGGGTCGCGCACTAAGCGGTTTAAGAGGAATTTCCTCCCGCGAACGCTCCGGCTGTGGAATGAACTCCCTGCTGAGGTTTTCCATAGGGACTACAGTATGAGGTTCTTCAAAAAAGGAGTGTATATGTTCTTAAAGGATAGGCAACGCGCATGTAAATCCTCTGGATCTGCAGGCGTCCATAGGCTGCGGTAAATGCTCACCATCAGGTGGGCAGTATGCTTGTTTGCCACCGTCGCTGTATTAAATAAAAGTAAAAAAAAAATCCTTAAAATTCTTTATTAAGCTGTACTTTTATGAATTTTTAATAAGTACTTAAAGATTTTGTGGTTCTAAATCGAAATCTGGAAGAAAAAAACAAAGTGCCCCGATCTAAACCAGCACATTATTTTTTTACTTCTAGCAGTGGCGGTGTGTCCTTAGAACTCGATTTCTGCCGACTTGACTAGCTTTCAGATAGTAGAGCAGTTTTCCATGAAGAAAAAGATTTCCATAATAATTCAGGTTTCCCGGCTTGTCTAGGATATAAATTGGCGCGCCGCTACTGACTTCTAGAGCGATTATTTCCGTAAATATTACCTAACTTTATCATTATTTAAGGCAAAACCCCCTTCTCTAGGGTTGAACCGAAACCGACACAGCTTGAACTAAAACTTAATAAAGTTTTAAACACAGAACTATCCTGAGATTCAAACATATTAATTGTATAGAAGCGGGTAACTCACGTTTTATGAGTTTAACACGTTCGCCTCCGGTACTGTTTTAGTTACTAAATGCTTACAATATGCCGCTGCCGGTAGAAATTACCTCGATCACTCAGAGCATGCCACTGGCAGTATACGATTTTTTATTCCTATGCCGCTGTCATAAGTCAAGTTCTTACTCCTATGCCAGCGGTATAGGAATACGAACGTTTTTAACACAACTGTGTGTCGCCGGCATTGGGTAGTTAATTTATCTGAACACACTTACGTGTTACCGGCATAGGAGATCTATCTTTTTAAACACAAATACGTGTCACTGGCATGGGAATTCAATAATGTTTGATCACATACGTTGTGTCACTGGCATTGGAGAAGGTTTAATAAGATCACAGACGTTGTGTCGTCGGAGCTGAACGTCTTAACTTGCTTTTCATGCGAAGTCTCAGCCCGATCGGTTTAAAATCGACAAAGTTTCATATAAACTTTCATCACCTATTTTATCCCCTTGGGGGTAGAATTGATCAAAATCCTTTCTTAGGGGATGCCTACGTCATAACATCTACCTGCATGCCAAATTTCAGCCCGATCCGTCCAGTGGTTTGGGCTTTGCGTTGATAGATCACTATGTCAGTCAGTCATCTTTGAGTTATATATATTTAGATATTGCTCGACATGTTTCACTCTGTAACGAAGAGCATAATCATGAGCAGTTCGCGTTGGCTAACCGACACAGACTGCGGGTCGCAGCTCTATTCGAGCAATATTCTACCTATAAAACGACCGGTCTAGCCTAGTGGGTAGTGACCCTGCCTATGAAGCCGATGGTCCTGGGTTCGAATCCCAGTCAGGGCATTTATTTGTGTGATGAACACATATATTTATTCCATGGGTGTTTTCTATGTATTTAAGTATTTATATGTATCTATCTATTATATATATCGTCCTCTAGTACCTACAACACAAGCCTTACTGAACCGTAAGACTAGGTCGATTTGTGTAAGATTGTCCCGAGATATTTATTTATTTATTTAACGTGAGTTACCAACAATAAAGTTTTTAACCTACATATATGTTTGTCCCCAGGATGTCGAGTTACGGGAGTATATCTCCCTCGGACGAAGGGTTCGACCGATATGAACCTCCCTTCTACTGTCCTCCTAGCCACCAAGGTACAGCTTATAGTCTTAAAAGACACACGTTTATAGCATTTGAGCGTGGAAGATAGAGATGTAATGTCTTTTGAACTTTACTTTACTGGACCCGGGTATGTCCTTAAACTACGTCCAACAATGAGAGGTAGGGCACAGCGATGACCATCACGCTTGAATATGGGGCAGCCCAACTGGGGAAGTAACTCCTCCTTACAGAAGACCACAGCCATAATAGCACTGCTACCTTTCAGGTATGTAGTGTTGTGTTCCTGATGGTGAGTAAGGTTCCCAGAGCTCCAACCCCCCTTAAAGACCGGCAACGCGCTTGTGACTCCCCTGGTGTTGCGGGTGCCCATGGGCGACGGCAATGGCTTACCATCAGGCAATCCGTCTGCTCGTTTGCCGCCTATGTCATAAAAAAAAAATATTTATTAGTTCATTCATTTCTTGACGACATATCTGGCCTATGAATCCGACAGTTTTGAGTTTAAATACCAGTAAGGGCATTTATTTGTGTGATGAGCACAGATATTTGTTCCTGAGTCATGGGTGTTTTATATGTATTTAAGTATTTATATGTATCTATCTATTATATATATCGTCGCCTAGTACCTGCAACACAAGCCTTATTGAGCTTACCGTGGGACTAGGTCGATTTGTGTAAGAATAAATGTCAAAATTTGTGTGTGTCTTACCGTGGGGCTCGGTCAATTAATGTAAGAATGTCTTGTAATATAGATATATTTATAGGTAGCCCAATGGACGGCGGAGTGTACTGGCCAGCGGTAGAACCAGAGTTCGACTCCCGGGACGTGTATCACGACCAGCACTACATCTCTAGGAGCTATGGTAAGATAAATATTTTTTTTAATCAGAAACGTTTGCTAACGAAACCATTAGTCTTAGAAATAAAGGAGAAATTGTAAAATCGAACTCGAACCTGCGACTCCGGGATACATGCCCGTCGCTCTACCAACTGAGGCGCTAGTGTAAGTTTCTTTTGATGTGAAAAAACGTTAACGAACGCGTAAGTGATAATGTTATTTATGTGGGAAACGCAAACGCGTTCGTGACGTAAAGTTACGTTTAAAACTTACACTCAGTACCCTCACCATGAGTTGTGACATTGACGTTTTCGATAACGAGTATCGAGTTTACTATCTGTGCATCTCGTTCGCACTAAAACAGTACAAGCGAGATGCACAGATAGTGAACTCGATACTCGTTATCGAAAACCGTAATCTCACAACTCATGGTACGGGTACTGGGCTCTGAGCTAACAGGTTACCAGAACTTAGCCGGAAGATGTCGCCTGGTGCGATATAAGTACAAATGAGTTAATTCGTTTAAAAAAAATGGATGGAACGACATATCGGACATATGAAATTTCCATAAGTACTTTAATTTCGTGACGATTGCGTTTTCTATAAACGATTGACATATTGGCTCTGGTCCCAGTTACATTAATGAAGAAACAATGTAAAACATTTTAATTTTTATTTTATTTTATTATAACAGCAAACTGTATGTTTAACACTAATTTAGAGTATTTAAAACAATTTTAAACACAAAACTATCGTGAGATTGAAACATATTAATTGTATAAACGCGGGTAACTCACGTTTTATAAGTCGAACATGTCGAGCAATATTCGACTTATAAAACGTGAGTTACCCGCTTTTATACAATTAATATATTTAAAACAATTATTCCATATGTACTTTAAACACTCAATAATGTTGATAGTAACCAATAATAAATAAATGTTACATATGTAAAACATAAAGCTTAACTTGTCAGAAAAAAATCTGTGACAGCATCCGCCATAACACATATAGATGTCAGTGGCATTCAAAGGGTTTAACGTCTCTATTTGTCAGTAACGCATTTTCTCGTAATAAGTTTAAAAAGATCTAACTATATATTATACATACACACATACATTTCAGCCGTATGCAGTCCACTGCTGGACATAGGCCTCCAACAAATATGACTTGTATCATCTTGTTGTAGTTGCCATAGTCGCCACTCTTGGCAAGCGGGTTCGCGACCGCAGTAGCTGTATATTGGGTTTCGACGGACGCTGCTGCCCGCCCGTAAGATTTTTCCCTTTGTCGCCTCTTACGACACCCGCGGGAAGAGATGGGGTGGTGCTATTCTAGTCAGCCGGCATCACACGGCATAATGCACATATCGACACATGGATTTTTTTTTATGACAAAGGTGGTAAACGAGAACACGGATTGCCTGATGGTAAGCAATTACCGTCGCCCATGGGCTACACCAAGAGAGTCACAAGCGCGTTACCGACCTTTAAGGGGGTTGGAGCTCTGGGAACCTTACTCACCATCACTACATACCTGAAAGGCAGCAGTGCTATTATGGCTGAGGTCTGTAAGGAGGAGGTACTTCCCCAGTCGGGCTTCCCCAGATTCAAGCGTGATGGTCATCGCTGTGCCTTACATTGTTGGACGTAGTTTAAGGACATACCCGGGTCCAAAATGGGGATATATCCATTTGTATAGAAAAATAATCTTTATATTTTTCTTTGGACAGGTTATGACGACGTGAACATGTCCAATGAGCCTTACGACGGCTTCCAGAACATGCACCAGAATTACATGCAGAATAACACAGGTAAGTTCTGCTGGAAATTAGAACAGCTGTATTATGTCCCTGCCTTTTTCAGCGGGAATAAAGGTACACTGCGCAGCAGTTAGTAAGCGAATGCTGCTATATCCTCCTAAAACCTACCATACAAGTAAAATGCTACTCGAATTCGTTCTTTATAGTGTAAGAAATAAATTATAAAATAATTTTTTATTATGCAGAAACGTCTGCTAGCGAATATCTTCGATATTTAAATCGAAAGAAAAATAGAAAAAATTGACTCGAAGCGGGACTCGAACCCACAACCACTGGATCACTAGCCCAGTGCACTTCCAATTGTGCTATCCGAGTACCGCTTAGACTTGTCAATTTTTTTCTATTTTTCTTTCGATTTAAATATCGAAAATAAAGTATAATCTCTTTTATGTCAAAATCAAAAGGAACAAATGAAATTCAATTCTATTCCAATTCTTTAAAATTCAAATTCCTTTAAATTAATTAGTACTACAAGAAGGCCCGTGGGCCTTACGAGGATATCGATTGTTTATTGCGGCCAATCGTGAATCGAATTGTCAATAAATGGACACTCTTAATCTTTTCATCGCCATTAACTTGATATAAAGTTACTACGTACGTAGTATTTAGTGCACCACACGCCACTCAGATTCGGTTGAGACCGGTTCAAGTAACTTAAGCTATGAAGACGTTTTCCAAAGATTCATGTGTAAGTTTTTTCTCATCCCTGGGTGTAAGTTTTTAACGTAACTTTATGTCACGAACGCGTTTGCGTTTCCCATATAAATAACATTATCAGTTACGCGTTCGTAAACGTTTTTTTTATGTCAAAAGGAACTTACACTAGAGCCTCTGACGTAAAAAAACGTCTCGAGCGCGTAAGTGATAATGTTATTTATATGGGTAACTCTAACACGATGGTGACGTTTTATTGCGTTAAAAACTTGCACTCAGGGCTCTGTAGTACAAATCTAGTCTGGTGCGGAAGGGTCCTGGATTTTCCTCAGGCTACCTTCTCCACACAGTCAGGTCGGTCTAATAGACCGAACGGTTTGTAGAGCGTAAATTAGGTTAAAAAAAAGCTATTACGAAAACGAGCTATTAACTATTAAGCTATACGAATAAAGGACTATGATTATTACGATTATTTTTAACGTGACACCACAGTGTAAACAAACAAATTCTTCCAATTATGTCGTCGATGAAAATTATTATTACAAAGTCACTAAGAATTAATCAAATTATTTAAAAAGAAAGAGTAACCAGGTCCTCCAGTGTCCGAGCTTTGCTGGCTGACTCCTTGAGGCTGCGCCGAAGAAATGACAGCAGAATTTCGTTTATTAGATACCTTTTTACGATAGTTAATCGATAATCTTAGTCTTTGTGCGTCATAAGTTACATATTTAACGATTAACGAAATAAATCATACGTTTCAGAAACACGATTACTTGAATTTTGCTTTATAAAAACTACATCCAAAAGTGACCTCTAATAAGATAGGCTTCACTTAATACGTTGCAAATACTCAAGAGAAGGTCATAAGTTTTTTAAAACACATTTGTAAAAAAAATATATTTTTTAATAATACGAACGTAAATTTCTAAATTCGCGTGCAGTTCGCCTATTCTTACTTGAGCCGCCATGTCTAGATTGAATCGAGTAGCGTGGAAAGCTCAGCGCTCCCTTAACCAGTTACACAGAGGTGCCCGTCGAATTTTTTTCGAGTTTATCGGCACCGTTACCACAAATAACTTTTCTTACCAGCAGTGGACTGCGAACTGCAACTCCCCCGCTACCCGCGCCCCGCTGCCCCCTCCTTCGTCCGCGTGGTCAAGCGCCGAAGCACGGCCAACAAGAAGGAGCGCAGGCGCACACAGAGCATCAACACAGCTTTCACGGACCTCAGAGAGTGCATACCGAATGTACCGCCCGATACCAAGCTGTCTAAGGTAGGTTCACAAATATTCGTATGTATTCTTACACACCATCCGAAGTAGAACCAAATATAGACCTCCGTATCGCCAAACTTACTCGTAAATGGCAGCGGGCGGGGCACATTTTTGTTTTTTTAATCATAGATTCTGGAGTGGCGACTACGAATTGAAAGACGCGTAAGTAGGCCTCTCACAGGGTAGACCGATGTTAGAGTCGCGGGATCCCGCTGGATGTGGAAGGCGCAGGATCGGTCTTTTTGGGTCGTTTTTAGGGGAGGCCTTTGTCCAGCAGTGGACGTCTTTCGGCTGACATGATGATGATGATTCTTACACACTAGCGCCGGCGCCGGCACATCTCCGACGAACTAGTGTAAAAGTGCGCGCAGCGGCGGAAAGCGCCGAAATTTCAAACGTAACCGTAATTTTGTACCTTTTGGGCCAGTCACATACTGCATACGAAAAAGAAGATGAGGAAAAGTAAACCCACTGTCCATCACTATAGTAGGTTTAGATTATGTTAAGATAAGATAAGATAAGAGATCTTTATTTGCAACCCAAAATACATAAATATGTACATGGACCCTGATAGGGTGTAGCAACATCGTTTTGTATCGGCCAGTAGGGGCAGAGCACCCAAAAATAGGAGCTCCGTCGACTAAATGTGTTGTAGTAATTTTGTGTCTGCCATTTTAAGTTTTGGACTATGAGCTGATGTACCCATTTTATATTCTAGTCTGTAAGACTAACCCCATTTGGAGTAGGGAGTTGACTCAACTCGACAGAGAACAGAGAAGGTTAAAATAATACAATATAAATACAAAACATGGCGAGTAGGTACATGTGGTATTAGGGTTCTGTAGTCAATTAGGAACCCTCATAGTATCGCTCGTTTGTCTGTCTATCTGTTATGCTCAGTGACCGTTAGTCCTAGAAAGCTGTAATGTGTTATGAACTTATGAATGAGGTATAAAACAATCTCGCGGACAAAGTAAATTAAAAAAATAGTTTTTTTTTCTGAAAGAATTTGCCTCACGAATCATAAACATTTAAAGCATAAATTACATGAAATAAAAATAATGTGTGTGAGATTCTGATTATGACCTCTCTGGCAGACGGCAGTGCGGTCGGCGGGCGTGAACGCTGCGTTTTCGCTGCTGCGCGCGCGCATCCCGCGCGTCGCGCCCGACACTAAACTATCCAAGGTTGGTGCGATTGTCAACCTTAATGCAACTACATACACTTGTATTTATGTGCAATGAAGTTTCAAAAGTAAAAATAAACGCAGCGTTCACGCTATTGAATCGTAAGCCGGCTTTAAAAAATATTTAAGTCAAGGATTATAAAATAACCGTATTCCATTAGATTCGCGCAATCTTGATTTCTCATGTTAAATATTTCCTCTATGTATATGTTTATCCTTTTCCACCATAGATATACTATTTAACTAGACGGAGCGTGCTATTAATAATACCACGATCGAAAGGTATGGTCTTATGTAACTTTTCATATGTATAGCTGAGACGGAGCTATTTTCGTCCGTTCTTATCATAGTCTCACACAATTTTGTTCCCCTCCAAACTGGACCTTTCATAACTTGTCAAAGTTGGAGGGGAACAAACAAATACAATTGAGGTTTTCTTGGGTTTTCAACCAAAGTTGCGGTAATTAATATAGAATAAGCTAATGTTTTTGTTATAAAGAATGTCCTGTAAAGCAAAACTATAGTGAATTGTTAAATTTTGGGCTACAAAGGCCAGAATATTTTTGTCCCTTACTGGCGCTCGCTGCTGCGTTCTTCAGTCATTATACCTCCTAGTTTTCCACGCTTTTTATCCCTCAGCCGTCACGTCATCGAAATGTCAAAACTTAAGTTGTTTCAGTGGTGACCATCAAAACGCAAGCCATCAATGCTCGACCCCGGAATGAACGGCTCATCAATTGGCGATCATGACGTACTCGGATAGCTGGGTCGTCAATTCACGGGTTGCGCTTTCTCGGTCCGTACAAACGCGTTACGGTGAAGCAATCTGAAGCCACGTTCAATGCTCGGCCCATCAATCCGCGTCCAACAATCAGAGTCCCTTGGCTTTGAATTTTTGGGATGTGCATCGTTAGTACGGATTGATAAAGCGCGACCCATCAATTAACCGACCGATCAATTGGAAGCCACTGAAATATCATATATGACAGAGTCCAAGATAGGTGCGATGACGGGCGCAGCGAGGAGGACTGTGTTAGGTTAACCGCGATCAAACAGCCAAAACCGACGATTTAATTTGAAACTATTCTGGAAAAGACTTGGTTGCCGATTGTTGGGTGATGAGTTGAGCAATCCGGGGTCGCCCAATGTTGATACGGGTCGGACCAATAATTCGTGTCACCTGAATGGACGCTGATTGCTGGGTCGTCAATTCTCGGGGCGCGCATTCTCGGTCCGTACAAACGCGTTACCCAGCAATCCGAAGCCACGTTTTTTACGCGGCAACAATGCTCGACTCATCAATCCGCGTACAAAAAAGTGGTCGCCAATTGATGGGTCGTCATTTGTTGGTTTGCGTATTACCGTCGTTTCAGTTTGTCACTTTTATTTTTGTAAAAACCGTCAAAGTTTAAATTAGCACTTCTTTTCAGATCAAAACGCTGCGGCTGGCCACGTCTTACATCTCCTACCTCCTCAAAGTCCTGGAGACAGATGGGGAACCGGCAGGAGGCTTCAGAGCTGAACTGCATCACGCGCCACCGCGACGAAGAGCTGACCCACAGGTAACTTAATGATATTGGTATAATTTCGCCAGATAACAGACCTCTAGCCAGAGACCTATAAAAAGGTCTCCCATTGAATGCCATTTTGAATTTTAATTATGACAAACCAGAGTTGCATTTGGCCTGGCAACTACTGGCAAGTTTTTATCTCTGGGCGGCTAGAGGCTAGCCTAATTTATAATAAGGTTTATTCTTGTAGCAGGGGGATTCCGGGAGATTTGCCCAGACTTGAACCACCTCAAATATTTCTATTCAAATAATTCAATGCCATGTAATTACATTTACATTCATATACCGGGTGCGGCCTGTAATAGGAGCAAAAATTTTAGGTATCGCTTCTACACCACGAACGAAACAACATTTGTTCTACAACTTTAAATAATTTGATAATATATTACTAGTGATTTTTTCGAACCAAGTAAATAGTATTTTCAATGAACAGCATCCAATAGTCTAGTTGACGTTTACTGTCAGCCTACAAACTTTATAGTTTTTGCAATACATTGCTTGCTTGGAAAATCTTTTTTTATTAATATTTATTAAACTATTAGTTATTTTCAAAAGTCGTAGAACAAATGTTGCTACGTTTTTGGTGTAGAAACGATGCCTAAAGTTAAAGCTCCTATTACAGGCCACACCCGGTATATTTATCAATGATTAAATAAAAGGTAAGGTGCTACATAAAATTAAACCTACCTACAAGTAACTTAAAAATTCTTAAGTAAAATTGAAATCTAAACTAGGCCCTCTCTCACGCAGGCGGCATTCCCGCGCTGAATTGCTATGCCAATTCTTTGTGCAAGAAAGCCGCCCGCGCGGGTCACTAGTGGTCACCACTTCATATAATTTGCGTATATGTAACTATGTTTATTGTCGGACAATTAATTTTTAAACGTAACAATTATAAGAGCCTGGGCAGGGAGTACCATTTTGTACCGTTTGGCGTAGACATGCTAGGTCCATTTTTCCGTGCACAAACTTTTTGCAGAAATCGCGAAGCGTCTGGTTGATGTAACTAATGACCGAAGAGCTGGCGGCTTTCTCGCACAACGTATTAGCATTGCGACACAACGAGGAAATGTCGCCAGCGTGGTACAATGCCTCAAGGGCCTTTTTTAGATTTTATACTGTAACTAGTTAAGTACTTGTAGTTATCATAATATTGTAATTTCTGTAAATATTTTTTTTTTCATACTTGAACTAAATAGCTTAATTCATTCATAACGCTATCTTAAACGTCGATAAACATTACCGCACTCATGCGCACATAAATCTGGGCAGTAATTGAGATTGGTTCTCTCGGGAACCGTTATCTCGCACATGCGCAGATGAAGTGTCTGCGGCGCCGCGCCGGCGCATATTGGCTCGCTATTGCAACTGAGGGCGTAGCCGAGCATGTTGGCTATTGTGACATTATCTATGAAAAGGGACCTTATTGTCGATGGCGCTTATATGTCGTTGTTCAAGAGGATACAATACAAACGCAACGCGATTCGACGTAAGCGCCATCGACAATAAGGTCCCTTTTCCTAGATAATGATACATATAGAAAACTCAATCGAAACGAAAAGTTTTCCTAAATATTCAGCATAGTGACTTTTTATCTGTTTATTGTTATTAGATCAAGAAAATATTTATTAAAATAAACAATTGTTCTTTATTTCTTTTCTTTCTTTCTATTATAATTTATAACACAAATTACTTCTTATATATATATATAAATGAAATGCGTTTGTTAGTTACCCATAAACTCGACAATCGCTGAACCAATTTAGGTAATTTTGGTATTGAAATGTTTGTATTAGACCGCAGAAGGTTTAGGCAGTGTAAAAACACGGAAATATTGTGATGATAATTAGAAAACAGTGATTCTTTATTCCCATACAAATTGTTCCTACCTGTCAATCATTGACATTCCAATTTATAACCATAGACATAATAAGATAAAAAGAGAAGTTACGGGTGTTACGAAGTTCAACGGGTCATCTAGTACTAAATAAAATTAATATAAATGTAAAAAAATGGTCTGGCATGGTGCCGAGGAAGCTGGCAGCAGTTCCTCGATGTATAGCGATGCTAATACGTACGTTGAGCGAGAAAGCTGCCTGCTCTTCGGTCACCAGTGAAGTCGACCAGTCTTTTTGACTATCTTTCATTCGATAGTTAAATCTAAAGAAAAAAAAAATTACTTGCAGCGGGACTCGGACCCAAAACCACTGGATTACCAGCCCAGTGTACTACCAATTGTGCTATATGAGTACCGCTTACACTTGTCATTTTTTTCCTATTTATCCCTCGTCGTATACGTCATCATGAGTTCGAGTCCCGCTGCTAGTAAAAAAAAAACTATTTTTCTTTCGATTTAAAAATCGAGGATATACGCTAGCAGCCGTTTCTGCATAATAGAAAATAATTCGAAATTCGTACTGGCCACCACAAGCTAACCAATCTAAAGGCACCTTTTGTAAAAATGTTGAATGTATCTAAACGCAAAGAAGAAGTCAATGCGATTTCAAAACGTTTTTTTTGCATGTTTCACTTTCCTCGCTGTAGTGAGGGGAAAAGATTTGTGTTACACACGGGTGCAATTGTAATTTAATTCTCGTGTAATGAAACACTCGCTACGCTCAGGATTCTATTTTAAAACCACTCGTTTGCTCGTGGTTAAACTATAGAATCCATTCGCTTGCTCGAGTTTCAATCCCACACTCGCAGTTAAAATACAATTTTGCACCCTTGTATAACAAATAACTATTTATTGTTATTATATTTTATTTTTGCAAGCAAATGTACTGGGGAAATTGTACAGCGCCTAGCAAATCAAAATAAGAATTTGATGTCACGTGTACAATTTCTCCATACGGATATTTTAGCCAGACGCTCTTGCTAACTCATGGCGAAGGTACTGAAGTAATCGTGAAAGTGCACAAACCAGATGCCGGTAATCTAATAATGAAACCAGATGGCCATGCGGCACGGGCTTTTATTGCTGCCTATCTCCGTAATTATCTTGTGCGCAATTTGGCGTAATTCACTCTTAGAAGAATGTATTTTTGTTGGGTTGTCAATATGTACATATAAGTAGTTAGTAATAAATTATAAGAGTCGCTAGAGGTGATGAACTTAACTGAAGGACCATGTCTTATAGTTGTGCAAAAAATTAATATGGAGCTTACGTCAAAATTTGAATATAGGTACACTCATAAACTTTGGCCTCTATAATATTAGTAGGATTATGATCTGAATAATTGTAACTAAATAAATTGGAAAAATCTTTATTCAATCTTGCAGTTTGCTATTTTGCTATCGGTACGAAAAAAGAACACTAATTTCAAAACCTCGCTATCATTACATGCAATGTTGAATGTGTGCGTGGCCTCAACTCTCGTGGCGATACCTATACCGTTTGGGCTGGTATTGAATTTCTGACATAACTGCAAACAAAAACGTCATTAATCACAGCAGTTATCGTTAACAATTAAAACAATAGTAAAATCATCCAAAAATAGGTATACGTCAGAATTCCCAAACGTAACGGGAGCCATGTTTTTTCACTACTTTTTTCTAGACCACGGTCGTACTACACAGCCGACACGTGGTAGCAATTTTAAGTATAAACAGTTTGTGAAAAAAGTTTTTGTGCATAGACACCGATTTGGTTACACGTTTTTTTTTAATGCTGTTTATGGGGCGTATAATCGTTTTCGAATTGGAGGCACGTGGCTTATTTGAACAGTGGTTTTGGTTGTTGGTTATTCGATATGCCGATTTTTGGCTTTCGAGTATTCGTATTAATTCTCTGCCACTCATATTTAGTGTGATTTTTTTTTGTTCTTAAACTACGTCCAACAATGAGAGGTAGGGCACAGCGATGACCATCACGCTTGAATCTGGGGCAGCCCAACTGGGGAAGTACCTCGTCCTTACAGAAGACCACAGCCATAATAGCACTGCTACCTTTCAGGTATGTAGTGTTGTGTTCCTGATGGTGAGTAAGGTTCCCAGAGCTCCAACCCCCCTTAAAGGCCGGCAACGCGCATGTGACTCCCCTGGTGTTGCGGGTGCCCATGGGGCTTACCACCAGGCAATCCGTCTGCTCGTTTGCCGCCTATGTCATTAAAAAAAATCCTTAAGTGACCGAGTCGAGTGTTCGACTCCTAAAAGTTACCCCATGTTTTATTTAAAAAACTGAAATGTCTGTCTCGAGTCGCAGGATTTTTTTAAATTATGTATTACGTTTTGTAACAAATAGACATTATTTTGAATTATATTCTATTAACGCTATACGCCTACTGGCAGAGTGCAAAGCGGGTGGAGGGGGTAGCCTAAACGATCACAGCGCTCGCTACGGCTAAAATTGTCATTTTTGTCGCTGACTTGAGCTGTCAAATCCATATTTTAGTAAACATTTTCTAATCGTTTTAATAATGTTACTGACTACCATTGTCCAAAATTGTGTAATATAGTAAAATAACACAAGATTTCATTAATATTTTTCACAATATTTACTTACTTCTTCTTTGACAGCGGTGACAGTGTTGTCCATAATGGCCGCCTGTCACGTGGCGCTGTGATCGCGCTCGGTCCCAATAGACTTCGCATATGTTTTTGTTTCCTTAATGTCTATGACAGATGACGTCAAATACTGTCCATTAATGTAGTTGAAAAACTTTGGATTAACTTATTTAAACTTTCGTGAGACATAGTACAATAATTAACGATTATTACGGTTCTACTCACGTTTATTGAGTCACTCGCGCCACATGTTTCGGAGAACATAGGCCTCCATAGCGCGCGACGGGCCGGCGACGCGAGCGGCGAACCTAACGGACACTCAGCACTCTTAGTGCTTGAAAATGGAGGTATATGTTCTGCGAAACATGTCACGCGAGTGACTAAATAAACGTGAGAAGAACCAAACCTAATAATCGTTAATTTTTGGTTTAACTGTTTTTCATTCATCATCATTATCATATCAGCCGTAGGACGTCCACTGCTGGACATAGGCCTCCCCTCCCCCAAAGCGACCCACCCTGACCGGTTTTGCGCCACACACACCCAGTGGATTCCCGCGAATCTTTGCCATGTCATCGGTCCACCTTGTGGGGGTCTGCCCTCGCTGGTACGTGGTCGCCACTCATGCTTTATCATTTCGAAATCAGATGCAATAATGGACATATGTGTCAGATTTAATGATGGCGTTTGATGTCAACACATGTTTGACGTAGTGATGACGCATTTTGTACATGATATTATGTTCTGACTGATAATGTGATAATGCAATTTGCTGGAACGTGGTGGGCGTTATTTAATTTTTACGGTTATTACACACTCGCTGTCCCGGCGAACTTTGTACCGTCGACGACAAATATATATTTACAATTGAAAGTTACAAAAAAATCTTTACATTAAAATAAGTTGCCATGTAATGTGCCAAGTACTTGTTTACGTGATATATTACAGTTTTATATTTTCACTCCATGTGCCCAAAATATGTTTACACTATTTAATACATGTAGTTTTGCCTCTTTTTCTGGCTTATGTTCGTTTAGATGACAAGTCACAGAATAATATTTACACCTAATGTGGCAAACGTGATACACATCAAGAGTGATATTTGTGTGTTTATGTTTCATGATACATACAAACTTTTATGCATTCTGCTACAAAAACATATTTACATACTTCACCTGTTTATTTACTAATTTATTTATAATTTGTCGACTGTACCGCCCTGAAAGTCTATCGGGTCTTTTTGATTGATTGTTTTTTTAAGCATAATATTAAATTTTCGGCCAAGATGATCACAACGAACCCAAAATCGTTCAAATCGGTTCAGCCGTTCTCGAGTTATAACAGCCGGAACTAACACAACTTGTTTTATATATAGATAATATAGATTACTACAATTAAAAGGGAAAAATGAAAAAAACTTTGAATCAATTCAGGCACTTTACTTGAAGGACATTGTAAGGTACCTGAATTGAATCAATTCAGGCACTTTACTTGAAGGACATTGTAAGGTACCTGAATTGAATCAAAAGTCCCAAATGTCAAATGTGTCCATGTGTCGGTAAACTCAAAGTCGGGTAAACCCATTCTGCTTTAAAGTTGATTATCTAAAAAAAATATAATCTGAAACCTAATCAACCTTAAAGCAGAATGTTTGCATAATATTGTCTTCGGTTGCCGCGATAATTACTCATGAAATAAAACAACTAAAAACGGATTAAATCGCGTATACTAATTTAAACTTCATCCCGACGTTTCGAACCCTTTAGCAGCGTTCGTGGTCATCGGGTGGACTGAATCGGGAGAATGTTTGCAGTTTGAAGTTAAGTGACAAAAATCCAGTTCTAACCATTACGAGTATACATATATCTGTGGGTATGTAAATACTTTAATACCACCAGCATCCTCGGACCCGGGTATGTCCTAAAACTACGACAAATACCACCGGGTGTGGGCAGCAACATCCCTAGAGTGCGGTGGAAGCACTGCGATCGCCAACCCGCATGCCAAGCGTGGCGATTATGGCATATAGCCCCCATATGATTTGGCCGGTGGGGCGGAAAAGTTCTGGAGTGGCGACCACGAACTGGAAGACGCAGCGTAGGTAGGCCTCCCACAAGGTGGACCGACAACCTAGTTAGAGTCGAGGGATACCGTTGGATGTGGAAGGCGCAGGATCGGTCTTCTTGGGTCGTTCTGGGGGAGGCCTATGTCCAGCAATGGACGTCTTTCGGCTGACATGATGATGATGATCCTTGGAACAATGCCTCACGGGGCTTTCTTAGATTTGTGGTAGTTAAGTAGGTATTGTAAAATTGTGATTGTATATTATTTGAATATAAAATCCCATCATCCATACTATTATATACTATCCATACTCATCATCATCTCAGCCACAAGATGCCCACTGCTGAACATAGGCCTCCCCTTGGACCTCCACATGTTGGAAGCGACCTGCATCCAGCGTCTTCCGGCGAACTTAATGAGGTCGCCTTAATGAGGAGATCCGTAGGCGAACTAAAGTCACCGACATAGCCCACCGGGTTAGGAAGCTGAAGTGGCAATGGACAGGCCACATTGCACGCAGAGAAAATGGCAGATGGGGTCGAAAGGTGCTCTAGCGGAGACCACGGACTAGCAAGCGCAGCGTAGGACGTCCACCCACAAGATCCATACTAATGGATGATGGTACTGGGTTCAAATCCCAGTCAGGACATTTACTTGTGTGATGAGCACAGATATTTGTTCCTGAGTCATGGGTGTCTTCTATGTATTTAAGTATTTATATGTATCTATCTATTATATATATCGTCGTCTAGTACCTGCAACTCAAGCCTTACTGAGCCGAAATATTTATTTATCTATATATATAAAAGAAAGTGGGGTTTGTTCAACCGCTTATAACTCGAGAACGGCTGAACCGATTAAAATGATTTTGGATTGGTTGGAATCGTCACAGCCCTGAGACATTAAGTACTAAAAAATCACAAAAATCCCGTGATTTTTTAAAGCTATCTCCACTTTTGCCACTATTTAGGCGGTACGAAGTTCGCCAGATCAGCTAGTTTATTATAAATGTCAAAGTAACTCTCTTTCTGAATGTCACGCTTGAATCTGGGGCAGCCCACCTGGGGAAGTACCTCCTCCTTACAGAAAACTACAGCCATAATATCACTGCTACCTTTCAGGTATGTAGTGTTGTGTTCCTGGTGGTGAGTAAGGTTCCCAGAGCTCCAACCCCCCTTAAAGGCCAGCAACGCGCTTGTGACTCCCCTGGTGTTACGGGTGCCCATGGGCGACGGTAATTGCTTACCACCAGGCAATCCGTCTGCTCGTTTGCCGCCTATGTCATAAAAAAAAAAAATGTTACCTCTTCACACTTAAACCACTGATTCAACTGGTATGAAATTTGGTATGGAGAGTTTGAGCTACGAGAAAAAACATTGGATATTTTTAATCCCGCAACCATACTTTAAAGACTGGCATAGTTAGCCGATGGAGGAAAAGTTAGTTTACATATAATATATATAAATTATTTACTATTCTACTCACTCATTTGGTAGCAACCGTCAACCTTATTCCCTAGGCATTAGGGTTGAAAACAAATATGTTTGTTAACATTAAAGTGGGTTTTATAAATTTTATAATAAACAAAAGCGCGTGCTTGAAACTGCGCAGACGCAGGTACGATCGTAAATCTATTACTGGAACGGGGATATGGTCGGTGCAACGGGAAACGTGTAAAAAATGTTTATTTTATATTTTTTTATGAAAATACCTAAGTCAACGAGGACATACTGCCAGAATCCTTGGTACAATGCTTCAAGGGGCTATTTTAGTACAATTAAAACTGCTGTGAGCCATGTTAATATTACTTAGTTACAAACGGACAAACTGACGTGTAATTATATCGCACTAGGCGACACCCTCAACGCGAGCGGTGTGTCCTGACTCGGCTTCAAAATGGGTATCAGAGCTTACCCGAAACATGTTGCCTAGTGCGATATAATTACACGTGAGTTTATCCGTTTGTAACTAAGTAGTGGGCTATTAGATTTAATGTAGTAAGTAGGTAATACAAAATTGAAATCATTTTATGTTTTTTGAAAATAAAATATATGATGAAATTATTGATGTTAATCAAATAGTTTAGTTTAGTTTATTTTATTTCACGAAATATAATTAAACATTATAAGTTTGTCTTATTTACAAATTTATAAGAACTTCAGTCATGATCGTCACATTATCAAATCAAAAATAAAATACTTAGTGATATAATTTTGTACAGTTGTTTTACTATTTTCCTTGCAGTAGAAAGGTGTTCTTTTTTGATTTTTCACTCAGCAGAAAAACATGCCCCCCTCTTGTGGCTTCAATCCTCTATTAGTTACTGCGGCACTTTGGGACGATTGTCTCTGTCACTCTCATGATGCCTTAATTCTAATTAAAGACAAAGATACTCGAAATATAGATATATAGATAGAAACATTTATTCATGACACACACACACACATAATAATAACAACAAAAAAAAAACACATTACACATACAACGTGTGGCACGAAATCGCCTCATATTTAGATAATACGAACTTCGATGTTTGAGGTACCAGGCCTCAACTTTACTCCCTTGTAAAACGAATACCTATTGTTTTTGTTTTATGACATTGGCGGCAAACGAGCAGACGGATTGCCTGGTGGTAAGCAATTACCGTCGCCCATGGGCACCCGTAACACCAGGGGAGTCACAAGCGCGTTGCCGCGCTTTAAGGGGGGTTGGAGCTCTGGGAACCTTACTCACCATCAGAAACACAACACTACATACCTGAAAGGTAGCAGTGCTATTATGGCTGTGGTCTTCTGTAAGGAGGAGGTACTTCCCCAGTTGGGCTGCCCCAGATTCAAGCGTGATGGTCATCGCTGTACCCTACCTCTCATTGTTGGACGTAGTTTAAGGAATTTAATGAGAGGTGTCCGTCCGTCCGGGTGTTATTTTCCTGTAAATAATATGGCATTTTGTTCCAGAATACAGCAGAGAAGAGAGGTAACGGACGCACGGGCTGGCCGCAGCATGTGTGGGCGCTCGAGCTCAAAACAGAACAGAATTTGAAGACCTAGACTTAGAGTAGACCCTATAGACTTGAGATGTGGGACGACCGTTTGACTTAAAAAAAAGTAGGCTGAGCTAATGAACCCTTAGAAATAAACTGAAAACGTCTATTTCTAGGTTCTCTTATTTATCGCCGAAAACTGTATGGCCGATTACCACTTCCAACTCACGTTTCGCGTAATTTTATTTCGCCGAACGTTCATTTCCCAACTTATCAAATTTGTTTGTTTCATTTGCCAACTTAACAGTTACCAACTCAACATTTGGTCTGTGTTTTATAATGTCATTTTTCAAAACGCCTATTGTCATGTTGTAGAATGTTTTAGTTGGCATAATATAAATTTGATTGTTTATTTTTTTCAACTTTATTAGTAGAGGCATTTTTTGGGTAATGTATAATATTAAAAAAGAAGTCGGTTCTGGTCGAACCGACTTCTTTTAAACTTACTTAACTTTAAAAAAACTTACTTAACTTGCCTAATGTATGTAAAGTGAACTGTTGCATTCACTGTTATACGTTATTCGACCAAGAGTTGTTTGAAAGATTTGACAAATGATGAGTCTGTCTAAAGTTTAAAGGCGTTATAATAATCCGCTAAACAATAATTGTGTGAATTAAAAATGTCATATAAAAATTTGGTAATCGTTAGTTGTCAAAGTGAACATTCGGCGAAATGTTGTATGGCAAATGAAATTTGACCAAAAAAATTCGGCGAAAAAGCAGGACACCCTATTTCTAGTGTTCGACCACTCCGACCGAAGTTTCGGTTTCGGCTTACAATAATGTTTCGGCGAAAAAAATTTTCAGTTTGACACTATTTACAAAATGACACAGTTTCGTAAATATTTAGGTAAGGTAATATTGGGTTATGGTTTGATGTTTCAAACGATAGGAAAAAATCGTCCCTTTAAAAAAACATTTAATTTTCAAAAAAAGATGTAGATTTTTCTCGGGGAATTGTTAAGAAATATGTATGTAGATAAAAAGAGTAAAAAAATTTTTACAAAAAATCCTTAATTTTTTACAGAATTACCTACCTGGACTTTTTTATTTTCAGTTTTAAATGCAATTAACTTCATTTTATTTATAATGATTTTAATTGGCGTTCTGAATTATTGTTTGGGAAAGTAAATCTTTTACTTATTAAAATGCGTAAAATGTACTTATTACGAGCTGTTTTTTTGTAAGGATTTTTTTAAACAGCCTAAAAAAATAAAATATAACAAAATATGAAAAGTTATTTTTCTGCATTTATCGGAGCAAGTACAGTCAGCGTCATATAGTTGGTAGCATCCAAAGTACTCAAAAAGTTCGGTACACCCTAGAATTAGTATGGTGTACCGAACTATTTGAGTACTTTGAATGCTACGAACTATATGACGCTGACTGTACATTTACTACGAATGGCGAGTGTTAACAAAATAAATTATTCTTAGTAATAATTTAATATTTGTTATTTATAAGATTATAGAAAATTAGAAAATGTTTATTTAAGTACGTAAGTTGATTTAATTATTTTAGTATTGTACACTCTGTAGCAGAAGTAGCTGAGTGGGTGAGGTGTTAAAATATATCAACACTTTATTGCTAAAAAAATAAGAATTCGTATATGAACACCTATTTACTAGGACTACTACTGACTATACGAAAGACTATGGGTTCATCTAAAATCATGTGATTTTTATCTACTTTTGAAAAATAGGTCACAAGTAAATGCTAAATATTTTATGAGATATATACCGGGTGAGGCCTGTAATAAAAGCAATAACTTTAGGGATCGCTTCTACACCACGAATGTAGCAACATTTGTTTAGCAACATAAAAAAAAATAGTAATTTATTACTTGAGATTTTTCCGAACAAACTAAATAGTATTTTCAATGAATAGCATCCAATAGTCTAGTTGACATTTACTGTCAGCCTACAAACTTCATAGTTTTCACAATACATTGCTTGCTAGTAAAATCTTGTTTTATTAAATATTTAGTGAAATATAATTTATTTTCAAAAGTCGTAGAACAAATGTTGCTGCGTTTGTGTAGAAACAATGCCTAAAGTTATTGCTCTTATTACCATACGTCGGACTCCAGCGGGCATTTTCATGTCAGAATGATAGGTATGGTTCGCAAATGAATCAATTCACTTTCGAGTATTTGGTACCTAGTATTTATAATGTGAAATTCAAATTATCATAGCAACTAACTACGTTATTTATAAACGTACTTGGACTACACATAAGTCAAAATGGCGAAAAAGTTCGTTTAGCTTTATCCGTCACTCAGGCAATTGCAGCTGTGGGAAAGGAATAAAACACAACTTCAAAGAGTATTTACACATTAAAGATGAATAAATGATAACGGGTAATTAATTTAATTAAATATGTTACAAAATTAAATACTAGGTACATTATAATATTCGTAAGTTAAGATTTTTTTTGTAAACTTTACCTTGCCCTCAAACTGCCCCCTCTAGTCCGACGTATGCTTATTACAGGCCACACCCGATATTTTAACTGTTTGGCAAGGAAGGGAAAAAATATACAATGAGACCCTCCCCGCCATTAAAAATCATTGGATTTTTGATGAAACCAAAATTGTTCCTAAGGTTTCTATGTATTGATGTAAATGTTATGCCAAAGAATCTCGAAATAAGGTGCCAAAGATAAAATAAAGTTATCGTTTAAGTTAATTGTTTCTTTTTTAACACACTTTTCCCTCTTTTTCCGTCAGGCAAAAAAAAATACCTGGAAAAAAACTAATGGAATAGAATATATTTTAAGTACATAATGCGTTATTGACAAAAATAAAATTATTGTACATAGTAAAGGCGAACTTGAGTTTATAAATAAATATAATAACAGGACACTCTTACACAAATTGTCTCAGCCCCACGGTAAGCTCAAGAAGGCTTGTGTTGTGGGTACTCAGCCAACGATAAATTATGTATTATACAAATACTTCCAAGGTCTTCAGATCACACGACATTAAACTTCACACTAAAGTTGCTGTATACATGGCAATCGTCCTGCCAAATCTCCTACATGCTTCGGAGACGTGGTGCTTGTATCGTAAGCACATCCGTTCATTAGACAGCTTTCACCTTAGATGCCTCCGTGACATTATGGGCGTCCATTGGTCCGACCGTGTTAGAAACACGGAGATCCTCAGACGTGCTGGTGTCGCTGGAATAGAGGCCTACCTAATGAGACGACAACTACGATGGTGCGGGCACGTCTCTCGTATGTCACATAATAGAGTGGCACAGCGCATCTTTTACTGCGAACTTCAAATTGGCAAGCGCAAGCAAGGCGGCCAGTTTCTGCGGTACAAGGATGTGTTAAAACGACATATGAAGAGAGCGTGCATAGAACCGTCGATGTGGGAAACCTTGGCATCTCAGCGTCCACACTGGAGGCGTACTGTGCACGTAAAGGTGCGGGAGTTTGAAAGCGCGAGACGCACAGAACTTGACACTAAACGTGACGAGTTGAAGGCCAGGCCACCTGTGGCCATAATTTACAGCTATGTTGGAGGGGTGCTGACTTGCAGTGAGTGTGGCCGTACATTTACTGGCTCGGCTACGTTAGTCACCAGAGAGCGCACCAGCGACGCTCTCAGCAGTAGAACGCAGTCGCTGTGGTCGGAAACGGCTAAGAGCAGATTATTATAGAACGCCGAACGCGTGTACACACGTTATTACTATACATACTGGCATGGCTATGTTTTTCATGTACAACCTAATTGTTTATGCTTTTGGCCAATTAATGATAAAAAAAGACCTTACATTGAGCATGTCCAACTTCTGCTAGCCTAGTGCTTTTATCATTTATCGCAATATATGTCACGCTTCAACAATTACGGTCCCTTTGCTATGGCAGTCACTATATTTAATAAAACTCCAAAATATATACAGCACGAAACAAACATATATATAGATTTAAAATGATATTTATTCTATGTATTTAAGTATTTATATGTGTCTATCTATTATATATATCGTCGTTTAGTACCTACAACACAAGCCTTACTGAGCTTACCGTAGGACTAGGTCGATTTGTGTAAGATTGTCCCAAAATATTTATTTATTTATTTAAACAATACTTGATTGGCAAAGAATATTACACTGCAGAAGATTTTTTAATTGCTTAAATTAGTCTCTATAACTTACATTACACATACATACATTTCAGCCGTATGCAGTCCACTGCTGGACATAGGCCTCCCACAAATATGATTTGTATCATCTTGGGGGTAACTGCCATAGTCGCCCCACTTGGCAGGCGGGTTGGTAATCGCAGTAGCTGTAGATTGGGTTTCGACAGACGCTATTGACGAACGACGAAATGTGTTCATTTTTGGAATCGACCACAGTTGTTAAAAATAAAATTAAAAGTTATTGAATTACAATGCATTTTATTTATTTAAGATATCATGTTTCATGGTAACTTTTGCTGCCTATAACCAACACAATCCAAATCCAAACGAAAATAATAAAAAGTTTTATTTTCCAAAACAACCAGGTTCGCTCGACAGAGTACAAGTTTTTTTTAAATCTATGTATGCAGTTTTTCTTGTCCCTAAAATCGATGACATGGTTCCTAAGAACAAATCTTTGTATGTCTTACAGTTCTACATTTCCCCATACTGACTGATCTGAATGAGACACCCTATTATATTAGGCACACGCTAAGTGTTGGTTCAGTTCCAGTAAAAACCACATGGCCCTCGGCGGAAGCCACTGACGGATATAGATGTCTGTTTACGCAGTTACGGGTACAAGTGTTTTGAGGTGCATAGTTAGGAGTAGGGCTTTTAAATGGGTCAGTGATGTTGAAAAAAAAATTAAAAAAAATTAAGGCTATTTTTATATTAAGCAGAATTGTTTCATCATCATCATCATCTCAGCCATAAGACGTCCACTGCTGAACATAGACCTCCCCCTTGGACCTCCACACATACTGGTTGGAAGCGACCTGCATCCAGCGTCTTCCGGTGACCTTAATGTTCTACGCTGCGCTTGTCAGTCCGTGGTCTCCACTCGAGCACTTTTCGACCCCATCTGCCATCTTCTCTGCGTACAATGTGGCCTGCCCATTGCCACTTCAGCTTGCTAACCCGGTGGGCTATGTCGGTGACTTTAGTTCGCCTACGGATCTCCTCATTTCTGAGTCGATCACGTAGAGAAACTCCGAGCATAGCTCTCTCCATAGAAAACAGACAGCAGCACAGGAAACAGCAGAAACTTTTATTATTATTAAACTGTTTCGATGTTTGGTAATAATAAAATGGAAAAATCAGACTCGAACTTGCTATTCCGGGATACATGCCCATCGCCAGCTGAACTACAGAGACTTGACTGCGTATTTCTCCACCATAAATTTCAACACGTAATATATTTCAATACTCTGGTGGAGAAATTTCAATATGTATCCCTGGATGTACATACATACCTACTTACATTACTTACATATACTTTTTCGGGGATAAATTGTCAGGTCCGTGGGTTTTAGCTTTAGATACCCACACGTTTTTTTTAATGCTCAGATGGATTGCCTGATGGTTAGTAATTACTGTCGCCCATGGGCGGCAACACCAGGGGAGTTAGAGGCGCGTTGCCGGCCTTTAGCGGGGGTTGGAGTTGTGGGAACCTTACTCACCATCAGGAACACAACACTACAGACCTACAGACTATGGCTGTGGTCTTCTGTAAGGAGGAGGTACTTCCCCAGTTGGGCTTCTCCAGACTCAAGCGTGATGGTACTTCGCTGTGCCCTACCTCTCATTGTTGGACGTAGTTTAAGGACATACCCGGGTCTAAAATGTGTCCACTCGGCAGCGCCAAATGACCACTCTCTGGTGGTAGGCTTTATAGCCACGACTTGTCACCAGCCTCCTGTCTAAAGAATGTCGCCAAATGATCTTCGGATCGTGCTCCGGTATGAAGGCAGTAGCAGCCATTTTTACTGCACCAGCGTGCTACACCTATTTACTATGTACCTACTTCCTTTTTTTGCACAATTACTCATGGAGGATTATAACGAGCCTAAACACAAAGTGTTTATCTTGTGTATTTTAGAAGCTATGACTACCTTCTGGCTCCAGCATCAGATCAGATCAGTGGTACCATAATATTGCATTGTCACCGAACTTACATAAGTATGCTGAATTTCAGCTCAATCGATTAAAAAGGTCTGCTTCAAAATTGAGTTGTAAGATTTCATCCGAACATACTTTTTTTTTTTTTTTTCATGACATAGGCGGCAAACGAGCAGATGGATTGCCTGGTGTTAAGCAATTACCGTCGCCCATGGGCACTCGCAACACCAGGGGAGTCACAAGCGCGTTGCCGGCCTTTAAGGGGGGTTGGAGCTCTCACCATCAGGAACACAACACTACATACCTGAAAGGTGGCAATGCTATTATGGCTGTGGTCTTCTGTAAGGAGGAGGTACTTCCCCAGTTGGGCTGCCCCAGATTCAAGCGTGATGGTCAACGCTGTGCCCTACCTTTCATTGTTGGACGTAGTTTAAGGACATACCCGGGTCCAAAATAAATAAATACTTAAATTGCAAGTTAAATAAAAGCTTGTAATATTATATCGCGAGTGTACTGTGTTCTGTTCCGAAAAATATGAACTGACTGTACCGGTGTGTTTACCGGATTCCTGAACAGAGGGGCCATGTGGCGCGTGTCCGCTGTTGTTACCATCAAGCTAATTTTTCCAGGACAGTCCTACTCTATTTAAGGAAACTCCACTACTAAACATGCTGCTTATATACATTGTATTTTTTTTGTAAATGATGTCTAGCGTTAATTTTTTTTTGTGAGGATCAAATAATTGCATCGGACCAATTAAGTAAGTAATTAAAAAGGTCAAACATAAGAGTTAAAGTTTGTCATTCCGGCATAACGATCAAAACGCCTCCATGAATCCTGTCACGTCGTGTATATTGAATTCCAAATTCGATTTACTATTCGTGAATTCGATTTACAATTTTACACACAAAACTGACATATCAAAACCAAATGTCATATCATATTTCCTGTGTTTTTACTCTGTTCACTCTTAGTGCTTGAAAATGGAGACCCAGTCTCTCCGCAACGCGCCCCACCGCCACCGCGTGTAACCAAATATGTATGAAACCGTTGTATTTAATGAAATCTTAAAGTTCATGAAAGTTGAAATAGAAATGTTTTTCCGACTCTTAAGACGCAGTTTGCTGATTTAATAAGTACGGTAACCAATTTGATTTCTAGGCCACTTCGAACCTTGTCACAGTGACGTTAATCAGGTATCTTTTGCATCATTCATATAGATTTTCACTGTGACAAGGAACGAAGTGGCCAATAAATCAAATTGGTTAACTGTACCTTGAAAGAGAAGACTTCAGTCAAGCATGGTCACCCTACTCAGCACAAAAATAACCTCTTAATTTGTTTTATAGCACTACGGGACCAAATCCAGATACTAAAACTGCATCTTTGAAGTTTCCAATCGGTATCTGGAAAGCAAATTATTGAATTTATTACTACATACAAAACCACAATTACATATAGGTATATGAGCTTCCTGCGGAGGTTATCCCAAAGGACTACAGTATGGGGTTCTTAAAAAAGGGTGTAAAGAGGTTTTTACGGGGTCGGCAACGCGTGAATGATGCCTCGGTATCGTAAACGTCCACAGGCTGCGGTGACCGCCTACCATCAAGCGGGCCGCATGCTTGTTTGCCACCTTTGTGGTATTAAAAAAAACAACCTTAAAAACAAATACTTTGCTACCAAATAAAATTAAATAAATATTTCGGGATAATCTTACACAAATCGACCTAGTCCTACGGTAAGATCAGTAAGGCTTGTGTTGTAGGTACTAGACGACGATATATATAATAGATAGATACATATAAATACTTGGATACATAGAAAACACCCATGACTCAGGAACAAACATATGTGCTCATCACACAAATAAATGCCCTGACTGGGAATCGAACCCAGGACCAACGGCTTCATAGGCAGGGTCACTACCCATTAGGCCAGACCGGTCGTCAAACGAACTCAACTAATTACTACATTCAACTCAGAAAAAATAAATTTACCGAATACATTGTTTCCAACCTTATTTTGAATGTCATATCTGACATATAAGTAGCTCAACCCACTAGATACCTAAAATATTAGTTAAATCTTCTAATCTACCTTTTACATACCTGTAAAGGCCGTCGCACGACCGGCTCATGCCCGAACCGAGTAGCTCGGGCGGCTCGGTGGTCACGTGATTCTTTCCATACAAAATGTCTCGACGATGGCACAGTGTAATAAAGAGTACTAACGTACAGTAAGGCCACTCCCTGCCCCCCGTTGTAAGTGCCGCCCACCCGCTCTCGGTTACCTCACAGTTACCGGCTGGCAAGGACGCGACGCGACGACGTTGTGCGCAGATTATTCAAAATATTTATAAATCCTTTTGTAATGGGCGTGTGTTGTGCTGTGTATGGTTGTTTAAGCTCTATAAACGACCAAATAGATTCCCATTGGATGAATCAAGGCAAATACCTACATACCCAGTTTTTTTCGCCGCTCTTGTCCCCTCCTCTGAGGAAGGGAGATTAACCCTTTGAACGCCAAGCACCACTAGTGGTCGCGTGATGTCGTGCCTGCCACCTTAACTTGTATCATTTTGGGCGGTAGTTACCATAGTCGCCACGCTTGGCATACGACCGCGGTAGCTGTATATGTGATTCCACAGACGTTGCTGCCTCAGTCCGTTTTTTCCCTTTGTCGCCTCTTACGACCCCCGCGAGAGGATATGGAGTTCCCTACATTGATGACTTTATCCACCAGACAGAACCGACCGACATATGTGTACGCAGATGGTTAGCTATTGTCAGAAAATAGGTATTTATTTAGTCTTACTCATGAAAAATGTTGAGCATTCGTTTTGAACTATTATTTCTCTTTTATAAAAGAAATGGTTACAGGCTAAGTAACTTTTTTATTAACTACAAACCTGCTTTAATAAATAATGATAACAATTAATAATGAATTAATTATCCTGATAAAAATGTTACATAAAGATTGGCGTTGTTTACAACTTTCAAAAGAAGTTGTAGATAATGAAAATTGTAAAGACACACTTGTATTGACTTTAAGGAATTATTCAATGTTGTTTTAGATTATAAACTTTTCTTATTATTTCATTTGAATATACATTGTCTTTGTTGTTGGTTGCATTGTTAAGTATCGTATAAAAACTTGGAAGGACTGATGAAAAGGTCAACTCGAGTGAAGGCTGCAAGATGAAGACTTGCCTCGGTTTCCTGGCTGCGCTGGTAAGTTCCTGAAGAAAGTCACTTTCGAACGATTGTCGCAGTCACTTTTGTTTCAAACTCAAACGTTTATTCAGTAAGTAGGCCACAAGGGCACTTTTACACGTCGAGTATACAAAAGTAAAAGAGAAAAATAAAAACTACACCGGTTCTAACCCTACACCTCTGACCCGAGAAGTATTTTGACTTTTCTGACCGGTGAGAAACTCGGCGGGACTTATTTTTTCAAAACAGTATTTTTTATACAAGACTGACTAGCGTTTGAACAGTCACACCTGATGGTAAGTGTCGACGAGATCGAAGGTGTAACACGCTGGTTCAGTAACAGCCTATCATGAAATGTCTTGAAAATATCTAAATCATATATTTCCGGGAACACAGACGAAGGGAGCGAATTCCATTCCTTAGCAGTCCGCATTAGGAAGGTAGAAGCGAATTGCTTCGTGCGAATTAATGGAATATTCACAACGTAAGGCGACTGCTCCCCTAGCCTAGACGTCCGGTGGTGGAACGGAGATGGCGGAATTAAATCGTACAATTCCTGTGCACAATTTCCAAAATGTATCATGTAAAACACAGACAAATTAGCAACCCTGCGATGGTACTCAAGGCTCTGTAATCTTATACCGTCACCCACTCAGAATCACCAATGAGTCTGCGAGCCCGGTGCTCTATTGAACCCAAAGCGGCCAGCTGATACTTAGCAGACTTCCCTAAAGGACTTGGTCTCTCCACTAGTAGTTTGGGCCTCAGAAATAATATATTATATCTCTCAGTCACTGTGCTCTCGTTGCATACCCTAAGATACCGTTATCAAATCGTTTATATGCAGCAGAAAGAGGGTGGCAGAGAGAACCCCGAGTACAACCCGGCATCAATGCCATGCGATCTGATATGATACTAAGACCCTAATAGATTGCTGCCTCAGGAAATCAGAAATCAAAGAGATTCCGTACGGAAAGAGCTTTGTTGTATGCCTCTTTAACCTTTTGAACGCTTTTCCTCTCGCGTCAAAATGTGACATGTACGCCAACGTGTCGACTTGTGACCAACAAATATCAAACCTTATCTGTCAGCTGGACAATTGCTTTAACAGAGTGCGCCATAGCCATTTTAGTGGTCGGTGGCGTGGCAGGCACGACATCACGCGACCACTTTAGTGGTGCTTGGCGTTCAAAAGGTTTTTTTTTTCTGATATTAGTATTTGTTCTTATAGCGGCAACAGACATTAATCATGTCTGTAAATGTTGACTAATTAGCTATCACGGTTCATGAGATACAGGCAGCTGAGTCTTAGTAATAATATCCAAGAAATATCCTTCAAAATGCTATTTACTAGTACCGATATTGATTTCTCTATTTAATATTTTTCCGGCAAATAAAATCGATTATTTTTTGAAACGTCAAACCGATCTGTCTTTGAGATTTGGCAGTGAGAAGAATGGACGACGTAATTGATATTAATGAATTTTGTTTGTATTTTTAGGTCATCATAGCTGTTGATGCATTTCCAAGTAAGTACAAGTTTATGTCCCTCTTAGTAATTATAAAAAATAAATAAATATTGCGGGACAATCTTACACAAATCGACCTAGTCCTACTGTAAGCTCAGTAGGCTTGTGTTGTAGGTACTAGACGATGATATATATAATAGATGTATACATATAAATACTTAAATACATAGAAAACACCCATCAGGAACAAATATCTGTGCTCATCACACAAATAAATGCCCCGACTGGGATTCGAACCCGGGACCATCGGCTTCATAGTCAGGGTCACTACCCACTAGGCCAGACCGGTCGTCAATAATGATAGTAATTAAATCAAAAGTGCAACATGAGCTTAAAAATGAAATGATATCACACTTGCGATTTGCGAGCGAGTTTTTTATGAGAGGTAGGGCACAGCGATGACCATCACGCTTGAATCTGGGGCAGCCCAACTACCTCCTCCTCTAGTACCTCCTCCTTACAGAAGACCACAGCCATAATAGCACTGCTACCTTTCAGGTATGTAGTGTTGTGTTCCTGATGGTGAGTAAGGTTCCCAGAGCTCCAACCCCCATTAAAGGCCGGCAACGCGGTTGTGACACCCCTGGTGTTGCGGGTGGCCATGGGCGACGGTAATTGCTTACCATCAGGCAATCCGTCTGCTCGTTTGCCGCCTATGACATAAAAAAAAAAAGGCGAGTACGCCGCGACATCGCCGCGAACGAGTTTTGTATAGAAATCGCTTGCAAATCGCTCAGGTGTGTTAACGTTCTAAGTGTGTAACTAAGTTCGCTCACTCTTAAAGCAGACATCTTTAACCGATTGAGCTAAAATTTAGTACATATTAGACCAAACTAAACCATACAAAAATACTGGTGATCCGTTTAAGAACATATTCAGTATGATTGAGAAAAATTGTAAGGAAAAAAAATTTGACGCGAATTTTTTTTTTAATTTTGTATGGTGAGTAAAGTTCCCAGAGCTCCTACCCCCCTTAAAGGCCGGCAACGCACTTATGACTCCCTTGGTGTCGTGGGTGCCCATGGGCGATAGTATTAGCTTACCATCAGGCAATCCGTTTGCCGCCTCTGTCATTAAAAAAAACGTAAATACATTTTTAACAGAAACTTATTTATGAATGTACTGACATCTTACAAGCTAAATTCTTGATCTCTAGTTCTCATCAAGTCTCTTCTATGTCATCCGACTATATACCTAGTCTTGTGCATTGAGATCATCGCTCTTGAACTCTTGATACTTCGATAAAAAAAAAAGATTTTTTTGCAGCTTCGCCTGTGTTGCCGCCACTGATTCCTCTTCCCGCACCGAAGAAAATCTACCGCAGCAGCTCTCAGAACTCTGCGCAAACGCAAAGCGGCAGCTCTGCGGAAACCCGCACCGACGTCACCCACTCCGGGCCCGGCGGCACCGTCCACACCAGCACCGACGACCGCAGCGCTGAGGCTGCCGCAGCCAGCTCCAGCGACCACTCGCAACACGATGTCATCAAGTACCACAATGGAGCCATCGGTACCAGCTCTTCCACA
This sequence comes from Grapholita molesta, assembly GCA_022674325.2. NCBI lineage: Eukaryota > Metazoa > Arthropoda > Insecta > Lepidoptera > Tortricidae > Grapholita > Grapholita molesta. Next base: position 5,543,949 of record CP053147.2, read on the forward strand.
TCCCACCAAGCACAGGCTACTGAAGCCAAATCTGCTTCCAAAGACCACCGTCTCCAAGCCACAGATTGCGAAGGAAACACAGTCTCAGAAATAGATAAGGCTTCAAGCGCTTCGAAAAAAGATAATCGCTCGAGTGGTAACACGAACCGGTATACCTACGTTGGACCCCACGGTGACTACTCTTCTGGAAGCAGCGTGCACAATTCCGCTTCAAGCAGCGATAAGCAGTCTGCTGACAAAGACTATTCCAAAACTGTGACTAATGTCCACGGAGGCTCGATAAGCGTTCATGATAAAGTAAAAAGTGCATCGAGCGATGATAAGAGCTCCAGCGCGACAAAGGCTCATAGCACTTCGGTAGGCGTCAGAGGTGACTCAATAACCAGAGACTCCAGCAACACCCAGGCTGACAGCAGCCACGGCGCATCAGTGTCATCAGATAAAGGCTACACCTCGGTTGGACCACATGGAACAAGAGTAACTGCTAATGAAAAGATCAACATCGCAGAAAGAAAAGACGCCCATCAAGACACTCATCGTGATCACGGAATTGTAGTAGACGATTCCGGCGGCTACTCAAGCTGGGGTAGTGACGGAGACCATCGTCGCACGAGCGACGGGAAATCTGCATCAGTTGATAAAGTATTAGTAGTAAAAGGTGCTAGCGGTACAATTGTGCAGAAGGAAAAGGGAAGTACCGCTTCAGATCATTCTGCTTACGATAACACTGACAGGCGATACAAGACCGTGGTCGACGGTAAGGGTAACTACGAAAGTGATATCAGTGTTGATAAACAAAAAGGTAACACCAAAGGTCAGTCCTCATCTATTGACAAAGTCTTAAAGATTAAGAATAACCATGGGTCCGCAGTTACACTGCACCAGAAGGCTGATAGTGCTTCGCGGGAGAATAACAGCGAGAAATCGCACACGCAAATAAAAACTGAAAGTAAAGCAGATGGAAGCGCAAAGACGTCCTACACTAACACAAAAGACTTAGCTTCCGATAAGGCAGCGTCAAAATCCCATGATATCCGATACAAATCGGTGGACATATTAGGACAAACGGTTAAGGCTGTTGATCAAGGATCGGAAGCGTCTAAAAAAAGTGTTAACTCAGGCACTTACAACAAAAGGGAAAGTCACGTAGGTCCAAATGGCGAATACGGGAGCTCAAGTTCTGTAGGCACGTATGCTAAGGCCGATGAAGCAGCATCAAAGTCTCATAACAAGAAGTATGAATCAGAAGATGTATTGGGACAGAAAGTCAAAATTATTGATCAGGGCGCAGAAGCGTCCAAAAAAAGTGGCAGCTCAGGAACCTATAAAAACAAAAACCATTATGTAACTCCTGGTGGTGGATCCGGAAGCTCCAGCTCTGTAGGCACGTACGCCAACGCCGATGAAGCAGCATCAAAGTCTCATAACAAAAAATATGAATCAGAAGATGTATTGGGACAGAAAGTCAAAATTATTGATCAGGGCGCAGAAGCGTCCAAAAAAAGTGGCAGCTCAGGAACCTATAAAAACAAAAACCATTATGTAACTCCTGGTGGTGGATCCGGAAGCTCCAGCTCTGTAGGCACGTACGCCAACGCCGATGAAGCAGCATCAAAGTCTCATAACAAAAAGTATGAATCAGAAGATGTATTGGGACAGAAAGTCAAAATTATTGATCAGGGCGCAGAAGCGTCCAAAAAAAGTGGCAGCTCTGGGACTTACGATGATCACAACACTTACGTTACTCCTGGTGGTGGATCTGGAAGTTCTAGATCTAAGGGAGCATACGCTTATGCTGATGAAGCGGCATCAAAGTCTCATAACAAAAAATATGAATCAGAAGATGTACTGGGACAGAAAGTCAAAATTATTGATCAAGGGGCAGAAGCGTCCAAAAAAACTGGCAGTTCAGGAACCTATAAAAACAAAAACCATTATGCATCTCCTGGTGGTGGATCTGGAAGCTCCAGCTCTGTAGGCACGTACGCCAACGCCGATAAAGCAGCATCAAAGTCTCATAACAAAAATTATGAATCAGAAGATGTATTGGGACAGAAAGTCAAAATTATTGATCAGGGCGCAGAAGCGTCCAAAAAAAGTGGCAGCTCTGGGACTTACGATGATCACAACACTTACATTACTCCTGGTGGTGGATCCGGAAGTTCTAGATCTAAGGGAGCATACGCTTATGCTGATGAAGCGGCATCAAAGTCTCATAACAAAAAATATGAAGCGGAAGACGCTCATGGACAAAAGGTCAAAATAACTGATCAGGGAAATACCGCTTCCCTTAAAAGCCAAGGCTCAGGAATATATAACAACCAAGGGACCAACGTAAACCATGACGGAACCAGGAACACCTATAGCTCTAAAGGAAGAAATGCCTGGATTAACCAACAGGCATCCGATTCTCGAAACAAACGATACCAATCGGTAGGCAGTAAGGGTCAAAAGGTCGACATAATAGATCAGGAAGACGGTGCCTCTCAAGAAACTGGCAGCTCGGGCACTCACAATAACAAAAACACCTACGTAAATGCTTATGGTCGTGGTACCTCCACTTCTATAGGGAGTGATGCGTCATTAATCAAAAAGGCATCAGATTCCAAAAACAAAGAATACCACGCGGTCGACAAAGAGGGACAAAGAGTCGATATAACAGACCGCGGAAACAGAGCATCCGAAGAAACCCGAGGCTCGAGCACCCACCATGACCAAGGTATTAACATCGGCCATGACGGGTCCATTGACGTCTACAAATACACAGGTACCGGCGCTTCGTTGACCAAGAAGGCGTCTGGCTCTGAAAACAAAGAATACCATGCGGTTGACAAAAAGGGACAAAATGTCGATATTACTAATCAAAATGCAGGCGCGTCTGAAGAGAATCGCAACTCTGGTACCTATAATAACCAAAACTCGTACTCAAACATTCATGGATCGGGCACCTCCAGTTCCAAAGGCCATTACGCTTCCGCAGACTTACAGGCTTCAGACTCCCATAACAAGAAATATGAATCGTCTGGAAAATCTGGAACTGTCAGCATTACCGACCAAGGAGCGGCCGCGTCCAGACAAAGTGGCAATTCTGGCACCTACAGTAGCCAGAGCACTTATAGCGGTATTGGTGGTTCTGGAACCTCTAGTTCTCACGGTACTAATGCGTGGGCGGATAAACAGGCTTCCAAGTCCAAAGACAAACAATACCATTCCGTTGACAATAAGGGACAAAAGGTCGACATAATAGATCAGGAAAAAGGTGCCTCTCAAGAAACTGGCAGCTCGGGCACTCACAATAACAAAAACACCTACGTAAATGCTTATGGTCATGGTACCTCCACGTCTATAGGGAGTGATGCGTCATTAACCAAAAAGGCATCAGATTCCAAAAACAAAGAATACCACGCGGTCGACAAAGAGGGACAAAGAGTCGATATAACAGACCGCGGAAACAGAGCGTCCGAAGAAACCCGAGGCTCGAGCACCCACCATGACCAAGGTATTAACATCGGCCATGACGGGTCCATTGACGCCTACAAATACACAGGTACCGACGCTTCGTTGATCAAGAAGGCGTCTGGCTCTGAAAACAAAAAATACCATGCGGTTGACAAAAAGGGACAAACAGTCGATATTACCAATCAAAATGCAGGCGCGTCTGAAGAGAACCGCAACTCGGGTACCTATAATAACCAAAACTCGTACTCAAATGTTTACGGATCGGGCACCTCCAATTCCAAAGGCCATTACGCTTCCGCAGACTTACAAGCTTCAGACTCCCATAACAAGAAATATGAATCTTCAGGAAAATCTGGAACTGTCAGCATTACCGACCAAGGAGCGGCCGCGTCCAGACAAAGTGGCAATTCTGGCACATACAGTAGCCAGAGCACTTATAGCGGTATCGGAGGTTCTGGAACCTCTAGTTCTCACGGTACTAACGCATGGGCGGATAAACAGGCTTCCAAGTCCAAAGACAAACAATACCATTCCGTTGACGATAAGGGACAAAAGGTCGACATAATAGATCAGGAAAAAGGTGCCTCTCAAGAAACTGGCAGCTCGGGCACTCACAATAACAAAAACACTTACGTAAATGCTTATGGTCATGGTAGCTCCACTTCTATAGGAAGTGATGCATCATTAATCAAAAAGGCATCAGATTCCAAAAACAAAGAATACCACGCGGTCGACAAAGAGGGACAAAGAGTCGATATAACTGACCGAGGAAACAGAGCGTCCGAAGAAACCCGAGGCTCGAGCACCCACCATGACCAAGGTATTAACATCGGCCATGACGGGTCCGTTGACGCCTACAAATACACAGGCACAGACGCTTCGTTGATCAAGAAGGCGTCTGGCTCTGAAAACAAAGAATACCATGCGGTTGACAAAAAGGGACAAACAGTCGATATTACCAATCAAAATGCAGGCGCGTCTGAAGAGAATCGCAACTCTGGTACCTATAATAACCAAAACTCGTACTCAAATGTTTACGGATCGGGCACCTCCAATTCCAAAGGCAATTACGCTTCCGCAGACTTACAGGCTTCAGACTCCCATAACAAGAAATATGAATCGTCTGGAAAATCTGGAACTGTCAGCATTACCGACCAGGGGGCGGGCGCGTCCAGACAAAGTGGCAATTCTGGCACATACAGTAGCCAGAGCACTTATAGCGGTATCGGAGGTTCTGGAACCTCTAGTTCTCACGGTACTAACGCATGGGCGGATAAACAGGCTTCCAAGTCCAAAGACAAACAATACCATTCCGTTGACGATAAGGGACAAAAGGTCGACATAATAGAACAGGAAAAAGGTGCCTCTCAAGAAACTGGCAGCTCGGGCACTCACAATAACAAAAACACCTACGTAAATGCTTATGGTCGTGGTACCTCCACTTCTATAGGGAGTGATGCGTCATTAATCAAAAAGGCATCAGATTCCAAAAACAAAGAATACCACGCGGTTGACAAAGAGGGACAAAGAGTCGATATAACAGACCGAGGAAACAGAGCGTCCGAAGAAACCCGAGGCTCGAGCACCCACCATGACCAAGGTATTAACATCGGCCATGACGGGTTCATTGACGCCTACAAATACACAGGTACCGACGCTTCGTTGATCAAGAAGGCGTCTGGCTCTGAAAACAAAGAATACCATGCAGTTGACAAAAAGGGACAAAATGTCGATATTATCAATCAAAATGCAGGCGCGTCTGAAGAGAATCGCAACTCTGGTACCTATAATAACCAAAACTCGTACTCAAATATTCATGGATCGGGCACCTCCAGTTCCAAAGGCAATTACGCTTCTGCAGACTTACAGGCTTCAGACTCCCATAACAAGAAATATGAATCGTCTGGAAAATCTGGAACTGTCAGCATTACCGACCAAGGAGCGGCCGCGTCCAGACAAAGTGGCAATTCTGGTACCTACAGAAGCCAGAGCACTTATAGCGGTATCGGTGGTTCTGGAACCTCTAGTTCTCACGGTACTAACGCATGGGCGGATAAACAGGCTTCCAAGTCCAAAGACAAACAATACCATTCGGTAGGCAGTAAGGGCCAAAAGGTCGATATAATAGATCAGGAAGACGGTGCCTCTCAAGAAACTGGCAGCTCGGGCACTCACAATAACAAAAACACCTACGTAAATGCTTATGGTCATGGTAGCTCCACTTCCATAGGAAGTGATGCGTCATTAATCAAAAAGGCATCAGATTCCAAAAACAAAGAATACCACGCGGTCGACAAAGAGGGACAAAGAGTCGATATAACAGACCGCGGGAACAGAGCGTCCGAAGAAACCCGAGGCTCGAGCACCCACCACGACCAAGGTATTAACATCGGCCATGACGGGTCCGTTGACGCCTACAAATACACAGGCACAGACGCTTCGTTGATCAAGAAGGCGTCTGGCTCTGAAAACAAAGAATACCATGCGGTTGACAAAAAGGGACAAACAGTCGATATTACCAATCAAAATGCAGGCGCGTCTGAAGAGAATCGCAACTCTGGTACCTATAATAACCAAAACTCGTACACAAATGTTTACGGATCGGGCACCTCCAATTCCAAAGGCAATTACGCTTCCGCAGACTTACAGGCTTCAGACTCCCATAACAAGAAATATGAATCATCTGGAAAATCTGGAACTGTCAGCATTACCGACCAGGGGGCGGGCGCGTCCAGACAAAGTGGCAATTCTGGCACATACAGTAGCCAGAGCACTTATAGCGGTATCGGTGGTTCTGGAACCTCTAGTTCTCACGGTACTAACGCATGGGTGGATAAACAGGCTTCCAAGTCCAAAGACAAACAATACCATTCCGTTGACGATAAGGGACAAAAGGTCGACATAATAGATCAGGAAAAAGGTGCCTCTCAAGAAACTGGCAGCTCGGGCACTCACAATAACAAAAACACCTACGTAAATGCTTATGGTCATGGTAGCTCCACTTCTATAGGAAGTGATGCATCATTAATCAAAAAGGCATCAGATTCCAAAAACAAAGAATACCACGCGGTCGACAAAGAGGGACAAAGAGTCGATATAACCGACCGAGGAAACAGAGCGTCCGAAGAAACCCGAGGCTCGAGCACCCACCATGACCAAGGTATTAACATCGGCCATGACGGGTCCGTTGACGCCTACAAATACACAGGCACAGACGCTTCGTTGATCAAGAAGGCGTCTGGCTCTGAAAACAAAGAATACCATGCGGTTGACAAAAAGGGACAAACAGTCGATATTACCAATCAAAATGCAGGCGCGTCTGAAGAGAATCGCAACTCTGGTACCTATAATAACCAAAACTCGTACTCAAATGTTTACGGATCGGGCACCTCCAATTCCAAAGGCAATTACGCTTCCGCAGACTTACAGGCTTCAGACTCCCATAACAAGAAATATGAATCGTCTGGAAAATCTGGAACTGTCAGCATTACCGACCAGGGGGCGGGCGCGTCCAGACAAAGTGGCAATTCTGGCACATACAGTAGCCAGAGCACTTATAGCGGTATTGGTGGTTCCGGAACCACTAGTTCCCACGGTACTAACGCATGGGCGGATAAACAGGCTTCCAAGTCCAAAGACAAACAATACCATTCGGTAGGCAGTAAGGGCCAAAAGGTCGACATAATAGATCAGGAAAAAGGTGCCTCTCAAGAAACTGGCAGCTCGGGCACTCACAATAACAAAAACACCTACGTTAATGCTCATGGTTATGGTAGCTCCACTTCTATAGGAAGTGATGCGTCATTAATCAAAAAGGCATCAGATTCCAAAAACAAAGAATACCACGCGGTCGACAAAGAGGGACAAAGAGTCGATATAACTGACCGAGGAAACAGAGCGTCCGAAGAAACCCGAGGCTCGAGCACCCACCATGACCAAGGTATTAACATCGGCCATGACGGGTCCGTTGACGTCTACAAATATACAGGTACAGACGCTTCGTTGATCAAGAAGGCGTCTGGCTCTGAAAACAAAGAATACCATGCGGTTGACAAAAAGGGACAAACAGTCGATATTACCAATCAAAATGCAGGCGCGTCTGAAGAGAATCGTAACTCTGGTACCTATAATAACCAAAACTCGTACTCAAATGTTTATGGATCGGGCACCTCCAGTTCCAAAGGCAATTACGCTTCCGCAGACTTACAGGCTTCAGACTCCCATAACAAGAAATATGAATCGTCTGGAAAATCTGGAACTGTCAGCATTACCGACCAAGGAGCGGCCGCGTCCAGACAAAGTGGCAATTCTGGTACCTACAGTAGCAAAAGCACCAATACTGGTGTCGCTGGTTCCAGTGTTTCTAGTAATCAAGGCACATATGCTTCGGCGGATAAACAAGCTTCAGATTCCCATAACCGTGAATACAAATCCCAAGGAGAAACAGGATCTGTTAGAATCACTGATACTGGAGCAGCTGCTTCCAGACAAACTGGCAACTCTGGTTCTTACAGTAACCAACAGACAACCAAGAACAATGATGGCGGTACGAGCAGCTCAATCAACAGCGGTAATTATGCTTCAGCGACCAACGCGGCGTCAAACAGCCGCGACAAATCCTACGAATCTATAGGAAAAGACGGAAAATATACTTACATTCGTGACACTGGCAATGCTGCTTCTGAAAGCAGCGGTACTTCTAGCAACAACAGAAACCAAGGGGCTGTAAAGAATGCTGATGGTACCTCTGAAACTTGGAATATTAAAGATAATGCTGCGACTGCACATACAGCTGCTTCAGATAACACGAAGGCAGTGCTAGTGGAGCGGAATCCGAACGGATCCTCAAGAGTCAGGACTGCGGAAACCGCAAACGCCAGCGTCGCTGACGGCAGTTCTTCGGACAACCAATCCACCAGAACTACTACTGGTAACGATGGATCCCAAACTACAGTGAACTCTAAGTCTTCGAAAGCTCAGCAGTCTTCTGCGTCATCCAGCTCATCTAATACTGAAGAAGTTATTAACTGCTAAGAGTCTTAGGTTATTTCAACTAATGATAAACTACTGTTATTTTTCATCACAATAATTCCATTGACAACATTGTTGGACATGCTATTAAGTTTTTTTGTGAACCGATTACATCAAATACTAGTTCTTATAAAAAGTACTTGGGAAACCTAATATTTGGACCCACAGTTAAAGTTTTGAGAACGACTTACATTTCTGAACCTTCGTAAAAATATTTTCCAAAGTATTTTATCAGATGCTTAATACCTCTTTTCGAAAGTACAAAATAAAAATTGATCTCAACAAAATTGACTTTATATTTAATGGCGTACCCAAAAAGTGTTTGGAACTTTGCCTTTTTTATCAATAAGTCGAGCTGCTGACAGACAGACGGACAGACAGGCTAATAACGAACTATGAAACTAAATAGTTGACTACGAAACGGAAATCTATAAAGTGGTTAACAAGAAATGAAAATAATGTTTAATTTATTCATATTGATTTAAAAGTATATGGTATGTAGGTAAGATGTTGTTATCAATATTTGGCAATAAAATTTTGTTCTGAGTTTTCGTTGTTTCTCATTAATTACCCCTTGTCGTAATAAAAAAAATCTCTGAAAAGCGCTTTGAATTTAGTAAAAATATTAAGGGAATTAGGTATGGGAACCTTTCGCCGGTGTTCTGCCTTTTCACCGATTTCTCTGGTCGAATTTCATTTGCCAACCAACATTTCGCCCAATGTTCACTTTGACAACTAACGATTACCAAATTTTTATAAGTATGACAACTTTTTAATTGGCAGAATTATTGTTTAGCGGATTATATACCGCCTTTAAACTTTAGGCAGACTCATCATTTGTCAAATCTTTCACTTGGTCGAACCAAATAACGCATAGTTAATGCAACAGTTCCCTTTTCATACATTAGGCAAGTTACAAATAAGAAAAGATACATAGATGGGTATCTATGTATCTTATAGCTTATAAAAATATGCTATAAGCATTAACATGTTCTTTAGTTTTTTAGTTATATTTATTTTCATGATGTATTATCTCTTGCCTGAAACAAATGAGCAATTAGTTTAGTAACAGGCGTCACACATCCACAGAGACCAGTTAGGTACGACGACAAGCGAAGCGAGGAGGAGTGTTAGGTAGAACTGTGACCCAACAGCGACCCAGAACCGACTTTTTTTAATACTATACCCACAAAATGCTTCTACTAGTAAAGTTGAAAACAATAAACAACCAAACTGACATTATGCCAAGTGCCAATTAAAACAATCTACAACATGAAAATAGGCGTTTTGAAAAATTACATTATAAAACACAGACCAAATGTTGAGATAAGTTGGCAAATGAAAGAAACAAATTTGATAAGTTGGGAAATGAACGTTCGGCGAAATAAAATTACGCTAAACGTGAGTTGGAAGTGGTAATCGGCCATACAATTTTCGGCGATAAGTAAGAGAACCGTTTTCGCCGCTGGGAAAATTTTCTGCATGGTCAGTTATATACCTACAGAGATCGAACAAATTTGCGACATTGTTCGCAAGAATCTGGACATGACTTTAAAATTAATAATATAAGTAATCATTTAATTAATTTCTTACTTGACATATAATTTGATTCCTGGTCAATACATACAAAAGTTTGTTAAAGTGTAGATTTTTTAACAGTATGTTGTCCAAATTCCACTTTTTTACACATCAAAAATATACTTAAGCTCTGAAATCTCCGCTCACAATCCACTGATGGTAATGGGGCAAACTTATGTAGTTTAATAGGAGGTTATCTACCTATAAAACTAAAAAATGTCTTCGTCTGAAATAAAAATCATATCAGGATATTTATAATCGTGTCAGTTTAACATCGTAATTTATTTTTCTTCTGACGAAAATGCTAACGACGTTAAATAACATTTTCATAATAAATATAAGAAAGTAAAATTTTATTTCAAAAATAATTAATTGAATAACATTTTGATTAATTTGGAGTCATGTCCACATTATTGCGAGCAATGTCGCAAATTTGTCCGATCTTAATTATAAATCCCTGTGTTATCATATAGGCTGTTTTTACCTAACTACCCAAAAAAGGAGGGCAATGTTTTGAAGGCGGCATAAAGTTCAGGGGGGCACTTATCGAAAACGATCACTTGAAATAAAAAAAAAATTAAAACGATAATAATCGCACGAATCGACGAGAATAATCGATAAAATGATACGAGTCGATTAATCGACCTTAATAGATTGCCCTCCGAAAGGGATAGATAGCATCGTCGCCTTTTTATCTATCTATTCTTCCAGTCGATATTGGCGGTACCCCTGTCAAAACCTTTCATCATCATCATCTCAGCCATAAGACGTCCACTGCTGAACATAGGCCTTGGACCTACACATGTACCGGTTGGAAGCGACCAGCATCCAGCGTCTTCCAGCGGCCTTAATAAGGTCGTTTGTCCATCTTGTGGGTGGACGTCCTACGCTGCGCTTGATTGATGATTGATGACTCCATCTGCCGTCTTCTCTGCGTGCAATGTGGCCTGCCCATTGCCACTTCAGCTTGCTAATCCGGTGGGCTATGTCGGTGACTTTAGTTCGCCTACGGAACTCCTCATTTCTGAGTCGATCACGTAGAGAAACTTCGAGCATAGCTCTATCCATAGCTCGAGCATAGAAAACTTTTATTCAAGGCAATTTAGAAAAAAAAAAAACTGAAAATTATTTGACAAAACTGCTTCGAAATATTTGTTTATAGTTTTTTTGACAACTGACCGACTTGCTTTTGTAATTATATTTTTCTATTTTTACATTCTTCTTCTTCTTTAAAAAAATATGGCTTCCATCAATAATACAATCGATGATTTCGCCAATGTCAAGTAAAATAACAAATAAGTAGAATAACATATAAGTAAGTTTGCCCTTAGATGACGCTGTTCCCATGACCCATGACGTTGTTCGGTAGTAGGCCTTGCGTTTTGTAAAGTGGTAGCTGGACTTTACAGTAAGCTAAGAGGCGGCCGTGACCCCGGGACTGCCGGGTGATGACCAAAATAATGGTGAAACGCGTTTTTAAATCTTTTCTTCATTAGCTACACAATTCTGCGTTAGATCACTGCATAATACGCTATCAATATTACACACTAAACTACGTTTAAACAAAAAACAAAAAATATATTTTCAAGATACTTCGCCATTTTTCGTTCAACCGTCAATCTCTATTTTTATATTATAATATAAGAGGTCTAACGGAGCCGAAATAGTCTTAGAGACAGGCTCCTAAACAAAATAGATAATAAAATAACGTCGATCACGCTATCCGTCACTTTGCGACTTTGCTTTCCGAGCATGGAATAGCATTTGTAGTGTTTGTAAGGTTCGGATGAAAAGGAGAATAATTGAAGTATGTTCTCGAATTAATTTAATTACATACCCTTCTCTTATTAACAAGTAAGCTAATACTCAGCTATTTTTTACTCTCATTCGCCACTAGTTACACCTCCATTTGTGCTGTCACAAGCAACTCACAAGTATTGATAACACTGACATTCTAGGAGGAATAATGACTGGTGAACGCATCCGCGTGCGCCAGTAAGGGAAAAAACTATTCTGGCTTTTATAGCCCAAAATGTAAAAATTCAGTATGATTTTGCTATTCAGGACATTCTTTATAACAAAAATATTAACTTATTTTGTATCAATTACCGCAACTTTGGTTGGAAACCCAAGAAAACTCCAATTGTATTTGTTTGTTCCTCTCTAACTTTGACAGTTCTGAAGGGTCCAGTTTGGAGGGGAACAAAAATGTGTGAACTATGATAAGGACGGACGAAAATAGTACCGTCTCTGCCATACCTATGGAAAATTACATAAGACCATCCCTTTTGATCGTGGTATTATTATTAGCAAGCTCCGTCTAGGTTAATGGTATGTCTATAATCATATAATGTTACATTCGACATTTAAATATTCTTAAACGCAACCACATTTTTCGTAACCGAGAACCGGCTTATTTTCTATTTATCTTGTCTATGGCACTTTCGGCGTGTGTTGTGTTCGAAATTTGTAAACTTTGGCGAAACTATTTCAGTGTTTTGTAGTTTATTATCGGTCGACGTTATTATGCAAATACTTATTATGAGTTATTCTGATGAACAATGTTCTCCCGAAGAAATCAAGGCTATGGCGCTCAAAGTGACTGATAATTTGTTTAGTCTTAGTTATGTGTAGCTGCATTTATTGATATAAATATTCCCATTCATTATACGAAGTAGGTAAGTAACCCACTTTATTGTTCTCGAATAGGTATTTATTTGGCTATCGTAGAAAAAGTATAGTATAATCGTAACATTACATAATGTTACCGTTATTTAATATACTGTTCTTTTTCAATATATTACTAACCTCCTTTTGGCACTGGTCCCACCGCAAGCTAGTAAGCTATGAGCTATCAGCTATTTCAAAGGACAAAATATAATCGCTCCCGTGTAAATAAAAGAGAGAGTTATATATTTATGGCTCATATACTGATAGTACTGCTAGCCTAATATGGTCGGGTGTTTATCACTTGTCACAATATCTGTCACGTTCTAACAAGTATGTGAGTGCGAAAGTGGCAGATAGCGCGATAGACGATAAAATGTCAACCATGGTAGAAATTCTGTAAAAAGGAAATTTCAAATATAGAACGCCTGTACACACAACACCACTACACACGCGGTTCCATGTGCTCGATAATTTACCGATACTTCTTGGAGAGTGATAGATAGATGACAAATGATCAAACACCAGATTGACGGGAGCAAAAGTGCACCAGTGCTACTGCTAGTGATTAATTAAAAATCGATTAAATTTATCGACATCGTAAACAATAATTTAATCCTTCATTATCAAAATGGTTAATGGCTAAGTTTGAATACATTTAATTGAGTGCAAACCTCTTTCATTTATACAACAAGCAGGGATTGTAAAACCGGTTTTATTAAATACCTGTATAAATTTGACAGACTATTACCGCTAATAAAAGAATACCTGTATTCTAATTAGAGGTATTGTTGTCATTTCGCTTTTATACATACCTCTATGGCTAGACTATTTACGATATAAAATACCTGTATTAAATACCGGTATTCATTGCAATTGAAAGATAAGATGTCAATTAAACATTACTACTAAATGGTTACTATAGAGATTATTTTCTTTCGGGAAGACTCGGATCTTTATCGGAATACGATGACCTCCGAACTGCCAAGAATGATCGTATTAAATAAGTGACATTTTCATATCAATTAATATGGAACTTTATTGTTTAGTATTATACGTCAAACTGAAAATCGTCAAATTATATTTGACATTAAACAATAAAGTTCCATATTAATGGATATGAAAATGTCATGCATATAATGATATAATACAATCATTTTTTGATAGTACGGATGCCGTCTTATTTTGATCGAGGTACGAGTTTTTCTGAAGGAAAATAAATTCTCACTATATCTGTAATCTATCTATCTAGTTATATACAGGCAGCGGAACTTTGGTGCCGATGACAGACGCATGACGTAGCGGCTGTACACAGGGTGTTTTTATCTAGATGATAGATAATCATTAATCACTAACAACTTATTGGCCTCTTTAGTTCACGGATGTTTTATTGACACTTGAGACGGCCAGTACTTATAAAAATATAATCACTTAACTGTCTTTGTCATTGTCATCAGAAAATTATCGAAAACAATATTGTACATCGTTATATGATTTTTTGTTCGTGAATTTTAGAAATGTGAATTGATAAGGTACAACATTTATAACATAACTCATTATCAATATCGCTTGACCGCAGTCGCCATGGAGTCGATGCAGCCGTTTTTGCAGACATTTCCTTTCTTAGTTGTTAAAGATACAAAAATGTCTTGCTCTTGCTTTCAGCAAAATATAACAGCTAAACCTAGTAACATAGAAAAACATACATCGAATCACGCAAGTCGAAACTTTCCTTAGTTTATTTGAGTCAGGTTGAATATCAAGTTTGACATTGCTATTAACTCGGCGAGCTAGTGACAACTGTTGCATCTGTCAAAGCGTGATAAAAGTTAATAGTTATGTTGTGTATAATTTATAAGAACATCCTATATCCCTATTATTTTGCGTCATAATGATGTCATCGGCACCAAAGTTCCGCTGCCTGGTTATATATATAAAAATGAACCCCTATTTCTCTTGGTCACGCTATAACTTGAGAACGGCTTCACCGATTTGGCTAATTTTGGTCTTGAAATATTTGTAGTAGCTCAGGGAAGGTTTAAACGGTAAAAAAGTATGAAAAAAAATTAAGTAATATACTAAAAATCGAAGATATCTCTCCAATACAAACTTTATTAACTCGAAAAAACAGTAAGCGCCGCAGGATTGCATACATCTTACGCGTTTTTGGTAAAATGGTCTTTGCTTTCGCTCGAGAAAGACGGAAGCGCCGCAGGATTTCATACATCTTGCGCTTTTTTTGCGAGCAAAATAGGTACTTTATATTATTCCAGCACTAAAGTCGTTAAGGCTATAGTTTCTTACAAATTGGTAATCAATTATCCCTTATTCCCTAAGATATGGCTGTCAAAATCTCTATTGAATGACAAGACATACTTCATCACTTTAGGCCCGGTACCACGAACATCGAAGTTCGTATATTTAGAGCATCTCTCTTTTACTCCAATTAAGGCTTAAGACAGAGACAATCGTCCGAAATTTACGAATATCGTTGTTCGCGGTAGCGCCGCCATTTCATGTATAATTTTATGTCGGAACTATGAGTGTCGGAACAGAGTTGTCAACTTGTCACTACACTTGAGAAGTATTTGTACCTATAGGTACTTACTTGATTTATTACTTTTATGTTATATAAATTATATTAAACGTTGGGTCTTTAAACATCTCTGATTCCCACGAAAGTATATATACCTAAAAATGCTACAGCCGTATTTCTTTGAAAATGTTTTGGTTAGTTCCTTATTTCGTTTCTGGGCAACCAATAAATAAGGTTTTTTATTTTATTTTACCCATTACCAGGTAAGGACTTCGGGAAATAAAGATGTTAATTCTGCTTCCTTGCTATTGAGCCCGAGAGATTTGGTGTTTATGTTATATAGTTGCATTGCATTTTATTTTTCAGTAAAACGTGAGAAATCGAATGGTACCAGGTTATACATATACAATCTGAATTTTATACTTTTTAAATTATGACCTCTGAATCACAACATATATTTTGAATTATTTTTACGCGTTTGCCTTGATTATGTTTGTATTATTTTTATATTAAGCAGAAAAGTCTGCTAGCATATCAAAGATATTTAAATATTATGTTTGTCATTATTTGTCGTAATTTGTTTTAAATTAAATATGTGTCAACACCCCTATTCAGCCAAGGAATATACATACATAGTATTTTTTATTACTATTACTAGGTACTACAAATATTTTTTTCAATTATGTTTTGAATAGGATAAATCTATATTTGTTTTAATTAGGCTTAGGTTCGCCACCCCTATGGGTCCCGCTGACAATGTGCACGGCTGGCTGAAGTGTCAACTAAATACTGTATAAGTGAATTAGTTTGTCATACGACTCGAGTATATTGACACTGACGGCTATTACCGGTAATAGTTTTTAGGGATAAAGTGCTAAATAGAGGTATTGCTGTCAATTGGCAAAACCGC
The DNA here is from genome assembly GCA_022674325.2 of Grapholita molesta. Lineage (NCBI taxonomy): Eukaryota > Metazoa > Arthropoda > Insecta > Lepidoptera > Tortricidae > Grapholita > Grapholita molesta. The sequence goes on from CP053147.2 coordinate 5,560,130, forward strand.
TAATATATTTGAATATCGGTTTTGATTATACCGCTAATCTGAGCTTTATCGATATAAATAGCGAAATGCAACTATAACCGGTTATACCTAATTTTTAAGCGGTATTAAGAATACCGGTAACGATCCCTGGTTCGCGGTAGCGCCGCCATTTCATGTATAATTTTATGTCAGAACTATGAGTGTCGGAACAGGGTTGTCAACTTGTCACTACACTTGAGAAGTATTTGTACCTATAGGTACTTACTTGATTTATTACTTTTATGTTATATAAATTATATTAAACGTTGGGTCTTTAAACATCTCTGATTCCCACGAAAGTATATATACCTAAAAATGCTACAGCCGTATTTCTTTGAAAATGTTTTGGTTAGTTCCTTATTTCGTTTCTGGGCAACCAATAAATAAGGTTTTTTATTTTATTTTACCCATTACCAGGTAAGGACTTCGGGAAATAAAGATGTTAATTCTGCTTCCTTGCTATTGAGCCCGAGAGATTTGGTGTTTATGTTATATAGTTGCATTGCATTTTATTTTTCAGTAAAACGTGAGAAATCGAATGGTACCAGGTTATACATATACAATCTGAATTTTATACTTTTTAAATTATGACCTCTGAATCACAACATATATTTTGAATTATTTTTACGCGTTTGCCTTGATTATGTTTGTATTATTTTTATATTAAGCAGAAAAGTCTGCTAGCATATCAAAGATATTTAAATATTATGTTTGTCATTATTTGTCGTAATTTGTTTTAAATTAAATATGTGTCAACACCCCTATTCAGCCAAGGAATATACATACATAGTATTTTTTATTACTATTACTAGGTACTACAAATATTTTTTTCAATTATGTTTTGAATAGGATAAATCTATATTTGTTTTAATTGGGCTTAGGTTCGCCACCCCTATGGGTCCCGCTGACAATGTGCACGGCTGGCTGAAGTGTCAACTAAATACTGTATAAGTGAATTAGTTTGTCATACGACTCGAGTATATTGACACTGACGGCTATTACCGGTAATAGTTTTTAGGGATAAAGTGCTAAATAGAGGTATTGCTGTCAATTGGCAAAACCGCTGATATATTTGAATATCGGTTTTGATTATACCGCTAATCTGAGCTTTATCGATATAAATAGCGAAATGCAACTATAACCGGTTATACCTAATTTTTAAGCGGTATTAAGAATACCGGTAACGATCCCTGGTTCGCGGTAGCGCCGCCATTTCATGTATAATTTTATGTCAGAACTATGAGTGTCGGAACAGGGTTGTCAACTTGTCACTACACTTGAGAAGTATTTGTACCTATAGGTACTTACTTGATTTATTACTTTTATGTTATATAAATTATATTAAACGTTGGGTCTTTAAACATCTCTGATTCCCACGAAAGTATATATACCTAAAAATGCTACAGCCGTATTTCTTTGAAAATGTTTTGGTTAGTTCCTTATTTCGTTTCTGGGCAACCAATAAATAAGGTTTTTTATTTTATTTTACCCATTACCACGTAAGGACTTCGGGAAATAAAGATGTTAATTCTGCTTCCTTGCTATTGAGTCCGAGAGATTTGGTGTTTATGTTATATAGTTGCATTGCATTTTATTTTTCAGTAAAACGTGAGAAATCGAATGGTACCAGGTTATACATATACAATCTGAATTTTATACTTTTTAAATTATGACCTCTGAATCACAACATATATTTTGAATTATTTTTACGCGTTTGCCTTGATTATGTTTGTATTATTTTTATATTAAGCAGAAAAGTCTGCTAGCATATCAAAGATATTTAAATATTATGTTTGTCATTATTTGTCGTAATTTGTTTTAAATTAAATATGTGTCAACACCCCTATTCAGCCAAGGAATATACATACATAGTATTTTTTATTACTATTACTAGGTACTACAAATATTTTTTTCAATTATGCTTTGAATAGGATAAATCTATATTTGTTTTAATTGGGCTTAGGTTCGCCACCCCTATGGGTCCCGCTGACAATGTGCACGGCTGGCTGAAGTGTCAACTAAATACTGTATAAGTGAATTAGTTTGTCATACGACTCGAGTATATTGACACTGACGGCTATTACCGGTAATAGTTTTTAGGGATAAAGTGCTAAATAGAGGTATTGCTGTCAATTGGCAAAACCGCTAATATATTTGAATATCGGTTTTGATTATACCGCTAATCTGAGCTTTATCGATATAAATAGCGAAATGCAACTATAACCGGTTATACCTAATTTTTAAGCGGTATTAAGAATACCGGTAACGATCCCTGACAACAAGTATAAGCCACAGATATCTGACATTGATGGTGTCGATAGTCACTTGTGACAAGTAATTAAATTACATTGAATAATTAAATCAATACAACAATATTATTTAGCATTCCGATTGATTACGCCTACCTTTTTGCTTTTTTAAGTCAGTTAAAAATGTATTCTAAAAATTACACAACGGTTGTACCTCATTTATATCGATATCAAGTAATACAATGAATTTAATTTGTCCTGGCACTATTAAACGTCAGTTCAGATTTGTCCCCGTCAATCCGGTGTTTGCAAATGATTAAAACACGATATTGGGCTAGTAGCTTTGTATTCAATAAAACAATTTGATTCCTTCCTAGTTGGATAGGTGGCAACACCATCTTGATTAGGGAGTATTGCCAGAGCGCACTAGCACAACTATCAACAAACACCGGATTGTCGGGGGCAAAAGTGCACCACCGCTAGTGATTAATTTAAAATCGTCTTCATAAAAAAACAATTTTATCCATCATTATCAAAATGGCTAATGGCTAAGCTGGCTTTGAATACATTTAATTGTGTTTAAACCTCTAATACTTATCACAAATATAAACAACCGATATCTGACATTAACGGTGTCGAGTCACTTATGACATGTATTGAAATTACATTGAATAATTAATTCAGTACAACAATATTATTTGTCATTCCAATGAATTACGCCTACCTTTTTGTTTTTTGAAGTCCGTAAAAATGTAAAATTACACAATGGTTGTACATCATTTTTATCGATATCAAGTAATAAAATTAATTTAATTTGTCCTCGCACTATTAAACGTCAGTTCAGATTTGCCCCCGTTTATCCGGTGTTTGACTATCAATGAGTTTAGGCCCTGTCCATAAGCACGCGCGTATTGGACGCATATGTTGCACGCATACATTGCTTCTTTACGATGCGTCGTAGTTTTATTAAGCGTGTCAAATGCAATAATTAATATTAAAACGCGTTACATAGCCGGTATGATCTTAGTTTCCGACCGCAACCATCACTGTTAACCTACACGTTCATAGGGTAACCCTGGATCCCCTTGACAACTAACGATTAGGGGAGAGGGGGGCAGCTATCACTGGAGGCAGCTTAGAACAAATGCGATCAAAGACGTATTTTTAGTGAGATTATGGTCCAAACCCATTTTTGGGGCACGCAACACTGACCCACACAACTGTCACTTTGCAGATTTGACGTTTGACAGAACATGAACGAACCGGTGACGTATTTTGATTTTGATGTCATCCGTTAGCGATTTTGCTCCCTGTGTCTAAGGATTTTCAGGCCGTATTTGAAGGAAGCGGTAAGTGAAAGTTAATTTATCCGATAGTATCTTCTATTAGCTTTAGTGACAATCAACAAACAATCAGAATTTGCTATTGTTTTGGAAGATATCGATGTTTATTTTTTTAAATAGGTGTTGGGGTAGTTGTGAAAAAAAATAGGAGGCAGTTTTTATTAGCAGTCTGTTAAAAACTACCCCGGCCATAAGAAATATTCATATCTGCCCCGATATAAACAGACATGTATGTAGGTACCTACGTAATCTACAATAATATCGTAGTTATTTTAGTAAACGCTCATAATGCATTTACCTGAATCAATAACAAATATATTAATTATTTTGTACGTATTACGTTTAGTTGTTTGGTATAATATTTATTTATTTATTAGAATTCTTTATCTACAATATTACTTGTTTGCAATGATTTATTTGTTTGCAGGTAAAAATTGTAAGAAATTACAAAAATAAAGAGAATCCGAATTAAATGAAGAGGATGTAACTAAGGCTGTACGTGAAGTACTGAATGGCACCATGAAACTTGACGGGCTGCTGGTGTGTATAATATAAGACCGAATACTTTACACTATCGAATAAATAAATATTTGATTTTAGTTTTTATGGTTTGTTATGCCGACATCGTTAATCTAGAGGTATAAGCGTTGGATGTGCCATAATAATATAGTGCTACATTACATATTAATAATTTTCTAGCCATATTTTTGTAAAGTATGATTGCAGAATATTTTCAATGGGTAGGTGATTATATTGTTTGTTTTCTCTCGTTTTATATGAAAAAATATAAATTCTAATCAGAATCATTTTATGTAATTTTAATTAACAACGTCAAAACATAACAAATACTGAATTATTATCCCCTGTTACATTGTTGGGGTAGTTTTGAACTATATTGTGTGCAAAACTGCCTCAAGGGGGCAGCTTTAGGAGGATTTCAATACTTTTCAAAGGTACCCCTCCTGAGGTACCTTTGAACACTACAAATATAATTTCTGTACAAAACTACCCCCTCTTAGTCAAAACTGTAAATTATAGCAGTTAAATGGTAATACGACCATTTCTAGTGACTAACTGTACTCACTACAGGTAAAAAAAAAACACTTATATCTCGACATTGTTGCCTTATAACCCATATTTCAAATCTGCCCCAAGTAAATTCAAAGCTACCCACGCTTGGGGTAGTATTGAACATTATTCCTCGAGTTACAAATTTCTGAACTGTACCTTTGTCTTTAGCTTTGGACATGTGCAAATGCATTAATTACATAGGTTAATAACATACGTTGTTGTGTAGAGACTTAAAACTGGTTTTTATGGGTAATAATTTGAAATACGTCAATGAGTGTAAAAAATGTACCAGGCTGCCCCTCTCTCCCCTACCAAATTTTTATATGACAACACCAACAAATTTCCGTAACATGGCGCTCCCTCAATAGATCCGGATCTATATATATATATATTTTTTTTATGATATAGGAGGCAAACGAGCAGACGGATTGCCTGATGGTAAGCAACTACCGCCGCCCATGGACACTCGCAACACCAGAGGAGTCACAAGTACGTTGCCGGCCTTTAAGATCCCTATACGCTCTTTTCTTGAAGGTTTGGATGTCATATCGGTCCGGAAATACTGCACACGACAATTTATTCCAAAACGCACAGTTGAGGACTGCCAACCATCTTTATAATATAGGACCTAATTTTTTAATAATAGACAACATCTACCCTCTTTGATAGTTATCAATATTGACAATATAAACATTGCTTTGTCTAGTTTCGTGTGAATTATTATTAGACTGCAATAATCATGCCGAAAGTTATAGGTTTTACAGAGAATAAAGTTGTAAATAGTGCATATACAGGGTGAAACATAAGTCGTAAACAGAATTGTGTATTTCTTATTGTTTAACTTTCGTTTAAACATGTGGACGTAACAACAGGCAGAAATATGTAAGTATTGTTTTTTAATTCGTTAAGTTAAAATAATGTTTTAAATTTACTGAGTCTCGTGGTCACCCTAATCTGCTACACTAACTGTCATAGACCCATAGCATATTACTAAAATAATTCATTCAACCTCTTTGTAATTGGCTGGTAAGAACTTGAAAAAATATTAAATTGACAATGACAAATTCAAAAGTCATAACATTACGCTGCAAATTGAAATTGTAAAAAAATATTAAATCGCGTTTAAAATGCCGGCGCCGTATCCTTACACTTTTATTGAGCGTTTCGATATGGTAAGATATTACAATCGAACGAACAGTACTGAGCAAACACGATTCTACAATAATCAAAAGTGGTACTTTAATCACAGCAACTAGCAAGTCTTGTCGAATAGGGTGACCATAAGGTTGGTGTTTTTGCTTTTATTAATTATCATTAATAAAGTTTAATTGTTTGCTTCCCGAGTTAATGCAATGAATTCGCCTTAAAATACTGTGATAGAAACAAAAAACTCTGTGTACGACTTATGTTTCACCCTGTAGTTATTTATTGGCAAAAAAGGTGCAGGAGAGAAATTTCTTCCATTAGAAAACAACGAAATTAGAATCTGAATTGACGGGTAAGTTTCAAACTTATGGACAAATGTCACTTTAGTCAGGTCTTCACGATTTGGTTGATGTCTTGTAATAATTTTCATTTGTATATTAGGTGTATCGCATGTACCGGTATCACAGATTGCTAGCGAAGGGCGTAAGGGCGGAATTAAACGGCCAAACCTAAAAAAAAGAAAACAAAAAGAAAATAGATTTGGATGATTTTGATTTATTTGTCATACGTCGTAAAATTAAAAATATCCAAACATCATAGGACCCCGCAGCAAACATAGGGAAAAAGTGGTTTCAGTCAAATCTTACAAAATTTTAGTATGATATAGATTAGTACACTTCAGAGAGAGTTGTACCCTTATATCACACTAAAATTTCGTAAGATTTGACTTAACCACTTTTTTCCTATGTTTGCTGCGGGGTCCTTTGCACTTACCTATTAAAGTTGTCGGAATAAAACAAAAATCATTTGCCAATTTCCATTGTGCCCTCTATTCAAATTGTTGCTATATAAAACTCAAAAAGAGCGGCCTCTTTACAATACTCCCAAAGTACTGGTTCACCTATACCATAGTTTCCCAAAGTGGTCCATACCGCCCCCCAGTGGGCGCTGAAGAGGTCCAGTGGGACTGTAGGGACCTCGGATGGAAATGGGTGGCGTTGCCCAGGGGGCGCATCCACATGTGAAAAAAAAAACACTTAAATTAGTGGTAGAAATCAATTAATAAAATATACCTAAATTTAAAGCGTATTTGTAGTACTTCTCTATCATTGAAATTCTTGAATCGCAATTTATTTTAGTTCATTCACTAAAAGTTAGAAAAAGTCTTAGCGATCCTCTGCATACGTCACTCCGATATGTAATTAAAGCTGTTAATAAAATGAGAAGTAATTCCTTGAATGACAGATTATTCAGCCACTTGTGTGAGGATCAGGCTGTTTGTTGAAAAAAATTAGTCAAACATTAACAAATTGACAAAATCGCATCAAGCACATCCTTCACACTGAAATATGTATTTTTAACAAAACTAAGTTGATTATAATATTTCTGGAAAAGGAAAAATTGTGGTAATATAAAGTGTTTAAAAATTATATTTAATTTATAACTTAATAAAAATATATCTACAATAGTTTGGATAGACTTACCTAGGTACCTATTTCTTTCTGCGTTAGGTAAGTCGTATAAGTTTAAGACGTCATTGTTATGAAGAATATAAGTTTTTTTAGAGAAGTGTCGAAATATGTACCTTATTTTAGCTATTATTTTGTGATGGTGGGCGCTGGTTCTTTTGGTGATACCTAAGTGGGCGCTAGCTCAAAAAAGTGTGGGAATACCTAACCTATACCATTACCTAACCTAACCTATACTACCTAACCTATACTATACATAAACCTATACCATTATGTCGTTTCAATCATCTAGCTGCGCATGGCTACTTTTACACTATTAAATTATTATTTTTTACGTCCTAAGTCCTGACATCTTTATCTTTCCGAAACTCGTTCGTAAAATTTCATTAAGTATTTAGACCTATGCGATAATCCAGTCTAATCAGGCGAACAGAAAAAAAAACTACAATGTTTCTAGTACCTCGTGTGATTCATTTAAATCTAGTCAAGTTTGAGGTATGTAAAATAACATGTGTTGACCTGTATGAAGTCGGTTTTTTTTTTGTTAAAAATTACGTACATAATTTAAGATACATACATAAAATAAACGGGTAGGCAGAAAAACAGAGAGTTTTATTAATCGTTCGTTTATTTCGAATAAAGCACACAAGACAAAACAAAGAAAATAAAATTTTATAATAATTATTAAAATCAATGAAGGTCCACCATAAATACGGACCGAATGTTAAATGCTGAAATTTTTCATTTAGCAATCATAATCAGAAACTATCTCCTCAGTGGAGCTGCTAGATGACGCAGAGCTGGAGCTAGAGGATGAGGAGCTGCTGCTACTGCTGGAGATGCTGCCGTCAGGTCCCACAGTGTTGGACTGCTGGTCCAAACTAGCATTCTTCGAGGTGGACTCAGAGGCATTTTGTTCGCTGGACTTCCTCACCGAGCCATCAGAGCCTAGGACTACAGATTGTTTGTTGTCGGAAGCTGCTTTGCTGCTCTCGTTCGAAGCACCTTGCTCAGATGACTCACTGATAGATCCATCTGCGCCTACTACTTTCTCTTGTGTGTTTTTAGAAGCAGCTTTGTCGCTCTCTTTCGACGCAGCTTGCTCAGATGACTGACTGAGAGATCCATCTGCGCCTACTACTTTCTGTTGTGTGTTTTTAGAAGCAGCTTTGTCGCTCTGTTTCGAAGCAGATTGCTCAGATGACTCACTGAGAGATCCATCTGCGCCTACTACTTTCTGTTGTGTGTTTTTAGAAGCGGCTTTGTCGCTCTGTTTCGAAGCAGATTGTTCGGACGCTTCAACTTTAGATCCATCGGCGCGAACTATTTTCTGTTGTGTGTTTTTAGAAGCGGCTTTGTCGCTCTGTTTCGACGCAGCTTGCTCAGATGATTCACTGAGAGATCCATCTGCGCCTACTACTTTCTGTTGTGTGTTTTTAGAAGCGGCTTTGTCGCTCTGTTTCGAAGCAGATTGTTCGGACGCTAGAACGGTAGATCCATCGGCGCGAACTATTTTCTGTTGTGTGTTTTTAGAAGCAGATTTGTCGCTCTCGTTTGAAGCACCTTGTTCAGATGACACACTGATAGATCCATCTGCGCCTACTACCTTCTTTTGTGTGTTTTTAGAAGCGGCTTTGTCGCTCTGTTTCGACGCAGCTTGCTCAGATGATTCACTGAGAGATCCATCTGCGCCTACTACTTTCTGTTGTGTGTTTTTAGAAGCGGCTCTGTCGCTCTGTTTCGAAGCAGATTGTTCGGACGCTAGAACGGTAGATCCATCGGCGCGAACTATTTTCTGTTGTGTGTTTTTAGAAGCGGCTTTGTCGCTCTGTTTCGAAGCAGATTGTTCGGACGCTTCACTGGTAGATCCATCGCGGCCAACTGTTTTCTGTTGTGTATTTTTAGAAGCAGCTTTGTCGCTCTGTTTCGAAGCAGATTGTTCGGACGCTAGAACGGTAGATCCATCGGCGCGAACTATTTTCTGTTGTGTGTTTTTAGAAGCGGCACTGTCGCTCTGTTTCGAAGCAGATTGTTCGGACGCTTCACTGGTAGATCCATCGCGGCCAACTGTTTTCTGTTGTGTGTTTTTAGAAGCGGCTCTGTCGCTCTGTTTCGAAGCAGATTGCTCAGATGACTCACTGAGAGATCCATCTGCGCCTACTACTTTCTGTTGTGTGTTTTTAGAAGCGGCTTTGTCGCTCTGTTTCGAAGCAGATTGTTCGGACGCTAGAACGGTAGATCCATCGGCGCGAACTATTTTCTGTTGTGTGTTTTTAGAAGCGGCTTTGTCGCTCTGTTTCGAAGCAGATTGTTCGGACGCTAGAACGGTAGATCCATCGGCGCGAACTATTTTCTGTTGTGTGTTTTTAGAAGCGGCTTTGTCGCTCTGTTTCGAAGCAGATTGTTCGGACGCTAGAACGGTAGATCCATCGGCGCGAACTATTTTCTGTTGTGTGTTTTTAGAAGCAGATTTGTCGCTCTCGTTTGAAGCACCTTGTTCAGATGACACACTGATAGATCCATCTGCACCTACTACCTTCTTTTGTGTGTTTTTAGAAGCGGCTTTGTCGCTCTGTTTCGAAGCAGATTGTTCGGACGCTTCACTGGTAGATCCATCGCGGCCAACTGTTTTCTGTTGTGTGTTTTTAGAAGCGGCTCTGTCGCTCTGTTTCGAAGCAGATTGTTCGGACGCTTCAACTTTAGATCCATCGGCGCGAACTATTTTCTGTTGTGTGTTTTTAGAAGCAGCTTTGTCGCTCTCGTTTGAAGCACCTTGTTCAGATGACACACTGATAGATCCATCTGCGCCTACTACCTTCTTTTGTGTGTTTTTAGAAGCGGCTTTGTCGCTCTGTGTCGAAGCAGATTGTTCGGACGCTTCATTGGTAGATCCATCGCGGCCAACTGTTTTCTGTTGTGTGTTTTTAGAAGCAGCTTTGTCGCTCTGTTTCGAAGCAGATTGTTCGGACGCTTGAACGGTAGATCCATCGGCGCGAACTATTTTCTGTTGTGTGTTTTTAGAAGCGGCTTTGTCGCTCTGTTTCGAAGCAGATTGTTCGGACGCTAGAACGGTAGATCCATCGGCGCGAACTATTTTCTGTTGTGTGTTTTTAGAAGCGGCTTTGTCGCTCTGTTTCGAAGCAGATTGTTCGGACGCTTGAACGGTAGATCCATCGGCGCGAACTATTTTCTGTTGTGTGTTTTTAGAAGCGGCTTTGTCGCTCTGTGTCGAAGCAGATTGTTCGGACGCTTCACTGGTAGATCCATCGCGGCCAACTGTTTTCTGTTGTGTGTTTTTAGAAGCAGCTTTGTCGCTCTGTTTCGAAGCAGATTGTTCGGACGCTTGAACGGTAGATCCATCGGCGCGAACTATTTTCTGTTGTGTGTTTTTAGAAGCGGCTTTGTCGCTCTGTGTCGAAGCAGATTGTTCGGACGCTTGAACGGTAGATCCATCGGCGCGAACTATTTTCTGTTGTGTGTTTTTAGAAGCGGCTTTGTCGCTCTGTGTCGAAGCAGATTGTTCGGACGCTTCACTGGTAGATCCATCGCGGCCAACTGTTTTCTGTTGTGTGTTTTTAGAAGCGGCTTTGTCGCTCTGTTTCGAAGCAGATTGTTCGGACGCTTCACTGGTAGATCCATCGCGGCCAACTGTTTTCTGTTGTGTGTTTTTAGAAGCAGCTTTGTCGCTCTGTTTCGAAGCAGATTGTTCGGACGCTTGAACGGTAGATCCATCGGCGCGAACTATTTTCTGTTGTGTGTTTTTAGAAGCGGCTTTGTCGCTCTGTTTCGAAGCAGATTGTTCGGACGCTTGAACGGTAGATCCATCGGCGCGAACTATTTTCTGTTGTGTGTTTTTAGAAGCGGCTTTGTCGCTCTGTGTCGAAGCAGATTGTTCGGACGCTTCACTGGTAGATCCATCGCGGCCAACTGTTTTCTGTTGTGTGTTTTTAGAAGCAGCTTTGTCGCTCTGTTTCGAAGCAGATTGTTCGGACGCTTGAACGGTAGATCCATCGGCGCGAACTATTTTCTGTTGTGTGTTTTTAGAAGCGGCTTTGTCGCTCTGTGTCGAAGCAGATTGTTCGGACGCTTCACTGGTAGATCCATCGCGGCCAACTGTTTTCTGTTGTGTGTTTTTAGAAGCGGCTTTGTCGCTCTGTTTCGAAGCAGATTGTTCGGACGCTTCACTGGTAGATCCATCGCGGCCAACTGTTTTCTGTTGTGTGTTTTTAGAAGCAGCTTTGTCGCTCTGTTTCGAAGCAGATTGTTCGGACGCTTGAACGGTAGATCCATCGGCGCGAACTATTTTCTGTTGTGTGTTTTTAGAAGCGGCTTTGTCGCTCTGTTTCGAAGCAGATTGTTCGGACGCTTGAACGGTAGATCCATCGGCGCGAACTATTTTCTGTTGTGTGTTTTTAGAAGCGGCTTTGTCGCTCTGTGTCGAAGCAGATTGTTCGGACGCTTCACTGGTAGATCCATCGCGGCCAACTGTTTTCTGTTGTGTGTTTTTAGAAGCAGCTTTGTCGCTCTGTTTCGAAGCAGATTGTTCGGACGCTTGAACGGTAGATCCATCGGCGCGAACTATTTTCTGTTGTGTGTTTTTAGAAGCGGCTTTGTCGCTCTGTTTCGAAGCAGATTGTTCGGACGCTTCACTGGTAGATCCATCGCGGCCAACTGTTTTCTGTTGTGTGTTTTTAGAAGCAGCTTTGTCGCTCTGTTTCGAAGCAGATTGTTCGGACGCTTGAACGGTAGATCCATCGGCGCGAACTATTTTCTGTTGTGTGTTTTTAGAAGCGGCTCTGTCGCTCTGTTTCGAAGCAGATTGTTCGGACGCTTCATCGGAAGATCCATCGGCGCGAACTGTTTTCTGTTGTGTGTTTTTAGAAGCAGCTTTGCTGCTCTCTTTCGAAGCAGATTGCTCGGATGCTTCTTGGGTGGATCCATTTTTGTTGACCGTTTTCGTATGCTTGTTACTAGAAGCAGCTTTGTTGTCCTCATTTGAAGCAGACTGTTCTGAGGCCTGCTTGATGGTTCCATTTTTGTCTACCTCTTTTGTTTGACTGTTACTAGAAGCACCTTTGTGGGAGGAGTTTGATGCGTTTTGCTCAGACCTCTCGCTTCTGGAACCGTCTTTATTTACATTCTTCTCGCTAACATTTGAGGAGTTCGCTTTGTTCTCTGATTCACTGGCGTCCTGATTGGACTTCTTGATGGTGGATCCATCGGACTTGGTGATGACAGTTTGAGTCTGGGAGGACTTCTTGTTGCTATCAGATTTGTCAACCACACTTGACGATTTAGTTTTGCGGTTGCCCTTCGAATCAACGGTGTCTTCGTTTTGGTTACTGCTGTGTCCAGATGACGTTCCCGACTCTTGGTGTGAGCTTGATGTTTTCTTTGTTGCTTTGCCAGGTTTACCTGGATGGCCTGGGTTTCCTGGTTTTCCTGGTTGTCCCGGTTGTCCCTCATCACATGGCTCGCTAGGCTTTCCTGGACCTCCTGGTTGGCCTGGTTGTCCTGGCTGTCCTGGTTGACCTGGTTGTCCTGGATGACCTGGTTGTCCTGGATGACCTGGTTGTCCTGGTTGGCCTGGTTGTCCTGGCTGTCCTGGATGACCTGGCTGTCCTGGTTGGCTTGGGTTTCCTGGTTGTCCCGGTTGTCCCGGTTGTCCCTCATCACATGGCTCGCTAGGCTTTCCTGGGCCTCCTGGTTGGCCTGGTTGTCCTGGCTGTCCTGGTTGACCTGGTTGTCCTGGTTGACTTGGCTGTCCTGGTTGGCCTGGTTGTCCTGGCTGTCCTGGATGACCTGGTTGTCCTGGTTGGCCGGGTTGGCCTGGTTGTCCTGGAAATGAGAGATATTTTACGTACCATCTTTGCAACATTTATATCTTGAAATAGACTAATTCCACTTCGAGTGACGTCTGCTTAATTGTTCGTGAAAGTTGTCTTTATGTACCCCCGTTTTCGCATCCTCACGGGAGGATCCTGTTTTTTTTTATATAATAATACACTATGTCATTTCCTGGGGCCTTCATACCACACCCCCTCAGTGAGACGAATAGTTACTTAAGCATATACACTGTGTAACATGAGGAAACCGAATAATTTTAGCAGCGTATTGCTGAGGCCAAAAGAAGAGAAAAATATCATAAAACTCTTGGTCAACTCCGACAAAAAAAAATCAAAAAAACATTTTATTTTCGATATTTAAAATCGATAGAAAAATTTGACTCGCAGCGGGACTCGAACCCACAACCACTAGATCACTAGCCCAGTGCACTACCAATTGTGCTATACGTGTACCGCTGACACTTGTCAAATTTTTCTATCTATCCCTCGTGGTATACGTCATCATGGGTGGGTGGTGGAAAAATAATTTATTTGTTCCGTTTTTCATGTTTTTGATAAAAAAAAATAGATTTTACTGAGGAAATTAAGCCTGAAAACAAACCATGGTTTCGATACTGGTAAAATCGCCCTTAAGAAAGCGAACGGTGCTGAGTTATATAATTATTTTTTTTTGTAATGGGTTGTAACTCCGAAACGAGGTTTAATTCTAAAAGTTTTACATTTTAGTCTCTATATACAGTGTGTAAATCTTATACGGGCGAATCTCTTAACGGAGGGTAGAATAGGACATAAGAAATATATTTAGATAACTTTTGCTTAGAAGTACAATTAAAATTTTATCCATATAAAAAAATTCGACCCGCAATGTAATGCAACACACTCGAGTTAAACAGTCGTTGACAGTTAGTTTCTAAAGCTCATATCTCGTAATGTTCGCAGTACATTACTGCTCAGAAATTTTACAAAAATTAATTACATGTGTATAAATAGGTATAATTAAAGAAAAACCTTTTGGTTAATGATTATACTGGTAAATCCTAAGTCTGGTTTAATTCTTCGCCCGTATTAGACTTACACACAGTATGGTCAGGATAACTCTGACAAAATTATTCGGTTTCCTCATGTTACATCAAACGCGTTAGTAATGAAAATGGACAGAGTGGCAGAAGTTTTCATATAGAATTTTTATAATTGTTCGGAATATAGGTTTTATAGATAGATATATTGAATCTTACCCGGTGTGCCTGGTTGTCCTGGTTGGGTAGGTTTGCCTGGGCCTCCTAGTTAAAAAAAAAAAAAACGAATTAAAATCTCAAAATAGACCACTATCTCAAAAAAATGCCTTTTTATCAAAATGCAAATTTTCCATTAAAAAAAATTCTACTCAGAATCTCTTTCTATATCAATTCCGACGAAAAAATTATCCAAAAAAAATCTACTTTTTTAAAAATTTTCTTTTTTGTTACCGCCATATAAAATATATGGAAAATGGTAACAAAATAGGAAAAAAAGTAAGATAATATTTTTCTTATTTCATTAGGAAGAGCTAGAAAAAAAAACGTAAAATAAAAACAACTGAAAAGCGGCAATCATTTAGAGATATGCGCATTTTTATACAATTCTTTAGCATTTATAGGGTGAGCAATATATGTATATTTTGTAAGTATTAAAGGCCCATTTAGACCATGCAAGAACTTGTATACGATTTTCATTACATTGCGGGGTTATATAAAGCGACCGAATTCGCCGTACGCCGAGAGCCCGCAATGTAATGAAAATCCTATACAAGTTCTTGCCTGGTCTAAATAGGGCTTAAGGCATAGTATTCTTTGTACTATAGATGCGATGTTGTACTTATATGTGACATTATCTATAAAAAGGGACCTTATTGTCGATGGCGCTTATGTCGTTGTTCAAGAAGATACAATACAAACGCAACGCGATTCGACGTAAGCGCCATCGACAATAAGGTCCCTTTTCCTAGATAATGACACATATTTGATGTGGTTTTAGTTACACCAGTGTGATATGTGTATGGTACAAACGCTTTTACAAATGTATCCGTGGAACACCGGTACACCACTGAATTGGAACTACAAGACTCAAAAGGGGGTTCAATTCCTTAAAATTTTATCTGTAACCTGGTTGACCTGGTTGTCCTGGTTGACCTGGTTGTCCTGGTTTGCCTGGTTGTCCTGGTTGTCCTGGTTTGTCTGGTTTGCCTGGTTGTCCTGGTTGTCCTGGTTGTCCTGGCTGTCCTGGCTGTCCTGGTTGTCCTGGCTGTCCTGGTTTGCCTGGTTGTCCTGGTTGTCCTGGTTGTCCTGGTTGTCCTGGTTTGTCTGGTTTGCCTGGTTGTCCTGGTTGTCCTGGTTGTCCTGGCTGTCCTGGTTTGCCTGGTTGTCCTGGTTGTCCTGGTTGTCCTGGCTGTCCTGGTTGTCCTGGTTGTCCTGGTTGACCTGGTTGTCCTGGTTGGTCTGGTTTCCCTGGCTGGCCTGGTTTGCCTGGTTGTCCTGGTTGGTCTGGTTTGCCTGGTTGTCCTGGTTGTCCTGGTTTGCCTGGTTGACCTGGCTGTCCTGGTTGTCCTGGCTGTCCTGGTTCACCTGGTTGTCCTGGTTGGTCTGGTTTGCCTGGTTGTCCTGGTTGTCCTGGTTGACCTGGTTGTCCTGGTTGGTCTGGTTTGCCTGGTTGACCTGGCTGCCCTGGTTGTCCTGGTTTGTCTGGTTTGCCTGGTTGTCCTGGCTGTCCTGGTACACCAGGTTGTCCTGGTTGTCCTGGTTGTCCTGGTTGTCCTGGCTGTCCTGGTTGTCCTGGCTGTCCTGGCTGTCCTGGTCCACCTGGTTGTCCTGGTTGGTCTGGTTTGCCTGGTTGTCCTGGTTGTCCTGGCTGTCCTGGTTGTCCTGGCTGTCCTGGTTCACCTGGTTGTCCTGGTTGGTCTGGTTTGCCTGGTTGTCCTGGCTTTCCTGGTTGCCCAGGTTGTCCTGGTTGTCCTGGTTGTCCTGGCTGTCCTGGTTGTCCTGGTTTGCCTGGTTGTCCTGGTTGTCCTGGTTGGTCTGGTTTGCCTGGTTGTCCTGGCTGTCCTGGCTGGCCTGGTTGACCTGGTTCACATGGTTGTCCTGGTTGTCCTGGTTGTCCTGGCTTTCCTGGTTGACCTGGTTGTCCTGGTTGTCCTGGTTGGTCTGGTTTGCCTGGTTGTCCTGGTTTGCCTGGTTGTCCTGGCTGTCCTGGCTGTCCTGGTTGTCCTGGTTTGCCTGGTTGTCCTGGTTGTCCTGGTTCACCTGGTTGTCCTGGTTGGTCTGGTTTGCCTGGTTGACCTGGTTTGCCTGGTTGTCCTGGTTTGTCTGGTTTGCCTGGTTGTCCTGGTTGTCCTGGTTGACCTGGTTGTCCTGGCTGTCCTGGTACACCAGGTTGTCCTGGTTGTCCTGGTTGTCCTGGTTGTCCTGGCTGTCCTGGTTGTCCTGGCTGTCCTGGTTGTCCTGGCTGTCCTGGTCCACCTGGTTGTCCTGGTTGGTCTGGTTTGCCTGGTTGACCTGGCTGTCCTGGTTGTCCTGGTTTGTCTGGTTTGCCTGGTTGTCCTGGTTGTCCTGGTTGACCTGGTTGTCCTGGCTGTCCTGGTACACCTGGTTGTCCTGGTTGTCCTGGTTGTCCTGGTTTGCCTGGTTGTCCTGGTTGTCCTGGTTCACCTGGTTGTCCTGGTTGGTCTGGTTTGCCTGGTTGACCTGGTTTGCCTGGTTGTCCTGGTTGTCCTGGTTTGTCTGGTTTGCCTGGTTGTCCTGGTTGTCCTGGTTGTCCTGGTTGTCCTGGCTGTCCTGGTTGTCCTGGCTGTCCTGGCTGTCCTGGTCCACCTGGTTGTCCTGGTTGGTCTGGTTTGCCTGGTTGTCCTGGTTTTCCTGGTTTGCCTGGTTGTCCTGGTTGTCCTGGTTCACCTGGTTGACCTGGTTGTCCTGGTTGTCCTGGTTGGTCTGGTTTGCCTGGTTGTCCTGGTTTGCCTGGTTGTCCTGGCTGTCCTGGCTGTCCTGGTACACCTGGTTGTCCTGGTTGTCCTGGTTGTCCTGGTTGTCCTGGTTGTCCTGGTTCACCTGGTTGTCCTGGTTGGTCTGGTTTGCCTGGTTGACCTGGTTTGCCTGGTTGTCCTGGTTTGTCTGGTTTGCCTGGTTGTCCTGGTTGTCCTGGTTGACCTGGTTGTCCTGGCTGTCCTGGTACACCAGGTTGTCCTGGTTGTCCTGGTTGTCCTGGTTGTCCTGGCTGTCCTGGTTGTCCTGGCTGTCCTGGTTGTCCTGGCTGTCCTGGTCCACCTGGTTGTCCTGGTTGGTCTGGTTTGCCTGGTTGACCTGGCTGTCCTGGTTGTCCTGGTTTGTCTGGTTTGCCTGGTTGTCCTGGTTGTCCTGGTTGACCTGGTTGTCCTGGCTGTCCTGGTACACCTGGTTGTCCTGGTTGTCCTGGTTGTCCTGGTTTGCCTGGTTGTCCTGGTTGTCCTGGTTCACCTGGTTGTCCTGGTTGGTCTGGTTTGCCTGGTTGACCTGGTTTGCCTGGTTGTCCTGGTTGTCCTGGTTTGTCTGGTTTGCCTGGTTGTCCTGGTTGTCCTGGTTGACCTGGTTGTCCTGGCTGTCCTGGTACACCTGGTTGTCCTGGTTGTCCTGGTTGTCCTGGTTGTCCTGGTTTGCCTGGTTGTCCTGGTTGTCCTGGTTCACCTGGTTGTCCTGGTTGGTCTGGTTTGCCTGGTTGACCTGGTTTGCCTGGTTGTCCTGGCTGTCCTGGCTGTCCTGGTACACCTGGTTGTCCTGGTTGTCCTGGTTCACCTGGTTGTCCTGGTTGGTCTGGTTTGCCTGGTTGACCTGGTTTGCCTGGTTGTCCTGGTTGTCCTGGTTTGTCTGGTTTGCCTGGTTGTCCTGGTTGTCCTGGCTGTCCTGGTACACCAGGTTGTCCTGGTTGTCCTGGTTGTCCTGGTTGTCCTGGCTGTCCTGGTACACCAGGTTGTCCTGGCTGTCCTGGTTGTCCTGGTTTGTCTGGTTTGCCTGGTTGTCCTGGTTGACCTGGTTGTCCTGGCTGTCCTGGTACACCAGGTTGTCCTGGTTGTCCTGGTTGTCCTGGTTGTCCTGGCTGTCCTGGTTGTCCTGGCTGTCCTGGTCCACCTGGTTGTCCTGGTTGGTCTGGTTTGCCTGGTTGACCTGGCTGTCCTGGTTGTCCTGGTTTGTCTGGTTTGCCTGGTTGTCCTGGTTGTCCTGGTTGACCTGGTTGTCCTGGCTGTCCTGGTACACCTGGTTGTCCTGGTTGTCCTGGTTGTCCTGGTTTGCCTGGTTGTCCTGGTTGTCCTGGTTCACCTGGTTGTCCTGGTTGTCCTGGTTTGCCTGGTTGTCCTGGTTGTCCTGGTTCACCTGGTTGTCCTGGTTGGTCTGGTTTGCCTGGTTGACCTGGTTTGCCTGGTTGTCCTGGTTGTCCTGGTTTGTCTGGTTTGCCTGGTTGTCCTGGTTTGCCTGGTTGTCCTGGCTGTCCTGGTTGTCCTGGTTGTCCTGGTTGTCCTGGTTTGCCTGGTTGTCCTGGCTGTCCTGGTTGACCTGGCTGTCCTGGTTCACCTGGTTGTCCTGGTTGGTCTGGTTTCCCTGGTTGACCTGGTTTGCCTGGTTGTCCCGGTTTGCCTGGCTGTCCTGGTTGACCTGGTTGGCCTGGTTGTCCTGGGTGACCAGGTGTAAAAAAATGTTTAGTTTTCATTGTTGGTGTTAAGTAATGTAAAATTTCAGTATGTTATGTGAGTAACACCTTATCTGATGAATATGATGTTAATGAGAAGAGGAGAAAGTTATTGTAATGTAGGTCTGTATACTTCTGAAAATTATATTATTAACTAAGCATCTTATTTAAGTGTATAATATTTGGTCACAGTTTCTTTTCATGGTCTGTGGCACTGCGCTCTACTAGCTCGTTTGGTAGGCCACATATTATAGAAAGGTCATATAATTCCTTCAAAAATGTATATTTTACGTATGTTTATTTAGATGACATAAAACTGTGATTTAAGGGTGATCTTTTGGGCCGGAGCTTTGACAATGCAGACAGATACATGATTGAGCCATTCACCAAAAGCAATAGCAATTATGTTATGTACAGAGCAAGGAAAATCCATAGCAAAACAAAAGACTCGCAATGAAACTAGTGTTAGAAACATTTTTTTTATCGATATCGTTATCGTAGTTAGTATTTATTAAAAATAATTGTTTTATATTTCATTTTGATAATTATATAAATATAATACTATTTGGCAGGATGGTCTGTCAACTTCGAAAACAAAATGCAGTTGTTAGCATTATCTATGGAAGACACTGAAAAAAGTTGACAATGTTGACAATCTCTTTTAGTGAATGCGGTCTGATTTTAGTTTTCAAAGTAAATTTTAATTTTAATCCTACATAAGTCACTAACTTTACCAACGAATTTATTTTGTTTCCTTGCAAATGTGATGAAAACTTTGTGTGTACCACGGGTGGTAAGTGTATAACAAACTTGAGTCATTAAAAGTCATCAAAAGTCATCTTCTAATAGACTCGCGTTTACTATACCTTCCTTACCACTCTCGTTGCACAATGTACTATAGCAGCCGCAGACGGCCATAACACGTTATATGCCTCCCCCACAGAATGCTACAGCAAGCAATCTCCGGTACACTCCAACCATCGACTGCTCTGAGTGTCTACGTGATAGAACCATAGGCTCTAGTGTAAGTTTCTTTTGACGTAAAATAACGTCTCTCTATTTATATGGGTATATAATGCGTTTTATTTCGTTTATTTCCTTATTGTTTTGTGTTATTTTTCGTGACATCACCAAATGGGCTCAACGGAAGATCAGCGCTGACTTCTCACGCCGGCATTACGCTGAGTTGGGTCCATTTCGTGATGTCTTATTTATTCTTCATCTTGTATTGTTTATTGTATGTGTACCTACGTCATGATTTTTTTTTTATGTTGACGTTTTCTTTTGTTAAAAACTTACACTCAGGGCTCTGTAATGAATAACAGATATAATTCGGAGTATTGCACAGTTGAATTGCAAAGGGCAGGCAACGTAGCCCCGAGAGTCGATGGCCGTTGGGGCAGAACAGTCCTACTGTACAGTTTGCAGCAGATGTAGCTAAGCGGTTGAGATGTTCAAAATGAGGTCAACACATCCCTATTGACAAGTGAAATAAGAGCGCGTGTAGGTCATTTTGAATACTTCACCCGCTCAGCTACTTTTGCTGTAGACGGAAAGCGCAGTGTTGGATGTCTTCAAACTGGATGGACAGACCTCGTGCGGGTCATCAAGAGCTTTCCAAGTACATCATCATCAGTGCTGGGATAAGTCATCGCAAAACAATCGCAATACGGCAATAGAACAAGATTAATAGAATCGTATTATGTACATTTATTAGAGTGTAGGACACAGTTCAGATAAGAAAGCATACCAAACGTCATGTTAATTTAATTCTAAGCAGTCATATTTGGACTTGTAGGTAATTTTATTTATGTATGTTTTTGTGGTATTTAATTACTGAAATTGTTTGATATGTTTTCTTACAGAATTACGGATGTATGTTTTAAGATTTTTTTGTATACTGTTTTGAAAAAATAAGTCCCGCCGAGTTTCTCACCGGTCATAAAAGTCAAAATACTTCTCGGGTCAGAGGTGTAGCGTTATAACCGGTGTAGTTTTTATTTTTCTCTTTTACTTTTGTATACTCGACGTGTAAAAGTGCCCTTGTGGCCTACTTACTGAATAAACGTTTGAGTTTGAGTTTATGTTTTTTCAATGACATTTATTACTGCAATCGAAAATTCAGCATACGTGTGTGAAGGTATTTGCATTATTGTTTTAGCTGATGGTTGCATTGTCTTTATTTGCACCATATTTGAAATATTTTAGAAATAACTATAAGCATAGCACCTAAGGAAATAATTGTATTAATTTAAATTGTCACTTCAAAATTATTTCAAGCACTTTGACAAATCCATGACATACATGCGACTAAATAGACCAAATGTTAAATTACGATATTATCCGCTTTAGATAATAAGGAGTCTCGTTCCATATCTGTTTTTGCGATGTCTTGTCCGAGCACTGATCATCATCATAGCTAAATGACGTCCACTGCTGGACATAGGCCTCCCCAAAGCGACCCACGGTGAACGATTCTACGCCCAGTGGATTCCCGCGATCTTTACCATATCGTCGGTCCACCTCATAGGGGATCTCCCTGCGCCTTCCGGTTGATTGCCGTTCGAGAACTTTTACGCCCCAACAACATACCAAGTACATGTTTTTTTAAATTGTATAGTCCGGTATTGATACTAACCTGGACCGCATGGTTCGCCTGGTTGACCTGGTTGTCCTGGTTGACCTGGCTTTCCTGGTTGTCCTGGTTGTCCTGGTTGCCCTGGGCCTCCTAGTTTGAACGGACATTTTGAGTTAGTAGTGCACTCGCAATTCGTAACTATACAATTATTACAAATTTTATTTGGAAGCCAGTTTACAGTGTAAAGTGTGCAAAGTTCTTATTTTTCTGTCAGTGTATACTGATATTGTGTTACTTATTGTTTGTTAGGCGTTCCGATACACCATTGGTTTTGTAAATACGAGTACCAAAATTATAAATGTTACTCAATACTTTGAATCAAAGATGTAACCTGGTTGTCCTGGTTTGCCCGGTTTGCCTGGCTGTCCTGGCTGTCCTGGTTTGCCTGGTTGTCCTGGCTGTCCTGGTTGTCCTGGTTGTCCTGGTTTGCCTGGTTGACCTGGCTGTCCTGGCTGTCCTGGCTGTCCTGGTTGTCCTGGTTGTCCTGGTTTGCCTGGTTTGCCTGGTTGTTCTGGTTGACCTGGTTGTCCTGGTTGTCCTGGTTGTCCTGGCTGTCCTGGTTGTCCTGGTTTGCCTGGTTTGCCTGGTTGACCTGGCTGTCCTGGCTGTCCTGGCTGTCCTGGTTGTCCTGGTTTGCCTGGTTGTTCTGGTTGACCTGGTTGTCCTGGTTGTCCTGGTTGTCCTGGCTGTCCTGGTTGTCCTGGCTGTCCTGGTTGGTCTGGTTTGCCTGGTTGACCTGGCTGTCCTGGTTGTCCTGGTTGTCCTGGTTGTCCTGGTTGTCCTGGTTGTCCTGGCTGTCCTGGTTTGCCTGGTTGACCTGGCTGTCCTGGTTTGCCTGGCTGTCCTGGTTTGCCTGGTTTACCAGGTTTGCCCGGTTTGCCTGGCTGTCCTGGTTTGCCTGGTTGTTCTGGTTGACCTGGTTGTCCTGGCTGTCCTGGTTTGCCTGGTTTGCCTGGTTTGCCCGGTTTGCCCGGTTTTCCTGGCTGTCCTGGCTGTCCTGGTTTGCCTGGTTGTTCTGGTTTGCCTGGTTGTTCTGGTTGACCTGGCAGTCCTGGCTGTCCTGGTTTGCCTGGTTTGCCCGGTTTGCCCGGTTTTCCTGGCTGTCCTGGCTGTCCTGGTTTGCCTGGTTGTTCTGGTTGACCTGGTTGTCCTGGCTGTCCTGGTTTGCCTGGTTTGCCTGGTTTGCCCGGTTTGCCCGGTTTTCCTGGTTGTCCTGGCTGTCCCGGTTTGCCTGGCTGTCCTGGTTGTCCTGGTTGTCCTGGCTGTCCTGGCTGTCCTGGTTTGCCTGGTTGTCCTGGCTGTCCCGGTTTGCCTGGCTGTCCTGGTTGTCCTGGTTGTCCTGGCTGTCCTGGCTGTCCTGGTTTGCCTGGTTGTCCTGGCTGTCCTGGTTTGCCTGGTTTGCCTGGTTTGCCTGGTTTGCCTGGTTTGCCTGGTTGGACTGGTTGACCTGGCTGTCCTGGTTGTCCTGGTTGACCTGGTTGACCTGGCTGTCCTGGTTGTCCTGGTTTGCCTGGTTGTCCTGGCTGTCCTGGTTTGCCTGGTTTGCCTGGTTTGCCTGGTTGGCCTGGTTGACCTGGCTGTCCTGGTTGTCCTGGTTGACCTGGTTGACCTGGCTGTCCTGGTTGTCCTGGTTTGCCTGGTTGTCCTGGCTGTCCTGGTTTGCCTGGTTTGCCTGGTTTGCCTGGTTTGCCTGGTTTGCCTGGTTGACCTGGTTGACCTGGCTGTCCTGGTTGTCCTGGTTTGCCTGGTTGACCTGGCTGTCCTGGTTGTCCTGGTTTGCCTGGTTGACCTGGTTGGCCTGGTTTGCCTGGTTGACCTGGCTGTCCTGGTTTGCCGGGTTTGCCTGGGTGTCCTGATTGTGTGGGTGTAAAAAATGATAGTTTTTTAGTGTGTCTGAATGTAAGTGATACGAGTATGTAACACGTCATTTGAGTAAATGTAGAAGTTTTTAAATGTGATAATGAATAAAGTAGCTTCTTGGTATGTATGTTATGTTTGTATTTTTTTTTTGGTGGTCCGAACCGCGCTTACACTACTCGCTTTGTGCTGGTCCAAATTAGTAGGCGCGCTCAAGGTCGCGAAAATGACGTTTTGATTCTTACCGGCATGGCGTGAGCGCAATTCGGACCACCACCAGCTGTCAATAATATACCGCGCCTATATGACTTGAATGACGCGCGCCCACAGTGCCCATGTCTCATAGTGCACCGAACAAGCTTAAGGCAATCATCGATTGATTTATTGATGGAAGCCATATTTTTTTTAAAAGAAGAAGAAGAAGCTTAAGGCAAAAAGCCTTAGCCTCGACATTGACGGAATCTACCTTGCTAAAATCGGCAAGGAGCCAAGGCATCTAAAGAAAAAAATATGCCTGCCCAAGTACCGCGAAGTTCGTATATTACGGGCATCTTTCTCTGTCACTTTGAAATGTTACTATTTTATTGAGTTATTTTTTGCTTCAACTAAACAATGTTTATTTGATTAAATTACATCTAAAACTAAGTAACTACTAACTGCTAATTCACTCCAATTAAGACGTCATGAGAGTGACAGAGACAATCGTCCGAAATTTACGAATATCGTTTTTGGCGGTAGCTCTTCTGATAGTGTGAGCACCGTAAGCGCTGTCAAATGACGTTACAAGATTTCTGTATATCCAGAAAGAATGATTCGGACCGCGCCACTTGTCTTAATGTTCATTGCAAAATGTGCGAAAAAAATCTACTGTAATAACTTTGAATATCGTTGTCTTTCAAAGTAGATTTTAACACAAAGATATTCACGCTTAGTATCTTTCTATTCGGTTTTAGAGTACGCCCAAATCAGTGGACGCGTATTCGATTATAGGTGAAAAACTGGCCCGGTACCACGAACGACGAAGTTCGTATATTGCGAGCATATTTCTCTTTTAGGTGTCATGAGAGTGACAGAGAAAATCATCCGAAAATCACGAATGTAGTTTTTCGTGGTAGCGGCTCTACTAAAGGACCATGTCTATGTAGTTGTGTAGAGAATTAATATGGAACTTACGTCAAAATTTTAATATAGAACGCCGAATGCGTGTACACACGTTACTACTACATACTGCTTGAGCCAACTCCGCGTTTAGACATGCTGGCTCGTCACTCGCCTCGCTATTCGTCGAAACGTTCGACGAGACTTTGCCCATACAAAAACGCGATGCGAGCGACGAGAGGAATGGCGAGACGTCCGCGTACACATGCGTGCTCGCGTCTCGCCTCGCCATTCGCCTCGCTACTCGCGCGAATGTGTGGCGGCAGCATAAGAGCTTTTTTACTTATAGAGATTTTTACGTTCCGTTTTTGAGTGCACACTAAAATTCATAAGTACGTAACGTAAAACTATTTTCCCATCATTTCAAACAATTTTCCCAGCACACAAAAGTATCCCATATTTTTTTTGCACAAAATGATTCGAAACCCATTATTAATTAATGTCATTCATATTTCTTTTTGACATAATGCTGTTACTAACAAAATAATGGATGATGTCTTTGAATAATAATTTTAAACGCGGTATTAAATTCAGTAAATAAATGTCCATCTTTAACTACCCCTGTATAGATGATTCATAATAATATATTGGTTCTAACCTGGTTTTCCTGGAACTGATGGGTGTCCTGGTTTTCCCGGTTTTCCTGGAACTCCTGGGCCTCCTGGTACACCTGGTTGTCCTGGTTTTCCTGGTACACCTGGATGTCCTGGTTTTCCCGGTTGGCCTGGTTTGCCTGGTTGTCCTGGCTGTCCTGGCTGTCCTGGTTTGCCTGGTTGACCTGGCTGTCCTGGTTTGCCTGGCTGTCCTGGTTTGCCTGGCTGTCCTGGTTTGCCTGGCTGTCCTGGTTTGCCTGGTTGTTCTGGTTGACCTGGCTGTCCTGGTTTGCCTGGTTTACCAGGTTTGCCCGGTTTGCCTGGCTTTCCTGGTTTGCCTGGTTGTTCTGGTTGACCTGGTTGTCCTGGTTGTCCTGGCTGTCCCGGTTTGCCTGGCTGTCCTGGTTTGCCTGGTTGACCTGGCTGTCCTGGTTTGCCTGGCTGTCCTGGTTTGCCTGGCTGTCCTGGTTTGCCTGGTTGTTCTGGTTGACCTGGCTGTCCTGGTTTGCCTGGCTGTCCTGGTTTGCCTGGCTGTCCTGGTTTGCCTGGCTGTCCTGGTTTGCCTGGCTGTCCTGGTTTGCCTGGTTGACCTGGCTGTCCTGGTTTGCCTGGCTGTCCTGGTTTGCCTGGCTGTCCTGGTTTGCCTGGCTGTCCTGGTTTGCCTGGTTGTCCTGGTTTGCCTGGCTGTCCTGGTTTGCCTGGCTGTCCTGGTTTGCCTGGTTGTTCTGGTTGACCTGGCTGTCCTGGTTTGCCTGGTTTACCAGGTTTGCCCGGTTTGCCTGGCTTTCCTGGTTTGCCTGGTTGTTCTGGTTGACCTGGTTGTCCTGGTTGTCCTGGCTGTCCCGGTTTGCCTGGCTGTCCTGGTTTGCCTGGCTGTCCTGGTTTGCCTGGCTGTCCTGGTTTGCCTGGCTGTCCTGGTTTGCCTGGCTGTCCTGGTTGTCCTGGCTGTCCCGGTTTGCCTGGCTGTCCTGGTTTGCCTGGCTGTCCTGGTTTGCCTGGCTGTCCTGGTTTGCCTGGTTGTTCTGGTTGACCTGGCTGTCCTGGTTTGCCTGGTTTACCAGGTTTGCCCGGTTTGCCTGGCTTTCCTGGTTTGCCTGGTTGTTCTGGTTGACCTGGTTGTCCTGGTTGTCCTGGCTGTCCCGGTTTGCCTGGTTGTCCTGGTTTGCCTGGTTGTCCTGGCTGGCCTGGTTTGCCGGGTTTGCCCGGTTTGCCTGGTACTCCTGGGCCTCCTGGTACACCTGGTTGTCCTGGTACACCTGGTACACCTGGATGTCCTGGTTTTCCCGGTTGGCCTGGTTTGCCTGGTACTCCTGGGATGCCTGGGTGTGGTTTTCCTGGGTGTGGTATGCCTGGGACTCCTGGTACTCCTGGTATTCCTGGAACTCCTGGTACTCCTGGGACGCCTGGGTGTGGCTTTCCTGGGTGTGGTATGCCTGGGACTCCTGGTACTCCTGGTATTCCTGGTACTCCTGGGACGCCTGGGTGTGGCTTTCCTGGGTGTGGTATGCCTGGGACTCCTGGTACTCCTGGTATTCCTGGAACTCCTGGTATTCCTGGAACTCCTGGTACTCCTGGGACGCCTGGGTGTGGCTTTCCCGGGTGTGGTTTGCCTGGGATTCCTGGTACTCCTGGGACGCCTGGGTGTGGCTTTCCGGGGTGTGGTTTGCTTGGGACTCCTGGTACTCCTGGTATTCCTGGTACTCCTGGGACTCCTGGTACTCCTGGGATGCCTGGGTGTGGTTTTCCTGGGTGTGGTTTGTTTCCTGGAGTTCTTGGACCTTCTTCGCAATCGTCATCCTTGCCACCTCTCCTCAATTTGCGTCTGCGTTCTTCTTCTTCTTCTTCAGAGCTGGAAGACTGTTTGGAAGTACGACGTCTGCGTTCTTCTTCTTCAGAGCTGGAAGACTTTTTGGAAATACGACGTCTGCGTTCTTCTTCTTCTTCTTCAGAGCTGGAAGACTGTTTGGAAGTACGACGTCTGCGTTCTTCTTCTTCAGAGCTGGAAGACTTTTTGGAAATACGACGTCTGCGTTCTTCTTCTTCTTCTTCAGAGCTGGAAGACTGTTTGGAAGTACGACGTCTGCGTTCTTCTTCTTCAGAGCTGGAAGACTTTTTGGAAATACGACGTCTGCGTTCTTCTTCTTCTTCTTCAGAGCTGGAAGACTGTTTGGAAGCACGACGTCTGCGTTCTTCTTCTTCAGAGCTGGAAGACTTTTTGGAAATACGACGTCTTCGTTCTTCTTCTTCTTCTTCAGAGCTGGAAGACTGTTTGGAAGCACGACGTCTGCGTTCTTCTTCTTCAGAGCTGGAAGACTTTTTGGAAATACGACGTCTGCGTTCTTCTTCTTCTTCTTCAGAGCTGGAAGACTGTTTGGAAGTACGACGTCTGCGTTCTTCTTCTTCTTCCGACTGTAACAAAATTATGAATTACATATAACCTGGACACAATTTAAAGCGAATGGTCAGAACAACATGGGTTTTTGCCCAACAGTAGGGTAGAAAGTCATTGAAAATATATGTTATTTATTTATCTTGTTTCTTAGGTATTTTTACAATAATTTTATAAAAGTAGAATATAAAAATACCACACTGTTATTTATTATTATTTTATCATCCTACGGACGGGCAGCAGCGTCCGTCGAAACCCAATCTACAGCTACTGCCAACCCGCCTGCCAAGCGAGTTGACTATGGCAACTACCCCCAAGTTGATACAAGTCATATTTGTGGGAGGCCTATGTCCAGCAGTGGACTACGGCTGAAATGTATACAGCGGATCTGCCTTTTGGTAGAAGTGTTGGTAGGGCAAAGTGAGCTGCCTGGATATAATTACCACTGATCCTGAGATTCTCCTACGTCGGCTCTCCTCCTCGCTCTCAGAGCTGGAGTTCGACTTACTAGCCTTCCTGCGTCTCTCTTCCTCAGTCTCAACGGAGCCTCTTCCGCCGCGCCTTAAACGAGACCTGAAAACGTTTAAAGATTAATTATTAAGATCTCAAAAAATCCTAGGCTGTCGGCACCGGTAATGGACAAGGAATCAAAAGGAACATTAGTGCTTATTTCAAAGGAGTCAAGTGTTGTGTTTGTTGGTACATATTCAATTTATAACGTTATGGTTTTTGAATTAAGAACTAAGTGTCCATCATTGGTGCCTGTCAGCTTAAAGTGTCCAACATTGGTGCCATCACCCTATATAGGTACCTATTTTATATTTTCGATAAGAGGAAAGTGTTCCAAAAGTTGAAATTTATTAGAATTTTTGTATGTGGAAACTTGAAATTCACAGAAAATATCGCATTCTATTTATGAGAATAGAAGAAGCATGAAAAATCTTAATTTCCAATAAAGGCGTTCAAAGGTTCAATAACGGAACATACAGCTAATTTGGTTTATGACTGATAACCAAACCACCAAATCGAAGAAACTTGCACAGAAGAGCGTTGAAGTTTATGCAGTGCATAAGCCTTGGCTAGACTATAGGCTAGTGGACTGTATTTTTTTTTATCAATCGATCCCTTTCGTTCTAGGGATGTCTGTATAACTAAAACTACACAAAGAAATGGGCGTCAAAGTCTGACATTCGTATTTCCCGCGAAAACGCTCTTTACAAAATGATGAGAACTTACGACGTCACTTATTCCTAGCCGTCACTAAAGTATGGAAAAATAATTAAATTGCTATTTAGACCACGAAATATTGCGTTTAAGTTGCCTTACAATTTATTTTGCAGTAAACCGCGAGAATTTGAATGGTACCACGGTTTTTTGAAATTTCGCCAATTAAAACTGCCGTTCTTTTTAAATTTTGTAAATCTTTAAATCAAATACGCGAGCATGAAAATGAGGGTAGTTTCTCGTCTCCGCCGTCAGTGACAAGCAGCCGGGCCCGCAGAGCATTGACGCGCAATTCTCGAAGGGCCGCCGCCAGCAACGGTGCGGCACGAAGCTCATCTCATGAGTACGGTTCACGAATTGGACCGAAACATATGTCGAGCGTTATTCGACCTTAAGATACGCTGGCCCGTTTTTTATCTATATTTTAGTATGCTTGAATTAATCGCTAGATATTGACTAATTTTTTGTTACCTTTGCTCCTCTTCACTCTCTACGCTTGAACTGGACTTGCTAGACTTCGTGCGTCTCTGTTCCTCGACATCTATGGAGCTTCCAACGCGTTTTCGTCTCAAAGCGCTGAAAACATTAAAAGACATTTTGATTTATTAAGTTTCTCAAAAAGTATCTCTCTTGGTAAGTAATTTTACTCAGAATAAGAATTCTTATCCCTCCAGTGAGAAAAGTGTTTCCCCAAAATATTATACATTCATAACTTTTCTTTTGTTTACTGTCGGTTTTGTATGCTATGTGTATTAGTTTTGTAGAGATGTTTGTTCTGGGGGCCGATTTTTTATCGATTGTCGTTGAAACATTCCAATAGATTTAATATGTGTTCTTTATTAAGATGTATTGAATTTGTAACATGTGTTGTTATCCCTATTATGTGTAAAAATCATACAAGATTTCAGGTAAAAAAATAACATAAATCAGTAGGGCAGCGGGGCGATTTTTGAGAGACGTGCACTCGAATTCATAAAACTTTGAAAACTAAAATAATCGCACACAAAAGTTTCTTACCATTATTTTTGCACAAAATGTATAGTTTCGATACCCACGATTATTTATTTATATAATTCATGCTTCTTATATTTAAGAAGCATGAACCACATCTTCATGTTTGAGAGAGTGTATAAGAGATTCGAGTGTTGGGTATTCAAAAATCGCTAACAATACTCAAAAATCTATAACAAATGAAGTGTTCAAAAGGTGCACTGACTGCTAATAATCTGGTTTACCAAATGAACAGAGATTTTTGGCACAAAAGAGCGTTGGAGGGTTATAGCACTCCATCTAAAATCAGTACATAATATAAGCTTTGACTAGATATTGACTATTTCGTTACCTTTCTTCTTCATCACTGGATGAGCTTTTGGACCTGCTAGCCTTCCTGCGTCTCTCTTCCTCGATGTCAATGGAGCCCCCGACGCGAGAACGCCTAGAAGCGCTGAAAAGATGTTAAGAAATTTAGATTAGTAGAGAGTTCTTCAAAAATTCCACCTATATATTGATCTTGTAGAGGGCAGCTTCTATAATCTTATCCTTGTCAGTAGAGTAATCACCAATTTACTTTTTTTCCCTGCCAACCTTTTAAATCCCTTATATATCGGCACCCTTCTCCTTTTGCTTTTAGATATGTATATCTTAGCCATCTCTCATTCTTGTTCTCCAAAATGTTCAAAAAGGTGTCATGCTGCATCAGATGCCCTATCATCCTGCGTCTCCTGACATCTACCTGACATTTTATATACAAGACTGCATTTGACTTCAGTCACACCCGATGGTAAGTGACGAAGTCGAGGGTGTAAGCACGCTGGTTCAGTAACAGCCTATTCAGTCTTGCCTTGAAAAGACCCAAATTACATCTTTCCGGGAATACAGACGTGGACTGAATATTAAATATTGTTGATGTAACTGGTGACCGAAGAGCTGGCGGCTTCCTCGCACAACGTTGCGAAACAACGAGGAAATGCCGGCAGCAACCTTGGTACAATGCCTCAAGGGCCTTTTCCAGATTTTATACTGTAACTAGTTAAGTACTTGTAGTTATCATAATACGATTGTAATTTCTGTAAATCGTGTAGTTACCTCTGCTCTTCATTGGCTGAAGCCTCAGCAGACTGCGACTTCTTGGAGCTCTGACGGCTCTGCTCGACACGGCTGTTTCCTTTGATGAGAAGCTGTTCGCTCTTGTTCTCACTGCTCTGACTTTTCTTGGAAGAGGCGGCCGATTTCTTTTCTTGACTTTCTTCAACTAAGTATAAAAATGGTAAAATCAGCTACGTTTAGATGCAACTTGGAAAGCAAATATTTGTTTTACCAAGATTGTCGGAAGCAATATTTGAATCATCGAATCGAGTTTTATGCGACGGATGCTGGGACTAGTCACTTTTTCTTAAGGATATGTCATCCATTTCAATAGCTATTGGTATTATCAACTATTTTTAGTTTTCCTACACCGAGGTCAATCAGGTAGTTGGTAATTAAAAGAAAGATATGAGATATAATAAGATGATCGTGCCCAGAAAGTGGTAAAAGATATCGTGAAATGCACGTTATTCATGTACATTTAAAATGGTGGTGAATTTATAACCCAACCCCCATTGCTTCCCACAGGGTTGTTAGGCAGAATATGTAGGATTCTGGAAAAACTTTTTGATTTTGGAATCAATTACCCCAAACGTTCCAAAAAGGTCTCCTAACTTTTGGACCAAAGATTCATCCTTAATTTAGGCACTATGGCACACTAGGGCCATCAAGGGTTAGTCGCTAACCACAGTTTAAGAGCGTAAGAGAGTCCCGGATTGTGTACATACATATCAGCCATGATAGTGGGTGATTTTTATTAAATTATAATTATAAGCTGTAGTAGAAGTCATATCAAAGTTGAAATAGATGAACATTTACTTAATAAAAAATGACTAGGACCTCCGGTATCCGAGACAGGATTTGAACCTGCATCTCCAGCTATCGCGGCTGACGCCATAACCAATTGGGTCACCCGAACACAGCGGACCAAATACTCGATAAATTTCGATATATCAAGTTTTTGGGCACCGTTTAGTTGCATAGAAGTCATATACTTCTAAACAGTGCACGGCTCAGGTTTCGTGCCTGTTGTAACAGAAACTTGTATTCCCACGACGCCATTTTTTTTTAACCTAACTGAACCCAGGTATTGAATCTAAACTGACCCCTGGAACAACCGGAGAATTGGCAACAGCGACCCTTCAGAGGCCCCGCGATCGCCAAGCATGTGATATATAATAAGCAGACAGAACTTTTCGTGGCACGATAAAAATTTAGCTAGGGACTTCCACGTGACATTTTATCGATAAGTTGTAGTTCCTTTTGACAGTACTTAATATTAATATAAGGTTCAAAATTGATTGAATGAAAATGATGTAATTCACTGTTTCTTGGTTTCAGTTTACATGGAAACATGAAAAAAATATTTAGTTGTAAACGTAGATTTTAAACTCCTAAAAGTATATAGGTAACATTGATGGGCGGTAATCATCATATTTTAGTTAATATCCAGTAAACTATTAGCTAATATGAAATGCCACTTCGAATTATCGATAATTTTTATATCGGAAGGAAGTCCCTAGTTAATTGACGTCATTGCCACCAAAACGTCTATGGCTGATAATAAGATAGGATATACTAACCTCCAGAGTTGGTGATCCTCTTAGAGGATCGGCTAGAAGCTGATTGATCGCTCTCTGATGCTTGTTGCTTAGAACTGCTTTCCTTCTTCTTGCTTAATGATCCACCTGGAAGAAAAGAATATTAAGGCTTATAAAAGAATATTAATGACGTGGACATTAACCCAGCGTGATAGAGAGAGTCTAGGCGCATTTGAAATGTGGATTTGGAGAAGAATGGAAGGAATAAGCTGGAGAGAAAGAAGAACGAATGAAGAAGTGCTGAATATGGTGGGAGAAACAAGATGTCTGCTAAAAACTAATGAAAACAGAAGAGGAAATATGTTAGATACGTCATAACGATTATAGAAGGAAGACTAGAAAAACGCAGAGGTCGTGGAAGACCACGACGTGCGTTTCTAGATCAACCCAAAGAAAAGGTCAACGTCATGACGTATCAAGAGCTCAAAGCATTCGCGGAGAATAGACTGGAATGGCGATTACTCCACCGACAAGAGCCAGGCTCTTAAATTTATGATGATAATGAAGGCTTGTCCACAAAGAGCCACTGCCTCATAATAGGGAAGATTTTTAATTTGTAATTTAGTTTACTAGATACAAAATCAGCGATATAACTTGATAAGAGAAAATTTTATTTATTGAAATGATTAAAAGTTACCAGAAACTATAAATTTGAGATTTTGGAGAAAATATAAATAACGCAACTAACGCAATATTTGACGGTCAATGTAACAATTTCATTATTAACGGGAATACTTAAATATATAGAAAACACCCATGACTCAGGAACAAATATCTGTGCTCATCACACAAATAAATGCCCTTGGGATTCGAAGCCAGGAGAATCTGCTTCATAGGCAGTGTCACCACCACTAAGGTCGGTCGTAGATACTAACCAGCAATAACAATTTGCTCCTTGCTGTTGCTCGCAGAAGATGAAGCCTGCTTCTTAGCGGAGCTGGATGCTTGCTTGTCTTCTTGTTCAACATATTTGCCTGAAATTTTCAAAATTAATATTAATTTCTTTGTCAGCAAATTTTCAACAATTGTCTCCGTTGCCGCGATAATTACTCATCAAATAAACTAACTAAAACGGATCGCGTATTTTCTTTTTCATACAAGACTGACCAGCGTTTGACCTCAGTCGCACCTGATGGTAAGTGTCGACGAGGTCGAGGGTGTAGCACGCTGGTTCAGTAACAGCCTATTCACTCTTGCCTTGAAGAGATCCAAATTATATCTTTCCGGGAATACAGACGAAGGGGGCGAATTCCATTCCTTAGCAGTCCGCATTAGGAAGGTAGAAGCGAATCGCTTTGTGCGAATGAATGGAATATTCATAACGTGAGGATGAATTCGCTCCCCTCGCCTGGACGTCCTGTGATGGAACGGAGATGGCGGAATTAAATCGTGCAATTCCTGAGCACCCTCTTCAAAGTATAGTAATTTAAAGATCATCCCGACTTTTTGAACCCTTTAGCAGCGTTCGTGGTCCATCCGATGACCGTATTAATATGTATTTTGAAGAGGTAGGATGTTGGGTAAAGTCGAGAGACAAGCGAATTTTAGAGAATCTTGGAAATAGTTCAAATCAAAGGAATGGTTCATTATAAATGAGCCAACTAAAGAATCTAAGTCGATTTCTCTTCTTTCATATTTATTTTCCACGTGATATATCTTACGAATCCAGTACCATCGGCTTCATAGGCAAGGTCACTACCCACTAGGTCAGGTCGTCAAACAACAAGTTAAGCTACGAAACTGTCCATGTTTGCTTACCACCAATACTCTGGACGACTCTTTTCTGCGACTCCTGTTGCAGGAGGGAGCTGGCGTCTTGCTGCTGTTGCGCAGATTGTTCATTCGTTATGACAGTCTTTCCACCAGCTCCTCGGATCACGGAGCTGGCTGAGGATTCATCTGAACTGCTGGAGCTGGCCTGTTTGCTTGACTTCTTGCTGGACGTGGAGATCTCTTCGAAGTCTCCCAAACCGAGACTTGCTCTTGGTTCTGGAAGGGAACATGTTATTTCAGCACGGTTGCTCGTAAAGGCAATCGTTTGAAAGCAGTGTGTAAAGCAGTTATATATTCTCTACTCTTTACATTTGTCTGTACCAAAATAAGTTAGTCGCAGTTTTGTTTCTCATGTAATTACTTTTTTATATAAATTATATGTTCGGTCCACCAATTTGATTTTTGCCACTTCTAACCTTGTCACAGTGACGTTAATAAGAGAACTTTTGCGTCTTTCATATAGATTTACACAGTGACAAGGAACGAAGTGGCCTATAAATCAAATTGGTTGACTGTACGTAAAAAGCTCTATATGTCGGCGGCCGATCGTAAAATCCGCGGAGTCGTAATATTGCTGTGTAGTATTTTGATACTAGTTACATTAAACTAATAGATAGGTAAATTAGGTTCGTTAGGTTGCTTCAGATGCCCGAAAGGCAAACTAACCAGATATAAGAGCCCCGCCAAGCGGGGGCCAGAATCGGGAATGCAAAAATATTTTCCACGTTTTACGATGTGGCTAGCTTATCATGATATGGCGTATATTACGTAGCGTATATATTATATATATATATATATATATATGATATACGCCATATCGTATACTCCTACGTACACGTAGCGTAGCGTATATATTATATATATATATATATATATAATACGCCATATCATATATACATATATAGTAGTACTGTGTGAAATAGGTAATTGTATCTATTTACTTATTTGTTTTAATTAAAAGTAAAATAAAATCTAAAAATGTGGGTACTTACGCGGAAGGCCGCTGACGGCCACGAGAGCCTGAAAAATAACAAATTAAATATAAAAAATGGATGCATATTTATATTATAAATTATAATAAAACAACTACACCGAAAAAAAAAGGTATAATATATTTTTCCTAACTAGTGCGTAAAAAGTGCACTTTGGTGTGCGTAAATTTTACTTTTTTAGGCACTTGTTATGAAAAATTGGGTTCGATACACGTGTAAAAACTTCTTTAAGACTCTGGTGATTGTCACCCTCGTTTCAATCGGGCTCCAACTTTCACCCTCGCCGAAAAAAAATTAGGAATTTTCGTTCGTATTATTAAATATATTTTCATCACACTTGCTCGTCAATTGCGTTGTTACTTGCGAGATTACAGAGCAGTTATAGCCGATTTAGCTCACACGGGCTGTTAAGTTTAGTTTTAATAATATATAGAACTCATACTTCACTTCGGACTGAGGATGTTTCCAAACAGCCAAGGTGTATTTCATATCTTCAAAAGTTTGCTACATCCAACTTTTAATATGTATAAAACATATCCTTATATTCAATTTGACTGCAATTTAATGTTTAGTATTTATTAAAAATAATTGTTTTATATTTGATTTTGATAATTGCTACTATTTGGCAGGATGATCTGTCAAATTCGAAAACAAAACGCAGTTGTTAACATTATCTGTGGAAGACATTGAAAAAAGTTGACATTGTTGACAATCTTTTTTAGTGGATGCGGTCTGATTGTAGTTTTCAAAGTGTATTTTGATTTTAAGCCTACATAAGTACTGACTAATATTTTACCAACGAATTTATTTTATTTCCTCGCAAATGTGATGAAAAACATTGTGTGTACCACGGGTGGTAAGTGTATAACAAACTTGAGTCAATAAAAGCCCTCCGACTTCGTCGTCGGGCTTCTAATAGACTCGCGTTTACTATACCTTACTTACCATCCTCGTTGCACAATGTACTATTTTTACAAATGTAACTCGTATACATTATAGAAAACAAGTAAGTTTGTTATTATTAAAAAACTTATGACCTTATGTTGAGTATTTTCAACGCAAGTCTATCTTTTTTAGAGGTTACTTTGGATGTAATTTTTATAACGCAAAATTCAAGTAATCTTGCTTCTGAAACGTATGATTTATTTAGTTAATCCTTAAATTTGTAACTTATGACGCCACAAAGACTAAGATTAAGGATTAACTATACAAAAAAGGTATCTGACAAACGAAATTCTGCTGTCATTTTTGAGACTCAGACATACTTAAATATATATAAGTTCTCGAAGGGCTACCGCCAGCGACGGTGCAGCACGAAGCTCATGCATATGCTTCACGAATTGAACCGAAACATATGTCGAGCGTTATTCGACCTTAAAATATGTAAGTAACCCGTTTTTATATATATTTTAGTATGGCTGCTGTCACTTCTTCGGCGCAGCCTTAAAATAAGATAAGAAAAGAAAAAATAAGTTACTTACCACCACGCTCAAAAGAGCTATAGACAGCTTCATAGTGTGCCTTTGACATGACTCGGCCCACACGGGCTTATATACCCCGCGCTTCAAGCTGAATAAATATTGAAATTGCTGAAATGATGACGTAGGTAATTAACAATTAAATTAATTTATTGGTTCTACATTACAATGTACGTGTTTTTCGGGACAAAAGAAAGGCTGGGGCCATGAAAATGGCGTTGTTAGTGTGGGTTTAAACATGCTGACTCACTCGCCTCGCTATTCGTCGAAACGTTCGACGAAACTTCGCCAATACTAAAACGCGACGCGAGGGGAGAGGAATTGCGAGACGTCCGCGTACACATGCGTGCTCGCGTTTCACGTCGCCATTCGCCTCGCTACTCATGCGAATGTGTGACGGTAGCATTATAGATTTTCATGAGCACTGGCTGATGATAGAAGGTATTGATGATAATATCTTTATAATCAAAATTTGAAAGAAAAACTAAGACCGACTTAAAAAGTACAGTTAGTTTTACTAACTATAGTCCAATAGTGCAACTATGGCCAAACCTTTAAAAGCAATGTTTAAATCATTAGAATCAGTAAAATACGTGTTTTTTATCCAATATAATAATGTAATCCAATATAGGTCTTATATAGTTTTCCATAGGTATGGCAAAGACGGCGCTATTTTCTTCCATACTTCTTCTTCTTTTAAAAAAATATGGTCCATCAATAAATCAATCGATGATTTCGCCAGTGTCAAGTAGAATAACAAATAAGTATAATGACATATAAGTTTGCCCTTAGAGCATGACGTTGTTCGGTAGTAGGCCTTGCGTTTTGTAAAGTGGTAGCTGGACTTTACAGAAAGCTAAGAGGCGGCCGTGACCCCGGGATTGCCGGGAGATGACCAAAAATAGTGGTGAAACACGTTTTGAAATCTGTTCTTCATTAGCTGCACAATTCTGCGTTAGATCACTGCATAATACGCTATCAATATTACACACTAAAACGTGCGTTTGAACAAAAAACAAAAAATATATTTTCAAGACGACTTCGCCATTTTGAGGTTCAACCGTCAATCCCCCTTCTTCCATACTTGTCATAGTCTCACATATTTTTGTTTCCCTCCAAACTGAACCCTTCAGAACTGTCAAAGTTGGAAGGATACAAACAAATACAATTGGAGTTTGTATTTGTTCTTGTGTTTTCAACAGAAGTTGCGGTAATTAATACAGCATTTAACCTAATATTAAGCTATAAAGAGTGTCCTGTAAAGCAAAACTATAGTGAATTGTTACATTTTGGGTTACAAAAGCCAAAATATCATTGTCCCTTACTGGCGCTCGCGGATGCGTTCTCCAGTCATTCCTCCTAGATCCGACGCGAGAGTGCGATGGGCGAATATCGAGACGTCCGCGTACACATGCGTGCTCGTGTTTCGTCTCGTTATTCGCCTCACTATTCGTACGAATGCCTGGCATGCATGTTGCATGATATCCGTCCGTGGTCGGAGTGGTGAAGTGGCGAGTTAGGAAGCTGATTTCTGAGAGTCGTGCACTCGAATTAAAAATCTTTGAGGACGAAAAGAATCGCACAGAGGCTCTAGTGTAAGTTTCTTTTGACGTGAAAAAAACGTTTATGAACGCGTAAGTATTTATATGGGAAACGCAAACGCGTTCGTGACGTAAAGTTACGTTAAAAACTTGAAAACCATGAAATTCTATCATATTTTTTTCTAGTACCATTTATTCGTTTCTGGCAGAGTTTAAAATGTCATGAGTCGAGTACTCAACGCTTAATAATCGACCCCCTTGATGATAAAATGTTTAGGTATATAATTTTATTAATTAGTTTACATAAATATGTTTGTCGGATTTGTCTGGCGAGCATGTCTGGCGACAACCGTCAATGCATCGCGACAATGGACTTGGATGCGTCCGACGATTTTGCTAATTCCATACTAAAGTTGCCAAGACTATGTGTGGTTTGAAGTTGCTGATCAGAAATCAGAAATTCTGAGATCAGAAATTGAAGTACGAACTTTTCGGGCATCTGTCTCTTTTACTCCAATTAAATCATAATTAGAGTGACAGGGACAATCGTTGGAAATTTCCGAATTTCGATTTTTGCGGTATGCTTTCCTATCCGAGGTGTGACAGACAGATATACGTGTATGGCTAGTTATTTGTTCAAGAAGTGCAATAACTAATAACTGTTACATCAGAATCCCTGTTTTCGTGGCCCACTCTATCCTTGTATTCAATTATTGGGTTCATAAAATATCTGTTCAAATATTTTGAAAAGTCTCTGCTGTCAGTCCGAAATTTATAGTATTTGCTACTTTTTAAACTCATAGACAAACTAACATACCTACATGAAATAAGAAAATTTAGATTAATCATGGATTGACGGTTGAACCTCAAAATGGCGAAGTCGTCTTGAAAATATATTTTTTGTTTTTTGTTCAAACGTAGTTTAGTGTGTAATATTGATAGCTGCATTGATCTAACGAAGAATTGTGCAGCTAATGAAGAATTGATTTCAAAACGTGTTTCACCACTATTTTGGTTATCACCCGGCAATCCCGGCCGCCTCTTAGATGTCTGTAAAGTCCAGCTACCACTTTACAAAACGCAAGGCCTACTACCGAACAACGTCATGCTCTAAGGGCAAACTTATATGTTATTTTTAACTGACTTCAAAAAAAGGAGGAGGTTATTAATTCGGTTGGCATGGTTTTTTTTTTATGTGTGTTACTTCAGAACTCCGTCATTTATGGACCGATTTCAAAAAATTTTTCGTTGTTTGAAAGCATCTACTTCAAGGTTGGTCCCATTGTTACCAGAATTCAGATCTGATGATGGGATCCATGAAGAATTAAGAGAACTCTTCAAAATTTATAGGTGCATGTATAACGATTTTAGTATATTCGGTGACAAGTCAAACATTTGTATTCAGAAAATAGTATTTGGTGAAGAAGAACTGATGAAGAAGACCATAGGTGGTCATAGGAAACTCCTTGCGTTTTCTGGGTGGCGCTGAGATATTTCAATTGAAATACTAAAGCGACTATGACCAAGCCAACTTAAATATATCTGACGAAATGTTACCATTAACCTGATCTGGTGGTTGGACCCGGGAGGCAGGCAACGGAACACAGACATAAAAAAGTGTAGAGTGGCCGTGTTTGGACTTAATGGGGTTGTCATGAGATGCAGTCTTATAACCTTGACTAATGTTTTAACCGACTTTAAAAAAGGAAGAGAATGTAATTTCGATTGTATGTTCACTTTTTGCGTGTTACCTTAGAACTACCATCATTTATGAACGAATTTGGTAATTTTTTTCGTAGTTTGGCTGCATATACTACAAGGTTCTGTTGTTACTAGAATCTAGTATGATGACTGTAGCCGGATAGTAGGCAACGGAACTTCATGATAAAAATAGTGTAGCGGGTCCTGTTTAGGCTTAATATAATCGTCATGAAATACATTTTGGTAACCATGCATGTATTTTTAACCAACTTTAAAAAGGAGGAGGTTCTTAATTCGGTTGCATTTTCTTTTTATTTTAGTGTATTATCCCCGAACTTTGTCATACGGGACACTTAAAAAATGCAATAAAAACGTATAAATAATCAAGTTTTTCGCCGACAGTTCAAGCATTTATGTTCAGAAAATACCACCTTCTGGCAATGGAACCGAGTGATATAAAAGAGTAAGTTAGCCGTTTTTGTGCTTAATGGAGTTGCCATGTGATGCCCTCTGGTAACGACTTTCTCATCATCATCATTATAATCATCATCATAACAACCAAAGGACGTCCACAGCTGAACATAGATCCCCCCTAAAGTGACCCACAATGACCGCGGTTCTGCGCCATTCTTCGCACACCTGGCTCCGTTGGTACACTGGCCGCTACAGTAACTAGGGTATCGCGGGCCGCTGGGAACTCGAGGCCATGGCTTTCGTGTGCCTTGCATGGGGGTAAATGCCATAATCGCCATGCTTGGCAAGCGGGTTGGCGATCGCAGTGTTCCACCGCATTCCAGATCGCAATGTTGCCTGTGTCAGGCGTTGCATTCAGAAAATAGTATTTGGTGAAAAAGAACTGATGAAGAAGACTATAGGTGGTCCTACAAAATTCCTAGTGTTTCGTCGGTGGCGGTGAGATATTTAGATTGAGATACTAAAGTGACTATGACGAAGTTAATTTAGGGATTACTGATGAAATATTACCAGTAACCTCATCTGATGGTTGTAGCCGAAAAGTAGGCGACGGAACTCCATGATTAAATAGTGTAGCGGGGTCCTGTTTGGCTTAAAGGAAGCGTCATAAGATGCACTTTGGTAACCATGTACATATTTTTAACTAACTTTAAAAAGGAGGAGGTACATGAATTCGGTTGAATGTTATTTTTTAGTGCATTATCTCCGAACTACGTCATTAAGGACTCTTAAAAAATGCAATAAAAACGTATAACGAACTAAATTTTCCGGCAACAGATCAAGCATTTATGTTCGGAAAGTACCACATTCTGGCAACGGAACCACATGATATGAAAGTGTAATGTAGCCGTTTTTGGGCTTAATGGACTTGCCATGTGATGCACTCTGATAACAATT
Source organism: Grapholita molesta (assembly GCA_022674325.2). NCBI lineage: Eukaryota > Metazoa > Arthropoda > Insecta > Lepidoptera > Tortricidae > Grapholita > Grapholita molesta. The sequence continues at coordinate 5,601,358 of CP053147.2, forward strand.
TTCTTATCATCATCATCATAACCAAAGGACGGCCACAGCTGAACATAGATTCCCCCTAAAGTGACCCACAAGGACCGATTTAGCGCCATTCTTCGCACACCTGACCTCGTTGGTACACTGGCCGCTACAGTAACTAGGGTATCGTGGGCCCCTGGGAAGTCGAGGCCATGGCTTTCGTGTGCCTTGCATGGGGGTAAATAGCAATCGCCACGCTTGGCAAGCGGGTTAGCGATCGTCGTGTTCCACCACATTCCAGATCGCAGTATTGCCTGTGTCTGGCGTTGCATTACTTATGTGCCACGATAAGTATCAGATGACGATTTCGAGTCTCATCATCTCCGTTAAGTTAACGATCTGTAGTCAAGTGTTCGGTTTGACAGTTTATTAGCGTCCAAATCGGTCCTAAGCTTCGAACACGACTCAATTAGACATACATTTTGTCTCTTGGCAACGTTTATATGTATTCCTTTTATTATAATATTTCCTCGTTTGGCACAAAGGACACTGTCTGCCCATATTCGTTTATTAAAAAATCAGTGACAAAATGAGAAACTAAAAGGCTAGAAATAAATAAACTTTTGACAAAAAATAAACCCGACTTCAAATAGGTACTAAAAAGCAACAAATAATTGTTTTCTTTATCACTTGATAAGTACTTTTGGACTATTTAGAACAAATCAATTTCTTAGGACAATTATATACAATTATTTTTGGTTTTGGAGTCGGTGCCAGCCACTTTTTTCGTTTCCGAAGCCTTCGGCAGTCGTGAATAAAGTGATATCTGAAGCGCTACCGCGAAAAACGAAATTCGTAAATTTCGGGCATCTCTCTATTTTACCCCTATTAAGACCTCATGAGAGTGACAGAGACAATCGTTTGAAATAAACGAATATCGTTTTTGGCGATAGCGCCTCAGTTCCAATATTTTTGAAAATCTTCCCTCTCGGTACACTCTGCACTATAATTCGTCGCTAACTTGAAAAAATCTCGTAAATCATTCTGGCAATCAAAAAAAAATAACGTAACTATATATGGAATGAGTACAGAGTTATTGCGTTTCAACTTACAGTATCTGTGTCAGATACAAGATTTTTTTCAAAGTAGTGACGATATATATGTATTATATATTTTCATAGTCCATTTGTCACCAAATCAAAATCATAACAGCTGACATGCACGTGCAACGGTTAAAAAAATATGAGTTTCAATTGTAGGTTGAGTAGCGTGGCTGGCACCGACTCCAAAACCAAAAATAATTGTATATTATTGTCCTAAGAAATTGATTTGTTCTAAATAGTCCAAAAGTACTTATCAAGTGATAAAGAAAACAATTATTTGCTTTATAGTACCTATTTGAAGTCGGGTTTATTTTTTGTTAAAAGTTTATTTATACTTATTTGTTATTCTACTTGACATTCGCGAAATCATCGACTGATTTATTGATGGAAGCCATATTTTATTAAAAGAAGAAGAAGAAGATTAATCATTTTTAAATTTAGCATAGGAGGCAAACGAGCGGACGTATTGCCTGATGGTAAGCAACTACCGTCGCCCATGGACACCTGAAACACTAGAAAGGCCACATGCGCGTTGCAGGCCTTTAAGGTGGGAATACGCCCTTTTCTGGCACCAATAAGTTTTTCGGAACTTATGTACGAAATATCATTTGATATTTACCAGTCACGGTGATGGAAAACATCGTAGCGAAACCGGAATAATCATAATAAGGCCTAGTTTACTCTCTGGGTTGGAAGGTCAGATGGCAGTCACTTTCGTAAATAAATAAAAAATAAAAAAAATAAATTCATTTATTTCAAGCTTCACTGGGTCATAGAGAGGTTTTATTTTACAAATATTTTTTAAAATCTAGGTACAATATGTCAAATAAAATTTACAATTAAAAAAAAATAAACATAAACATCATGCAACCAAATCGAGGACATAGGCATTTTTACTTTAACTTTTTAAAGCAGGACTAAAACTTGTGCCTACGCCAAATACTGGGATTAGTTACCAGGCATGAGCCGTGGCAATATGTCGGGATAATGCGAGGCAAATGAAGACGCCCTTTTCTTGAAGGTTTGCAGGTCGAGACGTTTCGGATAAAGTTGGGTCGATAATTTATGTCACCGTTTCGAAGGACGAAAGAAATGCCTAGACAAGCATAATTGGGGACTGCCAAGCATCAAGGTGATGAGGGTAGAAATTTTGTCGCGTCGGTCGAAGACAGACCCAGTCCCGGGTATGTCCATAAACTAAGTCCAACAATGAGAGGTAGAGCACAGCGAAGTACCATCACGCTTGAGTCTGGAGAAGCTCAACTGGGGAAGTACCTCCTCCTTACAAATAACACAGCCTAATTAGTACTGCTACCTTTCAGGTATGTAGTGTTGTGTTCCTGATGGTGAGGTTCCCAGAGCTCCAAAGGCCGGCAACGCGCTTGTGACTCCCCTGGTGTTGCGGGTGCCTATGGGCGACGGTAATTGCTTACCACCAGGCAATCCGTCTGCTCGTTTGCCGCCTATGTCATAAAAAAGACAGGTGGCTGGAATTAAACCAAACAAGCCTTCATTATAGATGCGGTAGAAAATGGAGTGCAGTGAGATACCAGCTATAGGTGATACACTTTGAAGGACCATGTCTACGTAGTTGTTCGGAGAATTAATATGGATTTAACGGCAAAATTTGAATATAGAACGCCGACATGCGTGTACGCACACGTTACTTCTACATAACTATGTAGGTCAGGCTCTAGTGTAAGTAAGTTCAAAAACGTCTCGAACGCGTAAGTGATAATGTTATTTATATGGGTAGCTCTAATGACACTCTTTTTGGACCCGGGTATGTCCTTAAAGTACGTCCAACAATGAGAGGTAGGGCACAGCGATGACCATCACGCTTGAGTCTGGGGCAGCCTAACTGGGGAAGTACCTCCTCCTTACAGAAGACCACAGCCATAATAGCACTGCTACCTTTCAGGTATGTAGTGCTGCATTCTTGATGGTGAGTAACGTTCCCAGAGGTTCAAAAAAAAAGCTGACGGACTGGACAGCAGTGTCCGTCGAGTGTTCTTTTGGTACTACGCATAATTATGTTCTTTAAGATTTGATGTATCACTGTTTTGAAATATGTCAGTTTCTTGCCGGTAACTTCTCGGGTCAGAGGTGTAGGGTTTGAACCGGTGGTAGATTTTACTTTGACGTCCATAAGTGCATGTAGTGTGTCTAAATTGAAAAATAAAGATCTTTTTTTTTATGACATAGGCGGCAAACGAGCAGATGGGTTGCCTGGTGGTAAGCAATTACCGTCACCCATGGGCACACGCAACACCAGGGGAGTCACAAGCGCGTTGGCGGCCTTTAAAGGGGGTTAGAGCTCTGGGAACCTTACTCACCATTAGGAACACAACACTACATACCAAAAAGGTAGCTGTGTTATTATGGCTGTGGTCTTCTGTAAGGAGGAGGTACTTCCCCAGTTGGGTTGGTCCAGATTCAAGCGTGATGCTCATCGCTGCGCCCTACCTCTCATTGTTGGACGTAGTTTAAGGACATACCAGGGTCCGAGAATCTTTTATCTTTTTTTTAGTAACCTACATCAACTGCGGTCGCTAACACGCATGCTAAGATGGTATAAGTCATATTTGGGTGAGGCCTATGTCTAGCAGTGGACTATTTACGGCTAAATTATAAGGCTTATAGGCTGGTGTCCATGAGACAACTGCTCTTTCTAGTACTTTTTAGAATTTTTGCTGTCGTCAATCCTCGGCAATTTTCTTTCAGCGCAGCCATTTATGTCAACTAGGTACTCCAAAGTATGTTTATAAACGTCCTATTTACATTACTCTTTATAGAAATATATTATTTAACCGCTATGATATTAAGTTTATAATTGTTTGAAAGTATCATGTCGCAAACGTTAAATTTTCTTTATGTTTATTTACTGTCTACGGGGTAGTGTGTGTGTGTTTGTACAAGTGCGGGCTTTTGCGTTCTGTTAGCTTATTAACTAGATTAATAAGTTGATAAATAAGTTACTTAAATAAGTATAAATTATAGTGGACTATTTACTTAATGACGGTGTAAAAAAAAATCTAATTTAGTGTATTTTTCATGAAAATTTGTTGTTCTAGCACCCAACTATAATGCTACGTCCAGACATTTGAAAGAATAGCGAGGCGAAACACGAGCACGCATGTGTACGCAGACGTCTTGCTATTCGTCTCTTTCCACGCATCGCTTCTTCCTCGCTGGCTTCTTCCTCGCCGGCTTCTTCCTCGCTCAGCGAATCAGCTCCAGGATTCAGCGAGGAAATGCTGTCATCGACGCCAGGGTCCGGCTGCGAGGCCTTCTTAAATTTATGTTAGTTTTACCTTAATGTCTTTCTCTTGGAACAATGGTGTTCCAGACATTTTGGGAGGCGTACCCTGAACCGGATCGAGCCAACGCGCAGAGGCCCTTTCGCCAATTTAATGAAATCTAAGGGGTGACCTAGGCGGATGCTGCCCCTGTCCGTATCATGTGACGTGCACAGAGACAGCTCCCGCCATGATGTAAGGGCTATTCGTTTTAATGGAATCTAGAATGTACTAGGCCATTGGGTAAAAAGGATGGACTAGCTACTGGCCAAATAAAAATAAACCGGACGCCTGCCTAATAAAATGGTATAAAATTTTATTTCCAGCAGACGGTGACTCGCCCTATGCGAGATGGGCCCTCACAAAAAGCGACATCAAAGATGGCTCAAGGGCAACACCAGTGCATAGGGCTAAGGGTAGAGAGGTGTCACTGGACTTTAAACATCTATCCAACTCGCCACTTAGGTTTCCACATGTACCCTCGAGAGCGCAGCTCTAGCGACCCCACTCTGGACGGCCGGTTAAGGCAAGCCAGAGGCAGGGGACCTGTCCCACCTGTCCGACAGGGCACCCCAGGGGCACTCAAGTACGTGGAGTCGCTACTCTCCAACAGCTGCCCTGCGTTGACTGATTGCACTGGAGAAAATCAGTGGGCGATGGGGTCGTCACATTCTTATTGTTTTCGTTTACATTTTTTTGGTGCATAAATATCATAAAAAGAAAACAACATGTTCATTAACAAGAAAGTATGACTCGACAGAATAAACGATCATAATTATTATAACAACATTGTTAATAAAGTGTTCCAACAATAAAATACTAGAACAATACAAATACCTATGGCATGGCGTTACAAATAACAGTGTGGGTAATTTTATTTACTTAACTAGGTCGGGCGAGTTAATGAAATGGCGTAAAAACTCCCAGCGTACACAAACTTTTTGCAGAAATCTCGAACAGGCCCGGTATCCCGAAAATCGAAGTCCGTATATTTCGAGCATGTTTCTATTTTACTCCAATTAAGGGGTCATGAGTGTGACAGCAGAGATTATCATCATCATCATCTCAGCCATAAGACGTCCATTGCTGAACATAGCCCCCCCTTGGACCTCCACACGCACCGGTTGGAAGCGACCTGCATTCAGCGTCTTCCGGCGACCTTAATGAGGTCGTCTGTCTTGTGTGTGGACGTCCTACGCTGGGCTTGCTAGTCCGTGGTCTCCACTCGAGCACTTTTCGACCCCATCTGCCATCTTCTCTGCGTGGCCTGCCCATTGCCACTTCAGCTTGCTAACCAGGTGGGCTATGTCGGTGACTTTAGTTCGCCTACGGATCTCCTCACTTCTGAGTCGATCACGTAGAGAAACTCCGAGCATAGCTCTCTCCATAGCTCGTTGAGCGACTTTGAGTTTTGAGATGAGGCCAATAGTGAAAGACCATGTTTCCGGTTCTCGCAGAATACTAGTGCTTTACCTGAAAGGGTGAAGCGTATCGTTGTGCCAGAATCCTTTGCATTGCTGCAACGCACACAGAAAACCTTCTTACTTTTTGTTTTTCTTTTTATTCATTTTTATTATTATATTTTATTTGTACTAATGCCACTCTTGTCTGTTTGTTAATTTGTGTTTGTGTGTGTATTGTAGAAAGTAAATAAAAGAATCATCTATCCATCTTTCGGAGCCGTAAGTCATCACTGGTAAGTCTGGTAACACACATTGATTGAAGACTTTCGTGTGCTTTCGTGTCGAGGCACTGAGGCATGTCGGAGGAAAAGACTACGTAGTTTCTCGAACGCTGCCCAGAGATAATCGGACTAAGTAGTCTATGATATGCTACTACAGTGTTCAGGAATATTTCGACGACCCACAAACAGAATGTTACTATTAGGGCACACCAAGTACACCAATAAATAAACAACATGTCAGTCTGCCTCTGTCCGCAGCTAGCGTTGCAATGCCCCTCAGGGCCTTAAGTATATGTTTTTTAAAATGTAATATATTTATGTTAGATATTAAGAAGTATGTATAATAAGCAATGAATAAATGAAATGAAATGAAATGAAATGATCGGACGAAAACGAATATCGTTTTTCACGGTAGCGCCGCTGGTGACCAAAGAGCTGGCGGCTTTCTCGCTCTACGTATTAAAAACATTGCGATACAAAGAGCCCCATAAACCTAGAGATTCTACGCCAAGAATTATTTCTTTTATTATATTAGTGATAACCTTTCCATTTTTTACTTTTTAAAAGCTTGTACAAATGCTAGAACTCGTTCACCAGTAAGAACTACGAACCAGATGTTCAATGACCTTGTGTTTATGAATCTATTATTATGTCCTATTTGACCTCATAGTTGACTGTTTACATTCATTATCTATTTATATTATTGATTTAGTATTTATTATCATTAAAGGAATATATTCATTTATTATTTACACAAAAATATAAGATAAAAACATAATAAAGATACTAACTAAAAACTAAACTATAAATAAAAAAATGTCATAGGTCCTGGTCATTAGGTGGGGTGCCCAGCGGGTGGATTTTTGAGAGTTGTGTCGTGCACTCAAATTCAAAAAACTTTGGGGACGAAAATAATCGGACACAAGTTTCTTACCAGAATTTTAGCACAAAATGTATAGTTTCGATACCCACGATTATTATTATTATTATTTATATCACTCATGCTTCTTAAATACCATTACTTCGTGTTTGAGAGAGTTTAAAATGTCACGATTCGAGCGTCGAATGCTAAAAATTGAGCCCCAGAAGACTGGCCGCGTTTCCGCGCTGGATAGCAATGCTAATCCGTTGGGCGAAATAGTGGCCAGCCCTCTGGTCACCAGAACCTTTATAAGACGCGCCGATATCTCTTTGTGGAGTCGGCGAGCACTTGTGCCCCACGACCCCAGGGTTTCAACCCCAAACGCCGCAAATATGTAAGTTCCGCCAAGTGCGACGCTTGGCAGAAGCACTGAGGAAGAAATATATTTATGAGCAATGTATTCAACAATCTTTTCCCCTCACTAGCTCGTAAAGCGCTTGTTTATCCTTTAATACGAGAGGGTAAAAACGCATTTTATCCGCTAGTGATTAAAGTAAATTGACTTCACATAGCTCTTATTGCTATGGTTTTAAAGTCTAAATTCGCGAAGTACAGCTCACTAGCCCCCGCGGCGGCGGCGGCGGGCGCGGGTAACATAGGTAAACAGAATTCATTTTCAGTATATGGTGGCCAGTTATTGAAAGGTGGCCAGAAACTAGCGATTTACCCTATCACCTTCACAAATTTTCAAATACAGCATTTTTAATTTGCAAAATTTCAAAAAACCGTGGTACCCATAAAATTCTCGCAGTTTACTGCAAAATAAATTGTAAGGCAACTATAAACAAAAACGCAATATTTCGCAGTCTAAATGGTAATTTAATTATTTATCTATAGGTACTTTAGAGAGCGCGGCTAGGAATAAGTGACGTTATACGTTATCATCATTTTGTAAGGAGCGTTTTCGCGGGAAATACGAATGTCAGACTTTGACGCTCATTTCTGGCTTTTGTGTAGTTTTAAGGCCATTACTCCCATACAGACATTTCATGTCTAGAACGAAAGGGATCGAATGATAAAATAAAAATAAAACAGTCAAATAGCCTATTGTCAAGAGAATAAGAGCGCGTGTAGGTTTGGACACTTCACCCGCTGAACCACTTTTGCTGCTGACTGTACTATCCTATAATTTGTATGGTCTTGTGAGCTTATTAAGATTTAGAAATACATAAGTTTCTGCATGTGAATACAGTTCACACAATATATGTTAAGTGTTTTGTTGTTGCCTGTGAATTAAAGTGTTATAGGTACTGGATGTTAAAAATGAGAAATAAAAAAGCTTATTCATTTCCACATCCCTACCAGAAAGCCCTTTTTTATTCTTAATAAAAATAGACCACACAACTGCATTTTATTCACAAAAGTGCAAAGTATTTTTTTTTTTTTATAAAAGAGTGACCAAGGTTTGACCTCACCAACCCGCCTGCCAAGCGTGGCGACTATGGCAAATACCCCTCAAGATGATACAAGTCATATTTGGGGGAGACTTGTGTCCAGCAGTAGATGATTTATGGATGAAATCTATGTAAATGTATGTATGGGAATACAGACGAAGGGAGCGAAAATAATTCCATTCCTTAAGTTCGCTTTAGGAAGGTAGAAGCGACTCGCTTCGTGCGAATGAATGGGATATTCACAACGTAAGGATGAAACCGCTCCCCTCGCCTGGACGTCCGGTGGAGGAACGGAGATGGCGGAATTAAATCGTGCAATTCCTGTGCACACTCTCCAAAATGTATAAATAAATAAATAAATTTTTCGGGACAATCTTACACAAATCGACCTGGTATCCTGTAAAACATAGACAAACTAGCAACCCTGCGACGGTGCTCAAGGCTTTGTAACCTTACACTCAGTAATTCAGGATCGCCAATCGCACGGTGCTCTATTGAATCCAAAGCGACCAGCTGATACTTGGCAGACCCGTCCCAAAGGTGGCAACAGTACTCCATGCACGATCGAACCTGAGCATGGTAAAGTGTTAGAAGCTGTTCCGGCGTGAAGTACCGCTTCAGCCTGTGTAAGAACCCAAGTTTTTTAGCTGCGGATTTCGCTTTAGCCTCAATATTGGCACCGAAGTTCAGCTTAGTAGTTAGTTAATTTAAGCCCAAGTAATTCGACGTGGTCCGAAATTGCTAAAGATACATTCTGGAAAGCAGGAGTTACCAAGTTAAAAGGGCTCCTTTTGGCTGTGAATAAACACGCCTGTGTCTTGGAAGCGTTAAACCTGACCAAGTTGGCTTCCGCCCACTCGTCAACGGCCTTCATGGTCAGGTTCGTTCGCTCAACCAAAGCAAAGGATTCGGTGTCTCCACTAGCAGTTTGGGCCTCAGAAATATATCTCTCAGTCAGCGTACTGTCGTCTGCATACCCAAAGATACCGGGCTTTAGCAAATCGTTTATATGCAGCAAAAAGAGGGTGGCAGAAAGAACTGAACCCTGAGGCACTCCGGCATTAATTGCAACGCGATCCGATGAGCAACCATCCACTACGACCCTAATAGATCGCTGCCTCAGGAAATCAGAAATCCAAGAGCACAAACCAGCGGAGATTCCGTACGCAGAGAGCTTGCCGAGAAGGCCGTCAAGCCAAAGTCAAACCCAAACAAAGGCCAAATAAAATCAAATTGAAGGCCAAATGAAATCAAATTATTTATTTCATGTAACTTTGACACGTATTCGTTTAGAAATACTTAAAACTAAGTTTAACATAAAAACATAAATGTTCATTGTTTTTGTTTTGTGACGATAGCTGGATGGATTCGTTTATATGATGATTTTGATTGATAAATTATTGTTACCAATAATTTGGGTTTTTACTGGTTTTTATAATGGTTTAGAGTTCCGTAGTATTTTCCTTATAATTATTTTTTTATTGAGGCCCTGCGGCGCTACCGCGAAAAACGATATTCGTAAATTGCGGACGATTGTCTCCGTCACTCTCATGACGCACTTTGAGTAAAAGGGGCCTTGTGGGAGGCCTGCCTACGCTGGGTCTTCCAGTTCGAGGTCGCCACTCCAGAACCTTTCCGCCCCATCGGCCATCGGTTCAACGCGCAAGGTACCTCGCCCACTGCCACTTAAGTTTGGCGATCCGCTGGGCCATATAGGTATCTGTCACACTCATGACGCCTTAATTGGAGTTAAAGAGAAAGATGCACGAAATATACGAAGTTCGATGTTCGCGGTACCGGGCTAGTAATATATACAATATCCTGATGCTGCCATCTAGCAACGAGTAGCCAAACTAGAACGTGTAACGATTTTAAAACTAGCTTAAATAGCTTGACATAACTTCAGTGTCAAATGTCATATCGCAAAATGTCACTGACTATCATAATAGCTATCATACAATTTCATTTTCATCGTAAACACGGAATTTAGTGGGTTTGCACCAATTCAAATTACTATTAACTATGGCTGCACCTACCGAAGCCCCGTCCAGATCGTCCTGTGTATTCTGTAATATTGTCAACAAGCTAGAAAACACAGAAATATTGTACGAAGACGAAGAAGTATGCGTGTTTCGTGACATCCGACCCGCTAGTCGCTTTCATATCTTGACCGTACCGAAAAAGCATATAGAAGATGTTAAATCATTAACGTCTGGTGATAAAGCATTAGGTAAAGTAATTAATAGTTGCCCTATCAATGCGAAAATGTTTTTTTTATCTAAGATAGACAGCATAACACAACTGACCAAATGTTAATATGACGATTTTTAAATTCTGTACTTAATTTTAATGCCTTATTTTTTTGTATTATGCAGAAACATCTGCTAGCGAATATCTTCGATATTTAAACTCAAAGAAAACTAGAAATTTTTTGACTTTTAGCGGGACTCGAACCCACAACTATAACGAGTACTGCTTAGACTTGTAAATTTTTTTCTATTTATCCCTCGTCGTATACGTCATCATGGGTGACGTGTAAACACATCTACCACCAGCGTATTGAACACTTAACCTAGCCTATGCCTTATGAATTTAATGCCTTAGTTATTATATTTCACTGCTCAAACTCAGAAAAACTCTGGTATTATGACATGTTTTGCTATATACTTGTACTAAACTAATCTTTTATCAGAGATTTTGTTTAGCAATAAAATTTCAATTCGCTTTTAGAATTTGTAAAAATATTCAACCCCATGATAATCCATAGTTAAACAGCTAAACCTATTTCTACTTCCCTCTTGTAACTATAAAATATCTCATTTCCAGTTGAGAAGCTGTTGACCGTATCAAAAGAGATGTTGTCCAAGAACGGCCTAACAGAAGAAGTAGCCAGGTTTGGATATCATTGGCCACCGTTCCGGAGTGTGAAGCACCTGCACTTGCATACTATAGCTCTGGAGAGTGACATGGGCTTCTTCGGTAGAATCATTTTCAGGAAGGATTCTTATTGGTTTGTCTCGGTAAGTACAGATCAGAGGCTAAACTCATTTATAAATAAATAAATGACTCGGGCAGAAATATATATTATGTGCCCATCACACAAATTATATTTTCACCGAACTTACATATAATAAATAAATAATAAATAAATATTTCGGGACATTCTTACACAAATCGACCTAGTCCCACGGTAAGCTCAATAAGGCTTGTGTTGCAGGTACTAGGCGACGATATATATAATAAATAAATACATATAAATACTTAAATACATAGAAAACACCCATGACTCAGGAACAAATATCTGTGCTCATCACACAAATAAATGCCCTGACTGGGAATCGAACCCAGGACCTTCGGCTTCATAGGCAGGGTCACTACCCACTAGGCCAGACCGGTCGTCATATCCCCTTAAGGCCCAGCATACAAGTAAAATGTTACTCGATTTTGTTCATTATAATGTAGGAAATAAAGTATAATTTCATGTTTCAAAAACGAAACAGACAAATTAAATTCAACTCTGTTCTATTTCTATAAAATTCAAATTTCTGTAACGTAATTAGTAGTACAGGAAGGCCTGTGGTGCTAGCCTAATGTGGTCGGGTTTATATGTGTCATTATCTAGGAAAAGGGACCTTATTGTCGATGGCGCTTACGTCGAAACGCGTTGCGTTTGTATTGTATCCTCTTGAACAACGACATAAGCGCCATCGACAATAAGGTCCCTTTTTATAGATAATGTCACATATGATTTGTCACAATATCTGTCACTCTCCAACAAGCATGTGAGTGGGAAAGTGACGGACCCGGGTATGTCCTTAAACTACGTCCAACAATGAGAGGTAGGGCGCAGCGATGACCATCACGCTTCTGGGGCAGCCCAACTGGGGAACTACCTCCTCCTTACAGAAGACCACAGCCATAATAGCACTGCTACCTTTCAGGTATGTAGTGTTGTGTTCCTGATGGTGAGTAAGGTTCCCAGAGCTCCAACCCACTTATAGGTCGGCAACGCGCTTGTGACTCCCTTGGTGTTGCGAGTGCCCATGGGCGACGGTAATTGCTTACCATCAGGTAATCCGTCTGCTCGTTTGCCACCTTTGTCATAAAAAAAAAAAGAAAACACAATAGGCCACAAAATGGCAACCATACTATTTTATGATCATGATATAAAAATCACTCTATACGATATTTTTCATGTTTTTTTTTTCTGTTTCAGCCTGATTATGTGATGTCAAGACTATGATAGACCCAACGCATCAGACAGTGGTCCTTACACCTTCGAAAAACTGGGACACATGTATACCCAGTTGGAAGTAGCTTGCCATTTGATTATGAGCTTAATTTTAATGGTGTTAGGTCCTTTTTGCGTGTACAAATTATTTGCAATAAAGGCAGTTTTTTTATGGGTTTTAGGCATAGACAATAGAGTGTGAGCATAGAATTAATAATGGGTGATTATTCAGGCGTTTGAACCGTCTTATTACTCTGTCCAGATTTCTGTAGAAGTGTTTTTACTCCAATTAAGTCGAAATGAGAGTGACAGAGACAATCGTTCGAAATTTACGAATATCGATTGTTGCGGTAGCGCCAGGCCTGCGCCATCAGGCGCAAGGAATATTAGCCGTGGTCTGAGGCTCTAGTGTTAGTTTTGACGTAAAAAAACGTCACGAACGCGTAAGTGATAATGTTATTTACATGGGTATCTAACTCTAACGCGATGGTGACGTTTTGTTACGTTCAAAGCTTGCACTCGGGGCTCTATGGTAACCAACGAGTGTAGGTATGCTCCCTCTTGTTGGCGTTAACTGTGTTATTAAGTTAATATTTATTATAGTATTTAATCAAATTGTATTTGAAGCAATGTAATCATATTTATTCTTATTTAAGTACAGTCGCCATCAGGTATATCGGAGCTGTGGAGGTGGTCACAAATATCGGAACAACATCTCTATTGTCAAGGCGGTAAAGTGAATGCTTCGATGTTTTTGAATATTTTGGCTGCTCCGATATATTTGATGGCGACTGTACAGTCAGCAGCAGAAGTTGCTAAGCGAGGTGTTTGCAATGTGCGCTTGACGTGACTATTGTCAAGAGAAGAGCATTCAATGTCGATATTAATCCGAACACTTGGTCCGGTTAGCAACTTCTGTTGAATGTACCTTTTGGTTTTATTGGGAGACATTTAATCGTACATTCGTTTTTTATTTAATAACTACCCTACCCTACTTCGATAACCAACAGACTGCACAAACCTTTTGGGAAATGGAAGAAAAGGTCTAACATTTGAGTTTAACTTTGGGTCATTTTATATGTATGTTATCTGCGTACATATCATTATTGTTCTAAAATGCGTCCAGAAACCGCAGGCAATGTCCAGCATTACCAACCATCAGAAATAAATGGAGATGCGAAGTTAACATTTCCTCCTGAAAACAGTAGGTTATGAGTTTAAATTTGGAACAGCTGCCAAATTAATAATTAACGATTAATACGGTACTACTCACGTTTATTTAGTCACTCGCGCGACATTCGTGGGTAGCTGTCAAATTCAAGTGGGGTGTCTATTCTAGTATCTTAGTATCTACATATATTAAAACAGTCATTGATACGAAACGCCAATTCGTTATTTTTTTTTAGTATAAATTGAACGACATTTGAACTCGAGTGACTAGAATAGGGAGTTCATTCGCTAGTCTATGGTTTAAAACAATATTTAACAGAAATACGAAACGCTACCATTTGTTTTATTCGTTGACATTTTAATGTTTACAAGTAGCATTATGTGCAGTTCATTTCCCTACGGTTCCTTAACCCATCTTAAAACACTTAAGATATGTGTGTAGATAAAGTAATGTATGCAACTATACATAATTAGGCATTACAACACTCGTGTGATCTTATTATGAATATATATAAAAATATAAATCGACACTCTTGTTGTAATGCCCTTCATTATGCACAGATGCATAAACTACTATTTTGTTTGTATGTTATTTTATAATGGGCAGGCCACATTGCACGCAGAGAAGACAGATGGGGTCGAAGAGTGCTCAAGTGGAGACCACGGACTAGCAAGCGCAGCGTAGGACGTCCACCCATAAGATGGACAGACGACCTCATTAAGGTCGCCGGAAGACGCTGGATGCAGGTCGCTTCCAACCGGTACATGTGGAGGTCCAAGGGGGAGGCCTATGTTCAGCAGTGGACGTCTTATGGCTGAGATGATGATGATGTTATTTTATGTTAGTCATCTTTTTCCTCGCGTTGTCCCGGCATTTGGCCACAGCTCATAGGAGCCTAGGGTCCACTTGGCAAATCCCAGCACTAGTTTCGACTATCTATCCTTCCAACCCAAAGGATAAACTTGGGTATTGGGATAAGTTCGGTTTCCTAACGCAAGACTCGGATACTGGTTAAATTTCCAAACCGTTATCATTACTTGGCGCAAAACCTTTTCATTTCGGTTTCACTCGTGAAACCGGTTTTTAGGGGAACATTTTCATAAAGTTCTTGTCAAGTTAACCGGAACCGGAACTTTAAAAACCGGTTTATTTCAAAAAAGCATAAGTTGCTAGTAGCAATTTGCTACGTGTCTGTATTTACGCAGGACACGCGGCATGCCGGCCATCGTCAATCGTCGAATAAACCGGTTTATTTAGGTTTTAATAAAGTTCTTCAAACGTTCGCGTTCTCATGACTCCGCGTTTAGACATGCTGGCTCGTCACTCGCCTCGCTATTCGTCGAAACGTTCGACGAGATTTTTCCTATACAAAAACGCAATACGAGGAACGAGAGGAATGGCGAGACGTCCGCGTACACATGTGTGCTCGCATTTCGCCTCGCCATTCGCCTCGCTACTCGTGCGAATGTGTGGCGGCAGCATAATAGTTCGGAGTAAAACCGAAATAAACCAGCTTTAACCGCTATTTTTTAAACCGGTTCCGAGCCTTGAACTAACGATGTTTTCCTTCACCGGAAAACGACTGGTACCCAAATATCAAATGACATTTCGTACGTAAGTTCCGAAAAACTCGTTGGCACGAGCCGGGGTTGATCCCTCGACACCCGCATTGCAAGTTGCACGCTTTTACCGCTAGACCACCAGTGCTTTTTCGTATGTTACCTTATATTTATGAAGTACAGTAAGCAGCAAAAGTGGCTAAGCGTTTGAAGTGTTCAAAATGACCTACACGCGCTCTTTTTCTCTTGACAATATAGATGAGTTGACCTCATTTTGAACACCTGCTCAGCCACTTCGACTGCTGACTTTACATTATTGAAATGGAGCGAATAAGTGACTATAAAAAACTAAACTTATGGTTTCAGTCTATACTATTTACTTGTCTCTGACTGAATCTATACAGTGTTTACAAAAGCATTATCAATAGGATCTATCAGATTGGTTGAGCGAGAATCTAATCAGAATTTAAGGGTTCGAAGTAAATTTATATAGGTTGATATTTGTTACTTAGAGAAAAATACACCGTATCAGTAAGTTATTAGTAGTTCAATCCTGCTAGGATATAAATATAGGAGGTGAACGCACCGAAGGGCATAGCACAAATACAGCAAAGACCTCTTTATAAATTGTTCAGATATATATGCAACTGTTGAGAACAAATAAATATAATAGTCATGATTTCTGGGAGTCTTATTAACTATGACGTCAAGTATATTCCTTTGCCAAGTAGGTATATAAATTAACCGCCTTTATAAATAAGTAATAAAAATATGAATGAATCAAAGTTAAAACCAGTCTAGCCTATTTTTACTAGGGAACCCTAAAAATTATCCGTGATATGATATGTGATTGGAAATAGATCCGCCTTTTTTATCTTATCTGTGACACATACATTGAGTTGCCAGGAATGTTTTTCCGACATTATGAATGTTTTTACGAGGCACTCCCAATGCTCCCAATACTTATCGTGGAAAGACTAGTCAAATTAAGGCGTAATTAAATGTGTGGCCGTTGAATTTACACAGCGGGCATTTGTCACTGCCGCAAATTAAAAAAAAACAATAGGATATTTTTTTTACTGGTATCTCTAAAACCTAGGGCCAAATGTCATGTCATGACATTTAGTTTAGACTTGCACATTAGATGGATCGTACCGATTAATAAAGTAACAATAAAACTGCAAAATTGTGTCATTACATAAAACTATAGTTACATATCGCGATGGCGACCCCCGCGGACGTGCGAGCCGTGTTCGAAGCCAAGTTAAAAGAGGGCATTCCTAATCCGCCCGGGGAGTTTCATCCTCTAGACTTGGAAAGAGTTAAGGACGATAAATATTTAACAAGGTTGTTATTACACCAAGAAAATGACGCGAAACTGGCCGCCGAAATGTTATGGGACATCCTTGTGTGGCGGAAAACGAATAATGTGAACGATATCAATGAAAATACCGTCAGAATGGACTATATTAAGGAAGGTGCATTTTTTCCTCACGGACGCGATGTTGACGGCAATTTACTGCTTATAATCAAGTCTAAAATGCATGTGAAAGGGCAGAAAGACTTCGAGGAGCTTAAGAAAGTGATTATATACTGGTTTGATCGCACAGAACGAGAAGAGCAAGGTAAACCTATTACTTTATTCTTTGATATGGACGGCTGTGGTCTGGGTAACATGGATATGGAGCTGATCAAGTATCTAATCAGTCTTATGAAGCTGTATTACCCATACTTTCTGCATTATATCATCATTTACCAAATGCCTTGGGTGTTGTCCGCTGCGTTTAAAGTGGTAAAGTCTCTTCTACCGGCAAAAGCTGTTGAGCGTATGAGATTTTCAACAAAAGACAATCTGAAGGATGTTGTGGCGCCTGAACAAGCTTTGACTTGCTGGGGTGGCAAGGACCCGTATGTATTTGAATTTGTTCCGGAAAACAGAGGTACTAACGATGTTCATACTCCAAAAAAAGTTACTTTTGCCGAGCAAGGCGACAACCAGCATTCTCCTGGTGAAATGCTAAGATTAAATCCCAATGATACAATCATTTTCAAGAATGAAAATGATGAGATATCGGGACAGTTTACTATAACTAATATGGATGAAAGTGCGGTATCATTTAAGATAAGAACTACCTCCCCTGAAAAGTTCCGGGTACGACCCAGCTCGGGCACACTAGCTGCAGGCTTATCGCAGACTGTACAAATCGTAGTGCAGCCGGGATTCCAATTCCGAACTGTCACTAAAGACAGATTCCTCGTCATGTCCGTACAGATCCCGAAGCTGGACGTAACACCGAAAGAGCTTACTGACATCTGGCAGAAATCCTCTGGTAGCAAAGTTGATGAATACCGTCTGAAATGCCACTTCCCAGAGAAAGATATGCCGAAGAACGGAAGCATGGTGGATGGTAGGATTCAGGACAAGCCGGATTCAGTTACGAATGCTTTAAATAACTTGCAGGTTAGCTATGAAATGCTGCATAAACAGGTGAAGATGTTAAAGATGTATCAGTTGTTTACGTTGATCCTGACTGCCTGCGCTGTCTTGCTTGGTTACTTAGTATACAAAAGTTCTAGCGAAGACAAATATTGTGAGCGCATGTAGCCCATAGAAATGGTGGTATTAGATACCACTGTGGATATCAACGTTTTGTTAAACGGTTTTCTAGTGTTTATACTTGTAACTAATACAATTATATTCGTTGTATATTGCCAGTTAGTCCGTAAGGTTGAGAGGTTGCATGCTACATAAAAGAAAACATGTAAATCATTTATAATTATGCTGTTAAAATTTCTGGTAGTTTTTTTCTGCCGTTAAGTTTAGGGGTGGGTTTGCTAATGTCGAAGTTTTAATACTTTCACATGCGAGTAAAAAAAAATTTAAAAAAGTTCGGTCGTACTTTTTTTGGGCAGGACGACTAGGATAACTAAAACAGAAAAAATATAAATACTGAATTTTAACATATTTTATCTATATAGAGTGCGATAGCTGGAGATGCGGGTTCGAATCCCGTCTCGAACACCGGAGGTCCTCGTCGTTTTTTTTCTTAAGTATATGTTATCTATTTCAACTTTTAATTTATATAGTAGTATTACTACTTAAAAATCAAAGCAAATCAAAAAATATTTCATAAAAAATAATTTGATTTGTTCTTAGTTTCTATATAGAGTGGTTAATACCTAATTTAAATATTCGCATGGATCACGAAAATAGATTATTATGTATTTGGACACGGAAAAATTATATAATTATATAACTGATTATGGAAACTGTAAACAGTTTTAATTAAAGTGTTATTGCGTAGTCTGGGGTCTTTATACACCAAGTGGCAATAAATAAAGATTATTTGCTTTGGACGTTTTATACAAGGTGATCAATTATATTGCACAAAGTGTATTAATTAATGTGGTATTTGTTCCATCCCTAATTGCACCATTTAGTTCTATTGCTCTATTCACTCTATTGTCTTCCTTAATTATTTACATCATTCATTTAATGAACCAAATAGGATCTTGGCCTTAGAACGACATTGTTCACTTCTCTCTGTCGCTTCGGTCCCCATCACCAATTTGACCCTGTATATTGTACGTATAACTCTTCGAAGTCAATAGAAAACAAAAATAATGTAAACAAACCCACGAGATACAAATGCAACACTGTTCGACGTAAGTGCCATCGACAATAAGGTCCCTTTTAATAGATAATGTCACATATTATTAGCGGAACTCTCTTTCTAAAAAACGGGATTGGAAAAGGACTTCGGCTATTACAAGTTGTTATGCAATACGCCCCAGCTCTTGTGAATTGTAATTACAGCTTGTAAAATAAGCCATTACCATAAAACTATTAAAGTCCTTCACCTTTTGACAGCCAAGGTTTTTTCGTGTCACACAGAAGTGAACCGTACATGAACGCCTAAAGGCTCATTTTAGGTTGTAAGCAACAGCTACGGACGTCTGTGGTTCTAATCTCAAGGGGTTAATATTTTTAAAGGTTATATGTCAATGTGACAGTTTAATGGGGTATATGATATAGAGATGTAACAACCACCATTTTTTATTAACATATCAAGGTCATGGACTATTAAATAACATCGCCTCGTTAGAATTTGATCCCGTTTGTAATAGTGATCATCACGATATCTGTAATAACTAAATTTACAATTAAACTCATTATAAACACGCAAATATTTAAATTGGGTAATAACAATAACCGCTGTAAGGAAAAATTAATCATGATTAACCGCCATATGGAAACGCAATGTTTAAAAATAGATGTTAATTGTGTAAGCACAAATATTTATTTTTTTCTGATTTCGAAATCATATGTGACATTATCTATCAAAAGGGACCTTATTGTCGATGGCGCTTACGTCGAACCGCGTTGCATTTGTATTGCGGCGTCTTGAACAACGGCGTAAGCGCCATTGACAATAAGGGCCCTTATCATAGATAATGTCACATTGCCCATGAACCACTCTTTCGTTACACCTAGTATAAATGTTGATAAAATATTGTAATTTTCAAACAAATGTGAATAATCTATGTAATATTATTATATTTAAATTTTCGTAAGACATTCTAACATTTTATGAAATAAATTCACACACGGGCGTGACGTGCCGGCGACGCGAACTGTAGCTCGGCGCTCTTAGTGTTTGAATATGGAGGCATATGTTCTGTTCTTAAGGTGTTGCTTTAATAAGATATTAAATTCAATAAATATTGAAATAATGTTAGTAATATAAAAGATATATTTCTTGTTAAAATATATGCCAATATCTAGCCCGGGTAACAAGTATGGTATGTTTGATTATTTCTGGGATATGCAGTACAACCCAAACCTCGTGTAATTTTGAAAAATCGTCTCAGTTGTCATGACTAACTATAAAAAATTGTTAAACTTAAAATAATAAAAAAATAAGATTCTTTGTTATTACATGAACATTATTTTTTTTATTGTTTTATAACGTCAAATATGATAATTCTGCATTTTTAGAAATAGTAAACGCAATTTTCTTAGTTCTAAATTGAGAGAAAAATGAATCACATAACTCAAAATTGTCATACACTTTTTTATATAAAATCTGTTTACATACAAAATATAAATACTACTCATAAATATGAATTCTTCCATTTTATCTGTTCATAATAACAAATGTAACACTGATATAGGTCAATGATTTAAAAAAGCGAGTAAATTATTAATATAGATTGTAAATAATTATAATTATATAACATCACATTCCAAATTAATATTTATATAAATAATTTTGGTGGATTTTGTTTTACAGTCGCTATCTGAACGTCCACTTTATCGCCTCGACAATCGTTCAGATATTTGTGACCACCTCCACAGCTCCGATATATCTGATGACGACTGTACTAATGGGTTAGAGAGGGATATATATGGCTTACAATTTAGTGCTCTTTGGTACCTTAGCAACGTCACTTGTAGGTACACACACACAGTTGCTAACGGATATATCGGAGTTGTGGAGGTAGTCATAAATATCGGAACATGCACTTTATCGCCTTGACAATAGCGGCGTTGTTCCGATATTTGTGACCACCTCCACAGCTCCGATATATCTGATGGCGACTGTATAGTTTAAAATGCATCTTAATTCCTTCTTATAAGGTTCATTATTGTGTGTTCTGTCAAATCTTAGGTTATTGACGATGCTTTGGTAATTCGGTGATACTGCATTCCTGTCTTATACTCAAAATAGTGAATTGCTAGCAATAAATTGCTGCCAACATGATTGCAAGTATCAAAAACAGATAGAACCCATCGATTTTATAACTTGCATAGGTGAGAAACTTAGCTAAAGCCCCTGGCCTATGTAGTAGTAACGTGTGTACACGCATGTCGGCGTTCTATATTCAAATGTTGACGTAAGTTCCATATTAATTATCCGCACAACTACATAGACATGGTGCTTCAGTTAAGTTTTTCACCTATAAGTGCTGTGTGACATATATTTATTACCGTTTAACCTAAAACTGTAGCTGTGTGAAATTTTTTTTAAGGAAATGAAGTCAATTATCCCTTTTACATAAAAGCGTTTTATTCAAGTGTATTTAAAAATCGAGTTTTATCAATGTGGGTAAGACCGGACACTATATTTTTAAGGCAAGTCCGTCATATGACGTTATATACCGATTAGATAATATAAATTGTTTGCTAAACGGACTTTGCTGATAGACGGTCTTACCCACATTGACCTTATGCCTAATTAAATCCGACTTTAAGTTACATTTTCACATCACACTCGTAAACATATATTAGTGCATGTATTTTTATGTAAAGAAGCATGTAGTACAGTCTGTAGCAGAAATAGCTAAGCGGGCCACGTGTTCAGAATAATCTTGACGCGCTCTTATTCTCTTAACAATAGAGACGCATTTAGCTCACCTCGCGTACTGGGATCATGCACATTAGGGTCTTTTTAACGTTATTTCATGCGCCAGTCCGACTCGTATGTATAGTCAACCAATTTGATTTCTAGGCCACGTCGAACCTTGTCACAGTGACATTAATAAGAGATATTTTATGTTTCATATAAATTTTCACTGTGACAAGGTACGAAGTGGCCCATAAATCAGATTGGTTAACTGTACTTAGCAGGTTTTTTTTAAACGCCAGTCGGTTTTATAACTGAAAAAGTGGTACCTTTTGCTAGACAGCTTCACTTTTTTCCAATTTTTTGCTATAATTAGAAGTAAAGGAAAAATTGAAAAATCAACTGCCCCGGGCGAGACTCGAACTGGTGACTCTGAGATACATGCCCGTCGCTCTACCGACTGAGCTACATTTCTCATTTATTTCTAAGAATTATGATTTCCTTAGCAGACGTTAAATTTTTTTGCTATAAGTTTTCACATGCTATAGTAATGGATATATAAGTACACATTTCTACATATATTATATTGATAACATTTCCAATTTCCACCGTCGAAATGTTGGGCAATTAGTATTGGAATCATATGATAAGTTATCATAGACACTTGTACAAAGGTGATTTATATATCTTATCAAAATGTTGTAATCTACTAATTATTTTCATGGAAATATAATGAAATCGGAGTTGCAGGTGTGTCCTGTAATAATAACCTATCCTCCTACGGGCCTACATGTATTACTAATTACTTTTGAATTTTATAAAATTTTAATAGTGTTGTGTTTATTTGTTTCCTTCGATTTTGACACAAAAGAGATTATACTTTATTTCTTATACTATAAAGAACGAATTCATGCAGCATTTTACTTGTATGGTAGGCCTTAGGATGATATGTGATACTGATATATGCGCACATAAAAATTTGACATCGTTACTTGTGCGAAAGCATATCTCAAAAAGTTTGTACGTTTGAATCAAGCAGTCGTTTTTGAAAAAAAAATAGACTGCTAGAGAAAAAGTTGCTTCAGCAAGATCTATCATATTTCCCAAAATTTCCTAGAAATTTTGTATCGAACTTTCCTATTTTGTTACCGAAAATGTATACGAAATTTGGTAACAAAAATGGAAACTTTTTGAGTAATGCTTAGGCAACTGGGAAGTATACATGTACAGTCAAATTCATATTATAAATATACGTATCTTTATCCAATTAAATAAGGTGTAAAATTGTATATATATTTATGAACGCCACTGTACAGTCAGCGGCAAAAACTTAAGCTCGTTTTGGACACTAAGCCGTTCAGCTACTTCGGCTGACTCTACCATTGGCCACATGGTTTTAGGTACAGTCAGCATCAAAAAGTTACTGTCAATCAAATTGATCAAATATTTATATAGCAGTATCAGTATGGACGTGTATTGATATATTTAGCCATACTGACTGCAACTAACTATATGACGCTGACTGTACGTAATTAGGATTGTGCAAAGCTGGCAGATAATGTTAATACTGAACTCTTATTACAATGGAATAAAAGCGATTTTTGACTAATATTCGGAATTATCCCAATATGCCTTAGATACTGGCTACATAATATATATATTGAATTGTTATCCATACCTACGTTTAACTGTAGATTTTATACTTGTGAACGCCGAGGTTTAATTTATTACGACAACGTGGGGCAATATCGGATGCCATTTTGAACACTGCACGATATTAATTGTATAAAATCTGATTATAAGACTTGAGTTACCAATTCTATACAATTAATATAACATCGAATGTCATATTATGACAGACATCTTCCGTATAGGAAACATTACATAAGGCATACTGCCACTTCATTTATTTGCCTCTTTATCGCTCATATATGCAAGAGCGACAGAGAGAAATAGTACAATTTTGTATATACATTTCCTCAGTAGACCTCCAGGCCGCAACATTTTATCCCTCGCAATAAATTGTCGTTATTACCCCAGTTTACCTTTGTTTTAAATTACCGTGGGTGTTAAGGTCTCTGCATTATTGTGACTGTAGAAATGTCATTCCGGAAAAATACCTTATTGTAAAGTATTTGTTTCTGTATAGTTTTAACATCCAATTAATCGGAGCTGTGGAGGTGGTCACAAATATGTGAACATTCACTTTATCGCCTTGACAATAGAGGCGTTGTTCAGATATTTGTGACCACCTCCACAGCTCCGATATATCTGATGGCGACTGTACATGCACTTTATCGTCTTGACAATAGATGTGTTCAGATATTTGTCGCCACGGACACAGCTCCGATATATCTGAGGCTCTAGTGTAAGTTTCTTTTGACGTAAAAAACGTCTCGAACGCGTTAGTGATAATGTTATTTATATGGGTAACTCCGCGATGGTGACGTTTTGTTAAGCTGCCGCCACACATTCGCGCAAGTAGCGAGGCGAAACGCGAGCACGCATGTGTACGCGGACGTCTCGCTATTTCTCTCGTCCCTCGCATCGCGTTTTTGTATAGGCAAAGACTCGTCGAACGTTTCGACGAATAGCGAGGCGAGTGACGAGACAGCATGTCTAAACGCGGAGTTACGTTAAAAACTTACACTCAGGGCTCTGTACAGATATGGTAAAATACGAGCAAAATTTATTTAATTGTTCTACGGTCTTCTTTTGTTGTACCTAAATACATAATTTTGATATATTTTGGTCGCTGTTTACGATCGCTGATTATGTATTTAATATTTATCTATTTTTGATGCTTTTGGTGTGGCGGCACAATTCTAGAATAATGAGCCTAGAAAACATGACTAGTTTTGTAAAAATAAATATTCCTATATGCATTTAGTTTGTATTTGGTTAGGGAGAATAAAGATATGTCTACATCGGCGTCAGAAAACGCAGTTTCATGATACCTCTTAACTATCTTGTTTGTCGCCACCGAAGAGAGCGATATAACTCTTAACCACTTACGCTATTTGAGTAGGTGATAAACTTAGCTAAAGAACCTGGCATATGTAGTAGTAACGTGTGTACACGCATGTCGACGTTCTATATTCAAATTTTGACGTAAGTTCCATATTCATTCTCCGCATAACTACATAGACATTTTGAGACCTCAACCCTGAAGTTCGCGTATAGGTGAAACACTTAACTGAAGAGCCATGTCTATGTAGTTGTGCAGAGAATTAATATGGAACTTACGTCAACATTTGAATATAGAACGTCGACATGCGTGTACACACGTTACTACTACATAGGTCATGCTTTAGCCGAGTTTTTCATCTAGTTACAAACGGATAAACTCACATGTACTTATATCGCACTAGGCGAAACATTTCGAGGGTACGTCACTCACTCATGAGTACAGTCGCCATCATATATATCGGAGCTGTCGAGGTGGTCACAAATATCTAAACAACGTCTCTATTGTCAAGGCGGTAAAGTGCATGTTCCGATATTAATGACCTCCACAGCTCCGATATATCTGATGGCGACTGTACATCGCTTTGTAAGTATTAGTATAAAATAATGATGAAAATACGTCGATGTAGACATATCATTATGTCATTAATGTCATTACTCATTATATAGTTGGTCTAGATGGATGTTAGTTATGGGTTATGCAAATTAATGTTATTTATATGCCTATTTTAAGGGTTCTGCAGAATTTAATATATTCATCTCACAAATTTAGGTATTTTTATTTTGACATCCTTCAGTCAGTTTTTTTTTTTTTATAAAAGACTGACCAGCGTTTGACCTCAGTCGCACCTGATGGTAAGTGACGACGGGGTCGAGGGTGTAGCACGCTGGTTCAGTAACAGCCTATTTATTCACTCTTGCCTTGAGACCCAAATTATATCTTTCCGGGAATACAGGCGAAGGGAGCGAATTCTATTCCTTAGCAGTCCGCATTAGGAAGGTAGAAGCGACTCGCTTCTTGCGAATGAATGGAATATTCACAACGTAAGGATGAAACTGCTCCCCTCGCCTGGACGTCCGGTGGTGGAACGGAGATGGCGGAATTAAATCGTGCAATTCCTGTGCACACTCTCCAAAATGTATCCTGTATAACACAGACAAACTAGCAACCTTGCGACGGTGCTCAAGGCTCTGTAACCTATTTATTAGGGAAGCTCCCTTTACCTGATAGAGGTTCTTAAAGGGTAGGGAACGCGCATGTGAATCTTCTGGAGCTGCTGGCGTCCATAGGCTTCGGTAATTGCTTACCATCAGGCGGGCTGTACGCTTGTTTGCCACCGTCGTATTAAAAAAAACTTTAATCTTAGTGTTTATTTTTTGTTTCGTATTGCGTTTAATAAAATTTTTGCAACGGAAAATACTCCTTTAAAACCATATTATTCTGCAATCTCGTTGGCAAGTGTAAAACCGTGCCCGTACCATGAATTGTGACATTACGGTTTTCGATAACGAGTATCGAGTTTACTATCTGTGCATCTCGCTTGTACTATTTTAGTGCCAACAAGATGCACAGATAGTAAACTTGAAACTCGTTATCGAAAACCGTAATGTCACAACTCAAGGTACGGGTAATGTTAACATAAAGTTGAACGTAATCATTAGGATCGAACTTGGCATGCTTACGTAAATTAACACATTGAGAGTAAATAGCAGTCATACTTGTAAACATATCAGTCAGTTGTGACAACTTACTAGTAAAGCAACGTAAAGTACCTATCGCATGTCAGGGACAAACATTTCCGGTTTGCGTCTTTCTTGTACTTATTTGAAGCAACTAATGCTACCGCCACACATTCACACGAGTAGCGAGGCGAATAAAAAAATATATATATATTTTCGGGACAATCTGACACAAATCGACTTAGTCCTACGGTAAGCTCAGTAAGGCTTGTGTTGTAGGTACTAGACGACGATATACATAATAAATAGATACATATAAATACTTAAATACATAGAAAACACCCATGACTCGGGAACAAATATCTGTTCTCATCACACAAATAAATGCCCTGACTGGGAATCGAACCCATCGGCTTCATAGGCAGGGTCACTACCCACTAGGCCAGACCGGTCGTCAACACGAGCGAATAACGAGGCGAAACACGAGCACGCATGTGTACGCGGACGTCTCGCTATTCCTCTCGTCCCTCGCGTCGCGTTTTGCTATAGGCAAAGTTTCGTCAAACGTTTCGACGAATAGCGAGGCGAGTGATGTCTAATCGAGGAGTAAAATTTAGACAAGATTTTTTAATCCACACCGTAGGCTTCGTCACGAGGATACAAAAACAGGTGAACCACAGGTTTCGTCACATATGTGGCATTATCTATGAAAAGGGACCTTATGGTCGATGGCACTTACGTCGAACCGCGTTTCGTTTGTATCGCGCCATCTTGAACAACGACATAAGCGACATCGATAAGAAGGTCCCTTTCATAGATAATGTCACATGTTAACAGGTACAGTCAGCGTCATATAGTTGGTAGCATCCAAAGTACTCAAAAAGTTCGTTACACCATAGAATTTTTATGGTGTATCGAACTATTTGACTACTTTGGATGCTACAAACTATATGACGCTGACTGTACAAGTTGAAATCCGTCGCAGGCTTTGTCATCAACAACAACACAAACATTAACTACTTCTAGGAGGAATAATGACTGGAGAACGCATCCGCGAGCGCCAGTAAGGGACAAAGATATTTTGGCTTTTGTGGCCCAAAATGTAACAATTCACTATAGTTTTGCTTTACAGGACATTCTTTATAACAAAAATATTAGCCTATTCTGTATTAATTACCGCAACTTTGGTTGAAAACCTAAGAAAACTCCAATTGTATTTTTTTGTTCCCCATCTCTGCCATATAAAAAACTGAAAAACCAGAAATACGTGTATTTTTTTATCGTCTCAAACCCAAAACAATCAAATAAATCAATTCATGAGTGACAGAGGGTTAAGTTAACTTACAGCACTAATTTTTAAATGGACTCTAATCGCATAGACACCATTCCCCGTTCTATCTGGGTGACAAAAACATATCATGAATGCACACAAGCTTTTAACTCTTAATATAATTAACCCTTTAGCCGCTATTGACATGATATGAAGGCCGAACATTTCGTGCCCCACACGCCACGACTTGATATCAAGTCGGCGCCTTTGACCTACGTACTGTGAGGTACCTAAGGTTTATGTTCGCTTGCTTGGCGAAAAGGTCAAAATTATGAACTCTCGTGTACTAAAAATAGTAACGAAATCTGTGTCGATTTTTTTTATAAGTTACTAATTGCGATTTCTCTATATGACTCAACCTAGCTATCAACAATAGTTAGACATAGGCCTCCCCCATAGACTACCACAGCAGAATCCCAAAAACCCACACGCAGTTCGTCCATCTAGCTTGTGGACATCTTTCCTATTCGTGATCGCTACTCGCCTTTGACGTAGGCTGCAATAATTTACATGTCTTTGTCACTCTGTATGGTACAGTCAGCAGCAGAAGTGGCTAAGCGTTTGATGTGTTCAAAATGAGGTCAACACATCTCTATTGTCAAGAGAATAAGAGCGCGTGTAGGTCATTTTGAACACTTCAAACGCTTAGATACTTTTGCTACTGACTGTAGGTATGTACATTCTGACGTAGGTAAGAGTTTGTAAAATCATAGAATTATTATCCCATTTGGCATTCAGACCCTCGGTCCGTGGGGACCTGACGCAGAGTCTCTTTAACCCCTTGAACGCCAAGCACCACTAAAGTGGTCGGGTGATGTCGTGCCTGCCACGCCACCGACCACTAAAGTGGCTATGGCGGACGCTGTCAAAGCAGTTGTCCTACTGCCAGATAAGGTTTATATTCATTCTTCACTAGTCGATACCTTGGCGTACAAGTCACATTTTGACAAAGAGGAAAAGTGTTCAAAAGGTCAAGGACAAAGAGACCGAAGAACTTGACCTACCTCGCACAGCGTATCAGCCTTACGATTCAGAGAGGAAATGCTGCCAGGCTTCGGTACCATGCCGCAATAGCCTTTTCGTGATTTATAGAATAGTTTTTATTGAACACAAACATAGGCATATTACATAAGAAAAAACAGAACACATAAAAAAGTGCCACCAAATGGTAACCAGCGCTGATTTTCCGATGAAGCCATAATGTAATTTTAGTTACTTTTAATACAATCTTTATTATTTGTTAAATGGATTTATTTATAAATTTTAGGTTCATATACATCAACAACCATTTCCCTCGTTTTTCACTCTGACGTTTTTTTTTTCTTTCTCGCTTCTTCTTTAGGCTGCGTTTAGACTTGCGTTTTGTTCATGCATCCAGACATCCGAACCGCTCTCATAGACTAATTCGTTCTTTATTTACTTTTTGATTATAACAATCGCTAACACTTTATAGTTAGTTAAATTTAATTGTTAATTTTAATTATTAATTGTTTTACGTATACTTTATTCGCCAATCACATGAAAATAATAATTCAATCTAAATCCTTATAGAAGACCACAGCCATAATAGCACTGCTACCCAGGTATGTAGTGTTGTGTTCCTGATGGTAAGGTTCCCAGAGCTCCAACCCCCCTTAAAGGCCGGCAATGCGGTCGTGACTCCCCTGGTGTTGCAGGTGCCCATGAGCGACGGTAATTGATTACCATCAGGCAATCCGTCTGCTCGTTTGCCACCTTTGTCATAAAAAAAGTATTACGTATTAAGTTTTTGTATCGTTAAACATTATAATTTGATGGATTAAAAAAACAAAATAAAAATCATAAACTATTTATTATCTTTATGTACAAAAACAACAGAAGACACAACGCCTCCGACTTTCCCGCCAAATTTGAATTGTGGTGTTGGTATGACACATTTCGGTTTTAATCTGTGGGAGAAATGGCTGGTGAGCTCCTCTTCTGTCCAGTTACAAGATGTTATTACGAAAATACCTGAAAAAAAAAGTAAAATGAATGTAACACTGCCCTTATATAGAAGTGTAGACACAACATCACAACTCGTTGGCAAAAGCAATAGTTATAGAAAAAGTAATAATTCTAATGTCAAACTCGTTCTTTGCTGTGATTATTAAAAAAAAAAAGTTTATTGTTACAGCATTTTAGCAGCGACTGAATATTATATAGATTTCTAGGAGAATAATGACTGGAGAACGCATCCGCGAGCGCCAGTAAGGGACACAGATATTCTGGCTTTTGCAGCCCAAAATGTAACAATTCACTAGTTTTGCTTTACAGGACATTCTTCATAACAAAAATATTAGCTTAATCTGTATTAATTACCGCAACTTTGGTTGAAAACCCAAGAAAACTCCAATTGTATTTGTTTGTTCCCCTCCAACTTTGACAGTTCTGAAGGGTCCAGTTTGGAGGGGAACAAAAATATGTGAGACTATGACAAGGACGGGCGAAAATAGCGCCGTCACTGCCATACCTATGGAAAGTTACATAAAACCATCTCTTTGGATCGTGGTATTATTAGCACGCCCCGTCTAGTTAAATGGTATGTATGTCTATGATTAAAATGGAACTTTATTGTTTTTTTATTTTATTGTTTAGTGTCAATCGTGGAACTGGGCTGGACACGTCTGCCGCATGCACCCGACGGACCGATGGGCTAAATTAACCACTGACTGGACCGGACAAGTCGGCCGGGGCAGAGGCAGACCTAAAAGGAGATGGCGGGATGACCTGGATGGTTTCTGTCGCGATTGGTGGGAGCATGCACTAGACCGCGACGAGTGGCTAAAGTGAGGGGAGGCCTTTGCCCACCAGTGGGACACAACATAGGCTACGTAAAAAAAAAAAGTGTCAATCGTCAAAGTGAAAAGCGATTGATCATGAACGAAACTCAAACGATCCTTACCATCCGATTCCAACATGTCGGCAACCTGTTCGATGTACTTCTGCCTCCGTTCCTTGGCGTTCTCCGGGTGCAGGCTGATCGCATCGTAGGTGCCCTTGTCATGCACCACGCCGAAGGTGCCTATGGTGGACACGGGGTCCTCTGTTATATCGAATACCTGAAATAAAAAAGAAACTATGTAGGTCCAGTCAACCAATTTGATTTGTAGGCCACTTCGTACCTTGTCACAGTGAAATCTATATGAAAGACAAAAGAGATATCTTATTAACGACACTGTGATAAGGTTCGAAGTGGCCTAGAAATCAAATTGGTTGACTATACAGTTGCCATCAAATATATCGGAACAGCCACGGTATTCTAAAATATCGGAGCATGCACTTTATCGCCTTGATAATAGAGGCGTTGTCCCGATATTTGTGATCACCTCCACACTAGGAGGATATAACCAATATGGAGCCGACATACGCACTAATTTCTATCGGAAACATTATGCCGTTTTGCCGGGAGATAACACATATAAATAATGTTAACACTAATGCATTTTTTACGTGCGTCGCTACACACGCACACGACAAAATGATCAAACACTAGCATAAACTATATTCACACAAGTTCAAGAATTACGACCGGCGGCCGAGTAATTTTGGCAGAGGGGAACGCCTGTTAATGGTTACTCCATATTGGTTATATCCTCCTAGCCTTCACAGCTCCGATATATCTGAAGGCGACTGTACATATATACCATATGGGTATGAAGCATCTCTGTTATTAATGAACGCATCCACAAGCATGATAAGATTTAAATTGGGTCTCTTCAAGGCAAGAGTGAGGCTGTTACTGAACCAGCGTGCTACACCCTCGACCTCGTCGACACTTACCATCAGGTGCGACTGAGGTCAAACGCTGGTCAGTCTTGTATAAAAAAAAGGGATAGCAAATTTGGAACGGTTTTCTCTGTCACTCTAATTACGCGTTAATGTGAGTAAAAGAGAAAAATGCCCTAAATTTTTGAATTTCGCTGTAGGCTCTCAAGTAAGAGAGGGAGAGGTAATATACAATTTGGGCCTTGTCGGGATCGGAAATATAATGTTTTCTAGCTAGCTTTGGAATTTAAATAACATAGCAAAACTGCATTTATTCACAAGAGTGCAAAGTAATTTTATATAAATTTTTATTGTTCTTCTCTTATTAGCTGTTTCCTTGGAGTTTTAAATGATGATTTGAACCAATTATTTAGATTTAATCTGTAATGTTATAATTTTCCTCACGGTACAGTCACCAGCAGAAGTCGCAAAGCGTTTGAAGTCTTCAAAATGCCCTACAGGCGCTCTTATTCTCTTAACAATAGAGATGTTTTGACCCTATTTTGAACACCTCAAACGATTAGCGACTTCTGCTGCTGACTGTACTCAGATGACAAATGTTGCGTCATCGGGCATCAAAATTTGTTATACTTTCATGCCTTGAAACACTCTCAACTCTAAAATTTACACTTTTTTAACACCATGCCTCACGCCTCGTCTAATATTAGCTTGAAAGGGTATACAGTAATTTTGCTCCCATACAGTCAAGTGCTAAAATGCGTAACGAAAGAATCCTTTCATAAATACGTCCTACAACCTCATTTACTGTAGATAGAGTTGCTCGGTACATATATTTGAAACATTGGCAGTGAACGAATTTTTACACTTGACTGTACAACATCTATAAAAAAAGTACCTTAAACTCAATAATAGGGAATTCCCTCTTGGATACTTTCTCGGCGAGTGTGATGGCTTCCTGGCAGTAGTCTACTCCGAGCAGCTTCGTGAAACCTTCCCGCGCCAGCTCCGATAGTGTGTAGCCATTGCCGCAACCTGAAACATGGAAGAGATCCCTTAAAAAGGTAAGTTTGCTGTGTACACATGTTAACAACAATAATATTACTTTGCTATTCCCCTGTTTAATAACGTGCTAGTCAATCAGTGCCAACCTGTTATATTTACTTGCGTATTTTTTCATGCATTAATGTTCCCTCCCTCCCACCGCAAAATCAAATACGCAAATAAACATAACAAACCACCACCAATAATACCAAAACTCGACACGTGTTTCACCTCTCTACGAGGCATCCTCAGGAGACGCTTGAGATGTTGCCGGTCGGACGTCAGACCGGGTAACGGGTTGGCACTGATTGACTAGCACGTTATTAAACAGCGGAATAGCAAAGTAATATTATTGTTGTTAATAATATGGACTTCCGCAAAGTAACGCCTGATTTAATTAATTAGTGTACACATGTTTTTTTATCCCCTATTGTATTTTTCAATTCTTGTACAATAAAGTGTTTTACTAGTACTAGTACTACATGTGTCACAGGAATATAGCCTTACCTCCTAATACATAAAAAAATCAGCAAACAACATATAAGTTCATAAAAAAAAGGATAGATAGTTTTAAAAAGGTATAGAGGTTGCCAGAGACTGGCGAGATGTAGCTCAAAACCGGGACAAATAGAAGAAGTGGGGGGAGGCCTATGCCCAGCAGTGGGACACAATAGGCTCACAATAATAATAATAGGGTTGCCACCAATTCTGATGATTTTAATATCAGTGAACACTCACTTTGATATTATTATTAATTACTTACTAAAACAATTATTATTAATTATGAATCAGTACTCTATGCAGATATACAATTAAAATTATTTTGAGGATAAATATAAAGTCTACCCACAATATAGTAAGACATTGAACTAGAGTATACTAAGTACTTTACAACTCTAATTTTCTAGTGACTATGTTTCTAATTAGGGAGAACATTATATTACATTACGGTTTTACTTTTCAAAAGCCCATAAGTTTAAGATATTTAACCCTTTACCAGGCGAAGGGATATATTCCTCCCACATCTTATATCGGTTACCGAAGTCAGGTTTTAACTCCAAATCTCCTACAAAATATTTTGTCAATCCCTGAAAATTGTATTTTATAATTTACATTCACAACACGCTTCTAAATCGCGTAATATATCTTTGGCAGACGTTTAATTTCACTTGAACGCTAATTTCAGTAAACTACAGAGAAATTCGAACACTTTCCATAATTTCTCTGAAACAGAAGTACATAGGTCGAACAATTTTTTTGTAGATTTTGAGTGTTGAAAGGTAATGTAATCGTCAACATTGCTAAATATTTACGCATTATTGTGTATGACCAGAATTAGGATGTGGGTTGACATTATCCCATGGCCTTATTAGAGTTTAACTGTGTGGGAGCTATTATTCCCATGGCCCGGTAAATTGTCTTGCATGTCACAAAAACTCATGTAAGTAATTAAACTGAAGATCATAAAATAATGTTTTCAGTGATTGATAAATATAATGTTTCGTAGTAGGTTTGGAGTTAAACCTTGACTGTGATAACCGATATAAGATGTGGGAAGAATATGTCCCTTCACCTGATCAAGAATATAATAAGACAAAATCGAGTATGACAGTTAATTACTTAGACAGGTGATGGGATAACCGTAACCCACATTTTTATTTCTGGTTTAAAGGAGCATATCCGACTTTCGTAAATACAGTTTTTACAAGGCGTTCAATACGGTTGTAACAGTATATACAGTACGTATGAAGACACAGTAGTTCTTTGGAGCCTGGTAAAGGGTTAATGTCATAAGAAAGTTAATTCTGACCAACAGAGCTTCAAGACTATAAATGTCTCTAAAAATATTGTCTGTATTGTTTTGATAATACTTCTTTTTACTTTTTGTTTAAAGTGTTAAGTATATGTTACACTCTGCGATGTTACTCGCAAGTGGCCCCAACGGAAGACCAGTGCTGGCCTCCCCGGTACAATGCAGAGTCGGGACCATTTCGCGGCTCTTTTGTTTGAAGGTTTATCTGTATTGTAATGTTTAACTTTATGGTGCCACGAATAAATGCTTTCTTTTCCTTTTAAAAACTTACCTAAATCTATAACACCGGTATTCTTATTTTCGACGTTTCTACATAACCAATCCACTACTCTATAAGCGCTATCCTCGCCAAACCACACATCGCCCGGGTCTCCGTGTTCCTCAAAATTGCTTATTTCCTTCGTGTAAGCCTGCTGCCAGTACGACTGAGTACCCAGTTCGGAAGAGTTTAACTCCGAATCGCCCATTTATAAACAAAAATAAGAAAATGTAGGCTTTATTTATATAATTTGAATTTTTACAGAGTTACAGACAAAACAAGGTTTTTTTTTTAATTATTAGAGTGAAACCTACAATGTGACAAGACATTCAGTGTAAGTATTTTCCTAACTTATTTAGAAAAACTATACTGTGGTTGGTAGAATAATAAATCTACGCTACTGTGATTGGTGGTATACATTTTGAATTATACTCAGAAAATTCAAACAAAAATACTACTGTAAGTCAATGACAGTAATTATGTGATCCGTTATACGTTCTCAAGTACCTATATAAAATATAGTATAAATAACAAATATCATATTTATGAAATGCGATTAGAAATACCTTGCAATTTAATTCTGCTAGTGCGTGAATCAATATAAAACTTACCATTTAGACGTCTTCAATCAGATCGCTAAAAGTTGATGCATGTTTCGTGCTTGAAATGAAACATGTTGAATATGACAGTTCTACTAAGGTTGCTATAAGCAAAAAAAAATACCTTAACTATTTATCTTCTTAATTAATTATTCAACTCTTCGTAAATGGCCTGAAAAGGCATGTAACAATTTTATTATGCCAATAATCATTAATATAGTCGCTTTACTAATAGTTTTTTATTAGGTTTTTCATTTATTATTATTCAAATTTTAGAAATGATGAGAAGTGAGCAGCAACACTAACATAACTGTCAGTAAAATGTAGGTTGATGGGTTTCTAGCTTACTGTGCACACATTTTATGATGTTTCGAATTTCCACACACCACAACACAATTTACGAGTGACAAACTAATTATTTTAAATGATGTGACTGCGAAATGAGTTTCTTAGCGGCAAAACTTATCCACACTGCTTAAATAACTCTTAACTTCATACGCATAAATAAATAAAACAATTTTTTCAATAATCAATATTTTCGTAGACTTCAATTTCGTCGTAAACACTTGCTATTACACGGTTATGGTTTATGACTGAGTGAATAATTTGATGATAATTTTCGTTTAGTTTAAGAGGTGCTTTATTGTGTTATTTATGTGATAAAGAGGACTATTACATTAGTTAAGTGTTTTTTTTTACGTAACAAGTTATATATACCTGATAAGTTGCGACAGTATCGAGGGTACAGGAAACTTTTCAAGCAAAAGCGGTTTTTCCGGTGAGTAATCAATTATTACAAACTTCAGTAACTTTATAACACTACCTACTTAACCATATAAGTTAAGGTTTAATTTTTTTATTTATTTTGTATTACAGTAACTGCACTTCTACTGAACTAGCTTAAATCTAAGTTGGGATTAAAATATGAGTACTAAAAAAAATTTTTTGAACCTTGTTAGTTTTGTTTTGTACCAATAAAAACAACCTATTTAACAATCTGGCCAGTTAGGTTTTCCAATAAGATTATTAAAAAAAAAAACTAGACTATTTTTGGAACTGTTAAGTTAGTAATAATCTTATCTTCCCTTATCACCTCTCCCATATAATTTGTAAAATACAAGAAAAGTTAAGTTGATTATTGAAGTAAGACCAAATTTTATATAAACTTTGAAATCCAATAAATAATAAATATATATATTAATGAACATCTTGGACCCAGGTATGTCCTTAAACTATGTCCAACAATGAGAGGTAGGGCACAGCGATGACTATCACACTTGAATCTGGGGCAGCCCAACTGGGGAAGT
This sequence comes from Grapholita molesta, assembly GCA_022674325.2. Taxonomy (NCBI): domain Eukaryota; kingdom Metazoa; phylum Arthropoda; class Insecta; order Lepidoptera; family Tortricidae; genus Grapholita; species Grapholita molesta. The sequence goes on from CP053147.2 coordinate 5,637,766, forward strand.
ATCTCCTTACAGAAGACCACAGCCATAATAGCACTGCCACCTTTCAGGTATGTAGTGTTGTGTTCCTGATGGTGAGTAAGGTTCCCAGAGCTCCAACCCCCCTTGAAGGCTGCAACGCGCTTGTGACTCATCTGGTGTTGCGGGTGATCATGGGCGATGCTAATTGCTTACCACCAGGCAATCCGTCTGCTATTTTCCTTTTTTTTTGGGAAAACTCGGTTCTTGATCCAAATATGATGGCACCCGAGCTGTCAATCAATGATTGTATTAAATGAGCTACTTTTTCATATTCGTTAATATGGAACTTTATTGATTAGTGTCAAGTGTCAAAATGAAACATGACACTTGATGTTACGTAAACAATTAAGTTCCATATTAATAGATATGAAAATGTCACTCCTTTAATTATTCATGAAGTAAACACAAAGATGGCTGGATATAGACTGATTTATTAATATTCTTAACCTACCCACACCGTCACATATTTATGCATACACTACATCTCCCTCTTTATGAGGGTTACATATTAAGTAATTAACCTATTACAAAAACTAAGCAGGATTTATACATTAATTTTTTTTTAAGTAGATAAATTACTTTTATCTATTTTTAACGTTACATCTATATCTTAATAACTACTACTTGTCATGTTTAATTAACCAACATTCTGTTTATCTTTCCTTACACAAAACAACTATGTTTATAATGACTAATATATATATCCAATGTTTGTTTAGTTTGCACCGACAGAACATTAAGTACTGGAATGAATTAACTTATAAAAATGATAATTACTTTTTTTTTGTTTTTTTTTTTTAACACCCTGTAATTAATTACTTAAAATAACAATTGGGTTTCAGTTTTTCAAGTGAAAGATCAGGTGTCACAGGTTTTACAAATTCACAAACCGCTTTATTGTTATGGTTAATATACACTATTTTTTAGATTCATCAAAGTAATATATCAATTATTGCTACACCTGTGAACATGTGATTGCGACTATAATATTGAACGACGGAAATTGTAATTAATATTATAGAATGTAGGCTTTTATTGTTTTAGCTTTTTCTTAGCTTCTACTGCGGCAGCCCGCGGGATGCGATGTGTAGTATTATCATTGGACCCTAGAACAACAGCCTGGCCAGTCTTAGAACGCGTGTCCTGGTCATGCTCCGCGGTGTCGGACGCTGTTTCAAGTGACTCGCCTACATCGTCGTAAACGCTTACATCGCTAGAACAACCTGCATCATCCTCGTCCACTATCTCGTTACCAGATAATGTCGGAGATGCGTCGGGTTCTAGTTTGATCAGATGGCGCCTATTTCTTCGGTAACGCTTGCCTGCCGCATCCGTTACGAAGTACGAGCGCGGCTGCGGCGCCCGGCCCGTGACCCGCGCCACGCGCCGCCGGCCGCCGCCGCCATCCAGCGCGATGACGTCATCACCCAGCTGCAGCTCCGGCAGAGCTCGCGCGCGCTCATCGTGCCATTCTTTGCTCCGCGCCTGTTTACGTAGTATGTTATCGTAATCGACGCTGTTATCTCTATCCGGTACCAATCTATCCTCATGAATAGGTAACCGGGTATTCAGTCGCCTGCCCATTAGTAGTTGCGCAGGGCTTGCGATTCTATCCCGCGGAGTAGCCCTATAGTTCAATAAGCCTAAGTAAAAATCCGAACCCGAGTCTAATGCTTTTCTTAAGATCATTTTGACAGTCCTAACCGCTCGTTCACTGCGTCCGTTAGATTGCGCGTAGTTAGGAGACGAAGTTGAGTGATTAAAACCCCATACTTCTGCAAATTTTTTAAACTCTTTTGAGGAATATGCAGGACCATTGTCAGAAATGAGTTCTGCCGGAATTCCGTGTCTGGAAAATTGATCTTTCATAGCTAACACTACACTGGTTGAATTTATCGATCTTAAAGGGCATACCTCGACAAAGTTCGAGAAATAATCCACCAAAATTAGGTAGTTTTTATTTTTACATACAAAAATATCAGAACCTACCTTTGTCCATGGTAAACCTGGTATAGGGTGCGGCACCATCGGCTCCCGCTGTGGCGCCGGCGCATGCTGCGCGCATGTGCGACAACGGCGCACGGCGCGCTCCACGTCACGTGACATGCCCGGCCACCACATTACCTCTCTGGCGCGCCGCTTACACCGGTCAATCCCCAGGTGACCCTCGTGCACCCTTGATACCATTTCTGACCGAAGACTGGTCGGAATATACACCAGGTTGTTCTTGAATATCACGCCATCTGTGTATTCAAAACATTCCCTGCTATCCCATAATGCTCGAACATATTCATTTGATTCATGTTTTGAACTTGGCCACCCATTTGTAATGTAATTTATCAAAACTTCACATACCTTGTCACTGCGAGTGTGTTGTCTTATGACCAGCATTTTATTGTCACTTATACGCACCGATCGCAACAAGAAACACGTTTGATCAGCGACTTCCTGTGAGACCTTATCACTCATCTGTTCTGGAAGAGCTGCCCGTGACAGAGCATCCGCGATGAACATGTACTTCCCTGGTTTATATGTAACGGAAAAATCATACCTTTGAACACGTAACATCATGCGCTGTAACCGAGCAGGAACCGCGTCGAGAGATTTTTTAAAAAGTGCCTCCAGGGGTTTATGATCCGTTTCGACCACCACGTCCGTTTTGCCATACACATATTGATGAAACCTCTCCAACGCAAACACAATAGCCAGCATCTCCTTCTCGATCTGCGCATACCTTTGCTGCGTGTCGGTGAGCGTAGTGGAAGCGAACTCGACCGGACGCCCATCCTGCAGGATCACAGCCCCCAGGGCCCGGCTGCTAGCGTCAACCGACAGCAAGCAGGGCTGCGCGGGCGCGAACAGCGCTAGCACCGGCGCCGCGCACAGCGCCTCCTTCAGGGCGCGCACCACGCGCTCCTCGCATTCCCCCCAACACCACTCGCTGTCTTTTTTAAGAAGGTTTCTCAGTGGCGCTACTTGTTCTGCGTAACCTGGGATAAATTTAGCAACATAGTTGACCATGCCTAAAAACCGTTCTAAGGAGTGCCTGTCATTAGGACTTGGCATTTCTTTTATTGCCTTTAATTTTTTCTCATCAATTTTAACCCCGTCTGCATTAAAAGTATGACCTAAATATGTTACTTCAGTCACGCGGAATTCGCATTTATCCTTATTAAATTTAATACCTACTTGCCTAGCTCTTTCGAGCAAGCTCTGCAACCGGCTGTCGTGCTCGTGCTCGGTAGCTCCCCAGACGATGACGTCATCGACGAACGAATCTACACCCTCCAGGTCCTCCAGCAGCTGCCGTATTTTGCTGTGAAACACCTCAGACGCCGAATTAATTCCATATGGTAAACGCAAAAATTGGTACCTTCCAAATGGTGTACCAAATGTGCATAGATCTGCACTGTCGTCGTCTAACTGGATCATCCAAAATCCGGATCTGGCATCTAATTTGCTAAAGTAACGTGCTCCCTTTAATTTTGTTGATATCTCAGTTACCGTAGGCAAAGGGTAATGCTGTCGTCGAATTACTCGGTTCAAAGGTCGCGGATCGAGGCACACTCGAAAACTCCCATCTTTTTTAGCCGCCATTACTATAGCATTTACCCAAGAAGTAGGGTGCGTAACCTTACGTATTACACCTATGCTCTCCATACGAGTCAACTCAGTCAACAGCTGGTCCCTGACGCCTAACGGAATTTTACGCACAGGACAAATGCACGGACACGCGTCCCTTTCAACTGGTATCTTATATTGGCCCGGTAGTTTACCTAGGCCACTAAACAAATCGGTGTACTCTTCAACATTCAATGAATAAACGCGCTTTACCAGGCCTAGTTGTTCTAATGCGTACCTGCCAAGAATACTTTGATAATCACCATTCGCTATAACGAATTTCAACGAGAATTCGTGCCCCTTGTATATGCACTTAATAACACAAGACCCTAATATAGGAATATAATTGAGACAAAATGATTGTGCTTGAACACCATCAGAATTAATATCAGAAAGATTAAAGCCCAGTTTAATAAAGTTTTTCTTATTTAACACATTTAGATCTGAGCCAGTATCTAATTTAAATGAATGTTTCACTACTTTACCTACACAAAGTAATTGCAATAATTCATACCACTTTGAGTCCTTGATATGATTTACTTCTTCGATAGTGTCCAAATAATACACCTCGTCATCGTCCTCCTGAACCATATACACCTTGTTTGAGTTACGCCCCGGGCACACTTTTTTAAAGTGGCCCTTGGACCCACAGAAGAAACACTTTACACCTTTAGCCGCGCAACGAACTCCGCCGTCACAATAACTTCCCGCACAATACGCACACAGCCGCCCCCGGGAGCTCCCGGCCGCCGCCGCGCCGCCTCCGCGGGCCCCGCACCAGCCGCGACGAACCGCCCCGCGTCCATAACCCGCGCGATTCCTCAACGCGTCGACTGAAATGCTGTTTACCGACTCACTCTTGACGGCTTCTATCTCCCGATTCTCTTCACTGGTTATTTCGCTCGACTGACATATTCGTATTGCCTTTTCTAAAGTCAAACCATCTGTGCGCAAGAGTCTATCCCGTACTACACTATCCTTAATCCCGCACACGATGCGATCGCGTAGCAAGCCATCCTCAAGTGTGTCAAACTCACACTGTTGACTTATAATCCTCAAAGCGGTTACGTACTCATCGATGCCTTCTCCGGCTTCCTGGCTACGTGTAAAAAACTTAAACCGTAGCATAATAATATTCGTCTTCGTGCCAAAATGCAGATCGAACTTCTCGATCAACTTTGTTATATCGTCCCGGTCCTCCTCCTTATCAAATTTGAACGTAGTGTATACGTCGTATCCCTCTGACCCGATGAGATTTATCAACAAACTGGCTTGCACATCCGAAGGTTCCTTGCATACACCAGATGCCTTTAAAAACACCTTGAATTGTTTCAACCATTTACGCCATAAATCAGCACGATTCGCCGGACCGCCCTCTAAAGTCAGCTCCGCCGGAGGACGCGCGTGCTCCATTGTTCAAAACACGTAAAAGTGATTAACTAACACTTGTAACAATAGTATCACTCAATCTGGTAATTTTATCAATATTATAATATTTATTTATAATATTTCTTAGCACCGCTGTCACCATGAAGTAAACACAAAGATGGCTGGATATAGACTGATTTATTAATATTCTTAACCTACCCACACCGTCACATATTTATGCATACACTACAATTCATTCACAGTTCTCTGACTGGGAATCGAACCCAGCAAATTCGGCTTCATAGGCAGGGTCATTAATCACTAGGCCAGACTGGTCGTAAAAATATTTATTTATGTACATATTGTTGTGTTCTAGTATTTTCCAGAATCTATGTACCTATTTAGGTGTACATACAATTGTACATAATTCTATAATAAAATAAGAATTAAATTCAACAACATAGGAAATTAGTGTATACAAAATGTCAAAAAATTAAAAAATGTCAAAACATAAATACAGTGTGAATAATGAAAGTCAATGTAAAAAACAATGATACAATACTACAATTTGAATCTAGGACTGCCCTCTTCATAAGCAGGGTCACTACCCACTAGGTCAGACCTGTCATCATCATCATATAATATTTCATGTATATATAAAAAGGGTTCAATACTCTTTGGTAGATGTCGCTACACGTCACCCGTAATGACGTATACCAGGAGGATAAGATAGAATAATTTGACACGTCTAAGCGGTACTTGTGTAGCACAATTGGTAGTGCACTGGGCTAGTGATCCAGTGGTTGTGGGTTTGAGTCCCGCTGCGAGTCAAATGTTTCTATTTTTCTTTCGATTTAAATATCTTTAATATGCTAGCAGACGTTTCTGCTTAATATAAAAATAATATTTCATGTTCTCGTTATAGTTGTAAAACATTTTGTATTCTTAACAAAAATCCTATATTCATAAAACTTACCACATATGTGACATATGTCATAGTGAGTCTCTTTCTTACACACAGGTAATTGAAAGAGATAGAAAAACGCAAACACTTACCAATGCCAAGTTATTAAGCTAGGCCTCACAAGTGTTTATGAATAGTATGGATACACTGTGAATATTAAAGTATCTATTTTGTGTCTTAATTCATTGAGATAAGGTTGCTAATTGTAAACTTATTTTGCAACTGTACAAATATTTGTTTCACTTGCTGGTTGGACATGAATGCGAGGCTGATTTGCGTTGGTTGACTGACGGAGACTCGACCTTGAAGAGTCTGTAGACTGTAATTTACTTTGGTTTCTCCCTCGCGGGATATCATGTAGAAGAGTTATAGATACGACAATTTCCCGCGATCATAATCTTTCTCGCGTTATCCCGGCATTTGCCACGGCTCATAGGAGCCTGGGGTCCGCTTGGCAACTGATCCCAGGATTTGTCGTAGGCACTAGTTTTACGAAAGCGACTGCCATCTGACCTTCCAACCCAGAGGGTAGACTAGGCCTTATTGGGATTAGTCCGGTTACCTCACGATGTTTTCCTTCACCGAAAAGCGACTGGTAAATATCAAATGATATTTCGTACATAAATTTCGAAAAAGTCATTGGTACGAGCCGGGGTTCGAACCTGCACATCTGGATTACCAGCGCTCTTTCCCAACAGTTTCCCGCGATACCGAACAAATTGTTCAAAAATAAAACAATATAAATTGTCGTGTGCAGTATTTCCGGACCGATATGACCTCCAAACCTTCAAGAAAAGAGCGTATAGAGATCTTAAAGGTCGGCAAAGTACTTGTGACTCCTCTGGTGTTGCGAGTGTCCATGGGCGGCGGTAGTTGCTTACCATCGGCAATCCGTCTGCTCGTTTGCTTCCTATATCATTAAAAAAATAATTAGTTTTTACTTACTCGCCGAACTTTTATCCAAACGGTTCAAAACCTGCCGCTTGGTTGGCAGCAAATGAGCTGTCAGTGTGAACACGTGCTCATTTGTTTGATGTGGACAAAACGGCGAGTATCTATCAGCTACTTAGATGTTTTAACGTGTAATAAAATAAACACATTGTATTTTTTTGCCTTTTCTAACAACATAAAGCCCGGATTCCCGGGGCATGTCCATACTAACATAATGATTGAGTGTCTCATTCAAATAACTGATCACTGCTCATAAACAAATATCCATATACCGTCGCCATCAGATATATCCGAGCTGTGAAGATAATCACAAATATCTAAACATGCGCTTTATCGCCTTGACAATAGGGGCGTAGTTCAGATTTTTGTGACGACATCCACAGCTCAGATATATCTGATTGCGAATGATAACTGGGAACAAATTAAATAAATTATTAGTCAATTTTAAACACAATTATATATTCAATCGTTTTAATTGTATAGAAGAGAGTTTTTCTCGGTTATCCAACGCGAACGTGATTGTGATTGTGTGCCTCGTTACGGAGCGAAACATGTCGCCATAGTCGCCACGCTTGACGACTGCAGTTGCTGTTTCGACGGATGCTGCTGCCCATCGGGTTTTGCCCCTTGTCGCCTCTCACGAAATCCGCGGGAGGAGATGGCGTGGTGCTATTTTTCAGCCGGCACCACACGGCACATTATTTGTACAGTTAGTTATAACGTAGCTTAGCTTGTATAAATAAGTAAATAAATATTATAGGACATTCTTACACAAATTCCTTCTTACAGAAGACCACAGCCATAATAGCACTGCTACCTTTCAGGTCTGTAGGGTTGTGTTCCTGATGGTGAGTAAGGTTCCCAGAGCTCCAATCCCCCTTAAAGGCTAGCAACGCGCTTGTGACCTCCTGGAGTTGCGTGTGCCCATGGGCAACGGTTATTGTTTACCATCAGGCAATCCGTCTGCTCGTTTGCCACCTTTGTCATAAAAAATACTGAGCACCGCGGTAAGCTCAAAAAGGCTTGTGTTGTGACTCAGCCAACGATATATATAATATACAAATACTTAAATACATACTCATGACTATGATAAAATACCCATGACTCAGGAACACATATTGTGTTCATCACACAAATAAATGCCTTTACTGGGAATTGAAGTTCAATTTTGAACCCAGGACCATCGGCTTCAGAGGCTCTAGTGTAAGTTACTTTTGCCGTAAAAAAACTTTTACGAACGCGTAAGTGACAATGTTATTTATATAGGAAACGCAAACGCGTTCGTGACGTAAAGTTACGTTAAAAACTTACACTCAGGGCTCTGAGGCAGGGTTACTGCCCACTCCCCCCCGGAGGGTGCCCACATTGTCGAGGTGGGGGGGCTTAGTACCCGCGGTCTGGTCAACCGCGGGGAAGCGAAGAGGCACCCGGGGCCGGCCTGTTTGGGGAGCGGGCTGGCCCGAGGAGGGCGCTCCTCGGAGCGCGCCTGAGAGGGGGCCACAGAGGAAGAGGAGTGCCGGTATTGCGGTGCGCCGTTCTCCCTATCCTCTGTGGCCGAGGTGCGGTCGCGGGGGTGGGTTCGGTGGTGGAATGGGACGCCACTCTCCCTACCTCCCGCGATCTTGGCGGGGCCGTTCCGTTGAAACGGTTGTGGTGGGGCCGCAGGGGAAGAGGAGTGCCGGTATTGCGGTGCGCCGTTCTCCCTATCCTCTGTGGCCGAGGTGGGGTCGCGGGGGTGGGGCGTGTTGGTGGAATGGGACGCCACTCTCCCTACCCCGTTCCGCAGAAACGGTTGTGGTGGGGCTGCAGAGGGAGGGAAGTGTCGGCGGTATGGGACGTCGCTCTTCTCATCCTCTGCAGCCGTTTTGTGGTTTGGCGGCGGAGCCACAGACCTGATCCGCCGCTGGGTGCCGGTTATCTGGCACCCATGGCCTCCTGTGGCGGGTTCGAGGGGACCCGTCGCAACACACCACGGAGGCCGAGGAGGAAGGCGCGCCCTACCATCTGGCGCGCCTGACGTGGTGGGCCTTAGGGCTACCGCGCCGGAGCTGCGCGAGCGGCTGCCGCCGGCGGGGTTGCGGAAGAAGGCGAAAGCGTACCTGCGACCCCGCCACCAAGGCGGCGAGGCGGCAAATGGGGGGGTTTTTAGTGGGTACACCGGGTTTCATCAGCCCGGAAGTCCCACATAACCACCTGGGTCCCCCCTCGCACCCAGGTGGTATGCGCAACGCATTTTCCCCCCCTAAACAAAAAAAAAAAAAGGGTTACTGCCCACTAGGCCAACCTACCTTTGTATAGGGACTATTTGAAAATAAAGTTCTTTGTGAAGTAATAATTATTTGAATAATTGCGAACTTACAAATGAACGGCTAATGTTTCCATTCACTCGTGTGAATGAATGTTTAGACTATGAATACATAATATTAATGTTTCGCCTATTAGGTCACGCTAGACATTCTAGGTTAGGTATTATAAGTATCAACTTACTTCCCTTGTTTAATAATTCACTTTGTTTAACTATTCTCTGTTATTCTAGTGCCAAGTGCCAAGTATAAAAATTACTGGTTAGAATGGGTATCAGTGGCGGTGAGTCAAATTTTTTCTCAGGCAAGACGGAGCCAATATGACTTTACCTTTTCTTCATGAGCCCAAGGAAAACTTAAACTGCGAGAAAGTTAGTAAAGCCGGCGGGAATCTACTCTAGATTCATGGGGCCCAGCGCTTAGGTACAGTCAAGGTAAAATATATCGATACGGAAAAAGTTCCAAAATAAGTATACATGTGCTTTAGTCTTGAGACAATAAGGTGCATGTATACATATTTTGCGACGTCGTTCGTATCGATACCTTTGACCTTGGCTGTACAAACTATGCAGAAACGTCTGGTTGATGTAACTGGTGACCGAAGAGCTGGCGGTTTCCTCGCACAACGTATCAGCATTGCGATACAACGAGGACATTGCTGGAGAGGCCTCTCACAAAGCGACCCATAATGACCGGTTTTTTTCCCGCGACCAGGTCGTCGGTCTACCTTGTGGGGGGCCTGCCCAGCCTCGAGTACCTACTGACGGCCCAACAGCCATAGATTCTGAGTATTCGGTTCTGCCACTAGTTTAGCGATCAGAAATCATTATTATAGTCCTTAATCCAGCAGTGGACGTCTTTCGGCTGATGATGATGATGGATATGCTTAGCAAACAATAAAGACATTATAGTACTATCCTAGTTACTTAAGTGCTAGAAAAAAGGTATATTAGACACGCCTGAACGATTTTTCTGCACTGGCAACCGTTTTCAAGATGGCTGCCGAACCATAGACAAGGACGAGCGTTCATTAGTAATGGATCAAGGCCTACAATGCATTTTGACCATAGATTACCAGTAATAGACTGAGTACTTGTAAGATGGCTCACAACAATTTTAATTATATAAGAATAGCTTACGTTTGTCTCAAAAACTAAATTTACGTTAATATTTGTAATAGGCCTTTGACCGCCTCTATATATTATATATATTTTCAGGCGTAATTCGTCCACTGCTAGACATAGGCCTCACCCAAATTAATCAAAATGTAACTCGTATCATCTTCGGGAGGTACTTGCACTAATCGCCGCGCTTGGCTTGGCGACTACAGTAGCTGTAGATTGGGGTTCGACGGACGCTGCTGCCCGTCAGTCGGTTTTTTCCCTTTGTCGCCTCTTACGACACCCCGCGTACCGCCTGCGTGATTGCCTCTGCAGCTTTACAAAACGTGCTGAAATTATCCCTTTATAAGGCAGAGGCGATATATCGACCACATATGCTCACTTGGAAATTCAACCATACTGTCTTAATATTATGGCACAATGTCGATTGTACTTGTTGGAAATTTGCTCTTAAAATGGGCTTTGAAATATATTACCGATAGCTGCAACGAATTCTGCGATACCATGTCTCAGTCAATGTGGCCTTATAAAGGGTTAATAGGTACTCGATCATAAGAGGGTTCATGTTGAGCTATAAGCAACCGCTGCCGTTTATGGCCCTCAAAAGGTTAACACAACACGCGTACCACTCGCCAATCGGTAACCGCTTGTCGCCTTAAATGCTGCATCTAGTACAGGGCATCTATGATTTTAATGAATATTTGATTAAAGGTCAATAAAATCGACTGAAACACAGATAGATATTATCAGTTCTCAAAGTCAGTGTCAGAGTGCATGATTGTAGCAAATCAATAACTAGTTTGCCCTTAGAGCATGCCAGTGTATGGTAGGCCTTGCGTTTTGTAAAGTGGTAGCTGGATTTTACAGAAAGCCACGAGGCGGCCGAAAAGTGGTGACACGTTTGAGATCAATTCTTCATTAGCTGCACAATTCTGCGTTAGATCACTGCGTAATAAGCTGTCAATGTTACACACTAAACAATATTAATGAACAATAAACAAAAAAAAACAAGACTTCGCCATTTTGCGGCTCAACCGGAAGTCACTGAAGCATAGAGTTGCTTCAGTGGATCCTATTGACGCATTAAGTAATAGTCAGACGAGGGTAGTCACATCTAAAAATATTGATACATTTAATGTTACAAAAATATGTAGCCACATCTCTTTACCATAGTGTAAAGTCTTGGATTGAAAGGTCTGGCCCAGGGGGTAGTGAAACTCCCATTAGTCCGATACCATTACACACCACTCAGATTCGGTTGAGACCGTCTCAACCAATCTCACTGGAAGCGTAAACTCAGTAGGAGTATTCCAGTACAAGTCAAGTCTGGTGCGGAAGGGTCCTGGATTTTCCCCAGGCTACCTTCCCCACACACAGTCCGATCGGTCTACTGTGCATAGAGCCTAAGTCAAGTTACAAAAAAAAAAAATGACTGCACAAAAAAGGTTGGGACACTAACAGGTTTTTGAATTACGGCTCAATAAGATTCAAAACAAACTGACGTTTGACCCAGTATTCGTAGGGATTACACAGCAGGTGGAACCTTTTTTTATGTGGAAAGTAGTAAGTACGGCTTCGTGTATTGTATGTTAGCCAGCCAAAGAGCTATCTATAAAGGCCAGCTAGAAATCTAACTAAACTTTGTTCCATTTACATGAGGTGCGCAATAATAGTAACATTACTACAGAGGCCGGGAAGTAAGGGGTTGTTACGAAGCCGGCAACCCCTTTTCACGGCGAGGTACGTGTATTGCTATTCTCAATATGGCAATATCATGTCCCGGACCCGGGTATGTCCTTAAACTACGTCCGACAATGAGAGGTAGGGCACAGCGAAGTACCATCACGCTCGAGTCTGGAGAAGCCCAACTGGGGAAGTACCTCCTCCTTACAGAAGACCCAGCCATAATAGCACTGCTGCCTTTCAGGTTTGTAGTGTTGTGTTCCTGATGGTGAGTAAGGTTCCCAGAGCTCCAACCCCCTTAAAGGTCGGCAACGCGCTTGTGACTCCCCTGGTGTTGCGGGTGCCCATGGGCGACGGTAATTGCTTACCATCAGGCAATCCGTCTGCTCGTTTGCCACCTTATGTCATAAAAAAAAAAAACATTTTTAACGATCTCTCGTGCCTCTCGCTTAGCCAAACCAGCAAGAACATAATTCGAAGCCTATGTATAATCTTCCTCGCATTGTCCCTGCATTTGTCACGGCTCATGGAAGCCTGGGGTCCGCTTGGCAGCCAATCCCAGGATCTAGCGTAGGCACTAGTTTTACGTAAGCTACTGCCATCTGACCTTCCAATCCATAGGGTAAACTAGGCCTTATTGGAATTAGTCCCGTGTCCTCACGATGCTTTCCTTCACCGTTTCGAAAAACTCATTGGTACGAGCCGGGGTTTGAACTTGCGACCTCCGGATTGCAAGTCGCACGCTCTTACCGCTAGGCTACCAGAGCTCTAATTCGACGATAAGGAATATAATGTCAACATTATATTGCATGTTTGAGGAATGATTATTTAATATTTATGTTATGTAATAAATGGCTTAAAGGAAATGCGTGCAAATATATGCTAACGCGGTATAAGGAAACACGCAATGCCCTAGTTATACATCGAACGTTGTTGATTTGAATCTGCCAAGGACTTATTACAGAGGCTCTAGTGTAAGTTACTATTGACATAAAGAAACGTTTACGAACGCGTAAGTGATAATGTTATTTTTATGGGAAACGCAAACGCGTTCGAGACGTAAAGTTACATTAAAAACCCGGGTATGTCCTTAAACTACGTCCAACGATGAGAGGTAGGGCACAGCGATGACCATCACGCTTGAATCTGGGGCAGCCCAACTGGGGAAGTACCTCCTCCTTACAGAAGACCACAGCCATAATAGCACTGCTACCTTTCAGGTATGTAGTGTTGTGTTCCTGATGGTGAGTAAGGTTCCAACCCCCCTTAAAGATCGGCAACGCGCTTGTGACTCCCCTGGTGTTACGGGTGCCCATGGGCGACGGTAATTGCTTACCACGAGGCAATCCGTCTGCTCGTTTGCCGCCTATGTCATAAAAAAAACCGAGATGCACATACACATAGTAAACTCGATACTCGTTATCGAAAACCTAAAAGTCACAACTCATGGTAAGGGTATTTTTGGCGTGAACAGCAGTAGACGCCCTTCGGTTGATATTGCAGGACATTCTTACACAAATTTACTGAGCTCCACGTTAAGCTCAAGAAGGCTTGTGTTGTGGGTATGAGTACTCAGCCGTACCAAGCCCGTACAGTCAGCAGCAGAAGTGGCTAAGCGTTTGAGGCGTTCAAAATGAGGTCAACACATGTCTATTATCAAGAGAATAAGCGTGTGTAGGTCATTTTGAACACTTCAAACGCTTAGCCACTTTTGCTGCTCGCTATCGCTCGATCCTGTAATCTTTTCACCATGACTCGTCTATGGTACTATATGTTAACCATAAGGTATTAAAGCGATTTAACTAATCTAACATTAGCTTAAAGCCCGGCCTTGTGATAGACTTATCAGTGCGGCAATATTGATAATTTGATGACTAACACTGATAACATCGGACTATTGATTTTACATTGACTTAAAGGGAGTTTTCAGAAAAAAATGTCCTCAATTAGTGGGACAAAGAAAAAAATTGTGTAACGATAATTAAGCATTAAAATTCTATAAATACTTAGATTCGGTGATCGATACAGAAACTACAAGTAATATCACAATGTAAAAAAAGGCAAAAATTGTATTTCCATACAGATTTCATGCTAAATTAGTATCGCTACAAAACTAAAATACATAATTTAAGGTGGTGCTGTAAGGAGGTACTTACAGAAGACCACAGCCATAATAGCACTGCTACCTTTCAGGTGTGTAGTGTTGTGTTCCTGATGGTGAGTAAGGTTCACAGAGCTCCAACCCCCCTTAGGCCGGCAACGCGCTTGTGACTCCCCTGGTGTTGCGGGTGCCCATGGGTGACGGTAATTGCTTACCAGGCAATTTGTCTGCTCGTTTGCCGCCAATGTCATAAAAAAAAGCGATATGCACAGATAGTAAACTCGATACTCGTTATCGAAAACCTCAAAGTCACAACCAAGGATCGGACAAACGCCCGTCATTTTGAAAATATAACCCTGTTCCGTACAGCAGAGACTTCCTTATGTTAATAAAAAATAGTATTTTATACATTTATTGGATCATAATTTATTTCCAGTGACAAATTAATTTACGATTGACATTCCGAAATTTACTTTCGCCAATAAAATAGCATGACCAAATTTTTTCAAAATTTTCAGTTGTGACCCTATAACGATGTAAATTTAGGATACATTTATGCGTTGAAAAAGTCCGTTCACAGTCTACGGACGTCATAGCCATATGTAATCGTTGATATTGGTATACTGTTTATCCAAAATATTTTAACATCGTAAAATAAGGAACTTTCTGCTGTACGGAACAGGGTTATATTTTCGAAATGACGGGCGTTTATCCGATCCTTGGAGTCACAACTCATGGTAAGGGTACTGTAACTAGAGCGCTCGTTAGCTGCGTACGCGCAAATAGGTTGTAATATGGCGTCAAATTACATACAAAAGTCACAATTATGCCAATTTGCAGATGGCCGTGGGAAGAGCTCATTACTTATTTCCGCTTGGCTGGTTGCATCATATAGCTAGGATGCTCGGACCTTACAGAAATCGACCAAATGGTACTAGAAATAATAAATAAATATATCAGGACATTCTTACACAAATTAACTGAGACCCATGGTAAGCACAAGAAGGCTTGTGTTGTGGGTACTCAGCCAAAGATATACCGGGTGGAAAGGCACGACGATCCTTTCCGCAAAGGAATGTTAGTTTATCTACGTACATATCATTAGTGCTCTAAAATGCGTCCAGAAACCGTAGGCAATGACCAGCATTACCAACCATCAGAAATGAATGGATATGTAATGTTAACATTACCTTCTGAAAACCTTAGGTTATGAGTTTAAATTTGGAACAGCTGTCAAATTCAAGTGGGGTGTCTATTCTAGTAGCTATAGATATTAAAACTGTCATTGATATGAAACGCCAATTCCTTATGTTTTTTTAATATAAATCGAACAACATTTGAACTCGAGTGACAATAGAATAGGGAGTTCATTCGCTTGTCTATGATTTAAAAAAATATTTGACTGAGATATGAAATACGAATCGCCGCCATTCGAAGCTGTCATTTGTTTTGTTCGTTGACTTTTTGATGTTTACAAGTAGCACTAGTAATAATGCATCAGGTCATTTCCATACGGTTCCTGAACCCATCTTGAAACACATATGATATGTGTGTAGATAAAGTAGTGTATGCAACTATACATAATTACTAATTAGGCATTACAACCAGAGATCGGACAAATTTGCGACATTGCTCGCACTAATATGGACCTGACTCCAAAATTAATTAAAATGTTATTCAATTTATTATTTTTGAAATAAAATTTTAATTTCTTATATTTTTTATGAATACGAGTATGTTATTTAATGTGGTTAGCATTTTCGTCAGAAGAAAAAGAAGATTTACGATGTTAAACTGACACGATTATAAATATCCTGCTATGAATTTTATTTAGTTTCTATTTCGACGAAGACGTTTTTTAGTTTTACAGGTAGAAAACCTCTGTGGATATTCTTCTTAAATTACTTAAGTTTGCCCCATTAACATCAGTGGATTTCGAGCGAAGTTTTTCAGAACTTAAGTATATTTTTGATGTAAAGCAGTGGAATTTGGACAAAATACTGTTTATTTTGTTTAAAAAATCTATACTTTAACAATTTTTTGTATTTATTGAACAAGAATCAAATTATATGTCAATTAAGAAATGAATTAAATGATTACTTCTATGATTATTTTAAAGTCATGTCCACATTAGTGCGAGCAATGTCGCAAATTTGTCCGATCTCTGATTACAACACTCGTGTGATATTATTATAAAAACCCACACTCTTGTTGTAATGCCCTTCATTATGCACAGATACATAAACTACTATTAAGTGATGGAGAATCGATTCGTAATGTTTAGAATGTTGTTACGAACAATTAGTAAAAATATTAAAATTAATTAATGTTCTTCTTAGAGGCAACCCTACTATTATTGTATTGTAATTATTAACTGGGAAATGGGTAGAAATGTTGTTTTGATAAAAGTCACTAACCTTTGTGTTATTGTAAAATGTTGTTGAATCTAATGAGCAGACATCGGATATTCGGATCGATATTTACCTAAACTTTAGCGGTGTGAATGGTATGGCGACGGACTTGGTTTAATTTTCGTAATAAAATTCCCGGGATGTATTACAGAATCCTTGAATCTACAATACTATAGGACTTACCAGTTGTGTAAAATAAGCATAGAGAAACGCTTACACTAATTAGCTAATTCACACTGCGGCCACACTACATACAATGTTCTTGTAAGATCTATATACCAACTTATTTCCTTACAAAAATAGTCAAAAATACCCATTCACTAATCATGTTACTAAATGTATGCCTTCTTATGTAATTTTGTGCGACCCCGGAGTCCCGGAGCATATTTATTAAACTTTTTATTAAAATAAAAAAGCCGCCTCCATATTAGCCCAACATTTTCCGAGATTTTGCCAAGTTTAGGTAAATATCGATCGAAATATCCGACCCCTGCTAATGAGGGTTGTCACTTGCAGTATTTTGCAATAAAAAATAACTGCCTATAACTTCAAAATGCTTACGAATAGGAGCATAGTTACTTTAGATGAAATACAGGACTAAATCTGATCCATCCCCCTTTTGCGGGAAGGATCATCGTGCCATTCAATACTTAAATACATATAGTAAACACCCATGACTCAGGAACAAATATCTGTGCTCATGACACAAATAAATGCCCTTACTGGGATTCGAACCCAGGACCATCGGTTTCAAAGGCAGGGTCACTACCCACTAGGCCAAACCTGTCGTCAAAGGTAAGGCCATCGAGCTCAGAGCCTTAAAGGGTACGCGCGTGTGAACCCTATGGAGTTACAAGCGTCCATATAGGCAATGATGGCCGCTTACCACCAGGTTGTATGCTTGTTTGCCACCGACGTAGTATTAACAAAAGGATGAAAGATATAGCTTTCATTGAACAGTTGAAGTGGCTCTGTCTATAAATGTATATATTTGTATGGGCCCCATACATATATAGCTAAGTCCAAGGCCGATTTGGGGCAGATTTTTTTTTATTTTTATGACATAGGCTGCAAACGAGCAGACGGATTGCCTGGTGGTAAGCAATCACCGTCGCCCATGGGCACCCGTAACACCAGAGGAGTCACAAGCGCGTTGCCGGCCTTTAAGGGGGGTTGGAGCTCTGGGAACCTTACTCACCATCAGGAACACAACACTACATACCTGAAAGATAGCAGTGCTATTATGGCTGTGGTCTTCTGTAAGGAGGAGGTACTTCCCCAGTTGGGCTGCCCCAGACTCAAGCGGTGATGGTCATCGCTGTGCCCTACCTCTCATTGTTGGACGTAGTTTAAGGACATTCCCGGGTCCAAAAATATATGTAATAATATATTTGTATGGGCCCCATAAATATATAGCTAAGTCCAAGGCCGATTTGGGGCAGAATGTCCTAGAGTGGCGACTATGGATAGAAAAGCTTATTTTTTGACGTCCCCAAACTACTATACGAGGCGCTGGAAGTTGGATTAGGGTCGCCAACCCGCCTGCCACGCGTGGCGACTACGACAATTACCCCCATGATACGAGTCATATAGGCATATGTCCAGCAGTGGACTTCTTAAGCCTGTAATTATGGGCCCCTTTGCTCCATTATATTTAAGTGTACATTTTACGAATTAGCCGCCATTTTTGTGATTACAAAATTACCAGAACACACCTTATCTGTAATACCGGATTCCTGTGTGTAATGGGAACATTATTGGCAACATTGTGTAGGCTTTAGTAAGTGAATGTAAAGTTCAATGAACTATTAATAGTTCAAAACTACTACTAGTTAGTAGCTCGATCAAGTACAGAATAAGTTGCGCGAATTCCTTATATTTAGCCTTTAATAGTTATTTTTTATACAAGGGAGCAAAGTTAGTGTTTAACTAACTAAATAAATAAATATTATATAAATATTTCGGGGCAATCTTACGGTAAGCTCAGTAAGGCTTGTTTTGGAGGTACCTCCAAACGCTTAGCCACTTCTGCTGTTGACTGACGCGCTCTTATCCTCTTGACAATAGAGATGTGTTGACCTAATTTTGAACACTTACCTCAACGCTTAAGCCACTTCTGTTGCTGACTGTATTAGACGACGATATATATAACAGATAGAACATAGAAATACTTTAATACATAGAAAACACCCATGACTCAGGAACAAATATCTGTGCTCATCACACAAACAAATGCCCTGACTGGGATTTGAACCCAGGACTATTGGCTTCATTGGCAGGGTCACTACCCACTAGGCCAGACTGGTCGTTTTAGTTGATGAATCGTTTGTATTTAACAGTGTTTACAGACTAATTTCAAAAAGACTATAACGCTATCTTATCCTTGTTACAGATTCAAAATGGCGCCGGCCGCCATCTTGTCAACGTGAGCACCTAGCGCCATCTAGCGATGAACGATGCCGCGGATAAAGTACGCGACCTTCCTGAGGGTGCTGGTCATCCTGGGGCTGTTCTGCGTGTGGCTTCAGATCATGGTGTCCACCGGCGGGCTGGAGAGGGAGACAGGTATGTTGGAGCGAGACGGACTGGCATGTCACGCGAGTGTGTAAGTGGGAAAGCATGTAACCTTCGTTTACGTAACACTGGGCGGTAAGAGAGATTTACCGCCCTAGGGCGTGACGGAAAATCTCACTTAACACCCAGATGAAGACGTAAAACTATGTAGACACCACGGGCAGTAATAAAGAAGGCCTCAGAGCGCTTGTTTATGGCTGGTTAATACCCGCGATGTGAGCAATTCTTTGTTTTACCGCCCTGGGTACGTAATATACTATTTCATGCGGAATGACGTTTGCGGGTATGCATCTTTATGGAATTAAGCAACTGCTCTTCTATTTATTAAGATCTTTCTAGGGGTTGTAACCAATCCATAGGCATAGGCAATAGAAACAAATATAAGGAATACCTACATATAGGTATAAAATAATATCAAGAAATATTAAATATTATAGAATACTAGCTTTCCCGGCGAACTTTGTGTCGCCTGAAAGTCTATAGTCTTTTTAATGTTTTATTTTTTAATACATACTATTGAAATTCTGGCCAAGACGATCACAACGAACCCAAAATCGTCCAAATCGGGTCAGCCGTTCTCGAGTTATAACAGTCGGAACTAACAACAACTTTCTTTTATTAATATAGAGAAATATTTTATGAGAGGTAGGGCCAAGCGAAGTACCATCACGCTTGAGTCTGGAGAAGCCCAACTGGGGAAGTACCTCCTCCTTACAGAAGACCACAACCATAATAGCACTGCTACCTTTCAGGTATGTAGTGTTGTGTTCCTAATGGTGAGTAAGGTTCCCAGAGCTCCAACCCTTAAAATCCGACAACGTGCCTATGACTCACCTGGGTGCCCTTGGGCGACGGTAATTGCTTGCCATCAGGCAATCCGGCTGTTCGTTTGCCTTTGTCATTCAAAAAAATTAAAAATTATGTAAGGTTGTGACGGAACCTTGGCTCAGGAAAAACGTCGGCCAAAATTCTATGTAGAAAAAGCATTTTACACATGACATGTTATCTACACTATATCACACTAATATTATAAAGGCGAAAGATTTTGAGTGTGTATGTTTGTTACTTCTTCACGTCTAAACGGCTGGAGCGATTTTAATAAAATTTGGTATAGAGTTAGCTGACACCCTGGATTAACACATAGGCTACGTTTTTTCCCTAATAAACCGCGGGTAACACCGCGGGGCACAGCTAGTTATTATATTAATACGTTTTCAGTAATATGAGAGAATCAACTATTTGTTGTTCAGTCCCATCAGCCAGGGGACAACTGAAGCATAGTTTGTTAGACAAAATGTGGCACCGCGTTCTACTAACACGCTTGGTAGGTGACCCGTTATGGAAGGGACACATAGCTACCACAAATATTTTGTGAATTTAGATGCTATAAAACTGTGTTACGAGTGACCCAGGGGAACGTAACCATGGCAACGAGGAACATAAAATAGTTGATTTAGTCATATAGATCATCATCATCATTTATTTAAGAGCCGTGCTCTTGTCGGTGGAGTAATTTCCAATCTTCTCTTTTTTGAGGCAGTCTTTTGATTTCCTCATACGAGGCCTCACTCTTTATTTGGCTGAGATTCGTGGTCCTAGGCATTCCAGCGCCTCTCGTCTCTTCAATTCTGCCCTCCATTATTTTTAGGAAGAAGTCGTCATGCCGTAACAAGTGACCTAACATCTTGCCTCTTCTGGTAGATAGTCATATAGATAGTTATCGCGTATTTTTTTTTTTTTATGACATAGGCGGCAAACGAGCAGATGGATTGCCTGGTGGTAAGCAATTACCGTCGCCCATGGGCACCCGTAACACCAGAGGAGTCACAAGCGCGTTGCCGGCCTTTAAGGGGGGTTAGAGCTCTGGGAACCTTACTCACCATCAGGAACACAACACTACATACCTGAAAGGTAGCAGTGCTATTATGGCTGTGGTCTTCTGTAAGGAGGAGGTACTTCCCCAGTTGGGCTGCCCCAGATTCAAGCGTGATGGTCATCGCTGTGCCCTACCTCTCATTGTTGGACGTAGTTTAAGGACATACCCGGGTCCCACACTAACTAAAAGAACTAAAGAACTAAAGAAGAATATAAGTAACAAATGTATATACAATGACAATGAAACCATGGTGTTTAAAATTGCATAACTGCATAGCTATGAAGGTTTTTTTTCTATCGACCCTGAATATGGAGGAAAATCGCATATTCTTTTAACCCGTTTAAATAACTCTTAACCCTTTACAGCACATAAAACCATTTATGTCAGTTATAATTTTCAACTCTATTCGAAGTGTTATGGACCCGGGTATGTCCTTAAACTACGTCCAACAATGAGAGGTAGGTCACAGTTATGTACAATCACGCTTGAGTCTGGAGAAGCCCGACTGGGGAAGTACTACATGACAAAGGTGGCTCGTTTGCCACCTTTCTCATAAAAAAAAGAATCATGAGTTCTTTCGAGCCTGATAGGAGAAAAAATGTGTCCAAAAATCTTCACACACTTTTTATTACTTCCGTTCCGTTACCGCCATATGAAATGTAATTGAATGGAATAAAATACTTGGGACACATTTTTTCTTTAAAAAAAAAATTAAGTATATAACTTGAACCGATTCGTTGCGTCTTCCATTTTCAAAAACTTAGTCTGTGGCGGCGAACAATTATTCCATGACGCAGGCGTGCCTTACGCCATAGAATGTGATGACACTCCTCTCGTGTCACACGCCACACGTTAAAAACATTGATGACTCGCCTGACGTGCCATCCGCACTGAATCGGTTAAATAAAATGGCCGAAGTGTTCAAGTGCATCCCGACAGTTACTTAATACAAAAACATGGATGACATTATGCAAACTGTGAACGCTAATGAATATTAATGGCGCATTGTCTGTGGGTTGTCCGTGTTAACATGGCAGTCACGTTATTCCAATGTCAATGGGTTGCCTGTGAAACTCGATGTTCGCCGGCTTGCCTTACGGAGAGATTACGATTCAGCAATAGAGATTGTGTCCGGGGTCCCGGGTTTTGACTTCGAGATTATATTCAGTTCGTCATATTACAATACAAAATGTTTTTTTTTTTTGAACCTTGACGCATAGAGAGGCGTTATAAGGATGTATGGATGTATGGATTTGACGACCGATCTGGCCTAGTGGGTAGTGACCCTGCCTATGAAGCTGATGGTCCTGGGTTCGATTCCCAGTCAGGGCATTTATTTGTGTGATGAGCACAGATATTTGTTCTTGAGTCATGGGTGTACACTATGTATTTAAGTACTTATATGTATCTAACTATTATATATATCGTAGTCTAGTACCTGCAACACAAGCCTTATTGAGCTTACCGTGGGACTAGGTCGATTTGTGTAAGTATGTCCGAAATATTTATTTATTATTATATATTTATTAGATATAACATATTTGAACTAAAGAAAACACCCATGACTCAGGAACAAATATCTGTGCTCATCACACAAAGAAATGGCCTGACTGGGAATGGAACCCAGGGCCTTCGGCTTCATAGGCTTTAAAGACGGGCACGGGTGGCCGACGAAGTGGCGAGGAAAAGCTAGAAAATGATAATTATATGTAACAAGGTGTGTCATCATGTAGGTTATACATTGTTTTACGATCATTTTAGCTAAATTAAATTTTGTTAAGCACGCGACATATACATTTGTTCGTTACAAATGTCAACAAACCAACAGTCTATTGGGACATTTTTGCAAGTACATGTATGGTAATTCTAATTAACTAATACGCTAATGAGAAAATGACTCATTATGGCTGGTACAATATTTCGGGACCATGAATATTAACATCATAATGGGAGCCAGACGTATAAATACAATAAGCCTTTATTGCTGAAGTCATGTACAGTTAGCAGCACAAGTTGCTAAGCGTTTGAGGTGATCAAATTGAGGTCAACACATATCTATTGTCAAGAGGATAAGAGCGTGCGTAGGTCGTTTTGAACACTTCCAACGCTTAGCTACTTTTGCTGCTGACTGTACCTACATTTCATAAATCTACTAATATTATAAACGCGACAGTTTGTAAAGTATGTATGTTTGTTACTTCTTCACGTCTAAACGGCTGGAGCGATTTAATAAAATTTGGTATGGAGTTAGCTGACACCCTGGATTAACACATAGGCTATGTTTTTAATACCCTAATTAACCGCGGGTAACACCGCGGGCCACAGCTAGCATTCAATATACTGAAATATATTTTGTTTGTCCCTATACTATTACTATTTTTTTTTCTAATTTCCACCCGCAAGATCGCCGGAAGACGCCGGATGCAGGTCGCTTCAAACCGGTACATGTGGAGGTTAAAGGGGGAGGCCTATGTTCAGCAGTGGACGTCTTATGGCTGAGATGATGATGATGATTTTCTAATTTCCATCGATAACTTCAGCTTGTCTTCCTACATAGGCCTCTTCCAAGTCCTTCCAGGTATTGCGGTCTCTTACCTTCCCTAGCCAAAGCCCTGAGTGTAAGTTTACGTAACTTTACGTCTCGAAGGCGTTTGCGTTTTCCATATAAATAACATTATCACTTACGCGTTCGTAAACGTTTTTTTACGTCAAAAGAAACTTACATTAGAGCCTCAGTTCGCTCCACCTATCCTTTGAAGGTATCTAACCATCGAAGAGAAGGCCTTCCTCTCTTCCTTTTGTTCCCTCTTGGGTACCAGTCTATAAGGTTTTTAGTCCACTTGCCTAGCCTATCTAATGATGTGGCCAATCCAGCGCCACTTTTATAATGATTTACATAGTTGAATCAACTGTCTTATGTCACTAGTTGTCATGGTTACGTTCTGGGTCACTCTCAAAACCAATTTTTATGACAGCTAAACACACAAAACATGCATACTTGTGGTAGATATATGTCCCTTCCAGAATGGGTCATCTACCAAGCGTGGCGCCACATTGCTTCTAACAAACTATGCTTCAAACTAAGAACAAATCAAATTATTTTTTATGAAATATTTTGATTTGCTTTGATTTTTAAGTAGTAATACTACTATATAAATTAAAAGTTGAGATAGATAACATATACTTAAGAAAAAACGACGAGGACCTCCGGTGTTCGAGACGGAATTCGAACCCGCATCTCCAGCTATCGCGGCTGACGCCTTAACTTAGGTCCTCGTCGTTTTTTCTTAAGTATATGTTATCTATCTCAACTTTTAAACTATGCTTCAGTTGTGATGGCTGATGCGACAGAATAACAACAACAACTAGTTGATTATCTCACATATATGAAGAGAGACAAGAGAAGAGACACAGTGAAGTGCAAAAATAGAAAATACGTACCGAAAGAATCCTTTCATAAATACGTCCTACAACCTTATTTACTGTACAATAGAGTTAGGTACATATTTTTGAAACTTTGGCAGAGAACGAATTTTTACACTTGACTTGTTCAATTTTGATATCTAAAGGAGTGAAAAGGGAATTACTCATTCTCTTTCTAAAACTGACTTGTAAATTAAACATTAACACGGCTCTACTCACGTTTATTTAGTCACTCGCGCGACATGTTTCGGAGAACATAGGCCTCCATTATCAAGCACTAAGAGTGCTGAGTGTCCGTTCGATTCGGCGATCGCGTCGCCGGCCCGTCGCGCACTCACTTGTAAAATTATGTGTTGTACCAATAAAATTCTGATTCTGATTCTTAAGGATTTCTAGTCAGACAAAGCCGCGCGCGGCTCTTGTGTATACACTAACCGTAACTCTGCAACCTTGAGCAAAATTAACATTACAATGGAAGCAGAAATGTAGACATACTTGTAAATACATTGTTTGTTAAGTTATCTTTAGGTCAGGACTGAAAAACATCAGATATTTTATATTCGCCACGCTTGGCAGGCCGGTTGGCTATCACTCAGACAGGTCGTTGGGTCACTCAGAAACGCCTAAGCACTATTAATTTTATTTAGTATGCTGTGGGATCTAACTAACATATTGGCAGAGAAATCAGAATTATCTAGTATGAGCACCAGTGTAGTTAGAAGTGATTTGATTTCAGTGTATCTGTATACCTTGTCGGTTATAGTCAAGGATCGGACAAACGCCCGTCATTTTGAAAGCATAACCCTGTTCCGTGTTACGGAGACTTCATTATATTGTAAAATATTATTATATTAAACTTTTTTTATAAGAATAAATTCAGCGACAGTAAAATTAATGAATGAATCTGGAATGGATGTTGGTAGTTATGTGAAAAATTCACTGTCGTGATCCAAAAATGTGTCATTATCTAGGAAAAGGGACCTTATTGTCGATGGCGCTTACGTCGAATCGCGTTGCGTTTGTATTGTATCCTCTTGAACAACGACATAAGCGCCATCGACAATAAGGTCCCTTTTTATAGATAATGTCACAAATAATGACTTATTTGTTCGATCTTTTCATTTGTGCGATCATTGGATGATGCGCTTGAATTCAGGTCGGATAAA
Organism: Grapholita molesta; assembly: GCA_022674325.2. Classification (NCBI taxonomy): domain Eukaryota; kingdom Metazoa; phylum Arthropoda; class Insecta; order Lepidoptera; family Tortricidae; genus Grapholita; species Grapholita molesta. The sequence continues at coordinate 5,663,346 of CP053147.2, forward strand.
ATAACAATTAATGAATAAACAATATAAAATAGAATATATGTATTAGTATCTCAAGGGAGTCTCCGTTGTGCGGGACAGGGTTATGTTTTCAAAATGACGGGCGTTTGTCCGATCCTTTGTTATAGTGACCCATATGTGGGCCAAGGACTTGTGAAGATAAGTCGTTGCGACCCATGTATGGGGCATGGGACTGTGAAAGTGTTAATCTTTATTTTCTTCGCTTAAATAGTCTGTCTGGCGTTATTCATGTAACATGGTATTGATAATGTGTTCGATGATGGTTTTTTATATTAAGCAGATACGTCTGCTAATCTATAGAAATCGATAGAAAAAATAGAAAAAATTGACTCAACAGCGGGATAAAGTAGAAAAATTTGACAAGTCCAAGCGGTGTACTGGGCTAGTGATCCAGTGGTTGTGGGTTCGAGTCCCGCTGCGAGTCAAATTTTTCTATTTTTTCTTTCGATTTAAATATCGTGTTCGATGATGTTTGTAGAAAAGAAAAAAAAACTGCCGTTTACTAAGTTTTATGATACTTTTAAGACTGAATATAAAATATATAAAAATAACATGTTTTTTTATGTATATTTTATATTCAGTCTTAAAAAAACATATTTTTTTATACAAGACTGACCAGCGTTTGACCTCAGGCGCACCTTAATAATATTAATTCACTTGCTAGCCATTTTTAGTTGCACAATCACACCTAACTACTAATTTTCACAGTAATGTACTAATTTTAAGAAAAATCTACTAATTTTAACGATAATCTACTAATTTTCAGGAACCAATTATGCTGTAGAAGTAGATAGTGACTCGATCTTAGTAACAACTGAAAGAGGTTTTTTTTTTAATTTATTTATTTTTGTGTTTTTTTTTGTTGCTTAATGGCATGGTGGTGGACACATCTACTCACAAAAAAAAAATGTTTTTTACAGAAATAGATGAGAACCGGTTTATAGCAATTAATAAGTAAAGTGAGGAAACATTGAATTTTTAATTTGGGGTAAGATTCAAGACCGCTGGTAATGCTTCTGTATAATGAAAATATTCCATCTTACCCCTTATAAAAAGTAATTCAATATTGACCCACTTACCTTACTTAACCCTTTTCCAAGTCCTACTAATAGTACTAATAAATGGTTTACCCCAAAAATCCAAAATATATTTTGAGGGTAATTCTCAAATTTTGCCTTTTGTTAAACTCAACTTTGTATAACTTTTTGTCGTAACGAACCAGAGAAACGAATATAAATAGATTTTTCACCTCGCTAGCTCGGAAAGAACTGTTTTGTTCTTTAAAAACAGATAGCAAAGTTGCATTTTATTCACAAGAGTGCAAAGTAATTTCATAGTATAATAGAAAAATATGGGAAAATCAAAAAACAAATAAATCTGCAACTGATTCATTCGTTATTTTGAAATCGATTAACTTTTTGTAGCCCAATCTAATATGAACCTTAAAGTCGAATGCTTAGGCTGTTATTTAATTGACACGAATGTGGTTGATAAATCGTATTAAGGTGGTTTTCCACCGGCGAGAGGAGGGACGATTTTATTCATTTATACGCAAAATTAAATCGTATTGACGTATCTTTAGAGCGTTTATTGCGAACACACCCGGACCCGGGTATGTCCTTAAACTACGTCCAACAATGAGAGGTAGGGCACAGCGATGACCATCACGCTTGAATCTGGAGCAGCCCAACTGGGGAAGTACCTCCTCCTTACAGAAGACCACAGCCATAATAGCACTGCTACCTTTCAGGTATGTAGTGTTGTGTTCCTGATGGTGAGTAAGGTTCCCAGAGCTCCAACCGCTTTAATGGTCGGCAACGCGCTTGTGACTCCCCTGGTGTTGCGGGTGCCCCTGGGCGACGGTAATTTCTTACCATCAGGCAATCCGACTGCTCGTTTGCCTTGCCGCCTATGTCATAAAAAAAAGACTTATTTTTTCACGCGCGGGTACAACTGTGTCCTTGCAAAAATCACTCTAAAGATATGTCATCAAGGTTTAATTTCGCGTACAAATATATAAAATCTTCTCTTCTCGTCGGTGGAAAGCCGCCTTTAAGCCTGGAAAAGGGTTAACAAAGGGGCATTGCTTGTGCATGGCTGAAATGTCACTTTAAATAATTTGTGTCATTATCTAGGAAAAGGGACCTTATTGTCGATGGCGCTTACGTCGAATCGCGTTGCGTTTGTATTGTATCCTCTTGAACAACGACATAAGCGCCATCGACAATAAGGTCCCTTTTTATAGATAATGTCACATTTTATCAGTCGAACGCTCACCTGTACCCTTACCATGAGTTGTGACTTTGAGGTTTTCGATAACGTGTATCGATCTGTGCATCTCGTTGGCACTAAAATAGTACAAGCGAGATGCACAGATAGTAAACTCGATACTCGTTATCGAAAACCTCAATGTCACAACTCATGGTAAGGGTACTGAGTATGGTCCTGAGGGGTGGTACAGTTGCCATCAGATATATCGGGGCTGTGGAGGTGGTCATAAATATCTGAACATGCACTTTACCCCCTTTGCGTTGTTCAGATATTTGCTGTTGAGACTTTTGAGAGCTCGTAAATTATTACGTCCATCAGTCAGTATTTAATAGGATTCTTGTCTAATGGGTACTCTTCACGCAAAGCTGGAGGTTCTGGGTTCGAATCCCGGATAATATCTAGCCTTGCAGGCCTCAAAGAGACCCACAATGACAGGTAAGCCACCCTCCTCCACTCAGTATGTCGCCTCTTACGACACCCGCGGGAGGAGTTGGGGTGGTGCTATTCTAGCTGGCATCACACGGCAAAAGAAGTAAAAGTTGATGGCCTAGTGGGTAGTGACCCTGCCTATGAAGCCGATGGTCCTGGGTTCGATTCCCAGTCGGGGCATTTATTTGTGTGTTGACCACAGATATTTGTTCCTGACTCATGGTTGCTTTCTATGTATTTAAGTATTTATATGTATCTATCTATTATATTATATCATCGTCTAGTACCTACAACACAAGCCTAACTGAGCTTACCGTACTAGGTCGATTTGTGTCAAATTGTCCCGAAATATTTATTTATTTATGCTATCCCTTTCTGTTCCCAGAAGAGCTGATGAATGGAAATGACACGTCGGAACAAGTTCTCGCGCTGGTGCCCCAGGAGCTGCATAAATATCTGACCGTGCATCCTAAGAATAATAGTGGTAAGCGAAAAGAGAATGTAACGTATTTACTTGGAAACGAGAGGAATATATTTTAGCTCTGAGCGTCAAAGACATTGTACAAAAAATTTATAAATAGGAGTACTTAACTAGGTAGGTATTAAATCTAAAAAAGGCCCTTGAAGCATTGTACCAAGGATGCTGGCGGCATTTCCGTGTTGCATCGCAATGCTGATACGTTGTGCGAGGAAGCCGCCAGCTACCCCCTCACTACCATCATGGGCCTACCCCAGGCCGGGGGGGGGATGCGTAAACGCAGTTTCCCAGCGACAAAAAAATATGCGGGGAACGCGGTGTTTTATAGACACCAGTTACATCAACCAGACGCTTCGCGATTTCTGCAAAAAGTTTGTGCGCGCTGGGACCCCATGGACCTAGCGTCTCTACGCCAAACGGTACAAAATAATATAGGTGAAAAACTTAGCTAAAGCACCTGGCCTGTGTAGTAGTAACGTGTGTACACGCATGTCGGCGTTCTATATTCAAATGTTGACGTAAGTTCCACATTAATTCTCTGCACAACTACATAGACATGGTCCTTCATTTAAGTTTTTCACGTATATTAACCCTTTACCAGGCGAAGGGATGTATTCCTCCCACATCTTATATCGGTTAGTCAGGTTTTAACTCCAAACCTCCTACAAAATATTTTGTCAATCCCTGAAAATTGTATTTTATAATTTTATAATCTACATTCACAACACGCTTCTAAATCACGTAATATATCTTTGGCAGCCGTTTAAATTTCACTTGAACGCTAATTTCAGTAAACTACAGAGAAATTCGAACACTTTCCTTAATTTCTCTGAAACAGAAGTACATAGGTCGAACAATTTTTTGACATTTTGTAGATTTTGAGTGTTGAAAGGTAATGTAATCGTAAACATTGCTAAATATTTACGCATTATTGTGTATGACCAGAATTAGGATGTGGGTTGACATTATCCCATGGCCTCATTAGAGTTTAACTGTGTGGGAGCTATTCTTCCCATGGCCCGGTAAATTGTCTTGTCATGTCATAAAAACTCATGTAAGTAATTACACTGAAGATCATAAAATAATGTTTTCAGTGATTGATAAATATGATAACCGATATAAGATGTGGGAAGAATATATCCCTTCGCCTGATCAAGAATATAATAAGACAAAATCGAGTATGACAGTTAATTACTTAGACAGGTGATGGGATAACCGTAACCCACATTTTTATTTCTGGTTTAAAGGAGCATATTCGACTTTCGTAAATGCATTTTTTACAAGACGTTCAATACGGTTGTAACGGTATATACAGTACGTATGAAGACACGCTAGTTCTTTGGGGCCTGGTAAAGGGTTAAGCAGAAGCACCCGTGCTTTTTATATGAAAACTCGATATTTTAGTGCAGTATTTACATCTTTTCTGATTACCTATTATCAGTTAATTTAAACTGATTAGGTATTGGTCGTTGCGGTGACTGGTGATTGCATAGAAAATTTGCAATCAGCCATTTCGTTGTTGATTCGAATTTTTGTTGCTTTTTATTTACTTATTTAGGTATTATTAAGTGATGTTCTCTTGTTGTGTACATTCGCCATCAGATATTTCGGAACTGTGGAGGTGGTCATAAATATTGGAACATGCACTTTACAACCTTGACAATAGAGGCGTTGTTCCGATATTTGTGACCAACTCCACAGCTCCGATATATCTGATGGTGATTGTACATATGTTAAGGTTTGAAATATCAGAAAATTGTTTAACTGCATGTAGAAAGTAAGTTTTTATAGTAGGAAGAAAAAAGTGTGTGCTGTACTTTTAGTCAACGCTGTATTAATTATTAACAACAATAATATTACTTTGCTCTGCTATTCCGCTTTTAATAACGTGCTAGTCAATCAGTGCCAACCTGTTACGTTTACTTGCGTATTTTTTTGTTGTCAACAACATCTCAAGCATCTCCTGAGGATGCCTCGTAGAGAGGCGAAACACGTGTCGAGTTTTGGTATTATTGGTGGTGGTTTGTTATATTTATTTGCGTATTTAATTTTGCGATGGGAGGGAGGGAACATTAATGCATGATTGACTAGCACGTTATTAAACAGCGGAATAGCAAAGTAATATTATTGTTGTTAATCATATGGACTTCCGCAAAGTAACGCCTGATTCAATTAATTTCTGTATTAATTAGGCGGGGCGCAATGCGGTTTGATCCATGGCGTCTAATTCCCCGAATGTCTAGTCGTCATGTGTCCATTCCCTGAAAGTCTATTCGAGCGTGCGAATGGCACAGACGTAGATAATCGGGGCAATAGACATTCGGGGAATTAAGACATTCAGGGACGCCTCTCCTATACAGTTTCGTAGAGTTGGAGCTGGTTAAACTGTACCCTGTTACAACCGGACCATGTTACAACCGTCCCCATTCTACTCTACATATGACGCTAGTCATTTGTGTCGCACGATGCCTGTTCCGCACAGCGGAGACTTCCTTGTGATGCTACTATATTATATATTGTATTGTTTGGACCCGGGTATGTCCTTAAACTACGTCCAACAATGAGAGGTAGGGCACAGCGATGACCATCACGCTTGAATCTGGGGCAGCCCAACTGGAGAAGTACCTTCTCCTTACAGAAGACCACATCCATAATGGCACTGCTACCTTTCAGGTATGTAGTGCTGTGTTCCTGATGGTGAGTAAGGTTCCCAGAGCTCCAAGCCTTAAATGCCGGCAACGCGCTTGTGACTCCCCTGGTGTTACGGGTGCCCATGGGCGTCGGTAATTGCTTACCATCAGGCAATCCGTCTGCTCGTTTGCCATCTTTGTCATAAAAAAAAGTTAGAGGAAATTAAATAAGTACATATTTTTATATATAATTATAATTATTTATTTCCAGTTAACTCCACGGAACTGCCCAAGAACATAACGGAGATCCGTCGCGCCATCAAACGTTACAATGAAGCACAAACCATCTACAATGAGGACATCTACGGCCCCGTGCTGAACGACACGGTCATCATAGCCATACAGGTAAGTGATCATCACACTAGATAGTGCAGCTTTACCACAGTCAGCTTCATATACAGACTATACAGTGTGTATTTTTCATAAGGGCGTATATTGTAGTGGCGATTAGTATTAGGAACCTATTTGAATTCAGTTTGTTGAAATAATTTCAGAATTTGAATACATGTCAGTATTTGTCATATCAAAATAAGTTGGACTACGTACAATGCTGCACGGTCAGACTTATAAAAATGGGTAACAATATTTACTGCCTATGAAGCCGATGGTCCTGGGTTCGATTCCCAGTCAGGGCATTTATTTGTGATGATCACAGATATTTGTTCCTGAGTCATGGGTGTTTTCTATGTATTTAAGTATTTATATGTATCTATTTATTATATATATGGTCGTCTAGTACCTACAACACAAGCCTTAATGAGCTTACCGTAGGACTAGGTAGATTTGTGTCAGATTGTCCGAAAATATTTATTTATTATTATTATTTATTATAACACTATTTAACAAAATTATTAACATAATACGAGTCGTATTACTGTATACTATATGTGGACAACGTATACGCCCGTATATTGTTATATAAGATTACCATTGTTTGAATGATTGTATATTTTAATCAGGGATCGAATACCGGTATTATTTTCGTACAAATTAACCGGTATTCAATTTCGGTTTCTCAGTTGTTATGAGACATTTTTGCATTTTATTCGAATAATCAAATCCTGTATTCTCCTTACCTAAATGCCATTTAAATAGATCAAAGTAAAATTACAAATTGCCAAAAGTGCTGCAAGCTGCAAAATTGCCAATTGGCAATAGTGCACCATTGCTAGTAAATAAATAAATAAATATTTCAGGACAATCTTACACAAATCGACCTAGTCCTACGGTAAGCTCAGTAAGGCTTGTGTTGTAGGTACTAGACGACGATATATATAATAGATAGATACATATAAATACATAGAAAAACCCATGACTAAGGAACAAATATTTGTGCTCATCATACAAATAAATGCCCTGGGATCGAACCCAGGACCACCGGCTTCATAGGCAGGGTCACTACCCACTAGGCCAAACCGGTCGTCAGTTGCTAGTGATTAATTAAAAATCGACTTAATTTATCGACATCGTAAACAATAATTGAATCCTTCATTATCAAAATGGCTAAGTTTGAATAAATTAAATTGTGTGCATATACTATATATAATTGTGTGTATTTATACTTATCACAGGTATAACCCACCGATGTCTGATATTGATATCGATAGTCACTTGTGACAAGTAATTAAATTACATTGAATAATTAATTCAGTACAACAATATTATTTTGCATTCCGATTGATTACGCCTACCTTTTTGTTTTTTTAAGTCAGTTAAAAATGTATTCTAAAAGTGACACAACTGTTGTACGTCATTTATATCGATATCAAGTAATACAATCACTTTAATTTGTCCTCGCACTATTAAACGTCAGTTCAGATTTGCCCCCGTCAATTCGGTGTTTGGTTAGTCGATTCATATATATCTATAAAAGTTATTTGCCAAAGTAAATATATTTTTTTAATCAAAGCCCGAAAGGTAACTCATTCATTCTTTTTAATCAGATCGGAGGGCGACAATTACTAATATCGAATTTCGTCAATTTGGGGTCCGATTTATGAAATAATCAAATAGTGATTTCCACAGAGAATGAATGAAGATTACTCGGTGACTATTTCAAAAATCGTGAAGGTTTAGTGCCGTGCGAAGCAGGGTACTCATCTAGTAAATCTAAAATTATAGCTAAAGAGAAACATGCATGAAATTTCGTGATGTGAAGGCCATATATTGACGCAAGAGGAAAAGTGTCCAAAAGGTTATGTGCAAAATGATTTTCGGACATAATAAATAAATATTACACCGTACAATTTTATTTTTTAACGTTACGCAGTTATGTATAATCAATATTATGACATTGAAGTGACATATATAATAAAAATAAATTTATGAAAATAAAATATGTATGTAACATCGAATGATTTCACTTCAATAACCTCTGTAAAAGATAGTTATGAAATTAACACTTTCACAGTCCTGTGCCTCATACATGGGACACGACGATCTATCTTCACAATTCCGTGCCCCACACATGGGTCACTATAACCAATAATACGCACTGAAATCAAATCACTTCTGCTTTCAACGGTGCTCATACTATATATTCTGATTTCTCTGTCAATATTTTTGTTAGATTCAACAGCATTCTATATATTTTAAACTAACTTGGGCGTTCCTGAGTGACCCATATGTGGAGCGCATGGACGTGCGTGCTTCGACGTATTAAGAAATCAAAATATTTTGCTTGGGGACTGTGAACGTGTTAAATCCGCGGGCAAAATTGATAAAAAAAACAAGAAAAAGTGAATTTAAATAACAGATAAGAGTAGTAAAATGACATGTCAATACAAAATCGCGTTCATCCGAATGCAGGTTATTTCTATTTCCGATACTTTGTGTCGCAGCGTCATCTATGGATACCTACACGTTGTTATTTGGACAGCGAGACATCTCAGAACTAGTGTAGCACTGAGACGTTACTGTTAAATATAATAGATGTCGCTAATATGTTTTTTTTATTATTTATGACATATTTGGCAAACGAGCAGACGGATTGCCTGGTGTTAAGCAATTACCGTCGCCCATGGGCACCCGCAACACCAGGGGAGTCACAAGCGCGTTGCCGGCCTTTAAGGGGGGTTGGAGCTCTGGGAACCTTACTCACCATCAGGAACACAACACTACATACCTGAAAGGTGGCAGTGCTATTATGGCTGTGGTCTTCTGTAAGGAGGAGGTACTTCCCCAGTTGGGCTGCCCCAGATTCAAGCGTGATGGTCAACGCTGTGCCCTACCTCTCATTGTTGGACGTAGTTTAAGGACATAGCCGGGTCCGGGTTGGCGGTTGCGGGGAACGCACTCGACGGTGACACTCCTCCTAACGGCAAACCTGACGACGCCGCTGGGTTTTTAGTCGGTATTCTCCTCCCCCCCTCTTGGCTAGCGAGAGGAGCAGCGAGGAGAGAGTCCCACATACCCCCTCACTACCATCATGGGCCTACCCCAGGCCGGGGGGGGATGCGTAAACGCATTTTCCCAGCGACAAAAAAATATGCGGGGAACGCGGTGTTGTATAGACAGTATGTGCTTGTTTTTCACCTTTATATTTCTGCAAAACGGAGTATTTATTACATAAATACAATATCCAACATAGGACACGTTTTATGGCAAAAACTTAGGTTTCCTCATCCTTCTCCTGGCCAACAAGAGTTGGTCTCCCTTCAGACCCTCAAGCTTCACTGGCTTGGGGACCAGCCGGGAAGGCTTCTGCGGTTTCTTCTTCTTCTTCTCCTTGGGGAACAGGGGGGGATAGTGGACCTTCTGCGTCCAGATCAGCTGGAGTTCTGGGGGGATGTGTTTTTCCAGGATGAATTTTCTTGGTACCTGCAATTTGAGTTAAGTCACAATGGTGATTCGGCTAGGAATCACGGCACCGCTGGTCGGCAGTGCATTCGCCCTCACACCCTGGAGCCTAAAGGCTCGGACCTCAAGGCACATAGGCGCGTTTTGTAAGGAAAGGCACATCACGCTTGAATCTGGGGCAGCCCAACTGGGGAAGTACCTCCTCCTTACAGAAGACCACAGCCATAATAGCACTGCCACCTTTCAGGTATGTAGTGTTGTGTTCCTGATGGTGAGTAAGGTTCCCAGAGCTCCAACCCTCCTTAAAGGCCGGCAACGCGCTTGTGACTCCCCTGGTGTTGCGGGTGCCCACGGGCGACGGTAATTGCTTAACACCAGGTAATCCGTCTGCTCGTTTGCCGCCTATGTCATAAAAAAAAAAACACCGGTGTGGCTACCGTAAGGCACACATTCGGACGGCAGCGTCGCGCCCCGCTGCGCCACGCTCACAAAACGCGCCTATGTGCCCAAGCCTTAAGGGTCGCGCACTAAGCGGTTTAAGAGGAATTTCCTCCCGCTAACGCTCCGGCTGCCGAGGTTTTCCCCACAAATCATATTTGTGGGAGGCCTATGTCCAGCAGTGGACTGCATACGACTGAAATGTATATTTGTCTCGCTCACCAGTATTTCATCGCATTCCTCCTCCTTCCCCGTATAGTGTGGTATGTCATCTACTCTCTCTCTTTTAGGGATTCTCGCAAACTTCACTTTGGGAAAGTCTGGCTTTTGGTACCTAAAACAAGAGTTCTTATTACCAATTTACGAAGGTCCAGAAGTAGAGGTATATAAATAATATTGCAGGACATTCTTACACAAGCTGACTGAGCTCCACAGTAAGCTCAAGAAGGCTTGTGCTGTGGGTACTCAGCCAACGATATATACAAATACTTAAATACATAGAAACCACCCATGACTCAAAAAAAAAAACTGTGCTCATCACACAAATAAATGCCCTTACCGGGATTATCCTAGGACCATCGGCTTCATAGGCACACAACCCACTAGCTAGATTTTATTTTACTAGCATGCTTTGTGAATTTTAATGCATTTTATGTAACTAATAAAACCTTAGCACAGTTGCCCAGGGGACGTTACTATGGCAACGAGTGATACCCTCTAGCCGCCCAGAAAACTTGCCAGGCCAAATGCAACTGTGGTTTGTCATAATTAAAATTCAAAATAGCATTCAATGGGAGACCTTTTTATACGGCTCCGGGCGACTAGAGGATGCGGAATCCAATTTAATTGACCGGCCGACGACCGGTCTGGCCTAGTGGGTAGTGACCTTGCCTATGAAGCCGATGGTCCTGGGTTCGATCCCCAGTCAGGGCATTTATTTGTGTGATGAGCACAGATATTTGTTCCTGAGTCATGGGTGTTTTCTATGTATTTAAGTATTTATATGTATCTATCTATTATATATATCGTCGTCTAGTACCTACAATACAAGCCTTACTGAGCTTACCGTAGGACTAGGTCGATTTGTGTAAGATTGTCCTGAAATATTAATTTATTAAATATTTATTTATTTATTTATTAATATAATGTGGCCAGTAATTAATGATTTAGCTTATCTAGCGGTATTATTAGCACGCTCCGTCTAGTTAAATGGTATAGGTAGTTTCACGAGAATTGAAGTCACGCACACAACAACATCTCATGTAATGATAGGAATTTTTGGACCCGGGTATGTCCTTAAACTACGTCCAACAATGAGAGGTAGGGCACAGCGAAGTAACATCACGCTTGAATCTGGAGCAGCCCAACTGGGGAAGTACCTCCTCCTTACAGAAGACCACAGCCATAACACTACTACCTTTCAGGTATGTAGTGTTGTGTTCCTGGTGGTGAGTAAGGTTCCCAGAGCTCCAACCCCCCTTAAAGGCCGGCAACGCGCTTGTGACTCCCCTGGTGTTGCGGGTGCCCATGGGCGGCGGTAATTGCTTACCATCAGGCAGTCCGCCTGCTCGTTTGCCACCTTTATCATTAAAAAAAAGGAATATTTTGAAATCACTCATTCATTCCATTCATTCAATCAGTACTTCATATAGTTGTGTGCGTAATCCATTCGCCTCAACTCTCGTGGAACTGCCTATATGTGACATTATCTATGAAAAGGGACCTTATTGTCGATGGCGCTTACGCCGTTGTTCACGGTGTCGCAATACAAACGCAACGCGGTTCGGCGTAAGCGCCATCGACAATAAGGTCCCTTTTGCTAGATAACGTCACAAATGAGCCTAATACACCTACACAGTGTGACGTGACTTACCACACCATGTCCCAGTGATCCATATACACAGGTTCGGGCATTATAATACCCATAGCGCGGAGCACGTCACCTCTGTAACACATATGTGTCATTATCTAGGAAAAGGGACCTTATTGTCGATGGCACTTACGTCGAATCGCGTTGCGTTTGTATTGTATCGTCTTGAACAACGACATAAGCGTCATCGGCAATAAGGTCCCTTTTCGCAGATAATGTCACATATTAAAACAGGTTGAGGTTTGGTCAAAGTAGTGACAATATTAACCTTCAGGCTGAGGAACTGGTTCCACCGCGAACTAGTAAACTATGAGCTATCAGCTATTTCAAGGGACAAAAGATAATCGATCCCGTGTAAATAAAAGAGACATATATGTCATAGCCGGACGATCGTAGTTCATCGCCGGGCGATGAGCTATAAATATATATATCTCTCTTTTATTAACACGGGAGCGATTGTCCCTTGAAATAGCTCATAGCTGACAGCTTACTAGCTCGCGGTGGGACCAGTGCCTGACAGAAACGTTTTATTTTCGTTCTTCAGTAGTCGAAACGCTGGCGTACACGTCATATTTTGACGCGAGACGAATTGCGTTATTTAATACTTATAAATACTATCGATAATTGAGTTTATCGATATTGGAACCCCTTACCATACAATTTTGCCCCGTAGATTCTTATAAAATATGGTCAAAACATACCTAGTCCAATTCTGCCGTATGCCCCAACTGGGTCCCGTCCGGGATTTGAACCAAGTGCAATGAGTTAGCGGATAGCGCGGAGGCAAGCCTATACTTCGACAGAATCTTATAAACTCCGTGCCAAATAGACTCCGCACTGCTGAGGTGATCCTCTGAAACAAGTCAATGCAATGATACTTGGTGAACAATCTATTTACTATCATCATTTTTTTAAGAGGAATTTCCTCCCGCGAACCCTTCGGCTGTGGAACGATTTGTGACATTATCTAGCAAAAGGGACCTTATTGTCGATGGCGTTTACGTCGAACCGCGTTGCGTTTGTATTGCGGCATCTTGAACAACGGCGTAAGCGCCATCCACCATTAAGGGGTCCCTTATCATAGATAATGTCACATTTAAACGTTCTTGGCGTATTAATGAAATTGACGCACATACCTGGATATGCTCCAGACTATGAACTCCAATTGGTGGCAAATGAGCAGTGTGTTCCAGCATTAACAGTCTCCTTCCATTGATCTTGTTGTCTATGATACATTCCTAAAATTAATGGAGGGTCTTAAAAAATAATTAACAATAGTAATTCATACAGGAGACACATGCAGCTGTAAATGATTTTTTCACTTCACTAGCTAGGAAAGCCCGTTTTTATTCTATAAAAACAGAAAGCAAAGTTGCATTTTATTCACAAGAGTGCAAAGTAAATTCATACAGATTCTTTATTACTAATCGTTCCCCAGCTCGTGTCTCAATATTACCACGAGAAGGTAAACACTAACTTTGCTCCCTTGTATAACAAATAATTATTTTCACCTCACTAGCTCGGAAAGCCCGTTTTTATTCTTTAAAAACTGATAGCAAAGTTGCACTTTATTAACAAGAGTGCAAAGTAATTTCATACGTCATTTTATACGCTTCGACAAAACGAAGCTATTGTGCGAGAAAAATTGTGGCGCAGCGCCACCTATGAACTCACCTAGAGTTATGACAGTTCGAAGTCTCAATAGAACTAAGAGCTACTGCTGTTAAACGTTATAGATGGCGCTAGTGCGATTGCCATAATGAAAGAAACACGATTTTGGTATATTAAACGGTACGATACGGTAAAGGCTTAGGCACATAGGCGCGTTTTGTGAGCGTGGCGGTAGCGCAGCGTGACAGCGGTGTGGCTAATGTAACGAAATAAGGCACACATTCGGACGGCAGCATCGCGCCCCGCTGCGCCACGCTCACAACACGCGCCTTGTGCCCAAGCCTTAAATAATACATTTTCCACTATAAATAACATTTTTTTTAATACCTTGTACTCTGGCAAGCCAACGTCCTCCTCTATCCACAGCGCCACTTCTTCTTCTACCCAGTCAAAAGCTTCTGGAAGCTTCTGTCCGTCCACCACCTTCACGGCTAGCTCGTACAACGTAGGCGGCGTGGTCAGGCATGCCCTCAACTTCCTATAAATAAATAAATATTTCGGTTGATCCTTACACAAATCGACCTAGTCCTACGGTAGGCTCAGTAAGGCTTGTGCTGTAGGTACTAGACGACGATATATATAATAGATAGATACATATAAATACTTCAATACATAGATAACACCAATGACTCAGGAACAAATAGCTGTGCTCATCACTCTTTGTGTTCCTGATGGTGAGTAAGGTTCCCAGAGCTCCAACCCCCCTTAAAGACCGGCAACGCGCTTGTGACTCCCCTGGTGTTGCGGGTGCCCATGGGCGACGGTAATTGCTTAACACCAGGCAATCCGTCTGCTCGTTTGCCGCCTATGTCATAAAAAAAAAAACACAAATAAAGGCCCTGACCAAAATGTCAAAAAGTGATATATTTTATTCGACAAAAAAAAATATCCTGTATATTTATGCACCCCTGAAACCACCAGGAGGACGGACGTCCCATTGAGCGGTGGAGCTTTGCCATCACTAACCCGCCTGCCGAGCGTAGTGCCCATGGCAAAATGCGTTTGTGCCAGATATATGAACTTACGCTGGTTTTCTATACGGTGCATCTTTAGGGAAACACGGGCACTCTGCACATGTTGTCTTGTCCGGTGTGGGAAATACTACCTGCAAATAGACGTGAAAATTACGTTAGTCTATAAAAGAAAAAAACTGCCTCTGGCGATACTGGATTTAGAACCGGGTATGTCCTTAAACATCCAACAATGAGAGGTAGGGCACAGCGAAGTACCATCACGCTTGAGTCTGGAGAAGCCCAACTGGGGAAGTACCTCCTCCTTACAGAAGACCACAGCCATAATAGCACTGCTACGTTTCAGGTCTGTAGTGTTGTGTTCCTGATGGTGAGTAAGGTTCCCAGAGCTCCAATCCCCCTTTTAAGGCTGCCAACGCTCTTGTGACCCCCTGGTGTTGCATGTGCCCATGGGCGACGGTAATTGCTTACCATCAGGCACTCCGTCTACTCGTTTGCACATCTTTGTCATAAAAAAAAAGAATTATGGGACAAAAGGTAAAAAAAAATGCAATTGACCCATCTATGTCTGCTTAGTTGTAAAATTATATGGAAATGGGAATATATACCCTCTAGCCGCCCAGACATCAAAGCTTGCCAGGCCAAATGCAACTCTGGTTTGTCATAATTAAAATTCAAAATGGCATTCAATGGGATACCTTTTTATAGGTCTCCGGGCGGCTAGAGGATAAGGATAGTTAAGCACTGGGGCGGACCCACCGCGAGCTAGTAAGCTATGAGCTATTTCAAGGGACAAAAGATAATCGCTCCCGTGTAAATAAAAGAGAGAGATATTTATAGCTCATCACCCGGCAATGACCTACGATCGCCCGGCTATGACATATATATGTCTCTTCTATTTACACGGGATCGATTATTTTTTGTCACTTGAAATAGCTCATAGCTAGACCCCGGTATCGGAGGTGCAAAATGGTAGCTGTCAATTTCGAGCCATTACTAGGGAAGGGTAAACATTGTTATGAAATATTAACTTCATGTCGATAAACATAGTTATATGTCGATATTTTTTTTATATCATAATGATAGTGTTTATTTTATAAAGTAGGACTATATAATTACACAACCAACATGTAGGTATTAAACATTTTTATTATTTACAAAAAAGAAAATCTTTCATCATTACTAAGAAGTTTTAGTTATCTTCTAGCATAAAGCAATCATAAATTAATTTAAAACAAAATACTCTCTTATACTCTTTTATAAACTCTTTTATATTCACCAATGCACTGCTCTGCAACTCGAAACATAAGAAAAGTAATAGCAACCATAGATATATCTTTTGTTGTACTAATAACTATGTATATTTTTATTGTCAATGATTATCAAAGATCTAAAAAAATTAACTGTATACAACCTAATGTATAGAAAAATCGTGTATCGATATCAACATCAAAAATATGATTACCCATCCCTAAGAACTTGACAGCTACCATTTTGCACCTTCGATACCGGGGTCTACTCATAGCTTACTAGCTCGCGGTGGAACCAGTTCCTTAGTTACCTTTCGTGGAGGAATTACAACTGAAGGTTTTCTTCGTGGTATTACTATGACGAGTCCTTTATGCGCCGGCGCGGGAGATTCTGGCTCCTGTCATTTGTAAACAAATATTATGTCACAATCGGTCTAAGCTAGTAATTTAACCCTTTGAACGCCAAGCACCACTAAAGTGGTCGCGTGTCGTGCCTGCCACGCCACCGACCACTAAAGTGGCTATGGCGGACACTGTCAAAGCAATTGTCCTGCTGACAGATAAGGTTTATATTCGTTCTTCATTAGTCGATACGTTGGCGTACACGTCACATTTTGACGCGAGAGGAAAAGGTTAATAAAGGCTGGTTTGAACGGAGATATATTTTTTTTTTTTTTTGGCAAAAATATCACAGGGCATCCTTTCAGAAATTTACCACGGTAAGCTCAAGGAGGCTTGTGTGGGCACCTCAGCTAACGATATATACTCGTATAATATACAAATACCTACTTAAAGATTTTTCGTTTTTCGGTGAAGGAAAACATCGTATGTAAACCGGACCAATTCCAATAAGGCCTAGTTTACCTTCTGGGTTGGAAGGTCGGATGGCAGTCGCTTTCGTAAACTAGTGGTTACGCCAAGTCCTGGGATTAGTCGCCAAGTGGACCCCAGGTTCCCATGAGCAGTGACAAAATGCCGGGACAACGCGAGGAAGATGATGACAAATACTTAAATACATAGAAAACAACCATGAATCAAGAACAAATATCAGTTATCATCACACAATCACACAAGTAAATCAAAGGAACTAAGGACCGTCGGCATCGTAGGCAGTCACTACCCACTAGGCCATACCTGTCGTTAAATATATTTTATTTTCAACTAGCAACCCGCTCCGACTTCGCACGGGTGCAATACTGGTATTACTATTTCTCCACTATTTAATGGATGTTATGATACATATAAAACTTCCTCTTCAATCACTCTATCTATTTAAAAATCCGCGTCAATATCCGTTGCGTAGTTTTAAAGATTTAAGCATACATAGAGATATAGGGACAGAGAAAGTGACTTTGTTTTATACTATGTAGGTCGCTTCCAACCGGTACACGTGGGGGAGGCCTATGTTCAGCAGTGGACGTCTTATGGCTGAGATGATGATGATGATGATGTAGTGATAACCTAATTTAGATTTAAGCTAAGCATTACAACTACTACCTTTAATATAAAAAAAAACCTTTAGGCATTGTACCAAGGATGCTGGCGGCATTTCCTCGTATCGCAATGCTGATACGTTGTGCGAGGAAGCCGCCAGCTCTTCGGTCATCAGTTACGTAAACCAATGTGCGCGGTGGGACCCCATGGACTTAGTTTCTAAGTCAATGTTTTATTGAGTTTTGCTCGAGTTTCGTTTAGACCAGCTTGCTATAAAGATAATGATTAAACATATCAATAATGGCAACTGTCTATATATTTACCTTTTGCATGTTAAATCTTTATAAAAGTATGTAAATATTGTGTACAAAACTTCAGCCTGTTTGACATTGACATTTCTAAAAAGGTTTTTTTTTAAATCTTAGTCGATACGCGCAAAGAGATTTTAATTATTTATTTTTTTATACGACTCCTGACGAGCGTTTTACTTCAGTCGCACCTAACGGTAAGTGATGACGAGGTCGAGGGTGACAGATAATTAGGTAATTTGTAAAAACGTAACATAAACTAAGAACAATAAAACTGGACCTAAAAGAAAAAAAGGCAAGAATAGAAATAAGTTTATCTTCTTTTTTTGCCAGCTTTTCATTAGGATAATTGGTATTCATAAATTTCGGACGATTGTTTCTGTCACTCTCATGACATCTTAATTAGGGTAAAAGAGAAAAATGCCCGAAATTTACGAATAACGCTTTTGCCGGTAGCGCTTCTGTCCCGAGGCTGTAGCCTTGTGGCTTTCTGTAAAGTCCAGCTATTGTACCACTTTTCAGAACGCAAGGCCTACTACCGAACAACGTCATGCTCTAAAAGCAAAATTGATATGTTCTTCTTCTTCTTTTAAAAAAATATGGCTTCCATCAAGAAATCAATCGATGATTTCGCCAATGTCAAGTAAAACAACATATAAATTTGCCCTTAGAGCATGACGTTGTTCGGTAGTAGGCCTTGCGTTTTGTAAAGTGATAGCTGGCTTTACAGAAAGCTAAGAGGCGGCCGTGAGTGACCCCGGGACTGCCGGGTGATGACCAAAATAGTGGTGAACGCGTTTTGAAATCAATTCTTCATTAGCTGCACAATTCTGCGTTAGATCACTGCATAATACGCTATCAATATCAAACGTGGTTTAGTGTGTAATCTAAACCACGTTTGAACAAAAAACAAAAAAAATATTTTCAAGACGACTTCGCCATTTTGAGGTTCAACCGTCAATCCAACTTGATATGTTATTTTATTATGTTTATTAGTTACAATCACTTTAACACTGGCGAAATCATCAGAATTGATGGAAGCTATTTTTTGAAACTACAGTATTCATTCATACAGTAATTCAAATTATTGATTCGTGATAAACTACATTAAAACTACAATCATGTAACATATAAAACAATTACAATATAAAATAGATTAAAAAGTTTATCTATCTTTTGACGTTCGCATCTTCATACAGTGTGTAAATCTTATACGGGCGAATCTCTTAACGGAGGGTAGAATAGGACATAAGAAATATATTTAGATAACTTTTGCTTAGAAGTACAATTAAAATTAAATCAATATAAAAAAATTCTGCCCGCAATGTAATGCAACACACTCGAGTTAAACACTCGTTGACAGTTAGTTTGAAAAGCTCATATCGCGTAATGTTCGCAGTACATTACTGCTCAGAAATTTAACAATAATTAATTACACATATATAATAGGTATAATTAAAAAAAAACCTTTTGGTTAATGATTATACTGGTAAATACTATGTCTGGTTTAATTCTTCGCCCGTATTAGACTTACACACAGTATAACAAAACTCCTATATTTATATATTTAGTTACGCAACAGTTGCCGCCGCAATATTAATTGATAATATAACATATGACAAAATTAGTATAGTTTGAAACATCGGCTTGTAGGTTTTGAGACTCAGCACTAATTGTGAATAACCTTGATCACACTTTTTAATGATAACATTGATTTCTGACTTGAGTGACCCGCGGCTTATGCACGGCTACGGTCTAGCCTCGCCGGAGCGAGCTATTGGCATCACAGGACTTGTCGTACCATGACGAGAGGTCGTGGTACATGGTGCAATTTACATTCATTGCTTGAATACAACCCTGCTCAAGTCAGATTGAGTTCGGGCTTGTGCCCCTTAAATAGCCTCCGCCATCCCCTTACAGCCATCCCTATATTGCCTTACAGCCATCCCTATATTGCCTCACTTGAATATGAGTTAGAGACGCATCTCTAACTCCCAACGTATTAATCTTATTAAGTATCATATACTGCTGTGTCTCACAACCGTTCATTGTGAACTTGTATACTTGATATTGAATCAATTGTGATTCAATATCAGTTGTGAATAATAATTACAGACAACTCACCACGCTGATGATTCTGCTGCCCTGGACACAGTCTTTTCTTATCACCATTATTCATTAATAAGGCGCGCTTTTCTTGCTTCAAGTGTCCACTTGTTTTAACCCTCGCGCTTCATCGCGACAATAGTTACATAAACTGCTATACACAGTGCAATATACGTCTTGTTTGTCCGCAGGTCCACACTCGTCTGACCTACCTTCGCCATCTTATAGTCTCCCTTGCGCAGGCGCGCGACATCGAACGAACGTTGCTCGTGTTCTCCCACGACTATTACGACGAGGAGATCAACAGCTTAGTTCGGACCATCGACTTTACTAAGGTAAGTTATATAGTAGACACATCCTTCAGTCTCCCCGAACGTCCATCAGGACTGGTTCCGTCCAACACTGACCTGATCGTCAGCTAGTTAGGGTGATGGCAATTTGGACACTTTAAGCTGACAGGCACTATTGGACACTTAGTTCTTAATTCAAAAACCATAACGTTATAAATTGAATATGTCCCAACAAACGCACAACACTTAACTCCTTTGAAATAAGCCTAATGCTCATGATTGGTTCCTTGTCCATTACTGGCGCCGTCACCCTAACTTTCAACGTTTCTTTGTCGGCAAGTCGACATTTAGACTATATACTGAATTAAACTTTCACCGCTTTTTACACATTAGACTTATTTTAGACCCAAAAAGGTATATAAAATTATAAATTCATAAAAAACAAAACTAGCAAGAAACTACATTATAAAAACTTAGAAATATACTCACTAACCTAAGTCCCCTAAGTCTGTCCCTTGCGGACGGGTGCCCTAAGGCTGGCTACATTCCCCCGCTGAATGGCTATGCCTATTCTTTGGCCGAGGAATGCGCCAGCCTTAGGGTCTTGGAAAAGTCCACTTCTAATGCTTTTAAATAGTTTATGGGCTCTCTGGCTCCCCGAGACTATAGTTCTTTTGTGAATCTCCTCATTTCTGATACAATCCGATATATTTGGCTACTTTGTTTACTATCAACTATTGTTTTCAGGTGATGCAGATATTCTACCCCTACTCCATCCAGACGCACCCGAATGAGTTCCCAGGTGTCCACCCCAACGATTGCCCGAGAGATGCCAAGTTTGAACAGTAAGCTTGAATAAACATATAATATCCTGATGGCACCAATGTTGGACACTTTAAGCTGACAGGCACCAATGATGGACTTAGTTCTTAATTCAAAAACCATAACGTTATAAATTGAATATGTACCAACAAATGCACAACACTTGACTCCTATGAAATAATCAGAATTCAGAAAATATAACTTAGTATCACAAAAAATTGTAAGACACAGGCAAAATATAATTTAATTTAAGCCAAAAAGTTGATAATCGTTTTTTTTTTCAGAGCAATAAAATTGAAATGCAACAACGCGTTGCATCCGGACTTGCACGGGCACTACAGGGAGGCCAAGTACACGCAGACGAAGCACCACTGGTGGTGGAAAGCCAACAGGATCTTCAACCAGCTGCAGTGTACAGCTTCCCACACAGGTCAGTCGTCAGTGACATGTCAGTATCCTGTCAGTTACACGTCAGTATCCTGTCAGTGACACGTCAGTATCCTGTCAGTCGACACCTACATACCGACCTGCACGGACACTAGACGGAGGCTAAGTACACGCAGACGAAGCACCACTGGTGGTGAAAAGCCAACAGGATCTTCTACCAGCTGCAGTGCACAGCTTCCCACACAGGTCAGTCGTCAGTGACATGTCAGTATCCTGTCAGTGACACGTCAGTATCCCGTCAGTGACACGTCAGTATCCTGTCAGTCGACACCTACATCCCGACTTGCACGGACACTACAGGGAGGCCAAGTACACGCAGACCAAGCACCACTGGTGGTGGAAAGCCAACAGGATCTTCCACCAGCTGCAGTGTACAGCTTCCCACACAGGTCAGTCGTCAGTGACATGTCAGTATCCTATCAGTTACACGTCAGCGTTCTGTCCGTCAAACGTCAATATCGTGTCAGTGACAGTCACACTTCAGTTACTTGTCCATCGCAAGTGTTCCTCTTCATCTTCTTCTTTTAAAAAAAATGGTTTCCATCAATAAATCAATCGATGATTTCGCCAATGTCAAGTAAAATAACAAATAAGTAAAATAAGTTTGCCCTTGGTCAGCTTCAGTCATGTGTCAGTCACATATCAGTGAGCCTGTCAGTCCCACCTCAGTTAGCTGTCAGTCCTATGTCAAATAGCTCTATGCCCTACACCCATAAAAATCTAATATTGTGTTTGATGCTTTAGATTACTTATTATCACCGTCAATCAATCGAAAACATCTGAAAAATTATTCCTACTGCTGTTTATTGTATTATTTTTCTTCACACTATGTAGTCACTCGCGCGAGAGTGCCGAGCCCCGTTCGCGCCGACGGCGCCTTACTATTACCTCTAGAAAATGGAGACCTAATGCTCTCCAAAACAAGTTGCGCGAGTAAATAAATATTTTTAAAGCCATGTGCACTGTTGGATATGGGCCTACCCCATAAACCGGCATAAGCAGCATGGAGGCTTTGATGCCATAAACACAACGGTTGGCAGGCGGGTTGGCGATCTCAGTATGTCCCAGTTTAGGGACAACACCCGGATCGGTAAAGTTAAAATGTGTCATGAAATTAAATACAAATACCTTAAATTGGTTTCCAGGTATGGTGGTATTCCTCGAAGAAGACCACTACGTGGCAGAAGACTTCCTTCACGTCCTGAACCTGATGAGGGCCACGGCAGACAAGACCTGTCCCCAATGCGAGCTGCTATCTCTCGGGACCTATCTGAAGACCTATCAGTACCATGCTACAGCTGACAAGGTATTATTCTTGAAGACTAAGTTTGTTTGGGAACTGGAACCGCCCTGGTAATCAAAAATATCGGAACATGCACTTTATCGCCTTAACAATAGAGGTTATGTTCAGATATTTGTGACTGCCTTCGCCGCTCCGATGTATCTGATGGCGCCTGTACAAGCTATAACGCAGGCTGTCCTTTTCTCTCCACAGGCTACTAATAGAGACAATAGGAGTAGTTTCCAAGTGTTAGTTATAGATCATAAGACTGATTTCGGTGTCGTCGAGAAAGGAAGCAAGCCATGACACATAAATCAAATGAAGCTAATTATGTTAATGATTGATTATTTATATTTAAAAAAAATCTGATGGTAAGTAGAAAAAATTGCTTACAATTTGGTCACCCTACTTAATGTGACATTTTGTCGCTTCCCATACGCGCGTACGTCACATGGTATAGGGTGACCATGATTTTGTTAGTTTATGATTATTTTAATTAAAAAAATAAGATTATTAAAGTTGTTTTGATCAAATACTACCATATGATAATATAGACCAGTTACTGAGTCAGCAAAACTAAAGACTTAGAAAAACCACTCTGTAATGTTAAAAGGTTTAAATTTAAATAATATATATTGATTAGATAAACAAATTTGTCTTTCTAAGAGCTTAATCTATAAATTTCCAATTGATTTATACAACAGAAGAATAAGTTGAAAAAAAAACACTAACAGAAAAAAGAGAAACTAAAAAGTCAACTAAGAAACATTCTTACAAAACCAGCTATTAAAAAAATAATGCATAAATTTGTCCACCTTTTTAAGAGCAATAGGTGAAAAACTTAACTGAAGCACCATGTCTATGTAGTTGAGCAGAGAATTAATATGGAGCTTACGTCAACATTTGAATATAGAACGCCGACATGCGTGTACACGTTACTGCTACATAGGCCGGGTGCTTTAGCTAAGTTTTTCACCTCTATGGTGTCATACACGGATATAGTGGTAAAACTTTTAACACTCCTTTTGGCGTCGGGGGTTAAAAGGGTATCAAAAACACAGAGATATATACGAATACTTTTTTTTTACACCCACGCTTTTTAATATTCTCACCCGCTGTGTTTACCACTTTCACATTGAACGGAAATTAAAAAATGCTTGCTTGAAACCAAGCGAACGTTATGCCAAGAATTCTCCTTATATATATACAGCCTTGGCCAAAAGTATTAAGCACACACTTTTCTTCTTCTAACTCAAAAAATCTCTTTCTAAGTGCACTTAAATATGTGATATTTCACACTTTAAAGGCTTGGGCAGATAGGCGCGTTTTGAGAGCGTGGTGCAGCGGGGCGTGAGAGCGGTGTGGCTAATGTAACGAAATAAGGCACACATTCGGACGGCAGCGTCGCGCCCCGCTGCGCCACGCCACAAAACGCGCTCTATGTGACCAAGCCTTAATATAAATACACAACAAGAGAACATAAGTTAATAATACTTAAAAGTAAATTAAATAAGAGATTAAAAAGCACCAATCGGATCGACAACGAAGTGACTTATTGCAAATTTTCTATGCAATCACCAGTCACCGCAACTATCAATACCTAATCAGCAGAGCTCGAAAAATCCATAGCAAAACAAAAGACTGTCGCAATCAAACTAGTGTTAGAAACATTTTTTTATCGATATCGAGTATATCGATGTCTTATGGAATACAAATTTTCTGAAGTGTCTATTATTTTCAATGAGGTTGATTAGGTACCTCTTTGTCACCCGACTGGGGCCAAGCCAAAAGGCAAGGGTTATTAGCAAGCCTCGGATTTTCTTTCGCACGGTAAGAAGAAAGAAAACTATGGAGTCGACATTAATTAATTACGAAAGTAAATAATAAGTGAAATAAATTATTTTGATTAAATAAATGATGTCACAAATAAAAAAAAATAACTGCCATAAGATAAAAAAAATCAGATAGGTCCTAGTATGTAATACCCATAGGGCATTTAGATATAGGAATGAGCAAGTATGTAACTAAATTATTATACTTACATGATAAATGTAATCCTTCACTGAGCTAAGAGCATAAAACTTCCCACTTCGTACCTACTACAAAAAATCATTTGAAGATTCACTTTCGATTCACATTTTCGATCGGTGAGCCTGATAAAGGTATAAAAGCGTTACGGGACTAAGTTACTGAGTGAGTATGAGTATGAATAATAGTTACATTTTAGTCTTAATATCAACTCCATAGTTTTCTTTCATCTTACCGTGCGATAGAAAATCCGAGGCTTGGTTATTAGTATTACTTAATATGAAATATAAGTAATGTTGATAATATAAGTTACGTTGCGTTTTAGATGAAATAACACATGAAACAAAACCCAAACTCACCACTTCCTTTGCGTTAAGCGTGAATGATTATAAAATAATGTACCTAAACATATCGGTATGATTTTTTTTTCACAAAACTTACTCGATATCGATAAAAAATTGTTTCTATCACTAATTAGCTTGCGACAGTCTTTTGTTTTGCTATGGATTTTCCGGGCTCTGCTAATCAGTTTAAATTAATTAATAATATGTTATCAGAAGAGATGTAAATACTTCAGTAAAATATAAAGTTTTTATATATTGCTGTTGAGTGGAGTGTAATAGTTTGGCCCTGCAAAACAACGGATTATCCTGCTAGTATAATATGGTAGGATTTTTATTATTTATCAGGTGACGAGTGGTTGTTGGTGCTCAGAGGCGAGATCTTTTTTTTTTTTGATAGGTAGTAGGTTGCGAAACAGAGGGCTTGCTCCCCGATCCGGGGCATTGTTAGTGGCAAAGCTTATCAATCGCGATTCAGCGTGGAAACGCACCGAGTGCCCTGGGCACCTTTGCGTCTGGAGTGACGCGGGTGGGTTTTTGACTAAATATGATTGTTTTTATTTTATTTGTATTATTATGTTTTTTAATATATTTTAAGTTGTGTAAGTTAGAGTTAGAAAATTAACTATTTTCCTTTGTGCTAATAAAAGTATTTTCTATTTATCATAATATTTGTCACGTTCCAATGAGTAAGTGTGAAAGTGTCGATAGCGTGGTAAACTACAAAATGACAGCCATGCTATTCGTTCTGAATGGTATAACACCATTTTTAAATAATTGTTTTTGGCTTAAGGTCAATTCACACACAGCGCGGGCGCGGGTCGGGCGCGTGTCAACGCGGTGGACCCGCGGCGCGATTGTTCAGTTAGTTTTAAATGAACACCTTCACACAGCGGCGGGCGCGGGCGGGCGCGTGTTCTAACTAGCTGAACAATCCCGCGTTGACACGCGCCCGACCCGCGCCCGCCTGTATGTGAATCGAGCATTAAACTTTTTTATTCCATTCCAATTATGACAGTAACTATAATATTCTTGGTGTATCTTTTTTGCACTTAAATACTAATTACTAAAACAAAAAGAATATATTTTTTTACGTCAGTTATACAAATTTTATTTATCTATTGTTTAAAATTTACGAATTAATTTTCAGCCTGTATATAAGCATTGGTGCCAAAAAAAATAACCTATAAAAATCATTAAAACCACAATAATAAGTTACATCTATGTACACATTAAACTAGTTACGAAAATAAATACTTGAACGTAACTAGTTACGTTCAGTTATATTTTCTTCGGCATCAACCCTAAAGCATATTTCACCCGCAACAGCGAAAGAAGCAGCTGACTCTGTCGTACATCCAGCAAGTGCGCGCGGCGAACGAGGAGCGACGGAGACGGAAGATGGACGCGACTAGCTGGAACTATCAGGTGTACCCGAATTTTTACGGGTACACGCAAAAGGTAGCTTGGAGCTTAGGTAGCACGGTAGCTTAGGTTGGGGTTCTGAGCATGTACTAGCATAGAAAACTTTTCGTAACTATTTTTTCTGCTATTTTTATTAGGAGGCTTTATTTGGGGCCATGTCGGGTAAAAAACTAATTTAAAATATTATTGTTTTATTGACGGAAAAGCGTCAATGGGGTAATTTTAGATGTTTTAATTTTTCTTTGCCCTTTTTACTTAAAATTACAAGTTCTTTCAATTCCTGCTGCGAAATAAAAGTGATTTAACTTTTTTGTTCCATTTTGTGTAAACTATATAAGATAATAACGGAATGGAAGTGACAAAAACTGTATTTAAATGTTGAGGCACATTCTACTAATAGGTTTAAAAAAAAAGAGAAAAGATAAATAATTGTTCCAAATCATGACCAGATGCCGGCTTGATAATCTCGTATCACGGTTTTCATAACACCCGGTATAATAATTAAAATCTTAAAACGAAGCGAAATGCTCACAACCTCAATGTATTGTACATAGAAAGGGATAGATGTAGATATGCTATGCTCATAAAACTTAAAAAGCCTTTCAGCATATTTCTTGCTTTTTCTAACCAACATAAAGTTTTGAAACAGCAATATAATTTTAGTTATTTATGGCTATATTAAGTTGGGTAACTCAGTGTTCGTCTCATGAGAAATCTTCTAACAGGGCATAAAGGTCGAGCACTATTCGAAAATGCGAATTACCCGATTTAATACGTACAGTCAACCAATTTGATTTATGGGCTACTTCCTTCCTTGTCACAGTGAAAATCTATGACAGCTCACGCTCTCTTATTAACGTCACTGTGACAAGGTCCGAAGTGGCCTAGACATCAAATTGCTTGACTATACGATAGTTTTTTTAATTATTTAAGGCTTGTAAGGTGTTTTATGAGTAGCTTCAGTATTTAGGCATTGTAAATAGCATTGGATACTTTTAGATTAGCTGTCGGCAAATGATTATAGCTTTAAAAAAATTGCCACTTTCCAAATTTGGAATCACTAGCTCTTTCTATTGCAAAAAAAGTTTTTCCTACTGTCCTATATTACCATTTTCCATGTTTTGTGCTAGCTTTTCCTCGCGACTTCTCCGGCCAGCCATGCCCGTTTATAAAGTATGGTTGCGGGATAAAAAATATCCTATGTCCTTTCTCGTACAAACTCTCGCCATACCAAAAAGTATTCTAATGGGTTTAAAGGTTTATGCGTGAAGAGGTAACAGACAGAGTTACTTACGCATTTATAATATTAGTATGGATGGTGGCAACAAAGGAATATTTCAAAAATGTATGGTATTTTTATGTCAATCTGAATGGGAAGATCTCGTGATTCCATGTAGAAATATATATATTTTTTTCTTTTGGAAGTAAACACATTTGTTAAAATTGGCATTTTTTTTAAACGCTCATATATGATGGGTCATACAGATTGATTAAACCATAAATCCTTCTGATGGCAATAGTTAAATGTCCTAAAACTGTAAGCAATAACCACCGGAGGACGGGCAGCGGCGTTCTTTCATACAACATACTGCGATCGCCAACCCGCCTGCCAAGCGTAGCGATTATGGCAACTAGCCCCCAAGATTATGCAAGTCGTATGTCGGGGAAACCTTTGACTGTGGACGTCTTACTGAATGATTTAAACTTTGAAATCATTAACCTTCACAATATTTAAAGGAACGCTAAAATAAATCTCTGTATCACTCCAGCCGTAAATCGTCCACTGCTTGACATAGGCCTCCCCCAAATATGACTTGTATCATCTTGAGGGGTGTAGATGCCATAGTCGCCACGCTAGGCAGGCGGGTTGGCGACCGCAGCGGCTGTAGATTGTGTTACGACGGACGCTGCTGCCCAGATTTTTCCCTTTTTCGCCTCTTACGACACCCGCGGGAGATGGGGTGGTGCTATTCTAGTCAGCCGGCACCTGCACACAGCTATATCTGTATGAGCCTAATATATTTAAATCTTTATTTAACTTGTATTTTTCTTATTTTTTATGACTTGGTACTCGGCTAAATGTTTTTTTTTCTGTACAGTCGGCAGTAAAAATCGCTTAGTGGATTAGGTGTTCAAAATGATCTTGATACACTCTTACACAATAAAGCCCGCCAGCTTTGCCCGCTTATCAATTTTTGCTGGCGACTATACCATTGGCGTATCTCGAAAGAGTGGAAGCCTCTAGATACATTTTTAAAAGTTTATATTAATTTATTTTATATTATGGAGAAACGTCTGCTAGCGAATATCTTCGATATTTAAATAAAGTCAAAATTTTTCTATTTTTCTTCCGATTTTCATATTTTTTTTACTAAGTAATGATCGAATGCTTATATTCTTTCTTCGCCAATAGTATTTTATATAAAATTAAGAATGTTAAAACGTTCCTGTATATCAGTTATTTATCTATTAATATAATTGGTTCTTATTAAGTTTCAGCAGTTTTACTTTATCATTCTGTAAAAAGTACTTCATATATAATGTAATCACAAGTGCAAATATGTCATTTCATCAATCATACTAGACTTCTGTAATTTTATTTTCTGTTTACTTGATTACTGTAACTGGGAGTTTTCAGAAAAAAAAATACTCAATTAGCGTAAGTTGGACGAAAATTATACAATTAAAATATTGTGTGTCATATACTCGTAGTTGGTAGCATCCAAAGTACTCATAAAGTTCGGTACACTATAGAATTTGTATGATGTACCGAACTATTTGACTACTATGATTGCTGCCAACTATATGACGCTGACTGACTGTATCGGTACAAGGCGGAGGTCTATGTTTCAGCAGTGGACGTCTTATGGCTGAGATGATGATGGTGTACGAAAATTTAAATGTTAGTTTTGTGACAAATAAATTTCTATAAATACTTAGATTTGTTGCTCGTTTCAAAGAGCAATATTACTATGGAAAAACGGCATAGGTAAATTTAATATCCATTCAGATTTCATGCTTAATTTATCGTCACAAAACTGATGTAATTTAACTTATTTACAAGTCACACTAATTGTGTACTTTTTTCTAAATACTCCCAAGTGCGATCGCTATTATTTCCAATTGTTAAATGCATGCCTCTTAAGCTGACATTTACGTAATAGGAACTAGTTTCCAACTTTCGTAACTATTTGCGTAACTATCTATTTATTGTGTAGACAGTTTAAGCGTGTGTCGTTTTTAGATAAAATTGACAATTCTGTTTACTAATATTTATTACTATTTATGCAACTTAGCACGTATTAACAGCTGGTGAGGTATCAGGTAATGATCCGTTTTAGCTGAAAACGACACATGTATGTACATACACTGACGCACTGGATTATATTTTTTGTCAGAATGATCTTTCTAAAGACATCTTTCTAAAAACCTGTAATGCTGATAGCTAGGCTTGGTTGTGGTTAGTTTTTACGTATGCGTAATGCATTTTGTAAATATAGTATTAAGTTTCAGTAGTAATGCAGCTAATTCATATTGCTTAAAAAAAATACGACAAGAAGATTTGCTATTGCCATTGTTTCTTTATTGGGTTCTTTTACTTACTTTTTGCTCTTTGATCTGGATTACACCACTACTATCACTCATCCGCTAGTGTTTTTAAAACTTTATGGTGTCACGGCCCTAAATGACCATCATTTTTTTGCAATCAACAAAACCCATATTGTCCGATTCATATGTATTAAGACCTTAGAATTCTAACAATATTTGGAAAGTAAGAAATAAATAATGATAACCGTAAACCGAATATAATATTAAGCAGAAACATCTGCTAATGAAACCAACCATAATTCTTAGAAACAAAGGTAAAATTAACTACCTCTGCCGAGACTCGAACTCGCGACTCTGGGATACATGCCTGTTTGTTTCTACTGCATATTGGCTATTAGGTATAACTTGTTACTTATGTAATTGTAGTATTATGCATTGTGATATATTTCAAGCATTTTTGGTAAAGTGGGATGTTTATAACACTGTCTCTGACTTACGTGCCATTTATTTTATATCACCGTATGAGTTCCGAAACTTCTTTAAAATTTTTAATAATACTATTTTTATGAGCGGGTACTATTAAGTTACATGGAACATCTGATATTCCTATCTAAATGGCATCCTGGTTCTATTAGTTCTACATAATTTCGATTGTCCTTAATTGCGTTATTTATTAAAAGCTATAAACATTTAGGTTTTCATGTTACAATGTTATCAGTACGTAATTAAGTAGAAATATTGGTACATATTCGCATTACATACATGCGAATATGTACCAATATGTAGCCTGCATTAATTAGCCCGATAATTATAAACATTAGTTAAAGATCGTTTTATTTAACTCATAGGAAATGTGCATGTCATTGAACTATTTCTAAAAACAAATTAACTAGAATTGTTTCATTTTCTACCAGTTACTTTAAAGATATTTTTATTCTAGTTTCGTAACTAGTTACGAAATTTTGTTCTCGTTTCGTAACTCTTTAACGCATTCACTGCCACCGACGCACATGTGCGTTCATTTCCATACATCTTTGGAGAGAGTGGCAGCGAATGTGTTAAGAATAGCTCGTTACTGCATTTTTAAATTATTTTCTGCTGATGTATCGCATATTTTCTGTAAGCTCGCATTTATTTTATCAGTTACAATACCCAAATATTAAAAAGACGGTGTATAGGGGCCATTTTATTTAAAGTTGTATAATGAACTATTTTTTTTATTTGGATTTTTTTTGTGTAGTTTTTACTCAGAATCATGAGTTCTTTCGAGCCTGATAGGAGAAAAAATGTGTCACAAGCTTTTTTATTCCGTTCCATTACTATTTTTCATTCATTTTATATGGCGTTCCGTTACACGTATGAAAATTTTGGGACACATTTTGTCTCCTATCAGGCTCGAAAGAAATCATGATTCCGAGTAAAAACTAAACAAAAAAAAATCAAATAAAAAAAAAAGTCGAGTATACAACTTTAAACAAAATGGCCCATACTTCTAAAACGCGCAAAAACCGCCAAGAAGTACTAGAGCACGGATTGGTTTGAATGACGCAAACAACTCAAAACATCGCTGTAACCATACACAGGGGCAATAGCGATAAGCGAGCAATAGATTAGCTTTAAAGCCGTTTCATACTGAACTATAACAAATAGATTTCTTGATTTAAAAAAAAAATATACTTGAGAAAAGTTTGATAGTTTTAATAAATACTCTAAGGCTGAGTTTCCACCAGAGATAACGAGATGTGTAGCGAGGAATATGTTTTTAAGAACCAATAAAGTCACATTATTTATCGAGGAGTAGAATGAAGTAATTCTATTGGTTGTTTCTACATCCCTCTCAACGCATCCTCGCTCATTTCTGGTTGAAACGCAGCCTTATAGATAGGTCATCAGACTCAAATGAAATGATCTATCTATTCTACGCCGTGTTTTTTTTTTTTTTTTGTTATCCGTTAAATTGAACAGGTTACTTGGGACATTAATTTAAGTTGCCTGGTATGTTGCTTTTTGTTAAATTAAAAAAAAAAATGTTAAACTACTACAGTGAATAACGTAATTAATTAAATATCTTAGAAATAGAATAGTTGAAACATTAATAACATGTATAAATTAACTGTAATTAGCCTGAAGAATCTTCACTTAAAGCTGAAGGAATACAAAAAATAACACGGTGTAGACTAGACATTTGTAAATAGGAGCAAAATGTGGTCTAAAATGGAAGTAGATGTTAGTATAGAAAAAAGTAGCGTGGCATAAGCGCTTTCTGTTTAAGCTAACAAATCTTTGGGCACGAGGTTTCTTTAGACTCTTTCGCTTATTCTTTGGTGGTTTTGTATTTATAAAATTGTCTTTATCGACGCACTTGTCATTTTAATATAAATGTACAAAAGAGACGTGTTGGTTCACCGCCAGACTACATTATCCTGCTTGTACCCCAGGTGGAGATTACCCCGTGGCACTCGAGTATCCACAATATGGGCATGGTGTTTAATAGAACAGTGTGGAATAACATTGTCTCTCTGCAGGTATGTTATCCTGGTACTTTATGTACTTTTTTTATATAAAAAACCCTATCACACACTAGGAGGATATAACCAATATAGAGTCGACACACGCACTAATTTCTACCGGAAAAATCCTGCCGTTTTTTTCGGGGTTGAGGTAACAGACATAAATAATGATAACAGTAAGTAATGCATTATTTACATCGCTACACACGCAGACGACACAATTATCAAACACTAGCATAAACTATATTCACACAATTTCAAGAACTATGACCGGCGGCCGAGTAATTTTGGCAGAGGGGAACGCCTGTTAATGGCTACTCCATATTGGTTATATCCTCCTAGATCACACCTGATGGTAAGTGTCGACGGAGTCGAGGGTGTAGCACGCTGGCTCAGTGCCTATTTATTCAGCGCAGTGTTCAACAGCCTATTCACTCTTGCATTAAAAAGACCCGAATTATAGCTGAAGAGATCGCTCAGACTACCACTACCACTACTTCTGCGTATTTTTTAAATACAAAACTGACCAGCGTTTGACCTCAGTCACACATGATGGTAAGTGTCGACGAGGTCAAGGGTGTAGCACGCTGGTTCAGTAACAACCTATTCAAATACTTAATAGTAATTTATCTGTATAGTCATGTTGACGTTTTATATTCGAATTAAAGCGTTAGTTCCATATAAATTCTCTACACAACTTAGCTAAAGCACCTGGCCTATGTAGTAGTAACGTGTGTACACGCATGTCGGCGTTCCGTATTCAAATTTTGACATAAGTTCCATATTGATTCTCTGCACAACTACATAGACATGGTCCTTAGTTAAGTTTCTCACCTATAAGTCTATTGATGGAGCATTCCATGAAAACGGTAAGCGACACCACATTTTTAATACCACCGAGAAGTAAATTTATAGGAAGCTAATTATCAGCAATGCAATATAATAACTCGGCTTTAAGATTGATGGTGTTCCTTAAAAGGTAAGACGTTTTATTATGGTAGCTGCCATAGCGTTACGTAAAAAGTTGATGTTCTCATGGAATGCTCCTGAACTGGAAGTTACTTCATACAAAACATAATTATTCTTTTATTATGTGTTACAGGACCAATTCTGCGCGTACGACGACTATAACTGGGACTATTCGCTGCTTCACCTCTCTCAGAATAGGAAGGGACGGGAGAAGTTCAAAGTAATGATGTGTAAAGGGCCTCGGGTGTTCCATATCGGAGAATGGTGAGTTGTTGAAACCGTTAATCTAACCGCCTATGGATCAAAACACGACATGTCAAATAGGACTCTGTTTTGTTCAAGTTAAAATTCAAAATCAAATGGAATGGAAGATCCTTTTATAGGACTCTGGGCAACGGGATGATAGGGTGTTTTATATATTGCAGTGAAATTTGTCCAGAAAAGAAAATGTCACAAGGCAAAGGGTGACTATGATATGATGTAGTCAATTTAAGATTATTTTAAAAATAAGATAATTAATGTTGTTTCGATCAAATACTACCATAACATAATATTCCAGTGCAATGATCATTGTTTACACTTTTCATCATCATCATCAGTCGTAAGCTGTGCACTGCTGGACATAGACC
Source organism: Grapholita molesta (assembly GCA_022674325.2). NCBI lineage: Eukaryota > Metazoa > Arthropoda > Insecta > Lepidoptera > Tortricidae > Grapholita > Grapholita molesta. The sequence goes on from CP053147.2 coordinate 5,697,370, forward strand.
TCCTCATAATATGACTTGTATAATCTTGGGGGAGATTTACCATAGTCACCCCGCTTGGCAGACACGCAGTACGCGTACACACTAACGGCGGGTTTTAAGTTGCACTTTTAGTCCTTAAAAATTTATGACAGAGGTGGCAAACGAGCAGACAGATTATAATTACCGTCGCCCATGGGCACCCGCAACACCAACAAGGGATTCTCAAGCATTGCCGGCCTTTAAGGGGGGTTAGAGCTATGGGAACCTTACCATCAGGTACACAGCACTACATACCTGGGTAGCAGTGCTATTATGTCTGCGGTCCTCTGTAAGGAGGAGGTACTTCCCCAGTCGGGCTTCTCCAGACTCGAGCGTGATGGTACTTCGCTGTGCCCTACCTCTCATTGTTGGACGTACATAGTTTATTAAGTTATTTGATAAGTTTTCTTACAGAATAACGCATGTATGTTTAAGATTTTTGTGTATACGGTTTAAAAAAATAAGTTTTCTGAGTTTCTTGCCGGTCATAAAAGGCAAAATACTTCTCGGGTCAGAGGTGTAGGGTTAGAACCTTGTGTAGTTTTTATATTTCTCTTTTACTTTTGTTTACTCGACGTGTAAAAGTGCCCTTGTGGCCTACTTACTGAATAAACGTTTGAGTTTAAGGACATACCCGCGTCCGTTTTGGATGTCATGTCGCGCGAGTGACTATCGAAACTAATTTCATCCACAGCGGACTCCACCACAAGAAATCCAACTGCAACGCCAATCTGGTGATCAGCAAGGTGCAGAAGCTGCTTCAGACCACCAAGCAACACCTGTACCCCAAGAGGCTGACGGCCTCCATCAACCCTGGGGGTACAAAGCGTAACAAGAAACTGGTGAAGGGGAACGGGGGGTGGGGTGACGTCAGGTGAGTTTCCATGCGATGACTGGCTACTGCCAGCGGCTTCTGCAGAAGATTGTATAAGTATTCGAGGTCAATGGAAAACGAAAATAATGTCGAACAAATATGGTCGACTTGACTGATAACTGATTTAATAACCAAAAAAAAAAGTTATTTGACACATGACAAAATAGTATTATAAATAGTCGTCTTTTTTATTTATACAACGACGGTGGCAAAAAAGCATACGGCCCGCGCGATGGTAAGCAGTTACCTTGCTTATAGACGCCTGCAACTTTTTGCCTACCCAAAAGTTGTTGGAGTTGTTGGATACATATTTTATTATATATTTATTTATTTAATAACAGCTATTATCATTACAGAATATAGGTTATTATCACATATTTGACGCATGTGTATGCAATAACGCATGTATGATTAAGAATTTGAGTGATACTGCTTTGTAGAAATAAGTCCCGTAGAGTTTCTTGCTGTTACACTACCTGATATTCTCTTCTTTTTGTTCCTACTTTTTGTTTTTGTTTTTGTGTACATTATGAATAAATATCTTTTATCTTTATCTATATCTTGCCGGTCGTAAAAGTCAAAATACTTCTCGGGTCAGTGGTGTAGGGTTAGAACCGGTGTAGTTTTTATGTTATTTTTCTCTTTTACTTTTGTAAACCCAACGTGTAAAAGTGCCCTTGTGGCCTACTTACTGAACAAACGTTTGAGTTTGAACAAAGCAAGAATGTAATTAAATGTGTATACAATAACAATTAAATCATGGTTGTTTTTTAAAATTGCGTAATTGCGAACCTATGAAGAGAATCGGGTTTGTTTATTTTATTTTCGTTTTCTATTGATCCCGAATATATTTATTATGATTAGGGCCCGGAATTCTGCATGCGACCGGTCTGGCTTAGTGGGTAGTGACCCTGCCTATGAAGCCGATGGTCCTGGGTTCAAATCCCAGTCAGGGCATTTAATTGTGTGATGAGCACAGATATTTGTTCCTGAGTCATGGGTGTTTTCTATGTATTTAAGTATTTATATGTATCTATCTATTATGTATATCGTCGTCTAGTACCTACAACACAAGCCTTACTGAGCTTACCGTAGGGCTAGGTCGATTTGTGTAAGATTGTCCCAAAATATTTATTTATTTATTTATTTTATTTATTTAAAAATAATTACTCATTCTTTCATTCTAAAATATGACGTATAAAATATAAATTAAACATCAAACATATTCATATGCCGGTGTCAATACATATAAGATAGGTATCTACAAAGAGCTGATAACCCGAGTATGTATTTGATTGCAAGAATACAAGTATTATTTGCTTAAAAATAAATTAATCTCTCTGACTCTTTCTGGGTAGTAGTACACGACCGAATTATCGATACATCGATAAACGTTGGTGTTACTCCCTTAGACTTCTCCAAAACCACACGAAAAATTCCGGCCCCTATATGATTCGACATTGGAAGCTTTATAAAAATACGAAAAAAATTACTGCCAAAAGCAATATTTGCTTGTTCTCCTATTTGTGAACACTGCACCGCCCATCATTCTATCGACCTGAGCCATTAAGACTAAACCTCGGTGAAATTTTCGTTCTAATTTTCTGAACGGTGTTTTTTTTTGTTACCATAATAAAAAAAAATTTTTTTTCAGAGATCAAGAGCTATGCACCAACATGACTATGGTAGGACGGCAGATGAAGAAATATGTTTATTTCGCATAAATCATCAAAGCAGGTACAGTCGCCGTCAGATATATTGGAGCTGTGGTGGTCACAAACATCTGAACAACGCCTCTTACCAGGCGATAAAGTGCATGTGCTGATATTTGTGACCACCTCCACTGCTCCGATATATCTGATGGCCATGAGGCATAGCATAAGAGGGGCGTGTAGCGGTAGTTTATTTCTCGGCGAGATAAGCTACCCGACCTTTTCTAACTATATTATTTAAAGAAGGACGACTAGTCTCGGTCGAGCCATTCTTGTGCTATGCCAATAGGAATTGAGGGTATCCGCTACTAGATACGCGATATCCGTCTCTTTTTATTTAGTGAAGTGTGAAAAGGATGTAATATGACGTGAGTAGTAGGAGTCTAATGACGTTCCAGTAGACGCCAGGCGTCAAGTTTTATAAAGATATAGCCGTCCCGCTCTAGTGAAATAGCACCAAAATACTGTCATCAATAAAATAATTAGGTATTAAAAGAATATTAAAACCTGAATACTATGCGTACATATTAACCTGAACGCCAAAGACGGCAAATGACGTCGAAGGAAAACTGTGTCTCGGACGTCATACGCCGCTTTATATTGTTATAATCAAGATTCGTACAAAACAAATTATCCCAAATAATGCAATCCACATTTTTATTAAAAGAATATTAAAACCTGAATACTATGCGTACATACCTTTTGAACGCCAAAGACGGCAAATGACGTCGAAGGAAAACTGTGTCTCAGACGTCATACGCCGCGTTATAGTCAAGATTCGTACAAAACAAATAATGCAATCCACATTTTTCCTTACTTACCGAATGCACTTGCACAGAGTTGGACTGGCTATACAATAAAAATTTTGTACTAAAGTACCATATAATATAACTGGGCCATTTTTAAGTAATAACTTTTTTTTCGGGCTATACTCAGATTCACGGGCTCTTTCGATCCTGATGGGAAAAAAAATCCTGACGACCCAAAGAACGCTGCTAAAACGTTCGAAACGTCGAGATGAATATAAAATAGTATACGCTATATAATCCGTTTCAGTGGTTTCATTTCATGAATTATCGCGGCAACCGAAAAAAAAACGAAATTAAAAAAAGTTGTGTAATTTTATATAAAATGGCCCAAATATAGCTTCTAATAACATTGGAAGATAGATAGAGTAGGGTATTCGATGTTTCATACACCAAGTTTTTTTTTTAATTTTAAGAGACTTATTTGCAACCCAAAATACATATATTTTTAAATAAATGTAAATTGTTCATTAATCACATGTTGGAAAGTCCAGTCAGAGTTATAAATAATCATTGACCATTTTCCTTGAAAAAAATTATGTTTATTTAAATTCCTACATACCGCATACCTGCTGTGGTTAGTTTTATTCACAACTTTTGGGCTATAAATAATGTGCTGATGATTATTATGTATTTATGTTTAGTAACTCACATTACTAAACGTAAATAAAACTAACCATTTATGGTAAATAATAGGATATTAATGTTACCCCACGAATCAAAGTAACCCCAGTTTACGGTAATAGGGTAGTTTCCTGTTTATTTATGGTACCTTCAAGGTCGAAAATATCTATAAGGGCAAAGTCCCAAAAATGTATATCAAGACAATAAGGTGAATGTATACATATTTTGGCACGTCGGGCGCATCGATATTTGTAACCTTGATTGTATCTGTCGATTTAACACGACGTTCATAAGTTTTTTATTGTGATCTTTGACCGGATCCCTTTCAAAATGTATTTTTGTTTTTAACTTCTTTACTTGATATTTATCTAACATACGATTTTATTACAAAATTTACCATCTGGAAACTACCCTATTCTGACTTTCATTGAATTATATATGAGCTACTAAATAAACAAACAATTCGCAAAAACATATTTGAAGTATTGAACTTCAAGTTGAAATGTAAAACGTAGCTTGTAAAGTATTATGTTTATAGTATTGGGAATATGTATTAAATGTACTTAAAGTAGTTAGGGTTTGAATTTTTCTGTAAAAAACGTGTTTTAGTTGAAAAAATGTTACCAAAAGCCATTAATGGAATTTATGTTCAAAGTATTTATTAGTATTATATTATGCGTTCTAATCAGCGATTAATAATATACATAGATGATTAATTGAGTCTACATAATCACTACACCCCGTTACCTAACTCATTTTGAGGGTGAGCTAAAATAGATTGTTGCTTCACATAATTAGACGATTCATATCTATAAAAGTCATTTGTCAAACTAAAATTCATTCGTGAAATCTATAGAGATAACACGTTCATTCCTCTCTTTAATTAGATCGGAGGGCGACAATTACAAATATCGAATATTTGGGGTCAGATTTTTTTAATAGTCACCGAGTAATCTTCATAGAGATTCTCATTTATTCTCTATTTAAATTACTTAAGATAAGATACGAATTCTTTATTTCGTAAAGACATACATCAAGTACAATACAATGAGACTATATAAACAAAATTTAAGGTTAATGATACATTTGTTTACAGAAATTACAATCGCATTATGATAACTACAAGTACTTAACTAGTTACAGTATAAAATCTAAAAAAGGTCCTTGAGGCATTGTACCAAAAATGACGACATTTCCTCGTTCTATCGCAATGCTGATACGTTATGCGAGGAAGCCGCCACCTCTTCGGTCACCAGTTACATAAACCAGACGCTTCGCGATTTCTGCAAAAAGTTTGTGCGCGCTTGGACTCCATGGACATGGACCAATAATTAATTTAGATTCATTTTCACATTCAGTACCGTTAACTAATTGTTTTTTCTTATATATATGCATATATATATAGTTTACAATCCTGACAGCGAGTATGTCAACATAGGTTTATAGTTAGATAATATTTTAATGTTTTAAAAAAACAGATTTGTAATTCATCACTATATTTAAGTAGTAATCTACAACCTTTGCGTAGAATGATGGCCTTTACCTCCCGTACTAGTTATAAACTGTATCACGGGGGGTGAGATTCGTCATTCATTTAAAAGTCATATTATTGTTATGTACTTGGTGACTATTCCAAAATAGGACCCAAGATCTTGTTATTGAGTGAGTATCAACTTAATTTCTTATCGACTTAGATTATCGTTTTTTTTTATGATATAGGCGGCAAACGAGCAGACAGATTGCCTGGTGGTAAGCAATTACCGTCGCCCATGGGCACCCGTAACACCAGATGAGTCATAAGCGCGTTGCCGGCCTTTAAGGGGGGTTGGAGCTCTGGGAACCTCACTCACCATCAGGAACACAACACTACATACCTGAAAGGTAGCAGTGCTATTATGGCTGTGGTCTTCTGTAAGGAGGAGGCACTTCCCCAGTTGGGCTGCCGCAGATTCAAGCGTGATGGTCATCGCTGTGCCCTATCTCTCATTGTTGGACGTAGTTTAATGACATACCCGGGTCCAAAAATCGTAACCGCCCAATGAGTTGCCCCTAAACTGAGCATAAGATAACGGGGTGTAATGACCCTATAAAAACTGCTCCACAAAAGCGGAGCCTATAAAACAGTCCTTCGAGCGCGTATTAGGCTTGACGTATGTCAGTTTATTTTAGGCAATCAAAACTTTGATGGACCAATGACTTACTTTTAATATCGGGAATTTGCTTATCGGATAATATCTAAAGCCGAGGGACGTAAGGGAATAACTGTAGAATATTGGGGTCATATTAGGCAGCCATTTTGTGCTGGAAAAGATTATCGCTGGTTCCACTTGATTATTTTCTTGCTAATAAATAATATATTTGATTATTAAAAATCCGGCCATATGTTAAGTTTAACATAAGAATTTAACAATAACAATTTATTTTTTTCGTAAAACATGTCTTTTTAAACAATTATTTAACATCTGATATTCATAAGCCATAAATAAATGTATACACAGTGTATACATATTTATGCTCTTAAGTGTACCATAGATTTTTATATAAAATTTGATCTATATTACGTATTCTGATTAGGAATACGAAAGTGTAAATACATCTGCATTTTTTATCATTATACTGACAGGTTCATTAACATTACAATTTTAGCTTAAATACAGGCGAAGCTATACTTTACTATAAGTAATAGAGTATGTGGGAGAAAGTCGCAAACTTTCAAAAGTATAATTGTAAAAATTAACTGCCCGGGTGGGCCTCGAACTAGCGACTCTGAGATACTTGCCCATTGCTCTACATCATGTAAATCCTCTGGAGTTGCAGGCTTCCATAGGCTACGGAAACTGCTTACCATCAGGCGGGCCTTATGCTTGATTGCCGCCGTTGTTGTGTAAAATAAAAAAATATGCGTTATTACTTAAAGTAAAGTATTGGTTGCCTGTATTTAAGCTAACATTGTAATTGTAATGTACCTCCGTCAAAATATGTATACATGCACCTTATTGCGTCTACATATTCTGGAACTTTTTCCGTATCGATATATTTTTCCTTGTCAGTACATACTTAATGTCTATTTATTAATAGAACGCCTAATTATACATCGAAACATGCCTAAAGCACGTTATTGGTGAATAATAATTGCAAAATTACTTGTTATTTTGGTCAATCAACTATTTATAGTTATTCTGTCACATGAGGACAACTGAAGCGTAGTTTGTTACAGGAAATGTGACATTGACATGTAACTACCACAAATATGCATGTTTTGTGTATTTAGATGCCATGAATCTGTGGGTTTAAGAAAGACTCAGGGGAACGTAACTATGGCAACGAATGACATATAATAGTTGATTGAGCCTTACCTAGTTACGAATCATGAAAAATATAACCGTTAATTTAACTTGTTTCTTAACACTCCTTTTACTAATGCATTGTTACTTTAGCTATTTCCCGTTTCGCAACTGGTTGCGTAATGGACATAACAAAGCTACTGCTGTTTATTTACATCTTTTAAGTAATTGTATTAGGTACGCAACGCGCAAATATGTAAATTTAATGAAAAAAGCACAAAAACACAGATAAATTACAAATTGTTAAATATGTCAGTAATGTAAAGTTGAGGGATATAGAACTTCAATTTTTTTTTTTTGTTATTGTGTGTCGTTGAGCAAGAGTACAGATAATTTTGAACATCCAGATTGTCGAATAATTTTATAAGCTAGTCATTTTAATTTGAAATTACATTATTTTGTTTTTACCTACGTTACTTATTTAACTTAGTATTATTTTCACTTTCCTTGACCGGGTTTTACATATTTAGTATACATTTTCCGTTTGGCAAAAATAGACAGATGTTTTTGAAGTGACTTTTCCTTAGATAACATGAAAAGAGTATGTAGACATAGCGAGGGTTTCGTGGTCAAACCCGACGAGTCGAGTAAATGGGATTTTGAATTTAGAACCATACGTGAATTACATAAGACTGTTACTTCTGATTTGACCACCCAACCCTCGATGGATAACAGTGGCATAAATATGTGACACTCTTATTCTCACACTAAGATAGAACAGTGTGTAGAGAGTGTAGTGGTGTAATTTTTTCGGCCGCACATCAAAGATAGTTGACTAAAACGATTAGATCATAACTAAATGTCGCCATTGTAATGGCGTTTTAAACATCGCATGGCCAACTAGATGGCTGGGTCATCATATAGAGCAGGTATTATGTTTACAAAAAGCAATTAGGTCTTAAGATTTGGCAACATCAATGTATGTATTCGTTGTTAAAGGGAACTTCAAGAATCCACCAACATCTTGTCCAAGCCAATGTCCACCCTGAGATTTTATGTATTGGAATTGTTAAGTAATTATTTTTAAGATTTATCCGACGTATTTTGTTTTTGCCTTCTGTTTGATTTAAAGTGTAATTCTGTAGTGGTACTATGGAATGTTGTTTAGCAAAAAAATACTATTTGTGATAGAAATTGAAGATAATTTTAATGTTCGTATGATTGGTTTACTAGTCTTTTGTTTAATATAGTTATATATACCAAAGGCAATGTTTATGAAGCCGGTGTATTAAACGCTTAAAAATTCTATATTGATCATTTCTCTAAAAAAATACCACTTTCCAAAGATTTGTCAATTTATGTAGATTAAATGTTTTTACACTCAAAGTCGAATACAATAGGATAACTTGTCCTAAAGTTATTTCTTGCTTTATTACCATTTTCCTTAATATAATTTGGTATGGTGATACAAGAGGAAATGTATGGTATTAACTGGGATTTTTTTTTGTCAATATAGAATGGAAGTAGTCTGAGAGAGATTATGAAAAAAAAACATCTAAAAAGTGGCATTTTTTTCGAGATACTTCGTATGAATGCCAAGGATAAGGAGGGATTGACAATGCCGATACAAAACCGCGTCCCTCTGAACTGCTGGCTAAAGGTATATTTTTGGTATTAAGGCACTGGTCCTACCGCGAGCTAGTAAGCTATGAGCTATCAGCTATTTCAAGGGACAAAAGATAATCGATCCCGTGTAAATAAAAGAGACATATATGTCATAGCCGGGCGATCGTAGTTCATCGCCGGGCCATATATCTCTCTTTTACTTACACGGGAGCGATTATCTTTTGTCTCTGTCTAGTTAGTAGTTACTTTTAGATTTGCGATCGATTGTCAGCAAACAAATTCTATGCAACTAAAACCTATAGCAGATATGAAACACTAGATGGCATTAGTACCTTAGCCAGCAATGGAACGAATATTGTATTGGCATTGCCTGTCCAAGTCTTATATCATTCTTAATCAATGCTTAGTTATTTTACATAAGCAGAACAAAATAAATGCAACTCTCGTTATTGGAAAGTAATCCAAATCCATTTTTTTTTTATTATCTTTTTATAAGATACTTCAAACTTAAAATAAGCTAATGTTTTTTTACTGTTTAAAAAATCAGTAACTAGGGACGAGTAAATAGTATAGAAAGTAAAAAAAATGTATTTGTGAATTTTAAAATACGTTCAACAGTCACGGTAAAATTATAAAATAGTACATTTCGATACTAGTGAAAAAAAAAATTATCGACAAGGGTGAAAGTTGGAGCCCGAGTGAAACGAGGGTGAAAGTTGGAGCCCGAGTGAAACGAGGGTGACAATCACCCGAGTCTTAAAGAAGTTTTTACACGTGTATCGAACCCAATTTTTCATAACAAGTGCCTTAAAAAGTGAAATTTACGCATGCAAAGTGCACTTTTTACGCACTAGTTAGGAAAATTGTATTTTAGAAACATGAATGATATGAATTAATAATCGTGGGTTTTGAAACTATACATTTTGTACGAAAATAATGGTGAAAAACTTGTGTTCGAATATTTTTGTACACAAAGTTTTTTGAATTCTACTGCACGTTTCAAAAATCGGTCCCCTACTCTCTATGGCACTATGCTATGTTCATATTTCGTTATTTAAAGCTTAAGTATTTACTCGTTACTAGGCTACAGGTTAGTTAGAAACTAATTTAATTTTGTACTAAAGAAAAAACTTAATCCTTATTTCGCTTGTAGGTTTTATTATTAGTTTATTAAGATCCTAAACTTATTTCCTTATGCCTCGAAGGTATTTTTAGAAGAGAGTTTTTATTTCTTAAATTGGTTGTTTTATTCATAATATATTTTATACAACTTCTGTTTGTTTTTTTTTTAATTATTACCGATACTTGTCTTCAATTTGGGTTCAATCTGCCAATTAAGTAATATTTACCTGCTTCGTAACTTTCGAGTTACGAAACAGGTAAACTGTTTCGTAACTTTCGTAACCCCGAAACTAAACTAGCCAGCGTGACTACGTTGCATACCATTACTTTTTACATTTAGTGACAGCCGACTCAGGTATAACCTCATGAAAACTGGCGTCTTATATGTAGTACGTAAGCCCCAATTAAATGAACACTCTTTGTCAACCTGACAGGGTTCAAATTACGCTGGCAAACTTTTAAACTCAGTCGTCAGGAGGTTATACCCGAAATTATCGAACTCCATTTGCGATATTTCGTAGAATGAGCGCCGTGCAATGCAAAGTTGCAAACCAACCTAACTCGACTTGCCTGGTACCGCGAACATCGAAGTTCGTATATTTCGAGCATCTTTCTCTTGTACTCCAATTAAGGCATCATCAGTGACAGAGACAATCGTCCGAAATTTACTAATATCGTTTTTCGCTGTATCGCCGCTCAAGTTTACCAGATGGCAGTGTCCCACCTACCGAAAGCAACGGTAAAGAAAATGCCTTTACCGTTTTTTTCGGTCCCCCCAGTCCCCCTTATATCATAGGTACGTTTCTTAAATTTTTTGCCAGTTTTCTCGACTTCAAATATTTTGGTAAATTTTATGTTTTTTCTTGTCACAATCGCGGGCTGATTCGATTTATGCAAGAAAAAAATGTGTCCCAAAGATTGTTTTGTTTGATTGTTGACCTTTTTCTATATATTTTCTATGGAGGTAACATAATAGGAAATTCAAAAATGTATGGAATTTTTTGGGACATATTTTTTTATTGCATAAATCGAATCAGCTGGTGATTCTGACCAGAAAAAACAAAACTTACCAAAAAGTTTTTGGTCGAGAAAAGTGGCAAAAATTTAGAGAAACGCTCACTTAATTTGCACACAAGTTCTGCTAAATGCTCTGTAGGTAGATCAGAGTGGTACCTAAGATGTGTAGGTACATGTATACTTATAGAATTTTATAAACTACTGTATAGTGTGATATAAATACTGAAAACATAATTTGTAACAAATAAAACCATTGAATTGTTATGAGAGTTTTATTTTATATTTAAACCTTCATGAGTTCAACAGTCTAACACAAACTTTCAGTCAGACGTGAAAAAAGCACTTGGTAATAAACTAGGAGGAATAAAATAATGACTGGAGAACGCATCCGCGAGCGCCAGTAAGAGACAATGATATTTTCCCCTCACTAGCTCGTAAAGCGCTTGTTTATCCTTTAATACGAGAGGGTAAAAACGCATTTTATCCACTAGTGATTAAAGTAAGTTGACTTCTAATAGCTATTATTCCTATGGTTTTAAAGTCTAAATTCGCGAAGTATAGCTCACTTGCCCCCGCGGCGGCGGCGGGCGCGGGCGAGCCTCGCTAACGCCACACGCTAACCAAGCTAAAGGCACCTTTTGTAAAAATGTTGAATGTATCTAAACGCAAAGAAAAAGTCAATGCGATTTCAAAACGTTTTTTTGCATGTTTCACTTTCCTCGCTGTAGTGAAGGGAAAAGTTTTGTGTTACACACGTGCACCCGTGTACCCATTGTAATTTAATTCTCGTGTATTGAAACACTCGCTACGCTCAGGATTATATTTTAAAACCACTCGCTTTGCTCGTGGTTAAACTATAGAATCCATTCGCTTGCTCGAGTTTCAATCCCACACTCGCAGATAAAATACAATTTTGTACCCTTGTATAACAAATAAAAAATGTAATAATAATAATTCACTATAGTTTTGCTTTACAGGACACTCTTTATAACAAAAATATTAGCCTTCTGTATTAATTACCGCAACTTCGGTATAAAACTCCAATTGTATTTGTTTGTATCCCTCCAACTTTGACAGTTCTGAGGGTTCAGGTTCGAAGGGGAACAAAAATATGTGACTCCGCGTTTAGACATGCTGGCTCGTCTCTCGCCTCGCTATTCGTCGAAACGTTCGACGAGACTTTTCCTATACAAAAACGCGATGCGGGGGACGAGAGGAATAGCGAGACGTCTGCGTACACATGCATGCTCGCGCTTCGCCTCGCCATTCGCCTCGCTACTCGCGCGAATGTGTGGCGGCAGCATGAGACTGACAAGAATGGACGAAAATGGCGCCGTGTCTGTCATACCTATGGAATGTTATACATAAGACCATCCCTTTCTATCGTGGTATTATTATCACCACGCTCCGTCTAGATAAATGGTACCTATATTTATGGTAATAAACAATTTGTATGAAGCATAGACATACCATTAATCTAGACGGAGCGTGCTAATAATAATACCACGATGGAAAGGGATGGTCTTATGTAACTTTCCATAGATATGGCAGAGATGGCGCTATTTTCGTCCGTCCTTGTCATAGTTTCACATGTTTTTGTTCCCCTCCAAACTGGTCCCTTCAGAACTGTCAAAGTTGGAGGGGAACAAACAAATACAATTGGAGTTTTCTTGGGTTTTCAACCAAAGTTGCGGTAATTAATACAGAATAGGCTAATATTTTTGTTATAAAGAATGTCCTGTAAAGCAAAACTATAGTGAATTGTTACATTTTGGGCCACAAAAGCCAAAATATCTTTGTCCCTTATACTGCCGCCACACATTCGCACGAGTAGCGAGGCGAATGGCGAGGCGAAACGCGAGCACGCATGTGTACGCGGACGTCTCGCTATACCTCTCGCACCTCGTCTCGCGTTTTTGTATAGGCAAAGTCTCGTCGAACGTTTCGTCGAATAGCGAGGCGAGTGACGAGCCAGCATGTCTAAACGCGGAGTTACTGGCGCTCGCGGATGCGTTCTCCAGTCATTATTCCTCCTAGGTATGAAGTTATTGCACTGCACTCTTATGAACAAAATGCAACTTTCCTGTTTTTAATTTTTCGCCGCCACTTAAAAAAAATCTGACGTGTGTCACAGGTCAAAGGTTTTTGCAAGCAAGCGAAAATAAACCTTACCTCTCCGTACGTAGCTCCAAAGCACCGACTTGATATCAAGTCGTGGCCATAGAAGTAGTAAACCTACAGAAGGAATCCACCGATACAACGAGTTGTGACGCGTAATGGCGGCCGCTTTACATGTGTGCGTATTTCCGTGTGGTGCCAGTGAAAAAAAAAATCCCAATTTCAGATTAAATATTTTAGTATAAAAAATGTGTTATGAATACACATATTTGTTAAATAAAACATATTTGTTAAAAAAACGACGATATGCGTATGATTTAATAAATATAGTAAAATATATTTCAGAAGCGGCGAATTTAACGAAAAACAGAATAACTCACTAATATTAAATTGATAAAAGTACACGATGTAAATGTGTGTGTTTTCTCACTCTTCTCGACCCGATACTATAATTTCAAGCACTTTTACTATACACATTTATTAATTATGAGGCACAGCAATGGCCCCGCCAAGACAAAAAACTAATGAATTTCAAATCCTCATAGGTTTATCCCAGAGAAAATGTGATCAGTACGGGAATATAATGTACAAAAAAACAAATACACTTTTATTGTTTGACTAAACTCTCAAATTTTAAATTTTAATGTAGGTACTTAAAACACAACGAGTTGGCCATAGACGTGAATTGACGCGAGACGCGATTGAATGTTCTGACTTACCTACTTAGTATGAAACAGCCAAGCCATAATTTTTCAACCAAGAAGTAATATCCTAAACTACTTAAAGATATTCATAGCCTTTATTAGCAATATCATAAGTATCATAACTAAGATTGCAAAACAACAGGTCGCATAGTTAAATTATGACGATTTGTCGTGACAATTTATGGCGGTAGTGTATAGGGGTTTACCGTATCTTTAAAACTTATTAACATGAAAAGATGGTTGCAATTACATAGGTGATACAAATAGGGTTATAATTTGCAAAAGAACACTGTGTACTTTTTGGTAAAGAACGTTACTTAATAAAATTATAAAATTTTAATCAACATTATTGGTATCGATAAATAATACATTGGTATGATACAGTTGTGATAAATAAAGAACATAGAAATAAATTACAAAACAAAATTAAATTAATTAAAACTAAACTTAAAAACCTGTACCTACACCAAACCCGCTCCGCGCTCATACATAATAGTTAACAAAATGGAACATCAATTACCCTACGTTCGGGAAATTTCTCCGATTTTGATTGACCCGATTGTCTGGCAACACAGATGGCGTGAAGTAAATAGCTAGCGAATTTACTAATTTTTAATGTAATTACGTGGTTAATTGTTTATTTACTGATGAAAAGTGATTGGGGGAGTTTTTTTGTGTCGATCAGTAGCATTTTTACTTGATATTACAGCATATGACGGCATATTTTAATATTTTTTGGTCCACTGCGGCGTGCTTTGACGTTCGGAGGCGACTGTTGGGAGTCCCGCGCATCAATGCCTTGCGTATGTCTGTGAAGCCCGTCAGTACGAGTCGACCGACGCCATTTGTAGTCACAATTTGTTGTTGGCAGCGTGGAGTCTAATAATATTATATAGTCTAAGGTCGTGGCGTTCAGGGCACGAAATGTTCGGACTTCATATCAAGTCAATGGCAGCAAAGGGTAAAGACTAGCAGATTTTTCCGGACAAGAGAGGTGAAAAAAAAAAATTATACCTACCCTTAGACTATATAATATTATTAGACTCCACGCTGCCAACAACAAATTGTGACTACAAATGGCGTCGGTCGACTCGTACTGACGGGCTTCACAGACATACGCAAGGCATTGATGCGCGGGACTCCCAACAGTCGCCTCCGAACGTCAAAGCACGCCGCAGTGGACCAAAAAATATTAAAATATGCCGTCATATGCTGTAATATCAAGTAAAAATGCTACTGATCGACACAAAAACTCCCCAATCACTTTTCCTCAGTAAATAAACAATTAACCACGTAATTACATTAAAAATTAGTAAATTCGCTAGCTATTTACTTCACGCCATCTGTGTTGCCAGACAATCGGGTCAATCAAAATCGGAGAAATTTCCCGAACGTAGGGTAATTGATGTTCCATTTTGTTAACTATTATGTATGAGCGCGGAGCGGGTTTGGTGTAGGTACAGGTTTTTAAGTTTAGTTTTAATTAATTTAATTTTTGTTTTGTAATTTATTTCTATGTTCTTTTATTTATCACAACTGTATCATACCAATGTATTATTTATCGATACCAATAATGTTGATTAAAATTTTATAATTTTATTAAGTAACGTTCTTTACCAAAAAGTACACAGTGTTCTTTTGCAAATTATAACCCTATTTGTATCACCTATGTAATTGCAACCATCTTTTCATGTTAATAAGTTTTTTAAAGATACGGTAAACCCCTATACACTACCACCATAAATTGTCACGACAAATCGTCATAATTTAACTATGCGACCTGTTGTTTTGCAATCTTAGTTATGATACTTATGATATTGCTAATAAAGGCTATGAATATCTTTAAGTAGTTTAGGATATTACTTCTTGGTTGAAAAATTATGGCTTGGCTGTTTCATACTAAGTAGGTAAGTCAGAACATTCAATCGCGTCTCGCGTCAATTCACGTCTATGGCCAACTCGTTGTGTTTTAAGTACCTACATTAAAATTTAAAATTTGAGAGTTTAGTCAAACAATAAAAGTGTATTTGTTTTTTTGTACATTATATTCCCGTACTGATCACATTTTCTCTGGGATAAACCTATGAGGATTTGAAATTCATTAGTTTTTTTTGTCTTGGCGGGGCCATTGCTGTGCCTCATAATTAATAAATGTGTATAGTAAAAGTGCTTGAAATTATAGTATCGGGTCGAGAAGAGTGAGAAAACACACACATTTACATCGTGTACTTTTATCAATTTAATATTAGTGAGTTATTCTGTTTTTCGTTAAATTCGCCGCTTCTGAAATATATTTTACTATATTTATTAAATCATACGCATATCGTCGTTTTTTTAACAAATATGTTTTATTTAACAAATATGTGTATTCTTAACACATTTTTTATACTAAAATATTTAATCTGAAATTGGGATTTTTTTTTTCACTGGCACCACACGGAAATACGCACACATGTAAAGCGGCCGCCATTACGCGTCACAACTCGTTGTATCGGTGGATTCCTTCTGTAGGTTTACTACTTCTATGTACCTACCATATCTTAAATGCCTAAGGGCCCCTTTAAGTCTGGGCCTACACGTTGCCCGGATAACCAATGGCTGGAGTCTTAGACCACTAACAGGAATGCAGTATCTGACGTCCAGGCCCCTATTTCACCACAGCGACAATTGTCACGATTCCCGACATATGTGAATTTCTGACGTTGCAGGTGTCCATTGGTTACATGGACCGATTACCATCTGGTGGGACGTGTGCTTGTTTGCCACCAACACGTTAGCTTCAATAAACCGTTATTTTTTATGATATCATCATTCATCAATAGATAGGTAGTAGTTAGATGCAAGGCTCTTGACAATTGTCACAAGAAATACGACAATTGTCGCGAAATTCCGAGAGGACTAATCACATGTCGAAAAATATCGAAATTTCTTCTGAGGATCGTGACAATTGTCAAGCGCTTTTCACCGAACTACTACCTATTTATTAACAATGTAATAAAAAATAACAACATTTTATTAAAACTAACGTGTTGATGGCAAACAAGCACACGTCCCACCCGATGGTAAGCGGTCAATGTAACCAATAGACACCTACGTCAGAAATTTGCATGTCGGGAATCGTGACAATTGTCGCTGTGGTGAAATAGGGGCAGGAAAGTAAATTCATACAGGTCGGTGGTTGCATTGTTAGAGAACGCTCGCAGTGGCGGTCTATGGGAGAGCTCTATGCACAGCAGTGGATATCCGTAGCCGAGTTGGTAGGTAAGGACCCGGGCACACTCGCGGCGGTCACTCGACGTTTTCCTGGCAATTCCGTAGTAATCGGCACGCACGTAGCGTATCGGCTGCGTGCAATTTAATATGGGAACGCCGCGAAAACGCAGGACAGAAACGCCAGTAAGGGTAGATTAAATAAAACAAATAATAAATTACATAGAATAAATTTAATACTTTCAAAAAGTAAACCTTTATTTTTGAGATTTTTATGAATACATTTTGTAAATAGCTTTAAATATGGAGAGTTTATTTTCCGTTATTTTTATAATATAATTATCTCAATTCTTTCTCCGCACTAAACAAATAACATTGTGACATTATCTATGAAAATGGACTTTATTGTCGATGGCACTTATGTCCTTATTCAAGAAGACGCAATACAAACGCAACGTGGTTCGACGTAAGTGCCATCGACAATAAGCTCCCTGGGCGAAATCAAAAGTTACATTTTCTGAATCTATTCATGATTACCATCAATTTTAACTGGAGCCATAACAGAAAAATCAGTTAATAGTTATTTGTTATACAAGGGTGCAAAATTGTATTTTAACTGCGAGTGTGGGATTGAAACTCGAGCAAGCGAATGGATGCTATAGTTTAACCACGAGCGAGGCGAGTGGTTTTAAAATAGAATCCTGAGCGTAGCGAGTGTTTCAATACACGAGAAGTAAATTACAATTGCACCCGTGTGTAACACAAAACTTTTCCCCTCACTACAGCGAGAAAAGTGAAGCATGCAAAAAAACGTTTTGAAATCGCATTGACTTTTTCTTTGCGTTTAGATACATTCAACATTTTTACAAAAAACAAAGGTGCCTTTAGCTTAGGTTAGCTTGTGGTGGCCAGTACGATTTTCGAATGTTCTAATTCGATTTTCAACTCGGTGCATGTGCGAGGCTCGTCCGCTCCCGCCGCCGCCGCCGCGGGTGCAAGTGAGCTGTACTTCGCGAATTTAGACTTTAAAACCATAGCAATAAGAGCCATAGCAATACTTTAATCACTAGCGGATAAAATACGTTTTTACCCTCTCGTATTAAAGGATAAACAAGCGCTTTACCAGCTAGTGAGGAGAAAAAAATATTATGCTCATGCTAACAACTAGCTAGCAGCTAGTATGAGAAGGTGTCTTTTTTAAACCGTTTTTTCGGTTGTGACCCCATAGTAAAAGTTGATCATAATCGCGAACAGATCCAGAAAATTTTGATTTCACCTAGTAGATAATGTCTCATTTAAACAATATAAAAGCAAAGCAAGACAACAAACACTTACAAATACGATCTATCAGTCAGTAGACACTATTACAGTATTTATCATCATGTATAATCATGGCACATTTCTGATCTATTGCATATTTTCAAAATATCTCTTAGTAATAAAGAACAAATCAACTCGTCCAAGAAGTTGACATTTTATTTTACATTTCTAAAAACAATCGTTACCAGACGTTTATAATTAAAATATAACATTAATTTTATCTAAAAATATGGTTATTAGTCAGTATAATACTATAGTCATACAAGGGAGTAAAGTTGCTGTTTACGTTCTTGTGAACATTGAGGCCCGAGCTAGCGAAAGTTTCCAAAATTCTACCATGAACATGTGGTTCAGAGCAGGGATGTAACAGATGTGGTTTAATCGGAACCGAAAGCGGAATCAGATGTTTTACATTTAGTTTAACGGAACCGGAGCCGGAGCTCTGTAACATCTCTGGTTCAGAGTGGAATCTTGAGCGTTGGGTGGGTGTGGAACAAACTTTGCGGCCGTGTGAAACACAATATTTTCCGCCTCACTACCGCCAGGAAAATACACTCTAAATATTATATATTCCAAATTAGTATCAACCATTTATTATTCAAAATCACTATTTAAAATTACATCCAACCTAGCAAAACGAAAAAAACATTTAAATACTGTTTGAAATTACTTTGCTCCCTTGTGAATGAAATGCAGTTGTGCTATAGGTGAAAAACTTAACTGAAGCACCATGTCTATGTAGTTGTGCAGAGAATTAATATGGAACTTACGTCAACATTTGAATATAGAACGCCGACATGCGTGTACACACGTTACTACTACATAGGCCGGGTGCTTTAGCTAAGTTTTTCACCTATATCCTATAAAGAATATAAACAGACATTCCGAGCTAGTGAGGTGGAAATATAATGTATGTATATCGTCGCGTAGTTACAATCTGTTTCTCGCCGGTGTGACTAAATATACCTATAATGGACATAGACCCATTATGGACGTTCACTCTTATTACAAAGAAATAAGGTCTATATATAAATGTTACGTAAATCAACTGTCAACCATACGATCTTTGAGTAAGAATGAAGTGTCTATCACTGGTACCTGTCAACTTAAATCGTCTATCATTGGTGCTATCTTATATGTATCATAAATATCAACTTGATTGTAAGTACATGCCAACTTATTTTCACCCTTTTCTTAGTTTTCTTTAATTTAAAAAAAAGTGAAAATGCTATTTTAAGTATACCTAACCTATAAGTCTAATACAATAGGCGGTGGTTATGTAAACTAAATTGACAAGCTAATAAAAAAAATGCAAAATACAAAAAGTACAAGTATAGGAACACTTATATAAAAAATAACATAGAGAGATTTATATCTCAAAATACACTGACCAGCCATAATAACTCGTCATCGTATTTCACCCCTTCGTCGTCATCGACTTGATATGAAGTCTGAACGTTTCGTGCCCCACACGCCATGACTTGATATCAAGTCGGGACCTTGGACCTAAGTACTGAAAGGTAAGGTTTATTTTCACTTGCAAAAACCTTTGGCGTGTGACGCACGTCATAATTTTTTTTATGCGGCGGCGAAGAGGTTGACAACTTTTCCCATGGGATATTTTGGATCACGACCCGGATTTCAACCTGTATAATCTATACAGGTCGTCCTAAGACTATGGAACATCAAAAGAAAGAATCTTAAATATGGTAGATAGAATATTTTGCTGAAAAGACTTTGTTATTTTTATAAGTTGGGGTATTCAAAGATATTCTTAAAAGAATTAATATAAATGAATTATAAACCAACATACTTTTTCCCGTAAATAACCTATCTGCGATATTTAAGGTAATTTACCTTCATGTTAGTCTTGTGACGCCCGGTATATACATTGTGTAACATGAGGAAACAGAATAATTTTAACAGCGCCTTTAGGCCAAAAGAAGTAAAAAATATCATATAAATCGATAATCTTTTGAGAGCTTGCAGTACGCCCAAAGTGCCATTAACTTAATTATACATGCGCCTTAATATAATATTTAAGTACATATGTATAAATACTTTTGGCACTTTGGTAGTATCGATATTTTTACATTGTGTATGAGTATATAAATTATATTATACTGGGTGGTACAAAAAACGTGATACGAGATTATCAAACCGGCATCTGTAAATTATTTTGAACAGTTTTACTATGGGGTCAACTTTCTTCCCCGCGCTATCCCGGCATTTTATCATGGCTCATGGGAGCCCGCGGCGCTACCGCGAACAACGATATTTGTTCGATTTCGGACCGACAATCGTCCGTCGCTCTCATGACGCGTTCATTGGAGTAAAAGAGAAAGATGCTCGAAATATACGAACTTCGATGTTCGCGGTACCGCGCCTGATCAACTTTGTAAATCTTCATATATATAAAAGAAAGTGGGGTTTGTTCAACCGCTTATAACTCGAGAACGGCTGGACCGATTAAAATGATTTTGGATTGGTTGGAATCGTCACAGCCCTGATTGACATTAAGTATTAAAAAGTCAAAAATCCCGTGATTTCAATAAATAAATATGACCTCAATTGAATCGCCATTGTGGCCATTATGTTTATTGAATTAAAATCATATATGTTTTAGCTAATTAAAAGCTATCACTAATACTCGAAGTTCGGGTCAGCTAGTTGTAAATAAAAAGCAACTCTCATACATTTTCGTCAACTTATACTTGACCTTTTTTTATGGAACAGCTCATTTTTTAATATTACAAAGTTGACCCCATAGTAAAACTTATTGAAAATCATGAACAGATGCCGGTTTGATAATCTCGTATCACTTTTGTAACACCCAGTATAATAGTCCAACTTATTCTATTTAATTATACAGATTTTAAATTATAGATCATAAAGAATATACTTTTAATTATAACAGTAGGTAATTATACAAATTCTAACCTAGCCTTAAACAGGACTCTGAGGCATTGTAGCAAGGATGCTGGCGGCATTTCCTCGTATCGCAATGATGATATTCTTCTTCTTTTAAAAAAATATGGCTTCCATCAATAACTCGAACGATGATTTCGCCTATGTCAAGTAAAATAACATATAAGTTTGCCCTTAAAGCATGACGTTGTCCTTGCGTTTTGTAAAGTGGTAGCAGGACTTTACAGAAAGCTAAGAGGCGGCCG